>BSBM01000435.1:16152500-18890000 GCA_027924585.1 Larix kaempferi
AGTGACATTTCTAGAAATGCATGGAATTTAGTGCTTGCTCTACAGGCTAATGTCTTCAAACAAACCTTCATTCGGACTCCTTTTTCACGCCAAAGATGCCAGCAACGTTTAGCCCATCGTCCAACCCTTCATCTAGTCCGTGGAATCATCGGTTGGAATATTCCTGGCCATTAAAGACAGAAACGGACACATGGGTTTGGTTAGCTACGTGGTGGGTATGATTGATGACCCCCGGTTCTAGAAGATTCACCACCTTTCCTCCTGAGTTTGATAGCACACCTCCTGCCCACGTCAACACTCCAGCGTTTCGACTTTCCTGTTCATTCAGCCTGATATCACGCACGCCTGCTCATGTCGATGTTCTAGAGGAGCCTCGTCTGCCCACGCTCAGTCCGCCAACACACGTCCTGTCCACGTCGATGCTCCAGCAACCCTATCATCCATCCATCTAGCTCGCCAGCATGCGTTCTTCCCACGGTTGAAGGAAACGAACACACAGTTGTTCGCGTTGGATGGGGTCGACACCGTGAAAGCAGACAGGCGACCTCTGTGTTGTCATGAGCCACCAGGCAGCCATTTTACAGTCTTAAAGACTGCCTATTATTAGAGCAGTTGACCACTAAAGGGCTGACTTGCTCTCTCCATTGTAAAATTATATAAATAGACATCTTTGTGACAAAGACGAGTGAATCTCTAGTCTTAAGCCAGAGTTTGAGTCTCTAGATTTTATTAGTCCTTTGAGCTACAAGCACTATGGAATTTTTTCAGTTAATGGAAGTTTCAGTTTTTTGATGCTCCACTGTTAGTGAATAAGTCGATTTAATTTCCATCTCTGATTACTAGGAAGGGTCCCTCATCAACCGGAGGTTTTGTTTATGTTTTTATGTATTTTCTTTTCTGCAAATAGCTAGTTTATTTTCCAGTTTGTATCATTAGTTCATTTTTCTTGTATATGTCATTTTCTTTAATTCTATGTAATTTATATTGTGCTGCTAACTTAGTTTGTCTTTCCAAAATATATAAATGGTCAACCAAGCATAGAGTTTTGTAGTTTGTTTTAAGTTATTCATGGTTAGAGAGAGTTTAGTTAGAAGTTGTTCCAAGTTCTGTTATAGTTAGAATTAGTTCCATTAGCTTATGTTTTGTAGATGTAGGTTAATTCTCTCTCTTGCCTTAGTCTTGCTTTAGCATATAATAGAAATAGTTCATCTCTTGGATAATGATTAGAATAGGTTGCTTCCAATTATCATAGCTTCTCAACAGTCTTCTCACTGATTTCTTTGCACTGTAGGTTCATCTACATTCGCCAGCTGACATTAAGATCATCAAAACTATCTATTTCCTTCGTTAAATTCGTTTTCCTCCATCCGGACTGTCATTCAAACTGTCGTTCGGACAGTCATCCAGATTGTTGTTCGGACTTTTATTCTTTCTGCACTGTTTTATGCTTATTTTGAATTCAGTTTTTCAAGTTTTCGAATTGTAATCTTTCTCTCTTCTAATTAGAATTCTTAACCATAATTATGCCTTTGCTTTATATTCTATAAGAGTTTTAATTCAATTTTGTCATTATTCTTAATCTCCACCTTATTTTCCTTAACTTCGTTTCAACTGTCTTTCGAGTTATGTCTTTTATAATTGATTTATTAATATGTTGTTGTTTCAGAATTTATCAGTTTTATTCTTAGTATAGTTTAGTACATGTTCTTAAGATTTAGTTCGGATTAGAGTTAATAATTTCTTTCTCCAAGTTATCTGAATTTCGATAGTTTCTTTGTTAAGCATAGGATCAGTTTCTCGTTCGCTCAAATAATGAAGATGTTCATGAGATAGAATTTGGATCAGAAGTAAATATCTTTATCAAGTTTTCTACTTGCTTCTATATAAAATATATTTATCAAGTTTTCTACTTGCTTCCAAATTAAATTCAGAAATAAATATCTGTATTAAGTTTTCTACTTGCTTCTAGATTTTCATTAGTTTTATATCATCTTGCTTATGGATAGAAGATAGATCATCATGTTTAAAGTTAACTGTAATTGGACGCTTTGTAGTTTACATCTCTTTATTGAAATTAGGTTAGATTTACTTCCATTTTATTTTGATATTACATTTGAAAGTCATTACGACTCATTCACTCCAATTCCTACCACATTTGACATACAACACCAAGGAGAATGGAATTAGAATTAGATGCTTTAGTATAGTTTTGAAGTATTAACGGAATACATAAGTAGTTATTGAATTCATTAATAGTTTGTAGTTTTGCTTTGAATTAACTTAGCTTTCTGGTTATGTAATTTACTACTAAACTAAGTCATTTCATAGACAGGTCTTTTAATTTCATTTACAGTTGTTTCTAATTCCTAGATTAGAATTTGAAGAATTGATTAAATAGTTTGATCTTTAATCAGTAATTTCCATTGTTTAATCATAGAGTAGAGTAGTATGATTTGATACTATTATGATCTGTTGATCTGTTGGTTTAGTTAATTCATTTGTTATCTTCTTTTTCCGAAGTTTGACTCGGTTTTTCATTTTGAAAGATCTTTCGATCTTTTCTTTATTAAAACACTTCTAAGGTCTGACAAGCCAAAACTTAGGTGCCATTCTACCTTAGCATATACTGTGCCTCAACTCTAAGATTACCAACCCTGGTCGATAATTAAATATTTAGGTGTTTCCTTTAAGACATCCCACACACCTCAACATTTTGGCGTCGTTGCTGGGGAGTTGTTGATAGATAGGTAGAATTCAGTTGTAGATAGATAGGTAGAATTCAGTTGTAGATAGATAGGTAGAATTCAGTTGTAGATAGATAGGTAGAATTTAGTTATAGATAAATAGGACCTTATCTTAAAAACTTAAGGATAGATTTGAATTCTCTTCTTTTGAAATAGGCTGGTGGTGGGTGAGCGGTAAGACGAGAGGTAAAAACCTACGCATTTGTTATAACAAGCATCCCCAAAACCCAGCAACAGTAGTGATGCAATTAGAATTTTTTTCAGGGATATCCCCTCCTAAAAAGAAGAATAGTCTTCCTGAAACAGAACGTTGGGATATCCCATATTCACCAAGAAAGGATCCACCTAGGTATTCTCTCTTTGGCAATCGAATCTTCATGGAGGATGAAAATGAAGATCGTGTCCGACAAGATGAAGGAGAAGGAGAGGTTAGGACCGAAGGTACTTTTGGATTCCCTATCTTAGACACTCCACAAGATGTAACTATGAAAAATATCCATCCCTCCTCACTACCAACCTTCTATGGGAAGAGTAAGGAGGATCCGGATACATTCTTATTCGAGTTTGACATTTTGTGTAGGAGTTATAATTACCTACAAGATGGCCAAAAACTAAAACTCTTTCCTACCACATTGAAAGATTCTGCTCTTTGATGGTTTATGGGATTAGGAGAGTCTAGTATTAGAACTTGGGAAGACATGAAGAATGCGTTCCTACGAAAATATCAGGATTACTGTAGACCTAAGGAATCTTGCAATGATATCTTTAAGATTCAACAACTTGAATATGAGAGCCTAGAAGACTATCTCGAGAGATTTAACTATGTGTTGCATAAATCTAAATATAGTGATCTTCGAGAAGATGCAGTAAGAACACTCATCCTCAAGGGAATCTCAGAATAATTCTTAGAGAACCTTAATCTCATGGTAGCATGAGATATTTCTCATCATCCTTTTGCACAGATTTGTGAACTATGTACGAATTACTCTAGGAGCAGAGGAAAAGATGGAAGACATTTTTGAGAATCTTATGCTAGGAACCCGAAAGGGGGCACATCCAGTCCTGGTGGAGTTACAAGGGTAGAGTTGGGAAACCTTTTGGAAAATTTCAAAACATATATCTTAGGAGCCATGGGTTCTCAACTAGATGCACTACAAGCTAAAAAGAGGCAAGATGAAGAGCGTGCAACAATTAGTGTTTTATGTCCTAGGTGTAGAACTAAACATCCTCAACAAGAATGTCCATTGAATAATGTTTCATTTTGTCACCTTTGTACAAAAGAACATTCAACTGATAATTGTACATCATTACCGGGGTTGCAAGCTATGTATAAGAGTGGAAACTTTGGTGAATCATCTAGGAGGCCTTGGCAACCTAGAGATCAACCATCATATCAAGATCCATCACAAATTCCACCCTATTACTATTCTTATCAACCCCCTCAACAATGGATTACTTTAGGTTGGCAGAATTGGCCTCCACAGTACCCTCCTAAGAATACCCAACAACAACAATGGCCACATGGGTGGAAAGGACAAGCTTATGCTCAACCACCTCCTCCTATGCCTAACTATCCTTACCCACCTAATGTTCAGCAACTTTTGCCTGGATTTACACCTCCTTCACTACCCCCTATCCCAAATCAACCTCACCATTTCCAGAACATGAATCCTCCAAGACCCACAATATTACCTACACAACTGATACCAAATCCTAACAAAAAACCAACCCAAGCTCTCAACACCATTGGGTTGTTACCTCTTCCATCATATTCCATTTCAATCGCACCAATACACGAGATTCAACTGCATTCTGGAAGAGTTCTGTAAGACCAACCCAAGTCATCAGTTGTTATCCAAGAAGAAAACATAGCTACCAAAGTTTTGAGTGATGCCATTATTGAAGATGTGGTTATTCCTAAATATTCAACACACAACCATCCACATAAACAAGTAACTCCAAGGGAAAAATCACCTCCATATCCGGAGCATCTAGTAATAGAAAAACCTGTAACTTATCCAGAGTATGATATCATTAACGAATTGAAAAATATTTGTATTAAGATCCCTTTGTTACAAGATATTAAGGATATCCCAATATATAGTAAAGTAATAAAGGAACTTTGTATTAAAAGACCAGGGAGAAAGCAAAAAGACCCTCCGACGATTCATGTAATAGGAGAAATTTCAGATTGCATAGAAAACCAACCTAGAATCCCAAAGTATTCAAACCCAAGGAACCTTGTGGTGATTGTTATCATCAATAACACCGCCATAGGAAACACACTTATTGATCTAGGAGTTGTTATCAACATGATGACTACTACAGCTTTAGAAACTCTCAATTTAGGACACTTCCTCTGCCCTACCCCGACGATGCTAGAATTAGTAGATCGCACTATGGTTCAACCTACCGGGATCTTAGATGACATCACTGTATTAGTAGCCTCATGGGAATATCCCGTAGACTTCATGGTCATAGAGTCAAAAGAACCTTCCAAAGGTCACCCCATTATTTTAGGAAGACCTTGGTTGGATACTGCCAATGCATTTATAGGATGTAGGGATGGAGAGATGATTATCTCTGATGGGTTATCCACAAGAAAACTAGCTTTATACCCACCAGCTCAACCAGTAACTGAAAACCTGTTTTGGTTAGATTGTCCTTTTGGAGATGAGAACTTGGAAGAACTTTCCCTTGTTAGTGATTTCTCTTGGGCACTTCAAGAGAGAAATACCGAGAATGTGTTGAACCAATTTATCTCTTCCATGACATGTGTAGACTTTCCTCAGTCTTTCTCCCAACTTGACCGAATCTTTGGAGATGAATTCCAAGAAAACATGAGCCTCTCAACATTTACGAGTACATCCCGTGTCTTTTCAATCGAAGAACACCTAGGATCCTATACCATACCTTGTGAGGTTAGTACCAACAAATTTCTACATATAAATGCAGGTTTAGATGAGAGTTAGCAAAAACAATTACTAAAAGTTCTCAAGAGTCAAACTGGAGCATTTGCATGGGAATATATTGATATGAAAGGTATACACCCAGACACCTATATCCACCACATTTACACAAACTCGAACATACCTCCTGTTAGGCAGCCCCAGAGAAGAATGAATCCATCCCTAAAGGACATAGTAAAGGATGAATTGCAAAAACTCCTTAACGTCGGTTTCATTTACCCAATTTCCAACAGTAAATGGGTGTCTCCGCTGGTGGTAGTTCCAAAGAAAGTCACAGGGAAATGGCATATCTGTGTTGACTTTTGAAAACTAGACAAGGCCACTCTTAAGGACTACTTCCCATTACCTTTCATCGATCAGGTGTTAGACACCTTATCAAGGAAACAATATTTTTCATTCCTTGATGGGTATAGTGGATACAATCAAATACTAATAGCACCTGAGGATCAAGACAATAAAACCTTTACTTGTTCTTGGGGGACATATGCCTATCGAGTGTTACCATTTTGCCTATGTAACGCACCTGCTACTTTCCAACGGGCAGTTCTAGGAATCTTTGCCGACCTTATACACGACTATTTAGAATTTTATATGGATGATTTTACAGTTTATGGTAATACCTTCCAAGAAGCCCTTGATAACCTCAAAACAGTTCTTATTCGGTGCCAAGAAATGAACTTAGCTCTTAGTTATGAAAAATGTAAAATGCTACTGACCGAGGGCATAGTTTTGGGACATCATGTCTCTCTTCAAGGTATCAAGGTGTATCCCGCCAAGATAGAAATAATTGTTAATCTTCCTCCTCCAAAAACTCTGAAGGAAGTAAGAAGTTTTCTTTGCCATGCAGGCTATTATAGATGTTTCATTGAAAATTTCACTAATATAGCCACACCTATGTTCAAACTACTCGTGAAAGACACAGAAGTCCAATGAACTGAACCATGTAAACATGCCTTCGAAACTATGAAGGCAATGCTATTAGTGGCACCAATACTTAGGGGCCCAAATTGGTCCCTTCCTTTCCATATATCCACTGATGCCTCCGACATAGCTATAGGGGCATTCTTAGGTCAAAAAGAGGGACATACATCACATGCCATTTACTTTGCTAGTAAAAATCTGACTCCTGCAGAATCGAAATACATTGTTACTGAAAAAGAGTTTCTAGCAGTAGTCTATGCCATCAATAAGTTTTGTCATTATATCATAGGATATGAGATTTTTATACACACTGACCACTCTGCCATCAGGTTTTTAATAAATAAACCTATCACCAATGGCAGATTAACTCAGTGGCTTCTTTTGTTACAATAATTTAACATCACCATTGTTGATCGTCCTAGTCGAGAGAATGTGCCAGCTGATTTTCTCTCTCGAATTCAAATTGACGATAATGCTAGTCATGTCGAGGATAGCTTCCCATATGAACATCTATTCATTGTGTCTGTTCGAACCCCATGGTTTACAGACATAGCCAATTATTTAGCAACTGGAAAGCTACCAAACCATCTCTCACCACCCGAGAAACGTAGGATCATAGTTCAAAGCTCTAATTATTCTTGGGTAGATAATGATCTCTTTCGTACTGGTCCTGCTCTTATTATTAGACGATGTGTATGAGAGGATGAGGTGGCAAAGATCCTTCATGCATGTCATGGTGGACCTTGTGGCGGGCATTTTTCTGATAAGAGAACAACATACAAAGTGTTACACTCTGGGTGTTATTGGCCAAGCATTTTCAAAGATGATGTCAAGTATGTCAAGGGGTGTGACAGTTGCCAATGAATGGGTAGACCTACGCCATCCGATGAGATTCCTTTACAACCCCAAGTTATGATTGATCCTTTTGAAAAATGGGCTCTAGATTCCGTTGGGCCAATTTACCCTATGTCTCGCAAAAATAAGTACATTCTAGTCTGTACAGATTATGTCACCAAGTGGGTAGAATCCAAAGCTTTATTCCGAGCCACAGAGAAATCTGTGGTAGAATTCATATATGAAGAAATCTTCACTCGATTTGGTGTACCTAGGGAAATTGTAACCGATCAAGGATCTCAGTTTACCTCCAAATTAATGAAAGATCTTACTGACAAATATGGCATTAGACATTGTAAATATTCACCATATCATCCGCAAGCCAATGGTCAGGTAGAATCCACTAACAAAGTATTAGAAGCAATCCTAACTAAGACTATTCAGTTACACCACAAGGACTGGGAAGATAGGCTCCCATAAGCCTTGTGGGATTACAGAATAACATGGAGGAACACCACCGGCCACACACCTTATGAACTCGTTTATGGTAAACAAGTTCTTCTACTTATTGAATTTCAAGTCAAAACCTTTTGTATGGCTGCACAATTAGGGATGAATCTAGAAGAAGCACAAAGACAATGAATCCTGCAAATAAATGAATTAGACGAGATTAGGCAAGATGCTATTCAACACACAATCTTAATACAAAACCAACGCAAAAAGTGGCATGATAGATACATTAAACAAAAACAATTTAAAACTGGAGACTAGGCATTACTTTTCAATTCAAGGTACAAAAACTTTAAAGGTAAATTAACTACTCGTTGGATGGGTCCATATGAAATTGTTACAACTTTTGATAATGGATCCGTTAAAATTAAGACAATGGATGATTTGCAAATTTCTTTTGTTGTAAATGGACATAGACTTAGACTTTATCATTAACCAATATCTAAACAAGATTTTGTGCAGAATGCCTTACAGCAAGAGGAAATGGAGCTGGTAGAAGAGGAAGTCATTCCTCCTTCTACTAGTTCTTAAATAATTATGGGTTATCTTCCTTTGTATATATGTAAATATGTTTTATTTTTCAATAATAAAGAGTCATCTCTAACAACTGATTGCATTCTTTACAGGAAATTCATTTTTATGATCAGCTTATGAAATTTCGTAAATTAAAACAGGAAGACTCTTTTCCCTTTTCCTAAACTTCATACATATGTTTGTGTTTTGAATAAAATAGAATCATCTAACAAAGTGGTTTTGCAGCTTAATTACAAGAACCCTATCTTTATGATCATTTCATGCAATATTATCAGAAAGGGAAGTGATCTAAAAGAAATACCTATAGTTCTCCTTCTCTTTCGATTATTATTTGAAAATTTATAGCATTCTTGATATCATTTTTAACCACTTCCTTTTATGATTCTGTATATGATATTTGATTCAGACATGTACATTTCTGATTTATCATTAGAACAATTGCTTGAGATCCACTTTAATTACTATGATTTTCAAAAAGCTCTATCTTACACCTGTGGATTAGTAGCTCATCCTGGACTCATTATCAAAACTTGTCTCTTAAGCACTTTTAAAAGGTAGCCCAAAAGTGAGTGATATTTTCTATTTTGTGGGGAACATTACTAACCTTTTATGAAGAAGATAGACTGAGAGGTCAAAGAATAGATTTAGGTTATTATCTTTTGACATGATCTATAATTTGGGCCATTATAAATAAAGTTACTCATAAGGTTCGTGGTAAAATTTGGATTATGTGTTTAAAAGGCTTAGCACACTCTAGTGCCAACCAACTTCCTTACTAAAAATATCATTATACGAAGTAAACCCATCGGGGTACTGAACAGGCTCGCTAGCAGTGGGTCCATGCTAAGTAAAATCTTAAACAAGGAAGCTAGGTAAATGCAAGTAAACCCATCGGGGTACTGAACAGGCTCGTTGGCAATGGAGCTATGCTTGCATGGTACCAAGATAAACCCGCCGGGGTACTGAACATGCCTGTTGGTAGCGAGGCAATATCGGGTAAAAGAGGTTTGGTTAACGCTTTGCTATTCACATGGATCATAAAAACCTGAGTATACAAACACATGTTTGCGCCAATTATTTATACTATCATTAGAGAATGGTTGTAAGTTGGACTTGGACCCTGTCATCTAATTCAAACAATACCTAGGATATGATTATCCTAGAAATGGGACCCATAACTATAGTCAATCTCACAAACTCTACGGTGAACCTTATCTGTATTCTTTGGATGACAAGAAATCTTTACAATGAGTCATGAATAACTAGTTTTCCTATGGCATTTCACATCAATTGTATTATCATTCTTCATATGTCCTTCTTAAGCATTGTTGTATTCTTTTTTACGAATGTACATATCTGAATCATCTACATATATTAGTTAATATTTCATTTTCTTATGAGAATAATCACAGCGTTTTTAGAAAAAAAATTGCCTGAACCATGTATTGAAAATATTTCGAATGTTAATTTTTCTTTGATGGCTTGAGGACACGCCATATTTTTGGTTTGGAGGAGGATCAGAACTTTTTTTACTTTTTGAATATTTATACTTATTTATCTCTGATAAAATGATAGGTATTTTCAGGAATAATGCAAAATAGCATAAGAAGGATTGTCCTAATCTATGACAAACAAAGAGGAACGCAACTAAAAGATCCAGAAAAGCAAATTTTACAGCATCTTTTGTGCACTAACAGTCTCAGAAATTCCCTGCAAAATCAGCTTCAGTCAGCATTAGCAAGCAAATCTTATACAGACAAAAGACTGTATGAAGGGTTGAATGACGGGTCGAATGCAAATCCAAATGAGGTGACGAATGAGCCAAATGTATAACTATCTGAATGAAGTGTCGAATGAAACCATAGCTTATAATGGATTTATTAAATATGCCAAGGTGTCCAAATTTGAATATTTGATAAATCTAATTGGCTAATTATGTTAGGAATCAATCAAATGTCAATTTCACACGTGGTCTCATTTCCCTTATCTATCTCGCCTCCATTAAATGAATGGATTATGCATCATTTCGAATCATTGCATGACCGCCATATGGTTTTAATTGTCCTATCGTACGACCTGTCATCATATTAATCGAGTTATCATGATCTCCCACGTATAATCTACGTTTATAATTTCATTTCGAGAATTATATTCAACCTGTCCAAAGCTCGGCTTTGGACATGGTTCAAAAAATCATGGACACACGTATTCCTTCTCACACATTTCGATGTTGGCGCTCGATTCAAGATCTTTGAATGACAGGTGTGATCTCTCAAGCATGCATCTGGTTCATCATTCAACCATTCAAACGAACTTCAATTTAAACTGATGGCTGCGTGAATTTCGCTCCATTCTGTTCGTTGTCCATCTTTTATGTTGATTCGTGTCCTCTGCAATTTCTTGCACCTCTTGTATCCATCTGCATCCCTCAACCTCCGTTTAGTTATGCCAATCCATCACGAACCTGGAAGTTACCAGGATTTACTATGCATCCCCGAGTTCAAAGAATGTCGTGAGGTATTGCTTCCAGTCAGATGGGGTCTATTTCTCCGTTGTTTCCAATGCTATGACCACAAAATTTCACTGTTGTTCGCCAAAGGATTCGATGGAAAGACGGCCAAAGTTGGCCATCTCACTTTTTTTGTGACGGAAGAATCTATCGCATTAGCCATGAAGCTCCCTAGGGAAGGATACTGTTGGCATAAACATCTCCTCCTTCCACGGAAAACTCATGAGTTTACTTTGAAGACTAAATATCAACATGTCGCCGGAACAAAAGGATTCCACCGGGAGTGGGTGAAGCCGGAATACTTAGATCCCTTGACTGTCATCATCCATCTAATCACTTGCGAGGGTAACTTTACTATTTTTAAAGTCTACCATTTTAGATTGCTAGCACATTTTGTTAACAATCAGACCCTCAATTTCCCATTCTACTTCCTAAAAATTTTAGAGAAAATGTCAAGCTAGGTCAGGAAGAATACTGTTAATCCTTCCGGTATCTTGTACCATCACTGTCTTATTAAAATATTGATCATTCACCAGCTGGAAAAGAGAGGGAAAACATGGGATCGTTTTGTTTTTGAAATACTAAACCCTCATTTGATCGAGAATCCTATTGCCAAATCCTCTGCTTCTCAAAAACACCATTGTTTCCAAGCCTGTACTAGTGAGCCCACCCAAGCCTCTACACAAATAGAACAAGACACCAAGCATGTGCAGTTTGATGAGAATTCCTCAGGAGATGTACACCTTGTCCATTCATCACCTTCTCTTGAGCTTACCCTTGGTGACCCTACTTCAGAACCTCCACTCTTTTCAATACCCAATAATCCACGAGAACAAACCGTGACCATTTCGTCTACCAGTCTCTCATCCAGACTTCTATTCAGCCATCTTGTTCAGACAACCAGTCAAACGACCATACCTTTGAAACACCTCTCCTCACATTATCCAATGTATCTGCTCAATTATCTAAAGCCCTTGCTGCTGAAAGTTCTCCTGCACACACCAAAGACAAAGTTCTTGAAGAACATACGGTTGATCTTGAAACATCTTCAAGAAAGTTGAGTCCTCAAAAGGACCTGGAACATTGCATAGAACAACCCATTCTGAACCAGCAGGAAGTGGATAGATTGACCCAAGTAATAGCATGGTTGACAGACCAGAATCAAAATTATGTGGAAACAATCTCTAAGCTTCAAGAAGAAAACAAGGCACTACGCACACAAGTAAGAAGCATTGAATGCTTTGTCAATGCCAAAGCATCATCCCATACTAATCTCCAGATGAAGTATGACACCTTGAAGGACCAATTTAGGAAGCTCCAGAAACTTAAAGATAAGAACACTTCCTCTTCCAAGTCGAAGGTAGCTGTTGTCGCAGCTCATCCTTCTTCCTGAACTTTTATGTTTTGCTCAGTGGGACCTGGCATATCTCTGGTTTGGGGGAATGTGTCCATTTTGTCACTATTTTTTATCATCAAATCTACTCTGAGTGGTGTCATTTTCATTATTTTTGATATGATAAGTTATTCTTTCTGCCATTCTGACCATCAAACAGACCAGGTATGCATATATTCATTTATCATATTAATTTTGGTCAAATCTCACTATATTATGATTTATTAATGTTTAAAGTGACATTTCTAGACATGCGTGGCATTTAGTTCTTTCTCTACAGGCTGCGGTCTTCAAATGAACCTTCATTCGGACTCATTTTCACGCCAAAGATGCCATCAGCGTTCAGCCCTTCGTCCAGTCCGCGGAATCATCGGTTGGCATATTCTTGGCCATTAAAGACAGAAACGGACACATGGGTTCAGTTAGCTACATGGTGGGTATGATTGATGACCCCTTGGTTCTAGAAGATTCACCTCCTTTCCTCCTAAGTTCAACAGAACACCTCCTGCCCACATCAACACTCCAGCATTCCGACTTTCCTATTCGTTCAGCTTGATATCACACACACCTGCTCACGCCGATGTCGACGTCGACACTCCAGCATCCCTCTCCTTCGTCCATCCAGCTCGCCAGCATACGTTCTGCCCACGGTTGAAGGAAACAAACACGCAGCTGTTCGCGTTGGATAGGGTCGACACTGTGAAAGCAGGAAAGTGACCTCTACGTTGTCATCAGCCACCAGGCAGTCGTTTTACAGTCTTAAAGACTGCCTATTATTAAAGTAGTCGACCACTAAAGGGTCGACTTGCTCTCTCCATTGTAAAATTGTATAAATAGACGTCTTTGTGACAGAGACGAGTGAATCTCTAGTCTTAAGCCAGAGTCTGAGTATCTAGATTTTGTTACTCCTTTGAGTTACAAGCACTGTGTAATTTTCCCAATTAATGGAATTTTTAGTTCGTTGATGCTCTGCTGTTAGTGACTAAGTCGATTTAGTTTCCATCTATGATTGTTGGGAAGGCCCCCTCATCAACCGGAGGTTTTGTTTTTGTTTTTTTGTATTTTCTTTTCTACAAATAGCTAGTTATTTTCCAGTTTATATAATTAGTTTGTTTTTCCTGTATATGTCATTTTCTTTACTTCTCTGTAATTTATATTGTGCTGCTAACTTAGTCTGTGTTTCTAGAATTGATAAATGGTCGACCAAGCATAGAGTTTTGTAGTTTGTTTTCATTTTTTCATGGTTAGATAGAGTTTAGTTAGAAGTTGTTTCAAGTTCTGTTATAGTTAGAATTAGTTCCATTAGCTTATGTTTTGTAGTTGTAGGTTAATTCTCTCTCTTACCTTAGTCTTGCTTTAGCATATAATAGAAATAGTTAATCTCTTAGATAATGATTAGAATAGGTTGCTTCCTATTATCGTAGCTTCTCAATAGTCTTCTCACTGATTTCTTTGCACTGTAGGTTCATCTACATTCGCCAGCTGACGTTAAGATCATCAAAACTATCTCTTTCCTTAGTTTAATTTGTTTTCCTCCATCCAGACTGTCATTCATACTGTCGTTCGGACAGTCATCCGGATCGTCATTTGGACTTTTATTCTTTCTGCATTGTTTTATGCTTATTTTGAATTCAATTTTTCAAGTTTTCGAATTGTAATATTTCTCTCTTCTAATTAGCATTCTTAACCATAATTAGGCCTTTGCTTTATATTCTATAAAAGTTTTAATTCAGTTTTGTCATTATTCTTAATCTCCACCTTATTTTCCTTAACTTCGTTTCAACTGTCTTTCGAGTTATGTCTTTTATAATTGATTTACTAATATGTTGTTGTTTCAAAATTTATCAGTTTTATTCTTAGTATAGTTTATTACATGTTCTTAAGATTTAGTTCATATTAGAGTTAATAATTTCATTCTCCAAGTTATCTGAATTTCGACAGTTTCTTTGTTAAGCATAGGATCAGTTTCTCATTCGCTCAAATAATGAAGATGTTCATGAGATAGAATTTGGATCAGAAGTAAATATCTTTATCAAGTTTTCTACTTGCTTCTATATAATATATCTTTATCAAGTTTTCTACTTGCTTCCAAATTAAATCCAAAAATAAATATCTTTATCAAGTTTTCTACTTGCTTCTAGATTTTCATTAGTTTTATATCATCTTGCTTATGGATAGAAGATAGATCATCATGTTTAAAGTTAACTGTAATTGGACTCTTTGTAGTTTACATCTCTTTATTGAAATTAGGTTAGATTTACTTCCATTTTGTTTTGCTATTACGTTTGAAAGTCATTACGACTCATTCACTCCAGTTCCTACCACATTTGACATACAACATCAAGGAGAATGGAATTAGAATTAGATGCTTTAGTATAGTTTTGAAGTATTCACGGAATACATAAGTAGTTATTGAATTCATTAATAGTTTGTAGTTTTGCTTTGAATTAACTTAGCTTTCTGATTATGTAATTTACTACTAAACTAAGTCATTTCATAGATAGGTCTTTTAATTTCATTTACAATTGTTTCTAATTCCTAGATTAGAATCTGGAGAATTGATTAAATAGTTTTATCTTTAATCAGTAATTTCCATTGTTTAATCATAGAGTATAGTAGTATGATTTGATACTATTCTGATCTGTTGATTGGTTGGTTTAGTTAATTCATTTGTTATCTTCTTTTTCTGAATTTTGACTCGATTTTTCATTTTGAAAGATATTTCGATCTTTTCTTTATTAAAACACTTCTAAGGTCTAACAAGCCGAAACTTAGGTGCCATTCTACCTTAGCATATACTATGCCTCAACTCT
Source organism: Larix kaempferi (assembly GCA_027924585.1). Taxonomy (NCBI): domain Eukaryota; kingdom Viridiplantae; phylum Streptophyta; class Pinopsida; order Pinales; family Pinaceae; genus Larix; species Larix kaempferi. The sequence continues at coordinate 16,167,728 of BSBM01000435.1, forward strand.
AAGATTACCAACCCTAGTCGATAATTAAATATTTAGGTGTTTCCTTTAAGACAGCTCACACACCTCAACACTCATCCTCATTCTCCTTATGTTTTGTATCACCAAAATATCTTTGAATCTATTCTTTCTTCCTCTCTTTGTACATCTCACCGATTATATGTGACATCTTCTCACTGAATGATTTCAAAGTTTCTTCTTTCAATTTCAAGTACTTGCAGATATATTGAAAGTCATCATTGGATATAGTCATGATTGTACTTTCCACAACCTGGGCCAAGGAAAGAGCTCTAATACCACTGTGATGATCCTAACTAGGGATTTAGGACCACTAATTCAAAACCTCATGTAATGATGGAAAACGGGGGATACACTAGCTCAAGAATCCTTTGCACAACGTGCTGGGACCATTGATGTTTCGAAATTAGATACTATTGAAGTCTACTCCAAGGTTACCTAGGTACACCAGTATATGCAAACTAGATCCTTTACATCATCTCGACTTGACACTTTTTGGGGGCTAAGGGTAGAGTGGTTTTTAACTTTGGAAGGCTTGGGGTAGCTTAGAAATGATTAGAGTGGATCTGTACTCTATCTTTGCAAAGTATGCAAACTGTAGAATCAAAATTACATAATTGGAGGGGTTCGAGAGAGGTTTGCAGGGACTTGAAGTGGAATTTGGAGTTTGAGTCAACACAGGGTAACGATTTTGAAATGGATGGAAGAGGTAACTAGGAGGGTACAATATCTGTAAAAAAACTTGGTATGGCTTGTACAGAGACTTAGGATTCTGCAACAACTCACGAAATGTGAATTGGATCTCCTGAGAGAAAGATATGGTTGTTTTATGAAAACTAGTCAAAATTAACTAATGAAAGAGCAAGGGTATGGGAAAATGCAAGGAAGGGGATGGATTCCAGTGGATAGGAAAGGGGTTCTTCAAATTATGGTTGTAGTTTGTATGTGTGAATGTACAGGTATTCTCATGCATAGGAACCAACTTGGGAATATTTGGGTGAGGTTAAGGTCTCAAAACCCTTAGGAGAGAGAAAATGCAATTTTCATTCCAAGTCATGTACGGCCTTAAAAAAACAACAGAAGGAGGGTATGGATGTGTCCTACCATATTTTAATTAAGTGTAGGTCACATTAATCAGAGATTAGGAAGCACATTTGATAGTTAATTAAGGCTATTCTCAAGATAGAGCAAATTTAACTTAGCAATGGACACAATAGAAGCAAAAGAGAGCTATAGAATGAACATAGAGATTTATTCATAACATCAATGGCCAAAGTGGATCATATACATAATGCATGGATACAATAGTAGTTGCAATAGTAGAATCTTGTAGCAAGAAGAGAGAGGAATATAGATACAATGCAAAAATGTGATCCTCGTGCAACACAATATATAACCCAATGGCAATGTAGCTCACCAAACACCTGCATAAGAATAGTAGTAGCAGAACAATAGTAAAATATCTATGAAATACAATGGGAGGGACTGAATGTCCTTCCCCACTTCACCAATAGGCTGGCTACTCAGATACAGAAGGGGAAAACCACCCAATTGTGACAAGGGGAGCATCACCCAAGTCTAGAATTGCATAAGAAACTCCTTAAATCCACAATATCCAAAAATGCATGCCCTTTCCATTTTCCTTTTCCTCCTTTATTAATCCAAAACTTAGAGATAAATACCATGGGCCAATACCGTGGGTGAGTGAAAACCATCAACCACACCCCACATGCCAAAACCATCCACCATAAACTATATCCATAATTTCCTTTTACCAAGTTGACCATTTATCCTTTTTAAGTGGTCAGAGTGAACATGATATGAACCATTATTGTTAAATAAGTTTGACTAAGAAGGTCCATTTCAAATTTCCTCTCATGGGAATCTAGATAAGGCCTCAATCCACCAAGTGGTTGTTATAAATGCTCTAGAAGTGGTGTAAATTGCCTAATACCACATTTTCCCTTTTTAAGGAACCCAACCAATTTGATAGTTGGAAATATTTAATATTTTACCACTTTTTCAATTTTTTCAACTAAGGTTTTCCACATCTAACCAATGCACCCATTTGACCCAAATTACTCATTAAATGCCCAATTACTTTCATAATTACCTCTTTGACTTAATTAAGTGGGAAACATTCTTCAATTAATCCCTCATTGGCTATTTTTGCTTGCAAACTCGAATTAGGGGGTCTCATGTGGCCAAATTATCCCATAATAATTATTCTTGAGAACCTTAGGATAATTTTACTTAGGCAATTTAATTATTTTAGCTACCATATTAAATTTTATGAATATTGAGTAGGTGACCATGGCCAATTTTCCTTAGGCCAAAATTGGTAACATGACATTGTCATAAATTCCTAAAATCTTCTTTTAGTGCCCAAGGTAGAGGTTTCCTCCTTGGAATCATGTCCAAGGATTTAAAACCCATTCCTTGTGCTCAAAACCTAATAATGATATTAATATCCATCAAGAAATTTAATAAGATCAATAAAATATACTCAATCAAATTTCAATTCAAATCACTTTTACCACTATTTTATAATAATAAAAAATAAAAAAATCCCCTAGGTATATATTTGCTTAAATAATATTAAAATTTAATAATTGGATTGAGTTGTTTATGAACTAATTATTTTTAGGGCCCAAGGTAGATCTTTTTCCCTTGACCATGTCCATGGATTTGAGATCCATGCCTTGTGTTAATAACCTAATCATGATATTAATGTCCACCAAAAAATTCAAAAAGATCAATATTCTCAATTGAATAATCAAATTTCAATTTGAATCACTTTTAATACTACTTTACAATAATAATAAATTATTATTTTTTAATTATTTGTCAATATTAAATGTCCTATGTATTTTTTTTCAGCAGAAAAAAACGTACTGTTGTCATTCAAAACGAATCAAATAGTACAAAGATTGTCTAGAAACATACGGATGTTCCTCATACATAAATATCTAGCCGGCTTGACCGCCCATACTATAACATAATAAGGGATCAAAAATAAACTAGTTGCACCATAAAGAGTTCAACTTCTATCTAAAGCACGAACCCAACATATCACTGCTAAAAAAATAGCAGTCACATTCATCCTGAAGACATGAATCCAACCATTCTTCCCAGCATAAAAAACCCACATCTCCCTCTAAAGCCTGTTTGGACAGTTTATCAGCAAAGGATTTATGCTCTCTGTAAATATGTTCAAATGTAATGAACTCCTGCCTAGAGATCTCATATCTAGTACGTTGACACCAATTCTGGAGCACCGATACATTAAGTCGAAACTCCTTAGCTGCCCATTTAATGGTCACACGTGAATCTCCAAACACCTTTAGATTCATTAAACCGAAGATATTCGCCATTTTCAGAACACACCATAAAGCCAACAATTCAGCTTTCATGTTTGTCCCAGATCCACCATTAAGACGCAAGGTATAATAATGATCCTCATTCAAGTAGATGACCCCACCTGCAACACAAATACCATTCTGAGTAGCTCCATCAAAAAATAACACTGGCTGCGATACCCCAAAGGAGAAATATGAAACCCTTTCAACCCATCTCGGACATTCATCCGCCGGATATAATTGAAGCATATTTAGAACAGTCACTACACAACTACTAACAACAAGAGTTTTGTCTTGGAACATAAAACAATTCCAAGTGTACCATAAAACGGGGGCTTCACTAGAAGGAAATATAATACCACGTTCATTAATATTGTGGTATTAAATATTCATGAAAACCTAAAAATTATATTGCTCATATATTAAGGGGCAAAGGGTTTTTTTTATTTAATGTAACAATACAAAAATACTTTGGGGTCTTTTTTATATGGATGGGCTAACAAATATCCGCCAAATGGAGATGGCAGGATCATGACCAGATGAGAAATCGGGTTGAGGCAAGGCTCGGTCTTACCAGTATGTAGGGAAATCGCGTCTTGAGGCATGCTTGAGGCCAAGGGGTTTCGTGGTGAAGTGGGTTTCCAGGCGATCATAGTCGAGAGACAGTGGTCATTGACAACCAATTGTTACCAATAACACTCAGCCAGTTGTTACCAATAGCCTTGGGAGGCTCTAAGCCTCCAGGGCCTATTATAGGCCCTCGATAGGCCTTGGGGGATTGATTACCCAACCAATCATGCCTATTACAGGCCTTGGGAGGTTTAGTCAGCTTCCTAGAGCTTGTTACATGCCCTGGGGGATTGGATACCTAGCCCACAACAGGCTTCGTCAACAATTGGGGAACTACAACATGCAATCTAAATGTTGTACTATGTGCATTGGCTCTAGTGACATACAAGAAGTGATCTCCTATCTCTTCATTAGACCATTATATGTTGCAAATCATAATGATATGTGGCTGAGTAATTGCATTGTGGGTGAAGTAATGTGCATCCACAATATACATCGAACGAAGCAAGGTGCATTGTAGAATGCATGTGGGGTCATAAGATGGGTATCATATGAATATACTAGGTAGAAATATAAAGGGGTATAAAAAATGTTAATGAAAAAATTGATACATACAATATCTAGTGAAAATAGGGTTTTTTTTTTAATTGGGAAGGAATATTGGGAGGGGGTTAAAAAAACCGATTTTGGAAGGTATTTTCCAATATTTAGTGAAATTAGGGGTATTGTTTCATATGCCATTAACAAACGTGCTATGATAGCGGTTTATTGAGTGAAGCCCCCGTGGAGACAAAGATAGGCAGAAAAGGTGGATCTTTTCCCTGCCGAAACCAATTAAGGAGGCATAGACCAAAATTTTTACCATTCCAGGATAAATCAAACTTTAAATCCAAGCAGCATAAATGCCAAACTTCTTGCATAAAGCTACATTCCATAAAAAGATGGTTTATAGTCTCAAAACTCCGCCTGCACAAACAGCACCGACTAGGGCCATTCCACCCTCGTCTCATCAATGAGTCCCAAGTCTTCAAACTACCATTTAGAACATGCCATAAGAAACATTGTATTTTTAACGGAATTGGGAGTTTCCAGATTTGCTTGTACCACCAATTTTGAGGGAAGATACAGAAATCTTGAATTATTTGTTTAGATACTATTAAAAATGAATATTTGAATTGAATTATTCACAAAATAATTATTTGTGAACTTTGTGCTTGTGGTGATAAGCCTCATAAATAGATCGTGTCTATTTATTTGTTTAGAGAATATAAAAAATAAATAATTGAGTTTGTTGTGATTGTGGTGCAAAAATTCATAAATTATCTTCATCATTTATTTGAATGAAAAAATGGAATTAAATTATTTACAAAATAATTATTTGTAAGTTGTCGTGTTTTTGGTGCAAAACCTCACAATTATATCCTACTTGTACATATCCATGTGACAATAATAGCTTAGCACCATTTTATGGTACTTGCCAACATGGCATTTCTCTTAACACATATGATGAAAAAATCAATTTCCAATAATATTAACAAACATTAACACCATCTTAACACTACAAAATATAAATGGTGCTAATGACACCACTTTAACACCACAAAATGTAAGTGATGCTAATATGTCATGTCCCAAAATTGGAATTGGATCACAATGGCCATACTCATTAGTGTTTGTCAAATTAATGCTAAAGGTCAAATAATTGCCAAGGAGGGAAATTACTAGTTTCCTAGGTTTGGGGTGGAAGCTTTGGGATTGTGAATAATGGGGATAATAAATGATGTTGGAACATTAGGATGGCATAAATATTTAATAAAGGAGATAAATAAATATATACAAGTGAAAATCAAAGTGGCATTTGATCATGAAGACACATGGAAGAAGTGGGACCCACACAAGCTAGAATGTATGTGGCACATGGCATTCTCTTCTTGCAATTTCGAATCTATGGGAAGCCTAATGTTCTTGGGATGAGTTATAAGTTCAATAATACTTGTCATGAGTCAATGAGGTCGAAATATAAAGGAAGAGTAACTCCCATGGAAGAGGAAGAGGCAATTTGGAGCTAGTGAGACACTTGGGCTAGATTCCCTAGCTCTATGAAAACAATGATGAAGATGCTATGACACCTATGACACAAATCAGATCTGAAGGCTGAAATATGACATATATTACATGTCAAGACTAAAAATAGACTCCAAGAGGGTTCTCAAGGGTGTTAGGGCAGCTAAGATGCGTCCACATGTGATTTGGTGGAAGTGGGAGACTAGGAATTGTTGTACAAGTGGCATTCTTTGGAATCTCTTCCCAACTTGAGTTGGCTTGAGTCTATTGGAAGGAATTCGACCCATGGATGACATTAGAAATTTATAAATGTCAATAACAAAGAATGAAACCAGCTTTTCATCATTTGTAGAATTTGCAATTGCATTTGTGAAGAGGGAGAGCTAGTGGATGACTAGTTTCTTGCCTTAGCCAATTTCGAGGGTGAAAGATTCCCATCCAAGTTGGTAATTGGAAAGGCCATTCAAACCTTTCAATTGGAGATTTAATGGAGTCTTTATTTGCAGATGTAAGCTACAGGTCAGCTCATGGTTTCTTCTATTGCAGCTCACTCCTTCAACGATTTCCAGTTTTTATGGCATATTCTTGATCCTTGAGGGAGGGCATTTTTGGTGAGCTATTGTACTCTTTGGGGGAGATTATAATGCCCCATTTATTTTTTAATATGAATTAAATACTCTGTTTTTCATCTCCAAAAAGTTTCAGGTCGAAATTCCAAGTAGAAATGTATAAATCTCATTTTTAATGGAAGAGCAATGCCATTTCCCCACTACCTTGTTGTGAACCAATGTATTGATGATGATTTCGAATGAATGGATGATTCTCTGATGCATTTGTGATTAATGGACTACCATGCATGTATTTTACAATTTTCATGTACTATACTTGAGCATTTGAAGTATTTTTACTCAGTTTAATTGCATTGGGAAAAGAAATAGTGCCATTTCCCCAAGGGTCGAATTGGTGATTTTTTCAGTTGAATGGGAGAGGGTTGGAACATATATACTAATAAATTAATAGTGCACATGAGACCCTAATAACATCCTTAATACATTCCCTACCTCTGTTCAGAAATTTGAGTGGCTTTGGAGGCATTTGGGAAGCCATTTTCAGTACTTACCCCATGGGGATTTGAACCCCAAAGTATTAGTAAAATTACATACTTGGTCCAGAATCTTAAGAGAGTTTGAAGAGGTATTTTGGTGGCCATATATCATCCCTGAACATCATATTCAAGTCCTAATATCATTCATACACCTTCCTTGAAGATTTGAATCCATTTGGAGTCAATTCGAGACCTAGAGACCAATATTAGTCAAAGGCAAATTACTAGTAAAGTTCCCTACATTGGCCAGAATTGAAAGAGTATTTGAAAAAGTATTTTAAATGTCCAAAGGCATCCCTAAAACACATATTTATGTTCTAATCTCATTCATATACCTTCTCAGAATATTTGGGATCATTTGGGGCAAATTTGGGACCTAGAGAACAAAACTAGTCAAAGGTCGAACTAGGAAAAAAAGTGGAAAATTGCCATTTTAATAAAATTCCTAACAAGGGACATTACAGTGGTATCAGAGCATGGTCCTTGAACCTGTGGATTAGGTACATACATTCAAGAATAATTGGCATCCATGTCTTACTATTATGATGAATCTTATGAGTACAATTCTTATGAGGAATATGTAGATGCTTATGAGCAATATGAAGCAGAATGTGAATGGTACAAGGAAGAGGTGCCATCATGCAACACTTCTTACAATTTCAAGAGAAATGAAGATTATTCTTATGACTTTAAATCTGATGAATATGAGTGTGTCACACCAACCAAAGATAATTCTATGAGTGAGTTCCAAAGATGGAGAACAAAATATAAAACCTTGCCCCAACAATATCAAGAATATCTTGCTTCGAGCAAAAATACACAAAATGCCATGTCTTTTGAGTACTATGCTAAACATGCTTTTGAAAATAGACCCAAAAATGAAGATGTGGAGTTAGTAAAGAAAGGTTTATTCCCTTCTTGTAAATAACCTTGGAGTGAGTATCATATATGTGTGCATGAAATTATGTCCCAATTGAGTAGAGCTTTTGGGAATTCTTCAAAAAGAGATTCCAAAGATATTGATCATAAGGAAAACAAGGGGCAAAATGCATCATCTTGCTTGAAGGATAAAAATGAAGAGACATCACAAGAGCATGAAGAAGATTCTATTGAAAATATAGAAGATCATTTCGAGACACCTTCTAGCTTAGACATGAACCAAAGAGCATCTACTGATGGATGCTTAAACTATGAAGGAGTACTTACTGATGGGTGCTCACACCTCTATGTTGGTGACATAGATATCACTTTTGAAAGTGTTGCTGCAAGCCCAAGTTCCATTAAGCATGATAATGAAGACCTTATAGCAGTTGAAGAAGAACCAAGATCAACTTCCCCATCACTACTTGAGCTTCATGAAGTTGGTCCAAGCAAAATTGAAGAAGATGAGAAGGTTCATTTGCAAGAGCCTCATTTTCTTAAAGGGTCCTTAAAGATGAATGAAAATAAGATCCAAGAGTCCCTCAGCATTCTCCATGACACTCAAGCATTGGTGTCAAATTCTTGTTGGAGAGCTACTTCATTGGAGGAAACATCCTTCCTTGAAGACATGGAGAAGATTCAAAGAGCAATGTGCCGCATCAAAGGTAATTTCATGTCTTTGCTTTTTTATAGAAACCATTTGTTTGAGCTTAATGAATTGTTATATGATGCATACTTGAAGAATAATGAGGATAATCATAAGCTCACAATTCAAAATGAGCAACTTCTTGAAAAGTTGCAAGATACTTGTTTTTCCTCCTATGTTTCAGATTGTCAAATGGTAGATTGTTTGGAGGATTCTCATGACATGGTGGATCATGAGAAATGTGGAAATTTGAATGTTCTTGATATATTTGAAGATGAACTTGAAGAGATCCAAACACTTGATGTGATGGAAGAGGAACTTGAATTGTGTCTTGATAAAGGTTATGTAAATTTTAAAGAAGAACATGATTCCTCTACATTGGAACCAATCTATGACAAAGGTTTCACACTTTTGAAGGAGTTGCATGATACTACCCATATGGATCCTTCCCATGATGAAAATTCTGCACTTTTTTATCATTTGTGTGAGTTAGTTCATTCTCCTACATCCTACAATTCCATGTTTTGCAGCATTAGTCTCAATGAAGTATGGGTTAAAGGGTTCTTTTTTATGGTGCCACATGAGGATTATGGAACTCCTAGAATTACCTTTTATGATGACATAGTTGGAGCACATTCTTATTCACATTTTCCGCAACATTATTTGTCATGTTGTGATGATGCAAATCTACATGGATGCACCTATGATATGCATTTGAGTCACTTGAAGACTCATGGTTTTTCTTGCTCAACACTTGATTCATTTGACGTTGGAGGAACTTCATCCAACACTTGGGTGAATAGATTTATGATTGGAGAACATTTTTGTTGGCAGCCAAATACTTTGTTATATCTTTATGATTCTCACGTTCAGGGATGTATGGGTGAGACTTCTTTGAGTCATTTGAAGTCTCCTTGTTTTTTCTGCTCATTATTTGGTTCAGATTTTAGTGGAGATTCTTCATTCACTTCTTGGATGAAAGAATATATAGATGAATATTTTGATGCATGTCACATCCTTTTGGAGCAGCATTATAGGACATGGGATCCTCACCTATGTCATTGGAGCAGATTTGATGGGCCACTTGAAGATTGTATGCACATTGAAAATGGTGGTCTACTTGCTTGGAGGTATAGGCACTTTCATGACTCTTTGATGAAGCATCTCCTTGATGTACATTTTCATTATGTTGTTATGTACTTTGATAATATATTTTTGATACTCATTATGTTTGGAAGAACGCATACAAGAAAATGGGATCCAGGAATCCTCTTATCTAATGGTGTGGGTTGGAGAGCACTCTTAATTGTTGGGGTGCAATACAAGCAATGGGACCCTAGAATAATTTTTGTTTCATTGGTTTCAATTTTTTTAGGGAAATAAGCAGTATGGGAGATGGATTTCCCACTTAATAAAGTGATTTTTATCAGAGTAGTGAAGCAGCAAGCATGGTGGTTACTCTCTAAAATCTTCATGGAAACTCAAAGACTCAAGGTTGGGCAATTCAATGGCAACTTCAAAAAAATTATACAGAAAGCAGGTTCTTCAACACCCATGTTTGAAATTGCTTGAGGACAAGCAATATTGGGAAGGGATAATTTTCATGTCCCAAAATTGGCATTGGGTCACAATGGCCTAATCAAAATGGCCATATTCATTAGTGTTTGTTAAATTAATGCTAAAGGTCAAATAATTGCCAAGGAGGGAAATTACTAGTTTCCTAGGTTTGGGGTGGAAGCTTTGGGATTGTGAATAATGGGGGTAATAAATGATGTTGGAACATTAGGATGGCATAAATATTTAATAAAGGAGATAAATAAATATATACAAGTGAAAATCAAATTGGCATTTGATCATGAAGACAGATGGAGGAAGTGGGACCCACACAAGCTAGAATGTATGTGGCACATGGCATTCTCTTCTTGCAATTTCAAATCTATGGGAAGCCTAATATTCTTGGGATGAGTTATAAGTTCAATAATATTTTTCATGAGTCAATGAGGTCGAAATATAGAGGAAGAGTAACTCCCATGGAAGAGGAAGAGGCAATTTGGAGCTAGTGAGACACTTGGGCTAGATTCCCTAGCTCTATGAAAACAATGATGAAGATGCTATGACACCTATGACACAAATCAGACCTGAAGGCCGACATATGACATATATGACATGTCAGGGCTAAAACTATACTCCAAGAGGGCTCTCAAGGGTGTTAGGGCAGCTAAGATGCTTCCACATGTGATTTGGTGGAAGTGGGAGACTAGGAATTGTTGTACAAGTCGCATTCTTTGGAATCTCTTCCCAACTTGAGTTGGCATGAGTCTCTTGGAAGGAATTTGACCCATGGATTCCATTAGAACTTTATAAATTTCAATAACAAAGAATGAAACCAGATTTTTATCATTTGTAGAATTTGCAATTGCATTTGTGAAGAGGAAGAGCTAGTGGATGACTAGTTTCTTGCCTTAGCCAATTTCGAGGGTGAAAGATTCCCATCCAAGTTGGTAATTGGAAAGGCCATTTAGACCTTTAATTTGGAGATTTAATGGAGTATTTATTTGTAGGTGTAAGCTACAGGGTATCTCATGGTTTCTTCTATTGCAGCTCACTCCTTCAACCATTTCCAGTTTTGATGGCATATTCTTGATCCTTGAGGGAGGGCATTTTTGGTGAGCTATTGTACTCTTTGGGGGAGATTCTAATGCCCCATTTATTTTTTAATATGAATTAAATACTCTGTTATTCATATCCAGAAAGTTTCAGGTCGAAATTCCAAGTAGAAATGTATAAATCTCATTTTTAATGGAAGAACAATGCCATTTCCCCACTACCTTGTTGTGAACCAATGTATTGATGATGATTTCGAATGAATGGATGATTCTCTGATGCATTTGTGATTAATGTACTATCATGGATGTATTTTAAAATTTTCATGTACTGTACTTGAGCATTTGAAGTATTTTTACTTGGTTTAATTGCATTGGGAGAAGAAATAGTGCCATTTCCCCAAGGGTCGAATTGGTGATTTTTGCAGTTGAATGGGAGAGGGTTGGAACAGATATAATAATCAATTAATGGTGCACATGAGACCTTAATAACATCCTTAATACATTCCCTACCTCTGTTTAAAAATTTGAGTGGCTTTGGAGGCATTTGGGAAGCCATTTTCAGTACTTACCCTAGGGGGATTTGAACCCCAAATTACTAGTAAAATTGCATACTTGGTCCAGAATATTAAGAGAGTTTGCAGAGGTATTTTGGTGGCCATATATCATCCCTGAACATCATATTCAAGTCCTAATATAATTCATACCCCTTCCTTGAATATTTGAAGGCATTTGGAGTCAATTCGAGACCTAGAGACCAATACTAGTCAAAGGCAAATTACTAGTAAAGTTCCCTACATTGGCCATAATTGAAATAGTATTTGAAAAAGTATTTTAAAGGTCCAAAGGCATCCCTAAAACACATATTTATGTTCTAATCTCATTCATATACCTTCTCATAATATTTGGGATCATTTGGAGCAAATTTGGGGCCTAGAGATCAAAACTAGTCAAAGGTCGAACTAGGGAAAAAAAGTGGAAAATTGCCATTTTAATAAAATTCCTAACAAGGGACATTACATAATACTACCACCTTAACACCACAAAATTGTAATTGGTGCTAATACCACCAACTTAACACCACAATATATAAGTGGTGCTAATTTGTGGTGCTAAAAGATGGATTTTAATTGTTGTGACGGTTTTCTGCATTCTAGCAGATTGTTTGATTTTCTTTGTCATTTGCTTGCCCAAGTCACGGTGACCTTTATGAAATACCCATTATTTTATACGCAAAATCATTTTCAACGTGTTCGTGTAACTCCATAGGTTGCAGGCTTCAAATTTGAAGCCTTCAGGGCCCTTCAGAGGCCATTTTACACATCATAGAAGACCACCTCAAATTTTACCATGCAAAAAAAAATCAATTTCATGGTAAGCCCTTCAATAATTAAATTAACCACTACAGTTTAAAATTGCACCAGAAGGGTAGTTTCAAATTTTTAGTGGGGAATTGAGAATGCCGCTACTAGCTAGGTGACTTGGGAGTGGGACTCGGTTACTCTCCAATATCCACATGTTCAATCATCGATGGATCATGGACCATTGGGCCTCTAATAATATCATTGACCAGCTTACATGGACGGGATTACATTGTGCATCTCATGGCTTGAACACTTCTAAGTTCTCGTGTTTGCAGCGAGCGCAACCTTACGTGTTTAACACATTTAATGTCAACAACAACTTTATTAAACATGGTTGGTGGATCATACATGTTGTTGGCAGCGGGCTTACCAAGTTACTAGTTATCACATAACAATTCGTGAATTCTAATTCCGTGAGTTAATTGAGTATTCAATGTATAATATATTATGTTAATGTGCCCTGAATTTGGCATTTCGGACAAAATCCACAATCCAAAAACTTCTTGTAATGTTGCAGGCTGTTGCTCCTGCCCGTGGCCCCTACCCACAACCCTGTGTTTTCTTTGTTGTATCAAGTCAATCCTACCGTCTACGGCTCCCATCCTCACACCCTGTGTTTTCTTTGTTGTATCAAGTCAATCCTACAGCTCTCGAGTCCCACCTTGTGTTTTCTTTGTTGTATCAAGTCAATGCTTGAATTCCATGTTTCCATGGCTCCGACCATCAATATATAATATTACAGGAATACAAACAAGATTTTTCCTATACCCCTACTCCACTGTGGTCGAGCTACTTCCAAGTTCCACCTTCCCTATCTCCTCCAGTCCTTCAGGAGAGTTTGCAAAGTGAAGCTGCCAATGCCAGCCTGCCATAAACATATATAAAGAAATTCGTTTTCATTGAGGAGCTCAACTTCAAGGCTGAATGGATTGCTGAGATCCTATGAATTTACATGTATGTATATCATTTTATCCATTCATGATCCCATCAATTATTTTAAAAAAAATATTTAATTAAAATTATGTAACTTCAAAGTTCAAACACAATATTATTATTTGACTGAAATTTTGTTACTTCAAATGGGCCTTGAAGGCTTCAAATTTGAAGCCTGGACCCGAGAGTGGGTTTGTCACAAATATCCGTCAGAGGTTGTTTAGAACGACATTGATCAATTCCCAACTGTAGCAAAACCAACAATTGCTTCTTTCTTCATATGTTATGTGTATACGCATATGATTCCATGTGCTCCATGCCTTGCCCTATTTTCCATTGTCGCCCAATCGAAGCTCTTGAGAATTTAGTTGCCCTTTAACTTTCCCGAAATGGAGGGGACAAGGAACACCATTGTTTTCACTCGGAAACCGAATGCTTCCCCATGCAGCTGCCACTAGCCACGGTTGCAGCCCTACAGGAAATAGGTGTGCGCACTACGCCCCCTAGATTTACCAAAAATCTTGGGGATTTTGGGAAGTTCCCACTCTGCCAACCTCCATGCATCTAGTTAATGAGTTAGATCAAGAATCCAGACTTTGTATCTAAAATTGTATTACATGAGCTATTTTCCCCAATTGCTCAATCGTCGAATCGACACCTTCCTCTAGTACACGGTTTAAGATTCTTGGTATTTATTAATATGAAGACCACCGATGCTACTACACTTACAATCCCAACTAGATATCGAATTTCAATATGATTGAGAATATGCAACATCTGGTGAAGGACAATGCTGAAAGCTGACAATTTTCTTAGAATGCCTAGTTCTCCTGCGTTCGACTATACAAACTGGGACAATTTTTTTTTGTAATCTTGATTTTTAGAATGACAGTGCTACTTTACCTTTTGATTTTGTTTCCCTTATCGGCTGGTATGGAATAGAATAGGAACTTCAACCATATAACAAGAACTTCAACCATCGATGCATCTCCTCTCTACTTGGTCTACCTACATTTTACTTATGATTCACAACCCATCCTCTACTCCATCATTGTCATGTCCCAAATTTGGAATTGGGTCACAATGTCCTAATCACATTAGCCATATTCATTAGAGTTTGTAAAATTGATCTTAAGGGTCAAATAATTGCCAAGGAGGAAAATTACTAGTTTCCTAGGTTTGGAGTGGAAGCTTTGGGATCTGGAATAAGGGGGATAATAAATGATGTTTAGACATTAGAAGGGTTCAAGTATTTAATAAATAGAGTGAATAAAGAAATTCAAAAGAAATCCTAAGTGACAAATGGTTTTGGAGACATATGGAGGATGTGGGACCCACACTAGCTTGATTTTTCATAATACATGGTATCTCTCTTTTGCAAATTCGAATTAATGGGAATGTGAACACTCTTGGGTGAGTTGGTAAGTCATAACACATGTCATTGAGCATATTAGGTCGAATTTGGAAGGATTGGTAACCTCCATGGAAGATAAAGAGTCAAAGTGGAAGTTTGTGGACACTTGGGCTAGATTCCCTAGCCCCTATGACACCAATGATGGAGAATCTATGACAACTATGACAAATTGCAGACCTGACCTCTGACATCTGACCACTATGACATGTCAGCCCCAAAAATAGACTCAAAGAAGGCGAATTTGGGAGTTGGAGAAGCCAAAGAGACTCAAAATCGAATTTGGGAGAAGATGGAAGGTTGGAACTAGGAGACAAGTGGCAAATGTGGAATATTTCCTAAATGAAAATCTATTGAATCTATTGAGAGGATTTCGACCCTTAAAAGGCTAATGTTGGTTATAAAATGTAGAAATGAAGTATGAGAATAGCTTTTGATTATTTGTAGAATTTGCAATTGCATTTGTGAAGAGGGAGAGCTAGTGGATGACTAGTTTCTTGCCTTAGCCAATTTCGAGGGTGAAAGATTCCCATCCAAGTTGGTAATTGGAAAGGCCATTCAGACCTTTCATTTGGAGCTTTAATGGAGTATTTATTTGCAGTTGTAAGCTACAGGGCAGCTCATGGTTTCTTCTATTGCATCTCACTCCTTCAACCATTTCCAGTTTTGATGGCATATTCTTGATCCTTGAGGGAGGGCGTTTTTGGTGAGCTATTGTACTCTTTGGGGAAGCTTTTAATTCCCCATTTATTTTGTAATATGAATTAAATACTCTGTTCTTCATCTCCAAAAATTTTCATGTCGAAATTCCAAGTAGAAATGTATAAATCTCATTTTTAATGGAAGAACAATGCCATTTCCCCACTACCTTGTTGTGAGCCAATGTATTGATGATGATTTCGAATGAATGGATGATTCTATGATATATTTGTGATCAATATACTTCCATGGATGTCTTCTACAAGTTTCATGTATTGTACTTGAGCATTTGAATCATTTTTACTCAGTTTAGTTGTATTGGGAGGTGAAATAGTGCCATTTCCCCAAGGGTCGAATTGGGGATTTTTGCAGTTGAATGGGAGAGGGTGAGAACAGTTGTAATAATCCATTAATGGTGCATATGAGACTTTAATAGAATACTTAACACATTACATACCTCTGTTCATAAATTTGAGTGGGTTTGGAGGCATTTGGGAAGCCATTTTCAGTACTTACCCCAGGGGGATTTGAACCCCAAATTACTAGTAAAATTGCATACTTGGTCCAGAATCTTAAGAGAGTTTGCAGAGGTATTTTGGTGACCATATGTCATCTATAAACATCATATTCAATTACTAATATCATTCATACACCTTCCTTGAAGATTTGAAGGGATTTGGAGTCAATTTGAGACCTAGAGACCAATACTAGTCAAAGGGAAATCACTAGTAAAGTTACCTACATTGACCAGAATTGAAAGAGGATTTGCAGAAGTATTTTAAAGGTCCAAATGAATCCATGAAACACATATTTATGTTCTAATATCATTCATATACCTTCTCAGAAGATTTGGGATCATTTGGGGCAAATTTGGGACCTAGAGATCAAAACTAGTCAAAGGTCGAACCAAGGAAAAAAGTGGAAAATTGCAATTTTAATAAAATTCCTAACAAGGGACATTACAGTGGTATCAGAGCATGGTCCTTGCACCTGTGTATTAGGTACATACATTCAAGAATAATTTGCAGCCATGTCTTACTATTATGATGAATCCTATCAGTACAATTCTTATGATGAATATGCAGATGCTTATGAGCAATATGAAGCAGAATGTGAATGGTATGAGGAAGAGGTGCCATCATGCAACACTTCTTACAATTTCAAGAGAAATGAAGATTATTCTTATGACTTTAAATCTGATGAATGTGAATGTGTCACACCCACCAAGGATAATTCTATGAGTGAGTTCCAAAGATGGAGAGCAAAATATAAAACCTTGCCCCAACAATATCAAAAATATCAAGAATATCTTGCTTCGAGCAAAAATACACAAAATGCCATGTTTTTTGAGTACTATGTTGAACATGTTTTTGAAAATAGGCCCAAAAATGAAGATGTGGAGTTAGTGAAGAAAGGTTTATGCCCTTCTTGTAAGAACCCTTGGAGCGAGTATCATATATGTGTGCATGAAATGATGTCCTCCTTGAGGAGAGCTTTTGAGATTTATTCAAGAAGAGATTCCAAATATATTGATCCTAAGGAAAACAAGGGGCAAAATGCATCAGCTTGCTTTAATGAGCAAAAGGAAGAGACATCACAAGAGCATGAAGAAGATTCTATTGAAAATATGGAAGATCATTTCGAGACACCTTCTAGTTTAGACATGAACCAAAGAGCATCTATTGATGGATGCTTAAACTATGAAGGAGTACCTACTGATGGGTGCTCACACCTCTATGTTGGTGACATAGAGATCACTTTTGAAAGTGTTTCTACAAGTACAAGTTTCATTAAGCATGATAATGAAGACCTTGTAGCGGTTGAAGAAGAACCAAGATCAACTTCCCCATTACCACTTGAGCTTCATGAAGTTGGTCCAAGCAAAATTGAAGAAGATGAGGAGGTTCATTTGCAAGAGCCTCATTTTCTTGAAGGGTCCTTAAAGATGAATGAAAATAATATCCAAGAGTCCCTCAGCATTCTCCATGACACTCAAGCATTGGTGTCAAATTCTTGTTGGAGAGCTACTTCATTGGAGGAAACATCCTTCCTTGAAGACATGGAGAAGATTCAAAGAGCAATGTGCCACATCAAAGGTAATTTCATGTCTTTGCTTTTTGATAGAAACCATTTGTTTGAGCTTAATGAATTGTTACATGATGCATACTTGAAGAATAATGAGGATATTCATAAGCTCACAATTCAAAATGAGCAACTTCTTGAAAAGTTGCAAGATACTTGTTTTTCCTCCTATGTTTCAGATTGTCAAATGGTAGATTGTTTGGAGGATTCTCATGACATGGTGGATCATGAGAAATGTGAAAATTTGAATGTTCTTGATGTGTTTGAAGATGAACTTGAAGAGATCCAAACACTTGATGTGGTGGAAGAGGAATTTGAATTGCCTCTTGATGAAGGTTATGCAATTTTTAAAGAAGAGCATGATTCCTCTACATTGGAACCAAACTATGACAAAGAGTTCACACTTTTGAAGGAGCTGCATGATACTACCCACATGGATCCTTCCCATGATGAAACTCCTGAACTTTTTGATCATTTGGGTGAGTTAGTACATTCTCCTACATCCTACAATTCCATGTTTTGCAGTATTAGTCTCAATGAAGTATGGGTGAAAGGGTTCTTTTTGATGGTGCCACATGAGGAGTATGGAACTCCTAGATTTAACTTTTATGATGACATGGTTGGAGCACATTCTTATTCACATTTACAGCAACATTATTTGTCACTTCACGATGATGCAAATCTACATGGATGCACCTATGATATGCATTTGAGTCACTTGAAGACTCATGGTTTTTCTTGCTCAACATTTGATTCATTTGATGTTGGAGGAACTTCATCCAACACTTGGGAGAATAGATTTATGATTGGAGAACATTTTTGTTGGCAGCCACATACTTTGTTATATTTTTATGATTCTCACATTCATGGATGTATGGGTGAGACTTCTTTGAGTCATTTGAAGTCTCCTTGTTTTTTCTGCTCATTATTTGGTTCAGATTTTAGTGGAGATTCTTCATTCACTTCTTGGATGAAAGAATACATGGCTGAATATTTTGATGCATATCACATCCTTTTGGAGCAGCATTATAGGACATGGGGTCCTCACCTATGTCATTGGAGCATATTTTATTGGTCACTTGAAGCTTGTATGCACTTGGAAAAGGGTGGTCTACTTGCTTTGAGGTATAAGCACTTCCATGACTCTTTGATGAAGCATATCCTTGATGTACATTTTCATTATGTTGTTATGTACTTTGATGATATATATTTGGTACTCATGACATTTGGAAGAATGCATACAAGAAAATGGGATCCAGGAATCCTCTTATCTAATGGTGTAGGTTGGAGAGCACTCTTAATTGTTGGGGTGCAATACAAGCAATGGGACCCTGGAATAATTTTTGTCTCATTGGTTTCATTTTTGGGGGGGAAGCAAGCAACATGGGAGATGGATTCCCCACTTAATAAAGTGATTTTAATAAGAGTAGTGCAGCAGCAAGCATGGTGGTTCCTCTCTAAAATATTCATGGAAACTCAAAGACTCAATGTTTGGCAATTCAATGGCAACTTCAAAGAATTATACAGAAAGCAGGTTCTTCAACACCCATGTTTGAAATTGCTTGAGGACAAGCAATATTGGGAAGGGAGGATTTTTCATGTCCCAAATTTGGAATTGGGTCACAATGTCCTAATCACATTAGCCATATTCATTAGAGTTTGTAAAATTGATGTTAAGGGTCAAATAATTGCCAAGGAGGAAAATTACTAGTTTCCTAGGTTTGGAGTGGAAGCTTTGGGATTTGGAATAAGGGGGATAATAAATGATGTTTAGACATTAGAAGGGTTCAAGTATTTAATAAATAGATTGAATAAATAAATTCAAGAGAAATCCTAAGTGACAAATGGTTTTGGAGACATATGGAGGATGTGGGACCCACACTAGCTTGATTTTTCATAATACATGGTATCTCTCTTTTGCAAATTCGAATTAATGGGAATGTGAACACTCTTGGGTGAGTTGGTAAGTCATAACACATGTCATTGAGCATATTAGGTCGAATTTGGAAGGATTGGTAACCTCCATGGAAGATAAAGAGTCAAAGTGGAAGTTTGTGGACACTTGGGCTAGATTCCCTAGCCCCTATGACACCAATGATGGAGAATCTATGACAACTATGACAAATTGCAGACCTGACCTCTGACATCTGACCACTATGACATGTCAGCCCCAAAAATAGGCTCAAAGAAGGCGAATTTGGAAGTTGGAGAAGCCAAAGAGACTCAAAATCAAATTTGGGAGAAGATGGAAGGTTGGAACTAGGAGACAAGTGGCAAATGTGGAATATTTCCTAAATGAAAATCTATTGAATCTATTGAGAGGATTTCGACCCTTAGAAGGCTAATGTTGGTTATAAAATGTAGAAATGAAGTATGAGAATAGCTTTTGATTATTTGTAGAATTTGCAATTGCATTTGTGAAGAGGGAGAGCTAGTGGATGACTAGTTTCTTGCCTTAGCCAATTTCGAGAGTGAAAGATTCCCATCCAAGTTGGTAATTGGAAAGGCCATTCAGACCTTTCATTTGGAGCTTTAATGGAGTCTTTATTTGCAGTTGTAAGCTACAGGGCAGCTCATGGTTTCTTCTATTGCAGCTCACTCCTTCAACCATTTCCAGTTTTGATGGCATATTCTTGATCCTTGAGGGAGGGCGTTTTTGGTGAGCTATTGTACTCTTTGGGGAAGATTTTAATGCCCCATTTCTTTTTTAATATGAAGTAAATACTCTGTTCTTCATCTCCAAAAAGTTTCATGTCGAAATTCCAAGTAGAAATGTATAAATCTCATTTTTAATGGAAGAACAATGCCATTTCCCCACTACCTTGTTGTGAGCCAATGTATTGATGATGATTTCGAATGAATGGATGATTCTCTGATATATTTGTGATCAATATACTGCCATGGATGTCTTATACAATTTTCATGTATTGTACTTGAGCATTTGAAGCATTTTTACTCAGTTTAGTTGTATTGGGAGGTGAAATAGTGCCATTTCCCCAAGGGTCGAATTGGGGATTTTTGCAGTTGAATGGGAGAGGGTGAGAACAGTTGTAATAATCCATTAATGGTGCATATGAAACTTTAATATAATACTTAACACATTACATACCTCTGTTCATAAATTTGAGTGGGTTTGGAGGCATTTGGGAAGCCATTTTCAGTACTTACCCCAGGGGGATTTGAACCCCAAATTACTAGTAAAATTGCATACTTGGTCCAGAATCTTAAGAGAGTTTGCAGAGGTATTTTGGTGACCATATGTCATCTATAAACATCATATTCAAGTACTAATATCATTCATACACCTTCCTTGAAGATTTGAAGGGATTTGGAGTCAATTTGAGACCTAGAGACCAATACTAGTCAAAGGGAAATCACTAGTAAAGTTACCTACATTGACCAAAATTGAAAGAGGATTTGCAGAAGTATTTTAAAGGTCCAAAGGCATCCCTGAAACACATATTTATGTTCTAATATCATTCATATACCTTCTCAGAAGATTTGGGATCATTTGGGGCAAATTTGGGACCTAGAGATCAAAACTAGTCAAAGGTCGAACCAAGGAAAAAAGTGGAAAATTGCAATTTTAATAAAATTCCTAACAAGGGACATTACAATCATACCACAGAGTTAGTATGTATAACGAGATCTAGGGGAGGGCTATAAAGAAGAAGCATCCAGAGTCCTTAACCAACTATTGAGAACAAAAGCTGCCTGGAGTTAGATAGTTCTCTTTGCTCAAACCATAACATAGCATGTAACATGTAAGGAGCACTTAAACTTATTCTATCCCAAGTACATTTGGCATTCATAGTGTTGAATGAAAAATTAAAACATATATTGTTGTCATTGGCATTCAATTCTACCGTAGGGTACACAATTAGAGTGACAAAGAAACTTGCTATTAGTTTTCAATCCAATCCAACTTCTTTGTTGAATTGTTCTCTCTAATAGACTTGTGTGAAGGAGGATTATAAATGGCATAGGCAATGCAGTTGTTTGATAGAGATGCATGAAAGTGAATTATGGTCCTCAATTCAACGAAGAAGAAAAAAAGTTACCATTCAGATTCTTTCCCTTCACCTTTTTTACTTCCTTTCTGCATACATCTCTATTGTTCACTAATTTAGCAACAGATACAGACCAGACTCAACGTCCTTTTTTTTTTGCTTTTGAAACAATTTCTTCTTTTTTTTGCTTACATTATCATTTTTTCCATTGTTAAGTAGGCTAGATTTTATGTAGGCTATAATTTATATTAGTTTGAAGAACGCTAGTGATTTACAAAGATTGAACTTTTCCAAGAATAAGCATCACGTTGCTTTTAGAAGAGTTGAAGAACCCAATCCTTCATCGAGCTTGTATTGTTCGAAGCAACCTAGGAACCCGTTTTAAGAGGTAATAAATATTATTATACTGGTTAAAAGTTGGAATGGAATTGGGCTAGCAAGCTAACTGTAGTTGCACTATTGCAGAAAAAAAGATCTATAAAATTAGTTATGGCAATTCACACTGAACATATGGAAAGTGGATTTTATATGTGTCTCCTAAGTTATGTTTCACTAATAAATTCCTCATGTTCAAGAAGATCATGAAAGAGTAAAATAATATTAATTTTGGCTGTAAGGATGAAAGTTGGATTGGAATGGGGTTAGCAAGTTATACTGGTTAAAAGTTTAAGAGGCAAGATCAATTTGGGAAAATGCTAAGATGGAAAAGGTGGCATAGTGTCCTAGAGACCGAGTCGCTAGATTGGGGCGAAATATGGTTGTGTTATATGACATATATGCAATGTTTCCATAATAAAGCCTCTCGACTTTACTACCTAAGTAAACAATAAAATTTTGATGTACTAATACATTTTCAAATGAAAAGAATGACTCATAGCAACATTGAAGGGTTAAATATCTCATAGCCCTTCAAAGTGAAATGGGACCCCACCCTTCAAATTTGATCCTTGATAGGTTGTCTGTCGGGCGTTATTGTCAAGTTCGACGTTGATGTTCCTCACTCCTTTTTTTGCATATAGAATCCGCCACATTGTTTTCAGTGAAATATATACCAAGACGCAGGTCGATGCAACCCAGAGTGTGATTGTAGTTCCATGGCATACCTATATCTATTGTTTTTAAAAAGTGGTTTAATATGTGTACACATGTTTGGAAGAAGCTTTATATGTAGCCACTGAAATCACTTATCTTTATAAAAAAAAAAAGAGCCATGCCATTGAATGAGTTTTTATTTATTCAATAAGAATTTGAGGGCCCCCCTTTAAAATATAGGGAACCATGAAATTTTGAATATGGTAAATGAAACAAAACAAAAATTACTTTTGTTTCATTAATAACAAGCGGCTACGTGGTAGCATTATTTGCTTGTTTTATAATAACAAGTGGCTACGTGGTAGCATTAATGTTTGTTTCATTAATAACAAGTGGCTACGTGGTAGCATTACTTGCTTGTTTTATAATAACAAGTGACTACGTGGTAGCATTACCTATAGATAGAGCTTTAGCAGAAGAAATTTGCAGTGGACAAATGCAATTCAATACTATGCGTTGCTCTGGTATTCAATGCCATTTTTGTTGCAGTGGAAAAATGCAATCCAATACTATCGGTTGCTCTGGTATTCAATGCCATTTTTGTATTTGTTTTGTTGCACATATCATCTGAAATTGAAATTACATCATGGTGACCACCAAATTTGATAGGGAATGAAAATATGAGTAAGTTGTTGAGTAACCATAAGGGTAACCATAAGAGATGAAGGAAAAATGTTTGGCAGTTAGGGTTTTAAGAGGGCGAAAAAAGGCCAAAGTGAATTTAAGACAAATAGGGTAAGTGATGAGAAGGGAAAAGGGAAATGGATTAATGAATGCAATAAACAGTTCTAATAGAAGCTATATGCTTTGATCATAAGTAGCTTATCCTATATAATGTTGGATTTCGTGCTCGATCTTCAGGATGATATATACTTGGCTTGCATCTACATTGTATAGTTCGATCTTCATTTTCTTATTCATCTATTTAATTTATTAAGTTGACCTTAAGATATATCAGAATATATTCACAAATAATGATATTTAAGTAATTTATAATATATATTTAAAATATTTATATCTGATATTTGGTTTTGGTTTGGACTTCATTAGATCATCAAGATTAATAAGGATGTAATAAGTGTACAACCATGATTCATTTTATGGTCTTCGTGTTTTTAGTTAAGAATTAAAGAATTAATGATGTGTGTAATCTATAATTTAGTTAACCACCTAACCAGTTGTTTCACATGTAAGTGTTCCCGTTCATTGTTTGTCGTAGTGTTATAATTCTGATTCATGAAATCGCCGTATGTTAACTGGGTTGGATTCCAAATTTGCATATCTTGGACCACGAAGACAACTAGATGATCAAGCCCTTCAAAATTCGGAGTAATAATACCAGTTAACTTTGAGTCCAATTGCTTCTATCCTAGCATATCTTCATCCGCACAAGCAGACAACCATGGGAGAACAGCCTCGGCCTCTTTGATGCGCTTGCCTCCAGCTTATAACTATGGTAAGTCAATTCTAGTAAAAAAATTACGTTGCCTGAATCAATACCAATATTTGTTGATTACTTTTAGTTTTGTAATTGAAATCAGGCTATAAACTCGGGAGCCGTGAGAGGAGAAACCCTGGCAAAGTTGAGAGTGGCTATAAATGGATTCGGACGCATTGGTCGCAATTTTTTGCGTTACGTGCATGGTCGCAAGAACTTCGGCTTGAAGTAGTTGCTATCATTGGAGGTGAAGCAAATTCATTGCAATAACTATTTCAATCTTCAGCATAGTAGCATAATTCGGTCGTATATATTTATGATATATGAGTGTATATTTGATTAAAATTATTATTCATATAACAAGTTTATTTAGGTATTTTATCCATATTGATTTTTTTAGTTATTTATTTTTTCCTTACTGAATCGTATTCAATATGAACGTATTTGTACTCGAATTATGCTACTATGATCCTCAGATTCTCAGAACTGCTTAAAAGAAAATGTCTTATCTCAATACAATTGCAATTGCAGTGCTATTGTTGGCCGAACTCGCTACAACGATGTCGTTGGCTATCACCACATTGATCACTATCACTAGATTGCTGAGGTAGGATGCATATCAAATTGATAATGATTGCATGCAATTTGCGATTTGAATAATGGCACCATATCTGAAACTAAGGGATAGTAGATAGCATATTTTTTTACGAGCTTGAGATTGAATTATGATACCAGATATCTGCTTCACTTTACTCTAACACCATAGATATGATAAATGGAATTGCTTTATACTGATCGCTTTGATATTGATCTCTCCTTTGATCCAAACTGCAAACGTTGAAACACCATACCTCCCAGCTGTCAAATCGCAAAGAGTTTCACTTGGATTTCCTGGTTATGTAGGAACTAAGGTGGTGTAGGAATGTTTAGACAGTGTGTAGGAATTGAGGCGATGCAGGAATGTTTGAAGGGCGGTGTAGGTGGTGCACATTAATTCAATGTGCATTAATTCATTGTAACAGTTGGCCCTCTAATTTCAATATTCATTCAATGCTTAGTGTAGGAACCAAGGCAATAACACCTTGAAGTTGTTAACCAATGGAATTTTAGAAAAAATGAATTAAAAAATTAGTGAAAAATAAAAATAAAAAATTGAATGTGTAATGTAAGACTTTGGAAATCAATAAATTGGTTTACGTCAAACACTGAACTATTTGACAGTCAACGCAAATCCATTGCTATATACACTGCGGCAGGTATAATAATTGGGATGAGACGAACTTTATTTTCTGTAGGAGGGAAATAAAAAAATAGGGTATGGTGGGGTTTACTAAAAAACAAGGGAGCATTTTATTTATTTTGTGATAAAGGAAAAAAGGACAATCTTGTAAAAAGGGAGGATTACGAAAAAGGACCATCTTGTAAAAAGGGAGGATTGGGCAATGAAATGGATAAAACAACATAGGACCATCTTGTAAAAAAGGAGGATTGGGCAATGAAATGGATAAAACAACATGGGCCTTATCACGTAAGTATTTCTAAGTAAGGGGACCCATTTGAATATTTTTATTTCATTTTCACTTGGGAAGAGTGATAAAGAATTTGGCAAGGTAGGTAAAAAGGGGGGAAATCTCTTTTTCATTAAGGGGATGATAATTTTGGGAGCGAAGGAGAGTGGAAGGTTTTTTTTAAACCAATGGAATAATGAAAATGGGAGGGAAGTTTTTTTAATATGGGGAAATATATGAGGCAAAATAATAAGAATTTTGTGTGGGAAGGATTTTCTTTTTTATTTGCGGGTACTATGGGGTTGACAAATTATGGTAAAGGATGTTGGACTAATAATATTTGATCAAATAAGATGCATAAGACCTCTAACAAGATGAAACTTTGCAAGAGTGGTGCAAGGGTTAAACAAAGGAGAAAATGGTTAAATAGGATATGGGCATGATGATACATATAGGGAGAAACATTGAATTACAAAACTAGATGTTATTTTACCACGATGACTTATATGAAAACAATTTTCCCATTAAATGCATGAAAACCAAATGATCTCTTATGCGAAAAAGGAGTATGGATGGGAAGAGGAATCGCTCTAGACACAATGGTGAAGATGGAATAGCAATGTGACGAAATTTAATATGTTTGTCTCTGTCATTATGTTTCGACCCTTCAGAAGCATACCGATGTTGAGGCATCAACAGACCCAACCAAACCAAGACCGGAACCACGTGCTAATGGTGAAATTGGTTCCATCAAAAATTCGATAGCTAATGAGGTGTCAAGCCAATTGAGATAATTATCCTTATACTCAAATACACCTAGAGTTGCTCAAAGTTTACTAGTGCCTTTGGCCCTTATAATTCCTTTGAATTCAAATTGTTGATTAGAAGGGAAGACAAAAAACAAGAGGAGAAAACAAATCCTAAGTAAGGGCTTGCAATAGAAAACAATATTTGCAAGGAAAAAACAGACAAGAAAAAGGTCAAATTTCCTTGCAAATTATGTGTTGAACACACCAGGGACATTGAGAGGTGAGGGGGTGCATCAATGTCCTACACCTTACTTACTTTTTCTCTTAATAAATAACTTCACCAAACACATTCATCCACTCATAAACATTCATTAACCATAAATATTAGCTTGTCAATAAAGAGCACATGGATAGGAAAAAGATGTATATGAAATTCAGTAATGTATTTGATAAACTCATTAGAGTAAAATTACATCCAATTGGTGATCATTTATATCTTCTTGGGCATCCACAATTTGTGGTAATCCCCGATTGTCTTACATGCCACCTTTTATCTTCTCTACAAACAATGGTTTCCCCAATGCTTCTTTTTTGCACCCACATGCAAAGGTTCTCCCAATGCTTCTTTTATGCACCCACAAGCAATGGTTGTCCCAATGCTTCACAAGCAATGGTTGTCCTAATGCTTCTTTTCTGCACCCACAAGTAATGGTTGTCCCAATGCTTATTTTCTTAGCCCACGAACAGTGCTTCCCACAAGAAATGTTTGTCTCACTATTAACTTCTACCCACAAATATCTTCTTCCCACAAAGATCTTCTTTAAACATTTTGTCAATAGCTTTCTTGTCTGTAATCAAGTCTTCATCAAGAGTGCCTCTTAGATCTACCAATAAATTTATGCCCTTTTTATTCACAAAATTTCAAACTAAATCAACAAGTTGTTGATCTTATACTCCTATGCAGCTTATCTCAGATCAATTATTTCCCCCATTCACTTTTTATCTTCACATACACGCAATTCTCTTTTTAATCATTCATTTTCAAATTTTTTTCGCACTCTCTCAAATGTTTTATATATATATATATAATTTTCCCTTTTGTTACTTTAGGTATGGATAATGAGTGACTTGCGTGGCCTCCAGTTTTTTGAGAGATGGTTATTCATTTTAGGAAAAAAAATGTATGGTCATAATCTACACACACTGCACTTATGCATGGACTATATTTTGAGGTGTTTTAGACTTATGAACTATTTTTTATTATTTACCAAAATAGCATATGTTGAAAAATCAGAGCCTTATCAACACATGTTGGTTACCTTCAATTTTATTTTTAGTGTGAATCTTATTGAAAAAACTAAAAGTATCATTTTGAAGAGGACAGGGCAAGGAAGGTTTTTGTGAAGATTTCAATTTTTTGGGTGTTGTCTTTGTTATGATATTGAATTTTCATTGTGACCGATTTTTAACTTCATAAATTTCTTAATGATAGAGTTTAGAAAAAAAAATAATAAATAGAAATCGTTAATGAAATTCAAAAAAAATACCATGAGAAAGTAGATTCAAAGATGAATCTGTTGGTATAAATTCCAACAGATAACTCTGTGATTTTGCAAGGTTTCGAGCTTGCCAAAGTCACAAGTTATTGTAAACTGTAAAACTGTTCGATGCTTTTCGTTGACAAGAAACTCTCGGACAAGAGTCTATGAAAACTCTCGAACGATAGTTTGGCTTCCCACAAATTAACTTGGGGTTATGTTTGCAAACTCTCAGACGAGAAGTTGAACAAACTCTCAGCCGAGAGTTTATGGGCACAACGCCCACGAGAATCTTTTGGAGCCAACATAATGAATATTTTTTAAACTCTCGCCCGAGAGTTGTATAAATATACTCTTTCCTGAGAGATTAAAGACAAGTTTTGATAAGATCGAATCAAGTGCAAAGATAAACTAGTACTGTGGTGCATTGTGCGAAATTTCTGAAAAAGGTTTAAGTGTAAGTTTTTATTACTTGTTTTTTTTTTAAATTTTCATCTTACAAATTTTTTTAACTATGCATAATTGATTTTTAAAGAGAATTTGTGTTTGGTCTTGCAAGAAAGAAGTTTCATAGGCACAACTAGGGTTGGTGATACACTACATACCCATGGATCTTGATTTGGGTTCTTCCATTTTTTTTGTAGTTTCTATAGTAAATTCATAATTTTTTGGTGGTTTCAAACCTGAAGGATTCATTTTCTACTCCTTTGTTGTATGCAAAGTTGTTGTGGACCATAGATTTTAATATTTTGTTAAAAAACATCTAAATTTGATTTTATAAGTCTTAAACTTTATATTGTTTTTATACATGTGTTTATGTAATTATTTTATAGGGGTTAACAATATCTTCCAATTTTATAGGCTAGTTATGTTGGTATGCTACATGTTGTGATGGTACCACTTGTTCCTCTTGTTATTTTTTTTCTTTTCTAGTTACTATTGAGTTGTTTTTTGTTCTCCATGTTTTATTCTCATGTATGAGATTGATACTGAGGTTGACATTAAACATAAGTGTTTTATTTACATTTGATGTAAATTTATGTACCATAAGTTTTTAAAAAATGTACATAAGGTTGCATGGATTAGTGTAGTGGTGGTTCTTAATTTTAACATATTACTCCTTTTTAAATAGGGCATATTCTGAATTTTGTTTTTTGCTTTTGGCTCCTTATGGATAAATTTGACATATTGTGAAATTGGGAACTTGTGCATGTATTATATTTTGCTTTCTTAAAAGGGTCACATTGTTATTTGTGTTTAGTATACAATTTTGCATTTTTAAAGGAGAAAACATGAATTGTATTGCAATTTCAGTCAAGACATAAAATTTGTCTCTGTCATGTATTGTACATTTCTTTTTCCAAGAAAAAATTAATGTTGTAATTTTTTTAATGAAATAATGGATATTGCAATTTGTCTTAAATCACTTATGTAATGTTTTTTTGGTATATAGCAATTTTCCTCTAAGATATTTCAATTTGTTTCATTTTAATCAAGTACAATTTTATAGATCCAACATATTATAAAATATGACTTCAATTATTTTGTATTGGATTTTAGGTTTTTAACTCTTTGAAAATGAGAAACAATAGGAATTGTGCAAAAAAGCATGATCGCACCAAGACTGATCAAGAGGCAAGGAAAGAGAAAAGATGTGAAAGCATGAAAAATTTAAGAGCAAAAAGAAAAATGGAAGAAAATGTGGAGGGACAAGGCAGTGACGAAGAAATACAAAATGTCGAGGAACACAATGAGGACAGAAATGAAGAACATGGAGGTGACGAGGAAATGAAAAATGTCGAGGGAATGATAGGCAATGTTGATATCGACACCATGATTGGTGAGTGAAGAATATTTTAAGTTTAAATAATTAAATTTAGTATCCATATATATTTGATTTGAAAGTTCACAATATTTTGAAATTGTTTAGATGTATATGTACGAAGTTCAATTGATAAATTTATATACTTTTATGTAGGGTCAACATTCAACCCACAATAAGATCCTACCACACCTATCGATTCGCAAAGATTAATTGGAAGTTGCAGGAATATTGCCATTAATGACAATTTTTTTTGGAGAATATGGATTCAAGTAAAAGTGAAGAATTGGGACCACCTATGTCAGATCATAAATTTCGATATAGAGAAAATGTGTTTACTTGAAAATATATTGAAGGTGCTTCTGTCATAGCAAAAGCTCAATTGTTACATAGATTGTTGAAGCAAAAGTGTGTAAAAGAGGTGGTTAAATTATTGGGCATTAAAAATATCAAAGAGGTTAAAACAAATGAGATGTATCAAAAAATATTACGGCCGCCCTTGCCACACTTTCCAAAAGGTGGTATTGTGTTGAAAAGGTTTCTCATAGAGCATTGATGACAGGGGTTGTGGAAAAAGGCACCACTTCAAGTCATTTGATGGCAATGACTACAACAATATTAAAGACAACGAGAATAAATTTATTAAAGTATAGAAAATTTAGGATTCAATTAGATGAGATTGATGAAGTTGCATATCATCTATGTCCTTTTTCAAATCATGCATTTTCACTTCCATTTCATTCTTGGTTTGACCTAGGATTGATATTAGTGCATCTTTTGTCACTATTTTCTCTTGTAAATCAAATATATCCTTGCACATTTCTTCATCTTCATCATAAGTCCATGTAGAACTATCTAGAGGCTTATTTGGTGTAGAGGTTCCCCTTTTATGAGGCATTTGGAACAATATAGATAGGTATCACACACTAGGGTTCACCACAATTAGATCCTTCTACTCAAGTTAGTCAAATTTAAAACGACGTACCTTTTTCAACCCTGATTGGAAGACTATTTTAGGGTCGAATTAAAACTGAGGTAAAATTAAAATTTCGACTCTTGCGGGTCTGAAACTTCGTCTTGTTGTATCCCTGTGTGTACTCTTTCTGATGCCATAGGCCTGACCTAATTCTGATGTGCCAATATAAAGTTATTACGAATCTCCCAACACTTCTTATTTTTTCCATTTCAAAAGATCGAACTTGTACGAACTGCCATGTGTCCAATATTTTGGATCTGAGTTTGAAACTTCTACCATACATACTGCATTCTATACCCTTTCTGATGCAATTGGTCTCACTCAATTTGGATCTCGCATACCCCT
This sequence comes from Larix kaempferi, assembly GCA_027924585.1. Classification (NCBI taxonomy): domain Eukaryota; kingdom Viridiplantae; phylum Streptophyta; class Pinopsida; order Pinales; family Pinaceae; genus Larix; species Larix kaempferi. The sequence goes on from BSBM01000435.1 coordinate 16,198,978, forward strand.
TATATGACCTTTTTCCCTAGAACACTTGTTTTAGACTAGTTTTTGGACTAGTAAAAAACCCTAACTTCTGAGGCCAATATCTCTGAACCTCTAACGTCTCAGAACTTGAATTTTGGACCAAAAATATATAAGCCTTTTTTTGAGGTGTATTTATAATCTCACTTTCTGAATCCTTGTATAAAAAAAATTATCGCAAAAATTCCAAGATGAATCGTTTTGAAGAAGTCAATCCCGAGGAAAGAGCTCCCATACCAAATGTTACGCAACCAAGTCCCATATATAGCATAAAAATAGCAGATATAGACCAAAATAAAGTAATCAACACCTTAATAATGAAGAACTGAGATGAATAACAATCCTCTTCGAGGGAGGAACCTCCTTACACAATGTACAAGACAAGATACAATGATGACTAAAATGAAAAGGTCTCCCTCCTATATAAAGGAGACAAAGGGGTATAATAACAACTACTAGACCCACGATTTTTGTTTATAATGTGAGAATTGTGTGTTGTGTAGCAAAATAAATGTTTGAGAATTTATCGAAGTGAAAATTGGATGCCATGTTGACCTAACTGCCCTGAGACCTAACTGCCCTGGTGCACGTCTCGGTTTTGCCCGCGGGCCTCTCCTGCACAGGCCGCTATGGATCCTCCCCCGTACCCTTCCACGGAGGAACGCAGGTGGATGTTGGATGCTTCCTTCCACGCTCTAGTTTCCTCCACCCCTCCTCTTTCATCCTCGTCGGACTCCTCTGAATCCATCTTCATCAAACGATCTGTGGCTCCTCGTATTCAGATCCTGTCGGCAGCTTCCAAATTAAAGGCCCTTACCTTGAGTGAGAGTGGTTTGATTGGACAGTTCACGGGGATTTGGCTGTCACCAAAATCCATGGATGCCTGAATCAATAAGAAGTGGATTGCTCTGATCACTGGGGGGCTGCAACATTGCCTCTGCGGTAAGGGTTTTTTCACCTTTCTTTTCAAAAATAAAGCTTATAGAGATCTCATCTTCAGAAGTGGCCCGTAATTTATGGGCCCCCGTGGCTTGTATTTAAATATATGGAGCCTATGCTTTGATCCTGAGAAGGATGTCCCCTCTGCAGTCCCTATCTAGGTTCACCTTTCTCATCTTCGCTTACACTATTGGAATGATGAAACCTTGCAAGCCATTAGGAACTCTCTTGGGAAGTATATTGATAAAGTGAGCCAAAAGGACCCCTGTTCTTCTGTGCTAGAATTTGTGTAGAGGTCGATTTGGAAAAAGGTCTGCTGGAAGAGTTAAACCTCCTAATGAATGGATGGGAGCACATGTTGAAGGTTGACTACAAACAACTACAGTTCAAGTGTAAAAAATGCCATGAATACAGTCACTTTGTCAAAAACTATCCAAAGGAAGTCCATGAGGTACCAAAAAAAACTCAAGAAGAAGGCTGGCAGCAGGTCAAAAAAGGAAGGAAAACTACCCCAACTTCTCAACCTCCTAAAGGGGCTCAAAACAAAAATAACAAAGAAACCCCTCAAGAAACCTAGGAAGATCTTCCCAGCAATAGATTTTAGGACTTACCCATAGAAGAGGGAGAAATTCCAGCTTTGGAAGTAGTCACAGAAGAACAAGACAAATAAGAAACCCTCATCCCCCCCTCTTCCCCCAGAGAAGAGCACATTGGCACAAGTATCGGTGGATCTAGCACTCCTGGTAGCTCATGGGCAGATAAGATAAAGAGCAATTTTGTTCTGCTCTCCTCATCTCTGGACATCTCTTCAGAATCCCTCGAGGAGACAGATGTGGTTTAGCCACCTAACACAAGAGGCATAAAGTCACACAGGTATCACAGAGAACTTGAAGCAGAAAGAGAAATCGAATTGAGCAGACAGAAAATCTTGGAAGAAACAAAACTGCTTCAGAACTCAAAATCACAGACTAGGGTAAATGGTAGGTCCCAAGCAGGACCTCAACCAGCAAAGAAGTAATGCTTGTAGTCTCTTGGAATTGTAGGGGTCTAGGCAATTTGAACAAAGCTGAAGTAGTTAAAAATATGATTAAAACTAAAAAATTTGACCTTATGCTAATCCAAGAGACAAAAATGTCAGACGTAGAGGTCATGGCCCTCTCTCGCTCCCTATGGAAGGATTGCCATGGCAAAGCTCTTGGGGCTCACGGAGCTTATGGAGGAATTGATACATTAATATATCCTAAATTCTCAATGGTCTCTTCTACCGAGAACAATCATTGGCTGCTGACAGAAATCAAAGAGAACGGCAGTGCTAATCCATTATACATCTGCAACGTCTATGGACCCACTCATTATAGGGACAAGAACAAGTTTTGGGAAAACCTCAGCAATCTTAAAGAGAGCATGAATGGGAAAAATCTCATCATTGCTGGAGATTTCAACGTCACCAAATCTCAGCAGGAAAAATGAGGAGGCAATATAGTCTGTGACCCCTTCGGTGAAAAACTAGAGGATGTTATAGCTGATTTAGATCTAATGGACATCCCACTGGAGAATGGAAAGTACACTTGGAATAATAACAGATGCGGTGTTGGGCACATCGCAGCCAAGTTGGATCATTTTCTGGTAAGCTCCTCCTTCTTTAGCTCTGATATTTTAGCCTATTCCTATACCCTTCCCTATGCCTCCTCCGATCACCGTCCCATCGCCTTATCCCTTTCTCCCACTGAAAACCTTGGGTCGATCCCTTTCCGCTTTAACTCCCTCTGGCTCCATGTCTTCCTTGACCTTATCAGATCAGCCTAGAACTCGAGCTTTGTCGGATCCTTCAACTTCATTTGGGAATCCAAGCTTCTAGCTATAAAATCCTTGCTTTAGAGCTGGGCCAAGACCTCCTTCAAAAACCCATGTCTTGTTAAAGTTAACCTGCATTCAGAGGTTGCTGCTCTCCATAAAAAGATGGAGACGGTGGAAGTGATGCCCTCCCTTTTAAGTCAGGAAAAAGATATGGATCTTAACATCCTCATAGCGGCCAAATAGGAAGAAGAAGAATGGAGAATCAAGTCTAGGAAATTATGGCTTAAAGGAGGGGACAACAATACGAAATATTTCCATAACCAGGCTAAAGCTCGTCGCAGCCAGAATGCTATTAGGGAACTAAAAGGCCAAAATGGAGAAAGGATTAGCGGGCAGGAAAACTTAAAAAATCATGCTTTCAATCATTTCAGCGATATCTTCATGGATAGTGGGGACTCAGATCCAATAGCTCAAGCTGATCTCTTGGAAAGCATCCCTTGTCTGGTATCAGATAACAATAATAGAGACCTCTCCAAACCAATCTTGGGGCATGAAATTTTGAACGCCATTTGGTCTCTTTAGGCTGATAAAGCTCCTGGGCCCAATGGTTTCACCATTAATTTCTACAGAGCCACTTGGGAAATTATCGAGGATCTAAAGTGTATGCTCAATTGGACCAGGAAAAAGGACAAAATTGGAGGAGCCACCAACTCCTCCTTCCTTGCTCTAATCCCCAAAGATAAACTCCCCTGCACCATAGACCGCTTTAGACCGATCTCTCTATGCAACACTTTTTATAAAATTCTCTCCAAGATCCTTGCCACCGGAATGAAGAAAATTATGGGGAAACTCATCACTGACGCACAAGGGGGATTTATTGTTGGGCGACAAATCTTGGATAATATCCTCATTGTCCAGGAAGCAATACACTCCAGCATGGAAAAAAAGAACCAAGGTATGGCCATCAAACTTGACATGGAAAATGCATTCGATAGGGTTAATCATCACTTTCTCTTTGAAGTCATGTCTAAATTTGGTTTCTCAAGAAGATTCATTCGGTGTTAAAGCTTGCATAAATAGCCTTGTATTGCCCCCTTAGTCAATGGCAGACCCACCAACTTTTTCCGTGCCTCCAGAGGATTGCGACAAGGTTGTCCTTTGTCTCCTTTTCTTTACCTCTTAATTGCAGATTCCTTGAGTAGGAAACTCCATATGCTGCAAGAGTTGGGTGAATTAAAGGGAACAAAAATTGCCCGAGGTGTCAAACCAGCTAATCACTCTCAATTTGCAAACAACACCATTCTTCTAGGGGGGGGCTCCATCATCATTGCTGAAAGATTCAATCATGTCCTTACCACCTTCCTTAAAGCTTCCGACGAAAAAATCAACTCTGACAAATCCAAAATTTATGGTTGGAATTGCTCCCTAGGGGTTCTTGCAAGAATTGCTAGAATTTTGGGTTTCAAAGGAATCTTAGATTGGAACTCCTTCAATTATCTAGGCATTCCTGTCTTCAAAGGAAATAAAAGAGTTGTTGATTGGCAAGGGCTGAAAGAAAAGATAAAATAAAAAAAATCAATTCTTGGGGCTCTAGGTGGCTCAACCCCGCTGGCAAGCTGATCTTGATCAACTCCATTCTTTCATCCTTTCCCCTCTATGCTTGCTCCATCTCTCTCGCCCCAAAAACTGTGATGTTGGAGATTATCAAAGATCTAAGGAAATTCTTATGGAAAGGAGGTAAAACCAATCAATCCAAAAAATTTCACTTGATCAGCTGGGACACTCTGTGCAGACCCAAAATGTGTGGGGGGGCGGGGATCAAAGATCCTTCACTTATGAACCTTTCTCTTGGCGCCAAACTTCTTTGGAGGATCATCTCTAGTAAAAAGGCCTGGTGGAAAGAAATTTTCTACAAAAAGTATATGGCTGAAAGCAGAAGCCGTTGTGTGGAAAATATTGATCAGAGTAAAAAAGGGACTTCTATCTGGAAACTTTGCAAGTGATCAACCTTCATCATTCAAAGCAACCTTTACTGGGTCCCCAGCAATGGCAAACAAATTCATATCTAGAAAGACAACTTTTTCACCAGGTCCCCCATTAACTTCACTTAGGAGTTCCATGATTTTAGAATTTGGATGGAACAAGCCAATATTAAAACTATGTTTGACACATCTTCTTGGTCCAATCAAGGGAAATGGATGAGATGGCTCGATCTAGATCTACTGGTGTATCTTCGTCGGGACTATCATACTCTCCTTTCTCTGTTTCATGGCTGTCTCCCAGTTCATTTAAATTTTCGAGACAAGCGTGGTTGGGGGAAATCGGGAACATACTCGGTAAAGGTAGGGTATTGTTATCTGGTTTCTCATAACAATCTCAGCATCAAGGACAGTAAGTGGAACAAAGTCTGGGACAGGGATGGGCTTCCAAAGGTTAACTCCTTCTTTTGGATACTAGCGCACAGTAGAACTCTCACTGCTGAAAATCTCAGGAAAAGTGGGATAGAAGGTCCGACAAGATGCATCCTTTGCAAGAAGGCTGAGGAAACAATTGATCATCTGTTCCTGGAGTGTATTTTCTCAAAAGAGGTTTGGCATTGTGCTTACTGGTAAATAAAACCAAACTTAATCCTCCCAACCAACTGGAATGACCTCTTTGCTAACTGGCACAACTACTACCACAACTTGATGCTTAAAAAGCCAGACTTTAAAAGAGCTTGGGTCGCCTTTCCCAACTTCATTTGCTGGAAACTTTGGACAACCAAGAATAAAGAAATCTTTGAAGATATAAAGGTCACACCAAGTAAAGTTCTCTCTTCCGCCAAATCTTTAGGATTAACTCACTCTCCACGAGAGGTCTGAAAAATATGCGCAAGGAGCTCTTAAACGTGGAAGAAAAATGTTGGGTGGCAGATCTTCTGAATTCTCCAATTTGTCCTCTCATAGATCATACTTTCAAGAAGCAAAAACCAAAAAATTGGCATGTCAGAATGGATCAGAAGGAGCTCCAGTGATGGGTCAAGACCTTCAACAGTGATATTCTCTTCTTTGATGGTGCCTCGAAGGGAAATCCTGGGTTGGCAGGTGCAGGAGGAGTCCTCCTTGACTCCGATGGAAACAAAAGGAAAGATTATGCCTAGGGAATCGGCAGGAGGACTAAAAATGAGGCAAAATGGCTCGCTTTGATCAAAGGAATGGAAATTGCCAGGAATGACGATGTCAGCGACCTAGTGGCCTTCGGCGACTCCATGCTAGTTATCAGGGAGGCTAGATCTTTGGATATCAATAGCATAAAATCAGTCTCCAAACTTCAACACCTCTTCACATATGTGGCCAAAGAATTTAACTCCATTTCCTTTCTCCACACCTTGAGAAGCAACAACAAGGAAGCAGACAGCATGGCAAACATTGGTGCTAGTCTGGATTGTGGTTTGGCGACCATTAATGGTCTCAACATTGTCATTAAATGGGTCCCTTAGTCCCCTCTCTCATTTTCTCATGATTCCTAAGACCCCTCTCATGGATTGGAAACATATTTCACACCCCTCAAACTATAGAGTTGTGAAATTTTGCATTTGGAGTAAAGGGAAGATTTCCTTGGGATATCCTTCCCCACATCGGTCTTTTCCTGCGTACTCCTGGAACACTTGGCGCTCCCACTGGACTCATCCCACCTGTCTCGTATGCAGGCATAAATTAACACCACCCTCCGCCCTGCTTTATATTACGTCTCAGGGTGGTATGCTCGACACTCTGCAAATTCAAATTGCTGTGACTTGGGTTCTTCAGGAGAGATACAGAGTTATTTGGGTTCGTAATTTGGGTCTGCACTGGTTAGATATGGAGGATAAGGGTTTAAACCTTGCTTCACTGCAGTGTCGCTGTTGCAGGAAGAATATTCAAGACAATGCAGGGGGGTTGGAATGAAGCGTTACCTATCATCTTTCGACATGGTTCAGGGGCAAGGGAATGGGCAAGCTCGTGGTGGCTCGGCTCAGAATTTTCTTCGTGGTCTCACCAGGGTTGACGAACCTAGCAATGGTAGAAATTGAGCTCCTCTTGAGCTAGGCTTCGGATAGAGAAATGGTGGTATAGTGCAGCCAACTGCTTGTGGACTCTTCAACGAGCCGGGAAATGGAAAGAGCTCAACCCCTCTTGAATTGGGTACCATACAGAACGTGGGAGGGGTAGTGCAGCACTCTGCTCGGCACTCCAACGAGCCTGGAAACAACAAGAACTGGGCCTCCCCACATGGTTTGGATAGTGGTTTTGTCAATTTGGAGTCTCCACATGGGTAGGATAGTCCATCTTCAAAAGTCCTTTCTCACTTGCTGTAGCTGGAGAGTCGGGTTCGATGGCCTAGGGGTGAAAACTCCGATCAGAAAAAATCTCTTTCACACCTGGCCACATTCGTCCAGATCTCAGCTACTAAAATCCATAATGGATGCAACAAAATTAAGGAGTACTTTGATGTGCTTGTTGGAAAAATGGATAATGGCTGTCCTTGTTTAGGGGATATCAACACTTAGATTAACTCTCTACACAGTAGTCTGAAAGTGGTCGAAGCAAAGCTCGATGGCATGAGGTATGAATCTAGAAACAATCCTTCAGTATTCCACAGTAACAACAAGGAGAACATCGGAATTGTGCATGGCAGCAAGGAGAAAATCGACCACCAGTGTTCTGTCTGATATTCCTTGGTTTTTTCAAAACTACTTGGTTAAATTCCTTTTGTAATGGCTCTAAGAAGCTAGTTAATTGTCTATCTTCTCGATATGTATTTATTTTGTTGTCTTATGTTAGGGAAGTTTGTAAGGATCTATAGCTGTACTAGAATTAAGTGTGTGTATGAACTACAAAGACGAGAAATGGATGAGCCTGCTATGACAGCTCTCCAATTTTGGAAACAGTCTTCCAGCCTATATTTTGTAACTATGCATCTTCTTTTTTAATACAAAAGCTCATCACTCGTTCTTGTAAAAAAAAAACAACTACTAGACCCACTAATAGACCCAAGCCGACATCAATAATATGTAATGCACCATAATAAAGGGGTAATGTGCACTACAAAGGGGGTAATGCGCCAATATTTAGGGCTTAAAAGCTTTCATTTGTTACGCATCTCCATCGGTGTGCTCCAATAAGTAAAACACGATGCAAATATATTTCTATAAATTTAAAATTTCATTACCAATACCGGTGCGCCAGAATATAAACACACAGGTGCGTTTTCCAAAATTTGGTTTACAGTGCGCCTACTGCACGTCAGAGCACCGAAAACAGGTGCACTGACATGCATTAGGAGCACCATTGAATTATGATTTTTATGATATAGAAAAAAAATTGGGGGACTCGATGCGTCTATGCCAAGTAAACGCTCTGGGAATGGTGCACTTATTTGAAATAGAAGCACCACAATTTATCTAAATTTATTATTAATAGATAATATGATCGCGATGCGCTTATTCACATCAAAGCACTAAACACCGGTGTAAGGACATGCACTAGGAGCACCATTGAATCCATATTTTTTACGGTAAGGGAGAATTTTAAATTATAGGAGTTAGTGCGTCTTTAACAATGAATGCATCGCTTCAAGTGTGTTAACCTTACCTAGAAGCACCGTTGTTTATTTTATTTTATGTTTGATAAGGAATGTTTCCATGGTGCGCCTACTACACATCAGAGCATCGACAACCTGTGTGTTGACATGCACTAGGAGCACCGTCGAATTATGATTGTTTAGGGTCTGTAAATTTTAAGTTGCTTAAGGCAGTGCGTTTAGATCATGTCAATGCACCGCTTACGATGCTCCGACGTGAACTCAAGACACCATATATTTTTATTTTTATTTGTTCTTGTTAATTTTCACCGCTGTGTTCAGTACGCGTAAGGGTACCAAAAGTTGTTGCGCGTATTTGTCTGCAATGCACCGCGCATTAGTTCATAAATTTAAAAATAAAATTGATGTTACGATGGTGTGCTACGAAAGCATATCATGCTGTTTAAGTGGTGCGTTCAATCTGTTCAGCTCGCCACGCCTGCAGTGTGCCCTGTAACATTTTGCAAGGTGCACCAAGAACCGGTGTGAGCTGAATGGCTTGAATGTACCGTGTGATTTTTTAAATTTTTTTGGATAAAAATGACAAATAATGGATCAATTTGAAAAATTAATCTGCTAAAAAATTAAATTATCAAGTAACAATTAATTTACATGTTCAACCACATGTCGGGGAGGCATCCTGGCTATGTATGGAGAATTTGAATTTTTTCCCATCGTTCGACAAAATTCAAACTTGAGTCAGCAGCCAATAGGAATGAGCAATGTGTCAACAGCCAATGAGGAATGAGCACAGGTGGAAAGGCATTTAGGTGGGTGATGTATGACACTGGTGCATATGGTTCAGATGCACTATACAGGGGGTAAAAATGAGTTTGACCATGCGGTAATTTTCTTTATAAAACCATGTTTCGGTGCGCTTGAAAATAGGATGCACAGGGGTTGTTTAAAATATAACTGCATCGCCATTTAAATAAAATTTAACTTTTTTAAATATATATATATATATATATATATATGAAAATGAACCAGTGTGTTCGTTTGTATTCCACGCACTGGGACATTTAGTATTATAAAACACACTGTTATCAGGTTTTTGATCAAATTTAACTTCGGTTGCTCGCCTCCACTAGGGACCTTCACTATAAACAGATATTTGGTCTCATTTGAGAGGAGTATCCGCTATAACCTCCGCTAAAGGGATTTTTCCTTGTAGTGACCTTTTCAATGCATCTACGACTAATGTAAATTGGCAATGATTCAAAATGCCACTATTTGTGCATTCTGCAACCATGAAGCAACAACTACATATGAACACAATTTGGACTACAAGTTGGATATAGAGGATGGTCTCATCGAATGCGCACTCCATGGGTCACAGTTGAAAAAGTATCACCTAGTTGTCACGAATGTCTCCTATGAAGAGTATCCAAACAATGTTTCATCAATAGTTTCAACCTATGCAAAGTCTCCTTTCAAGGACCGTTCACGCTGGCAATGAACAATAGAATCATCGACATTAAAAAATTTTGAACATTAGCTATCAAAATGCAATGCTCTATTTTCTAGATTTCTCTCAAAGCTTAAACTTTCCTGCCCTAGCACTTGACAATGTATTGATCTACATTTCTACAATACATGTTTTCCTGTGTGGTCGAAAACTTTCTTTGCACATTGCAATTGCTCTGATTTCATTACAGAAAAAAGAAGAAGAAAGAAACTTGAACTAAACCATACTTTTGTACATTTGTTTGCTTTGCTTACAAAAAAAAATTGCAATTTTCTTCCAAACTCAAAAACTCTCTACTGGAAATTGAAAGCAATAAATAAATACATTGCAACGTTTATCTAATGCGAAAAAAAAAACATATGCTATCCAGCTTGTGCTCTTCCACTTTGTTATAGACTTGCCTTCCTACCATTGAGCTTGGCAACATATTCACAAACATCCTTGTAATGCATATTTTCTTGCTCCGTCGAGAAATATTTGTTTCAAGCCACAACCATTTTGTTTCCATTACAAGAAATCTTTCAGTTCTCGAAATTTGCGAATAGCAAATCTTCATTTAGATGTTTACAAAAAGCCACTTTACTACTTCACCAAATTATTGTTTCTGTTTTTTATCTCTTCACATCGTGTCTTTCGTTTTCACAAGCTATTGATCAAGTGTAAATTCACCGCTGGCCTATTCCACTTCAATAGGTCTGCCTCCTAGCCATTTGATTCTAAAGCAAAGACATTTTAAAGATATTTTCTTCTTTTTGAAATGCTTTCCAGTTTTATTTTCCTTGATTTGTCATCAATACCTATTTACAACTACTTCAAATTCAAAAGAAAATAGCATTGGTGTGTTGATTTGTTGTCTCTCACATAGTCCAGATTCATTTCATTGACTATGCCATTAATTATAGAATAGGTGTTCTAGCGCTAGCGGTGCCAATGCTAAAAATCCTGATACTATCCATAATGATACTAAATATTTTGCTAGAAAATGTTGTCAAGTTCTTGGATCATGTTCTTGTAATCGTCCCAGAGAAAAATTCTAAATTCAATTGGAACTTTGTAATCTTCTCCAAGTTTGGAACTTTACATCATACTTGATGTATTGTCTTGTTTTCTATTTATAAAGATGGCTTGCATTGCAAAAAAACAAAAACAAAAACAAGACCTTCATTTTTATAACATTTGTTGTGTGCTATTGTAGTGACTACACTTTGGCTATGACACGACTCCTCAACTCAAGGGAAAAAAATACGACAAAAAACAATTCCATCTCATAAATTACTTTCCTAACCATGACAATGAAAATGAAATCCATGTTCTGTGGCATTATGCTTGTCGCAATAATTGATTGCATTAATACTTTAAGTAGAATATATAAATAATATCCATTTTTGAAATAGAAAATCATGTCATGATATCGGTTCCATGCTAGCATTTGCAATTAGGGAAATGCCTCATTTGAATCTTTAACAATGGCATTGCCAGAAACATTCACTCTATTGTTTACCTGCATCGATGCTTTAATTATCCAAATACAAATATGTTGCTCAATTTTCCCTCCATGCTTGGCATTTGAATCATTCCATTGCTACAACAAAGAAAATGGTCTATTTAGAAAGTTGCAAATGCACATGCTACTCCTATGTTATTTCTTGTCTTAACCATTGTTTATACATGATATGCACTTGCAAGTTCATATACATGCACATAAAGGACAAATTGATGATGTTTCAATTGCTTTTTGTCACCTTTTTTTGCAAATGCGACATGCAAAACTGGACTGGTTGCAATGGCTTATTGATGGAGATCTCTAGACTACACATTTCAATATATACATAGAATTCCAACAAGTTCCAATCTTGTTCGGGTTTTTCTGATGTTTAATGTAAACAAAAATAGATAGAAAACACTTATGGATATTATATGCTACTTGAATAGCTATCTATTGCGTGTGTTAAAAATCCTCCATAGCAATTTTGCAACTGCCTTTAGCTTTTCCAACTATAATTGCAAGTTCATAGCTGTTGAAATTTAAAATACATAGACAATTTTGCATGTTGCACCAACTCAGTTTTTTTGAATTTTTAAAAATAATCTGGCTATAATCCTTTCTAATGTTATTCATAGTTTGCAAGTGTTTGTCAATGCATGCCTTTTCAACATTTCAAATGTCAATATTTGGTTCATGTTTATGGTCAATAGCTAGAATCTTTGCACTTGAGTTTGATCAGCTGAAGTTATTAATTGTTCCCTCCTTCAACACATGATTTGTTTTATGGGCAGTTGGCTTTGCATTGAAAATGAACCAATTTCAACCACAGGTAGCTTCTTCTTCTTGCAATAATGAATAACATTGCCAAAGCCCCATTTGACTTCGTTAGGACCCATCCTAGACTAATGCAACAAGTTCGTGAAGTAACAAAGATAAAACCTTTGTTTTGTTTTCGTAATAGCAAGACTCCTTCTGCACCTTAACTATACTTCGTATTGATGTGTCCAACTTTTAATTGGTTTCCCACCTACATTTACTTTGGTATTATTCCCCTCTCGATAACAGTTTCCTGGTTTTTCCCATGCTTTTCGTGAGCTAAAATGCCAATTATATTATTTGAAAGATTGACTAGCCAATGGTACACAAAATTTGAATCCAAGTAATCATATCGGTCATGTGAAGCATTTTTTTTGGCTTGTCAAGAGTTTTTGTTTAAATAGTCAACCTTCATTGTTTAGATTGCATTTTTTATTGCAAAAAGCAATTCAATTTTTTTGCACTATTTTATCATGATGGCATTTGCTTTTTATTATGGATAGGATTATATATGCCAGTAATACTATAGTTCATTGATGCCATGATGCCTTGTGTCATTTACAAACTATCTTACAATACTTGCAATTGCACAACGAAATGATTTAGCATCGAAAATATCAAAAACAAGATTAGACTATTGATACATAGGATATATATTTCCTATGAAAATGCACTGCACATGGTCCTTAGTTTAATTATGGTCATTCTTCATATTTGCATATGGAAAATAGAAATGTGTTTCAATCCAGTATACACGAAGCACCATACATTTGAAATCTCACATGGCATTTGCATTTGCAATTATATGATATATAGTACGTGGTTATGATGCAAATGCAAAGTAGCATCACAATGTGATATACCTTGGGTATGTGTTAGTTGGTTTCAATGCAATACACTATATTATGGTTTAAGTTTGGTGACTTGCATCCCGTATTGTCTTCTAACGAAGCTTGTTCCTATAAACACATGATGATGATTCGAATGCTTTCCGAACTTTGAAGAATGAGAGGCAATGCCATCAGATATTAAACTTTAATGAAGGAAACATAATTGGAATTTGAGGTTTTTACTAACCAATTAAACATTTGGCACTTGCCCTCTCATATTGTCTACTTTTCTCCCACATTTAATATTACATGAACCTCGTTTATTTGACATGATTTGTTGATTTGGATATGCATTTGGATCATTTTGGTTTTCTGAAAAGGCTAGAGTTCCATTCAAGGAAACTTTTATTTTAATATTACTATTCTTAAGCTCTAATAATCAGACACTTTTTAAGCCCACCTACGATATTTATACTCTTGAAAATGTATTATAGAAATAACACATGTTAATTTAAAAAAAAAAAAAAAAAAACTAACTTTCAAAATATCATCTAAAAAATTATATCGAACCATATTTGTATTCCATAACGAACCCAAACCCCAAGACCTCATTTGATTGCTCATCAACAACCAATGCAGGTGGCGACATTGGGGACATTGCCACCTCGTGGCTCTTGTCTAATATGAAATTAAATCATACTTAAATAAAGTTAAAAAATAATAAATTACATTTTAAAATTTAAAAAACATTATAATAATTATTTCAAAAAAATTAACCAACCATATATATACGTAACACATGGAACATGCCACACATGGTGACTACTATTGATAAGGCGATTAATATGGACTCGTTGTGGGGCATTTAATGCACTAGCGGGGTGCATATAGACCATCGATGTGAGTGTGCCTCACATCCAACAGTCTATATGCACCCAGTCTGCGCATTAAATGCCCCGCAACGGGGTGCATATAGATGGAGTAGTATGAATATTCTACGTTTTTGACTTTTTTCTAGTATATTTTTCAGTTTGTTTTGTTTGGTTTTCGGTTGGAAATCTTTAAAAATCTTAGAGTCGCATAATATTAGTTGTGGAAATTGTATAATATGAGTGCCATAGGGGTATTTGAGGGTGTTGAATCCATTTATGCATTCAAAAACACAATTTAAATGCTTCCAAATTTGCACTTAACCAAAATAAATTTACCGGATTTTGACCCATAATTAATGTCACGAGAGGGAGATCTGTGGTTCCTGGCATCACTTTTATTAGCCCCTGCCGTAGGCAAAGACTATATGTTCTGCTTTTCTCCATTAATTTGTGTAAATACTTTGAACACATTTGAAATCTATAATGTTAATTTAGTTATTTTATTTAATTGTAATTATTTAAGAAAATATATTAATACTTGTTGAAGTTTTATTGGACCAAAGTCATTGATTAGACTAATATTATCATTGGCAAGGATTAAAAAAATTAAAAAAAAATAAAAATACAACTTACTTTAGCTATACTTTTACATATACAAATATTTTTTCTTTAGTGGACTCTCAACTTTACCTAACCTGTACACACTGACACACTAACAGGGCTGCAATTTGAAATCGAAAAGACATCTTTTTCACTACTCCTCACATCACTTTGACACGACTCCTAACCAAGTGGCAGACATGCTCAGTATCACTTGATGGCTATGCAGCAACTCTAGACACGCAACAACCTTAGAAGGCACTGAAGTCTGGAGCATTGAGATTGAAGCTCAATATGAAAGCTCCCTTGCTACTCCAAATGCACAACCTGTCAACACACTATCATCCTTGTATACCTGATTGCAGTTGCAAAGGTAACAAGCTCTCTCTGGATGTTTTGTAAGATCATTTTTGTGCATATGTTATTTGTAGCCTTGCAAAAATCATAAAATATTTTGCATTTTTGTTTATTTATTTTGATTTTGAGTACGTCTTGGTATTGGACAAGTTGTTTCCAATATGACATTCAGTGTTGGAGCTATGTTGATATGTTTGTTTTGTTTGCAACATGAATTACAATGGACGGGGTATGGCTCGTGAAGCCTTGGTCCAAATGAACTTAACCAGTAAGCTCATGGAACCAATGGCCACGGTCCTCTCTCGAGGATGGCTTTCCCATTGAAAACTCAAGGGATACGTTTCTGAGAACATTATGGCCAAATTGTTATTTGATTTTAATGGTTAATGTTGTAATTTTCCCAAGTCTGTGAGGGTGTTCTGCCTATGTTGAACAAGAATAGTGATTTGTGTTTTTACAATGTTATTTCAAACTCTATGTTTCGACCCTGGGTCGATTTACCCTTTGTGGCTTAACTTTGTATTCACTGGAGATTAGCCCAGTTACAGTGTTTCAATGGCATCCTGGTCTTTTATGTTTTCATAGTCCTTGGTTTATAAATGGTTTTCCCCTACAGGGCATAGGGTTTTATTGAAAACATTAAACGTCCCATTTATAATTTTCCTGGGCAGGTCGTTTTACAATTTATGAGTTAAATATCTAATGAAGAGTTTGTAGTTGTTAATATAAATTTTATAGTCTATGGGACTCGATCCCAGTTCATTATTTTCTTACATATGCCCTGATTGTGTAGAACATTCCATGCCTCCCTCATGGGAAAGGATGTGTGTTTATTCCCACTTGGACGCCTTGAGGTTCGACCTCAATCGCTTGGGCTGCTCCTCGATTTGAGAGGGAGAGTATAGGGTCTTCAACCCTTTCTTTAAATACTTGATTGCAGGCCAATTCGGATTATGTTCATATGGTTTCAATTTAATTTTAAATGTGATGTATTCAAACTCTCATTTTTCCTGAGATAATTGTTAAAGAATCCGACTATTATTATTCTAGCATTGATTATTTAAACCTTGTTTTGATTATATGAATTCCTTAAGTAATTATGATGACTGTGTAATTAAATTCTTACACCCACGATGAGGCTGAGAGGCCATATCGTTGTTCCAAAACGTTGATGCTTACCTTAGAATGAAATCACCCTCTTACAGGATTCGATCTCTTGGCTCACTCTATGAGTTGAAATGTCTTCATTGTATCAGTCCTCTTGCATGCAGTTCCTTCCAAAATCGTGTTAATGATTTGCTAAGGATTTATATGCTTGATTTTTTTTTTGGATAACTACTTACGTAGGATTAAAGCTATGTTTTAAAACTTTATTTGTTTTATTTAAAAGTATCTTGGTTTACGTAATATGATGTTGGCTTTATGCTAAAAGGACATGGGAGCTGTGTGCCTGGGTGTAAGATAGAAGCTACTACTGTGAGGATTCTCTGTTCAAGCCAATACTAGTGTCAGCAATGGCGTTGCAAAAGTTTAAGTTTGTCCTGAATGTTTCATGAGGCACTAAAATTCTTACCAAATCTTTGTTGAGATTCCAGTTAATGAGTATGTTGTTATTGTAAGGGAGGATTTTAACCCTTTGAGGTTGCTTGGTGTTAGGAACCCATGTCAACCCTTTTATTTACTTTATTAGTATATTGTTGTTGGACGCATATGCTTTGTAAGTCGTCCCATAGTATTTGTTGATCCATAGTTTGTCTTATTGTTGTTGGATGCATATGATTTGTAAGTCGTCCCGTAAGTAATTGTTGATCCATAGTTTGTATTGGCCCATGGTTTGTATTAACACATGGTATTGACCCATGGTATTGGCGCCTAGACTTAGTATATAAGTTTGTGTTGAGACCAATGAAGGCACCATGAAGTTATTTGTATCGAGCTTGCTCAAAGGAGGTTGCCCCCTCGAAGTGGCCTGCAATAAATATAAAAGTGATTCTGAGTTCTATTATTTCTGCTATTTTGTGTGTTTTCATTAATTAAATATTGCAGGTTCTTCACATCTGGTATCAAAGCACTTTCTTGGGCTCGTTGGGTGAAATTTCTGCCCAATTTTTTTTTTCGCATCTGTTGTAGATTCAGATCTGGGAATAATCCCTATCCGCTTAACTATGGGAAGTACTTGGGCATAAGCTCTAAAACTCATTGTGAGGAGTACCATAGGAATCCCAAGTAGCTAGCCCATTGAGAGGACCTACCAGCGAAAAGGGAAACGACCCCTACCTGATTGACCAGTTCCCACCCATGAGGTAAACCAAGAGTTCTCGTTTGTGGCAAAGCGGTTATCAGTTTTACCTGATCCATGGAGTGAGGGGTACTGCCCCAATACGCAAGCCGTCAGACAACATTGGTGGCCGAGTGAAACCCCTGAACTGTTAGGAAGCTGCACATACCTAGGGTCCATATCTATTTTCAGCTGAACTGTTGCCGATCACTTCCGCGTCGTTTCAGATCCAGCCGTTTCAGATCTATTCCGAAAGCCGTTCCAGATCCAGTCGTTTCAGATCTATTATGAAAGTTGTTTCAGATCACCCGCACAAGAGCAAAAACCATGGAGGAAGCACTTGCAACCATCCAAACCAAAATCCAAGATCTGGATGAAAAATTTCTCAGCCTCCATCTTCAGCATTCAGCCATGAGCAATAACCAACAACAAGAATCTTCTGCAGCCAATGGGTTCTCTTCTTCCAGCAATTTCCGTGGTCCGAAGCTTGAATTTCCTTGCTTCAATGATACTGATCCGACTGGATGGATCTATCGTGCAAAACAATATTTTAGCCTGCATAATACTTTTGATGTCCAAAAAGTTCCACTTGCATCCTTTCATTTGGAACAGGAAGCCCTTCAATGGTACTGTTGGTACATCAAGGCGCACGACAAGCCAAAATGGACATATTTTTACCAACTCCTTTTGCAACGATTTGGTCCTAGTGCTTTTGATGACTTCACCGGAGCACTCACTAAACTTCGTCAAAGTGGCACTGTGAGAGAGTATTAGACAGAATTTGAGAAACTAGCCAATCACACAGAAGGATTGTCTGATGAATTCTACAGGAGTTGTTTTATCAGTGGTCTTAAGGATGAAATCCGGTTAGAGGTTAAAATGTTCTGTCCCAACACAATGATGGAAGTCCTAGGGTTGGCTAAGTTGGAAAAAGACAAGATTGCATCCCAAAAACGCTCCAAACCCACTTGTGTTCCCTTCCGAAATATGGGTTCTCAATGACCTCCCATCCCACCAGCTCCTCAACCAACTCCTATTAAGCATTTGTCTGAAACAGAGATGCAGGCACACAGGGAAAAAGGGCTTTGTTATAATTGTGATGAGAAATTCACTCAGAGACATAGATGTGTTCAACAAAAGCTCTATCTCTTGGATATGGATTCTCTGCCTGCCTCTAAAATTGGTGAAGAAACTCCAAATACAATGGATGATCAGGTCGACATTCAAGAGCCGCCTATTGACCCCCCATCTCAGGATGAACAACCAGAGATATCTCTCCATGCTTTATCCGGTGTCACCACCCCCCAAACAATGCGGGTTAGGGGTTACTTCAAGAAGCTTCCTCTTACAATACTCATTGATTATGGTAACACTCATAACTTCATTGACCCTTGGATCGCCAAACATGCTGATTGTTTTGTCCATCCTTGCTCCAACTTTGAAGTCATGGTTGCCAATGGGGGCACCATACCTTGTAAGGGGAAGTGTCACAATGTGTGTACCTCTCTAGAAGATTATAACCTCGCACATTTGATGACCCAATTTCTCTTACAACTATTTCTCTGCTTGATCCAAATTGGTTGCAATCTATTCAACAGGGCTATCTCTTCTATGAACTCCATGCTTCTTCATCAGCAAGGCACTCTGGGTTCCACAAAATGTATGACCAGGAACAGTGTAACTTCTTTTGGCAGGGACTGAAAGTGACAATTCAACAGATGGTGGCTGACTATGATACCTGCCAGGTCAAAAAAGGGTGAAACGACACTCCCTTAAGGACTGCTTGAACCCTTGTCCATCCCTACACAAATTTGGACAACTATTTCTATGGATTTCCTAAAAGCGCTCCAGTGGTATAATACCACATCTAAAAGGACACCATATGAAGCAGTCTATGGACAAACACCACCAGTTCTTCTTCCATACACCTTGAGCAGCTCCCCAGTTCAGGCAATTGATTCGGTTCTTCGAAACCGCGATTAGATTCTTCTGATTCTGTAGGACAATCTTCACATGGCAAGAATTCGACTAAAACAACAAGCCGATCAGCACCGTTCTGAGCACACTTTTCACGCAGCTGATATGCTTCTTCTTCGTCTACAACCTTCCAAGTAACCCTCCCTGAAACTCAAAAGGCGTCAGTGGCCCGTAATGCAACCCGAGGATGCTACAGGGGAACCACTCCTTTAGATTCTGCATCAATTTCCACATCTAAAGCTTTGAGGACAAAGCTTTTTCTAAGGGAGAGGGGATGTTAGGAACCCATGTGAACCCTTCTATTTACTTTATTAGTATATTATTGTTGGGTGCATATGCTTTGTAAGTCGTCCCGTAGTATTTGTTGATCCATAGTTTGTCTTATTGTTGTTGGACGCATATGCTTTGTAAGTCATCCCGTAAGTAATTGTTGATCCATAGTTTGTATTGGCCCATGGTTTGTATTGATACATGGTATTGGCACCTAGACTTAGTATATAAGTTTGTGTTGAGACCAATGAAGGCACCGTGAAGTTATTTGTATTGAGCTTGCTCAAAGGAGGTTGTCGTCCTGTAGTATTTGTTGATCCATAGTTTGTCTTATTGTTGTTGGACGCATATGCTTTGTAAGTCATCCCGTAAGTAATTGTTGATCCATAGTTTGTATTGGCCCATGGTTTGTATTGAGTCCCGTAGTATTTGTTGATCCATAGTTTGTCTTATTGTTGTTGGATGCATATGCTTTGTAAGTCATCCCGTAAGTAATTGTTGATCCATAGTTTGTATTGGCCCATGGTTTGTATTGACACATGGTATTGGCACCTAGACTTAGTATATAAGTTTGTGTTGAGACCAATGAAGGCACCGTGAAGTTATTTGTATTGAGCTTGCTCAAAGGAGGTTGCCCCCTCGAAGTGGCCTGCGATCAATATAAAAGTGATTCTGAGTTCTATTATTTCTGCTATCTTGTGTGTTTTCATTAATTAAATATTGCAGGTTCTTCACACTTGGAAGGTAGAGTCCCACCTAAGTATGACACTATGACAAAGTGTTTTCTCCAGCTTTTTTTTAAAACAAAGGGTAGTTCTCCTTTGGAGGTGGTTTTGCATGGTGGTTAAATGTTCTGCAATATTCGGGTGGCGTCTTGCTAAGCATTTGGTAACCTTATTTGCAACATCATCATCTGACCCTCTAGGGGATGTAGGGGAGTGCCTAGCATCGACTGCGCTATGGCTTCAAAAGATGAAATATAGACCTAAATATTACCAAACTTCAATTGCAGGAATGCTCACGTCCCCCTTAATGTCTACGGGTTTCACTACTTTTAAAGGAATTGCTCTGGCCGTAGAGGTGACTGAAGGGGCTGGAAGTAGGGTCTCCCATAATCATAGCAATTCTACACCAATGATGGCACCACTATCTGCTTCAAAAATTGGCAATATGGTTGTTCGTCCAGAAGGGATGCAGTGCACTAATTTTACTTGGGAGGATTTCAAAGATCAAAAAAATAATTATATACTTTCTTTAGTCAATGGAATGATGGCCAAGTTCCAAGAAGATTTTTATTTGGAGATTCTCTTGATCACATTGCATTTTCGTTTTACAATCCTAATGCTCTAAGATGTGCTTGTTTATTCTCTTTGTTCACAGCTTAATGCTCGAACCTGTGCTGATTTTTTTCTATATTCACAACTTAATGCTCTATATTGGCCTAAGTTTGTAGATTTTCATTTCAATTTTTCTCTTGTTTACTGTACATTTTCTTTCTATGGTTTTAAGGCTCTAAATTGTTCTATATTTATCTTGTTCATATCTTTAAAGCTCTATATCATGCTATGTTTGTGGATTTTCATTCATATTGTTCAAAGTACATATGTTATTGACTTGCTTTTACTGTTTTAATATATTATTTTGTGCTAGATTTGTCGGTTTTCATTAAAAAAAATATGTTGATGAACATCTTCCGTATATAGTCTTAATACTCTATCCAGTGCAAAAAAAATTGCAATTTTCCATTGGAATATATTCTGGTTCGAAGCAAATTCTTCAATATTATTTGAAGACCTTGTTATTGATATCAATTCTTACAATGAAGAGCCCATTTCTTGTAGATAGTTTGTAGTGTGGAGAATGAGATGAACAGGTTTTCACTTGGTCAACCTCTTGCAATAAAGTAGGCATTTTATAGGGTTTACAACCATTTTCTTCAACTATTCTAATAACATGGTTCTATTGGTTATTTAATATTAGTGTTTACCTTGACTGGTAATGAAGACAATCTCCCCTAACAACAATTCTTAACTATATTGATCATTCTGCACCTTCGTGTACTAAATAGAATCAATGTACCAGATCTAAAAAAGCACATCCCCTCGTAGTTTTCGCAGCGAAGAACACCGAGAAAAATTGGGACCCATAGAGATGTGGTAATATAAATATTATCTATTCGTAGTGTGCAATAGTTAAGATTAATAATGCTTACCAAGATTATTAACGGACTTTATGTAGAGTGCAACAGTTAAGAATCAAGATTAATAATGTTTAAGTTGTGTATAGTTGTTAAGATTACTATTTTGTACTAAAATGTGGGTGATGGACATTAAATGGATCCTCTGGTTTAGGTGAGCATTGTGATAGGGAGAATTTCCATCCACAACCAAGAAGAATCTAATAAAGGTTCTTAGTGTCGCTCAATGTTTCTCCTAAATTTCATTAGCAGTGTAGTAGAGAATGACCTTCACAATCATCTCTTTTGTTTGATTTAATGATATATTTATATGTGGTTTAATGGCAGGTAATGATATATTTATATGTGGTCAAATGGCATGTGATGCCTTCTGAGCCTTGGGGGTTGTGGTTGTGATCCCTGTAACTTCCATAGTAATTACACGTTAATGTCCACGTTTCAGGATTTTCTCTTTGACCACTGCCCCCCAAAAATCTTATGTAGTTTAGAGTTTTTTGGGTAACATTACATGAGACTTTACCACTGTCATGTATGTTGTTGTATGTTTCTTGTTAGATTTAATCACCTACTACATTTTCTTGTTGAGATATGGAGACTCATTCCCATTGTAATCAATTTATAAATATTGAGGTATTTCAATTAACTTAGTAACATTGTTTTTTTGTTTTTTTTTAAA
This sequence comes from Larix kaempferi, assembly GCA_027924585.1. NCBI lineage: Eukaryota > Viridiplantae > Streptophyta > Pinopsida > Pinales > Pinaceae > Larix > Larix kaempferi. Next base: position 16,221,157 of record BSBM01000435.1, read on the forward strand.
TAAACAAAAATTCATTAATATTCATTATTTGTTTTTACATTAATTCACTATGGCAAGGACTAAGCTCCACATGGCTCTTGTTTTTTATTTTTTATGAAGTTATAACAAAAATAAAATATAAATTGGTATATCATTATCAAAGCAAATATTTAGTCATTTAAATAGAGGATACATAATTTTTAAAATAGTTTAAAAAATACTAAAAAATAAGGTTAAACATTTAGTCATTTAAATAGAAAATAAATAATTTTTAAAATATTAAATTATAAGGTTAAACTTTTTGAATAACATTTTAATTTTGTTGATTAATTCAAAGTCAAAACAAATTTGACTTTAAAGCTATTACAATACAACTTGCCGAAAGGGAGGTATACAAGTATAATAACCTGTATAATAAGATCCTATTATACAAAATTAACTTTCAGGATTATATTTCTCATAAATAAATTATAAAAACCATTCTCGTTAACGTGTGTCATATTAACGGGGTGGCAGGTGCGGGTGGGATTCTTTTCGATCCCGGCGGAAAAAAAATCGCAGAATTTGCTTGGGGATTAGGCAGGAAAACTAATAATGAGGCAGAATGGTTAGCTCTCATCCTTTCATTAGAAATGGCCACCAACTACAGCGTTGCCAATCTCAAAATTTATGGCGACTCCAGGCACGTCATCCAAATCATGCGAAGAGGATATGCCTCGCCAGGCTCAAAAGCAGATAGATACATGCAAAGAATTAAAACCAATACATTATTTACAAAGGCCTCCTTCTTTCATATCCTCCGAGAGAACAACAGGGTGGCGGATCAAGCGGCAAATCAAGGAATTATGCTCGCAGTCGGGCAAACCAAGGACCACAAAGGAGTCTTGGGATTTCATTTTATCCCTTAATTCAACAATGTCTTGGCCCTTTGAATTTTTAACGTGGATGTTGGTTAGGGTCTTGGCCTTAAGGGACCATCCACCCCCTCTAAACTTTGGCCTCCCCCTCTTTTTAATCTCATGCACGAAATCTCCCTCCGCGTACCCTCCCACACGCTCCTCCATCTGCCTCCCCGTCCGACCCACCACCTGTCTCCTCGTTCTCTCCCCCGGTGTCAGCTCCCACGGGGCCTCCTTAACTCCCCCATCAGCCCCCCTTATTCCTCCCTTCGCGATGGCTCTCCCTCCCCATCTCCCCGAAACTCTGAGCCGTTTATCCCTCGGGGAGCTCGTTACTTCTGCTCCTCGTCTCTCGCAGGTGGATAATTGGGAAACCATGCCGTCCATCAGGGCAGCCATCGCTGCTTTAAGCAGAACCTTGATTGATATTAAGTTTGCAGCCCGGAGAACTTATGAAGCGGTCTGTTCCAGCGTGAACCAGAATGCTGAAATGGCGTCAGTCATAACGCACGTTTGCACTCAGTTATCCTGCCAGGATTCCAGAATTGATGATCTGGAACGAAATATTATAGAATTAATGGGAAAAATTGACAGAATGCAGGAAGATATGGCCGATTTCTTCAGAGCGACGCAGGGAAGCTGGGTACACGAAAATCAAACGGTGAATCAGGAAATAAACATGGTGATGGTGGACGCTTCGTCCGTCAAGCTTAGGAAGAAAGGCTAGCCCAGCCCAGGTTTCAAAATTTTGTTTTTGGTTAATGTATTTTTGTAAACTCCTCTGTAGTCAGTTTGTAAAAGTTTATGCCAGCTCTATGCTGGACAATTTCAGGAAGACCAAACTCAGAGATTATAATGTAATGCAGATAGTTATGGTAGTGTTAGTTGGTCCAGACATCTCAGCACTGTTAAAAACTCTGTTTGCAAGTCTATAATGAATAGCTGTGCACAGCTTTATAAATATAATCCTTTCTCTGTTAAAAAAAACAAAAAAAAAGTGTGTCATATTAAGTCAACGCACGCACGTTTCCTACGTCCCAATCCGGTGACAACTTCAAAATACAGACCACGCGAATCCAAAGAATGACCCAGCACCTAAACACCTTCTTTTCCATAACACTTCCAAATTTTAAGGGCTACAGACAACATAAATGACAATTGAATTCGTCCTGGGTCTCCAGCTTTGCAGTTATCGCTGCGAATTCGAGAGGGTTGGGAGGGTTGGGATTTGAACTTTAGCTGGTTTGCTCACAGTGTGTCAAAATTTCCACCAAATCCTTACAAGTTGCAGAGCCTTCTTCGTCGTTCAGACACAGGCTCCAGTCTCCCTGTCATCAGTTCTGTAAGTCATTGACTTCTGTTTTCTTTTTTATTCCATAGGATGCACAACCCCAACAAGTTTGCTTTGAATGGGGATGAAACGGTTGGGTATAGTCTCTACACACAACGCTTTCTTCTTCAGTTCTGGAATTCGAACGTTGGGTATAGATAAAATTCAAAAAACTGTAGAAGTTCAATCTTAAAATTGTATGATATCAGATAAAATTAATAAGGAAATGGATCCTTATAACATATATTATAATGGGGTTTATAGTCCTTCAGGATCCAATCACTACCCCGATTCTGCATATCCCCAAAATTACCCCCCTCCTTTTCCGTCAACGAACCCCCCACACCCCACAGGGCCACCAAATTCTTATGGTTATGATGGTTATTGGGCTGGTCCTCACTTGTATCCTGCCTATCCCCCACCTTCCCCTCGGCCCTATTACTCCCCCACTCATTCTTCTCCAGTGGGGTGGCCATCCTCTGCATCTTTTCCCCAAAGTTTGCATCCTTATCCCCAAAGTTTGCATCCTTATCCCCATCAGGAGAGTATTCATTACGATAGCTCATACTACCAGTACTACCATCAAACCTCTGATTCCTATACTCAGTTTGATTATTCATCATCTATCGTCCATTCTGAAATTGATCACCAAAGTGGCAGGTTGCCAAACTATTACTCTCAGACTCCTCATTTCAAAACAGATGCATCTCCCAGCTCTTCTACATCGACATCGTTGTACCCATTGAATGACTTAATGGCTGTGATGCGATTATCGGACTGCCCCCGACCCCTTGATTCCTCATTACATGAGGGCTCTTTCCACAAGCCTTCTGTGATGCCATGCCAATCTTACCACAGCGTCGACTCTTCCAGTCCCTCTTTTTCCAGCAATCATGGATCATTTTCAGGCCATCGATTTCAGCATGGGCAGCATTCATTCAATACTAATGACAGCATGTGTTCTGATTCTTCACAGGCGCAAATTGCTTCGCAAGATTATGAAAAACATCAGATAGTTCCATTTGGTCCTTCGGCAATGTCTCTGAGGGTTGTCCTGTTACATGGGACTCTAGATGTATGGGTCTTTGAGGCCAAAAACTTGCCGAACAAGGACCTTTTCTCGGAGAATTTGCGGCAAGTAATTACAACGGCAGTTCCTGGAAAGTTGTCTGCCAAAATAGAAAAGCACATTTCTCATCAAAAAAAAATAACTAGTGATCCGTATGTGTCAGTTTGCCTTTCAAGTGCAGTAGTTGCCAAGACCCGGGTGATTAGCAATGACCAAGATCCTGTATGGACACAACATTTCTCTATTCCTATTGCACACAATCTTGCAGATGTTTTATTCGTAATCAAGGATAATGATTTCATTGGCTCTCAACTTATTGGAACTGTCGCAATACCTGCGGAGAGAGTTCTCTCTGGTCAGAGGATAGAGGACTGGTACCCTGTGTTGGCCCCCAATGGAAAGGTTTGTAATGTGGGAGCCACTCTTAAACTCTCAATCCAATTTTTCCCTGTCGAATATCAGTCCTTGTACAGATTTGGGATTGGTGCTCGACCTGATTATATTGGTGTGCCCAACACATATTTTCCTCTTAGAAAAGGCGGGAAGGTTACCCTCTATCAGGATGTTCATGTGCCTGATAATCTCCTTCCTGCTATCAGACTTGACCATCAAGTTATGTACAAACATGGAAAATGTTGGCAGGACATTTGTGAATCTATTCTACAAGCTCGGCGTTTGATATATATTGCTGGGTGGTCTGTAAATCAGAAGATTAAGCTGATCCGTGGAGGCAGCAACCCAAATTTGCTTCCGTCCGACTCGACACTGGGAGACCTTCTCAAGTTCAAGTCACAAGAAGGTTTACGGGTGCTATTGCTTGTCTGGGATGACCCTACTTCAATGGACATATTTGGGTTCCAGAAGGTAAGCTTGATCCGATAGCAACATCTGTCATCTTTCAATAAAATATCCTCTCATACATGTAAAATATTTTTTGTTCAAGTGAAACGACTGCAGATATTGATATCTAGTGGTATCCCATCTTCTATCTGATACCTCCGTGGAAATTTTTACAGGAAGGTGTTATGAAAACACATGATGAAGAAGCCCGCAGATTCTTCAAGCACTCAAATGTTCAAGTCTTGCTATGCTCTAGAGATGCTGACAAAAAAAATAGTTGGGTCAAACAAACGGTAAAATAACCTTTTGTCATGAAATTGGTTCACCTTTAAACTTTTCAATGTGGCTTCTGTTCTTTGGAAATGAAAACAAATGCAGGGAATTCGTTTATAGCAAAGATATTTTATTTATCATGCAAAGATATATGATTCCGTTTCTTTAAACTTTATTTGTGTCAAATGCCAGTCAGTGCAAAACGACCCTAATACCTATTAAGGTGATTTACAATTTCTATTCATCTTCAATTGGATAACAATAGTAGAAAACAATGACTGAAATGGGCCCTAGGAAGATTTGGGTGCTTGGGATGCCTTTCAGCTTTTATAACATTATTCCATAATAAACTAGGATTACAGACTCCAGGTCCAGGTCCTGGGTTGTAGGCCTAGTGGTCCCATCCAGAAAACCAAGAACTAAACACATAGGAAACATTGAATCATTAGCAAAATCGTTATTTAAGATCTCCTTATCCCAAGAATTTGAATCCCTTAGATTTTCCCCTGCATCCTTGCTTGATTCCAACAATACTCAAGTGCATCAACAACTAACACATATAAATATGGAGCTAAAGGACAACTTTACTGAATGGATCTGTTTAGAAGAATGTGTCCAGAGAAATCTATTGACTGTAACAAAGGTCAAGGCTTAAAAAAAAGTACGCACCATCTCTTTGAATTTGGACCCAAACCTGAGCCACTGTCGTATCCAGTATGAAACTTGAGTCCGCTCTATCATATATTGTATCAAAGTCAATTTCTATGAACTTGGGTTCCCTTGTCTTCCTCGATACATTTCCACACAATGATCACTATGTCTAGAATGAGTCTCCCTTGAACAAATCCAGTCTGCTCTGATTTAAGAGCCTTTCTTTTTTGAAATGATATTCCTTATACTCACATAAATATATTTACATCAGCAAAGTAAAAAAAACCAAAGGGTATATACAATGGCATTTATAAGTTGTATCCTCTTCCTTAACACTACGGAAGCAAAAATAAAGTCCGAATAAAATGGATCTCCCTGAACAAACTCAGTCTGCTCTGATTTAACAATCTTTTTTTTTGAAATGATAATTCTTATATTCACATAAATATATTACAATGTTACTTTCACACAGTTAAAAAAATGGTGGAAGGATACATACAATGACACTTATATCCTCTCTCTTCCTCAATGCTACTAAAGAGAGAATAGAGTCCGAATATGTGCAGACAAAAAGCTGACCTCATTCTCCAAAACACCTTTACAGCCGATTTTTTGAAAGGTTGAACAATGCAGAAATCCTCACACAGTGCTAGATGCCACTGAAAGAAGAGCAAACCAATGACTTGGAGTCACCAAACAGAACTGCACAAACCATATTGCAACTCTTTGAATCCTTAAAGCGAAATCTTTTGCAATGATTTTGTATGAGATGTTGAGGAGAGTAATGGGCTTCCATCCACAATGGAATCTCTGGCGACATTCTTAGGAATGAGATTAATGATTCCCTAATTGATAAAATTGGAAAGATTCCCTTCTCTAAAGACTTCTTGAGAACCACTCTAAAGAGATCCTGTCCAACTGTATCTCACATAGCTTTATAAAGTTCGCATGGGAGACCATCCAAATCTTCTTTTGAAATTTAACTGATCAACACTTCTCTCTCAAAAGCACCTACTTTGGTGGGATAACCCTATTGCACCCCCTTCTAGCCTCCTGCACCTGTTCTGAGTGACAATAAGGAGCATATATATTTGTGAGTGAAGGCTGAACATACTCCTGATTTCCTATCAATCCTCTTTCAGCATTCCATCAAGTTTCCACCAACCAAGAATTATCTCAAATGAATTCTTCCTTTTTAAGAAGTCAAAATATAAATTGGAGGGCTCATCAGCTTTTTATCCAATGCAACCTTTCTCTAACTTGTGCGCCTCTGGCTTTATGTTCATCCTTAAAACCGATCATATGCTCCAACTTGGCCACTTCTGCCTGGAGTTGAGAATTAACTGGCTTGCTTTTTTAAATTTACCTTACACCCAATACTGGCTTATAAAGTGTATGCAAAGTAGTAAGCCAAAATCATCATAACAAAAATTTAATCATCAATCATCATAACAAAAAGAAGAGTGGGGCATCATTTAATATGTTTTTTTTGTTGCTGCTATCTGCTCATATTTTGTTATTTTCACTCGTAGGAGGTGGTTACTATCTTCACACATCATCAAAAGACAGTGCTTGTTGATTCAGAAGCTGTAGGCAGTAGAAGAAAGATTACAGCATTTCTTGGAGGACTTGATCTTTGTGATGGACGCTATGATACTCCTGAACACCATTTGTTTCGAACTCTAGGAACAGTCCATAAGGATGACTATCGTAACCGAACTTTTATGGTAAACTTATATTTGACAGTTTGATTTGTGTTATTCAAGATAATTTCAAGTATTTGTGTTGATTAACTCAAAAGTAAAGCGATATGTAATGTCCTTTTGCTAGTTTGTTATTTGTTAGTTGAAGGATTAACCGAAATATCACGGAGGAAAATTTTTGATCGACATTCTACACTGATCTATACAAATATTATGTCATCCACATTGAAATCATTTAATATTCACCGAAATTAAAATTGGTTTATCAGCTGTATACTTGCTTTATATATTCTGCTTAAATTGATCCAGCACAATGAACAATAAAGTTATAAACCATTCATTGCCACCTATTTAGCAAATGAGAAATTAGGAAAGTTAACAAGAAATATATTTTGTGCGTTGGATGTGTTACCCCTCATTTTTACATGGGTGTCCACATGTGATTTTGATCACAATTTCAGTTGTGGGTTACAGGTTGATAGAGATATGGATGACCTAGTATTGATGCTCATCTTTGTGATGATGCCTTGGGTTCTTGAAGCTAGAGTTTTGCTTCATGTTGTGATGATGTCCTAGTGTTGATTGTTGATGTTTTGTAACTCAGACATGAATTTCCGCATAGGATATGTGTCAAATATGTGGGAAGTTGTCCAAATAAACCTATTTTATAATTCACATTATTTATAAAGTGAAAGTCTTTTAAATTAGCTGTTGATGTTAATTAAGATACTTTTAATGCATTAGTGATTTAGACTAATCTCAACCGTTGATCTCACCGTGAGATTAGGTTATTGGTAGATTAGGGTTTTAGCTAAAGTATAAAGGCAAGTCAAAGTAGAGGGCACCCTTGAGCACAAGTTATCATAACTATTCTTAGCATCCACTTAGCATGTGACTATCAAACCCTAGAAATCCTTCCATTCATCTTTCATGCAAGAGAAAAAGGCATCCAAAGAGAAGTGCACACTAGCTCAAGAACTCCAATAAACCAATAGGAAAAGAAAAGATTTCTAATTTGAACCCTTGTCCATGGTTTTCAAATGAGGTGAGAATGTCTTATTTATATGCGACAACCCTCAACCTTTTACAAATTTGAGCCTACAAGTTAATGAAAAAATATAGAATTTTAGGTTAGTGCACTCACAGACTTGGGGATTGAACCACACAATGACATAAAATAACAATAAAAATGTGAAATTATGCTCCACCAAGTGCAAGGTGAGCCAAAAGGACGGCGTCATGCCCCAACTAACCCCAACATATGCTTGTCCCTCAATGCCCTCCTTTTTTAACAATGTAGGATTATTTTATGTCATGGGTCTGTCGACTAGGAGGAGGGGTTTTCTATCAAAACAATGTTCCATGTGGGAAAAATGAGGTGTGCTAAACCGGGTATGACAACCCTTACATGCGCAATCACCTCTATGAAGCAAAATATGAGTGTGGTCATGTGTCCTAATGGACCCATCCCAAGAAGCACTAGACACCAACCCAGGGCCCAAATGGCCCAACAAGATGGGGGACTTCTGCCCATCAAGAGGCAGTTAGCAATGTCACTAAGCCAACACTTCCTGGAATGAAAACTAAGAGGACTTGCCATGACTTAATTGGGGGTATTTAGTCCCAAAATCAACCCTCTACATAATATAGCCCCCAAAACTTGGCCTTTACAAAAGAAAAGGAAACCCCTCGCTCGGGTGTATTTGGAAGGGATGCTTCAGGCACTCTGAGGCGTAACAACTAGCTCTAACTGCGGGACATGCGCTCTTCTCGAAGCGTAAGGGAACCCCAGAATCTCTTGGGTACCTGTAGGCCTACAAACACATCTAACAACAAACATTAAATGCATCGAAGACAGACACTTCCATCTTGCCTTGTTCAAAATGAAATACAATATAAATCAAAATGAAATAATGACAAGTGCAATGCATAGGTAAAGGTAAATGTTGAACTCAAATGGCTTAGGTAGAAAGAGTTAGTACCTACAACATCATCAATTTGATATGGACCTAACCAAAGACTTTCAAACTTACCATGCTTACTTGGTTGTTCGTTTCTTTTGTTCCACAGGAGGACGAGATCACCTTTCTCGAAATTGTGTTGGCGAGTCTTCTTATCAAATTTTCCTTTAATTTTTTCCTGACTTTGCACCATATGATTGAAAGCTCTTCTTCGGGTTTCATCAAGCTCTATCAAATGATCAATCCTGCATTGGACTACATCTGGATCTGGGACATGATGTTGGAGGATTTTATACATGGGAAGTTTCAGATGAATAGGTAAGGTAACATCAAGCCCATATACGAGCTCAAAGGGGCTCTTTCCAGCCGATTCTTTGCGTGTGATCTTGTTATCCCATATCGTGTACTTTAATTTACTGTCCCAACTTTTCTTTTTGTCTCCAATAGTCTTCTTTATAATGTTCATCAGATTTTTGTTGCTTGATTTGGCCAATCAATTCCCTTGTGGATAGTAGTTGGAGGAATGAGATAATACAATGCCATAATTGAAATAAATAGTAGATAAGTCACTAAAACTGAAAGCTTGGGCATTGTCTGTAATAATTTTGGTTGGTACTCTGAATTGAGTGATAATTCTGTCATCAAGAAAGTCCATAACAACCTTCGTTGTAGCTTGTTTGGTTGGAATAACCTCAACCCATCTGGTAAAATAGTCTGTAGCTGTTAGTATCCATTTATGACCATTGCTTAATTGAACTTGTTGCCGCCGGAACACGTACCTGGGGGTTATCACAGCAGAAATCTTCAAGCTGTTTGGTGTGTTCCTTGGGGGCAAGTCTCGAGTCAAGTATTGTCACTTGATCTTGACTCCTCCGTTTAGGCAAAACTCCTAACGAAGCCAAGGGGGCTAGTCCCTAAAGGTTACTAAGGCTATTAGCGTTTAGTTTTAAATGTGAAGTTGTTTTTAGGAGTTAAAGTGATTTGCTGAACAATATATTGCAAAGTATGACTTAGCTAAGCAACATACAATAATCAAACATTCACGACATGTGATAATTTAAGCAAATGATATTGTAGACCAGTGCCGAAAAATGTAAAGAAATAAAGTGCTGCTGAAATGGTAAATGTTTTGCGAATGTTCTTGGTCAATTTTATTTATTAAAAGATGAGTTGATTAGAGGGAAAGGGAATTCCCAATATACCAAGATGGTACAGGGAATGTGTCTAGACTCAACAAGTATGGCTCTACACGAGAACACGCGGGCTAGATGGAGTCGCAGGGGTGTGTCCAACACTACACCAAATGAGGGTGTAACCTGACGGGGCCCTGCGGTCACTCTCTAGTTGTTCCCGCTTTCTCTGTAGACTTTGCCCACACGAAGTAAAACAAAGACGTTGGATTTTCGTCTTTTAGGGAGTGTAAATTACAAAAGTGTGAGACTAATTACTAAAGGCAAGGAGTCTGTTTTCTGATCATCTAGTCATGTACTTCGGAAAATCCCTTTATGTGATGGAAAGAGAATACTTCGGGAGAGCAATGCCAGGTTCGTTACTAAGAATAAAACAAAGACTAAAATTGAAGCGTGAACTAATTACTAGACTATGAATATCTTTTCTCTTTCGGTATTTCGGTAAAGCGTAGTGGGTTAATGTTCTTTACTTTGCACAAAAGAAAGAACTTGAAAATAAAACTAACTAAAAGAGTATTCTGCCTACCAAAAGAAGAATTAACTCATATGTTTTGAGTGAGTTTGAATCCCGATATTTGGATTAGAGACTTCAAACGTTAAATTTTAAGCCTATTTTAACTTGTTAAACAAAGGAAAGAACAAACGGAAAGAAAATAGGCACACCACACAATGGTGCAAAATCCCCCAGGGGGGTTGGGGTGTGGGCGTTGTGTAGCCCACTTGATTTTTCTTTTATTTATTATGATTTACAATCATCTAAAGAAGTCCTCTTTCTCCTTATAGATTTGGAGAAAAGAGGTTACAATGCTTGAAGAGAAAGTTAAGAAGAAAGGAGAGGGTTCAAGGCAGTCTTGGATTTACTTGAACTTGTCAGAAATACTTTCCAAATGCTTCTAAACCTGCTGTTACAGTACAAAAACCAACAAGCTAATCAGTGGCAAAAAGTGCCCAAAATCACTTTAAAAGTGATTGGGCAAGTTAGAAAAATTTACTAAAAAATGCTATGTTAAAACTAGATCTAGGAAAAACAAATAACTAAGAAAAGTTGGCTTATGAAACCAACTTTCTTAGGGTCTTGGACAGCCTTTAAAGGGTAGCCAATGAAGGCACTTAGAATGCTAGATTTAATTTTTAAATCAAAATAAGCTAGCTTCTACTTCAAGCCTTAACATTTTCCAATAAAATGACTTGCATAAGTAAGCTATAAATGTTGGATCTAGTGCAAAATATGAACTTTTTGGAACCTAAGATCTAAGCAATTATAAAAATCAGACCTATATATAATTTTGCTTTTAAACAGAAATAGATCTGAGAGGAATAGTAACCAAGGAAAATTTTCTTTAAATTTAAGAAGAGGGGGAGAGAGAGAAAAGGCTTGGTGCCGGAAAGATCGACTAAAGAGGCTTCTGGTGGCAAACGTTTGGACTATGCTGAGTGAATCCCTGGAGATAAAAGAGAACAAACTTGTTCTAAATATTCTTCACGCTTGGTAACCTGTAGCTAATCAGAAACTTGCCAAATAGTTTGTGAGATCCGGTAACATACACATAAAGAGATCAAGAAACCATGCTAATAAACTTATTAAACAATGCTACATTAGATCTCTAGATATACATGATTAAAATAGTCTTATAATAAACTTATTACTTGATCCTTTCCTATCAATTGATACCAATCCTTTCAAGGCGAAATTCACAAAAGAAGTAAGCAAAAACAACTAAAGATACATGTTACCTCAAGCAAATGCAACAATGATCATCCAACAATGGAGCATGTTATTGTTATCACACAACTTGTAGTTGTCCCAAAAGGTTATCCTATCCAAGATGGTAGAGGTGTTTGACAACTAAAGAGGTGACCCAAGAGATGCCACGGTTCCCAATGCAGTTGGGTGTCACGCTAACCGAGGCACTCTTCATTTTAGATCAAGCCTAAGTAAGGCCAAGGGGGAGACCCTAGCTAGCCAATGAGGGCTAGCAAACCTACTCAAGACCTCTTAGGGAAATGTGATGATGAAAAAGGAGAAGATCAAGAGAGGATTAGATCTAGATCTAGGATGGATAAGTGGACCCAAAGAGTTAGGGCTTGGTTGAAGAGTATTATGAATGGACAAATGTTCAACCAATGAAAAATAAAGGCTACTTATGGGTTTAAACTAGTAGATCTAGATAGATCTAATGCTACAGTAATAGATCCAAGTGGGGCCCACCCTTAAAATATGGAAAATGGTCCAAATGGGGCCCAAAAGGTGAAATTCAAAGTGAAATGGCACTAGGGGGTTTTCTATTGAATGGATCTAAGGAAATAAAGAGGATCAAGCAAAACCCAAATTGGGATCTAGCAAAAGGCCACTTACCCAACGAGTGCGACCTCCCTTGGAGAGGCCTAGTGCCTTAGATCAGGTAAATGGAGTCGGATGTCCACCAAACTTTAGATTGGGAATGCTTTAATTATTATAGAGGTGGGTTTTAATTATTAAGCCAAAGTGATTGCTAGATCTCCATAGATCTCTTAATAAAAAAATGAGGGTTTTGATTTTAAGGGTTTGAAGTCACCAATGGGTAAAAATGCATGGAACTAGATACATACCTTGTAGAACATACCTCAAAAGCTTGTGGCCATTTTGCAAATTGATAATCTTTCCCAAGTGGGGCAATCAAGAGTGAGATCTAAGTGTTCCAAGTGAAATCGCTATTCCTCCAAGTTGGCTAGAGCGCCCTCCTCTTGCAAGAAGAGATCTCTATGAGAATCGATCTAGCAAAAAGAATGACTAAAATGATGAAAAGATGAAAGAGAAAGCATCAACTATGTCACTAAGATACAATAATGATACTCCCTGAGACAAGAGGCAAATCCAAAGGTAATATATGGGGTTTCCCCACAATAGCGTACCCCTAGAGCGTCCTCCTCTTCACCAACACGGCCTTCCTACAGAAAAACGTTTGAAACCCCAAGATCCACAATAATACACAGAGAAAAGATTGTATATTCAACTTGCAAAAGCATCCATCAAGACTAGAGAACTAGATCTGCAAAAGTAGTATTTTTATTCCAAGTTTCCAAAGCTCCAAAGGTGCCTTTACAATAGGGGGGCCTCTTCCTTAAATAGGAGGAGAGAGACCAAAACCCTAACCACTTTTCAAAATAAGTGGTGGAGATCAAAAGATAAAATAATACAATCAACGACCAAGCTGACTCGGTACCTTATAACATGGATCACTCAATAGAGGGGGGTGCGCACTCACTAAAAGAATGCCCTAGGGGGGTTCGCACCACATAGAAGTGATTACAAGACAAGTGTGCCACATAGGATGACAAGGACAAGTGACTAGGAGCACATGGTGGGGCTAGGAGGTTTTATTATCCTTCACTAGCATCACCCCATGGCACAATAATATAACATATGACTCAATAACATGTCCAAGTGAACAAATGATCAAATCCTGGCCCCCTCAACTGAGAGAAGAATGCATCAAAACACAACCTGAAGACTGTGTGGACCCCACTGAATGCTGCAAACTGATCTAGAAGGAGTGGGATACACCATAGATGACCTCTGAATAGACCTCATGCCAAAACCTTGCCTCAATTGCCCAAATCGATTTCCTTAATGACATTTTTATTCCATTTTTATCCCACCTGAAAAACCATCAAACTGCCCATAGCCCACTGCTTGGTGCCCAGGGACAAAATCTGACTGTACCATCATGTCTAGAGAGGGGGTAATGTGGTAATGACAAGTGGCTGGACCACCCCTCTCCTCTGTAGCGCCCCAGGCAACGATTCTCATCAAAGCAAATGTTGGACATGCCAACTCAGCACGACCAAGCTAGTCAACAGGTGAAGAACTGCTCATATCATCACTCAAAGTGCCTGAAACTGAAAACCAAGTGTCTCAATGGGCCCAGAGGATCCAAATCTACTAGAGATGAGTACTCATACACCTCATGGTAACTTGTAAGATCATCTGTAGCATCCATCATACTCGGACAGATCAAAATATGATGGTCTGTGTTGTCCGCCGAGATGCACACTAGTAGCAGAAATCTTTCGAAAGCTGTTCCCTCACTACAAGTGGGGAAAGTGTGGCCTTGGGGGCAAGCAATGAGCCAGGTACTGTCACCTGAATCCCAGCTCCTCCATTTAGGCTAACTCCTAACGAAGCCAAGGGGGGTAGTCCCTATAAAGAGTTTTCTATGGCTCTTATGTTTTTTAATATTTTTTGTGTTGAGTGATGCGGATAGGTGTTGTTTAGGAGTTTTTAAATGGTGAAAGATCACAATTGTAAAATTTGAAACAGACACAAGATAAATGAGCAATCCACGTTGCGATACAAGATATGAGATTAACAGTGTATGAAGACTTGCGAAATAAAAGCATCCACAGATAGATAAGTAATTTCAATTGGACAAATGGCCCAACTTAATTAAAACATGAAAATGTAAAGTGACCAGTGCCAAATGGAGTCAAAATAAGTATGTAGTGCTGGGGGATGCTAAAGATACAAGTCTTAGTAATTGTTCGTGAGATTGTTTTGCAAATTATCTTGGTAAATTAAAAATTTTAATGATCTTGATTATTAGGCTAGAAAGAAACAAGGTATTCGTCCAACCAGAAAGGTATACTTTCAGTGGCTTCCCCTCTGATGGTATGACGGACCGTTTAGTTATCAAGGAGTAAGTGTCTGATGACTTAACCACTTCGAAGTCTAAGACAACGGTAAATTCCGGCCCCACCAGGTTTGAGAACTTTGCTTACCACTTGAAGTATTTCTCGTATGATCAATGCTGGTTCGTTGATTGTGGGGTGAAAATTTTATTATGTTATAAAAAATTAACAAATCCAACACCTTTTTGAGTACTAGCCCAACCTTTTAGGGTTGGCAGAGCATACGGATGTTGGATAGTGTTATCACACTATCTCTAGTTGCTATAGAGGGATATCCCAATAGGGACGGTAGAGGGTGAGCAACCAGGAAGGTGTAACCAACAGCAGCTAGGTCCTCTGTCCAAGGGACAGAAGTCACACCGGACAAGGTTGCAGTCACTTTAGACAAGGTGTGAAAGCCAAGTCAAGGAGGAGACCCCGCTCAACCAGTGATGGTTGAGAGACAACAAATACACCCAAACCCAAAAGAATAAGAGATGAAGGCATAGAATGAGTGTAGATGAGCTCCTATGCTCGATTTCAGCCAATTGATGGACACAAGCAGTGAAAAGACAGAGATGTGATAAGTGACCAACAATAACTTATGATGAATATAATAGATTTATGTGGCTGAAAATCAATTAGGATAGTGAATAATGCAAGGAGTGATTGATGGAAGAAAAACTGCCCAAGGGAGAGACTGATTCTGATGCTGATGGACCTAGGGCAGAGCAAAATTAAGGTTTTCAATCACTTCCAGCTATTGATACTTGATATTCTAAGGTAAAAAGACGTTTTAAACCCAAATAACAAGTACCTAGAACCCCAAAATACACCCAATAGGCTGAAAGAGAAAAACACCCCTAGGGGGCGTTTTTGCCAAGTGGACTAGTGCCTAAACTATGGGTAAATGGAGTTGGAATCTAACCAAACTTGAGATATAGTCTTTTAAGGAGAAATAATAAGCGGGTTTGGAAAGAAAATTTAATTCCTATGGTTAAATTTGTAGATTTTAATTTTTATGGTTTATTTTAGTGTTTTGCAGCTTAACATTTACAAGAGAAATGAGAACAAGAGAGATCAGCAGTGATGGCCTACCTGAAACAAAGGAGGTGAAGAGTTTGATGAAGAAATGAATGTTGGATGCCAAATGTTGAGCAACAGTGCCTTTCCTTTATGAGTTTTGGAGCAGCTAGTTGTCCAAGTGCGCCCTTGTACTTGCCAAAGAGAGACACAAATCAGTAACTGAGGCAAATAGCAAGGAAATACAAGCAAATAACGACAAATAATGAAGGAAAGCAAGATAATAACATAAGTTTTACTTCCCTTTTGCAGAAACCCGGAGAGAAAACCCAACGTGGAGTTGTTGGCTCAATGGCTGCGCCTCCCTCTAGTGGTTGATTTCACCTGCAAGTTAGCTTGGACAAGAAAAGAGATGGAAATAGCTCACTATCACTCAACAATACTCCAGCAATACGCCAATAATCCACATCAAAGCACTTCACAACACATATGCACAAGAGGGTGAAGAAATGTCTCTCAAGAGCTCAATAGCAAATCTGAGAAATGTCAAGAAGAAGTACAATGGAGAGAGTCCATTTTCTTATAGAGATGGCTCAAAACCAAAATAGGTTTCCCCCCAAAATGGAGGGTTGAGATCATCTCCCCAATCCACAGATCGAATGGTGGAGATGTCTCTATGAAGGGGGGTGCGAATTGCCCCAAGAGAAGTGCACATGTGGAGGAGAGGGGACCCATGTGGGGTCGATACCACAATACAACAAGTTGGGGGGTGTCTATATGGGGTTTTATCCCCCCAACATCATACAATAAGGGCCCACATGCCCATACCAAACAAAATCGAATTCCCCCTAAGGAGAAAAATGCCCCTTAGGGCCAATTCGACCTCAAGTGATGAGCTGCCATGGAGAGGGCCCCACAATGTGCCAATAATGTATCAAACCTTACCATTTTACCTTTAGAAATTACCTTTACCTTTGGAAACCATTGATTTTGCCATTTGCCTATAGTTGCCTTAGTCAAGTTCTGATTTTCCATGTAATTTTTGCTGGTTTATATGGCTGAAGCTGAAAATTGGGCTTTTGACCCACTTTTATTGCCCGGATTGCCGAACCGTCTGCTGCAATGCGATCGTGGACCCCAAAAGTAGTAGGGATGACCACTCGAATGACCCCGATCCATCACTTTGGCATTATTTGCCCAACATCCATAATTTTTAATTAAAACAGGTCAAAGTTGACCAATAATAATTAAAAATTTCTCAAACGCTTGAGTATTTAGCAATTCCGACACTTGCATGCTCATATGGGATCCCTGTAGATAATAATTGATCGAAATTGAAATTCCGATCGCAACATTTTTTCGAGCCCATTTTTGGCCTAGTCAACTCAGTTTGACCAAGTCAAATCTGGTCAACAAAAGTGCTAGCTGAATACCTGTATGCAAGCATGAAGTGACAAGGCTCAATTATACAAGTTAGTACATTACTAAGCAATATAATGATAACATGGTGATAAAAAAATACATTAAATCCCGAGATAATACAAGGCCCTAGTGAAGTGGGCCCACCACCTCCAAAAGACTAAAATGCTATGCACATCTATAGAATTGACCACTTTGCTGACTTAAGGTGATGCAGACAACAAGGCAAAGGACACAGGAAGACAAGGATGAAGATCATGTGACCCTTTGGACAACTCGGGAAAGCGGGGTCCACTGAGGTAAGTATGCCATGACAGAACACGGGGAAGGGCGGTGCCTCACAAATGGGTATAGTGCAGGGAAATCACCACTAGTTATCTAACAAGTATCTCACAACTCACATCCGTATTCGAAGACTCCGTGAGGTTCTTTTCTAGAGCCGCCAAACTGGGTGTCCGACAAACTGTAACTTGAAACTGTAGGGGACAATCTTGAGCTTGTCCCTTGCTCCCTCTCACCTCCTTGTCCCGCGGGACTAGGTGAGGAAAAACCACTACAAATGCTGACATGTATGGCTGACCTTTATCCATGTGTGTTCATAAACACATTGCATGGATTTTACAATGAGTTTCATACTTAGCCCTTTTTTGGCTAGATTTTACATTTACAACATAATGGCCTTTTTAGCCTGATTTACATTTCTTCATTTCTTCATTTACATCAAGGCCCTCTTGGGCTACATACATATCTCAAAAGATATAAACATGGTGCTCATACTGCAAAGGTAATGGGAGTGAGCAATACATGCTTCGATGACTAATGGGGAACACTCGGTGAGGCTACACAATCCTAACTGCATTGTAACATCGGGGGCAACCGACAGGAGCAAATCCTAGGTCTAACCGTGTATCTCACACACTAAAGAGCCGAGGCACAATAAACAGGGAGTCATGGCAAACTCAGAGATCAGTGGGGAAAGGGGTCCTCGGGATCACAAATCAGAATCCAAGTCAGGAACAAGTATCATGGATGGGGAAAGTGATAATGGAACTAAAGTCAGCTACTGAGAGGGACTAAGTGATCAAGTCTATGCCAAGTATAGAGAACATGACTCAGCGTGCATATACATAAGTCTAACTGGAGGGGTGGACTGACATCATCAAGGGCCCAATCACATCATACCATAGCTAGATCACCAAATATATCATCTCATGCAAAGTTAGTGTACTAACAAGTATAAAGAAGTCTAATCTACAACATGAGCAATAATCATCAAATGCAATACCTGCTGCACCATATACCTGCTGCTACTGAAACTGTCTCTGAGCTGGATCTCTGCTGAATCCGGGGACATAATAAACTAGCAATGTACTGTGATAGTCTCGATCAGAATAAGACTAGGCAACTATCTCAAATGGGCTTATGTCAAAGGCTAACAAGGAAAAGGTGACCCTGTGGTAGATGGTAAGTGACAATGTGTGTGACGCTGTCCAACTGTCTGTCCCCTTTGATATGTCTGCTAGGGGCAATCTGAACAAAAATGCCTCGTCTGAAGGCAGCTGATATCTGATCTGGAAAAAAAAGCACTGTGTTGTCCTCGGCCACACAGTCTGCAGTATGGTATCTCCAGCTAACATAGATGTGATAACAGATAGCAACGAAGATAAATTATTAAAGGGAGTGTGAGTTGGAAATTTTTATTTATTGAGAGCACACAATTCAACTCTCCGATAGAGAGCGCTCTTGACTTCGTCTTAAGACAGAAGTTCAAGAGACTTAGCTAAACTATATGCTTGATGCAGGTAGATGCACTGGGAATGCTCTCCGACAGAGAGTGCTCTTGACTTGGTTTATTGCAAGTTCAAGAGACTTTGGTTGCTTGTTAAGATAGAAGCAGTTTGTAAGCAAGAACACATATGATAGCTCAATAAGATAAAAGATGAAGCAAGACAATGATATGTTAAATGAAATGAACCTGTTGTCACCTAAACTGTAGTTACCCCTATGGATGTATCCACTCATGGATGGCAATAGGGAAGGGCAACTCAAAAGGTGCAACCACGATCACCTCGACCTCCAATATATGGTTGTCACGCCAGTCGAGGCAACCTTCACTTTATGTTATCTAGCCCAGACAACAAAGGGGGAGACCCGATCTACTCCCGACAGGAGAGATCAAAACCAAGACACCAAATCAAGTTAATTCTAAGTGAAGTAAGGTGTATGGTTTATCCTAGACCTGAGGATGAAGTCACAAGACAAGTGAGGGGTTCAATGAGTTTAGCTTTGGTTCATTATTGATGTGAGAGTGATTTATGATTTGTGAAATAGGATCCAGGATTAAAGTACTAGTTCAATGTGGGAAAATCCACTGCCTTGGGAATCGTGTCCAATGCAGGGTAGTTTAGGGGTTGAATTGGGGCTAACTAGTACAAGTGACAAGCTTGATCATGCAGTATGATGGCATCAAAGGGTTTAGTTTACCACACAAGGGTCAAACCACAAGTTAATCCAACAATCTAGGAAAGTCGAATTGACTTGGAGAGAGACCAGTGCCTCGGGAATTGGGATAATGGAGTCAAAGTAAGGTTAACTTGTGGTTAAGGACTTCTATTGCATGAGACAAATGGGCAATTAAAGTCTTGATGGATGAATAGGTCTAGATCTAGGTTTGACCTAAGTGGACCACAATCCCTTAAAACAAGGAATGCTATCTCCAAGGCAAGATTTGACAAAGTGACCTACTAGACCTAGGTTTTGAATTATTCTCGTTCCAAATCCACAAAAATCTCAAGTACCCACGTCCTAGAAGTGGGACAACTCCTTTCTCCAAGGTTGTGTGACTTTACCCAAGGACGCTAAAAAGTGGGATAAGTGGGTCAAGACAAGTCCGATGGCATCCAAACTTTAGATCCGGGTAGGTTAGTCAAGTAGGAGTGTGGATCTACAATTTCAAGGCAATCCGATGGCTAGATCTTACTAGATCTGAGTTTGAAGATACCAAGTGGTCCAAAATGGGGATTAAATCCCTTAAAATGTGGAATAGGGCCCACAAGGTAGAAATCAGAAAAGTGACAATCTGGGGGTAGGTTATTGGATGTGTAGATCATGAATCAAGCGGGATCTCACCTACCCACATAATAGATCTAGGTCAACTCACCAAACTAGGAAGTGTGCCCTTGCTTGGAGAGGCTAAATGCCTTGGGAAGAGGGTCAAATGGAGGCCAATCCTCACCAAACTATAGATCCGGGATGCCGTGGATACTATAGAGGCGGGTTTTCAATATCTTACCCAAGAAGCCACTAGATCTTAGTAGATTTGAAAAAATGTAAAAATGAGGGTTTGAAGAAATAAGGGTTTTATCAATTTATGAGCTAGGTCAATGGATTGGATCAAGATAAGAGAAACAAACCTGTGGATCTTACCTGGGTAACCTTGTAAATGCCTTGATGACGATGATCTATGCAAACCCGATCAATTTGAGAAGCTTTGAGGTAGTTTTCTATGCAATCGATTTAGTCCAAGAAGCCAATGCGCCCTCTCTCTTGCACAACAAACGTCAACAATATCAGATTTTATGTAATCAAGAGATAAGACTAATGCCACTAGAGAAGTAACATAAAGATAGCATAGATCACAATGATACTAATGATAACCCCTTGATACAAGCAAATGCCAAGAAAGTCGATTTGAAGAAGCCTTGCAAAATCGCCCTCCTGTAGACAAGACAATGATTTCCAAAATAGATAGATCTTACCACAAATTCCAAATGCTAGGTTGCAATAGACTTTCCAATCACCATCTAAGAACACCAGATGCAAAGGAGACCACAAGAATTTCCACAAGAAAGTTTTTCTATACCAATAATCCAAGAGCCAAAGACCCCTTACAAATGAGAAGCTCTCTCCTTTAAATAGGAAGGAGAGGCATCAAAATCCTAACCACTTTTTGAATGAGTGGCTAAGATTAAAAGATACAAATGTCTAATCAATGGTTGAGATGAGCTCAACAATAAAATACATGGATCACTAATAAAATATAATATGAGTGGATAAAATCGCCCTAGAAGAGGGGAATCCCACCAAATCATGATGACAAAATATAATAGGAAGCTTATGGTGGGTCCAAGGGGTAATTTTAGACACCCTTGGTCAATCCCCATAGCACAATAATAATAAAATAGTCATCAATATACCAAATCGTGCCTCCATGGTCAAATCGTAGGCCTCAAAAGACCTCAGAAATCATCAGAAAGTGCCATAAGTGATGGATGCGGGCCCCGATGAAGCTGAAACTGCTGGAGGAGGTGTGGAAGACATCGATCTATCATCACTGCTCATCCCATGCCATAACATTGCCTCAGTAGCCCAAATCGATTTCCTCAATAGCCATTTCTACCAATCCTGAAATGCCTCGGGAAGCGTGAAACTGCCCCAAACTGCCTCCTGGAGTGCCTGCACTGTCAAGGTGAGGGCACCAGTGTGTCCGGGAGGGGGGTAATATGGTAAAAACAAGTGGCTGGACCACCCCTTCCAAGCACAACGCCCTAGGTCAACCGGATAAAAATCACATCTGCTCTGACAGGGCCTCTGACAGACCAAAACTGCACTGGGATAGCCTACTGAGGCTCAATCATCACTGTAAGTGCCCGGAACTGAAAACAAACTGTCTCATTGGACTCAGAAGGTCCAAATCCATCCAAGATGTGTACTCATACACCATATGAGTCTCTGCATGATCAATATATATATCCAATATACCGAAACAGGGCAAATAATAATAATCTGTAAATGATCAAATACTGCTGTAAACCATGAATCATCATCATAGCCCTGTAGCTGCTGCATAGAATCATCATATACATGTACATAGACCATATATCATCTATCCATATCATCACAAGGTCCAACCATCTCATGTCCTATGGTTGACCTTGGTCAAACTAGGTTTGACCAAGTCAACATGACCAAATATAACTCAGACCATCATCGGAAGCTGCTGCAAAGTGTCAAAGGTTAATGCATGCTCTACAACTTATTCAAATAACAATTATAACACAAAGTAATCATTACTGGCGATCTAAATCCAAATATATAATGTCATTAATTATTATTATTACTCAGATTAGACTTTCAAGATCATACTCACTTCATAGCTGTGATCAATTTGCTAGTGAAGGGTGAAGGCTAAAATAACTGGCTAGGCTAAGGGATGAGTTGACTGACTTAACTTTGTGACACTTTGGCAAAGGGAAAGGGAATACACACCATAGTATATACTGAATGAGCAACAACACAGGGAATGGCGGTGTCTCACAAATGGATGAGTTGTTCAAAGAGGGTTTATTCACCTTTAACAGATGCGCACAATCCATAATACAAATAAGGCCAGCAATTGTTTTGATATAGCTTTTAAGTTCCATTGCTTTTTGGGCCTGAAGTTTCCATAGCCTTGGTTTATGTGTGTTTATAAACACATTGCATAGATTTATATTTATTTTAGGCTTTCTGCTGCAGGTGTGTTTTTAAGGCACTTGTTTACCTGAGCACTTCTAGGTGTGTCATGGACAACTTGTTTACCTATGTATTTACATTTCAAAAAGATATAACATTTTATTTTCATGGCCATTTTCATTTGGCATGCCTTTCATTCATGTGTGTTTAGAAACACATTGCATGAATGGGCTTTTCATACAAGATATAGCATTTTATTTTCCAGATTTTGTATTCATGGCAGCACTAAAAGTTTCAGGTTTAGCCAACACAACTTTAGTGACTAGGGGGAATTCACAAGGAACTCCAACTCACCATAGGTAAGTTTTGTCACCAACTCAGAGCCGAGACACAGTAAACAGGGAAGCTCATCCAATACAGAGGCTACAGTGGGGAAAAGTCCTCCATGCCACTAGTCAAGTAGTAAGTCAGGGTAATAAACTAAAAGGTAGGCAATGGATGGATGAAGACAACGAATAATGGAGCCAACACTAGCAAGCCAAGGTATGGTGGAATGATCACCTCTATTCTCCCTAAGGAGGGTAATACCAATGAGTATGAATAGTGAACTTCTAAGTCTAAGTAGGGACAATATAATATATATAATAAGCTCAACCAAGTCCAAATATCTATATGATCGCCAGATCATGACACTAAGTGCTAAGACATGCTATAAGAATAAGTATAAAAGCAATATAACCGTAACACAATGATATACCTGCTGAGTCATATACCTGAATGCTCATCAACCTGTACCCTCATCTGTCCTCTGAAACTGCTGCTGCAAATCTGGGCACTACTGACTGCTCTGTACCAATGGTATAATGGCTACATCGGTTATCTCTCTGAGTCTCCTGAGACTCAGTCATGGCATGGGGAATACAACTGCTGTCCAAAATTTGATAGTGATCCAATATAGATGCTCATCTCAGCATCTCAAATGTAAGGGAACTGGCTGAATAGTGTACTGGCATGAAAAAAATAATGTATGGTAGCTCGGCTACTATATATGTGATAACAGAACCATTTGCAAAAATGAAACTAGTGTTCTACCACAACAGAGGCTAATCGAACAAGTGAAGTCAAAGTGACTTCTGCACACCGCTCATGAAACTTCTAGCTTAGCCGGTCCTACACAGTACACGGTGGGGAAAGAGAAGCAGCACGCAGTGTTAATGCGGCACTTGGGATCAAATCCCAAGAGGTTTCTCAGGTCAAGACTTGAAATAAAATTTACTCTAAGTACGAAAATGAAAATTAATCTAGAAAATTGAAACAAATCTAACTAAAGTATGCACAAAACACTCTTCCCCGAATGGGGAAGAAGAACCAAAAAATGGGAGGCCTTATCCCACTTAGCCCTTTTATTAAATGAGTACAAGTGCCTCGGGATTTTAACCCTTGTAAGGTCTTTTAAGAGAAATGAAACAACTATGAAAACAATATGGAGCTCTTAAGAGTTTTTAGAAAAGGAGAGTGTAAGTTTCTTGTTTTGGATCATCCTTATGGTCTTTTTGATGCTTTCTTTGGGTAAAGATCTCCTTGTTTTCAAAGTTCCTCAACTTTCTTCTTCTTCAAAACACCTACACAAGCTCAAATCCACTCAACAAGGCAACCATTAGATGTTGATAAAATAAAAAGCTTGAAACTAAGTGCAAACTACATGCCCAATCTTTTTCAATTGCAAGATCTAAAACTTCTAAATGAGATCTTAACTAAGTAAACTAGAAACTTAACAAACAAATGCAAATCCTAGAGTTTTAAAAATGAGATCTAAAGTGAAAAGAGACTAACAATAAACAAAATATGAGATCTAACAATTAACAATGCAAAGTCTAAAGTTATGAAAACTAACTCTAACACTTAACCAACGTTATTGCTTTATGTGTTTTTTGCAAGGCTATGGGAAATTGACGAGAGGAAGAGACTAGAAGGGGTTTGAAGGGTAAAACGAGAAGGAATGAGGGTCAAAAGGGGGTGGACGAAAGGTAAGAAATGAGACCTTTAAGGTGATGGACAAGAGGAGGAGGGAGGAAACAAATCAAAGGGACGAAAGAGATAAAGAGAGGAAGTTTGAGGGAAGAGGAAGACGAGAAGACAAGGGAGAAGCTAGAAAGAGAAATGGGACGAAGGCAAGACTTGGAGGAGAAGACTTTTGGAAGAATACGAAAGAATGAAGGCTTGGAGCTAAGGGGGATGAGAGCAAAAGGAAGCAAAGTCAAGGAAAACCACAAGCAAAGGAAAGCTTGACAAGGCTCTAGGCTTGGAGAAAAGTATAAATTTGAGTTCCACATCTTAGAGAAGTATATCTAGTAACCAGTTCTTTAAGCTTAGCATTTCAGCTTAGAGAAGTAGATGGATTTCGAACTTAGCACTTCTTTGCCAAAATTCCAATGCTTAAGGTCGACTTTGGGAGATCCTGAAATGCACACAAATGTTAGGAAAAAGGTCTTCGAAGAGATGAGAGATGCACCTGAGCTCAAACCTCTCTTCAACCTATGAGATTTGCACATGAAATTACTCACAAACACACCTTGGTCAAATATTGTAAGTAAAGCAAAATGAGATTAGAAGAGTATAAATATTTCCGACTACAGTCTACTCCTTCCAAATCACATAGAACCCCAACATCAATGGACAAGTTAAACCCAAATGCCCACCCTATGGGCTTAAGAAAGCCTTCTAAGCTAAATAATTGATCAAAGTGATGAAATATGAGCAATAAACAAATACAATATCACCTTAGAATAGATGAAGCATTTCCATAACAAGCATCAACACCATGTGGACCTCCAAAGTCGCTTTTATTTTCAAATAGCAATAGCTAGAACAGAGTTACAAATTGGCAGAGTAAGTTTGCCCAAAAGATCCATGTGAAGAGAGCTCAAAGAGCCTCTACTTAATACAAAAACCAAAGCTCATTCTACCCTAATTCGAATTGGCATGAAGGAAGCCAATAGCCACGAGTCATCAAATTGAATTGCCATCAAATCCCAATCACATCCATGTCAAGCCAAGCTTGGAGTGCTAACTCCACCAAGTAATTCGAGTTGCATTGAATGAGATGGGGAGGTGGCCTCCACCTTGGCAAGGTGCCCCCCATCCCTACATTGGAAGTATCATCAATCAAATGAGAATATGTCATGTGTAAGCTCGCACTCCAATAGAGAAAGATGTGAGCTCCTTGTGAAGGCGTGAATGCCGCATATGGGAGACCAAGTTTGAGTTATATTGAATGCAACATATGTGTAATAGGAGCCAAGCCCAAGTGATTGCACATATCTAGGAGGGTGCCCACCTTAGCTATCAATGCTACTTCAACAACCCATTTATCACATGCCACATCACTAAATCGAATTTTTGATGAAGGGGGGCGAATTCTCTTGGAGGGGATCTCATCTGGTGACTGGGTAGTTGACTGAATGATGACTGAGATGATTGGAATCTTCATTAATGCCCAGTGCCATGTCAATTAGCCTTTTATTTTAATCCATTTGGATTATTTTGGAGAGATTTGGATTATCTCCAAATATTCATTTTTTAATATTTTAATTAATAATTTCTCTGTAAATGACTTTTTTGAGAAATTATTAATTATGAGGCTGAATTGACATCCGAAACTTAGGATAAATTGGTCCGGGGATCATGAATGATTTTTGGCTTAAGGTTAGAGCCTTTAATCACCGAATTCGGATCCCGGATGACTGACATATTACAAATTGAAATTTTTCCATTTAAACTATGGAAAAATTTATTTAAAATTTAAAAATAATTAAAAACCCAAAACCGGAGGACCTGGTAAAATTTTTTCGAAAATTTTTCTGAGGGTCCTAGTGACTTAGGACATGACCAAAACCTATTCTAATAGTGTCTAGTAGGCTTATATACATTAGTTGGACTCTAACAACCCCCCATGGCTTAAATTTTCAAAATCGAGCATTCTAGCTTTGGAGGAAGCGGGAGAAAACCTCATCGATTATAGCTCGGCTATAGGCAAAGTATAATTGACAAGGGAAAAAACTCCCTGGTATACCTTAGTTGCTTAACCAAGTCATGGGGAACCGAGCCACTCAAAATCCTACTAGTACACTTTATTACAAACCCCGTGGGGCCATGGTCATGTCGACTGAAAAACAAAATTGACTAGCCAAAACTGGCTAGGCTCAAAGGATGGATCATTTGATACATTATAATACAAACACTTATCATGTTTGTCATATGGCGGCTCTTCAGATAATCCAACTATGGTACAAAAATGTTGGTAACAGTCTGGAGGTAACAATAATCAATAAAAAGTGCATCAACCATCATCTGAAATCTGTGTCCAATAGATGGAATAATCAAAAGGTATATCAAGGACCATGGATCAACATCATACAACATAATTGGTCCAACTCATCATGGATCCCAAGGTTGACCTTGGTCAAAGTAGGTTTGACCGGTCAAACTAATCAAAATATGACCTAGGCTAGAGAAGCCTGCTGCTGCAAGTGCAAATGGTTAAGACATGCTATTTTAATCATTTTCATAGCAAGACTCTTAAAACATCAAGCATCATTTCACTGGCAGTTAATAGACAATTATAATTAAGCATAGTTTTAAATAATAGTTTACTTTCAAAAGAACCCCAAGGATATAGTCATTTTGTAAACATGATCAATTTGCTAGCAGAGGGTGAAGGCTAAGGATGCAAGGCTAGGCAAAGGGGAATGACTTGACTGACTCAACACTGTGATACTTTGGATAAGGGAAAGGGTTTACACATTTAAGCATATGTTGGATAAAGAATACACAAGGGATGGCAATGTCTCACGAATGGAATAAGTTGTTCAGAGGAGTGCTTATTCAACCTTGGCAAATGTCTACAAGTCACATCCAAACTATATCAGCTTCGTGAGGATCTTTTCTAGAACCACTGTGGACTGGGTGCCCGACTCATCATAAGAATAATCATCATATATCATCTGAAACACTGCTGCAATACATCTCTAGGCACTGAACTGAAACTGTATGGAATAAAGGGTCACATCGGTCATCAAATCTGAACTCTCAAGGCTCAGCCTTGCCACAAGGTCTAACATAAGTCCAAAAATACACTGCTCTGATCATGAGTGATCTCAAAAATAATAGACTCATCATAGCAAAGCTCTGAATAATACAAGCTTTGGAATGTGGAGATATCTGCTAAGCAAGAATAGTAGCCCTGCTACTATGGTGTGATAACACTACCCCTAGTGCTTCACTTCTTTGATTTTTGCCTTGTGGGCCCCATTCCTTATTTTGAGGGTTGTGCCCCACTTGGGTCAATTTGGTGATGCACTTTCAATCTCAGATCTATGGAGATCTAGCCATTGGATCACTTTGATTTTCTAGATCCACATTGATAATTGCCTAAACTACCTGGATCTAAAGTTTGGTGGCCATTAGATTTGATTTGACACACTTTTCCATGCATTTAGCCCTCCTTGGGGGTTTGAGTTTGTCCACTTCTAAGACGTGAGTGGTTAAGATCCCATTGGATTTGAAACGAGCATACCTTGAAACCTACATCTATTGTCTCACTTTGTGAAGTTCTGCCTTGGGGGTAGCATTCCTTGTTTTGGGGATTGTTTTCCACTTGGGTCACCTAGTGAAACATTATATCTAGTAAGATCTAACCATCCAATCTACTTGATCTTGAACAATACCCTTGATTTGGATCTTAGGTGTCCCGATCTACACTTTCACATCCTTTTGACTCCATTTGCCCATCCATTTCAAGGCACTAGTCCACCTAAGGCAATTCACACTCCTTGAGAATAGTGTCAAGTGCTAGATCCCATATGTGGGTATCCCTAATTTTATCTTAGATCCATAGATCTAGTCTTTGCATACCCCTTGGTACCATTTGCACCCTTAACTTCACCTTATGGGTCCCATTTGAACCATTCCCATATACTAAGGAAGTGGGTCCCACATGTGTCTTTTATGGTACTAGATCTTGTTATCTAATTTCATTATGTGGCCTAAATCACTCATTGGTTGAAACACTAGTCACTCCTTAAGCCTCTTTCAACCATACTTAAACTTCTAGGTCCACCTAACCTTGCATTGGTTTCCGTAACTCATCTTTCACATTTCCCTAGAAAACTTTGTCTTGGTCCAATCACCTTTGATTGGCTATAGGGTCTCCCCCTAGGTCTTGTTTCATCTTGATTTAAAGTGAAGAGTGCCTCAGTTGACATGACTCCCAGCTTGCATTGGGAACCGTGGCTTCTCTTGGGTTACCTCTTTAGTTGTCCATCTCCTCTACCATCCCGGATGGGATACCTCTAGGGACAACTACAAGTTGTGTGATAACAGTTCCCTTATTCGAGAGATTGCAGTGTTGAGGTTGTCAAGTCTTTCCCCTTAGCCTAGCCTTGTTTTTCCACCCTCACCCATGGTTAGCAAATTGGCCCAGTCTGTAAACGAGTATACACTTGAGGTTCCTATTTATAGTAGTTGTTTACTTTGATATGAGCCTATTATTATTATTGTATTTATTTGATCATGCCAGTTAAACATCATTTTATACTTTGGTCTAGCTATTGATATAAGTGAAAGAGCATATCTTATCCATTTGTATGTGCAAAACAACTTTTTATGGTCTGGATCATTGTTTTGATCAGTTTTGACCTGGTCAACCCAGTTTGACCAAGTCAACCGCAGGGTCTGGGATGAGTTTGGGCAGACAGTGTTCGAGATGGATTATTCATGGCCCATATGTGTCCATTAGATGGTTCCATGCTTCAGACGACAGTTTCAGATAATGGTTTGATGGATTTTTATCATCATTATTATTTACAGGCCATTATTTTATTATTCTGGGCATGGATGAGCTTACAGAGGTATCTCTTGATGGTCACATGGTGTATGCGTATTCATTCCTAGTGGATTTGAGCATTCTGAGTCCATTGGTGCACTCAGTTATCAGTTTCGGGCAGTTACAAATGATGATATGGTCAGATTACCACTTTTCTCCAATTTGCCATGCAAAAATGGCCTGCCCAACACTTTTATTGATCATTTTTGTTCTCCTAGAGCGCTACAGAGGAGATGGGGGGTCCATCTAGTTGTTATTACCATTTTACCCCATCCCTAGACATTTTGGTGCAGTCAGTTTTGTGCCCGAAGCACATGGCAGAGAGTTACATGCATTTTTGTACTTTCAGAGGTGGTTTTCCGGCAGTAGAATGGCTAGCAGAGGAAATCGATTTGGCTCAATGGGACAAGGAAATGGCATGATATTGGTCCGAGACGTCATGATGATATTTTCCACACCTTCCAGCATTGGTTCCGACATCAGTGGGGTCCACACGTCATCCCATTTGGCATTTGGGGGGTTTTATTATGTATTTCTGGGCACACATCCTAGTGACTTTTGACACTTATATCCTGTGTCATATTATTATTGATGTAGGTGGGGCATTAGTCTAGTGAAGACTTGATCTCCTAGATGTTAAAGTTAGTGCAGCTGCGAGACCCATTCTTAGAGAGGATGGTACCTTAGTCAATTGACTAGGGTTCCTGGTCAAGTTAACTAGGAAGAATAGAGAGTAATACCCTAGAAGGTACCCTAGGTCCCCCAGCTGTTTCCTGGGGTTCTTGGTCGGGGACCGAGTTGGTTAATGCCATGGCAAAGTCCCTAACATGTGGCTAGGGCTCCTATTTGTCTCTAGGGTATTCTGGTCTGGTCCGACCAGACAGTTTCTTGGTCACGAGGACCAAGTAGGTCCTGCAGGTTGAGATAGAGAACTCCTGGTCTGGGACCAGGCAGATTCTTGGTCACAAGGACCAAGTAGTTCCTGCAGTGACAAACCTTGTCAGTTAACCATGTGGATCTTGGTCAGTGGACCAAGATGATGATGTGTGATGTCCTCTTCTCCTAGGTCTTCGAGATGGTTGAGTTAGATGGTCTTCTCAAGGGACTGGTGACCCCTTGATGGAGCCACTAACATTTGACCTCAGGAGCAGTCTAGAGGAACACATGATCACATCATCCAGTGTGGACCCTTCCTTATACAGTGATGATGAACTTTCAGGTTGTGTATGGAACATTTGTACATTTGAGAGAGAGATGATTGGTTGTACCCCACCTTGGTTGATTGACTTTTGGTCTTTATACCTTGTTGATTATTGGTCTTGTGGTACTTTGTCTTTGACTTGTGGTTAGTGGGGTCTGTTGCCACCCAAAATTGACATGCGTGTGCTGAAGCCCAAAAATAAGCACACCAGCTCGATGACAACTCTCAAGAGAGAAGCCAATGTCACCACACTCCTCTCTCCCTCGCTTTAGGTTGGCTCTTCTCCAACTCAAGGGGGGTTTCCCTAAGATAGGATCGCTAAGGCAAGCGCAACAAAGGGGCAAGGTGAATCGAAGAGGCTGCCTTAGAGAAACAGTTGTAACATAAAAGGTATTTTGATTGAGTGATGGGAAAGACGGGAGGATCAGTCCTCGAGGAAAGGCCAGTGCCAGTACCAGAAGGGAGAATGGAGTCAAAAGAGGACTCAAGGGGGGCCGTGCGTTTCACACAAGTGAGATTAGTTTAGTACATTCCATCATCAAAGACAAGGGGACTATAAGTATAACCGACTACAGTCTATTACCCCACAGATATTTTGAAAACATAATGTCAACAAACAACTTGACAATTGCAAATGCTTGCCCAATGGACTAGAATATAACCCTCTATTCTAGATTTACTCAACAATTTTTAATGAAACACACAACCATGAAAGAGATGCCCAATCTATCCTAAAAAGCCAGCATGATATTTTTCATTAAGTTCAAGGGAAAGAAAACTCCCAAGTTTTTTCCATCATACAAAGAAGAAGGCTGGTCCCTTTTATAGACCAAAAAGCCTTCATACTATTTTTCAAAAAGAAAACAAAATAACAATAAAATAATGGAGGAAAAAGTGAATCCTAGCTCCACTTTTTCTCTCCATCGTAAGCATAACCAACTCACTTTATTAAATGAAACTCCTACTTTAGCTAACCCATACAATGAAGGATTTCCCCTTTATTTGATCGACACTTGACTTAACTCACTGATCGATCTGTTCTCCAACTTAAGGTGGACTGGGCTCCAATAGCCACGTGTTTACAATAAAAAACACCATCAAACACTCGTGAGAATCTTCAAAGCTCCATGTAGCAAAAGACAACAGAAAGCGTGGAAATGTAATGGCCATGAGGAGGAAATCGTGCTGTAGACTGGTGCTTTCTGAGAGCAGCTGTAGTGATGACAGCAGTTGACAGTGAAAAATCGTGACCCTGTTCAGCTGTAAGCTCGGCGAAAAGATGCAGATCATCTCTGCAATGACTGCCGAAAGGGAACGTGTATCAACCCCATGACTCGGTTGTCGCTAGAGTGACCTCTGATTAGTTTTAACTCCCTTAACTTACGCTGCGTGCTGACCTATTGAAACTCGAGCTTGTATTGAATGTGACTTTGTAATCGACTGCGTGTTGGAGTTTAGCGTGAAAAGGTGGACGGGAACAACCACTAGTTTGGCTTAAATGGCTACGATGAATCGTAACTCCAACAATTCATCCTCGATGCAAACATCTGCTGCTTCAGAAATTCCTGGTTTATCGTGGAACTATCACCAGCTACTTGTGAGTCGCTCCAAAACTTCACATGACAGGTAGTAATGCCTTGAATGCTCAGCGAATTACTTCCAACTAACAGCTAGAAAAAACCATTAATTGCTGATGCTGGATACGGTTGCTAGGAAAGATGTGAACTAAACCCTGATCTGGCCACAGAGATACCTCCCAAGCCATTGTCAACCGCTGAAGATGAAATCGATCAAGAGTGCAATCCGCTGCCAGCGATAAGCGAGCCAAGCCCTCGGTTTTTCATTTCATGGCAGTTAGTAGAGACTTGCATTTTCTATTCATTATCTACCGGTCTTTTATTGAAAGCCCTGTTTTGCCAGGGAATCCATTATATGGCAACTGAAACCTTCTATTGCGTTGAGATATATGGGAACCCTGTATTCCAATGATTTGCTCGATTCATGATGGAGAGCGAATAGATTGGTACCATCTGTTGGAGTCTTGCACTACCATTGAGTACATCCACATCCAACAAATAAATACACACTTTATATTTGATTCTTGTGCTACTGGGCTGAGCGGGAAGCGTTATGCTCCAGTTTTGTATCAACATCTCTCGTATGGCCTGTATCATGCACTTCATAAATTTTTGGAAGAATTCAGACTTGATTGTAAATTTTCAAGTTCTTTCACCATCTACATGAGTGACCTTTACTGGAACTGTATAATTTTTGCCAGGAACAGACTATTCAGAAGTATAAGCCTCAACTTCAATAGTAGCTGAGTCTCTACATCTGCAATTCCGCTTTCATCATTAACCGCAATGGCTTGCTTGTATGACTGTAGCAATGTTTGTATAAGTGACTGAGGTTCTTGTTCAACATCTGCATTGTCAGAAACTTCAGCATCACTTTCCTCCTCATCATTAATTTCCACCTCTGACTGCTGCAAAATCAAAGTGCCATCACTGCTGCAAAATGGTGCTCTGGCTATGTTTGAAATAGGATTCTGCTGATGGGCACGAAAATTTGGAGGACTCAGTTTGTAAAAAGGTAGCTCTCAGCCTTTGAATAATTCACCTGTGGACAGCCCTGCCAAAATGGGGGGTAACAGGGTCTTCTACCCACCTTGAGTTATTTTAATTTATACCTTGATGTTTTGGTCTTATGGGTACTATGGTTGATTGCCTACGTTGAGGTACACTCTTTGGTCCTAGGGGTTATGGGTCAATATACCCACTCTTGTTTTTGTGATTTTGACTTGTACCTTATTGATTGGTCTTTGTACCCTCACCTAATTAATTGTATGACCCTAGTACCCACCTAAGACACTCTACTTATATTTTATGTGACCTTAGTGTGCTTGGTACCCAACTAAGTCATTTAAATTTTTTTTATGTCCTTACTCATTGGTACCCACTCAACCTTATTTTATGGAACCCTAAATTAATTAAAGAATCATTTATGATTCTTCTAGAAGTATTTAATGTTCTATTTAATGAAGTCTTTCCTCCTCACTTTTATTATGTTCAAGGCTCTACATCTCAGATCGGTCTGATCTCTGCTTGACGTCATGGTTTCTAAGGTTACATGTTGATTGCTTGTTCACTTGTTGAGGCCGCCCACCTGTTAGAGCCCATATTTGACTGTTTTGATGGTTTAAGGGATGAAGTGAAAGCCCTATTGCTGGTTCCATCTCTGTGGAGATTCGATCTACTTGGTATAGCCCTATTTGATGTTTGGGCTGCCGTTGAAGGGGCATGATCTGCCTGTATGAGGTTCGATCTGCTGCAAAAAGTATCCGATCTGCTTATCTAGAGTCTCAATCTTCCTGCTAGGGCTTTGGGTTGAGTCTGATCTACTGTTTGTGCCTTGGATGTGACTTGATTTGCCTGTAGGTGACCCGATCAGCTTCTATTGGTCTGTGTATTCTGATCCACTTGAGTTGTCTGATTTTCCAGGTTGAACTTGTGTGAGCTTCGATCTGTACATCGAGGAATCCGATTTGTCCTATGTTTGTTTGTCGAGTTAGCCGTGACTCTAGAAGCTCAGCTATGACACCATTTTTTGTTTTGTTTCTGCCTGCTGATTTTTTATTTGTTGAGGCCGTGTGGCCTTAGGGTCTGATCAAAGTTTGCAAGTGTAAATCTGAGGAGGCCATAAGACATTGAGGTTTGTTCTACTCTGCTACATGAGTGCAAGAGGACATACCTAGAGTGATCAGACTATGTTTATTATGCTAAGCCTTACCAAATCTCTACTGTTGAAATTTGTTTCAACCTTATCCATGTTACTGAGATTTGATTATGACTGAGGTTATAATCTTGATAGGGTCCAGATTTATTGTGTTTGCATTTTTTTGGAATTATATCATGCTGTGATTTGACTGAGATTGTTACTGTGTCTTTTGATTGTCTTTGACTACCACTTGTTGTCTTCAACCTATCATCTCTCTCTCTCTGGTTTGTACTTACCTTGTAGTAGGGTCAGCTGGTTCCTAGTGTTGGCTGGCCTCTGAGAGGCATAGCTTTGTCTGAAAGTAATATTTCTTAGTATAAAACAGGAAGGGTTCCACACCCAAGGTAAGTACCCTAACTTGTTATTAATTGGACTTGTTACTGCTAATCTTATATTGTTGGTTACATGTTACTGAAGATTACTTTAACACGGTGACCAAATTGGTAGTGTTAAAGTTGAAAAGTTGAAAGAGATGAAAAATATGTTTTGTTGAAGTTACAACTGTACTATTCCGTTTCAATACTAGTTTATTAAATGTGATTTTGTATTAAAGTACATTGATTGTTTGTTTTTTGCATCAAACCCTAACCCTAACCAAAATTGAACACTAGACCCACCCACTATGTTATGATGTTACGTTGTGTCCCTAGTCATGTTTTATGTGTCACGTCCCCCTAGGGTGTCCATGTATATCTTGTCCGACTCATCATAGTCGTTGATCTTATATGTTGTATCTTTAGATCCTAGCCCTCCATAATATTGGATTTTTGGTTTGGGATTGTGAGAGGCTATTTATACCCACTCTCACCATTTGTAAATGGACTTTTGGCTCTTGGATTTCCGGCATAATAAAAATATTTTGAAAAAACTCTTGGAAGCTTTGTGAATGTTCTTGCAAGTGATTGTAAAGTCTTTTCTCTTCGTCATTCTTGTGGATCTATCTTTCTCCATAGCCATTTTTGCAGGGGCCGTGTGGTAGTGAAGGAGGCAATTTTGAAGGGGGCGCTATTGTGAGGGAACTCCATCTCTCTCCCTCAAATCGACTTGCATCTCAGGGAGTATCTCTATTGTATCTTGTGATCATTTTGATGCTTCGTGATTTTTCTTTGCTATCCTCTAGTTTCTTTCATGCATGATTCGATTCTCACTACAGATCGTTTTGGAAGGGAAGGGCGCACTGGTCATCTTGGAGGCATAGCGATTTCACTTGGTGAGTCTTGGATCTCACTCGTAATTGCTGGATTGGAAAGATCATCAAATTGCTTGGTGGTCGCAAGTATTTCCAGGTACATTTCATCTTATTTTTATTGTTACGGGATCTATTCCATTTGTCACCATTAAAACCCTCATAGTTAAAACTCTCATTTTATAGATCTGATAGATCTGGCAATATTTTGAGATTAATATTAAAACCCACTTTAGACATAATTAATAAACTCTAGAAACCAAATTTGAACTTAATCCGACTCCATTTGCCCTTGGATCTAGCACTAGTCATTTCTAGGTGGGATGCCCTCCTTGGTCTTCTCAGTATTTCTTCAGATCTATGTTGCACAGGAACCCGTCCCCCCCAAAAAAACCCTGTACCCGTTGTCCCCGCATCTCGGGGACTTGCGGACCCCTAGGAAACTTCTCTAATCTTTTGGGGACTTCATTAGGGACTTGGGGACTTGTTGGTCGTACTCAAAACCTCCCCAACATATTTTCGGGTAGATTTGGAGACATTCCAAGTAGATTTCAGAGATGTCTCGGGTAGATTTTGGAGATGTTTTGGTCATGTATCTTCAATTCTGACAATGGACATTGATGAATGAACAATATGATCATTTATCTCATCCATATTTTTTGTATTATTCTAAATCTAAATATAAATCTATGCAAGTTGCAGCTCAAAATATGGGTTGTGTATGATGGATTTTGATTTTGGTTCTAGTGATTTAACTATTGTCTTTTTAGCAACATCGTTACATGCAGTAAAGCCTCCATGTCAGCAAACTAAGAAATGCAACAACTCAAAGGTTTGATCCTTTTGGGTATTGCTCTTGTTCTTCTCATTTTCAGGGTCATCTTAGCTTTTAAATATTTTACATAGGTGTCCATGAGTTATTCAAGCCCAATTCTTTTCCCATCCCAACCTCAAGCACTGTGAAAACAATTGGATAGTAATGACTTAGATTGGGTACATAACATTTGATTAAATTCCTATTCAATATCCTTTTTTATCTAAAACATGAATCTAATCTCTTTACAGATTGCAAGCATGTATATCCAAAAGTGTTTTGTAGTGGTTTTCTTCAACATAGTTGTAAAAATCTACAAAACCTGTTGTGAAGGGAATGCTTTTTAACCCAATCATTATAAGCAAGAAATTTAAGGAAGAAGAGTTGTTATAGAGACAAGCATTCTTCTCATAGAACCTACATGGACCTTAGTGCAGATTGAAAATAGTTATATTTAAGTTTCCTAAAGCTAAACTACATTTTATTCATGTTCAAGTGTCAACAGTGCTCACAAGTCCTTTTCTTATTTGTTTGAGTTTTTTCAAAACTAGCAAGTGTAAGAGATGTGCATACTACTATAAAGTATAAACTATTGTGCTTACAAGCAACTACAAATGTTTATGGTGAATTCTAATTTTTAAAAGTTTTTAATATATATATATATATATATATATATATATATATATATATATATATTATTGCCATCTCCAACCTGCCGTCCCTTTAAAAATTGGGGGTGCGCTCTAGCCGTCCTAGGGACCCGTCCCCCCGTCCCCTAAGCCAGTGCAACATAGCTTCAGATCTATCAGTTGGGTCTTGCTTGAACCCTCTCAAATTGTCAGATCTAATCTCAAGCAATCATCCTAGTGTCCTTTCATCCTTAAACTCCTCATTTGGGTCCACATATCAATTCTTTGCCTAAATCCTAGGTGGATCTCATTTGGGTACTGTTACGATGGTACTAGCACCACCGTACCTGCAAAGGTGCCCCAGGGAGAGGGTGTATTTTTTCTGACCAGGAGGGGTGTTTAGCTAGCTCATTCTGAGGTAGGGGCATGGCTAGACCCTCTGGTTCCTCCTTTGGAAGTACTATGGCTTTGTGGCATTGCTGACTGCCTCATGAAAGGGTTTAAAACCCCGAGGTTGGTGTCCAGGGTTTCCAAGGGTGGGTCACTAGGTCACATGACCCCGACCTGGTTTTATTGCAGCGGTAGGTACTTCAACACTGTGACATTCACTCATCCTTCAGAGGACCTCCATCACCCTCCTGGCCCTCCAGTTCACCAGTGCCCTCTCTCTGAGCCCTCCTACAGATGATGACGTCATCTTCTTGAGGCAGACTGCATTGCTTGATATGGGGGGGGCGTTGAGAGTTTTCATCACTGTTGGGGTTAGTTGGGGCATGACGACCCCCCTACACAGTCTGGCCTTAAGTTTGGTCAAATATGGCCTCATTCAGCCATTTTGCTCATGTTTGGGTCAAATTTGGGGAAAACACCCAATTTACCCAATTTTATCATTATTTTATATTATTTTAATTCTAATTTTAAGTTGACATTTTTAATATTAAATTGACCTTATTTTATGTAAAGGCAAGTGTGAGATCATATAAATTCAATATCCTCACTTCTTTTAGATATCAACTCTTGGGATAAATCATTATGTTTGCTCAGTGCTATTTGCCCTAACTAGGGCTCTTTGAAGGGATGCACACTCCTTGATGAAGGTTATTTTGCAAGTTTGAAGCATTTCTTGGAAGTTTTAGTATTGTTCATGCCATTGCTAAGGTGAGGATAGAGTTGTTTGCTTAACACATGCACATAGAGGTATCCATACTTTTTGTTTGATGTCTCTCTGTCAAATTGTATGAAAGTGATGCTTGTTAGGGTTGAATGGAAGCCATTGCTGCTTCATTTTGTCTTGATTAACATTTGATTTTTGTCTTTGATTACCCTTGCATTCAAGCTTGAACTTTAGGTCTTTAAGTTTTGCTAGGGTAGGTCTCCTCAAGGAATCTGAAAGATTGTTGAGGTTAGCCTTAGTTGCCTAAACTTGCCAAGTACCATCTCAAGGAGGGTAACTCCTCTCATTGATACCCTTGGGTTTGCTAGTTAGTATTCTCTTGAAACCCTAGGTTGTTCATTCATCTACTCTTTCAACCTAAATTTCTGAGTTTATATTTTTGTAAATATTATTGCTAGGTTAAACTTGCATTTTCATGTGTAAATTTGCATTTTCATGGTGGAATTAAGGTTAGAATTAGGTCTGCATTTTTATGTTAAAAACCCTAGAAAATTAAAAAAAAAATTATTTTTATTTTTTGGCCTTTCTAAAATTTCGGCCCTTTATCCTACAATTTCGGCCTGCCTAATTATCCCTAAAAAACCCCAGGGCGAAGTTAGTGGGAGCCCTAAAATTTTCAAAATTCATTAAAAACTCAAAAATATTAATTTTTTGTAAAATTTGCAACCCTAAACCGTAGTTATCAAATTTTATCAATTTTTCTTGTGTAAATATTAGATTTCATGGTAAATCAGGGCATTTAATTAGGTCTGAATTTGTTTACTAGGTTTTATTTTTGTTTATTATTTCAAAAATCCTAAAAACTACCCTAAAACAGACCTATCATCTTTCCTTTCCATCTCCCTTCCTTCATTCCTCCATCCCTTCCTCTCTACCTGCCCTACCTTCCCATTTCTTCTGCTGCTCCTTCTTCCTCTACCGAGCTCTTCCTTTAGATCTCCCTCATCTTCCATCTCTGCTCCCTTACCTCGCTGCAACCTTCCTCCCTTCCCATCCATTGGCTACCTCTCCTACCTTGCCCTCCCTAACTTGAGCCCTCTACCCCACTTCAACACAGGTCTGCATTTTATGAATGGGCAATAACTAAAGCCTTTCTATCGAAACAACATTCAAGATGACCAAGGGGTCATCTCAGGGCTTCTCTAAACCTTCTCTTGTTGTACTATGTATTCTACTTTTGTACCATATTGATGTATCATAGCATTTGTACATTAAGTTGTTGTTTCATATTTCATATATATGTTAGAAAAGAAAAGATTTTTTATTTCATGTACTTTGATTTGAAAAAGAAAAAGCAAAAAATATTTTTATGTTGGTATTTCATTTTGGCATTATTTATCATGTACATGTGGACTAAGACATTTCTGTTTCCGTGCAGGAAACCGATGTTCTGGGATTCTCAAACACCTTCTTTGATCCATAGATCAAGCAAGTGTTCGTCCCGTAGTTGGAGCCAGATGTTACCAACTTATTTGTACCATAGTTGGATTATCTGAAGAGCCGCCATTTGACAAATATGATAAGTGTTTTTGTTCCAGTGTATCAGATGATCCACCATTTGTGCCTGGCCAATTTTGGCTAGCCAGTTTTGTTTTTCAGTCGACATGACCATGGCCCCATGGGGTTTGTAATAAAGTGTACTAGTAGGATTTTGAGTGGCTCGGTTCCCCATGACTTGGTTAAGCAACTAAGGTATTCCAGGGAGTTTTTTCTCTTGTCAATTATACTTTGCCTGTAGCCGAGCTATAATCGATGAGGTTTTCTCCTGCCTCCTCCAAAGCTGGAATGCCCGATTTTGAAAATTTTAGCCATGGGGGGTTGTTAGAGTCCAACTGATGTATATAAGCCTACTAGACACTATTAGAATAGATTATGGTCATGTCCTAGGTCACTAGGACCCTTAGAAAAAATTTCGAAATTTTTTTACTGGGTCCTCCGGTTTTGGGTTTTTAATTATTTTTAATTTTTAATAAATTTTTCCGTAGTTTAAATGGAAAAATTTCAATTTGTAATATGTTAGTCATTCGGGATCTGAATTCAGTGATTGAAGGCTTGAACCTTAAGCCAAAAATCATTCATGATCCCCGGACCAGTTTATCCTAAGTTTCGGATGTCAATTCAGCCTCATAATTAATAATTTCTCAAAAAAGTCATTTACAGAGAAATTATTAATTAAAATATAAAAAATGAATATTTCGAGATAATCCAAATCTCTCCAAAATAATCCAAATGGATTAAAATAAAAGGCTAATTTGACATGGCATTGGGCATTAATGAAGATTCCAATCATCTCTGTCATCATCCAGTCAACTATCCAGTCACCAGATGAGATCTCCTCCAAGTGAATTTGCCCTCCTGCATGCTGAACTCGATTTGGTGAAGTGTTAATTGTTTAATGGGTTGGTTGGATGGCATTAAAGCCTATGGTAGGCACCTTCCTAGATATGTGCAATTAAGTGGCTTGGCTCCTTATACAACTCAACCAACACTCCTACATTCGCTCAAGCATTAACTTATGGAGGATTTGTTATCACATATATAGTAGCCGGGCTACCATACATTATTTTTCACATTCCAGAGCACTTTTCAGCCAGTTCCTTTACTTTGAGATGATGAGATGAGCAGCTATCTATGGATCACTATCAGATTTCGGACAGCATATGTAGTCCCCATGCCATGACTGAGTCTCAGGACACTCAGAGAGATGACCGATGTAGCCATTATACCATTTATGCAGAGTAGTCAATAGTGCCCAGAGTTACAGTAACAGTTTCAATAGCAAATGATGGTTTAGAGGATGAGCATTCAGGTATATGACTCAGCAGGTATATCATGGTGTTATGGTTATATTGCTTTTATATTCATTCTTATGGCATGTCTTAGCACTTAGTGTCATGATCTGGCGATCATATAGATATGTGGATCTGGTTGATCTTATTATATATATATTCTACTGTCCTTACTCAGACTTAGAAGTTCACTACTCATACTCATTGGTTTTACCCTCCCTAGGGAGAATAGAGGTGATCATTCCACCATACCTTGGCTTGCTAGTGTTGGCTCCGTTACTCATTGTCTTCATCCATCCATTACCTACCTTTTAGCTTATCACCCTGACTTACTACTTGACTTGTGGCATGGAGGATCTTTTCCCCACTGTAGCCTCTGTATTGGATGAGCTTCCCTGTTTATTGTGTCTCGGCTCGAAGTTGGTGACAAAACTTACCTCCGGTGAGTTGGATTGTAGGCCTAAATCATTCTGGTTGGTTGTCCCGATGTTTGGCATTGGCTCGAACTCCCCCTAGTCACTTGAGATGTTGTTGGCTAAAACTGAAAGCTCATGTACTACTTATGGAAACTTCTAAATTCACCCATGGAAACTAAAAAGGGCAAGAGCGATGAACTGCTAAAAAAAAATACTCCTCGAAGAGTATAAGAAAGGTCCAAAAAGCAATGATTTTTAAAAGCTATATCTAAACAATTGTCGACCTTATGTATGTATAAAAACATACCCTGGATGCAAGCTACAACTAGTTGTGCTTATTAGCGAACCTGAGATCCGAAGGGTTATGTAGGCCAAAAAGGCCATGAAATGAAATTGAATGATCCTAATGAACCTGGATCAACTTGATGTAGACATGAAGCCTAAGTTGAATAAGCACTCTCTAAACAACTTATCCATTTGTGAGACACCGCCATTCCCTGTGTTGTTGCTCATTCAGTGTATACTATGGTGTGTATTCCCTTTCCCATATCCAAAGTGTCACAATGTTAAGTCAGTCAGTCACCCTTTGGCCTAGCCAGTTTTTTTTTAGCCTTCACCCTTCACTAGCAAATTGATCACAAACTATGAAGTGAGTATGGTTCCGAAAGTCTAGTCTGAGTCATATAAATAATTAATGACAATATATATTTGGATTTAGATCGCCAGTAATGACTACTTTGTGTTATAATTGCTATTTGAATGAGTTGTAGAGCATACATTAACCTTTGACACTTTGCAGCAGCTTCAGATGGTAGTCTGAGTTATATTAGGTCAGTATTGACCTGGTCAAACCTAGTTTGACCAAGGTCAATCATAGGACATGAGATTATTGGACCTTATGATGACACAGGTAGATGATATATGGTCTATGTACATGTACATGATGGTTCTATGCATTAGATACATGTTTATGATGATGATCTATGGTTTTCAGCATTATTTGATCATTTACAGATTATTATTATTTCGCCTGTTCCGGTATATTGGGTATATTATATGATCATGCAGAGAGCTATATGGTGTATGAGTACACATCTTGGATAGTTTTGGACCTTCTGAGTCCAATGAGACAGTCTATTTTCAGTTCCGGGCAGTTACAGTGATGATTTTGCCTCAGTAGGCTGTCCTAGTGCAGTTTTTGGTCTGTCGGAGACCCTGTCAGAGTAGAGATGATTTTTATTTGGTTCACCTAGGGCGCTGATGATGGAGGGGGTGGTCCAGCTGTTTTTACCATATTACCCCCCCTCCCGGACACACTGGTGCCCTCACCTTGACAGCGCAGGCACTCCGGGAGGCAGTTTGGGACAGGTACATGCTTCCTGAGGCAGTTTTGGATTGGTAGAAATGACTACAGAAGAATTCGATTTGGGCTACTGAGGCAAAGTTTTGGCATGGGATGATCAGTGATGATGAGTGGGATGTCTTTCGCACCTTCTCCAGCAGTTTCAGCTTCATCGGGGCCCACATCCATCACTAATGGCACTTTCTGATGATTTCTGAGGTCTTTGGAGGTCTACGATTTGTCCTTAGAGGCACAATTTGGTATAGTGATGACTATTTTATTATTATTGTGCTACGGGGATTGACCAAGGGTGGCTAAAATTACCCCTTGGACCCACCATAAGCTTATTTTTATATTTTGTCATCATGATTTGGTGGGATCCCCTCTCGTAGGACGATTTTATCCACTTATTATTATATTTTATGGTTGATCCATGCATTTTATTATTGAGCTCATCTCAACCATTGATTAGATCTTTTGATCTTTTAATCTTAGCCACTCATGTAAAAAGTGGTTAGGATTATGCTGTCTCCCCATCCTATTTAAGGAGGGAGCCTCTCATTGTAAAAACAGATCTAGAGATTTTTGGCTCTTGGCTCTTGGAATAAAATTTCTATCTTTTGGAGTACATGCTTGGGTTGGAGTGGATGTTGGTTGTTTTGATTGTAAATGCTTTTGTCCATTGTACTGGAGGATCTATTGTAGCTATCTTGCATATTTGCCATATCTTTTTACAGGTTGAGAAGTCTTCTTCAACAAGTGCGAATTGGTGGGGAGGCTTGCCCTTTAAGCTTGGAGGAGGACGTTTTGGGTTAAACAGGGAGTGGTTTTGTCTTTGCACCAACTATTCTTTGCTTATCTCTTTCTTGCTTGTATCTACCTTCAACATGTTAAACTGATTGATGCTTTGCTCCTTGGTTTTGACAGGTTAGAGCAGAGCTACTGGGAATTGACCCCCCCCCCCTCGAATTGATCCCGAATCGCGCTCCGGAAGGAATCGGTGAGGAATCGATTTTGGAATCGCGATTCCTCATCGATTCCTCCCGGAATCGATTTTGTAATTCGCGCATCCTTGGAGAAAAAAACGCTCCCTGGAATTTTAGGAATTGATCCGGAATCGCTCCGGAATCTACGCTTCCAGATCGATTCCTGAGCGCTCCCGGGCAAAAAAATCGCTCCCGAAAATGCTTCCTGAGCGATTCCTTAATTTTTTTAATTTTTTTTTAATTTTTTTTTTATTGTTTTTAATCTTTCTGGATTGGCTAGGGTTAATTTGGGCAAATAAAGTCTATTGGACTCCATTTGGACTCATTCTATGCCCTCCGTGGTAAGCCTCTTTCCATTTTTAAGACTCTGATTTTTTTGTATTTAAGCTGAAAATCCTTGCTTGTGCATGTAGACTTTATGTTTCACATTCCAGAAAAACTTCCTTCAGAAGATATTTTCATATTCTGGAACCAAATGATATGGAAAAGTCATCATCTATATCTCCCTAGGAATGAAAGTTTGCAGAATCTCAGTGAAGTATCAGGACATGAAAAGCCACAGCTTGGGAGTGTATGGATGGAAAGGAAGAAAAATGATCAGTGTCCATTGATATCCAAGAGTGGCAGATATATGAAATACGTGAATACAGTGACAATACATCTAAATAAAATTCTTCCCATGGACTGAGACATAGAATATAAATCAATAGGTTTGGTGGTTGGCGGTGTTGCTTGGAAGCTCAGGTGACACATTAGGAGTCCTACAGTGAAGCATAAAGTTCAAATCATGTACGTTATTCATCATCTATATACATA
The DNA here is from genome assembly GCA_027924585.1 of Larix kaempferi. Taxonomy (NCBI): domain Eukaryota; kingdom Viridiplantae; phylum Streptophyta; class Pinopsida; order Pinales; family Pinaceae; genus Larix; species Larix kaempferi. The sequence goes on from BSBM01000435.1 coordinate 16,265,608, forward strand.
AAGCTCCCAACTGTTTGTTACATAATATCTTTTGCTCTAAACAAATGAATAGTTGGATGACAGTATTCTTTTGATATCTACTGAAGTGCTAGTGTTTCAAAATTTACAGTAGAAAGAGTTGTAGTTCTTTGAGTAACTGTAATACTTCTCAAGGATTACCTAACATTTGTTGTTGCTGCATGTATTTTTGCTTCCTTCTCTTTTTTGCTTCCTTTCCCAACACCATTGACATCATTATCTTCAGAATATCTTTTAAGCTCTTACTCATCACCTAGCTTCTTCCTATGAAAGAAGCCTTGGTTGTTTGTCTTCTATGTGAAAGCTTTGTCTATTATTCAACAAGCATTGAAATTGTTCACCATTTTTCATTTAATTTGAGCATTATAATGGTTTCCCCAAACACTGGTACCAAAAAAAAGTTCATTTGATGCACTGCCTAATTCATAAAATAATCCTTGGTATGAAGTGAGATTAACTTCCAATGACAATTTTGGTGGATCCTAATGAAATGAATCCTTGATCTTACTCGCAAGATACATACATTTTCATGTTTATTTTGGCGGTTGGCCTATTTTGTAAACATTATGGCCTAGTTTGATGGCAAATATTATATGTTGAAATTTGAAGGTTGATGTTGTTGATGATTGATGATTGATGATTTGATGATGATCATTTAATGACAATGTTATAAGTTATAGCTCCTAGAATCTAGAAGACGAGATGATTAATCATTAATGTTATATCAATGTGTACTAAATGGTTATATGAATATCTAGATTCTATGTTTTGATGTTTTCTATAGCTAATTTGGCATAATACATGTTTTTTTTTAATTTATATGCATCAAAATATATTAAAATATATATTGAGTTAGAGGGACACATATTTGGCTTGGAAAAATCGATCTGGCAAGAGGGCTTAAAAAATTCTCCATTTGATCTTTGGCAAAAGTAATCCTCATCTCAACTAGCATTCATCTCTTCATCCAGGTATGCTCCAAAGGTATGATCTTCTTCTTCTTTGAGTCATCCATAATTTCTAGATCATAAAAACCCTAATTGATCAAAACCCTCATTTTTGGTTTTTCTTAGATCTACTTAGATCTAGCCTTGTTTTTGAAGAGATATTAAAAACCCACCTCTGTAGCATCCACTCCTAGTGGGATCTATAGTTTGGTGGTGATTGGGTTAAAATTTACACACTTTTCAAGGCAATAAAGCCCTCTTGAACCAAATTGAACTTCCTTAGAGAGGCTCGTTTGGTTAGATCTAGCACATGGGTAGGTGAGATCCCACTTGATTTGCAATCTACACACTTGATAACCTACCCCCAAACTTTTACTTGGGTGACTTCTACCTTGTGGGCATCATTCCACATTCTAAGGGATTAAAACCCCCTTTTGAACTACTTGGCATCTTAAAACTCAGATCTAGTAAGATCTAACCCTTAGATTGACTTGATTTTCTAGATCCACATAGATCGGTGCATAAGCTACTTGGATCTACAATTTGGTGGCCATTGGGCTTGATTTGGCCCACCTTATCCACCTTTTAGCCCTCCTTGAGCAAGGTCGCACTCCCTTGGGTGAGTGAGTTTGCCCACTTTGAGGACGCGGGTGGTTGAGATTTTTGTGGATTTGGAACGGGCATACCTTGAAACCTAGGTCTAGAGTATCATTTTGTGACGATCTGCCTTGGGGATAGCATTCCTTGTTTTAAGGGATTGTGGTCCACTTGGGTCATTTCATGAAAACCTAGATTTAGCAAGATCCGACCATTCTATCTCAATTAGCCCACTTGAATTGACCTCTAGGTGTCCCGATCTACACTTTGACATACCTTTTGACTCCATTAGCCCATCCAACAAGGCACTAGTCCTCCTCAAAGCAAGTCGCACTCCTTGGGAATTGTGTCAAACCTTAGATCCGGTACATGGGTACTCCTGAATTCAACTTAGATCCATAGATCTACTCATTACATATCCTCTAGTGCCAATTGCATCCCTTAACTTCACCTTGTGGGTCCACTTTAAGCCATTTCACATATCCCAAGAAAGTAGGACCCACTTGTGTAGCACATGGTACTATACCTTGTCATTATACCTAATTATGTGCCCTAAATCATACATTGGTTGAAACATTAACCATCTCTCAAACCACCTTCAACCATACTTTAACTTCTAGGTCCACTCAACCTTGCATTGGTTTCCGTAACTCATCATTTACTTATCATTAGGAACCTTTGTTTGGGTCCAATCATCTGTGATTGGTTATAGGGTCTCCCCCTAGGTCTTGTTTCACCTTGATCTAAAGCGAAGAGTGCCTCGGTTGACGTGGCTCCCACCTTGCATTGGGAACCGTGGCATCTCTTGGGTCACCTCTTTAGTTGCCCATCTCCTCTACCGTCCCGAATGGGATACCACTAGGGGCAACTACAAGTTGTGTGATAACAGGATTCATGCCATCTCCAAGGAGGGTCACGCATTATCTCTATTGGAGTTTGAGTTTACACATGGCATATGCTTATTTGATTGGTGATGTTTCCAATGAAAGATGGGGTCGCCTTGCCTAGGTGGAGGCCACCTCCCCATCTCCTTCAATGCAATTCAAATTATATGGTGGAGTTAGCACTCCAAGCATGTGATGACATGGGATTTTGATTGAGATTTGATGGAGTTCGATTTGATGAATCAATGCTATTGGCTCCTTTAGTGCCAATTCGAATTAGGGTAGGCTAGCTCTTGTCTTTTGTTATATAATGAGGGCTTTGTCTCCTTATTCCTCCTGGACTTTTGGTTGTAAACTTACTCTGCTGAAATTGTAAGAGTTTTGTAGCTATTGCTACATTTTGGAAATAAAGATTGGCTTTGGAGGTCTATGGTGTGCACTTTGTGTTTGTGAGCAAAGCTTTCCATTATTGAGGTGATATTTGCCCTTGTTTCATTTATATTATTTCATGCTTGATCATTGTTTAGCTTCGATCTCTTTCTTAAGAGCATAGAACAAATATTTGATGGTCCAAGTTATTGGTTTGTATTAGGCTTGATTAGTTTTAAGAGCACAAACTGTAGTCGGTTATACTTGTTTGTCTCTTATTTCGATTTTGTCTAACACTCTAAGCATGATCTAGTTTGTTTGTATAAGTGGTGCATGTGTGCAGGTATTCAAAAGATAGAGTGGAGGTGAACTTGGTTGTCTCTCCCTCCTCTCCATCAACATTTTTGCTCTAACATTTGTGCTTTCAGGAAACCTCCCAAAGACAAGATCTCAAGGTTGCATTTGAAGCTAAAAGTTTGCTTCTCTCCATCAACACAAAACACTTATTCAAATTGGTTACTTGGTTCCAAAAAAGGCTTACCTCCTCAAGCCCTCTTTTTCTCTCCTTGAATCCCTTACCTTGACTTGCTAGCCTTTCTCCTCTAGTCATCACTCTTCTTAGCCTTTCGTTTTTCCCATCACTCCTAGCTTCGTCCACCCTCTTCTTTCTTCTCTTTAGGCCCTCGTTTTAGCCTTCCATTAGCTCTCGTTTTGGCCTTAGTTTCCGTTATTCCTCCTCTCATCCATCCTCTATTGCCATCTCCTTCTTTAGCCTCTTTTCTATCCCTTTCTTTTGTCTTGAAGTTCCCTTCTCTCTAGATTTCGTCCCTATCATTCCAACCTTGTCTTCTTCCCTTGCTTCTCTCGTCTCCCCTCCTTTTCCTCTTCTCCTCCCTCTCGTCCAACTCCTTTTGGGCCTCTACTTCACCTTTCGTTTTTGCCTTTGAAGTCTCTTCAATCTCCTCCTCTCGTCCACTTTCAAAAAGCACTAAAGTCACAAGAAACAACAAAAACGATTTAAGTTTTAAGTTTGGGTTAATGTTAGTAATTTCATGCTTTTGGAAAGTTGATAGTTAGGCATTGTTTAGATCTTACAAAAAGATAAATTTGCATTTGCATTCTAGAGTTAGTTTCTAGTTCAATTTTGACTTGTATCTAGTCTTTTAGATCCCATTTGAAAAGTTAAAAGTTAGCATCTCTACTTAGTTTTATTTGATTGATAGTTTCTAGATCTAAGTAGTTCCGTCATTATTTGATTTCAACTAATGCTAAAGGGTGCCTTGAGTTGAAACGCTTGTGTAGGTGTTTTGAAGGAGAAGAAAAGCTTGAGGAACTGTGAAAACAAGAAGATCTTTACCCAAAAGAGAGCATCAAAGAGACCATAAGGATGATCCAAAGCAAGAAACCATTTACACTCTCCTTTTGTAAAAAAGCTCTTAAGATCTCCATATTGTTCTCTTAGTTGTTTTATTTTCCTCTCAAAAAGTCCTTTCAAGGGTTAAAATCCCAAGGCACTTGTACTTCAATAATAAAAAGGCTACGTGGGATAAAGCCTTCTATCTTTTGGTTTTTCTTCCCCATTTGGGGAAGAGTGTCTTGTGCATGTTTAGATTAGATTTGCTTCAAGTTTTAGAATAATTTTATTTTGTACTTAGAGTTTAAATTTCATTTCAATCTTGACCTGAGGAGTAGTTTGGGATTTTATTCCAAGTGTCACATTGACATTGCGTGCCACTCCTCTTTCCCCACTGTGTACTGCGTATGACCAGCTAGCTGGAAGTTTCATGAACAGTGTGTAGAAGTCACTTTGAATTCACTTGCTATATTAGTCTCTGTTGTGGTAGAACACTAGTTGCTCTTTTATTTCATTTTGCAAGTAGTTTGTTAATTGTTAGTATAATCATTTCATTTTATCATCTTATTGAGCTATCAGTTGGTTTAGTTTTGCAAGCTGCTTATCTTATAAAAACAAACCAAAGTCTCTTGAACTTGCAATAACCCAAGTCAAGAGCACTCTCTGTCGGAGAGCATTCCCACTGCATATCCTTACTTCAAGCATATAGTTTAGCTAAGTCTCTTGAACTTCCGTCTTAAAGACGAAGTCAAGAGCGCTCTTTGTCGGAGAGTTGAATTGTGTGCTCTTAATAATTAGAACTTTCCAACTCACACTCCCCCAAATAAAATTTACTTCGTTGCTATCCATCACTGAGTATGCTCTGCCGACCATAAAAGGTTGGATTAGTACCCAGAAAGGTGTTGGATTTGTTAATCTTGAAAGTGGTAACATTAATAAAATCTTTTCCCCACAACCAATGAACCGGCATTGCCATTTCGAGAAATACTCAGGTAGTGGGCAAAGTTCCTAAACCTGGTGGGGCCAGAGTGCCGTTGTCTTAGACTTCGAAGGTGGTTAAATCATTGGACACCTGTCCTTGATAACTGGACGGTCCGTCATACCACCAGAGGGGAAGCCACTGAAAGTATACCTTTTCGGTTGGACGTATGCCTTTCTTTTGCTAGCCTAATAATCAAGATCACTAAAACTTTCAATCAACCACGATAATTTGTACAACGATCTCACGAACATTACTATTGAGACTTGTATTTCAACATCCCAAGCACTTATTGACTCCATTTGGCACTGGTCTTCAAAACTTATATACATTACCTTAATTTGGACTATTTGTTATTTATATTTTGAATCATATTATGGATGCTTGTTTAAATTTCAAGTCATCATATTTTGTTCATCTTAAATCATTGTGTTTCGCAACGTGGATTGCTTTACCTTGTGTTTATTTCATTATAAAATTGTGATCTTTTCATCGTTAAAAAACTCCTAAACAACATTCACCCGCATCATCATACACCAAAAAACATTTAAAACATAAGAGCCATAAAAACTCTTTGTTAGGGACAACCCCCCTTGGCTTTGTCAGGAGTTTGCCTAAACGGAGGAGCTGGGATTCAGGTGACAGTACTGTTATCACACAACTTGTAGTTGCCCCTAGAGGTATCCCATCTGGGACGGTAGAGGAGCTAGGCAACTAAAGAGGTGACCCAAGAGATGCCACGGTTCCCAATGCAGGTGGGAGTCACGTCAACCGAGGCACTCTTCGCTTTAGGTCAAGGTGTAACTAGACCAAGGGGGAGACCCTATACCCCAATCACAGTTGATTGGACCCAAACAAAGGTTTCTTAGGGTAGGTAAGCAATGAGTTACGGAAACCAATGCAAGGCTAAGTGGACCTAAGGATTAAGGTATGGTTGAGGGAGGTGTAAGAGATTGTTAATGTTTCAACCTGTGTATGGTTTAGGCCACATGATGGGGTATGATGACAAGGTATAGTACCATGTGTTTACACAAGTGGGTCTAGTTTTCTTGGGAAGTGTGAAGTGATTCTAGGTAGGCCCACAAGGTGAAGTTAGGTGTGAGGTAGGTACTATAGGTTAGATATAGGCTAGATCTATGAGTTTAAGTTGGTTATAAGGATACCCATGTACTAGATCTAGGATTTGACACGAATCCCAAGGAGTGCGACTTGCTTGGTGATGGACTAGTGCCTTGTTAAGTGGGCTAATGGGGTCAATAAGTATGTCAAAATGTAGAACGGGACACCTAGAAGCCAAGTCAAGTGGATTGGATGAGATCCAATGGTTGGATCTTACTAGATCTAGGTTTTTTAAGTGATGACCTTAAGTGGACCACAATCCCTTGAAACAAGGAATGCAATCCCCAAGGCGGATCTTGACAAAAGGATAGTGTGGACCTAGGTTTCAAGGCATGGGCATTCCAAATCCACGAAAAACTCAAACACCCACCTCCTAGAAATGGACCAACTCAAATTTTCAAGGGGGTGCGATTTGCTCAAGGAAGGCCCAAAAGTGGGTTTTGGTGGACCAAATCAAGTCCAATGGCCACCAAATTGTAGATCCGGGATGCTAGTACCCCGATCTATGCATGTTCAAAGTTTCAAGTGAATCCAAGGGCTAGATATTAGTAGATCTAAGTTTTAAGATGCCAAGAAGATCAAAAGGGGATTTTAACCCCTTAAAACATGGAGAGATGTCCACAAGGTAGTTTTCACCAAAGTAAAGACATGGGTATAGGTTATCAAATGTCTAGATTTCAAATCAAGTGGGATCTCACCTACCCATGTGCTAGATCTAACCCAACAAGCTTCTCTTAGGAAAATCGATTTAGGTTCAAGAAGGCTTTTTTGCATTGAAAAGTGTGTCAATTCTTAGCCAATCACCACCAAACTATAGATCCAACTAGGGGTGGATCCTATAGAGGTGGGTTTTTAATATCTTTTCAATTGCAAGGCTAGATCTAAGTAGATCTAAGAAATACCAAAATTGGGGTTTTGATTTAATTAGGGTTTTATGACCAATTAAGATAGAATGGATGAAAGAGGCACATACCTTGTAGATCTTACCTCAATTGTTTGTGGCCACCTTGCAAGTTGATAGCATTCTCCTATGTGTATATTCAAGAGTGAGATCCAAGTGCTCCAACCAAATCGTCCTTCTCCAAGATAGCCAAATCGTCCTCCTCTTACAAGACAAGATCAAAGAAACAAGTCAAGCAAGATGATTATGAAAATGGTAGAAAGATGTAATAGAAAGCATCAACTATGTCACGAAGATACAATAATGATACTCCCTGTCACAAGATCAACCCAAGAGAGAATATGTGGATCCCTCCAACAATAACCCTCATGAAGTCGCCCTCCTCTCTCCAATTCGACTTTCCTGTCAAAAGGTTAGCAAAAGCACCAAAATCCACAATGATACATAGAAGAGATACTGTATATTCAATATGCAAGAGAATCCACAATGCAAGAGAGATGTGCTCCACAAAAAATATTCTATTCCAATATTCCAGAGCTCCAAAGGTGAGCTTTACAATGGGGGGTCTCCTCCTTATATAGGATAATAAAGACCAAAACCCTATACCACTCTACAATACTACATCAAATGAGTGGTTGAGATTATAAGATCTCATCATACAATCAATGGCTAGGATGAACCATAACATAATATCACATGGATCACTCAACATAACAATAGCGCCCTCACTAAATGGTACAATGGAGGGTGACGTCATCCCACTAGAGGGGTAAAAAGTACAATAATCCACCTCATGATGACTAGGACATGATAAAATAAGCACATGGTGGGGCTAGGAGGTATCAATCCTTACTAGCTTATCCCCAAGGCACAATAAAATAATAAAATATGTCCAATATAATAAAAATGACCAAAACTGTCCTAAGAATCCATGACAGTCAAGCAGTAAATGTCCTCCTGTGATCAATCCGGGCATACCCACATGGTGAAAACTGACTGGAAGATAGTGATGCCACCCTGGAAGACCTCTGTGAAGACCAAATGCCAAAACCTTGCCTCAATTGTCCAAATCGATTTCCTCAGTGACCACTTTATCCCATTTTTTAACTGCCTCGGGAACTGTGAAAGTGCCAAAACTGCCTCCTAGGGTGCTAGCGCTGTCAATCTGAGTCCACCAGGCTCTCCGGAAGGGGGGATAAATGGTAATAACAAGTGGCTGGACCACCCCTTCAATCATCAGCGCCCTAGGTGAACTGGCCTCTCGGGGCCCCTGCTGCTCAGGGTGGGAAATCAGCCCCAAATCTGGTCAACAAGTGTAAAACTGCATCAATCACTGTCAGAAGTGCCCGGAACTGAAAGATAAGTGTCTCAATGGATCTAGAAGACCCAAATCCACTAGGAATGAGTACTCATACACCCTGGGTTGCCCTAATGGGCCTGCTGTAGGGTCCACCATATATGGACAATGTATAATCTGCTGATCTGAAGTAGTAATAAACCTGCTGAACTGGATCAAAACATCATCTGTATCATATGTCCATCATATGATATCATCATCAAACATGTGGGGCCATAAATCATCATCAATAATCATCCATACATGGTCCACATCATCACGGATCCCAAGAATATATAATCAAGGATAAATCACATCAGTAGACTAAGACAATGCTTCTCTAATCATTCTCACAGCTAAGCTCAAAGTATAAATTCCATTCAGTGGCATTAATCAAGTTAACATATTCCGTTGTTATATAAAATCACTTGCACAATAGTTCAAATGACAAACTCACCCATTGGACATGGTCAAACTGCTAGTGGAGGATGAAGGCTAGGAGCAAGGTTGGGCCAAGGGGTTGACTTGTCTAACTTAACTCAAAAATAATTTGGACTGGGAAAAGGGGGAAGCTACAAACTCTGTGTTGGACAAAAGAACACGGGGGATGGCTGTGTCTCACAAATGGATAAGTTGTTTAGAGAGTGCTTATTCAACTTAGGCATCATGTCTACATCAAGTTGATCCAGGTTCATTAGGATCATTCAATTTTATTCCATGGCCTTTTTGGCCTACATAACCCTTCGGATTTCAGATGTGCTGAGAAGCACAACTAGTTGCAGCTTGCATCCAGGGCATGTTTTTCATATATTTATACAAGGTCAGCAATTGTTTAGATATAGCTTTTAAGAACCATTGCTTTTTGGACCTTTCTTATACTCTTCGAGGAGTATTTTTAGCTTTTCATCGCTCTTGCCCTTTTTTGTTTCCATGGGCGAATTTATTAAGTTTCCATAGGTAGAACATGAGCTTTCAGTTTTAGCCAACAACATCTCAAGTGACTAGGGGGAGTTCGAGCCAATGCCAAACATCGGGACAACCGACCAGAATGATTTAGGCCTACAATCCAACTCACCAAAGGCAAGTTCTGTCACCAACTCAGAGCCGAGACACTGAATAAACGGGGATGCGGTCCAAACACAGAGGTAGAAAAATGGGGAAGTCCTCGGTATCAGAAAGTCAAATGAGACAAGTCAGGGTTTAAAGTCAAACAGGAAGGTCATGTATGGATGGAGACAAGTGAATATGGAGCCTACACTAGCAGACAACTGGTGTCGGGGAAAGACCATGTCTATGTAAGGTGAAGAACCAGCAAGTTTTGTTAAATGACCTAAATGTGCAAGCAATTGTCCATTTTATGATTTACAGTTCATTTTAAATAATTTGCCACATCAGGAATAATATACCAAGCACATGCTATGATCATGACTAAATCAACAAGCTAATAATCCACAGTCAGTGAGAACATATCCACAGATCATACAACATCATCATAATAATAATCATCATGTATCATCTGAAACACTGCTGCAATACATCTCTAGGCACTGAACTGAAACTGTAATGGGATAAGTGGTCACATCAGTCATCAAATCTGAACTCTCAAGGCTCAGCCTTGACACAAGGTCATATACAAATCTGAATAATGTACTGCTCTGATCATGAGTGATCCAAAATATATAGCCATGCTATGGAACAAAGGAAGCTCTGGAATGTGCAGATATCTGCTGTACAAGAATAGTAGCCCTGCTACTATGGTGTGATAACAAGTACTTGGCTCATTGCTTGCCCCCAAGGCCACACCTTCCCCACTTGTAGTGAGGGAACAACTTTCGAAAGATTTCTGCTGCTGGTGTGCATCTCGGCGGACAACACTATGCTTCCACACTACTACCTAAAGATGGAGCATAGACCTTGCCTTTATAGCACGACCTTGCCTTTATAGCACTCTCCAAGAGCAAATTTGAATTCTAGGAGAGAGGAGCTAGGGTTTGAAAGTGACACATGTGGGAGCCAATCGCTTGAGTTATGGTGATTGGAGCACAAGATGAGGGATAGGGAGGTGAGGTGGGTGCCACCTTTGGTAGGAACCTACCTCAGGAGCTTTGGAAGCTCCTCCCTCCATTCCCCAAGTGCCACATCTTGGAAAACGTCTCCATCATGAGGGAAGGCGCAAATTCCAAGAGAGGCCACCTCAAGGCTCTCTAATCAATGCTCAATATGCTCCAATTTTGATTGGAATCCTCCTTAAATGTCCTTTCCAAGTCACCCAACCAAAATCCATTGATTTAGGAGTTTGGATTTTCTCCAAATCCATTATTCTTGAATTAAATAATTCTTTTTTAATATTTTGGAGAGAAATTTATTTAAGTGAATATTATTCACTCAAAACTTAGAAAAAGTGGGTTTAGGGGTTTTATGGGTGCTCTGGGTTAGAAAACGAGCACCCCCATGCCAAATTTCACCTCCTAACCCATCTTTTATCACTTTTTGATTTTTTTAATTAAATTATTAAAAAATCTCATAAACTGAGAAAAATTATTTTTCTCAGAATGACTCAAAAATCCTAGGGGACTTAGTGCACGTCCATATAACTCATTATTGATGGCTAGCATGTTTAAAAAATACATACACATAAGCTTTAATAATCTCCCTAAGTTCGACCATGATGTGAATACTCTAGCTTTGGAGGTGTGAGTGAAAAAATGAGGGATTATACACCACTGATGAGTAGTGCATAATTCCTAAGGAAAAAACACTCTAGACTATCCCTATGATAACAAAACTAAGGTAGACCAAGCTTCTTTACAAAAGAACTCATGCTAGACCAACTTATTACAATCCCCCCGCAGGGGTCTGGACATGCAAAATTTACAAAGGGCCAATTTTTTTTGGCCTGATGGATCTCGGAACATTGATGACGAACATTGAACATGTTCGCAACTTCAACGGTTCACTCGGAATCGACTAAGTGCGATTTAGTGGATGACAGACAGAAAAGGAGAACAAAAGTTCTTCCAATGATTCTGCCAAGAAAAATGTTACAACCATTGTTGATGCTGCCAAGATAGTTGTCAACAAGAAGAAAAAGAAGGAATTTCTCGGTAAGGCAAATGCTGCAGCTCCCACAGGTGATTTATACAATACATATAAGGTTCAAGAGGAGAAGCAGGAAGATTTTAAACCTCCAGAAACATCCAAAGCAGTAGTTATTGATGTTGTCAAGAACAAGATTTCTTCAAAGAAGCCGGAAAAGAAAGTCCTGAAAGAAGTGGATGACTGGGAAGATGCAGCTGAGCTTTCAAATACTATGAATCAAGTAGCTAGCTACTATATCAGTTAATAAATGTTTAGGAGACAACATTCCAGAGATTTTTTGTTGATTATCAAGGATTGATGCAAAGATCTACAAATTCATTTTGATTGTCCAGAGACTATTGAATTACTTGGAAATTTTGAGGCACTTATAAGTCATTTAGGAGAGGGTGATGCATTAGCAAGCATTGCGAGAAGATTTCATAGGCAGCCAAGTGGGGGTTATTGTTGATGTTTGTAGCTCGGACAAGTACTTCTGCATAGTCTAGTTGTCATGCATGCAAGAGTCGTCCAAATTACCTCTCTATGTACTTGCTTGAAATAGTAAGTGAATTTTGTATCTCTTTCATAAGTCTAACTTAGGAAAAGTACATTAATTAACTTAATGTTGGCTAATGACTAAAAGTGAACTTAAGATTAAGTCACAACCGTTGATATCAAGTGAGGCTTGAGATTAATCTCAACCATCCATCACTTTGGAGATTGAGGGTTAGGGTTTTGGTCATTGAGATGTTATAAAAGAAATCCTAAGGAGAGGGGGAGACACATAGAAGTCACTCAGAGTGAGCGAGATCTCATTGATTGGTTGGAGAAGGGCTTTCATCCAAGTGTGTAGGGGTAGGGTTTGAGGAAAGAAGCAAGGGGCAACAGCGTAGTAGCAACTAGCAAGATCGAAGGACAAGTATTGAGGTGTGATAGGCTAGGCTATTTGCTGTTTTTGTATTATTCCTCAGTGGGCCATTATCCTAGGACGGGAGCCCCGATTTTACCTTAATAAAATCGTTGATTGCTAGTTTTTCTCCATTGGGGTTTTCTAGGGTAAACGAGTGTGTCAAATGTGTTATGGTTTCCTATTAATGCTTCTATTGTAATGTTTCGTTAATAACTCACCTATGCTTTTATTCAATAATTAATTTTATTCGGAATTCAATAATTAATTTTATTCAAAATTAACTGTCGAGTGTTGGGTTAGGAGAAATTAATAGTTATCGACTTGAGCGTTGTGGGAGTAATATGGCCAGTTTATATGATGATATATGGGCCAAGCCAAGGGATGCTCCTGTTGTTGGCTATGATATTTGGATGGATGTGGGACCTAGTGTTTCCTCTTTTGGGTTTCGACCTGGCCAAGGTTATAATACTGGTTTTGGAAGGATTTCCCATGGAGCACTGGTGAATATGATTGGCACCTTCCATGTAGGGCCTCATGTGCAAACACCATTTCAACAAGTTGGATTGGTGAGGAACAATCCTGATGCTGATAGATGGCAGCGTGCTTCTGGTCTACAGAAGGGTTTGATTCCTCCTCTGCAACCTTCTTTGCCCATAATTCATAAATAAGAGAACCGATATGAAGTGGGCAAGGTTTATAATGAGGATCAGTTGAAACAAAGACAAATTAAATCTATCCTTAATAAATTAACCCGCCAAAACTTTGACAAACTCTTTGAATAGGTCAAAGAAGTGATCATTGACTCTGCACCATGTCTTCATGGTGTAATATCTCAAATATTTGACAAAGTCTTCATGGAGCCAAATTTTTGTGAAATGTTTGCAAAATTCTATGTTTAGCTTGCTGTTGGATTACCATAATTTTATGAAGATAACGAGAAGGTTGTTTTCAAGCGAGAACTTTTGAAAAAATGTCAGGAGGAATTTGAAAGAGATGAAAGAGAACAAGTAGAAGTTGAGAAAGCCGAAGAGCATGGTGAAGAAAAGCTTTCAACATAAGAAAGACGAGAGAAGAAGGCTGCAACACAATGGGGAATGCTAGGAAATATAAGGTTTATTGGTGAACTCTATAAAGAAAGTATGTTGACTGAAAGAATTATGATCTCCCTCAAAATTTTCACACTTGTGGTTCAAATGGGTCTCCAAAGGTGACGTCAACTCTCATCACAGTCAAATCATGCAACCGACATCCTCAAATGGGTGAGCACTAGCCTCAAAAAGGGTGCCAACTGGTTCGAGGAGCTGAACCCAAGGTCAAACCCTAGGCCCCCCTCCTTACAACCCTCAAATGAATCCTCCTCAAGCCACACGTGTGAGGACGACTCCATCTCTAGCTCCAACGAATCATCTCTATGGTCCAATTGTAATGTAACAATGGTCCAAAAGTGATGTACAAGGTCCAAATGCAAGGGAGGCAGGATCTAGAAGCCTCTTCAACCTCCCTCAAAAGTTCTAGGAAGCATCATGTATAACCATCATCAAGTGTAGCATTCCACAGGGAAAATGCTTGATAGCCATCAAACATACCACATCAAGTGTCATAGCATGTGTGTATGATAAATCACTATAGTGCATAAAGTTAACCCATCATTTAACTTAGACAATGTTACCAAACATGAAAATAATACATGAAATAAAGTTACATTCATACCTTTATAACAATTCAATGACTTATTTAACCTTTACTCATCTAGTCTAACCTTGGTGTGCCCTATTAAAACCTTATTAGATGTCACAACCCTAAGTTAAGTTGCATGGCCTAGCTACCCAAGTCAAGTGAGGCTGCATGAAGTGCATTACATACTAAAGAAGAAAGAGGGCCTTTATGAAATAACCATCATAGCAATATAAGAGTGATAGGTCTATCCTTAACTTTCAAGAGTTAGCATTTAATATGTTCCTTTGATATGTGTGCCTAAGGAAGTGATGTATGGGGCATCTATCCTCGTGCCTTCATATTATGATCCCTTTTTTATTTTTTCTTTGATGTTGCATTTGTTCGCATTTCATAGCCCTTGCATTGGCTTATGCCCTTTTTGCTTTAGATTTGGCTCTGATAACCTGGGACAAAGGAACCTAGCTTTTCGCAAGGGGAGTATCTCCCATAATCTTTTGTTTGCATTTACATTTTATTTATCAACATCATCCTTGAGAGTACAAGACTCTTTTAGCTTTATTTAAGGCATTCATACATTGGAATAGTAATGAACCTTAAGTTATTATTGATTATAGATCATTCATAAAAGGGAAAATGAAGGGGATGGATGAATTGGCCAACAAAATGCATAATGGCTTAGTAAAATGTTATGAAATGGATGCAAACACTTTAACTTAGTTTACTAAGGTACAAATTAACCTTCGAACTAACATACTTTTAAGGCAAAGCACACCAAAGAAAGACTATGACATGAGTACTTGTTTAAGCATATGAATCGTAATATGAGCGTAAAAGTTTTGTCGTCATACAAGAAAACATGCTAAGAGTAAATGAGGGTTAGAAATATCACATCATGTAGAGGACCAGACATTGTCTTTTGCCAGGTACAAAGGCACATGGACCATCTGATATATACTAAAGGACCTCTGACCAATGATCTATGGGGAAGCCACAAATCTCATCTCAGGAACAGCTGATCAAGTTCAACCCTTGTTGAACTTGAAAGAGGGGTAACAGGGTCTACAGAAGTAATTTGACCTCTTGAATCTCCAGAGTGTTGTGTTGATGGGGAGGTGTTGGAACAACAGGCCATGCTAGATTGTCACACCTCTGGATCTTTTGGAGATAAACAATAGACAGTTGATAGCTGACTAGAAGGGTTGACTGACTGGTTGACTGATGGGCTGACTAGGCTCTCGATTAGTCAGACTGACTAAGGAGCAGACTAGCCGATTGATTGGTCAAGCAATTGGAAAGACTACGACACAAAGAGGGCAGAATTCAAGGATGCCATTATGTGCTATGACCCAAGTACGTGGACACATTCTTCCTTAGTTCAGGGGAGTTGGTTACATCTTGGAGCTATAAAGGGATGACTCTACAGGTCGAATATACATGGCGAATTGTGGTTAATAAACACTGCATTCAATGTATGCTCGATTGTGATATGTTGTGCTTAAGTGCTAAAACGGTGTATATCGACACCACCTGTTGGAATAATTAGCTCTCTGATTGTTCGAATTCCCTGGTTTCTCCAACATCCCCTACTACATTGACGGTTTAGAAAGTATAATAAATCATATTTCTGCATTTTTGTAGTATTTGATGACTGGAAGATAAAAGCTTGAAATGTATTTTATGGCCAAAATGGCTCTTGATGGGCAATTTGGCCATCAAATTCCATTTCTGTGGGAGAATCATTTTGGATGTATTTTTTATGTCTAATGTCTTAATATCAACAGAAACCTAAGCTATTCCGTTATGTTTCCAAAATCATCAATGTATTTGTGTTACAAATAACTTTCTTTGTCAGTTTTAACTTTTATATCTACTGTGCTCAGCTGTATTGTATCCAATATTTTCTAAAAAAAATGATGTATCTGACATATCTGTATCCATCCGTATATCCACATCCTAGTTTCTTAGATATTTATTATTACAGGTGGGTTTCTCAGTAAGGTCCTTTGCAAAGGGTCTATAAATGATTGCTAAACGACTTGAAATCAATTAAAGAGGAAGTGAACATGTTCATGTGATTTTTGTGATTTCATTTACCTTTACTCTTTATATTTCCAGATCTCAAGCAAATTTTATGCTTTAAAAATTGATTTGGAGAAACATTTTTTGGTTGATAATGTTTCACAGGAAGGTATTGATTTTGGTGGGCCAAGAGAGCCATGGCATGACTTATATTGTAAAATAGATGGGCCTGCGGCATATGATGTTCTCACAAATTTTGAGCAGCGGTGGACCAAGGTAGCGGATCGACATGGATTTAGGAAACTAAAACGGTGGAATGATGATTCACTACTCAAACTAGATCGACTTCCGGAGATAATAGGCATTTCAGAGCTAAACATTCTTTATGATAATGATCCTGAAGCATGGCATGTGCAGGTAGATGGGGCAGGCTAATTATTAGTTTATTCAAAAGTTTTAAGTGATTTATCACTTTTCCAACACATCTTGAGGGAAAGGTTATTGATTATGAAAAGGTCATTATTCTCATTCATTTCATATTATCTTTTATTTCTGGTGTGAATCTCAGGTTTTCCGATCAATTGACTCAGGTTCTGTGAATGGCTTCCCAAAGGATGTAAAGGAAGCTGAGGCTAGGGTAAGACTTAATATTGATGACTATGATTTTTTGTTAGGTTCCACTATCTTTATATCATGAGCATGATTACTTTATTTTGCTATAAGATTTATAATGGGTGCAGTTTGTCTTTTTGTTGGCAGAATCTAGTCTATGTAAAAAATTTGGTTGTAGACATGAGCATACATACAGCTTATGTTGAGGCCATCCGATCTGCACAGCACTTCATTTATATTGAAAATCAATACTTCATTGGGTCATCATACAATTGGTCTGCACACAAAGGCATAGGTATGTATGCATCCTGACTTGTGGTAAAAATATCAATGTTGCAAATATCGTGTCAGGAAATATATCGACGGGGGTCTGGAAAGGAACTTTCAGAAATATCAGGAATTATCGGAAAATGTCGGCAAAAATAAACTTAGTCTTGAAGAATTATGAAAATATTGAACAAATCGGCAACACAAAAAACTCGGGAGAAATCAGAAATATCGGGAGAAATCGAAGATATTTGCAACACTGATATATATATATATATATATTAGAAACTTATGTTTTATACTTGGATTATTTATTATAATTTATGATTTTTTTCCGAGTAAAATCTCTTTGGGAAACCCAAGGGATGATTCCCCACATTCATGGATGGCATCCCTTGTAAAACTATTAGTGTAAATTAATGCACCTTACCCATGGAAATTCATATTGGGCACCTACTAGCATAGAACTAGCCAAATGCCCAAGAAGATTGATGACAATTGGTTGAGCTAACCCCTTGGCCTTGAAATTTTTGAGAATAGAGTATTATATCAATAGTGAATAGAGTATTATATCGATAGTGAGATGCTCAAGTTTGGCATGACATCAAGTTGAGGAACTCAACAAAGGCAGCCAACCTGAAGGATCAACCTCGACTCATCTTGCATGAAGCTCAAAGCACTCAACCACTCGAGCTAGCCCATTGAGCTTCTAATTTATAGCTTTATATTGAAGTATAAATTAAAACCACAAAAATCTGGATCTTGGCTTTTAAAAAATCTGGCAGTTCTGTATCCAAATCTTCATAACTTTAGATGAAGAGTAAAACCGGGAACATACATAGATATAAAACTGAATGGATTACGAGTTATTGCTGTTCAAAGATGGATTTCTGAATTTGAACACTTTATTTTTCTTTGTTCTTGTCTAAAATATTTTAATACACTTTATAGTATTTATGCAAATTAATGCTCAATTATTGAAATTTCAGTCTTGTCAGAATATATTCTTTTATATCTTATGCCATCTTCATTTGTTATCTAAAATTAAGACTGGCAAATTATATTAATATTTTGTATACAAGGTGCCAACAATATGATTCCCATGGAACTTGCTCTCAAGATAGCGAAAAAGATCAAAGCACATGAGAGATTTGCGGTCTATGTTTTGATCCCAATGTATCCAGAAGGTGTTCCAACAAGTATTCCCATGCAGCGGATTCTTTACTGGCAGGTAAATTTTAAGGAAGCTAACTTAATTAATTCTGATGTCAGAACTTTATGCGAAGTCATCCAAGAAAAATCTTGACAGTTGAGATGTATGATATATAGGTGGGTATTGATGGGTTGCAATAATAGATTAATAATGCTGGGATGTTTTGTTAAGAGGTTATCTTATAAATCAAACATAACCAATTTCTTCATTTTTCTCTTCCATTTATTTCTATGCTTTTTAATTGGTTAAGATCTAAAGAAGGTAGGCTCAATTCTTATTCCCTTAGATACCTTTTGTTTCAAAGGTATGACCTGTGGAGGAACTGTTATCTCTTGAAATTTGTTGAAATTTCGTGCATTTGAGCAATTATTGCAAAATTAAAGTTTCACCTTCCTAGAAGGTTTTCCGGAACTTAGCCCTAGACTTTTCAACCTTACAGCTGCTGTAAATTAAAGTATAAAAAAACAGCGGAAATATCTTATTAATGCATTTCAAACATCTCCACACTTTATGGTAGTTCAAGGAGAAAATATACTAAACAACATGATAAGTTTCATCCCTTTTTAGGGCAACTTATTAGCCAATAACTAGATCTGAAAATGTGCTTTTACAACAGCAATTACAGCAGTAAAATCGGCCCCTTGTATTCTTCCTTAGATGTCAAAACACAACAAATATGCCCATTTACTTATGTCAGTCAGCAAGACATAAACAACTGCAAATAACAATGCATAAAGAACATATATAGTTGAAATTCAAATATCGAAAGAGCACAATATGTGGACACTTGGAAACTTCATATATAAACTCAAGATGAAGTACAAGTACATACCATAGCCTTCTCTCTAGGCTAGTACAAAAGCTACAACTATCCAATGTTGATTTTTGGGCAGCATCGAGAGCCATTCTTTAGTAGATTGGCATCATCCTGGGGCTGAGGACCTAGTCGGGGACTAGGATGTTGATGTACTTGATCAACATGAATAAACCTTTCTTCTGAAGATTCTAGAAGACATGTTTGACCATTGAAAGTGTGAAGAAGACCAATGTATAGCACTTATGACAAGTTATGAAGTTGAGTCTAGGAGACTCAAGTCAGAAGCAATTGGAAGAGAGCTTATCTCTTGGCACATGTGGATCATTTGAGAACTTGAGGGTTCCTTATGAAGGAAGGAAGGGCACTATATCTCTTCTATGACATGTATGGACCATATCCATTACAAGAAGACATAACAACTTGATAAAAGGTTATGTAAATCTTGTGCCCATGAAGAAAGGGTCATGAAGACCTAGCGCCCACCTAGAAGAGGTCATGAACACCTAACGCCCAAGTCAAGTGAAGAATGAAAGAAGAAAACTCTCTTTTTTATGATAATGTAACTTGAGCTGGCACGTGTGGGTCATAAAGACCAAGGGAAGGGTCTATGATGACTTGGTTAAAGGATTATGGTCTTGGAACCACAATGAAGGACCAAGAACCCCAATGAGGGTCCAAGAGCCCACTAGTAAAAGACCAAAAGACCAAGAGACCAAGATGGAAGTCAAAGGGTTAAAAAGTACAAACAAAATAGTTGGGGTTGTGGAACCTCATTAAATGACCAAGTGTTGATTGAGTTGTCATTGATGCCAACATGGACATGCAGTGCCCCTTTCAATAGTCATTGATGCCACCAAGATCCCTTGCTGTGGTGACTGGCAGGTATGGACTTGATCATGACACTTCCACATGCTCTTGGTATCTTGTGGGACTTGTTACACAGGATGGAGTCCTCTACCCACACATAGTGGCCAACTCGATGATAGCATTCATAGGTGTTAGCATGATTGTTGCATGGTACTAGTACCCTCACATGTGGTACCTTGGCCCTTGGAGCCTGTTGCCGCCTAATACACACCTGGGGGGGGGGGGGGGGACGCGGCATGAAACCTTCAAGCCGCACGGTGTGTCCTTGGGGGCAAGTGAGAGTCAAGTGCTGTCACCTGATTACTCGACTCCTCTGTCTAGGCTTACTCCTAGCGAAGACCCATAATTACAAAAATCATTGGTGCAAGGCCAAATAGAAAAAGTCCATAATAAAAATTGAAATCTGCCCAGAAGTGTGCACCAAGAATTAACATGATAGTATGATACTATATATTTAAGAATAAGCAGCACAACTTTAGGGTCTTGGTCATATGGAGATGTTCATTGACAACCAGAGATTCCTACTTATCATTATCCTTTGTAGATGAACTAGCCACCTCAACAGTAGCCAACGAAACATCAGGCCCTTTGTCATCCAGCAGTAGGCGTAGCACATCATTGCACCAGCAATGTGACCAACTCTGCCTCTGCTTCCTCCACTCACAAACCACTGACCTGCATTATGGTGGAGCCTGTGTTGGCCCTACCCATGATGGGGCATCTAAGAAGGTATGGGAAACCTTTCTCTGAACTATTACGGTAGGGCATGGCTCATAGAAAAGAGGGGCCCTCCACACTATATAAGCACTAGCAGATATGCTTGAAGACCAGAGAGCATTTCACAACAAAGGCTTGAATCTACAAAGAAAGATTTACCATCACAACAACTCTGTTATTCCATGAAAAGGATTCCAAAAACTATGCTTGAGATTTTCAGTGCAGTTGCAGAAAGCACATACAGGCCAGGGCCACCCTCGATGACTTAATCACTGGCTTGTAACCAAACCACCAGAAACCAAGGATCATGCAAATATGGCCTTCTTACGATCCAGTGAAAATTGCCAAGGCTAAAAACTTTGTGAGCTTTTGAAGTTTCTAAATCTTATTCAGATTTGTTGGGTATTTTGTCTTTCATGACCCATATCTTTTTCACTGTTTCAGTTATTTTAGCCTTTGAGCAAAAAGTTGTTTATGTATCTTTATAGTCCTATGGTTGTGGCCAATTGCCACCCTTTTTATTTTTTGCAAAATGTTTATTGTACATATTTTTACAGTATTAGAAAATTAAAAAGCATTTCACAGAAAGAGAAAAAGTATATTTGTTTAGCAAAGCCAGACATTTGCTGTGTAATGTCATCTAGAAAATCCCCATTTGGCTTTACCAATATAGTTCAATACGCTTGAAACTTCTATGGCTTTCCAGATTTCTTTTGTTCTTTGTATTTCAGTTCCCAGATCCACTCTCCTTGTACATTTTTCTTTTGTTTCGGCTCTCTTGGTACTTATCTCTTCTAGGTTGGCTCTCCATCTTCGGAGTTAGCTCTTTTTGGCTTTAGGATTGAGTTTCGCGTCTTGCTTTATATAGGAGCTACCTTAGTGCTCCCACTTTGTATTGACATCATGTTACCACACAGTCCCATTGACCTACTTCTGTGGTCATTTGTTGGACATTAATAAAATCATCTTATCTTACCTTATCTAAAAATTACGACCTTGAATATACATTTATTATAGCTTTTATCTGTTTATTATGTATTTCAAAGATCAAAATTCCCTGATTGGTCACATTTGATAGATTTTTCTGGTAGAGAAATCTTTCTGATACTATTAATCAATTTTTCTAGTGGAAGGATGGATGTGTCATAGTGTGATTTGAGGTTACAAAGATACTAATATTTTTCCTCCTCCACATTGAGATTCTTTAATTCACTCAATACCTCAACGGATATATTTTTTTCCAGGGAAAACCAGGGGATGCTTCTCCACATTCGTAGATGGCATCCCTAGTAAACCCATCGGTGTAGACTAGAGCACCTAACCCAGAGGGATACAAACTGGGCACTTGCTAGCAGAGAACTAGCCAAATGTCCAGCAACATTGGAGACAACCGGTTGAGCTAACCCATTCAATTCCTCGATCAGTATATATTTATAATGGACCTATTGATTACAATGACAATACTTCTTGCTTTAAGACCTCAGTGATTTTGTATCTTAAGCTTTTATTTGGCATTGCAGGGACAGACTATGCAGATGATGTATCAGACTATTTTCAGGGCTTTGGAAGAAGCTGGTCTTGAAAAGACATATCATCCTCAGGATTATTTGAACTTCTTTTGTCTTGGGAATCGTGAAGTAAGGGATAATAATGAAGCACCTTCTACAAGTGCAGTTCCAGAAAATACACCTCATGTAATTTTTCCACTTATATTCTTTTGTCAACCCCTTTACATAAAATGATCTATGTTGTCTTCTATTATTAATTGGCCTGGTAGGATTTTTACTATTAGATACCTTAGTAGAAAATGGATTTCTTGTATAATCTTCAAAATAACATTTAGTTTAGTTGCTTTCAAGTGCTGTTCTGCCTTCAAAAATTCCAGTTTAGAATTAACGAATCTTGACTATTACTGAAACTAATATCATCTTATCCTTTTGTATGTTAGCTCCGATTTCAATCTTGAAATGTTTAAATTTTGTTGACATTCTTCATGTGACAGGCTCGAGCTCTGAAAAATCGCCGCTTCATGATTTATGTCCATTCAAAGGGTATGATTGTAGATGATGAGTACGTCATTCTAGGTTCAGCAAATATTAACCAACGTTCAATGGATGGTTCAAGAGATACTGAGATTGCTATGGGTGCATATCAACCACAATATACATGGTCTAAAAAGAGAGACCATCCACATGGCCAGGTGATTGGTTTAAGATTTTGTACCTTGTTTACGTCATGCTTTGATATTGTTTATTTTTGTTTTCTCTGCAACAACTGCTCTCCCAAGCATTCCCCTCCCTCCCAACCTGAACATACATTGAAGCATCCTCTTCTCTTTTTTTTCTTAAAGAAGAACACAAATTTTGGCCAGAGGGTACAAAATTCTTTGGATGTGTCACTTTGGGGATTCCCAGGTATGCATGCACTAAGAATAGAACTTGGGCTAGTTGTGGTAGACTCCCACCAGCCTACCGCTAGACCACAGCCCAACCAACATACATTGAAGCACCCTTACTAGAGGTCATGCCCCTTGTTACTGAAATAGATGTTGCATGCTGTACTTATAGGGGAAGTGGTGAGCAAATCCAATTTAGTTGGAATTTTATAGTAGAGATTATAGATCCAAATCAGTTCATGTCTTTGTTATGAGATTTAGTTGAATGAATTTTCCACGCAACCACTTCCTCCCATAATATCATAAATTATAATGCACTCTTTATTTAGGTTTCACTCTTTTCTTCATTTCTTCTGTACCGTGCTATACTTTTTATTTGTGCAATGTATGAATTCCATAAAAGAATAACTTTCCCTTGTAATGAACAGGGATATTTTGGGCCTCATTTTAAACATTAATTTATTTCAAGCATAAGTATGAATGATTCTACTCACGTTTCTTATTTTCCATTTCAGGTATATGGGTATAGAATGGCTCTCTGGGCAGAACATCTCGCAGTTATTGAGGATTGCTTTCAGCATCCAGAAAGTTTAGAATGTGTAAGAAGAGTTGGGGCCCTCTCTGAAGATTATTGGAAGCAGTTCAGTGCTAATGAGGTGACTGAAATGAAGGGTCACCTAATGAAATACCCAGTAATGGTAGAAGCAAATGGAGGAGTGAAACCTCTGCCTGGATATGAAACATTCCCTGATATTGGGGGAAATGTCCTTGGGACACTTGGGACACCTGCCTTTGTTCGTGAAAACCTAACTGTCTGAATTTGTTTTCTTGAAGTGGGGTACATTATTGGATCTATTATGGTAATCCATCAACAGTCAAAATTTGGAGTGCATCAAATTTTTTTTTCCTCCATTGTCCACACTCATCTCCATAGACATATATGTTGTTTCTTGTATGATATTGTTGAAGGACATTATATTTGGGATACCCTGAAGTTTGAACAAATTGCTAGCTACCTTCTTCGGTCAACTTCCATGGTAAATTTGATATGAGCAATAAGCTTCCGCAAGTGTTATTGTCCCCCCTTTCTTAAGACGACTATTTATGATCAAGCTTATCCTTAAGATGTGTAAACAACTGACACTCCCAAATGTGCTTCACAGTTTCTGAGTGATAGACAAGATCAATATCCAGTTCTGCTTCATGGCTGGGATCATTGGTGTTCTGCATTGTTTGGAGATTGCCATTTTCTGGTTTGTACATATTCTCTGGGATATGGCAGTGTTTGTGGATTTCCCCATTATTCATTTTATAGAAGATCAGGTGTAAGGCTGTTTTTGAATAGAAGGTTAGCTCATTTTCTGCTTTTTGTTCTATGTGGTGGGATGAGGTACACCATCAGCTTTTAGATAAGGGTGCTCTGTTGATCAAAGATTCCCAATCTCTAGATCCAATAGCTTATTCTGATTTCACATCAGTATTAGTAGCATTACGGAAGAGGCTGTGATGTCTATTGTATATACTATATACCCTTCCACCTTTTGCTTTGCTGTTTGTAAATTGAAAATGTATTTTTCAAAAAAAAAGATGTGGAAACAGTTTAGGATATTTTAAGGTTTTGTTCTTGTAATTGTGTCACCTCTTTAGTAAACAGGAAGCTGATCCAATCTTCATGTTTATGTAGCTTTACAAGATGCATCTGACTTGTTCATTACGGAATGATTGTCACATGTTCATATTATTTTTATTCTGGAGGTGCTATATATATTAGTAGCATTATGGGAGGCTATGATGTCTATTGTATATACCCTTCCACTTTTTGCTTTGCTGTTTGTAAATATTTTTTTGTAAATTTAAGATGTATTTAAAAAAAAAAAAAGATGTGAAAACAGTTTAGGACTTTTAGGTTTTGTCCTCATGATTGTGTCACCTCTTTAGTAAACAGGAAGCTGATTGTGTCAGCTCTTAAGTAAACAGAAAGCTGACCCAATCTTCATGTTTATGTAGTGTTAACCCCTAGATTTGCTCCATAGCAATCTTGATGGGTTAAGGGCCAGCACATTTCATTAGGCTGGTATTTAGACAACATCTCCAGAGACAATTTGTCAGAGCCAAGGTTGGTTTCCATTGAGTTCAAATATATGATTGTTATAGTAATGTTTCCATGGCACAGATACAGATATTTCACAAGTTTTCAGTTTTGAGAAGATTCCTATTTTTAGGAAGTTTTCCTACTGTCTAGGAAGCAAGGTTTGAAGGACCGCATGATAGAGATGATCACATTTTTCACATCCTTGCGAGCTCAGGATTCCAATGAGACTTTTTTGGGCAACATGCGAGATACTTCATTTTTAGGGTCAGGGTTTTGATTTGCATGGCGTTGCATGGCACATGCACGGATATATGCCATTTTGTGGGCACATAAATGCACATGCAACAACTTGAGAAAAGTTGGTAGTTAACTACAGTGCATGCAGGAGTGAATGAAGGAACTTGCTTCAGTTAAATAGGACGCATGCATGAGTCACTTGAGTGATCTAGGGTGTATGCATGAGAAAGTTGGCATCAATATGAGTTAAACCAGGGTCAAGATCAGTTAACTAATGTGCCCCCTCAGAAGACTAGAGTGAGCAGCAGTCCACATCAGTGTGCATGGTTGTCATTCACTTTATTGGAGTTCTAACTCAGAGATGTTTCTTCATGTACTCCTTTTTGTATGACTCATGCGCCCCCTCTCTCTTGACCTAAAAGCTATTTGAAACCTATAAAAGGAGAGAGGGTGCATTGCCTAATGGTCGGAGTTTTGTGGCAGCAACATACATCTTATTTTTTCCTCATTCTTAGACTAGCTATTCTTCCTTTGTGTAAAGAAAATCATAGTGTCGGTTCTTGTGCTTGTTGATGTGGTACAATCAACCCTTTGGCGGCCATTAATAAAGAGGTATCGTGCTCATTTTCGAGCCTTCATTCTTGTTGGTATTGTGTTCTATCTTTATGCAATTGATTCATAGTTCAATAACCATTTATCGTGATTAATTCTCTATCCTTTAAGTGGTTTTCTCTTTTATTTCTTCCATCTTTTTCACGCTAACATTGTAAGGTTCTTCCAAGCAAATTAGAACCATATTGTACTAACCTCTTGGTGGGTGTTTACACATTGTCCAAGACAAACTTGCTACTATTTTTTGTGCGTGTTACAAAGAATCAGATCCAAAATCAGTAGCTCGGTACCTAGGGACTCCCCCCCGAGGTTGGCACACACCAACCCAAACAGAGAGGAAGTTTGCCTGTGACACTTTGGGGCATTCATTCCTTGAATTTGCCACTTTTCACATTGATTTACAGATCTAATTTGAGGGTGAAAAAGTGTGCTAACATGTGTTGATGTTTGGGGCAACTTTGGGTAGACATACTCCTGGACATAGCCATGGTGCTTGGCTCGATGGGTCATGCTGATTTGACCTATGGAGGATGATGATGGTTCACTCACTAGTGTATGTGAGGTCCTTGGATGGAACCTTTCTTGTTCATGGTGCTTGTCCAAGTGGTAGAAGGCTTGGATCCTTGTATATCTACTCGGTTTTCGGAGGCCCTGCTATAGTCCTTCTTGATCATGGTACTTGATCAAGTGGTATAGGACTTGGGTTTCACATCACATGCCTACCTGGCTCTAATATTCCTTGTCATTATAGAGTGGATTTGACTTGCCCATTCTTAGGGATTAGCTACCCCGGTTGGAATGATCAAGTCTACTCTAATGTGGGTGCACACACACTAGATCTCTTCTGACATGGATGGAGGTGCATGTGAAGCAAGCTCATGGAAATCCTTCTTGGGATATGAAGACTAAGTTTTTAGATCTTGTTATGTACATAAATGATAATTAAAGAATAGTTGAGGGTATGTAGAAATAAATAAATATAAATAATATAAATAAGAGAAAATAACGAGTTAAACATCAAATTGAAAAAGATAAAGAAATAAAATACTATGGGCCAGTACCATGGGAAAATACCATGGTTTTATGAAACCATGGAGAAGCGATGATATAATAATAAATTAAATATTAAAATGAAGACAAAGAAATAAAATACTACGAGCCAATACCATGGAAAAATACCATGGTTTTATGAAACCATGGGAGACACGATGATATATTAATTAATTAATTAAGCATCTAAATAAAGAGAAAGGATGGGCCTTTTACATTTGAAAATGCATGATGAGACCTACTTAAAGGTCCATGTATTGTATTGTATTGTATTTATTTATTTTCATCAATCATTCATCTTTTATATAAAACATTTAAGGTGTAACATATGGTTGAATCTTTCAATGTATAATTAATTTATAAAGAATTTGTTGCATAAATTCACAAGGAAAATAATTATCAGATCTGAAAGTGGTAAAATTAACATGGTATTAGAGCAAAAAGGTTTTAGATCTCAGTTTTGAAGACATATCAGGTTGACATAGTCTTTAACAGTGTACTATAACAACTTTATTTGCAACTATTAAGCATCTGTAGTTGGGCGCTAGGGTTGAAGCAGACTTGACGGTGCTATGAACTTCAGATTGTGGAAAACTAGAGTACAATTCATCCTGGAAGAAAATGAAGTTGATGATTGTGTAAGCAATGTTATTCCTGAACCTACAGATGATGATGGGAAAGCTAAGCAAAAGGAAAACGAATCTAAGGCAAAAAAGATTTTGGTTGAATCAGTAAAAAATCACTTGATCCCACAGATTGCACAATTGAAGACAACTAAAGAAATGTATGATGCTTTGACAGGTCTATTTGAAACCAATAATTCTAACATAAAGTTAGCATTGAAGAATAAACTCCGTGACATCAAGATGACAACATCAAATACAGTGTTGCTACATACTTTATGAAGATTACTCAGACAAGGGATCAACTCATAGCCATTGGAGAAAAAGTTGATGAAGAGCTTGTCTCATTAGTTCTCAATGGTCTTCCCACTTCATGGGAACCTTTCATTCAAGGTGTTTGTGCCAGGGATGCAATACAATCACTTGATCGATTGTGGATTGGTTGTGTCAAAGAAGGAAGAATTATGTCTCGAAGTGGTCCTCAAAAATCTCAGGATGAAGAAAATTTAGCCCTGGCAGCGCAAGCAAGGAATGAGAAAGGAAGGAAATTTCCTTATAGAAAAAACAAAGGGAAATGTCATGCTCTAGATCATGAACATAAGACAAAGGATCTCTTTCATATCACGTGCTATAACTGTCAAAAGTTTGGCCATTTTGCTAAAAAATGTCTTGAGAAGAAAAGAAAAGGGAAGCAACATGCATATGTTGCTGAAGCAGAGAACCAATCACAGAAAAAGGACCAAAGAATCACAGTATGATGAGCTTGCTGATGGTATTAGGAAGTGTTATCAGCTAAGTTGCACTTAGGTGATTTCAAGTGAGCCTGTGAAGATAGAACAAGTTTACTTGTTCATAATCAGAAGATTAGAAGTCCTAGCAGGCCACCTTGGCCCTTTTTTTTAAATAAAATCACATGTCCATGCCCTGCGGGGAAATTGTAAAAAATGTCATAGCATGATGGTTTTGTAAAGGACTCGGCTTTCCTAGGACTTAGTTATTAGTTCGACTAGCCCATAGTGTTTTTTCTCTTGTTAATTATATGTTGTTGAATAAACGACATATAATTTTCAAGTTTTTCACTCATACCTCCAAAGTTGGGGTGGTCGGCATGATTTCTCGGTCTTAAGAGGTTATTAGAGTTCAAGTGTCAATGTATATTACCATGCTAGATATTAAAATTGAGTCGTATGGACATGTGCAAGGTCCCTTTAAGTTTTTTTTAAATTCCGAGAAAAATATCTTTTCCCGTGAAATTAGACTATTATTTAATAGTTTAATTGAAAAAATTAAAAATGTACTAAAAGTATGGTTTGTGGGCATAATTTGTCAAGTGGATGCTCGTTTTATAAGCCAAAGCATCTACTAAACCCATAAACCCACTTATCCTAAGTTTTGAGTAAGTATTTATCTCAGAAAAATAATATTTACTCAAAAAACCCCAAAAGACCAATTTAATTGGCAAAAAAAGACATAATAAAGACAAAATCCCAATTCCACGGATCAAGGAAATGTGTTGGAATCAAATCTCTGTTGATTGGCAATCAAATCAGGGAGAATATTGAACAAATAAATAAATGATTTGATTGAAGATTGGAGATCCATCAAAGGGGGGGCGAATTTGTGGATGGAGAGGTGTCAAGTGGAGGTTGAAAAGTGTCAAATGGTTGCAGAAAGGTGTCATTAAGCTCCCCAAACCTCTCACATGTGTCAACAAGCCTTTTCCAAGTATATCAACTCGTTTCTCCAAGTGTCAAAGAGGATTTCTCTTGGTTTTGCTATATAATGAGGCTTCATTCTCTCATTTGAGAGAGTTGGAATTGTGGAGAAGAGTAGTCTTGCTATTTGTAATTGTTTTATGCTTTGCATTGTTGGAATAAATAGTTCAAGCTTTGGAGGCTCATTGGTGTAGTGTCTTTGTGTTGGATGATCATGGCCATGCATGTTTGAGGTAACTTGTATTTAATTACATTCTTCTTGCAACTTTGTATGTTGAATCTAGTTTTGGTAGGATTGTTTTCAATCGATAGGAAGGAATCATTTAATAAGTTTATCTCTTGGTTCCTTTTGTTCATATATGTTGAAGAATGTAGATCTAACATCTTAATAAGTTTATTATTATGTTTCTATTTTTTCTCATACATGTGTAACTAGATCTCACAAACTTTGTTGCAAGTATCTTTCGAAATAGCTGCAGGCAACCATGGATTGGAGCTTGAACAAGCTTGTTCTCCCTCTCTCCAAGCTTTCACGTGGCTTAGTCCAATTGCATTCCACCAAAACGTTTCTACAAGAACTCTATCCGGCATCAAGATTGCTTCTCCTTCTCTTTCTCCTCTTAAAACAATATTTTATCTTTGGTTACTTGCTAGACTTATAGATCTATGCTTCTATGAGTTTAGTTTATGCTTAGATCTAAAGTCCTTTCGAAGTTTTATCATAAAAAAAGATCTAACTAGGAAGCTATTTCATTTTGCAAGTTCTTTTAAAGTACAATTTTTATCTTGCATGTTAAATAGATTCTTTTGGGTTTAATAGATAAATCTAGCAAAGTTAAAGTGCTTCATTGGCTGCCCTCAAAAGCAAGCCAAGATCCTCTAACGGACTTGACCTTTTGAGTCATTTTTATTTAATTTTTTCAAGTACATTAGACTAGATTTTTCCATAATTTTTGTAGTTGCCCAAATCACCTTTAAAAGTGATTTTGGGCATTTTCTAACACTAATTTGGTAGCTGTCCTAATTTTGTTTTTAGCAGGGTTTCGGACTTTAGTGGCAAAAAATCAAGTTTGAGGCCAATTGAAAAGCTTCCCGGAGCTTCCTAATTTCATTGGGAAATTTACACTTGTATTTTTGTAAGCTTTTGGATCTAGATCTGTAAAGATCCAAAACATTTCTTTCTTCCAAGTTCATTGTAAATCATAAATAAAAAGAGCTCAGCAGAAAATTCTAGTGCCTGGCTCCAATTCCCCCAGGGGGGATTCACAATTTTTATTTATTGTTTTTTTCATTTTTTTATTATCCAGATTAGTTTTCCTTATGTTTTAGTAATTAAACATCACAAAGCACACAAAAACGTCCTCAAAGGACTCATTACAATCGATTTATCCATATTTCATTTTTGGTGCTACAATTACAATTGTTCATAAAATACAAACTAAAATTTATCCTCCTTGCTCTACCGAAGTACTCCATCGTTTTGGTGTGAAGAAAAGATACTCTTGGGGTTTAGTTTATCTTAATCATCAAATTTCAATAATTAATAAAACGAACCAACGCTCCAAGCCCAAAGTATGCTCTTGACCGCTGCAACATAGTTTGGACAGTTTGGCTCAACCGGAAATGGGTGCAAGGCATTTAGTTTTAATAGGAAAATCCAATCGAACCAAATTCTAAAAACTCTAGAGGTTGCATGGGTGGAAACTATAGAGTCAGCAGGCTACTTTAAGAAGGTTCATCATCGCCCGATTGGACAATTGGTGAAGTTGCTATAACACTCAGTTCAAAGGGTTAGGTCTCTTTTGGGCCAAACCAAGAATTTTAACCCATTCCTTTAATACACATTTAATAAATCCAAAATAAACCAACAAGACTCTTGCAGTACTTTCACAACACTACACATCAAGCACTCACATTTATTTCTCGGCCCTGGTCATCTATTTTTATGGTTAAGTTAATCTACAAAATGTCGTGAATGCACATTTATCTTATGTGTTGTATTATTTAAAACTACAAATTGCAAATGATGTCTTGTTGTATCATTTTTTATCATCACATTAACTCCTAAAATAGTTTTTATTCTGTTTTTATAGATTAAAAACCTTATATATTTTTCATAGGGACCACCTGTTAGAAAAACAGGATCGCAGAGCAATAACAATAAACAAAAATGCAAATATAATCACACACACATTACAAGAGAGACACAGATATATCGTGGTTCACCCCAAGATGGGCTACGTCTGTTATCAACTGTATCTGTACAATAGTTGAAACCTTATTGAGCCGCCAGTGTTGGAACACATCAGTGTTCACTTCCAGAGTATCTGGGTTTCAGATATTTGGGTCTAGCCAGTTTTGTTTTTGAGTCAACATGACCATGGCCCCATTGGGGTTTGTAACAAAGTGTGCTAGTAGGGTCTGAGTGGCTCGGTTCCCCATGACTTGATTAAGCAACTAAGGTATTCCAAGGAGTTTTTTTCCTTGTCAATTATACTTTGCTTAAGGCGATGTATAATCGATGAGGTTTTCTCCCGCTTCTTCCAAAGCTGGACTGCCTGATTTTGAAAATCTGAGCCGTGGGGGGTTATTAGAGTCCAATTAATATGTATAAACCTACTAGACACTATTAGAATAGGTTTTGGTCATGTCCTAAGTCTCTAGGACCCCCAGAAAAAATTTCGAAAAATTTCTATCGGATGCGTTGGATTTGGGGTTTTTAATTTTTTAATTAAATTTCTCTATAGTTTAAATAGAGAAATTTGAGTCTGTAATATGTTAGTCATCCGGGGTCCGAATTTAGTGATTGATGGCTCGTTTCATAAGCCAAAAATCACACATGACCCATGAACCAACTAAACCCAACTTTCGGATGTCAATTCAACCTCATAATTAATATTTTCTCTAAAAAGCCATTTACAGAGAAATTATTAATTAAATTAATAAATTTGAATATTTTGGAGATATTCAAATCTCTCTAAAATAATCAGAAATGAATAAAATTAAAGGCTAAATGACATGGCAATAGACATTTATGAAGATTCCAATAAACTCCAAGTGGCTTCAGTCAGTTATCCATTCACCAGAAGATTCTCCACTTAAGCTAATTCGCCCTTCTTTCTTCAAAAGTCGATTTAGTGAGGTGTCATTTGGTGTATGGGTTGGTTAGTGTGCATTAAAGCCTATGGTAGGTGCCCTCTTTGACTCATCAAATCACAAGCTTGGCTCTTCTTGCAAACTCAAGTTAGTACCTACCTTATCACTCCACTTGTCACCTACCAACCCACTCGCCTCCCTCATGAAGCTCACGCATCCTACCTAACCCTCACGTGGATCCTAGTTGTAACACACCCATTTGATGAGTGATACTTCCCATGCATCATCAAAGACGAGTTTGCCACCTATCCATTGACACCTACCAACAAGTTCGAGTTGTCCATTGAGTTAGCTCTCCAAGCTTGGTTTAGATTGGAATTTAACTTCATGTCTATTGGTTTTTGGCTCTCTCTCAAGCCAAGTTCGACCTAGGGTTTTAGTATGTGGTTCTACTATAAAGAGAGGCCCATTTTTGGGTTATTATCTCATGGAATTTTTGTGCACCATTACTCTAGCAATTTTGTACTAGATCATAGCAATTGCTATCTTGAAATAAAATAACAACTTTGGAGGTCTACATGGAGTGCTTTGCTTGTTAATGAGGATTGTCTACACATGATAAGGTGATATTGTGCTATTATATTTGCTCATATTTGTTGTATTTGATCATTCTTTTGCTTAGAAGTCTTTTTTAAGACCATATGATGAACATTTGAAGGTACAAGTTGTTCATTTATGTTGTATTTCATGTGATTTAGAAGTGCAAACTATAGTTGGCAATATTTATGCATCTTCTTGTCCCATTTTATTTGACATACTAAGTTTGATCAAGTACTATTGTGAGTTATATGTATTGTGCAGATCTATAGAAGTGAAGAGGAGCTTGAGCTCGGATGCATCTCTCTCTCCTTCACAAATATTTTTCTAACATGTTTAGCATTTCAGGGCTCTCCAAAAGTTAAATCGGTGATTCAAGCTTGACCTTGAGAAGTTGTCCTAAAGACCATCCATCAAAATATTTTATCAAGTTTTGGTTACTGCATCTCAAGGGTTTTCTTCTTCAAACCTTCCTTTTTCTCCTTGAATCCCCTTGCCTTGACTTGCTAGCCCATTCTTCCCTTGCCCTAGTCTAGCCCTACCTCCTTCTACCTCTCGTCCTACCTCTTTTTGGGCCTCTTCTCCTTCCTCTCGTCCCCCTTCAAGTTCTTCCTCTCGTCCCCCTTCTAATCCCCTCTCTTCATTCCATTCGCCCAACTCCTCTTTTCTCCTCCATGCTCTCGTCTTACCTCATTTAAGTGCCCTCTTCCTCTTGTTTTTGTCCCTTCACCTTGCCATCCCTTCCCTTTCGTCCATCTTGGATTTGCCCTAAAAAAACAATAACAAAACAAACAACAAATTTGTTAAGTATTGGTTAGCAATTAGATCTCATGCTTTGAGGAGTTAGTAGTTAGGCATTGCTAGATTTTATCATACTTTGCATTAGGTCTTGTTAGGATCTAGTTTGCATCTAGTCTATTTGTTAATCAAATTTGCATCCTAGATTTCATTGTTAAGTTAGGCTTGCATTGTTTATTCAACTTTCTAGTATAGATCTTGGATTTCATTTTTACATTTTGGATCTTAGATTAGTTTAGTTTTAATTTTTATTTTGACTTGATTAACAATGACGGGTGCTTAAGCTTTGTTGTGTAGGTGCCTAAAGGAAAGATCCACAACAAACAAGGAAAAAATAATTGAAGAAGTGCAAAGGCTAAGGAGAAGACAAAAACCAAAGATTTATAGAACCAATCTCCTTTTTGTATAAGCCATAAAGGGCCATTCAAATCTTGATTTATAGTTATTTATTTCCTTGAAAAGACCTCTTGAGGGTTTTATCCCTAAAGGCAATTGTAACCCAAGTAATAAAAAGGCTAGGTGGGATAGTGCCTCCCACACTTAGTTTCTCCTTCCCCATTTGGGGAAGTTTGTTCATGCATGCTTAGATTAGCTTCATTTTCAGTTCTTAGATTGAGATCTGTTTCCTGTACTTAGAATAATTTCTCTTCCAAGCCTTGACTAGAGTAAGCTAACTTTGGGATTGTATCCCAAAGGCCACATAACTTTGTGGTAACTTTTCGTTCCCCCATCAGCTTCTTGTGGACATCCAGCTAGCTGGAAGGTTTCCAAGACTGGTGGTTTCTAGTGGTTGACCTTGTTCGGAGGTTGATCCCACCTTTAGAATAAATTTGTTTGGTAGAACATTAGATCTTTCAGTTTTCTCATTTTATTTGGAAGATAACATATCAGCAGTATTTCATATCTTTCTGATCTATCACATGATTTAAGCATTTCAAAGTTGAAGTATCTTGTTATTGCAGCTACTATTTGCTTCCTAAAATGAACAAAGTCTCTTGAACTTGGCCAAATCCAAGTCAAGAGCACTCTCTATTGGAGAGCATTGTTAGAATTGCATCTTTCCCTGCATTAGAAATTTTAAATTAGCAAGTCTCTTGAACTGTGGTCATAAGATCAAGTCAAGAGCGCTCTCTGTCGAAGAGTTGAACAAGTGCTCTAATAATAAAACTTTTCAACCCATACTTCCCTTTTAATTAATTTATTTTGGTCTTTTGTCCTACACCCGTATGCTCTGCCAACCAGAAATGGTTGGGCTAGTACTCACAAAGGTGGAAGACTTGTTAAATTCATAAGTGATAACATTAATTAAAACTTTATCCAAAACCCCAACCAAGACAAAATCACTGAGTACTTCCTGAAACAGGTGGTGACGGGAATCCACTGTCAGACTCGAGGGCGGTTAAGCTGTAAGAACACTTGTTCTCTGAATCTGGGTGCTCCCGACCTATCATCTAAAAGGTTGCCATTGTTTTTCTCGGTTAAGGTTCCACTTCTTGAATATCCTTGGTTTTAGACTTAATAATCAAGACCACTAAAATCTTTAATTTACCAAGATAAGCTACAGAACGATCTCACGAACATTTCTCTCGAAACACTTGTATCAAACAACTCAATCACTCAGACATTTTTTGACTCCATAAGGCACTGGTCCTTAAATCACATATTTTATTTGCTTATTATCAATTTGGAGTACTTGTGTTAATTTTCGTATAAAGAGTGATTCATATCTGATTCAGTGTATCTCTTATCTTCTCTTGCAACGTGGATTGCGTTATCTTGGTTTTATTTAATGTATTATTGTGTCTCTCACCTTCAAAACTCCTAAACAACACCCATCCGCATCACAACACTAAAAAACATTTTAAACACACAAGAACCTTAGACAACTCTTTTTTAGGGACTACCCCTCTTGGCTTCGTTAGGAGTTTGCCTAAATGGAGGAGCTGGGATTCAGGTGACAGTACCTGGCTCATTGCTTGTCCCCAAGGCCACACCTCTCTCACTAGTAGTGAAGAGACATCTTTCGAAATATTTCCGCCGCTGGTGTGCAATCTGGCACTAAAATCTTTAATTTACCAAGATAAGCTGCAGAACGATCTCACGAACATTTCTCTCGAAACACTTGTATCAAACAACTCAATCACTCAGACATTTTTTGACTCCATAAGGCACTGGTCCTTAAATCACATATTTTATTTGCTTATTATCAATTTGGAGTACTTGTGTTAATTTTCGTATAAAGAGTGATTCATATTTGATTCAGTGCATCTCTTATCTTCTATTGAAACGTGGATTGCGTTATCTTGGTTTTATTTAAAGTATTATTGTGTCTCTCACTTTCAAAACTCCTAAACAACACCCATCCGCATCACAACACTAAAAAACATTTTAAACACACAAGAGCCTTAGACAACTTTTTTTTAGGGACTACCCCCTTTGGCTTCGTTAGGAGTTTGCCTAAACGGAGGAGCTAGGATTCAAGTGACAGTACCTGGCTCATTGCTTGCCCACAAGGCCACACCTCTCTCACTAGTAGTGAAGAGACAGCTTTCGAAAGATTTCCGTTGCTAGTGTGCAATCTGGCGGACAACAACGTCCACAATGAAGTTGTTAGTCCTTATTATTATACAGTCCAACAAAGTGAAGGGATACAACCTGCAGCACAGCCGCTGCACTTCCTCTTCACTGTCTCATAGTCTCTCTTCTTGATCTCAGAGATCTTTACAATGCATAATACCTAATACATCATCCCTAGCCGTGTTACAATGTCTTTCTTTTATAAGGGAAATACAATAGGAAAATACCACAGATTACCCAAAACCATGGCCCGAAAACTGTTGGCGAAAACAACCCCAAATTTTTTTACAGTCCTCTGAGGTACACGACTGAGACAATATCATCTATGAGACTAGAAGATTTGGCTCCACAACCAACAATCTTCCACTTGGAGACTGATCACAACAACTCCATCGCTGATGTACTTGCTGGACCTTGGACTTGG
Source organism: Larix kaempferi (assembly GCA_027924585.1). Taxonomy (NCBI): domain Eukaryota; kingdom Viridiplantae; phylum Streptophyta; class Pinopsida; order Pinales; family Pinaceae; genus Larix; species Larix kaempferi. Next base: position 16,302,505 of record BSBM01000435.1, read on the forward strand.
CAACTTTCTCATCTTCACCTTCATGCTAGAAGGCCAACTGAAATCGAGCAGAAACTCATTTTCGCTCTGGTCACTACCTTTGTGAACATGTCTGCAGGATTCTGACTAGTATGTATCTTTTCCAGCTTCAACAGTTCATCTTCCAGAACAGAGCGTATGAAATGGTACTTGAGCTGTATATGTTTAGTCCTGGAATGGAATGCTGAGTTCTTTGCAAGATGAATGGCAATCTGGCTATCACTATACAACCTGCTATCCTTCTGCTTCTTACCCACTTCCTCCATAAACATCTGCAGCCAAATCATTTCTTTACTAGCCTCTGTAACAACAACATACTTTGCTTCCGTTGTTGAAAGTGCAACAACCTTTTGCGATCTCGAAATACAACTTACTGTTGTTCTACCTACAGTAAACACATATCTTGTGGTGCTCCTCCTGCTATCCTTATCATCTGCCATATCTGCATCAACATATCCCTGTAGAACAGTGTCTGAACCTTCAAAACATAATGCCTGAGTGGCAGTACCTCTCAAATACCTGAGAATCCACTGTACTGTCTTCCAATGTTCTTTACGTGGATTGTCATATATATGCTCACAACTCCCATTGCATGTGCAATTTCTGGTCTTGTGCACACCATGGCATACATCAAACTGCCAACTATTGATTGATAGGGAATCTTGGACATATAATCTTTCTCTTCTTGTGTCTTGGGACACATTTCCTTACTTAGACTGAAATGGCTGGCCAAAGGTGTACTAACTGGTTTTGCATTCTGCATTTTGAACCTCTCCAACACCTTTTGTATGTACTCACCCTGAGACAATGTCAATTTGTGATTTTTTCCGTCTCTTGTTATTCTCATACCAAGGATTTGCTTTGCAGCACTGTCATGTCCCTTTCCATCAATCCGGGGCAAGGAAGGAAACATGACCAACATACCGGGCTTATTGACAATCTCAGCCCCGTATATTACTAAGAAATTCATAACAATTAAAAACTTATGTGTGCAAAGACATAATCAATATAAACACAGCGGAAATAAACACAATTGCACACATACAGACAGTAATGCATCAACTTATTTGACCCAAGCAGATGATGAATCAGCATGCAGAGATTCAATCTCCTTCTCATGCTATGCACATACTTCGTATGAATTCCATTAACATGAATAATTATCATTCAAAATTAACACATTGCAAAACACATAATGCATATAATTTAAACCACATAAAACACTTATCTTGAGATGAAGCTATCAAAACAACTGGCTATGTGAAAGGAACGTTCCACCCAACCATAGATCTCTGTTTAGCCTGTATTCTTTCAGCTGAGAGATCACCCCCGAGATGGATTGTGTATCCACTAAAGAGGAACTAGATGGGCTCACTCATAGTCATAGTTTCCCTCAAACAGTCATGCTAATCCAATACACAGTTGGGTTTATCAAGCATGCAATAGGAAAATGAGGAGGATGCTAAGCCAGTGAGCTCAACCACAGAGCTACAGACATCTCAAGCTAAATTCAAGCAATCCAAGTCTCTGTTCAAACATCCACAATTGGATTTCTCACCATTCTGTCAACGAATAACTCAATCCCGTCACTGGTTTTCTGGGCTATCAAAACTGGGTTTTCCAATGGATTTCGAGGTAGCTAATGCTCCCAAATTTGCCCCAAGGTTCATACCTATGGATCCCCCATTGGATTTCACTGTCCAATACCAATTCTGGGCGTTTATGGCTCTTCAAAATGTGGGTTCTTTCACAGTTGCGATTTCTGGTTTTGCTCACTGCTGAGAATTCATTTTTGGATGAAAATTGATGCTGGGTTCTTCTACACTGCCATGGGGATGAGGAAGAAACAACCCTCCTGAGGTAGAGTGATATGTGATACAAGAAAACAGAGCCCATACTCTGCCATACGAATTTCTGGGCTGCCCATGCTCCATTGAAGCCATGGACTGAATTTCTCAACTACTTCCTTACAACAGAAATAAATGTCAAGGAAAGTCAAATGGATTTTCATAATGACATTTGGCAGCATATGGTTCATCCCCACAACCCCCTCACCACTCCCTAGTGGATACACATGGCCCCTTCTCATTCGTGCCTCCATAGCCAGTTTTGGTATTTTATTGCATGATGTTTATTTATATCATTTTTACAATGTTCCATGGCTAAATAGTACATGGGTAACATAATGTCTAATATTTGTCTTTTAAATAAAATTCGAGCTTCCACTAGCGGGGCCTTGGCCTTGAGTTCCACGCTAGGAAAACATACATCACATGTATACAATATTTACGCTAAAAACTAATATATCCTAAGGGTCAAAATGGGGTATCACAAGCACCCAAATCCTTCATCGCAAATGAATTAGCTAACTTCCTTTTGAGCACATTTATATCCTGTATGTTAGACCCTGCAACAAGCATGTCATCCACATATAATAACAAGATAATATAACTTCCATTATCTAGCCTCTTGAAGTAAACATAGTGGTCAAAAGGACATTTACTACAACCTTGTTATGTCATAAACCTGTCAAATTTTAAATACCACTGCCTTGGAGCATGCTTCAAGCCATACAAGTCTTTTTCAACCTACATACCAAGTTTTCCTTACCTTTGACCTCATACCCTTGTGGCTGCTACATATATATCTCTTCCTACAAATCCCCATGGAGAAAGGCTATTTTTACATCTAACTATTCAAGATGCAAATCTTCTACCGCCACTAGACTTAAGATAATCCTAATTGAAGTCATCTTAACAACAGGAGAAAATATTTCATCAAAATCTATACCTTTCTTCTGTGCAAACCCCTTTACAGCAAGTCTCACCTTGTACTGCTTCTTACCTCATTTTTCTTCCTTCAACCTGTAAATCCATTTGTTCTGCAATGTTCTGTTACCAGCAGGCAAATGAACCAAATTCTAAGTCTAGTTTTCTACCAATGAGTCCATCTCCTCATTCATGCCTTGCTCCCACTTCTTTCTAGTTTCCACCTGCATTGCTTCTTCATAACACTTTGGTTCACTAGCATTAGTCATCAATAAATAATACATTGAATGAGAGTATCGTTCAGGGAGTCTACTTAACTTGGTAGATCTTCTTGCAGTTGCAGGAGTTTCAGGTACTTGTTGTTGTTCTTGATTTTCTGGCACCTTTGGAACTTCATTTTCTTTAATTTCATCAAGTACTGTGTACTCTGTGTTTTCCTTTTCCTGTTTCTTTTTCTGTAACTGATCTTTATACATAATCTTTTCATTGAATATCATATCTCTACTCCTGACGATTTTGTTATTTTCATAATCCCATAAGCAATAATCAAATTCATCAACCCCATATCCAATAAATGTACATTTCTTGGATTTAGCTTCAAGCTTTGTTATATTATCTTTATCAATATGGATAAATGTTTCACAACCAAACATTCTCAGAAACGAGTAGTTTACCTTTTTACATGTCCATGCCTCCTCTGGATTACCACTATCCAAAGCACTTGAAGGTCCTCTGTTTATTAAATAAACAACAGTATTTACAGCATCCGCCCAAAACTGTAAGGGCAACCTTACATGCAATCTCATACACCTTGCATGCTCCATGATCGTTCTGTTCATCCTTTCAGACACACCATTTTCTTGTGGTGTTCCTAGGACTGTCTTCTCTCTACGAATCCCATGGTATGAACAATAACTATGAAACTCCTAGCCGCAGTATTCACCTCCATTATCAGATCTGAGACACTTCAACCTTTTTCCTGTCTCATTCTCAACCAAAGCTTTCCACTTCTTAAAAGCAACAAACACATCAGATTTCTGTCTAATGCAATAAACCCAAGTTTTCCTAGTTGCATCATTAATAAATGTAACACAATAATGAGAGCCACCAAGAGATTGTACCTGAGCTGGTCCCCATACATCTGTATGCACAAGTTCTAACTTTTATTTCTTCTTCTGTTTCTCAACCTTGAGAAATCTGACTCTCTTCTGTTTTCCATAAACACAGTTTTCACAGAATTCCAAACTTACCTGCTTCAAATCTGACAACAACTTCTTTGAGTGGAGAATCTACATCTCCTTCTCACTCATGTGGCCAAGCCTATGATGCCACAATGTTATATATGTTCTTGTGGAAGCTAAAGAGATAGAATGGTCAGTATTATGAGGACATAAATACAACGTACCTACCCTGTCTCCTTTTGCTATCACCATTGATTCTTTAGTGAGCTTCCACCACTTTTCTCCAAATGTAGATAGACAGCCGCCATCTACCAACTGCCATGTTGAGATCAGATTTCTTTTCATAGCAGGAATATGCCTTACATCTTTCAACAACCAATCAGTTTCATTCTTAACTTTTATCCATACCTTACCCATTTCAACAATTTTACATGGCTCATCATCACCCAATAAAACATGTCCAAAATCACTTGGAACATAATCATGAAAGTATTTCCTATGGAGTGTAGCATGACATGAAGCCCCTAAATCTACTACCCAATAATCATTAGTATTATCTAATGCAAGAATCAAAGCATCTTGTAACACATCACCTGCTACATTTGCTTCCTTGGTAGTTTCTTGCTGTGCATCTCCTTTCTTCTTTAGAGAGCTGCAGTCTTTCTTCAGATGTCCTTTCTTTCCATAGTTCCAACACTCTATTTTTCCCAATCTAGACTTGGATCTTCCCGTTTTAGACTTGCCACGATTACCTTGGCTCTTTCCTCTCTCCTTTTGTCTTCCCCTGCTCTCCATGGTCAATGCATTACCTGATGTCTCACCTGTGATTTTTCTTCGCATTTCCTCGCTAAGAATAACACCAATAACATCATCAAATTTCAAGGTGTTTGAACCAGAGACAGAGTTACTTACAACCATGACCAAGCTATTCCAGCTTTCTGGCAATGAACATAAGATTAGAAGAGCCCTAACCTCATCATCAAAGTTCACATTTACAAAACTTAGTTGATTTGTAATCGTATTAAACTCATTTAAATGATCAGTAACAGATCCACCTTCATACATCTTCATATTAAATAAACGCTTCATTAGAAATACCTTGTCAGAGGCCGAGGGTTTTTCATACAGCTTACCCAGTGCGCTCATCAAACTCTCCGTTGTCGTTTATTTTGAGATATTGAAAGCCACCGACGAAGCCAAGCTCAGCCGTATTTTTCCCAGAGCCTTTATGTCAAGAACCTCCCATTCTTCGTCCTCCATGGCCGCCGACTGCTTTGTTCTTCCTCCCAACGGCAGGAATAGATCCTTCTGGTACATATAGTCCTCCATTTGCATCTTCCATAACTGAAAGTTTTGGCCGTTAAACTTCTCGACCTTAAACTTTCCTTCTTCTGCCATTGCTCCCACTCGAACCAGAAACCCCAACTTCCTGTGGGTTTATTTACCAAATAGACGTTTGGCTCTGATACCAATTGTTAGAAAAACAAGATTGCAGAGCAATAACAATAAACAAAAATGAAAATATAATCACACACACATTACAAGAGAGACACAGATATATCGTGGTTCACCCCAAGATGGGCTACCTCCACACTGAAATTTCCAATCCTTATTATTATACCGTCCAACAAAGTGAAGGGATACAACCTGCAGCACATCCGCTGCACTTCCTCTTCACCATCTCACAGTCTCTCTTCCTGATCTCAGAGATATTTACAATGCATAATACCTAATACATCATCCCTCGCCTTGTTACAATGTCTTTTTTTTTATAAAGGAAATACAATGGAAAAATACCACGGGTTACCCAAAACCATGGGCCCGAAAACTATTGGCGAAAACAACCCCCTGAACCCTAAGGTAGGGGAATGAGTGTACAATCCGCTGAGGTGCACGGCTGAGATAATATCATCTATGAGACTGGAAGATCTGGATCCACAACCAACACCACCCCGCTTGGCTTCACTAGGAGTAAGCCTAGACAGAGGAGTCAAGTAATCAGGTGACAACACTTGACTCTCACTTGCCCCCAAGGACACACTCTCACTAACTATATGCAACCACAATAGCGCTATGCAAAAGCTATGGGGAGAATGGCACCATTTCTTCATTAAAAATCAGATTTATACATTTCCATTTGGAATTTCGAACTGAAACTTTCTGGAGATGACGAACAGAGTATTTACTTCATATTACAAAAGAAATGAGGCATGAGAAGCTCCCCCAAAGAGTACAATAGCTCACCAAAAATGCCCTCCCTCAAGGATCAAGAATATGTCATGAAAACTGGAAATGGTTGAAGGAGTGAGCTGCATTAGAAGAAACCATGAACTTCCCTGTAGCTTACACCTGCAAATTAAGACTCCATTAAAGCTCCAAATGAAAGGTTTGAATGGCCTTTCCAATTACCAACTTGGATGGGAATCTTTCACCCTTGAAATTGGCTAAGGCAAGAAACTAGTCATCCACTAGCCGTCCCTCTTCACAAATGCAATTGTAAATTCTAAAAATGATCAAAAGCTGCCTTCATTCTTTGTTCTTGAAATTTATAAAGTTTCCAAGCTCTCTATGGGTCGAATTCCTTCCAAGAAATCCATTCCAACTCAAGCTAGGAAGAGATTCCAAATGATGCCACTTGTACAACAATTCCTAGCCTCCCACTTCCACCAAATCACATGTGGAAGCATCTTAGCTACCCTAACTCCTTTGAGCGCCCTCTTGGAGGCTATTTTTAGCCCTGACATGTCATATATATCATATGTCATCCTTCAGTTCTGATTTGTGTCATAGGTGTCATATCATCTTCATCATTGTTGTCATAGAGCTAGGGAATCTAGTCCAAGTGTCTCACTAGCTCCAAAATTCCTCTTCCTCTTGCATGGGAGTTACTCTTCCACTCCAATTCGACCTTAATTGATTCATGCCAAGTATATTGACCTTCCAACTCATTCCAATACCCTTGGGATTCTTATGGATTCGAAATGACAAGAGGAGGAACGTGGCATAGAAAATCTAGCTTGTGTGGGTCCCACTTCCTCCATGTGTCTTCATGGTCAAATGCCACTTTGATTTTCCCTTGTATATATTTATTTAGCTCATTTATAAAAATATTTATTCTATTATAATGTCCACACATAATTTATTATCCTTCTTATTTCAAATCCCAATGCTTCCACCCAAAACCTAGGAAACTAGTAATTTTTCTCCTTGACAATTATTTGACCCTTAACATTAATTTGACAAACTCTCATGAATATGGCCAATGGACTTAGTCCATTGTGACCCAATGCAAAATTTGAGACATGACAATAGAGCTCTTCTCGGGTTAAAAAAGATGGTCATAGGTTTACCAAAGCTTCAAATGGAGCATGATGGTGTTTGCAAAGGATGTGCACTTGGTAAGAATACCAAGGGATCTTTTCCGAGTAGTGACAGTCAAACCAAGGGAATCTTGGATCTAGTACATTCTGATGTTTGTGGACCAATGACAATTCATTCCTTAAGTGGATAGCTATAACATGTGATATTCATTGATGGCTACTCTTGGAAGACTTGGATATATTTCATGAAGACCAAGGATAAATTCTTCAGCATATTTCAAGAGTTTAGGCTCTGGTTGAGAACTTGATAGGGAGGCATATCTAAGTCTTGAGGACTAATAAAGGATGAGAGTATACCTCGAATGACTTCAATAAATTCTGCAAGGAAGCAAGGATCAAGAGGGAGTTGACAATTCCTTACACTCCACAAAGGAATGGGGTAGCATAAAAGAAAAATAGGTTATTTGTGAGGCAGCCAAAGCAATGATACATGATCAAGGCTTTCCCATGGATTTATGGGAAGAGGCATCCAGTGCTGTGGTTTTGTAATACCCCATTTTGACCCTTAGGATATATTAGCTTTTAATGTAAATATTGTATACATGTGATGTATGTTTTCCTAATGTGGAGCTCAAGGCCAAGGCCCTGCTAGTGGAAGCTCGAATTTTATTGAAAAGACAAGTATTAGACATTATGTTACCCATGTGCTATTTAGCCATAGAAAATTGTAAAAATGATGTAAATAAACATCATGCAATAAAATACCAAAACTGGCTATGGAGGCAACGAATGAGAATGGGCCATGTGTATCCGCTAGGGAGTGGTGAGGGGGCTGTGGGGATGAACCATATGCTGCCAAATGTCATTGTGAGAACCCATTTGACTTTCCTTGATGACATTTATTTCTGTTGTAAGGAAGTGGTTGAGGAATTCAATCCATGGATTCAATGGAGCATGGACAGTCCAGAAATTCGTATGGCAGAGTATGGGCTCTATTTTCTTGTACCACAAGTCACTCTACCTCATGGGGATTGCTTCTTCTTCATCCCCATTCCATTGTGGAAGATCCCAGCATTAATTTTTATCCAAAAACGAATTCCCAGCAGTGAGAAAAACTAGAAATCGCAACTGTGAAAGAACCCACGTTTTGAAGAGCCAAAAACGCCCATAATTGGTATTTGACAGTGAAATCCAATGGGGGATCCATATATATGAACCTTGGGGCGAATTTGAGAGCATTAGCTACCCCAAACTCCATGAGAAAACCCATTTTTTACAGCCCAGAAGTCCAGTGACGGGATTGAGTATTTTTGTGACAGAGTTGTGAGAAATCCAAGTGTGAATGACTGAACAGAGGTTTGGAATGTTTGAATTTATCTTGAGATGTCTGTAGCTCTATGGTTGAGCTCACTGGCTTAGCATCCTCCTCATTTTCTTATTAAATGCTTGATAAACCTAGCTGTGTGCTGGCTTAGCATGTCCGTTGGAGTGAATCCATGGCTGTGAGTGAGCCTGTCTAGTTCCTCTTTAGTGGATACACATCCCAGCTCGGGGTAATATCTCAGCTGAAAGAATATATGCTGGACAAAGATCTATGGTTGGGTGGAACATTGCTCTCACGTAGCCAGTTGTTTGGGCGTTTGCATTTCACGATAAGTATTCTCTGTGGATTAATTTATATGCATTCTGTGTTCTGCAATGTGTTAATTATGAATGATAACTATTCATGTTAATGAGATGAAATGAATATCTTAATATGGTTGATATGAAGCTTGTGCATAGCATGAGGACGAGACTGAATTCTCTGTATGTTGATTCATCATCTGCTTGGGTCAAATGAGCTGATGCATTACTGTTTGTGTGTGTGCAATTGTGTTTATTTTCGCTGTGTTTATATTGATTATGTATTTGCACACATAAGTTTTTATTTATTATGAATTTCCTTGTAATGAACGGGGATGAGATTGTCAATAAACTTGGTAGGTTGGTAACGTTTTTGTCCTTGCATCGGATTGATGGAAGGGGACGTTACAGGTTTATGTTTAGAATAGGAGCCCTTATCAGATATAGGGGGACAAGACTCCAGAGGAGGCATTCACAGATATGAAACCTAAAGTCAATCATCTAAGGATCTTTGGTTGCTCGGTGTACATTCATGTACCCAAGGAGAAGAGATTGAAGTTGGAACCTTCAAGAAAGAAGGGGACCTCTATGGGATATAGTGAGACAGAGAAGGGTTTCCGGATATACATCCCTGGTCAGAGACATATTGAGGTTAGGAAGGATGTCACCTTTGATGAGGAGGTAGCTTTCATGAGATCTAGAGAATCTCACATGGAGATTGACTATGAGGAGCAGGAGGCTCCCAAAGATATAGATCACTCTATTCTAGATATTCATCCATCAAATGACCAGATTGAGTTAGCCTCTGGGTTCGAAATGAAGGATATAGGGTTGATGCATTACGTCCTGGGATTGGAAGTGTGGAAAATATCGGATGAGATATTCCTCGGTTAGGGGAAGTATTCAATTGATATCTTGAGGAGATTTAGTATGATGGATTGTAAGTCCATGACTACACCGATGGTGTCAAATCTAAAGAAGTTGGGCGATTCTGCTTCAAATTCAGATTTGGTGGATCCCACTATGTATAGGAAACTTATTGGATCCTTGATGTACTTGGTTAACACCAAGGTGGATATTTGCTTTGCAGTAAATACCTTGAGCCAATCTAGTTGCATTGGGTGGACGCAAAGCATGTGTTGAGGTACTTGCATGGTACACTTGGATATGATTTCAAATATGTCTTGGGTGGTGGTGTGTGGTTGCATGGTTATACATATTTTGACTGGGGTGGTAGTGCGATAGATGGAAAGAGCACTTATGGGTGTTGCTTCATCTTGGGATTGATCATGGTTTCTTCGTTTAGCCAGAAGAAGACTTCTGTAGCACTAAGTACAACAGAGGCAGAGTATATTGCAGCCAGTGATGCAAGTCATGAAGCGATGTGGCTTTGGAAGTTACTTGTTGAACTATTTGATCAATGTTGGAAACTACCTTGATATATTGTGATAATCAAAGTTGTATCAAGCTTTAAGAAAATCCAGTCTTCCATGACAAGTCAAAACATATTGAGATTAAATATCACTTCATTTAAGACATAGTGCAAAAGGGAGCGATTCAAAACAACACATATCTACAACAGAGCATATTGTAGATATTTTGACCAAGCCTTCGTCCAAGGAAATGTTTGTATACTTTAGAGACAAGCTTGGTGTGGTGGAGAATGTCTCCCTTGTTGAGAGGGAGTATTGATGTTTTGGGGCAACTTTGGGTACACATACTCTTGGATGTAGCCATGGTGCTTGGATCGATGGGTCATGGTGATTTGACCTATGGAGGATGATGATGGTTCACTCACTGGTGTATGTGAGGCCCTTGGATGAATCCTTTCTTGGTCATGGTACTTGGCCAGGTGGTAGAAGGATTGGATGCTTGCATATCTACTCCCTGGTTCTGGGAGGCCCTGGTATAGTCCTTGATCATGGTACTTGATCAAGTGGTATAGGACTTGGGTTTCCCATGACATGCCTACTTGGATCTGGTATTCCTTGTCATAATAGAGTGGATTTGACTTGCCCATTCTTAGGGATTAGCTACCCTTTTTGGAATGGTCAATTCTAATCTAGTGTGGAAGCGCACATACTAGATCTCTTCTGAAATGGATGGGCGTGAATGTGAAGCAAGCTCATGGAAATCCTTCTTGGGATCTTGTTACATACAGAAATGATAATAAAAGAATAGTTGATAGTATGTGCAAATAAATAAATATAAATAATATAAATAAGAGAAAATAATGAGTTAACCATTAAAATGAAAAAGATAAAGAAACAAAATGCCATGGCCCAATACCAAAGGCAAATACCATGGTTTTATGAAACCATGTAGAAGCGATGATATGATAATTAATTAATTAAGCATCTAAATATCCAGTAAAAGGGCATGCCTTTTACATTTGAAAATGTATGATGAGATCTATTTAAAGCTACATGTATTGTATTGTATTTATTCATTTTCATCAATCATTCATCTTTTATATAAAACATTTAAGGTGTAACATATGGTTGAATCTTTTAGTGTATAATTATTTTATGAAGAATCTGCAACATAACATTCATAAGGAAAATAATTATTAGATTTGAAAGTGGCAAAATCAACATGTAGCTTTACAGGATACATCTGACTTGTTCTTACAGAAAGAATGATTGTCGCATGTTAATATTATTTTTATTCTGAAAGTCACACACACACACACACACACACACACACACTAAGTCAAAGTAACAAATGCCAAGAAAGCGTAGCATGGTGGTTAGAGTGAAGCCTGCACTATTACATTGGAGAGAAACCACCTCCAACAAAGGAAATAGAGGAGAGAAGGGAGTGGAGACGTTACCTAGTTCTTGATGGAAATAGGGAGCCAATGGTGGGAAGGAAGGAAAAAAGCTTCAAGTTACTTGCTAAATCTGCATTTAATGTTACACTTAGGGTTTGATAGATTTTGTGAGTTCTTTAGGTTTCAATGGGTTCCAATGAATGCTAGGAAATACGAGAGAAATTAGAAAGAAAAACAAGATTTCTACCTGGTTAATCTATGTGATATTGCTAAAACTAGAAATGAAACAAAATGGTGAGAGAAGGGAAAAAGGAAGGAACACACTTTGGCCAAGAATATGGTAGCAACCTTTGATGAAGGAAGCGAAGAGGATGGACTGTCATTGTGCTCTAAGCTACTACCAAAATCTTTTCATTTTTACCTAGAACAATTCTTGACAAAGATGTAATCAGACACACACACGCGCACACAAGTTTTTCAATCCAAATCAATATAACAATGTTACCAAATGATAGATGTAGCTGGCCCTTAGCTATGAGGTGCTTTCCCAACAATAGTGATTTTGGTAATCATCCTCAGAATAGAATGGAAGAGTCCAAGAGAAAATCCACAAGGGAAATCCCCAAGATTTGAGCAACCATGGATAAGAAAAGAAATAGCCCAACAAAGGGAAAGAGCAAACCAAGTGAGGGTAAATCCCCAATGTTCTAGTTATCCATGTAGTGCATGTGCTTGAGCGAAGGTGAATTTGATCCAAGGATATTTACAGACCAAACGAACCCACCAAGGCATACAAGGCACGACAAATAGAAAATGAGGAAAATTCCAAGTTTTATTGGTTTGTGAGTCAAATACAAAGGTCCACTAGTTTGAGTAGATTAGCGAGTTTTTCATCGGAAATGAGTCCTCTAATCCATTGGGCCAGAGGAGATAGGCATTGATTTACCTGTACAGTCTGTGAATATGGTGTCAAAGTGATAACATAAAAGGAGGAAGATCAATTTTGACCTTGTTAACCCTTCATGTATTCTAAAAATAGTGGGAATTTGAAATCCCAAAAAGGCACCTCTAACTAACCCAAGTAGACCAAATCAAGCACGAATGTCGAGGTTAAACCAAGGAAAGAAGAGAATGTCTAGCCAAAAGACTCACCAAAAGAAAGACCTAGGAAAACTGTAGAGGGGGACCTCACTTAGTTTAGTAAACATCAAATAGGTAAAACACATTCACATGTCTAGACTTGGGCAAGGGGCTAAACAAGGGGGATTGCAAACACCAATAATCTGTTTTAAAATGTTAGGAACCCTCATGGCCATATTTAGGCTTTGTGTGCAAATATGCAAATTCTATGCACACATTTCCCCCCTATGGTGGGAGAAATTATCCATGGAAGGGATAGTGTTGTGTTTCCATGCAAAAGAAAAAATGACAAGCAAAGAAGAAGAACACAATTAGAAAACAAAGCTTGCAATAGAGGCAAACAGAATTGTGCATAAAGGGAAAATCCCATAGAAAAATTTGGAACAATTTGTTTCCTTGAAATAAAGAGGGAGCTCTCTCATGTGGCAAGATATGCGCCATTTAGGATGTCCTCACCCAAATTTTGGAAGCAACAACGAAGAACCACAAAATTTCATGTATGTGCATGACAACAAGAAATCCATACAATGAAAAACAAGATCAACATGTAGTTGTGTATAGAAAGTAGAGAATGTCGGGGACAAGGGAACACACAAGATTTATCTATTGAAATCATGGAATAAAGATTAAACTAATCAAAGAATTAATCCAGGATTAGAGATATCTACTAAAATCATGAAAGAATATTAGCAACAAGAGAGAAAAATAACCTCATAAATCATGACATTATATACATATGAACCATGTTGGCTACTAGAAAGTCATTGATTTCAAAGCCAAGAGGCCAACTATCTACTAAATCATGATGGGACAACCATCAATAGTAAAATATGACTAGACCAAGGGGTTAACAATCTATAAAGTGTGAAAGGTCTAGTTGCTAACTATAGAATGGAAACTAGACTATGAAAGCATAAATAAATCTAACTACTAAGAGAATATAACAACTAAAAGAAAATAAATTACAATGTTTGGCCATTGATAGGAAAATGATGAAACAACGATTGAGAAGTAAGATATACAAGGTGTGATACTTGTAATTGTATATACACATCACTAGGAAAAAAAGATGAAGTACCTTGTTTGTCTTTTCGGACTTGCAAAATTTTCTAGAGGGGAGCTTACACATGCCACTGAGTGAGATGACACAACATCCACATCTACCATTGGCATGTGGTTTCTAGATAAGATTAGGGACCTATGTAGGAAAGTCATGGGGCACATGCCCCTAGGGTAACACGAGATGACACTCATCATGGCTTGTCCTAAGTGTTGCAAAGGAGGTTATGTCTACTCCTTTATAGGAAGAGGACACATATGCATATAAAAAAAAAAAAAAAGATACCTTGATTTGGGTTGATAAGCTACCGGGAGATAAAGAAATTAGCTGTAGAGAATTGGTTGACTCATTTAAGAGGACTCTATATCTATTGATGATGCACTAGGCATTATTCGTTATGTCGTTCATGACGGTGTAAGGGATGCATCACTTGTGGATGAGATTACCTTTCTTGTCATAAAGGTTATCAAGCTTTAAAACTTGATCAATGATCGAGAAAGCATGAGCCTAAACCTTCTTTTCCTAAGAAGATGATAAACTCTTTTCGTATTCAAGGTGATGCTTGTGAGTTGTTATAACACTAATTGGCACCCCAGTGACCCTAATGGAATCCTGTTGACCCTAACAATGTCAGGGTGACCCTAATGACATCAAAGCCTCCTAAACAACATCCAATTGTCCCTAATTTGGCTCCAAATGTCCCTAATGTCACTGGAAGATCCCCTAATATTTGTTGATGGCCTTGAATTCCATACTAGGGTCATCCCAAATGATGGTCACCACCTCAAAAAACAACTGCAATTCTTTCCAGCTCAATTTTTACTAAAAAAAAAAAGAGTTTTGAGCCCCACACATTTATCCCTTGAGCAAGGTTTGTGGCCACACACCTTTTCTTCTTTTAGGGTGCGCGGGCCTTGGAGATGCACACAAAAATATAAAAAAATTGCAAAAATTTACGAAACCAGATAGTTGAAAGAGGAGTTCCTTGATGATAACTACTAAAAACTATCTCCTAACCATCTCAACCATGCCAAACACTCATTAAAAATGCAATCATGGGAGAGAGGAGGAGGGGAGAGAAAACCCAGATTATGATTTTGTTGGAAGAAATTCCTTAGACCTTGAGTTTGTATACTTGATCCCCCCCTCATAGATCCCTATCTCTAAGACATACTCACATTTGTGATTTGATGTTATCCAATGACTTCTTCTTTATACACAGGAGAGATTAAAGGCCTGGGAGCGAGGAGTATGCGCGGCTAAGGTTGTAGAGGGACTCAGACTTTGGTTTTAGGAGTTTTTGCAAAATGATCATGTATACTTATATGTGTTGTATTCGATCATTTTTAATAGACATTTTCTATCCTTACCACCCCCCCGCCCCATCACCTGCCAACAAAAAAAATAAAATCGATTGTCATTGTGTTTGATTCTTATTGGTGTAAAGGGATTAACCACCTTGATAGGTTAACTAGGGTAATTTAATTATGTTTCTTATTTATGATTTGGTTTATAACTCTTTGATGCTAAATTGTATTTTAGGAAGGTCTCTTGTCTCCTTGAGTGCATGTTTGAAGGAGGGCTAAATTGAAACTTTGGAGGAGGATAAGGATCAAGGACAACCATTGAAATACAAGTTCCTTCATCTCGTTTTCTTGGTTCATTTTGTTTGTCTTTTTGGATCTCTGTTCAATCGATTGAGTTTAGACCAATACATTGGGGGAATAGTAGTATTGGTATCTCCCTTTCTCTTTTAACAATCAACCCTAGTTGTTAGGAAATATTTCCCACAACATGAGCTAATAAAGGTTTTTCATCCAACATATCTAGCTATTTTAGGTGGGTTGCAAGGACCTCATGCTTAGGGGTGAGGGAAAAGGAGGAAACCCAATACCAACGAATTTACACTTCAATGAGAAATATAACTTCATCACTAAAAGCAAGGGCAAATAGGGTGGCACTTGTTGAGGTTTTTTGATGTATATGTAACTTCAGAATGTATTTCACCCATGTATATTGTACTTCTATAGAGATGGTATTATTCCTCTATACGGAAGTGTCGTCATTTGTATTGACATGTGTCACACGTGTCGTAACTTGCTGTGATGGGCTATTAGACCACCAAGTGTGGGGTCGGCCCTGATTAATGTAACCATGGGTTATTAGAATCTCCTAGAGAAGTCGGCCCTGCTAGTTTATTAGGCAATTCAGGTTAAGTATAAATAGAGTGCGGGAGCACTCTATTTGATCATCTCATTATTCACTTCTACACTAATCGAAAAGTGGCGCACTAGTGAGGAAGGAGGAGTAGCTTCTAGGAGAAGACTATCTCTTGTACTTGGGTTGTATCATTGCTCTTTCTATCTATGAGAAAGTTGTGGGGTTTTTCACCTTTATGGTTTTCCCTAGTGAAACTCTATGTGTCCATTGTCTTATGTGATTGCTTGTTATGCTTGATATGCTTGATATGTTATACATGTTATTCTCTCAGTAAATATCCTAGAGTATGTTGAATTAATGCTCAAAATCTAACATGGTATCAGAGCTAACCTGAGAAAAAGACACTGTGCAGTTGCGAAAACTAGGGTTTCTTGTTTATTGGGTTTCTCTCCACAGATTTTGGAAAATCAATATGATAGATTGACTCTCCTTATCAAGGAATTTGTGAAATATGAGACCACAGCTGGAATCTCCTTGAAAAAATTGAAGTTTAGAGCTTTGGATCAAACTTTTTGGTTGGGTGAAGCTCCGGGAAACTCAAACCCTAATTCAGGGTCCTCCCTAGTGAATCCGGGAGATTGAAAAGCATTTTTGAAGGGTGAAACTTTGCAGTTTTCAAAATCTGAGTATACCATGCTGATCATCTCATCAAGGCACATCTTTCTATCCTTTTAGAAGTTTGAAATTCACAGTTTGAATTTTTAGGGTTTCTCTAACAAACCCTAAACTGAGACCAGATCCAGTTTTCAGCAAATCAAGTGGTAAGACCTAAATCTTTTCTATTTCCATTTGAAGTACTCTTTAAGATGTCTCACCACACCAAGCTTGAGGATAAGCTTGAAGGGGCTGATAAATTCTGAGCATGGAAGTATAGGATTGGGTTAATCCTGGAAGAAAATGAGTTGGACACTTATGTAAGTGAAGAGGTCCCTGTCCCAGAGGGAGAAGAGGATAAGGCCCTACACAGGAAGAACTTGGTCAAGGCAAAGAGGATCATTGCTGATTCTATCAAAGACCATCTCATACCCCATGTGTCATCTCTAAAGACACCTAAGGAGATGTTTGATTCCCTGACCAAGCTATTTGAAGGGAAGAACATAAATTAGAAGATGAACTTGAGGAATCAATTGAAGAATGTCAAGATCCAAAATGCGGAGACTATGCAGTCTTATTTCTCAAGGGTCTCCTAGATAAAAGAACAACTTGAAGCTATGGGAGAATATATAGAAAATGGAGAAGTGGTAATGACCACTCTTAACGGTCTTCCTAGGTCATGGGATTCCTTCATCCAAGGAATTTGTGCTAGGAAGAAACTTATCACATTCAATAGACTGTGGGAAGAATGCTCACAGGAAGAAGCTCGGATTATAGCTCGAGAAGAGAAAATGGGGAATGAAGATCAAGCTCTCATAGCAAACACCAGGAAAGATAATATCAAAAGGGAGCACTCTCATCACAGGAAAGGTAAACACTATCACCAAAGACAAAAGGAAAGCTCTGGAAGATCTATGAAAGAGCTCTCTCATATTCAGTGTTATACTTGTGATGAAAGGGGACACATTTCCAAAAATTGTCCCAGGAACAAAAGAAAGAACAAAAAGAAAAGACATCATGCTCATGCTGCTGAGGATGATGAACCTCCTAGGAAGAAGGCTAGAGAAGAAAGTGAAGACTCTTCAAGTGATGAAGAGTATGTTCTAATTTCTACCCTCACTAGTACCATCACCCATGGAAGTAATGATTGGATTATAGACAGTGGGGCTTCTAAACACATGACAGGATTCAAGGAATCCTTTATGAACCTATCTGAACATGAATCACCCCACAAGGTGAAACTTGGGGATGACTACCAGTATCCAATAAAAGGGAGTGGTGAAGCCTCCTACAAGCCAGACTCTGGAAAGTCTATGAAGATGAAGGATGTACTATATGTTCCAGGTCTCAAGAAGAATCTACTCTCCATATTTGCATTGGATGCAAAAGGCATGAGGGTTGCATTTGTAGATGGCCAAGTCCTAATGTGGCCAAAAGGTAAAACTATAGATGATGCAGTGGTAATTGGAGAGCAAGAGGGAGGTTTATACAAACTAAAGGGCCATCAGAACAAGACTTGGTACATGACTAAGTAGATCCAAGTGAACTTTGGCATAGAAGGCTTGCACACATGCACTATAGGGCACTTCCAATTGCAAGCAAGGTAGTGGAAGGTCTTCTTGAAATCTAGACAAAGCATGAAGAAATTTGCAAAGGTTGTGCAAAGGGAAAGAACACCAAGAAGACATTTCCAAGCAGTGAAAGCAAAGCAAAATGAATCTTAGAAATTATCCACTCTGATGTGTGCGGTCCAATGTCATCCAGTTCTCTGAGTGGGTATGTATACTATGTTTCCTTCATTGATGATTTCTCTAGGAAGACTTGGGTTTACTTCTTGAAGAACAAAGATGAAGTGTTTGACAAGTTCAAGGAATTCAAAGCCTTGATAGAAAACCAAACTGACATGAAGATCAAGATATTCAGATCTGACAATGGTGGAGAATTCACTATAGGAGACTTCAAGAAGCTATGCAGTGATTCAGGGATTAAGAGGGAGTTGAATACTCCTTACGATCCACAACAGAATGGGGTTGCCGAAAGAAAGAATAGAACAATCATGGAAGCAACTAGGGCAATGCTCCATGACCAAGATCCACCTATGCACTTATGGGCCGAAGCAACAAGGACAGCTGTATATGTGCAGAACAGAACTCCACATAAGATACTTGACAATAAAACACCAGAAGAAGTGTTCACTGGTAAGAAAATTGAAGTTAGCCATCTCAGAATATTTGGTTGTCCAGTATACACTCACATTCCAAGAGAAAAGAGGACAAAGTTAGATCCTTCAGGAAAGAAGGGAATATTCGTGGGTTATAGTGAAAGCTTGAAGGCTTACAGAATCTACTTTACATGATTCAAGAAGATTGACATCAACAGGGATGTAACATTTGATGAAGGCTCAACATACATCAAATCAAGAAAGACACCTATTGAAGACAATGAAGAACATAGAATATCCAGAACTCAGGACACCACCATGAATGAAGTAATTCCTGAAGAAGATCGAGAAATAGAAGATCCACAAGAACCTGTAGATCCACCCCGTGAGAAGAATTCTCACAAGAGGAAACCAACATGGGCTAGAGAGCTCATCCAAGATGCAGAAAGATATGGCATTCCAGAAGAGGAACACAGAGCAAGGAAAAGGACAAGATCACACACCAGCTATGTTGCCTTACTCTATGATATCATGAACAAAGAACCTTCCAACTATGAAGAGGCCGCGGAAAAGAAAGAATGGAAGGATGCCATGATTGAGGAATATTAGTCGATCATGAAGAATGATGTTTGGGATGTGGTCCCAAGACCAGAAGGGAAGTCTGTGGTGACTTCCAAGTGGATCTATAAGATCAAGCATGCTGCAGATGGTAGCATAGAGAAATATAAAGCTAGGTTTGTAGCTCGTGGCTTCTCCCAGAAAGAAGGGATTGATTATGAAGAGACTTTTGCTCCTGTGGCCAGATACACTTCCATTGGCCAGATACACTTCCATTAGATCAATACTTGCTCTAACTACAGTGATGAAATGGAAGGTACACCATATGGATGTCAAGACAGCCTTCTTGAATGGTGTAGTTGAAGAAGAAGTGTATGTGGAGCAGCCACTCGGGTTTGAGACACATGATCGAGGATCACATGTGTGCAAATTGAAGAAATCCCTATATGGTTTGAAACAAGCACCCAGGACCTGGTATGGCAGGATAGATGGATTCCTATCCAGTTTGGGCTTTACTAAGAGTAAAGTGGATTCCAACCTTTACTACAAGGTTGAGGAAGGCAATCCAGTGATACTACTATTGTATGTGGATGACCTATTTGTAACAGGAGAGGATAGGTTGATTGCTGACACGAAGAGGAAGCTTGCTGTCGAGTTCGAGATGAAGGACTTGGGTATGATGCACTATTTTCTTGGTATGGAGGTGTGGTAGAATGCAGATGGAATCTTCCTTGGACAAGGGAAGTATGCAGTAGAGATCCTGAAGAGGTTCGGGATGATGGACTGCAAGGCCATGGCCACACCTATGGCATCGAACCTGAACCTTTTGTGTGATGCTTCATCTGAGTCGGCTGATGCTACGATGTATCGTCAGATGATTGGGTCCTTGATGTACCCGACGAATACGAGACCAGATATTTGCTTTGCAGTGAACACCTTGAGCGAATACTTGACAGATCCGAGACATGTTCACCTGATAGCTGCAAAGCATATTCTGAGGTACCTGAAGGGTACAGTTGACTATGGGCTCAAGTATGAGGTGAATCAAAAGTTTAACCGAGAGGGTTATGTTGATTTGGATTGGGCAGGTAGTGCCATTGATCGGAAGAGCACTTTGGGATGCTGCTTCAGTATGGGATCCGATATGATCTCTTGGTTTAGCAGGAAGCAGTCCTGTGTGGCACTGAGTACAGTCGAAGCAGAGTATGTCGTAGCTTGTTCGGCTAGTTGTGAGGCAGTATGGCTCAGGAAGCTACTGTCTGATCTGTTTGATCTCCAGTTATGTGCTACTTGTATATATTGCGACAACCAGAGTTGTGTGAAGTTGTTGGAGAACCCAGTGTTTCATGACAAGTCGAAGCACATTGAGATCAAGTATCACTATATCAGGGATATGGTGCAGAGAGGAGCAGTGAATCTCCTGTATGTTGCAACGGATGAGTATATAGCCGATGTGTTGACCAAGCCACTGGCCAGAGTGAAGTTTGAATACTTCAGAGGGAGACTTGGTGTACTTCAGATCAAGATGCCTTCCAAGGGGAAGTGATGAGTCCGGAGACACAGATGCACATGAGCCATTCCGACATGGTTGAAGTTTGTCTTACCATGGTCGTTGATGTAAGGGCTAGAGCCATTTCGACATGGTTGAAGTTTGTCTTACCATGGTCGTTGATGTAAGGGCTGGGTGATTCGAGCATGGTTGAGGTGTGTCTTCCCATGGCTGCAATATAAGTGTGGGGCCATTCAAGCATGGTTGAGGTGTGTCTTCCCATGGTTGCGATATAAGTGTTGTGCCATTCCTAGCATGGTTGAGGTGTGTCTTCCCATGGCTATGGATATAAGTGCAGTGCCATTCTTTCATGGTTGAGGTGTGCCTTCCCATGGCGTAGATATAAGGGATGAGCCTTTCACGGATGGTTGAGGTGTGTCTTGCCATGCCGGTGAGTGTAAGTGTTGTGTGATGTGCATTTGGATCGTGCTCCGTGGACGATGAGGTGATCTGAAGACGATGATGTGACAGTATGGTACGCAGGTTTTTGCAGAGGCATATGATCAGTCCTGAGATGATCTTGCAGGTTTTGAAGAGGCAGTTTAATCAGTCCTGGGAGATCTTGCAAGTTTTGCAGAGGCAGTGTAATAAGTCCTGAGGGGTACCTACTTGATGGCTTGCTCGCAGAGATGTTGAAGACCTACATGGAGGCTAGGCCTACATCCAACATGAAAAAGGGTTGGCTCTGTATATGATGAAGACCTACAGGTGGTGGGACTACATCCAGTATAAAAAAGGACTGGCTCTATAGAACTTCCTATGATGAGTAGATTGGAGATTGATTGAGATAGCAGAAGAAGTGATGATGTCGATGATGATGATTCGATGATGATGATCCAGTGACGATGATCCAGAGAAGAAGACTTGTGCTAGCAGATCTGTGTCGAGAAATACCTTCCTAGATAAGAGGGAGTGTTTATGTATATGTAACTTCGGAATGTATTTCACCCACGTATATTGTACTTCTATAGAGATGGTATTATTCCTCTATACAGAAGTGTTGTCATTTGTATTGACAAGTGTCGCAAGTGTCCTAACTTGCTGTGATGGGTTATTAGACCACCAAGTGTGGGGTCGGCCCTGATTAATGTAACCATGGATTATTAGAATCTCCTAGAGAAGTCGGCCTTGCTAGTTTATTAGGCAAGTCAGGTTAAGTATAAATAGAGTGCGGGGGCACTCTATTTGATCATCTCATTATTCACTTCTACACTACTCGGAAAGTGGCGCACTAGTGAGGAAGGAGGAGTAGCTGCTAAGAGAATACTATCTCTTGTACTTGGGTTTTATCATTGCTCTTTCTATCTTTGAGGAAGTTGTGGGGTTTTTCACCTTTATGGTTTTCCCCAGTGAAACTCTTTGTGTCCATTGTCTTATGTGATTGCTTGTTATGCTTGATATGATTGATATGCTGTACATGTTATTCTCTCAGTAAAGATCCTAGAGTATTTTGAATTAATGCTCAAAATATAACAAGGTTTGCATACATGTTTAATAGGCCCGTAGGGTAGATAATATTTTGAATTGCCAATCTCGATGAGACTCAAAAATGGTCTTCTTGAGAATGGAGACAAGTGACTTGGTAAAAGCCTTAGCTTATCCGTTGGTTTGAGATCTATATGAGGAGGAATATTGATGTTGAATAATGTATTTGGAACATAGTTCCTCCCTCATGGTTCTTGGAAGAAACTTCATTGTAGGAAATAATGGTACGAGGCATGCCACAACGATATATAACATGATTAAAAAAACAAGGCAATTGTTGGTCATAGTCCTTGTGGAAGGGGATCAACTTTTCCCACTTTGTGTAGTACTCAATGGTAGTAAGGATGATTTTATACTAATCGAAGGAGGCTATCTATATTTTAATGATAGGGTCAAAACTCCATCGAAAAGGACCATTAGCTTGATATGTAATGAAGGAAAGATGCATGAGATTGAATTTCATTGGCATATTCCTATATTTGGTGCAACTGTGGACATATTTGATGGAGACACTAATGAGAGAGGGCAAGAAATATTTTCAGCAATGGAATGCCTTCCAAAATTACTCCCATGGACAATTCCATGATACTCGCACAAGGAAACCTTAGCTTCTCATGATTATGTAGAAAAGCAAAACCCTTCAAAGGAACACTTATAGAGGGTTCTCTTTAAGATCACATAATGAGGTACATTCAAGCAAATGTAATGCTTGTATTAAGGACAAGCTTCCTCATAATCACCAGAGACTAGATAATGCACAATCTCTTTATATATAAATCATAGGTGGCTATGTAAGCCTCTTGGATATGTAGGATGAGATCATATGGTAAGACATTTATGTGTACAATTAAAATGATCAATATGAAGAGGGGCCTTGACAAGTTTCTATACCATGAATACTCCCTTTTGGGACTTACAATTAATGATCTCATGATCAAACTCTTACAATAGAAGAATTCATTTCCTAGCATGACTAGTAAGGTTAGGTTTACTATGGAGGTACCACATAGGATTATTCCAGATGATCACAAGTGTTGTATGGTTGAGCATATAATGACAAATATTTTTTGAAAGTGAAGATGATGGCCAGTGATTACTTCCTAAAATTAGACTACTTGGTCTCATGTTGAAGGAAGGGGAGATTAATATAATAGACCGTGGATTCCACATTGTGATCATCTTCTTGGGAAATCATGACTCCTACAAAATATTTGGTTATCGAGACATAGATAATCAAGGGGTGACCTTCAACAAGAGATACAAAAACAAAAGGAAAGAGGAGAAAACCCTTAAGGTCTTTGAAGAAACATTGAGTCTCCACAATCCAAGAGATGACAACACCTTCCTTGACGAGATTGTTCATCCTAGGATATTGTTGAACATCATTCACAAGGAAATGATAGATGGATCCCAACTTTTCAAGGAAGGAATGTATTTCCGTAATCATGTGGGAAGGGGGGGGTAGGGTGGTGGGAATATCGCATATAGTTTGAATCTTTTCAGGGTCAATCTCGATACCCTTTCTCAAGACTATAAATCTTATAAGCTTGATAGCCTCAACCCTAAATACATACTAAGTTCTTAGGATTGAGTTTGATATAAGGTACAAATCTAGTGAAAATCGCTTGGAGGTCAAGGATATGATCATGAAAAAAATGGGCCCTTTCCCTACAAGGTCATCCATGCAAGACTCTAGAATCTCGTTTATGATATCATGAAACAAAATCGGTATTGCTTGTTGGTAGGCCACTCTAGTGTTCTTCAAACCAAAATGCATAACTTTATGGAAAAGGTGCCCTAGGGAGTGGTGAACATCGTTTTATGTCGATATTCTTCTATGATAAGGATTTGGTTGTAGCTTGAGAATCCATTCATGAGAGAAATCAATAGGAGGAGGTCCACTAAGTTACTTGTTAAATTTGTATTTATATTTCAGTTAGGTTTTGAAAGATTTTAAGGGTACTTTAATTAGGTTTCAATGGGTTCCAATGAATGCTAGGAAATACAAGAGAAACTAGAAAGTGAAACGAGATTTCCTTTCTTGTTAAGCTAGGTGATCTAGATAAAATTGGAAATCCAGGTAAGAGAAAGGAAAAATGAATGAACACACTTTGACCAAGAAGATGGTTGCAACCTTTAATGAAGTTAGCAAAGAGGGTGAACTCTCACCATTCTCTGAGCCACCAATAAACTCCATACTTTTGTATATGGAAAATGTCTCTACAAAGATGTAATATATCTATACAAACACTCTAATCTATCCATCTAGAAAAATAGAACAATATTATCGAATGATATGTAGCTAACCCTTAGTTGTAAGGTTATTTCCATACATTAGTAGTGTCGGAAATTCACATTGAAGTGGGATGGAAGAATCCACTAGAAAACAAACAAGGAAATTCCCCAAGATTCAAGAAAACAATGAGAACAAAAGGAAGGTTCAAAGTTTTGGACTTAAAAATTGATCCAATGTAACTAAACATATATATTGACTGAACCAAGCATAAGAAACATAATTAAATACAAAGGCACATCAACTCATATACTCAACCACTCAAAGGTTGGGTACTAAACTCGTTCATAATAGAATGAGATACATGTTGGCTGGATGTTCTAACTATGGCCAACTAAGGAGAACTAACCCACACAAGGTGCTTAAAGCATCCCCCGGTATGTTTGGTATGGCTAATTCCCACAGGTTATGGTCCTACTACCATCTGAGCTTCACTCTCTTAAGGAGAATGCTATTATTTAACTCATAAAAAATATTAAATTAGTTAATCAAAAGGTTAAACTAAATCCTAATGAAAACTTCTAAGTTAAAGTGAGCTATTTAATCTACAGTTTATGTTAACCTACTTCTGCTCTCTTAATGAGTCTCTTTTTTAGGTTTTAAGAGTGATTATCAAAATTGCTAAAAAGATAACAAGATAACTAACTATAATATGAAATCTATCTACTAGTTGTTAAATTAAACTAAAGAAATTAAACTGAAATTGAAAATCTAATCTAAACTACGAAAATCTATCTTGGCCAAGAGCAAATTTATCAACTAAGTTAACAGCCCATTGACTATATAAATAACATAAAGTTTAAAATAGCTATGAAACTAAAACAATCACAGTTAATAAGATAATGACTTTCTATTGAATAATAATTTCACGATAAAAGAACTATTAAAATAAAATTAATAGTAGCCTTAAAACATAACTGTCAATAAGCGATTAACATCCAATATTTTAATATTTGAATTTAAAGATGCTTAACTGATCAATTGAAGACCTGTAGAAATACAGGTTAATCAACTAATAAGCTAATATATACGTAATATTATTCAATCAGATTATTAATGAAAACTTAATGATATGATAGATATAATATTTGAATCAAACTATAAAATACAACTTCGATTTGAGTCAGTCAACATAATCCATGCAATTATCTCAAAGTACAACTGTAAATGAATTAAGAGAAAAAGATTACCATGGAAAATATATTATTTAAATTCAAAAAAATTAATCAAAGTATGATACCAATCAGAGAATCAGTGTTGAACAAAGTCATAGGAACAAAAACATTAATTTGTTTTTTTAAAAGAGGGTTACTTTTCAAGGTTTTTTTAAAGAAGTGGGATCCACAAATAAAATTAACCCCAAGATGGCCGTCAATAATGACAAATTACATGCCAATTTAAACTATTATAAATATGAAGTTAATAGTGTAAGATATCGTCTCAGTAATGTTGAGAAAGGTCAAAAAGAATTGATGGATGAATAGAAAGAGTTAGGCAACAAAATCGATAGACTAATTGAGAACATGCTTAAATTATTCTTAGATAGAGTTAACAAGGTAGGCGAAGAGTCTGAAGAACGCTGGTTATAAGTGACAAAACAGAGGAATGAGGACAAGGAAGAAGTAATGGGCATAATTTGTGATCACGCAGAGAAAATAAATAATTTAATAGACAGAGTAGAGGCATTATCAACACAATCATTAGCACATAGAAGACCACCACTAAGCCCCAAAAAACAAAATGTAAGTCATTAGAGATATCAATATAACATGGGTTATTGGAATAAGATCAATATTGATCTTCCTAAGTATGGTGGATTCGACGATCAGAAAGTTATTGTATGGGCCAATAAAATCAATGGAATATTAGCTATGAACCCAACTACTAACAAACTAGAAAAACTATCAATGGAATCCATGTACTTAGAATGAATATACCCATGAATGTGAAGTCCTGTCTATAAGATTCCTTGACCTTATAGATGATCAGTTGTTGAGACTGTATATTTTAGGGTTGAATCCCATTATCTGTAGCGAGCTAAAAATTTCAATACCAACGAATTTGAGGGAGTCTATAAGCATGGAAAAAATAATTGAAAGAAATCTCAATAATCAACATAAGGTTGATATTATGAAAAAATCATCCAATTATAGCATGTTAAGAGACAACACCATATATACCCATTTAGAAAAGGACAAAAATAAGGAGAACCCTTTTCGTAAATGTGGGAAACACTAGACTTCAAGGCATAGATGTGAAGATGTGCCATTATGTTATTATCAAATAGTGGATGGAAAACAAGTAGAAGTGTCGAATCCAAAACATGAAATCAATGTAACATACAAACTAGATTCATACAATGACGAAATACCACAAAAAGTATCACTGTCATCAATTTCATGCATAATACCGAAAACAATGATGCCAATGTGCCGCAAGAGGGAGATCTTAAAAAAAACACACACACACAAGTAACCACCAAATATATTCGTCCTCATCTTTGGAAGACTAATGAGGTCAAGGCTCCAAAAAAGGAAGCAACAAAAATGACAATTTCATTTATAGCTAAGACCAAAAACTCACATCCCAAGACATTGAAGCTCACGAGAAATGTAAAAAACAAGGAACTAATAATCCTTGTGGATTCTGATAGTACTCATAACTGCATAGACATCAATATCACTAAATAATTAAATATTTTGTATACTCTTCAAAGGACCTCACTGTTAAGGTCGTAGATGGGAATCAGGTTATCAACGAAGGAAGATGTCATAAAATCTTAGTTCAAATACAAGGACTAGAATTGCAATCATGATTTTATGTGCTACCACTTGATGGGATGGATATGGTGCTAGGTGCATAATGGTTAATGTAGTTGGGAACTTATACCACCAACCTTAAAAAACAATTTATGGAGTTTAAATGGAAAGGAAAACATTATAAATTGTATGGTATGGTCAAAGGATATGCTCTAAAGAAGGGTGGATTATCATTAATGACAAAAATGCAAAAATTCCATATGGAGATCACACAACAACAAAATTAAGGTAAGTGTGTACCCAAGGGTCTTCAAGATTTTACTCTAAACAACCAATTCAAACAACTTAAAGGTATGATACATATATTACAAAGGAGCATCACCAAAACTTCAATGAAGTACCAAATTGAATCCCTAAATCCTAGTAGGGACAAGTATGATGATGCCATGGGAGCATGTTCAACTAGAGAAAATCCAATATATTATGGTTTGAGGACAAAGCATCCGTTGAGAGGGTGGCAATGTTACAAACATAAATATAAATAATTAGAAATAATTAAATAGTTAATAAATTAAGATTAGTTAGCATTAAATAAAAAGTCAAGGGACACACCTATTGGCCTCGAGACCAGTCAATGCTTATGAAAGCACACTGTCATGAGGATCATTGTATCATCATTCATTCAATTAAAATACATTTTATACTTTCAATTTCAGCACTTCTGTTGTTACATACACTTGTGTGATGCAAGTGTAGGTGCCAAATAGGACTTGTTGGTGTGCGCATGTTCTTATTGTGGATGTTTTATGGAACAATAAAATTTGGTTGGGAGATATTCCTAACTAGAAGGATTTGGTGTTGAGGGTTTTCTACTTACGGTGTATGCCCTAGCTAGGTTTTGGAGAGAAATATTGTACCACCTTGTATTTAGCTATCAGTGTGTACTTCTCTCTCTCTCTCTCTCTCTCTCTCTATATATATATATATATATATATATATATATATATATATATAGCATTATGTCCAAACATTTTATAATTGTAGATTTGATTTTTAAGTTATGTCCTAATGATGATCAAGTAACTTTTTGGTGTTGGTTATGCATGTTGATTTGACATACTAGTGAATAGATTTTGTTATGTAATTTGACAAGCATGTAGAAACTAAAGGGGCAGATTTATGGTTGTAATGATTTTTTTAATAACTATTTTTAGATCTATCATATGTTTGAGAAGTGTATCCTAAGGGATGGAAATATTGTTCTATTAAATTAAAGTTTATTTTGTGTTTATTTTCCTTAGTTTTATGGGCCGAAAAACATCGTTTAGGCCCTCAAAACAACACCAAAATTTTAGGACCCAAAAATAACAAAAAAATACAAGAAAATCCTAACAAAATTTCCCAGCTGGAGAACCATGTTGATTAAGTGGAAGATGTGGGTGGCCACCAATATCCACTTGGATCATTCCTTCCCCCTTGGGAATCAAAGGTATCCATTGCATTAATTTTTTGCAATAGATGGGGAAACTTTTGGGTAATATGAATCTGGGTGATCCATTTTCCTTAGTGAAGAAGTTGTATTACTTTGACTACTCGATAGAGTTGTATGTTTTGTTCATGGATTCCATTCATATTTGTGTCCATGATCTGATCCACTGTAGCTTGCTTAAGGTATTCATGATTGAGTTATGTAGGATCCAATTGCTTAGCCATGTTTGAGGTGTACAACAAAGGTGTGAAATATGGGTGAAGCAAATCCACATTAAATAATGGGTATAAGCCAAGGAAAGGAAGAATACTCAATTCAAAATAATTTTCACCCACAACCTTGGTGATGGTGTAAGGCCCATATTAGAGTGGTTAGAGATTCCTATGGGTGTTTTTGAGGTGCTCTTTTTTCCAATGCAACCATACCTTGTCACCAACCTGAAACTTATGGGGAACTTGATGTTGATAATGTTGCTGCTTGTACTTGGCATTGGCTTTCTACAAAATGTCATAGACTTGTTGGTGAATGTGTTGAATCCATTCAACAAATCTATTTCCCCTTTCAACCTCAATTTGAGCATGGGAAGATTCATCCTGTGTGGATGAAAGAGGCAGAGCTACATTAGTTGGGTCCAATGGTTGGAACCCTAAGCATGCCTGAAAAGGGTTGTGACCAATAGAGCAATGAAGACCTCTAATGTAGCTATGCTGAACATAGGGAAGGCTCTTATCCCACGTTCAGGGATGTTTGGAATTGTACATTCTCAAAATATGAAAAATTATCTTGTTGACCACTTTTGTTTGTCCATAAGTGTGGGTGTGAAAGGAATTTGATTTAATGAGATTGGTGTCCATTAGTGACCATATGCTAGGAAAGAATGTGCTCAAGAACATTTTGTCTCGATTTGAAATGAGAGGGTGTGGTTGCTTGAAATGAACCCAAACAAATTCAAAGAATATATTAGCAGTGGAATTGGATCTGATACTCTTCTTACAGGGTGTCAAAATGGCCATCTTAGAGAAGTGATCAATGACCATGAATACATAGACATTACAATGCTTGTTTGAAGGTATTCCTGACATGCAATCCATGTAGATGGAATCCCATGGTTGATAGGGAGTATGAAGAGGGGTGAAAAACCCTTGATTCTTAATGGAAGGTTTAGCGATGGCATAGGAGGTGCATGATTTGATATATTTCCCCACATCTTGTCAGATATTTGGCCAATAAAAATAATTATATCATATTTTCCACGCCAAAGCACCCTACCACCTGATTTTAATGAGCTTCCCTGATAATCTTTGCACTCTCTCTTGAAGGAATATAGAGATGGCCTATATGGCGTAACAATCCATATTGGATATGAATGTTTGCAACTGGTGTGCCCACACCTAATGCTTGAAAGGTGGTAGCATATTCAGGATTACTTTCATATAGTTGGGGCCACCCTAAGGTTTCATGGCCACATGAGTTGAGCACTGTTGTTAAGGATACAACTGGAGGTCGACTAAGGAAGTCAACAAATCGATTTGTGCTTCTCTTCTTATATTTAATGTTAAGGTGGAATTACTGCAAGTATGTGGACAAATTTTTATGGCGATCATTCTGTAACTTTCCCTATGTTTGCATGAAATGCAGGGCCTTCTAATCAGTGTGGATAAAAATATGTTTTCCTAGAATGTAATGTTTCCATTGGTGGGAGGCTTGCAGTGGAATACATTTTCTTATCATAGGTGGGGTGTTTGCGGACTGCATCTGAGCACCTCATTGTGGCATGCCATTGGATGAATATGTTGAGTGAGGACTGGGCCAACATCATAGTTTGAAGCATTTGTCTCAATCTCAAAGGGTCGTGGCAAATCTAGTAGGGTGAGTACTGGTGCAGAACACAAGTGGTGTTTTAGGTCCTCAAATGATTTATGTTGTGGATTAGCCCCAAAAACTTGGATTTGGACCCACTGTTGGTCCAAATATGAACCAACAAAAGAAGTTGGAAAGGAGCAAGAAACTATTGAGCTCAGTTAGATTTGGTGGGGACAACTAGTTAGGAATGACTTGGATCTTGGCCGGATACACATGCAAACCATGCTCATCCATGATGTACCCTAAATATTGTATTATTTTCAATCCAAAATAGCATTTATCTATATTAGCATATACTTTACATTATTGCAAGGTGCTGAGGACCTGTTGAATGTGATGGAAATGATCAACCCAGTTCTTGCTGAAGATGAGGATGTCATCCAGATATACGACCACAAAAGAATTGACGAAGGGTCACAAATGCCATCCATAATTTGAATGAAAGTTGATGGAGCATTAGTAAAAAAAAATACATGATAAAACACTCAAAAAGAGCTTCCCTAGACGTGAAGACAGCCTTCTAGACATCAACTTTCTCAATTGGCACCTGGTGGTAGCCGGACTTCAAACCAATCTTACTGAAATACTTGGCCCCCTTAAGTTGGTCAAGAAGATAATCAATCCATGGAATTGGATACCGATTCTTGATTGTGATTTTGTTTAGAGCTCTATAATCAACATAGAGTCTTAATGTACCATCTTTATTCTAAACCAATACAATTGGGATCCTACAAGGTGAGGAGCTCGATCAAATGTGCCCCTTTTGTATTAACTCATGAATTTGGTGTTTTTTTCTTAATTTTCCAGTGGTGAGAGCCTATAGACTAGGCCATTAGGTAGAGGTGTATCGGATAACAAATCAATTGAATCCATAGATTGGTAGTGTAGAGGCACCCCAAATGGTAAGGTGAAGAGATGCATGTATTCTTCTACTACTTTTTTGACCTACTTTTGTTGTATGGAAAGCTCCTCTGTAGAGGTAATGGATGTTGTTGTGATCTTCCATTCATTTCCAGATTGAATAATGAAAAGGATGAATTTACCAATCTAGGATATTACCTTCCTGTATTGCTTGGTTGCGATCAAAGAAACTGCAGTAGTTGGAATGACCTCTGGTATCCTACAATGTTGTTTTCCCAAAGAAACAATGGTAACTACAAGGTTGAGACTCATATACAACATGAAGTTTCCACATATATGGTTGTCCTAAAATAACATCAAAAATTTCAAGAGGGGAAACATCACATAGTACCTCATCTTTGAAGGGCTTGATGTTGTGGGGAAGGTGGCATTGTTGACTGACATGGATGTCATGGACCTGGCTTGACCAACTGATGGTGTATGGTTGGGGGTGTAAAGTTGTTGGTAGAATCAATATTTTGATGACCTTGGTTGATATCATGTTCTTTTGGATCCTGCTATCAATAATGAAATGTAGTGGGGTCCCTTTCACCCACATATGTGAATGGAAGAGGCACTCCCCCTCTTCAAGATATTTTGGCTCCTTTGATTGGATATTTATAGTTGCAATGGTATCATTTGGCTCCACTCAATGATCCATTTCCCCTTATCCTATTTAGAATCAAGCTTTAGTTCAGGTTCCGACTTTCTTTCTTTAAGCCTGGTCAACATTGACTATTTCTAGCGGCATTTGCCTACATTATGCCAGGGGGTTTTATGGAACTCTCACCACTTCCTAGTGTCCCTTCTCAACTTATCATTTCCCTTATTTTCTTGCACCTTCAACTGGCTATATTGAGGTTGACTCTCCTTTCTCTGCTCCTTTTGTTGCTATTTTGAGTTGCCTTTACCATACTTTTGTTGTGATCAATTAGCAAACCCAAACTCTTGCTTGTTTCGCTACTTAAATTTCTGCTCAATCTTGACAACATAGCGGTAAGCGGCTCCTAGAGAGGAGATGTCCAAAAATTCCATTTCTTCTTGGATGTACCTTTGTAGGCCGTTGTGGTGCTTCAAAACCAAGTGATTCTTGGAGTCTTTGGTACCCATATTTGAGCGCTAGGTATGAAATATATTGGTGTGCTCTAGCACTGTTTGGTCTCTTTCATAACGTGTCTTGTGTATTTTTCATCATAGCTTCCAAGGGGGTAGAATTCCTCCTTAAGGGAATACACAAAGGCTTCCCAAGTGAGTCTTGCCCTAGATAGTGTAGATTCATCTTCGTTGTATCTCTCCTAGTAATTGTCCCACTTATCTTTGACATGGGAAAGGGATTTAAGGATCACGAAGGTGTTATTTTCAAAGCCAATTTCTTTTAATAGAGTAATAGCCTTCTAATAAGTTTGAACATTTTCCAAATCATCTACATTTATCTGGACTTCAAATAAAGGGATATCAAAGTTCACTTGTACCTTGAATGGTGTCGCACTTCCGAAATGGATGCTTGTTGAAGGTACCTTGTCTGTCTATGGTAGTCATTGAAGGATATGGGAAAATTTATCTATCATCACATTCCTCTTTTGTGTGAGGCATTCCTCAAGTAACATCTTGATAGGATCTCCCATTCCTTCTTCTAGCTTTCCCCCTACCACATGAGGTTGTTTGGGATAGAGAGAGCGGTTGTCTTCTTGTCAAACTAGCTCGAGACCTAACTCTCTATATTGTGACCTCGTTGGGGACATGCACCAAGAAAAAAAAGAATATTGCTCTAATACCACAGATCCAAATTGTATAGGGAACAAAATGAAAACACATGTATAAGAAAAAACACAGTAATATAGGGACAACCTAGTTTCTATTAATGAATAAAATAGCAGCATATCGTAGAACATATAATAGCTAGAATGGTGGTGGCTTATCTCTAAAGCGAGAGAGATGGCGGCTACACTCATTTGCATAAGTTAATACAAGAGGCCGAAGAGATGGCCTTTTGACATAAATCAAGAATACTAAAGGTCCAAGACAATAACCCTGGGAGGAAAAGTGCCAAACATTAGTTTCTCTAAAAATAATGCCAAAAGGTGTTTTTAGGCATAGCTTTATATCAATTTCTTGGAGGATGTAACTTTCACATATGAGATTTGTTTGGTGCACATAGTAGCCATTGGAAATCTATAACTAATAATCACAATTGACGATCGGTATGTCATTGCTAAGAGAAACACATGTCGTGTAGATTTTTGGGCCAAAAAAACATTGTTTAGGCCCTCAAAACAACCCTGGAAGTTTAGGACTCGAAAAATACCAGAAAATCCTAACAAAATTTCCCAGTTGGAGAACCATGTTGATTTAGTGGAAGAGGTGGGTAGCCACATATATCCACTTTGATCACAAGATCTTAGCATCAAATCTGCATTACTCATCTCCTCTCACAAGAGAAGCCCTCAAAATTGAAAAAAATCCAGTTTTTTTAAATTGAGATGATGGATACAAGCTGAGACACTCTTGAAAACCCATAATCCATCAAATTTTCTTTTATCAATCCTCTCGACCTTGATTATTTCTTTCATCATTTCTCCATGCCCCATTTTCTCAACCTCTCATCTTCTATCCATACTTCCCCTCCTTATCGTAACCCTTGATCTTATTACCTTAGCTTCCCACCCAGTCTGGTATGATTTTATTTCATCATCTTTTGATCTCCTCTATTTATTCCTGTCCTCCTCTCCTCATATTTATGGATGTCTTCCTTATCGTGTTTCACCCTTTTTCTTCTATTTATTATTTTACCATTCAAGTTATTGTCTCTATTACCTAGTTTTTTCAAGTTATCTTTTACTATCCTTCTACTTATTTACTCCCAATATAAATTAACTTGCTCAACATTCTATCTCTAATACTCTACTCTCAATTATTACATGTCCCCTCTATTTAATTTTATTATCCCCCCTCTATTTTCATGAGTCACTTTCTAGTCCCCATCCTTGTATTTTATTTCTGGCTTTCATTTATTACTAACCTTACTCCCCTCACCATATTAATTTTATATTATTTTATCTCACTATTATTAATTTATTCATTACAACATTTCTTTTATGATTCCATGCATAACCAATCTTTCTTATTTTAATTCATTATACCTAAATAATCCTTAATGATCATAAATTTTAAATTCTATTTATTTACTTAAATTGCACTCTTTTCTATTTTTTAATGAACTCTAACAAGACTCCGAGTGATGTATGGAGTGTCCACTTGAAACATTGGGACTCTTTAAAATTCAATACAATTTAATCTAGAAGACAACACAATCATATGTTCTCCTAAATCCATTATTTTTGCAAGGAATACAATAGAATACCACATTTATAACCTCTTCAACAAACTCCTTACTAAAAGTAGCAATAATTTGTTGAGATCCATTTTCCTCTCCTAGAAGAAACAATAAAATAATAATCCTTATCTCCAAGGAAATATATATAATAATTTTCTCATGTAACCAACTCCACAACAAAATTCAACATGAATAAATAAATAATGGGTTTAGTTAGTAATCACCCCAAATATACCACAAGAAGGTAGTGTGACCTTTTAAAGTATCTCCATAACTTGGAATTAAATGTGTGAAATCTTCAAATAATGCGAAAAATGACAAGACCCATGGAGTAATAAGTCATCACAACCCCCTTAGTAATCACCATTTACAATCCAAGTCATCACAAGGATCAATAAAATCCATGAGGTAAGGGACAACCCCTTAGATAAATAGTAAGCATGTGGTCATGCCTCAACCTATGCACCATAAAGACGAGAATAAGGGAGTGCTCATCAAGAAAAAGTAGCTAACATCAGAAGTTTTATCAATCCATATTCTAGAAGCCTCTAACTCATAAAGGGCATCTAAGTACTAGGGCTCCAAGGGAAATTCAAGAACATGCCAACTAGTCACTAAGAGGGATAGATCCACTTGGGATAGAGTGCCAATGAGGAACACTCTCTTGAAATCATATGCCATTTATTATATGATCCAATATCAATGCTTAATAAATCCATATATGATAGGGTGTTCTACAAATTTGAACCAACATCCATTTCTATGTGTAACCCCTTGGATGGATACAAAAAAATAGCTCAAGATGTAGTTTTCTCATGAGATGTAGTGTAAAATGTAGCAAATATGGCATTACCATGACAAAGACACTTACATGAGCTAGGGAACTCACCCAAAAATCATAAACCATCATCTTAAACCTCCCTTATTCAATGTAAAAAAATGACATATGCAAATATATCTTCAAACTAGGTAACCCATAAACTACACCATGAACTTCAAAAAATATTTTGACCACTGGGTCGAAGCCCATTGCCTGCCTAACTATGTTAAGTTTAAACCAAATAGACTAGCAAGATCACTGAAAGAAACACAATCACAAGATAGACACAGAATATACCCTGGGAAACCCTCATGGGGTAGAAAACCCAGCAAAGCTTTCCTCAATAAGATGATCAACCAAAATACAAGATGTGCTCCCTCCTTCTTTGTCTCCTTAGCAGATCTCCTAGACAAGTGCGCTATCTTTCTCAAGTGAGTGAGTGTGTCTAATGAGGAGTTCACCTCCTCTATTTATACTAACTCCTCACTGACTAAAATACCTAATGGGGCCGACCTCTCCTGGAGAAGCCTAAGAACCCCTAAAGTACAAGATCAGGGCCGACCCCCACATGGTGGGTCTAATAACCCTAGTTACCACAAACCCTCAGAGGAATAAACATCTCCGGATACATAATAGGGTTGCTTCGGAGGGATGAAAACATCTCCAGAATAATAATGTACAAATATAATATTCTTAGAAGTTACAATATTCAACACTCCCCCTTAACGAGAAGGATATTATAACAACATCTGCAGGAGCAAGGATTCATCTGCTACATCATACATGATACATCTATAAATCATCGAAAGCTTTCTTCAATTCATCATCATCAGTAACTCAACCAGTTACTGGAACATCAACATCATCATCATCATCATTGTATGATCATCAACATCGTCATTGCACGATCATCAACATCGTCATCTCACAATCATCAGCATCGTCATTGCACGATCATCAACATCGTCATCTCACGATCATCAGCATCGTCATCTCACGATTATCAGCATCATCATCACAGGATCATCAGCATCGTCATCACACGATCATCAGCATCGTCATCTTACGATCATCAGCATCGTCATCGCACGATCATCAACATCGTCATCTCACGATCATCAGCATCGTCATCTCACGATCATTAGAATCGTCATCGCACGATCATTAGCATTGTCATCTCATGATCATCAGCATTGTCATCACACGATCATCAGCATCGTCATCATACGATCATCAGCATCATCATCATCACACAATCATTAGCATCGTCATCACACGATCATCAGCATCGTCATCACACGATCATCAATTTATAGGATGATCAATCCTACTCTCTTTAGGACATAGGTCCATGGATGATACAATCCAAATCAAGTTCTAGGATGATCAGTCCTTATCATTTTAAGACAAGTCTCATGTCTAGGGACGATGCAATCCCGATCCAGTTCTAGGATGATCAGTCCTTATCCATTTAAGACAAATCTCATGTCTAGGGATGATGCAATCCCGATCACGTACATTTTGAACCGAGGTCCAGGGATGATGCAGTCCTATCTTCCATTCTCGGAGACACTTGTCTACAGTTCACTTTAGGACTGAAGTCCAGGGACGATCCAATCCTTTTTCTTTCTCGGAGACATCTGTCTACGGCTCACTTTAGAACTTGAGTTCAAGGATGATGCAATCCTATCATGTCCACCAAGGACTTCATTCTCGGAGACATCATGTCTACGGCTCACTTTAGGACTGACGTCCAGGGATGATCCAATCCTTTTTCTTTCTCGGAGACATCTGTCTACGGCTCACTTTAGAACTTGAGTTCAAGGATGATATAATCCTATCATGTCCACCAAGGACTTCATTCTCGGAGACATCATGTCTACGACTCTTTTCAGGATGATGCAATCCTCACATGTATTCTCATCAATACAGGTACAAGTATCCTCATCCATACAAGTACATTTTAATCAATACATGTATCATAAAAAAATATGTATTCTTACTAATACATTACTAATACATCCAATATCATAAGCATGTATTCTCACTAATACATCAAAAGCATGTATACATCTAGCATGCATTCTCTATCAAAAGCATGTATACATCTAACATCAAAAGCATGTATTCTTACTGATACATCTAGCATGTATACATCTAACATCAAAGGCATGTATACATCTAACATCAAAAGCATGTATTCTTACTGATACATCTAACATGTATACATCTAACATCAAAAGCATGTATAAGTAATAACTAAGTGTTTTAAGCATAAGAATCCTAAATCTAAATAATTCTAAGTATCTAGGTGTGGTGAACAGGTAACCTTATCATCAACTTGTGTTTGATGAGGCAATCTCATCATTAGTGACTATGCTACTCCCCCTTTCGAGGAGGGTCCTTTTGAACTACACCAAGCTTGTCTCGGAAGTGTTCAAATTTTACTCGAGACAGAGGTTTGGTCAAGATATCCGCAATCTGATCCTCAGTACTTACATACTCGAGCTTGATAGCTCCTCTCTGCACCATATCTCATATATAAAAGTATTGGATCTCTATGTGTTTTGACTTATCGTGGAATACAGGATTTTCTGTCATCTTAATGCAGCTTTGATTGTCACACATAATCATAGTGGGATCCATTTCTAAGTCAAACACTCCAGATAGTAGTTTCCGAAGCCATACTGCTTCACAGCTGGCAGAGCAGGCAGCTATGTATTCTGCTTCAGTAGTACTGAGGGCCACACTGGATTGTTTCTTGTTGTACCAAGAGATCATGGCAGATCCAAGACCATAACATCCACCTGATGTACTTTTTCTGTCTGAGACACTTCCTGCCCAATCAGAATCTGAGTAACCATGTAACTTGAGTTCATGACCTCCAAGATAATATAAACCAAAATCCAATGTCCCTTTTAGGTATCTCATCACATGCTTTGTAGCTATTAAATGGACCTTTCTAGGTTCTACTAGATACTGACTTAGAGTATTTACAGCGAAGCAAATATTTGGCCTGGTATTTGTTAAATACATTAATGACCCGATGATTTGTCTATATAGAGTTAGGTCCACTAGTTCTGATGAGTCATTAACTAATATCTTTAGGTTGGAGTCCATGGGAGTGGCCATGGGTTTACATTCCAGCATATCAAACCTTTTTAGAATTTCCACAGCATACTTACCTTGATTCAGAAAGATTCCTTTTGGTTCTTGCCATACTTCTAGACCTAATAAGTAGTGCATTAATCCGAGATCTTTCATCTCGAATTCTGAAGAAAGCTTCTTCTTGCTTTCAATAATCTGTTTCTCATTTCCAGTTAGAAATAGATCATCTACATATAACAACAATATAACTGGTTCATCATCCATCACTTTGAGGTAAAGATTGGGGTCAGCATTACTCTTGGTAAAGCCCATGCTTGTTAAGAAGTTGTCAATCCTTCCGTACCAAGCCCTGGGGGCTTGCTTCAATCCATATAATGCCTTTTTCAGTTTGCATACATGAGTCCTTCTGGCTTAACCTCAAACCCTTGTGGTTGTTCTATGTATACTTCTTCTTCAATTACACCATTCAGAAAAGCTGTCTTAACATCCATTTGGTGTAATTTCCACTTCATCATGGATGCAAGTGCCATGATAGTTCTAATTGAAGTATACCTAGCAACTGGTGCAAATGTTTCTTCATAGTCAATTCCCTCCTTTTGAGAGAATCCTCTGGCTACAAATCTTGCCTTGTATTTTTCAATGCTTCCATCTGCAGCATGTTTTATTTTGAAGATCCATTTGGAAGAAACCACACTTTTATATTTTGGTTTGGGAACTATATCCCAAACATCATTTTTCATTATTAACTGATATTCTTCTGTCATTGCTTCTACCCATTCTTTCTTCTGAGTTGCCTCTTCATAGCTAGTAGGTAGTTGATGCACAAGATCACACATCAAGGCCATATAGTTGGACACTAGCTTTGGTTTCTTTCTTTCTCTGGTGGATCCTTCAGGAGATCCATATCTTTCAGCCCCTTGAATAATATCTCTAGCCCATGCTGGCCTTCTTTTCTTAGATAAATCTGTAATAAGAGGTTCTTGTGGTTCCAACATGTCATGGTCCTCTGGTGAATCATTTTCAGGAATGTGAACAGCCTCTGTGATTCTGGGAGAGGGATCTTCTTCATAGATTTCTTCAAGTTGGCACTTCCTAGATTTCTTGAGAGCTGCTTCTTCATCAAATGTTACATCTCTACTGATTTCTATATGATGAAAACCTGGTATGTAAATCCTGAAGGCTTTGGATGATTCACAATAACCAACAAATATTCCCTTCTTACCAGAAGGATCCAACTTGGTTATCTTTTCTTTTGGAATGTGGATGTACACAGGACACCCAAATATTTTAAGATGACTTACCTCAGGCTTCTTTCCTGTAAACACTTCTTCTGGAGTTTTGAAATCAAGAGCACTATGAGATAGTCTATTTTGCACATATACTGCTGTCTTGGCTGCTTCAGCCCATAGATACATGGGAAGATCCTGGTCATGTATCATAGTCTTCATAGCTTCCATGATGGTTCTATTTTTCCTCTCAACAACCCCATTTTGTTGGGGATTGTAGGGAGTGATTAGTTCTCTCTTAATTCCGGCTTCTTTACAAAATTCTTCAAATTCTTTTGAAGTATATTCTCCACCATTATCTGTTCTGAGAATCTTGATTCTCTTTTCTGAGAGATTTTCTATTAGAGCCTTGAACTCTTTGAACTTTCCAAAGACTTCATTCTTACCTTTTAGAAAGTATATCCAAGTTTTCCTTGAATGGTCATCAATAAATGAAAGATAGTATTCAAACCCACTTAGAGAAGTGGTGGGCATTGGACCACATACATCTGAGTGTATTAGCTCCAAGATGCTCTTGGTCTTTGTTTCACTCCTTGGAAAGGGGTTCTTGATATTCTTCCCTTTCTTACACCCTTTACATGAGCCATCATGATCAGCCTTCAAGTCTGGTAACCCTATGACCACCTTGCTTACATAAGGTAATGCTTTGTAGTTAATGTGAGCTAATCTTCTATGCCATAGCTCACTGGGACTAGAGATTTCATGAGCAAGGGCAGTTTCTGGATGACCCTTGAGCTTATAGAGACCTCCTTCTTCTTCACCAATGACAACTGCATCTTTAATTGACTTTCCTTTGGACCACATGAGTACTTGTCCATCTATGAAAGCCACCCTAAAGCCTTTCTTATCTAGTGCTGAGATAGAGAGAAGGTTCTTCTTTAAACCTGGTACATATAAGACTTCTTTCATCTTCAAGGGTGTTCCAGAATCAAGCTTGTAGCTTGCTTCACCAATTCCCTTGATGGGATATTGATAATCATCTCCTAGAGATACCTCTTGGGGTGAGGACTTTTCTTCAATTCTTGAGAAAGTTTTCTTTTGACCTGTCATGTGCTTTGAAGCACCACTGTCAATGAGCCATGTATCTTCACTAGGAGACACAGATCCAGAGAGTGCAGAAAATAGGACATATTCTTCTGGATCTTCTTTCTTTACTTTAGATCTTTTCCTTTGAGGCCTTTCCTCCTCCTCCTCTTCTTCTTCTTCTTCTTCACTATTATTTTCTGCCATATGTGCATGATGTCTTTTTTGAACAAAATTCTTCTTCTTCTTTCCTGGAAGAGTACAGTCTTTAGCATAGTGTCCTAGTTTAAAAAAATTATAACATTGGACTGTGGAGAGGTCTCTTTCTGAGTTTGTTCCTCCTTTCGTTTTGGATCTATGAGAGGGTTGAGACCTTTTGTAGTTCACTTTCTTGAAGTGGCCTCTCTTTCTTCTTTTGGTGTGGGTGGCCAAGGCTTGGTCATCCTCCTTGAGAAGAGCTTCTCTGTTGGCTACCCTAGCCTCTTCTTGAACACAGTCCTCCCATACTACATCAAACTTCATGCTTTCTTTTCTGGCACACATGGTTTGTATGAAAGATTCCCAAGGTCTAGTGAGACCATTTAGGGTTGTCATCACAAGTTCATCTTCATCAAGAGTATCACCAATGGCATCTAATTGCTCCTTGATTAGAGAGACTCTTGAGAAGTAATCTTGAATGGATTCTCCTTTGTGCATCTTGGTACTCTTCAACTGAGTCCTTAGATTCATCTTCCTATTGATGTTCTTTCCTTCATACATCCTTCCTAGGGCATCATACATTTCCTTTGGAGTCTTCTTGGAGGCCACTTGGGGAATCAAGTGGTATTTAATAGAATTAGCTATGATTCTCTTTGCCCTAATCAAATCCTTCCTATGCTTCTCTTTGGCTTCATCTCCTTCTGGTTCTGCAACTTCATCCTTGATATAATGAGCAAGATCATTCTCTTCAAGTATGAGACCAATTCTGTACTTCCATGCCCGGAAATTCTCTATACCTTCTAGCTTGTCTTCAAGATTAGTATTTGGAGCCATCTTCTCTTGGGGGAGTCCAAGAGACAGAGTTTTACTTACCTGGAAATATTACCTTTTTGCTTTTCTAGATCCTGGGACAAAATTTCTGGTTTTATCGCACTTTTGATAGAATTAGGGTTTGACTTTTCCGGAGTTCTACCCAACCAAAAAGTTTGATCTAGAGCTCAAAAGAATGGTCTTGAGAAGGGCTATCCAGCCATGTAATCAGATTTCAACAATACCAACTTTCTGCTGAAACCAATTTCTCACTTATCGCACTTTTGGTAGAATTAGGGTTTGACTTTCCCAAAGTTATACCCAACCAAAAAGTTCGATCTAGGGTTCAAAAGAAAGGTCTTGAGAAGGGCTATCCAGCCATGTAATCAGATTTCAATAATACCAACTTTCTTCTGAAATCCTAATCTTCACCGGAAAGAGAGAGAGAGAGATTCTTACCTTGTGAAAGATGTCCTATTCAGTCTAGCTTTGATACCATGTTAAGTTTAAACCAAATAGACTAGCAAGATCATTGAAAGAAACACAATCACAAGATAGACACAGAATATACCCTGGGAAACCCTCATGGGGTAGAAAACCCAGCAAAGCTTTCCTCAATAAGATGATCAACCAAAATACAAGATGTGCTCCCTCCTTCTTTGTCTACTTAGCAGATCTCCCAGACAAGTACGCTATCTTTCTCAAGTGAGTGAGTGTGTCTAATGAGGAGTTCACCTCCTCTATTTATACTAACTCCTCACTGACTAAAATACCTAATCGGGCCAACCTCTCCTGGAGAAGCCTAATAACCCCTAAAGTACAAGATCAGGGCCGACCCCCACATGGTGGGTCTAATAACCTTAGTTACCACAAACCCTCGGAGGAATAAACATCTCCGGATACATAATAGGGTTACTTCGGAGGGATGAAAACATCTCCGGAATAATAATGTACAAATATAATATTCTTAGAAGTTACAATATTCAACAAACTATGTGACCAAAAAAG
The DNA here is from genome assembly GCA_027924585.1 of Larix kaempferi. Taxonomy (NCBI): domain Eukaryota; kingdom Viridiplantae; phylum Streptophyta; class Pinopsida; order Pinales; family Pinaceae; genus Larix; species Larix kaempferi. The sequence goes on from BSBM01000435.1 coordinate 16,345,846, forward strand.
GAGCATGCCAATTGTTGGGATTTGGGAAGCGGAATGTTCCTTTTCTAATTTTTCCTATAACTCATTTAAAATCCTATAAGTTACAAAAATATTTGGGTTTGGTGATGATGTACCCCTCGTGTTTCTCCTCTTGCCCAGTTGGATTGAACTCCAACAACGACGCTTCCTCAATCGAGGGGATTTTGTCCAAATTCACAGAGCCATCGCCATCAAGTGGAGACTCATAAAACCCCATTAAGCCCTATATATTGTGATATTACATCATATTAGTACTAAATTTATTGGTCATATAGGACCCTAATTGTAATTATGTATGCTCTAGAATTGTAATTGTACCCTTTATCTCCTTATATATATACCAAGGGGATCTAGTTTAGAATTATCTAATCTCATAAATTGTCTTGTGTATTTAGTACATTTTACGAGGTTTCTCCCTCAAAGAGGTTTTTTATTCATCTCTTTTATTTAGTATTAAGGATTGGATTACTCTTTCTTGGTTATTTATGCTCTTTTGGGGAATTTGTTGCATAACATTTGGCATCAGAGCTTGGACACTTCCAAAATGAGTCATCTTGGAATTTTCACTATAACGTTGTGTCTAGGATGTTTCAGAAAGTGAAACATAGAGGAGCCATAGAGGACATATTGAACTATCTTTGGTATGAGTTTCAAATCTTGAATCATTATAGGTTTGGCGTTATACCTTGTGGAAGTTAGGGTTTCTGACTAGTCCAAAAACTAGTCTCAAAGAGGTGTTTTGGGAAAAACTATAATATTGGAATATTGAAAGATACAAATTAAGAAAGACTTATTTAATATGAAATAAAAAGGAATTTAGTATCTTCAATAGCAATTGAAAAATCAGATCCTAAAAATTGTACACGTGGTAGGTCATACACTTTAGCTCTCCCGAAAGGGACAAAATTAATAAGTGTTGGGAAACTTACTACAACTTTTTATTGGAACATTATAATCAGGTTAGACATGTGGAATTGGAGAGAAGACATATCAAAGAAAAAAATTCAGACTTAGAGGTATTGAAATTTCAGAGTTACCTCGATTAGAAGGTCGACTAACAAGATAGTCTCCAAATCAGGGTTTTAAAAGATATGCTATTTTGAATTTTGCTTAACTTTTGACTAGAAGGTATGATTTGGATGATTCAAAAAGTAGAATAAACAGAAAATAGAGATGATATCTATTAAATATTAGTGGGATAAAATGGAAAAGGGTGGAGGAAAAAAATCTACAACCCTTAAACCTCTTGAAGGCTCCAATATGACAGAAGAGGATCAAGAAGATATGAACTATGACTTGTCCAAGTTTTCCATCCGATTAGGAAACCTTGGAAATAAAATTATGGTAAATAATTTGAAATTCTTAACATTCAAAGAAGATATGAAAAATAATATTGAAAATATATCTAATAAAGAGGATCTCATGGCAATGAAAGAATTCATCTTAGGGCGATGGCCATCAAAGAGATGGACAACAAAGAGGATCTAGTAAAGATGACCAATGATATGGATAGTAAATGGGATCTTCAAGAGGTGAAGGAACTATTGAACAAGATAAGACATAGCTTTGTTCCTCATTATTCTACTCAAGAAAAGGATAAGGAGGAAAAGAAGGACTCGTTCCAATCACAGATTGAGAAAGTTAAAAACCAACTGGAGAATAAAAGGTTCAATTATCTGACACATGATCATTCATAATTACATAATATAATTCATCAAGGGTTCAACTTCAGTCCAAGGAACTACTTCATTCCTAAGTTTAAAATGAGAAAGTTTGATGGAAATGTTCCAATAACATGGATATTTTAGACAAAGCAATTTTTTTATCTACACCAAGTGCCAACATTGAAAAAGGTAGCTATTGCATCCTTGTATTTAGAGCCTAATGAATTTTTATGGTGCCAATGGATTTTTTACTGTAAAAAGGACTCTATTGTATCTTGGTCTATATTTATGGATGAATAAATTTCACATTACGGGGATATTAAGATCAACACATTCTTCAGCTAGTTGATAAATCTTAAGCAAAAATGTCCAATTACAAAGCACATCAAGCAGTTTCAAAAGTTAATTCTTAAAGTGAAGAATATTCTAGAAGATAATTTGTTGGATCTCTTTATGGTCACTTTAAAGGAGAATATTCAACATGAGGTATATATCTTTGATCCTAAATAATTGGAGAATGTTTTTAGTTTGTCAAGTAAAATTGAATGTAAAAATAGAGCGCTAGAAGGAGGGACTGTAAATAAAAATATGGCTATTAGAAGAACTTCCATAAAAAACTATAGAGAGGGAAATGTTTCCTCTCCCAACTCTCCTCATCCTAATCCTACAAGGTTGACACCTCAACAAGTGGAGAAAATAATAGTAAAGGGACTATGTTTCAATTGTGAAAGTAATTATAGTAAAGGGCATATGTGTAGCGAGAAGAAATTGTTCTACATTGACCGTGAAGAGGAAGATGATCCAAATCTAGGACAACTTAAAGACGTGAATATAGAGTATATTAATCCAAGCATATCTTGTCATTCGTTGGTTGGAATTAGCACTCCTCAAACTCTCAATATAGAAGGATATATCAAAAAGAGAAAGGTAACATTGTTGATTGATTCTGGTAGTACCCATTACTTCATTGATTGCATATTAGCCAAAATTATCAACTCCTTTATATATCCCACACAAGAATATCATGTAATGATTGAATATGTAGGTACCATAAATTGTTCAAGGAAGTTCCATGGTATTAAGGTTATTATGAGTGAGTATTCATTTGATAGCCCAATGATTGCAATGCAAATGGGTGGTGTTGATGTTGTACTAGGGGTCCAATGGCTACAATAATTGGGAACAATGGATCTTAATTTCCAGGAACTATTCATGAGATTCGCCTCAGAAGGAAAATAATTTTAACTCAGAGGTATTCTATGGAAACTGTAGAAGCGAAAGCTATAAATAACATAAATGTTATGCAGTTGAATGTATAATTTTTATTGAATGAATGATAAGATGATTACAATGCTCCTCGTGATGATATCCTTATAGCATTGAATGGTCACAAGGTGAATGGGTATGTAGCTTTTGACTTTTCATTAATGCTAATCATATTTTAATTTTTAATACTTAATATTTGTGTATATATTGTTATGTTTGTTACATTGTCGCCCTCTTAAGGAATGCTTTGTCCTCAAAGCATAATAAATAAGATTCCTCTACCTGAGCATGCTTCCATAGTGGAGACATCTTTGTCTTTGAGTACTTTTAGAAAATCACTTGGGCTTCCTTTTTGAGCATTCATGAGATTCTTTTGCAAGGTGTGCAGTAGACCCTGACGTATTTTGACCTAGTGATTTAACTTAAAATTTTGATTCTTCTTAGGCATAAATATCTCTTTTTTTGTTCTATGTTCTTATGTGCTTTTTTTCTCGTGGTTGTAATTCACCTTCTTTTGGAGTGGAATTTTTACCATGTAAGTGAAATTCCATGAATATTTTTTCAAGGTTAGTTGTATAAGTGCTCAATTGTGACAACCATTCTACACCTAGCACCATATCCATCCTATCGAGCGGTAGCGCATGAAATCCTTATTGCAATTCTAATCCTTGTATTTGAACTGATATTTTATGAAATATCTCTTTGTTGTTGACGTTATGTCCATCAAAACCCTTAACAACGAGTTCCTATGTGGGGTACACAAAATAGTTTAACTTTTTTGTGACACTGATGTCTACATAGTTATGAGTACCACCGGAGTCTACAAGTATTGTTAGTTCCTTGTTTTTTACAATTCTTGTGAGATTCAATGTCTTGGATTGTGAGTTTTTGGTCTTAACCGTAGATGAAATTATCATTTTTTTTGCCTCTTTTTTGGAACCTTGATCTCATTAGTCTTCCTAAGATGAGGAGGGCTCTATTTGGTGGTTACTTGTGTTTTACTTTTTCAATCATTTCGCTCTTGTGGCACATCATCATCACTATTATTCAATTTTGTACATGAAATTGATGATAGTGATATGTTTCATGGTATTTCATCATTGTTTGAATCTAAGTTGTATGTTATAGTGATTTCATTTTATGGATTCAACACATATATGTGTTTTTTGTCCACTATTCAATGGTAATGTAATGACGCATATTCATATATGTGCCGTGTCTAGTGTTTCCCACATTTACGACAAGGGTTTCCTTCTTTTTGTCTATTTCAGAATGGGTATATTTTTTAATCTCTGAACGTGCTATAATTGGATGAATTTGTCATAATAGAAGTCTCATGTTGAGTATGAGCTTCCTTTCGATTATTTTTTCCATGATTCTGGCCTCCAATAAATTCCTTGGTCTTGAAAGTTTTAGCTCGCTACAGGTAATGGGATTCAACCTTGAAACATATAGTCTTAGCAATTGATCATCTGTAAGGTCAGGGAATCTTGTAGCTAGGACTTCCCATTCATGAGTATATTTATTCATCGTCCCTGTTTGCTGCAAATGAGTGAACCTAGTAAAAGTGTCGTCTTATTCATGATCATGAAATCACTTAAGGGAATAGTTTGTGAACATTTTCCAATTTATGGATAACCCACTAGTTTTCTTAGGCCACCAAGTGAACCAATAATACACATCGCCTTCTAGGTACATGGATTCCATCGATATTTTTTCTAGTTCGTTAGTATGTGGGTTCATAGATAAGATTCCTTCGATTTTATTGACCCATGCGATAACTTTCCGATTGTTTAATCCATCATACTTAGGAAGCTCAATCTTGATGTTATTCCAATAACCCGTGTTATATTTATATCTCTGATGACTTGGATTTTTTTGGGGGGGGCTTGGTGGTGGTCTTATATATGCTAATGGTTCTGATGATAATGCATCTACCCTTTCCGTTAGGTTAACAATTTTTCTGTGTGATCACAAATTATGCCCATTACTTCTTCCTTGTCCTTGTTCCAATGTTTTGTCACCTCTAACCATTGTTCTTCAGACTCTTTTCCTACCTTGTTAACTTTTTCTAAGAATAATTTATGTGTGTTCTCAATTAGTCTATCGATTTTGTCACCTAACTCTTTCTATCCATCCATTAATTCTTTTTGACCTTTCTCAACATTATCGAGACGATATCTTATGTTGTTGACTTCAACTTTATAATGGTTTAAATTGGCATTTAATTCTTTGTTGTTCGCCATCTTGGGGTAGTCTTCTTTGTGGAACCCACCTTTTATGCAGTTTAATATATATCCCCTTTCTAATTATTATTTTTTATATATTTTGACTTATATGTCAAGGTAAAAAAAACAAATTTCCCCTTATAACTTATAAAAATGGATGACTTGTTAATTGAATTTATAAATGCTCTATTTAGGAAAAAAAAGAATGCCAATTAAAAATAAAAAATAAAATAAAACTTGTGACTATATGGATTGGGAAACAATGGCATGGATTAATCGCTTAATTGCACAATTCGAGCGTTGTGCAGATGGAATATGGAAGCGTACAAAAAGGTATGGATTGGAAGGTAGAGATTGAGTAGAATGTATGGGCATGATTATTTGGTAGAGTACGAAATTGTGAAATTGTACGAAATTGTCGTGGTTGGGTGTTGTATGGAATCACACAGAATTGATTTCCACAATAGTGCACGTTAATTATAAGGATGATATATGGAACATAGAATGGAACAACGATGTATGGAATAGACAAAATGTCGATGTAATTGTACGACTGGATTCTATAATGTATATTATTATACAACCCAAAAGTAATTTTTTTGCTCTAATACCAGTGTAGCAACAGAAGTTGTAATTAAAATAAATGTTCTGTAATTGAATGTCTAATTTTTATTGAATGAATGATAAAATGATTGCAATGCTCCTCATGACAATATACTTATTACATTGACTGGTCATGAGGTGAATGGACATGTCACGTCCCCTCCCATCATTCCAAACCACGGAGGGAACATGAATGTAACATGGGGGTGTCTGATTCTTCTCCAAAGCCGTAAGCTAAATTTTTGCCATTTAAATAAAATGCATACTTGAATTATAGAGCGGAATTAAAACATAATAATACACACAGAGACTAGAATGCATCAGCATATCTATCCCAAGCAGATGATGAATCAACAAACAGAGAATCAATACCATTCTTATGCTATGCACAAGCTTCGTATCAACCATATTAAGATATTCATTTCACCTCATTAACATGAATAATTAACATTCAGAATTAACACATTGCAAAACACAGAATGCATATAATTTAAACACAGAGAACACTTATCTTTGACATGAAGTTGTCCAAACAACTGGCTATGTGAGAGCAACGTTCCTCCCAACCATAGATCTTTGTCCAGCCTATATTCTTTCAGCTGAGAGATCACCCCCGAGCTGGGTTATGCATCCACTAAGGAGGAACTAGATGGGCTTACTCACAACCATGGTTTCACTCAACAACTATGCTAAGCTAACAGATAGAGGAGGGCCATGCTAAGCCTGCTATCTAAACCAAAGAGTTATAGGCATCTCAAGTTGATTCAAATAGTCAAGGCACCCGCAGTACCTACCACACCCAACACAAGGAAGGTCCCCTTCTCTGCTGCACAATCCCTCAAGCGTCCCTTCCCTCCAGTGCTCTTCAGGATGGGAATAGAAAGGTCCAAGCTTCTAAATCCTTGAGATTCCATCATTCACTGGGTTTATCAAGCATTCCCAACCTCTGTTCTGGAATTCACACTTAAATTTCTCAATTCAGTGACCAATTAACTCAATCCCATCACTGGACTTCTAGGTTATAAAAAATGGGTTTTTCTATGGATTTAAGGGTATTTAATGCTCTCAAATTTGCCCCAAGTTTCATACCTATGGATCCCCCATTGGATTTTACTATCAATACCAAATTCTGGGAGTTTATGGCTCTTCAAAATGTGGGTTCTTGCAAAGTTTCGATTTCTATTTTTTCTCACTGCTGGGAATTCGTAATGGATGAAAAATGAAGCTGCGGTGTTCAACAATGGAATGGGAATGAGGAAGAACCCATTCCCATGAGATAGAGTGACTTGTGGTACAAGAAAAATAGATCTCATACCTGCCATACGAATTTATGAGCTACCCATGCTCCATTGAAGCCATGGATTGAATTCTTCAACAACTTCCTTACAATGGAATTAAATGTCAGCAAGGAAAGTCAAATGGGTTCTCACAATGACATTTGGCAGCATATGGTTCATCCCCACAACCCCCTCACCACTGCCTAGTGGAATACACATTGCCCCTTCTCATTCGTTGCTTCCATAGCCAGTTTTGGTATTTTATTGCAATATCAAATATTTACATCATTTACAATATTCCATGGCTTAATATCTCATGGGTAATAAAATATCAAATACTTGTCCATTTTAAATAAAATCCGAACATACACTAGCGGGGCCTTGGCCTTGAGCTCCACACTAGGAAAACACACATCGCATGTATACAATATTTACATTAAAAGCCAAAATTTCGTAAGGGTCAAAATTGGGGTATTACATTCCCTTCCCCCTTAGAACAACACCGTCCTCGGTGTTCTCAAAACTGAACAAAAATGAGAATGCCTCTCTCATGGCATCCTCCAGCTCCTATGTAGCCTCATCGGGACTAAGGTGCTCCCATTGGACCTTTACCTGCCTGATGGCTCTGTTCCAGAGCAAAGTGACCTTCTTGTCGAGGATGCGCATAGGCTCTACTTGGACCTCTCCCTCGGGTTCCACCTGTATCACATTCCAATCAATCATATGATTATGATCATGTACATACTTCTTAAGCAAAGATACATGAAAAACATTATGAGCTCTTATGTTAGCAGGCAATGCAACTATATATGCAACTGGCCCCCATCCTATCTAGGACTTCAAAGGGCCCACAATATCTTGGTGACAACTTGGCACAACTCCCCAACTTGAGAGAGATTTTCCTTCGTTTCATTCTCAAATAAACATGATCCCCAATCTAAAATTCCTTTTGCACTCTTTTCAAATCTGCATAACTCTTTTGCATGTCCTGAGCTGTCTTTAAATTTTGCCTGATCTTAGCAACTTCTTGTTCCATTTCCTTGATCATCTGTGGTCCAAGTACTACCCTGTTCACCGTGCTATCCCAATTCACTGGAGTCCTGCACTGCTTGCCATACAATGTCTCAAATGGACTCATCCCCAATGATGCACGATGTCCATTATTGTATGCTAATTCTACCAACTGTAGGTAATCTTCCCACTTGGATGGTTTATCCATCACATACATTCTTGGCATGTCTTCAAGAACCTGATTCACCCTCTCAGTTTGGCCATATGTTTGAGGATGATATGTTGTACTGAAATTCAATCTAGTTCCCAATTCCTGAAGCAATCCTTTCCATAAATTGGAAGTGAACTTTGTATCACGATCATAAATTATTGCCTTGGAAAATCCATGTAATATGAATATCTCTCTCATGAAGATATTTGCAATGTCATTAGCCTTGTGACTGGACTTGACTAGAATAAAATGAGCTACCTTTGATAGCTTGTCCACCACAACCATAATTGAATCATGCTTCTTCACTGTCATGGGAAGACCTGTTATAAAATAAATAGAGATCACTTCCCACTTCCATTCTGGAATGGGTAAGGGATGCAGCAATCTTGCTGGATGTTGGTGCTTTGCCTTGACTTGTTGGCACTTCTGACACCTAGCAATGTACTCAGCTATGTCCTTCTTCATACCATGCCAAAAGTATTTCTTTCTTGCTGCTGTTATAGTATTTTGATATCCTGGGTGTCCATAGTATGGCATTTGATGTATTTCATCCATCACTAGCTTCTTCAAATCTGCACTATTTGGAATGTATAGTCTAGTACCATGATAAATGAGAACATCATCATCACCCAGCTGATATCTTGCACACGCTTCATCCACATTACCCTGCTGCAACTTTTCTTTAATTTGAAGGCAAGTTTCATCACTGCCTTGGGCTTCAAGAACTCTTGTCTTCAAATCTGATTTACACACACTTAATGCTACACATGAAATTTTCTGCTAAGAGCATCTACAACCTTATTCTCTTTCCCTTTTACATGCTTAATTTCAAAATCAAATTCACAAAGAAATTCTATCCATCTAGCTTCCCTGGCATTCAAGTTTGGTTGATCAAACAAATACTTCAAGCTCATGTGGTCTGTTCTAAGCTCGAATATCCTTCCCATCAAATAATATCTCCACATCTTGAGAGCATGTACTATGGCTACTAATTCTAAATCATGTGTGGCATAATTCTTTTCATGCTCTTTTAACTTCCTTGACTCATAACAGATCACAATTCCTTCTTGCATGAGCACTCCACCTAGCCTTTCAATGCAAGCATCTGTGCACACTACAAAATCCTTCTTTGGATCTGCTATCTTCAAAATAGGAGCACTGGTAAGTGACTCCTTTAATTGCTGAAAGCTTTTCTCACATTTTTCAGACCATACAAACTTTATATTCTTCCTTTGCAATGAAGTGATTGGATGAGCTATCTTGGAGAAGCCTTCAATAAACCTTCTTTAGTAACCAGTAAGGCCCATAAAAGATCTAACATCTGAAACATTTTTGGGAGTAGACCAATCCATGATGGCATTAATCTTCTCTAGATCAACTGCAATTCCTTCTTCTGAAATGACATAACCCAAATATTGCACCTTCCTTTGATAGAATTCACACTTGCTTAACTTGGCATACAACTGATGTTCTCTAAGGACTTGCAACACCATCCTTATGTGTTCCTCATGCTCTTCTTCATTCCTTGAATAGACAAGAATGTCAACCAAGAACACAATCACAAACTTATCCAAATATTTGCTAAAGACACTATTCATGAGACACATGAATGTAGCAGGTGCATTGGTAAGACCAAATGGCACCACAGTGAACTCATAATGACCATATCTAGTTCTGAAAGTTGTCTTGTGAGTGTCTTCTTCTTTTATCCTCACTTGATGATAACCAGACCTTAAGTCAATCTTCCAAAACACCTTAGCTTCCTTCATTTGGTCAAATAAGTCATCAATTCTTGGCAATGGATACTTGTTCTTGACTATCAATTTATTAAGCTTCCTGTAATCAATACACAGCCTTAAAGTCCCATCCTTCTTCTTAACAAATAACACCGGTGCTCCCCAAGGAGACACACTAGGCCTGATATACTTCTTGTCCATTAACTCTTGCAGCTACATCTTCAACTCTACCAATTCCGGTGTACTCATTCTATAAGGAGCTTTGGAATTCGGTGCTACCCCTGGAACAAGATCGATGGTAAAATTAATATCTCTTTTTGGTGGTAGTCCCGACACTTCATCCGGAAACACATCTTGGAACTCTTGCAACAATAGGAAGTCTTCTATCATTGGACCTTTTTCCTTTAACGAATCTGATATACGAACTGCATATAATTGACAACCTTTCTTGTTAAACTTTTTCAACTGTAAGGTTGAAATCTGTCTTACTGAAACTTGCTTAGGAATTCCCCTTACCAACCTTGGTCTTCCCTTTTCATCAATGCATTCAAGTGCTTTCTCATAACAATCCAACTTGGCTCTATGCTTTTCCAACCAATCCATGCCAATTAAGGAATCATACGATCCCAATGGTAATACATTTAATTCTGCATGTGTGTAGAGTCCATTCAATTCTATGGGGCACTCTACCACTACATCACTAACTTTTCTCTTGGTCCCTGTGGCTAATTGAACTAGCCAAGATTTATTATGCTTCATTTTTCTAAGAGAACAACCTTCTACCACTTTTGGAGAAACATAACTATGAGTAGATCCTGGATCAATCAAAACAGAAATAGATTGCTTAGCAATCTTACCCTCAACTTCCACCACTGATGATTGATGGTTTTCCTGATGATTATCCAATGCTGAATAAATTCGAGGCGTTTCCCTTGCCATGTCCTCCACTGTAGCTACTCCCTTTAAGTTGTGCAACCTTCAAGGATTCTCCTTCCGATGTGGACAATCCTTTAGCATGTGGTTTTCTCCACATCCCCAACACTGAAGTGGCCCTTTTGATGCTTTGTCTGCTGCTACTGCTGGCTTGAATCCACTCATTTCTTTCTGTCCCTATGGAAAGGTTATGGGATGACTTTTGAATGGTGGTTTAAGGACACTCTTCTTTTGATCAAACCTCCCTCTTGGCTTTCCTTTCCATGCTAGGTTAACCTCTGATTTTTCTTTATTCTGCTCATAGCAATGCATTGCCATTCTAATGGCTTCATCAAGACTTGGTGGATTAACAAAATAAATCCTATCTCTAAAACTTTGAGGTAGACTTCCAAGGAAGCATTGGATTTTTACTCTCTCATCTTTAATGTAATCCACATACCTCAATAATTCCGAAAATTTATGGACATGTTCTTCCATAGATTTTTTTCCCAACCTAAATTCATTGAACTCTTTTCTCTTACTGTCATAATACCTAGTAGAAAGATATTTTTCCTTGAAGTACTTCTTAAATCTCTCCTAGCTGACCTTCCTTTCACTGATCCCTTTCACTTGCAAGAGGTTGTCCCACCAAATTGAAGCTCTACCATTTAGATTGTAAATGACAATTCTGGCTTTTTCATTTCTCGAGTAGTCCTGAATTCTGAAATATTTCTTCATTCCAAGAAGCCATGCCTCTGCCTCTTGGCCAGTCTTGTTTTCTCCATCAAATGTGGGAGGCCTTGCCTTCCTGAATTCTCCCAGTGGGATGCCTTTGAACTTCCTTCTTCCATCAAATATCCTGGGCATATACCTTGAACTTATTTGAGAACCTCTGGAGTCACATGATTTGCTGGAAGAAGATCTAGAGGAAGGTGTTCTATGCTTGTTTCTCACAGAACTTCATTGGGCTTGGAGTCCTCTTCTTTGAATGACCTCTAGAGCGACTTTCGGCATCCCTTCCTTCTTCACCTACATTGCTTGGGTTGGACCCAAGGTTTATCTTTTGTTGCATATCAGTGAGGCTTTGCAAAATAGCAGCATTGAGTTGGTTTTGTTCTTCTTGAGCCTTCATCAACCTTTCATTGAAGCTCACCATGGTTTCAACCAAATTCTGAGGAGTTACTTGCTCCCTTTTGCCATTGGATTCAGTCTCAGCAATCCCCTCTTGCACATCTTCTCCTAGCACATCTTCTTCATGTCTATAAGGATATTGAGCATCGTTTATGGTCACCATTTTTCTTTGGAGACTCCCTTCCCTGTATGCTACTTCTACTACACTATTAAATCTTATGAGCTGCAAGCACTGTGCATTCTAAAAATATTTGTTAGACATCTTAGGAATGCTTATAGAAACATAAACACACAATATTTAACATAATCAAACTCATGGAATCATTCACATAGCTGTTATGTATTCATTTCTTTTGCTCATTCATGCAATTCTAGAAATTGCCCATATTGTCAACAATATGGAAAAACAGTCACTGGCACTTTCTGCTCCAATTATCTATGGTGTATTGTAACCCCATTCAAATTATGACCATGCAACATTGATCCTCGCTGGATAAGATTCCAATGCCTATCCACGTGCTCCATTCTGACTTCAGGTGTGGAAACTACATCACTTCAAAAATGACAACTTTCACTACAATTATGCACTTTTTACACAGTTGTAAAATATCATGAACTGCCAACTTCAGCCACCTGTAGAAGAAAATCTATAAGGATTCAGGAAAACTTTTATATCGGGAGAAGTTACTCCATACAACAAGGAACACTCAGCAACTCGTGGATCTCTGGTCCGATGCACCATTCATCTTCTATAAAATTGTGGGTTTAACTACTTTTCACTTTTAACATTTTTCCAAATTTTCAAATTTTGGGCCAAAAATGGCTATTTCCCAAACGGTGCATTTCTAGAAAATCTGTTTAACGTGAATTGTCCGTTTTAATGAAAATAATAAATGTTGAGTTCAGTAAATTTCTTGAATCATAATTACAAGGTCACTTTTATCCCCTGCAAGCTTTTCAAAATTTCCAAAAAGTGGCCCGGAATAGTGCTTTTTGGTCTTCTTGTACACCCCGACTCCACATCCTTTGGAGTTTGGCTCCAAAATTCCAAACTTAACACCGTTCCTGCTCCTTAAATGCTCTATATCAACTTCAGCTCAATCCGACCTTCTGTCAAGCGTCGAGACGCCAAAGTGTAAAAGCCATTAATTCCAATTTTATGCCAAATTGGAGCATAATGAGCTCAAGATCCTCACTGGTTCATTCATGGCTTCCGTTAATGGCCTCAAAATGCCACTGACTTCATCCAATTTTGATCCCGCATGCTCCTGTAATTCAAAAATCATTTTTTCGGGCTCTATACTCCTTTTTTTTTAACCTGAACCCGCAACCCGAAATCCGAAATTGCAGGTTCGGAATTGCGGAAATCCAAAACGCAATTTTCTAAAATTTTGCGTTCACGCAACTCGTAACCCGAAACCCGAAATCCGAAATTGCGGGTTTGGAATTGTGGAAATCTAAAACGCAATTTTTGGAAATCCTCATTCCCGTAACCCGAAATCCACAACTGTGGAACACTTCCATCCCTGCAACTTGCGGGGTTCATAACTCCTTCGTCCCTTGGCCAAGTGAGGCGAGTCTGGTGTCGTTGGAAAGCTGTTGGAGAGATTTATGCAATGGTGTGATTCTCTACCACATTTGATAACTCTGATCCTGCCGTTTTCCATATCAAAATGACGCCCCAAACTTCACCAATACCATGTTAAAACATTCTGTTACCTGCCTGTAACTCAATGTTTGGCCCAAGCAACCCCAGTGCTACAACATGGGCTCTGATACCACTCTGTCACGTCCCCTCCCATCATTCCAAACCACAGAGGGAACATGAATGTAACATGGGGGTGTCTGATTCTTCCCCGAAGCCATAAGACTAAATTTTTTCCATTTAAATAAAATGCATACTTGAATTATACAGCGGAATTAAAACATAATAATACACACACAGACTGGAATGCATCAGCATATCTATCCCAAGCAGATGATGAATCAACAAATAGAAAATCAATCCCATTCATATGCTATGCACAAGCTTCGTATCAACCATATTAAGATATTCATTTCATCTCATTAACATTCAAAATTAACACATTGCAAAACACAAAATGCATATAATTTAAACACAGAGAACACTTATCTTTGAGATGAAGTTGTCCAAACAACTGGCTATGTGAGAGCAACGTTCCTCCCAACCATATATCTCTGTTTAGGCTATATTCTTTCAGCTGAGAGATCACCCCTGAGCTGGGTTGTGCATCCACTAACGAGAAACTAGATGGGCTTACTCACAACCATGGTTTCACTCAATAGCTATGCTAAGCTAACACACAATTGGGTTTATCAAGCATACAACAGACAGAGGACGGCTATGCTAAGCCAGTGAGCTCAGCCAAAGAGCTACAGGCATCTACAGTTGATTCAAACGGTCAAGGCACCCACAATACCTACCACACCCAACACAAGGAAGGTCCCCTTCTGTGCTGCACAGTCCCTTAGGCATCCCTTCCCTCCAATGCTCTTCAGGATGGGCATAGAAAGGTCCAAGCTTCTAAATCCTTGAGATTCCATCATTCACTGGGTTTATCAAGCATTCCCAACCTTTGTTATGGAATTCACAATTAAAATTTCTCAATTCGGTGACCAATTAACTCAATCCCATCACTGGACTTCTGGGCTATAAAAATTGGGTTTTTCTATGGATTTCGGGGTATCTAATGTCTCAAATTTGCCCCAAGGTTCATACCTATGGATCCCCCATTGGATTTTACTGTCAATACCAAATTCTAGGAGTTTATGGCTTTTCAAAACGTGGGTTCTTGCAAAGTTGCGATTTCTGTTTTTTCTCACTGTTGGGAATTCGTAATGGATGAAAACTGAAGCTGCGATGTTCAACAATGGAATGAGAATGAGGAAGGACCCATTCCCATGAGGTAGAGTGACTTGTGGTACAAGAAAAACAGATCCCGTACCTGCCATATGAATTTCTGGGCTGCCCATGCTCTATTGAAGCCATGGACTGAATTCTTCAACAACTTCCTTACAACAGAATTAAATGTCAGCAATGAAAGTCAAATGGGTTCTCACAATGACATTTGGCAGCATATGGTTCATCCCCACAACCCCTTTACCACTTCTTAGTGGAATACACATGGCTCCTTCTCATTCATTGCTTTCATAGCTAGTTTTGGTATTTTATTGCAATATCAAATATTTACATCATTTACAATATTCTATGGCTTAATAGCTCATTGGTGATAAAATATCAAATACTTGTCCATTTTAAATAAAATCCGAACATACACTAGCGGGCCTTGGCCTTGAGCTCCACGCTAGGAAAACACACATTGCATGTATACAATATTACATTAAAAGCCAATATTTCATAAGGGTCAAAATTGGGGTATTACAGGATACACACTTTTTGACTTTTTATTAATTCTAATCATATTTTAATTATTAATTATCAATATTTTTTCAATATATTATTATGTTTGTTATAGAAACCCTCTAAAGTTATAAGGTCTAACAACATGACGAAATTGTTGAAAAATGGACACCATGGAGTAATTGTACAATTGTGCTCACTAGATGTTCAAGCACCTATACCCTCTATTCTAGTGGATCTCCAACAAGTTATTGAAAAATATTCCAAGGTATTGGGAGAGATACCTAAAGGTCTTCCACCCGTTTGAGATCATGACCATGCTATTCACTTGAAACCAAGAAGTGTACAGATATGATAGGTTATGAATTTGAAATTATCTACAAAAAAGGAAAACAAAATGTGGTGGTTGATGCACTTTCAAGAAAGAAGATGACAACGAGGGATTACTTTGTTCTATTTCCATTATGCAATATAATTGGGTAGAAGAAACCAAGGACATAATGGAAACAAGATCAAAGGAATGCAAGTTTATCCAACAACTACAAGAGCTCCCCAATTCACTGGATAAATTTGTGTGGAAGAACCATTCACTATAGTACCAAGATCATCTATATTTATGTAAAAGTTATAAACTCAAATAGAAGATCCTTTTAGAATTTTACATTTCTCCTATAGGAGGACATTCATGGTTCTTTAAAACATACCACGTGATCAAGAAGCATTTCTTGTAGGAAGGTCTTAAAAATGATCTCCAAAACTTTGTGGCAGAATGTTTGGTTTGTCAACAAAACAAAGGAGAGACAATTAAGACACCAGGTCTTTTACATCCATTAACCATACCAAGTCTGCATTGGGAAGAGGTCTCAATGGAATTTATCACAAATCTATCGAATTCAGAAGGAAAGTATGTCATCATGGTAGGGGTAGATCGACTCACAAAGTATGCCCATTTGTGTTCTATTTATCATCCTTTTAAAGTAAGTACAATAGCTGCAACGTTCATGGAAACATTTCAAAAGCTACATGGAACCCCCAGGATTATTGTAAGTGATAGAGATCCAATTTTTATTGGTAATTTTTCGAAGGAAGTTGGCTCACAACTTCCCTTACCATCCTATGATGGGAAAACAGAGGCTGTGAGTAAATTCATAGAAGGGTATATTCGTTGCTTTGCATATGATAAACAAACACAATCGTTCAAGTGGTTTCCCTTAGCAAGATGGTGGTAGATCTCATGTTTCCATACTTCATAAAAAATGTCACCATTTATTGCACTTTATGGCTATCAACCTCCTTCTATCACATCTTCCTTGAAAGAGAAATTTGAGGTTCAAGTAGTGGAGGATCACATAGAGCACCAACAAGAAGTTCTCCGAAACTGAAGGACAACTTGGTTATATCAGAAAATATGATTAGACAACAAGCATATCATCATCGTAGTGAAAGGGAAATTGAAGTGGTAGATTGGGTATTTTTGAGGCTATAACCATACAAATAGATGCCTCTTAAGAAACAAAATAAGGACAACAAATTAGCACCGAAGTACTATGGTTCCTATAAGGTGTTGCAAAGGATTGGAAGTATGGATTATAAATTGGAGTTACCACAAACTTCATCCATACACCTAGTCTTCCACGTTTCTTTCCTAAAAAAGGTAATTGGTGACAAGATCCCACTCCATACTATTTTACCATAGATTGATGAAGAAGGGAAATGAATACTAGATCCTAAAAAATTCATTGAAAAAAGGATCAAGAAACTACAGAATCGAGCAATTACTAAGTACCTCATCAAGTGGAAGAACTTGCTAATAAAAGAGGCATCATGGAAGATGAGTTCTTCATGCAGAAGAATCCAGAGTTAATCAAGTGTTGAGGGAAACTCTTGTTTGAAGGGGATGGGCATGTTAATCCTTGTATATTGTGACTTTACATCATATTAGTATTATCTTTATTGGTCAACTAGGACCCTAATTGTAATTATGTAGGCTCTAGAATTGTAATTGTACCCTTCATCTCCTATATATATACCAAGAAGATCTAGTTTATAATTATCGCATCTCATCTAATCTTGTGTATTTAGTACATTGTATAAGGAGGTTCCCCCCTCAAAGATGCTTTCTATTCATATATTTTCTTTATTATTAAGGCATGGATTACTCTTTCTTGGTTATTTATGTTCTTTTGGGGAATTTGTTGTTCAACAAACCCAAAGTCCCATAGCTGGGAATTATGTCAATTGTCACATGCCCACTCTATTTTTGAAACCAAAGATGGGTCATGATGGTGATATCAACTTCGAAGAAATAATCTTCATGAAGAATATTGCCTCACGAGACAAGGAAGGGTTTTGATACTGGAACCTATGACAATGTGGGACTCAGTTTCCTACTTTATTTATATAAACACCAACACATGCAGTAAAAATCCATACCTACAATAAAAACCCATAGTAAAAATGACGACCAAGAATCTCCGTGAATCTAATACTTTTAGAGATTGACCTCCATTCCACAAATGTGGATAGAATAACTTGATTCTAATTCATATCCACTTAATAATTTAAATACAAGCACACTAGATAATTCATGGTCAATGAAAAACGATATATGTCACCTTAAAAAAAGACCTGCATAGGGTCTCATAGTAAAAAAATCACAATGAGTAGCAGACTTTGGCAGTTTACAAAATTCGTGACTCATACAAATCTATTTGGAAACTGCCAAAATTTTGATGTTGAGTATGATTTTTTAATTTCGAGATGTTATGCATGTATTTTCAAAGGTGATACAAATATCCCACCTTTTTCATTGCCTTGATACCTTTCTTTTTCACTTCTACATCTTTTAGTTTTGTATCTAGTTTGGTGTTCACCCACGATTTGAGTTTGGTGGGGAACACTTTATATCAACAACCATCATTATCAACTTGTAGGAAATTGTATATGGCTAAACTCTACTATGCTTAATGTAATTAATAAGGAATTGTGTTAAAGAAAAGATGATATGGGAGTTAGTATCAAAGGATAAATTCTTGTAAAATCTTCACACTAGTTGGCCATTATTTCTAGAATAACATGGTACACTATGCGGTCTTTAGATGAGATTACATATATATATGACCATGACCATGACCTTACAAATTTTCCCCATATTATTTACACTACTAGTTGATAGGTAAGTTGGAAGTGCCTATCACGAGGATATTCGGCTTTGATTTTTTAAAAGATTCCTTGATAACCAATCTAAACATTAAAATATTTGAATAAACATTGGTCCATACTAAGGTATCTATGGATCATTCAACTTACTTTATTTTTGTTTAGTATTATTGGGAAAAAGAAAATCATTTATATCATTTGTATTAGCAACAATGGAGATAATAATAACGAGGGGCTTGGTTCATTGGTAAAAAAAGATGGTGATATTCTCTTGACTTGTATTGCTTGGTTATGGTTGAGTCAATTTATTGGCACAAAGATTAGTGAATGTGGAAAATAAACATGTTTATCTCTATTTTCTATTTCATTATGTATTAAAGCTAATTTGTAATAAACTTGTATACTATAACTAAATGTAGGAAATTATGTTGAAGAAATCAATCATAATCACAATAATAACACAAATATTTTTCCATAGAAACCCAGATGAGAAAATCAACAACGAAATGGACCTATTCAACTTTAAATTAATCTTGAACAATTTAGATTACAATGGATCTATAGGAAAAAATATAATTTAGCAATGGATCTAAAGTCTTTAATAAATCTTGGTAATCACTAGGAAAAAATAAAAATATCTTATTTCTACCCTAACAATGTTCTCCACTTGGAATTGTGTCCTCAATGCTCTATCATGAAATCAATCCAGTTTGGATTTTGTGCTCTATTCAAATTTACCTTGCATTATCTTGTTCACCCACTCTACCCATGTCATTTACCTCCTTTATACAGAAGCATTCTCCCATGGGAATATCAAATTATTCCTCTTCTTTCTCCTTTATTTCTAGCCAAGAACCTCCTCTACCTTTTTCATAGTCTTGCACCACGTGGTGGACATTTCACTACTAGTGATTTCCTTATTTCACATTCCTTTTACCTTGTTTTTGTTATGTTGTTATCGAGTGTAGAGTGCAAAGGTATTATGCCCTTTGACTTCTGCAATACCTTGCATGCCATCTTCCACATACATTAAGCCTTTGCATTGTTTCTTATGTGGTAAGCAAAGAACAAAGGTATCACCTTCCTCCAACTCCCTTCCTTTACAACTACATGCATTATGCTCAACATGGTTTCCAATGTGTGATATAGAACATGGTGCATGACACATAGTGTAGATCTAAGCTTCCATTTGCATTGCAAGGCCTCCACAAGGCTTTTCCTTAAGTAATTATAACTCTTTTTAGGGATTTTCAAGGTAATTTTTAAGCATGAATTCAAGGGTTCTTAAGCATAATGTCAACTAGAGAAATAAAAATTAATCCATTTCAAATATTTTTGATTTGTTTCAAATCACACCTTCCTAGTGGGATTCCTTTTTCTCCAAAATTTCATCAATAAAAGATATGAAATCACAAAGCCTCTACTCATCACCCAAAGTCGACTCCTCCATTAAATATGAACACTTATTACTTCTTTCTTATCTGAACCAGACAACTTTTCTACCCTTGTTTTGTTGTTAAATAGGTATTCTTTCTCTCTCTTTATGTTCTTTGATGAGGTAGGCCTTCCAATATTTGACAAAGTAAAATATTGTTTTCTTTCCTATATAAAGTCAAATACTTTTCCCATAAATGTGGGTCATCAAACATCACTTCACATACATCTAGTGGTGCAACTTCATATTCCACTTCATCAACATAATCAACAATAACGACAAACCTAATCTTGCATCTTCTTGTAACTTACAAGGTATATATACCCAATGAATATGGTTTTACTAGATCATAAGTAGACCAAGCTCATCTATAAAGGTTTTAGAAATCAAATTACATTGAGAACTACTATTAAACAAATAATTTACCTTTTAGTTCTTTACTTAAACTTTGATTCAAAATAGTGCATTTATATATCCACTTGCATTTTGTTGTTTCAAAGTGGTGTAGACCATGGTTTCATCCATATTGAAGGTCCTGTCTAACTCTATTTCTCCTTTGTTGGTAGCTATCATTATTCTCCTCTTGGATTTATGACATGTTGGATGGAAACTTGGATAAATCTTCGAGCACTTCTCATGTGTGTGTCCATCCACATAACATGGTTTGCAATACTCGTTGGGATTTTTTCCCTTTTGGGTTGTAGTTATAATATTTTTCCTTTTGGTATGGTTGGTCTCTTCTTGGTATTTTTATTGTATCCCCTTCTTAAATTCTAGCTTCACTACCATGGTGGTTTCCTTTCACATCTTTCTTGTCTTGTTTCATATGACTTTTTCCTTATTGTTTTATGGTGTTGTAGAGTGAAGGGTGCGGAGGTATTCTTCCCTATGACTCCCCGAATACTCTTCATGCCATCTCCTACTTACATTAAGCCTCAACACTATTTCTTATGTTGCAGTGGTTCATGGAGGTATCACATTCCTTTGCCCCCCTTCCTTTTTTACCGCATTCACTATGCTCCACATGGTTTCTATGCATGATATAGAGCATGGGTACATGGTGTGAGGTGTGGAGACAGGCCTCCCCTCCACATTGAAAAACCTCCACAAGAGTTTCCTTAGGAAATCCTAAGCCTTTCTAAGGAATTTTAAGGTCAATTTAAGTATGACGGCAAGGGTTCTTAATCACAATATCAACTAGAGAAATAAACACTTAACCATTTCAACTATTGGATCATCTCCCCACTAGGGTGATATGTTTAGTCCTTGTGAAATAATGAGCATTGTGTTTTCCATAGTATATGCTTAAAATAATGAATCAATGGAGGTAATAAATAATTTCAAATGATTATTCCTTTACTATACTCATCCCATATTCCACATTATTCAAGCAATAACCCTACAAATCCAAAAGAAAACGCTCCCTACAAATAACATATAGCTATTTGAGGTTGTTTCACAAGAGCACTAGTTGTAAATTGAACCTAATAATGGAAATAATTAAGTATTTTAGATGTTGGTTATTCCTTACCATATTCATGGAAATAATTAAGTATTTTAGATGTTGATTATTCCTTGCCATACTCATCACATATTTGACATTACAAAATCAACAACATTGCAATCCAAATGGAAAACTTCCCTACAATTTACAAATACATATTTGAGGCACTTTCACAAGAGAACTAGCTAATACTTGATCCTAACTTAAAGCTGTTTTACAAGAGTAGTAATTAAGAATTGAACCCATCATGAACTTCTTTTACAAAAGAACAAGCCGAAAATTTCCACCCTATGCTTAGTTTTGATGCTTAGTATTGTTTTTCCACCCTATGGAGAAAAAAATCCATTATGCCTTAATGAACCTAGGCTGCAAGCTAAGGCTTGTGATAAAATTCAAACAATTGGAGAGATTGACAATCTGTTAGTTCCATTGGACTTGTCGACATGAAATAGAGTTAGGAGAACCCATATCACACAAGTTCCACTACCCTGTTGGACTCATCTACAAGAAATAGATATAGAGACACTCATTTCACATGAGTTCTATTACCCTAAAATTATTTTCTCAAATGTTTTTAACAACTTGGATTTTCCCTAGTAAGTTGTAGTTTTTTCCTCAAATGTTTTTAACAACTTAGATTTTCCCGAGTGAGTTGTAGTTTTAAAATTACAATGAAAGATTAAGTATGAAACGTATACCATGAAAGGATGTGCATGAAATTATCATATACATGCCCAAATAAACTTGATGGATATGATAAAACATATTTACAATGCTCAATATAGTTTTCCTCACCCCTAGGGGTGCCAAAATGGCCTTCATCCCTTAATGGATCTAAGTTGAGGGCGAGGGAATGTAATAAAATGAAAACATGTGGATGGATTGATAAAATATTAATTCATTTATACTTATTTACATGTTTAATATATTTATTAATTATCATTTCATAGGAGTTACACTTCTATAAAACTATTTGCTTAGACAATTTTCAAGACTGGATTTTGCCTATTGCGAGGTAATGCAAAAAATGCAGTGGAAGGTCTAAATAGGAAATATATTCCCCAAACGTCCAGCTAACATCCAGTTAGCAGGGACAAGTAACGAATATCGACTATTGAGAAGATCTACGGTGGATTAAAGCAAGGGTATTGAGCTGCAGAACATTAAATGTGATGGTTTAGTGTTTAGGGTCTGTTAAATCTGAAAATTCTCCAGATCCAACGAACCCTAAGCACTGAGCTGCGGTATTTAATGCTATGCAGCGCCATGCTTAGCTTTCCCTTGTTAGGACATAGGGAGCAGGCTGGGGTGCAGGGAGCAGGCTGCAAGACCGTCTTTTAGCATGCGCTGGAGATTCCATGACCGATACCCTGGTGCAGGGGTGCACTGAAGGTTCCATGAACAGGAACGAGCCGTCGAGCGTCGAGCAGGGATCCAATCATCCGAGACATCGAGCTAGGGCGTAGGGGGCAGGACCATCGAAGAGGGTGATGTCGAGTAAGGCCGTCGAGTAGGCTTTTGTCAAGCAGAAGGTCCGTAGGAACACGCTTCCTGTAGGAACATTCTTGGCCGCAACTGGATACCCGTGAATGCCCGCATCTGTAGATACCGCGAGTCGTCTCGATAGATAAAACAAACGCGCGATCAGTAGAGAGGTCGCGTGGCACTACCGAGGGCAGAGACACGCGGTCGAACGGTAACAGCGTGAGGATATTGGAATTTATGATGCTAGTAAGGATACCGTGCAGCAGCAGCGTGGGGATATTGTTACTAATTGGGCAATCGTGCAGTGAGATCGCAGGGGGCGCAAGCAGAGGCAGGTCAAGGCCGTTTTGTAATATATAAAGATGGAAGACCCCACCCTTTCAAATCCGTCAGGGGAAATTCTGACGGGAGCAGCATGGTCCCGGCAGCGCATGGTGCCGTACCCAAAACACAACACGGGTTCCCCACTGCGATAACATCCCGGGGAAAGTCTACAGTCCCACAGATATAGCCATTTTCTCGACATCATAGGTTGGGACGAAAACAAACAGCTCCTTTCAGAAGTATCCAACCTCAAATAACTGGTCTCGGAAATGAAAAACCACGAAAATATGCACATACAGAACCTAATTGCAGATTCCCTTTGATTCAAACTGAACTCTCAAATATCAAAAACCTGCACGAGGAAATGAAATCATAGCAAGCTCTTTTTAAACAAGAAATAGACTCTTGGTTGGAAGTGGTTCGGAAAAGGGAACAACCTCCCTTGCTCAATGTGGTCGAAGGGGTAGTACAAGACAAACTAAATGAGGAATGAGGAACGTCTTGACATGCTCAGAAGCTTAATCTTAGAGTGTGTGGGCTTCCACTTCCCACGACCCAACTAGATCCCTTACAGATTGCCACCTCATTCCTTCATGACACCCTGGATTTGGAAGACATATTTATTGATCACGCGTGGGTGGGGTCTAACTCCACACTCTTCCTTCACTTTTGGACCTTGGAGGATCGACTTGGATACCTCCGGGCCAAGAAACAATTGACTTTGCTCCCACCCACACATAGGATCTTTCTAGATGTCGACCTGACCAAAATCCAATAGGTGGAATTCAAGCAAGCTAGAGACAAGGTCACAATTGCACGGAAAGAAGGGAAGTGGGAAGTTATTTGGGATCTTAAAGTAGTCATCCATGATTCGGCTCCCGCAGGATGCTCTCAACCTTGGGACAAATGACAGTCTCATTCATTTGGTGGTTAGGTTAGGGGGAGCAAACCCACCATCTCCATTGGTTGTTGGAACTGCAATGGCATATTTTGGTCTTCACCAGGCATACTCCGCGATGCTATCGGGTCATGTGACCTTCTTTTCCTCAGAGAGACACATGCGAGCCACATCTAGACACCACCCCCAATCCAGGTGTAGCACTGGATATGGTCTCGTAGACAAGAGACACGATCCAATAGTGTCAGAGGGTCAGGGGGTTGCCGGACTCATACGGTACTCCCTAAAGAGTCGCACTACTATGATATCATCAGATGAGCATGCTAGATACTTGTGGGTCTAGATCCATCATAATAGTACCCTACTTCAAGACAGTTACATTGCAGTTTGCTACTTTCCCCCAACCTCGTCATGCTTTGCACTCCATGGTCAGTCTGAGGGGGATCCCTTTCTGGATCTTTATGCAAACATCTCACACTATTCTATTCTTGGGGAGGTAATTCTTCTGGGTGACTTGAACACTCATACCAGAATCCTATAGATAGCATTTCATGATAGAGTAGAGAATGCACTTTGCCTCCAAGAGCTAGAGTTGGAGTCCGTGGGCCTTCATTGTTGTTCATAGGATAGGCATGGGCCCCTCAAAGGGTATGGGAGACACCTTTTTCATTTAGAGGAATCCCATAGCTTATTGATTTTGAATGGGATCCATTGCTTCTCAGTTTCGGGAGACTTTACTTGCTTCCCCCACAGTGGGAGGGGTGGGTAGTGTAGCGGATTATATTCTATCCAACCAGGATCTTCTCCCTCACATCCAACAATTTTTTGTATCCTTCCTTCCCTTAGTAGACCATGCCCTTCGCACTTTTTTCCTTTCTACATCCCCTCCTCCTCCCTCCACCCCCCACACCACCTTCCTTTTTGACAAAGATTAAGCCATCTCCTATACCACCCACCTTAAAGAGTTGCTCCCCCCATTTCCCACTTTAGATCCATAGCCAAATATGAGATACTCTCCACAGTCCTTGAGGAGGAAGCCCTTGAATCCTACCCCCACTCTATCTGCAAGCATGTCCATAAACCCAACCTTGGTTCTTGCCCCATGAACCGCTAGTTCAATGATGAATGTACATCCCTCCACAAATAGATCTGTTTCACCATCATACATGACCCCTCATCCTCCACCCACCTCCGCACAACATACCGTAAATTACTTCATCATAAAAAATGAACTTTTCTTTCCCAAAGAAGACGTGAACTTTATGCAGCCATGTGCCACTCCCTGACCTTGCCCTTTTTCCTCGACAGCATGCTATCCCCCTGACCTTGCCCCCCAAGACTTGTTTTCCCATACCACCTCCCTCTATGACATACCCGGACAATCCCCAACACGCATTTCCTCTCCTCCCTCCTCCTGTCACCTTTTCTCGAAATGGGATATGAGGAAAGCAGTCAAAGCCATGAGTAACAACAAAGCAACAGATTAAGAAGGACTTCAAGAAGAATTCTTTAAACATGGTATCCAGTCTCTTGATTCCTGCATTGTTGATCTCTTTAATCATGCAGTTTGTTTTGGTTTCCCCCTCATGTGGGTGAGACACATTATTCATCCGATCCACAAATCAGGGAGTAGTTTAGATCCAAACAACTACAGGACTATCATGGTGGGCCATACCTTCTCTAATATTTACGCCACAGTCTTACACCAATGGATTTTAACAAAAATAGAGAGATGACATATCAAGGCTAGAGGACAAGAAGTTTTATGCCACGTCTACTATATGATGAATCACATATTTGCACTTCGAGCCTTATTGAGGAGGATCATCATTGCTCTTCGAAAGTATACTAATACTTTGTAGAATTTCGGAAAGTGTTCGATACAGTTCCAAGGGAGGCATTATTTCATAAGCTTCGCGACATTGGCATATCTGGGACCCTTTTGGTGGTCATCATGAGACTATACGAGTTTGTTATTGGTTTCCTCGGGATGTTGCATGGCCTTTTTTATTTCATCTAGAGCACCATTGGGGTAAAATAGGGGTACCCACCGACCCTCTTTGGGAACTACATTGATGAGTTAGAGTCTTTTCTCCATTAGCACATCCAGGAGGGACATGGTTTCCTTCTACATCAGGTATTGATATCCCTGCTCCTATTTCAATACGACTTGATCTTGTTGGCTTCCATGCTAGAAGGCCTACAACGTTAGATTAATTCCCTGGCTAGCTTTTGTGACCATAGATAGTTGACGATCAACCTTACTAAAACTAAGGTTATGATCTTCAATGCATCAAAGAAATCCCTTGAAAACACACATTTCTACTTCTGAGGGGCCAAGATTGACATCGCCACTTCATACATCTATCTGGGAGTTCAGTTTACGGGGCCTCATTTTGGCATGCAATAGGCCCTCCTTCCCCGGCCTAGAAAAGGTTATTGTTCCCTCACCCTCATCGAGAGACAATGTTTCCAGAGTCAGTTTCAGGACATCTCATCCAAACTATACCTCATGGAGGCGCTTATCAGGCCTATGGTCCTCTATGGCTCCAAGATTTGGGGACGAAGTTTGATACAGACAGATTGGGCCTAAACGGAGAGAGTCCAGAACCTACTTCTCAAGTGCATCATCCAATGAAAGCGCACCATTCCACTTCCCATTATCCAGGAAGATTTTGGTGTCCACCCCTTTCAACTCAAGGTTATTTTTCACCTAGTCTGCATCCTTCATAGAGTCAGATCCTTCAAAGATTCAACTACTAGGAGGGACAAGTACCCCTATCTTGCACTTTTCTCCTGAGAGGCCATCACCTCGGCTCACCCCATGGGCCAAGATCGTGGTTGGTACTTAGAGGCATCTCAACTCCTCCAGTCAATGACCATCTCCCCAGAGTGCCTTTCCCCATTCATATTCTCCCTTGATGTGTCAGGTCATAATTTTCCACCTAGACAGGTACTGAACCAGTCTATCATAGAGGATATCTACAGATTGTACATCCAGGTCACTTGGAGTTCACCTCTGATGAGCCTAGGCCCGAAGATGTCCTTCTACCTTGATCACTTATTGGAGTTACAAGATGGCATCATCATACACTCCCATACACACGCAGACATTGGATGCATGCACTTAGTATCCCCTTGGGTTAGCTTTGGGTTGGATCGCATCAACTCCGGGTGGATATTTACCATCATATACCATGATATGACCAAATCTGCTAGTTGTGTACCCTATAGGAGCCAGAGATGGAGATGCACCTCATCTATAGGATCCCCATATATTATGAGATCAGAGGATGATACCATTACCTCTATAGAGACTCGAGGTTTTCCCTCTCTACTTTCTTCCTATATTAGGACTAGATATGTCTGGACCTCTTCGTCAGAGAGATTTTCAGTCACAGATCTCAATTCCTTCATACCTCACCTCTCCTAGAGAACAAGAAGAAGATCACCTCTTACTTTCATGTTGATCCGACTGACCGGAGAAACAAGCGACAAGTTGAGGTTCTGAGTACTTCAAGTAGTAGGGTGGTGAGGCCTCGGGTCTCCCCTTATCCTCCCCCTTTGGGAGGTCTACTAATTCCATTGAGATAGGCTCAAAGGAGCCGTGCTGCACACCAGATTTCATCCCAACCACAGTGGAGTAGTCAGAGATCTATATGGATTTTCTTCCCTTCGTCCTTGGATGTTAGGAGTTTCTATCGATCCTACATCCCCCCCAGGATCATATATCCAGACACCACATACATCCTAAAGGAACTCGATACTGAGTCAATTCCTTGTTCGCCCCCCTTGCCATTGACTATCATACTCATATATTCTTGACACTCTCATGTCTCTACTTGATGATACCGTTGTTATGGTTTTATACATGTTTACAAGGAAGTCCCACTGATTGTACCTTTCTTTATTGTTATTTTATTTTAGTTTTGATTCCAACATTATATAGGAGTTGCATTTGCACTCCCACATTGTATTCATATTGGTTGTACACTTTAGTCCCATTGACCTACTTTTGTGGTCATTCGTTTGACATTAATAGAATTATCTTATCTTATGTGGGAATGTTCTCATATTCACTATGCTAAAAAAAGCTTAAACAGGTTGATATAAAGTAATTCTAATGAGTTTTTTTTTCATCTTTGACAAAAAAATGGTTATTGTCCCTCAATTGCTCTAGATTGCAAGCTAGAGCTTGAAAAAAAATGTATCTTAGTGAATTGATTGACTAGTTGTTGGTTATGTTAATGGAATCACCTACATGGAATAAATCTAGGGATACTTGTATCAAATGAGTCTTACTACACTAATTAAATTTCTACCATGGAAGCATGTGGAAAACATTCTAACTTAACCACACCCAAACACACTTGACATATTTGATGGGATTTTCATTTTGGATGCTTAGTGTGGG
Source organism: Larix kaempferi (assembly GCA_027924585.1). Classification (NCBI taxonomy): domain Eukaryota; kingdom Viridiplantae; phylum Streptophyta; class Pinopsida; order Pinales; family Pinaceae; genus Larix; species Larix kaempferi. The sequence continues at coordinate 16,374,504 of BSBM01000435.1, forward strand.
TTTTTCACCACTAAGAGAAAAATGGCCATTATACCTCAAGGGCACTAGGCCACAATATAGCAAATGCGATAAATTCAAACTAATGGATAGGATTGATGAAATAGTAGCTCTATTGGAATCATGTACATGAAATAGCATAAGGGACACCTATTTATAGGAGTTCCACTATCTCAAACTATTTTCTAAGACGATTTCAAAAATTAGGATTTTGCATGGTGAGAGGTAACGCAAAAATTGCATTGGAAGGTCAAATTAGGAAATGTTTACTCTAAAAGTGTTTATACATCATTATCACATTTTCCATCCCCACATACACTCGATGGAGTTTAAAAAATGTAGTTTCAATGGTTAATGTGTTTTTTCACCCTTGTAAGCAAAGTAAACATTGCCCCTTAATGTCTTCTAACCACAATCTAGGGCTTGCAAAAAAATGGAAATTGATTGATGCATTGACGAGATGTTAATTTTGTTAAACACCTCTACACAAAATAGAACTAGGGGCACTTGTATCACACGAGTTCCACTTCCCTAAAACTATTTTCTCAAATGATTTCAAAAACTAGTATTTTATCCAATGAGAGGCAATGCAAGAATTACATTAGAAGGTCAAAATATGAAATTGCTACCCCATAAGTGTGTGGATAATTTCCTCATATTAGCCACACCCAAACAAACTCAAGGGAGTTGAATAAACAAAATTGTGATGTGAGGTGTGGTTTTTCCACCCTTGAGATCAAAATGGCCATTTTCCCTCAATGACTTGAAGTCGTGACTGATGGCATGCGAACAAATGCAAATTGATGGATGGACCAACAAGTTTTTGGTTTTGTTGGATTTGTGTACATGGAATATTTCTAGGGACGCTCATAAGACATATCATAGAATTTGAATTTCCCTAAAACTATTTTTTTGACGATTTTGAAAACTGTGAATTTTCCTAGTGAGAGACAATGCAAAAAATGCATTGGAAGGTCAAAGTAGGAAATGTATGCCTTGAAATCCTACAGACAATGTTTTCACCTTAGCCATGCCAAAGCACACTTAATGGAACATAATTTCCGTGCTTAATGTGGTTTTTTCACCAGAAAAATGTGTTCGATTATCATAGGATACTTTCAAAATATCAAACACCTTGTGTTGGCTTACATAACTGTCTTGAGGTTTTCTATAAAGACCCAGGTTCTTCGCGGTTCAAGGAACCAACAAAACCCCTTTTCACCGGCCCTTTCAGCAACAATCTGTGAGCAGACTGAGGTCTCGCCCGAGGCGAAGTTAACAATCTGCGAACAGACTAAGGTCTCACCCGAGGCAAAGTTAAACAGGTTGGCAAGCAGTGCACTGTAAGGCTCGCACTGCGGACTTCGGACTGTGCGAAGCTGAACCCCTTCGCAGTCAACACTTAGGCTATCGTGCATCCAAGGACTGCACAATGTTGGATGGTCTTTCGACGACATGACAACGCAATTGATAACTATGCTTCCTCTTCGGACTTAACCACTCCCATGACTGTACTTAGATTTTTCTTATCCATTCATTGATTACCTTAGATTATTTATCTTATGACTTATGTAATATGACAACACACAAGATACTGCGCACTTCAAGTGAATCGCACGGCACGACTCCACTTTCTTAAGTATTAACCCAATCTACTTATGCATTCATCCTGCCTTGGAAATAATTATGCATCTAACATTCATCCACATATGCGATACTTAACATATTATTCCCATCTTCACGCCTATAGTGAATACATATAAAAGTAAGAACATATAAACTGATAAATGAGATCTCAAGCATTCATTGTAAGCGAATATACAGATTCAAACACATAAAGAGTCACACAACACATAATTTAACATGGTTCACCCCCAGGATGGGAGCTACATCCACAGGAACTGTTGTTATATTATTTTGGGAAGGATACAACAGTTCCAGTCTGTGCACTGAGCTGCAAACTCTCTTCTCTCTTTGTAGGTCTTTGCACACGCAGCTTGAAGAGCCTTTACAATGGCATTCAACACTCAGAAGATTTTACAATGAAAATTAACCCAACTAACAGAGATCAACAACCCTTTCCCTTACAAAATTGTGCCTTCTTATAGATCATGCCCATAGGTCATGTCTTTACAATGCATAGGAAAAAACCCTAAGGTTTCCCAAAACAGTCACAATTTTCCCTTAACCGGACTTGCTGGCTTTGATAGCGACTCTTCCGTCGTGGCCATCCTCTGTGCGTGGTCACGTCACTTTCATCTTGCCCTGTCGACCGCATGTCGACTATCGCTTTCACCCAACCGTTCCTTCTCTAACGGCCTTGTGTGACCGGTTCACGACGTGCTTCCTCTGCTTGTGTGACTGGTCGCTTTCCTTCTGCGAAACTCCTTACCCATCTGCTTGGTAATCATGGAGTATCTTAACCAAAAATAGACCATTGATGGTATTACCGGAATATGTACCATTTTCCTTCCAACATTCTGCCTCACCAGATCCCTGCGGATCAAGCTCTTCGCAGCGCTGTCTCTTCGCAGCGTTGGCTTCCTTACCCTGCCGATGTTGAATTGCGCTCAACTTCGTAGCTTCCAAAAATGTCTTTGCCAAAAATTATTCAACTGAACTGCACTCAACTTCGTAGTTCCAAAACTGTTTTGTCAAAATTTCCTTACTTGGGTCAGGCCCCTAACACTTACTTGTTGCTCATCCCCGAGCCACTTTCAACTTCTGGTTCTGCTAGCTGCTCTCCCTCATGCAGAGCTAACTTAGCAGCGAACTCTTGATAGGTTGCACTTAGCTTTGTGACCGTTTCCTTGGTATCCTGCTCAATTTGCTTGATGGTCTCCAAAACATCAAGTGTTATATCATCCTCAGCTTTCTCTTGGACTGATTCTTGTCCTTCGCGGAGCTCCCTCAAATTTTCTTCAATTCTCTGTGTTAGTTCATGGGATTCCTCTTGCAGGGGCTGCGATTTATCTCCGACTTTAGTCTCCTTGTCTCTCAACACTTGAACTATTCTTTTCAATTCTGTGACTTCCAGATATCTTTTTAGTCTATCTCTTGGCTGCAGTGCCTTCACCTTCGCGTCCAGGGCCTCTAATGCGGCCTGCTTTTCCTTCAAAGCATTCTTGAGTACCAGTAGCTCTGGGTCCTCTTCCAACGCAATGAACATTTTTATCGCCTCATCCAACAGAGTTTGGCACTTAGCCACTTCACTGGCTATACTCTCTGCTGCAGCTTTCACTTCCTTTGCTCTGAGTTGTTGCTGATTAGGTGGTGTCTTCGGTTGATTCTGCACTTCCAAGGCAGCAATATTTGCGTGGTAACTAGTCTCCATATCTTTCATTTCAGCCTTAATATCGCTGACCACCTCACCGATCTTAAGGATAGTGTCTGCAGGTTCTGGCTGTTAGTCGCATTCGGGTATCTCCGCTACTACTGAAGCGACCGTATGCTCTAATCTCATTCGTTGGTCGTGCTCATCTTGAAGTTGCATGGTCTTCTTTAATCTTGATTCCTGTAGCTACTTAAAGTTTGAATATAACTCATTGTGCTGGTTGAGAGAGACTACATTTCTCTCATGGATCTCCTCCACAACCTGTAGATGCAGATTATGTAGACACTCCATTGGAAACATCGCAATGTCAACGTCTACATGCTGGATGTCCTTCTCACCCGAAGCTAATTGTTCGCGTGGTGGTAAGATTACACTCAGTGGGTCAAGCTTGACGATGTGCGACTTTGCTGGAAAGGTCAGGGTTAGAGGTGTTGTCTTCGGATGCGAAGTGTCCCCTGACCTTCCTTCTGATTTTGAATCTTGCAGCAAGGGAAAGCTGCGCTAGACTTGCTCAAACTTTTCTGTTATACCTTGCAGCGTGGTGAGATTCTTCTATCAGCTTTCTTGAATCACCTCATTCTTTTTATCTTTGTCAGCCAGCAGATCTTCCATCTACGCAGTGACCATCAATGCGATCATCTCGTAATCATCACCATGGAGCTTTGCTTCTGATTGGGTCTTAACAACTTTCTGCTTCTTTTTCTGTGCTTTCTCTGGTGCGGAGCTTCCTGGCTCCTTCCTTTTTCCTGACGGTGATTCTGGAACAATTGGTGTAGGAATGGGGTTACTCTCTTCAGAGTCACTCTTGATCTCCACAGGTCCTTCGACTTTAAATTCAGCTATCCATTCCTTCATAATGCCATCGATATCATCTTCGCTCATGTGATAGTTCCCTTGGAACCATTCTGGGTTCTTCATTTGTGCCTTTGCTGAAATGTAAATAGAGTGTATGTCAGCGCAAAAATTGACAGTGCAAATATATTTAGCTGTTACCTGCTTGGGTATGCACGGCATGCAAATAATGACATTGCACAGCTGCTCATAGTATGTGTGGAAAACTTCAGCTGACGCACGCTATCTTTATGCCATCTAGTTTGCCCGGAGGTTTTCATATCTGGCTCCTCTACATTCATTGCTGTCAGTGATTAGACCGACATAATGGTGTGGGTCCTTCCATCCTACAAATGCAATCAACACTATCAACTAGGTATAGTCAAATTTGCTGCCATGTGTCTGTGTATCGTTCAACTCTTCCATAAATTCATTAAAAATATATTGACACCAGTTAAATCTTCCTCTTGTCGCGGCCTTTTCCCCAAGGAGCACTGTGCTAGCGGGTACTTCAGCAGGTCTTGCTTTTCGCGGAATTTTTCCTGCTAGCAGTTGTGTTACAAACTGCGTAGCATCGTCGTCTATGTCGTTCGTGACGAAGCCTCTCTTCCCTTTGACAACAGTGTGTGATTTCTTCATCGTTGCGGTGACCTCCTTATCTCTGTTCTTGCCTGAAATCTTTCTTTATATCGAGCATTCAGTCTATAGGGACTTTGCTTAACAGGCTTCGCGCCTGGCTTAAGAGGTATTTTCATAACCCCCAAGTCACCCAAAATACCCTTCATTTTTGTAAACTTTGTTGAAAATAAATCTTGATATTCATGTAGAAGGTTCGCGATCTCCGCGACCATCTGATCATCCCAGTAGTCTCCAATTGGTGCGAACTTTGGCTCTTCACTTGTTCTAATGTTCACTTTTCTTGTCTTCACAGATCCACTCATGTATGGAATTTCTAGGGGAGGTTCCTCTACATCGTGGACTCCTTCGGACTCAGGTATATTGATGTTGCGTGGATCCTCCTCATCACTCTCTTCTTGTTCTTCCTCATTCTCAGCGAGGTTATAGCATTCAAAGGCATGTTCTATTTTCCTTCCCCATTCTGGTTGTAGGTTAACAGGTGCATTTACATCTTCGAACAACCTCTCTTTGATTTATTCCAATGCCTCATTTATACTTGGGCATTCTGCTCTAAATATTCTTTCCTTGATAACTTGTAGAGCTTCATTTATGCTTGGCCTTTCATCTTCAAAGCTAAAGGTTCTCTGGAAGTTTGCAGCTAACATAGACCAATATGTGGTGCCTCTGCGAAGCTCCATGTCTGTATACCAATATTTTGGAATCCTGTCTAATGTGTGCACAAAGAGATGAACCCATTATCTCTGCGGTCTCTTTATCCATGCTTCTGAACATATCTCCACGTGATCCCTTGGACTTGTATGTCCATTATACTTTACCATGGTCAGCGCAGTGTTTTCCATGAATCTGATTTGCATCATATGTCTACACTGATCCCATGTGGTCAAAGTCTGATTGTGCACAGCCCACCATTTGGCAGGTGTCTCACATAGTTCCATATCTAATTCTGGTATGCAGTGTTCAACTGCAACTGATACAATATATTCTTGAATAAATGAATAAACATTAGTCGAAGCATCATAGGTGGGGATTGGACTTACCTTGGTTCCAATCCAACGTAGAGACTTCGTGATTTGCATGCATCTTCTGGTAGATACTTCATGCATACGGATTTGCCAATTTTCTAGTCCTGCATCGGAATCTGAAATGCAAGAACTGTCACATCGCCAACTGAGTGCTCCATCCGCCTTAGGATTAATTTAGTCATCCTAATTCGTAGTCATCTTGTAAATGCAATCAAGATCCTGTGCTCTAGATTCTTCCTAAATCTACTCATTGTATCTTTCTCCCTGCGAAGGGTCCAATGGTGCTATGACCCTTATATCCTGCCCTTTAAAGATCATCTTCTTGGTTTTCAAGTTTATAATGGAGAGGTTTTCCATCACCCAGTCTATGCCCAATAGTGCTGGGTAAGCCTGACTATCATTCACAATTTCAATAACCTTGAAGTCTGCATGACTTCGCACTCCATCGATATCAACAATAACATTGGCTAGTCTCTCGAAAGGTATGACTGTCAGCTGGTTTGCCAATTTCAACTGTATGGGTGACCATAGTAAATTTGGTCTCCCCATCTGTTGTCATGTCTACTTAGTTAAGACATTTACCTCTAAAACCAGATCAAGGATGATCTCGTTCATCTCGTAATCTCCTATCTGCGCACTGAGCCTCATTTCTCTTCCTGTTATTTTGTGTTTCTTGATGTGATGAACTGCACTCTAGGCAGTATCCTTCTCATTGCGTGGTTCATACTGGTTTAAAATTTTTTGTAATTTTGCTATAGCGTCTACCCTCTTCAATAATTCCATGCAGCTCCGTAGGAACTGCACAACAGAGGTGCTTGTCTCTGCTGCGTGGCACGTTTTGTCATACGTGGTTGGCATATCCTCCATATGTGGTATTTCACTTCGCAACAGGATTCTTGGTGATGTGGGTGCTTGCTCTCTGAAGATGTCCCGCACTTCTTCAAAGACTTATTTATTTTTCTCTAGGTTAAAAGCAGGTGTCTTCCCACTAGCTCTTCTAATCCAGATCGTTTCAGGAGGGGTCTGCGTACTTTCAAAGTTTGCAAAAGTTGAAGCTTCTTCCTGCCTATCTCTTCCTGTCGCAGCGCCACTTCACATCACCACATTAATACTTGGATCCACAACCCTTCTCTCTGTTGCGATCAACTGAATGTTCGGGTTAGGTACATCTTGCTTCCTTTTCTACATTTATGCTGCTAACACTGGGCATGCTTCAATAACATGATCAAAAGATTTACAATAATTACAAGTAGTACATGGATTAGTACAATCTCTACATAAGTGGCCTGGCTAGCCACAGTTATAAAAAATCATTTGGCCTCTTCCTTTTCCTTGTTATGGGCCGGTATTTCTTCCTCTTCTACAGAATCCTCCATGACCTCTGTATGCTCCTTGATCATGCTGCGCGTTATCCTTGTTCTGCGGAATCTCCTCTTGGACTCTGTATACTCCACCATACATATGCTCTATGTCCTTCTTTCTTTCCAGCATAAGCTCATATGCGCGAAAGTTGGACTCATCATGTCCAACTAATTTACAGAATCTGCAGTATAAATTTTTAGGTGTTCTTACATATTTTTGAATTAAGTAATAGTCTTCTGTTCGGTGTCCTCTAGTTCTACAGATCTTACACCATGGCCCTTGGTTTTGATTCAGTGGGTTTGGTGCTCCCATGTTAAGATATTCTTGAAACAAAGGACAATGATCCTTGGTGTGTCCTTCTCCCTTACATCTTATACACATACCTCTTGTCTTTGTTCTTTCCCCTTCTTCATGTCCTGCAACTGTAACGTTAGGGTAGCTAGCCGAGTCTAAATATGAGACATTCCAATGCTAGTCTCTCCTATTAGTGAAGCTTCTAACTTCATTGCGATATCCAAGGCTTATTCACGTGAAGCCACTTTCTGTTGCATCAATGGTAGTCTGATATGGAGAAACAACGCGGCTATAAACCACTCCTGGTGCTGTTGCGGTGCTATGACAAAATTGACCTGGTCTAGCAATGTCTTAAACTTCTGGTCAAATTCCCAGGATGTCTCATTAGGTTTTTGCTTAATTTCCTTTAATTCTGTGATACATTGGGATTCTGACTTTGGTTTCTTGAATTCACTCAATAGTGCAGCCTTAATCTCCACTAAGGTTCTCTAATGTCTCTGGGAATACTTCATGAACCAATTCAAGGCTTTATCTCTAAAAGTGGTTATGAGCTGTGCTCGCTTCACAGCATCATCTTGAACTTGCTTGAAACTCCATACGGATTCTCATAGAAACCAATGTTGCTCAGGGTCTTCTAGACCCGTTCCTTTAATATCGGCAGCTTAATATCATCAGCCATCCTTTTTCTTTGTGGTATAGGGTTCTACGCAGGGTTCTGAGTGGAAAAAGTAAAAGTGGTACTGCGCGGAATGTTTTGAATCATAATATTTTGTGTCAGAATGGTTTGGGTCGGGATGGTCTGAGTACTCACTCCTGCAGTGTTACTGGTATCAATGCTATGAGGGATAGGAATATTAACAACAGGAGGGTTCTGAACTGGTGGGTTTTGTGCAATAGGAGGTGCGGGGTTCACAACTGTTGGATTCTGCAGAGTAATAGGATGATAGGTAGTGGATAGAGGTGTGGTTTGGCTATTAGTCTCGGCTTGTAAATCAATATCTACGCGGAGTCCATGTTCAGTGGAAGTCTTCTTAGTAGTATACTTATATCTTTTTCCACTTCTCAAACTATGTGTCTCTTCATCAGAATCACTATATATGCTATTGACCATTATAGATTCAAAATATTCTAGGAATCTTTATTGCATTCTTAAAATTCCTTTCTTGGCTAAAATAATTTTAATGTATAAACTCAAATGGTTGAGGTACTTACCTCTAAAACCCTTGAAAAACTCTGCTTTGCACTGTAGGACTTCAACATGTCCACAACGAACTCTGTCACGAAGCTTTCTAGTGTACTATCAACCCAAAACTCGACTGCTCTCGAGATTGGGCTATCTATTTCTTTAAGCCTTTGAATGAGATATGGAGTCCACTCGGTAGGTACTTCTAGCTGGAAACAATTCTTTCGCTTTGTGAGCCTCGACAACCACTCATGCAACTCGTTTCCAAAGGATGCCCAAAAAATTTCGTGAATGTCCTTCCACAGGTATTTCTTCAACCAATCCATGTCAGAAAGATGCGAATGTCGATTTTCCTTCCTTGCGAAGTCTCTTTCTGTCTTATCACACCAGGCCCACATCTCTTTCTTGTTTGGGTGCCAGTTTTCTGCAATGAGTGGAACCTTTTCTTCCGAGCACATAACTATTTCGAGCGCGGCAACTCATCACCGATTCTTAGCGGAGAAACGGAACCATTTGTTTGTTGCGCGGTCTTGTACTGTAACAACGTCACTCACCACCGATTCAAGCATGGAAACAGAACCATTTGTTGGCTTACATAACTGTCTTGAGGTTTTCTATAAAGACCTAGGTTCTTCGCGGTTCAAGGAACCAACAAAACGCCTTTTCACCAGCCCTTTTGGCAACAATCTACGAACAGACTGAGGTCTCACCCGAGGCGAAGTTATGGGGGAGCTGTAGAATCAGGTTTCCACAACTAGGTGATGAGTGTTTAAACAGGTTGGCGAGCAGCACGCTGCAAGGATCATGCTGCGGAATTTGGACTCCGCGAAGTTGAAGCCCTTCGTAGTCAATACTTAGGCTATCGCGCATCCAAGGACTATGCGATGTCGAATGGTCTTTCGACGACAGGACAACGTAACTGATAACTGCGCTTCCTCTTCGGACTTAACCACTCCCATGACCGTACTTAGAGTTTTCTTATCCATTCATTGATTGCCTTAGATTATTTATATATGACTCATGCAATATGACAACACACAAGATACTGCGCACTTCCGGTGCTGTGCTTCAAGTGAATCGCACGACACGACTCCACTTTCTTAAGTATTAACCCAATCTACCTATGCATTCATTTTGCCTTGGAAAGACTTATGCATCTAACATTCATCCACATATGCGATACTTAACATATTATTCCCATCTTCACTCCTATGGTGAATACATATAAAAGTAAGAACATATAAACTGATAAATGAGATCTCAAGCATTCATTGTAAGCGAATATATACTTACAGATTCAAACACATAAACAGTCACACAACACATAATTTAACGTGGTTCACCCCCAGGATGGGAGCTACGTCCACATGAACTGTTGTTATATTATTTTTGGAAGGGTACAATAGTTCCAGTCTGCGCACTCAGCTGCAGACTCTCTTCTCTCTTTGTAGGTCTCTATGCACGCAACTTGCAGAGCCTTTACAATGGCATTCAACACTCAGAAGATTTTACAATGAAAATTAACCCAACTAATAGAGATCAGCAACCCTTTCCCTTATAAAATTGTGCCTTCTAATAGATCATGCTCGTAGGTCATGTATTTACAATGCATAGGAAAAAACCCTAAGGTTTCCCAAAACAGTCATAGTTTTCCCTTAACCGGACTTAATGGCTTTGATAGTGACTCTTCCATCGTGGCCATCCTCTGCGCGTGGTCACGTCGCTTTCATCCTGCCCTATCGACCGCATGTCGACTGTCGCTTTCACCCAACCGTTCCTTCTCTAATGGCCTTGTGCGGTCGGTTCACGACGCGCTTCCTCTGCTCATGTGACCGGTCGCTCTCCTTCCACGATACTCCCTACTCATCTGATTGGTAATCATGGAGTATCTTAACCAAAAATAGACCACCGATGGTCTTACCGGATTATGTATTGTTTTCCTTCCAACATTTTTCCTCACTAGATCCCTGCGGATCAGGCTCTTCGCAGCGCTGTCTCTTCACGGCGCTGGCTTCCTTACCCTATTGATGCTACGTTGCACTCAACTTCGCAGCTTCCAAAACTATCTTTGCCAAAAAAAAATCAACTGAATTGCACTCAACTTCGCAGTTCCAAAACTATTTTGTCAAAATTTCCTTACTTGGGACAGACCCAACACCTTGAGAAACCGCTCACAGAAATAGATCACATATCAACACATCGATGTTTTCATGTGGTTTAAACCCTTGAAATCAGAACACTCCATGGCCCCAACCAAATAGCTACATGAGACAATTTATTATGCAAAGAAAAGAATATTACAAATGAGCTTCTCATAATTGATCAACTAGAAAATGACCCTCCATGCTCTATAAATAGAGATCATGGAATAATCGGGTGTTAAGCCTCAGATCAACTGTCATTAATATCGAGGAGATGTTGAACCATATGATCACTCTATGTCAAGATCATATCGTGACCATCATATTACATATATACAAATGCATACTGATGCATACTAAAGAAACACACTTTACCTAACGAATATATTAAGACAAGTTGATCTTAACTAACTCCTAAGTGTATAAATATCCTAACACCCCCCATTAATAAAAAAATTGGGATAGGATTGAAGAATTTACAAAAGTGACACTATAGGAGAAGGAAGGAGGAATTAGAGCCTATACCCCATTAAGGAAAACTTCCTAAACTCCTAACATATATCTAATTTTAGAAAAAATTGCTTCTGTAAGAGACTTTGTAAACATGTATGCACCTTGAACATCTCTAAGGGAAAAACAACACTTTGAGAACGCGATCATGAACAAGATTTTTGATCAAGTGCATATGTAGCTCAATGTGTTTGTTGCACTGATGTTGAACTAGATCTTTGGTGATCTTGATGGCACTCTGATTGTCACACCAAAGGGTAGTCGGATTCTACTTCTCGAATCCAAACTCTGTAAGGATCTATCAAAGCCACAAAGATTCTTGGATGGCATTAACTATGGTTCTATACTCTGGTTCTACTAAAGAAAGAGCAAGATCTTGTTGTTTCTTACAAGCCCAAGTGACAGGTCTGGAACCAAGACTGAAAACATAACCTATAGTAGACTTTTGATCATCATGATCACCAACCCAATTTGAATCACTAAAACCAACCAACAAATGAGTCCCCCCTGAACTGTAATGAATCCCAAAATGAATTGTACCCCAACACATCGAAGTATCCTTTTTGTTTCTTTCCAATGGATTTCATGGGATGTTTGCATATAGCGAGCAACAAGACCAACATCAAGGGACAGAATGAGATGGGTATGAGTCAAGTATAAGAGACTACCAACAAGTTGATAATACAAGGTGGCATATACTTCAGGTGAAGTGCAAGTGGAATAAAGTTTGACTCCAGACCAGAAGGGAGAAGGGGATGGATTACAATATTCCATATGATAGCGATGAAGAAGGTCACAAGCATAATTATACTGAGAAAGAAATATTCCTTCTTTGGTTTGCAAGACTTGGAGGCCAAGAAAATAATGCAAGTTTCCTAAGTCTATCATTTCAAAGTTCTTCTTAAGGATAGATTTCACATGGGTTAAAATTTTATGGTGACTACCAATAAGAATAAGGTCATCAACATAAAGAACAAGGATGATGAGATGGTTTCCCATTTTCTTGGTATAGACATTGGGGTTAGAATGACATCTAGAAAAATCGGTGTTAAGGAGAAAGCTATCCATCTTGGCATACCACGCTCGAGGAGATTTATTAAGGCCTTATAAGGATTTGTTAAGGCGGCATACAAGGATAGAGTCGTTCTGAACATAGCAAGGTGGTTGTTCCATGTAAATTTATTCTTGCAAAACCCTATGCAAGAAGGTATACTTGACATCCATTTGATGGACCTCCCATTTATGTAAGCCTGAGGTAAAGAATAAGGTGGATGGAGTTCATTTTGGTAACAGGGGCAAAGGTTTCATTGTAGTCAATTCATTCTACTTGGGAAAATACTTTGGAAACTAACCTTACCTTCAATCTTTCAACACTTCCATCTGATGCATACTTAGTTCTGGAAACCCATTTACATATGACAAGTTTTCTTCCTTTTGGAAGAGGTACAATCTCCCAGGTGTAATTTGTCATTAAGGAACGATATTCTTCATTCATAGATACACCCCAATTTGGATTCCCTGAAGCTTCTATAAATGTATCTGGATCATGATTCTCTGAAACTTGAGCCAAAAGAGAAGTGCTCGCTGGAACTGAGAATGTGTTCAACGCTGATCACTGGGATCACTGGCAAGATCACCAGTCGCTTCGTGTGTTGAACAATCCTATCGAGGAAGTGGTTTTACTAGCGCGACTGGAGGAAATGAGTAGGAAAAGGTGGATTTTCACCCTCACTATCATCAACAAAATCTGGAGTAGGAATACTTGCAATAAATTTGGATGTAGAAGATGGCACAAGCACAAAATTAGTCTTGTGGGCCATAGATGGCATAGACGTCGAACTAGGCTTGTAGGGAAAGGTATTTTCATCAAATTCAATATCTCTTCTAATAAGTATATCTTTGGAATGTGATTGAAGAAGTATATAACCTTTGAAATCTTCATAATATCCAACACAAATACACTTTTCACTTTTAGGATGCAATGCTTTCTGGTTTTCATAAGGAATATGATCCCATGCTTCACTGCTGAACACACGAAAATGACTTACATCTAGTTTAATTTTACTCCATGCTTCTTCCAGTGTGATACCTTGTAAATATTTAGTGGGGTTGCAATTAACTATGTAATTTGCACAATTTATGGCTTCAACCCAAAATTGAAGACTTAGTCCCTTAGCTTGGAGCATACAATTAGCCATTTATTTTAAGGTGTAGCTCTTCCCTTAATCTACACCATTTTGTTGTGGTGTATATGGAACAATGTGTTGTTGTTGTTGGATTCCCTGTCCAGTGCAGAAAGCAGAGAAATTGTTTTTAACATATTCTCCCCCATTATCATAGCTTAACTTAAGGATTGTATGATCATATTGTTTTTCAACAACGACCTTATAGGCCAAGAAATGTTAAATACTTCGCTCTTAAGTTTTAGGAAATAAACCCAAGTATGTCTAGAGTAATCACCAATGAAAGTTAAGAAATATTTGAAACTAGAAAAGGAAGCAGATGGAACAAGACCACAGAAGTCACTATGCATAAGATCCAAGGGGGTCGAGGTGTGCCAAGAGGCACATTTCTCAAAACTACCCCGATGATGTTTTTTGAGTACACAACTGGAACAAACACCATCCCCATAAGATACCATTGGAAGACTTCTCACCATTTTTTTAACATAGTTGTTGCAATGAGCGATAATTTAAGTGACCAAATCGCTCATGCCAAAGTTTACTCAAGTCCTCGCCATGAGAAACAAAATATGAGGGAAAAGGTGATGACTCAAAGTTGTTAAATTTGTACAACCTAGTAATATCATCAACAATTCCAGTGGAAGGGACATGGTTATGATCTTTGAAATCCTTGATTACAACTTGGTGAAGTGTAAACGTTATAGTCTTTCCTTCACCAGAATGATTAATTTGATAGACTGACAACAAATTGCAGGAAATTCTTATAACACATAGTACATCATTAAACTGAACATCTTCTACTTGAACCGTTCTAGATCCTACAACACTAAGAGAGCTATCATATCAACAAATATTTGTTTGGTGTTACATTTAGTCATAGTTAGAAAATATGGCTTTACGATTAGCCATATGATAAGATGCTCCAGAATCAATGAGCCACTCATTCAAATAAGAAGAATAAGATGCATTAAAGGAAAAATCGAAAGCACAAAGTGCATGTCCTTGAGATGTAGATTATACAGATGAATCAAGGTTGATGTTGTGCTCCTTCATTGCTGCTTCCAAGGATGACATATTCTTGAAACATTTAGATTCATCATGATTAGATTTACAGACCAACCTAATTTTTAAACAATGTAACACCTCCCACAACCAAAAAATGCACTTAAATATCAAAACTAGAGAACCATTCACGGTCTCAAAAACACCGGTTCAAGATCTAGATCACCAACGGAAGCAGAAATTCATGAGCGCTCCGATACCATGTTGGACTATCGCGTGATAATTCCAAAAGATCGAACACCTTGAGCAATCGCTCGCACAAACAGATCACAGATCAACACACTAATGTTTTCACGTGGTTTAAACCCTCAAAAGGGAAACATTCCACGACCCTATCCAAATAGCTACTTGAGACAATTTATTATGGAAATAAAAGAATATTGCAAATGAGCTTCTCATAATCGATAAACTAGCAAATGACCCTCCATGATATTTAAATAGAGATCAGGGACCAATCGGGTGTTAATCCACAGATCACTGTTCATTAAGATCGAGGAGAATTTGAACAATCAGATCAATCTATGTCAAGATCTTATCATGACCATCGGATTACATATATTCAAATGCATACTAAAAATACACACTTTACCTAACGGTTATATTACGACAAGTTGACCTTAACTAACGCATAGGTGTCTAAATATCCTAACAAAATGGCCATTATCCCTCGACGATTTCGAGCCATGAGCTAGTTGTTAGGAAAAAACAAAATGCATAATAATTATAATAATCAACCACACACAATGAAGACTAATATTTTACCGTGGAAACCCAAAATCAAGTAAATCACAAAAAATAGATCTATTACCCTTGACCACTTGAGCCAAGGCACGACCAATCCAGCCATCACCGAATGCACTCAGGACAACACCGACCTCTTTTGGAAATTTACAATGGAGTCGCTCAATCCCTTAAGTAGGGATTCATCACATGCAATACCATGGTATACCCAAAACCATGGGCCTATAAACCACCAATGATAACCCCATTTTTTACTCTTTTACCAAGCCAAGTTTAACCTAACGTTCCCCCCTTTACACTTGACTTGGGGTAATCACCGACCCCCCTCAATGTTTTAACCGAGTATCTTGGAATACAACATGCCTCCCTTCTTTATTCTACTTAAAACTACACGTAGATTTTTCAAAGGTGACTCACCAAGACAGGGGTATGCATGCATAACCAAGTCTTACAATCGTATGCACATTTACACTATGATCAAATTATAACTCCACAAAATATTGCAAACAACAGTTCAATCGCTTCTTCATATGCATGTTTCGTGTGCCCATCCACAATTATTACCATGCCTTTCTAGCTATAACTTACCATGGTTCAAATACCCATGAACCATCGTTTTTTGAGCTTTACCACATTCATTTAGTTTTCCATGGACTAATGTAAGCAACCATAGCTTCCAAGACATTTACATTTTATTTCAACCTCGCTTGATACCATTTGTTAGGAAATAAAATGCAAATTATAAAAGCAAGCAGATGCAATGAAGAAGAATATTTTACCATATAAACCCAAAACTAGGAAAACCACCAACAATAGATTTATTACCTTTGACCACTCGAGTGAAGGCATGTCCAATATGACCATCATCTGCCACACTCAATCCAACAATGGCCTCTTTTTGAAATTTACAATAGAGTCACTTAATCCCTTGAGTATGTTAGGAACCCGTGTCAACCCTTCTCTTTACTTTGTTAGTATATTATTGTTGGATGCATATGCTTTGTAAGTCGTCCCATAGTATTTGTTGATCCATAGTTTGTATTAGCTCATGGTATTGACCCATAGTATTGGATGCATATGCTTTGTAAGTCGTCCCGTAGTATTATATGTTCCATGGTATTGACCCATAGTATTGGGCATAGACTTAGTATATAAGTGTGTGTTGAGGCCAATGAAGGCACCATGAAGTTATTTGTATTGAGCTTGCTTAAAGGAGGTTGCCCCCTCGAAGTGTCCTGTGATCAATAAAAATATTCTGTGATCTCATATATTGTGCATTTTATCAATTAATTGTTGCAGGTTCCTCACATCTGGTATCAGAGCACTTTCTTGGGCTTGCTGGGTGGAATTTCTGCCAATTTTTTTTTCGCATCTGTTGCAGGTTCGGATCTAGGAATAATCCCTATCGGCTTAACTATGGGAAGTACTTGGGAATAAGACCTAAAAATCATTGTGAGGAGTACCACAGAAACCCCGAAGTAGCTGGCCCATTGAGAGGACTTGCCGGCAAAAAGGGTAACGACCCCTACCTGATTGACTAGTTCCCACCCGTGAGGTAAACCAAGAGCTATTGTTTGTGGCAAAGTGGTTATCAGTTTTACCTGATCCGTGGAGTGAGGGGTACTACCCCAATATGAAAGCCTTCAGATAGCATTGGTGGCTGAGTGAAACCCTTGAACCATTAGGAAGCCGAGCATACCTGGGGTCCATATCTATTTTCAGCTGAAGTGTTGCCGATCACTTCCGTGCCCTTGCAGATCCATCTGTTGCCGATCATTTCCGTGCCATTGCAGATCCATCTGTTGTCGATCAATTCCGCGTCATTGTAGATCCATCCATTTTAGATCCAGCCATTTTCAATCCATTTCGGGCCGTTTCAGATCCCATCATTTCCGATCCATTCCGAAAGCCGTTTCAAATCCATTCTAAAAAAATTCTGTTTTTTTTCCATATATCCTTTTTTTTAACTTTGTTTCCCCTGAAACTTTACTGACACCCCTGCAATCTCATTCTGCATATTTCATTCCTAAGGACCCTATCCCAAATTCCACTTCCCAAAACCAAAAATCCCACATTTGTCTATTTTAAGGGTTTGTTGTTTGAAGGACAATCTACCAAGAGCGGACTCGAGGCCTGATCTCCCTAGCTCAACGTGAGTCTAGAACAAATAGAGACATAATATAAACAACTCTCCTAGATCTAATTAGAGATCAAGGAACTAGATGCTCTTACCTTTTCAAATCGTTGATCCTTTCTCCTTGAATGCTGCTCCAAGCTTGATGATCTTCAGATCTCAACTGCAAAACCTGTCAAGACAACACAACAACAAGTAGTAAAATGCACCTACACAATAATAGATCTAAGTAAGCAGTTAAGTAGGAAAACTACACAAAATATCATTAACACAATGGAATTTGGTGGAAAGCACTTATATTACTGTATTAAAAGGGAAATACACAGGATGAAGAGATTACAACCAATGACTTAACGTAGCAGTCCTTCTCCAATCAAGACAATGCCAAAGCCTCCAAAGGGATGATGGATCTCTCAAGGGATGAGTAGATATCTCTCCTAATCTAATTTCACCAGCATGTAGATACCATAGACTTCCTCCCTTTGGAATGGGAGTGAGCTTCACTTATATAGGACTAAGTGGATAGGGTAGGTTGAGATATGATAGGAGAGAGACGAGGGATCCTTCTAAGAGGTTAGGAACCGAATTCCAACTTCCCAAAGACTAGGGATAGGGATACACATCAGCTACCTTTGAGAATACGATCGAAGAAGCTATTTTAATCAATTAACTGACATCGTCGCAGTCTGTAAGAGGATAGCCTATGATGTCGTATGTTGCATTAGGACAACCTGCGGCGACCTCTCAAAACCTAGTATGAAAAGGTTTGTATCTATTCCAGGTTGATGACTTAGTCAAGGAACTTCAGGGAATGTTTACACTGACCGTCATGATGGTAATATTTTGGTTGTAACGGAATTCTCCCCAAAGCATGAAGTTGTTTGAACTGGACAGGTGGAATGCTTTGACAGGTGGAATGCTTTGACAGAAGGAATGACAATGGATCGTCGAATGAAGTACACTGCTGCAGTACAACTGACTCTGAGGACACAGCCTCATATGACTCACAACATGGCTACCAACCAATACATTGCAGATCCATGGCAGTAATGATCGATTGAACACAATCATGGCTACTAGACACAAGCATAGATCCATGATGAGATGATAACACAACCATGACCAATACAAAAGTTGATCCGTGTAATATGACTCAAAACAATCTCCATCGCAACCTAGGTAAAACATGACTCTCCAAGGTCTTCAAGCCGAACCCGCAATGATATGAATCTATCCATGTTATTACAAATGTCTTGACGTCAAACATGGTAGAAACCACTTGATTACCGGTCATTGATGTATACCGTTAACAAGCATGAGGGAAATCACCATTAATGTCAATGATTCCCAAGGTATCATAGTACATATCATCAAGCGTGAATAAATAAGTTGAAGTTGAACGCATGACGAAATATTTCATTCAAGAGTCAATGATGTAAACTCATGTTGAAAGCGAGGTAACTTGCCATTGAGGCATGCAGGCCCAAGGTACTTGATTGGTTTCTAGATTCAATCCTTGGATGAGGTGTTGAAGTCGACAAGGATGAATCCGTCGAAGGAGGGCCATGATGAATCCCCCATCATCAACACAAAACTCGATAACAGATGTTTGGAGTAGATCGGATGGTACAGTAATATACAGGACTGACTCAGAGTAGACTGACATGGTGGAAGGTGTACTGATTGTAGATAATGAGTGTTGAAAATATTCTTGAACATGGGCATGGCATGACTTGGCAGTATTGACATGACGAGTACGACACCAACTCCTAATGCAATTGATGGTGGAAGTATTCTTTGGTTGACCCAAATGAGTAACAAGACTTAGGAAGTAGGAAAAACTCGAGGACAAACGGATGATCCAAGTGCAGTATGAAAATGCAAATGAGTGCCATGTTCAAGAACGACTAGGTACTACCACAGATAAATAATGCAACATAAAAGCTTTCATTTTTCCCCATCATGAACGATGAGTGCCTCATGTGTTTTTTATGAGCTTGATGAGGGTAACCAGATGCTCGATATAGCTCATCTCATAGATGAGTCCAATCCCAAATATTTTTCGAACCTGGGAGAGGAGGGGTTCGTCCCATAGCAGGCCCTTCAATGTGAAAGTTTAACGAGTCCATAGAAGGGAAACTCGGTCGTCAATTCATGTTTAGAGAGTCTGAAAAGAACTAAAGAAGACTCCAACAGTCCTTTTTTGTAAAGTTAGCCTCATCGCCCGAAAAAGGGTAAAACAACGCGGGAGAGGACTCTTCCAGTCATGATTGGCTGGAGTATTCCTTTTTCGTAAATAGTTTCCTCTGGTCCGAAAAAGGGGTAAACTATCACCAAGGAGACGGGCATTCAAATGCTTTAACAAGCGTGAATGCGGCAAGTTCGCTTGGCAATCTTTTCGTATTTCGAGAGCCTAAAAAGAGCTTAAAGATATACTCCGGGGGGGTTCCTTTTCCGTAGGAGTTTAACGAGCTCAGAAAAGTGATAAATCATAACTCGGTGACTTATTCTCATGGTTTTAAGAGCACGAGAAAGAACAAAGACTAAGCTCTTCATCATTAAATAATTGAAATCTAATGGATGAAAAATAACAACAAAACATTCAAGGGGTTGTTCATACTTGAGATGATCACTACAATGTGAAAACGACACAAATGGAATACTTAAAGTCTCCTGCATGCTTGAAAACTAGGTCAAACAGTCAACCAGGCATTCAAATGCAGTAAAAATGATCCAAACTATAGCAAATAACCCAAAGAGCATCTAAATTTGAAAAAGTATATTCCCTTTTGGTTTATAAATAGAAAAAATAACCAAATATAGTTACCATTGTTTATTTGCCAAATTGGGGAGAAGAAAGTGCATTTGGAGCAGAATTTCACTCACCGATTGCCGAAGCTACAAGCAACCATTTCACGAGCCATTCAAAGTAGGTAACCCTAAATCTCAGCCAACATATTTCTAGTGGTTTAGAATTTCCATTTTTGTTCATTTTTTAGGGTTTTTTAGTTGATTTGTGGGGATTTTGTGTGCCCTTGGGTCCTCGCAGGTCCGCAAAGGGGTCCTGCGACGATGTCGCCCTATCTGCAAGGATGGCGTGCGACAGCGGAAACGTCCATGTACAACTCAAAACCTACCCAAAAGAAATTTTTTTAAAGGATTGAGTGAGTTCTAATGATGTTTAAATGCTCCTATTGACAGGTTTGTGGCTGCCAACATGGTACTAGAGTGGTGCGAGCGAGAACATGAAGTGGATGATGTGTAAGTAGCAAATGATACACTATGTGTGGAGGCATTGAGGAACTGTGGACTTCTGAAGTTCTTCCAAGTCCAAGGTATGAGGGCTCAACTCCTACTACTGGAACATATGGTCCGGAGTTGGGATGCAGCACAACAGTACTTCGTGATCGGAGAGCACATACTAACTATAGATGTCGAGGACATCTACTTCTTGACTGGATTGTCCCGAAGGGGGGACAATGTAGCTCTTACCGGATCACGAGGGAGTGACCGGACGGTGGAAGACTTGATTGTCCAGAACTGTACTCCACATGCCCGTGCCTCTAGTGGGAAGATTCCCATCAAAGAGGTGCGAGATCGTCCACTGCGAGCTATACTTTTCACCATAGTGAGGATTGCAGGGAGCCAAGCGGCTCATCTAGATACCAGGTCCCAAATGTTGTATGCGGAGGACGGCATGTCTCCGAAGATGTTCAACTGGTGTGAGGGACTCCTCACCAACCTCCAAGCTCAGCTGACCAAGTGTCGGTGCGGTGAGCTCAAGCAGTTTAGGTATGGATCGATAGTGATCTCATTCTTGTTGGAGCGGGTTCCCCTCTTGCGCTCACAGGTGACTTTGGATGACAGGGATCCCAAGGATCCTCACATGGTTTAATAGACAGAGGTGATGGCCCTCCGTGGTGGCGGGGGTCCTATCATCGGGTACGGTCTTGGATTCTTCACTTGGCTGGAAGGCCAACTACTCATGATAGAGGACTATCCGTACAGTGGTACGGACTTTGGGGAGGACCCAGACCTAGCGCTGCCCGAGGGAGTAGAGTGGGGAGACATCGGTAAGAACAATGACCCTTGTATTTTTTATTTTGTGTATTTATAATTTTTTTGGATAGTGCTGATGAGTTAATAACATGTGTGTGCACATGTGGGCCCTTCACGGCCAGTGGGAGCCACGCTTCTCGTGAGGAGAGGAGAGGCACCGCCAATAGCCCCAGCCATGCACGATGCCATCATGGAGATGGATGACGTCTATGAGAACCTTACTAGGTTTACACTGGACGTCCCAGGTGCAGCAGTACATGATTTTTCGAGGCCCATGCAGAGGTATACAGTTGGTGTGACTATGCGTTTTGGTACGCTACTCCGCAAGGTGGCGAGGGCAGTTGACTGCTTCCATGTCCACTAGGTGAGGGTTGCTAGACCCAGAGGTACACGGGCCAGACGTCAGGCCTAGTGATGTTATTATGTATGTACTGAGAGCTATGTGAACCTCAGATTTTGCACTACTAAAAGCTACCAGGCTTCAGATTTTGTATAGACTCACTGAAAGCCGTCGTGCTTCAAGATTTTTGTATCAGCACTACTTTATCTTGATTATATATATGCAGACATTCTGGCGGATTTATACATTATGTGTTTTAATGGATGAATGATGTGATCTTGTTTATGTGTTTTCTTATACAATGAGTTATTTACATGTTATGTCTACTTTTATAGTTCAAGAATATGCTTATGTGTGTGCAATGTACCAATCTAAAATGAAGTTGGCCACGGAGTCGACAACTATGTTTACGTCTCGTGGAATGTGCAGGTACTAAATGGATTCGAAGGACCTTTCCAGAAGATGAAATCGTCTGTAGAGACGGAGTAGGGTAGGATCGTGGATTGTGTAAACCTGGTTAAGATGAGAGACCACCAGTTGAGAATCCAAATGGATGACAATGTGGTCCATACGTAAAGAAATATCGTCGGTTAGGGTTCCAATGACTGCCTGATATTCCACAGCATTGTTGGTTGTGAAACCTAGACACATTCCTCCTGAGATGATAAGCTCACCGCTAGGTGAATAGAGCACCTAGGCTGCCGAAGCAAGGTTACGGGTATGCCGGTTGGCACCGTCCGCGAATCCGTAGCAAGTTTCCATCTACACACGTAGACAGAACATGGTATAAGTAACGAAACAAGACCTAAGCACGCAATAAAAACAAAGCGTCACACCACACAAAACACATGCTATGTACAGTATATACAAAGTACTTATGCATGAAAGAATCAGACATAGTACCTCTTCAGGTAAAGCCCATTGCGGGGTTCACCTAAAGATATCCCGTCATAGTCTTCAAGCCCGTAAGCTCCCTTATCTAAGATGTGTTTCACTATGTAGGGTCCATACCACATGGACTCAAACTTCCTTGCCCCCAGCTTATCATGTCTTTGGTCGTATGTAAGGACCAAATCACCCTCGTTGTAGGCACGAGGTTCTACCAACTTGTCGTACTATGATTTGATGCGTTTCTTATGAGCCTCGTTAGCAAGAGTGGCATCGTGGCGAGTCTTATTGAGTTTAGCTAGGTAGAGGAAGTGTTCTTCCTCAGCAGTAGCGTTAGGGAGAAGTTCAACTACAAGTTTGAGGGACAGAATCTCGCAATCTATCGGAAGGACGGCCTCCAATCCATACACTAGTTGGAAGTGAGTAAATCCAGTGACGGTCTTAACAGAAGTTCGATAAGCCCATAGTGCGGAGAAGAGCATATTATTCCAGTCAGACTTGTGCGTACCTACCGTGCGTTGGATCATGGTTTTGAAGACCTTGTTAATGGCCTCTACTTTTCCATTGGACCGTGGGTAGTACGATGTTTAGTTTTCATGGAGAAAACCCAATCTATTGCTCAACTCATCAACCATATGGTTCATGAAGTGAGAACCATGGTCGGTAACTATAGCTTGAGGAACTCCGAACCGTGCTATAACATGATTAAACATGAAGAGTGTGGCGGTTTTGTCGTCGTCCGTGTATGTAGGCATAGCCTCGACCCACTTTGTGAAGTAATCCACGGCTACTGTGACATAACCATGCCCCCCGACCGAGGTAGGCTTACAGTGCATGAAGTCAACGCCCCATTTAGCGAAGGGGCCAAAGGCAATAACCGGGTGTAACGGGGCGGGGTGGGTGCGCTTCTTAGTTTGGAAGTGCTGGCATGGAGGACATTTTTTGATGGCCTCAATACAATCTTTAAATATGGATGGACAAAAATATCCGGTGCAAAGTATATTCTAGGCTATTGCCATCCCAGAGAGATGACCGCCACACGCCCCTGCGTGACAGCCATTTAAGATGTGTTCAGCCTCTTCATGAGTGAGACAACGTCGAAGAATAGAATCGATACCACAGTGGTACAAAGTATCACTGATGATTAGATAATACTTTGCATGGTGGCGTATTCAATGACGGTCATCCATTGAGAATTGGGGGCTAAAACATTAGGTCTGAAGATATAAAGTGATATCTCCATACCATAGATCAGACGTGCTGATAAGGAACAATGATTCATCCGGAAGAGAATCATTGGGCTCAAAATCGACATCAGGACGGGGAAGATCGCAGATCAGCTCAGTGAACACCAAAGAATTTTTAGACTTATCCTTTTCAAAAAGGAGATCAAATTCTTGCAGTATCATGATCCAGTGTGAATACTTTCCCCCAAGTACTTGGCGTGTCAAAACGTGGTACATGGGGTTTGAATCGACAATGATGGTGGTGGTGCGAAGCAGGATGCAATGTCAGAACTTTTAGATGGAAATGAATGCCGTGAGAGCGAGTTTCTCGACATGCGAATAATGAGTTTCAGCGTCAATGAGACCCTTACTTGCGTAGTATATCACATGTTCCTGGGCGTTGTTGTCTTCTTGGACCAAGACCATGGCGATCGTGGCGGCAGAAGCAACAAAATAAAGTATATAATCCTTGTAGTAATTAGGCAGCTGGAGCACAGGGGTATGCGTGATAGCATGTTTTAAGCTTTCAAAAGATCGTTGAGGTTGGTCATCCCATATGAACGGGACATCCTTCTTCATCAATCTCATGTAGCCCTACGTCTTTTGTGCGAAATTACAGACAAAACGCCTTAAATAAGTTGCCTTCCCTTGTAGACTTTGAAGTTCCGTTATGTCAAAGGGAGGTGGGAGAATGACGATGGCTGCCACCTTCAGGGGATCGATGCGCATCCTGTCTTTCGAGACTATGAAACCGAGGAGGCGTCCAGACTCGACACAGAAGATGCAATTGTGAGGGTTCAGGCGGACCTTATACCGCCTGCAACTGAGGAAAAACGCTGTCAAATGGTCAATGTGGTACTCGCGTTTCCATGAATGGGCAGGTAGATCATCCAAGTAAGGTTCCACAAAGTCCTTCACGTCGTGAAAGGCATACGACATGGCCCTCTGGAATGTGGCACCAGTATTTTTAAGGCCAAAAGGGAGCTTGCGATAGGAAAACATACCCCAAGGACAGATGAAATTTGTCTTGTGTTGATTAGCCGAGTGGATCTCAGTTTGGTTGTAGCCAGAAAATCCATCAATAAAAGAAAAAATGACACTTCCAGCACAATTATTAATGATCTTGTTGATAAAGAGAGTCGGGTAATTGTCCTTAGGACAAGCCTTGTTAAGATCATGATAATCGACGCAGACACGAATGGTACCCTTCTTTTTAGCTATAGGGACGACGTTTGAGACCCATTCTGTCAATGGGACAGGGTAGATAAAACCAGCTTTCAAGCGCTTTTGAATCTCTGCCTTGAATCCCGCAGTCTTTCGGGGGTGCACCGGTCGCAACTTTTATCGGACTAGTTTAGCATCGAGATAGGTTTGAATCGTATGTGAAACAATTGCAAGGTCTATCCCGAGCATCTCCTTGTAATTCCAATCAAACACGTCTCGAAATTGCTTGAACAAGGCCGCAAACATTGTGATTTCTTCAGGGGAACACTTCTGGCATAAACGAATGTGTTCCACTACACCAGGTGTAACTGAAATGTCGACCGAAATGGTATGCTCAATGTTGTCCAAGTTGCCTTCAAAGTCTGTTTGACACGTAAGGATCGAGGACTGAGAACCAGGGTAGACATCCGGTGTAAAGATGACGGTAATGCTATTCTCCACAGTATCCAATTAATGAAGGAAAGATGAACAATGATGGAGGTCTTCCCACGGAGGGTCATCTGCACTCATGATTTCCATAATGGACTCGTCAGAATGAAAAGTTTGGAGCATAGGATCGGGTAGGGATGATGTACGTTGCAGAGAACAGGAGGTGGAGGCCACATCGAAGTGGTCCTCCAGAGCTGACTAGATTGCCTCGTACGTGAGTTCGGAGGGTGAAAGAGGCATACTGTCTCCAATCAGGTGTGTTGTGGCTTCATTAGGTACAAGCCATGGATCAGTAGAGTTGGGTACGGATGAAATCCATGAGGAGATCATGTTCACCATGGAAACATAATTTGGGGGATTTGAGGTTGGAAAAACACCCATAAGGGATGAGTCCTTAATGAGGTCAACCCCCACACTCTCATACTGATGTGAAGATTGTCCAAGTAATGGAACATTATCGCCCGGATGAGTAGCGGTGTCAGGTGTACAGAAATACAGTTGGTCGACAATAACAAATCGACCTTGATGAGGGAATTGTACTATGCGGAAGACAGATGATGCGATCACAGTCATGGCATAAAACCAATTACGACCAAGAAGAATTTGTAATCTAACGGGGTAGTGACAACTTCCACGTTAATGGTTGCGGTATTTCCCCCCAACTTGACTGCTAAAGCTTGTAACATCCCATGAGGCTGAAAGCCATGTCCATCTAATGCTTTCAAGGTGGTAGGAAAACGGTTCAACTCGGGAGAGCCAATGGCTCTCCAGCATGAGATTGACATGACTGAAGTAGAGGCACCTTTGTCCAAAATGGTACGATGGATTGCATTCCCAGCAATGTTTGTGTCAACTTGAAATGCCAACTGATTGGAAAGCCTCGGTTTAAATTATTCCAGCCGGAACATGATGGTGTTCAATGAATCCGGGTCAACTGCACCGATGGTAGCGAGGAGAGTCTTGCGCTGATTGGGAAAGTTTTGAAAGACCTCGAGCGTCGACATAGCACAAGGAGCTTGTGCCAGGTCCTCTACAATATTGTAGTTCTGAGCGGCCCGAGAGTTGGGATTGAAAACAGATTTTCTAATCGTGCTCTTGGGCGGACGCAACACTGACTCGTAAGAGGGATTCTCAATGGTGAGAGAAGCAAGTGGTACAGTGACATCAGGAATCGAAGTGGAAGCTTTTTCAATATTACTTCCAATGGGCTCCTTTGGTGGGACAGAGTCATACGAACGAGAACGGGTGTTCAAGTTGACGGTCTCATTACGCATCATGAGAACATGCGCGGTGGAAGATGATTCTCCTTGGGAAGGAGAGGTGTGTGCGACAAGTTGCTGGTTTTGAGTGGGGAAGGGATCATTGAGAACTGCGGTAGTAGAGTCTCCCTTGAGAAACTTCTGAACTTCATCTCGGTGGGGACATTCTTTCGAGAAATGGTCTCCACTGCACAACAAACAAGGATACTTTAACTTCCTCTTCTGTTTGGTGTCTTCTTGAGTGGGCTTGGGCTCCTGTTGGTTAGAATACTTCTTAGGTTTCCCTTTATTCTTCTTCTTACCATCGAACTTCTGAGATGAAGCTGATTGCACAGAATTCACCTCTTCGGTAGAGGCAGGAGCGGTGGACTTGGTAGTGTTGTTACCATCCTGTGGTGGTGATGGGGAAGAACCTTGGGGGTTCAACGAGCCACTAGTTTGAATAGAAGGCCGGGAGGCAAGGGAACCAATGATGCCATCAGTTTGTGGTCCCTTGAGTGGTTTTGCAGGATCGTACGTAGGGAGAGGTGTGTCAGGAACAATTTCATATAATGTGTCAGATTGAGCATAGACCAAGTCTAAGTAATGGGCATGGGAAATAGCTTGTTCCTCAGTGACTGCTCCTCCCATAGCTACGTCTCAAGCTACGACGGGTAAAAGTGACTTTGAAAACCAGTCAGCTAAGATTTGGTCGGGAATATGAGCCTTAATGAGACATCGTCTCCGCCGCCATTCTTGAATATGATATGAAATATGAGTGGTAGTGTTCTGGCGAAGAGAGGTCAATAAGTCCGTACTAGTCTCATAGCGAATGGGTAACTGGAAGTGAGTAAAAAATGACATAGCAAGAGATCGGAAATCTGGAAAAGAATTAGGTGGCAACTAAATGTACCACTTGGAAGCTGGGTCGGTGAGAGTTCGTTGAAATAACCTGAGACGGATCGAGTCATCCATCAAGGAGTTGGATGAACACCATAAATGGTATGTCATTACATGGTTTTTAGGATCCTCACCAGGATTGCCATCAAATTTGGAGATATCTGATGGTAACTTAACCAAAATGGGTAGCCAGTTATTCCCATGGAAGATGGGATTGTTCGTCAGATGATACAAGTCGGGTAAGTCCAAAGTATCCAAAAAGGGCAACTGTTGGTTCAGCTCTGGGTATTGATAGTACTGATAAGGCATGTATGGACCAGTAGGACCTTGAATCGACTGATTGTAAGGTGTCCCCAGGGGGAACTGACCATAAGTGGGTGTGCCTCCTAGACCATAAGTAGGCCTGCCACCATAAAAAGGTGGTCCATTACCATAATAAGGTGGCCCGTTACTGTAAGTTGGGGGCCCTCCTCCTCCGCCAGGAGGGGGTGGGCCACCTCCAAATGGTAGGGGTCCACCACTACTTCCAGGATAGGATGGGATGCCATCGCCTACGCTAGGAGCAGGTGGTGGTCTTCCACCACCGTCGAAATAGGGTGGGCCTCCACCGCCTCCGTCGGAAGGGGGTGGCGGTCCAATGGTACCGCTGGAAGGGTAAGGGCCTCCTCTGCCACCTCCAACATAGTAGGGTGGTCCTCCACCACCACCGCCATAGTAGGGTGGTCCTCCACCACCACCACCAGGATGAGATGGTCCTCCAACACCATCGCTAGGATGGGATGGTCCTCCACCATAAGGTGGAGGTCCGCCGCCACCCAGGGGGGTGGTCCTCCGCCTCCGCTTGAAGAGGAACGACCTCCAACTCCTCCACCAAGGGCGGTGGGCCATGATGGCCGGAATGAGGTGGTCCTCCACCGGAAGGTAGAGGTACGCCCCCTCCAGAGTTGTGTGTGGGCTCGCCACCTACAATGGGAGGTGGGGGTGGACCAAACGTGGGTGGAGGGACTTGAGGGACTGTAGGTGGGGGTCCATGTTGTAAAACATTTGGTTGTCCCCATAGAGTGTATGGATTTTCGGGGTAGGGTACCCCTTAGAGTGCGTTTTTGGGATTGAGTTGTCCCAACACAGGGTTAAGATAACCTAGATATGCTTGACTCGATGGTGGTTGAATCACATTAGATAGTCCCCTGACATGGGATAATCTCGTAGTGGAAGGTCCAGGAGGTAAGGAATTTCCAACAGAAGGACCGATGGGAACACCTCCTGCAGTATTATGGTTGAAGGACAGAGGTTTCCCCCCAGCAACAACTTGCTGAACACTAAGTAAAGGTTGACCCAACACGAGTTGCTGCTTATCTACCGTGGGATGAACATTACCTATAAGGAAGGTAGGGGTTAAAGAGTATCCTACCCGCAATTTTTGAGGTGGGGAAGGAATGGGTAATGTAACCATGGTAGTAACAGGTGTGTTGGACTATTGTCCTTCAACAAGTTGGGTCATTTGAGGTATAGGACTGATCTCCTGCAAGGGTTGACTAGTTTCATGGATGGTCAGGTTGTGCATGGATGGTTCCGATGAATCAAAAGATATTGTGTGAATTGGGATTTCTCTAAACCTGGCCCTTTGTGCGAGACTTTGTCTTTGAAATTCATCACCCAAGGAACGTAAATGATCCGGGCGCTCACGAAGAGGTCCAAAATTCTCGGCGGAAGTGGGCTAGCTGGTTGGTGGAATATTTTTTGGAGTAGTCCAGATAGGTGGGGATGCAATGGAAAAATGAGCCACTGGGTGGCCTAGAGATGATGTCCAGTAAGCTGTTGTTGGACCAACAGTTGCTGCAGGGCCATCCTGGGGTGAATTTATCCATTCCAATGATCCAGGCTCTCTCGGTAGAACGGGAGGTAGGTATTGTGAAGTAGAAGTTTGTGCTTCTTCACCCTATGGGGGGTGGGAGGTAGGTGAATCTGGAGGAAACATATGTGCTCCAACATTCAAAGTAGGGTTTTCTACTTCAGGTGACACGACCGTAGCTTGTGGGTCCATCCTTACCTTTGAAATCACCTCCTGGTTAAGGGGATATTCGGGCGGTAAGTGCTGAATCCTATAGGACCTTCTCCAAGGAAATTCAGCCAGAGTGACTGAAACAAAAGTTTCTCCTAAGGCAAGCTAAACAAAAGAAAAGCAGTCCAGAAAAATCCTACACAAACTAAGGCCGCAAGCAAACTTATGTGACAAGAGTGGATTCAAAAGTCTCGAACCTCACAGGATTGTCAAGGCTTCGCAAATCGCTATATACCGCAGGGTCCTGAATACCCGATTACCTTGATGGTACGTGCATAGTAATCTCCCCAAGTGTTGTTCTCGGTGTATTTCTCTTCCAAGACAGCCAAAAGGTTAACTCAATTGGTCTCAAGAATCCTAGTGGTGTCTCCCGATATACGCAAGGTACGTGGGAGCTCAAATCCCTAGTGCTGTTGTCTAATGCACAACCGTACGGCACGAGACCTTCCTACATACTACTGAGTATGTGAAACACCTTTCTATATACGCCAAGTACATGAAACACCTTTCGATATACGCCAAGTACACGAAGTACTTGGTGGGTACGTGAAAAAGATTTGATATACCTGGTTGGTACATGAAAGAGATTCAATATACTGATAAGTACGTGGAAGACTACAATACCCTTGGAATACAGTGCTGGCAAGTAACGACGACTGCAACATTTTACGATGCCGGAACATGTCTCTAACTTACAGACAAGTTACTAAAAATTTTACCCTAGTTCTACCGTTAATTTTATCTTGTACGGTTAGGTGAATGCATGAGATGAGTACATAATCATAAACATAATGCAGGCCCTAACTACATGCAAAAAATGTACTTTTCTTTTGATGAACTCTATGTACAGGAAGGAGAAATTTCTTTCCAAGTAATTTTACCAAAGCAACACAATGCGACACAATCCCAAAATCTACCAAATTTGATAAAAAATACTCTTTTCGTTTTTTGTTTTTCCAAGCAAAACTCAAAAAATCAACAAGCACGACAACCAAATCCAAACATTTTCTTTTGTCATTTCGAATCAAAGTTTAAGAGATGAAAAGAGAGAAATTTCCTATCTAGAGCACTCTAACCTTTCAATTTCCCTATGATAGCTTAAAAACACTAAAAACCAAAAATGCATACAATTTCCTCAAGCATGGAGTCACTTTTGTAAAAAACTTGATCTCATTTGAATTCTTCAAGAAAATGAATGATTCATAATTCCCGAAAATCACAAATGACTAATTCTTCTTCAAAGTTTTTCAAAAGATTAATGAATGACCATTCCAATACATGAACCAATTTCTACAATGATTTCCAAATGTACATGAAACAATAAAAATGATGCACGTTCAATTTTCGATGATATGCCAAGATAATAACTTGAGAAGAATGATATTTTTAAGCATAGATGACTGAAAAGAAAGTTGATTTGCAGCACTCTAAACACTCAGGAAATCTCAAGCAAAAGACAAGCACTCAAATGGACTGAAAGCACTTCAAAACACTCAAAACACTCAATCAAACAACTTAAAGCAAACAAAGTTTAAATGATAAGTGGAAAAAGGAAGTTTGGGATCAGATCTAATGCAAAGATCAGATCAGGTAAGGAGAGGAGGGATGAAAAGGTTAAGTGGATGAAGATGGGGGAGTTCAAAGTATCCACCACTACCAAGCTTAAGCTCATAAAAAATGGGACCTAATACAAATCCACACAAAAAACCCAAACACTTTAACACACAAATCGAGAATAAATCTCTGACTGGATCTTGCAGTGCAAAGGGGGTCTGCACACCAAATGAAAAATCAAAATAAAAAAAATGGAGGGGGGATGCCCTTATACCAATTCTAACAGATCAACACAGTCTATGCATATACACAGAGCGACCGTCACAGGTTACCAGTGTGGGAATTGCGACGATGTCGCAACACACTAGTGGATGGGTTGCAACGACAGGCCAAAAGACAGAGAACATAGATCAAATCAACGCTTTGGTTCCACTGCCCAGGTGCGATGGGCGAGATCGAAGTTCAAAAATGAACAAATCTCCAAACAATGAGCAATAAAATGGTCTAATAATAGTGAATACAGACTCATAGGAGGACTATAGACTATTCAAAGTGAAGATCTGATGGTGAAAAAATACTTAGGAGGAAAAATAAAATGGCTTGTAAAAGAAATCAACTGAAAATGGAATTCAAGTTGAAAACTACAAACAAAGTATTCCCCAGTATGGTCGCCAGATTTGTTTGACGGACAATCTACCAAGAGCGGACTCGAGGCCTGATCTCCATAGCTCAACGTGAGTCTAGAACAAATAGAGACAGAATATAAACAACTCTCCTAGATCTAATTAGAGATCAAGGAACTAGATGCTCTTACCTTTTCAGATCGTTGATCCTTTCTCCTTGAATGCTGCTCCAAGCTTGATGGTCTTCAAATCTCAGCTGCAAAACCTATCAAGACAACACAACAATAAGTAGTAAAATGCACCTACACAATAATAGATCTAAGTAAGCAGTTAAGTAGGAAAACTACACAAAATATCATTAACACAATGAGATTTGGTGGAAAGCACTTATATTACTGTATTAAAAGGGAAATACATAGGATGAAGAGATTACAACCAATGACTTAACGTATCAATCCTTCTCCGATCAAGCCAATGCCAAAGCCTCCAAAGGGATGATGGATCTCTCAAGGGATGAGTAGAGATCTCTCCTAAGCTAATTTCACCAGCATGTAGATACCATAGACTTCCTCCCTTTGGAATGGGAGTGAGATTCACTTATATAGGACTAAGTGGATAGGGTAGGTTGAGATATGATAGGAGAGAGATGAGGGATCCTTCCAAGAGGTTAGGAACTGAATGTCAGCTTCCCAAAGACTAGGGATAGAGATACACATCAACTACCTTCGAGAATGGGCTCGAAGAAGTTATTTTAATCAATTAACTGACATCGTCGCAGTCTGTAAGAGGACAGCATGCGACGTCGCATGTTGCATTAGAACAACCTGCGACGACCTCTCAAAAACTAGTATGAAAAGGTTTGTATCTCTTCCAGGTTGATGACTTATTCAAGGAACTTCAGGGAATGTTTACATTGACCATCATGATGGTAATATTTTAGGTGTAACATTTGCCATAACTTCTTCGATTTTCACCCAATCACCTTCAAATTTTGCCACTGTGTTCATTCCCTATTTCTGCTTCTTCGTCCCTCTCTGAAAATTTTTCCCATTCTTTCACCCCACTTTGGAAATCCTCATTTTTTGCTTCCCCGTCCATTCGAAAGTGTCCAAAACCTAGTCAAACCCCAATTACCCATCTGATTTTTTCCCAAATCCAAATTTCCCTTTACGAAATAAGCTTTTGTTTGTGTTTTTCTACCCATTCACAAAAAAAAAACTCCTGGTTATGGTTGTCACCCGTGGAGGAGCAGAAATCACGGGGGAAGAACTTGCAGCCCTCAAAACCAAACTCCAAGATTTGGATGAAAATTTTCTTAGCCTCCATCTTCAGCATTCAGCCATGAACACTGGGTTCTATTCTTCCAGCAATTTTCATGGGTTGAAGCTTGATTTTCCTCACTTCAATGGTAATGATCCGACTGGATGGATATACCAGGCAGAACAATATTTCAGTCTGCATAATACTTTTGATGTCCAAAAATTTCCACTTGCATCCTTTCATTTGGAATGGGAAGCCCTTCAATGGTACCGTTGGTACATCAAGGCTCATGACGAGCCAAAATGGACATTTTTTCCAACTCATTTTGCAACGATTTGGTCCTAGTGCTTTTGATGACTTCACATGGGCACTCACTAAAATTCGCCAATTTGGCAGTATGAGAGAGTATTAGACAGAATTTGAGAAACTAGCCAATCACACAGAAGGATTGTCTAATGAATTCTACAGGAGTTGTTTTATTAGTGGTCTTAAGGATGAAATTCGCTTAGAGGTTAAAATGTTCCATCCCAACACAATGATGGAAGTCCTAGGGTTGGCTAAGTTGGCGGAGGACAAGATCACAGCCCAACAATGCTCCAAATCCACTTTTGTTCCATTCAGACATATGGTTTCCCAATGGCCTCCCATCGTGCCAGATCCTTGCACCACTCCTATCAAGCATTTTTCTGAAGCAGAGATGCCGGCATGTAGAGAAAAAGGGCTTTGTTATAATTGTTATGAGAAATTCACTCGGGGACATAGATGTGTTGAGAAACAACTCTATCTCTTAGATGTGGATTCTGCCTGCCTTTGAAGTTGGTGCAGAAGCTCCAGATACACTGGATGATCAGGTCGACATTTAGTAGATGCATGTTGACCCTCTGTCTTCGGATGACCACCCAGAGATATCTCTCCATGCTTTAGCCAGAGTCACCACCCCACAAACAATGCGGGTTAGGGGTTACTTCAAGAAGATCGCTCTTACAATACTCATTGATTATGGTAGCACTCATAATTTCATTGACCATCGGATCGCCAAATAGGCTGATTGCTTTTTCCATCCTTGCTCCAACTTTGAAGTCATGATTTCCAATGGGGGCACCTTAACTTGCAAGGGGAAGTGTCACAATGTGCGTATCTCTCTGGAAGATTATAACTTGCGCTCTGACATGTTTTCCTTGTCCTTAGGCGGATGTGATGTGGTTTTGGGCGTTCAATGGTTATGCACACTTGACCCCATCTTATGGGATTTTGCTGAACTTTAGATGGAGTTTTCAGTAAATGGGAAACAACACAAATTTATGGGCTTACAACCAGGGTCTCTCCGCATCATCAGTTCACATCGCTTGGAAAATATCCTTAAGAATAATTCACATGGTATCATCACTCAGCTCCATTCCATTCAGATGCACACATCAACGGTCTCCACTACTTCCTGGGATAGATATGCAGGTGTCTTTGCTGAACTAGTGGTATTTCCGCCTTCAAGAGACCTTTCTAGTAAGAATTTAGCCGCATCTACATTTGAGAAGGAAATGATGGCTATTTTGCATGCAGTATAGCAGTGGCAGCCATACCTATTAGGGAATTATTTATGCATCAAGACTGCTCACCAGAGTCTAGAACATTTCCTGGACCAACGGGTATCCTCCCCAGCACACCTGAAATGGGTTATCCAACTCATGGGTTATTCCTATGCGATCACTTACAAGAAGGGTAAGGACAATTTGGTGGCGGATGCTCCTTCTCGCACATTTTATGACCCAGTTTATCTTACAACTATTTCTTTGCTTGTTCCAAATTGGTTGCAATCTGTTCAACAGGGCTATGTCTTCTATGAAATTTCCATTCTTCTCCATCGATAGGGCACTCTGGGTTCCTCAAAACGTCTGACCGGGAACAATGTAACTTATTCTAGCAGGGACTGAAATGAAAATTCAATAGATGGTGGATGATTATGATACTTTCCAGGTCAACAAGGGTGAAACGACACTCCTTCCGGGACAGCTCGAACCCTTTCCCATCCCTACACAGATTTGGACAACTATTTCTATGGATTTCCTTGAAGCATTCCGGTGGTACAATACCACATCTAAAATGACACCATATGAAGCAATCTATGGACATGCACCACCAGTTCTTCTTCCATACACCCTCAGTAGTTCCCCAGTTCAGGAAATTGACTCGGTTCTTCGAAACCACGATCAGATTCTTCTCATTTTGTAGGACAATATTCACATGGCCATAATTTAGATGAAACAACAAGTTGATCAGCACCATTCTGAGCGTACTTTTCAAGAAGGTGATATGGTTCTTCTTCATCTCCAACCTTCCAAGCAATCCTCCCTGAAACTGAAAAGGCGTCAACTTCTCTCTCAATCTATCACAGAGGTATTAATTTAGTGGCACGAAATGCAACCCGAGGATGCTACAGGGGAACCACTCCTTCAAATTCCGCATCAATTTCCACATCTGAAGCTTTGAGGACAAATATTTTTCTAAGGGACAGGGGATGTTAGGAACCTGTGTCAACCCTTCTCTTTATTTTGTTAGTATATTGTTGTTGGACGCATATGCTTTGTAAGTCATCCGGTAGTATTTGTTGATCCATAGTTTGTATTATCCCATGGTATTGACCCATAGTATTGGACGCATATGCTTTGTAAGTCATCCCGTAGTATTTGTTGATCCATAGTGTGTATTATCCCATGGTATTGACCCATAGTATTGGACGCATATGCTTTGTAAGTCGTCCCATAGTATTATATGTTCCATGGTATTGACCCATAGTATTGGGCATAGACTTAGTATATAAGTGTGTGTTGAGGCCAATGAAGGCACCGTGAAGTATAGTTAATGTGGTCCAAATTTAGAAAGTATAGTTAACCATTTCTTACATAGATTGATAGGACGATTCTCTTGGAGCATGATAATTTATTGATTAACTAGTCCAAGTCGTGTAATGCACCAACTTGCATTTAATTATTATTATAGTTACATAATAGGAAAATAATCATAAATAGGGTAATAATTTGGTGCATACTAGGATTTATTAAGCTTAAGTAGGATAAGTATATAGTTGAAAAGTGTCATCCATGTAGGTAAACCTTATTTTAATATTAAGTAAACGAGTTTTAAGGGGAGGGGGAGGACTTCATGAGGGGTTCTTCTCTACCTCCGAGATTTGGTTTTTACAAATTAGATTGTTGCATGAGACTATTGTGACTATTACATGTTGGAGGTGAGGAGGGTTGAGGGGAAGTGGAGTTTAGATCTACCAAATTCGGAGAGAGGCAAGAAGATTGTGTCTAACATAGTTTTATTGATTGAGCGATTGGGGGATCTTAGTTTCTGAGTGAGGGGTAGGTTTAGGGGAGAGTTGTGCCCCACACATTGTTTCCTACTAAGATTGTTGATGTTATTGTTGTGGTCCTACTGCACACTCTTATAAGTCCATTTTTTCCATGTTTCCATTTCCATGTATGTTTTCTTGACACTCTTCTTTTTAAGATACTTTTATTATTTAGAAGTTATTTGTAAATAATTATGCTTTATGTTGAATTACCGATTTTAGTAATGACACTAGAGAATTAATTATTGTTTAAGTAGTTTAATATTACTAGGATTCACATCTAGTATTAGAGCTTAGGTTCAAACCCTAGGGACTCTAGACCCGCTTGCTAAGCCCAATTCTTGGGTCCCTAGAGTTTTGATCCACCGTCAAGGTTTTGGATAGGTATCAAATTTTTATCAACAACGTCATTCCAAATTGCAAGCCCTAAGAGCCAATGTCGAATCCTAACACTAAGCCAAGGGAAAGTGTCAAATACGACCCAAATCGAGCCTTACCTTTCCACTACATTTCCAATTCTTCCTCTCACATTCAAATAGAATTTCAGAAATTGGCAGGGAGTGAATGTTTTCTCCAAATGAAACTTAGGTATCCCCTCTGTATATCCCCATTTTCTTGGATCATGACAATGTCGAAGCTTTCGAAGAAAACCCCATTTTAATCCCGACGACACTCAACCTTGTCACCTTCATATTTTTTTCAGTAGCAGTTACTTACTGTGCATTGCCCTTTTACTGGGAAGCTGAAATATTTATTTGGGTTAAGGGTTTTACATTCACACTTATTCATTTGGCTAAGTGATGGTTGACACACGATTCTATTTCAATGTATTGGGTTTGCGCAGCAAAGTTTTGTGAATTTTAATACTGCTATGGTTTAAGGTTAGATTGGGTTTTCTAGAAGCACTCTAGGTTGACTTAGTTTTACCCCATTTGCCCCATATCAAAAAAATTATAAGTTCTCTCTCATTGAAATTGGTCCTAAACCCAACAATTTTGCACAAAAATCATCACAATAATTGTCAATCCCTGTTCAAAGTGTTGCATAATGGTTTTATTTGTCAATCGAGACCAAGACTTATAGGAAAATGAGGATTAAGGCTTTCTCACAAGTTTTTGGGTAGTTCGGTGTTTTCTTTGTTGGAAAAACTATTGAATATTGAGATGGTTAGATTATTTAGTTGAATAAGCTAAGGAAAACTAGTAATGGAGCATACTATTCTTGAATATTTTCACAAGTTCAAGATGCTTGGTGCTTTGAGTACCTTTACAGGAGAAAATGGATTGGATGAATTTCGGCGGGATTATGTGTTATTTACGACTTTGGGAGTTTCTTTTTTTCTCGTTCTGTTGTCGTAGTGGAGTAACCTCTCTCTACCAGGATCTTGCATAGTGCATTAGTTAAGTCTATACCTGCAAGTTCCACTCAATACATTGCATGTGGGAGGGCATAGCCTTCATAGATGGGAACAACATGAGTGACACTATCTCTAGAATCTAGAACAATAGCTATAGTTCTTCCACTGTCATAAAGAGAGAGTACAACTTGAATGGAAATATAGGTATAGAAAGAGTGTTAAATACTTCAACATGATTTGAGTAATCCTCTATTTTTTTGTCGTCTGATTCAAAGAAGGATCTATAAGCAAAACTTGATGATCCTTAGGAGAAACACAAAGCTTGTTGTTGAAAGTGTGGTGCCATGTTTTCTCCATGTCATGCCAGTTGTTAATGGTACCATGATCAACTAGGTATTTCAAGGTAAGAATACCCCTCTTGGACTATTCTTCACAACCAACGTATGAATCATTCTATCCCATGCCAACCATGACACCAATGTGCCTTGGATGAGCTAGTACACTAGGGAAAACAACTCTAGGAGCATCATGCCTTGCAAATCTAGCCTTGACTGTACCGAATCCATTGTCACACACAACGTCTTGGACTTCTCTATGTCATACATGACTATGTGGGTATTGATATCTCAAAACAATATGGTCAAGACTTGATGGTGCCAATATTGACTCAAAACCTAATTCACTAGGGAAAATGTTGATGCTCAAATTGATTCGAGCAAAAATAGTGAAGGAATTCCCTTGGAGGGATAGTCAAGGGAAAAAAGGGGGATGAAAACCCAAATATTGTTTAGAACCCTCAGCGTTTATGAACATGCAAATGTTAGTTGAATATATATATATATATATGACTATGTGGGTATTGATATCTCAAAACAATATGGTCAAGACTTGATGGTGCCAAAATGGACTCAAAACCTAATTCACTAGGGAAAATGTTGATGCTCAAATTGATTCGAGCAAAAATAGTGAAGGAATTCCCTTGAAAGAATACTCAAGAGAAAAAGGGGAATGAAAACCCAAATATTGTTTAGAACCCTCAGCGTTTATTAACATGCAAATGTTAGTTGAATATATATATATATATATATATATAAACAATAATCAACTAAACAAAACTATGAAATAATTGAAACAAACTAAATTAAAAGTACGTAAAGAGGTAAAAAAATATCATGAAAATGGTTTGAATAAAACTATGTTATCTGAATAAAAAATAATTAAATGACTAAAAGCATTAGTAATTAAACAGAAGCAAACTGATCATGAGTGATCCGAATGAAAATAATTTTAGCGTTTAGATTATTTAGATGAAAAAAAGTGTGGAATTATGACATCAAATGAGCGTCAAAAAACTCGTTTGTAAATTAAGAATGCAAATATTTACGATGTGTCATGCATGTGATAATTGAAAAAAAAAATTGTTATAAAATATGTTCATCGTTAGCCGCAAGCATATTCTCATAATATATTATTTTATCTTATTAACCAACGTATGATATTAAAGAAAGACAAATTATTCTTAGTCGTTAGTTTGCTTTTCAAGAAAAATATCAAAATGTTAAAAGTATGATACATGAAATTTCACAAAAAAATATACAAGTTAAAATAATATATACAGTTTGTTAAAAATCCAAATAAACAAAAAAAATAAAAGACGAATGATTCAAAACTTA
Organism: Larix kaempferi; assembly: GCA_027924585.1. Taxonomy (NCBI): domain Eukaryota; kingdom Viridiplantae; phylum Streptophyta; class Pinopsida; order Pinales; family Pinaceae; genus Larix; species Larix kaempferi. The sequence continues at coordinate 16,414,122 of BSBM01000435.1, forward strand.
AGAAAAGGAAGCATGTATGCCCAATAAATATTTTATTGATCAATGGAATTTGGTAGTTATTCAGTACATAATATCCATGATTAATTGGGACCCCTAAGCATAAGAGGTTTCTAGGACTTTATGTTTCTCTCAATATTCCATGACTCAACTGGGTGAAACCCAGATAGAGTGAATGCGCTTACGCTTAGATTGTCTTGAAATAACATGCACGCATGACGATATTAGCCTTAAAATATTTAGAAAGGCACGAATGACATGCAAAATAATAGAATGTACCTTCAATGGAAAGATGCTTTGCTTTCACCCTAATGGATGGACCTGTAAATAGTCTTACCTTCCATCACCACACGGTTAGGCTATTGGATGACTATAGAGGAGAAGAAAGCAAAAAATCCTATGGAACATAGCTATACCTACTCCTTACCTTTGATGATTCGAGCTTTTACCTTTGCCTTGTATTTAAAGCATAGCATCATAATTCGGTTGTATTGGTGGTTCCTTTACGGAAATTCAGAACAAATTCAAATTCGTCGATAATACAAATGGAGATTCTTCCTAGTGGACAATTAAATTTTGAAAACTAGTTTAGAAAAAAAACAATCTTTAATTATTTAAACACTATAAAAGAGAAATACCATTCAATTTCATATTTTTTTATTAAAATAATTATTAGTAAATAGTTCATGTCTTTCTCATATCCATGTTGTTGAGAGTTTGTATTTTTGTTTTTTTAATATATGTTTGTTTTTTTATATAAATGTATGTACATTTATGGTATATTTTTGAATATTTGATTAAAAGTATTATATATAAGCAGTCTATTTCCTTATTTTATTAGTACTAGATTTTTTCATTACATATTTTTTCGTATCTGTATAATTATGCTACTATGATTTAAAGAAGTGTTTTGCATGTCTTGTGAAGGTCATGAACGTTTGAGGAAACATTTACGACTTAGTGATTCAATGGACACAAAAAATTGAGAACACTGACTGTCACCACAAAATGAAAATATGACCTATTTATCTTGAACATTTGAGGTTCGTTTTTCCCTTTGGGTCAGTTATGAGATTTGCAATTCTTGTAAAGCCTCCTCTTTGGTTTGTATACCAAACTCATCCATTCTGTCCTCTTTGCTTGCAAGAGATATTGCCTTCCTACTTCATATGACAACATAACAAGGAGATTTGGTCACTACCCAAAGGAAACTTTCAATTCGGAGATACACTTATTATGGTGCATCGACATTACAACTACATTGGTACCAGTTAAGCTCTAATTTGCTTTGCTTGAATATCCTTGAGTGACTCGAACAAGCTCAACCATCAAGTTCTTGTTCAACCAAATTCTACTGGATTTATTGTCTCCAGAGCTGCGGTCGAGGAAGATCCATCCATCCATTTTCCACGTGTAAGAAAAATAGTCTTTCCTGCTACTTAGCACAAAACCCTATTTGCTTTAACAACTTTATCTTCAACTTTATATTAGACCCTATAAACAGTACATGATATGGCTTCGTTGTCTAAATTCTTATTGTACAATAGTTGAGGGGACTCGGATATGAACCACATCGATGTGAATTGAACATTGTAAGCCATCATGTTACTCCAAGCATCTGTATGGGTTTCCGAGTAGCAAGTATTCAAATTTTTTTCATAACAAAGTATAGGAAAAAAACAGATTGCAATCATTGGAGAACATGTTTTGTGTTGAAAATATGACTCCATTTTAGCATAACATGAGTGCAGAGTCAACCTACGTAACTCATAATTACAAGCCCACACAATTTCAAGCATTAGAAGCACTATTTCAAAGAATCCTTTCAAGTAATTGAATTAAAACAACATAACACATCAATAATATGAGGCAACAAAAAGGAGCTCAGCTCCATTATCTCACTAATGTCATATGATATTTTTCACTTTCTTCTTTTAGAAGCACTATGTCAAGCATTAGACGCACTATTTCAAAGAATCCTTTCAAGTAATTGAATTAAAACAACATAACACATCAATAATATGAGGCAACAAAAAGGAGCTCAGCTCCATTATCTCACTAATGTCATATGATATTTTTCACTTTCTTCTTTTGGACTTCTTTTCTTTGATATTCCTTTATTTAGCATCTATTGTAGACCATGTGTATTTACTTGGTGTAGAAAATCGATGACATTCAATCAAGTAATGGCCCCTTTTACTTCCTTGCATATATGACAAAGGAAGGCAAAAATATACACTTATTGTAAAGAAATAAATGCAAGATCAATTGGATAAATATGAAAAATCTCAACATCTTTCACAAACATGTTGTAGAACCCATGAGTTCCGTTGTGGTTGCCTAAAAAATCTTTGACCACTTGTAAGGAAAATTTCACCAACTAAAACTATAATTGTCTATTTCTCTAAGACATCAAAGAATACCTTCATGACAATAAACTACATAGGGAAATCCTTTGCTTATCGATATTTGGTACCACCATTGGACCCGCACCAATATTCTTTGATTACATGGCAGGACTTGTAGAGACTACCCTTTTCTCCACAATCTACAAATCTCATGGGATAGTGCATACATTTTGTTATTGTTGAGTTATCACATTTTGTGATGGCTCAACATCATTATGATCCCCAAAGAAAAAAACCAATGATGTTGTGACAATAAATTCTGGACAACTTTCAAGTGACATCTAGTGTTCACATATCCCCAAACCTTAATTATCACCACTACAGTCTAAGACACATTCTTCTAATATAGGTCCATCTGACTTACTCAATAATAGATTAATACAAACCTAGACAAGTGAGAAGACGAAAGCAAGAAGAATGGAGCATACAATAACAATTATAGGCATGTGATTCTGTTGTCCACTAGACACACCAATAATATTAATTACAAGTAATGTTGTTGGGGAATCGATAGAATCATCCACTTGAATAAGTAAAGTTATGAAAACTCTCCATCTTCTCCACCTTTAAATGTTACAGTAAAATTTATATCGACACCAGCAAGTACCTTACTTTAGAAATCCTTGAAAAAGAGCAAAACGATGAGATGACATGCCCCACATCACCCAAAATTGCTCATTTCTCCACAAATCATCAATACCAACCCCACTCCACTGCATCTCCAAAACACCAGTTGTAATGACACATGTGAATAGAACAATAAACCACAAATTAGCATAATTTCTAATCTGCACATAGAGGTCAATATCATCAATACATATTAGGATACTGACACATGATGAATATACTAACAACAAAGAAAGATACCAAAAACTACATTATTATTGATGCTATCTCAAATCAAAAAATTCCAGTCACGATAAGGCCTATACACCTCTAGAATTATAAATTTTCCAGTGAGCAAGCATATAGCAGGCAAGATGCACATAGCCATCAAACCTCCTAGGGAACTGCACATATAAGACCTTCTTTCCCAATGTGGGATCCAACATGAAACACATTGCTTCATGAATTGGTTTATTGTTGTTTATATAATGATCACATTTCATATTTAAGAGATGGAGCATGTGTCAAAATTGTTGACACTTGCACCTAGACTTGTATTAAAGTCAAAATTAAATTAGTTTACATCCCTAATTATGAGTATAATAGAGATTCCATGGATTTCAACATTTCTGGTTTATATCATTTCATACTCAATGGAGCCTTGGGAGAATCTTATGAGTAGAATGCAAACACATTCTCATTCCAATAAAAAATTTGATGTATGCATTTAACTCATAAAATTGAACTATTATTATTCTTTAAAAGAAGCCCACTGCTCCAAATATTCTATAAAAAATATGTTCCAAATATTACCATGAAGATTAAGTTCTTCTATCCCTCTGTTGGAATGCAACTACAATTTAAGCTAGGTTATAAATTCCAATCTAGGTTATAAATTACACAAGATGGCATATATTTTGTAATGGAGTCACTCTAGGTCAATAGTTGAGCCTTTTTTCCTGAAACAATATTAGTATTTTAGTGAAGAAATTAGGGGAGGGACTCCTAATGTTGTGCGGGGACTAGTCGTGGTCATGGTTCCCATCACATCAACCACCCAAATATTGAACATTCCCAGCTTAAAAGAAAATCATAAAACTTCATATTTATGCATAAATAAATATTATATTAAGTCCAAAAAGCATTTAATAGATGATTAGAACCCCAGCTGACAGTGGACAGTCCATTTAATGCCAACATTAAAAACCATCAAGTCCAATTGAGATCCAACTCTGTCTTACCATTAATACCAAATCTAACATCAAAATAGCCTATCATGCTTAATCTACTAAGTACACCTTGGGCATCACATCAGCCCTCATGAACCACAACTGAAGAAGCAACAATCAAACAACGGGATGCAGTGTTCCATCACCCATTACCACCTGCACACAACAAGTGGAATTTGGGTCAACATCTGGTCCAGAATTAATCAACAACTCACACATGCAACCTCAATAAATAACACCCACCCACTAAAAAAATCAAATCATTCATTAAAATTCATGAAATCAAAAGGAGCAACAAAATTTTATGAAATCCCAAAATCAAATCATCCATTAAACTCTTAAATAAACAATACAGAATTCACTGCCCAAAATCAAATCAAGCATTAAACTCAACCAAAGCACGTGGATCAACAAAAATAGGCATTAATCGAATTCCCAACTGCCCAAAATCAAATCATCCATTAAACACACTAAGAGCACATGGATCATGCAAATAGAAATCTCTAGGCATTGGATCGGTGCCAAATCAATCCCAGCGTCCCATTCCCAGAATTAACCTTGCAATGCATGTCAATTCCCCTAAGCAATCATTTTCAACATAAAAAAAAAAACAGAAACCAACTCCTTTGCACACAATTGAATCCATTTGCATTCCTTGGATTCATCTATCATTCAAGCAGTGCGTTTATCATCTATCATCCATGACTCAACCATTCAAGCATTGCATTTATCCCCTATCAAACTGTTATTCCTGCAAATTGTTCATCTATCAACCAGGACTCAACCATTCATCAACAACCCAACAGTGTGTGCACAGTCTTTCAGGTATTGACAGTCACTTATTTCATGTATCCATTCAATTAACCATCTAAGTTTTCACGTATCCATTAACTATCAATTTCACAAACCCATTCTATTGTGTGCCTAAATAAATATGTAGGGGCGGACAAAATGGAGTTTTGTTTTCTGTTTGGAAGAAAGTCTATTGGTGTGATTAAGAGTTTTCAAATACCATTGAAATCCGTTCAAATTCGTATCATTGTTTAGATTTGGGTGATCGCATCTCTCTCCTTGCATAGTAGATCAGATTTCCTTTACAATCAGATTAAAATTTTTAATATGTCATTTTAGATTACCGAATTGGATTATGAAAATGTTAGAAATAATGTAGACTCATGAGTTGACAATTGTTTGTTATTGAAATTATGTTAAGTTATTATTGGATTTTAGTGACCATTAATTCTAGGTTGTATTAACCATTTTCAGAGATCTAAATCCACTTTTTTAGAATCTAAAAAAATTATTCCTGATCGTGATCCATTGTCTCAAATCCATTGATGGGTTGAAACACTGTGCACACACTGATCAATTGTATAAAAAAACTATTCCCGATCAACCAGGACTCAACCATTCATCAACATCCCATCAGTGTATGCACAATGTTTCAAGACTCAACCATTAATTGACAATCCATTCCATTCACATATCCATTCTATTAACTAGTTTAGTGTATACTAATCACAGGTTGACCATTGCAGAAGGATATATAATACTCATAGGTTAATTGAATGGATATAATACCCTATTAAATGTCATGTATGGATTGTGCAGATTCTTGTAGCCATTCCAAGAGTCAATATTGCACCTCGTACAAGGAAGACAAGGAAGTGGGGTACCCAGCTACAATGCACATCATCAAATGAGGAAAGGGCCCATGTTTCAAATGACAACATTGCTACAACAAATTCTGAGAATGGTCCCGTGGAAGAGGTAGATGGTGTGGTTCCACCATCAACAACAGTGCCATCACCACCCATAGTGCCAGCATCGCCCATATTGCCACCATCTTCAACAGTGCAAGGTGCCATTTCAACGAAGAAAATTAGTGCAATTAGAGGATGGACAAAAGAAGACATGTTGGTTGCAATTGACGATGTCGAATTCAAGGGGTTTTCAGTTAGAGCAGCGGCCAAAAAATATGGGATTACACCCACGTCAATCCATTACTGGATAAATGGCCTGACCCATACCAAGAGGAGAGGTCCTCTTATGGTCATGACTGAACAGGAGGAGGAGGAGGTGGTGGTGTGCTGTAAGGAGATGGATGAATTGGGACATGGGCTAGAGTTGATACAACTGAAATCAACTGTTGCTCAAATCTGTCAGGGGAGGCCAACCCCTTTCAAAGATGGGTTTCCAGGTAAGTCATGGTGGGCTGGTTTCAAAAAAAGGCATCCAGAGCTAGTGCTACGAATTGCAGAGGGCTTGGATAGAGACAAGGCATTGAATCTATGCCCCACAGTTGTGTCCAAGTTCTTTGACACTCTTTCTTCTACATATGAGAAACACTCTTACACTCCAGACCATATTTGGAACTGTGACGAGACAAGGTTACAGACAGGAAGGAATTGTGGCATGCGGGTCATTGCAAAGAGAGGGAGCCGAATTGTGCCAAAGATTCTGCCCAAGAACAGGGAGTGGATAACCATTCTATCATGTGTGAATGCAATTGGTATGGAAATCCCAGGATTTTACTTGTTCAAGGGAAAAACTTGGCTGCAAAACTATATCCAAAACTGTGAACCTGGGGAGTGCATGGCTGCACATCCCCATGCATGGATGACTAAAGAACTTTTCCTGAATTGGCTTTGCCACTTTGCAAAATTCGTACCAGGTGATGTCTCCCCTGAAAACAGACACCTGTTGGTTTTAGATGGCCATGGCAGCCACATTGTTGTGCAAACCATCGAGGAGGCAAATAGGTTGGTCATTGACTTGTTAACAGTTCCTGCTCACACCACTCACAGGTTGCAGCCCCTGGATGTGACTTTGTTTGGGCCTTTCAAGGCTTTTTTAAGGTCGAAATGTGCTGCACGGATGGCGAAGAGCCCAGGGGTAGAGGTAAAGAGGTTTTAGTTAGCTGAGCTTGCAAGCAAGGCTTTCAAAAGGGCTCTCACATCCTTGAATATCAAGGTTGGATTTAGGTGAATAGGTATCTGGACATTGAATTTAGCCGAGCATTTGCTGTGGATGGCCAAGAAGATGTGGCTGGAAAAGATCTTGAGGATGTCGAAGAGCAATTGGATGGGAAGCAAGAGGCAGATGCTGTGGACAACATCATGTCCCTTTCTCAAGGAAACTGCCAAGGAGTTGGTGTTGCTGATGATGATGAACAGGTCGGCACTACACAATTCGATGACGAATCAGCGAAAGATAACATGGGGCTAGGTGGTCTACCCGGCACACAAGTGGATTCTGTGGCACATATAAATGTGATCGATGGTTGTAGCATTCCAGGCAACAACAATGACACATTGACAGTGCCAATGCAAGTATCCCAACCATCACGGATGGCAGAGGCCATGATGAACTTGAAAAGACACATTGGTGGTTCCACCAACGATGAAAGCATGAACATGCCTTCGCAGCCAAATGAGATTGTCCATTTTTATGTTGATGGTGGGTTGATAAAAGAACCTAACATAGACAACCAGGATGCAGCCGAAGAAGATACTGCAACAGAAGAACCTCTCATAGTAGAAGAACCACTGCCAGGGAACACACCAAGGCTTGGGAAATTCCTAAAGTTTCCAGTGGAGAGAATGTCAACGCAAGGAAGGCATGGAAAGACAGACATTCTCCGATTAGGCCAGAGTTCACAACTAATCACTTCAGAAGAGTGCATAAGCCTCTTGGTTGAATCTGAACAAAAGAAATATGCTTTGCAGGAATTAAAACAAAGGAAGAAAGATCTTCCAAATGAAAAGAAGGAAGCAAGGATGGTTGCAGTTGGACATCGTGCATAGGAAAGGATTGCAAGAGAGGTTAATTGAAAAGAAAAAGAGCACCGGAAGCAGTTGGCAAGGCAAGCAAAGGATGCAAGGAAGGTGCAACAGATGAACCAAAATTATGCAAGAGAAATGGAGGAAAGGAATGTGATGGTTGATACTACAAGAACAACCGATGAAAGGAACATGATGGAAGGATCATTAGGATAATTTGCAAACAGTGCACGATTCTACCAGGATCTTATTAACATTCATATACCCCGCTATAATCAGGCAGGTTTACAACCGCCCTCTATTCCTACTAGTGTAGGGGCCCATTTTATGTTATCTTATCCAACACCTGCAATTATTCTAGGGGTACCAAGCACAAGTCAAGCCTATGGCTATTCAATTCCTCCTTGGTTGCAAGGAGTAAATTGGCCTCAATCTGTTTCCACCAACCCCACCCATCCTAATCAAACATGCTCAATAAGATCACCCTACTTGTCTCAAACTGGAAACCCTACAAGAAATGATGGGGAAGGTGACGAACCTCATGAAGAATAGGATATCTGGTGTATAGGCTAACCAAATGCTATTTTGTTTTCAAGGCATTTTCTTTTTTGTAGCCTCAATCAAGCATGATGAGGGCTTGACATAACCTAAAACCTAGGTGATAGTTTTCATACAGACTGCAAATCCTAGGTATTGACATCTACTACAAATAGAGGCATTGTATTTGTATTTCAGTACTATTAATATAAAGTGCAGTTGTTTTATTATAAATGAGTAGGTTTTATTTATTTATGTTTGTTTCCATTCTATGAATGTTGACCATTCCTTCCTTCCTACAAAACACAACAGCTTCAAAATCCATCTATTTTTTTTTTCCAAACTCCTAGCAACACTCCTTTCACAAGCTCATTCAAGGAGGCTTATAAGGTAAAAGGAAAAGCAAAAATTTTTAACCTATGTCAAAGTTGCAATTAAGTTTATAATTGCATTAATGGAAAATCCATCATATCCTTCTAACTCTATGGATATCAATAGGTAACCATTTATCTAGCCCTTGTATGTGTTCCTCTTTAGATCTTGGTTTGTGTAACAAGACTCGAGTCAAGTCTTGAGTATTTATCTTATTGGGCATGAGCTACAAGCTTCCCACTATTGTACTTAATCACAAGAACATATAAAGGAAGCTAACAACACAGTCACCTAAGAGCAGGGAACCATAACATACTCACTCTATAAAAAAACATAAATTGGTATGTATGGTATCTCTCTCACTTGCATTTTTAGTTTGTTGCATAATGTTAGTTTTGATGGCTTAAGTTTACTGTTTTAAGTCACAATTTGCTTGCTGCCCTCTTTTATTTTAATTCTATGAATAACAATAGGTATCTGGCCATTTGCAACTTTGATCTTACATGCACAAACCAACCAAACAACACTCTTAAGTACCATATCTAATTTCCACTTAAACTCAAACCCATAAACAAATGAACATGCACAAACCTGCCAAACAAAATTGTTAAGTACCATATCTAATTTCCACTTAAACTCAAATCCATAAACAAGTGAACATGCACAGACTAGCCAAACAACGCTAATAAGTACCATCTCAATTTTCCACTTAAACTCAAATCCATAATTAATATTGATTAAAATTCACTCCATTAATTGTATCAAATGCTTAAACTGCCACTTAAACTCAAATCCATAAACAAATGAACATGCACAGACTAGCCAAACAACACTAATAATTACCATCTCAAATTTCCACTTAAACTCAAATCCATAATTAATATGAAGAAAAATTCACTCCATTAACTGTGACAATTGCTTAAACTGTATACCAACAAATGCAAATGCTTAAACTGTGTTAGTTTCTGCATCAGTTCACTACATACGATTGCAAAGCCACCAGGAAAAGAAAGACAAACATTCACACAAAATGAGGGGCCATGCCAAATTTCCTGTTTTTCATCAAACACCATGCCAATGTATCCACAACATTTTCTTCTTTTGCAGCTTCAAACAAGAATATAAAGTTCAAACACCTGCTGCTGCAAATTTTGCAGCAAAATGGATATAAACTGTAGTACTCATAACTATCAACCACCACATTTACAAACTATTGACAAAAATGCATAACCCCAGCAGCAAGATGCATTTACAAAAATGGATTGAAGCATAACCCCATAACGCATTGCAACATTTACTAGCCAAAATCAAATCTAAGCTACAATAAAAACATAGAAACTCCTACGAAACCCTCCACCAACAAACCCTAATAAAAAAAATCTTTTAACAACTGTATAATTAGCCAAAAAAAAATAGGTGGAAGCATCACGCAGAGTCAGAACCGTAACAGTATAATTAGCCAAAGTCCCAAATTACAATCACGCAGAACCAGAACCATAATAGTATGCAATAACCACACAGGGTTTGAAATATTCAAGAGACACCCATATCCATCCATGGTCCTCAAAAACCATTGTTTATCCAAACGTTTACACCAACGCTGTCAAGCATACATACTGCCCTTAGAACCAGAGACACCCAACAGAGTTCAACACACAATTTTGTCAGGGCTACGCCACCATAAAATCCAGTAACTAGACAGTAAAAACATAACAAAACTCAAACATAATTGCAGTTGCAGGTATCAAGCATACAGACAAATCGCAGTGGCCGAGAAATCCACCATATTTCGTTGCAAACATATCTCGCAACCAAACAAACCCTAAAAACGAAACAGGCAGATAAACCCATGCTCGAAACAGCCAAATGAACAACAAGCCACAATGAAATTACAATACAGATAGACAAACACAAGCCATAGCGAAATTACGAAATAGACAAAGGCTTAACGATATCATTCGTGAGGAGATGTGCAGTGTTGAAAAACACTGTGCAGATGCTGGTAGGATAAACCCTACTGATTGCAGGATGGCCGACATGGAGGCCCCTCGAACCCACCGTCGTCAACCTCCTCGAACGCACGAACCCGCCGTCGCCAACCTCCATGAAAGACATGGAATGTAGACCAAAACATAGAGCAGGGCGCACAGAAATGGCATCCCACCGAACCGAAAGACAAGGATCACTGCCCAAAACGCAGAACATTGTGCACAAAAATGGCATCCCACTGAACCGAACGACGAGGGAGGCCACCCAAAACGCAGCGCAGGGTGAGCAGGGTAAGGTTCAAATCTGCTCTGTGTTTGCCACCACCGTATACCACCAAACAAACCACAACAGTGCCACCGTTCACACGAGTCGATGCGGGCAATGGAACCCCGGCGGACCAGTACCAGGGTGGCGGAATGGCCACACATCGGCCCCAAGCAAGAGTGCACGGGGTGGTGGACAAGCCCTGACAAAACGTTGAAATGAAAACCCTAAACCACAGCAAAACCCTAAAAAGCGATTTCGACAAATGGGGGACACGTGTCGCTATACTTTGGGCACCTGTTGTACATCCGACGAGGCTTGCTGGGTGTCCTCCGACGTGGCGGAGTGGACCCTGCACCACAATTGGTGTCTCTCCCCTATACCATATAAAGTTTAAAGTTTAAAATTATAATGAAAGATTTTGATATCTTTTGAAACAAATTTCAACATTTAATCCAATATCTTTTGCATTAGATATGAATTATCATTTATGTAAACAACAATCAGTATATGTCCATAAAAAAATTCTACCCCAGCTACATATTTTCTTCGCTATATCTTTCACAATTAATCCAACAACTGCAAAGCATGATGTCCATAAAGCATAATCCCTCATCTACGCTCGTCTTTTTAATGTTACCTTCCCGCCAATAGCAAAGCATGTGCAGATGACTTTTCTTTGTTAAAGATAGATAGTATTGAGTGATGCAGAGACCCTCTGTTATACTACTTGTTTTTCATACATGGTTTACAATATTAGGAATTTATTTTCCTATTATTCACATCTCAAATCACCTTGGCGATATTTTGACACGGCCGCATGCATCAGCTAGGTAGCCAGGATGAGAACAAGAAATCTGTGGTGTCGAGGAGTATGAGGGGTATTGCATCTTAGCTTCCAGGTTGGGTAATTGGCTCTTGCGGTTGTTGCATTTTAATGAGACCAAAATATGCACCGCCTTCGCCTTTGCTTATCAGAGAAGTGTGATTTCCTTGTTCCACAACCCTCCCATTCTCAATAACTGTTATACAATCAGCATTCTGAATAGTGCTCAATCGATGAGCTACAACGACGCTCGTTCTTCCCACCATGATTCCATCTAATGCTTCTTGGACTAATTTCTCCGAATGACTATCCAATGCACTGGTTGCCTCGTCCAACAACAAGATGCTTGGATTCTTTATAATTGCCCTTGCTATCGCTATTCTTTGCTTCTGCCCTCCAGACAACTGCGTTCCCCTGTTACCCGTGTAGGTCTCATATCCATCCTTCATGCACCTGAAATATTAACAATGCATGGAATTTAGTAATAAGAAACCCTGCAATGATTGGAAAACAAATTTTGCAATGGTTGAAAAACAAATTTTACAGTGGTTGGAGGATTTATTTCAGTCTACTTACGAAATGAATTCATGGGCATTGGCCGCTTTTGCAGCCTCTACTATCTCGATTTCAGTTGCGTTCTCCTTACCATACGCAATGTTCTCTTTGATGCTGCCTGCAAATAGAGTTGGCTCCTGCCCTACAAGGGCTATGTGTTGTCTCAGAGACCTCAAATTGAAGCTCCTGATGTCCTGGCCATCAATGAGTAAAACACCTTTCAGTGGATCATAGAATCTCTCTATTAATCCAATGATGGTGGACTTACCACACCCGCTCCTTACAACTAGTGCTACGCTGCTCTCTGCATTGATTTTGAGACACAAATTTCTCAAGATCATGGCTTTTGGACGACTTGGATACACAAAATCTACATTTTTCACTTCCACAGTACCTTGGACTTTCTCAGGCTTAGTTCCTTCATGGTCATCTGGGTGTATCTGGCTATTTCTTTCCAAAATTTCAAACACAGATGTGACTGCCTCGGATCCCTTGGCCAGGTCAGAAGTCACACTTCCAGCATCCGCTATCATTCGACCCATTCTTGCGAAAATAAAGTGGCTCAACAAAAAGGCATGCAAACTGATATATCCGTGCCAAATAAGCTTCCCTCCATACCAAAACTCAAGAGGCCAATAGCATATTTCCAAAAACTTCGAAGTTCCCAGGGCCAATCCTGCGTACCATGATTGTTTATTGATCTCCCTGCGTGGGCCTTCCTGTGTGGAATCAAATAACTGAATAATTCTATCCTGAGAGCAAAAGGCTGCTATGGTTCTATGATGCGTAACACATTCTAAGGCCACTTGGCTGCCTTGATTCTCAGCTTTAATAGACTTAAGTGAAACCCTTTCGAGGAGAACTTTTCTAGTATAGAAACAAACCACCATGAGGGGCTGCACAGCAATTAACACAATAGCAAACTGCCAGGCTACGACTAATCCCATAGGCACAGCTATAATTATTCCAGAGACACACTCCACTATAAGGGCAACTCGATCCCCAACTAAGGATCTTACCTGCATTGAAGATTAATAATGTCAAATCACAAAGTATATATATCCTACCTCTCACAATTCGAACATTTAACTTCGATCTATACAAAAAAACACTGTGATAGTCAACTTGCCACATTAGCTTCCTTAGCCAGCCTTGAGCAAATAGCTCCACTGGAATTTTGGTCGAGATCCAACCAGCCAATTTCGAATGTAAGAATTTTTGCAAACATTCTTTGACGGACCCTACTCGTTAGACACTCGCCCATCACAGCCAAATTATAATGTTGAACCAAATTAAATAGGAAAGCCAGCATTGCCACGGTTGTAAAAACGATGCAAGAGATCCTAACACTAGATCTAATCTCGTCCGGGTTTTTGAGGAACAGCGCAGATGCCATGCGTGCCATGGTAAAGGAAAATGCTATGTGAGTTGCCCCATATCCAAGGGCGCCTACGCAGCCCAAGAGAGCGTGCTTCCATTCTGGAGCATTCAATGCAAGCAACTTGCGGAAGGAAGGAGATCTCCCAGGTTTGGTCTTTGCACTAACTTCTTGTTCTTCTCGTTCCAGGCAGGATAGTTGCCCATCTAAGCTTTGGATATCGCTAGTTACTCCTGATGCAGGCATTGAAGCAAGTAATCCAGTGTTAAGAGCAATGGTATCCTGTGATGGTGCCTTCTCCTGTATTTGCACCAAAGCTGCATATGCTCCATTTGGTTTTAGAATCAGTTCATCGTGTCCACCGAATTCAATGACTTGACCGTTTTTCAACACTGCAATTTTATCAGCTCCTTTTATAGTGGAGAGACGATGGGCCACAATAAGCGTTGTGCGTCCTATAGAAGCTCTACAAAGGGCATCTTGAACTATCTTCTTTGATTCAGCGTCCAGAGCACTTGTGGCCTCGTCTAAAAGCAGGATGGAAGGATTTTTCAGCAACGCTCTGGCTATGGCTATTCTCTGTTTTTGGCCTCCGGACATCTGAACCCCACCTTCTCCTACCTGTATTTTTATTTTGGTTGTCCAACAAAACCTCCATAAAAAATCAAATTGAATATAAAAACAAAAAAAACAAGAAACAAAAACCATCAGAAGTACAAATATACATTTCTACAATTCTTAATTCCATAATGCTCTAGCATTTCATTCTGTGAGTAATACGGTTATTCATCACCAGCCAATTACGTATGCTGCAAGATATACAAAGAACAATCCTCAGATGTAAACCGCAAAATACAAAATAGAACCTGAGTGTCATAGCCTTTTGGGAGTTGTGTGATGAAGTTGTGCGCATTGGAGTCTTTTGCAACACTAATAATTTCATCCATTGTAGCATGATCCTTTCCAAACAACAAATTCTCTCGAATGGAAGCAGCGAACAGAGCAGGCTCTTGATTAACTAGCCCGATTTGGTTACGGAGACATTTCAGTTGCAGGCTCTTAATATTCTCTCCATCCAGAAGAATCTCTCCTTCCATTGGATCGTAGAACCGTTCTAATAATACAATGGCTGTTGATTTTCCAGATCCACTGGCGCCTACTAAAGCCACTGTTTTGCGTGCCGGGATAGTGAGGCAAAATTTGTGAAATATCATGCTATCTGGTCTGGATGGATAAACGAATTCAACGTTCCGAAATTGGACCTCCCCTGAGACCGTTTCCAATACTTTCCCTGTAACATCCTCTGAATCGATCTCTGGGACTCTCTCAATCATCTCAAATATGTGAAAAGCAGCAATGCCTGCTTCAGATAAATACTTCAGATTTGAAAGCGCGGTCGACAGAGACCTGAGATCAAACGGATAAATGAGGTACAAATAAAATCATAATAGAGAAGCATGAAAGAATAAATGTTATAAGTCTTACATTCCACCAAGGATAATGCAGTAGCCTGCACCAACAATCCTCCCTCCGCTAGCTTCGTGATTTAATACCAATCGGCTTCCATACCATGACATGAATGCCCACAAGGCCAAAATTACTGATCTGTTGCCACCTATGGAAAGCCCCTTTGCCAGGCCTTGTTTAAGCCCAAGTTTTACTGTTCCAACAAGTGATGAAGAAAATTTGGTTATAGCCTTTTCTTCTCCAACGAAAGAATAAACAGTTCTAATAGAAGAAATTGTTTGTTCTGCAATTATATTGGATTCGTTATATTCTGCGTGCATCTTTCTCGCTATCCCTATCAGCGTTCTACCGTAAAGCATTCCTGTTCCAATCAGTAAACTGGCTAGTGGCAATGTCACCAACGCCAGCCTCCATGACAAATAGAAACTGGCGGCATAGGTAAAAATGAAATTGGACAAATTCATAATGAAATTGGGAACCTGAAAACTCCGATACATGAGATATAATTAGAATCCAGCCAATATAAATATGAATTAAATTTAATAGTAATATCATTAAAACCTCGCATAATTGAAAATCTTCCATATCGATATACTCTTTGATTGTTTGAACTTCGATTCTGGTGTATATTAACACCGGCAGCCATCAGAGCAACGATAAACAGGATGATAAGCTCTGTTGGTAGATTGATTAACACCGATTCACTTGATATTACTGATCCAAACCTGTTTATGATATTTTATATCTTGTCTTAGAAATCAATACACTGGAAAGCCTGATTCTCCTAATTGTATTTGATTACAATGCAATATGATTCTCGGGATTATGATCTATGCTTTTGTTGGCAGCCATTAATTACGCCACCGCTTACACAGATGGCCGCCCGAATTTCCAAAGGGCAACGCCGTCCAGATTTTATTTAAAAAGCAAGAAATTAATGAAGACAAACTAAATCATATTTTCTTTTAACTGTTCAAGACTCCTCCACCGCCAAACCGACTTAAGCATTAAAGTTTGAAGGCTCATCGAATTTTGAAGAGGCGTCTACAGCCAGCTATTTAACTTCTCAACAGAACAAAGCATCTATTTCTGCAGATACGATTTTGTTACGAAGGGTCATTTAGTATTTAAAGATCAATTGGGCTGAAGCACTATCTATACTCATCATTTGTAATTGTGATTTAGATAGATAGAGTTGAATACGATTTGCAGTTGAAGTTAAACTCATATTCATTTTGAAATTTTTTTTTGCTGTAGCAAGTTAAGAGATTAGAGTTATTTTGTGAGTTGAATGTGTTTGATTGCTGAAACAGAGTATTAGTCAAGTTTCATGAAGACAGGGGTCATCAAAACTTAACTGAAACAGTCAGCTGCAACAGTGTTGTAGATTACTATTAGCTAAAACAGTCAGCTGCAACTGTCCTGTAGATTACTGTTAGCTAAACAGTCAGTTGCAACACAGCTGCAACAGTTATGTAGGTGAAATTTCTGAGTTTGGAAATCCATGTGTGTTGCTGAAAGTAAGAGCAACACTCCCCTGCCTTCCCACAGCTTTTACCTGGACATCTTTTAGCATGTTAATCTCAATGTTTCCCAAGGTTCGGGAAAGACGCCAAAGAGAGGAAATGCACATTTGGAACATGTGGAGAGGGATTCAGTATCATAAAAATTCTAAAAATAAAAAAAATATATATGATGATCCAAATTCTAAAACCATAGATGATCATATAGATGATCTAAAAGGTTTGGAATGCCTAGAAAATTTTAGAAGTTTCTGAGTCTGAAGATTCCCGAAAATTACCCAAAGAAGTCCTCAAGTTTAATCATGGAGAAAGTTTCTCCACCTACCAAAACTTTTCACTATAGGTTTCGAGTTTCGTAGTTCATATTCATAAATGTTTCGCATGGAGTTTCACCATCCCCGGAAACAAGAAACCCAGAAAACTGTACCCAACCATGGGGACGCGTCCCAGTGGAACACTGGTTAATCTCCCCCACCCTGGTTGTGGAGCAGATCAATTCTCTTGGCATAACGTTTGCATATCTACATAAATCAATATTATATGCTAAGAATGTGCGGTACAGTTGATTACACTACCCGGCCTTCCATTCCAAATTCGAAAGATTCATTTCAATCATTTCATGAACTATAAAAAATTTATGTCAAAATCCAGACCTGTTGCCTTCCATTGCAAATTCGAAAGATTCATTTCAATCATATGTCATGAACTATAAATAATTTATACCGGTCCCCGTCGGCAAATTTATAATGATCCCTGTCGGAAAACGGAGTAAAAAACATGCTTTTATGGTCCAAAAACATGACTCTCGGAATCATATCCCTGCCAGGTACTATTCGATTTCAATCATGTTAAATATTGGATTGAATTGATGGATCTACACAGACAATATTTCAGAGTAGAGATATTTGATTCTTTTGTTGATTTGGAGAGTTGTTTAGTGGATCTGGCTTGACCGTGCAAACCTATCTGGCGCAGAGATAGATTCTGGAGAAATAAAATAGGGTTTCTTTTGTAACCAAGTGTAATTGTAGAGTGCATTTGGCATTTTCAGGACAGCATTTTTTGGGTATAATTTAGAAGAATCATTTAAAAAATTAAGATTTCAAAAAACATTGTTTAGCTTTGTTTAATTTGGGTAACTTGGATTTAGTTAAAGAAACTAAATCCATTTATATACTAAAAAGCATGATTTTAACAACACAAAATTAAGATTTAAAAAAATATTAACTACTTACAAACTAAAAAAATAAAAGAGTGTGATGGCGCCATTAAAAATTGGTTTGGTTCTGCCGTACTAAATTGTTTCTGTCTCAGCACAGCTAGTGAAATCAATGATTCAGTTCAAAAAGCGATCCAAGCAATCTCGTGTAACAGTGTTGCCTCTTAAATATTGTTTCGAGACGGGTGGATGTGGGAAACAAACCTTTTCAGCAAGGGTGTCCTGAATGACGAGGGTATCATTGTAAACACTGTTAACCACCTCAGCAATATGTGTGCCTCTGCTATCGAAAAATCCAACGTCCTGCCTGAGAACAGCTCTCAAATACTTTCTGCGCAGTGCAGATGCCTGTCTTTCTCCGGTCCTTGTCCAGCAGAAAGCCTCTGAAAAACACGACCATTGTTCAATTAAAGGCTTAAGTATCATTACAGATTAAAGAGTACAAGCTGCTTCAGGGTTTAGAAATATCACCTAAGAACGCTGCAATCCATACTCCAGCTGCCAGATACAGAAAATGCATTATTTGCTGCATATTGATCACAATTTTATATTAATTATGATCACTGCACAAATAAGAGGATATAAAGAAGACACATCACAGGATATGTACAGTGCACTCAACAATCTGGAAATCTATCTGTTACTGCAGATTTATATATGCAAAAAATTTATTGTTGAGTCTCTGTTTTTATTTTTTTATAAACAAAACACATGTATGGAGTTTCTATATATGCAAAAAGTTTATTGTTGAGTCTCTGTTTTTAATTTTTTATAAACAAAACACATGTATGGAGTTTCTACTAGAGATTTTCTTGCTAGTTGTTTTTAGCAATGCCTTTATAGACTATTTTCAATAAAATGACATATATTGTCAATGTAAAATATGGCTTTACCAATAACAAATTAAAACAGTTAAAAAAATAGAGAGTCTAATTTTTTATTTAACAAAAAAAGAATTTATGTATTTCTTAAACCATTAAAAATGGGCAGTTTGATGGATGTTTTTAAGTAAGAAAATGAAAGACTTAAAAAGTTCCAATATCTCTGTTACAAGTTAATATGATGATAAATTTACTCACAAAATGAATTATTTTCAAAACCCTGAATTTAGAAATTGAAATATCCCATCAAACTCCTCTATAATAGACAATCCCATGTTGTGGTAACCATAATGCAAGAAGAAAATCTCAGTTAAAAAAGTTGAAGAAAGCAGGAAGATAGACTTTAAGTTCCTACTCATAATTCTCTTTGTCCATGTACAAATCCTTTCTCTTTGTCCGACTATAAATCTAAGGAGGGATAACTGATCAAATACCTTAGATAAACTGTGAACTGTAAAATGAGAATCATTTCTCTTTGTTTAACTATAAATCTTGAAAGGAGGGATAACTGATTAAATACCTTAGATGAACTGTGAACTGTGAAATGAGAATCCCAGTGGATAAAGAGGTTTAAGGTTTATTTCATTGTGAATTGAACAAATCGAATTAAATCTCAACCAACCCAATTAACTATAAATTAATTTTCAATCATCATAAAACATAGACTTTTTTTATCTGGTTTATTGTTTATTTTCACAATAAAAAAGCATATACTTCAATTCATCAAAAATCAAGTATACATATACAAAATGAACTTTCTACTACTATACTATCATAAAGTACTAACATATCTATATCTCCTTTCCCCACAAAAAAAGACAGAAACAACCAACAGCCCTTACCTTATTCATTCCATTAATAAAATCATCATACTTCAGAGCTGGAGGATCGGATCCAAGAGTGTTTATTAATCCACTCATGATAATAAAAACGCCAGCGTTTGCTAGAGATCCATCAGCAATTGAACCCAAGGTGCCTAACACCATCATCAACACATCTACAAAATCTGCATACTTGTAAATCATCCATATTGACATGCTCTTGCCTTCTGAAGTCTTTAAACTTCCAGTCTGGGTATTAACACTGTTAGCCATCAACCCAATTATAAGCAGGATGATAAACTCACTGAATATTTCTGATCCAAACCTGCAGGTCTCAAATATTTATAATTGAATACTTTGGAATGTGATTCTTCTTGTTCTCATAACTGGTGTTAATATCTTTATGGAGAAGATATGTTCGGAAAAGTGCGGTACAACTGATTGCAGTGCCTTCCATTTTAAATTCCGAAGAATAATCTTTAATAATATGGGAGTTAAACAATGAATTCTTTAGGCTAATGGAATTGAAAACGCTATGAACTACTTATTGAGTGATTTCAATCAAGTTATTATTATTTTATTATAGAATTGATGTCAAGAAAGAGGTTTAGTGGGAGCACACAAATGACACAGGAAAGTAGAGATACATTGTTGATTTTGAGATTAAGTGATATCTTTTATATTGAGGATAATGGTCACTGCAAATGCAAGTTTACTCATCATGAGTTTTGCAATCTAGAAAAATCAGGGTTATAATTTAGGAAGATAATTCTTTTTCTTTGTAATTAAAATCATATTATCTAAAATAACTTATACATGAAGAAATAGATTTTCAATATTTTTATTTTATTTTTAAAATAAATTGTAATTAATATTATAAATTACTACTATGAAAAGTTCAAGAAAACTCTTAACCAAGAAGAAAACTTTTAACCAATCAATACCATTTTTACCTCTTTTATTATTGAGTTGTGATTAATATTATGAATTACTATGAACCAATGACTTAATAAAATTAAACCTTATACAAACAAACCAATTAACACCTCATTCATATATATATATATGAATATACCATGGGCTGGCAGGTGCGGGTGGAGTTATCTTTGACTCCAAAGGGATCAAGCAGAGAGAGTACGCTTGGGGAATTGGGAGAAAGACGAATAATGGTGCAGAATGGCTAACCTTAATCAAAGGGTTGGATCTTGCAAAGAAAATGGGCATTGAGGAAATGGTGGTTATCTGCGATTCGCTAATAGTCACACGAGAAGCGAGGAATATAACGAAGAATCGTAAGAATCCTTCCTCAAAGATGCACTATCTTCTTAAATCCATCATCAACGAATTCAAAGCTGTCAATTTCCTTCATGTTCCAAGAGATTTTAATAAGTAGGCGAACACCATGGCTAACAAAGGAGTTGATTTGAATTGCGGCATCCTCGAGTGTGATTAGGTCACTTATGAAAAATGGATCCCTTAATTTAGTGATTCTCTCCTCTAGAAATGCTGAAGCATTGAGAGCTCCTTGGAGAAATGACAAGGGAAGCCTAAAGGGTGGTGTAACCATCCATCTACCTATCCTTATAACTATGGTTTTAAGTGTCGTTAGAGGAACTTTCAAAATCCTTATTTATTTCGCGGATCACTCCTGGATCCCTTCTCATGCTCCTCGTATTTGCTTGAAAACTGTCTCATGCTCCAGCCAGATGGCTCACATGCGTTGTACTCTGATGGATTGTCGGGCTCGAGGTCTCTCTTTAAAGCTCGGGGGGAATGCTCCTAACTTCATCTTTGAGAACCTGTTGTTTGGCGTCTGCGTGTTACCCTCATACCTGGGAGCCCTACAACTTGGTGCTTGAGACAGACATACAGTAGTATGGAAAATTCCATTTCAGGGCCCTCAAACTTGGGAGGTGCCACGACTCTTTCTAGCTGTCTGCATTGCTGAAAACCTATCCAGTTTCATGAAGGAGCTCACAGCTTGGTTAATGCGGCGCGGGAAGGTGTCTGTGTCATTGGGCATGAAGAAGAGGTAAGCTCACTTGTGCATGGCTATTGTCATTATGATTTCATGGGTATGGAAGAGCGGTTGGATACCACCCTGGAGAAGGGCGATTATGTTAAACTAGGCTCTGCGCAGAGGAATGGCAATAACTCAATCTCGGGTGAGGTCAAGAGCTATTTGAAAGACATGGAAGAGCAAATCCGCTTAATTAGAAATGAGAATCTGGAGATGAAGAGGGCTTTAACTCATCTTTTTTCTCTTGCCCAAGCAACGCACTCGAAAGTCAAGCACTCCAACAACAAGCTAGTTGAGAGGGTTCTAAATCTGGAGGAAGCCATCAACATAGCTCATCCCCATGAAGGCATCAAGGAAACAAAAATGGAGGTTGTCAACAACAAAATCATGGAAGTGGGCAGGAAGATTGACAAGCTAATAAATGAGCTGGTCAATTTGGGTCTTCTCATAAGTAAAAGCTCAATGAAGGAAGGGAATGCAGAACCTCTAGATGGTGCACTCCTCTAGTTCTCTGGTCATCGACTGCTCTATGCGTTTTCTTGTTATGTTATGTTTTCTTTTTGCAAATTTCGGAAGTTCCTTACAACATTGTCTTATGGGCAGAGGTCCAAGTCTTAGGAATGTCTAGAACAAAGATGTTTGTGGGTTGATATGTTGAAAGCTTTTACTCGTTGATACCCTTTCGGACAGTAAGAAAAAACACCCCTCATAGTTATGTTTTATTTCTGTACTCTTCTCTTAGACAGTTTGTAAGGAGCTATAACCTCCATAGACTAAGAAAGTTTCATAATAGTTATAAGATAGCGAAGGATAAACAAGATGTGGTGGATGCAATTCTACTTTGGGAACAATCCTTCCTAAATCTGATGTAATCTTTGTTTTTTATATAATCCAAAACTCTTCAACCATTTCTATTATATATATATATATATATATATATATATTAATTTCTTTATAGTATATTGACATTTTGTTATTCATTATCTAATAACCATAGTAATTTAAAATTGCTAGCTTTAAATTTAGTAACCAAAGTACTTTGGAAATTATAACCATTTTTATATAATTTTTTTTAATCCTTTATTATTATAATTTAAAATTTTATTAATTTAAATTTAATAATGAGAGTTTGTTATTTTTGTTCTTCTTGTTTTTTCGAAAATGACAAATTTTGTCAATTTAAAAATATTAAATATAATATTTTATTTATATAAATCAAAATATAACACCACCGAGCATATAATATAGAAAAAATAATAATAAACATTGTTAAATATTTTGAAATAAATGACCAAGATTTTTTAAACTATGGTAGAATTACCAACCTTATGGTGCGCGTGGTGCTCCGTTGCTGACTGGGTGGCCATGATGTGTTTGTTGTCCAGGTGAGTACTTTAACTATAAAAGCAAAAACCTACTTTGTAGGTTTTTGGACAAAGCAATCTTCCTTTTTCTTTATTGTTGGAATTAGTATATTCTTTTGGTTATGTAATAATTTTTATTTTTTCATGTATTAACTTGAAATTTGGATTTTTATTGATTTTCTTAGTTGGTTGAGTGGAATAAAATTTGTAAAGAAGAATGTCTGCAAAATATGCTTTTACTAATTTACGAGAGAAGAATATGTATAAAATATAATATTTACAATTAAATGAAATAAAATATAATATTTACAATTAAATGAAAGAAATAACTATTAGAGAACATGTTTTATGTGAGAAAACTTTCTCTTAAGAAAAAAACCCACTTTTCTCATAAGAAAAAAAACCCACTTTAAAGCAAGCTTAATATATCATAATAAAGTTATAATACTCTCTCTATCTATCTAAACTATGCACTTAAGGACTACACTACCCACTTACGTTTATTCCAACTTCTCTTTTTAATTTTGACTTTCGATAAACCTAAGTCTAAGTCTAGACTTTACATGGTGAACCATTAAACTAGGGGTATGGGGTATGCATGCTAAATAGGTCTTGGAATTGTATGTCATTCACATATCATAAAATCCTACATAAAAATGCATACAAGTGCTTGCTTGAGCATGCAATTCTATGAAACAACAACTTCTTCTACTCTTATTTCTCATCATCAACTCTTATGATGATTTTCATGGTGTTTCAACCTCTTGTGTTTCACATCAATCCTCATGATACATTATTTATATATATGTTTTTTCACAATGCTGGACTTTGATTTTTTACCATACACCATTAACCACGGTTCATAAACTCATGAACCATCACTTCAATTTATCTGCAACCACACACACACACACACCATAATAACATGCCAAAGAGAATTAAATATAAAGGCTTGGCCTCACTCACTTCTACCAAAACATATGATATTCCTACTTTGAAATCCATTTACATCAATGAGATGTCACACTTCCTCAAGCCTTCTAATTACAAAAGGCACAACTAAGGAATTTTAACATTGTCTTTCAATGTGCATTCCACATGGAAAACACTCTTGCTCCGAGTTATAATTTCATTATACATCTGATCACTTCAACTTATGGACAATGCTTGCATAGAATTTTCCTTTGGCATAAGGCCTCTATGATTGATTTCATGGCTTCTAAAAAAATTGAACAAGCTCGACAATCTTAAGATTTTTCTTCTCCTACACACCAAGTAGTCACCTGAAATTAATTGTATTTTCTTGCATTGCAAATCAACATCATGCCATGCATAGAGGTTCATGACATGCCACATTGAGAAAATCTAGTTAGTCCACAATGAAACTACGCAGATCAATCCAATCTCTTCCATCCACCATGAGCTCTTACCTAGCTTTATGCTTTGGTTTGTTGTGGGCTTAGTCTAATCCATGACAACACAACAAGATCTCACATTATCTTGCAGAAACATCTTCTTCGAGGCTACCCGAATCTTGACATATAGTGCATTTTGTTAGCAGGTTCAACCATCCTCATTGACAAAATGGCCAATATATCCAAAACAAACAATTCTTCCATACACTGCATAATCTGTCATACCTTCTTTAAATAGATCACTAGGTTGATCTTAATCAACCCCATTCTCATGCAAGAGTAATGAATCTATCTTATAATAGCACTAGTCCATGTGTTGGTACAAAATGCTCATAACTCAAGTTCCTCCAGCACACTAGTGGATCCACCCACCATTAAACTATAGGCCACACCAATTCCGAGAATAGGTTTGGCAGCCTTCAACAACTCAATCAACACATCATTGGATAGATAGAAATAGTCATGGCATTCACAACCAATTCCTCATCTAAGAGAGCAACAAATCCATTGTGGTTTGCAACTTCATGCAATCGCAAATCCTAACATGAACTCCAACTACATCGATCCACACTTTTTTGTTTCAAGTCGACAACATCACATAATATTCCAGAAAATCTAAGGTATTTGGATTAATTGATTTAGAGGGCTTTGGATTTCAAAGAGCACTCTCCTCCACAGAGGGATGCCCTCTTGTCACTTGATGAGAGCTTTGCTATAGGTTTTCACACAACAATGGTGAATGATTGTTCATCTGTAAGTGAGAACAATGTGGCACTATCCTCCATGATGTGTGGCCTCTCCTGTCAACAACTATTGTACAAATTTCATCTCCACTAGATCTTATTCTCAACAATGAACAATAGTTAGAGATAGGACACTTCTCCACATCCAAAGAGGAAAATCTATTATCCATTGCAAATCTGTCTTCATTAACATATATATGCTTGATTAGAGATGTATTACAAAATATACAAATCACACAAATCAACAAACAATGTTGGCTATCAAATCAAGGCCATTGTCCAACCACTTCAACACTAAATGTGGCACATATGCAAGATATCTCTATTCACTTCCTTCACATAGCGACAAATTAATGCTTCTCTTCATACAACACCATCATATTTTCGACAAATCCTTGGATACACATCCACTCAAGTAGCATCAAGATATTTTTCATTAGTGTGATCCAAGAATGGAATCTGAACATTCAATACACCATGTAGGTCAATCTTCAAGAACCAAAGGTATTTACATAGACACATAGCAATCTCTTAATACTAATATTCAATTTTGATCATAGATCTAACATAATCTAGTCAAATCTACACCAAATATTTCCACACTCTATCTACACTCTACCATGTAGATCCAATATTCTCCATAAAAAACCTACATTTGCCACCAATAAATATGATGTGCACTTCACCATGCAAATCCATGCACAAGCCACATGCTTCAAGCTCACTCTCACTTTCAAGTCTTGTTATGCTTGTCATTTTCTTACAACAAGTTTTCCATATACACAAGTTCCCACTCAAACCAAGACTAGATCAAAATACTTTGTCCCTAACACCTTGGATTCGAGATGATTAGGTTATGATACAAAATCTAAGGAAATCCAGTTGCAAAATAAGTTTCATACACTAATCCATGAGAGAAGAAACTGTAAAAAAAATAGCAAACCATTAAAAAACATGATTTCCTAAGGAAAACCCTTTCATGAAGAAACCCCCCACTCTAAAGCAAGCTTAATGTACTCTTAGCAACCCAGTTACAATACACTTTTAGAGTTATTCTCTTAAGAGTACTAATCTTCAATGATCTCCTTCTTGCTTGGATATCTACACCAAATTAGGCCTACACTATGTATTATCATTGACCACCAAGGCCTAGATGGGTCAACAGGTGAATTCTTAAAGCCTACTCCATAAGGCTCATTTGCAATGGAGTATATCAAACCATTATATAAAAAATGTGGAAAAATACCATTGATTACCCAATACCATAAGGTGGTAAACATGAATCAAAATAATCTTAATTACTCTATAACTAAATCAAAATTAACCAACAAAATATATGTACAAAATTCCAAGATACCTAAATTTTAATTATGACATAACTCTAAAATTGATTCAATTTAAAAATTTACATGAAATCTTTAACTTACCTTATCTCCTTTCTTCCCGTCGGATTTGGATTATGGACTATGAAGGTGTTCACGACCCCTCTTATCCATGTGATTTCTCTATATGTGTGAAATTCCACAGGGATAGATCACTGAGGTTGGATAAACCTCACAATTTCACAATGTTATTACTAAGAAGAATTGGACAAAAACATGGATCAATTCACTCATAAAAATGAAACACAGGTGAAAAAATGTTGATGATAATTTAATCAACTGTAATCTAGCAATCAAAATATGTTACAAGAATCAATTCGATACATTTAGGAGGATTTGAATTAACCTCAAGTCTAGGATAATTTAGTTTGCATTGGAACCCTCTCTCGATACGCTTCAGTGGCCACCAAATCCCGATGATGAATAATCAGTTAACTGAGGTAGAACTGAGCATAACTGAATCATATGAGCACAAAAATAAGGGAGGAGACTCCAAGGGGGTGCATAACTAGATGTCAATGGTCAAAGAGGGCGCTCCTATACTCAGTAGCAGTCAAACTAGGAGATGTAGTCAGTTAAATGAGCAATCAAGGGGACAAGGTGCCCCAAATAATGGAATTGACTATGTGAACTCCTAAATATGTGCATGAGGGTGCATTGGAACTCCAATGATGTAAACAAGGAACTCTGAGTGGATATGAGGGCTAATGATGGCCAAAAATAAGCTCTTGGGGGGGGAATAAGGACTAGGTGCTAGGAGGCTCAACTGTCAATGCATGGATGCATGGAGTGTTGCATGGAATGCATGTATGCATGCAAATCATGCAAGACCAAAATAAGATGGTGAGAATATTCCAACACCCCCCCTTAAGCCAGATTATGAGAAAAAATATAAGTAAATAAATGGAAATTAGGGCCTTGGTTACTGAGACCAAAGGTCACCCCTTACAACAATCTAGATAAAGGTGAGGAAAGAGGGAAAACCTAGTGGGAAAACCCCCCCCCTCAAGATAGACAGTAAAACTACTAATCAACCAAGGTAGCACTCACCCCAAGAAGGGATCGGAGATGAGTGAACTTTCTCACTGAAAAAAGTCTTGGTGAAAATATATGCAATCTGCTCTTCTGAAGGACAATAGAGCACTGTCATGGTATGATAATGCACTAATCCTCGGATGAAATGCATGTGTAGCTCAATGTGTTTGGTTCTCTGTCTCAGAACATAATCTGTGGAAATCCTGATAACACTATGATTGTCATAGTAGATGACTGGTGGAGTACTGTAGCGAATCCCAAAATCTGGCACGATGCCCTGCAACTAGATGCACTGTGTGGATGCATTCACTGCACCTCTGTACTCGGCCTCAACTGATGAAAGAGGAAGAGCAGTATGCTTTTTGCTCGACCAATAGATAGGACTAGATCCAATCATGAAGACAAAACTTGATGTAGACTTCTGATTTGAGATGTCTCCAGCCCAATCTAAATCTGTATACCCAACTAGGTTCAATGGAGACCCAGTTGCATAGTGAATACCATAGATCTTCGTCCCTTGCACATAGTGCAATATCCTTTTGGATGCCTTCCAGTGAATCTCATGAGGCTCTTGCATGTGTCTGGAGACAACACTCACTACATAGGATAGATCAGGGCGAGTATGTGTAAGAAACAAAAGACTGCTGACTAGTTACTGATGCAAGGTACTATCCACCAAAGGTGAAGAAGAACCATCCTCAAGACTGATACCAGCAAGAAAAGGAAATGATGTTGGTTTTCATTCTATCATGTGAAACCTATCAAGTAGATCTAATGCATACTTGGACTATGCAATCTTGATTCCTGAATCACTCTGAGAGACTTCAAGACCAAGAAACTGCTTTAGCAGTCCCAAATCTAACATAGAGAAGGAATTTTGCAAGGTTGTTTTGATAGATATAAGACATGAAGAGAGACTCCTTGTAATTAGTAAATCATCAACATAGAGGACAATAAGGAGAAGAGAGTTACCAACATGTATCATGTAGACATTCGAATCATACTTGCATCTCTGAAAATATGGTGACAACGGAAATGAGTCCATGATGCAGGAGCATCGAGCCTAGGTAGAGCAGTCGAAGATGATTGACATGAGGAAGGCCAACCAGAGGGAATGCCGACAACCACTCGTGCGGAAGAGTAGGTTGGTTGTTGAAATCAATGAGTTGAGCAGGAGCAGCCAGTATGTAACTGACAGAAGCAGCGAAGGTCGAGAGTCAAGAGGATGGGTCGACAGACGATAGGGTGAGCAGAGGCGTTGATGGTCGACATGTTGTCGAACCGTGGAACCGATAGGTTAGGGCATGAACCAAGAGAGGAGGAAGGGGCGGACTAGAGAATCCTGAGAGTGCGAAGGAAATCCAACAGGAATGTCGAAGTTTGTCAGAAGAAAGTAAGGTCGATACATGAGCGACTACTGTAGCAGTGTCAGAAGGATGAGTAGAATTCAAGGAGAGTATTTGACAACAGTTCGGGGTTTCTAAGGAAGTTATTAGCAGTTATTGAAGGTATTTGGGATCGTGATAGATGTCAAAACAGACAGAGATTGTGTAGCATGGTAGAGGCGCTAAAAGTTACGGGTCTGCAGGATCTGAGGAGATCGACAGGATGACATAGTCAAGAAGGGCAAGGAGAAAATCAAGTCTTGGGATAGGATGGTTGCCAAGTTGGAGGGGAAGTTCTTTCCAAATGACTATGTGATTTCCTTGTTCTGGAAGTTGCAGAACTTTCGACAAAAAGAGATGACCGTGAAGGAATACACGGAAGAGTTCTACAGATTGTCGATAAGGTCGAGACAGACCAACGAAGGCGAAGAAGCTGTCGCAGACTCACAAGATATGTCAATGGCTTGAAATATTCCATTCAATACAAGTTGATCATGACAAGATTCAGAGTGGTCGGGGAAGCCTACCAGTTAGCTTTGAAGGCAGATGAGAAACTGTTGAGGAAATTCGCAGTGGCCAGAGGTAGGTTGACTGGTCAGGGTCCGAAGACTGTTTCCGTGAAAGGCCAAAGTAGCGGTTACAGGAGAGAAGCCATCGAAGACAATCGACGTGTGGAAGGGACATCGACAAGAGAGAAAGTGAAAGAAAACCGACACGATGGTTGAGAAACACGTAGTTGAGGTGCGTATGGTTGAAGTGGTCCATCCGACAGAAAAGGAGGTGACAGATCAACCATAATCTGTTACGAGTGTCGAGGAGCCAAACACAAGGCATATGAATGCCCAGAGAACCTACATGCTGCAGAGGAGTTGAAGCCCAGACGTCGAAGGGATGAGCAAGTCGAAGAGAGGAAAAAATCGACATCCGAAAGCAATGAGGATGAGAAGAAGAAAAATCGAAACCTGACAGTCAGGTGAACATTGGTTCAGGAAGACCGATGCGATGAGAAAGAGTTGGCACATAGAAAGTCTATATTTTGAACCAAAGTGCGAATCAGTGAATGGCATTGCAAGACCATAGTTGATGGTGGAAACACTGAGAATCTTGTGTCGACAGAGGTTATCGACATGATAGGGTTGAAGTGTCGAGAACATCCACACCCATACAAGATCTCATGGTTGTATAAAGGACATCATGTGAAGGTAACCAAACAGTGTTTGATTAACTTCAAGGTCAGAAAGCTTGAGGACAGTGTACTATGCGACGTAATCCCAATGGACACATGTCATATGTTGTTCGGGAGGCCATGGCAATATGATCGGAAAATGATCTATGATGGTCAAGCCAACACAACCATAGTGTAGAAGAATGGCGTGCAAAGGAATCTTAAGTGGAAGCAGAAGGAGCCAGCCGACTGTAAGCAGGGCGAGAGCAAATTTTGGGAGAGGCGAGTGCTGATGTGTTCAACGAAAGAATTCCTCGCGGAGAAGGAAAAGTAGTCAGGATGTTTTGCTATCATTCTGAAAGGACCATGTGTCGAGAGGTCGACAATGGAGAAGATTCTGGTCGAAGTCAAAAGGATTCTTGACCAGTTTCAGAGCATAGTAGTCGATGAGACACCAATGAGATTGCCACCAACAAGGAGCGTATCCCATCAGATCGACTTGATTCCAGGGTCGAGTTTTCCAAACAAGGCACCGCATAGGATGAGTCCGATAGAAGGTCAAGAACTCAATCGACAGGTCTAGGAGTTGTTGGACAGAGGATTGATCAGAGAAAGTCTGAGTCTGTGCGCGGTACCAGTAGTATTAGCACCGAAGAAAGGTGGAGAATGGAGAATGTGTACAGGCTCCAGAGCCATCAACAAGAACATGATCAAGTACTGGTTTCCATTTCCGAGTATGGATGACTTGATGGATTGCTTGAGTGGAGCGAAGTACTTCCCGAAGATAGACCTAAAGAGAGGTTATCACCAGATTCAGGTTAGAGAAGGAGATGAATGGAAAACAACATTCAAGACGAAGGAAGGGCTATATGAGTGGTTAGTCATGCCATTCGGATTGACTAATGCACCCAATACATTCATGCAGTTGATGAATGAGGTACTGAAACCATTCTTGGGTAAGTTTGTCGTAGTGTACCTAGACAACATCCTGATATTTAGTCGAACCAAGACAGAGCACTTCGGACACATTTGACAGGTATTGCAAAACTTGCAGGAAGAGAAGTTGATGGTGAACCTGCAAAAGTGTTTCTTCATGAAGGAAGAACTGGTGTACTTGGGATTTGTAATCTTGGGCAAAGGGTTGGTGATGGACCCAGAAAAGGTGAAGGCAATAGTGGATTGGCCGGAACCGACAAGTACGACTGGAGTACGGAATTTCCATGGACTTGCCAGTTTCTACAGGAAGTTTATTCAGGGATTCAGTCGGATTTGTGCACCTTTGACAGAGTGCATGAGAAACGGGGAGTTCAAGTGGATGGAAGCAGTCCAGCGAGCTTTCAACAATTTGAAGGAGAAGGTCATTGAGATCCCGGTGTTAGCGCTCCTATATTTCGACAAATTTTTCCAGGTCGATTGCGACGCGAGTGGAATGGAAATTGGAGCAGTGTTGAGCTAGGAGGGCCGGCCAATTGCATTCTTCAGTGAGAATTTGGATGACGCGAAGTGGAAATATCGGTCTATGACTAGGAATTTTATGCTATTGTCCAATCATTGAAGAAGTGGAGGCATTATTTGTTTCCTAAGGTATTTGTGTTATACACAGATCACCAAGCACTGAGGTATCTGAATATTTAGTCAAAGTTGAATTAGGATCACATGAAATGGGTCGAATTCCTGCAAGGATACACTTTCATGTTGCAACATAGGTTGGGAAAGTCGAATAAAGTTGCCAACATGCTGAGTCGAAGAGTTGCATTGTTGAACACGATGATAATTTAGGAAACATGAATAGAGTCGATGAAGACAGAGTATGCAATCGACGAGGATTTTTTGAAAGCATGGGAAGCTTGTCGTGAACCGTGGAGTGTCGAAAGGACTCCATACTTGGATTATTTTATCCAAGAGGGATACCTATTCAAGGGACAACAGTTGTGTATTCCCAAAGGATCCATAAGAGAGAACCTAATCCGAGAGTTGCATAGCGGTGGATTAGCAGGTCATTTTGGCATCGACAAGATGAGGGCATTGGTCGAAGAGAAGTATTATTGGCCAAGAATGACGACAGATGTCGGAAAGTGGGTACGACAATGTCTTTTTTCTAGTTGGAAAAAGGGAGAAGTCAGAATACGGGGTTGTATACACTATTACCTGTATCGGATACCCCATGGGAGCACCTGAGCATGGATTTTGTGCTATGATTGCTGAAGATGCGGCAGGGAAGCGACACAATCTTTGTTGTAGTCGATCGATTTTCAAATATGGCACACTTTATTCCATGTCAGAAGACAAGTGACACCACATGCATTGTTGTAATATTCTTCAAGGAAGTAGTCAGATTGCATGAGTTACCAAAGAGTATCGGATAGAGATACCAAGTTTATGGGACATTTCTGGAGAACCCCATGGAAGAAACTGGACACGAGGTTGCAGTTTATCTTGGCATATCATCTGTAGATAGATGGATAGACCGAGGTGGTGAATAGAATTTTGGGAAACATTCTAAGGTGTTTGACGGCTGACAGACCCAAGTAGTGGGAGAACGTGTTGGCGCAAGCAGAGTTTGCATATAACAATTCTATGAATCGGTTGAATAAATCGGTGATGGAGGCTCCCCATTTCACATCCACAATCTTCCCTATCCTCACTCTGCCAAAATCACTCTTGAAACCCTAGCTTACCATTTGAGCTAGTTTTTCCCATTTGAGTGCCCCTTTTGGCCCATCATCCAAACACCTTGTAGAAGGAGAAGGAACCCATTGGAGCACGGAAGCAGCCCTCCTAGACTACTGGAAGAGCTCCACCAACCTCCATATCTGAGGTAAATGTAATATTGATCATATCATAATACAAAAGAAACTTTCTCTTATATTGTCATTTTTTTATTTCTGTTGATGCA
Organism: Larix kaempferi; assembly: GCA_027924585.1. Lineage (NCBI taxonomy): Eukaryota > Viridiplantae > Streptophyta > Pinopsida > Pinales > Pinaceae > Larix > Larix kaempferi. Next base: position 16,447,381 of record BSBM01000435.1, read on the forward strand.
CATGTTAGCTTAGATTTTACTGTTTTACTGTTTATTGAACTACTACTAAGGAGGCCCTTCTCCTTAGTAGGTGCTCATTTGCACAAGCTAGGGTGAAAACCCTAGCTACAGTTTTGGCGACTCCACTAGTGTTTCTTTGAATTTCTGGTTACAATTTTTAAAAGTTTTTAGTTTTCTGCAAGTATTTTTCTGTTTTCCCTGTTCGGCTGTGGCTTCGGCCAGTTGGGTTTTTCACCGCAGATCGTGGTTTTGCTCTTTGCAACCACAACCCAGATCGCAGCTTTCGGTTGTATTTCCGCGATCCAGATCGCAATTGTTTGCCCTTTTCCTGTGACCTAAGCGTAGCCTTTTTCCTCTTTTCCACGCTCCAGACCACAGTTTTTAGCCCCAGACCTGCAATCTGACCACGACTTTCTGCCCCTTTGCTACTCTCCAAAGTGCGCATTGTGGCCGTAAACCTGCGATCCGACCACAACTCTTCACCCTTTAGTTGTGCCCCAGATTGCGTCTCTTGACCCCATACTCGCGATTCGCTCGCAGGTTTCAGCCCTATAACCACGCCTTTCGACCACAGACCCGCGATTCACCTGCAGGGTTCAGCCTTATAGCCACGCCCCAAACCGCGCCTTTTGGCCACAGACCCACGATCCAACCACAGGTTTCTCCCCTACAGCCACGCCCCAAACTGCGCCTTTCTGCCACAAACCCATGATCCGATCGCCAGTTTCACCCGTATAGCTGCGCTCCAGGCCTTGCATTTCAGTCACAGACCCACAATATGTTTTCTGCATTTTTACCCTTTTTTGAACCCAGAATTTTGCTGCAATATTTTCTGCACCTGCACAGCCACCTGTTTTGTCTGCAGCCACACTTACCTACAACCTTTCTGCAGTTTGCTTCCTGTTCCATTTACAGAATTTTTTAAAGTTTAAGCGTTTACATTGAAAAAAGAAAATTTTGCATTGCAAGTTAAATTTCTGCATTATTATTATTGGTTAAAAACGTTTCCCACCCCGTGGCACTTTTGATTGGGTTCATTACTTCACACGCACACACTCTATCACCTAAGTCAAGTGAGCCTTAAAATAATACTTAACACAACCAACATTCTAACCCCACTTGGGGAACACATAAGAATATTGTAGTTAGGTAGGACAGGGGGGATATGCATCCAAATAACACCCATCGATCGCTTACACTTGAGACATAGTTGTTGTCCTGTAAGGTACCAAAATCCCCTAGTATTTTTTGACACTGTTTAACGCCAATTTATCGGGAAGGCCTCTCCCTTAGGAGGGTTGAAGTAGCCAGACTGGTTCCGGAAGCCTGAGTGGAATACCGCAATCCATTCAGTAACCGAAGGATACCTTTTGTAGTTCTTGTTGTACCACCCTTATGGGAGTATAGTAGTGATAGAACCAAACTGCAGATTCACCCAACCGAACATGTCATGAACAAGATATCTTAGTTGCTTTTCTTCTAAGATTGTCTTACCTAGTGTCCCTCCCAGTAGGGGGATACATTAGCCACTTGGCTCTACTATCCATATTGTCTGACTTGGATTTCATCATCTTGCAGAGGATATGTCTGGTTGAGTTAGAATACTATTTAGCTAGGTGTTTGCATGCTCCCTTACCTCCCTTTGGTCTAGCGAGTCCACTATTTTTTTTTTTAGGAAACCTGCTGCTTGTTGGTATTCTAACCATTGTTTTTGACGCTCCGCTTATTGTAGCACAGTGGTTACAGTGAGCATTTCGAGTTGGTTGTTAGCCTGAGTGCCGTCTTTTTGCGCTCTCCTTCTGCATACTCGACTGCATTAGGGTTTTTGAGCTATTTTTCACTCAACACAACCCCCAGATACTTGACACCATCTGTCACCATTGAGTCCTCTAGACACTCTCGGCGCCTTCGGGGTGAGCCCCCGCAACATGGTTCACTTGACAGCACCCGTCATAGACCTTGAGCTTCGTCAATTGACTCTACTCGTCGACAACATAGAGCTCTATCCCCCAGCTCTAAAGCCCCTTATTTCACATCTGATTCTGAGGAAGAGTCCGAAAACCCCACTTACACTGCACCAACCAGCCCCATGGCTGGCATGAATTCCAACCCTTCCTTTGTAGGGACCATTGGTGGAGCATCCAAAACCACCCAGCTACCACACCCGCTTTGGGTATGCCCTTGATGGAGCCCACACCCACCATCCCAGTTACTCTGCCAATTCCAGTGGCTAGCATACCCAACCCAACCCCACTAGTGACTCACACTACGCTTGGTGGTGCAGGACCCTCCCATACCACCTCCACCCCCCTGGTTGGGGGTCACATCTCTATCACAATCCCATCCCCTACACTTGGGGGCATCGGCCCCAATGTGGCCAGGACCACCAGCATGTCACATCCTTCTACTAGTTTTCCATTCATGGCTAGTCTCAACCTTCCTGACCTGGCCAGACTGACCAACGATCCCATCAGACACAACCCTACGTGGCCTCGCATTCCCACCAAGCTCCCATTAGACATCCCTAAGTTTGAGGGCAAGGCAGGTGAAGACCCCTAGAACCACATTATGTCATTCCATCTGTGGTGTTCCTCCAACTCCATAGTTGACGACTCTGTCCAACTTCATTTGTTACAATGAACTCTTAGTGGCTCTGCAACCAAGTGGTACATCGAGCAGCCACACGGGATCCATGCCACCTTTACTTCCCTCACCTCGACCTTCTTGTAGTTCTTTCAGTTACCTGTCCGCTATGATGCGGGAGTTGAGATCCTACTGTCTTGCAGACAAAATACGGCCACCCACATCACTGACCACATTCATGAGTGGCGTCGATGCCGAAGCCTGTGAAAAATCAAGTTAAATGACCGTATTTTCTTAGATTGGTTTCTAAAATCTCTCCTTCCTGTCATTGCCAAGGATGTGGCATCCAAGCGACCCCAATCCGAGGAAGAGGCCATCCTAAAATCCAAGCAATTTGACCTTATTTACGCCTAGTCTGGTTACCTATATACCATTATACCCAACGTCCCCCGCGATGATTCCTCCCGAAACGATGCGCTGGGGGCATCCCATGTCGCCGATGGCATCATTGGCCGTATTGCCTCGCATAACCAACCCTTTTCCATAATATGTACTAGTACTGGCCTCGACCTTTCGTGGGATACATCTCACTCTGGAGCAACCAATTCGTATGCTCCCATGGCACATAACCACCATTCCCATGGACCCACGTGTCCACCTCAGTGCTTCGACCACGCATCCCCCGCTTACGTTCCTCCGGTTGCGCCTCAACCATATTACAACCCGCAGGTCGTGCACGCTCCTGTATCCTCTCACGCCTCCCCTGCTTATTATCCGCCATAAGCAGCACCTGCGGCACATCCACAACCCGTCACACAGACGTATCAACAACCCCCACAAGGTTCAACACCTGCACCGCCTCCACCCACTTATTATCCGCCGCATCCTACTCCTACACCTGCACAACCCCAGAACCTACCTGCCGCCCAAGGGCAAGTGTATGTGCAACAAAATCCACAGCCTAACCAAAATAACCAACGCCAGTGAGGCCAACAAAAACGTGGCAAAGGACGTAACCGCGGGAACAACCCCCCTCCAGACCAAGGAGGCCAGCCTCCTAATCCCCCAAACAATAATAATGCGACACCTGCTAACCAAAACCCTGACAGGCCGCCCAAACAAGCTAAAAACCCTAATCTATGAACGAACCATCCTTGTTCTATTTGTGAGGTCTATGGCCATTACACACATGCTTGCGCACATTTGGAGTGGGCTCGACAACTCTGGACTGATGATGCCCACCGCCAAGGGCACGCGGCTCCTCAGGCGCTGCCCAACCCCCCACCAGCTCAGACTCAACCCTCGGTGTTACAGAACCCTTTACCAACCCAAGGTGTGGTGAACACTCAATCATTAGCTTCCCCTCAAGCAAACATGCCTCCACAACAACAAATCACTTATGCAGCTCTTGATCAACCCATGCTAGACTTAGATACCCATCACTTGTTAATGATGTCATCTACCGATGTCAACCTTCAAACCCGTCGGAACCAATACGGCTCCACCCCTGAAGCCCCTCCCGCCGACAAAAACACCAACGCTCTTCCCACCGATCAGTCGTTAAGAATGCCTCCAGCCCCATTAGATGGCACCCCGAACTCCCCTCACTTCCCACTTCGCCGCATCAACAATAACCTCAATGCTCGCGCTGCGTCTAATTACAATATTGTGGACGACTTAGCCCAGTCCCCCACAGCCATGTCTACATTAGAGGTCTTAAAAAACTGTCCTACACAACGCAAGACTTTGTTATCAGCCATTGGTGCTATCGACCCAACTGATTCACGAATGATGGCCTTTGATTTGGACCAATCTGAACCACGCCTGCCTTCCACATTAGTGTTCTAAGTTTCTGTATCCATTCGGAATCTTGTCATCCATCAGTGCATCATCGATGAAGGTGCCTCTACATGCATTATGTCCACATTGATTTGGTAGAAGTTGGGATCCCCTACTCTCCAGCAGTCCACCACTGCGTTGCGAGCCTATGACGGCCGTTTGGCCCAACCCCAAGGTCTCTTAGCTAATGTCCCCGTTCAGTTGGCTGGTAAAACAGTGCTTATTGACATAGAGGTCATCAACGCCCAACTTTATTATAACCTCTTACTTGGCCGCAGTTACATGTATGCCATGAAGGCAGTTGCCTCATCCGTTTTTCATACCATGATGTTCCCCCATGAAGGATGCGTGGTCAAAATTGATCAACTCACCTATTACAATCCCAATGCCCCCGCTGCACCCGAAAACATTCTCCCCATGGTTGAACAACCTATTTGCGGTGCATCTACCTCATTGGTCTCCTCAATGGGACCCAGAGTCTACTCTGATATGCCGATGACTTCCACATTCCAATCCATTCCACCCCCATCACCAACGATCGAAATATCTGACTTATGTGCCCTCTCCCACAATACACAAACACCCAACCATCAACCACCCTTGCTACCCCAATCACCATTGGTACCTAGTCATGTTGGTGTTACACCCATCCATACAATCCCCTTCCTATTTTTCCCCTTCGAGACTAGTAAGCGCCCCAGTTATGGCCACTCTCAGCCTCCCTGAGTTAACTTTAGGATTACCTGTGTGGTATCTCACGCCTCCTGTTTCCCCTCCGACACCAAATGTCATCCTACAACCGGTGCAACCCATCACCACTACTAGTTAACCACCTCCTAGTGTCACTACTCCTTCCTCATCCACCAATCCATCCCCTCTTATCAAGCACACTGGGGGCAGAGGCCCACAACCATACACCGCTCTACCCCCGCCCAAAATGGTTAAAAACATCCCCTTGTTTTTCGCTCCTCCCCAATGCTCTTTGTGTGATGAGTTGGGTCATGCTACCCATCAATGTCCATAATTACCTGCATTACAAGAGCACATGCAAATGATTGACGATGACCCTAACATCCTAGTGTTCCAACTCAACCCTACCCCTAAATCTTGCGATAAATCACTACGTACCAACCACCCTTGTGCCATATGTGGTATTTACGGCCATTACTCACATCATTGTCCTAATCTCCCAGATTACAGAGCCGCTCTCTATGAGATGAATAACTTGGACCTCAAGAATGCTCCCCACACCATTGAAGAGATCCACACCCTAGAATCTCTACCATCAGGAGAGGTCAATACCATTTATATGATATCTACTACTAGTGATCCCTCATCAACCGATTTGACGACACAAAGTTTCCACAATGATGAGGAGATTCTCGAGGCTCTTACTGCACCTGATTACCCCTGGGAGGATATGCACCATCGTTCATATTTTCTCCCGGAGGAGTCCTCCCCCACCACAGCCACCCAATTTTCGGTTGAGTCCAAAGATTTCCTCCCCACCAAAGTCGACTGGTTTAAAGAGCCCATTCCCGCTCCTGATGCCTTCGAGGAAGGTAACATGGCCAATATCTCACCCACAATCCATATTGATATCTCTGCCCTCGGCGGTGCCCCTGAAATCATTACTTTGGGAGCCTCCTGCACCGAGTATGAGATCAAAGAGTACAAGAAAAATTTCCAAGAGTTCTGCGATGTCTTTGCCTAGTCCTACAATGAAATGTCTGGTCTTAACCCCGCTATAATAGAGCACCACATTGACAGGTGGCCAGATGTGCCCCCTGTTCGCCAAAAACAACGCCCCATTCACCCATCAAAGCTCCCCGTCGTTAAAGCAGAGATTGAGAAACTTCGTGCAACAGGTTTCATTTATCCTATTGCATACACCACTTGGGTTTCTAACCCCGTCCCTGTTAACAAGAAACAAGGCACCATCAAAGTATGTAATGACTTCCGCGATTTAAACTGAGCATGTCCCAAAGACAACTTCCCCATGCCATTTATTGACCAACTCATCGATGCGTGTGCGGGGCATGAAGTCCTATCCTTCATGGACGGTTTCTATGGGTACAACCAAATTCAAATCCGCAAAGAAGATCAATACAAGACTACCTTCACCACCCCATGGGGAACCTTTGCCTATCGTGTCATGCCTTTTGGCCTTAAAAATGCTAGCACCACCTTCCAGCGGGCCATGACCTATTGTTTTCACAACTTGGTCCATATCCTATTAGTCTATCTTGACGATCTCACAACATGTTCCAAGAAACGATCCGACCACCTTAACGACCTCCAACAAGTTTTTCTACGTTTTCGCAAGTATCAGATCCACTTGAACCCACTCAAGTGTGTCTTTTGCGTTCCGGCAAGCCTGTTGTTAGGTTTCATTGTTTCCCATAAAGGAATCGCTATTGACCCCCTCAAAGTTCAAGCCATATTAGACCTTCCTGCACCACGCACACTCCAATAGCTACAGAGCTTACATGGAAAATCTAATTTCCTTCGCCGCTTCGTTCTTGATTATGCCACCATAATTCATGGTTTCTTACGTCTGCTCCGTACTCACATACTCTTTGTTTGTGATGACCAAGTGCAAGCTGCATTTGAAGCCCTTAAAAATGCTCTCATGCAAGCCCCTTTGATCTCCCCTTCCGGATTTCTCCTAGGACTTCATCCTTTACGTCTCGGCATCCGACCACGCTGTGTCAGGGGTCCTTATTCAAGAAGACGCTGCTCGCCAAGAGAATGTCATTTATTATGTCAGCCAAACCTTGTCTGGACCACCCCTACGTTACCCATACAAGGAAAGACTGGCCCTTGCTGTCATCTTTTCCGTACAAAAATTGCACCATTACATTTTTCTCAGACATACTACAGTTGTCGCCAACTCCAACCCCATGGTCTGCCTTTTGAACGGGCGACTTCTGCAAGGTCGTGTCACTAAATGGGTAATTATCCTCCAAGAATATGACCTAACTTTCACAACACCTAAGAGCACTAAAGCCCTCACGCTTTCCCAGCTCATAACCGACCTCCCATCCATTTTGCCGTCCCCGCCAATCTCCGATGAGTTACCAAACAATCATTTGTTCGTCATCTCATCAGATGACCCATGGTACGGTGATATTCTGCTATACCTCCGCACGCAAAAGTTTTGGCCAGACATAAATCGCGATGGACGCCGCCGTATCCGTCACCATGCCTCTCGATATCTCCTCTTGGGTGATTTCCTTTACGGGTGAGGAGTTGATACTATCCTTCATCATTTCCTTACACACGAGGAAGCCGAACAAGTCCTCAACGACTGTCATAGCGGCCCTTGCGGTAGACATTTCTCAGGGATGGCCACCGCCCAGAAAATCATCTGCACCAAATACTTCTGACCCACACTATTTACCGACTGCATCACAGCAGTCAAACATTGCCATAATTGCCAACTCTTCGCCCCTAAGGCCCGGACGTCACCCACCCCACTCCACCCAATCGTCACCGTTGGCCCTTTTTGCAAATGGGCCATCGACTTCATGGAATGTAAACCTTCATCCCCAAATGGCCATAAGTACATCATTGTCACCGTCGACTACTTCACCAAATGGGCTGAAGCCATGCTCACCTTCAACTGTAAAGCCGACACTGCTGCCCGTTTCTTTTTTAACCATGTTATTACACGATTCGGGGTCCCAAAACAGCTTGTCTCAGACCATGGTTCATATTTTGAAGATTCCATTTGGCGCGAGTTGTCAACTCTCCTTAAATTCAAACATCAGTATGCCTCTGCTTACTACCCCCAAGGGAACGGCCAGGTTGAGGCCATTAACAAAATTTTGAAAAAAATAATCCAATGCACTGTTGACCAACATAAGTCCAATTGGCATCACATGCTTTTCCCAGCATTATGGGCTTACCGTACATCAACTAAGACCACCACCAGTTTCAGCCCTTTTCACTTAGTTCACGGTGTCGAATCTGTTCTCCCCATCGAGTGTCAGATCCCCGCCCTACACATTGTTGTTGAACTTCTCCCCAACACCTCCCCACTTGAACAATGCCTACTGTTGTTAGAACAAGCTGACAAGGACCGTCGCGCAACCCTCCAAACCATTGAAGCTTCCAAGAACTACTCCAAAGATAGTGACAACAAACATGTTCACCCACACGCTTTCTGTGAAGGCGATCTAGTCCTCGTTTACGACCAAGCCCACGACAAGATCGGTAAAGGGAAGTTCGAATCCATGTGGCAAGGCCCTTACATAGTGCATACCTACCTTGGGCATGGGGCATATATTTTAACTGACTCTGAAGGCCACCCCTTGTGAAACCCCCGTAATGGGTTGTATCTTAAATGCTTTTATCCTTAATAATCCCGCGGACCCGTTGGTCCGTCTTGTACAGTTTGCTTTCTTTTTGTTTTTCACTTTTTTACCGCAAGCTTACATTCATCATTTTTGCATGATCACAGATGGACCATCTTCCACCTTATTACATTGGATTTGCCAATGGAGCAAGCCACTGGTCTCCAAACCTGGCCTCTGCAGCTTGGGTTTTATATTCCCCTTCACATGAGTTGATTCACCTTGACAGAATGTGCATAGGCGCTGCTACCAATAACCAGGCCGAGTATGATGCTGTGACCGGTCTCCTGACTGCTTCCCTTCAGATGGGTATCTGTCACCTTCATGTGTTCCTTGACTCCCAACTGCTTGTCTCCTAGCTCAACAACTGCTACCAGGTGCGTGATCCTTGCCTCTTTAGAAAATTCCTACGCACAAAACAACCAAGTCGATAGTTTGAATCCATAACATTCACACATGTCCCAAGAGCTCAGAATAGTGTCGTAGATCAAATGGCTAACAACGTCCTCGACTAGCATATCAATCACACCATGTAAATAATCCATCATGCATAATCATCACATTAAAAACATAAAAATCCCAAAAATACTACATCTACAACAATGGGCATCCACGTGCCTATCATAACCAACCATTTGCATCCATGTGCAATAAAATAACACAAGATAATACAAGCGCATCCACGTGCGTACACCAAAATAATCACCGCAAAAAATGCATCCATGTGCATATATATATAAATATATCATCGTCATATACATGTCATGAGTGTCCCAGCACTCAACTATACAAAAAATATACATCCAGGAGCCCCAACAGCATCCCTGTCATAAAATACATGGCGTATATACAAAAAATCCTGAATGCCCATATGCATCGGGGGGAGTTCCCCGCACTCCCTAATGTGAGTCATATCCCGCATCTGAACCCTCCTCACTAGCCTCCTCTACTGCGTACTCCTCCTCTCCTTGCTCCTCCTCTGGCTCCTCCTACGGATCCTCCTCTAGATCCTCCTCATCCCCATGTCGCTCCTGACCCCTCCTCTCCTCGGCCATAACTGCCACTCGAATCAAGATAGACCGCCAATCCTGTGGAGCCTTGTGACAGGCCTCGATTACATCCTGATCTAGCTCCCTCCACCTCTCGTCGGAGACCCCAACCAATAGCCGATCGAAGGTAACTCGCAGGGCCTCCAAAGTCCCCTCCGCATCTCATCATCGTACCTCCCCCCGATTTGGCAAGGCTGGCATTGCTATATGCCCCCGACGCTCCCTATGCCCTGGTGGTGGTAGCGATCCCACATCTGCATCAAACCAAATCACAACTAGTCAAAATCATCATATATCTCTAACATCAAAACATCCAATATAAAACCATCAAGAACAAGCTAGATACATACCATCTGGGACCCAAGCCTGCCCTGGGGGTCATGGTGCCTCCGAATCTCGCCGGTAGTCCATACCACTGTATGGATAGTCATCAAACGTCAATGGCAGCTGCAACCATTGCAAGTAAAGCTCCTGCGTAAAGTACCACCCCACCTCTCCACCACCCCACCGGCACATCATCTCACCCCAACGCACCATCCGCGGCTTCCTCAAACTCCCATCCCGGACCGGCACTCGCGGTTGCAGTGTTGGAATTCGCTCCATAAAGAAAGAGCACAGGAATGACCTGTAGCAGAACCCTTTGCCATATACCTTCACCGAGTTCAGTTGCCGCTGAACACAGGTGAGGAATATTTGGCCCCAAACAAAGTAGGTCCCCTGTAGTACTCGCTCGACCAGCTACATCTGTCCCCCAGACACCCGGTTGGGCCCCTGCGACCCCAACACTCGGACCACACATGCTGCGATCGCCCGAAATGATGGCTCCTCCAAGTCACAAATCAAGAGTGCATTCTTATGCACTCTTTCCGTCGGGAGGCAGTATCAATCCAGCATCTCCTCCATGTCCACATCCGCGGACACCCATGGCTGCGTATCCGCCACCCTACCTAGACATGGTAGTCCGGTCAGAAAGTACACATCTTCCAGGGTGAGCTCCAGTCTCTCCCCCTGCACCATGAAGCACAGACTATCGGGCTCCCAGAATCCCACCAACCTATTCAACAGTAGTGCTGCTAAATGCATCATTAGCACTTGTGCAAACTTCAATAGTCCACACAGCCCCAAGGTCCCCCGGACATGACGGTCATCCCGTATGTAGTCCATCAGGTCATCCGGTATCTCACGCTCTCTCCAGAGTACTCTTGACATCCTGTCAATCCCACAATGAAAACTCATCAGCACATCATCAAATAAACCATCATCGCCCTCGGTATGACTCCACAATCCCGATCCAGATCGAGGCTGTGGGGCCCAATGTCGTGATCCCAAATCGCAGCTATCAGGACTACTGCTGCGGTCGCATATCGCACCTGTGGGGGCCACAGTCGCGATCACAGATTGTGGCTGTCCAAGCCACAGTCGCAGGCATGTATCGCGACTACCCAAGCCATAGCCGAGATCTCGGTCGTAGCTGTGGAGGCCACAATCACGATCGCAGATCGCGACCATTGCCTTGAAACCCGCGATCCACACCCACATGGATTATGCAACCCCCCCTAAGGGCCCACTACCCACCCGAATCAAGAAAAAATTAAAGGAATGAGTTATGTGAAATACCTGCAACTCGCGGAAATGAAATCCACCGGTCCAATCGCCCAGAAATCTCAAATCCACTCTGGCCCACCACACTCTCCTATCAAAGTCAACCACACAAATGACACTTGGCATTATGGGTCCACTTACTATTTATAGACAGTTGACCTTTTCTTGATTTGTCCATTATGGATCCATATAGAATCCATTTTCCAAACTGTTTCCACCACTGGAATTAGAACGACGAGACCTTCAGAATGGTCACCTCGGTTTCTATTTTTTCTTTGAACCCCCTTTTTGGGATTTTTTCCATGCACGTCGCCATCTCGATTTGTGCGCCACATCGACCATTGTCAATTTTTAGCATTCCTTATACCATCGGATTCAGTTTTTCGAGCCCGTGATGATTCTTGAGATCATTTCTCGCTCTCACCCCCAAAGTTTTCAGGCATTTTTTACCAGCCCCTAGTCATCTCGGTTTGCATGCCACCTCGGTCGTTCTCCATTTTTTATGCTTTTTATATCATCGGATTCAGTTTTCTGAGCTCATGATGATGCTTGAGATCATTTCTCACTCTCACCAGAAACAGTTTCAACATTATGTCCCAACACCTTGCTGCCTCGGTTTGCACGCCACATCGACCGCCATCGAATTGTTACACATTTATACATGAGCCATTCACTCCATTCATACTGCAATTATTTCATTATTTTTCCACCATTCATCATCCTGCAAGGAGGCCCACCAGTGTTCCCCCCCAATCCTCGTTCTTGGTTCTCATCAATGTCCCTTAATTGAACACTCTCTCCTTGCCTGACTATTCCTTTTGTTCTGTATAATTTTATCCCTTTTTCAGGTCGGACAAGTCCTTTAAGAAAAAGGCACTTAGGGAGTTTCTGTTAAGCTCTTTTCTGACTCCTAAAAGAATGAAAAGATCGCCGATCAATCTTGCTTCCTTTCATGCTTGTTAAAATACCAGAAAGGGCGTCTATTTGGTATAAGTTTAACCCTTTTCTGGATCTGGAAGACTAATTATGAAAAAGGAATACTCTAGTCACACCGGCTAGAAGAGTTCTTCATTGCATCCTTTTATGCTTTTTCGGGCCTTGGAGACTAACACACAAAAAAGAACCCCCTTGGAGTTTTCTTATTGCTTTCAGACTCCTTAAAATTGAAAGCAATCACGAGCATGAATTGTCCTAGGCTTGTATAAATCCACATGACAGTACCATTTTGAGCACACTTCTTCCAGCTCCTTAAACCATGAAGAAGCCCCCACCAGTACCCCTCGACACTATAATCAATTATCTTGGTAGCACCCCCAATAAGGTCGCCTTTGTTCAGAGTATTCTACGATAAACCACCCTCAGAGTCTCCTGCCATCTTACACCAACTTGAGTATCACTCATCCCAGTCACCATCCCTGATCCATTAAAGCTATGATCCCCTTCCCACAAATCAGTTTCATATGCTTCCCGATCATCCCCACCATCATACTCTGAACAAAGGAAGTTTGAGTCCACCCACTCTATTTGCCCAGTTATTCCCCACCTCCACAATATGTCAGTCCTACCATCATTACTCTCACACTTTGGTTATCCACATCATGCTCCTATCAAGGAAACATCATTGCCTTGCTAGTTGCAGGTCTCCCTCTGTCGACGACAGCCCATCTATTCCAGAGGATAGGCCCAGAGGTCCCTATGCCTTGGACTCATCACCATCTGTGGTGAGTGCCTACGGACCATTTTGAGTGGAGTCCTTAGTGCCTCTCCGAATGGTTTTTTCTCACATGCTCGACTTCAACACCTTGATCGCATCTTTGAGATTCATGCAGGGTATATATCCCTTCAGTTATTTGTCGAAGACCCCAGGCTTCCCCCGACTCTAGCACATTGGTGAGTCACCTTGGAACACCTAGTTATATGTTCCCATGGATATCTAGGTTGCGTTGACGATTGTATTCATAATCCATCCACTTATATGCTTCCTTGAGTACCTAGTTCAACTCTAGTTCAATGTACCATTGCGGGTGTAAATCCCCGTCATTATGATCTTCTAGTTCATCGGTTCCCATGGTACCATACTCAACACCACTATTGTTATTCCAGTGTATTAGTTCTTAAGCTCAGACATGGTCATCCCGGTAGTATGTCCCAGATTTGTGTCCCCTTTTGGACCCTTATGATGTACACAGTGGTTCTCCATGTATCTTTCAGGTCCCCATTTTTTGGGCCTCATTGTTATTTTTATATATCTTGATATGGGCATGGGTATGCCCGTCTCGTCCATATATTGAGATTATTCCTCATTCATTATGGAGGTCATGTATTTTCAGTTTTTGCAATTTTTTTGAGACCATTGTTCTGGGCTCTAGTTCATTTCTTCTCCTCTCCACATCCCAGGAAAACTATAAAATACCTATGATGTCTATCAGCCATAGGATGAGGTCTTGCCCTCACACATCAGGGGGCAATCTGTTAACACCCAAAAAGTGCTCACCATCTCATCTCCCTCATTACATGACTCATTTGTCTATATTTCCTACCATATTTGCCTCCAAAACCTTAAAAAACCATTAAAAAGCCACCAAAACAGCCAAAAAACCCCTTTTTCCCCCAAAATAATTTAAATTTCCTCCAAAAATAGCAAAAACCCTCTTAAAGGGCCCTAAATTCCCAAAAATCAAATAAAAGGGAATAAAAAATACAAAAAAGAGAAAGAAAAAAAAAGAAGGAAAAAGGAAGCAAAACCCTATACAATTGACCTAAACCATATGGTGCCAAAAACCATGGGTCAACACTCCACCACTAAAAACCTATAAATAGGTGGTGGAGGCTCCCCATTTCACATCCACAATCTTCCCTATCCTCACTCTGCCAAAATCACTCTTGAAACCCTAGCTTACCATTTGAGCTAGTTTTTTCCATTTGAGTGCCCCTTGGACCATCATCCAAACACCTTGGAGAAGGAGAAGGAACCCATTGGAGCACAGAAGCAACCCTCCTGGACTACTGCAAGAGCTCCACCAATGTCCATATCTGAGGTAAAAGTAATATTAATCATATCATAATACAAAAGAAACTTTCTCTTATATTTCCATTTTTTATTTCTGTTGATGCACATGTTAGCTTAGATTTTACTGTTTTACTATTTAAATTTACTGTTTATTGAACTGCTACTAAGGAGGCCCTTCTCCTTAGTAGGTGCTCATTTGCACAAGCTAGGGTTAAAACCCTAGCTATAGAATTCCACATGGAGTGGTGTATTTGGTTGAGTTACCGACAAAAACCAGAAAAAGCACGGATTCAGAATCATTCGCAGAGCATATGAAAGAAGTGCATGAAGATGTGTGAAAGCGCATAGGAAAGAGTAACATGACATACAAGTTGAGAGCCGATAGAAAGAGGAGACTACAGTCGTTTAACGAAGAAGACTTAGTCTATGAACATTTGCGGAAGGAGAGATTTCCGACAGGAACATATAACAAGATGAAGCTGAAGAAGATTGGACCATGTAAGATTCTTAAGAAAATTTCGGACAACGCTTATGTGTTGGAGCTGCCAAATGACTTAAGCATTTTACCAATGTTCAACGTCTCATATCTATACAAATTTGAGGAAGGTTCAAGCAACAGAAGCGCGGAAGTGTCGAACATTGACTGGATAGTGCAGATTCCAGATCGACAGAAAGAAGAAATCGCAGAAGTAATAGAGGAACGTGAAGTCGGGCGTACACGCAGTTTGCGAAAGAAGGAATACTTAGTGCGATAGAAAGATGATGAGTTGCAGGAGGCGACATGGATTTCCAAAGAAGAGTTCAGGAGACTTATGGAGCAGATGAGTTCTTTTTCACCTGGGGAGTCTGATGCAAGAGCATCAGGGCCTAGGCAGAGCACTCGAAGATGATCGACATGAGGAAGGCTGACTAGAGGGAATGCCGATGACCACTGGTGCAGAAGAGTAGGTTAGCTGTCAAAGTCAATGACTCGAGCAGGAGTAGTCGGCATGTGACCGACATAAGCAGCGAAGGTTGAGAGTCGACAGGATGGGTCAACAGATGACAGGGTGAGCAAAGGCGTCGATGGTCGACATGTTTTTGAACCACGGCACCGATAGGTTAGGGCATGAGCCAAGCGAGGAGGAAGGGGCAGAATGGCGAAGCATGAGAGTGCGAAGGAAAGCCGACAGGAATGTGGAAGGTTTTTAGAAGACAGTAAGGTCGAGACGTGACTGAATACTATAGAAGTTTCAGAAGGACGCGTAGAAGTCAAGGAGAGTACTTGGAAACAGTTCGGGGTTGCTAAGGAATTTATTAGCAGTTATTGAAGGTATTTGGGATCGTGACAGATGTCAACACATGCAGAGATTGTGCAGCATGGTAGAGGCGCTGACAGTTGGCGCAGGTCTGCAGGATTTGAGGAGATTGACAGGAAGAGGAAGCATGTCTTAGGGGTCAGAATGATCTCGGGAACAGAAGCAACAGAGTAGAAGGCTTGTGTGCATGCACAGTTTAGTTTAGTTCAGTTCGGGCAGCAGAGCAAGCGAAGCCAAAGAGAAGCTTTGTATATTGGAGAGGAAATTCACACATCTACAGAGCGTAGAGAAGGTCGATCCATAGCTCATATTTCTGCAGTGAACCAGGAGACGATGAAGGTTGACACACTGAGATATCACACAGTTACTTATGTATTGTAATTGGCTAAGGCCGACAATAGTTAGGTATTTCCATTCCTTGGAGTTTGCATTGTAACCATTTCGGTAGAAGTAATATAAGCCAGCTTCTGGCATCCTATTTACTTCTTGTTTATGTGAACACGTGTGTTGCGTGTAATTGTTAAGCAAGAACCTTTGTCATAAGGCACCTTGTGTCAGTCCATCTTAGCATACCATGCTCGGGGAGCCTGCTTGAGTCCATACAAGAACTTCCTCAATTTGCACACTAATGAAGGATCATCAATGTATCCTTCAGGTTTCTTTATGTAGATCTCCTCCTCTATATCTCCATGAAGAAAATCACTCTTCACATCCATGTGATGCACCTCCTAGTACTTGGATGTAGCAAGAGACAAAACAAGACGAATGGAGTCCATCTTTGCAACAGGAGCGAAGGTCTTTGTATAGTCAATCCCTTGAACTTGTGAGAAACCTTTAGCAAACAAGTGAGCCTTGTACTTTCTTGTTACTCAATCTGAGACCATCTTGGTTCTATATACCCACTTACATTGAAAAATCTTCCTTCTGGGAGAGAGAGAAATAAGCTCCCAAGTCTCATTCCTTTGAAGAGATTGGTACTCTTCATCCATAGCTGATATCCATCTTGGATCTTGGGAGGCTTCAAAGAAATTTTTTGGATTTGATCCAATCATAAGAAAACATCTATCAGAAAGAAAGGGATATGTATGAGATAGTGCAAATCTTTCATTTTGAAACTCAGATATAGTTCTTCTTGGATCGTATGGATCTCCAACAAGATCACCAACAGATTCACTGGTCTTGGTAGCCCATCTTGGAAGTGGAGGTGGATCTTATGGTGCTAGATCTTCAAGTTCTTTTGTATCTGGATCTAGCATTTTCTCATATTCACTTTCTGAGTTAAAATATAAACTTTCATGAGAGGATGATTCGCTATATTGTTCAATATGTTGTGGTGGAGTAGTTGGTATGTTGTCTGCTTCGACATGGTGGGCATCATGCAATGACCATTCTTCAATCTAGACACTTCTTTCAAGGAAGGTATGCATGGTAGATAGATCTAGTAGTTGTAGGCATTTGCATTCTATGCATAACCAACCAATATGCACTCTTTGCTTTGTGTCTCTAAGGCTCTCCTCTTCTCTGAAGGAATCCTTTCCAAAGATCTGGAACCAAAGACTCTCATATGAGACACATCTGGATTGTATCCCATCCATGCTCCGTAAGGAGTTTTTCCTTTTAGGCCTTTGTGTGGAACTCTGTTCTGGAGGTATGAAACAAAAGTGATAACTTCTACCCACAGTCTAGGATCCAATGCTTTGGACTCAAGATGCAAGTATCCATCTATTTCAAGGTTATGTTCTTTCTCTCAGCTACACCATTATGTTATGGTGTGTAAGGAACAATGTTCTTCATTTCAATACCTTCATCTGCACAAAATAAATGAAGCTCATTCTTCACATACTCTCCTCCATTGTCAATACGAAGGACCTTGATCTTCTTATCAGTGAAATTTTCTACATAAGCTTTAAAAATTTTGAAGTATTCAAATACTTCTGACTTCAACTTTAGAAAATATACCCATATGAATCTTGAATTCATCTATTAATGTTAAGATGTATCTTACATTATTCAAATATAGGTAAGGAAGAGGTCCTGATATGTTACTGTGAATCAACTCAAGAGTATAAGAGGCTCTCTTTGCCTTTCCTTTTTCAAAATTGTGTTCCAAATGCTTACCAATAAAGCAACCTTGATAGGTGCCCTTAGAAAATTTGATGTTTGGAAGTCCTTCAACCATTTTTTGATTGTGCAGTTCTTGCAAATATTTGTAATTGAGGTGCCCAAACCTCTCATGCCAAAGTCTGTTCACTTCATTTGCATGAGTAAGAAGTGCACTTTGTTTTGAGTAAGGCAATAAATGAGAGAAATAATAGAGTTTGGAATGGTTATTTGCAATGCCTTGTGCAATGATATTCCCAGAATATATCTCTTGGATTTCAACCACATTATGAGTAAAAATTACTATCTTTGGAACTCCTGTATGGGTCCTTTGATAAACTGAAAGGAAGTTAGCTTCCAGGGTGAGCACATAGAGCACATCATTGAAGTATCCATGATCCAAATTGATCCTTCCAATCCCTTTTGAAGGAACTTTAGAATCATCTCCCATTAGGATAGAAGGCCCAACAATAGGTTCGAAATCAGAGAATAGATCCTTGGATGCAGACATGTGTCTAGAGGCTCCAGAATCTATGATGAAGGAGGATGCATTCGAAGTGCCATCCATGAGTGCATGGAATCTCTCTTTTTCCTCTAATTTAGGATCAAATTCTTTTCTTCTAGCACTTGCAGGTACTGGAAGGTTGTTTTTATATAGAAGTTAGGCCATGAGATTAATGGTATTCTTCATGCAAGCACTTTCTGGGTGAAAACCTCTGTTGCGGTATGGACATTTGGTCTTCTCTTTCTGGTTTTGTTTACCTCTCTTTGGATTCAAGGTTCCCTCTGACTGTTTGGGACTCTCCTTTTACTTCTTCTCATAATATGTATTTTCCTTACCCTTATGCTTTCCTTTCCCATTCGCATTATTTCCTTCTCCTGCAGCAAGAGCTTGATCCCTTTATGGTTTTATTACTCCCATCTGCATCAATTTCTCCTGCTCCTTTGAGAGAGATAGGATGAATGCATCCAGAGTGGGAATTTTCCAATTTGGGATGGAAATATTTGTTGTTTGGAAGGTGGATAAAAACACAGAATATTCTGATCGCAATTTTGAAAGAATAACAAGAATCAACTACTTGTCTTCCTTCTCAATTCCACATAGTTTTAGCTGCACAACCAAGTTCTTGAATCTTGTGAAGAAGTATTTAATGGACTTGAAACTGCTAGGGCTCAGTGAGATCAACTAATTTTCCAATTGATGTCCTCTCATATAATCTTGTTTCCCAAATAAGGATTCAATATTTTTCCAAACCTCCTTGGGAGTTTTCAGACTGGAGAGATGAAATATTAGATCTTTAGAAATGCTGAGGCATAGCAATACATATGCTTCATCAAGCTTGTTTAGATACTTGGCCTTATATGTAGCACCATTTGGTTCAACCTAAATGCCCTTTAGCACTCTATAGAGACCTCTGTTGCACATGAATATCTCCATTTGATCCTTTCATTCAAAGAAATTGAAAGGATTAAGCTTGGGAATCAAAGTTAGATCCATAGTAGCTGACTGAATGCGCTTTTGATGATGGAATAACCTGCAAAAACAATGGAAAAATATCTCGAGGATTGTTTTTTAATCTACTGAACATTGCTTTAGGACAGTAGGAACTTTTATCCGGATCCTTCACACCTGGCTATACCTCAAAGGATTTATTCAATGAATTCAATGCAAAGGAACTAGGATTTGTTGTGGAAATCCAAAGGCTTCTAGTGCTCTACTGAAAGCAGTTGCTCAACCTAGGCTCTAAAAATATCTCATAAGATATAATACCATGTGAAATTCCACAGGGATAGATCATTGAGCTTGAACAAACCTCACAATTTCACAATGTTATTACTGAGAATAATTAGACAAAAACATGGATCAATTCACTCATAAAAAAAAAAAACGATGAAAAATTGTTGTTGATACATTAATCAGTTATAACATGGAAATCAAAATATGTTACAATATAATGAATTCAATACACCCAGGAGGATTCGAATTCATCCTCAATTCTAGGCTTAGTTTGCATTGGAACCATCTCCCGATAAGGTTCAGTGGCAGCAACCAATGATGAATAATCAGTTAACTGAGGTAGAACCGAGCTTAACTGAATCATGTGGGAACAAAAATAGGGGATGATACTCCAAGGAGACCCATAACTAGTTTTCAGTGGTCAAAGAGGGTGCTCCTATACTCAGTAGTAGTCAACCTAGGAGTTGTAGTTAGTTAACTGAGCAATCAAGGGGACAAGGCGCCCCAAATCATGAAACTGACTGTGTGAACTCCTAAATCTATGCATGAGGGTGCATTGGAACTCCAATGATATAAACAAGGCGCTTTGAGTGGATAGGAGGGCTAATGATAGCAAAAAACAAGCTTTGGGGGTGGCCAAAGTAAGGACTAGGTGCTAGGAGGCTCAACTGCCAATGCATGGATGCATGGAGTGCTGGATGGAATGCATGTATGCATGCAAAGCATGTAAGACAAAAATAATATGGTGAGAATATTCCAACAATATGTGGGCATGTGTCATGTCCCCTCCCGTCGATCCAATGCAAGGAAGGGAACATGACTAACATTCTGGGCTTATTTAGAAAACTTAGCCCCATTCATGAATAAGAAATTCATAATAAACAGAACTCAGGTGTGCAGATTCATACTCAATTAAACACAGCGGAATGAAAACATTATCCACACACAATTGCATCATGCATTCATCATATCAATAACTGTCATCAAATTAAAACATTGCAGAACACATAATAAACATAATTTAAACCACAGAGAATGCTTATATTTAAGATGAAGTTGTCCAAGCAACTGGCTATATGAGAGAAACATTCCACCCAACCATAGGTCTCTGTCCAACCTATATTCTTTCAACTGAGAGACCACCCCCAAGATGGGTTGTGTATCCACTAAGGAGGAACTAAATAGGCTTACTCACAGCCATGGTTTCACACAAAAAATTGTGCTAAGCCAACACACAGTTGGGTTTATCAAGCATGCAAGAGATAAAGGAGGAATATTCTAAGCCAGTGATCTCAACCACAGAGCTACAGGCATCTCAACTAGATCCAAAAACCTTGGCACCCACAATAGCTACCACACCCAACACAAGGAAGGTCCCCTTCTCTGCTACACAGTCCCTCAGGCGCCCCTTCCCTCCAGTTCTCTTCAGGGTGGGAATAGAAAGGTCCAAGCTACTAAATCCTTGATATTCTAGCCTTCATTGGGTTTGTCAAGCAATTCCATCCTCTGTTCTATCTTCTTCTCTGTCATTCACGCTTGGGTTTTCTCAATTCTATGGCCAAATGAATATGTCTCATAATTGGATTTCTGGCTATCAAATCAGGGTTTTCCTATGGATTTCTGGGCATCTAACAATATCAAATTTTCCCCAAGGTTCAGGTATATGGATCCCCAATTGGATTTCACTATCCATGCAAATTTTTAGGTGTTTTTGGCACTTCAAAATGTGGATTAATTCAGAGTTGTGATTTCTGGTTTTTCTCACTATTGGGCATGTGTAATGGATGAAAACCTAATGCTCTCTCATCAACAATGGAATGAGAATGAGGAAAACACAAATTCTAATGAGTTAGAGTGACTCGTGGCTCAAGGAAACAAAGCCCATACCCTGCCATACGAATTTATGGGCTGCCCATGCTCCATTAAAGCCATGGACCTATTTCTTCAACCACTTCCTTACAACATAATTAAATGTCAGCAAGGAAAGTCAAATGGGTTCTCAAGATGACATTTGGCAGCATGTGGTTCACCCCACAACCCCCTCACCACTCCCTAGTGGATACACATGGCCCCCTCTTATTAGTTGCTTCCATAGCCCATTTTTGGTATTTTTATTGCAATATTAATATTTACATCATTTTACAATGTTCCATGGCTTAATAGTACATGGATAACGTAATATCAAATACTTTCCTTTTTAAATAAAATCCGAGCATCCACTAGCGGGGCCTTGGCCTTGAGCTCCACGCTAGGGAAACATACATCACATGTATACAATATTTACATTAAAAACCAATATATCCTAAAGGTAAAAAATAAAGGTAATATTACATTGTGATTATTGAAATTATTATTTGTTAGATTTAGTGCTATATGTTTTAAAGACGGGATGTTCAATTAAAGTAATTTTTTTTTAAAATTTAGAATTTGATGATTCTCTATTTTAACTATTTTAAAAATATCATTTAATAAATTCACTTCAATATGATAATTAAAAAACAAAAATAATAGTTCAAAGCACTTTTCTAACCCTAATCATTATTACATGAGTTATGGTTTTGATATCATGTGAATTCACGTCAATATCATGATAAAAAACAAAAATCACAATAAAAAGCATTTTAATCAGACTAATGGTAAAATGAAAGTGTTGAAAACATTACAAAGAGAAGCTCAATTATTTCGAAGAAAGTGAGATTGATTGGCTAGCATAATGTGAAAAAATAATGACATGAAGTAAGTTAAGGATGACTAAGCACACTTTTGGAAAACATTATTGCAAGATATGAAGCAAGTTGAAGTATGATTAAGCAAACTTTATTACAAGACATGAAGCAAGCTCAAGGATGACTAAGCACACGTTTGGCAAAGTTCATTACAAGATATGTACTATTTATGTTTCCCAATGAAATTCACAAATATTATATTTTATCCTTACTTGGTAGAAATGAACCCTATTCATTTCACATGAAGAGTGCATGATGATGTAGAGAAACTAGAGATGAAAGCAATATAGAGGGTTATAGACATTAATTTCTTTTAGAATTTGTTTCGGGATCTAAAATGTATAATGAAAATGCTTTAGAGTATACTCGTCATATATTGAAATTATAAATTAAAAAAAGTTTAAAAAAATAGGTAGGAGTCAAAGGGTTGAGTGCTTAAAGAATGATTAATGTAAATGGTGAATGGTAATTATGGGGCATTACTAAATATAAGCTCTAAAAGGGATTCTTAAGCAACAAAAAATGGTGAGCAATTATGGAAATAAAGAACATTATATGCAATATCATTATAAGCAACAACTTTGCTTCCATAGCACTAGATACAATAACTTCATTGTTGAGGTTCCTGTAAGTGGTGTTTGGATATGAACATGTCAAATTTAATGAACTTTAAAGTGTGTCGGTGAAGTTAAGAATAATTGTTAAATAGTTGTTGTAATATGTGATACCAATGTGGAAACAAGTTGAATTCCTTAGATATTTTAGTGTTCCCTTGGGAGAGTGCGTGGGAGAGGAGAAAGCATCTAATATAATGTGAGAAGGCATATTCTTGTACTATATAGATGTTAATTTTTCAGAATTTACTTCAATCTGATCTAGGATCTTAACTGAGAGAACAACATGTACAACATATCTACAACATATCAATCATGGACACAATAATGCAAGCACACAAGAGACATAGAGTTTATTTGGGGAAAATCATAAAGGTGAAAAACCCCTATAACTTCCTCAGAGATAGATAGAGGAATGATACAACCCAAGCATAAGAGATAGACATCTCCGAGCAGCAGCTTCTCCTCCTCCACAAGTGCGCCACTCTCCCGAGAGTGTGAGAGAGAATAGAATGATGAAATAGAGTGCCTCCCACACTCTATTTATACTTGACTTGAATTGCCTAATAACATTTACTAGGTCGGCCTCAACTTAACCACATCACACAAAGCTGACTGGGCCGACACCCAATAGGGTGGTCTAATAACCCTTTGACCCACATGACTTATACAGGGCCAACCCCAACAAGGTGGTCTAATAACCCATCAAGTATAAGTTACGACACTTACAATAGAAATGATGACACTTCAGTATAGAGGAATAATAACATATCTATAGGAATACAATATACATATATGTGAAATACATTCTGAAGTTACATATACATCAACACTCCCTCTTAACTAGGAAGGTATTTCTCGACACAGGTCTTCTAGCACAAGTCTTCTTCTCTGGATCATCATCATCAATGCATCATCCTCGAATCATCGTCATCGTCACTGCTGCTGCTATCTCAATCAATCTTTGAATCTACTCGTCATAGGAAGTTCTATAGAGCCAGTCCTTTTTCATACGGAATGTAGGCCCACCACCTGTAGGTCTTCATCATCAGTGGCCATACTGTGGAACCTAGGATTGATTACGTGCGTCAACAAAACCTAGCGTATACTATAGGTTCTTTTACATGTTGACATTCACAAAACCTACTCAGAGCATCCCAGGATGTTACGAGCACATCGCTCTACCTGTCTGGATCTCAATAGAGCATCCCAGGATGTTACGAGCACACCGCTCTACCTGTCCAGATTTTAAAGGATCTTTTCTATGTGAACTTCCACAAAACCTACTCAGAGCATCCCAGGATGTTACGAGCACACCGCTCTACCTGTATGGATCTCGATAGAGCATCCCAAGATGTTACGAGCACACCGCTCTACCTGTCCAGATTTTAAAGGATCTTTTCTATGCAAAACCATAGCAAAACCTACTCAAAGCATCCTGGGATGTTATGAGCATACCACTCTACCCGTCTGGATCTCGATAGAGCATCCCAGGATGTTACGAGCACACCACTCTACCTGTTTGGATTTTAAAGGACCTTTTCTATGATACCTACACAACCTGTCCACGGCCACAAAGTATCAACCCGATACTCACCATACATCATCCTGATGTACATCATCACATGATCAACCTGATCATCGTCATAGCATCAACCTGATGCATATCATCTGGAGCAACATCCTGAAGCTCGTCATCTGTGATCATCCTGATCAAACTCATAGCATCAACCTGATGCATATCATTTGGAGCAACATCCTGAATCTCATCATCTGTGATCATCCTGATCAACATCATAGCATCAACCTGATGCATACCAAGTATCTACCTGATACATGTCAACAAACATGATCTACTTGACCATACAAGTATCCACCTGATACATATGCAAATACATGATCCACCTGATCATACAATGTATCTACCTGATACATATCAACATACATGATCAAACTGATCATACAAGTATCCACCTGATACATATCATCATACATGATCAACCTGATCATACAAGTATCCACCTAATACATAAACAAATACATGATCTACCTGATCATACAAGTATCCACCTGATACATATACATATACAAATACATGATCCAACTAATCATATCCCACATCCAACATGATGCATATACATATACATGATCCAACTGATGCATATACAAAGTAGTAACTGGAGCATCGTCCTGATGCTCATCATCCAACGCTTACATCCACAGCCATGGGAAGGATCCTCTTCTCACCATGCTTGGAATGGCTCCAGCCGATGTGTCCATCACTTCTTCCTTGAAGTATCGTCGATTTGAATAACACCAAGCCTCTCTCTGAAGTACTCGAACTTCACTCTGGCTAGTGGCTTCGTCAGCACATCTGCAATCTGCTCATCTGTTGCAATATACAGGAGTTTCACTGCTCCTTTTTGCACCATGTCCCTGATATAGTGATATTTGATCTCAATGTGCTTCGACCTATCGTGGAACACCGGGTTCTCAGATAGCTTCACACAACTTTGGTTGTCACAAAAGATACCAGTAGTCTCCAGTGGGAGATCAAATAACTCTGATAGTAGCTTTCGAAGCCATACTGCCTCACAACTAGCTGAACAGGCTGCAACATACTTTGCCTCGGTTGTACTCAGTGCTACGCAGGACTGCTTCCTGCTAAACCAAGAGATCACACCTGATCCCATACTGAAGCAGCACCCAGATGTGCTCTTCCTATCTGCAGCACTGCCTGCCCAATATGAATCAACATAACCCTGCAGGTTAAACTTTTGATTCGCTTCATACTTAATCCCATAGTCAAATATACCCTTCAGGTACCTCAGAATATGCTTTACAGCAACCAGGTGAACACCTCTGGGATTTTTCAGGAATTGGCTCAATTTGTTCACCACAAAACATATATCTGGTCTTGTGTTCATCGGGTACATCAAGGACCCAATCATCTGACGATACACAGTGACATCAACCGGATCAGATGAATCATCACACAGAAGCTTTAGGTTCGATGCCATAGGTGTGGCCATGGCCTTGCAGTCCATCATCCCTAACCTCTTTAGGATCTCTACTGCATACTTCCCTTGTCTAAGGAAGATTCCATCTGCACTCTGCCACACCTCCATACCTAGAAAATAGTGCATCATCCACAAGTTCTTCATCTCAAACTCGGCAGCAAGCTTCCGCTGCGTGTCGGCAATCAATCTATCTTCACCTGTAATAAACAGGTCATCCATATACAAAAGTAGTATCACTGGATTGCCTTCCTCAACCTTGTAGTAAAGGTTGGAATCCGCTTTACTCTTGGTAAAGCCCAAACTAGATAGAAAGCTGTTTATCCTACCATATCAAGTTCTGCACATATACGACTCCCTGTCATGTGTCTCAGAACCAAGTGGCTGCTCTACATACACTTCTTCTTCAACTACACCATTCAAGAAAGTTGTCTTGAAATCCATCTGGTGTATCTTCCCTTTCATCATTGCAGCCAGAGCAAGTACGGATCTAATGGAAGTGTATTTGGCTACAAGAGCAAAAGTCTCTATGCTACCACCTACAGCATGCTTGATCTTGTAGATCCTCTTGGAAGTCACTACAGACTCCCCTTCAGGTCTTGGGACTGCATCCCAAACATCTTCATGATCAACTGGTACTCCTCGATCATGGCATTCTTCCCAGATCCTGGGAAATTCAATATCTTCAATATTTTCAATAGATAACTTTGTTGCTGAACAAATGTTGTAGTCCTTCTTTTGTAGGTGATGGTATAAGATCTTTCCTACACAACAAGTTAAATTGTATGATTAGAAAACATCTCATAGTTTTCAGAACAAATTCTTACACATAAGGAAATATGTCATACAATCATGCAATTATCTTAGCCAATGCTTCAATACAACATTTATCCATATCCTGTAACTTTCTAGATGCCTTCCAATCTCTACCAGAACATTGTTAAGAGTGTGCACAACTCCCAACATGTCAGCAAAGAGGTTTCATTCTAGATAAGTAGCAATGGAATGTTGTACAGTGCCATAGGCCACTTACCCATGTATATTAGTAGTATACTATTCATCAATGAAACTATTCTAATATGCATAATACACAACCTATTCTAGGAACATGAGTATATACATTATTGAACAGTATTATATAAACAATAAAATATGCAAGGAATGATAATTCAAATACTTATCTTTGTTTGTTTGTTGGGTTGACTCCCTCTCAGTCTTTGCTTGTTTTCTGCAACTCCATTATGATGTGGATTATGAGAAGTGGTCAACTCCCTCTGAATATCCGCATCCTTGCATAAACTACTAAAGTGTGCTCCTTCTTGATCTTTGCTTCCTTGCAGGAACAACTGGAGTGTGCTCCCTCTTGATCTTTGCTTCCTTGCAGGAATAACTGGAGTGTGCTCCCTCTTGATCTTTGCTTCTTGGATTACCTGTCCTTGAACTTATATCCATCACTATGCATGCTTATTAGTATCATCATTGTGTTATCCTAGAGGTCTCATACATAATCACACATTCATTAGTATAATCTTAATACTATCAAAACAAAATAATCTTAAACATGTATAGTCATGATCATTTCAAACACAAATAATAAACATTAGTATTCAAGGTTTCAGGGAAGTCTTCTTTTCTCATGCATATTCTTATTTGATCATAGGACTCTTCTGGTTAGTTAAATCATCAATCAAGATAAGAGACATAAAATGCATAAACCCTTGATTACTTACATTTCTAACTTTATGAATAAACATAACCAATCATATCAAGTATACTTATATAAGGGATCCTAACACAAGGTAGGATTCTAACTTGATATAGGAGAAAACATACCAGGATTGGTATGTTAGCTAGTTATGTCTAACATACCCACATGATGTCTTCTTGTTCTCTTCAATGACTTGTGCTAGTAACCTGCATATCTCATAGGTTAACCATTATAGAACCAAGTTATACATGCCTCGTAGATAGATCTTCTAAGTGATTCATGACAATGGATGAATCTTTGTCCTCATGTCATCATGATCATATGTTCTTGAACTAGAACATGATTTGTCTTTCTTGGTGTACCTTTCATGTTAGTGGACAACATAAACCCTATACAACACCATAATGCATTAGTACAATCATAAGTGTCAACACCCTAATCAATGAATATCTTCTATCATGCATTCATAATTTTATTAAGGTGATACAACAAGTCTAAATTTAATCAAGTTGTACTAACCGTAATAACATGAAGACAAACATACCATAAACTTAATCATGAACAAATCTCGAAACATACCTGGATGAGTCATACCTATCGAGATTGCTTGTAATATTCTTTTGTAAGGCCTTCGCCTCATCTCCCTCTGAAACATGAACTTTTTCACTTATGTAGGTGACCAATCCACTCTCTTCTAGGATTAACCCAATCCACTTGATTTGTAGGAACTGGATTTAGAGCTGGATTAGGGTTTGTTAGAGAAACCTTAAAAATTCAAACTTTGAATTTCAAATTTCCGAAAGGATAGAAATATGCGCCTTGATGAGCTGATCAAGCTGGTATACTCATAATTTGAAAACTGCAAAGTTTCACCCCTCAAATTTTCCTTTGAAACTTCTGGATTCACTGGACATGACCCCAAACTAGGGTTTGATAAACCCACCCTCATCCCAATCAAAAGGTTCGATCCAAATCTCTAAGCTTCTATTTTTCTAAGGAGCTTCCAGCTGTGGTCACAGATTTAAAAAATTTCCATTTTTGCAGAAGCCCTAATTTTCCACTTTTCCAATCAAAGTCTCGAACTAGAGTTTGATCAAGCCAGGCCTTCTGCCCGACAAAAATTTCTGATCTTGGTCTCTAAATTTTGATTTTGATGAGTGGCATTCAGCCGTGGTCTCTGATTACAAAAATTCCAACTTTCTTCGAAACCCTAAATTCCAGAAGCCATGAATGAAGGTGCTCAAAAATAATTTTGTTTTGACATAAATATGTACCTGATTTTTTCTGGTGTAACTCCTGACTTTTCGATCCACAGGGTCTGAAAAGTTTTCCTATGATAGCCCGACCTGTCATCTTTCCAGTCCCATAGGTTTGACCTCAAATGGATTCTCTAAGAGATATTTATGCCAAGTGTCGCAACGTGACCTATTTATGGGATAAAACAAGAGAGTAAACTTGTATGGCATTCCACATGTCACTAGTATAGTTTAAACCTCTAAAAACGTTACCTGAGAAAGTACAGTCCGTGCACTACCTGTCACTTTTTACGAAATTTCATTTGGAGCTTCCTAGCCCAAGTTATGACCTTTTTTCCAAGGTCACCTGTTTATGACTGAGATCTGGAAGAGGCAGAAACCCTATATTGTACAGATCATAAATCACAAAGTACAACGAATTAGAGGTTGTAAATTGGATACAAGGTACATGGGGATCTTAGCTTCTCCCTGTACGATTTTCAGACCCTGAAACCTCGCCGAAGTTTATTTATAGAGAAAGTGCTACGATGACTGGTTTTTTTTATATCAAGCCCTAGCTTCGCAATTGCAACAAGTGTCATACATGCCATACCGTGCCTTCTTTCAGGCTAGCTATGATACCATGTTAATTTTTCAGAATTTACTTCAATATAATCTAGGATCTTAACTGAGAGAACAACATGTACAACATATCTACAGCATATCAATCATGGACACAATAATGCAAGCACACAAGAGACACAGAGTTTATTTGGGGAAAACCATAAAGGTGAAAAACCCCAATAACTTCCTCAGAGATAGATAGAGCAATGATACAACCTAAGCATAAGAGATAGACATTTCTGAGCAGCAGCTTCTCCTCCTCCACAAGTGCGTCACTCTCGCGAGAGTGTGAGAGAGAATAGAATGATGAAATAGAGTGCCTCCTGCACTCTATTTATACTTGACTTGACTTGCCTAATAACATTTACTAGGTCGGCCTCAACTTAACCACATCACACAAAGCTGACTAGACCGAGACCCAATAGGGTGGTCTAATAACCCTTTGACCCACATGGAAGACCCCCAATAGGGTGGTCTAATAACCCTTCGACCCACATGACTTATACAGGGCCAACCCCAACAAGGTGGTCTAATAATCCATCAAGTATAAGTTACAACACTTACAATATAAATGACGACACTTCCGTATAGAAGAATAATAACATCTCTATAGGAATACAATATACATATATGTGAAATACATTTCGAAGTTACATATACATCAACAATAGAACCCAACAAATTTGAAACTTCATAACGTAGGACACCATTCTCATTTATATTTTAGTATTTCCTTCAAATCGTAATTGGATTTTGCAAAATATTCCAATAATTCTTTCAGATCTATAATATTTAGCAACTCCATCCCAATTCATGAAGGATCTAAACCAAAAAAAGATTTAATTGAATTATATGAAATCATATTAAAAAATATTAAATTTCATTAGTAAATTAAACAAAAAAACACAAGAAAAAGATTAAAGTAATTCAATGACAAATACAAATTTTGCAATATACATATGTTGTATTTCTCAAAAAAAAACTATAGAATTTAATACATTTCATATACTACAACATATTATTTTTTTTATAAGAAACAATATTATTTAAAAAAAATACAACCTAAAATAAATGCCTTTTTGAGAGCCTATAGGATTATGCACGTAATTATTCTCTCCATTATTTGATAAAGAATATCACTTGTTATGTCACCGACATAAAGTTTTCGCTCAGGCGGATTAGTTGGGGGCTTGGCATGCCAAATTTTTGAGTTTTATAAAGTTTGTGCATAGTTTGATTTTGAGATGGATTTAATTTTTTTTAAATCGTATTTAATGTTTGTTGGAGTGTTGTGCCCCAAGAGTCGATGGTGGGCTCTCGTCAGCAAATCTTGAATGTGGGCTTCACCTCTGTAGCTGTGTTCTACTGATAGCAGTGCTACGGAAGAAACAT
This sequence comes from Larix kaempferi, assembly GCA_027924585.1. Taxonomy (NCBI): domain Eukaryota; kingdom Viridiplantae; phylum Streptophyta; class Pinopsida; order Pinales; family Pinaceae; genus Larix; species Larix kaempferi. The sequence goes on from BSBM01000435.1 coordinate 16,478,274, forward strand.
CCTAACGCCACATACTCCTAACATTTATTACTACCATAAATGCAATATGGGATTTTGCAAACTCAATGGCTATCAAAGTGATACCCATATATTATTAACCTAACACTAGGTGGAGTAATCAACAAATTTTTGGTTATGTTAGACTCATATACACAAAATTACACCAGGGATCCCCATATAATATGATTTTTGACTTATATTTGTATAAGATGCTAGGAAAAGAGAAATATTATGGTGTTGGTAATTGGTGAATTAGATCCTGGTAGAAACACATCGATTTCTTTATAGGGACCTTAATCTAATAAGTGTAATATAATATGAATAAGGTTCACTTCTTGTGAGGATGATCTTTAGGGAGAAATAATCCCATACCAAATTAAAAGTCACATACCAACTGCATGGCCTAACTTGATTTCTATCACTTAAACATATTTAAAAGGAAAGAATCGATTGAGCTCCAGTTAATGTGGTCAAAATTTAGAAATTATAGTCAACGATTTCTTACATAGATTGATAGAACGATTCTCTTAGAGCATGAGAATTTATTGATTAATTAGTCCAAGTTGTATAATCCCCCAACTTTCAATTAATTATAATTATAGTTACATAATAGGAAAATAATCATAAATAGGGTAATAATTTGGTGCATACTAGGATTTATTAAGCTTAAGTAGGATAAGTATATAGATGAAAAGTGTCATCCATGCAAGTAAGCCTTATTTTAATAATAAGTAAATGGGTTTTAAGGGGAGGGGGAAGACTTCATGGGGGGTTCTTCTCTACCTCCGAGCTTTGGTTTTTACAAATCAGATTGTTGCATGAGAGTTGATTTACTGATATTGTTGTGAGTATTACCTATTGGAGGTGAGGAGGGTTGAGGGGAAGTGGAGTTTAGATCTACCAAATTCAGAGGGAGGCAAGATGATTGTGTCTAACATAGTTTTATTGATTGAGGGCTCAGGGGATCTCAGTGTCTGAGTGAGGGGTAGGTTGGGTGGAAATTTGTGCCCCACACATTGTTTCCCACTAACATTGTTGATGTTGTTGGTGTGGTCCCACTGCACACTCTTGTAAGTACATTTTTCCATGTTTTTGTTTCCATGTATGTTTTCTTGACACCCTTCATTTTAAGATACTTTTAGTATTTAGAAGTTATCTGTAAATAGTTATGTTTTATGTTGAATTGCATATTTTAGTACTGACAGTAGAGAACGCCTATTTCATTAAAATTGGACATATTCTAGTCCAAGTCACTTTGAAGACAGGTCAAAAACAACCTTTATGAACCCCAAAATCAAGGTTTCTAAAGTGCAAAATCTGGTTCCAAAAGTGCCAAATCCAGGTTCCAAAAGCATACTTTTTCTTTTGATATCGCCACTTTTGAAATTGGTTTTTGCACTTTTTTGATATGATAATGGCACTTTTAGAACCTGATTTTCCCCTTTTGGAAGGCTACTTTTGACACTTCTAATAGTTAATTTGCAATTTTGAAAAGCGATTTTGGCACTTTCAAGCTCTAATTTTGCATTTTCGAAAACCAAACTCGACACTTTACAAGTATTATAATCACAGTGCAATTGAACATACTAGTACAAGCAAACATTCAAGTGTATTATTTAACAAACTACTTTCAATTTTTTCATAATTGGCCTCACATCACTCACGCCATTCAGATGCAGCAAGCAAGGCCATAATCGATCTAATAAGAATGTGTCATCGACATCTTGGAAAGTATACGTTTTTTTTATAATACAATTCCCTTCTTGGTCACACACATGTTTTTCTTTCGAGTCATCTACAATCACTGTATTTGTAGCATCCCAACCATGGATCAAAATGTCCCAAACATTGTTTAAAGGCTTGATAAATACATAAGTATTTCCATCACCATGATAACCCTCTATGGCTATGCAAGAACAACATTCTTGTGTTAAAATTACTCTAAATTATTCACTTTCCAATCACATTCTTCTAATAATTTTGGCAAAAACTCGTCAATGTTTTTTTGTTGTGCAGATGTCCATACCCCAACTTGAAATATACTAAAGCATTTTTCAAAAAATTCCCTAAATCGTGGACGTATAAAATAATACTTTGTGGTTGATTCGATATCTAGTGTTCGTGTCAATCCAAATTTCTTTTTTTAATGAATTGCATGTAACAAAACTCCATTGAAATCGAAAATAATCAATGGTTTTCTAGTAACAAATCTTCTAGTATCTGCAAAAACACACACACACACACACAACCCAGACAATAAAATATTGTGTTTCAATGTTTCTAAGTATATTGCTAGCATGTTTTGCAATTTTTGAAACACATCACCAAATATATGATATGATGTCCATAATTAATATGAAAACTGTCCAAGATAAATATACAAAAAAAATTTATACCAATTTGTTGAAGTTGTCAAAATATACAAATCAATAAATGAATTGGTGTCTGAATAATTTGGCGTTCATCTGAAGTTGAATGTCTTTAACCAACAACCCATTTTTTAACAAGGCCCGAGATGATTCAACATTCAACAGAGAACACAACATTGTTTTTATAATTATTTCTCTCTCTTGTGAATCGTCAAATGTCCAACTAATTGGAATAAATTTGTTTTACCAATTTAGGTATAAAATAATCTTTGTCTCTTACTTGTCAATGACCGACCAACATTTGAGTGGTGAGTAACATTGTTGGAGATACCATGTTTTTCCACCAAGCCCTCACCTGGTTTGTTATTATCCAAGGCTCCCATCTCCAATGTGATTTGTTGGCTAATATCCATGGACATCGTTGATCCAAGCTCTCGTTGTGGATGATCCACATGTTCAAAATAAATTCAATCATCTAGACCTGGAAATTTGCAGGTATACATTTTATATAACTTTTTGCAAGTATTCAAGGTCACTATCCCCGTTCATAATTTAGTTAATTTAACCAGGATCTTTGAAAAATGTTTTTTTACCTCCTTGTCCATCTTGTCGACCAGTTTGGTAGTTCTTTGTGGATTCTCCATCACATTCAATGTATTCATCGGATACTATAATTTTATTGGATGATATCTGAGTGTGCCCTTTATTTAAATCTGTAGTAGAATATGAATTTGAAGAAGTTATTGAACATAACCAACCGAAAAAAGTAAAATACAATGAAATAAGACATCTCAAAATGTTAATACAAATACCTTGGTTTATATCCAATTCATGATAGAAACTGTTCATAAACAACTCTTGTTGTACCATCTCTAGAACAAAAATAATTATTCTATCTGGCGACCTAATCAACGAACAAGGAACTCTACCTCTTACATACAATGAAAGAACTGTACATCGAGAAGATACCAGTATGGAAACCATGTGATCCCAGAATTCCTATGTCCTTTCTTTTGCAAAAACATGGCTTCTCGAACTATCAATTGTAACCTTGTACAAAGGTAAATCAATCATTGGTAGGATCTCATCCTTCCAATCCATATCCATTTGAAAAGTAGACAAATTATCCTCATCCCATCCAATTCTCCAATATTGTATAATAGAGAATCCTATAAATAATTCCTTTGAGAAATATAAATAAACTCCCTTGGTAGGATTCTACGTTACCACTTTTTTTTTATTTCTTGCTGAAATGTGTGAAAGCTTTAGAAACCATACATGAGTTTTCCATATCATCTAAAAAAATACAAGTACAAGCCACTTCATTTGATTCTAAGTAGTACAACAATGCAAGCATATCTTCTTCTGTCCAGGCACTAACATAATTACACATATCAACAATAACAAGTTCACAGTTGATTGTCGCACCAAAAAATGCAATGGATCTTAGTGTGTTGAGCAAAGATGTAGGATAACAACATAGACAAGCAAATTGTGAACTATATTTGACTGAGTCAATGGACATACCCATCCCCTCTTTATTGATATATATGTTCAATATTTTCTCAGCATCCTTTGGTAATTTGGTACCATTATCCTCTTCAAATTCTTTCTTTCTCTTTTTTCTAGGAGATTTTGCCTACTTATCACAACATAAAATATTGCACAGTTGCTAGAGATGATTTGGAGCAATTTTATAGATTTCAATGACATTATCGTCAGTGATAATCTATGAACGAAAAGTATCAACATCATGAACTTTGAAATATTCACAGATCGAATGCGTGGTTGACCTCCCATCCTTGATTCACTTGCAATATTGATATAAAGTCTCTGTGAAAACATTTCTGGTGATTGATGTGCTCAGCCAAATTGATCCGTGGATTATATTGTTGGCCACAATGGTTAATTCATCTTCATCAAGATCATGCAATGGTCTAAAAAATTAGATCCATGATTCTTTATTTTATTTTGAACAAAATCAACCTGAGTGATGCTCTTGGGTGAGCATGGCAAGGAACCAAATTTGTAAATCTCGAATACAGACATCCATTTGCTCTACAGTTGACCCGATGTCAAAACAAGAGTTAGCTTGTATTTAAGGCTGTCCTTTGTTTGAAAAACAAAATATATCCATACATTCACCTTGAAAATCCTGCAAACATATAAAATTAAAGATAATATTTAATTTACTAATTTCATAACACAGGAATCAATCTATGGAATTTGATTGATAACAAGAAAAACTCTATACCTTCCAATCATCATTGGAAGCGTTTCCCTTTCTCGGGCAGGATGGCCTACTGCAGGATATCCATTTCTCCCTTGCTTTTATAACTTGAGAAATGAATGGAGCATCTGCAAATTCCTTGTTTGATAAATTTTGTTGTTTGCATAAGTTGCAGATAATGTTTTGAGGAATATCTTTATCTAGAAGACGAGATGTTTGATGATGATACCTTGAATGGACTGATTGATATTTATCAGTTTCAACGATTTTTTTTTGCGCTGAAATAGTATGCTGCCCATCCAATATATAGAAATTTATTGAAGGAAAATTAATTTCCTCTTCATTTCTAGAAATAAATACCAACTTGGTCTCTTTATCGAAAGGCACTAGAATAGCATCTCTCAATGTTGTTGTAAACTTTGAGACAAGAGATAAAACCATCTTTGCCACGACCTCCTCATAAAATTTTCGATATTGCAAATGCGGAGGCACAATAACACATCTTGTTACATCAATAGAAAAAAATTTCTCATTGAATTTGATCTATTCTTGTTGAACGTATTTTGAGCTTTCGAAGCTCTTAATCGATTTCCACATCATCGCTTTAGAAGGACTTGCTTTGCGTGCTTTGAAGGAAGATTTGGTCACATCTTTTTCAATATGGTTGAGAAACGATATTCTAAGGTACAAAAGAATTTTTTCATGGTCTACATTTGTCAACTTCTTTTCAATATTCATGTAATGCAATACAGACGAGGTTTTCACAGCTAGGATTCTTTTCTTCCATACCGAAAAAAATCCTTTCTTCAAAGATGACGCGGTATTAATTCTGGACCAATTACAAACATCATATGAGGGAAAAACTAACCCTTGCTTTGCATTGAAAATCGGATTTGAATCGAGACCATTTTTCATTAGATCTAGTTGAAAATTACAAACCATAAGATCAATCTGTAGAAGGAAACATTGGTCTCTCTCAATCACTTCAACTTAAACATGTAATAAATCATCAGAAATGGGATCTGTAGATGTCAATATTCCAGCTCGAGTTGGAACTCCTTCCTCATCTAAGGAGAATAGATATAAATTTGGGTACAAATTATCTGTTCCATCCATGTCAACATACCATCCATGCTTGAATAAACCAAGGTTGTGATCTTTTAACAAATCAATGAATGAGATTTCCTAGTATTGACTAAGTCTCAACAACGCAGACATATTTTATCTGCAAAACAATAAATATTATGTAGTTAATATAAGAATTCATACAATGTTTATAATTATCAATTAGTGTGTGTATGTTAGATGTATACTTGAAAATGTTCAAGCGAGTGATCGATGGAGAAGGAACGACCGCTCCTTTCCAAATCAATTGTTTGATTAAGAACAAATCTGCTAGGATTATCCATGAGAGATCGAATGTACATTTTATATAGTCATTTGAGAAAGAATTGATCATAGAAGGAGCGATCATTATTTCATATTAACTGTCATTTTAATTTGGTATTTGTGCTAGAAATAAATAGATCGAGAATATTACGGGATGTCACATTTCAATCAAGTGCTACTCCTTACCATTTAAATGGATCTTTATTGTGGTTTGTAGAAAATGGATCGATGCAAGAAGGAATGTATGTTCCTTATACGTTCCTTTCTCAAAGATACTTATGTCAAAGTTATCTAGATAGAATATATCCATGATATTCTTTATATTTGGAGAATATATGAAGGGGCGTTTGATCCTTCTTGGGTTTTCTTTTACTAATAGTTCTAGAATACAGAAAGGGTTGTTCGATCCTTCTTGGGTTCACCATTTTGGATATAGGTGAATTTTTGGATGACCATTCAAAGCTTCAATCGTTTTACAATCATCTAATAAACGAAGGGGCAACTGATCATTTCACTCCATGATATTCTTGATTTTTGGAGGATATAGGAAGGGGCGCCTGATCATTCTTGTTTTTACTATTCCTAATAATCATACAATACAAAAAGGGTCATCCATTCAATATTGTGTTCACCATTCTAGATATAGATGAATTGTTGGCCTATCCTTCGTAGGTTGAATATCTTTACATTTCTATCATAACTGAAGTGGTGCACTACCCTTCTTGTGCTCAGTATTATTCTAGTGTTCACCAATCTGAATAAAGATGAATTATCAGCGTAGCCTTCGTAGGTTGAATATTTTTACATTTCTCTCATAAATGAAGGGGCGAACGACCCTTCTTGTGCTCAATATTCTTTTCGTAATAGTTCTATAATACAAGAAGGGTCAATTGTTCCTTCTTGTTTTCACAATTATGGATATAGATAAATTGTTGGATGACCATTCATAGCTTCGACAATTTTACAATTAATTCTACTAAATGAATTTGCGGCCATTCCTTCTGCTCCATGATATTCTTGATATTTGGAGGCTAGAAGAAGGGGTGCCCAATCCTTCTTGTGTTTACTATTCCTACTAATCCCACAATACAGGAAGGTTCAACCGTTCATTCTTGTGTTCACCATACTAGATATAGATGAATTGTCGGCCTATCCTTCGTAGATTAAATAGTTTTACATTTATCTCATAAATGAAGGGTCGGTCGACCCTTCTTGTGCTCAGTATTCTCCTAGTGTTCACCATTCTGGATATACATGAATTTTAGGGCCTAGTCTTCATAGGTTGAATATTTTTACATTTATCTCATAACTGAAGTGGTGACTGACCCTTCATGTGCAAAGTATTATTTTCGTAATAGTTCTATAGTACAAGAAGGGACAGTCGTTCCTTCTTGTGTTCACCATTTTGGATATGGGTGAATTGTTGGATGACTATTCGTAGCTTCAACAGTTTTACAATTCTCTACTAAATGAAGGGGCGGATGATCATTTCTCTCCATGATATTCTTGATATTTGGAGGATATAAGAAGGGGTGCCTGATCCTTCTAGTGTTTACTATTTATACTAATCCTACAATAAAGGAATGGTCGACTGTTCATTCTTCTGTTCACCATTTGAGATATAGATGAATTGTCGGCCTAGCCTTTGTAGATTAAATATTTTTACATTTCTCTCGTAAATGAAGGGTCGTCCAAACCTTCTTGTGCTCAATATTCTTCCATTGTTCACCATTCTGAATATACATGAATTGATGGCCTAGCCTCCGTAGGTTGAATATTATTACAATTCTCTCATAAATGAAGGGGCGACCCACTTATTCTGCCCAGTATTCTTTTCATAATAGTTATATACTGCAAGAAGGGTCATTCAATCCTTCTTGTGTTCGCCATTCTGGATATAGGTGAATTGCTGGATATAGGTGTTTGCAATTCTCTACTAAATGAAGGGGTGGCCGATCCTTTCTCTCTGTGATAATATTGATATTTCAAGGATATAAGAAGGGGTTCCCGATCCTTTTGGTTTTTACTATTCCTACTAATCCTACAATACAGGAAGGGTCGGTCGTTCATTCTTATGTTTTCTCTCATAAATGAAGGGTCGGTTGACTCTTCTTGTTAGAAGTCGAAAGTCGGGAAAAAAAATTATATGTTATAACTTAGTCGATGTCCCGATCCATACTATTTACTACGGAACTTGGAAGTCAAAAATTTTTAGCCTAGCCTTCGTAAATTAAATATTTTTACATTTCTCTCGTAAATGAAGGGTCATTCGACCCTTCCTGTGCTCAGTATTCTTCTAGTGTTCACCATTCTTGATATATATGAATTGACGGCCTAGCCTTCGTAAGTTGAATTTTTACAATTCTCTCATAAATGAAGGGATGACCGACCCTTCTTCTTCCCAGTATTCTTTTCATAATAGTTATATACTGCAAGAAGGGTTGGTCGATCCTTCTTATGTTCACCATTCTGAATATAGGTGAATTGTTGGATATAGGTGTTCACAATTCTCTATTAAACAAAGGGGCAGCCGATCCTTTCTCTCCATGATATTATTGATAATTCGAGGATATAAGAAGGGGTTCTTGATCCTTCTGGTGTTTAATATTCCTACTAATCCTACAATGCAAGAAGGGTCAGTCGTTCATTCTTTTGTTTTCTCTAATAAATGAAGGTTCGATCGACCCTTCTTGTCGAAATTCAGAATTCAGGACAAGCATTTTTTATATGTTATAACTTAGTCGATTTCTCGACCCCTACTATTTACTCTGGAAGTCAGAAGTAGGTAATTGTTGGCCTAGCCTTCATAGATTAAATATTTTTTGCATTTATCTTGTAAATGAAGGGTCAATTGACCCTTCTTGTGCTCAGTATTCTTCCAGTGTTCACCATTCTGGATATACATGAATTGATGGCCTAGCCTTCATAGGTTGAATATTTTTACAATTATCTCATAAATGAAGAGGTGATTGACCCTTCTTGTTCCCAATATTATTTTCATAATAGTTATATATTGCAAGAAGGGTTGGTAGATCCTTCTTGTGTTCACCATTCTGGATATAGGTGAATTGTTGGATATAGGTGTTCACAATTCTCTACTAAACAAAGGGGCACCCGATCCTTTCTCTCCACGATATTCTTGATATTTCGAGGATATAAAAAGGGGTTCCAGATCCTTCTGGTGTTTACTATTACTACTAATCCTACAATATAGGACGGGTCAGTCGTTCATTCTTCTATTTTATCTCATAAATGAAGGGTCAGATGATCCTTTTTGTCAGAATTTGGAAGTTCGGAAAAATATTTTTTATATGTTATAAATTATCTTATTTCCCAATCCCTACTATTTACTACAGAATTCGGAAGTCAAGAAAGTAACCTTTTATTTGATTTTACAAATCTCGGGAAAGTTATACAAAGGTCACCAATTTCCACCCAATCCAATGAATTGGTTGTCCCCATTCCCAATCCAGTTACTTCTCAATCAGTGCCCTTAGTCACTATCCCTGGCCCACCTTCTTCCACTACTGAGGTTGTGGAAGATTTTGGGGAAGATGTAGTTGTGTCTCTTGATGATTATTTTTGGAGCAAGACTGAGAAAGCAGTTGTTAAGAGATGATCTAAAAGTTCTATGGAAGGAATGGTTTTTTCAAGGCACTGTTCCTAACCAAATCATTTGGAAAAGGGCATCCACATATATCAAGAGAGAAGTTGTGGAGACAAAAGCTACCATGGGAGCCTTTGTTGGGGATAAATTTGACACATTTACCTCACTCAATAAGGAAATTGATGACATATAAGCTAAGATACTGGATTTGCAAAAAGAGAAAAATGATTTGGAACACTAGTACCAAACTCAATTAGAGGAAATGAAAGATCAATATGATTCTCAAATGTAGGATTTGAAGCAGTAGAATGAATATTTAAATAAAAAATTGAAAATGGTTAATGAAGAAGCTAATAGGTAATCCAAACAATTGCAGATTGTGAAGTAGCAGCTTCAACAGGTTCAAGTTCAAACTACTAGTTCTTCATTTTCTAATTTAATAGAAGATGAGTTCAAATAATTTGCATTCAGAAGCAATTATGATTATAAAAAAATTGTTGAGTTGTTTGAAGGCCTAAACTAGATCGAGGATGATTTAGTGCATTAGAGCATCAATCTGACATTCTGTACGATCATATTCAAAACATGAAAGCTGCTTCTAATGCATATGATGAAGTTATGGATTGGTAGAGGTTTATTAAAGACAAACCAGAAGGAATCCCAATTTTTGATAATGTCAAAATTAAAAGGATTCACATTTCTATTCAGTCTTGAGAAAACATTTGGGAAGTGGTTGAATCCATGATTGATGAAGGACAAAAGGCCTGTAGAAGACAATGGTTTGCTTCAGATGATTTGCTGGAGCAACTTAAGTTTCCTATAATGGATCAATTAGCCGATGCATTTCCAGCAAAACTCACGATTGCTGAGGTGGAGGAAAGGCATGCACAATCCAAGGAACATATCGAACAGCTAAAACAAATTCATCTCAAATACATCAAAGAATTGATTGAGTTGCTGACTTCTTTGGGATTGAAGGTTAACTCATTTTTGCAAGATTGGAGCAAAGTCAGGAGAAAGGAGGTTGAAGCTTTTCTATCTAAAGCTCAGTTACAATTGGAACATGCAAAATACCATGATATTGAGGATTTGTTAGATGTATTTTCCAAGTGGAGGGCTTCCCTATCTCAATCTTAGCATTAATCTTTGTATGATCCATTATTTCATCGGATAAGATATTCTTTCAACAATTTGTAATTATTATTTAAGAAGAAGAAATCTTGTGTAATAAGGGGGAACCACTAGGAAGAAGAGACAAGAGCATTATGTTGTACCAAGGATTTTGTAATATTTTGCAAACTCCGATAAATACAGTAATATTTTGTAATATTATTTTATCATGCCTTTCTTTTATTTGAATCTTGGGGGGGGGGGGTTTATTCATCTGTTTCCCAGATTTGTTCCCGATAGGATGGTCTTACAGGAGGTTTCCCATCATACATCAGTTGATGGGATAGATGGAAAATGCATCCCTGTGAAAAGGAAGGCCTGGCCAAGATTTCCTTTGTACATTCATCAATTCGTAATTCAAAAATATGCTCATGCTCTGCTTTTAGCAAACAAATTAAATGAACACGAATTGAGAAAAGGAGTAAAAAGGATGCATGACCCCAAAGGGATCATTGCGGATCATTTCAAACAGGCTCATTTGAAAATCCCTTATGTGCATGAAAACCATCCTGATATCTCCATCTATATGAGGGCCAACCGTTTTGAGGAAGTGTTGACAAACATTAATGACCTTGATGAAAGGAATTTTCTCCATGAGGTTCAAATGCAACGAAAAACCATAATACACATAGAAAGGAATCAGATATTCCAGATTCAAGAGAAATCCTTGAGGGATGCCAAGAAGGTTGATGCGGGATATTCTAAGTCAAAGGAAAAGACTACTACAACACTAGGTGACAAGGGAAAACAACCTATCAAAGCAGATCAACCCCAACCAAAATTACAGAAATTGAACATTTTTGGGATAGAGGGATGAAGCACTCAAAGGCAAATCCTCTCTTTCTTCCTAGTCCTTTTTTTCGATTTCTACTACTTTCGACCCTACTGTGCATGTAAAGGTTGAGAAATTAGAGTCTATCTCCATTGCAACAATTACCACAATGGATAAAACAACTCCCATTATCATCAACCTAGACAAAGAGTCACCCCAGGACACATTCCATTCCACTCATATCTCACAATATTTCCCATTCCTTCCTTATGTGGTTTCTACTATAGTTGATGATATTCCCCCACCAAGTACCCAGGTTTTAGCCACTCAAGTTTCACACTTTGTGTCTACTCCCAGGACAATTGTACATACCCAGCAAGATCCTTTCTCACATACTTTACCACACTAGGATACCATGAATGTAACTAATTATTTTCTCATCTCTTCAGCTATGTAAACTATACAAACTTAGTCAGGCCAAACATCCATTGATATCCAATCATCTGATTCATTGTCCTCTATTCCTACCACCATTGTCCTTACTCAGTCAAATCTTCCTCAACAAACTAAAATTATAACATCGGGTTTTCCAGAGATATCACAGAGCTCGTTACAAGTCCCTCCTACTTCAGTAATCCTATGACTCCCTCTGCCTAATCCAAGTGCTCCCATGCCATCTTTTTCTCAAGAATCAACATATTTTGGAGAGGATACTATAATTTCCCTTGGAAATTACTGTTTCAGTAGAAAACATAAAGCAATCATCAGAAGAGGAACTAAAAGGCCAAGTGAGTGAGAAATCAATCTCGAGACTATGGAAAACCAGATCATTTGGAAACATGACACATTTGATTTTAGAAAAGAATCCATTAAGACAGCAACTATGGGAACCTTTGCTGGGGATAATTATTATACCATCTCAACTTTAAATCAGATGATAGATCAAGAAAAGGGAAGGTGTAAATCTTTAGAGCAATAGAAGGATTTTTTGAAGCCTGATTTCTTAAAAGAAATAAGTGAATTGAAAGAAAATTTTGAGAAACAAATTGCAAAACATCAGAGACAGTGCTAGCTGCTCTTGGAGTAGAAGAAAAAACAACAAGAAAAGCTCGGTCATCAGTCCGAGGAGCTTCAATATATATAAGAACAATTGGAGCTTTTGAAAGCTAAACCCATAGGTTCACAGTTCTGCAAATCCACTACAGAAGAATTCAAAACTTTGGCCATTTCTATTAATGAAGAGTTCAGACAATATCAGAATATCTTCTTCGAAGGCCTGAACCAGATTCAGGTTCATTTCAATGCATTTCATCATTTGTGAGACTCATTTGAATATCGATTACAGAAATCAAATTGAAGTTTGAATCCTCTTCCAATGGAATTGTCAATATATTATGGTTCTCCTCTCATCTCCCAAATATGAAAAAGGTCATGAGATATGATTGAATTTGATAAGACAACTCATAAGTAGTAAGTTTGTGGAATCCCCCTATAGCCATTCAAATCTATGCAACACATGGATGTAGGTGTCTGCATAAATGTACAGATATGCAAGGTTCAACATTCTTCCATATTATACCATTGGGGAAGAGGTGGATTTCCTAGAACATTGACCATTGACACATTCGAGAGTGCATCATGCCTGGGAAGTCTCCATTGGATAAACCAATGGCTACAAGGTGCAGACCTAGGACTTCTGTGGAAAATCCTATGCTCTTGGTGTTCAATGGGGTTCCACTAACAATCTTGGGAAATCACAAAAGTGGAATTAGGATCACATAAAGGAAGATGTGTTAATAGTGCAAACTGTAGACATTAACTAGTTTTCTAGGAAACAGAAAGGGAAGCTAAGGGTCACAATTTTATGTAGAAACTCTCTGGATATGGCCAACAACATGTACATTAACAACAACATACATTAATCATACTTCTAAAGGATAATTTGACATCCAATTAAGCCTAATGGCAATTTTACTAGCTATTGGAACATGAGACAGAAGAGAGAGATATTGGAGGAAACTTGGAGCTTTATTATTGAATCAAAATGTTAGAATGGACCATGTACATCAGAGTGGCTGCACTAAGAGAATCAATGATAGTAGTAGCATAGAGAAATATAGAGCAAGAGGAATTTGAACCTTAGGCAAAATTCGGGAACATGACATAACAGAGCCATAGTTTTCATTGTTGGCTGGGCTGGAACCCAAGGAAGGCAACATCAACAGGCGAAGATGGGAAGGAGGAAGTAAAACGTAGGTCAGGTGTTTCCTACCAAAGGAATGGAAGGAATGGAGGCAGCATCATTGTTTTTGTATTTGGATTGTGAGTGTGAGGAGTGAATCGATGGTGAAAATGAAAATCTAAGTGCTAAATTATTAACCCTTTGAACCCAAATTTGATGTTTTGTAGGAATTATTGAGTTTTTTATTTTCCCCGCACTATGTAGATCTGTTGGGGTTATCCTACGGAAGGAAAGGCGCACACTCCCCCTTGTTATCGGACAATCCACTCTAGCGGACGCGAGCAGGATCTCCCTAGCTCAAAGTGAGTCTAGAACAAATAGAACAGACTACCAATGCATTTCCTAGATCTACTTAAGGATCAAGTACTAGATGTCTTACCTTTTTACTACGCAATCCTTTCTCCTGAACGCTGCTCCACATCCCACAGTCGTTAGATCCAAGCTGCAAGACCTGTCAAGACAAGAAACAAGAGAAACCAGTAAAAGACATCTATACAATAAGCAATCTAAGTAAACAGTTAAGCAGGTAAACTACTCAATATCATTGCACACATGAACAATATTGGTGGAAAGCATTTGTATTACTGCAAATAGAGGAGTACATGATAGAGATATAGAACCACAACCAAGGCTTAACGCTTTAGCCCTTCTCTGACAAAGCTAATTTCCATATCCTTCCAAGGAAGTATGAGTTCTCCAATAGGTGAGTGGAGATGTTCTAAGAGTGATTTCACCAGCATGTAGATACCACAGTCTTCCTCTCTTTGGGGTGGGAGTGAGCTTCACTTATATAGGACTAAGTGGATAGGGTATGGATAGGATAGTTTGAGAGATGGTAGGAGAGAGATAGGCGATTCTCCCAAAGAGTCGAGAGTCGATTACCAGCTCCCCTAGAGGTCAGGGATAAGCCCCTAAATGAGCAAGTTTCGATAAGGATCTCGAATAAGCTATTTTTTCCCATTAACTGACCTCGTCGCACCCTGCAGTGGAGTAAGATGTGACATCGCATGTTGCTAGTGTGAAACCTATGACGACCCTTCAAAACCTAGCACAATTGGGTACAAATCCTCCCAGGATGATTACTTAGTCCAGGTATCTTCAGGGATGTATACACTGAATCTTATGATGAGTAGATTTTGGGTGTAACAGAATTCCCCCCAAAGCATGAAGCTGTTGAAGATAGACAGGTGAAGTGCTCTGATAGAAGTAATGGCAAAAGACTCGTCGGACAAAGGACACTGTTGCAGTACAACTAAATCTGAACTGACAATCTCATATGAAGTACAACATGGCTGCCGACCAATACATTGCAGATCCATGATAGTAATGACCAACTGAACACAATCCTGGATACTAGACACAAACGCAGATCCATGATGAGATGATAACACAGCCACGACCAATACAAAAGTGGACCTATGTGATATAACTCAATACAAACTCCATCGCAACCTGGGTAAAACATGACTCCTCGGGGTCTTCAAGCTGAACTCGCAATGATACGAGTCTATCCATGTGATTACAAATGTCTTGACGTCGAACATGGTAGAAACCACTTGATTACCGACCATTGAGGTAAACCATTAACAAGTGCGAGGGAGATCACCATTGATGTCAATGATTCCCAAGGTATCACAGTACATATCATCAAGCGTGAATAAATGATTTGGAGTCGAATGCAAGATGAAATCCTTCAATCAAGAGTCAATGATGTAAACTCATGATAAAGCAAGGTAACCTGCCATTGAGGCATGCAGGGCCAAGGTACTTGATTGGTTTCTAGATTTGATCCTCGGATGATGAGTTGAATTCGACAAGGATGAATCCGTCGAAGGAGGGCCATGATGGATCCCCCACACGAAACACGACAAAAGATGTGTAGAGTGGATCGGATGGTACAGTAACATGCAAGACTGACTCAGAGTAAACCAATATGGTGACGGGTACACTTGACTACAGATGAAAAATGATGGATGTGTTCTTGAACATGGGCATGGCATGGCTCAACAGTATTGACATAATGAGAATAAAGCAAACTTCTAATGCAACTGATGATGGAAGATTTCTCCGAATGACTCAGAGGAGTAACAGGACTCAGAAAGTAAGTGGGACACATAGACAAACAGATGAGCCAAGTACTGTATTCAAATGCAGATGAGTGCCATGTTCAAGAACGACTACATACTGCCACTAATAAGGTACGTAACAAAAACACTTTCCTTTTTCCCCATCATGAATGATGAGTGCCTCCTGTGTTTTTTTACGAGCTTGATGAGGGTAACCATATGCTCGGCATAGCTCATCTCATAGATGAATCCAATCCCAAATATTTTCCGAACTTGGGATAGGAGGGGTTCGTCCCATGATGGGCCCTTCAATGTGAAAATTTAACAAGTCCATAGAAGGTAAACTCGGTCGTCATTTCATGTTTAGAGAGTCTGAAAAGAACTAAAGAAGACTCCAATGGTCCTTTTTCATAAAGTTAGCCTCATCGCCCGAAAAAGGGTAAAACAATGCGGGAGAGGACTCTTCCAGTCATGATTGGCTGGAGTATTCCTTTTTCGTAATTAGTGCCTCCTAGTCCGAAAAAGGGGTAAACTATCACTAGGAAGACGACCATTCAAATACTTTAACAAGCGTGAATGCGACAAGTTCGCTTGGCAATCTTTTCATTTTTCTAGAGCTTGAAAAGAGCTTAATGGTAGACTCCGGGGGGTGTCCTTTTCTGTGGAAGTTTAACGAGCTCGGAAAAGTGATAAATCATAACTCGGTACTTGTTCTCATAGTTCCGTGAGTACGAGAACAAACAAAGAGTAAACTCATCATCACGCAATAATTATAGACTAACCGTTGCAAAAATAACGACAACGCATTCAAGGGAGTGTTCATACCTGTGATAACCATTATAATACGAGAAACGACACAAAAGACCACTTACAACTCCTTCACGCTAGAAAACGTGTCAAATAGCTTCAAATATGACAAAAATGGTAAAAAATTATGATAAATGGCCCAAGAGCATCAAAATATTTGAAAAGGAATATTCCATTCTATCTATAAATAGAAAAATGGACCAAAATAGATTTCATTGTTTCAATTGCCAATTTGGGTGGAGAAGTACCAATTTGGAGCCAAAACTTCCTTTGCCGATTCCAGGAGCTACGATCCGCCATTTCACCAGCCGTCTGGATCAGGTAGGCCTAAAATTCATCCAGCAACTTTCCAGTGGATCGGTTTTTGATTTTAGGTCCATTTTTTGGGTTTTTTGATGAGTTCATGGAGGGCTACTGTGCTCTCGGCTCATCGTAGTTGGCCCTTTCGGTACCTGTGACGAGACCGGGTCATCGCAAGCCTCGAATGGGCGAGGTGAGATGACATTGCATTGTACGCAAACGTATAGTGCGATGGTGGAGTTGCAAATTCCAAACATAAAAAAGAATAAAAAAAATGGACTTGTGAAGGTTAAAGCAGGACCTAACAATGTTTAAATGCCCTTCTTGGCAGGTTGTTTTCTAGCCAACATGGTATTGGAGTGGCGAGAGAGAGAACATGAACTAGAAGATGAACAAGCCGCAAACGATCCACAATGCGTGGAAGCTTTGAGAAACTGTTGGTTACTGAAGTTCTTTGAGATCCAGGGGATGAGATCCCAGATCCCACTACTAACACACATGCTCCAGAGTTGGGATGCGGCCCAACAATACTTTGTGATTGGTGAGCATATCCTCATGATAGACATTGAGGATATCTACTTTCTTATCGGTTTGTCCTGAGGAGGGGACACTGTACATCTGAATGGAACACGGGCCAGTGACCATACAGTTGAGGACATGGTGTCACAGCACTATATCGCTACCTCTCGACCTTCCAGTGGGAAGATACTCATCAGGGATGTGGTGAGCCACCCACTACATACCATATTGCTTACTATTACTAGAGCGGTGGGTAGCCAAGCCCCACACATGGCTACTCGGACCCAGATTCTTTATGCGGAGGACTGCATGTCCCCCATGGTTTTCAACTGGTGCATGGGTCTCCTCGCAAACCTCCAAGCTCAGTTGACGAAGTGTCGGTGGGGAGAGCTCAAGCAGTTTGGTTATGGGTTGATCATGGTATCGTTCCTCTTGGATCGGATTCCTCTTTTATGTCCGCAGTTGCTACTTGATGATAGGGAGCCCAAGGATCCCCATATGCTCAGACGGGCTGAGGTCATGACCCGTCATGGTGGCGGGCCCATCATTAGCTTTGGTCTGAGTTCTTCAGCTGGTTGGAAGGCTAGTTACTCATGGTCGAGGACTTTCCATACAGTGGCACGGAATTTTGAGAGGATCCCGACTTGATTCTGCCGGAGGGTGCAGCATGGGGTGACATCGGTGAGAACAAAACTACCCTTGTATTTTTAGTTTTGTATATTATATAATTTTTTTGATGCAGTGCTGACAAGTACGTAATATGTGTGTGCAGATGTGGGCCCCGTACGGCCGGCGGGTCTCTCCCTTTCGGCCAGGAGAGATAGAGGCAGGGAGGAAGTCGTTCCTGCAGGTGCTCATGCTGCCATCGAGGAGATGGAGGAGGTGTAATGGAACCTATCCCAGCTGACCATGGAGGTACCGAAGCCAACTATTGATGACTTGCTAAGACCTATGCAGAGGTTTGGGGTTGGAGCATCCATGTGCTTCAACGCCTTACTTTGCAAGGTGGCTCGGACCGTAGACTATTTCCTCACCCAGCGACAGCGAGCTGTTCGAGCTAGGGGTGGTGTATGGGTCAGGCGTCTGGTCTGATGACACTTTAATAGTTGTACTGAGAGATTAGAGGCCTCATATTTTGTA
The DNA here is from genome assembly GCA_027924585.1 of Larix kaempferi. Taxonomy (NCBI): domain Eukaryota; kingdom Viridiplantae; phylum Streptophyta; class Pinopsida; order Pinales; family Pinaceae; genus Larix; species Larix kaempferi. The sequence goes on from BSBM01000435.1 coordinate 16,496,885, forward strand.
CTATTGAAAGCTACGATGCTTTAGATTTTTGTAGAGACCCACTCAAGGCCATCATGCTTCAGATTTTGTATCAGCACTACTTTTTGAGCGATATCTATATATATATATATATATATATATATATATATACAGACATTATCGACGATTTATACATTATGTGTTTTTAAAATGATGAGTGATGTGATCTTGTTTACATGTTTGCTTTTATACATTACATTATTTACATGTTGTTAATGCTTTTACATATTATGATTATTATGTGTGTGTGATGTACCAATCCAAAATGAAGTTGGCCATCGAGTCAGCAACTTTGTTTAACTCTCGTGGAATGTGTAGGTACTGAATGGATTCAAATGACCTTTCTAGGAGACGTACTCATCTGAAGAGACGGAGTAAGGTGGGATCACGGATGGCGTAAACCCAGTTATTATGGGAAACCACTAATTGAGAATCCATGTGGATGACAACATGGTTCATACCCAAGGAAATGGTGTTAGCTAGGGTTTCGATTACTACTTGATAATTTGCGGCATTGTTGGTCACAAACCCTAGGCAACTTCCTCCTGAGCTAATGAGCTCACTTGTTGGGGAATATAGTACCCAGGTTGAAGCGTCACAGCACACACAAAAACACAAAAAACACGCCATGTACAGTATATACAAAAAGGTCTAAGCGTGATGAATTTAAGCGTAGTATCTCTTCAAGTAAATCCCATTGTGGCGTTCACCCAAAGAGATTCCGTCGTAGTCTTCAAGCTCGTAAGCTCCCTCTCCAAAACATGTTTGACTATGTAAGGTCCATGCCACATGGATTCAAACTTTTCTGCTCCTAGTTTGTCGTGCTTCTAGTCATAAGTGAGGACCAAGTCACCCTCGTTAAAGATACACGGTTCAACTGACTTATCGTATTGGGCTTTGATGCGTTTCTTGTGTGCTTCATTAGCAAGAGCGGCATCTCGGCGAGACTCGTCCAGTTTTGCTAAGTGCAAGAGTCGTTCTTCCTCAACAGTAATGTTAGGAAGAAGTTCGATAGTGAGTTGTAGAGACGGAATTTCGCACTCTATAGGTAGAACAACCTCCAATCCATATACCAATTGGAAGGGAGTGAAGCCTGTGGCAGTTTTGACAAAAGTTCTGTAGGCCCATAACACTGACTAGAACATGTTGTGCCAATTGGACTTATGTGTCCCTACCATCCTTTGGGCCATAGTTTTCAAGACCTTGTTAATGGCCTCGACTTGTCCATTGGATTATGGGTAGTAGGGTGTTGAATTTTCATGGCGAAAACCCAACCTATCGCTCAATTCATCAACCATATGGTTCTGAAAGTGGGAACCATGATCGGTAACAATTGCCTGAGGAACTTTGAATCGCGTTATTACATGATTGAACATGAAGAGTGCGGTGGTTTTTCCATCGTTTTGGTATGTAGGCATAGCTTCGGCCCACTTTGTGAAGTAATCCATAGCTACAATGATGTAACTATGCCCCTCGGCCAAGGTAGGCTTACAATGCATAAAGTCAATGCCCCATGTTGCGAATGGGCCAACAAGAATAACAAGATGTAACGGGGCAGGGTGAGTGCACTTCTTCATATGGAAGTGTTGGCAAGGAGGACAATTTTTTACGGCCTCAATACAATCTTTGAAGATAGTAGGCCAGAAATATCCTGCCCGCAAAATCTTCTGGGCTGTAGTCATCCCAGAGAGGTGACCACCACATGCCCCGGCGTGACAGTCATTGAGAACGCGTTCAGCCTCATCATGAGTGAGACAACGTCAAAGAATTGAATCAATGCCATGGAGATACAAAGTATCATTGATGATTAAATAATACTTTGAATGGTGACGTATCTTACAATGGTCGTCGCGAGAGAGTTGAGGATTGAAGCGTTGGGTTTGAAGATACAATGAGATATCTCCATACCATGGGTCAGTTGTACTGATGAGAAATAATGATTCATTTGGAAAGGATTCATTGTGCTCAACTTCTGCATCAGGACGGGGAAGGTCGCAAATCAGCTCAGCAAACACCAAAGACTTCTTAGACTTGGATTTCTCGAAAAGAAGATCAAATTCTTGCAGTATCACGATCCAGCGTGAATACTTGCCCCCAAGAACCTGACATGTCAATACGTGGTACATGGGGTTCGAGTCGGCGATGATAGTGGTGGTGCAGAGCAAGATATAGTGACGAAACTTCTGGACGGCGATGACCGCCGCGAATGTGAGTTTTTCAACATGTGAATATCTAGTTTTAGCGTCGGCAAGACCCTAGCTTGCATAGTATATTACATGTTCCTGGGCATTTTGATCCTCTTGTACCAAAACCATGGCGATAGTGGTAGCAGAAATGGCGAGATATAAGATGTAGTCTCGATAATAATTAGGCGGTTGGAGCACAGGGGCATGCGTGATGGCATGTTTGATATTGTCGAAGGATTTTTGAGCTTGGTTGTACCAAATGAATGGGACATCCTTCTTGAGCAGTCTCATATACCCCTAAGTCTTCTCTGCGAAATTGCAAACAAAATGTCTTAAATAAGTCGCCTTCCCTTGGAGACTTTGAAGTTCTATCACATCAGTCGGGGGTGGAAGGTTGATGATGGCCTCCACCTTTAAGGGATCAATGCGGATCCCATCCTTCGAAACGATAAACCCTAAGAGGCGTCTGGCCTCAACGCAAAAGATACACTTATGAGGATTCAGACAGATATTGTACCATCGGCATCTGAGGAAAATGGATGTCAAATGATCGATGTGGAATTCGCGCTGCTTTGAATGAGCAGGGAGATCGTCCAGGTAAGGTTCCACAAAGTCCTTAATGTCATGGAAGGCATACGACATAGCCCATTGAAATGTGGCGCCAGAATTTTTAAGGCCAAACAGGAGTTTGCGGTACACAATCGTTCCCCATGGGCAGATGAAATCCGTCTTATGTTGGCTGGCAAGGTTGATCTCAATTTGGTTGTAACTAGAAAAGCCATCCATAAACAAGAAGATGATGCTTCCAGCACAATTTTCGATAATATGGTTGATGAAGGGGGTCGGGTAGTTGTCTTTTGGACAAGCCCGGTTAAGGTCTTGATAATCGACACAGACGCGAATGGTACCCTGCTTTTTGTTCATAGGGACAACGTTTGAGACCCAATTCGTCAATGGGACAAGATAAATAAAACCAGCCTTTAAGAGCTTTTCAATTTCTGCCTTAATTGCCGCAATCTTCCGGGGGTGTACCAGTCGTAACTTTTGGCATACAGGTTTGACGTCGAGATAGGTTTTTATTTCGCGAGAAACAATTGCGGGGTCTATCCCGGGCATCTCCTCACAGGACCAAGCAAATACGTCTCAAAATTGCTTGAATAAGGTTGTGCCAGCAACTATTTCTTCAGGGGAACACTTCTGGCCTATGCGAATGTGTTCCACTATACCAGGTTTCACCAAGATGTCTACTGGGGTGGTTGGCTCAATGTTGGCCAAGTTTCCTTCCGTGTCCGTAAGACATGTAAGAATGGGGGAATGAGGGAACGGGTAGATATCTGGTGAAAAGAGAATATGGATGTTGTCCTCTATGTACTCCAAAGGAGGAAGAAAAGATGACCTATGGTGGAGATCATCCCATGGACCATCGTCAACATTCATAACTTCCATGATGGACTCGTCTGAATCAAAAGCCTGAAGTAAGAGATCAGGTAGAGAGGACGTCCGTCATAGAGAACAGGATGGAGAGGCCATGGTTAGATGGTCTTTCGGTGCTGATTGGATAGCCTCGTAAATATGTTCAGCGGGTGAAAGAGGCATTATATCTCCAAGCAGGTGTGTTGTGGCTTCATCCGGTACAAGCCAAGCATCGGTAGAGTGAGATAAAATCTCTGTGGAGATCATGTTCACCGTAGCAACACGATTAGGGGGGTCTGCGGCTAGAAAAACGCCCATGAGAGATGAATCTTTCAAAAGGCCAACCCCTATACTCTCATACTATTTTGACATCTATCTAATGGAAGGAACATGGGCACCAGGATGAGTAGTAGCGTCTGGTGTACAAAAATCTAATTGGTTAATAGTAACAATTCATCCTTGGTGGGGGAATTGTACTATGCGGAAGACTGAAGAGGCTACCGCCTGCATGGTGTAAAACCAATTGCGACCAAGCAAGAGATTATAATCTAACGGGGCCGAGACCACTTCCATGTTAATGGTTATATTCTTTCCACCCAACTCAACTGCAAGAGCTTGTAAGAGCCCATGAGGTTGAAAGCCACGCCTGTCGAATGCTTTCAACATGGTAGGAGAATGATTCAATTCGGGGGAGCCAATGGCTTTCCAATAGGTGATCGACATGACAGAAGTGGAGGTTCCTTCGTCCAAAAGGGAACGATGGAAAATCTTCCCAGCAATGTTCGCAGAAACTTGGAATGCGAGCTAGTGTGAGAGCCTCAACTTAAAGTTGTCAAGTCGGAACATGATGGTATTCGAGGAATCGAGTTCAACTGCATCGATGGCTGCAAGGAGAGTTTTGCGTTGATTAGGAAAATTCTGCAAAACTTTCAGGGTGGGCATGGTGCAAGGAGCTTGTGCCAAGTCCTCTACGATATTGTAATTTTGTGCCGCCCGAGTGTTGGGATTGAAAACAGCTTTTTGAATCGTACTCTTGGGCGGTCGCAATATCGAATCTAAGGATGGATTCTCAATGGTGAGAGAAGTTGATGGTACAGTAACATCAGTTAAGGAGTCAGAAGCTTTTTCAGCATTACTTCCAGTGGATTCCTTCTAAGGGACCGGTTCGTAAGATCGCGAGCGAGTATTCAAATTGATCTTCTCGTTACACAGCATGAGAACATGCGCGGTATTAGATGGTTCCCCCTGGGATGGGGGGGTTTGAGCAATCATCTGCTGGTTCTGAGTAGGAAATGGATCATTGAGGATTGCGGGAGTTGGTTTAGCCCTAAGAAAATTTTGCACTTCGTCTCTATGGGGACATTCTTTGGAGAAATGGTCATCTCCACACAGTGAACAAGGATACTTTAGTTTCCGTTTCTGCTTGGTATCGTCAGGAGTGCTATTTTGTTCCTGCTGGGCAGAAGAATTTTTGGGTTTCCCCTTGTTCTTCTTTTTAATGCCAGACTTTTGAGATGAAGCAGATTGGACAGAATGCACCTCTTCGGTCACAACAGGAGCGGTTGACTTGGTGGTGCTATGGCTAGTCAGAGTTGGATTGGATGATCCAACAGTGCTAGCAGCAGGCTGGGTGTTAAGGGAACCAATGATTCCATCATTTTGGATTCCCTTATGTGGTTTCGCAGGGTCATTAACATCATGGGGTGCGTCAGGAAGAATATCAAACAAAGTGCCAGATTGAGTGTAGACTAGGTCTAGCACATGGGCACTTGCGATGGCTTGTTCTTCGGTGACAGCACCTCGCATAGCAACGTCTCTTGCTATGGTAGGGATGAGGGATTTTGTGAACCAATCTGCTAGGAGTTGATCTGGAATGGGAGCTTTAATGAGACGTCGTCTCCTTCACCACTCATGGATATGATCCAAAATGTGAGTGGCGGTATTCTGACAAAGCGAGGTTAAAAGCTCGATACCAGTCTCATACCGTATGGGCAGCTGGAAATGTGTAAAAAATTTCATGGCAAGAGAACCAAAATCAGGAAAAGAGTGTGGTGGAAACTCAATGTACCACATGGCAGCCGAACCGGTGAGGGTCCTTTGAAACAATCTAAGACAAATTGAATCATCCATTAAGGAATTAGATGAACACCATATGTGGTATGTCATCACGTGGTTTTCAGGGTCTTCACCCGGCTTGCTGTCAAACTTAGGGATATCAGACGAAATTTTCACCAGAATCGGTGGCCAGTTAGATCTATGGTAAATAGGATCGTTGGTTAAATGGGATAGGTCAGGTAGGTCCAAATTAGCCAGGAAGGGCAGCTGTGGGTTAGGATGCGCGTATTGATAATACGGATAAGGCGTGTAAGGACCAAACTGACCATAAGGTGTACCAGGAGGGAACTGGCTGTATAGGGATCCCCAAGAGTCATCACGTGGTTTTGCGTCGTCCTCATTGTGTCAATACTGCCAAGTCATGCCATGCCCATGTTCAAGAACACATTTATCATTTGTCATCTGTAGTCAAGTGTATCCATCACCATATCAGTTTACTCTAAGTCAGTCTTGCATGTTACTATACCATCCGATCTACCCTACACATCTTTCTCATTTTTCGTGTCGATTGATGGGGGATTCATCATGGCCCTCCTTCGACGGATTCATCCTTGTCAACTTCAACACATCATCCAAGTATCGAATCTAGAAATACAAAAGTGGATCTGTGTGAATCTAGAAACATGATGAGATGATAACACAGCCACGACCAATACAAAAGTGGATCTGTGTGATATAACTCAATACAAACTCCATCGCAACCTGGGTAAAACATGACTCCCCAAGGTCTTCAAGCTGAACCTGCAATGATACGAGTCTATCCATGTGATTACAAATGTCTTGACGTTGAACATGGTAGAAACCACTTGATTACCGACCATTGAGGTAAACCGTTAACAAGTGCGGGGGAGATCACCATTGGTGTCAATGATTCCCAAGGTATCACAGTACATATCATCAAGCGTGAATAAATGATTTGGAGTTGAACGCAAGATGTAATCTTTCAATCAAGAGTCAATAATGTAAACTCATGATGAAAGCGAGGTAACCTACCATTGAGGCATGCAGGGCCAAGGTACTTGGTTGGTTTCTAGATTCGATCCTCGGATGATGAGTTGAATTCGACAAGGATGAATCCATCGAAGGAGGGCCATGATGAATCCCCCATCAATCGACATGAAACACGACAAAAGATGTGTAGAGTGGATCAGATGGTACAGTAACATGCAAGACTGACTCAGAGTAAACCGATATGGTGACGGGTACACTTGACTACAGATGAAAAATGATGGACGTGTTCTTGAACATGGGCATGGCATGACTCGGCAGTATTGACATAATGAGAATAACGCAAACTTCTAATGCAACTGATGATGGAATCTTTCTCCGAATGACTCAGAGGAGTAACAGGACTCAGAAAGTAAGCGGGGACTCATAGACAAACAAATGACCCAAGTACTGTATGCAAATGCAGATGAGTGCCATGTTCAAGAACGACTACATACTACCACTAATAAGGTACGTAACACAAACACTTTCCTTTTTCCCCATCATGAACGATGAGTGCCTCATGTGTTTTTTACGATCTTAATGAGGGTAACCAGATGCTCAGTATAGCTCATCTCATAGATGAGTCCAATCCCAAATATTTTCCGAACCTGGGATAGGAGGGGTTCGTCCCATGATGGGCCCTTCAATGTGAAATTTTAACGAGTCCATAGAAGGTAAACTCGGTCATCATTTCATGTTTAGAGAGTTTGAAAAGAACTAAAGAAGACTCCAACGGTCCTTTTTCGTAAAGTTAGCCTCATCGCCCGAAAAAGGGTAAAACAACACGGGAGAGGACTCTTCCAGTCATGATTGGCTGGAGTATTCCTTTTTCGTAATTAGTGCCTCCTGGTCTGAAAAATGGGTAAAATATCACCAGGAAGATGACCATTCAAATACTTTAACAAGCGTGAATGCGACAAGTTCGCTTGGCAATCTTTTCATTTTTTGAGAGCCTGAAAAGAGCTTAACGGTAGACTTCAGGCGTGTCCTTTTCCGTGGAAGTTTAACGAGCCCGGAAAAAGTGATAAATCATAACTCGGTACTTTTTCTCATAGTTCCATGACTACGAGAACAAACGAAGAGTAAAATCATCATCACGCAATAATTACAGACTAACCGTTGCAAAAATAACGACAAAACATTCAAGGGAGTGTTCATACCTGTGATAACCGTTGTGATACGAGAAATGGCACGAAAGACCACTTACAACTCCTACATGCTAGAAAACATGTCAAATAGCCTCAAATATGACAAAAATGGTCAAAACTATGATAAATGGCCCAAGAGCATCAAAATATTTGAAAAGGAATATTCCATTCTATCTATAAATAGAAAAATGGACCAAAATAGATTTCATTGTTTCAATTGCCAATTTGGGTGGAGAAGTACCAATTTGGAGCCAAAACTTCCTTTGTCGATTCTGGGAGCTACAATCCACCATTTCACCAGCCGTCTGGATCAAATAGGCCTAAACTTCATCCAGCAACTTTCCAGTGGATTAGTTTTTTTTTTAGGTTCATTTTTTGGGTTTTTTTATTAGTTCATGGAGGGCTACTGCGCTCTCGGCTCGTCGCAGTTGGCCCTTTCGAGACCTGCGACGAGACCGAGTCGTCGCAATCCTTGAATGGGAGAAGTGCGATGATGGAGTTGCAAATTCCAATCATAAAAAAGAATCCAAAAAATGGACTTGTGAAGGTTGAAGCAGGACCTAACAGTGTTTAAATTCCCTTCTTGGCAGGTTGTTTGCTAGCCAACATGGTATTGGAGTGGCGAGAGAGAGAGCATGAACTAGAAGATGAACAAGCCGCAAACGATCCACAATGCGTGGATGCTTTGAGAAACTATGGGTTGCTCAAGTTCTTTGAGATCCAGGGGATGAGATCCTAGATCCCACTGCTGACACACATGCTTCAGAGTTATGATGAGGTGCAACAATACTTTGTGAATCCCCAGTATGGTCGCTAGATTTGTTATCGAAAAATCCACTCGAGCGGACGCGAGCAGGATCTCCCTAGCTCAAAGTGAGTCTAGAAAAAATATAACAGACTACCAATGCATTTCCTAGATCTACTTAAGGATCAAGTACTGGATGTCTTACCTTTTTACTACGCAATCCTTTCTCTTGAACGCTGCTCCACGTCCCGCGGTCGTCAGATCCAAGCTGCAAGACCTGTCAAGACAAGAAACAAGAGAAACTAGTAAAAGACATCTATACAATAAGTGATCTAAGTAAACAGTTAAGCAGGTAAACTACTCAATATCATTGCACACATGAAAAATATTGGTGGAAAGCATTTGTATTACTGCAAATAGAGGAGTACATGATAGAGATATAGAACCACAACCAAGGCTTAACATTGTAGCTCTTCTCTAACAAAGCCAATTGCCATATCCTTCGAAGGAAGTATGAGTTCTCCAATAGGTGAGTGGAGATGTTCTAAGAGTGATTTCACCAGCATGTAAATACCATAGTCTTCCTCCCTTTGGGATGGGAGTGAGCTTCACTTATATAGGACTAAGTGGATAGCGTATGGATAGGATAGGTTGAGACATGGTAGGAGAGAGATAGGGGATCCTCCCAAAGAGTCAGTAGGAGAGAGATAGGGGATCCTCCCAAAGAGTCAGTAGGAGAGAGATAGGGGATCCTCCCAAAGAGTCAGTAGGAGAGAGATAGGGGATCCTCCCAAAGAGTCAGTAGGAGAGAGATAGGGGATCCTCCCAAAGAGTCAGGTTGAGGCCATTAACAAGGTCTTGAAAACTATGGCCCAAAGGATGGTAGGGACACATAAGTCCAATTGGCACAACATGCTCTTTTCATCGTTATGGGCCTACAGAACTTCCGTCAAAACTGCCACAGGCTTCACTCCCTTCCAATTGGTATATGGATTGGAGGTTGTCCCACCTATAGAGTGTGAAATTCCGTCTCTACAACTCGTTGTCTATCTTCTTCCTAACACTACTGCTGAGGAAGAACGACTCTTGCACTTAGCAAAACTGGACGAGTCTCGTCGAGATGTTGCTCTTGCTAATGAAGCGCACAAGAAATGCATCAAAGACCAATACGATAAGTTAGTTGAACCTCGTATATTTAACAAGGGTGACTTGGTCCTCACTTATGTCCAGAAGCACGACAAACCAAGAGCAGGAAATTTCAAATCCATGTGGCATGGACCTTACATAGTCAAACGTGTTTTGGAGAAGGGAGCTTACGAGCTTGAAGACTACGACATAATCTCTTTGGGTGAACCCTGCAATGGGATTTACCTGAAGAGATACTACGCTTAAATTCATCATGCTTAGACCTTTTTGTATATACTGTACATGGCGTGTTTTTTGTTTTTTTTTAGGGTCTTCACCTGGCTTGCCGTCAAACTTGGGGATATCAGACAGAAGTTTCACCAGAATCAGTGGCCAGTTAGATCCATGGTAAATAGTATCGTTGGTTAAACGGGATAGGTCAAGCAGGTCCAAAGCATCCAGGAAGGGAAGCTGTGGGTTAGGTTGCGCGTATTGATAATATGGATAAGGCATGTAAGGACCAAACTGACCATAAGGTGTACAAGGAGGGATCTGACGGTAGGGAGGTGTGCCGCCCAGATCGTAAGGAGGTCCGCCACCATAAGGTGGTCCATTCCAATAAGGTGGGGGTCTGCCTCCAACTCCGGGAGGGGATGGAGGTCCACCGCCACCATCGAGAGGAGGTGGGGGTCCATACTTGTAATGAGGTGGCCCACCACCGCCTCCGCCTAGAGGGGGTGGTGGAACACTTCTGTCGCCAGAAGGATGGGGGCCCCCACCACCTCCGCTGTCGGAAGGATGAGGGTCTCCACCACCACCGCCACCACCATAGTAATTAGGTCCTCCACCGCCTCCGCCTGGAGGGGGTGGTGTACCACCTCCACCACTCGAAGGGAAATGTCCTCCTCCACCATGATAGGGTGGTCCGCCACCGCCTCCACCGCGAGGGGGTGGTGGACCATTCCCACCACCGCCAGAAGGGTGAGGGATGTTGTAGGCAAAATGAGGTGGGCCTCCACCAATGTTAGGTGGGGGCCTGCCGCCTCCAAAAGGAGGTGAGGGAGGATCGATCGGGGGTGGTGGTGCTTGAGGGATAGTCGGTTGGGGTCTGTGTTGCAACACAGGTTGTTGCCCCCATAGAGTGTATGGATTCCTGGGATAAGGTATCCCGTATGGTGCGTTTTCGGGATTAGGTTGGCCCGGCACAGGGTTAACAGAACCTAGATACGCTTGACTCCATGAAGGTTGAGTTACATGTTACGGCCCCCTAACATGAGATAATCTCGTGGTGGATGGTCTAGCGGGTTGGGAAGGTCCAATGGAAGGTATGTTGGGGGTTCCACCACCTACGTTCTGGTTAGGAAATGGGGGTTTCCCCCCAGCCACAACAGGTTGACTACTATTCAAAGGTTGAACCAACGTAGGTTGTTGACTAGCTATCGTAGTAATAACATTACCAATAAGATAATTCGGGGGAATGGAATACCCTCCCCACGAATTCTGAGGTGGGGGAGGAACTGGAAAAGTAATTGTGGTAGTGACAGGTGCGTTGGACTGTTGTCCTTCCACTAGTTGGTTTACTTGAGATGCAGGACTGGACTCTTGCGAGGGTTGACCAGTCTTATTAGTGGTCTTGTGGTGGGGTGGTTCAGGTGATCCGAAAGATATCGGATGAACTAGGATGTTTCCATCGTCAAATATTATTTGGAAATGGTGATTTCGAAACTCTTCAGAGTGTTGCTCGAGACTTTGTCTTCGAAGCTCATCTCCCCTAATGCGTAGCTGTTCCAAACATTGATGGATGGGGCCAAAAAACTCGGCAGGGTCAGGCCTATAGTAAGGCCTAGAGAACTATGGAGTAGTCTAGTTAGGTGTGGATGAGATGGCAAAATGAGCCATTGGTTGGTCTGTAGAAGATGTACAATAAGCTGTTGAAGGACCAACAGCTGCTGTAGGGTCATCCTGGGGTCGGTTTATCCATTCCTATGATCCAGGTTCTCCCAAGATGACGGGAGAAAGGTCTTGTGAAGCGAGGGTTTGTGCTCCTTCATCCGGCGGGGGGTGAGAGGCAGGTGAATCTGGAGGAGTTTGTGGAAACAAAAGTCCTCCAACATTCAAAGTGGGGTTTTCCACTTTAGTAACTATGACCGCATTACGATGATCCATTCTTACCCTCGAAATAACCTCCGGATTAAGGGGATATTCGGGTGATAAGTTTAAGATCCTACGGAACCTTCTCTAGGGAAAATCCACTAGAGTGTCAGGATGATCAGCCAGGATGGATGAAACAACATTTCTCCTAAGGGTATGCTAAAAGAAAAGCAGTCCAGAAAAACCTACTCAAACTAAGGCAACAAGCAAACTTATGTGACAGAGTGGATTCAAAATTCTGGAACCTCACGGGATTATCAAGGCATCGCAAACTGCGATTTACTGTAGGGTCCAACAATATGACGCGACAAGAAGGATTGGGACCATACCCTTGCTTGCATACCCGATGACCTGGACAGTACGTGCATGCTAATATCCTCGAGTGTTGTTCTCGGTGTATTGCTTTGCCAAGACGGCCAAATGGTTAACTCAGTTGGTTTCAGGAATCCTAGTGGTGTCTCCCGATAAACGCAAGGTACGTGGGAGCTCAAATCTGTAGTGGTGTTGTCTAATGCACAACCGTTCGGCAAGAGACCTTCTGATATACTACTGAGTACGTGATACACCCTTCGATATACGCCAAGTATGGATTATGGTACTTGGTGGGTACGTGAAGGAGCTCGATATACCGATAAGTACGTGGAAGACTACAATACCCCTGAAATACAGTGCTAGCAAATAACAACAGCTTCCACACTTAACGACGATGGAACACATCTCTAACTTACACACAAGTTGCTAAAAATTTTACCTAGTTCTACCATTAATTTTTATCTTGGACGGTTAGGTGAATGCATGAGGTGAGTACACAATCGGAAGCATAATGCAAGCCATGTCTACATGCACGAAATATTCTTTTCTTTCAATGAAATCTAGCTATGGAAAGGAGAAAGTTTTTTTTTCGATAGTATTGCCAAAACAAACTCAATGCAACACAATTCCAATTCAAACAAATTTGACAATGAAAGTATTCTTTTCCTTTTCGACGAAACACAAAAAATCACAACACTACTATCCAAATCAAAGCATTTTTTCTTTTCTTTTTCTTTTCAAATCAAAACAACACTAGGTAATGAAAAGAGAGGATTCTGAAATGGAATATGCAAGTTTTTCAATTTCACTTTCAATGATCTAAAGGCCACATAAATTAAAAATGCATCTATCTTTCCTTAGCATGGAATAAATTTTGCAAAAATCGAAGTGTACTTTGAGACTTTCAAGAAAATGAGTGATTCATAATTTGAGAAAAATACAATAGATCATACATTCATTCAACTTTTCAAAAACACAAACGAGAATTTTCCAATGCACAACAATTTTCTTCAATAACATTCAAGAAATGATGGGAAAGGAGCACTTTTTAAAATTTTCAATGGATGCATCAAAGAATAAACTTGATAACAACTGAGCTTTCAAATCTAAATTACTGAAAAGAAAACACTACTTGCAGCACCAGTACATTCAGAAAAATCAAGAAAAGACAAGCACTCAATCAAGCTGAAAGACACACTTAACTCAAAATCAAGCAGCAACAAGCGAACTAAGCAAGCAAAGCTCAAGACAAAAAGTAAACGAGGTCTGGAAGCTGATCTAATATACTAATCAGATCAGGGATGGAAAGAAGGGAATGCAAGGGTGAACGGATGAAGGTGGAGGAGACAAGAGTATCCACCACTACCGGTCTTCAAGCTTGTCCAAAATGGAACCCAAAATCAATCCAAATAGAACCAAACACTCAAAACACAAATCATAAATGAGGTCCCTAGCTGGATCTTGCAGCATAGAGAGAGTTCATACAACAAACCAAAGTCCAAACTGTCCAATAGAGAAGGGATGCCTGCATGCCAAAATTTGACAAATCGGCGCACTCTGTTCTTGTACACAGTGTGACGTCGCAGTTTGCATACATGGGAAGTGCGATGATGTCGCAGTCTGCCAATGTAAGTGATGCGATGAGTATCCAACAGGTAAAGAACAGAGACTCAGAATGACACAATGTCGCTCTGTTTCCACCGCCCAGGTGCGACAGGCGAAGTCGAGATTCAAAAATGAATCAGATCTCTCAGCAATGAACCATGAAATGGTTTGGAATGAGTTGTATAAACTCAAAGGAAGTAGATCAGAATCTTCAATATGAAGATATGATAGTGAAATCAACTCCAAGAAGTAAATGGCAAAAAATAAAAGGCTTGTGTCAAGCAATCAACTGAAAATGCCTCTCATAATAACAACTACTGACCAAACTCTATATACTCCCCAGTATGGTCGCCAGATTTTTTATCGAACAATCCACTCGAGCAGATGCAAGCAAGATCTCCCTGGCTCAACGTGAGTCTAGAACAAATAGAATAGACTACCAATGCATTTCCTAGATCTACTTAAGGATCAATTACTAGATGTCTTACCTTTTTACTACGCAATGCTTTCTCCTGAACGTTGCTCCACGTCCCACGGTCGTCAAATCCAAGCTGCAAGACCTATCAAGACAAGAAACAAGAGAAACCAGTAAAAGACATCTATATAATAAGCGAGCTAAGTAAACAGTTAAGCAGGTAAACTATTCAATATCATTGCACACATGAACAATATTGGTGGAAATCATTTGTATTACTGCAAATAGAGGAGTACATGATAGAGATATAGAACCACAACCAAGGCTTAATGTTGTAGCCCTTCTCCGACAAAGACAATTGCCATATCCTTCCAAGGAAGTATGAGTTCTCCAATAGGTGAGTGGAGATGTTCTAAGAGTGATTTCACCAGCATGTAGATACCATAGTCTTCCTCTCTTTGGGATGGGAGTGAGCTTCACTTATATAGGACTAAGTGGATAGGGTATGGATAGGATAGGTTGAGAGATGGTAGGAGAGAGATAGGGGATCCTCCCAAAGAGTCGGGAGTCGAGTACCATCTCCCCTAGAGGTCAGGGATAAGCCCCTAAATGAGCAAGTTTCGAGAAGGATCTCGAATAAGCTATTTTTTCCCATTAACTGACCTCGTCGCACCCTGCAGTGGAGCAAGATGCAACATCGCATGTTTCTAGTGTGCAACCTGCGATGACCCTTCAAAACCTAGCACAATTGGGTACAAATCCTCCCAGGATGATTACTTGGTCCAGGTATCTTCAGGGATGTATACAATGAATCTTATGATGAGTAGATTTTGGGTGTAACACCCCTCCGTGAATTAGCGAGGCATAGAGGGCGGTCCCAATTTGATAAATGAATGATCCAAGTACAAAAGAAGCAAATCCAAATTGTGAAGTATAAAATAAATAACATAAACATAAAAGTTGTAAACGCAAAAGCTGTAAACACAGTGGATAGGGGGTGGCCCTTGATTGGATCTTGACAGATGACGAAGGATTTGTATTGACCCTCCCCTTAAAAAATGCCTACGGTGTAAAAACAGTTTATGCATATGTAAATAGTAAAAGGAAATAGGAGAAATGGGAAAAAAAATATTTTATGCAGATGTAAACAGAGAAAGGAAACAACAAAAAATACCAGGCAGGTAAAAAAACTTTTTGTGCAGATGTAAACAGTGAAAGGAAATAAGAAAAATTACTCGTGGGGTGAAATATTGTAGACATCTTTGTCTATCGAGCGGTGGTGCTTAATCGATTGTCGGATTCAGTTGTCTTTGTCTATTGGGCGGTGGTGCTGAATCTCCTCTTTTTTCTTCTAAGAGTTGACAGAATGAAAAATGTCCATGCCTCTTGTAGCCCCGTGTTTGTTCGGGCTCTTGGTTTTTCCAGCGGTCCTATGGTCTCCTTTGCTTCCACGTTGGAGCACCTTTCCTTTTAGCTCTTGGTTTTCAACACTCGGTCACTTGCCATATCTCCTTGATTCTCTTGGCCACCTATAAAGTTGATAAATCAGGATAGGGTCCTATTTCACTTTGAAGGGCTAGGATATACAGAACCCTTCAATGCTAACATGTTAAAATAAACCGTTCCTTTCATTTGAAAATGTAATAATAGATCAAAACTTAATTGTATATTAAAAGCATTGCAATCCAATTTCTCAAAAAAGCGACAAAATTTGCGTCGTTCCACTCTATAGCTTTTAATAAGCAATGTCTAACCCAAATAACCTAAGAACCCATATAGAGGAAATTTTAGAAACATAAAAAATACCTGAAAATATGAAAAAATATCATGATGTGTGTTATCCCCCTGAGATGTTCTAGGCTGATATATAACGATACCCCCTTATATTTTCTAGGCTGAGATAGAACGATGCCAGGGCATGAATAAGCTCAAAATTTTAAAGATCTTAGAGCTCAATCTTTATAATTTAATCATTTAAATTTGTCTTTATCATCTTCCATATAAAACAAGGCTTGCAACACAAATATGAATATAAACACAACTTCTAAAGGAATTTCATGGAGTTATTTCATTGTAAAGAATTATAAATGGAGTGTGGATGCAACAGATGGAACAAATACAATTCAAATAAGTTCCTGGAGATAACTTTCTTCAAATCTTTAATGGAGAATAACATGCTAAGATTCTCTTTCAAAGAACTCAACAATTTGACAAAAATGAAAGATTATACAGGTCGTTATGTATATTTTGAGCAACAAAATATTCACATAGAAGAGTAGCAGAGACCTTCAGCTAAACTTAACAGGAAAATATTTCTAGTATACATCAGAAGTCATATAAAAATGAAATTTCTGACAGTAAACTAATATTCCCATACATTGAAGGCAACGAAAAAGACATATAAGAATATGCTTCTCAAATATCTAGGGTGGAATAAGCATAACATGAACATAGTAGGTATGAAAAACAAAAGAACTACACATTACAGAGAAAACTAGACCGGAATAACTTCAAGATCTTAATCTTCAAAATGTGTTCATACATCAGAGCTCGACTCAGCAAAATAGATACCCTCTAAGTTTTCCAGCCTTTTGCTAGAATGTGAGTCTTATATTTATAGAAATTATTCCAAAATATTCAGTTTTAAAATAACAGAAAAACAAATGCCTAATATTAATGTCTCTTTCAAAACTTTTAATTTCAGTTACACAAAACATTAAAAGTTACATAAAATGCTTATGACTGAAAAATAAACATCAAGCTCTATCTTTTTCTTCCTCAGCCCCTTTGATATGCTTGAAGAGGATGTCTCTGTACCCCTATTTTTCCACCTGTATATGCTTGAGGAGGAGGTGCATGTCCACTTGGAGACGTGCTTGACTGTCCCATGAATTGGTGCATCATCTATACGGTTGATTGTCCTTGTGGATGCATAAAGGCTTGACCATGTGGCTGATTATGATTTCGTGACTGCTGCAATGCTTGCTGACTGGATGAGGGGGTAGTATGAGTTAATGCCACCATGTGATACTTGAAAAAATATTGCCATTGGTTTCCTATTGGATGATGGCGAGCTCCCAAAATCTCCAAGGCAATCTTAGCATTGGTCACTCTTTCATAAGAGATGGGATTGAGTCTCCTTAAACTATTTTTAAGATACAACCATATTTCAAACTCAGGCCTCAATCTGTCCCCACTTTGTATCCTTCAATAAACCCCTACTGTCTTTCTCCAACACTTCCTCTTCAAGCCTTTTTTTTTTGCTTCTAGGGTACCTTGCTCTTCCTCTGTTTTATCTTCCTCCATATTTTTCTCCTAGGCCTGTTCAGTTGTTTGATCATTTTCATTTTCAACACTTACTGCATCCGAGGGAGATTTCTTAGGAGGTTGGTCGACTTCCTCAACACTTGGTGATGCTTCCCTTTGAACAAGTGGCTCATTTATTGAAGTGACCCTCAGCTTCAATTCTGCCACCTGGCTGTTTAACTCATTTATTTGTTTCTCTCTTTCTTCTGCAGGGGATTTATAAGACATCATATTATTATAAAGGCTCTCTTTTTCTTTCTCCACCTGAGTGATCTTGGGTGTTTGAATATGTTCCACTGTGGAAAGTTTTGACTTTTTCTTTAGGATAGCAATCTCATTATCTTTATCGTTTAGTAGGTTTTGGGCATGTGATACATCATTTGGATTTTCACCAATAGAAACTATTTTACTCTCCAACTCTATTATCCTTATCTTCCTTAACTTATTTTCTGTGTGCACTGATTGGACTACCTCGTTACAAATCATGTCATAGGTTTGTTGGAATAATTCCACTTTATCAAGCTTCTGAAAATGTGAGAAGTGTACCTCATATTCCTCTGCTCTCCAATATTTTATGGAAGTTGGCTGAGGAGTCATAGGGCTCAGGAATGAAATTCTCATTGAATCCCTCTAGTGATCTGCTACTGTCATCAACCTTTTCCTCAGTGGATCATAATTTTTCTTATTTATTTTCATAATTAGATCTGCATTCTTCTCCCTGACCTCCCAGTACTTATGCTTAAGATCTGTTTTAACTATGGGCGGGCCTGATGGTGATGGATCATTTTGTAACTATTGTGGAATCAGAAATTCTGTAGATGGGTAGTGGACATATGTAATTGATGCATCATGTTTATCATCCTCTTGTTGCTTCTTATCCCCTATTTCTTCTGTAGTTACCTCTTGTACTTCATCCCCTTGTCCTACCAATGCCAACTCTGATGATTCTTCAACTCTGGGCCTTTTACTTTGAGGTTCATAATCAATATACATGCTATCTATCCCTCTTTTGTGAGTTTGTTGCAATTTTGCAGCCTATTCTTCATCAATTTCCTTCAAAACAAGTGCTACCTCCTCCCAGTATTCTTTATTGGATATTCTCTCCCACCTTGGGTTGGGGATATGATGATAAGTAGAATTATTGTTTACTTCTCTTTTGCTTGAAATGATGTGGTGAGGATCATATATTCCTGCTTCATATTGTTCCAGGACAAACTATTTCAAGCCATTCTCCATGTATTCTAGGGAATTTAGCCCTCTGATCAGAAAATGACCCACTTCCTGTGGTAATTTATAGGTCCTGGTATGCTTGTGGCGTACAAAATGAAAAAAATCAGAATAAAATATTTTCCTAACATAGTCCATGGAAAATATTCTTGGTGTCAGAAAAATTAGTAACTTATAGGGTTTCTCTTCAAATCCATAGATCCTTATGATAGTATGGTGTTCATACATAAACTAGTCTCCAAATTTGGTATGTGGACTAAGTTGTACAAGTGTTATGTTTTCAAGGAACATTCTAGGAGGGGATGCATCATGTAGCAGGGAGTATGTTACCTTCATTATATTATTAGTAAATGCATAGAAATTAGGATTCCCTAGTTTTCTCAGAAAAAAAGATCATTCCATTCATATGCAGGCAGGGAATTTCCACTAACATTCGTCTTCATCAGGCCTAATTCACTGAATGCTTCCTAGTTCTGATGTACAAAGAGGAAAAACAAGAATGATGGATACCTAAATATTTTTAGAGATATCATCTCAATCAGCTGAGAAATAATGTTTCTAGAAATGTAGTCACAGTAATCAAGGGGATGTGGTATTTATCTGGGAGCAGGGTTCAACACCATCAGGACTCCTAAGACTACATCACTCATTGAGAATTCATTTTCATATCCCGGAATGGTGTTTATTAACGAGATCTTTTTTCGGGTAGCTTCATTGAAAAACTAGGTTGAGTAGGGAAGAGGCTTAGGGTCTGCTATAAATTCATGGGTGTAATGTTGAGCCATGAAGGTTTCCATGCTTCCTGGGGTGAGGGATTTGTAAGAAGAGGCTAATTTGTGTTCATCCAAGGGAAGGAGGATTTGATTTTCAAGGAAACAAAGCATGGAGGTTATTTCCTAGAGGACAAGGAACATATTACCTTTTTTTATCAGGGATGAGGATCTTTTTACTACTGACATCAAAGCAAATAGAGAACCAAACGAAAAATTCTGGGAAATAAACAGAGTGAGGAAAGACGACCCTGGCCAGGTGGGTATCCTAGAGGTGAATTGGGTCCCATCCTGTAGCGGATTGGGTTCTAGCTTCTCTGAGGGTGGCTAGCAGGTTGGACCTGGTGATAATTGGGTCATATATATCTGCATGGAGATCAATTACCTGGTCATCCTCGGACAATTGTGAGGTTTGGCAGATGTGTAGACCTATGAGGCCATAATTGAGGTGGGTAAAAAATCGGTAAGTATTTTTAATTAAGTATTTTACTAGGTTACTGTGCAGTAGAGTGGTAGGGTACACCGTCTATGTTTTAAGACTATTAATTTAATCTATGTTTTATTGGTTTATTTTATGTAGGGGAAAAACACAGTGGTTGTAAGGTAATTGATAGGTTCATAGGGCAAGGAACTTACCAGTGTATTCACTTTTCGGTCAACATATGTCGTGACGGGTGACAGGGCATGATACTTTTGTAGGGGGTGGCTCCAGCTTCATCATCAACCGTAGACAGAATGGCTAACAAGTTTAGTGATGCGGATAAGCACCAGACAGAATCCCCTTGGGGATTGTGCCTGTGCATGTTAAAGATGTCATTTGAGGAAAACGTGGAGCGCCACCTCACCTCCTTGCATAGTTAGGGGGGAAACCATCCCTGGATTCCAACCATTGTATCGGGTTGCGAAAAATGGTTTTGGAAACACCTTTTCCCACCCGCAATCTATCATTTTCTGCCATGTGTCCTCCATGGTTTTTAAATTGTGGGTCGATGCCTCATATTATTCTGCCCCCATTTTTTTTGAGTCCTTTCACTCTCTGTCGTAAATCTGATGATGTGAAAGATGTGCCTGATCTTGATTAACTGCCGGGTAGCTAATGTAGTGTGATTTCCATATCAGGCATTGATCTGATGATCTGAAAAGTGCACAATGGTTCCTTAAACCTACACTAACTTGCAAGTGGGCCTTCAACCTAAACCGTTTATTTGACCCCATGTTGGCTCATCTCAATTTTATGTTGAGATGTCATTTGAGGAAAACGTGGAGAACCACCTCACCTCTTTGCACAACTGGGGTCTAGGGGGGAAACCATCCCTAGTTTCCAACCACTGTATTAGGTCGCGAAAAGTGGTTTTGGAAACACCTTTTCCCGATGCATAATCTATCATTTGCCTCCACACGTCCTCCATGGTTTTTTAAATTATGGGTCGATGCCTCATATTATACCATGCCCATATTTTCTGAGCGCTTTCACTCTCTGTCATCGATATGACGATGTGAAAGATGGGTCTAATCTTGATTATCTGTTGGGCAATTAATGCCATGCGCTTTCCATCTCAGCCATTCATCTGATGATCGGAAAAGTGCATGACGGATCATTAAACCTCAACTGACTTGCAAGTGCGCATTCAACCTAAATTGATGATCTGATCGCGTCCTAGCTCATCTCGACCATCGAAAAATAAGTGTCTGTCGCATAGTGCCCTGGTCATCGGCTAGGGTCCTATGTAGTTGATGCTCTAGCGCCTCTGCTTAATATTTTAAGCGCTCGGTCCTATTGGCATAAAATTGTAGGATCCCTAAGGCTTACTTACCTTATACTTTTTAATCCTTCTTTGGACTCCAAACCTCATGAACTATTTACCCAATCTTCTTAGGTACTTGGGACAAAAATAGTGCTAACAATGGGGTCCCCTTGTGTAGATATTTTGTACCTTGTCCCAGCTCTTTAGCTGATGAACACTTTCCAAATTTATCTTTCACGTGATCAGATAGTCCATGCAAGATGATATCCATTTCCATTGCATTATTATTTCTTAACTCCTTCCTGGCTGTAGTTTTTGGTGGTCTCTTTGGAGCGATGTAACCATTCACAATAGCTTTCCAGATATCAAAACCTTGTGCCTGTAAATGGAGTCTCATCCTTATAATCCAATGATCAAAATTTGATCCATAGAACATTCGAACCCCATCAGAGAGTAGATACTTTCATGTTCATCCATGTGCTCTAGAGATCTTCATTCCAACTATCAGACTCTCTTGAAGGAATTGACTCTAATACCAATTATTGGAAATACTAAGAGGGGGGTGAATTAGTATTTAGCACTTTTTAACACTTTTAACCTTAAGTAAAACATGTAACATAAGCCATTAAAAGTGTCATTCACCATCACATAACATCATACACAATGCACAAGATATTTAACGTGGATCTGTAACCCAAACAAGAGAAAAACACATAATGTTTTTCTTATATAAAAATAACAATATTACATTCATAGGAAGCACCCCAACACCAATTGGAAGGAGGCACCAACCCCCTAATTTATAAGATCCAAATTGAAGGAAGATCCAAATCCTTGATTTACCAGCACCAACTGGAAGGAGGCTCCAACCCCCTAATTTATAGGCTCCAACCTTAAGGAAGCTCCAACTCCTCAATTTACTAGCTCCAACTAGAAGGAGGCTAAAACCCCTTGTTAGCACTAGAATTGTGCTAAACATTCGGAGGGGTCCAGACCATGAAGAAATGAGCGGGGTCTAAATTCCTTGAGGCATATGACCATTTAAGATGCAAATCAAGCTTTTCAAGCATTCATTCCTAAGTCTAAGATGAAATAATGCTAAGTTCAAGCCCATCACTTAGGGGCCTTTCATAACCACTCCATGCACCCGCCACATCAACAACCAAGTCCCGAAAATTCAAATTGCAAGAAGAAATCCAAATTCAAAATTCAAATTGCAAGAAGAAATCCAAATTCAAAATTCAATGTGATATTATATGAAGGGCGGGCTTGTTTTTACCGAAAATGATTGTTTTAGTCATCATTTGGCTTAAGCTGTCTCCCCCAAACCAGGAGGAATTTCGAGAAACTAAGAGAGGTTTTTATCCATAACGGACCAATCTACAATACCCTCTCTCAAAATTTACACAGGTGTCACGGTTTAGGAGAACAGAAGGGTTCTTCAGAGGGTAATTTTCCAGAAATTACATTTACACCCTGAGTCATCAACTTCCGTTGCAGATCTCGGACAACTGGAGGCGAATTAGAGGAAATGGAGACATAGGTTTTCTCGGAAACATGCCCATTCAAAAAAACCTCCTTCAGTTTCTTAACATGTGTCTTCATTTGAGTTATACAGTCGGGGCACTGAAAGGTAGTTTCAGCAGTCCGCGGCCGAAAATGAGCAAAAATGGTTGGAACCGACTCCCAGGTTGTTGAATCTTCTTGTGCAGGTGTCCATACAGTTGTAACAGCTTCCTATTGAGATATCTCGACCCTAGGTCCAAATAGATCTATAAAATAAATGTAATAGAAGAAAAATGGGTTGGAAAATCATTTGGCTGAGGCCTGGGGGAGCTCGGCTCTATTTTGAGACATTTTCTTGAATATATTTGTAGTGCTGAAGATGGATTTTCGCAGAGATTCCTATGTAATTGGTTCTTGTAGTCTGTTCTTTCTTCTTTCTCCTGTGAAGTGTATATCTTTCATTGTTATTTCCAGTCTGTAAATATTTCTTCATACTTAGTGCAGTGTTATAGTTAAGTAGAATTCATACAAATTATGCTCTGTTTATCTCATTCCAAGTATTTCACAAATGTTTTCTACTAATGTTGGTACAGGATTAATTATTGTATGCCTTGTATCGATGGATTGTTTCTTTCTCTTCTATTTCACCAATTAAAATCACTTTGACTACATGTTGTTTGCTACCTTGCCCCTGTTTAAATGCATCCGCAAAGCATTTGTAAATAAATGTTCATAGTTTGTTTGATTTGACTCCATTGCCCAATAGTTTTCCTTATGATTTTCTCTCCAAACAGTTTAAACCATTTTGTTTCCAGCAGAAATTTGATCTTCTGTGTATGTGGTAATTGAATATCTTGAATGATGAATGCTGGTGTACATTTTCATTGTTGATGCCTTTGATTATTTCCAGTTTTCATGAGTTTATAGAGAGATCCCTCTTTGTTTGAGTTGGGTTAGTAGCACAAGCTAAATATTGGTTAGTGGTTACCCCGAATTGCTTTCTCTCACAACCTTGGGGGTTAATTTGGGTGTTAACAAATTGGAGTCGTTGGTGGGGAGCGATTGTCTTATCATCCCTAGGAGAACGACAAAGGTTTCAGATCTGAATGTTGATGGTGAACAGCAGTTAGACATTAAGAAGGTTGTATCATTCACCTGGCAACTCCACTCAGCAAAATTTCAGTATGAAGGTGACTCCACTGGGAAGATCGGTGACCTTATATCAAAATTGAGATGTTGAAGGTCTCATGACGACTCCACATTAAAGAAATCCAGTGTTTCATTATTTCACAGGCTGGTCTCCTCAGTCTTAAATCATAATTTGTAGCTCTAGTTTTTCAAGATGGATTCATTATCAAGAAGGTATGCTCCCATGAACAGAGCTCACATCCCTGGTTTTCCAAATCCTATTCCTAAAGTAGATTGGAAAACCTGTTTACCTAAATTTAAAGATCAGAAAGGAGAAGATGCTACGATTCATTTGATTAGATTTCATATGCATATACATGAGCTTGGATATGGATTGCCTGAGGACTATTTGATGAAAATGTTTATGGAAACATTAGAAGAGAATGCAAATTCATGGTATGAGGGATTACCATCAGCAAGTTTGTGTTCCCTTGAGGATTTTCACATAGTATTTCGTGAGCATTTTAAAAATCAGTACCCTTCCTTACTTCTAGTTCAAGATTGTTGCATGCATGTTAGAGGTTTCATTGAAAATTTAGAAAACATGTATGGTGATGATGAATTTATGGATGAAGAGATTTTAGAAGTGTTGCATGAAAATCCATTCTATAAAGAGGAAATGCAACATAAATGCCATGACACTCAAGACACCCTCCAACAGACACTAGTTTCTCCTATGATAGTGAATGAAGAAGGACAACATACTGCTGAAAGTCATAGGCCCTTGCCTAAATATGATGAAAGTTTGCAGCCCTCTTGCCATTCTTTATGTAACCAAGCTAGTGATGAAAGTAGCCAATCAATTGTCTCTGCTCCTTGTCCATTTTCTGATTTAGACATTCAAGAAAGAAATGCTATCTCAAATTCCTTTGAAAGTCAAGTTGATATTTTTGTTGAATTGAAGGAAGGGGAAGAAGCCATAGAAGAAGCTAGTTGTCATAACACTCAAGGAAACTTTCAGAATGTAGTTTCTCTTTTGGATAAAAGTGAAGATGGCGGTGTCCTTGATGTAGAACATGTACAACAGTTTTGTCAAACCTCATTTGATGAGAAAAAAGATCAGTCTTCTTAGTCAACTCTTTCTTCATGCCTTTCATTTTCAGAATTTTTGTGTCAAGAAGAATTTGTTTCACTTGATTTTGTTGAAGAAAACAATGATGTCTCTATTGGATTGCATGTAGAAGAACAAGTTTTAAATTCTGAAAATTGGGATGAAGTTGCTGATATTTCACTTGAAAGTTGTCCTGAGAACTCCCTTAAGGAATCCCTTGAAAAATGGGTGGACAATGTGCAAGAAAGTTTACAGTTTGGGAAGCCCTCTCATGACAAACAAATAACAGAATTTTTTGAAAGATTTCATGCTTTTTATGACCCTGTAGGTGAATATGTGGAAAGGTTTTTCAGTTTAAATTTGCAGCCATATTCTATGTCATTGACTGATTTCAAGCACAGTGAAGGAGTAAATTTGTTCAACCATTTGCTGCAGTGGATTTATTGGCATTTTTGTGTCATCTGATTGAGCAGAGAAGTTTGGCATCTTAGGGTAGGAAGCTAGTTTGAATAAGCTCACAATGAGCATCTTTTCAGTAATTTCTAGTTAGTTTTCGGAATGTACAGTTTCAGTTTTCAGATTTAAAGTTTTCAGTTCATATTTCCAATGGCTAAGTTTAGAATGGCAGCCACATACTAGGGTAGTGTCAAGGTTTTGCATGCTTGGCAGAACATAAAAAGTTTTGCAGCAGTTTAACAAGCAAAATAAGATTAAAAGAAGACTTTGAAAAAGTAAAAGGAAAAAATATGACTTTATAAACCTATATTGGAAATGAGAATAAAGTTTGACTTTTATAAAGGGCCAAAGTTTGAATTTTTTATGGAAGCAAAACATTCAAAATTTTATGAGTGGTTCAAAGGCCTTAATTAAAATCAAGGCAAAAGGTATATCGGGCCCATCCCACACCCTCAGCACTGAGAGTTAACCAAGAGGCCAGCAGCAAAGCCCAAAGGGGCCTACACGTATCATCCAAGCGCCAAGCTCACTAGCACACTTTCCTTTGTTACTAAGTATATGTGAAATAAAGTGGTGTATATAAAGGCCAAGAGTTACCTTTTCCCCTTGCATGTGGGATAAATCCTAGGAGTCAAAAAATGAAAAGACAAAAAAGTTTTACAATGCAAATGATTGAATGCACCCAGCAGCTCGGGAGGACATTCAACCTAGAAATCATAAAAGAAGTTGAAGGGCGAATTGAAGATTGGATCAATAGGGAATATCTAGAATTCGTTGTTGTCGTCAAGGAGACCTTGGCAAAGAGCAGAAAATAGTCTATCTCAAATATTAAATTGGATCTCCATGCCGGCCACACAGAAGATGAACCAATTACTCCGATTGGTATAAGAAATGTCCATTCCTCCCACTATCTTCCATCTCGTCCAGTATTCGATTCAACAGACCATAATACTTGTCCTAGGCCACTGATCAATTCAATTGATCAAGCAGTTCTCAAATTGCAGGGAAAGGGTTTGCTAGTTGAAGAAATGATGCCAAAATCAGATAGGATCGTAGTCAAAATTGCACCTATCGGTTCGGGTTGCCCAGCGAGGACTAGCTTTAGAGCACATTACAAAGTAGAAGCAGGCAGTGTGTCAAACCTTTTTGGTGATAATAATTCCGCTCCGGATGCAGCGTCCTGACGATTGGCTCTACGCATCAAATCCTCAGAGATTCCACACCTGCAAAACCTCACCATCTCTACGCTCAGTCCGATTATGTTTGTTTTGAAGGTCGTAGGTGGTGTGCAAAGGTCTAGGCATGGTCAGCCGTCAGATCTGGAAAGGAATGAAATCCATGGTCCACACTCTCGGCACAATTTTAACATGCACAAAAAAATACATTTCTCAAATCTGCGCCATTTCGGTACGAGCCCCACCTTTCAACAATGGCGATCTGGGCTTGAAGATATTCAATGGCTCTAATAAATAGCGCAAATCTTACTTGTGCAGTGAAATGGCAGGTCCAACATCTGTGCGGTGTGGTTAGCGTTTAAAGAGTAGTCCGCCGAAAAATTGGATTACGCCGAAGTTGAGTTGATTTCTGAATACGTTGCCGATTTTCTTTAATTAAAGAGGTTGAGCTGCATCCAACGCAGGAAGTTGTTCGGATTCCGCCAGTTCGATTTAGGACCAGTATTTTCACTCTAGTATGCTTCACACCATTTCCTCTTGTCGCCTTCAAAGAGCCAAGATAAGACTAAGGCTCTGTTGGGAGCCAGATAGTAGTGTTTTCACAATAAACGTTTAGGGTTCGATCTCATGCTGCCAAAGGAAGCAACGTTGTCAAAGATCTTAAGGTCGTGCGTGTGGAATTGTTGGAACTTCAGACGGTTGAAAGAGAGAACGTTTTTTATTCAGGGCATGAAGAATTTGACCGTAGTAAGGTTTTTTGTCTACCAAATGACTCATATGATTGAGTTCACATTAAGTGCTACATCTCATCTCCAGGTCTGGGCTCTCAGCTTGTCACACTCAAAGTTACCAGTCCTCTTTATGAGAAGGCATTTCAATCTACATGGAGAGGTGGAGATATCCTCATGCGTGCAGTTGGATTTTTCTACACTCTCTTCTGAAAATTACTATGGTATTATTTCTTATGAAACTCTCTACGATTCTCTCTTTGCACCACGTCCTCGCTGGGCAGAGTTTCCTATTTTTATTAGAGTCAAAGTTAGCAGTAGGAATGCTTCCTTTATCTGCGAATTCTTAAAGCATGTTGTAGGTCCAATCTAGAGTAGCTCCCAGCATGGGTGTGCAAAGGAGCAAGGCCAAGTCTCAAAATGCACTTAAAAAGGTTTTCGCTCAGTAGCATCTATAAAGAGTATTCAATAGCCAAGACAAATGCTAATTGGTATTGGCACAGGTGCCAGCTATAAAGAGAAATTGAATTTTGTACTAGATAAAGGGATTATAAATATGGTGCGGATATAAGTGGTAACATATTTTCTCTGCAAGTTATTTGTCATGATGGTCGTCACAAAAGAAAGAGAGGGGAACCATTTGGTGCAAATTAATGGTGATGTAATAACAAGAAGATTTTAATTGAATCATTTAAATCATTTGTCCAGTATCATGAGAAATATTGAGCAATGCATAGAGAAGTTGTCGTGACAGAGTCCGAGTCATTGGTTGACTGAATTTACAAAGATCTTAATGAGGGCGGTGATTGTTCGATGCTTAGTACCCTTGTGGAAAGACCCTGATTGTTGTTTCTTTCAGTGGGTAGAATATTGTGCATTTAATCATCTTTAGAATCTACTTCATAAAGCCATTGAGGGGTTTTGAGATAGTGTAGCATGGTTTCCTTCATTGGATATGAGTTCAAGGCTATCTGAGCTAGTTGGTGTTGTTGCTTGTTGCATTCCTAATTCTGCAGTGCAAGATCCTCATTTAGGTGTTTCAAGCAAGATGTCAGGTATCAGATTTTCAGCTGCAGCAGAGCAGGTTTGTTTTTAGTGGCAGTATAAGTTCATTTGCAGGATCATAAAGGGCTATAGGTCACAGGGTGCAAGTTTCAGTTCAAAATTGGGAGTCTCCCAATGGATCGGGCACTTGGTCTAAGTGGTTCTTTGCTACCTCGTAGGGAGGATAGCATCCCCGATGTGGAGCTAGTTGTTAGCACCAGAATTGTGCTAAATATTTGGAAGGGTCCAGACCATGAAGAAATGACCAGGGTCTAAATTTCTTGAGGCATATGACCATTTAAGATGCAAATCAAGCTTTTCAAGCATTCATTCCTAAGTCTAAGATGAAATAATGCTAAGTTCAAGCCCATCACTTAGGGGCCTTTCATAACCACTCCATGCACCCGCCACTTCAAAAACCAAGTCCAAAAAATTCAAATTGCAAGAAGAAATCCAAATTCAAAATTCAATGTGATATTATATGAAAGGCGGGCTTGTTTTTACCGAAAATGGTTGTTTTAGTCATCATTTGGCATAAGCTGTCTCCTCCAAACCAGGAGGAATTTCGAGAAACTAAGAGAGGTTTTCTCCATAATGGACCAATCTACAATACCCTCTCTCAAAATTTATACAGGTGTCACGGTTTAGGAGAACCAAAGGGTTCTTCAGAGGGTAATTTTCCAGAAATTATGTTTACACCCTAAGTCATCAACTTCCATTGCAGATCCCGGACAACTGGAGGCGAATTAGAGGAAATGGACACATAGGTTTTCTCGGCAGCATGCCCATTTAAAAAAACCTCTTTCAGTTTCTTAATTGGTGTCTTCATTTGAGTTATACAGTCGGGGCACCGAAAGGCAGTTTCAGCAGTCCGCGGCCGGAAATGAGCAAAAATGGTTGGAACCGACTCCCAGGTTGTTGAATCTTCTTGTGCAGGTGTCCATACAGTTGTAACAGCTTCCTATTGAGATATCTCGACCCTAGGTCCAAATAGATCTATAAAATAAATGTAATAGAAGAAGAATAGGTTGGAAAATCATTTGGCTGAGGCCTAGGGGAGCTCGGCTCTGTTATGAGACATTTTCTTGAATATATTTGTAGTGCTGAAGATGGATTTTCACAGAGATTCCTGTGTAATTGGTTCTTGTAGTCTATTCTTTCTTCTTTCTCCTGTGAAGTGTATATCTTTCATTGTTATTTCCAGTCTGTAAATATTTCTTCATACTTAGTGCAGTGTTATAGTTAAGTAGAATTCATACAAATTATGCTCTGTTGATCTCATTCCAAGTATTTCACAAATGTTTTCTACTAATGTTGGTACATGATTCATTGTTGTATGCGTTGTATCGATGGATTGTTTCTTTTTCTTCTGTTTCACCAATTAAAATCACTTTGACTACAAGTTGTTTGCTACCTTGCCTCTGTTTAAATGCATTCGCAAAGCGTTTGTAAATAAATGTTCAGAGTTTGTTTGATTTGACTCCATTGCCCAATAGTTTTCCTTATGATTTTCTCTCCAAACAGTTTAAACCATTTTGTTTCCAGCAGAATCTGATCTTCTGTGTATGTGGTAATTGAATATCTTGAATGATGAATGCTGGTGTACGTTTTCATTGTTGACGCCTTTGATTATTTCCAATTTTCATGAGTTTATAGAGAGATCTCTCTATGTTTGTGTTGGGTCAGTAGCACAAGCTAAAGATTGGTTAGTGGTTACCCCGAATTGCTTTCTCTCACAACCTTGGGGGTTAATTTGGGTGTTAACAAATTGGATTCGTTGGTGGGGAGCGATTGTCTTATCATCCCTGGGAGAACGACAAAGGTTTTAGATCTAAATGTTGATGGTGAACAGCAGTCAGACATTAAGAAGGTTGTATCATTCACCTGGCAACTCCACTCTGCAAAATTCCAGTATGAAGGTGACTCCACTGGGAAGATCGATGACCTTATATCAGAATTGAGATGTTGAAGGTCTCATGGTGACTCCACATTAAAAAAATCCAGTGTTTCATTATTTCACAGGCTGGTCTCCTCAGTCTTAAATCATAATTTGCAGCTCCAGTTTTTCAAGATGGCTTCATTATCAAGAAGGTATGCTCCCATGAATAGAGCTCACTCCCTGGTTTTCCAAATCCTATTCCTAAAGTAGATTGGAAAACCTGTTTACCTAAATTTAAAGATCAGAAAGGAGAAGATGTTGCGATTCATTTGATTAGATTTCATATGCATATACATGAGCTTGGATATGGATTGCCTGAGGACTATTTGATGAAAATGTTTATGGAAACATTAGAAGAGAATGCAAATTCATGGTATGAGGGATTACCGTCAGCAGGTTTGTGTTCCCTTGAGGATTCTCACACAGTATTTCATGAACATTTTAAAAATCAGTACCCTTCCTTGCTACTAGTTCAAGATTGTTGCATGCATGTTAGAGGTTTCATTGAAAATTTGGAAAACATGTATGGTTATGATGAATTTATGGATGAAGAGATTTTAGAAGTGTTGCATGAAAATCCATTCTATAAAGAGGAAATGGAACATAAATTCCATGACACTCAAGACACTAGTTTCTCCTGTGATAGTGAATAAAGAAGGACAACATACTGCTGAAAGTCATAGGCCCTTGCCTAAATATGATGAAAGTTTGCAGCCCTCTTGCCATTATTTATGTAACCAAGCTAGTGATGAAAATAGCCAATTGATTGTCTCTGCTCCTTGTCCATTTTCTGATTTAGACATTCAAGAAAGAAATGCTATCTCGAATTCTTTTGAAAGTCAAGTTGATATTTTTGTTGAATTAAAGGAACGGGAAGAAGCCATAGAAGAAGCTAGTTGTCATAACACTCAAGGAAACTTTCAGAATGTAGTTTCTCTTTTGGCTAAAAGGGAAGATGGCGGTGTCCTTGATGTAGAACATGTACAACAGTTTTGTCAAACCTCATTTGATGAGAAAAAAGATCAATCTTCTTAGTCAACTCTTTCTTCATGCCTTTCATTTTCAGAATTTTTGTATCAAGAAGAATTTGTTTCACTTGATTTTGTTGAAGAAAACAATGATGTCTCTGTTGGATTGCATGTAGAAGAACAAGTTTTAAATTCTGAAAATTGGGATGAAGTTGCTGATATTTCACTTGAAAGTTGTCTCGAGAACTCCCTTCAGGAATCCCTTGAAACATGGATGGACAATGTGCAAGAAATTTTACAGTTTAGGCAGCCCTCTCATGACAAACCAATAACAGAATTTTTTGAAAGATGTCATGCTTTTTATGACCCTGTAGGTGAATATGTGGACAGGTTTTTCAGTTTAAATTTGCAGCCATATTTACACCTTGAAAATGAAAGGTATCATTGTTTTCTGAGGCTGCCATATTCTATGTCATTGACTGATTTCAAGCACAGTGAAGGAGTAAATTTGTTCAACCATTTGCTACAGTGGCTTTATTGGCATTTCTGTGTCACCTGATTGAGCAGAGAAGTTTGGCATCTTAAGGTAGGAAGCTAGTTTGAATAAGCTCACAATGAGCATCTTTTCAGCAATTTCTAGTTAGTTTTTGGAATGTACAGTTTCTGTTTTCATATTTAAAGTTTTCAGTTAATATTTGCAAAGGCTCAGTTCAGTATGGTGGCCACATACCGGGGCAGTGTCAAGGTTTTGCATGCTTGGCAGAACATAAAAAAATTTGCAGTAGTTTAACAAGCAAAAGAAGATTAAAAGAAGACTTTGAACAAGAAAAAGGAAAAAATTTGACTTTATAAACCTATATTGGAAATGAGAACAAAGTTTGACTTTTATAAAGGGCCAAAGTTTGAATTTTTTATGGAAGCAAAAGTTTCAAAATTTTATGAGTTGTTCAAAGGCCTTAATTAAAATCAAGGCAAAAGGCATATCGGGCCCAACCCACACGCTCAGCACTGAGAGTTAACCAAGAGGCCAGCAGCAAAAGCCCAAAGGGGCCTGCATGTATCATCCAAGCGCCAAGCTCACTAGCACACTCTCCTTTGTTACTTAGTATATGTGAAATGAAGTGGTGTATATAAAGGCCAAGAGTTACCTTTTCCCCTTGCATGTGGGATAAATCCCAGGAGTTAAAAAATGAAAAGACAAAAAATTTTTACAATGCAAATGATTAAATGCACCCAGCAGCTCGGGAGGACATTCAGCCCAGAAATCATAAAAGAAGTTGAAGGGCGAATTGAAGATTGGATCAATAGGGAATATCCAGAATTCGTTGTTGTTGTCAAGGAGACCTTGGCAAAGAGCATAAAATAGTCTATCTCAAATATTAAATTGGATCTCCATGCCGGCCACGCAGAAGATGAACCAGTTACTCTGATTGGTATGAGAAATTTCCATTCCTCCCACTATCTTCCATCCCGGCCAGTATCCGATTCAACAGATCGTAATACTTGTCCTAGGCCATCGATCAATTCAGTTGATCAAGCAGTTCTCAAATTGCAAGGAAAGGGTTTGCTAGTTGAAGAAATGACGCCGAAATCAGACAAGATTGCAGTCAAATTTGCACCTATCGGTTCGGGTTGCCCAGCGAGGACTAGTTTCAGAGCACATTACAAAGTAGAAGGAGGTCGTGTGTCAAACCTTTCTGGTGATAATAATTCCGCTCCGGATGCAGCGTCCTGACGATTGGCTCTACGCATCAAATCCTCCGAGATTCCACACCTGCAAAACCTCACCATCTCTACGCTCAGTCCGATTATGTTTTTTTTGAAGGTCGTCGGTGGTGTGCGAAGGTCTAGGCATGGTTAGCCGTCGGATCTGGAAAGGAATGAAATCCATGGTCCACACTCTCGATGCGATTTTAACATGCATGGAAAAATACATTTCTCAAATCTGCGCCATTTCGGTACAAGCCCCACCTTTCAACGGTGGCGATATGGGCTTGAAGATATTCAACGGCTCTAATAAACAGCGCAAATCTTACTTGTGCATTGAAATGGCAAGTCCAAAATCTGTGCAGTGTGGTCAGTGTTTAAAGAGTAGTCCGTCGGAAAAGTGGATTACGCCGAAGTTGTGTTGATTTCTGAATACGTTGCCGGTTTTCTTTAATTAAAGAGGCCGAGCTGCATCCAATGCAGGAAGTGGTTTAGATTCCGCCAGTTCGCTTTAGGACTAGTGTTTTCGCTCTAGTATGCTTCACACCGTTGCCTCTCGTCGCCTTCAAAGAGCCAAGATCAGAGCAAGGCTCTGCTGGAAGCCAGATAGCAGCGTTTTCACAATAAACATTTAGGGTTCGAGCTCATGCTTCCAAAGGAAGCAACATTGTCAAAGATCTTAAGGTCATGCATGTGGAATTGTTGGAACTTCAGACGGTTGAAAGAGAGCACGTTTTTTATTCAGGGCATGAAGAATTTGACCGTAGTAAGGTTTTTTTGTCTACCAAATGACTCATATGATTGAGTTCAAATTAAGTGCTACGTCTCATCTCCAGCTCTGGGCTCTCAGCTTGGCACACTCAAAGTTATCAGTCCTCTTCATGAGAAGGCGTTTCAATCTACATGGAGAGGTGGAGACATCCTCATGCGTACAGTTGTATTTTTCTGCTCTCTCTTCTGAAAAATTGCTATGGTATTATTTCTTATGAAACTCTCTACGATTCTCTCTATGCACCACGTCGTCGCTAGGCAGAGTTTCCTATTTTTATTAGAGTCAAAGTTAGCAGTAGGAATGTTGCCTTTATCTGCGAATTATTAAAGCAAGCTCGAGGTCCAATCTGGAGTAGCTCCCAACATGGGTGTGCAAAGGAGCAAGGCCAAGTCTCAAAATGCACTTAAAAAGGTTTTCGCTCAGTAGCAAGTAGAAAGAGTATTCAATAGCCAAGACAAATGCTAATTGGTATTGGCACAGGTGCCATCTATAAAGAGATATTGAATTATGTACTAGATAAAGGGATTATAAATATGGTGCAGATATAAGTGGTAACATATTTGCTCTGCAGGTTATTTGTCATGATGGTCGTCACAAAAGAAAGAGAGGGGAACCATTTGGTGCAAATTAATGGTGATGTTAATAACAATAAGATTTTAATTGAATCATTTAAATCATTTGTCCAGGATCATGAGAAATATTGAGCAAGGGATAGAGAAGTTGTTGTCACAGAGTCTAAGTCATTGGTTGACTGAATTTACGAAGATCTTAATGAGGGTCGTGATTGTTCGATGCTCAGTA
This sequence comes from Larix kaempferi, assembly GCA_027924585.1. Classification (NCBI taxonomy): domain Eukaryota; kingdom Viridiplantae; phylum Streptophyta; class Pinopsida; order Pinales; family Pinaceae; genus Larix; species Larix kaempferi. Next base: position 16,531,491 of record BSBM01000435.1, read on the forward strand.
CCCTTGTGGAAAGACCCTGATTGTTGTTTCTTTCAGTGGGTAGAATATTATGCATTTAATCATCTTTAGAATCTACTTCATAAAGCCATTGAGGGGTTTTGAGATAGTGTAGCATGGTTCCCTTCATTGGATATGAGTTCAAGGCTATCTGAGCTACTTGCTGTTGCCACTTGTTGCATTCCTAATTCTGCAGTGTAAGATCCTCATTTAGGTGTTTCAAGCAAGATGCTAGGTATCATATGTTCAGCTGCAGTAGAGAAGGTTTGTTTTCAGTGGCAGTATGAGTTCAGGTGCAGGATCAAAAAGGGCTACAGGTCACAGGTTGCAGGTTTCGGTTCAAAATTGGGAGTCGCCCAATGGATCTCGCACTTGGTCTATGAGGTTATTTGCTAGATCGCAAGGAGGATAGCATCCCCGAGTTGGAGCCAGTTGTTAGCACTAGAATTGTGCTAAACATTTGGAGGGGTCCAGACCATGAAGAAATGAGCGAGGTCTAAATTCCTTGAGGCATATGACCATTTGAGATGCAAATCAAGCTTTTCAAGCATTCATTCCTAAGTCTAAGATGAAATAATGCTAAGTTCAAGCCCATCACTTAGGGGCCTTTCATAACCACTCCATGCACCTACCACATCAGCAACCAAGTCCCGAAAATTCAAATTGCGAGAAGAAAGCCAAATTCAAAATTCAATGTGATATTATATGAAGGGCGGGCTTGTTTTTACCGAAAATGACTATTTTAGTCATTGTTTTGAAGAAGTTGTCTTCGCCAAATCGGGAGGAATTTCGAGAAACTGAGAGAGGTTTGTCTCCATAATGGACCAATCTACAATAACCTCTCTTAGAATTTACACGTGTCACAATTTGGGAGAACCAAAGGGTTCTTCAAAGGGTAATCTTACAGAAATTATGTTTACTCCCTGAGTCATCAACTTCCGTTGCAGATCCCGGCCAACTGGAGGCGAATTAAAGGAAATGGAGACATGGGTTTTCTCGGCAGCATGCCCATTTACAAAAAACCTCTTTCAATTTCTTAACATGTGTCTTCATTTGAGTTATACAGTCAGGGCACCGAAAGGCAGTTGCAATAGTCCACGGTCGGAAATGAGCAAAAATGGTTGGAACCGACTCCCAGGTTGTTGAATCTTCTTGTGCAGGTTTCCATACAGTTGTAACAGCTTCCTATTGAGATAGCTCAACCCTAGGGCCAAATAGATCTATAAAAGAAATTTAATAGAAGAAGAATAGGTTGGAAAATCATTTGGTTGAGGCCTAGGGGAGCTTGGCTCTGTTTTGAGACATTTTCTTGAATATATTTGCAGTGCTAAAGATGGATTTTCACAGAGATTCCTGTGTAATTGGTTCTTGTAGTCTGTTCTTTCTTCTTTCTCCTGTGAATTGTTATATCTTTCATTGTTATTTCCAGTCTGTAAATATTTCTTCATACTTGGTGCAGTGTTATAGTTAAGCAGAATTCATACAAATTATGCTCTGTTTATCTCATTCCAAGTATTTCACAAATGTTTTCTACTAAAGTTGGTACATGATTCATTATTGTATGCCTTGTATCGATGGATTGTTTCTTTCTCTTCTGTTTCACCAATTAAAATCACTTTGACTACAAGTTGTTTGCTACCTTTCCCCTATTTAAATGCATTCGCAAAGCATTTGTAAATAAATGTTCAGAGTTTGTTTGATTTGACTCCATTGCCCAATAGTTTTCCTTATGATTTTCTCTCCAAATAGTTTAAACCATTTTGTTTCCAGCAGAAATCTGATCTTCTGTGTATGTGGTAATTGAATATCTTGAATGATGAATGCTGGTGTACGTTTTCATTGTTGACGCCTTTGGGTATTTCCAGTTTTCATGAGTTTTATAGAGAGATCCCTCTCTGTTTGTGTTGGGTCAGTAGCACAAGCTAAAGATTGGTTAGTGGTTACCCCGAATTTCCTTCTCTCACAACCTTGGGGGTTAATTTGGGTGTTAACACCCCTGGTTTTCATAAGTTCCAACCTATAAAGAGGACTCCAATCCTCAGTAAAGTCCAACTTAGTAGTTTTACTAGGATGCCCCAACTCACTGAGATCACAAGCACCAACCTAAAGGAGACTTTAATTTCCTATCCTTGCCCCATCCTGCCACCCTGATATGAATAAGAAGAACAATATTCCACTGCCATTGTATCACTGTCTCCATCAACGTATACCTGTATCTATGTCCATGTACCTATATAACTGTCCCTGTACCTATATATGTCATTGTCACAATCATTGTATTGCTGTCACTATCACAATACATGTTTGTCACAATGACACAATCATTGTCTCTGTCGCAATGCCACAATCATTGTCTCTGTCGCAATGCCACAATAACTATCTCTGTCATAATTTCAACCTGTACATGCCTCAAATATGTTCTCCAAGAATGCAACAACTTCTTCCAAGATATATTTCAGATGTATAACAAGACCATAAAGATGCCTCCAAAGAGTGTAATCAAATCCCAAAATAATCACCAATAGACTTCATATATTTGCTCCTTCGAACCCTTACATCATAGACCTTATAGTACATTCCAAAAGAGGGATCTCATGCCAATAACATTACGATGGAATATTCCAATACAATCACCAATAATATATATGCCAACATCATCATAGGATGTGCTAAGATAATTACCAAGATCATCATTAAGTATGTTAATTCAATGTTCCAACAAGTTTGTGATTCTGATACTGTACGAGAAAGTTATACAAGATTTTGTCAACCTTCTTCTATTTATTTTTCATTGTCTCTGTCATTGTCACAAACCCTAACTTTCAACAAGTATAACTCTTAACATGTAATGAATAAAGATATGAAACTTTTACCACATATTCTTCAATATCTCTATGACATCTCTAAGGGTAATTCTCTGAAGGTTATGGATCAAAAGTTATAGTGAAAATACCAAACTAATGTGTTTAACGATGATTTTTGAGTCATTTAAAAGCCCTGATTTCCCAAGTTCATATCTTCGAAAAATATAGCGAACCAAGATCTGAAATTTTAACCATGTTCTCTTCAATATCTCTATTGCATCTCCTCCAAAGGGCACTATCTGAAACATTATGGATCAAAACTTATAAGGAAAATTCCAAATTGACATGTTTGAAGATTATTAAAAAACCCTAACTTTTTGAGGTCATATCTTCAAAACCATAGTAAATCAGCATATGAATATCTTACCATAGGCACTCACAAATATTGTCTCCATCCCATGAACATTTGACGTCTGAAAATCCCAAAAACAAAGATATACTAAAAATTCCAAGATGACCAGAAACAAAATAATAATAATAATAATAAAACAAGTAGATTTCATCACAAGATTTCATCTTCCACTAGAATTTTGGCCTTCTTCACTTCATATTTCCCTGAAATTTGACCCTCTACTCTTGTATTTGAGCTCTTCAATTTTCGATGATGAAAATGAAAATTTTCCTCTCTTATTGATACTACTCTAAGAGCCTTTAGCTTATTTTATGGCTACCATTTAAGAGACTATAGCTTTAGCTTGAGTAACTCTTGACCCTTTCTCATGAACTTGGAAGTGAACAACAAAGTGCAAAGGTATTTGGAAAATGACTTCCACAAATTACCCATTGGTAATTGGTGGTCCCGCGTCAAATCTAATTCTTCCTAATGTCAAGTTTTGATTGGATGTTGACTGTTTAAAAGGGAATGCTTTTTTTTGTCCTATATTTACATTTTATGAGGAGAATAAGTTTGCTATCAATTCCCAAGCAACCTTGCTAAACCTGTTCTAGTCAACCATACCCCCCTGAGCTACTAACTTCCAATGACCTTTAACCTTATGGGTAAATCTATTAACCAATATGTCTATTTAACCTTGTTTTTAGATGTTAAAATTTGTTTAAACCGTTTTAATTCAGTAAAATCTCAACCTAGCCCAGCACAGCTAAACCCTGCAATAAAACTTAAAATGGCATTTGTATCAAAACTTAAATCTTAGAAAGTAACCCAGATTCGTTAGTGATGAGCACATCATTGACCATCACACTGACATCTGTAATACTGTTATAACAGCCTCAGACCTAATTGCCACTCTTAAATAATCCAGAGCCCAAGCCATGGTTGGCTGGGATCCCCATCACCTTTGGGAGACAAATTTGGCAAGAGCTATCTGCCCCATATAGTCTATTTTCCTAAATTCATGACATGGTGCTCCATCAGATATTCACCTGGTAAAAATGACATAATAACTGTAGATTGCTCAAAAATAATCTGCACTATAAACAAATAAACTATTGTTAAGATGTTGTGTTTCCTAGAACACCAAATTCTTCTACCTTTAAATGAAAAAAACCTATCTATAGCATACGTATCCCACAAGCCCTTCGAAAGAATCCAATACATGTCTCACTATTTCGAGTAGGGGATTACAACCAATCCTCTACCTCCTCCATATGAAAATATTGTCTTCCATGAGAATGCTAGAGAGAAGATATCCCTAATTTGTACTTGGTTAGGTTATGTCAATGATTATATGGTTGATGAGGGAATTCTAGGTTTTCTCAGTTGTTTGAACCCACCTTTTTTTGTCATGCCTCATAAGTTTGACTTATGTGAATACTTATCCCAGGACATCAACACCTTATTGTCAGAGATTATTTCACTAGAAAGGTTTAGGTACCCTTCATATATGTTTTATATGTTCCTGTACCAAAATTCATAGTTCTATAGTGAGCTAAATATGCAAACTAAGGATGAAGTTGGAAATCCCTTGCCTGTATTTGAATGGAGAAATCTCATTCTCACAAAGCCAAGAAACCCAAATTATAAAGAGTTTGCCAATAAGTTCATGTCAATCACTTATTCTTTAATGCATGATGCTCCTCCTCCAAGGATGTTCCAAGAAAATAAGAATATTTTACAATTAAGCCCAAATACAAGAGTAGGGGACTGGTTATTGTGTGAATATTATACAGTTTTGAGGATCTATGGCTTTGAGGGAAAACCTTATAAGCTACCTTCATTCCTTACTCCTAGAGTATTTTCCATGGAATACACTAGGTAGAGGTTCATGTTTTACCACATGCATTGTGTTCATTTCAAACATCAAAGAGAATTCTTGTTTCTGAGTGATGTGGGGCCATTTATAATAAAAGGATTAAATGATCTACTATATATGGATGAATATCTACAATATATACATATGTTCCCAAGCCTCATTGGGAAATGATTGCAAATAAAGAGAGCTCGAATGAAGTCTCGGACATTTTGAATAATTTGCAAGAGCGGGAAGATGAAAATTTGTAGCAGGGCCAAAAAAGAGGAGTTGAAGTGCTCCAAATAAGCATGGATATAGATGGTGCTGATCAAGAGCCTCATAGAAAGAAGCCAAGAATAGAGCAAGATGAAGAATCAAAGAAAGCATTGGTCAAAGCAGAAGAAGGAGATGATATCCCAACAGAGTTGAAAGAATGAGGTGATGAAACAACTATAGGTCATAAAATATTTATCACCATTCACATTCATACATTATCCCTTTGTAGAATTTCTAATTCCTTGGAGCTCATAGACATCATCACCTATAACAGGCCCAATTCCAACAAAGTCAAATATTCAAAAGAAATACTTGGATATAAGAGATAAGAGTATGGGAGTGGTGAGAGATTTGAAGAAGCAAATAGATCCAACTGGTTAAAATTGCTTACAGTGGAATACCATACACGGGATAGTGCCTTAAATATGTCAGCAATCTACCCTTTAATGCCCATGCCTTCATCATTTAAAGACTAGAATGTTGATGAATATGAAGTCCACACTTCAAACATTATGGGAAATTAGATAAGTTGGATTTGTATAGACAAACTAGTGACATGATCTGAAAGGAGGTGGTTCAATCTGTGGTCATATAGTAAAATTTGAGAACAACATTGAATAAATTTGAACAGTTACTAAAGGAAAAGAGAATAGCATTCAAGGATAAATAGGTTTATATAAAAGAGCTTAAAAGCAAAGTTGTGTCCTTGGGAGTAAATCCAACTAACACTTCCCAAGCTCAGTATTTGTTGTAAAAAAAGGATAATGAGATTTCCCATCTCAGGAAGAAGTTAAATATGCCTAGAACTCAACCAGTGAAAACTCTTGAGCTGACCAAAATGAAGGAAGGAAAGGAGCACATATATGAGTGTATGCTAATATTTAAAAATTTGGCAGAAGAGAGGGAAAACCATATAAATGAGCTAATGTGTCAAATATCTTATCTTGAGATACAAAGAACATCATTAGCAAACATGCCAACTTCTCCAATTTTATCTCCAAGGTTACAAGAGACAGATCAGCCTTCAAAGGGAGTAGAGCAGATTTCAAGAGAGCCTGAGAAACCAAAAAAAACAAACAAAAGGAGCACTTATAGATGCAATGAAAGAGCCTGACACACAGCCTCAACAAGTAAATAACAAAGATGATAAGATCAAATAGCTTGAAGAAAAGTTGATCCAAAGAGATAACAAAATTGTTGAACTATTAGATGAAGAAAATAAAAAATATGATACAATTGATGATCAAGAGTCAAAGATAAATGAATTAAAAAATCAAATTACCAAGATGCAACTAGATGTCCATGGTGAAGAGTTGTTGAGAAGAACTAGAAAGACCCTTTGGGACAAAATATCATTTTGAATGCTAGATAGATGGGATTATTTTTATCTTATACAAGATGAGTTAGAGATGTATGAAACATGTCAAAAGGAAATCAAATATATTGAAAAGAAGCTTGGAGAAATGACTGAGTAGGATGCTGAAATAAATAAATTTATTGAATACTAGTAGAACTAAGAAGCAATTGGAGGACTTGTAGGTTGAAAACACGACTCATATGATAAATATAGCCAACCAAATGATTGCCAAGGAGGTCTTGATGTCCAGAACTCAAGACAGAGATAAAGCTTTGGCTGAAGAGGTTATTAGATTCAAAGGTATTTATAAAGAGAAGTCTTGCATTAGTCTTGGTTTACCTCATCCATGGGATGGGAATGTTGATATGTATAAGAAGGATGAGTAAAAATCTAATCGAACTCAAAAGAGAGATGATGTTCCATAGTTTGATTATTTAGAAGGAATCATAATTGGTGATGCAATGGTAGACAGGTTGAAAGCAGAGTTTGAGACATGGATAAATCTTAAAAGCACACTCAAAATATTAAATCCCATATCTTATGAGAATATTACTAATGTTGAAATAACAATAGAGTACTTAAGGGACCACCAATTCCCAATGGGTAATTTGTGGAAGTCATTTTCCAAATACATTTTCACTTTGTTGTCCACTTTCAAGTTCACCCCTTTCTCAAGCTATTTCCACCATCATCGTCAACCTTGCTCAGGCCACTTCCACCCTTTCTTGCCATGTTCATTCTAGGGTATATCATACCCTCTCCAAAATCCAGGGGGGCTCCTCCCGAGCAAAGGAATGGCATACCCACCCCAACAAAACCCTTCCACTACCCAGATGCATATGTGCACATCGCCACTATAGAAAGAATATGACACCTCCCCTAATAATTATTTCCTCCAAGGGAGAATGTCTCTCCTCTAGTTCACAGAGTTAAGTGGCTAGAATCATATATAGAGGGCTTCAAAGGAGTGAAGTTTGTTATTGGAGTGATTCAAGATAATGGTTTTTCTACTCATGAACATATCTTTTAGATTCACTCCCTCTTTTGTATTTATCGATCTCTATATTCATTGGACATTGTATAGATTGTATTTCATTTTCATCCAACCTCGATTTTTCTGTTAGAAGTTTGATTACTTGTCAATTCAATCTCCATGGTTATAAATATTTTTCAATTGATTTTTTCATATTGTCATGTGTTTTTTATGTTTCTAAAATTTCATCTATATGTTTTCTTGGTTTATTTGGGTTAGACATTGCTTATTAAAAGCTATAGAGTGGAACGATGTAAATTTGTCGTTTTTTTGAGAAATTGGATTACAATGTTTTTAATATACAATGAAGTTTTGATCTATTATTACATTTTGAAATGAAAGGAATGGTTTATTTTAACATGTTAGCATTGAAGGGTTCAGTATATCCTATCCCTTCAAACTGAAATAGGACCCTACCCTTCAAATTTGATCCCTGGCCCTAATACTGGACTGTTGAATGCGCCTCTCAGCACAATTAAACTTAAATTATAACACTTTAAAAAAAAAATATTATAATATAAATTTTTAATGTAAAATTATTATAAAACAAATCAATGTAAACTATATAAACATAATTTATTATAAAATTATTATAGAGATTCCAAGTGACCATGGGACAACTATGATGTCATGTGACTAAGTTTCTTGAAATTTTGGTCAACGTATAGGATTATTAATATAGCAATGTAATTCACACCCAATTGGTCGAGCCACTAACATGAGGTTCCTACATCTTTAGACCTTCCCTGATTCCTATGTGTCTTTCCTGCCAGCCAGAGCTTCTTCAAGCCCTAGTGAAGTTGCGTCCACCATCAAGGGGCAGCCATGGCCTACGCCCCAACTACGTAGGGGTGAAACCGTCTAGTCAATAAATGTTCGTAGCATTCCCGTACTCAATCTATCTATTGCTATATAGGAGTGGGATTGTGTGAATTTGAATGGGATTATTACCTCTTAGGAGAGCTAAAGAACTTCACTCTAAAATCAATTTCTATTCCAAATCTTCAGCAAAGTCGGGGCAGTTTTGAATCCCTAGGGAGAACTCTGTGTTTAATAGAGGTTGATTGCTTGTGTATCTTGTTGAGCAATACAGTCAATCTGGGGTGCTTTGCAATTGAAACCATGTACGATATCTCCGATTCATATTTGGAATTGAAGAAAGTGAAATTGTTGAGTTGCTCGGACATCTCCACTTATACCTGTACTACTCTCATCTCTCTCTAATTGAAGAAAGTGAAATTACAAGATGGAAATTTAAATTGTCATGCTCTGGAATTCTTAAAACAAGTAGTATGGGTAAAGAAAAACAATGTTTTTGTTAAATTAGATAATGGTTGCTACTTGATGTTAAGGCCAGGAATTTCCATATAGAAATGATGAATCTCCAAATAATAATCTCAAGTTTCTTGAACTGTCTTACCAATCTCGGTAAACTACAGTCATATCTCCTTAGAACCATAAGTTTTCTGATATATCAATGTTTACTACTTAAATTATGTAATTTTTTAATATTTTTAATTATTTAAGTTAATTCTTTAATTTTAAATTTTTAAGTTATAAGTATTTTGGTTATTCTATCTTTATTATCATGAATGCTCGTAATCTAAAACAATAACGATTTGGCCCGAAAGATAAGTCTCTTTCCGACACAATTCCAACCGTGATTTCTAGAAATCCATCATACGAATGTAACAGTAGAAGTTGTGTAATTTAGATGTTGTGATGAATGTTGTGTTTAAAAAAAAATGACATGCTATGAGCCCGCCAATAGCCCACTAGAAAATTTGGCAGAAAGTAGTAAATCGACATATAAGTATATAAATAAATATTTTCTTCAAAAACATAAACCTAGAAGTACACAAGTGGCTTGATTGGATTTGTTCAAAGACTGGCAAATTTTTTTTTATAAAGTGAGGGTGCGTCCAATATCGATGTGTGTGAAAACAGACTTGATTGACTCCAAAAATTTTCCATCAAAGAATGCCTCATTTCCAACCATTCTGTTGAATCTGTCGAACTAAAATTTGGTGAAATTGCATATTTTAGTTGATCAAATTGCGATTTCATGCATGTGGGTATCTTAAGAGCGTGACTTTTAGTCTAGATTTGTAATTATCATTCACGATTACATTATGATTATATCAGAGAACCCTAGAAGTGAATATGTCCATCATTCCATTCAAATTTCGGTCAGGGTAAGGTCTCTCACTCGTAATTCGATATACCCCCTCTTTCAAGTACTTTCAAATTTATTTTCAGCAGTGATGGAGATTTCTTCGTATCCGAGGGTTCACGTTTTTTGTTCATTTTCACTAGTGTTGGTCCTTTAAATTGGATCTTCCCCTGTTCCTTGGTGCTTGCTGACAATGTTGTCTAACGTAGCTCTGTCTTAGACGATTTCTCCCTCCACTGGCCCTCTTCGTCATTTGGGTATTGAAGGTTCAAACAAGACCAGTGCCCTGCTCAGTGGCGAGCTCCCGTACGGGAAGCTTTTTTACTCAAGTTCTTCACGGCATCTCATTATCATATAATGGCGGATGGTAGGAGTCATGGAACTGTTGGAAGGACTAGCGACAGTGATGTGAATAGACGAAGAGTGGAACAATTGAAAAAACAGATAGCAAAACTTCGACAAAAGCTCGAGGAAAAATGAGACAAACAGGACTTGGAATCCATGGAGAAGAGAATTGGGGACAACATCGACCGCAAGTTCACAAACAATAATGATGAACTGATTGAACGGATGCGAGTGCTCATCGTCGAACACGCCGCAGCTAGCCGAGCTCAACGTGATGCCGAGAGGATCCCAAAAACTTCAGTAGTCTCCAGATAGTCCCCTCCAGCTAGCAGGCCTCCCTCAGGGGAAAAATCAATGGATATTGATTGAGGCAACCACGCAGCACACCCACCAGGATCTCTTCTTTATATTTTCAGGATCATTTTTAGTTTTTTTCGTTTTCTGTTAGTTTTGCTTGTTTGTTTTTTGTTTTCTATTAGTTTTCCTTGTCTAGTTTTCTACAAACAGTATAAGAATAAAAGGAGAGGATTGTGTCCTATTTTGCAAAGGCCCTTCTGCTCATTTTGTATAGGCATATCTTTTGTAAGGGTTGTACTTTTAGAGGGACAGTAGAAGAATGGAAGGAATAATAATATCAGGCTGGCCTATTTTGCAAAGGGTCTTCCATTCATTTTGTATAATTGGGATGAAAGATAGTTCAATTGATTTATCTAGTTGTCCGTTTCGGCTAACAACGCTTATGAAATTTATCGGATGAATATAATGTAACTATTACATGATCAATTTGCACTATTTTTTTGTATGTGTTCTTTTATGCATGTTTCTTTCTACATACTAACATATCTATGCTTGTAAACTAGATTACAGTTTCTAGAACCTCTGTGTCATAAGAGGTTCACATGATTCCATGTTTTAATATAAATATTTGTGTTGATACCTTCCAGAAATAGTATGTCTTAACCCGTGAGATGTCTTGGGATATTATGTGATACATTTTGACTAAAAGGATGATGGTGAATGACAATGTGTATCTAGTCCAAATCTATTTTTCTATTTGAACTTGACTATGGACTAGCATCATTAACCCTTGAGATGCATTTTCATGATCATTTTTAGTTTTTCATTTTCTATTAGTTTTTCTCATCTGTTTTTAGTTTTTCTTTTTTTGTTAGTTTTCCTTGTCTAGTTTTCTATGGATAGTATAAGAATAGAAGGGGAGGACTGTGTCCTATTTTGCAAAGGCCCTTCTACACATTTTGTATAGGTAGGAATTTTCTAAGGGTTGTAATTTTAGAGGGACAGTAGAAGAATGGAAGGAATGATAGTATCAGATTGACCTATTTTGCAAAGGGTCTTCCATTCATTTTGTATAATTGGGATGAAAGACAGTTCAATTGATTTATCTCGCTGTCTGGTTCAGCTAAAAACCCTTATGAAATTTATCGGATGAATATAATGTAACTATTACATGATCAGGTTTCATTATTTTGTTTTATGTGTTATTTTATGCCTGTTTCTTTCTCCATACCAACATGTCTATGCTTGTAAACTAGCTTACAGTTTCTGGAACCTCTGTGTCATAAAAGGTTTACATGATTCCATGTTTTAATATAAATATTTGTGTTGATAGCTTCCATAAATAGTATGTTTTAACCCTTGATATGTCTCAGGCTATTATGTGATACATTTTGACTAAAATGATGATTGTGAATGACAATGTGTATCAAGTCCAAATCTCTTTGTTTATATGAAGTTGACTGTGGACTGGCATCATTTCTCCTCATTTCCTACTTCTTCCTTGGCGCCATTAACAATGACGATTTTCTTTGAGAAAGCATGTAGGATCCCAACACTGCTCTACTTAGAGCCCAACACTGCTATGATTCCACAACGTAATGTACCCAGAGCACTACTTGTAACACCCCCACAAACATTTTATTATTTTATTTCGAGTTAATGATTTTACTCACAAAAACAATTATTATTTTTGTAAAGAGTTATTAAAATTCTATTTGTAACTCACTCTTATGTGAGAGAATATTTGGCACCATAAACTATAATTTAATTTTTAATAACAAGATAAATACTCAGAACTACCAGTTAAAAAGGGGACACCACTAGAGACAATGGACAAGAGATAGAAAATAGATTTGAGTATCAATCAAATCCAAGCCGAAAACTCAACAACTCCGACCAAATCCACAATTTAAGGGATCAAGAGATTGCTTGAGATCTGATTGAGATGGCACAAGACCTAGCCAAGAAATTATATAATAGTGAACTAGGATAGCACAAGACGTTGTGTTGTGCATGCAGAGAACTTTGATACTATTGAGGGTATGCTCCTGAGTGTTCTCTGAGATTTGTAAGTCCATCATATAAACTGTTACAGACTCTTTGGGAGAGTGTTGTGTGCATTTGTTTCTACTCCATTGATCGAAGGTGGTGATGCAGCTCGGGGGTGAAACTGGAAAGTAGATTCGGATGCTTGCTTCTATGGTTGAGAGAAACTAGGTAGTTCCAGGTGTTTCTACTCCTTGATTTCCATGTAAGTACTCTCTTGTAGTTATGAAAATGGTAGGAATTTGTAGCATACATGTCGCAGAGTCTCAGGGAAATTGTTGCAAAATTGTTTTAAGAACTGAAGGGGCATTTGTGTTTCAGTACAACCTATTCTTCCCCTCTGCTAAACTTCAAATGTTGTTTTTTCTAACGCTTTCCTTTTGAGCGATAACGTGTAGTATGGTGAACTATTTGTATTCTCTAGGATAAGGGAAAGGGGCATTACCCTAGTTCTCATTGGGTCACAAGTACTTTTTCACATTCATTTGATGGCTCAATACCCTGCAACATGTTCACATACATAAATTACTGAATATGCATATCTGGGTGGGGTGCAATCCCAAGTTGTTTTCTTGAAGTTGTTTGATATATAATTACTGCTATTACATGGATATATTGATATCACATCATTATTGCATAGCTTGGCACTGTTATTTTTCTGCTGGTTTAGCGATTTGTTTGAGGAGAGATACGGTCTTAAGGACTGTGTGATATCTGAGTTACTACTATTAGTGCACCCACAATGCATATCCCTTTGAATGAGACAAAAATGCACAACCCTACTTTATATTTTTGCACAAAATCCTTCCCTTTTTTTTAGTCCTGTCGTAGGCAGAGATTATATGTTTCACCATACCCTATTAGTTTGGCCAATGATACAAAGAAATCAAAAGTATTTTTTAATTTGAGAAAAATAATATTAATCTGTTTTATCTATTCAATTTATTTTCATATGTGTTTAAAATTTGATTGGCCTATAGATCTTGAAAATGAAATTTTTATCATTGATCACATTAGTTTAAAATAGGAAAACAAAATAAAATTTACATATATTATTAAAACTTTAGAAGTTCATAAAATATTTACGAAATAGTGTTGTACTGTTGTCACTTCAATGTTGTAATGTTGTCACTTCACATATGACAACTTATATATATATACCTATTCCAAAAAATTATATAACTTAAATCCATATGTTTATATTGAAATGGTGACATTAATATCCTTAATATTCGTTTATACAATCTTTAAACTAATTTTCAAAAGCAAATATGCAAGTTTTATATTTTATGCTCTTTTTAAAGTGTGAAAAATTATCTCATTTTCCACTTTTTCTTTTTAATTTAATATAATTTTTAAAATTAACTTAAACATAAAAATATCTTCTCAAGCGGGAATGTGTGCCATTGGTGGTGTTATCTATCTGAATGACTCACACTACTTCTCCATCAAGTTAAACTGTGGGCAAGGTACCAATATGAAGGCAGAATTAATTGCCCTTTGGTGCGTTTTAAAGGTTGCAAACATATTTGGGCTGCCAAATCTCAAAGTTTTCGGCGACTCTAGGGTCACCATTAAGTGGGCAGAAGGAAAATTCAAGTTGAATGTTTTAAATTTAAGACACTGGGCCTCCAGAGTTATACGTGAAATCTCTAAGCAGCATGATATATCTTTCGAGCACATTTATCGTGCACATAACAGTTTGGCTGACAAACTGTCAAAGCAAGCTCTTGATGGTTGTGAAGGATACCTGTTCTGGGAAGAATGGTTGGAAGACAGCCTACAGGAAAGCGGTTCCATATATTTCTATGACTGATATTTTGTCTTATCCTTAATTTCTTTTTGATGTTTAACTGGGGTTTTTAACTTATTACAAATCATTGGCACAATCTTCGGATATATATATTGTAAATGATGAACATTCTCAGACTTTTGTCTTATCATGTATAGGCTGTTTTGCACGGAACAGCCTGGGATATCTTTCGAAAGATCCATGTGTTTGGATCATGAATTTTTTTGTACTATTTGATTCAGCATAATGAATATCAATAGTAGTTTTTTTTCCTGGAAAAAAAAAAAATATTAATAAACATAATTATAGTTTAATATCTTTTAAATTAATTTTTGAATCTCTCTTCCTTTTAAAACATAGCATGAGTTTTGGATTATGTATAATTATCTATAGAAGAAAATAAGTTACCTTATTAATATTTGCAATAATGATTTACTTGATTTTTATTTCTAGTTAGAAAATTGATTTTTTTATTATAAAAAATTGTATTGATTATATTGTTGAATTTGATTTTTTTAAACAATTTAGTGTTATAAAAATTGTTCATATAATAATCATATTAAATATTGATATCAAAACAATACAAAGAATTCAACAAACTCACATCCTATTTATTCATATTGTAATTTATATTGTTTTTTTCAAAAATAAACATATTGATCTTATTTAGGTTCATTGATTTTATAGTATTATTTTCAGAAGTTTGCAAATTCACAATTTTAAAAATTTTTAGATATTAATATTTAATATACAACTTCACATTTTTAAAGAGTAGGAAATATTAACATTTGATATATATTGGTATGGATATAAAACACTTTATATTAATATATTAATTTTTACTTATTTTAACCAAATTTATTTACACTTTATTTTTATTTTTAAATTAATTTTGAATAATTAATTTGTGTTTTTTTAATTAAAAGTCATATTTGCATACCGACAGTCGGCATACATGTTTGGATTTATGACATCCCGACTCTCGACATCCGACTGTTCTAGTGCAGATGTCGAAAGTCGGCAACGAAGCACTTACTTTATGTCATCTCGACTCCCGACGTCCGACTGTTCCGATGTAGAAGTCGAAAGTCGGCAACAGGTCACCTACCATGTGGCACTCTATAAGTGCACCACGTGACACCATCTGAGAGTTCCACATGTCACCCTGGGAAACTAGATATCGACATTTTAACAACAAAATTTAT
Source organism: Larix kaempferi (assembly GCA_027924585.1). NCBI lineage: Eukaryota > Viridiplantae > Streptophyta > Pinopsida > Pinales > Pinaceae > Larix > Larix kaempferi. Next base: position 16,547,068 of record BSBM01000435.1, read on the forward strand.
AGTAATATTGCTTCAAAGAGTTTGCTGGAAAGTGGAAATATTGTGAGAGAAAGAGAGGTCATTATTTTCTCAGGTTGTTCTATTTTGGGGTGTTGGAAGTAGATGCTAAGAAGAAAGAGTGTTTGCTCCTTCCTCCAGGTATTTTTTTAGGAGTGGGGAAAGTAGATATAGGCACTCTAAACACAAATTTCATAGGAACATTGCTTTGAATAGTTTGCTGGCAAGTGGAAATATTCTCAGAGAAAGAACGACCACTCTTTCTTCAAGTTATTCTATTTTGGGGTGTTGAAATAATATAGTGAGGAGAAAGAGCATTCACTCATTTGTCCAGGTGTTATTTTTAGGAGTGGGGAAAGTAGATATCGATACATTAAACATAAATTTTGTAGGAAATTTATTTGAAACAGTGTGTTGGAAAGTGGAAATTTTCTCAGAGCAAGAGAGGTCTCTCTTTCCTCATGTTGTTCTATTTTGGGATAATGAAAGTAAATGCTGGGGAGAAAGAGCATCTTCTCCTTCCTCCAGTGGCTCTTTTTAAGGAGTGAGAAAAGTAGATATAATTTGGTACCTTAATCACAAATTTGATAGGAACTTTGCTTTAAATAGTTTGCTTTAAGGGGTGGGGAAAGCAGATATCAACACCTTAAGCACAAATTTTGTATGATTTTTCCTTTAAACATTTGCTGGCAAGTGGAAATTTTCTCAAAGAATGAGCGGTCACTATTTCCTCAAGTTGTTCTATTTTGGGGTGTTGGAAGTAGAAGTTGAGCACAAAGAGCATCAGATCCTTCATTCAGGGGTTCTTTTTAAGGTGACAGGAAAGTAGATACCTTCACTTTCACCACAAATTTCATAGGAAACTTTATTCAAACAGTTTACTAGCAAGTGGAAATTTTCTCAAAGAAAGAGTGATCGCTCCTTCCTCAAGTTGCTCTATTTTGTTGTGTTGAAAGTGGATGTTGAGGGAAAGACAAACTGCTAATTCTTCAAGGGGTTCTCTTTTAGGGGTGCAAAAAGTAGATATTGACACTTTAACAACAAATCTCATTGGAAATTTGCTTCATCCATTTTCTTGGAACGTATAAATTTTCTCAGAGAAAGAACGGTCGCTCCTTCCTCAACTTGTTTTATTTTAGGGTGGTGAAAGTAGATGCTGAGCAAAAAGAGCTACCACTTTATCCCCAAGTAGGTCGATTACGGGTTTTTGGTAATTCTAAATAACATATATGATTTATGTGAAGATGTAAATCATTTAAAGAGAATCCACCCCTGCGAGGAGCATGGGGATAGGATGGAAAAGGAACAGTTGATCTTTATATGTATGGACCATTTTAGACAATATTCTTATCTCAGAAAGAGAGGTCGGTCATTTCTCAAGGGTTTACATTTGAGGGTTGGGGAAAGTAGATAGTCAGAAGAAAGAGTCGTATCCTTTTTACCAAGTAGATCCATTTTGGAGTTGCAAGAATTCAACAGATCGTATATGATTTTGGTGAAGATTTCAATAATTTTCTCAGCAAAAGAGTAGCCGCTCCTTCCCCGAGTGGTTTAATTTTGGAGGTGAGGAATGTAGTAGATCATATATGATTTCAATGAAATTGTCAATTATTCAAATCCCATTCACTCCATTCAGACATATGCATGTTAGATGGCTAAGGACACCTGTCCTTTATCGATACTTGCTAATATAGTTCATAATTCAAATACGTAAAGCAAATTCATGTATAATATTTAAATATTACTAATAATATATTATCTCGATAAATATTTCCAACCTCTATGGTCCAACCGACCCTTTTAAGAAGGAACGATCGCTCATTCCTCAAAGAATTAGTCACTCATTCATCCATCATCCCATTGAGCACCTTCCTATGAAAACAACAGATTACCTTTTGAGCATTCAGTAACACCTTATCTCATGGATTTATTCTAAGCAACAATTACATTGTATCCAATTAGGAAGGATCGTCCACTCCTTCTAAAATTGATTCATTCTCAAAAAACAATAGCATGGGAAATCTACATGAGATCGGTGTTACTAGAACTCTGAACGTTTTCTTCATAGTGAGGAACGTTTTCTCATTTATCGTCTTATGGAGAATGATAGCATACAATAATTATATTAACCTGTAGAGAATTAACTTATTTTTAATGTGCTCCTGTTATTTTGTATTTCAGGAATCGCTTCTGAAATGGATTTTGGTTCTCAACAATGTGTGGACCTCATTTTGAATGGATTGAAAGTTGTTGAAGGAATCTCTTTTCCATAAAGAAAAAATATTTCATAATATCAACATTCATGATGGATGTATCATTATAAATGTTACCAAGATTTTAAATGTGGGTCTTCAATTTCCCTATCCATCAGAAGGTGCAGATACATTGTCAGAGGCAGTTGGTGGTTATATTCAATGGCCTACGTCTGAGATCGTTAACGACATTGGATATGCTCTTAAAGATAATGAGGTGAATGATATATCAGCTTCTGCTTCGACGAGTGTAGAATATATTATAACAACTGACAATAAATATATATTTTTTATGAGAAAAGTTAAGTTGTTACATAATTGTTTAGAATGCAAGGATTGCATTTCCATAGGTTTTGTAACAAATGTGAGTGGGACTGATTTTGTTGGGGGAACATTTTTGGGTGAATTATCCTTTGGTATTATGGTGGATGAAGCTGTGTTTTCTTGTATGGCATGTTTTCCAGGGTTAAGCAGTGAAGTTTTTGTTGTATGGAAAATTAAAAGAATCATAAATTTTAATACATAAACATTGCTTTCCGTTAAAAACAATTTCAACAATAATCAATCTGAAACTACATTGAAAGTATTAAGCCAAAATCACAATATCAAGTTTGTGGGAGAGAAAGTTAATTTGATGCATCAATGTTATTTAAAGCCACATTATGTTTCTCGGGGTATGGTGTCAAGTATTTTTTAAGGAGACATTGTACAATTCAAACCACTAGATGTTGGGGAGTTTGGTATTTTAGTTCATAAAGTCTTCTACAATTGTGAGGATTGTGGTGTATTTGAAGGCTCTCTTGTAAGATGGACTGCAAACAATTTGCTTGACCTCAATGATGTTCCTTGGATTTTATACTAAAAAAGAACACAAACGAAGACATGGTCAACATTTGGAATATTTTTGAAAAATGTCCTTTACAGATGGTCCTTCCAGGTACCCCCCCATTATGAATATAGAGATGTTAAAGGTAATGGAACAAGGCCATACAATTCTGTAAAGCGGCGGGATAGAACAAAAATTTCTGAATAAAATTCAAGCTCAGTACCTTACAAGCTTGGAATTTATCAAGCTGCATTCCTTTCAAAAATTGTCACTGAACATTGTTTCTCAAATCTTTGTATATCAAAAATTTCACTGCAATCGATAGTTGAATGTGTGAATAAATTTCATAGTATGAATGGAAATTCAAGAAGACGATATGTTATAAATTCTATGGGATCAAATGCTCTTGTGTCCAAAGAAGGAGATGAGAGAAAAAGAAGCATGTTTACAATGATATTAGACACAATAGACGTCTGTCAAAATGCATGGTATAAATGCCATGGAATAAAAAATAACACTTTCTACAATTATAAAAGCATGTTCTTGAATGGTTATGTGAGAGTTGTGCATGGTAAAAGTGGCTTGGAAAAATCTAGGGCAAACATTGTTGCACTGGTAGCTACTATTAATAAAATTGTAGAAGAGAATTCATACAAATATCCACATCTTACTCAATTAATCAGTGAAGATGGAACAAGGGCAACCTTGAAATTATTACCATCTAATATGTCCCATGGTTTGCTGTGAAAAATGGAAAATGAATAAATTGAAAGTATTGGTTTCCCTCCAGTATCACAATCCTCTTTTAGCAAGGTGATGAGAGAGTATTTTTGAGATGTTAAAATTTCTAAAGCAAACTCCTTTGCAAGGTGTAATGAGTGCATTACAATACAGGATAGGCTAAAGGGGACCATTGATCCAGCTGAGGCAGAAAGGTTGTGAGGACATCAGGTAGGTCATAATAAATATATCACAAGTTGTCGCCAGGTGTATTATTCTCACAAATTAGATTCACAAAAAAATCCAAAGACTTTTATGAGTATTGTTCATGACAAAATGGATAAGTCAAAGACTTCCATTCCAAGGATGGGTAAGAAGGAAAAATATTTTAGTAATGTTATGAATCTTCCCATATCATTGACTGGAATGTTGACTCATGGACACAAGACTGGGGGTTTTTTCCATTTCAGCCTCACATTTTTAGAGATAGGATCGAATTTCACCGTGACATCCCTGGCGAAATACTTGAAGAGCCTTGAAGAACCAATGGTTGATAAATATGTTGATTTGCTCTAAAAAGGCGGAACATCTAAGCACCAATTGCATGATGCTCTATTGCAATAAGAGTCATATGAAAAGTGTGTGATATACAAACAAGATGTAATGCAACATGATATCTTTTGTGTTGATGGTATTGATCAATGCATGTCAAATAGAAAACTACCACCCATATTGTTGTTGCAAATGGATAATTGTTCAGGCAATAACAAAAACTGCTTTGTATTTGCATTTTCATCTCTTTTAAAAACAAGGAGAGTGTTCGAGATTGTTGAAGTTGGATTCCTCTCGGTTGGACACACCCATGAAGATATAGATGGAACTTATGGAAGGTTATCAGTAAAGCTAATGCACATGGATATATTTTCACTCTCAAAAATTATGGATACGTATAGGACATGTGAAAATCAAAATTTTGATGTCCCTTATATAATTGATGAACTTTATGATTTTAAGATTTTTGTGAAACCCCGCCTTTTGGATGGAAATGCCAAGATCATCAATATCAAAAAATGCCATTTTTTTTAAATTTCAGCTCATATATAACATTCCACTCATGCAGTGGCGGGCATCACTTCGGGAAGAAGCTTGGTCATCTCCTATTCATCTGTGGAAGTCATTTCCAGATGGTAGTGTAGACTTGTCGGTGGGGCAACCTAGGTTATTAAATCTGCAATAAAAAAGACCTTCATACATTGACGAAATAAAAAAAGGAATAGAAACATATATTTCATTCTGGAATCGAGGGATTGAGAAGGGAGGTGAACAATTTTGGCATCCCAAGTTAAAATTATTGGGAGGTTGTATATAAAGCTTTGGACAATCCCTTCGAGAGTGTTGATCAGTCAGCAACTAACTTTTGGCCATCGACAATCCATGATATTCATAGTAGTGAAACTACAAGATCTGAACATGAAATTATGGATGCCTATTTGAAGGAAAATGTTCCTTCTTTGAAGGATTGCTATGTTGGACCAGTATGCAACAAGCCTAGAGATGAATTCATTCCAAGAGTGGGTGTTGTAAAGGGCCAACTGGTCATTGTGCAATCACCAGAACCGGATTGTGCAATATGGTTGGGTAGGGCGATTGGTAATATTTATCAGGATTCAGATCGTAGTACTCTTGGGTCTTACAAAGTAGAGGTGCAATGGTGAAGCCAACAAGAGCATCGAAGGATCTGAAGGTATTGTACAAAAACTGCTAAAATAGAAAGCAACAATGGGTTGTTGGTGCAAAAGAAAATATGATGATCGATGTTATGAATATTAAATAGTAAATAAGTAACATAATAATGAATAAATAATAATAATTTAGAATATTTAATAAACATTAATTATATGTTAACGAGAGGACGTGTCTCCTCATATTAATGGCCAAGACATATTTAAAGGTGGCCAATCCATTGTAATAACATCATCAATATATTATTTCATTATCAAAATGTGGGATTTCGAATATTTGTGGGTGTTTTAAAAATATTGTGGGTGTTCATAAATTTTATGGAAGTTTTTACACTTCCAGTGGTATCAAAGCCCCTTCTTGGGAATTTCGTTGATTTGGCTTTTGGCCAAATAGTTTCAAGAGTTTCTCCAAATTAGGTCTTTGACCTAAAGAAAAGAAAAAGAAAAAGAAAAGAAAATAAAGATACTGGGAAAAAGAAGTAAAAATAAGAAAGAAAGATTAAAAAAAGGGGAAAGTAAAAAAAAAAAAAAAAAAGTTAAGAAATAAAACAAGCACATGGTTTTATAAAACCAATATATGGTTTTGTTTTATGGTTTGAACATTTATAATATAAGTGATATAATAATAAAAGGGAATATATATTATTAATAAAACTTTATTAATAATAATAATATTATTATTAAAAATAAAATAAACTATTAAATATAATAATTAGTTATTGTATTTAAAGACTTTTATCCTAAAGTGAGAAAAAAATATCCATGTACACAAATGTCTTCAAAAAATGGCAACTTAGCTCAAGAAATGAGGAAACTTAAAGAAGAGATAATGGGAGATATTTCAAAAACTATCAGTGGAATAATAAAAAGATGTCATGATCGAAATATGTTGGAAGAACCATTTGAAGAAGAACATAAAATAAGAGTGAAAGCAATGAATCTCATCAAAATAAAACAATTCTATCATATAGAGAGGAACCACCTTATGAATTAACACAAGAAGAAAATAGTACAAGAGATTACTGCTACGATAAAGGGCCTGAAATTGCAATTGTTGAGAGCTCTAATGTTTATATCGATGTTGCATAGTCATTTAATGAGACAAAGACATGGAAATTAAATCTAAATCTAATTTTCAAGTCCAAGAAGAAAAAACTGACAAAGAAAATGAAAAGGGTCAAATTGATGTTTTGGACATTAAATTGAATGATACGGCCAGTTCCATATCACCATCCAGTTTTCATGTCAATAAAGATAAAATGTGTCCATGGGTGTAAAAATGTGTCCACACGTGTAACAGACAAAACACTTACACATTGTTCTCAACAATTGTTTCCAAGTAAGTCTATTAATCTTATTTATGGAGTTGAAAGTTGTGGAAGTAGTCAATACCTATTTAAACAAGATGAAAAAATTGATGATGGTTCTACAAACACAAGTGTAGATAGACATATAGACATGGTGCCCTTGCCCATGGTTACTTACATTCCAAATGATGATGTATATAGTAGGCCTATTGTTGTCGAACCAAATGACACAATAGTTATGGCATCCACATGTTCAGGAAGTCATATTAGGCAAGTTATGACAAATGACCAACATTTATGTTATTCCAACATTGGATATTTGGACACAGTCCTATGGAAATCATGGACACTTCGTTTCAATGAAGAAGCCATGAATGCTACAATTCAAATAAAACTAATACATGACCTAGAGATTTCCAATCAAGTTGACATAGACCTAAATGTGTGTCATTTAAACCACCAAACATCTTTGAAACTGTTAAAATTAAAGTGCACACTCATCAAAGTTGTGAGATGGAACCATCTACAATAATATGGCCTTATGAAACTAAGAAGGCTCGCATTGATGTCCCAAAACTCCAAACACTTAAGGATGACCATCACTTCGATTTCCAAAATCGAAGAGTATCTCTTAAAAATACTTCCATTATTATGACATCCAATATTTGGCTCACAAGTAGTGCAAAAGGTGGAAGTGAAGAATAATTCCTCATAAATGGAAACCAAAAGACGACATGGAAAACAAATAATTACAAGTTGTAATGTTTCAAAAAATCGCAATTTAGGTAGAAAGGATTACAACATAAGTTCTAGGATCACGTTCAGAGAAAGAAATCAGTTCATATTGTAGTGTTCAAGTCAATGCGTAAAAAAACAACCAAGAATAAGAAGACATCATCAAAATAAGCTTTGAGTACAAAGCTTCCCTTAAGGGGAAGGCAATTTTATGAATATTAAATAGTAAATAAGTAACATAATAATTAATAAATAATAATAATTTAGAATATTTAATAAATATTAATTATATGTTAACAAGAGGACGTGTCTCCTCATATTAATGTCCAAGCCATATTTAAAGGTGGCCAAGCCATTGTAATAAAATCATCAATATATTATTTCATTATCAAAATGTGGGATTTCAAATATTTGTGGGTGTTTTAGAAATGTGGGTGTTCATAAGATTTTATGGAAGTTTTTACACTTCAATCAATGTAAATAACATCATATGGGAATGGTCACCAAGGCTAGGATGGGCAGGAGAAAAATTAGAATAAACGAGAAGGCCCTTGCAGTAGTTAAGGCACAACGAGAATAGATGGGGCATAGTGTTGAGAGTGGGATGGATGTTCCTATGGATATCGTTTGATGGGATCTTATCCCAACAGATTTATATTTTGTTACAATCCTTCTAGTATGTCTATCAACCTGGATGGGCGAGGAAACGTCGAGCACATGGAATGTCCACGAGCCTTTATGCATTTGAGAAAAATTACTACTGTGATGCAGAATACACCATTTACTGGTAATACTATGTAAGTAAGTTGTGCCTATATAGATTACGCAGAGAATTCCTGCCTCATTTGGAAACTACTAAAATTATCTATGTAAAAAGCTAGATATTCTTCATATTGTATCAAAAAAGAAACAAGAACTGATCAACTTGCTATTCAAACAAGGACTAAATATTATAGACATTGCACTTTTCACCTTAAAATATTGCACATTTCCAAATGAAATTTGCACTTTTCAAATCAAAATTTGCATTTTTTTATTTGAAATTCACACTTTTTGAAGTGAAATTCATAGTTTCATAATAAAAACTGCAATTTTAGGGTTAATAAGTAGTAAAAAAACACATTATTTGAATAGAAAAACACACTTTTCAAAGCCAATATTGGCACTTGCAGAACCTAATTTTGCACTTTAGAAAGGTGGATATTGACACTTTCAAAGTATAAATTCACACTTTTTAGTCCAAATTTTTCCTAATAAGTCCAAATTTAATGAAATAGGCGTTAGAGAATTAATTCTTGTTTAAGTAGTTAAATATTACTAGGATTCACATTTAGTATTAGATCTTGGGTTCAAACCCTAGGGACTCTAGACACGCTTGCTAAGCCCAATTCTTATGTCCCTAGAGATTTTATCCACCATCAAGGTTTTGGACAAGTATCAACTTTTTATCAACAATATCGCTCCAAACTGCAAGCGCTAAGAGCCAATGTCAAACCCTAGCACTAAGCCAAGGGAAAGCGTCAGATACGACCTAAGTCGATCCTTACCTTTCCACTACATTTCCGAGCCTTCTTCTCACATTCAAATCGAATTTCAGAAATCAGCAGGGAGTGAATGTTTTCTCCAAATGAAACTTAGATTTCCCTTCTGTATCGCCCTATTTTCTTGGATGATGACAATGTCGAATCTTTCGAAGAAAGCCCCATTTTAATCCCGACAACACTCAATCTTGTCACCTTCATATTTTTTTTAGTAGCAGTTACTTAGTGTGCATTGCCCCTTTTTATTTGTAACTAGGGTAATTAACAACTGGGATGGGGTTGGTACTCGCATGACAAGGGGTCCAGGGGTCCAATCCCATCTGCTACCACTATACCCTTAGGTACACCCACATAGGCCGCAAGTATGGGGAATGGGTATGTCGGTGCGATTTGAACTCGTGACCTCCAATTAAGACATTTCCTTCATATCAAGCGAATCTCCGATTGAGCGACACCCCTGTGGGCTTGTGAATTGCCCTTTTACTCAGAAGCTAAAATATTTATTCGGGTTAAGGGTTTTACATTCACACTTATTCATTTGGCTAAGTGATAGTTGACATGCAATTCTATTTCAATGTATTGGGTTTTTGCAACAATTTTTTTTGAATTTTAATACCACTATGGTTTAGGGTTCGACTGGGTTTTCTGGAAGCACTCTAGGTTGACTTAATTTTACCCCATTTTCCCCATATCCAAAAAATTATATGTTATCTCTCATCGAAACTGGTGCAAAACCCAACCGATTTTGCACAAAAATCATGGCATAATTGTCAATCCTTGTTCAAACTGGTGCATAATGGTTTTATTTATCAATCAAGACCGAGACTTATAGGAAAAGGAGGATTAAGGATTTCTCACAATTGTTTTGGGTAATTTTGTCTTTTCTTTGTTGGAAAAATATTGAATATTGATATGGTTAGCTTATTTTGTTGAATAAGCCAAGGAAAACTAGTAATGAATCATACTATTCTTGAATATTTGCACAAGTTCAAGATGCTTGGTGCTTTGGGTACCTTTAGAGGAGAAAATGGAGTAGATGAATTCCAGTGTGATAGTGTATTATTTACGACATTGTGAGTTTCTTTTTTGCTCGTTTTGTTGTTGTAGTGGAGCAACCTCTCTCTGTCAAGTTCTTGCATAATGCATTAGTTAATTCTATACCTACAAGGTTCACTCAATACATTGCATGTGGGATGGCATAACCTTCATATATGGGAACAACATGAGTGACATTGTCTCTAGAATCTAGAACAATACCTATAGTTCTTCCATTGGCATAAAGAGAGAGCACAACTTGAATGGAAATATACATATAAAGAGTGTTAAATGCTTCAAACATGATTTGAGTAATCCTCTCGTTGTTTGTCGTCGGATTCAAAGAAGGATTTCTAATGAAAATAGGATGATCCTTAGGAGTAACACAAAGCTTGTTGTTGAAAGTGCGGTGCCATATTTTCTCCATGTCATCCCAGTTCTTAATGATACCATACTCAACTGGGTATTTTGAGGTAATAATACCCCTCTTGGACTGTTCTTCATCACCAACATATGCATCATTCTATCCCATGCCAACCATGACACTAGTGTGCCTTGGATGAGCCAGTAGACTAGGGAAAACAACTCTAAGAGCATCATGCCTCCAAATCTAGCCTTGACTGTACCAAATCCATTGTCACACACAACTTCTTGAACTTATCTATGTCATACATGACTATGTGGGTTTACATATCTCAAACCAAGATGGTCAAGACTTGATGATTTCCAAAATGGACTCAAAACCTAATTCACTAGGGAAAATGTTGATGCTCAAATTGATTTGAGCAAAAACAGTGAAGGAATTCCCTTGAAGGGATATTCAAGGGAAAAAGGGGGATGGAAACCCATATATTGTTTAGAAACCTTAGTGTTTATTAACATGCAAATGTTAATTCAAAAGATATATACAATAATCAACTAAACAATAGTATGAAATAATTGAAACAAACTAAATTAAAAGTACGCAAAGAGGTAAAAAAAAGATCATGAAAATGGTTTGAATAAAAATTAATTAAATGACTAACTAATGACTAAAAGAAACTAAAAGCGTTATTAATTAAACAAAATCAAACTGATTATGAGTGATCCGGATGAAAATCATTTTAGCGTTAGATTATTTAGTTGAAAAATAAGTGCAGAATTGTGACATCAAATAAGCTTTAAAAACCAATTTGTAAAATTATAGAAAGCAAATATATATGTTGTGTTCATCATTAGCAGCAAGCATATTCTCAGAATATATTCTTTTAGCTTATTAAGCAATGTATGATATTAAAAAAAGACAAATTATTCTTAGCTGTTAGTTTGTTTTTCAAAAAAGTGATCAGAATGTTAAAAGCATGATACATGAAATTTCATAAAAAATATACAAGTTAAAATAATATATACACTCCATTATATATATAGTTTGTTAAAAATCCAAATAAACAGAAAAATAAAAGACGAATGATTCAAAAGTTAAAACAAGGATGCAGGTAAGCCCAATGAATATTTTATTGATCAATGGAATTTGACAATCATTCAGTACATACCATATGTGACTGGTTGGGACCCTTGAGGACAGGAAATTTCGAAGACCCTATGTTGCTCTCAACATTTCATAGCTCATCTAGGTGAAACCTAGATAGAGTGAATGTGATCATGCTTAGATTGTCTTGAAATAACCTGCACACATGATGATATTAGCCTTAAAATATTTAGAAAAGCACAAATGACATGCAAAATAACATAACATACCTTCGATGGACAGATGCTCTGCTTTCACCCCAAGGGATGGACCTATAAATAGTCTTACCTACCATCACCACACCAATAGGCTATTGGATGACTATGTAGGAGAGGAAAGCAAAAAAACCTATGGAATAGAACTATACTTACTCCTTACCTTTGATAATTCGATATTTCACCTTTTCCTTGTATTTAAAGAGATCTGGAAGGTAGCCGAAGTGTTTTGCACGCCTCATGAAGTTCAAATGTTTGAGGAAACATAAATACGACTTAGTGATTCAACGGGCACAAAAATTGACAAGACCAATGGTCACCACAAAATGAAAATATGACATTTGTATTTATCTTGAACATTTGATATTTGGTTTTCCCTTCAGGTCTAGTTATGAGATTTGCAGTTCTTATAAAGGCTCCTCTTTGGTTTGTATACCAAACTCAGCCTGATATGACTGATTCCTTACCATATTACCATTATGTCCTCTTTGCTTGTAAGAGATATTTCCTTCCTACTTCATACGACAACATAGCAAGGAATTTGGCCACTGCCCGAAGGAAACTTTCAATTGGGAGATACACTTATTATGGTGCATTGACAATACAACTACCTTGGTACTAGTTAAGCTCTCATTTTGTTTGCTTGAATATCCTTGAGTGATTCTAGCCTTAAACATGTGCAAGTTGTTTGAGCCGTCTCAAACAAGCTCAACCATCAAGTTCTTTCTCAACCAAATGCTACTGGCTTTACTGTCTCCGGAGCTGCGGTCGAGGAAGATCGATCCATCCATTTTCCACGTGTAAGAAAAAGATACTTTCCTGCTACTTGGAACAAAACCCTATCCGCTTTAACAACTTTATCTTCAACTTTAGTTTATATTAGGCCATATAAACAGTACGAAATATGGCTTCGTTGTCTCAATTTTCTTATACAATAGTTGAGGGGACTCGGATATGAACCGTATTGATGCGAATTGGAAACTGTAAGCTAGCATGTTACTCTAAGCATGTGTATGGGTTGGCGAGTAGTAGGCAATCAAAATTTTCTTCATAACAAAGTATAGAAAAAAAAAGATTTCAATCATTCGAGAACATGTTTTGAGTTGAAAATGTGATTTCATTTAAGCATAACATGAGTGTAGAGGCAACCTACGTAACTCATAATTACAAGCCCACAAAATTTCAAGCATTAGAAGCACTATTTCAAATAATCCTTTCTGGTAATTGAATTAAATCAACCTAACACATCAATAATATGAGGCAGCAAAAATGAGCTCAACTCCATTATTTGACTAATGTCATATGATATTTTTCCCTTTCTTCTTTTGGACTTCTTTTCTTTGATCTTCCTTTGTTTAACATCTGTTATAGACCATGTATAGTTACTTGGTGTAGAAAATCAATGACAGTCAGTTAAGTAATGGCCCCTCTTACTTCCTTGCATATATGACAAAGGAAGGAAAAAATATCCACTTATTATAAAGAAATAATTGCTAGAACAATTGAATAAATGTGCACAATGTTGACATCTTTCACAAACATGCTATAGAACCCATGAGTTCCGTTTTGATTGCCTAAAAAATATTTGACCACTTGCAAGGAAAATTTCACCAACTAAAACTATAAATGTCTACTTCTCTAAGGCATCAAAGAATACTTTGATGACAATAAAATACATAGGGCATGCCTTTGCTTATCGAGATTTGGCACCACCCTTGGACTTGCACCAATATTCTTTGATTACCTAGCAAGACTTGCAGAGACTGCCCTTTTTCCCACAATGTATAAATATGGCAGAGGCTAGTGCGTACACTTTGTTATTGTTGAGTTATCACATTTTATAATGACTCAACAATCCATTATGATCCCCAAAGCAGAAAAACGAATATGTTGCAGGGAAAATTTTAAGAACCCCCCCTAAATTTCTATGTATAATAAATGGGCTAATCCCCAAGAAATATAAGAAAATATGAAGGCTATTTTATCAGTGTTATATTATGTATATATAATTTTTTGGCGAATATCTCGTTGAATTATATAATCTTGGAAAATATTTTACTAAATTATAAAACCTTGTAAAATCTTAGCGAATATTTCACTAAATTATAAAACCTTGTAAAGTCTTGGCGAAAATTTTACTAAATTGTAAAATCTTGTGAGTTCTTGGTGAAAAAATACTAAATCGGAGATAAATAGATTAATAAACGATCACATAACAATCCCTCTTTTGGTCTTAGTTTGGTACCTCACTCTAACTATCGCAGTACGTAAAAATTCACCAAAATAGGAGATAAATCTTAATAAACAATCGCATACCAATCCCTCTTTTGGTGGTAGTTTGGTACCTCACTCTAACTATCATAGTACATAGAAATTCACCATACTCTAGGAATATTCTTGGAAAACAACAATGACATTTTTCATCACCACGACAAATAGAATCAATGTTAATATGAAATTACACCAACACCTCAATGCTCATTTAGCTCTCTAGGCTATTATAAGGTCCCACCAATACCTCATCTATGCACACACCCGACCAAATATGATTTTAAGAGAGCAATACCCATGCATATAGGTATTTTTTTAATGAATCACAAGTGTGGGAGAATCTTACCAAGAAACTAACAACTTTCCTTATGTATCTTAATTCATCCCAACACGTCCCTAAATACTCAATTTAGGAAGATTCAGTCAAATAATGCATAATATCATCAACTGTAACATAGCATCATGTACACATTTCTACCTAGAAGCCAAAAAAATAGAGTTAAGCATTTCATACCTACTCGGATGCTTCACATATCAATTTTTCCATCTTTGTAAGTCCATATTTAATGTATTACCCATTACTAAAATAGAAACATTCATGCCGCAATAGTAGGCTAACCAACCGCAAAATACAACCCTACAAAAATCCTTTGAGAACCATAAAATTCAATAAACTAACAAGAAACATGTCAAAATACCTGACAATGCCCAAATCAAAAGAAGTAGCAAAGACAAAGGTTTCTCCACCCATGGTTTGTCCCATAAAGGAGAACACAAAAACAAGTAGAAACAAAATGTCATTGGTTATAAGCAGTGTCATGGCCCCCGACACACCCAAATATGTGGCTATGAATGAAATCCCAACCCCCTGGCATGATGTCCCAAACACCCACAAAAATGTTATTACCGCATCACTGATCACAAGGTTCACAATACCCATGTTTGTTAGGGAAACTTTGGATCTCAAGTGATGGGATTCAGAACTCTCCTAGATGCAAATGGGTCATTATAAGACCTAATAGTAAATATCAACATCCCTTCTCATGTGGACATTAAGCAACTTGTAAAAAGAGATTCAACCCATAAAATTGGGACGAATGTAACTCCGACTTCGATTTCCATTATCAATAAAGGAGAAAGAGCCCATAGAAACTACCATTTCTAGAAATCAGGGGATAATGGGAGCTCCCTAGCAATTTTCGTGGGAGAACAAAGGTTTAAATCAATATTTAGAAGGGCGAAATTGTTTTTTCTTGCCTCCCCTTTTTATAGTATGTGGGTCTAACCTTTTATTCATTAAAAATAAATAAATAAAATGTGGGCTAATCATACCTAATGGGCGCTTAATAAAAAAATAACCCATTAAAAATTTAAAACCCTTAAATATAGCCCGTGGGATAAGATTAACCCCTAAAATTTTCCATGATATGTTGTGACATAAAATTCTGGACAACTCTCAAGTGACATTTGGAGTCCACATACCCCCAAACCTTAATTATCACCACTACAGTCTAAGCCACATTATTCCAACATAGGTCCATATGACTTACTCAAGAATGGATTAATCTGAACCTGGACAAGCGAGAAGACATAAGCAAGAAGAATGGAGCATACAATAACAATTATAGGTGTGTGATGTTGTTGCCCCATCAAAACTTTCATGAAAGGATATAGGTGCACAATAACCAAGAATGCAAAGAATATTTTCCCAAATAGAGGAATAAACACAATTGTAATGATGCACAGGAAGAGAGCAATAAGAACAATTAGCAAAATTGCTAATCTGGACATAGAGGTCAATGCCATCAATACATATTAGGATGCTGACACATGATGAATATACTAACAAAGAAAGATACCCCAAAAAATATAATTATTGATGTTATCTCGAATCAGAAAATTCAAGTCATGTTAAGGCCTATATACATCCAAAATTAAAAAATTTCCAGTGAGCAAGCTATAGCAGGCAAGGTGAACATAGCCATCAAACCTCTAAGGGAACTGCGCATAGAAGTTCTTCTTTCCCAATGTGGGATCCAACATGAAACACATTGCTTCATGAATTGCTTTATTGTTGTTATTTAATGATCACAATCCATATTTAAGAGATGGAGCATTTGTCAAAATTGTTGACACTTGCAGCTAGACTTATATTAAAGTCAAAATTAAATTACTTTACATCCCTAATTATGAGTAAAATAGGGATTTCATGGATTTCAACATGTTTGGTTTATATCATTTCTTTTTTTCTAAATCAATGGACCCTAAAAGAATGATGAGTAGAATGCAAACACATTCTCATTCCAATTAAAAAAACTGATATATACATCCAACTCATAAAATTGACTCTTATTCATATTCTTTAAGAGAAACCCACTACTCCAAATATTTTATACACATGTTCCAAATATTCTACTCCGATAAAGGGTGTTCTTTAATAAAAACACTTATCATACGGTGTTTTTTAATAAAAACACTTATCATTTTCATAGTTTTTTAACTTCTTTTGTGTTGGAATGCAACTACAATTTAAGCAAGGTTGTAAATTCTACATGGCATATGTAATGTAATGGAGTCACTGTAGGTCAATAGTTGAGCCTTTTTGCCTGAAACAATATCAAGATTTTAGTGAAGAAATTATACCGTTTAAAATATTTTGATATCTTTTGAAACAAATCTCAACATTAAACCCAATATCTTTTGCATTAGATATGAATTATCATTTATGTAAACAACAATAAGTATATGTCCATAAAAAAGTCTACCCCAGCTACAGCTACATTTTTCTTCGCTATCTCTTTCACAATTAATCCACCAATTGCAAAGCATGATGTCCACATATTTTCAACGCTATCTCTTGTGGTTGTTGCATTTTAATCAGGCCAAAATATGCACCGCCTTCGCCTTTGCTTATCAGAGAAGTGTGATTTCCTTGTTCCACAACCTTCCCATTCTCAATAACTGTTATACAATCAGCATTCAGAATAGTGCTCAATCGATGAGTTACAACGACGCTCGTTCTTCCCAGCATGATTCCATCTAATGCTTCTTGGACTACTTTCTCCGAATGACTATCCAATGCACTGGTTGCCTCGTCCAACAACAAGATGCTTGGATTCTTTATAATTGCCCTTGCTATCGCTATTCTTTGCTTCTGCCCTCCAGACAACTGCGTTCCCCTGTTACCCGTGTAGGTCTCATATCCATCCTTCATGCACCTGAAATATTAACAATGCACGGAATTTAGTAATAAGAAACCCTGCAATGATTGGAAAACAAATTTTGCAATGGTTGAAAAACAAATTTTACATTGGTTGGAGGATTTATTTCAGTCTACTTACGAAATGAATTCATGGGCATTGGCCGCTTTCGCAGCCTCTACTATCTCGATTTCAGTTGCGTTCTCCTTACCATACGCAATGTTCTCTTTGATGCTGCCTGCAAATAGAGTTGGCTCCTGACCTACAAGGGCTATGTGTTGTCTCAGAGACCTTAAATTGAAGCTCCTGACGTCCTGCCCATCAATGAGTAAAACCCCTTTCACTGGATCATAGAATCTCTCTAATAATCCAATGATGGTGGACTTACCACACCCGCTCCTTCCAACTAGTGCTACTCTGCTCTCTGCATTGATTTTGAGACACAAATTTCTCAAGATCATGGCGCTTTTGGACGAGTTGGATAGACAAAATCTACATTTTTCACTTCCACAGTACCTTGGACTTTCTCAGGCTTAGTTCCTTCATGGTCATCTGGGTGTATCTGGCTATTTCTTTCCAGAATTTCAAACACAGATGTGACTGCATCGGATCCCTTGGCCAGGTCAGAAGTCACACTTCCAGCATCCGCTATCATTCGGCCCATTCTCGCAAAAATAGCGTGGTTCAACAAAAAGGCATGCAAACTGATACATCCGTGCCAAATAAGCTTCCCTCCATACCAAAACTCAAGAGGCCAATAGCATATTTGTAAAAACTTCGAAGTTCCCAGGGCCAATCCTGCGTACCATGATTGTTTATTGATCTCCCTGCGTGGGCCTTCCTGTGTGGAATCAAATAACTGGATAATTCTCTCCTGAGAGCAAAAGGCTTTTATGGTTCTATGATGCGTAACACACTCTAAGGAGACTTGGCTGCCTTGATTCTCAGCTTTAATAGACTTACGTGAAACCCTTTGGAGGAGAACTTTTCTAGTAGAGAAACAAACCACCATGAGGGGCTGCACAGCAATTAACACAATAGCAAACTGCCAGGCTACGACTAATCCCATAGGCACAGCTATAATTATTACAGAGACACACTCCACTATAAGGGCAATTCGATCGCCAACCAAGGATCTAACCTGCATTGAAGATTAATAATGCCAAATCACAAAGTATATATATCCTACCTCTCACAATTCGAACATTTAACTTCTATCTATATAAAAAGCACTGTGATAGTATACTTGCCACATTAGCTTCCTTAGCCAGCCTTGAGCAAATAGCACCACTGGAATTTTGGTCGAGATCGAACCGGCCAATTTCGAATGTAAAATTTTTTCCAAACATTCTTTGACGGACCCTACTCGTTAGACACTCCCCCATCACAGCGAAATTATAATGTTGAACCAAATTCAATAGGAAAGTCAGCATTGCCAAGGTTGTAAAAACGATGCAAGAGATCCTAACACTAGATCTAATCTCGCCCGGGTTTCTGAGGAACAGCGCAGATGTCATGCGTGCCATGGTGAAGGAAAATGCTATCTGAGTTGCCCCATATCCAAGGGCGCCCACGCAGCCCAAGAGAGCGTGCTTCCATTCTGGAGCATTCAATGCAAGCAACTTGCGGAAGGAAGGAGATCTCGCAGGTTTGGTCTGTGCACTAACTTCTTGTACTTCTTCTCGTTTTGGGCAGGATAGTTGCCCATCTGAGCTTTGGATATCGCTAGTTACTCCTGATACAGGCATTGAAGCAAGTAATCCAGTGTTAAGAGCAATGGTATCCTGTGATGGTGCCTTCTCCCGTATTTGCACCAAACCTGCATATGCTCCATTTGGTTTCAGAATCAGTTCATCGTGTCCACCGAATTCAATGACTTGACCGTTTTTCAACACTGCAATTTTATCAGCTCCTTTTATAGTGGGGAGACGATGGGCTGCAATAAGCGTTGTGCGTCCTATAGAAGCTCTACAAAGGGCAACTTGAACTATCTTCTCTGATTCAGCGTCCAGAGCACTTGTGGCCTCGTCTAAAAGCAGGATGGAAGGATTTTTCAGCAACGCTCTGGCTATGGCTATTCTCTGTTTTTGGCCTCCGGACATCTGAACCCCGCCTTCTCCTACCTGTATTTTTATTTTGGTTGTCCAATAAAACCTCATTAAAAAATCAAATTGAATATAAAAACAAAAAAAAACAAAAACCATCAGAAGTACAAATATATATTTGTACAATTCTTAATTCCATAATTCTCTAGCATTTCAGTCTGTGAGTAATAAGGTTGTTCATCACCAGCCAATTACGTATGCTGCAAGATATACAAAGAACAATTCTCAGATGTACAACACAAACTACAAAATAGAACCTGTGTGTCATAGCCTTTTGGGAGTTGTGTGATGAAGTTGTGCGCATTGGAGTCTTTTGCTACACTAATAATTTCATCCATTGTAGCATCATCCTTTCCAAACAACAAATTCTCTCGAATGGAAGCAGCGAACAGAGCAGGCTCTTGATTAACTAGCCCGATTTGGTTACGGAGCCATTTCAGTTGCAGGCTCTTAATATTCTCTCCATCCAGAAGAATCTCTCCCTCCATTGGATCGTAGAACCGTTCTAATAATACAATGGCTGTTGATTTTCCAGATCCACTGGCGCCTACTAAAGCCACTGTTTTGCGTGCCGGGATAGTGAGGCAAAATTTGCGAAATACCATGCTATCTGGTCTGGATGGATAAGCGAATTCAACGTTCCGAAATTGGACCTCCCCTGAGACCGTTTCCAATACTTTCCCTCTATCATCCTCTGAATCGATCTCCGGTACTCTCTCAATCATCTCAAATATGCGAAAAGCGTCAATGCCTGCTTCAGATAAATACTTCAGATTTGAAAGCCCGGTCGACAGAGACCTGAGATCAAACGGATAAATGAGGTACAAATATAATCATAATAGAGAAGCATGAAAGAATAAACGTAATAAGTCTTACAGTCCACCAAGGATAATGCAGTAGCCTCCACCAACAATCTTCCCTCCGCTAGTTTCGTGATTTAATACCAATCGGCTTCCATACCATGACATGAATGCCCACAAGGCAAAAATTACTGATCTGTTGCCACCTATGGAAAGCCCCTTTGCCAGGCCTTGTTTAAGCCCAAGTTTTACTGTTCCAACAAGTGATGAAGAAAATTTGGCTATAGCCTTTTCTTCTCCAACGAAAGAATAAACAGTTCTAATAGAAGAAATTGCTTGTTCTGCAATCATACTGGATTCGTTATATTCTGCGTGCATCTTTCTCGCTATTCCTATCAGGATTCTACCGTAAAGCATTCCTGCTCCGATCAGTAAACTGGCTAGTGGCAATGTCACCAACGCCAGCTTCCATGACAAATAGAAACTGGCCGCATAGGTAAAAATGAAATTGGACAAATTCATAATGAAATTGGGAACCTGAAAACTCCGATACATGACATATAATTAGAATCCACCCATTATAAGTATAAATATAAAGATGAATTAAATTTAATTACACTTATACGTGTGTTTGGTTTGGTGTTTATGATAATAGAGGTGTTTACCTCTTTATATTTTGGGGTGAATTAACATTTATGTTTTTGGTAAATTGTAGGAGGGATGAGAGAAGTATATTGTCAAAATTGTTACAGTTTTCTAGTAGACAATTTGTTTAACTAGAAGGAGAGTGATAAATTACATATGTGACTTATAGACAACAGGAGAATAAGCAATAGATAATTTATTTGTGGCACTTTACTTGTGGCTTATAGGTGTTCACCACACAAGTTATGTGACTGCTAATATTTTAGAATTTGGAGTGAACTGGAACTTATGTTTTTCTTAAATTACAAGAATATCAAACAAGTGAAATATCCAAATTGATTTTATTGCATCCTTCCAAATTCCAAATAAACAATTATATATGTAATATATAAACACTATTCAAACTCAAACTCTGCATAATTGAAAATCTTCAATACTCTTTGAACTTAGATTCTGATGTATATTAACACCGGCAGCCATCCGAGCAACGATAAACAGGAACAGATCAATTCTCTTGGCATAACGTTTGCATATCTACTAGAGAATGCTAGAGAATGTGCGGTACCCCGCCTTCCATTATGTCATGAAATTAAAAAAATTATACTGATCCGCAAAACGGCGTAAAAAACATGCTATTATGATCCAAAAACATGAACCCTGTCGTAATAATATCCCTGTCAGATATAATTCTATTTCAATCATGTTAAATATTGAATTGATTTGATGTCAGCAAGGAGATTGAGTAGATTTATAACACAGACGATATATGAGAGTAGAGATATTTGATTCTTTTGTTGATTTGAAGAGTTGTTTAGTGGATCTGACTTGGCAGTGCAGCACTGGAATGAGTACCCCTGGAGTCGAGTATGAGTAATGGTGGCAAAGAAATCCGAGTGAGTGGTAATGGAATCCGAAGCAGGAAACATTTGTTGGTGGCTCGCACATCAGGAGAGATATACGACGCTCAGGAAGAATCGTCCAGAAAACGACAAGTCAACAGATGGAAGGAGAATGTTGCGTTATAGTCACCCTCGAAGTCAGAGGCAGCGCCCTCGACTCACCAGCCCATGTTACAGCATGTTCAAAGCAGAACGTAACTCATGGAGAGAATCAGCAATCGAGATAAGTTTAGATTAATTGTGTGTAAGAGCTGATCGCTTATTTGTCTTTATTCTTTCTTTCTTTTTTTGGTTAAAATCATGAGGCTATAAATCCACCTTCCTTCATTAGAGTTGAAATTTGGGATCATTAATTGGCAAAGCACTCAACAGTGTCCATTAAGCTATGTGCTAGAGCTCTATTTGTAGCAAATTGCATACTACAAGAATGTAGCACTTATGTGTGAGTGATTATTTATGTGAGTTTCTAAATTAAGTGTGAGCCTATCACTTACTTGAAGTTAGATTATTTATGTGAGTTTCTAAATTAAGTGTGAGTGATTAGTTTATGGTTGTTTTACTGTTATGAAGTGTACTGTCCAGTTCAGATTGATTTTATGGTCCTGATTCAAAATTCCAAGTAACAACTAAACATAGAGAACAAATAATAGATAATTTATTCATGACACTTAACTTGTGACCTATTAATGTTCATCAGCCACAAGTTAAGTAGCTATACTAATAATGTTGCCTCTTAACTTTTGTTTCAAGATGAATGAATGTTGGATACCAACCTTTTCGGAAAGGGTGTCCTGAATGACTAGGGTATCGTTGTAAACACTATTAACCACCTCAGCAATATGTGTGCCTCTGCTATCGAAAAATCCAACGTCCTGCCTGAGAACAGCTCTCAAATACTTTCTGCGCAGTGCAGATGCCTGTCTCTGTCCAGCAGAAAGCCTCTGAAAACACGCCCATTCAGTTCAATTAAAAGCCTAAGTATCAGTAAAGATAAAGGAGTACAAGCTGCTTCAGGGTTTTAGAAATAGCACCTAAAAACGCTGCAATCCATACTCCAGCTGCCAGATACAGAAAATGCACTATTTGCTGCATATTGACCACAATTTTATATTAATTAATCAGTAACCAATTGCCAATTACCTTATTCATTTTATGCATGAAATCATTAGAGCTGGAATATTTTACCTTATTCATTCTCTGCATAAAATCATCATACTTCAAAGCTAGAGGATAAGATCCAAGAGTGTTTTTCAATCCACTCATGATAATAAAAACGCCAGCGTAGGCTAGAGATCCATCAGTAATTGAACCCAAGGTGCCTAACACCATCATCAACACATCTACAAAATCTGCATACTTGTAAATCTTCCATATTGACATGTTCTTGCCTGCTGAAGTCTTTAAATTACTTCCAGTTGGGGTATTAGCACTGTCAGCCATTAGCCCAACTATAAGCAGGATGAAATTCTCCTGACAGATTGATTAATACCGATTCACTGGAATTTACCGATCCAAACCTGCAAGTCTCAAATATTTATAATTGAATGTACATTGGAATGCGATTCTTGTGATTCTCAAAAGTGGTGTTAGTGTCATTATAGATAAGATAGGTTCGAAAAAGTGCGGTACAGCTGATTACAGTGCCTTGCATTTTAAATTCCGAAAGAATATATGCCATTTCTCTGAAGATTTATATGCCATATTGAGAGTTAAACAATGAATTCTTTCGGCCAATGAAATTGAAAATTCCATGACCGAATTATTGGAGGGAAGATTAGCGATTTCAATTATTGAATTGATGTCAAGAAAGAGATTTAATGGGATGTACACAAATCACATATGAAAGTAGAGATACTTTCTTCAACGTAATTAAAACCATGTTATCTAAAAATAATTTATACTTAAAAAAAAAGTAAATTTTCATTGCTAACAAATGAAGAAAAAAACTTTTAATTAATTAATAACAATTTTACTTACCTTATTAGTCCTGTTTTCACATTTTTCTATTATTTTTATCTAAGTACATTTAATGTTTCAAATGGTATAAAGTGCAACTAAAGTTCTAGTTATTTTTTATATTTATTGTAATTTCTATAGGATTTTTCCATAAAATTGATTCCATATCATGAAAATAAAGATTAAATAAATAGAAAAAATAAAATAAAACTCATAAATAAAAACTTTTCAAAAACTTCAAAAACTAAGGAAGAAAGTTTTTACATAATTTATTTTTATTTTACTATACAATTTACAATAAAATTTAGAACATTTCTAATAATTGTTGTTAAAAACAACATCTAGACTAGACTACCAGACATAAAAGTGGAAACAATTATAATTACTATCTCTCACTTTTAAATTATTCCTCCCAACCATCCCTGAATCATTTAATCCCTGAATCATTTAAGCTTCTTGATCACATACTTTTTGTGCACCACCATTTCTTATTAACCTGAGATGAGCCTCCACTTTTAATGGTGCCCAATTCTTGTTGCAATCTCCCTTCTCCCTTTGGACAATGATTGAATTGTTAACCTCCCATTTCCATGTTTCCAGAGGAACTATACAGCAGAGGCAAACGTGACCAAGCTCCAATAATGCCACAAGTGCTCGAGCACGAGTATAGGTAACATAAGTTAATACCTTTTAACATGCTCCATATTCCAGTTATATGCATAGATGGTTTTATGTTACTACCATTTTTCATGCTCCATATTCCAGTTATATGCAATATGGATTGTTTTTTGTACCAGTTCAGTTTCTTATTCATTATTCTTTCATGCAGGCAAATGAGTGACGAGGACCTTGTGGATTTTAACATGAAAGAATACTACAGCTTCAAGACCATACAGAATTTGGACTAAAATAAGTACAATCCAGGTAGGTAACCAAATTGAAAGATAAGTTAGTGGAGAGAAGAGAGGACCTGCTTTTTGCAATAATAGTTTTAGAGGTTTCGATCCTTACTGTGGGATCATCATCGATCCTTACTGTGGGATCATCATCATTGACTCTTTTATAAGAATAGAAAGCAAAATGAAAGAAAAAGCTAAATATTTATATATCAAATCTTTATTAGAGATTTCAATTCTTTCTCTTCTTTTTTTCCTTTTTTTAATAAAACCCTAATTTATTATCAACTATAAACACAGAACTTACACGTCTACGTCTCACTCTACTGAACTGTAGAATGAACCTCTTCTAAACAATTAACCTCATGGATTCTCACTCTTTGGATTGTTGGATTTCACTAAAGTGTGAACTACTTACAAACAAATAGCCGAGGTTCAACAAATACTCGGTACTGTATTGCTTAGAGACCAAAAACTACAATAAACACAACGCTCTGAAAATACATATGCTTCCAAATTTTTATTTCAAATTTTTTTAAAAGGCAGGGACTTTGCTGACTTTGCTGCTGGCAACCTAATTTGTTACTGTGATGGATATTACCAATTACTATGATGAAAAGTTTTTCGGTATTTTCTTTTAATTTTGATGAAATGAATATGGTACTGCAGGTGAACAACTTAAAATTATTTCAGTTTTATTTTAACATTTTGTTTATATAATGCAAAAGAGTATCAAAACTTTTCTATGTTTAAGTTATGAGTATACTGAGTGTCTCCAATTCACCGTGAATGTCTCAATAGTACACTCATTCACAGTGCATTCTATTCTACATATAGTGGGCTCCTTTTTAGTTATCTTAACACAAAGTATTATTTTTTTATTATTTTAATATTTAAAAATTATGTAATTTTTTTAATAAATTTAAAGTTTTTCAATTTTTTTTATTTCAATATAAAATAAAATTCATAAAAAAATTTATGCTTAAAACACACTAAAAATATAAAATATATACCATTTGAGATTTATCTTAAAATAAATAAATAATATATATTATTTATTAATAATAATTTTCTTCCTTAATTTACAAATATATATATATATATTTTATCAAGGGAAAAGGGGCATGTTTTCTTTTCTTTTGCTAGGGACATGCGCTAGACCTAGCAAATACTTTGTTTTAAATTTTTTTGCACTTTTTATAAAACACTTTACTTCACAAAATAAATACGCGGATATGAGTTGCGTAAATCACCTTTTACTGCGCTGCACATTTCTACTGCGCAGAGATCCACTTTCTACTGCACAAAACTTAACTTCATGCAATACTTTACTTTGCATGAACTTGACTTTGTATGGAGTTCCCACTTTATACAAATTACTTTTGCACACTCTTTAGATGCACGGCATGCACAAATAAACATTCTTGAGAATGAATACATAAAACTTAAGAACTTATATATTTACCAATGTGAAACAGAGTAACTTTGTCGCACTTACAGAGAGATGAGTTTTACTTCAATCTTTCACAATTACACAGATCTTGGGCTCTTGAAACACTTCAGTGGATTCACTTCTCCTCTTCTTCACTTATCTCTATCTCTACATCTCTCTATATCTTCATCTCTTATCTAATCTTCTGTGAATGATTTACATTTATAGAGTTTCATATCAACGGACTCAAGATCGCTTCACTTGGAAGCTACAGGGTTTCATTAAAGACTGAAATAAAATCCTACCTAAGAAGTTATGAGCCTGCGAAATACAAACGTGTCTTTTTAAATACTAACTTGCCGTGAGCCGGATTGGCTGCAAACCGACTGACTGTCCGACATTGCAGACTGACAATATGACCGACTTGGAGTCTATTAGAGCCGGCGCATATCTGATACACTATCATCTCATTAATTATGATATTTCCAACACTCCCCCTTAATTATGAGTGGATGGGGATCATTAAACAAAAGTAAAATATTACAAAATATTTCAGAGCTGAAACATGCTCTGTTCATGACATAGTTCATTGTGCAGAACTTGTCACTCCCAAACAACTTTGCAGAAATTGGAATGGGTCATTTGCCAATGGTTTTGTAAATATGTCTGCAACTTGATCTTCAGACCTGCAAAATTCTAAAAAGATTTCCTTGTTGTTTATCAATTCTCTGATGAAGTGATACCTTGTGTCGATGTGCTTGGTTATCTTATGAAACACATGATTCTTTGACAGTGCGATAGCTGAATTGTTGTCACAATTGTTAGATTTTGAGCATTAACTCACAATACTCTAGGATCTTTACTGAGAGAATAACATGTACAGTATATCAATGCATATCAATCATAACAAGCATGTCAATCATCACAAGAAGCAAAAGTATGAGAGACAATAGACACAGAGTTTCCGTGGGGAAAACCCTAAGGTGAAAAACCCCACAACTTCCTCAGAGATAGATAGAGAAATAGCTCAACCAAAGTACAAGAGATAGACTCCTCTTAGCAGCTGATCCTCCTCCTCACATGTGCGCCACTTTTCGAGTGAAGGAAGTGTGAGTTCTGAGTAATCCAAATAGAGATCTCCCGATCTCTATTTATACCTGTCCTGTTTGCCCAATAACCTTATGGGGCCGACTTGTCTAGCTAGGTACAATAACTTCATATTACATTATATCGGTCTGACCCCTTACAAGGTGGTCTAATAACCCATTGAAAAGTTAACACACTTGCGACACTTGTCAATACAAATGACGACACTTCCGTTTAGAGGAATAATACATCTCTATTGGGGTACAATAAATATATAGAAGAAATACATTCTGAAGTTACATATACATCAACACTCCCTCTTAACTAGAAAGGTATTTCTCGACACAGATCATCTAGAACAAGTCTTCTTCGCTGGATCATCGTCATCGATGCATCGTCCTCGAATCATCATCAATGCTGCTGCTATCTCAACCAATCTCTGAATCTACTTGTCATAGGAAGTTCTACAGAGCCAGTCCTTTTTCATACTGGATGTAGGCCCACCACCCGTAGGTCTTCATCATCACTGGCCATACTGTGGAATCCTCAAGACTTATTACGTGCATCACAAAACCTCAAAAGAGCATCCCAGGATGTTATGGGTACACAACTCCGACCTGTTGAATCTCCCAGGGCACAAATTACATGTGACTGCCACAAAACCTTAAAAGAGTCTCTTGACTAGAAAGAACCCTAAAGAGCATCTGAGGCCTTTTTCATCCTGTCCAGATCTCCAAGACTTATTACATGTTACCCCCACCACAAAAACTCGCAAGAGCATCCCAGGATGTTACAAGTACACAAATCCGAGCTGTAGGATCTCCCAGGGCACAAATTACATGTGGTCAAGGCAAAACCTTGAAAGAGCATCCCAAGATGTTACGGGTACACAACTTTAACCTGAAGGATCTCCCAAGGCACTATTATATGCCATAGGACAAAACCTTGAAAGAGCATCCCAGGATGTTACGGGTACACAACTCTGACCTAAAGGATCTCCCAGGGCGCTATTATATGTCCTCTCAGAGCAATGTCTCGAAAGAGCATCCCAGGCTGTTACGGGTACACAACTACGACCTATAGGATCTCCCAGACATGCTCATCTGCACAACCTGTTCCACAACCATAGAGTATCATCCTGATACTCACCATACATCATCCTAATGTACACATGATCATCCTGATCATCATCACTACATCGTCCTGATGCATGTCATCGGGAGAAACATCTTGAACCTCGTTAACCATGATCATCCTGGTCATACAATGCATCTACCTGATGCATACCAAGTATCTACCTATTACATATCACCATACACAGTGTATCCACCTGATACATACATAGATACATGATCCACACAATGTATCCACCTAATACATATCAACATACATGATCTACCTGATCATACAACGTATCCACCTGATACAAATACAGATACATGGTCCAAGCATCCAACATGATGCGTACATACATAAATGATCCAATTGATCATATCCAGCATCCAACATGATGCGTACATACATAAATGATCCAACTGATCATATCTAGCATCCAACATGATGAGTACATACATAAATGATCCAACTGATCATATCCAGCATCCAACATGATGCATACATACATAAATGATCCAACTGATCATATCCAACATCCAACATGATGCATACACATACATACAAATGTAAATGATCCAACTGATCATACAAAGCAGAAACTAGAACATCATCCTGATGCTCATCATCCAGCGCTTACATCCACAACCATGTGAAGGATCTCCTTTCCGCCATGCTAGGAATGGCTACAGCAAATGTCTCAATCACTTCTTCCTCGAAGTGTCGTCGATCTAAAGAACACCAAGCCTCTCTTTGAAGTACTCGAACTTCACTCTGGCTAGTGGCTTCGTTAACACATCTGCAATCTGCTCGTCCGTCGCAACATACAGGAGCTTCACTGCTCGTCTATGCACCATATCCCTGATATAGTGGTATTTGATCTCTATGTGTTTCGACATGTCATGGAACACCGGGTTCTCAGATAGCTTCACACAACTCTAGTTGTCACAAAAGATACCAATAGTCTCCAGCGGGAGATCAAATAACTCTGACAGTAGCTTTCGAAGCCATACTACCTCACAACTAGCAGAATAGGCTGCAACATACTCTGCCTCGACTGTACTCAGTGCTACGCAAGACCGCTTCCTGCTAAACCAAGAGATCACACCTGATCCCATACTGAAGCAGTACCCAGAAGTGCTCTTCCTATCTGCAGCACTGCCTTCCCAGTCCGAATCAACATAACCATGCATGTTAAACTTTTGATTCGAATCATACTTGAGCCCATAATCAACTGTACCCTTCAGGTACCTCAGAATATGCTTTACAGCAACTAAGTGAACACTCCTCGGATCCATCAGGAACTGACTCAATGTGTTCACCGCAAAGCAGATATCTAGTCTCATGTTCGTCAGGTACATCAAGGACCCAATCATCTGACGATACATAGAGACATCAACCGGCTCAGATGAAGCATCACATAGAAGCTTCAGGTTCGATGCCATAGGTGTGGCCATGGCCTTGCAATCCATCATCCCAAACCTCTTCAGGATATCTATTGTATACTTCCCTTATCCAAGGAAGATCCCATCTGCACTCTGCCACACCTCCATACCTAAAAAATAGTGCATCATCCCCGAGTCCTTCATATCGAAATCGGCAGCAAGCTTCCTCTTTGTATCGGCAATCAATCTATCATCTCATGTTACAAATAGGTCATCCACATATAGGAGTAGTATCATAGGATTTCCTTCCTCAATATTGTAGTAAAGGTTGGAATCCACTTTACTCTTGGTAAAGCCCAAACTAGATAGGAAACTATCCATCCTACCATACCAAGTTCTGGGAGCTTGCTTCAAGCCATACAAGGATTTCTTCAATTTGCACACATATGACTCCCTGTCCTGTGTTTCAAAACCGAGTGACTGCTCCACATACACTTCCTCTTCAACTACACCATTCAAGAAAGCAGTCTTGACATCCATTTGGTGTATCTTCCATTTCATCGCTGCAGCCAGGGAAAGTACTAATCTGATGGAAGTGGACTTGGCTACAGGAGCAAAAGTTTCTTCATAATCTATTCCCTCTTTCTGAGAGAAGCCACGAGCTATGAATCTTTCCTTGTATTTCTCTATGCTGCCATCTGCAGCATGCTTAATCTTGTAAATCCATTTGGAAGTCACAACAGACTTCCCTTCAGGTCTTGGGACAACATCCCAAACATCATTTTTCATTATTGATTGGTATTTCTCGACCATGACATCCTTTCATTCTTTCTTTTCCACTGCTTCTTCATAATTGGAAGGTTCTTTGTTCATGATATCACAGAGTAAAGCAACATAGCTGGTATGTGATCTTGTTCTCTTCTTTGCTCTATGTTCTTCTTCTGGAATGACATATCTTTCTGCATCTTGAATGAGCTCTCTAGCCCATGCATGTTTCCTTTTGTGAGAGTCCTTCTCACGAGGTGGATCTACAGGTTCTTGCGGATCTTCAATTTTACAATCAACATTTGGAATTGCCTCAGTCATGGTAGTGTCTTGAAATCTAGTTTCCTTGGGTTCTTCATAATCTTCAACAGGTGTCTTCCTTGATTTGATGAATGCTAAGTTTTCATCAAATGTTACATCCCTGTTGACATCAATCTTCTTGAACCCTGGAAAGTATATTCTGTAAGCCTTCGAGCTTTCACTGTAACCCACAAAGATACCCTTCTTTCCTGAAGGATCTAGCTTGGTCCTCTTTTCCTTTGGGACATGTGTATATACTAGACAACCAAATATTATGAGATGGCTGACCTCAGGTTTCTTACCAGAGAAGACCTCTTCTGGTGTCTTGTTGCCCAATATCTTGTGGGGTGTTTTGTTCTGCACATATACAGCTGTCCTAGCTACATCTGCCCATAGATGCATAGGTAGATCTTGGTCATGCAGCATTGCCCATGCTGCTTCCATGATTGTTCTATTCTTTCTTTCTGCAACTCCATTCTATTGTGGATTGTAAGGAGTAGTCAACTCCCTCTTAATCCCTGAATCACTGCATAGCTTCTTGAAGTCACTTGAAGTGAATTCTCCACCATTTTCGGATCTGAAAGTCTTGATTCTCTTATCAGTTTGGTTCTCGATCAAGGTTTTGAATTCCTTGAACTTATCAAATACTTCATATTTGTTCTTCAAGAAGTAAACCCAAGTCTTCCTGGAGAAGTCATCAATGAAAGAGACATATTAAACATACCCACTCAGAGAACTTGATGACATCGGACCACATACATCAGAGTGGATGATTTCCAAGAAATTTTTAGTCTTGCTTTCATTGCTTGGAAATGCCTTCTTTATGTTCTTTCCTTTTGCACATCCTTTGCAAACACCTTCATGCTTGGTGTTGATTTCAGGAAGACCTTCTACAGCTTTACTTGCAATTGGTAATGCTTTGTAGTGCATATGTGCAAGTCTTCTATGCCAAAGTTCACTTGGTTCCATGGAATCATGCACCATGCCATGTTCAGGTTGTCCCTTCAATTTATACAAACCTCCCTCTTGCTCTCCAATCAGCACTGCATCATCTATGGTCTTTCCCTTTGGCCACATTAGGACTTGGCCATCCACAAATGCAACCCTCATTCCTTTTGCATCCAATGCAGAGATGGAGAGTAGGTTCTTCTTGAGCCCAGGCACATAAAGCACTTCTTTCATCTTCAAAGACTTTCCAGAATCTAGGTTGTAGGAGGCTTCACCACTTCCTTTGATGGGGTATTGATAGTCATCCCCAAGTTTCACTTTATGGGGTGATTCATGTTCAGATAAATTTACAAAAGATTCTTTAAACCTAGTCATGTGTTTGGAAGCCCCATTGTCAATAATCCAATCATTACAACCATGAGAAATAGTACCTGTGAGAGCAGAGATTAGAACATACTCTTCTTCGCTTGATCAATCATTATCACTTTCTGCTCTAGCCTTCTTTTTTGGAGGTTCATCATCTTCAGTAGCATGAGCATGGTACCTTCTTTTGCTGTCCTTCTTTTTCTTCTTATTCTTTTGGTGATAGTGAGTGAATCTCTTATGCTGAGAGTGCTCATTTTTAGGCTTGCTTCTTTTGGTGTGAGCTGCGAGAGCTTGATCTTCACTTCCCATCTTTTCTTCTCGTGCTACAAGCCTTGCTTCTTCTTGAGAGAATTCCTCCCACATCCTACTGAAATAGATCAATTTCTTTCTTTCATAGATTCATTGAATAAAGGAGTCCCATGATCTAGGTAGGCCATTCAGAGTGGTCATAACAACTTCACCATTGTCCACTAATTCATCCACATCTTCAAGTTGTTCCTTGATCTGAGAGACCTTGGAGAAGTAATATTGAATGGTCTCTCGATTCAACATCTTGACCCCTTTCAATTGATTCCGCAGAGTCATCTTCTGATTTATGTTCTTCCCTTCAAATAACTTGGTTAGGGAGTCAAACATCTCCTTGGGTGTCTTTAGAGATGACACATGTGGTATGAGATGGTCTTTGATAGAATTAGAAATGATTCTCTTTTCCTTGACCATGTTCTTCTTATGCAAAACCTTAGCCTCTTCATCCTCTGGGATAGGGACCTAGAGCTGATGTAGGAGTCCAATTCATTTTCTTCCAGGATTAACCCAATCCTATACTTCCAGGCTCGGAAGTTATCAGCCCCTTCAAGTTTATCCTCAATCTTGGTGTGGTGAGACATCTTAAAGAGTACTTCAAATGGAAATAGAAAAGATTTAGGTCTTACCACTTGCTTTGCTGAAAACTGGATTTGGTCCCGGATTAGGGTTTGTCGAAAAAAACCTTAAAAATTCAAAATGTGAATTTCAACTTTCTGAAAGGATAGAAAAATGCGCCTTGATTATCTAATTAGCTTGGTGTATTTAGAATTTGAGATCTACAAGGCCTCACCCTTCAGAAATGCCTTTTAGTCTTCCCGGGTTCACTAGGGAGGACCCTGAATTAGGGTTTGAGTTTCCCGGAGATTTACTCAGCCAAAAATATCGATCCAAAGCTCTAAAATTCATTGTTTCCAAGGAGCTTCCAACTATGTTTTCAGATTTCAGAAATTCCTATTTTTGTGGAAACCCTAATTTTTAGGAGCCAAAATTGAAAATGCTCAGAATTGAATTCTGATTGGACAAATAGATTCTCCTTGATGAGTAGAGTCAATCTACTATACTGCTTTTCCAAAATCTATGGAGAGAAACCAAATAAACAAGAAACCCTAGTTTTCGTTACTGCACAATGTCTTCTTCTCAGGTTAGCTTTGATACCATGTTAAATTTTGAGCATCAATTCACAATACTCTAGGATCTTTACTGAGAGAATAACATGTACAGTATATCAATGCATATCAATCATAACAAGCATGTCAATCATCACAAGAAGCAAAAGCATGAGAGACAATAGACACAGAGTTTTCGTGGGGAAAACCCTAAGGTAAAAAACCCCACAACTTCCTCAGAGATAGATAGAGCAATAGCTCAACCAAAGTACAAGAGATAGACTCCTCTTAGTAGTTGATCCTCCTCCTCACATGTGCGCCACTTTCCGAGTGAAGGAAGTGTGAGTTCTGAGTGATCCAAATAGAGATCTCCCTATCTCTATTTATACTTGTCATGTTTTCCCAATAATCTTATGGGGCCGACTTGTCTAGCTAGGTACGATAAATTCATATTACATTATATCGGGCCGACCCCTTACAAGGTGATCTAATAACCCATCATTAAGTTAACACACTTGCGACACTTGTCAATACAAATGACGACACTTCCTTATAGAGGAATAATACATCTCTATCAGGGTACAATAAATATATAGAAGAAATGCATTCCAAAGTTACATATACATCAACAACAGTAAATGACTATGGGTTCTTACTAGTTCTGTGACAAATCACTTAACATTCTCCGCATCCAAACTACTTGACATGTGACGCTTGTAGCTGCAACATACTCTGCTTCTGCTGAAGAAAGAGTTACTATGGGCTGTTTATTTGAAGCCCATGATACAACACCTATTCCTACATGAAATGTATTCCTAGATGTGATTTTCCTATCATCCATGCTGCCTCCATTATCGCTATCAGTGTATCCAATGAGTTTGAAATTTTCTGAGGTTGAATACAAAATACCAAAGTCTTTTGTTCCACTTACATACCTCAGAATTCTTTTACCTGCTTGCCAATGCGATTCTTTTGGCGACTCCATGAATCTTGAGATTAAGCTGACTCCATACATGATGTCTAGCCTCATTGCTGTAACATACATAAGGCTGCCAACTAGCCTTTTAAACAGTTTAGGATCTACATTGGATCCATCATCATCCTTGCACAATTTGAAACCTATTATCACTGGTGTTGGAGCTGTCTTGCAATTTAACATCTTAAATCTGTTCAAGACATCACTTGCATACTTCGACTGTGATATAAATATACCATTTTCAGACTACTGGACTTCAATGCCCAGAAAATACTTCATAATCCCCAAATTAGTCATTTCAAATTCACTTTCCATGACTGTTCTAAATTCTTCTATGCCAAAATCACCAATAAATATTAAATCATCTACATATAGGAAGACAATTAGCTTATTACCTTCCTTGTTGATCTTTGTGTACAGCGTTGGCTCACATTCACTTCTGTGAAATCCATTCTGAATGAGGTATGAGTCAATGCGACTGTACCAAGCTCTAGGAGCTTGCTTCAAACCATAGAGTTCCTTTTTCAGCTTGTATATCCTATGTCCTTGTCCTGGAACTTCATAGCCTTGTGGATGCTCAACATATACTTCTTCCTCCAAATAACCATTTAGAAATGCGAAATTAACATCCATTGGATAAACATGCCATTTCTTTTGTGCTGCGATGGCCAACACTGTTCTAATAGTGTCCATTCATGCTACAGGTGCAATGGTTTCATTGAATTCTATGCCAGGTTGTTGAGTGAACCCTCTTACTACCAATCTTGCCTTGTGCTTCTGCACATTTCCATCAGCATCTTGCTTGGTCTTATAAATCCATTTCATGCTTATCACATCCTTGTCCTTAGGAACATCAACTAGTTCCCATGTTTGATTCTTCTCAATGCATTCTATTTCTTCATCCATGGCTTGTGCCCAAACTTTATCTTCAACTGCTTCTTCAAATGTTAAAGGATCATTAACTTGAGAAAATAATGAAAAACATGAAAATGAATTAGGTGTACCAGCATCATATATCTCACGCAGACTTCTTGTCTTTGATGGAGTTACTGGTGTTGAACTGCGCGAACTGCTTGATGGAGTTTGCTGCGCACTTGATGTGCTTGTCGGAGTAGCTTGAGTTGCACCTTGTTTTGGAGTTGCTTGTGCTGGAGCATGTTGCGCATTCCTTGGAGTAGATGGAGTTTCCTAGCTCTGGTTTACTTGCGGTGTCTCAACCACATCTTCTGCATTGTCATCGTGTTCAACGTGTGACATGGTTTTCACATTCTTCTCTACAGTTCCATCCCATGCTTCATTTTCCACAAACTGAACATCGTGGATGATAATAACTTTTCTTGCAACGGGATCATACAACTTGTATGCTTTTGTGTCTTTAGAATAACCAATAAAAATGCATTTCTGTCCTTTATTGTCTAATTTTCTTCTCAGCTCATCTGGAACATGTGTGTATGCTACACAACCAAAACCTTTTAAATGCGAAACACTATGTTTCATACATGTCCATGCTTCTTGTGGAACTTTGTTCTTCACACTCTTTGTTGGACATCGATTCATGATGTATACCGCAGTTGCCACTGCTTCAGCCCAATATTCATTTGACAAATGCGCAGCTGCCAACATGTTGCGTGCCATCTCCAAGATGGTTCTATTCTTCCTTTCTGCGATACCATTCTGTTGCGGTGTATACCGCGCAGTGAATTGCTTCTATATGCCATGATTTTTTCAAAAGTTTAAGAAATCATTCGAAACATACTCACCACCTCTGTCTATTCTCAATATCTTGATGCTGTGTCCACTTTGCTTCTCTACAAGTGCCTTGAACTGCTGAAAACATTCAAATGCATCAAATTTATGTTTTAGAAAATAGAACCATTTTCTTCTTGTGAAATCATCTATGAATGTGAGAAGATAAGTGCATCCTCCCATGGACGGTGTTTGCATCGGTCCACAAATATCAGAATGCACAATTTCAAGTGGTGTGCACGCTCTGTATGACTTTCCGACTGGAAAAGTCTCTCTATGCTGTTTTCCAAAAATACAGCCTTCACAAATTCTCTCTGGCTTTTCGATCAATGGCAATCCTGTGAAAATCCTCACAGCAGATCTAAGAGATGATGTATACCTCACAAGAGAATAATGGATTAAGCAAGAGAATAGAAGAAGAGTGATACATGCAGTATAATGAGCAACGGAATAATATGGTACAGTAGAACTCAGATAGAAGCAATAATACTTCGGTCATACTAGATTATTAATCACAAATGGACATATAAATAATACAATGCATGAGGAATTCGAATGCCTAAGGTGGCAATTCGAATTAGCCTTCATGGAGTGATCAAAGGATCACTGGAATGTCATTGGAGCACAACTAGGTGTCCTCATGATCATCGGAGCGCAACTGGAAGTCTTCATCATCATCAGTGGAGTCATCAATGCTCAAGTAACTGTCAACCATCAGTCAAACTAACTCTGGTAGGTGTAACTGAGTGTAACTCAATGTAACTGAATGTAACTGAGTGTAACTGAGTGTAACTGAGTGACAACTGGATTGGTAGGTGAAGGAGGGCGATTTTCTCCCTAAAATCAAGGAAGAAGGGCGCATTAAGCAACTGGAGGGCTAAAACCGAATAGTGAGAAGCTCCTGGGGGCTGGCTAACTGAGGGCTAGGTGCTGGACTGATGACTGGGATGCATGCAAAATGCATGCAAACCCTAGAATGCATGCAAACCCTAAAAGGTGCATGCATGACTGAAAATGTAAATGATCAAAATACTGGTGGGACTAGGATGGAGTATAGGAATATCCTAACACCCCCCCTTAATCCATCCTGGGCCCTGGTAACTAAGACCAAAGGTCACCCAATACAATGAATAATAACAATCAATAAACCAAGGAAGTGGGAAAATTTCATGGGAAACATACCCCCTCCTCAAAAAATAGACTGTAAGGCACACATAAAAAATAAAAGTTCCAAACTCAAGCATGTGTGATGCTTGGTCATATGTCTGGAGGTATCTTCTTCTTGGGAAGAACTGGATCATGCTCAAAAAGCATGTGCTTGTACTTTCTCTTCAGATCGAATGTGATGAGAACAAATCCAACAGTATTAGAATGCTCCTTGAACCTGTGATTCGAATCAGCTGAGGTAGGATCAAATTTTTGAATGTGCATATAGTCCCTTGTCTTCTCCTTCGAACCACCATGGGTGAGATTATGCCAAAAAGAACTATTACATGTTTGCTTGAAATCAAAATCAGATTTAAGACTTTCAAAACAGTTTCTTGAGATCTCCTTTGAACCAGCAGGGGTGAGATCAAAACTATCATATGCATGAGAAATTTTCCCAAGCAGTAATTGCTTAGAACCCAAATTAGATACAAGACTTGAATCATGGCTTCTTGAGATCTCCTTTGAACCATTAGAGGTGAGATCAAAACCAGTAGATGCATGAGAAATTATCCCAAGCGAATGGCAATGGCCATATTCTTCAATGACCTTCTGAAAGCATGAATTTATGATCATATAGTAGTATAAAAGAGATGTTTGTTGAAGAGGAGCGAATGCATTACCTCCATTAGCTGATTTGACCTCTGAAATAATCATATGATCATGATGCAAACCAACAGACTCTGGTGCAAGAGAGGATTTAGGACCTTCTGCAATATCTAGAGTGTGAGCTGGCACAGAAAGAGAAGAAGGTTTGAGCATGAGCGGAGAATCTGCAAGTTCTTTGTCAACAACTTCAATATGAGATGATACAGGTTCATGATCTGAGAGACCATCAAGAGGAGCGAATGCATCACTTTGTTTTCTTTCGAATGGGTTGGGACCAAGTCCTTCATTCTCTCTGCCAAATTTTCCATCCAGGTGAGCCCATATCTCTTTTGGAGTCCATAACTCTCTTGGAATTTCAACACCATCACGGTATTTGAATTGGAATCTCTGGTATGCATACAAAGAAAACATTATTGCTGCAAAGTGCATGTCTCTTTTATTTAACCAGTCAATCTTCTCTTCAGGGGATTCGAACTCTCTTTCAAAATAACAATCAAAAAGATCATGGATCTTCAAGTTTGCTATCATTCTTGGTTTCCATTCATCATAGTTGAGTGGATCAAGAGGAGTAATTCCTGATGAATAAATTGAAGCTGTAGAGGACCTGCAAAAACAATATAGAATAACTGCAACTGCTACTGCTGCAAAAATGCAGAAACTGCTGCAACTGCTGCACTCGAAA
The DNA here is from genome assembly GCA_027924585.1 of Larix kaempferi. Lineage (NCBI taxonomy): Eukaryota > Viridiplantae > Streptophyta > Pinopsida > Pinales > Pinaceae > Larix > Larix kaempferi. The sequence goes on from BSBM01000435.1 coordinate 16,585,743, forward strand.
TCTTGGTAATAACCTGCAAAAAAACTCTCAAGAATGGAGATAAACAATTCTCTCAACATGCTCTAATACCATGTGAAAATCCTCACAGCAGATCTAAGAGATGATGTATACCTCACAAGAGAATAATGGATTAAGCAAGAGAATAGAAGAAGAGTGATACATGCAGTATAATGAGCAACAGAATAATATGGTACAGTAGAACTCAGATAGAAGCAATAATACTTCGGTCATACTAGATTATTAATCACAAATGGACATATAAATAATACAATGCATGAGGAATTCGAATGCCTAAGGTGGCAATTCGAATTAGCCTTCATGGAGTGATCAAAGGATCACTGGAGTGTCATCGGAGCACAACTAGGTGTCCTCATGATCATCGGAGCGCAACTGGAATTCTTCATCATCATCAGTGGAGTCATCAATGCTCAAGTAACTGTCAACCATCAGTCAAACTAACTCTGGTAGGTGTAACTGAGTGTAACTCAATGTAACTGAATGTAACTGAGTGTAACTGAGTTTAACGGAGTGACAACTGGATTGGTAGGTGAAGGAGGGCGAGTTGCTCCCTAAAATCAAGGAAGAAGGGCGCATTAAGCAATTGGAGGGCTAAAACTGAATAGTGAGAAGCTCCTGGGGGCTGGCTAACTGAGGGCTAGGTGCTGGACTGATGACTGGGATGCATGCAAAATGCATGCAAACCCTAGAATGCATGCAAACCCTAAAAGGTGCATGCATGACTGAAAATGTAAATGATCAAAATACTGGTGGGACTAGGATGGAGTATAGGAATATCCTAACAAATCCTTTCACCATGTCTTTCATGTGCAGTAGCTTCAGCCCACCAAAATTCAGATGTCCAAATCTAAAATTCCATAACTAGGATTCGTCCTTTATTTCTGTTTGAAACGCAGCTTGCATTGCGCTGTCCCTTTCTTCCTCTGCGCAATGAATTTCTGCCTCTTTGCTTTTTGCTTTGAACACAGATCCAAAATTTTCATTCTGACTTTCATGAACAACTTCAGTTGTTTTTCCTCTTATGATGGGTCTTATCCTCAAATGAAACAAGCGATTGCTTGTCATCTACACCTCTGCTATTAATTGTTTGCTTGGATATTTGTCTTTGATCAGACACCGCTTTCCTATCATATGGATTATGTAACCTTTTTTCATCAGTTGTCCAGTGCTCATCAAATTATGCTTCAAACCTTGAACATAATACACATCAGACATATATTTCTGCTCCCTCTGTTTGGTTAGAATATCAACAATACCCTTACACAACACAGTGACTTGAAACTTATTTCCAAGTGTGACATCAGTTTGAACTAATTTATCTAGACTAGAAAATAGATTTAAATTGCCAGTCATATGATTGCTACAACCTGATTCTAAATACCATATGTCATTTGGACTTACTTGGACAGCATTGCATTCCAGTGGAGATGCGCATGCTAAGAACAATGAGCTGTTCGGAGCGTTGCTACTACTTGACTGCGCTTCACCTTGCTTTCCTTGGTCATACTGCTTCTTCCTGCATTCATATGCGAAGTGTCCATACCTCTTACAGTAATGACATTGAATTTTTGATTTGTCATACCTTTCTCCACTTGGTTGATTGGTGGTCTAATTCTGACCTTTACCAATGACTTGCGCAGGGATACTATTGCGACCTCCTCTAAAAGAACTTCTTCCTCTACCTCTAGAGTTTGATCTTCCTCTACCTATTCCACGGCTTATGGATGACTGTGCTGCAAATGCACCTTCCAACAATGTATCTGAACCGCTGATTCTATGTTCATGATTGAGTAATGAGGCTTGCAACTCATCAATAGTAAATGTGGATAGATCTTTGTTTTCCTCCAAGGTTACAACCAAAGATTCAAATTTATTTGGAAGAACTCTAAGAACTTTTTCAACAACTCTTTGATCAGTTAGAGTTTCTCCATCAGACTTTATTTGATTAACCAGACCAATAACACGAGTATAGAATGATTCTACAGACTCTGTGTTTTTCATTGACAAAGATTCAAAATCTCTTCTAAGAATCTAAAGTTTGGAAGTCTTTACCTTGTTAAAACCTTGATAGGAAGTTTTCAGTGTGTCCCACGCTTCCTTAGCTGACTACGCTGCTGCTACTCTTGCGATTATGGATTCATGTGTTGCTTGATGTATGTGGAACAACGTCTTTCCATCTTTCTTCCTCTGTTCCCTTAAGACATCCTTCTCAGCTTGTGTTATATTGTTGTATGTTGTTGCATCTGTTGGTTCTGCATAGTCATTCTGGACTATTTCCCATACGTCTTGACCTCTAAACAAAGCCTTCATTGTTAGAGACCAATATTCATAATTTTTACCAGAAAATATTGGGGTTTGCAAATTACCCAAAGTGGAAGCCATAATTACCCAAAGTGGAAGCCATACTTAATCACTTTTCCCTTATGTAAATGCAATTTCTACTTTCTGTGAACCAAGCTCTGATACCAGATCAAGGGAAAAGGGGCACCGCGCAGTTAAAAAGAATTAACTACGTAGATGATAAATGTTTTCTTTTCTTTTGCTAGGGACATGCGCTAGACCTAACAAATACTTTGTTTTAAATTTTCTTCCACTTTTTATAAAACACTTTCCTTCACAAAATAAATGCGCAGATATGAGTTGCGCAATTCACCTTTTACTACGCCCAGATTAACTGTGTTTCTACTGCGCAGAGATTAGCTACGCGATTCCACTTTCTACTGCGCAGTTGAACTTTGCGCAAATGCACAAATCTTAACTTCACACAATACTTTAGTTTGCATGAACTTGACTTTGTATGGAGTGCGCACTTTATACAAATTATTTTTGGACACTCTTTTAACTTTTACAAAGATTAACTGCGCGGTTAACTTTGTATACCTATCTAACTGCGCACAACCCAATCTTTAAAAAAACTTTGTATAAAGATATTTCATTCTAAAACATAAAAACCGAAACATATGTAGAAGTTACTGCGCGTTAAACTAGGGAATTTACCTCCGTGAAATACTTGGGATTCTTGATTTGATTTACAAACCGTAAATGTAAACAACATTTACACAGGTCAATATGAAGTAGATGCGCGGCATGCATAAATAAACATTCTTGAGAATGACTACATAAAACTTAAGAACTTATATATTTACCACTGTGAAACAGAGTAACTTTGCCGCACTTATAGAGAGATGAGTTTTACTTCAATCTTTCACAATTACACAGAGCTTGGGCTCTTGAAACACTTCACGAATTTACTTCTCCTCTTCTTCACTTATCTCTATCTCTACATCTCTCTATATCTTCATATATTATCTAATATTCTGTGAATGATTTACATTTCTAGAGTTTCATATCAACCGACTCAAGATCGCTTCACTTGGAAGCTATAGGGTTTCATTAAATACTGAAATAAAATCCTGCCTAAGAAGTTATGAGCCTGCGAAATACAAATGTGGCTTCTTAAATACTAACTTGTCATGAGCCGGATTGGCTGCAAACCGACTGACTATCTGACATTGCAGACTGACAATATGACCGACTTGGAGTCTGTCAAAGCCAACGCATATCTGATACGCTATCAGCTCATTAATTATGATATTTCCAACATTTTAGGTATATTAATTTTTTGTTATTTTTTATTTGATATTTTTTATTTCAAAATTGAATCAAAGAAAACATTTATCTCTTAATTCTTTTTTAAAATTGATCTAAATAACTTCATAAACTTAATATCTTCTTGATCCTATCTTTATTACAACTATTGTAATATACCTAATATAGTCATCCTTCATTCCATATATACCTATTATAGTCATAACTATAATTACTAGGTAACTTGTAAGTGTATGCGTTTGATTATATCCCTGCCATCCCGAAACCAATGCAGAGGATCGGTTTTGGGAGAATTAAGTAACTTGCGGAACACTGGGCTGAACAGTGACCAATGAAGTTTTGGATTTGAGGTGAGAGTAGGTTTAATGGAGTAAACTTCACAGGTTTTTTGGAGTGATCATGTATTTTTGGATGAAGACGTGCGAGTATAATGGTGGAATCTTATTGGGGGTATTGGTTCGTTGTTGGTAGTATTATACTTTAGTTTGAGCCAGGTAAAATGGTTGAACCATGTTTCCTCATTGGGGGTCTTGATATGCAGGTGGTAGTATTATTCTTTTAGTTGGAGCAGGTACAATGGTGGAAGTGGAACCATGTTTCCTGTTGTCTCTTTTTTACAAGTGGTAGGGTTTTTAGGTCTTTTCTCTATCCTTTTGATATCTGGAAAATGAGATGGCGATCGTCCAACCCTTAGCTGTGTTGGTGTTTCTTTATAACAATAGACCCAGTCTTCTTGTCAGTATTGGACAGAAACTACAAGAAGTTTGAACTATCCACTAAAAAGCTCTACCTTCGAAGTTTGTTCCAACTGTGACTTCTCTGTTTTTTGTCTTCTTATCCGGGGGACAGCTTTTCTTGCACTTATTTTTGGGGTTTTTGTCTTACTAGTGGGATGGCACATACCACTGGTTTAAATCCTGGGGTTTCCTCATTGGGGGATACAAGGCATCTGACCAGTGGTGGGAAAATGCTGGTATTCTAAAACCTGATGAAGAATACTGGCGTTTGTGGAGGGCACGTGCCTCACATGCCGGACAACATTTGGGGAAAGATGCCATACCTATGTATAAAGGTGTTGATGGACAAAAAGGGCCCAAACAAAATCAAGAATATAAGGGGATTGGGGTACTTGATGAAGGTTCTACACTTCCCCCTCCCTCACTACCTGGTGTTCCCACTCAAAAACACTCTTCTCAGCAGAACCTAGTTCATAGAAGGGTGTTTTCATATAGACACAAGCAGAAGTGGAAGATGCACAGTCATGGTGGTGAACTGTTGATGGATAGACTATCCATTCTGGAAATCATAGCAGCTTTATCCCTCAAAGGAATGGTGGGAAAATTTAGTTATGGTGCCATGAACCCTAGGGACATTGACTAGTGGGTATCACTAAACTAGGTTCCTATCATCGGTTATAGACCGAAAATTTACATTATGAGTAAGGGTTGGTATGTCTTCTATTTCCGGTTGGAAGCTCATACTTCAAAAATTATGGAACAGACATGGCTCCGGGGCAATGGGAGTCTTCTGCTCAAGAAATGGCACTTGGATTTTGACCCTATCTCGGAGAAGCTACGTTTCAGACACATATGGGTGCTTCTCTCGGACTTTCCTTTGGTGATGTGGCACCGGGAGACCTTTATGACTGTTGCGAATCACCTGGGTCATTTTTTTACACATTACTGATGAAACCCTCAATGGTATGGACCGTCGGTTGGTAGGGTTCTTGTGGAAATATATATTTCTTTGGGTTTGATTGAATCCCTTACTATCAATTGGTGTGACAAGAAGATTACATAGGTATTGGATTACTGGGGCATCCCCTTTTGATGCTCCAAATGTAAAGTTGTAGGCCACCTATGGAGGGATTGTGCATCCTATAGCTCTAGTTTGGATTGGGATTCCTCAAAAGATATACAGGCCTGGCCATCAGATAGTGGCCCAGATTCGAGCGGTGAACTTTCTGAGTCTCCTACTGAAATTTGTTCACCTCCATACAGGTCTTTGGACCATATCGATTCATCTTCTCTCATTTGTAAGCTTACTCATCTAGATCCCTCCTTTACCTCCTCTCTATCTCATGCCGATTTAGCTCATCTATCTGGTTTGGAAGGGAAAAAAGAAAGGATCGGTGATGGAATTATTGGAGGTTCCCCTACTTTTTACCTTGGTATTAAAGATATACCCCCTGCTCCTTCAATCGACCCTGGTGTCCCAATGCCTTCTAGTGGCCTTTCACCTTCACCTTGTGGGATCCTCCATGATGTTGTGGCTGGGATTGTCAGGGTTTCCTCTTTGAATCCTTCTCACGGTCCGGTGCAGACTTCAATGAGGACTTCTCCCCTATTGGTGTCTCCTCCAGAATCACATGATTTATTTCCTCCTTTGCATAATATACAGGATTTCATCAGGGGTGGAGGTCCCTCCCATGTGACCATCTCTATTAAGGAGCTCGATCCAACTCTGAAGGATCGAGAGACTATATTATCAGGCCCCTCATATGTGGATATCGTTAAGATGAAGACTCCCCTTACTACCTACATAGAAAATATCTCTACTGATGGGGGTATCCTGGGGGTGACACGGCCTCTTTTGGCTCTTGGTATATCTGAGGACTTGTCGATCAAAGGCGTCAGGCGGGGGGGATATCAAAATTCTCTCCCATTAAGACCTACAGTGCAAGAAAGGGTAAAGTGATTACTATTGACAACTCTCCCCTCACAGATACATCCTTGGCTTCTGATTCGTTATCTGGTTCCCTTGACACCAAACGGGATCTTAGAGACATGAAAGCCCTTGCCAGTGTTAAACGATGACCTTTTTCTCTCTCAATATAAGAGAGATTGGGGGCCCTTAGAAAAGATTGGCCCTCAAAGGTATTTTAGATATTTGGCAGCCTAATATTATATTTCTACAGGAGACTATGGTTTCGGCGGAAAAGTCTTGAATCTTCTTTCAAAACATTAGAAAGGATTGGGTTATTTGCTCGATGGACGTGGTAGGACTGTCCGAGGGGCTCTTGTCGGCCTGGGATCCAAAAATATATAAGCTCTCTGCTTTCATTTCACAACTGGGGATTTTATTGGAAGGTCACATGCAAGGTTTTGCTGGTGTGGTCAATCTATTGAATATTTATGGTCCATATTCTGATCGAAAATCTCATTGGGATGTGGCCAAAAGGTCGGGTCTTCTAAGTATGGAAAATCTCATCCTAGTTGGCGATTTTAATCTTACATTATCTTCCATCGAAACCTGGGGCCTCAATGCCATCCGGGACAAACTTTGCACTCATTTTCTTGATTATTTTGTTGATCTGGGTTTAATTGATATTGTGCCCTCTCAACTGAGCCCGACGTGGAGTAATGGGACAACGTCAATTCAATAGTATAATCAATAGACTTATGGAGGGCATTAAAATTATTGAGAGATTTTTTTATTTTTTATTTATTTTGCTTTTATATTTGAAGTACGCAACCAGACAACAAGCACATCATGGTCACCCATTTAGAAATGGAGCACATGCACCATAAGCTACCTCTTTTAAAATAATATTAGTCATTTATTTAAAAAAATATTTTACCATGATTTTGAGTGCTATATTCTTATTTTATTTAAATAAAATATTATATTTTAGATTCTCAAACATTGTTTTCTAATTGGAGGAAATGACAAACTCTAATTATGAGATTTAAATTATAATAGTAGGGGATTAAAGAAAGATTATATAAAGATGTTATTAATTTCAAGGTCAATGTCTAAAGTCTAAAGGTTCCTTTTGAGATTATTAGATTTATTTATAGTCTTATGTCATCAAAAATCATATGTAAACTATAATTAAAATGTATAAGTTAGAAACCCTTGATTATAAATTGCTATGCCCCTTATAAGGACAGAGAAAAGCTTTGGAATGGTCTTCAATCCTCCGGAATATTGAGCAGAGATAACATTATCGTGGCTGGTGACTTGAACTTTACTAGGTTATCACAGGTAATTTGGGGGATAAATGCTAACATGGATGTAATGAGTGATTATTTTTCTGAGTTTTTGATTAAAAATGACCTTATTGATGTTTGTACATGTGTCTTCTCTCCCACCTGGTCATATGGCAGAGGTGGACACGAAAATATTCTCAAAAGATTAGACAAGTTTCTTATTAAAAGACCATTTATGGAGTCTTGTAGCCGATATCGATCTTGAGTTGGCAAGGTCAAGATTTCGGATCATTGGCCTATTTTTCTTCAGTTGGATGATTGTGATCGCCAATGTAATTATCCTTTTAAATTTGATTGCTCATGGCTTGCTAATGAGGAATTTATACTGTTTGTCCATGATGTTTGGGTTAATTTAATTGTGGATGTGGATTTGAATCCTGTGGACCGGTTTTGTGTTAAGTTGAGGGAGTTAAAAGGGAAAGTTACTCATTTGACCATAAAAGGAAACAGTTGGATAGATAGAAATTATTGTTAGTGGAAGCACAACTACAGACCTTATATTCTTATAATCTGGAGACACCCTTAGACTGTTTGAATTTTGATCTTCTAAAGAAATTGGAGGCTGAGCGAGAATGTATTTACTTGAAGGAGGAAAAGGAACAGCGACTAAAAAGTCACGCATTGTGGATGCGATCAGGTGACAAGAATACTCGATTTTTTCATTCCTATGCCTTGGCTAGGTGTAATAATAATACTATATGGAAAATGCTTGATGAGGATGGGAAGGAGGTATCAAGGGAACAAGATCTTCAAACGTTGGCCAAAAAACATTTCAGTAGTATATATTCAGATGAAAATGGTTGTGATTTGATATCTCGGCTTCAAGTGGCTAGATTATATCTGAAGTTCTTTGATGATAGGTAGGCTGAAGAATTATGTAAGGCTAATACTTTGGAGGAGGTTGAAAGTACTCTTAAATATTTTGCTAAGGATAAGAGTCCAGGGCCTGATGGCTGGACTGTGGAGCTTGTTTTACACTTCTTTGATATTATGGGAGATGATATATTATAGATGGTTGAGTTTTCTAGGGAGCAGGGTTTCGTCTGCGGAGCCTTGAATGCAACTTTTATCACTCTTATTTCTAAATTCAATGATCCAAAGACTTTTGGAGACTTTCGACCTATTTCCTTATGTAATCTTGTTTACAAGGTTGTCTCAAAGATTATTGTTGGTCACCTTAAGCCTGTGTTCTCAAAATTTATCACACCTGAACAATTTGGGTTCTTACAGGATAAACAAATCCATGATGTTGTTGGAATTACTCAGGAATTACTTCATACTATTAAATGCGAGAAGCAGAGGAGTTATTATTCCTAAAATGGACTTAGAGAAGGCATATGACTGTGTCAGTTGGGATTTTATAAGGATAGTTTTGATTCATATCTGTGTTCCCGCACTTGCTATTAAGTGGATTATGGCTCGTGTTAATACAATGAATATTGTTGTTCTTGTTAATGATGCTCCTACACCATTTTTTAGTTGCTCAAGGGGGATTCGCCAAGGTTGCTCAATGTCTCCACTATTATTCCTATTGGTGATTGATGGGCTTAGTCGCATGATCAAACATGCTTTATCTGAAGGTAGAATCAAAGGTCTGAAAAATTATGAAGGATCTATTTATATCACATGCACTTTTTGTGGATGATGTATTATTGGTTGGTAATGACTCTTTGGAGGAATGGAGGGCCTATCAGGGCATTATTGATCTATTTTGTAAAGCGTCTGGTATGAAGGTAAGCCTAAAGAAGTCCTGTTTATATGAGAATTTGGTTCATGAAGACAGATTGCGGTTATTAAAAACCCTGATGCCATATAAATGTTGTAAGATTGTTGATGGGTTTACATATCTGGGGTTTCAGCTCAAACCGAATGGATACCTGGTCAAAGATTGGCAATGGTTGATAAAGAAGTTTGATTCACGGATTTATCACTGGACATATCGTCTCTTATCCATTGGAGGAAAACTCACATTAGTGAAGTCTGTTCTGACAAGGACACCGGTGTACTGGTTCTCACTTCTCCCAGTGCCATGCTCAGTGATCAACACTCTAAGGAAACTTATTTTTAGTTTTCTATGGTTGGGAGGTCTGAAAAAATATTATTTGTCCATGATTGGTTGGGATAAAATTTCAATACCTTTTGCTGCAGGCGGATGGGGGATTAAAGACTTGTCTGTTTTTAGTGATGCATTACGGTTGCAGAGTTTACGGAGGGCATTATTTGGGAATTCTCTCTGGTCTACAGTTATCCATCAGAAGTATGTGAAAACTAAAATTTCACATTAGTTGAGGACGCCCAGGAAAGTCGTTAGAGGAGTTTCTCCTATCTGGAACGGTTTTTTAAAAGTGTATTGTTGGCTTGCAGCTGGACTGTGTTGGCAAGTGGGGAACGGTTCTGAGGTTGCTATTGGAGTTGATCCGATTGCTGGCTTGAATGAAAATTTTAAACTGTCTGATGAGTTATTACATATTTTAAGGAATGTTGGTTATATTACCATGAACTCTATTATAAAAAACAATGCTCAAAGTTATTGGATCGAGGTAGATGATCTTCAACTTCCCATTCATCTTGCCACAGATTGGGTGAACTATACCCATGCTTTAAAAGGGGCTGGCATTCGATTGTGTTTTGTGGATGATATGGTGCTCTGGGCCGATAATGAGGCTACTAGAAAGGTTTTTGCTAGTTCAGCATATGACATTATTATTAAGCGGAGATGTATTCGTTCATCTCACTAGTGGTATAAAGCCATATGGTATTGGTTTATCCCATTAAAACTTAAGTGCTTTATATGGTTTGTATTATTGAACAGGCTTAAAACATGGGATAAAATTTCACTTCGGGGATGGATAGGACCAAGTCAGTGTGTCTTTTGTAAGAATGACTCTGAATCGTTATCACATCTTTTCATTGAGTGCCCTTTTCTAGGAGTCCGTGGGAGAATTTTTTTCTGCATTTTAGCTTCACTTTGACATGGGATGGTACTAATGTGGAATCCTGTTTACACTCATGGATTATGAATGAAAAAACTCACTCTACTCTTCTGGTCTTCATCTGTTGGACTATATGGTGGGCTAGGAATAAGGCTATTTTTCAGAATATTTGTCCAAATTTGGAAATTGTTTATAATACAGCTTTATGTCATTACTTAAAATTCCAGAAGGAGGAAGCTCAACCGGATGGGCGCAACATTGGCATTTTTCATCTTACTATTGACGATCCATTCTTGTTTTTTGATGGGGCTGCAAACCTGGGGAATTGTGGTACTGGTGGGGTCATATTCCTCAATCTATATCATTATTACACTCTCTGTATGAATTGTGGTAAGGGGACCAACATGAAGTCTAAGCTTTTAGCACTTTGGTGTGTCACTCACGTTGCAAACCATTTTGGTCTGGAGAAGGTCAAAAATTTTGGTGACTCGAGGGTTACTATCAAATGGGCGAAGGGTGAATATGATCTGAAGGTCCTATAGTTGGTCTATTGGTGCAATAGAATTCAGTCTGAATTAAGTACTTTTAGTTCAGTAACACTTGAGCATATTTATAGAGAATACAATACATAGGCTGATATGATTTCGAAGCAGACTTTGGAGGGAAAAGAAGGATATTTAATATGTGAAGAAGTCTGTGATAATATGGTTATAGACCCTGGCTCTTTATATTTTATGGACTAGTGATTTTTGGTACTATGTTTTTGGGATCTAAGACTTTGTTCTAAGTCTATCTTTGTATAATGGGGGATACCGAAGACCATGCTATATGGTATTTGGGGCAGTTTGTATATCTTTGATGATATTATGTACTATTTGATTAAGTTAATTGAATAGCAATAGTATGCTTTTTTCACGGGGAAAAAAAATATTCTCTTAGACAAAGCAATCTTCCTTTTCTTTATGGTTGGAATTAGTATATTATTTTGGCTGTGTAATAATTCTTTTTGTCATGCATTAAGTTGAAATTTGGATTTTTCGATCTTTGTTGATGGTTGAGTGGGAAAAAAATGGTAAATAAGAAGAGGTGGGGAATATATTTTTACACTAAGAGAAGAATGTGTATAAAACATAATATGTAAATTAAAGAAAAACTTCACACTAAAAGCAAGCTTAATATATTTTAATAAAATTATAATACTCCCTAAGCTAAATCATGTTTACACTTTGAATTTAAGGACTAAGGACTACACTATCAACCTTTTTATATGACCAAAGGCCTATTCTAACATCCCCTTTTAACCTTGACTTGGGATAATCACCTAAGCCTAAGTCTAGACTTTACATGGTGAACCATTAAACTAGGGGTATCGGGTATGCATGTCTAAATAGGTTTTGAAGTTGTCTGCCATTCACATATGATAAAATCCTTCATAAAAATGCATACAAGTGCAAGCTCGAGTATGTGATGTTATGAAACATCAACTTCTTCCTCATCATTAACTCTCATGATGATTTGCATGGTGTTTCTTCCTCCAATGTTTCACACCAATCCTTGTGATACATTATTTCTATATGTTTTTTCACAACGTTAGACTTTGATTTTTTGCCATACACCATTAACCACGATTCATAAACTCATGAACCTCTCTCTATCTCTCTCTCTACACACACGCGCGCGCGCACGCACGCACGTGCGCCAAAATAACATGCCTACCAAAACATATGATATTCCTATTTGTGAAAAGCAAATTACATTATTTAGATGCCATGTTTCTTCAATCCTTCTAATTACAAGAGGCATCAACCAAGGAATTTTAATATTTTCTTTCAATGTTCATTCACCATGGAAAGGACTCTTACTATGAGCTATGATTTCACTATACATCTCATCACTCTGACTTATGGACAATGCTTGCATATAATTTTCCTTTGGCATACGATCTCTATGATAGATTTCATGGCCATTAAAAAAATTGAATGAGCTCCATAATCCTAAGATTTTCCTTCTCCTACACACCAAGCAATCACCTGAAATTAATTTTATTTTCTTGCATTGCAAATCAACAGATGCCACACGTACAAGTTCATGGCATGCCACATTGAGCAAATCTAGTTAGTACTGGTGAATCTATGCAAATCAATCCAACCTCTTCCATCCACCATGAGCTCTTACTTTGATTTATGCTTTGATTTATTGTGGGCTTATTCTAATCCATGACAACACAAAAACATTTCCCATTATCTTGCATAAACATCTTGGAGGTCACCCTAATCTTGGCATACAATGCATTTTTTTCAGGTCCAACCATCCTCATTGACAGAACTGGCCAATATATCATAAAGAAACGAATCTTCCAATGACTGCACAATCTTCCATACCTTCTTCAAATACATCACCAAGTTTATGTTAATAAACCCCCATTCTTATGCAAGAGAAATGACTCTATCTTATAATATCATTGATCCATGTGCTAGTACAAAATGTCATACCTCATGTTGATTCAACACACTAGTGGATCCACCCACCATTAAACTATAGGCCACACCATTTCCGTGAATAGGTTTGGTAGTCGTAAACAACGCAAGCAACACATCATTGAATATATGGAAATATTCATGGAACTCACAACCAATTCCTCATCTATATCCATTGTGATTTGTAACTTTATGCAATTGCAAACCCTAACATGAACTCCAACTACATTGATCCTAATTTGGATGTTTCAGGTTGTCAACATCTCAGAATATTCCATAAAATATAAGGTATTTGCATACCTTGATTTAGAGCTCTTCCAAATGAAGGATTCCCTCGTGGAACCTGTTGAGAGCTTTGCTATAGGATTTCACACAAAAATGGCAATTGATTGTTCATCTCTAAGTGAGAACAATGTGGAACTATCCTCCATGATCCGTGGCCTCTCTATCGACAACTATTTTACAAATTTTCTTTCCACTAGATCTTATTCTCAACAATGAACAATAGTTAAAGGCATGACACTTCTTCACATCCAAAGAGGAATCTATTCCATTACAAATCCTTCTTGACCAACATATATATGCTTGACTAGAAGTAGAGATGTATTACAGAAATTAAAAATCAACAAACAATGTTTCCTATCAGATCAAGGCCACTGTCCAACCACATCAACACCGAATGTGGCACATATGCAAGAGATATGTATTCACTTCCTTCACATAGTCGCAAATCAATTCTTCTCTTCATACAACAACATCGTATTCCCAACAAATCCTTGGATACTCATCCACTCGAGTAGCATCAATATCTTTTTCATTAGTGTGATCCAAGTATGGACTCACATTCAATATGCCATGTAGGTTTATCTTCAAGAACCAAAAGTATTTACATAGTTACATAGCAATCTCTTAATACTAGTATTCAATTTTGAGCATAGATCTAACATAATCTAGTCAAATCTACACCAAATATTTCCACACTCAATCTACTCTCCACCATGTAGATCCAAACTTCTCCATAACAAATCTACCTTTGCCACCAATAAATATGATGTGTACTTCACAATGCAAATCCATGCATAAGCCACATGCTTCTAGCTTACTTTCGCTTTCAAGTCCTATTATGCTTGTCATTTTCTTACAAGTTTTCCATATGCACAAGTTCCCACTCAAACCAAGACTATATCAAAATACTTTCTCCCTAAATTCAAGATGATTAGGTTCTAATACCAAATCTAAGGAAATCCTAAGCTTCCTACACTAATCTATGAGAGAGGAAAGTGCATAAATAAATAACAAACCATTAAATAACATGATTTCCTAAGGAAAACCCCCCTTTCACGAAAAAAACTCACTCCAAAGCAAGCTTAATGTACTCTTAGCAACCCAATTACAATACACTTTTAGAGTTATTCTTTTAAGATGACTACTATTCAATGATCTTCTTCTTCCTTGAAAATAGAACGTGGCACTAAAACATAAAACATGGAAGTTTAATATGACATATGGTTCAAATTATGAGTAGATTAACTTCTAGGTGCCTAGCCCATGTTGATGTCAAAGATTTTAATCTTTTCTTTATGTCAAGTTTTTTTTTCCAAACATTATTTTAGAATTTTCCAATTTATTATTTGGAAAGATCCTTAATAAAGATGTCTATGAGATGATAGTGATTGAAAAAATTTGAAAGAGAAATTAATTTTTGTTACACAATATCTTGAATGTTAATATGTTTTTTTCTATTCTAAAATACTTATTAGATTCGTATAGAAATTGTGCTTTGAAAAATACTTACAAGATTCTTTATCATGGAAATTGTGCTTTGATTATCTCAATAAAATTTAATAGGATTAGAGAATCTCAATCGTGAAATGTTTTTGTTGTTCTAAGAAACAAGCATTCATTTGAAGAGAAAATTATAGTTAAAAGCATATTTTCAATTATCCAAGTTACCTACCCAATTTTCACATGTGCATATTCTTATGGCTTAGCTTACCAATCACAAGGTCTTCATGTCAGCATTGTTTGTATGATTCATTTACCATAACAATGATTTGACCTTGAAATGAATACAATACAAAACCAAAATAAAGCATTTTCCATCAAAGTGTTATTCATTTGTCATGGTAGTTTTCTATTGAAGGTTTATGGGGAAGATGTTGTCACTTTTCTTTTTCAGCGGGAAAAAAACATACCATTGCTATTCATATTACTGAATCAAACAGTACAAAGATAGTTCTCCCATATACATAAGTTTCTAGCTCATTTCTTGTCATATCTCGACATTACAAGAAAGTACTCCAACATTTTAAAATTTGATCATCAAAAGTCTTCTAATCATATCCTAAACAAACCTAATCCAAAAAGTATAATGAACCCTGTTCTGGACAGAGTTGTCCAAATGTTCCTCCCATAATAAGTAGCCATCTTCTCCTTCTAGTGCCATCTTTGACATTTTATCTGCTAATGAGTTGTTTTCCCGGAAAATGTGCTCGAGAGAAATGTTGTAGAATTTGTTTAATTCTTCTTCACTTAACGTAACGTAATTACCAAAAATAAAAAAGTAATTAAAAAATTGATGTCAGCTCATAAAATAAAAAATTAAAGCCAAATTAAAAATAATTTTAAAAATCCATGTCATGATTAAAAAAACTAGTATAGGTCTATCTTAAAGACGGATCTACCAAGCATCATGAGGATTCTTTGTTGAGGTGTAATTTTTTTCTTAACTAAAAATAAAAAATAAAAGACAAATCTGCCAAGCATCTAGAGGACTTTTTGTTGAGCTGTAATTTTTTTTCAGATAAAAAATAATAAAAAAAAGAAGTAATTTTTTTTCAGATAAAAAAAAAAAAAAGACAGGTCTACCAAGCATCAAGAAGACTTTTTGTTAAGGTGTAATTGTTTTCTTTAAATAAAAAAAATTACACCTCAAAAAATTAGATTCCTCTGGATGAATCCAGATTTAAGATGGATCTAATCTGTCATTTTCAGTGCCACTCCCTTCATGCTTAAGTCAAAGTCTTCCCAGTCTTTCTTTAGACCTCCTTCTAATTTGCAACTCTTCTATTCAAATCATGATCTTCTTGTTGTATGCACTTACAGAACATTTATTGCATAGGAAACATGCAGGTCTTGGCCTCTCTCACATCATGGCCTTTTTTCTGTGTGGATTGGTCCGAGATCTCAGCACATAATCAAATTGTGAAATAGGCCCTGCTTGACTACAGACCATAATCAAATATCAAGAGCAAGGTGCCAAAAGTAATAACTAGTAGAAATTTTAAAATCTAGTATAGATTTCCATGCTAGATAGGGAGAATTCTGTATATTCAAGATGGGTACTGTAGGAACCAGATTGCATGCAGGAAGAGAAAATTATGTATATTCAAGATGGGTCCTGTAGGAACCAGATTGCACGCAAGTTCTGGGAATTGGTATGCGACGAGCATGGGAATGATCCCACTGGTAATTTGGGACTTATAGAGGAAACTCCTATCTATAGTAGCACATATCTCAGATTGCTAAAATCAACACAACAACCAACAAAGAACATGATACTGCACAAAAAATGAGACAATCCATTAAGCCACATGAGTGCGTGAAGAGGAGACGCCACCTGTTAAAAAAAAAGTGATCCCATGTGCCATGCAACCATGATCTGAGCAGCGAAAATTAGTCTTGAACGATTTGTATGAGCCTATACTCTAATGTTGAAGCTTTTATCATCATTACTGCAGATTTTCCTTCAAACAACAGTTTGTCAACCAGAAATCGATACCAAGATCAAGAGACTCTTATGTGTTGGTGGCTTTATGCACAGAAATATATAGTCTACTACCAACTGGAAAAAAGGTACTTTTGGTTAAACAATTTAAACTTTAATTATCCACATTTTTCTGGGTAAAATCTGTTTCTTTCTGTTCATATTGAAAATTGGTTTACAAACAAACAAGTAAAAGTGGGATCTAGACAACAATGCCTCTGTTGAAAAAAAAAAAATTTATTGGTTTAATAATTAATGCATTCAAATTTTTGTGTTGATTTCAACTTGTTATGATTGATAATATTATCATTAGAATGTTGTTTCTTCAAGAGGATGTTTAGAGAAAGGTAAGCAATGGAAATGAAATATTGGAAGAGAATCTTCTTCAAGAGGATGTTCCGAGAAAGGTAAGCAATGTAAATGAAATATCGGAAGAGAATCTTCTTCAAAAAGATGTTCAGAAAAAGGTAAGCAATGAAATATCGGAAGAGGATGTTCCGAGAATGTTGTTTCTTTTGCTCTAAGTCAATTTTGGAGCAAATAGTTGAAAGTTTGTAAACTTGAAATTCTAAAAAGGTTCTCTACCTCCTCATTGAAAACAAGAACAAAGTCTAGGTGAAGGCTTCATGTACCAGATTTGATAATAATTATACATTTTTTATGGGGTTGAATTTCCTTGACTTGTTTTGAAATTGAATAAGGAGATTTAAGGATATCTCCGTTACTGTATAGTGGATGATTTTTTATTGTTTGTTGGATATTTTGTGTCTAGTTTTGGCATGTTGAATCACATTTGTAATTTGTCATTCATATACACATCGAGTAAAAAGACATAATAAAGTGATCATCGACAAAGCATTCAAGTTGTTAAATAAAATATAATTTAATTTATATTTCAAATTTACTTATTAGAAAAAGTAAATTAAATGTAAAATAAATTAATCTTGAAAAGAAAATAATTATAATCAAGAAATAATTAATAATAAAAACAGTTATAACTATGGTTTACTGTTTTTGAATATGGTTGACTTTGTTGGACTATGGATGAATTTAGTTGAACATAGTTAACGATGGTTGTTTACTGGTTGACTTTGGTTGACAATTGTTGATCATCGTTGACTATAAATGACCATAATTGACCATGGTTGAATTTGGTAAACCATAGTTGAATTTCATTAAATTTGGTTTACCATGGTTGACTTTTGCTTGAACATGGTAGACATTGGTTTACCATGGTTGAATTTGGTTGACTTTTGGGTGACTGCGGTTGAATTTGGTTTACTTTTGGTTAACATTGGTTTAGTTTGATTAACTATGGTTGATTTTTTTAACATGGTGGACCATTGTTGACGTTGGTTGACTATAGTTGACTTTGGTTGACCATGGTTAGCTATGGTTGACTTTGGTTACCCATGATTTACTTTGGCTGACCATGGCGGTCCATGATCGATTTTGGTTGAATTTGGTTTACCATGGTTTACTTTGGTTGACCACAATTTACTTTGATTGGGTTTTGGTTGCTTTATGGTTGACCATGGTTGACTTTGGCTTCTTTTGGTTGACCTTGGTTAACTATGGATGACATGGTTGACTTTATTTGTACATAGTTGACCATGGTTGACTTTTTGTTGATTTTTAATGACCACGATTGACTTTGGTTGATCATGGTTAACCATGGTCAACCATGGTTAGACGTGGTTGACTTTGGTTAGCCACAATTAACTTTGGTTTACTTTGGTTGACCATGGTTAACTTTGTTTTTCCATAATTGTCGATTGGTTTACCTTGTTTGAATTTTCCATATGGTTGACAATGGTTGACCAAGGTTGGATACAGTTATTTTTGGATGACTATGGTCGACCATGGATAACCATGTTCAACTATGGTTGACTTTGGTTGGCCATAATTGACTTTGGCTTACGTTGGTTGACCATGTTGGACCATGTTCGACTATAGTTGACTATGGTGAACTTTGATTAACCATGGTAAACTATGTTTAACCATTGTTGATGACATCTCATTGATTTCCATGGTTATATTTGGTTAACCATGGTTCACTATGGTCGATGTTGGTTTACTATGGTTAAAAATGAAAATTTCAATTAAAAAACGTATTTTAATATTAAAATACGTTTTTTTTATTGAAATTTTCATTTTTCATATCGTGGGTGCCTCAGAAGTATGCAGTGTGGGTATGGTTTGGATGTGGAATTAAAATTTGCATCCAACGAGTTTCCAAATTTGAAATTTGGGTAAACCGTCAAGGAGATATGTCAAAAATACGATAAGAAAAAGTAGTTTTTTGTTTTTCCCTCCAATTTGTTTTAGAAATTTTACCCTTATGGTTGAACATTATCATTCTGAATCCTATTGGTTCTTATAAAGTGAATTTTGAAGGTACATTTTTTGTTTTGAGGCCCATTTTTTACCTCAAAACTCCCCTAATGTAGGATTGATTGGGATAAGCATCCTAATAATGCCCACCAATATTTTTACATTATGAGACATAACATTGTTGACTTATATGGTACTTTTATATCCTGCTATCTGCAAGTGCCAAAAGATAACCTGGATACAAAGGCATGGTGCCTAAGGATGTGAAATCCAAGGTATAGTTGTATTTGGTCGCCACAAAGAGTCACTAATTTTTTGTGGATCTGACACTTTACCACCCAAGCATAACCACTTTACGCGGGTATCTTAGTGGCCAAAACCTAGGATATCACCAGGGAGCAATTGTGAGTGCAATTGACTCCTGAGTTGGATCTAGTTTTTTTATTGGAATATGTTGACAACCCTTCCAAAACATATCGCCAACTTTCGACTTGATAACAGACTATTATACATTCACCAGTCAAATGCCAAAGGATTTCATCACCAATGGAGGCTGTCTATTGGAAGAACTAGTGACTTTGAGAGAAGAAAGGACATTACGTCTTATAGGGAATTTAAATTTTGTTTTATTTTTATTACAAGATCACCTAACTCATAATTAAAAAGAACCAACTTTTGGAATACTCACAAAAAGACTCAAACACCTGTCACTCACTTTGGACCATAATGCATATGTTGTGGTTGGAATATTTTTTCATTTGTTCAATCGTGTTTATTACCTTTTATCATCACTCTCACTTGATCACATAGACCATCACCACAGTGGAACAAAGAAATCTGAGGCAGTCTCTCAGACTACAAGGACTTTCTCCTCTCCATAGAGGTGTTTTCCCATTTACTCATCGTAGTTCACAAGGGAGTTACTCTAGTTGAGGGAATTCCTAGGAAACGTTGTTAGGCTCAACCAGGCGAGGACATTCCTTGCTTAACTCTCCCTTTTATCCCCTCGGAGATCATACAACTCCCCTTTCTTCATGATCCAAGTTGACCAAATATGCCCCCTAAGATTCCTTTAGATATTCCAAAATTTGAAAGGAAACATGGAGATGACCGAGCAAACCATGCCATGTCATTTCATATTTGATGCTCATTCGATAACATCGTAGAATATCTAGTTCATCTTCGCCTCTTTTAGAGAACCCTCACAAGAAAAACGACCAAATAGTATGTTAACCTACCATCTGTTACTTATACCACATTTGAGTAAATTTCTGCTATCTTCCTCACATATTTTCAGTTACCCATCCATCATGACCTAGGGCTTGAAATCCTCACGGAATTTTGGCAATCGAATTACACCCATATAGTGGATCACATCCATAAAGGGCGTAGGCATCAAACCTTCTATAAAATAGATATCCAACCCCAATTCATATTGTGTTTGTTCCTGAAGTCAATGCAACCCATGATTGCAAAATATGTGGCAACCTCCTTGGTTGGAATGGAAGAAGAGGCCATCATGAAGGCCCAACATTTTGACCTTATCTATGCACAATCTAGGTATTTGTATACTGTTTTCCTAGATTCCCCTCAGCATTTTTCTATGAACTCAACCCCCTTGGGTACATCACATTCAACTGATGGGATTATTGGGACTATTTTCCACTAGGTAAATTCTCCCAAATCACCAACATCTATACCACTCAACATGGCGCAACAATACTCACTAGCACCATGTGTATCATTAGCACATCCCACTACACCAAATCCTCCATTTGGTCAATTATCGTATGGACTATACAGTTCTACATACCTGAATGATATCCAAGCACCTCAAGTACCGCCACTACAAATGGCACCTCCCACTTCTACCTCTACATCGTATGGGGAACCTAACACATATCTTCCTGCAACTGGAAACAATCCATATTTCCCATTCCATGGTCATCCTAGTCTTGCCCCCGTGCCTCAAATGGGAGTGAATCTAGTACATCCTTCTCCCATGCAACAAACCTAGATATTTGAGAATTTGAACATAGATAATCCCCTAAATCCTTATGTTGGGCCTAGACCAAGTAAGGCATTTTTGTGCAAGATAGTTTTGGAGCTGCTAAGTCACAATGCAGCTCATACAAAGGTAGTTTTGGCAAGACATTTTTTGGGGAGTTGCAAGGTTGAGCGCAACGCAGTAGTGGCAGGATAGGAACCGTGTGGCTAAGTGCCAGCTCCGCAAAGTGGTAGCACCGCACAGTTCTAGCAGGGCACCTATTTTGGGTAAAGAATGTAAGGAAAGGTCAAGCTGCGAAAGAGACCTGTTTGGGAAAGAAACTCCAGGATTCCCAGGAATGGGTATGGAGCAACGTGAAGGCGATGAAAGCGACCTGTCAAGAGAGTGGAAAAAAATAGTTGGAAGCTAAGCCACGAAGTCGACTAGGATAGGCAGGCTAGAAGGGTGGAAAGCGACACACCACAATGCAGTATAACCATTTTGTGAAGACTGTAGATTTCAGAAGGGCGTGCGAGCTGTGAGTGGTCTAGCAGAACGACCAGAAGCGTGTGGAGCAGCTGTCGACTGCAACAGGCTGAGTCGGCGGGTAACCACACCGTTTTGTAACCTAAGGTTTTTTGGCCTATGCATTGTAACAGACATGACCTACAGGCACGATCTCTATGTAAAGGGAAATTTTGTAAGGGAAAGGGTTAATCTTCTATTAAGCAATGTTGAATATTGATCTCTATTGAGAGACGATTGTAAAAGGATCTGCAGTTGCGTGCGCGGTGACCTACTGAGAGAGAAGAGAGTCTGCAGCTGAGTGCGCAGACTGGAACTGTTGTACCCTTCCCATAAATAATATAACAACAGTTCTTGTGGATGTAGCTTCCATCCTGGCTGTTAACCACGTTAAATTCTGTGTTATGTGATTGCTTATGTGCTTGAATCTATGTATTTGCTTATGTGAAGAGTTAAGATCTTGTTTATGAGCTCGTGTGTTCTTGCTTTTATATGTATTCGCCATAAGGATAACGATGGGAATAATATGTCAAGTATCTACATATGTGAATGAATGTTAAATGCATAAGTATTTCTAAGTCAGTTGAATACCTAAGTCAATCGGATAAACACTAAACCCGCAGAGTCAGTATAGTGTGATTCCCTGAGCACAGCACTGGAAGTGCGCAGTTAGATTGTTGTTGTTATAGTGTATAAGTTCGCAAGGGTTGCAAGCTATTTTTCTATTGAATGCGTCTTTTTACACTAAGTAAGATCTAGTGGAGTTGCATAAGTCTGGAAGGAATTGCGTACCTCTGTGGCGCTGTCCTATTGTCGAAGAACCATTCCACATCTCGCAGTCCTTGGATGCGCGATAGTCTAAGTGTTAACCACAGAGAAGGTGAAATTCGCGTAGTCCCCAATTCGCATTGCAAGTCCTATAGTGCGTTGCTCACCAACTTTATTGAGCACTCATCACCTGGTTGTGGAAACCTGATTCCATAGCCCCCCCATTACTTTGCCTCGGGTGAGAGCTCAGTCTGTTTGCAGGATGTTGCTTGAAGGGCCAGTGAAAATGGGTTTTGTTGGTTCCTCGAACCGCGCAAAACCTGGGTCTTTATAGAAAACCTCAAGAACAGTTAAGCAACCAACAAATGGTTCTGTTTCCGCGCTAAGAACCGGTGATGAGTACAGAACCTTGGAATCCTGAGAAAACAGAAATCTGGAACTGGGTGGACAAGACAGAGAGAGATTTTGCCAGAAAAGAGAATAGACTGTTAGAAAAATAGGATCGCAGAGCAATAACAATAAACATAAATGCAAATAAAATCACACACACATTACAAGAGAGACACAACGATATCGTGGTTCACCCCAACTTGGGCTACGTCCACACTGAATTTGTCAGTCCTTATTATTATTCCGTCCAGCAAAGTGAAGGGATACAACCTGCAGCACAGCCGCTGCACTTCCTCTTCACTATCTCACAATCTCTCTTCTTAGATCTCAGAGATCTTTACAATGCACAAAACCTAATACATATTTTTCTAGCCGTATTACAATGTCTTTCTTTTATAGGGGAAATACAATGGGAAAATAGCACGGGATACCCAAAACCATGGGCTCGCAAAACAACTGGCGAAAACAGCCCCAAAAAATTTTCTCAGGGGCTACGCCTCCGAACCCCATTTCTTGTGAGCGATGCCACCCCACACCCCCCCGCTGGGGTGAGTGTACTGTCCACCTACATATCATATAAAACTGGGGTACAAACACGGCTAAAACAATATCATCTATGAGACTGGAAGATATGGCTCCACAACCAACATAGACATCCGCATCTATCTGATGTAGAGTGGTTAAACAAATACCCATGGAAGGATATTCACGAAATTTTCTGGGAAACCTTTGGAAATGAGTTGCACGAGTGGTTATCAAGACTCGCAGAGCGAAAGGATTATTTCCAAGAAGGATCACCTACTGAGTGGAATCCTGAGCTTATTCAGAGGTGTAAAGAACTAAATTGTCTAATCTCGTGAGCAGTCGACTTTTGGGTTGACAGAATACTAGAAGGTGTCATGACAGAATTCGATGTGGACACCCTGAAGTCCTACAGCGCAACGGAGGCAGAATTCTTCAAAGTTTTTAGAGGTAAGTACCTCAACAATCTGATTTTATATATTAAAATGCTTTTAGCCGAGAAAGGTGTTTTTAGAATGCAGTAAAAGTCCTAGAAGCTTTTGAATATGTAATGGTAAAGAACATCTATAGTGACTCTGACGAAGATACACACAATTTAAGAAGTGGAAAAATATATAAGTATCATACCGAGAAGAGTGAACTCCGCGTAGACACTAAGCTAGAAGTTGATCCTGATAGCCAGACAACACCTCCATCAACTACCTATCATCCTATCACTCCGCAGAACCCACTAGTTGTGAATACCGCACCTCCTATTTCACAGAATCTGCTAGTTCAGAATCCTCCAGCTGTTAATGTTCCCAATCCTCAAAGCGTTAATACTAGTAACACTGAGGGAGTAAGCACTCAGACCATCCCAAATCAGAATAATATGATTCAGAACATTCCGCGCAGTAACATCCTTAACACCACTCAGACCACTGCGCAGAATATTGTACCACCGAGAAGGAGAATGACTGACAATATTAAGTTGTCGATATTTAAAGGAACGGGTCTAGAAGAGCCTGAGCAGCACTGGTTTCTATGTGAAGCCATGTCGAGCTTCAAGAAAGTTTAGGATGATGCTGTGAAGCAAGTGCAGCTCATCACTACATTCAGAGATAGAGCCATGAACTGGTTCATGAAGTATTCTCAAGGACATAATAGAACCTTAGTGGATATTAAGGATGCACTATTAAGAGAATTCAAGAAGCCAAAGTCTGAATCCCAATGTATAACAAAATTAAAGGAGATTAAGCAAAAACCTAATGAGACAGTCTGGGAATTTGACCAGAAGTTTAAAACATTGTTAGACCAGGTCAGTTTTGACACATCACCGCAACAACACCAAGAGTGGTTCATAGCCATGTTGTTTCCCCATATCAGACTGTCATTGATGCAGCAGAAAGTGGCTTTGCAGGAAGAAGCCTTGGAGATCGCGATGAAATTAGAAGATTCACCTATGGGAGAGACTAGCACAGAATGGTCCAGATCCATAATCATTAACCCACCTTGACATTACAATTGCGGGACATTAAGAAGGGAAAAGAACAAAGAGAAGAAATCTGGTGTACCAGATGTAAGGGAGAAGGACACCTAAAGGAATGTTGTCCTTTGTTTCAAGATTACCTAGATAGTGGAGCACCAAATCCACTGAATCAGAACCAAGGGCCATGGTGTGAGATTTGTAGAACTAGAGGACACCGTCCAGAAGATTGTTACTTAATCCAGAAGTATGTGCAAACACCTAAGAATTTATATTGCATATTCTGTAAATCCGTTGGACATGATGATTCCAACTGCCGAGCATATGAGCTCATGATGGAAAGAAAGAACGATGTAGAGAATACGCACGGTGGGGTATACAGAGTTCAAGAAGAAACACCGCAGAACAAGGGTAATGCGCAGTATGATCAAGGCGCATATAGAGGTCGTGGAGGATTCCGCGGAAGAGGAAGAAACAATGGCCCAGGACAAGGAAGAGGAAGAGGCCAGATGATCTGTTATAACTATGGCCAGCCAGGTCACTTATCTAGAGATTACACCAGTGCATGTACTACCTGTAATTATTGTAAATCTTTTGATCACATCATTGAGGCATGCCTAGTGTTAGCAGCAGAAATGCGGAAAAGGAAGCACGAAGCACCTAATTTGAACATACAAATGATCGCAGTAGAGAAAAGGACTGCAGATCCAAGTATTAATGTTGTGACGTGAAGTGGCATTGCCATAGGAAAAGATAAACAACCAAAAGCTTCGACTTCTGGAGACTCTCAAACTAAGCAAACCCTTGCTGAAGCAGTCTGGATCAGAAAATCTACCAGGAAAAAACTTGTTTTCAATCTGGAGAAAAACAAAGAAGCCTTTGAAGAAGCACGGGACATCTTCAAAGAGCCAACACCTATGTCGCTAAGAATCCCTTTGCGAAGTGAAACAATGCACATACAAGATATGCCAGCAGCGTATGATCAAACCAGTACCACAGCAGAAACATGCACTTCTGTTGCGCAGTTCCTACGAAGCTGCATGAAATTATTGAAGAGCGCAGATGTTGTAGTAGAATTGCATAATTTACTAGATCAATATGAATCGTGCAGTTCCATGGATACTGCCCAGAGCGCAGTTCATCGGATAAAGAGCCATAAGAGAATAGGAAGAGAAATGAGGCTTAGTGCGCAGATTGGAGATTATGAGATGGATGAGATAATCCTTGATTTAGGATCAGAGGTAAATGTCTTGAGCAAACAGACATGGGAACATATGGGGAGACCAAGGTTAGCATGGTCACCTATCCTGTTGAGGTTAGTGAATTATTAGAAAGTCATACCTTTTGGGAGATTAGCCAATGTACTTGTAGACATTGATGGAGTCAGAAGTTCCGTGGACTTTGAGGTTATGGAGATGACTAACGACAGTAACCCATATCTAGCATTATTAGGGATAGACTGGGCGATGGATAACCTCGTGATCATCAACCTGAAAACCAAAAAGATGATCTTTGAAGGGAAATATATTAGGGTCATTGCACCCTTGGACCCTTCGCAAGGAGAAAGATATACTGAGCCAATACACGAAGAATCCAGAGCACAAGATCTTGATTACATCTATAAGATGATTGCGAATCAGGATGACTACATTAATCCTATGGTGGATGGAGCACTTAGTTGGCGATGTGACAGTTCTTGCGTATCAAACTCTGATGCAGGACTGGAGCATTGGCAAAGTCGAATGCATGAAGTATCAACAAGAAGATGCGGGCAGATCGCGAAGTCACTGCACTAGATTGGAATAGACGTAAGTCCAATCCCCACTTATGATGGTTCAACTAATGTCTATACATTTATTCAACAATATACTGTATCAGTTGTAGCTGAACATAGGATACTAGCATTAGATATAGCACTGCGCGCTAAACCTGCAAGATGGGGGGCTGCGCATAAGCAGACTTTGACCACATGGGATCAGTGCAGACACATGATGCAAATCAGATTCACAAAGAAAGTTGCGCTGAAATTTGAAAAGTATAATGACCAAACAGATCCAAGGGATCTCATAGAAATTTGTTCACAAGCATGGGAAAACAAGCCACATACAGAATGGGTTCATCTGTTTATGCACACACTGGAACATATTCCAAAGAATTGGTACACAAACGCCGAACTTCACAAAGAAACAATAGATTGGTCTATGTTGACTTCGAGCTTTCATTTTTGAAGATGAATTCCCAAGCATAAACGAAGCTTTGTAGATCATCAAATAGAGGATATTTGAAGCAGAATGCCCAAGTATAAACGAGGCATTAAAGGAAATTAAAGAAAAGATATTTGAAGATGTAAAATTAACTGTGAACCTATAACCAGAATGGGAAAGAACAATAGAACATGCCCTTGAGTGTTATAATCTCGCTGAAAATGAAGAAAAACAAGAAGAAAGCGATCAGGAGGATCCGCTAACATCAATGTACCTGAATCCGAGGGAGCGCTCGATGTAGAGGGACCTCCATTAGAAATTCCAGTTATGATCGGCCTTGTCAAGACAAGAAAAATGAACATTGGCACAATTGAAGAGCCGAAATTCGCATCCATTGGAGATTACTGGGATGATGAAACGGTCGCGCAGATCGCCGACCTTCTGCATGAGTATCAGGATTTATTTCCAACAAAGTTGGTCGAAATGAAAGGCATTTTGGGTGACCTGGGAGTTATGAGATACCTATCAAGCCAGGTGTGAAGCCCATAAAGCAAAGACCTTATAGACTGAACCCCATATATAAAGAAAGAGTTAAGGAAGAGATTGATAGGATGCTTGATGCAGGGATCATCGAGCCCCTCGAAGAGTTTGAGTGGATAAGTCCGATGGTTATCCAAGATAAAAAGACTAAAGGTGAGATCAGAATCTACGTAGATATGAGGAAGCTGAATGTTGCTTCACTGCATGACCCATTTCCTACTCCGTTTACAAATGAAGTATTGGACAATGTTGAAGGAAATGACGCATATTCCTTCACTGATGGATTTTCTGGTTACCATCAAATCAGGATCAATGAAGCAGACAGACATAAGACAACATTTGCTACTGAATGGGGCTCATATCAGTTTATAGTGATGCCATTTGGGTTGAAGAATGCACCTGCCATATTTTCCATATTTGTTGTGGCTGAATTCAAGGACTTTATCCATAAGTTCTTAGAAGACTATTTTGATGATTGGACTATCTTTGGTTTACTAAAGAACCACTACGAGAACCTGAGAATGATGTTAGCTAAGTGCAGACAACATCAAATTTCCTTGAATTTGAAGAAATGTAAATTTTGTGTGCCCTATGGAATTTTGTTGGGACACATTGTCTGTAAACAAGGTTTGATGGTTGATCCTGTGAAGATTGCAGTTATTGTGAACTGCCAGCGCCAAATTCAGTAAAACAACTTCGCACCACGTTGGGACATATGGGATACTATAGATAATTCATCAAGGGCTATGCACAGATAACCGCGCCAATGGAAAAGATGTTGAAGAAAGAAGCGCAGTTCATATGGAACACAGAATGTGAGCAAGGCCTAGACACGCTAAAGGAGAAAATGGTAACTATGCCTATTCTTGTTTTTTCGAATTGGGACAAGCAATTTCATGTACACATTGATGTTTCGTCCATTGCACTTGGAGTGGTGCTAGCACATCTAGGAGAGGGAGGCATTGACCATCCCATTTCATCTTCGAGCAGGAAGCTCTCATCAGCTTAAAAGAACTATACGGCCATAGAAAGAGAAGGTCTAGCTATGGTGTACACACTGCAAAAATTCAAGCACTATTTGTTGGGTGCGCACTTATCAATGTTTACTGACCATTCCGCTTTGAAGTATCTGGTCAATAAACTAGTGTTAGGGGGGAGAATATACAGATGGTTACTAGTCTTCCAAGAGTATGATTTTGAAATTGTGGTTAAGCTAGGCAGATTGAACCTTGGACCTGACCATCTATCAATAATTGAGTCATGCGAAGAACCTACCAATCTTGAAGACAATCTACCTGATGCGCAGTTATTCTCCATACAGGTCGCAGATGAGTATTACAAAGATATCGTAGGTTTTTTTAATACAAGATTGGAACCCACAGAGTTCACTATGAAGTAGAAGAAGCGGCTGGTAGTCAAAGCAACATACTTCACTATCATAGCAGACAACTATACAAGTTGGGACCAGATGAAGTGCTGCACAAATGTGTATTGGAGCATGAGAAGCCGTTCATATTGGCTGATGCACATTCAGGTGTATCTAGAGGCCACTACGCAGGAAGAGATACTGCGCAAAATATATTGAGAGCAGGGCTATGGTGGCCTACAATTCATAAATGTTCAAAGGAACATTGCCAAAGTTGCGATGTCTATCAGAGAATAGGAAATTCGTCGTGAAGAGATGAAATGCCATTAAAACCACAGTTGACACTACAAGCAGTTGAAAAAGGGGCTATTGATTTCATTGGACCTATTAACCCACCGGGAAGGAGGACTAGTGCAAGATACATTATCACCGCGACTGATTATCTCACCAGATGGGCAGAGGCTAAGCCAATGAAGGACTATAGTGCAGCCACTACCGCGCAATTCATCTTTGAGAACATCCTTACCAAATTTGGATGCCCGAAGGTTTTAATGAGTGATCAAGGGACTCACTTTTTGAACGGAACTATTGAAGCCCTCACTGAAGAGTTCCACATTTATATTCAGGGGAGTGCACCGTACCATCCTCAGGCAAATGGAATAGTTGAAGCTTTCAACAAGGTACTGGAGAATGCGTTGACAAAGGTATGCAATGTAAATAGGGATGATTGGGATCTGCGCATTCCAACTATTTTATGGGCATACATAACCACTTGCAAGAAGTTGACAGGCCATACACCTTTCAGATTGGCCAATGGACAGGAAGCTGTGATGCCTATGGAGTATATTGTACCCATCTTAAGGATAGTTGCATTCACAGGCATGGAAGATCAAGAGACAATAGAGGAAAGGCTTCTACATTTGGTGGGATTGGAGGAAGACCGCTTCATTGCAGACTTTCACCAGCAAGTGCAGAAAGACAGAGAAAAAGCATGGTATGATCGCCATATCAAAAATAAGTGCTCCTGTATGATAGTAAGTTTATGAAATTTCCTGGAAAATTTAGGATTGGCTTGGCCCATATACTATTATGCATGTTACTAACGGTGGCGCAGTTTAGTTAGCCACATTATCCGGAGATAACTTACTAGGTTTGGTGAATGGAAGTAGACTAAAACCCTATCGGGATAGTCCTACTTCGTAGAACCCTCAATAAAATGAAGTCGCAGAGTTATGTGAAAAAACAAAGAAAAGAAAAAGTAAAATAAAATGAAAAGAAAAGAAGAACCGCGCAGTACGAAGCTCAAAATGTGGCTACGCAAACCAAATAAAGCAAGAAACATAAAAAGTTCAGAAGAATAAAAACGACACCATGAAGTAACCACGCTGGAGTACTAATAACCCACCGCGCAATTCGATGCAACGCTTCAAGAAACTAGCCGTTAAAACGTCGTTTGCAAAACTAGACATTATACAATGATTTTTCCAACAATCGCTTGAGCATTTAACGTGGAAATAACCGTTTCAGAGGAATTAATGAAGGAAAGGACTCGAATCCTCAGCGAATTTGGCCAACGGAAATACCATTTAATGCTTTTCTAGCCGTTGATGGGCGTGGCTAAGGCCAATTATGCCTATAAATACCGATGTTGGGCTTGCGGGCATTAGCATAACTCTGAAATTTTTTTGCGAGCCATAGATTGAATCTGTTTACCGAGTTAAGTCACCCCATGACTTTGCAGAAGAAATTTTAGTGAATGTATGAAGATTCTACAGTTGAGCAAGAGTTTATAGTCGAGCAGGTTGTGAGGGTGTTTAAGAAGACTGGGCTTGAAGGGTTGATGAGAACCCCTGCTAAGAAGGTTGTTACAGAACAAGGTCAAGGTTCATGCCATTTACCACGACACACTGCACCAATGCAAGGCAAGGGTAAGGAACCAATAGTGGAGAAGACAAAGCCAAAGATAATGAGCTCCAAGCTGCCAGAAGTTCCGCTCGGCAATAAAGAAATCCCATTAACTTTGACCCCTGAGTATATCTCACCGCGTGCATAGGATGCACCGGCCATTAAGCTCACTAGAAACGCGAAGTATGAGATACCACTCCTTCCATATCCAAACATGTAAAACTAGAAGAAAATCTACTAGGTAAGCTCATGGATTGTAAGTTCGAAGACTACGACTTACTGCAACAGCAGAAGGACCCAGACGAGCCTAAGTACCCACAATTTCAGCCAGATAGATATATGTGCTGGAAGACGAACGTCAAGAACAACTCGTTGTTGGTTGCACAGAACTGGCTATCTGAAGTCGTCAAATCAGGGTTGTTGAACCTATTGCAGCTCCCGCACTTCGACCAGAGCCCATAACTTAACGTGGTGGTTCGCACACTCATATCGCACAAACACCAAGGCTACCTTTGGTTGGATAGGAACGTCGACCTAAAGATAGACTTGATCCATCGGATCATAGGTCTCAGCAAGTGGGGTGAAGACCCTAAGAAGTTCTTTGCTAGAAAAACAAGAGACAAGGATATTTTTGTGCAGATGAAAGAAACTCACGGCATACCGAAAGACAAAAAAGGGTTTGTCACAGACGATATAACCGATGATGCTATGCGGTTCCTAACACAACTGCTAGCAGGAAAACGTTTGTGGAAGGTAAGGCCGACATAAGTCCCAACCGGCGCAATGCTCCTTGGGGCGAAGGCAGCACATGGCAGAAGACTCAACTGGTGCCAATATTTACTGAACGAGTTTCTGGAGGATGTCCACGAAACTCAGGTCCATGGCGTTGTTTTCCATTACAGCTAGTTGATGGTATTGATTGCATTTGTAGGCTAGAAGGACCCAAGGAACTATGTTGGCCTCACCTCTCTCAGCAATGACTATCGAGGACCCGGATATGCAAATCTATGGGTGAATATGATGCCATAGAGACAACGTGCGTCGAATGAAGTTTTCTACACATATTACGAGCAGCTCTGCAATGTCATTATTCGCACACCGCGCATTTCCAAAGAGGTAACATCTAAGTACATTCACACCTTAAATTTTTACGCTGACATGCATTCCATCTACATTTCAACAAAGGCACAAAAAAAGAACCCAGGATGGTTCCAAGGGAATTATCACATGGATGAAGCAGATATCGACCTTATTATGAAGGAATGGGTGAATGAATGGAAGTTCGAAGGACCTATGATCATCGACAGTGACTTCGAAGAGAGTAATCCAATTCCAACAACAATTGTCAAAGAGTCACCATCAAGAAAAAGGAAGGAGCCCGGAAGCTCAGTACCAAAGAATGTCCAGAAAAAGAAGCAGCAAGCTTCAAAGGGCCAGTCGGACACGAAGCTGCATGATGACGATTATAAGATGATCGCATCCACGGTCACTGTGCATTTAGAAGATGTGATGAACCTCAAATATAGTAAGGATGAGGAGATTCAAGCAATTTTGCAGAAGAATCTCACCACGCTGCAAGGCATAACAATGAAGTTTGAGCAAGTCCATCGTGACTTGGTCATGCCACGAGAATCAAAATTGGAAGGAAGGTCATGGGACACTTTGTAGCCAAAGAAAACACCTCTAGCCCCGACCTTGCCACCAAAATCGTGCATAGTCCACATTGACCCGCTAAGCATAATGTTACTGCGCGATCAGTTAGCTTCATGCGTACAGAGCATAGAGCATGTGGACATCGACATTGCGATGTTTCCACTAGAGGGCCTACACAATCTGCACTTGTAGGTTGTCGAAGAGATCCATGATAGAAATGTGGTCACTCTGAACCAACACCATCAATTGCAAGAAAATTATATGCAGTTGCAAGAAGCAAGTTTAAAGAGAGCCAAGGCACTTGAAAGTGAACAGGACCAGCGAAGAAGAAAAGTGCAAACTATCGCTTTAGTCTGGGCGTAGATACCAAAATGCGACGAGCAGCCAGAGCTCGCAGATACTATACTTAAGATCGGATCGGTAGTCAGCGATCTTGAGACTGGAATGAAAGACATGGAGACTGATTATTAAGCAAAGATTTATGCCTTGGAAGCACAGAATCAACCAAAGACACCACCAGATCAGGCAGAGTTCAGAGCAGCCAAAGCGAAAGCAGCCACAGAGAGCATATCCAACAAAGTAGAGAAGTGTCAAAACTTGCTAGATGAAGCTACAAGATTCTTTACTACGCTATAAGAGGACCCTGAGCTGCTGCAAGTCTAAACCAGTTTGAAGGAAAAGCAGGTAGTGTTAGACGCTCTAAACGCGGAGATGAAGATCCTGCTACCAAAAGACAGACTCCGCAGATTTCCAAAAGTCAAAGAATTAAAAATACAACTTGTAGTGTTAAGAGAACAGGAGGCTGAAGTCGGAGACAAGTCAGATCCCCT
This sequence comes from Larix kaempferi, assembly GCA_027924585.1. Lineage (NCBI taxonomy): Eukaryota > Viridiplantae > Streptophyta > Pinopsida > Pinales > Pinaceae > Larix > Larix kaempferi. The sequence goes on from BSBM01000435.1 coordinate 16,619,027, forward strand.
GCAGGAGGAATCCCATGAACTAACACAACAAATCGAAGGAAAACTGCAGGAACTCCGCCATGCGTAGGAGTCAGTACAAGAGAAACCCAGGATGACTTAACACCAGATGTGTTGGAAATCATTAAAGCAATTGAAGAGGATGCCAAGGATACAGTTGCTAACCTGAGCACAACATATCAAGATATCGCTACTAAGATAGCTTTGCAAGAAGAAGAGAAGGTCATGGAGCCAGAAGTGGAAAGTGGCTCGGGGACGAGCCACATGTAAGTGTTAGGGGCCTGTTGGGCCTATCCCAAGTAAGGCATTTTTGTGCAAGACAGTTTTGGAGCTGCTAAGTTACAACACAACTCAGACGAAGGCAGTTTTGGAAAGACAGTTTTTGTGGAGCTGCGAAGTTGAGCGCAACATAGTAGCGGTAGGATAGGAACTGCACGGCTAAGTGCCACCACTGCACAGTTCCAGCAGGGCACCTATTTTGGGTAAAGAATGTAAGGAAAGTTCGAGCTGCGGAAGCGACCTATTTGGGAAAGAAACTCCAAGATTCTCGGGAATGGGTATGGAACAACGTGAAGGTGATGAAAGCGACCTGTCAAGAAAGTGGCGGAAAAAATTTGGAAGCTAAGCCACGAAGCCGACAGCGACAGACAGGCCAGAAGGGCGGAAAGCGACACAGCAAGATGCAGTAGAACCGTTTTGTGAAGACCGCGGATTTCAAAAGGGCGTGCGAGCTACGAGTGGTCCAATAGAATAGCCAGAAGCGTGTGGAGCAGCTGTCGACTGCGACAGGCCGAGTCGGCGGGTAACTGCACCATTTTGTAACCTAATGGTTTTTGGCCTATGCATTGTAATAGACGTGACCTATGGGAACGATGTCTATATAAAGGGAAATATTGTAAGGGAAAGGGTTAATCTTCTATTGATAAATGTTGAATATTGATCTCTATTGAGAGACGATTGTAAAAGGCTCTAGACGATTGTAAAAGGCTCTACAGCTGCGTGCGCAGTGACCTACTGAGAGAGAAGGGAGTCTGCAGGTGAGTGCATAGACTAGAACTGTTGTACCCTTCCCATAAATTATATAACAACAGTTCCTGTGGACGTAGATCCCATCCTGGCAGTGAACCACGTTAAGTTCTGTGTTATGTGATTTCTTATGTTAAGCAGCCAACACCTTAGAATTAAGGGAAGAAGAAAGGAATGAATAGGAAAAATGAGCAGTAGGGTCAGGGGGGAAATCCCCCTCCCCAAAACCAGAACATAGGTAATCAAAACTAGGGGGAAAACAACCCCCCGAAGCAGGGAAAGAATGCCAACCTTAGGACCAACTATCCTTTCTCCATGTGTGGAGAGTATGGGCACTACACTCACCATTTTCCATTAATACCTCAGTGCAAACAGATGCTTGAAGCAAAGAAGTTGGCCACAACCAACCCTCCTCAAGCATAAAATGCCCCGCAACCACAGAAAGTTGTGTTGCCACAAAATTTTTCCAATTAAGGGGTAGTTAATCAACAACCATATCCACATCCCCTAGGTGATGGAACCTTTCAAAATATTTACATCAACACGATTGAAGTCAACCTTCAAACTCGTGTTAAAGGATATGGAATGCTTGAATATTTGCAAGGAGACAATGTCCCTATCACCTTCATATCTACAACAGAACCTAATCTTAGTAGGATTAAAATTCTTTAGATACGGTCAAGCAAAAACCCTAGAAACCAACTCTGGAAACGAATTTAAAAAAAAGAGCCATAGACAACCAATTTTTACAAAACAATTTTTAACAATATCATCAACAAATATTGGCATAAGGGATTAAGGATTCACTGTAAAACAATATAATCGAAAATAGTATTTACATTTAAAGCTTTGCCCAAAATTAACAAACAAATGCATTAATATAGCAAACAAAACCATACATACAAATACCAGAAGCGTGAATAGGGTCAAAACACTAACACAGTCGTATTTAAAACTTGAAGACTTATCAATGGAAATACATTTAACAGAAAACAAAATTCCCATATAAATATCGAAAGGTCAAACTGGAACTCTGTATTTATATACATCAAAATCTCTTGGGCGAAACCCCAAGCTAGAGGCATTTTGATGCAGGAGCATTAGATATCCAGTCCAAGAATTAGATGTGTGGTCAGATCTAAAGGTCTAGACATCATCCCAAGGAGGGATTCTTTGTAAAATACTTGTATAAATGTTTAAGTTAATTAGCAAGCAAGCATAGCTTTAGAAGATTCTAAATGTGATAGGTGTCATTGAAAATGTGAGTCATGGTAACAAAGTCATAAGATAGTGGGATGACTCAAAGAAATGATAGAGGTATCGAGGCATGAGTTATTAGAGATAAGATCGAAATTATATTTTAGGAACTATTGCATAAGTTTAGGAATTAGTTGCGAGAACTGTAGGATTCTGTTAATGAGCTCAGGGGATATGTATCGTAAGCCTACGGGCACTTAAAGGGAGGAGATGGCCAAACAGAGAATAGGAGGCCATAGAAGGAGTAGATTAAGATTTCTATGTATGTACAGTTTCATTTTATGAATGAAAGGAAGATTCGCCATTTATGTGTGTGTAGTTATGCATCTCTGTGTATGTTAATTCAATGGTGAATATTAGTTAGCCATGTGATTGGTTAACTTTGTACATGAAATCCTGACGAGCACATAATCCTTTTCTGTGTGAATTTTGGACTTGCAGAGTTTTAGTATCTGTGTGAAGCTTGAGATTATTGCTAGATTAATTTGATAGATGTTACGATCAACAGAGGAAGGAACTGAGCGGTCGAAGATCGACGATTAGTAAAGTTTAATTAGGCTTTGATAAAGAACTAAATCTTGGTGAAGGAATGTTAAGTTTAATCAAAGACAAATGGCGAGTTGGGTAGAATCTCTGGGATGATGTTCAGGTTCAAAAGAATTAGAGAAGGAACATTTGAGAGTATCAACCCTTTGAGTCGATTTGAGTAAGTTGCGTTGAAGGAGAGTGTGTTGAGGGCACCAGAGCTAGAATAATCCTCTGTATGGGAGAATGTGTTGAAGATATCAGTTCCAGAGTAGTTATTGGTGGGCGTTTTTGCAGCAAAGACTTAGAAAATTAGCAAGAAAGATTGGTATAATTATGTGATGTCAATTCTGTGTTGACGGATTTGCTTTGATTATGGTGGATGAAGTTGTTGTGTTAAGTTTTGAAAGATGAAGATAGAGATCTTGTAGCTTTAGAGGCTGAGTAAAGATCGCTCTGTTCAGGTTAAAGGGATGACAGATCAAAGTCAAATGATGATAAGGATGTCGCTATGGAAAGACACATTGAATAAGTGTGAGGCGTTGAAGTTTAGTTGTGGAAAATGTTGAAGAATTGGTGATTCCTTGAGTATCTGGAAACTATTGTTGGGTTTCTGAAGCAAGAGGAGTTAGGAGTTACATAAGCGTAAATTTCTTAAAGTTACAATTTGGAATTAGTTTGATCCATGGTAGAGTGTATTATTCCTAAAATACACTAGTAATGTCCTCAAAAGGGCAGTCCAAAGGGGAAGGGATTGCATTAATTGGTATCAGAGCGAGTGAAGTTTCCTTGGAGAGGAACGAAAGGGAACCGGCACAGAGATAGTTTGCAGACTGAGTATTTCATTTTCAACAGTCAGTTGGGCAGAACTGTGAAGTTCAGAGTGTTAAAATTCTGGAAGTGAGGGAAGCAGACAAACAAAGAGTTTGAAGAGGCACAAAAGAGGATCGCATGGACAAGCCAATGGAATTAAAAAACTACAAGGCGGTGGAGCATGCTTGACGAGATGGTAAGCGTGTTGATTTTTGTCTTTGAAATATGATAAAGGCATATTATGTTAGCTGAAGGCAACAATTGATGAAATAGTTAAATGTTTTTAACGAGGAAGTGAGGAATACTCTATTGAAGAGTAGTGATAAAGAAACCATAGGAAAGAAGATGTTATTGAAATTCCAAATGTAGATTGGAAAAGAGAGGAAACAAGTAAAGGTTCTTTCCTATGTAGAGGAGAAGGCGCAAATCAGAGCCAGGTTGTGCTTTTGTGAAGGCAAGAAGACAGACTAGAAGTCTGTAGAGAGGATTTATAAGTTAAGTAGCTTTACATGTAGGAGTGGAAGAGGCTTGTAACCTAAATAGTGAGGTTATTGACAGAGATAACTACTTTGGGAGAAGAAATGCAAGGCTAAGGAGAGGGATAACAGTAGTAGTGAAGCATCTCAAAAAAATAAGATCACAACCTTAAGAGCAGTGATGAAGGAAGCCAGTAAGGGTTTCTGAGAGAATGAAAATATTGTGGCCAGAACCTAGTATTTCAGTTGTGATTGAAATACAAGAGGACAGTTGTGTTCTCAAATTTATATGAGTTGTGGGTGTGATCCTAGAAGAGCAAAGAAGAGTGCTCAAGGATATTCCTGATAGTGGACCAGTGCTTGCTAAAATACCAAGTACAAAGGAGAACTTGGTGAGGTAAGTTGTAGCAGAGAGAATTGTTACTGCAGAGGCTTGATGCAACTCATAGAGAGTGAAAGGAACTCATGAAGATGACTATTGAAAGTCATAGAAGAGGTTTAGGAAGTAACCACAAAGTGAATAAAGAAGATGCCAAAGCTAATGGCATATGGAGGCATATGAGTGATGAAGAATATGCAAGGGAGAAGGCTGAGATAGTAGTCCATCTTGAAGTACGGATGGAGCTGTTACAGAGGAATGAGGAAGACCAGAGAAGTGGTTTGATTATGAGAAGAAAGATAAGGTGGCATAAACTACAGAAGAGGGAAGAGCAACTGATAAAATCTCGGTGGGAGGATGAGATACTCAAGGCAAGTGAGTATCAGGAGGAAGACTTGAATACTGAAACTTCAAGTGAGGCCAAGAGGTATCATGGTTTTAAATCTGATATCTTGTGTATGTTTGCAAGTGAAATGAAGAAGGAAAGACAATTTTCTGACATTGTCATACAAAAGGAAGGAGACAGATAGGATCTGAATTTCGTTCTGGAAGAGTATGGGACAATTAAGTCTCGTGTAAATGCACATGCACATTTGCGAGAAAGTGTTTCTTCTCAACATACTATAAAGGCTGGAAGCAGAGAAGGAAGTTTGGCACATGATGATGGCCACAAGCAGGAAGAAGAAAAGGAAGACATCAGGCATTCAAATGCTATGCTTGAGGAAGCTAAGAAGAAAGGAATTGAATATTTTCTTAGTCTTGTAGAAGACTTAGAACAATAGGAATATTTGATGACAGAATCATCAAATAAGACCATTGGGTCTTGTGGGTTTAAAACTGACAATTTGTGTGTGATTGCAGGTTTTGCAGACGACAATCCATCTTATGGAACTACCTTGAATGAGGCTGAGAGTTACCAAGTAAGGAGTGAGGATGGATGTCTTTCAGAAGAAGACAAAGATGAACTATTGCAGCAGGAAGAGTTCATAAATTCCTTGCTTAATGAAGGGAGTAACTCCAATGGAGATGAAGCAATTATTCTTCATGTGATGGGACCTGATACTGGTGAAGACAGAGAGAAGTTAGCTTTATTAATTAGCCAAAAGAAGAATGTTGGACAAATATCTAGAGCTGTCACAGAGGTGGAGAATCAAAGTTTTATTTTGATAAAGAATGAAGAAGTAGTGTCACCAAGAAATTGGACTTGTGACAAAGAGGAAGATAGTGAAGATTGTACAGAGTTCTTGGAAGAAGTTCCAAGAGAGATGGTAGATTTGTGGCTCGAGCTCAGTCTTTTGGAGAATAGACTAGCAAGCAGGAGAATGAATATTCTGAATGTACAATTGAAATTGGACGAAGGCGAGGCAGATGTGTCTCATGATAGCGAGGAATAGGTCCTAGAATTGGAGGAAGCTGAACTGGTTACTAAAAACAGTCAAGGAGCTTAAGGACAACTATGGAGTGTTGTCAAGAAAGAAGAAGAAGAAGAGAGTTATGCTGGAATTGATGAGAAACATAGTGATGATATGCTTGAGAGGAATCAAGTAGTAGGTGGATGGTTGTAAAGTTTGTTGAAAGAGATTGCAGTCAATGAGAAGGAAATGTCTCAAGTTTTGTTTGAGACAAGAGTAGATTCTATTACACATATCTATGATATGATTGCTAGTATATAGAGGGGTGTGAGTGAATACATTACTGTAATCAAGGAATTGGACAATAATTTACTTTTTGAAAGTAAATTTGCAGGTAGTGAGCAAAAAAGGGATATTGCAGAGGGAGATATCTTCAAAGGTATTCAGGAAGTTTGGATGGCAGCAATGTCCGGGACAATATATACAACAATTTCAAGAGAAATAGAAGAAGTTGAAGCAGGGAATACTTAAGATAATCAATAGTTTGACAATGAATATGTAAAGTGAAGCAAAGCATAGTGGCAGAGTAAAGAAAACAAGATTTGTTTTCAGTAGAAGATTGAATTGGAAGAAGCCATAGATGAATTATGGGAGTTAATGCAGATACCTAAGAAGAACTACAATAGATTCAAGCAAGTAGTCCACTGTGGAAATGATTGGAGAATGAAACATGATGAGGGTAAAGACAATGGAGCACTTCAACATAAGATTTGGAATCCTAGAATATTCCATCCAGAGGATAATGAAGACAATGTAGCTTATGGACATCAACAAACTAGAGTTTGGGATCCAGGATAGATGAAGATTGAAGGTGCATGATTAGGTGATCATGTCTTCTTTCTACTTTGGGAGTCTAATGCAGGAACATTAGATCTCCAATCCAAGAATTAGATGTGTGGTCAGACGACCTAAAGGTATAGACATCATCGCAAGTAGGGGTTCTTTGTAAAATACTTGTATAAATGTTTAAGTTAATTAGCAAGCAAGCATAGCTTTAGAAGATTCTAAAAGTGATAGGTGTCATTGAAAATATGAGTCATGATAACAAATCCCTAAGATAGTGGGATGACTTGAAGAAGTGATTGAGGTATCTAGGCATTAGTTATTAGAGATAAGATCGAAATTCTATTTTAGGAACTGTTGCATAAGTTTAGGAATTAGTTGCGAGAACTGTAGGATTCTGTTAATGAGCTCAGTGGATATGTATTGTAATCCTACGGGCACTTAAAGGGAGGACATGGCCAAACAGAGAATAGGAGCCCATAAAAGGAGTAGATTAAGATTTCTATGTATGTACAGTTTCATTTTATGAATGAAAGGAAGATTCACCATTTATGTGTGTGTAGTTATGCATCTCTGTGTATCTTAATTCAATGGTGAATATTAGTTAGTTGTGTGATTAGTTAACTTTGTACATGAAATCCTGATGAGAAGATAATCCTTTTATGTGTGAATTTCGGACTTGCAGAGTTTCAGTGTCTGTGTGAAGCCTGAGACTGTTGATAGATTAATTTGATAGATGTTACGATCGACAGAGGAAGGAACTGAGCGGCCGAAGATCGACGGTTAGTAAAGTTTAATTAGGATTTCATAAATAACTAAATCTTAGTGAAGGAATGTTATGTTTAATCAAAGACAAATGGTGAGTTGGGTAGAATCTCTGGGATGATGTTCAGGTTCAGAAGAATTAGAGAAGGAAATTTTGAGAGTATCAACCCTTTGAGTCGATTTGAGGAAGCTGCATTGAAGGAGAGTGCGTTGAGGGAACCAGAGCTAGAATAATCCTCTGTATGGGAGAATGCGTTGAAGATATCAGTGCCAGAGTAGTTCTTGGTGGGCGTTTTTGCAGCAGAGACTTAGAAAATTAGCAAGAAAGATTGGTATAATTATGTGATGTCAATTCTGTGTTGATGGATTTGCTTTGATTATGGTGGATGAATTTGTTGTGTTAAGTTTTGAAAGATGAAGATAGAGATCTTGTAGCTTTAGAGGCTGAGTAAAGATCGCTCTGTTCAGGTTAAAGGAATGACAGATCAAATTCAAAAAATGATAAGGATGTCTCTATGGAAAGACACATTGAATAAGTGTGAGACGTTGAAGTTTAGTTGTGGAAAATGTTGAAGAAGCGTTTTGGTGATTCCTTGAGTATCTGGAAACTATTGTTGGGTTTCTGAAGCAAGAGGAGTTACAGAACCGTAAATTTCTTAAAGTTACAATTTGGAATTAGTTTGATCCATGGTAGAGTGTATTATGCCTAAAATACACTAGTAATATCCTCAAAAGGGTAGGCCAAAGGGGAAGGGCATGCATTACATTTAGCCTATAATTTTTTACATTACAGTAATATTGTAAGTTATCATTACAGGGTCGCCAATATGGCTTCCAAAAACAAATTAACTAACCCTAAACCGAACAACAATGGCAGCGAAAAAAATCATAACTGGTTACAAATCGAAAGAGGGCAACTCGCCATCATTTTCTGCTTGGTAAACTAAAAACGTAACCAGACCCACAATAACACAGCCATTTTGAACATGGTGTTCCAGGGAGGCCCGTGGCTTACCAAGGCTGCTCCAAAACCCTGGAACCTTCTACCATTTGCTGCTGAGATTTCAATCATGACCAGAGAACACCCGGGAAGTACGAAATTTCTTGTCAACACTGCACATAATGCTACATTAGAATTTCTTCATAATATAATGGAATGCTTCAAACAAAAATGAAGAACAAACGCCAAGTGTTACCTCTGCGAGCATCTTCCATGGCCACTAATAACCAAACAAGCTACCTCTTCATGGAAGCTCCTCCATAAACCACGATTGACCCAACAACTAAACTCTGTGTGGAGTTTCTCCACAGCCATGGCGGCCAAGAGCTCAGCTCTCCAAAACAAAGCGAATGAACAATAGGGTTTCGATACAATCCTTGTCAAGGAGTTAGGGTTTTTCCAAATGAGTGGATCCAAGATGTCATCCACTATCTTTTTAATACTTACCCTTCTCTAAAGTTGTTTTCACTTTGATTTACTTTTTCCATCGAACCCTTAGTTAGGCTGCTCTTTTCCCTATCAATTGTAGTCATGGTTAACACTTAGTTTTTGATGACTCATAGCTATGGTGTCTTTTACCTTAGCATCATTATATTAAATCTCAAAACCACATTTTGATAGTATAAATTCTTACCTTGGAAACATGTACAAGTTTATCAATATGCATTCGCTTCACGAAAGCTAAGTAAGCCCAGGGTTGTCACAAGAACAACCCTTCAAACAAAATTATTGAAATAAGCATTACAATATATATAAAAATAAGGACTGTCATACAATGGTATTAAGACGTATGAGCTTAATATCTGACATTTAAAACATGGTGAAAAATCAACCAACATGCACTACACCAATAAACAGAAATAACAAGTACAAGTTTACACTTCAGCAGCTAATGCAAATAAGAAGTAAATCCTAGATCGGTAGAGCTTATTAGTAATTTCACCATATACAAAAAAAAATGGACGGATTTTTAGAGTTGTTTCATGTGGTATCAGAGCATGGTTACAAACACTAGGCCTAAAAATTGGCTCGTGTTCAATACAAAAACAAGAAAACAAAATACTAACTTATGTTTTAAAATTGTTTTTGTACAGAAATAAAATCTTTATTTTGCAGGAAATGGGAAGAGTAGAGGCATCTGCCGAAGATGGAACAAATCACAGTCATGAACAAGAAGATGTTAATAATGATAATATATGGTTGGAACTAAATAATGATAGAAATAATAACTCATCTGAATTACTCCAAATTGTGAGAGACTTAAAACTTGAATTACAAAATGTTAAGGAGGATAACGAAATAATTCCGAGGGCACAGGAAGAATTAAATCATGTATTGCTGAGTAAATTACATAATGAATAGAAGTATAAAAGGAAAGAACCTGAATCTAATTCTGGAACTATATCTTACAAACGTAAAGGAAAAAAGTTAAAATTTTCTGATAATGATTGTGATTCCTCCACAAAAAATAATGTTAAGCCACATAGGGAGAAATATAATTATTCCAGTGAAAGCAGTGACAATAGCCCTAAAAAGAAAAAATATAAACTTTATGAAGAAATTTCAAGAGAATTTAAAAAGATAAATCCACCAATGTTTAATGGTGAGGTGGAAAAAGGGGAAGAAGCTGAGGCATGGTTGTCTGGGATGAAAAAGTATTTTCAAATCTATAATTATTCAGACATACTAAAAGAAAAAATGGCTATATATAACTTAACTGGAAAAGCTGATAGCTGGTGGCAGGACATAAAAAGAGTGAAAAATATTAAAGAAAAGTATGTAACTTGGAGAACCTTTAAAAAATACTTTAAGATAAAAAATTTGTCTGAACAATATTACGAAGAAAAGGCTAAGGATTTTTTTGATCTAAAGTTAGGATCAATGTTTATGAAGGAACTAAGTAGTAAATTCGTAAGTTTGCTACGATATGTACCTTATATAATTGATGAAAAGCCCAAAATACAGAGGTTTCTAAGTTGCTTACCTCTTAGCTTTAAGGACATAATTGAATATGATAATCCAAAAACTCTTGATGAAGCAATGAGGAAGGCTAATTTCTGTTATGAACAAAGCAAAAATAAAAGAGAAGGTGTACATAACTGGAAGATTAAAAGATCAAATAACTTTGAACAAAGAAGAAAGAACTTTAAGTTTAACAAAAATTTTGAAAATAGTTCTCAAAACTATCCTAAAAATAATTATCAAGGGACAAATTTTAAGAGTAATACACAGCATAATTTTACAGCAACAAAGAACAGAGACATACCTAATACATATGTTAAAAATAATGAGCAAAGAGAACCTGTAAAATGCTGGGATTGTCAGGGACCTCATTATGCAAAGGATTGCCCTAATAGAAAGGGGAATTTCAGCAATGTGCATACAGTACATGAAGAAGCAATTGTTGGTGACATAGCAAACGAGATGCCCAGAATTAATGTAGGTTTGGAGAATTGAAAGGATAATCACCAGAAATCTATGGTTAAGATAGAAGGTATGTTAAAGAACAAACCAATTTCTATTTTGATAGATCCAAGTGCAAGCCTAAGCTATGTGTTGCATAGTATAGCAGAAAGTTGTAGTTTGTATTTGAATAAGTTTAAAAAGTCTTGGCTCGTATATTTAACAACAAGAACTAAGAGAAAAATAGTTAGCTATGTTAAAGATTGTGAAATATTTATGAGTCAATTCAAAACTCAAGTGAAATTGAATGTGTTACCTCTAGGATCATATGATGTTTTAATAGGAATGGACTGGCTGAAAAAACACAGAGTAGTTTTAAATTGTTTTGAGAAAACATTTACATGCTTAAATGAAAAGGAGAAACTGTCATAGTGAAAGGAATTCCTAGGAAAGCTTCTGTTAGATAGATTTCAGCCTTACAAATGAAAAAGTTTGTACGTAAAGGTTGTAAAGTTTTTGTTGTACATGTAATGAATGATGAACACATGAATAAAGAAGATAAATTAAAATTTGGAGACATACCAATCTTAAAAGATTTTTCAGATGTATTTCCGGAAGAGATCCCAGGATTACCTCTGAAAAGTGAATTGGATTTTACTATTGAGTTGGTACCTGGAGCTGTACCCAATTCAAAGGCCCCTTACCGGATGAATATCCTAGAACTTAATGAATTAAAACTACAACTACAAGAGTTAATAGATAAAAATTATATAAGACTAAGTGTATCCCCTTGTGGAGCACCTGTCTTATTTGTTAAAAAGAAAGACGGTACCCTACGCTTATGTATAGATTATCGTCAGTTAAACAAGATGACAATTAAAAAAAAATATCCATTGCCTCACATAGGTGATCTGTTTGATCAGTTACGTGGAGCAACAATATTCGCAAAGATAGACTTGAGATCTGGATATCATCAAGTCAGAATTAAAGATGAAGACATATTTAAAACTACATTTAGAACCCGTTACGAGCATTATGAGTTTGTAGTTATGCCTTTTCGGCTAACGAATGCTCCAACAGCTTTTATGTGTTTAATGAAAAATGTCTTAAGTAAATATTTGGATAAATTCGTAATTGTCTTTATCGATGACATACTGATTTATTCAAAAACAAAGGAAGAACATGATGAACATTTCCAGATAATATTACAAGTCCTAAGAGAACATAAATTATACGCTAAATTCAGTAAATGCAAATTCTTTAAAAATAAGATACAATATTTAGGTCATGTGATATCCAAAGAAGGAATATCAGTTGACCCTGATAAAATAAGAGCAATAATTGAATGGCCTGTCCTTAAGGATGTATCGGATGTGCGATCATTCATGGGAATTACAGGTTATTACCGAAAATTCATAGAAGGATTTTCGAGAATTGCGAATCCTATAACATCCTTACAGAAAAAGGGAAAGAGATTTGTATGGGATTTAAAATGTGAAGAAAGCTTTAAAAAGTTAAAAGAATTATTAACTACTGCACCTATCTTAAAAATAGCGGATCCATACAAGGACTTTGTTGCATGCACTAATGCATGCAATGAGGGACTATGTGGAGTTTTAACTCAAGAAGGTCATGTAATAGCATATGAATCGAGAAAGTTAAAAATACATAAAAAGAATTATGCTACCTATGATGTAGAGTTGGATGTCGTAATCCATGCCTTGAAAATGTGGCGCCACTATCTAATCGGTAGAATATTTCTATTAATGACCGATAACATAAGTTTAAAATATTTCTTTGATCAACAAAATCTAAGCGCTAGGCAACCAAGATGGTTAGCTTTCCTTAGTGAGTATGATTTTGAAATCAAACATATAAAAGGAAAGGAGAATAAGGTAGCTGATGCTTTAAGTAGAAATGAAAGACTGAATTTTATAGCCTCTGTTAGCAGCTACAAAACAAATCTGGAAGATAAGTTTGAAGATGGAATAAAAATGGATAAGAATTATCAAAATTTAAGAGAAAAAGTTGCAGGAAACGAATATGAAAATACAAAAACATATTTCAGTTTGAATGAAAAAGATTTAATGCTGTATAAGAACAGATTATATGTACCTAATGCACTAGAAATTAAATTGATGATCTTGAATGAAGTGCATAAGAGTCCTTACTCAAGACATCCCAGTTACCAAAAAATGATAACAATGCTAAGAAAAGATTACTTTTGGCCTAAAATGAAGAATGGAGTGGCAGAATATATAGCTAGGTGTATTGAATGTCAGCAGGTTCAATCTGAGCATCAACACCCAGCAGGTCTATTGTAGCCATTACCAATCCCAGATTGGAAATGGGAAATTATCAGCATAGATTTTATAACAGGAATGCCTAAAAATCAAAAGCAAAATGATTCTGTGATGGTAATAGTAGACAAACTTAGCAAGGAAACTCACTTTATACCTGTGAAATCTACTTATAAGGCTATTAATATTGCTGGTGTCTTTATAAAATATTTTTTTCATTTGCATGGAATTCCTAAGATAATAATTTCTGATAGAGATTCTAAGTTTACTAGTAATTTCTGGAAAGTCATTGTTTAAAGTATTGGACACTAAATTAAATTTCAGTACAACTTATCATCCGCAAACGGATGGACAAACTGGAAGAGTAAATCAAGTTTTAGAAGATATGTTTAGGATGTATGTTAGGGATCAACCAAACAAATGGAAAGAATATTTGCACTTGGTCGAGTTTGTTTATAACAATTATTATCAAGCTTCAACTAAACTTAATCCTTTTAAAATACTATATGGTCGGAAGTGTAATACTCTCATTTCATGGAGTAATCTGGTTGATAGACTAATGTTAGGACCTGAATTGTTAAAAGAAATGGAATTAACAGTGAAACAGGTACATAGCAATCTGAAAATTGCACTAGACAGACAGAAAAGTCATGCAAACCTTAAAAGAACTCGGAAAGAATTCCAAGTAGGTGAGCATGTCTTTGTCAAGGTAAAACCCAGAAAAAGCTCTTTTAAGTTGGGGATTTGTGCTAAATTAGCACCCAGGTATTGTGGACCATTTGAGATATTGTCAAGAGTTGGACCAGTGGCTTACCAGTTAGCTTTTCCACCTAATATCAAAGTACATAATGTGTTTCATATTTCTATATTAAAAAAATGTGTACATGATGCTACTCAAGTAATTGATTGGAATGTTATCCAGGTAGAACGCAAAGGAGATTTTCAGGTGGAAACGGACTGTATCCTTGACATGAGAGAAACTTTTCTCCGGAATCGCACCATTGGATAGGTAAAGGTGCAATGGAAGCACCTTAGTCCAGATGAAGCAACCTGGGAATTGGAGAGTCATATGCAAGAAGCATATCCAATTTTGTTTCAGGAAGACTTATAAGATATTTAAGCAACATCGAGGATAATGTTGAACTTAAGAGGGGGTGTTTGTAACCCACCTAGAACTTAACATTTTATGTTGTGGAAAAACATTATCTTAAAATTTATTGTAAAGTTTTATGTTGTTGACCAAATTTGGTCAAAGATGACTGTAATTGAATATTTTATTATTTTAATTATAAAAAGGAGAGACACATATCCAAAGGGACTATTGAAGAGTGTTCACTGACCAACTAGGAGGAATGACAAGTGTGGAATGAAGAAGCTACAACTGTCAAAAACAACATTTACTTTCCAGTTGATGCAGGAGGCATCCTCCCTCAAAAAGTGGTCATGTTACCAAAAGATAGGGAGCATTGAGCATGTGGCTCATTAATTACAAAACTGACCCAAAGACCTAGGAAAGCAATATAACAATCGAATGAGCAGGAGGCTCACACACTAGATTTTGTGGATTTGCTGCATATTGAAAAGTTAATAACAAAAAAGAATTCGATGAGAGGAGAGCTGAAGTAGAACTGTAGTCAAGTGACTGACAAGAACAGAAGTTGTAGCATAGATTTTCTACACATTGTCTTCGTTCTGGTGGTTCAGTGAACAGGCTCGGGGGTTCCAGGGAAAGTGATTTGGCTGTGCTGGAAGCAAGTTGGGAGGAACAGTGACCTTTGGAGTGTGTTGTCTCCTATTTTTCCAAGTTCCTTACTGTTTTATTTCTTACAGTTAAATGTTTATTAGTTATTGATGGTTAACTCACTGCCATGGTTTATATGCTACTGTTAGTACTTAGATGATGAATATTAAATGGTATTTATCACATGAGTAATGTTTACTGTAATCTGGTATTCGATTTTTTTAAAGTAAACTTTTAATAGTTAAAATTTATACCAGGAAGTCTATAAACAATCAGAATAAAGCTTATCTGTATAATATAGATGTTTAGAACAGATAGCTACTTAGAGTATAAATATATTTATATATATAAATAAACATTTATCATCAAAACTCAAATACTATATTATGATTACATAGTATCTCTATTAATCATAGATTAAACCAATACATACATATATATATATATATCAACTTCACACTATATTTGTATATTATAATCTACATGCAACATTTATTATAAAATTCGAATAAACCTTATTGAATTACAAAACACATCTCATACAATTACAATAATTTAAACATAGATCAAATCTTCCTTCCATACAAAGGAAAGGTCGACAGACAGAGATTACCAACCATTGTAAGCATAGAATAACCATACTTCAACCCCAAGCATTCTTTAGGATAATTAGGTTTTGTGATTTGGGTCTTGATCAGAAACAAACCAATTCGTATCTACAACATAACCTAATCTTAGTAGGATTAAAATTCTTTAGATACAGTTGAGCAAAAACCCTAGAAACCAACTCTGGAAATGAATTTAAACAACAGAGCCATAGACGACCAATTTTTACAAAACAATTTTTAACATTATCATCAACAGAGCCATTATTGGCATAAGGGATTAAGGATTCACTGTAAAACAGTATAATCAAAAATAGTATTTACATTTAGGGATTTGCCCAAAATTAACAAACAAATGCATTAATATAGCAAACAAAACCATACATACAAATACCAGAAGCGTGAATAGGGTCAAAATGCTAACAAAGTCGTATTGAAAACTTGAAGACTTATCAATGGAAATACATTTAACAGAAAACAAAATTTCCCATATAAATATCGAAAGGTAAAACTGGAACGCTGTATTTCTATACATCAAAAACTCTTGGGCGAAACCCCAAGCTGGAGGCATTTAGCCTATAAGTTTTTACATTACAGTGATATTGTAAGTTATCATTACAGGGTCGCCAATATCGCTTCCAAAAACAAACAAACTAACCCTAAACCGAACAACAATGGCAACGAAAAAAATCATAACTGGTTACAAATTGAAAGAGGGCAACTCGCCATCATTTTCTACTTGGTAAACTAAAACCGTAACCAGACCCACAATAACACAACCATTTTGAACAAGGTGTTCCAGGGAGGCCCGTGGCTTACCAAGGCTGCTCCAAAACCCTGGAACCTTCTACCATTCGTTGCTGAGATTTCAATCATGACCAAAGAACACCTGGGAAGTATGAAATTTCCTGTCAACACTGCACATAACGCTACATTAGAATTTCTTCATAATATAATGGAATGCTTCAAACAAAAACGAAGAATAAACGCCGAGTGTTACCTCTGCGAGCATCTTCCATGGTCACGAATAACCAAACAAGCTACCTCTGCATGGAAGCTCCTCCATAAACAACGATTAACCCAACAACTAAACTCTGTGTGGAGTTTCTCCACAACCATGGCGGCCAAGAGCTCAGCTCTCCAAAACAAAGCAAATGAACAATAGGGTTTCGATACAACCCTTGTCAAGGAGTTAGGGTTTTGCCAAATGAGTGGATCCAAGTTGTCATCCACTATATCTTTGATACTTACCCTTCTCTAAAGTTGTTTTCACTTTGATTTACTTTTTCCATCGAACCCTTAGTTAGGATGCTCTTTTCCCTATAAATTGTAGTCATGGTAAACACTTAGTTTTTTATGACTCATAGCTAGGGTATCTTTTACCTTAACATCATTATATTAAATCTCAAAACCACATTTTGATAGTATAAATCATTACCTGGAAACATGTACAAGTTTATCAATATGCATTAGCTTCACGAAAGCTAAGTAAGCCCAGGGTCGTCACAAGGACACCCCTTCAAACAAAATTATTGAAATAAGCATTACAATATAAAAAAAAGGACTGTCATACAATGGTATTAAGACGTATGAGCTTAATATCTGGCCTTTAAAACAT
Source organism: Larix kaempferi (assembly GCA_027924585.1). Taxonomy (NCBI): domain Eukaryota; kingdom Viridiplantae; phylum Streptophyta; class Pinopsida; order Pinales; family Pinaceae; genus Larix; species Larix kaempferi. The sequence continues at coordinate 16,636,127 of BSBM01000435.1, forward strand.
GGTGAGAAATCAACCAACATGCACTACACCAATAAACAAAAATAACAAGTACAAGTTTACACTTCAACAGCTAACGTAAATAAGAAGTAAATCCTAGATCGGTAGAGCTTATTAGTAATTTCACCATATACAAAAAAAAAATTGGATGGATTTTTAGAGTTGTTACACTTGACCACTCAAGTGAAGTATTAGAGAAACTTTGAGGTCGAAAATGGGCCTCCTAAGGAAAATAACAAAATAATAAAATAATATTTATGAATTTTGGAGGAAAAAAGAAAAAAACTACTTTTTTCTTCGTATTTTAAACATATCTCCATGTTGCTTTACTCAAATTTCGAGCGGGGCCACTAATTGGATGCAGAATTAAATTCCGCATCCAACGAGTACCCGCACTGCATACTTTTGAGGTACCCCATCCCACGAAAAACAAGAAATACATCAAAAAAAAGTGTTACTAGTATGCAGTGTGGGTACTCGTTGGGTACTTGTTGGATGCATAATTTAATTTTGCATCCAGCAAGTGCTTACGCTCAAAATTTGAGTAAAACGATAAGGAGATATAGTAACACATTTTGTTTTATGTATTTCTCATTTTTCGTGGGCTGGGGTACCTCAGAAGTATGCAGTGTGGGTACTCGTTGGATGCGGAATTTAATTATGCATCCAACAAGTGCTCCCGCTTGAAATTTGAGTAAAATGACAGACAAATATGTTAAAAGTACAAATTAAAAAAGTATTTTTTTTAGTGTAAAAAATGCCATGTCAACCATTATGGTTGACTCTTTTCTTGAAATTCGATTGGTTCTTGAATTCAATGATTATTTTTCTTACAAGGTGGCTCGTATTCTTATGAGGCCCATTTTAGACCCCAAATGTGCTCTAATGGCATGTCCAATCCGACCATCATCTACCACACTCAAGCTAACATCGACCCCTTTTGGAAATTTATAATAGAGTCACTCAATCCCTTGAGTGGGGCTTCATTATACGCAATACCATGGGCAAATACCATGGGGCACTCAAAACCATGGGCTTGTAAACCACAAATGGTAAAACCATTTTTTATTCTTTTACCGAGTCAATTAGCTTAAACTAACACTAGTGTCCATGATCAAATGCAAATTGGTGGAGAATCAACAATTTTTTTGTTATGCTAGACTCATATACATAAAATTACACTGGGGATCCCATATAATAGGATTTCTTACTTATATTTGTATAAGATGTTAGGAAAAGAGAAATATTATGGTGTTGGTAATTGGATAATGAGATCCTTGTAGAAACACATCGATTGCTTTGTAGGGGCCTTACTCTAATAAGTGTAATATAATATTAATAAGGTTCACTTCTTGTGAGGATGATATTTAGGGACAAACAATCCCATACCAAATTAAAAGTCACATACCGACTGCATGGCCTAACTTGTCTTCTGTCACTTAAACATATTTAAAAGGAAATAATCGATTGAGCTCCAATGAATGTGGTCCAAATTTAGAAAGTATAGTCGACGATTTCTTGCATAGCTTGATAGAACGATTCTCTTGGAGCATGATAATTTATTGATTAACTAGTCCAAGTCATGTAATGCCCCAACTTGCAATTAATTATAATTATAGTTACATAATAGGAAAATAATCATAAATAGGGTAATAATTTGGTGCACATACTAGTATTTATTAAGCTTAAGTAGGATAAATATATAGATGAAAAGTGTCATCCGTACAAGTGAACCTTATTTTAATAATAAGTAAATGGGTTTTAAGGGGAAGGGGAGGAATTCATGGGGGGTTCTTCTCTACCTCTGAGCTTTGGTTTTTACAAATTATATTGCTGCATGAGAGTTGACTGCATGAGACTGTTATGAGTATTACCTATTGGAGGTGAGGAGGGTTGAGGGGAAGTGGAGTTTAGGTCTACCAAATTCAGAGGGAGGCAAGAAGATTGTGTCTAACATAGTTTTATTGATTGGGGGCTCAGGGGATCTCAGTGTTTGAGTGAGGGGCAGGTTGGGTGGATAGTTGTGCCCCACACATTGTTTCCCACTAAGATTGTTGATGTTGTTGGTGTGGTCCTACTGCACACTCTTATAAGTCCATTTTTTCCATGTTTTTGTTTCCATCTATGTTTTCTTGACACTCTTCATTTTAAGATACTTTTAGTATTTAGAAGTTATTTGTAAATAGTTATGTTTTATGTTGAATTATCGATTTTGGTAATACACTAGAGAATTAATTGTTGTTTAAGTAGTTAAATATTACTAGGATTCACATCTAGTATCAGAGATCAGGTTCAAACCCTAGGGACTTTAGACTCGCTTGCTAAGCCCAATTCTTGGGTCCCTAGAGATTCGATCCACCATCAAGGTTTTGGATAGGTATCAACTTTTTATCAACAATGATGTTCCAAACTGCAAGCACTAAGAGCCAATGTCAAACCCTAGCACTAAACCAAGGGAAAGCATCAAATGCGACCCATGTCAAGTCTTATCTTTCCACTACATTTCCAAGTCTTCTTCTCACATTCAAATCGAATTTCAGAAATCAGCAGGGAGTGAATGTTTTATCCAAATGAACTTAGATTTTCCCTCTGTATCTCCCTATTTTCTTGGATCATGACAATGTCGAAGCTTTCGAAGAAAACCCCATTTTAATCCCAATGACACTCAGTCTTTTCACCTTCGTATATTTTTCAGTAGCAGTTACTTAATGTGCATTGTCCTTTTACTAGGAAGCTGAAATATTTATTTGGGTTATAGGTTTTACATTCACACTTATTCATTTGGCTAAGTGATAGTTGACATGCAATTCTATTTCAATACTATTCATGCAATTCTATTTGACTAAGTGATAGTTGACATGCGATTCTATTTCAATACTATTCATGCAATTCTATTTGGCTAAGTGATAGTTGACATGCGATTCTTATTCATTTGGTTTGTGCAACAGAGTTTTGTGAATTTTAATACTACTATGGTTTAGGGTTAGATTGGGTTTTCTAGAAGCTCTCTAGGTTGACTTACTTTTACCTCATTTTCCCCATATCCATAAAATTCTATGTTCTCTCTCATCAAAACTGGTGAAAAACCCAACAATTTTGCACAAAAATCATCACATAATTGTCAATCCCTATTGAAAGTGGTGCATAATGCTTTTATTTGTCAATCCAGACCAAGACTTAAAGGAAGAGGAGGATTAAGGCTTTTTCACAAATTTTTTGGGTAGTTCGGTGTTTTCTTTGCTGGAAAAACTATTGAATATTGAGATGGTTAGCTTATTTAATTGAATAAGCCAAGGAAAACTAGTAGTGGAGCATACTATTCTTGAATATTTGCACAAGTTCAAGATGCTTGGTGCTTCGGGTACCTTTAGAGGAGAAAATGGAGTGGATGAATTTCGGTGGGATCATGTGTTATTTACGACTTTGTGAGTTTCTTTTTTTCTCGTTCTATTGTCGTAGTGGAGTAACCTCTCTCTACCAGGATCTTGCATAGTGCATTAGTTAAGTCTATACCTACAAGGTCCACTTAATACATTGCATGTGGGAGGGAATAGCCTTCATAGATGGGAACAATGGGAGTGACATTGTCTCTAGAATCTAGAATAATACCTCATAGTTCTTCCACTAGCATAAAGAAAGAGCGCAAATTGAATGGAAATATACATAGAAAGAGTGTTAAATACTTCAAACATGATTTGAATAATCCTCTTTGTGTGTCGTCGGATTCAAAGAAGGATTTGTAAGCGAAATTGGTTGATCCTTAGGAGCAACATGAAGCTCATTGTTGAAAGTGTGCTGCCATATTTTCCCCATGTCATCCCAGTTGTTAACGATACCATGCTCAACTAGGTATTTCAAGGTAAGAATACCCCTCTTGGAATGATCTTCATCACCAACATATGCATCATTCTATCCCATGCCAACCATGACACCAGTGTGCCTTGGATGAGCCAATACACTAGGGAAAACAACTCTAGGAGCATCATGCCTTGCAAATCTAACCTTGATAGTTGTTGACATTCATTCAAAATTTGAGAGATTCATGTCTATATATTTATAGTTGTCCCCACATGGGCTCAAGGCTAGATGGCTCAAAGCCCATCACTGAGAAAAGCATGCGTGACCTTCCTGTGCATGAAAATGGAAACAAACAATAATAAATCTACAATATGAGCAAATTTATTGGTATATATGTTGGAAGCATACCTCAAACAGTCCCTAAACCACCTTACAACATACTTTGGAGGGATATCCGATGTTTGAAGGAGGATTTTGAGGGACATCCAATGCATTTGAATGAGGACATGAAATTTCGGGGCTTGGAAGGTGACATATATGGAAGCAACACAGTGGCTGAAGCAGGCTTTGCGATCTCGACCTCGGGCAGCCTGCACATGATCTTCATGACTTGGTTGGCTAGAGGAAATAGAATACTGATGGTTGGAGGAACCTGCACGCTTCTATGCTCAACTCTGAAAAATTACACCGTACTCTTCTTCAACAATCTCCCTCAATCTCTAGGGATGCACTTGGCGCGTTCTGAGAATGGACCTACGAATTCAACCCGGGGTGGTTGGTGGATTCTAGAATGGATCCTAGAAGACATTAGAGGCTCCAAAGTGGTGGAGGAGGGCATGGTAGCGACGACGTGATGCGACATGGGCCCAGAACTGGGGCAAAGGAGAATTGAGGAAAAGGAGAACAGGACAGAATGGTGAATGGGGTTAGGAACGTGAACGACGAAGTGGTTGGTAGGAAAGGGTGTTGGTGAAGTGAGGAGTCAGCAGGAAGTAGGGGCGCCACTGGCCAGTAGGGGCACAGTTCCTGATGGCCCGATATGGAGTGATTTGTGTGTCCCATATCGTAACCTCTGGAGCTAGAAACTAGTTCTTACTCTCATGTAGAGGATGGAGGAGTTCACTTTCACGGGCAAGTAGCACTTGGCAGAGGTGTGGAGGCAACACAGAGAACCAAATGAAAAGATTTGAATTATTTTTTATTAACAAAAAAACATATTTATGGTGACTGAAAATCCATGGATCAGAGCTTTGCTCGAAAAAATGGTTGAGTTGTGATCTGGTGTAAGCTTAAGTCTAGACGATTTTTCGGTCAAAATCCAGTTAAAATTGTTGAAATGACAATTTTCAGTTGTTGGAATTGCATAATCAAGGTGCGCGAGGGATAGATGAGGGCACTGATTGCAATTTCAATATTCGAAAGAGAAGGTGCAAATCTTCTAGACTTTAGCTCACTAGGTTATGATCCGAGTTGATAATTTAGTTCAAAGTAGTAACTTTTTGTCTACGAGGTAGCTTGGATGAAGGAGGGGTCAAATCCCGAGGTTTTCATTCAGCCTTCCAAATCTCCGAAAATTAATGATGTTTTACAATACACCGATATGAATACTACGCATCAAGATGGCGATTAAAGACATTAACTCGGTGGGGGTGAGATGTATTAGAAATTAATTTCCAACACTTGGAATGTGTTGCACATCATAGTGATAGAACCATAGCAGCCTTTTGCTCTCAGGATATAATTGTTCAGTTATATGACTCCACAGAGCCTGTGACAGAGGAAGGCCCACGTAGGGAGATCGATAAAACAGTCATGGTATGCAGGATTAGCCTGGGGAACTTTTTTTAAATATGCTATTGGCTGCTTGAGTAATTGTATGGAGGGAATCTTATTTGGCACATAAATATCAGTTTGGGTATGGATGTCGTAAGTATGACTTCTGACCTGGCCAAGGGATCCCATGCCGTCACATCTGTGTTTGAAATTTTGGACAGAAATAGTCATATAAACCCAGATTAAGGAACTAAGCGCTCGAAACTACAAGGTACTTTGGAAGTGAAGAATGTAGATTTTGTTTATCCAACTCGTCCAAAAGCCACGATCTTGAGAAATTTGTGTCTCAAAATCCATGCAGAGAGCAGCGTAGCACTAGCTGGAAGGAGCGGATGTGGTAAGTCTACCATCATTGGACTGATAGAGAGATTCTATGATCCACTGGAAGGGGTTTTACTCATTGATGGCCAAGACATCAGAAGCTTAAATTTGAGGTCTCTATCAACTCATTGAATTCGGTGGACACCAAGAACTGACTCTGAACCCAAATGAAGCATATACATAATACAACTTGGGCACAAACACAGGAGAAGACCCCATCACAGGATGCCATTGCAGCTCTAAAAACTGGATTACGTGCTTCAATGCCTGCATCTGGAGTAACTAGCAACAGCCAAAGCTTAGATGAGAGACTATGTGCATCAATTCGCTTTGACGGTTGCATATCCGGCTCCGAACGAGAAGAACACGAAGTTAGTGCAGGGAGCAAATCTGGGAGATCTCGGCCTTCTTCATCTGGATTGGAGATTGAGCTGTCTCTTAGCTTCTTATAAATTCATGCACAAGATTTACAAATCAGTTTACATTTGCCAACTGTTGACACTTTGAGCAAGGCTAATTGGATATCAATGAAAACATAAGTGTGTCACAAAAACATACTCCCACCCACATCCCATCGCAGTAAGCCCAGCTATTATCATTTCCACTTCCCCTCGGACAATACTCAACAACTCAATCACCAGCTTAAGTTATTTCTGAGAGCCCTACCTGCCCTATACTCCTTATAACTGGTCAGTTTTGTGGTGTCGAGGAGTATGAGGGGTATTGCATCTTAGCTTCCAGGTTGGGTAATTGGCTGTTGTGGTTGTTGCATTTTAATCAAACCAAAATATGCACCGCCTTCGCCTTTGCTTATCAGAGAAGTGTGATTTCCTTGTTCAACAACCTTCCCATTCTCAATCACTGTTATACAGTCAGCATTCTGAATAGTGCTCAAACGATGAGCTACAACGACGCTCGTTCTTCCCACCATGATTCCATCTAATGCTTCTTGGACTACTTTCTCCGAATGACTATCCAATGCACTGGTTGCCTCGTCCAACAACAAGATGCTTGGATTCTTTATAATTGCCCTTGCTATCGCTATTCTTTGCTTCTGCCCTCCAGACAACTGCGTTCCCCTGTTACCCGTGTAGGTCTCATATCCATCCTTCATGCACCTGAAATATTAACAATGCACGGAATTTAGTAATAAGAAACCCTGCAATGATTGAAAAACAAAATTTACAGTGGTTGGAGAATTTATTTCAGTCTACTTACGAAATGAATTCATGGGCATTGGCCGCTTTTGCAGCCTCTACTATCTCGATTTCAGTTGCGTTCTCCTTACCATATGCAATGTTCTCTTTGATGCTGCCTGCAAATAGAGATGGTTCCTGCCCTACAAGGGCTATGTGTTGTCTCAGAGACTTCAAATTGAAGCTCCTGATGTCCTGGCCATCAATGAGTAAAACCCCTTTCAGTGGATCGTAGAATCTCTCTATCAGTCCAATGATGGTGGACTTACCACACCCGCTCCTTCCAACTAGTGCTACGCTGCTCTCTGCATTGATTTTGAGACACAATTTTCTCAAGATCATGGCTTTTGGACGAGTTGGATAGACAAAATCTACATTTTTCACTTCCACAGTACCCTGGACTTTTTCAGGCTTAGTTCCTTCATGGTCATCTGGGTGTATATGGCTATCTCTTTCCAAAATTTCAAACACAGATGTGACGGCATCGGATCCCTTGGCCAGGTCAGAAGTCACACTTCCAGCCTCAGCAATCATTCGACCCATTCTTGCAAAAATAAAGTGGCTCAATAAAAAAGCATGGAAACTGATATATCCGTGCCAAATAAGCTTCCCTCCATACCAAAACTCAAGAGGCCAATAGCATATTTCAAATAACTTCGAAGTTCCCAGGGCCAATCCTGCGTACCATGATTGTTTATTGATCTCCCTGCGTGGGCCTTCCTGTTTGGAATCAAATAACTGAATAATTCTCTCCTGAGAGCAAAAGGCTGATATGGTTCTATGATGCGTAACACATTCTAAGGCCACTTGGCTGCCTTGATTCTCAGCTTTAATAGACTTACGCGAAATCCTTTCGAGGAGAACTTTTCTAGTATAGAAACAAACCACCATGAGGGGCTGCACAGCGATCAACACAATAGCAAACTGCCAGGCAACGACTAATCCCATAGGCACAGCTATAATTATTCCAGAGAAACACTCCACTATAAGGGCAACCCGATCCCCAACCAAGGATCTTACCTGCATTGATGATTAATAATGTCAAAATCAGGAAAACAAACATTTCTCTATCTATATAAAGCACTGTGATAGTTTACTTGCCACATTAGCTTCCTTGGCCAGCCTTGAGCAAACAGCTCCACTGGTATTTTGGTCGAGATCGAACCAGCCAATTTCGAATGTAAGAATTTTTGCAAACATTCTTTGACGGACCCTACTCGTTAGACACTCGCCCATCACAGCCAAATTATAATGTTGAACTAAGCTTAATAGGAAAGCCAGCATTGCCACGGTTGTAAAAACAATGCAAGAGATCCTGACACTAGATCTAATCTCGTCCGGGTTTTTGAGGAACAGCGCAGATGTCATGCGTGCCATGGTGAAGGAAAATGCTATCTGAGTTGCCCCATATCCGAGGGCGCCTATGCAGCCCAAGAGAGCGTGCTTCCATTCTGGAGCATTCAATGCAAGCAACTTGCGGAAGGAAGCAGATCTCCCAGGTTTGTTCTTTGCATTAACTTCTTGTTCTTCTCGTTCCAGGCCGGATATGCAACCGTCAAAGCGAATTGAAGCACATGGTTGCCCATCTAAGCTTTGGATATCACTAGTTACTCCTGATGCAGGCATGGAAGCAAGTAATCCAGTGTTAATAGCAATGGTATCCTGTGATGGTGCCTTCTCCTGTATTTGCACCAAAGCTGCATATGCTCCATTTGATTTCAGAATCAGTTCATCATGTCCACCGAATTCAATGACTTGACCATTTTTCAACACTGCAATTTTATCAGCTCCTTTTATAGTGGAGAGACGATGGGCCACGACAAGCGTTGTGCGTCCTATAGAAGCTCTACAAAGGGCGTCTTGAACTATCTTCTCTGATTCGGCGTCCAGAGCACTTGTGGCCTCGTCTAAAAGCAGGATGGAAGGATTTTTCAGCAACGCTCTGGCTATGGCTATTCTCTGTTTTTGGCCTCCGGACATCTGAACCCCGCCTTCTCCTACCTGTATTTTTATTTTGGTTGTCCAACAAAACCTCCATAAAAAATCAAATTGAATATAAAAACACAATCAGAAGTACAAATATACTTTTTTACAATTCTTAATTCCATAATTCTCTAGCATTTCAGTCTGTGAGTTATAAGGTTGTTCATCACCAGCCAATTACGTATGCTGCAAGATATACAAAGAACAGTTTTCGGATGTAAAACAGAAAATATAAAATATAACCTGTGTGTCATAGCCTTTTGGGAGTTGTGTGATGAAGTTGTGCGCATTGGAGTCTTTTGCAACACTAATAATTTCATCCATTGTAGCATCATCCTTTCCAAACAACAAATTCTCTCGAATGGTAGCAGCGAACAGAGCAGGCTCTTGATTGACTAGCCCGATTTGGTTACGGAGCCATTTCAGTTGCAGGCTCTTAACATTCTCTCCATCCAGAAGAACCTCTCCTTCCATTGGATCGTAGAACCGTTCTAATAATACAATGGCTGTTGATTTTCCAGATCCACTGGCGCCTACTAAAGCCACTGTTTTGCGTGCCGGGATAGTGAGGCAAAATTTGTGAAATATCATGTTATTTGGTCTGGATGGATAAGCGAATTCAACGTTCCGAAATTGGACCTCCCCTGAGACCGTTTCCAATACTTTCCCTGTAACATCCTCTGAATCGATCTCTGGTACTCTCTCAATCATCTCAAATATGTGAAAAGCGGCAATGCCTGCTTCAGATAAATACTTTAGATTTGAAAGCGCGGTCGACAGAGACCTGAGATCAAATGGATAAATAAGGTACAAATAAAATCATAATAGAGAAGCATGAAAGTATAAATGTAATATAAGTCTTACATTCCACCAAGGATAATGCAGAAGCCTGCACCAAATATCTTCCCTCCGCTAGCTTCGTGATTTAATACCAATCGGCTTCCATACCATGACATGAATGCCCACAAGGCCAAAATTACTGATCTAGTGCCACCTATGGAAAGCCCCTTTGCCAGGCCTTGTTTAAGCCCAAGTTTTACTGTTCCAACAAGTGATGAAGAAAATTTGGCTATGGCCTTTTCTTCTCCAACGAAAGAATAAACAGTTCTAATAGAAGAAATTGCTTGTTCTGCAATTATACCGGATTCGTTATATTCTGTGTGCATCTTTCTCGCTATCCCTATCAGCTTTCTACCATAAAGCATTCCTGCTCCGATCAGTAAACTGGCTAGTGGCAATGTCACCAACGCCAGGCTCCATGACAAATAGAAACTGGCGGCATAGGTAAAAAGGAAATTGGACAAATTCATAATGAAATTGGGAACCTGAAAACTCCGATACATTAGATATAATTAGAATCCAGCCAATATAAATATGAATTAAATTTAATAGTAATATCATTAAAAATCCGCATAATTGAAAATCTTCCATATCGATATACTCTTTGATTGTTTGAACTTCGATTCTGGTGTATATTAACACCGGCAGCCATCAGAGCAACGATAAACAGGATGATAAGCTCTATTGGTAGATTTTTAACACCGATTCACTTGATATTACTGTTCCAAACCTGTTTATGGTATTTTATATGTTGTCCTAGAAATCAATACATCCCTGTTGGCAAATTTATAATGATCCCCGTCGGAAAACGAAGTGAAAAACATGCTTTTGTGATAAAAAAACATGACTGTCGGAATAATATCCCTGTCAGATACTATTCGATTTCAATCATGTTAAATATTGGATTGAATTGATCCAAGCAATCTCGTGTAACAGTGTTGCCTCTTAAATATTGTTTCGAGACGGGTGGATGTGGGAAACAAACCTTTTCAGCAAGGGTGTCCTGAATGACGAGGGTATCGTTGTAAACACTGTTAACCACCTCAGCAATATGTGTGCCTCTGCTATCGAAAAATCTAACGTCCTGCCTGAGAACAGCTCTCAAATACTTTCTGCGCAGTGCAGATGCCTGTCTTTCTCCGGTCCTTGTCCAGCAGAAAGCCTCTGAAAAACACGACCATTGTTCAATTAAAGGCTTAAGTATCATTACAGATTAAAGAGTACAAGCTGCTTTAGGGTTTTAGAAATAGCACCTAAAAACGCTGCAATCCATACTCCAGCTGCCAGATACAGAAAATGCACTATTTGCTGCATATTGATCACAATTTTATATTAATTATGATCACTGCACAAGAGGATATAAACAAGACAAGTCACAGGATGTGCACAGTGCACTCAACAATCTAGAAATCTACATGTTATATGCAAAAATCTCTGTTTTCGAAGTTAATTGATCACAAGAAAAAAACATATACTTCTATTCATCAAAAATCAAAGTATACATATACAAAATGAAGTTTCTACTATACTATACTATCCTAAAGTACTAACATATCTATATCTCCTTTCCCAAAAAAAACACAGAAACAACTAACAGCCCTTACCTTATTCATTCTCTGCATAAAATCATCATACTTCAAAGCTAGAGGATCAGATCCAAGAGTGTTTATCAATCCACTCATGATAATAAAAACGCCAGCGTTTGCTAGAGATCCATCAGCAATTGAACCCAAGGTGCCTAATACCATCATCAACACATCTACAAAATCTGCATACTTGTAAATCATCCATATTGACATGCTCTTCCCTTCTTCTGAAGTTTCTGAACTTCCAGTCTGGGTATTAACACTGTCAGCCATTAGCCCAACTATAATTAGCAGGATGATAAACTCTCTTGGCAGAATGATTAATACCGATTCACTGAATATTTCTGATCCAAACCTGCAGGTCTCAAATATTTATAATTCAATATTTTGGAATGTGATTCTTCTTGTTGTCATAATTGGTGTTGATATCTTTATGGAGAAGATATGTTCGGAAAAGTGCGGTACAACGGATTGCAGTCCTTCCATTTTAAATTCCGAAAGAATCTTTAATAATTTAAATTTAATAATAAGAGTTTGTTATTTTGTTCTTCTTTATTTTTTGAGAATGACAAATTTTGTTAATTTAAAAATATAAATATAATATTTTTTATATATATATCAAGAATATAACACCATCGAGCATGTAACATATACACAATAATAATAAATATTGTTAAATATTTTTAAATAAATGACCATTTTTAAAATTATGGTAAAATTACCAACCTTTTTTTTACATCGAAAACTAGCTATGCGCATGGTGCTCCGTTTATGAGTGGGTGACCATGATGTGTTTGTTGTTTGTTGTCCGGGTGCGTACTTCAACTATAAAAGCAAAAATCTACTTTGTTGGAGTTAGTATATTCTTTTGGACAAAGCAATTTTCCTTTTCTATGGACATCTATGGAGAGACTATGCTTCGGGGAACTCCATTTCTAGCTTTGAGGATTATTGGGAGGACATAGATGCGTGGACGTCTGAGTCTCTCTTCACATCGGAGGATGAGATTGAGGCGGTTGAATCCAATGTTTCAAAACTTTCGTATTTCGTTATTGGTTTGGACGCTCCGCAAGATTCATTAATTGGTAAGCTTCAAACCCTTAACCCGTCATTTGTATCCTCCTTAACAGTGTCAGAGATCGAGCAAATAAAAGTTTTGGAACCAAAGGGTGACAATATTGGTGAATCTCACATAGGTGGAGAACCATACTTCTATAAAGGAATTAATCTCCCGTAGGATAAAACTATTCTAGACGTATTACCGAAATTCTCAAAAATAACACCTGACTCTGAGAATTTACTACCGAAAACTAGGCCTGATTTCCCACTTGACCACATTTTTATTCCCTCGGCTCCACTTGGGCCTCCTCCTTTGTTTCACCCTCCTCTTCCTTCAGGTGACCATCTCCCAATTTTCCGTGATACCAATTTGGGCCCAAATCTCACTTTTCCTGCCTCTCCTTCAAATGTGAATCCATCTGGGGCCGGATCTGCTAGGACCAACCCTCCTACTTTCTGTGAGGTAGTAAAAATGAATCCATTACCTTTATTGGAAATACCCCCTATGATGGGGAGCAACCACTGGCTCTGAATGGGATACCCACTCTTGAGGGTCGGGATAAGAAGGTGTCAAGGGTGGCTCGACATGGCGGCATATCCACATATTTCTCACCTATAAAGACCAGAAGTGCGAGGAAGGGGAAGATAGTTTTACCCATGAACACACCACTTTCACATATACATATTTCTGGTTCAGGATGCACTCCACAAATCTCCTCTGGGCCCTTAGAGACTACAAGGCCCTTGCTAGAGGTCACATATGATCTTTATGTCCCTGAACATAAGAGGGATTGGGGGCCCTCGTAAAATATTGACCCTAAAAAATATACTGGATAAATGGAAGCCGGATATGGTTCTACTGCAAGAAACTATGTCTTTGAGTGAGAAGGCTAGATATTTTTTCAACAGTATTAAAAAAGACCGAGCTATAGTCTCTACAGATTCCAAAGGACAATCTGGTGGTCTTCTTTCGGCATGGAATCCCAAGTCACTGAATTTGTCTCCACACTGCATTGATTTGGGTATCTTACATTCCGCGAAACTTATTGGTTTTTCGGACACTATCAATATCATAAATGGATATGCGCCATATACAAACAGAAAGGTTTTCTGGGAAAAATTCGATGCTGAAGGTATTTTAAAACTCCCGAACCTCATACTGGCTAGTGATTTTAATCTAATTTTGTCTTCTACTGAAATATGTGTTGATGTAATTGTAACTTCGGAATGTATTTCACCTATGTATATTGTACTCCTATAGATATGTTATTATTCCTCTATACGGAAGTGTCGTCATTTGTATTGACAAGTGTCGCAAGTGTCGTAACTTGCAGTGATGGATTATTAGACCACCAAGTGTGGGGTCGGCCCTGATTAGTATAACCATGGGTTATTAGACTGAGTTAGACAAGTCGGCCCTGCTAGGTCATTAGGCAGGTTAGGTCATGTATAAATAGAGTGCAGGAGGCACTCTATTTGATCATCTCATTATTCACTTCTACACTACTCGGAAAGTGGCGCACTAGTGGAGGAGGAGGTTCAGCTTCTAGGAGGACTATCTCTGTGTACTTTGGTTGTATCATTGCTCTTTCTATCTCTGAGGAAGTTATGGGGTTTTTCACCTTTATGGTTTTCCTAGTGAAACTCTGTGTGTCTGTTGTCTCATGTGATTGCTTGGTGTGATTGATATGCATTGCTATGATTGATATGTTGTACATGTTATTCTCTTAGTAAAGATCCTAGAGTATGTTGAATTAATGCTCAAAAATTAACAAGGATCAGAGCTAACCTGAGAAGAAGACACTGTGTAGTTGCGGAAACTAGGGTTTCCTGTTTATTGGGTTTCTCTCCACATATCTTAAAAGGTAGTAGGGTATTTTGACTCTCCTAAGCAAGGCGCATCTTTCTGTCTAATCAGAATTCAATTCTAGACACTTTCATTTTTTGCCCTAAAAATTAGGGTTTCCACAAAAATAGGAATTTTTGAATTATGAGGACATAGCTGGAAGATCCTTGGAAAAATCAAAGTTTAGAGCTTTGGATCGAGATTTTTGGTTGGGTGAAGCTCCGGGAAACTCAAACCCTAATTCAGGGTTCTCCCCAATGAATCTGGGAGATTGAAAGGCATTTCTTAAGGGTGAAACTTTGCAGATTTCAAATTCTGAATACACCAGGCTGATCAACTCATCAAGACGCATCTTTCTATCCTTTTAAAAAGTTGAAATTAACATTTTGAATTTTTAGGGTTTCTCTGACAAACCCTAACTCAACACTAGATCAAGATTTCTAAAATAAAGTGGTAAGACCTAAATTTTTTATTTCCATTTGAGTTTCTCATTAAAATGTCTCACCACACCAAGCTTGAAGGGGCTGATAACTTCCGAGCATGGAAGTATAGGATTGGGTTAATCCTAGAAGAAAATGAATTGGACACTTACATAAGTGAAGAGGTCCCTGTCCCAAAGGGAGAAGAGGCTAAGGCCTTACATAAGAAGAACTTGGTTAAGGAAAATAGGATCATTGTTGATTCTATCAAAGACCATCTCATACCACATGTGTCATCTCTAAAGACACCCAAGGAGATGTTTGATTCCCTAACCAAGCTATTTGAAGGGAAGAACATAAATCAAAAGATGACTCCGTGGAACCAATTGAATGGGGTCAAGCTTCAGAATGGGGAGACGATTCAATCTTATTTTTATAAGGTCCCTCAAATCAAGGAACAAGTTGAAGCTGTGGATGAAGTAGTGGACAATGGTGAAGTTGTCATGACCACATTGAATGGCCTACCTAGGTCATGGGACTCCTTCATCCAAGGAATCTGTGCAAGAAGGAAGTTGATCTCATTCAGTAGACTATGGGAGGAATGCTCACAAGAAGAAGCAAGTCTTGTGGCCTGAGAAGAAAATATGGGGAATGAAGATCAAGCTCTCACAGCACACACCAAGGGAAGCAAGTTTAAGAGGGAGAGATCTCATAACAAGAAACATTCTCACCCTCATCATAAGAAGAAAGATCTCTCTTATGTTCGATGTTTTGATTGTAATGAAATAGGACACTTTGCTTCAAATTGTCCCAAGAAGAAGAAAGACAACAACAATAAATTCAACAAGAAGAAGAGGTTTCATGCTCATACTGCTGAGGATGATGAACCTTCCAAGAAGATGGCTAGGGAAGAAAGTGATACTTCATCAAGTGAAGATGAATATGTTCTAATCTCTGCTCTCACAGGTACTATCTTTCATGGATGTCATGATTGGCTTATTGATAGTGAGGCTTCCAAACACATGACTGGGTTTGAAATCTACTTTCAAACACATGACACTTCCAAACACATGACCTGGGCTCAAGAAAAATCTACTTTCCATATCTGCATTGGATGAAAAAGGCATGAGGGTTGCATTTGTAGATGGCCAAGTCCTAATGTGGCCAAAGGATAAAACTATAGATGATGCAGTAGTGATTGGAGAGCAAGAGGGAGGATTGTACAAATTGAAGGGACAACCTAAACATTCCATGGTACATGAATCCATGGAGCCAAGTGAACTTTGGCATAGAAGGCTTGCACATGTGAACTATAGAGCACTACCAATTGCAAGTAAAGCTGTAGAGGGTCTTCCTGAAATCAAGGCAAAGCATGAAGGTGTTTGCAAAGAATGTGCAAAAGGAAAGAACATTAAGAAGGCATTTCCAAGCAGTGAAAGCAAAGCTAAAGGAATCTTGGAAATTATCCACTCTGATGTATGCGGTCCGACGTCATCCAGTTCTTTGAGTGGGTATGTATACTATGTCCCTTTCATTGATGATTTCTCTAGGAAGACTTGGGTTTATTTCTTGAAGAACAAAGATGAAGTGTTTGATAATTTCAAGGAATTCAAATCCTTGATGGAAAATCAAACTGATAAGAAGATTAGGACATTCAGATCCGACAATGGCGGAGAATTCACTTGAGGTGATTTCAAGAAGCTATGCAGTGATTCAGGGATTAAGAGGGAGTTGACTGCTCCCTACAATCCACAATAGGATGGAGTTGCAGAAAGGAAGAATATAACAATCATGGAAGCAGCACGAGCAATGTTGCATGACCAGGATCTTCCTATGCATCTTTGGGTAGAAGTAGCTATGATAGTTGTATATGTGCAGAACATAACACCTCACAAGATATTGGAAAACAAGACACCAGAAGAGGTATTCTTTGGTAAGAAACCTGAAGTCATCCATCTCAGAATATTTGGTTATCCAGTATATACACATGTTCCAAAGGAAAAGAGGACAAAGCTAGATCCTTCAGGAAAGAAGGGCATCTTTGTGGGGTACAGTGAAAGCTCGAAGGCTTACAGAATATAATTTCCAGGGTTCAAGAAGATTGATGTCAGCAGGGATGTAACATTTGATGAAAACTCAGCCTTCATCAAGTCAAGGAAGACACCTATTGAGGATCATGAAGAACCAAAGGAAAACAGATTCCAAGACATCACCATGACTGAATCAATTCTAGAAGCAGATCATGAAGTTGAAGATACACAAATACCTGTAGATCCACCCCGTGAGAAGAACTCTTGCAAGAGGAAACCTGCATGGGATAGACAACTCATTCAAGATGCAGAAAGGTATGACATTCCATAAGAAGAACACAAAGAAAGTAAGAGGACTAGATCACATACCAGTTATGTTTCCCTACTCAGTGATATTATGAACAAAGAACCTTCCAGTTATGAAGAAGCCGCGGAAAAGAAAGAACGGAATGATGCCATGGTCGAGGAATACCAGTCGATCAAGAAGAATTATGTTTGGGATATAGTCCCAAGACTTGAAGGGAAGTCGGTTGTGACTTCCAAATGGATCTACAAGATCAAGCATGCTGCAGATGGAAGCATAGAAAAGTACAAAGCAAGATTTGTAGCTCGTGGCTTCTCCCAGAAAGAGGGGATAGACTATGAAGAGACTTTTGTTCCTGTAGCCAAGTACACTTCCATCATATTAGTACTTTCCCTAGCTGCAGTGATGAAATGTAAGATACACCAGATGGATGTCAAGACTGCTTTCTTGAATGGTGTAGTTGAAGAGGAAGTGTATGTGGAGCAACCAATCGGTTTTGAGACACATGATAGAGGGACTCATGTGTGCAAACTGAAGAAATCCCTGTATGGTTTGAAACAGGCACACAGGACTTGGTATGGTAGGATAGACAGCTTTCTATCCAATTTGGAATTTACCAAGATTAAAGCAGATTCCAACCTTTACTACAAGGTTAAGGAAGGCAATCCCATGATACTACTTTTGTATGTGGATGAACTGTTTGTAATAGGTGAGGATGGATTGATTGTCGATACCAAGAGGAAGCTTGCTGCCGAGTTTGAGATGAAGGACTTGGGGATGATGCCCTATTTTCTAAGAATGGAGGTGTGGCAGAGTGCAGATGGAATCTTCCTTGGACAAGGGAAGTATGCAGTAGAGATCCTAAAGAGGTTAGGGATGATGGGCTGCAAGGCCATGGCCACACCTATGGCATCAAACCTAAAGATTATATGTGATGCTTCATCTGATCCGATTGATGTCACTATGTATCGTCAGATAATTGGGTCCTTGATGTACCGAACGAACACTAGACTAGATATTTGCTTTGCGGTGAACACATTGATCCAGTTCCTGACAGATCCCAGAGGTGTTCACCGGGCTGCTGTAAAGCATATTCTAAGGTACCTGAAGGGTACAATTGATTATGGGCACAAGTATGATGCGAATCAAAAGTTTAACCTGCAGGGTTATGTTGATTCGGACTGGGCAGGGAGTGCTGCAGATAGGAAGAGCACATCTGGGTGCTACTTCAGTATGGGATCAGGTGTGATCTCTTGGTTTAACAAGAAGCAATCCTACGTAGCACTGAGTACAGCCGAAGCAGAGTATGTTGCAGCTTGTTCGGCTAGTTGTCAGGCAGTATGGCTTCGGAAGCTACTGTCTGAGTTATTTGATCTCCCATTGGATGCTACTAGTATCTTTTGTGACAACCAGAGTTGTATGAAGCTATCTGAGAACCCGGTGTTCCATGATAGGTCGAAACACATTGAGATCAAATATCACTATATCAGGGATATGGTGCAGAGATGAGCAGTGAAGCTCCTGTATGTTGCGACAGATGAGCAGGTTGCAGATGTATTGACGAAACCACTAGCCAGAGTGAAGTTTGAGTACTTCAGAGAGAGGCTTGGTGTTCTTCAGATTGACGACACTTCGAGGAAGAAGTGATGGACACATTTGCAGGAGCCATTCCAAGCATGGTGAGAGGAGGATCCTTCCCATAGCTGTGGATATAAGCGTTGGATGATGAGCATCAAGACGATGCTCCAGTTACTGCTCTGTATATGCATCAGTTGGATGCTTTGATTAGTTAGATCATATATTTGTATATGCATCATGTTGGATGCTTGATATATTTGTATATGCATCATGTTGGATGCTTGATATGATCAGGTGGATCATGTATTTATGTATGTATCATGTGGATGCATTGATATGATCAGGTGGATCATGTATTTGTATATGTATGATCAGGTAGATCATGTATGATGATATATATCAGGTAGATACATTGTATGATCAGGTGGATCATGTATTTGCATATGTATCAAGTGGATACTTGTATGATCAGGTAGATCATGTATGATGATATGTATCAAGTAGATACATTGTATGATCAGGTGGATAATGTATTTGCATATGTATCAAGTGGATACTTGTATGATCAGGTTGATCATGTATGTTGATATGTATCAGGTAGATACTTGGTATGCATCAGGTGGATGCATTGTTTGATCAAGATGATCACAGATGACGAGCTTCAGAATGTTTCTCCAGATGATATGCATCAAGTTGATGCTATGATGATGATCAGGATGATCACAGATGACGAGCTTCAGGATGTTGCTTCAGATGATATGCATCAGGTTGATGCTATGATGATGATCAAGATGATCACAGATGACGAGCTTTAGGATGTTGCTCCAGATGATACGCATCAGGTTGATGCTATGATGATGATCAGGTTGATCATGTGATGATGTACATTAAGATGATGTATGGTGAGTACTCTGTGGTCGTGGACAGGTTGTGCAGGTAGCATAGAAAAGATCCTTTAAAATCCGGACAGGTAGAGCGGTGTGCTCATAACAGCTTGGGATTCTCTATCGAGATCCAGACAGGTAGAGCAGTGTGCTCATAACATCCTGGGATGCTCTAAGTAGGTTTTGTTACGGTTTCGGATAGAAAAGATCCTTTAACATTCGGACAGGTAGACCGGTGTGCTCGTAACATCCTGGGATGCTCTATCAAGATCCAGACAAGAAGAGCGGTGTGCTCGTAACATCCTGGGATGCTCTGAGTAGGTTTTGCGAAAGTTCACATAGAAAAGATCCTTTAAAATCCGGACAGGTAGAGCGGTGTGCTCGTAATAGCCTGGGATGCTCTATCGATATCCAGACAGGTAGAGTGGTGTGCTCGTAAAATCCTGGGATGCTCTGAGTAGGTTTTGTGAAGGTCAACATGTAAAAAATCCTGGGAGATCCGATAGGTTGAGCAGTAAGCTCGTAATCAGTCCTGGGATGCTCTTTCGAGGTTTTGTTGACGCACGTAATCAGTCCTAAGGATTCCACAGTAAGGCCAGTGATGATGAAGACCTACAAGTGGTGGGCCTACATCCAGTATGAAAAAGGTCTGGCTCTGTAGAACTTACTATGATGAGTAGATTGGAGATTGATTGAGATAGCAGCAGCAGTGACGATGACGATGACCCAGAGAAGAAGACTTGTGCTAGCATATCTGTGTCGAGAAATACCTTCCTAGTTAAGAGGGAGTGTTGATGTAATTGTAACTTCAGAATGTATTTCACTTATGTATATTGTACTCCTATATAGATGTTATTATTCCTCTATACGGAAATGTCGTCATTTGTATTGACAAGTGTTGCAAATGTCGTAACTTGCAGTGATGAGTTATTAGACCACCAAGTGTGGGGTTGGCCCTGATTAGTATAACCATGGGTTATTAGACTGAGTTAGACAAGTTGACCCTACTAGGTTATTAGGCATGTCAGGTCATGTATAAATAGAGTGCGGGAGGCACTCTATTTTATCATCTCATTATTCACTTCTACACTACTCGAAAAGTGGCGCACTAGTGGAGGAAGAGGTTCAGCTTCTAGGAGGACTATCTCTGTGTACTTTGGTTGTATCATTGCTCTTTCTATCTCTGAGGAAGTTGTGGGTTTTTTCACCTTTATGGTTTTCCCCAGTGAAACTCTGTGTGTCTATTGTCTCATGTGATTGCTTGGTGTGATTGATATGCATTGCTATGATTGATATGTTGTACATGTTATTCTCTCAGTAAAGATCCTAGAGTATGTTGAATTAATGCTAAAAACTTAACAACGTGGGGGAAGGTGGCTCGCCTAGACATATTATCTGATTTTTTCAGGGACATGTTTGCAATGGCTAGACTAAATGATATAGAGCCAACTCCAATTTCTCCGACTTGGTCCAATGGTAGGATGGGACATGATGAAGTTTCCAAAAGACTGGATAGATACCTGATGTGTGACTAGTTGTTAGACTCTTTGGCAAGGTACCATTCCTAGGTGGGAAGGTCCAATATATCAGATCATTCTCCTATTTTTCTTGAGATGGAATAGAATGAGACTAAGGTAACCTACCCTTTCAAGTTTAACCATTCGTGGTCGATGGACGATGAGTTTAAGGTTTTGGTAAAAAAGGAATGGCTCACTCCACTTCAAGCACATATATCCCTTCCTGGGTCTATGTTAGTACAAAAACTAAAAATACTTAAACAAAAAGTGAACATTTGGGTTAAGGAAAAAATGAAATCCCAAAAGGTGGAACTAACAAAGATCGATGCACATATGAATGTTATATGCAGTGATCTGGAAAAGGGAACACTTTCGCTACAAGCTAGGATTCAATTATGGGAATTAGAACAAAGGAAATATCAATTTTTAATAAGGGAGGAGGAGACTTGGCGCCTCAAAAGCAGGTCTCTTTGGATTAAACTGGGTGATAAAAATAACAATTTTTTTCATAAATTCGCAGAGGGCAGAGGCATACAAAACTCGATATGGGCTCTAAAGACAAGAATGATTGTTGGATCGAGGTTATGGAGGATTTACAAATGAAGCTTGTCATTTCTACAGGACATATTTTGAGGATCCTGGTGATTTATCAGTCAGGGAACAATTCGAGATCATCAGGAAATATCCACATTTTTTTACTGTGCAAGAGGGGGATAATGTTTTTGTTGAGGTCACACTGGATAAATCCACAAGATTCTAAAGGTATTTTCCAAATCAAAGAGCCCGATACTTGACGACTAGATGGTCGAGTTATTCCTCGAGTTTTTTTATATTATGGGGTAGGATTTGTTGGCGATGGTGGAGGAAACTAGGATAAGGGGACAGGTCCAAGTGGCCACCAACTCCACATTTATCGCTCTTATACCCAAGATGGCGAGGCCAGATACTTTTGAGACTTTCAATCGATTTACTTATGTAACCTTATCTACAAAATAATTTCCAAAGTAATCGCGATCAAAATCAAACCTGTTCTATCTAGATGTATTTCACAGGAACAATTTGGGTTTCTGGCGAATCGGCAAATCCTTGATGCTATTGGAGTGGCGCAGGAAACTATGCACACCATTGAGACAAAAAACATTAACAGTATCATTCTCTAGCTTGATCTAACTAGAGCTTATGACAAAGTCAATTGGAGTTTTCTGAGGATGGTCCTCCTACAAATTGGCCTCCCTTGGAATTTCATCAAATGGATAATGGCATGCATAACTGTAATGTCCCTTTTTAGAAATTTAATAAAATGGTGAAATTTTCAACTTTTACACTAGTTCGACCCTTGACTAGTATTGGTTTCTTGATCTCCAAATGGCTCCAAATGCTCCCAACTTGTCACAGAAGGTATATGGATGGTATTAGGACATTATTATGAGCTTCATAGATGATTTGTAGTCTTCAAAAGGCTTCTGCAACTCTCCTTAGGAACTGGCCAAGGTAGGGGATTTGACTAGCAATTTCTCTTAACTAGTATTGGTTTCTTAATCTCCAAATAGCTCCAAATTCTCCCAAATTGTAACATAAGGTATATGGATGGTATGAGGAAATTATTATGAGTTTCATGGATTCCTTAGAGTCTTCAAAAGGCTTATTCAACTCTCCTTTAAATTCTGGCCAATGTAGGGAATTTGACTAGCAATTAGGGGTTCGATTCACCATGGGGTAGATGCCGGAAATGGCTCTCCAAATGATTTTGGACCCTCTCGAATGTCTGAAAAAAGGCAGGGGATATCTATGTTACATCAATATATTCTCATATGCATCACCATTCAGTTTATTAATTCTTCTACAACCCTCTTAGATCAGATACAAAAAGACTAGTTTCAACATAGGGGGAAATGATAGTAAATCTTCACAAATGGTTATGAAACTTAAGAATATTGCTCCAAATGCTTGTATAATAAATATGAAACTTCTTCAGCATATTAATGGCACTCTATACAACATTAATACATCAAACATTGACTGAACCATTCGAATTTGATACCACTTCAAGTGCAAATAACAAGGTATTGGGGAAATGACACCATTTGTTCATAGTTTAGCATTTTTACATCAAATCTCTTTGAGTTTCGGCCTAAAAGTATTATGAGCAGTAGAAACATAGTATATATATCAGCTTACAAAGATATGGGGCCTCAAGAGCTACCCCAAAGGGTTCATCACCTCAACAAGTGCGCCTCTCCTCAAGGAGCAAGAATATGCCAATAAATAGAAGAATGGTTGTAGAAACAAGCTGAAAGAGATGTGACCATGAGATGAATTGTAGATTAAACCTGTAACAAAAGACTTTATTGTAGATCCAAATGAAAGTTCTGAATGGCCTCTCCAAATTCCAATTAGGATGGGAATATTTCACCCTCGAAATTGGTGCTAAGGCAAGTAGAGTAACACTCCACTAGCTCTCCTCTCCAAATGCAAAATGTAAAATGATAAAAATATGCTATTCTTCTTTGTTCATGAATTTTATAAACTTCTAATTTCCTCCATGGATCTAATTCCTTCCAATATCTTCATGCCAACTCAAGTTGGGAAGAGATTCCAATGTATGCCACTTATCCATGTTGGGTAAATATATGCTATCTAAGTCAACACTTAATTGTCAACCCGGGAAAAGAGTTGATGAGATGCAAACACTATATGTGCAGGATTGAAGACTTGAACTAACCTAAGTTGACTAAAGATGCAAATGTGCTAACATGCAACTATATGATTTTAAACTACTTGCATGACTTTCATAATTCAAATGCAATAATTTATTCTATCTATGAAAATAGGAAACTGATTAACGAATGAAACTATCAAAAACTGAAATAACTGGAAAATGAAATTATTAACTCTTTATTTGGAAATAAACTATGCTAGGAATGAAACTAATGAATTCTGAAACAGTAACTAATTAGCAAATCCGATATGAATAATTTAACTTTGGAAGAAGGTTAAAAAGAATATTAAGGAAAATAATATGGAAGTAGGAAATAATGACAAAACTTAATTAAAAACTCTATGTAATATGAAACAAAATTTAAATTACATCTAAAACTGTTAATTAGAAACAAGAAGCATTACATTTAAAAAGTAGAAGCAACTGGATTCTGAAAAAAAATAAAACAATGAAGAAAGTGTAAAGGTCCAAATGACGATCTGAATGCATGTCCGAATGACAGTCTGAATGCCAGTCCGAATGGAAGAAAACGATTTAAACTACGGAAAAGAAGAATTTTGGAAGACTTTAATTACCAACTGGTTGATGCATATGATCCTACTATGCAAAAGAATAAATAGGTTGATTAATTAGAAGCTAAACTAACAAGAAAACTATTTATATTAATCATTCTCTAAAGAAGATGAACTATTTCTATGATATGCTAAAGCAAGATTGATGATGGAAGATAGAAGTAACCTAAAACTACAGGAAGAAAAACTAACAGAGAGAGAGAAGCTAATGAAACCAACTATAACAGAACTTGAAGCAGAAACTAATTAAGTTCTATTTAATTGCAGGAAACTAGAAAACAAAGTATCTAATTACAAAAGACTTGAAATTAAACTATGAATACTATGCTTTCATCAACCATTTCTAATTCTGAAAAGTAAATTATGTTAGCATCAAAATACAGAACTTAACCTACTTGTGAACTGAATTCAAAATTTTACAGTAAATAAATTCTAGCTATCTATAAATTAAGAATTTGAAACTAAGCAAACTAAGCATATCTAAACAAGTTAACTAAACTAAGCACACTAAACATAAAACAAACTAAACATGTTAAACATGAAACAAACTTAAATTTAACAAAGTCTATGATAATATTTTAAACAAGATTAAGCTATTCTACGTTCTAGGCATAAAAACAAATGAAAGTAGATCATTAACCACCTAAATCATGAACAAAAAGACAACTACTCTACTTTGCATCCAAATCAAAATTATTTCTTATTACACAGTTAAAACATATTATGAATGTAAATGGTTTTCATCATAATTAAGAAAAAAAAACTGAAATAGCCAATCTATGTGTTGATATGAAATGGATTATAAAATATTAAAAGTGCTAAATATGAATTCGAATTCAAACTAATAGAAAAACATAACAAAGTGTTGAAAAAACAACCTATACTTTGGCTAATTATTTCTGCATAAAACAAAATACTAACAATTCTGGAAATGACTGTAAATTCTGGAAAATTATGTCTGAGTTTGAAGAAAAGGCCGAAAGACAGGCTAAAAGGAAGTCTAAACGAATAGTGCGAATAGCCGTCCGAATGGAATCTGAAGGCATAAATTGCATAAAAAAACACATGAAAGTTACAGTTTATAAACAACAGAGTGTCGGCTACAGGAAAACAAACTACATGCACACAAAACGAAATGACTTTTCTGCACAAAAGAAGCAAAACGAAATGGATCATCTGCACAAAAGTAACAAAAACGAAATGGATTATCTACACAAAAGAAACAAAAATGAAATGGACAAGGAATTCCATTGTTGCTGAGGGGCCCTTCTTAAGGACAGAGGATATCCCACGCTAAACTGGAAATGAAATTAACAACTCAGCAGAGCTTTTGTATTAATATCAAAAGCAAAGTTTACAAACATTTTTCTGTCCCCCTCTTGCAGTCTTGAGGGTCTTTATATAGCTTTTTACAAAGGGAGAGCAAGTCGACCTTTTCAGTAGTTAACCTCTCTAAAAATAGCAGGTTTTTACAGCTGGACAAACAACCCATTAAAACATGAACAGACTCAGAAACGGCCAACCATGTTTTTTCATTTTTTGGGCAAGTGGGCTTCAAGGAACCATGGATTTCTCTCAAACGGCTTGGAATTTTGGCGAATTTCCTCTCAATAACCTAAATGGGCCTATTCGCCACAAAACCCATGTGCCAGAATTTTGAATTTCACCTTCATTTGCCCAGGAATCAAGCCCGAAATTGGCTGTCTGTTAAAAACATGTGGACGTCCAAATGGATGACTGTATGACCTGTAACAGCAATTAGTTTATAATTATGATTCTGGGTTGAATTAGTGTTGTGTTGTTGGCCACCTTGATTGCTAAGTGCCAGTGTAATACCTCAATTTTGGCCCTTGTGAAATATTGGCTTTTAATGTAAATATTGTATACATGCGATGTATGTGTCCCTAGCGTGGAGCTCAAGGCCAAGGCCCTGCTAGTATATGTTCGGATTTTATTCAAATGGAAAAGTATTTGATATTTTGTTACCCGTGTGCTATTAAGCCATGGAATATTGTAAATGATGTAAATATTTGATATTGCAATAATGTTGAGATATTGTAACTTCAAAGAATATTACATTTGTATTTTATTATTCCGGAGATGTTTCATTCCTCCGTGAAGATCTTATTGTATATCCGGAGATGTTTATTCCTCCGTCAGAATGTGGTAACTCAGGTTATTAGACTTCCCTAGTGGGGGTCGGCTCTGTATGTGTCGTGTGGGTCAAAGGGTTATTAGACCACCCTAGAGGGGTCGGCCCAGTTAGTTGTAGTGGGGTATTTAACCCATTGGTTAAATACGAGCCTACGTGTACCTGTGTAAAATACATGTCAGTGTAGTGTATAAATAGAGGAGGTGTGTTCCTCATTTGACACACTCACACACTTGAGGATAGCGCACTTGTGGAGGAGAGGTCTGCTATTATGGAGAAGGAGATCATGTCTCAGGGTTTTCATCTTTGTATATTGCTGGTCATCTATATTGAGGAAGCTTTGCTGGGTTTTCTACCCCATGAGGGTTTCCCAGGATAAATCTCTGTCTCTTGTGTTTATGCTGTGCTTGTTGTTTCTTCAGTGATCCTGTATATGCTATTATTGTGAAATGGAATGTAATGCTGCTATTTTCTGTCTTAGCATATTAAATCTTAACATGGTATCAGAGCTAACCTGAAGGAAGACAAGGTATGGCACTTACGACACTTGCTTTACTTACGACAATTTGAAGGTTAGGGTTTTACATAGCAAAAATAAGTCATCGTGGAACTTTCGCTATAAATCCATTTCTGCGAAGGTTCAGGGTCTGAAAAGTTTACAGGTCGAAGATAACATCCCCAGGTACCTTGTGTCCAAAGGGCACCCTCAGATTCGTTGTACTTTATGAGTTATGATCAGTACAAGTTAGGGTTTTTGCCTCTTCCAGATCTCAATCAAAATCAGGTGACCTAGGAAAAAGGGTCATAACTTGGGCTAGGAAGCTCCAAATGAAATTTCGTAAAACGTGACAGGTAGTACACAGACTGTACTATCTCAGGAATCTTTTTCAGAGGCCGAAATTCAACCAGTGACACGTGGCACGCCGTACAAGTTCGCTCTGCTGTTTTATCCCATAAACAGGTCACGTTGCGACACTTGGAATAAATCTCTCTCAGAGAGTCCAATTGAGGTCAGACCTGTCAGGATGGAAAGATAACAGGTCGAGCTATCTCAGGAAACTTTTTCAGAGGCCGAAATTCAACCAGTGACACGTGGCACACCGTACAAGTTCGCTCTGCTGTTTTATCCCATAAACAGGTCACGTTGCGACACTTGGCATAACTCTCTCTCAGATAACCCAATTGAGGTCAAACCTGTCAGGATGGAAAGATGACAGGTCAGGCTACTACAGAAAAAGGGTTTCAGACCCTGTGGAGCAAAAATTTAAGAGTTATAGCAGAAACAATCAGGTGCATATTTCTGTCAAAACAGAATTATTTTTTGAGCACCTTTATTCATGGCTTCCGGAATTTAGGGTTTCGGAGAAAGTTAGAATTTTTGGAATTGGAGTCCACGGCTGAATGCTACTCAGAAAAATCGAAATTTAGAGACCAAGATCGAATTTTTTTGTTGGGTGGAAGACCGGGCTTGATCGAACCCCAGTTCGGGATTTTGATCGGAAAGATGGAAAATTAGGGCTTCAGCAAAAGTTGGAATTTTTGAAGTCTGTAACCACGGCTGGAAACTCCTAAGAAAAATAAGAGTTTAGAGCCTTGGATCGAACCTTTTGTTTGGGAAGAAGGGTGGGCTTCATCAAACCCTAGTTCGGGATCCTGTCCAGAAGATCCAGAAGTTTCAAAGGCAATTTTGAGGGGTCAAATTTTGGAAATTCCAAAATTGAAG
This sequence comes from Larix kaempferi, assembly GCA_027924585.1. Classification (NCBI taxonomy): domain Eukaryota; kingdom Viridiplantae; phylum Streptophyta; class Pinopsida; order Pinales; family Pinaceae; genus Larix; species Larix kaempferi. The sequence continues at coordinate 16,664,484 of BSBM01000435.1, forward strand.
TATGCTAGTTTGATCAGCTCAGCAAGACATATTCTTTCATCCATTGAGAAGTGTGAAAGTCAAAGATTGAATCTTTAGGGTTTCTCTAGAAAACCCTAATTAAGCTCCAGATCAATTTTCAGGGGGAGTTGAGGCTAAGGCCGTACATAAGAAGACTACAAGAAGTCTCGACAGGTATGACTTAAGGAGGCTCAGGTATGTCTTGAAATCTAATTCTTGATTAAGTTCATGATGTGTTTGTCTTCATATTATTTATTAGTACAATCTTGATTAATGTTAGAATTGTCTTATCACCCTAGTAACAGTATGAATGCATGTGAATGATCAAAGACATTAATTGATTAGGGCTATATGATTGTACTAATGCATTATGATGTTGTGTGAGGTTGATGTTGGCTGCTAACAAGATACAGGTAAATCACAAAAGACAAATCAGGTTCCATGACCATGAAAACATGAAGACAAAGACTCATCCATAATCCTTGTTCTACTTACGAGGTATGTATGACTTTGTTATATTATGCTTAACCTATGAGACATGCAGGTTCTAGTTCAGGATCTCTAAATCATTGAAGAGATTGTTTAGGTATGTTGTACATAACTAAGTAGGTATACTAATCCAGGTATGTTTCCCATGAATCTTACCTTGTGTCAAGATCCCTTATATAAGTATACTTGGTATGATTGGTTATGCTTATTCATAAAGTTAGTAATCAAGGGATTATGCATATTATGTCTTTTATCTTGATTGATGATATGCATGAGTAAAACAAGACTTCCCTGAAATCTTGAATACTAATGATTATTAACTATAATCATGACTATACATTCTCAAGATTATTTAGAACTATAATGTTTTGATAACAATTAGAACATACTAATGGGTGTATGTTTGTGTATGAGATCATGAGGATGACACTTGAACATGCACAGTGGTACATAATGAATAGAAGTTCAAAAGACATACAAAAGATCAAGCGGGAGGCAACCACACAAACATAAAAGATAAGTATTTGAGTTGTTATTTGAAATAGTAAATGATATTGCCTGTAATAGGTTGTATGCATATTTGTATTCCTATAATATATCATGCTAAGTGTAAATATTCATAGAACATTGAACAGTATACTACTAATATGCATATGATTGGTAAGTTGGACAAACATTCCATTGTTGCTTGTCTAGAATAAAACCTCTTTGCTGACATACTGAGAGTTGTGCACACTCTCGATAGTATGTTCTGGTAGAGATGGAAGGCATCTAGATAGCCACTGTATGCATACAGGATATGGGAAAGTGTTGTGCCAAAGTATTGGTCAAGATAGTTGCATAACTATGTAAATGATATCTGTATGCATAATAGGTTATCATGTCAATATGATTTGATGATTATGAAGTATTACTAATCATGTACCTAATTTTGATTTGTAGGAAAAATCATGATGAATGATGAACACGCGATGGATGTTCAACAAAAGGATTTACAAATCAAACACACTATAGAAGTATTGTGGCTAGAAGATTCTCCTAGAAAGAGGAAGAGAATCATGATGAAATGTTTGCTCCAAGTGGCTAGATAAGACCATTCTCTTAATGGTGTAATTAAAGAAGAAATGTGAATCAGGTTTTGATAAGCTTAATGATCACCATGGGTGATGTGGATCTCAACCTTTGATACAAGGTTGAATATGATTTCTATACACAGATGACATGGATGCAAGAAGGAACTCACCACAGAGTTCGAATGATATTGAGGCTCATATCAGTAGACCCATCTAACGAGAGATGGCACAAATAGATATGCAGAAGATCATTCAATAATGAAAAATGAAAGATCTCAAATTGATGCTTTACTTCCTAGGTCTGGAAGTATGGCAAGGCTCAGAAGGAATATTTCTCAACCAAGGAAAGTATGCTGAGAAATATTAAAAGAACTTGAGGTGTTGGAATGGCCACTCTTATGGATTCCAACTTGAAGCTGTTAGGGGATGACTCATCAGAGTTAGTGGATATAACTCTGTACAGTCAAATTATTGGGTCATTGATGTATCTAACATATACTAGATTAGAGATATACTTTGTTGTGAACACCTTGAGTCAGTATCTAGTGGAAACTAGATGTGTTCACCTGATAGTTGCAAAGCATGTGATGAGACACATAAAGGACACGATAGAATGCTATCTTGAAGATCAGGACTTCAGATGGTTATTTAGATTCTGATTGGACAGGAAGTGTATCAGACAGGAAGAACACATCGAGAGGATGTTATTGTCTGGGATTAGCCATGATCTCGTGGTTTAGCTGGAATCAGTCTAGTGTGGCTCTCAGCACAAGCGGAATATATGGCTGTTTGCTCCACTAGTTGTGAAGAAGTTTGGCTTCAGGATTGTTTGACTTAGAGATAGAACCAACTGAGATCCTATGTGATAATTAGAGTTGTATCAAGATGACATAGAATCTAGTGTTCCATGATAAGTCAAAGAACATAGGGAACAAACAAGATATGACGCGGAAAGGAACTATAAAGTTTGAATTTGTAACAGGTTACCATTGTACTAACCAAACCTTTACCTCAAGTGAAGAAGTTACCGACATACTAACCAAACCTCTGTCTCGAGTGAAATTTGAATACTTCCGAGACAAGCTGGGTGTAGTTCAAAAGGACCCTCCTCGAAAGGGGGAGTAGTATAGTCACTGATGATAAGTTGGTCTCATCGAACAACAAGGTCGATGATGAGGTAACCTGTTCTCCACACCTAGATACTTAGAAATATTTAGATTTAGGACTCTTATACTTAGAATACTTAGTTTTACTTATACATGCTTTTGATGTTAGATGTATTAGTAAGAATACATGCTTTTGATGATAGATGTATTGGTGAGAATACATGCTTTTGATGATAAGATGTATTGGTAAGAATACATACTTTTGATAACACATGTATTGATTAATGTACTTGTATGGTTGAGGATACTTGTACTTGTATTGATGAGAATACATGTGGGGATTGTATCATCCTTGAACACATGTTCTAAAGTGAGCCGTAGACGTATGGTCTCCGAAAATGAAGTCCTTAGTGGACAGGTAGGGATTGTATCATCCCTGGACTTCGGTCCCTGAATTGATCTGTAGACGTATGGTCTCCGAAAATGAAGTCCTTAGTGGACAGTTGAGGGGATTGGATCATCCCTGGACTTTCAGTCCTAAAGAGAGCCATAGACGTGAGGTCTCCGAGAATGAAGTCCTTAGTGGACAGTTGAGGGGATTGGATCATCCCTGGACTTTCAGTCCTAAAGAGAGCTGTAGACATGAGGTCTCCGAGAATGAAGTCCTTAGTGGACAGTTGAGGGGATTGGATCATCCCTGGACTTTCAGTCCTAAAGAGAGCCGTAGACGTGAGGTCTCCGAGAATGAAGTCCTTAGTGGACAGTTGAGGGGATTGGATCATCCCTGGACTTTCAGTCCTAAAGAGAGTCGTAGACGTGAGGTCTCCGAGAATGAAGTCCTTAGTGGACAGTTGAGGGGATTGGATCATCCCTGGACTTTCAGTCCTAAAGAGAGCTGTAGACGTGAGGTCTCCGAGAAGTGGGGATTGTATCATCCCCGGACTTAGGTCCCTGAATTGATCCGTAGACGTGAGGTCTCCGAGAAGTGGGGATTGTATCATCCCCGGACTTAGGTCCCTGAATTGATCCGTAGACGTGAGGTCTCCGAGAAGTGGGGATTGTATCATCCCCGGACTTAGGTCCCTGAATTGATCTGTAGACGTGAGGTCTCCGAGAAGTGGGGATTGTATCATCCCCGGACTGCGGTCCCTGAATTGATCCGTAGACGTGAGGTCTCCGAGAAGTGGGGATTGTATCATCCCCGGACTGCGGTCCCTGAATTGATCCGTAGACGTGAGGTCTCCGAGAAGTGGGGATTGTATCATCCCCGGACTGCGGTCCCTGAATTGATCCGTAGACGTATGGTCTCCGAGAAGTGGGGATTGTATCATCCCCGGACTTAGGTCCCTGAATTGATCCGTAGACGTATGGTCTCCGAGAAAGTGATTTTTGATGTGGTTACTTGTATCGATAGGATACTTGTATTGATGATGTGGTTACCTGTATCGGTAGGATACTTGTATTGATGATGTGGTTACTTGTATCGGTATGGATACTTGTATTGATGATGTGGTTACTTGTATCGGTAGGATACTTGTATTGATGATGTGGTTACTTGTATCGGTAGGATACTTGTATTGATGATGTGGTTACTTGTATCAGTATGGATACTTGTATTGATGATATGTATACTTGTATTGGCATGAATACTTGTACTAATGATGTGAATACTTGTATTGTTATGGATACCTGTATTGATGACGATGCTGATGATCGTGTGATGACGATGCTGATGATCGTGAGATGATGATGTTGATGATCGTGTGATGACGATGTTGATGATCGTGAGATGACGATGTTGATGATCGTGTGATGACGATGCTGATGATCGTGCGATGACGATGCTGATGATCGTGCAATGACGATGCTGATGATCGTCTGATGACGATGCTGATGATCGTGTGATGACGATGCTGATGATCGTGTGATGACGATGCTGATGATCGTGAGATGACGATGCTGATGATCGTGTGATGACGATGCTGATGATCGTGTGATGACGATGCTGATGATCATGAGATGATGATGCTGATGATCGTGTATCGTGAGGATCCAGATGATGATATTGTTGTAGCTGTTCAAGTGCTACAGAAGATAAAGACTCAATACTGAAGATGTCGATGTTCCAGTATTGAAGATGTTCCAGTAACTGCTTGAGTTACTAATGATGTTGAGAAAGCTTCCAATGATTTATAGATGTATCATGTATGATGTTGATGACTCCTTGCTCGTGCAGATGCTGTTATAATATCCTTCTCGTTAAGGGGGAGTGTTGAGATATTGTAACTTCAAAGAATATTATATTTGTACTTTATTATTCCGGAGATGTTTCATTCCTCCGTGAAGATCTTATTGTATATCCGGAGATGTTTATTCCTCCGTCAGAATGTGGTAACTCGGGTTATTAGACTTCCCTAGTGGGGGTCGGCCCTGTATGTGTCGTGTGGGTCAAAGGGTTATTAGACCACCCTAGAGGGGTCGGCCCAGTTAGTTGCAGTGGGGTATTTAACCCATTGGTTAAATACGAGCCTGCGTGTACCTGTGTAAAATACATGTCAATGTAGTGTATAAATAGAGGAGGTGTGTTCCTCATTTGACACACTCACACACTTGAGGATAGCGCACTTGTGGAGGAGAGGTCTGCTATTATGGAGGAGGAGATCATGTCTCAGGGTTTTCATCTTTGTATATTGTTGGTCATCTATATTGAGGAAGCTTTGCTGGGTTTTCTACCCCATGATGGTTTCCCGGGATAAATCTCTGTCTCTTGTGTTTATGCTGTGCTTGTTGTTTCTTTAGTGATCCTGTATATGCTATTATTGTGAAATGGAATGTAATGCTGCTATTTTCTGTCTTAGCATATTAAATCTTAACAAATAAAATATCAAAATTGGCTATGGAAGCAACGAACGAGAAAGGGCCATTTGTATTCCACTGGGGAGTGGTGAGGGGGCTGTGGGGATGAACCATATGCTTCCAAATGTCATTGTGAGAACCTATTTGACTTTCCTTGCTGACATTTATTTCTGTTGTAAGGAAGTTGTTGAAGAATTCAGTCCATGGCTTCAACGGAGCATGGCAGCCCAGAAATTAGTATGGCAGAGTATGGACTCTGTTTTCTTGTATCACAAGTCACTCTACCTCACAAGGAGGGGATCTTCCTCATTCTCATTCCATGGTTGAGGATCGCAGCATCAATTTTCATCCATTACGATTTTTCAGCAGTAAGAAAAACCAGAAATCGCAACTTTGCAAGAACCCATGTTTCAAAGAGCCAAAAAAATCCAGATTTGGTATTTGGCAGTAAAAATCCAATGGGGGATCCATAGATATGAACCTTGGGGCGAATTTGAGAGTATTAGATACCCCAAAATCCATTGGAAAACCCAGTTTTTATAGCCCAGAAAACCAGTGACGAGATTGAGTTATTTGATGAACAGAATTGTGAGAAATCCAATTGTGAATGACTGAGCAGAGGTTGGGTTTGCTTGATAAACCTAGTGAAGGCTAGAATCTCAATAATTAGCAGCTGGAACTTTCTATACCCATCCTGAAAAGCACTGGAGGGAAGGGACGCCTGAGGGACTGTGCAGCAGAGAAGGGGACCTTCCTTGTGTTGGGTGTGGTAGGTAATGTGGGTGCCTTGACTGTTGAATTCATTTGAGATGCCTGTAGCTCCGTGGATGAGATCACTGGCTTAGCATTTCCCTCCTTTGTCTTTTGTATGCTTGATAAACCCAACTGTGTGTTATCTTAGCATAGCTGTAGAGTGAAACCATGGCTGTGAGTGAGTCTGTCTAGTTCCTTCTCAATGGATACACAACCCAGCTCGGGGGTGATCTCTCAACTGAAAGAATACAAGTTGGACAGAGATCTATGGTTGGGTGGAACGTTGCTCTCACATAACTAGTTGTTTGGACAACTTCATCTTCAAGATAAGTGTTCTCTGTGATTTACATTATATGCATTATGTGTTTTGCAGTGTGTTAATTCTGAATGTTAATTGCCCATGTTAATGAAACGAAATGATTCTCTTAATGAAATCGACATGAAGTCTGTGCATAGCATGAGAACGAGATTGAATTCTCTGCATGATGAACCATCATATTCCTGTGGTAGATATGATGATGCATTACTGTTTGTGTGCTTGCAAACATGTTTATTTCCGATGTGTTTATATTGAATATGTGGCTGCACACAGAAGTTTTTAATTGTTATGAATTTATGAGTAATGTATGGGGGCTGAGATTGTCAAATAAGCCCGGTAAGTTGGTCACGTTTCCCTTGCTTGCATCGGATTGATGGAAGGGGACGTTACAGAGTGGCATCAGAGCCCATGTTGCAGCACTGGGGCTGCTTGGGGCCAAACTATGAGTTACAGGCAAGTAACATAATGTTTTAACACGGTATTGGTGAAGTTGGGGGTGTCATTTTGGAATGGAAAAATGGTAGGATCAAAGTTCTTAGATGTGGAATACGATCACACCATTGCAGAGAGCTCTGCAAGAGCTTTCCAATGGTACCAAACTCGTCCCATTTGGCTAAGGGACGAAGGAGATATAGATCTCAGAAGTTGCAGGGCCGGAGGCGTTCCAGGGTTGTGGATTTCGGGTTTCGGGTTGCGGGTTGCGGGAACGCAAAGTCGGAGGAAATTTGCGTTTCAGTTTCCGCAATTCCGATTCTGCATTTCGGGTTTCAGGTTGTGGGAACGCAAAGTTGGAGGAAATTTGCGTTTCGGTTTCCGCAGTTCCACACCCGCATTTCAGGTTGCGGGTTGCGGGTTGCGGGAACACAAAGTTGGAGGAAATTTGCGTTTAGGTTTCCACAATCCCAATCCCGCATTTTAGGTTTCGGGTTGCGGGTTGCGGGAACGCAAAGTTGGAGGAAATTTTCATATCGGTTTCCGCAATCCCGATCCTGCATTTTAGGTTGTGAGTTGCAGGATGGATACATTCCCATGACTGCGACTTGACTTTCTGCACCCGAAATTTCGGGTTTCGGGTTGCAGGTTGCGAGGTGGCAAAAAAAAAGTATAGAGCCCGAAAATTGATTTTTGGATAACAAGAGCCTGCGGAATCGTATTTGGATGAGTTCAGTGGCGTTCTAAGGCCATTAACGAAGGCCATGAAAGGTCCACTGAGGATCCCGAGCCCATTATGCTCTGATTTGGCATAAAATTGGAATTAATGGCTTTTATAAATAAGTGTCTCGATGCTTGACCGAAGGTTGGATTGAGCTGAAACTAATATGGAGTAGTCATGAAGAAGGCACGGTGTTAATTTTTGAGTTTTGGAGTCAAACTCCAAAGGATGTGGGGTCAGTGTGTGCAAGAAGGCCAAAAAGCACTATTCCGGGCTATGCTTTTGGAATTTTGAAAAGCTTGCAGTGGTTGAAAGTGACCCTATAATTCGGATCCAAGAAAATTATTGAACTCAGCATTTTATTATCTCAGTAAACCAGACATATTCCGTTAGACAAAGATTTCCCAGAAATGCACCGTTTGAGAAATAGCTATTTTTGGCCCAAAATTTGGAATTTTGGAAAAATGTGAAAAGTGGAAAGTAGTGAAACCTAGAATTTTATAGAAGATAAATAGAGCATCGGAACAGAGATCCACGAGTTTCTTATTGTTCCTTGTTATATGGAATAACTTCACCCGGTATAAGAGTTTTTGTGATTCCTTATAGATTTTCTTCCATTGATGGCTGAAGTTGGCAGTTCATGATATTTTACAACTACGTAAAAATGTGCAGAATTGTAGTGAAAGTTGTCATTTTTGAAATAACGTAGTTTCCACACCCAAAGTCGGAATGGAGCACAAGGATAGGCATTGGAAAGCTTAGCCAACAGGGAATAATGACACATAATCCTAATTTAAATGGGGCTATCATACACCATAGATATTTAGAGCAGAAAAGTGCCAGTGACAATTTTTGTCAAATTGTTGACTATGGGCAATTTCCAGAATTGCATGAATGGGCAAAAGAAATGAATGCATAACAGTTGTTAAGTCAGTATTTTGTTTCTTCAAATTTGGTTTGATTGGCACTTGTTTCTTCAAAATTTGGTTTGATTTGCACTTTATTTTAAGTTATTTATTTTCTTTAACTTGATTTTTTCCTCTTTAGGAAATTTTCCTTAGTTCTTATATGAGATTTTGGGCTTGATTTTGAGTTTTCAGATTTTAAAACTTTAGGTTTGTTTTTTATGAGGGGTTTAAAAGGTCATTATATCAAATAAGGGGCACATAAATCTTATTATAAGTAAGGTCATGTACAATCCTAATCCTGACAGCTTTAAGATCCCATGCAAAATGATAAAAAGTTGTTTAAAAGCAACAAAACAGTGTCAAAGTTTTTCTTGTAGCGCTGGAGCTGAAAATCACCAAAGGTGCGCTACAAGAATATCGCGATTCCAGATTCTTCTGATTTTCCAGCAAATTTTGGCACGCTTGGGCTAATGAATGACTGATTATGTGTTTTAGAGGATTCATGACGTGTTGATGTAGAAAACATCATGATTTCAAATGCTTGCACGTCGTGAGGAAATCGTGCTCATCATCAGCACAGGTGTATTTCAGTTTGACAGATATCCACATGGTTTGAGGTAATGCGGCATGAATTTGTTATCTACAAGCATATTCAAACACGGAGGACTTAATGAGGTAACCATAACCACTAGAAAAAACCGAGCATCGTCGCCAGCTGAACAAGCAGGAGGTGTTGAGGGCTTCACGGGAAATTAGGGCTTCCTAATTCCGTTGCTAACAGCTAAATTGAAGGTTGGAGGACATCTGTACAACCAAGGTGACTCATCTGACAGTTTGGGTCGTGATTTCAAGCAACAACAGTGAAGCAATTTACAGGTATTCCTAAAAACCAATATAACAGTAAATTTGGGGCTTTTTCGCCGGAGCTTGCTCTGTTCAAATTGATCAAAGGATAGGTTAAATTGTGCTTTTAAACACAATTTTAACCAGAGAAATAGCTATTGGTTGATGGTCTGCGACGCCAGGATGAATGAGGGTTGAAGATAATAGTTTGTTTTTTATGAAATTTAACCCTGTCAGTGCTACGAATAACCTGTACATTCAATAGTGTTTTTAACTTCCAAAATTAAGCTCCTGTTCACAAACAATACAAGAGGATACATTCAATTTGCAGTGATTGAAGAATAATGGGCAGGAGTGTTAAAATAAACAGAGCTGAACCAATAGATGTAGAATGGGTTGAAAAACTGCCTGAGTGTGTGGAGCTGTTCAAACAGGCTAGCTGGATGGATTTTTTCAGAAAGATTGATGGATATAATGTAAAGGTGTCCTGCAAGTTTGCTCAGGGTTTCAAGAATGACATGGTGGTTTTTGATACTTTGAAATTCAAGCTGACAGTTAAATTGATTTCAGAAGCCACAGGGATTAAGGATGAGGGCGAACAATGGTTTAAGAAATTGCCCTTTGACTTTGATCCACAAAGATACCTCCTGCCAAATGTCATACCTGATTGGAATAAAGGTGTCTTGATCCAAAATGTCAGAAAAGAATGGGTTGAACCAATCAGAATATTACAGAGTTATGTTACTTGTGAGGGCAGGTATGCTTTCGTATACAAATATCATTTTATATTCCTTCAGCACATGGTGGGGGTATCCAAGATGAACCTGCCATTCTTCTTTCTGAAAAGTTTGCAGAAAATGTCCAACAAGGTGAAAGGGCCAATAGATCATTCCTCTCAGTCCATCTTTCACCATGGATTAAGCAAATTGATTGTTATTACTGTCTTGCAGCATGAAGGAAAGACCTAGGACTTCTTCATTTTTTGGTCTGGTTTTGAAGATCAAAAATCTAAAAGACAAGCAGATAAGGGCAAGGTATTGCTCAGAAAATTAGGTCATAAGCCCAAACTTGAAGATGAGGAAAAAGTCAAGGTTGAGGAAGCAGCAGAGCCTGTGGAGGAATACAATGAACAAAAGACATTCTCAGTCAGCTCTAAGGGCAAGTATACACTGTTTGAAGATAAGAAGGAACAGCCTGAATAGAATTTGGCGCCTGTAGCAGATCCTCGGGAAGAGAAAAAGGTTGATATAAAAGTGGTTGCTATACCTAAAGAGGAGATTCATACTCAGCCGAGAAGCCCTATCACCATTCTCTCAGATGATGAGGGATATCTATTGGAAGAAGAACAACCCATCTCCAAAATAGAAGTCAAAGCTGAAATAGAAGAAAGTCATACTTCAGATAGCAAAACCACAAGACCTAACAGGAAAAGGAACAAGCTGGAAGTAGTAGAATTGGCTTCTATTCAGCACCAAGGGAAAGAATTGAAGATGATGGGAGAAGCAACAGCATTTTGGAGACCTAAAACTAGGTCAAAGAACAAGTTGAGATTAAACATGAAGAAATTGCTGAATCCTAAATTAAATACAGATGAAGTGGTTGTCTTAGATGAAGTGTCCATGGATGATGATAAACCAGAACTAGATAAATTGTATCCATGTTTAAAAGAATAAATTCATTCAGTCGAAGCAGCACATAAAGAAAATCAGAATCCTAGTATTGAAGACACAAAACTGTTGATGGAAGAGACAAAAATCTTCAAGAATCTTGACATTCCTTGGAGACCTGATGAAGAACAAGATTCTACAATGGATAAATTAGCTAACTCTGACAGGGAAAATTTGCAAAAAAATGTCAAGCAATACAAACACCAGATGAATTATATGCAAGAAGTCAATGATGGACTAATGATGGCCAACAGAAGGTTAAGAGAGGATCTCCAAGATGTAAATGACAATTTTCAGGAACTAGTAGCTGATGCAAAAGAAGCACTTAAAAGGAAAAGAGCTGCTGACAGTCATTGCACACAGTTGGAGAAGACAGTCCAGGACTTGCAGCAGAAAAACAAAGAGCTCATCAAAAAGATTAATGACATGGAGCAGGAGCAAAAGAAGGTTAAGAAGAAAGACCAAGCTTCAGATGGTATCGCTCTCCTAGCTGAGGTGGCAAAAGACCTATAAGACAGTTGTGCTTTCAGTTAGTTGTCATTAGTTAGCAAACAGATTTGTTAATGATGTGCTATTTTTAGCATATTTTGTAACTTTGTAAATTTTCTGCATTTACTTTACCTCATCGAAGAGGTGGAAGGAGTTAGGGTTAGAGGCCTAACTGATTTTGTAAAAGAGATACTATTTAGAGATGTTAGGAAGTCATTGAGAGGGTTCTGATTTTTGGGAGCATCAGGAGGTCTGTAGACTGTGTTGTATCTTCATACTTGTTCAGAGATAAGTACTGTGACTCTTATAAGCATTTGTTGATGAAATAATGAGATATATGACTTTTTCCCCTTCAGTTGGTTTGTGTTGGCTTTGTTATTGAGCTTGTTTAGCTTCTTAAATGATAAATTCATTGCTAGTTAATGTGTATTTTCTGGTAATGCTTATCCTTTATGTATGAACCTCAGCATAGTCTTTCTGTTGGATCTTATGTGATATATTATGCATCTTTATCAATTTCTGTTTATGATTTAGTTATTACTTTTCTTTTGAATGTATTCCCTGACTGTTCCCAAAGCTTATAACCATTTAAATCACACCAAAAACCCTAAACTTTGTTTTATTTATTGAGTTTTACTCTTGAGATTGTGTTGGCTTGTTTCTCTGGCCTTAGAAACAATTTCTGGCACAAACATCTTTGGCGCCATTGCTGGGGATCGAACCCGGGCCAGCAATAAATAAAATTCATGATCAAAAGCATTTGCATAAGTAAGCTTAGCTGATGTTTCAGTAAGTTTAATTTCTGCTGGAATTCTACTGTACATCTTGTTAAACCTTTTGGAAAAGTCTGCAACAGTTTCATCTTTCTTTCTTCTGAGAGCTCCAAACTCATTTATATAGTAGGTGTGGTCCTTTGTGTCTCCCCATTGTCTCATGAAAAGATCATGGAGTTCTTCAATAATAGTAATTGAGTTATAACAGTATTCTCCAAGTCTACATCATCTCCAGTTTCAAACATGTCAGCCTTGTAGCATTCTGAATTCAAAAAATCTTCTTCAGTAACAAAGCCTGTAAACAATCTATCTCCAATGTGGTTCATGTCCTGAACAGTCTCAGTTTCTTCAAAGAGCAGCTGTTGATCAATTTCTTCTTCATCAACCAAATTATTTTGAAAAGGTGGAGGCACTTTTTGATCCTCATTCTCCCTCCTTTCTCGCTGTATATCATTATTGTACTTTGATGGATCCTCATGCAGAGAGGGTGCTGGAGCTGGAGTTTTACTTATTTCTCCTGGGGGTGAAACAGTGAAACTCATGTATAAGTTGGAGTTTGTTACCACTAACAACACTGCTGAGTATGAAGCTCTGCTACTGGGATTGAAGGCTGCTAAATATTTGGGAATTCAGCATATTTTTGCATTTGGCGACTCCGAACTAGTTGTTCAACAGGTGAAGAACAAATATCAAGTAAAGCAGGGTTTGCTGAAAGTATATCGAAATGAGGTATGGGATATGCTTGAAAACTATTTTATAGCATTTAATATCACTCATATTCCAAGGAATCATAATGAGACTGCAGATTCTTTAGCTCTGGATGCCACACATTTCAGAATCCCTAAAACCACTCAACTAAAGTATCCTATAGAAGTGAAGTATAGACCATGTGTCCCTGATAATGTGAAGCACTGGAGGGTTTTTGAAGATGACATTGAAATAAAAAAAATTCTTGAGCTTATAGATGAATTTTCAAATGCTCAAATTGATCAGGAAGAAGATGAAAGGGATGAACAGTTAAATGAGTTTGTTGCAGAAGAGATAGCAGGACATAGGATTATTGAATTAAAGAGCAATTTCATTCCAAAAGGTCTAGTACCTTTAGAAAGAATATTCACAAAGGATGATACACCTTCAAAGCCAGTAATTCAATCTTCAGAAGACAATGTAGAGGACTACAATATTGGTTCAGCAGAACATCCCAGGATGGTAAAAATTTCTAAATTTCTAACAGTGGAACAAAGAAATAGATATATCAAGCTTTTGAAAAAACATGTAGATGCATTTGCCTGGTCTTATAAGGAATTAAAAACTTATGATACAGCAATTATTCAGCACAAAGTTCCTTTGAAACCTAATGTCAAGCCTTTCAGACAGAAATTAAGAAGAATCAATCCAGCTTTGTTCCCTGTAATTGAAAAAGAACTAAAGAAGCTGTTGGATGCAAAGATAATAGTGCCTCTCAGGTACTCTTCTTGGGTTTCTAATCTGGTTCCTGTTAGAAAAAAGAATGGGGAAATTAGATTATGTGTTGACTTCAGAAATCTGAATCGATCATCATTAAAAGATAATTATCCTCTTCCCAAGATTGAGCAGGTTTTGCAGCAAGTAGTTGGAGCTCAGAGGATTTCTATGCTAGATGGTTTCTCCGGGTACAATCAGATTGCCATGCATCCTGATGACAAGGAAAAGACAGCTTTTACAACCCCCTGAGGGACATTCATGTATGACAAGATGCCTTTTGGCTTGATGAATGCTGGAGCAACTTTTCAGAGAGCCATGGATATTGCATTTGTGGGTGAGAAAGATAAGTTTGTGGTTATATATCTGGATGATATTACTGTATTCTCAAAATCTGATGATGAACACTTGAAGCATTTGGAGCAGACCTTCCTAAAATGCAGAAAATTTGGCCTGTCCCTGAATCCCAAAAAGTCACATTTTGCTGTGCAAGAAGGTAAACTACTTGGTCATTTAGTGTCTGCTGATGGCATCAGAATAGATCCTGAAAGAGTGAAAGCAATACTGAATATTAGTTTACCTAGGAGTAAAAAAGATGTTCAATCATTTATTGGCAAGACAAATTTTCTGCGGTGGTTTATTCCCAACTTTGCTGAAACCATTAAACAAATTACAGCCATGTTGAAAAAAGATCAAGAAGTGAAGTGGACTGCTGAGGCCAAGGTCGCATTTGAGAAAATCAAGATAGCTCTTACTGAAGCACCTGTATTGGTAAGTCCTGATTTTACCAAAGAATTTCTTACCTTTTCATTTGCATCAGAAGACACAATTGCAGCTGTTTTACTTCAGAAGAATAAAGAGGGATTAGAACAACCTATTGCTTTCTTCAGTAAAACTCTCAGAGATTCTGAGCTGAAATATAGTATATTGGAGAAGCAAGCTTATGCTCTGGTAAAAGCTTTGAAATTTTTCAGAATCTATATCCTGCATTCAAAGGTAATTTCTTTTGTACCTAATCCTGCTGTGAAGGAGGTGTTAACTCAGCCTGATAGTGAAGGAAAGAGAGGCAAATGGATTGCGAAGATTATGGAATATGATGTAGAGATCAGGCCTACTAAGCTGGTCAAGGGACAAGGTTTAGCCAAGTTGTTGGCTGACTCAAATTGTCAGGCTCTAGGACTGCATGTCATGGCTGAAGAATCAGTTCCTGAAGAAGATGAAGTACAACTGAAGAAAGAAAAGATCATGGATTTTTATTCATCATCAGCCTGGTATGCAGACATTGTTCATTTTTTGTTGTTTCTGCAATGTCCTGAACATTTGGATAAGAAGGCTGCCAGATCTTTAAAACTCAAAGCCACTAAATATTGTTTAGTTGAGGATCAATTGTTCTGGAAGGATCCAGGGGGTATTTTGCTCAGATGTTTAGACCAGTCTGAAATAGGAGAGGTGATTTCAGAATCTCATGAAGGTGCATGTGGAGGGCACAAGTACTGGAAAGCAACAGCTTACAAAATTTTAAGAGCTGGATATTATTGGCCATCTTTATTCACAGATGTTTATCAGCAGGTAAGAGCATGTATTCCTTGTCAAAAATTTGCAGGTAAGCAGAAATTGTTGTCTTTGCCTTTAAAACCTATTGCAGTCAATGCCCCTTTTCAGCAGTGGGGTCTGGATTTTATTGGAGAAATAAATATAGCATCTTCAGGACAGCATCATTGGATTCTAACTGCAACAGATTTCTTTACAAAATGGGTAGAAGCCATTCCCACAAGGAATGCTACAGACAAGGTAATCATGGAATTCATTGAAGAAAATATTTTGAGTCGGTTTGGTTGTCCACAGAGATTAATAACAGATAATGCAAAGGCATTCAAATCCAAGGCAATGGTGGCCTTTTGTGAAAGAAATGGTATCATTCTGAAGCACTCAACTCCCTATTATCCTCAGGGTAATGGTCAAGCTGAATCTTCCAATAAGAACATCCTTCAGAGCATCAAAAAACTGTTGAAGCATAACAAAAGGTCTTGGGATTCAATGCTGAAGTATGCATTATGGGCAGATAGGATTACAGTGAAACAAGCAATTGGAACTTCTCCATTTCAGCTAGTTTATGGTACAGAAACAGTGTTCCCTGTTCAATTGGGGATTCCAGTGATGAAATTTCTCCAGAATTCTCAAGAGGAACCTAATGATATGCAACGGAGACTATTTGAAATGATAGACTTACAGCAAAATAGAGAGAAGGTGGATGAAAAAGCACAGCTGTACAGAGCCAAGATTAAAAACAGGTTTGACAGGAATATTAAGGAAAATACTTTCATAGAAGGGGAGATAGTTCTAAGATGGGATGCAAGAAAGGAGCAAAAGGGTAAGCATGGTAAGTTTGAGAATCTTTGGTTTGGCCCTTTTCTGGTATCAAAAGTTTTAGAGAACAATACCTTTATTTTGCAGTCCTTGGAAGGTGAGGAGTTGTCCAGCGCTGTTAATGGGCAATTCCTCAAACATTTTTACAGTTTATAAGAGAATTTTCACTGATCATTGTACATACCGGTGAGTGAATCACAATACGACTCCATAGCCCAATGGATAAGGCACTGGTCTTCAGGTTCTTGAAGCCTCGTAGGGAGGTCTTCATCCCGCAACTAGAGCCAGATGTTAAGTCAGTATTTTGTATCTTCAAATTTGGTTTGATTGGCACTTGTTTCTTCAAAATTTGGTTTGATTTGCACTTTATTTTAAGTTATTTATTTTCTTTAACTTGATTTTTTCCTCTTTAGGAAATTTTCCTTAGTTCTTATATGAGATTTTGGGCTTGCTTTTGAGTTTTAAGATTTTAAAACTTTAGGTTTGTTTTTTATGAGGGGTTTAAAAGGTCACTATATCAAATAAGGGGCTCATAAATCTTATTCTAAGTAAGGTCATGTACAATCTTAATCCTGACAGCTTTAAGATCCCATGCAAAATGATAAAAAATTGTTTAAAAGCAACAAAACAGTGTCAAAGTGTTTCTTGTAGCGCTGGAGCTGAAAATCACCAAAGGCGCGCTACAAGAATATCGCGATTCCAAATTCTTCCGATTTTTCAGCAAATTTTGGCACGCTTGGGCTAATGAATGACTTATTATGTGTTTTAGAGGATTCATGACATGTTGATGTAGAAAACATCATGATTTCAAATGCTTGCACGCCGTGAGGAAATCGTGCTCATCATCAGCACAGGTGTATTTCAGTTTAATAGATATCCACATGGTTTGAGGTAATGCGGCATGAATTTGTTATCTACAAGCATATTCAAACACGAAGGACTTAATAAGGTAACCATAAACACTAGAAAAAACCGAGCATCGTCGCCAGCTGAACAAGCAGGAGGTGTTGAGGGCTTCACGGGAAATTAGGGCTTCCTAATTCCGTTGCTAACAGCTAAATTGAAGGTTGGAGGACATCTCTACAACCAAGGTGACTCATCTGATAGTTTGGGTCGTGATTTCAAGCAACAATAGTGAAGCAATTTACAGGTATTCCTAAAAACCAATATAACAGTAAATTTGGGGCTTTTTCGCCGGAGCTTGCTCTGTTCAAATTGATCAAAGGATAGGTTAAATTGTGCTTTTAAACGCAATTTTAACCAGAGAAATAGCTATTGGTTGATGGTCTGCGACGCCGGGATGAATGAGGGTTGAAGATAACAATTCATTTTTTATGAAATTTAACCCTATCAGTGCTACGAATAACCTATACATTCAATAGTGTTTTTAAATTCCAAAATTAAGCTCCTGTTCACAAACAATACAAGAGGATACATTCAATTTGCAGTGATTGAAGAATAATGGGCAGGAGTGGTAAAATAAACAGAGCTGAACCAACAGATGTAGAATGGGTTGAAAAACTGCCTGAGTGTGTGGAGCTGTTCAAACAGGCTGGCTGGATGGATTTTTTCAGAAAGATTGATGGATATAATGTAAAGGTGTCCTGCAAGTTTGCCCAGGGTTTCAAGAATGACATGGTGGTTTTTGATACTTTGAAATTCAAGCTGACAGTTAAATTGATTTCAGAAGCCACAGGGATTAAGGATGAGGGCGAACAATGGTTTAAGAAATTGCCCTTTGACTTTGATCCACAAAGATACCTCCTGCCAAATTTCATACCTGATTGGAATAAAGGTGTCCTGATCCAAAATGTCAGAAAAGAATGGGTTGAACCAATCAGAATATTACAGAGTTATGTTACTTGTGAGGGCAGGTATGCTTTCATATACAAATATCATTTTAGATTCCTTCAACACATGGTGGGGGTATCCAAAATGAACCTGCCATTCTTCTTTCTGAAAAGTTTGCAGAAAATGTCCAACAAGGTGAAAGGGCCAATAGATCATTCCTCTCAGTCCATCTTTCATCATGGATTAATCAAGTTGATTGTTAGTACTGTCTTGCAGCATGAAGGAAAGACCTGGGACTTCTTCATTTTTTGGTCTGGTTTTGAAGATCAAAAATCTAAAAGACAAGCAGATAAGGGCAAGGTATTGCTCAGAAAATTAGGTCATAAGCCCAAACTTGAAGATAAGGAAAAAGTCAAGGTTGAGGAAGCAGCAGAGCCTGTGGAGGAATACAATGAACAAAAGACATTCTCAGTCAGCTCTAAGGGCAAGTATACACTGTTTGAAGATAAGAAGGAACAGTCTGAACAGAATTTGGCGCCTGTAGCAGATCCTCAAGAAGAGAAAAAGGTTGATATAAAAGTGGTTGCTGTACCTAAAGAGGAGATTCACACTCAGCCGAGAAGCCCTATCACCATTCTCTCAGATGATGAGGGATATCTATTGGAAGAAGAACAACCCATCTCCAAAATAGAAGTCAAAGCTGAAATAGAAGAAAGTCATACTTCAGATAGCAAAACCACAAGACGTAACAGGAAAAGGAACAAGCTGGAAGTAGTAGAATTGGCTGTTATTCAGCACCAAGGGAAAGAATTGAAGATGATGGGAGAAGCAACAGCATTTTGGAGACCTAAAACTAGGTCAAAGAACAAGTTGAGATTAAACATGAAGAAATTGCTGAATCCTAAATTAAATACAGATGAAGTGACTGTCTTAGATGAAGTGTCCATGGATGATGATAAACCAGAACTAGATAAATTGCAGCCATGTTTAAAAGAAGAAATTCATTCAGTCGAAGCAGCAAGTAAAGAAAATCAGAATCCTAGTATTGAAGACACAAAACTGTTGATGGAAGAGACAAAAATCTTCAAGAAGCTTGACATTCCTTGGAGACCTGATGAAGAACAAGATTCTACAATGTATAAATTAGCTAACTCTGACAGGGAAAATTTGCAGAAAACTGTCAAGCAATACAAACACAAGATGAATTATATGCAAGAATTCAATGATGGACTAATGATGGCCAACAGAAGGTTAAGAGAGGATCTCCAAGATGTAAATGACAATTTTCAGGAACTAGTAGCTGATGCAAAAGAAGCACTTAAAAGGAAAAGAGCTGCTGACAGTCATTGCACACAGTTGGAGAAGACAGTCCAGGACTTGCAGCAGAAAAACAAAGAGCTCATCAAAAAGATTAATGACATGGAGCAGGAGCAAAAGAAGGTTAAGAAGAAAGACCAAGCTTCAGATGGTATCGCTCTCCTAGCTAAGGTGGCAAAAGACCTATAAGACAGTTGTGCTTTCAGTTAGTTGTCATTAGTTAGCAAACAAATTTGTTAATGATGTGCTATTTTTAGCATATTTTGTAACTTTGTAAATTTTCTGCATTTACTTTACCTCATCGAAGAGGTGGAAGGAGTTAGGGTTAGAGGCCTAACTGATTTTGTAAAAGAGATACTATTTAGAGATGTTAGGAAGTCATTGAGAGGGTTCTGATTTTTGGGAGCATCAGGAGGTCTGCAGACTGTGTTGTATCTTCAGACTTGTTCAGAGATAAGTACTGTGACTCTTATAAGCATTTGCTGATGAAATAATGAGATATATGACTTTTTCCCCTTCAGTTGGTCTGTGTTGGCTTTGTTATTGAGCTTGTTTAGCTTCTTAAATGATAAATTCATTGCTAGTTAATGTGTATTTTCTGGTAATGCTTATCCTTTATGTATGAACCTCAGCATAGTCTTTCTGTTGGATCTTATGTGATATATTATGCATCTTTATCAATTTCTGTTTATGATTTAGTTATTACTTTTCTTTTGAATGTATTCCCTGACTGTGCCCAAAGCTTATAACCATTTAAATCATACCAAAAAACCTAAACTTTGTTTTATTTATTGAGTTTTACTCTTGAGATTGTGTTGGCTTGTTTCTCTGGCCTTAGAAACAATTTCTGGCACAAACAACAGCTATGTGAATTATTCTATGAGTTGATTGTGTTAAATATTGATTGTTGTATATTTCTATATGCATTCTTATGATGTCTAACAAGTGTTTTCATAATGCACAGTGCTTGCAGCTCATAAGATTTAATTAGTGTAGCAAAAGTAACATACAGGGAAGAGAGTCTCCAACGAAAAATGGTGACCATAAATGATGCTCAGGATCCTTATGATCATGAAGAAGACGTTCTAGGACAAAATGTGCATGAAGAGAATGCTGAGACTGAATCTAATGGGAGAAGGGAGCAGATAACTCCTCAGAATTTGGTTGAAACCATGGTGAGCTTCAATGAAAGGTTGATGAAGGCTCAAGAAGAACAAAACCAACTCAACGCTGCTATTTTGCAAAGCCTCACTGATATGCAGTAGAAGATAAACGTTGGGTCCAACCCAAGCCATGTAGGTGAAGAAGGAATAGATGTAGAGAGTCGTTCTAGAGTTCGTTCAAAGAAGAGGACTCCAAGCCCAAGGAAGAGTTCGGTGAGCAAGAAGCATAGAACACCCTCCTCTAGATCTTCTTCTAGCAGATCATGTGACTCCAAAGGTTCTCAAAGAATTCCAAGGCATATGCCCAGGAGATTTGATGCAAGAAAGAAGTTTAAAGGCATCCCACAGGGAGAATTCAGGAAGGCAAGGCATCCCACATTTGATGGAGAAGGAAAGACTAGCCAAGAGGCAGAGGCATGGCTTCTTGGAATGAAGAAATATTTTAGATTTCAAGATTACTCAGGAAATGATAAAGCTAGAATTTCCATTTACAATCTAAATGGCAGAGCTTCAATTTGGTCGGACAATCTCTTGCAAGTGAAAGGGATCAATGAAAGGAAGATCAGTTGAGAGAAATTTAAGAAGTACTTCAAGGAAAAATACCTTTATGCTAGGTATTATGACAGTAAGAGAAAAAAGTTCAATGAACTCAGGTTTGGACAAAAATCTATGGAAGAGCATGTCCATAAATTTTTGGAATTATTGAGGTATGTGGACTATATCAAAGATGAGAGGATAAAAATCCAATGCTTCCTTGGAAATCTACCCCAAAGTTTCAAACATAGAATTGAGTTTGTTAATCCACCAAGTCTTGATGAGGCCATTAGGATGGTAATGCATTGCTACGAGTAGAGTAAAGGAAAATCGGAGGTTAACCCAGCATGGAAAGGAAAGACAAGAGGGAGGTTTGACCAAAAGAAGAGTGGCTTCAAGCCACCATTCAAAAGTCAGCCTAGAACCTTTCCATAGGGGCAACAAGCAAGGAGTGGATTCAAGCCAGCATTAGCAATAGATAAAGTATCAAAATGATCACTTCAGTGTTGGGGATGTGGAGAAAACCACATGCTAAAGGATTGTCCACATCGGAAGGATAATCCCCAAAGGTTGCACAACTTAAAGGGAGAAGAAACAGTGGAGGACATGGCAAGGGCAACGCTTCGAATTTATGCAGCGTTGGATAATCATTAGGAAGATCATCAATCATCAGTGGTGGAAGTTGAAGATAAGATTGCTAAGCAATCTATTTCTGTTTTGATTGATCCAGGATCTACTCATAGTTATGTTTCTCCAAAAGTGGTAGAGGGTTGTTCTCTTAGAAAAGTGAAACACAATAAATCTTGGCTGGTTCAATTAGCCACAGGGACCAAGAGAAACGTTAGTGAAGTAGTAGTGGAGTGCGCCATAGAATTGAATGGACTCCACACACATGAATATTTAAATGTACTACCATTGGGATCATATGATGCCTTAATTGGCATTGATTGGTTGGAAAAACATAGAGCCAAGTTGGACTGTTATGAGAAAGCACTTGAATGTATTGATGATGAGGGAAGACCAAGATTGGTAAGAGGAATTCCCAAGTAAGTTTCAATAAGACAAATTTCATCTTTACAGTTGAAAAAGATTTATAAGAAAAGTTGTCAATTATATGCACTCCATATATCAGATTCGTCAGAGGACAAAGGACCAAGGATAGAAGATTTTTCATTGTTGCAAGAGTTCCAAGATGTATTTCTGTATGAAGTGTCGGTACTACCACCAAAGAGAGATATTGATTTTACCATCAATATTGTCCCAGGGGCAGCACCAAATTCCAAAGCTCCTTATAGAATAAGTACACCGGAATTGGTAGAGTTGAAGATGCAGCTACAAGAGTTAATGGACAAGAAGTATATCAAGCCTAGTGTGTCTCCTTGGGGAGCACTGGTGTTATTTGTTAAGAAGAAGGATGGGACGTTAAGGCTGTGTATTGATTACAGGAAGCTAAATAAAGTGGCAGTCAAGAAAAAGTATCCATTGCCAAGAATTGATGACTTGTTTGATCAAATGAAGGAAGCTAAAGTGTTTTCAAAGATTGACTTGAGGTCTGGGTACCATCAAGTAAGGATTAAGGAGGAAGAAACTCACAAAACCACTTTTAGAACTAGATATGGTGATTATGAGTTCACCGTGGTGCCATTTGGTCTTACCAATGCACCTACTACATTCATGTGTCTCACAAATAGTGTGTTCAGCAAGTATTTGGATAAGTTTGTGATTGTGTTCTTGAATGGCATTCTTGTCTATTCAAGGAATGAAGAGGAACATGAGGAGCATCTAAGAATGGTGTTACAAGTCCTTAGAGAACATCAACTGTATGCCAAGTTAAGCAAGTGTGAGTTTTACCAAAAGAGGGTGCAGTACTTGGGTCATATCATTTTTGAAGAAGGAATTGCAGTTGATCCAGAAAAGATTAATGCTATCATGGATTAGTCTACTCCAAAGAATGTTTCAGACGTTAGATCCTTTATGGGTCTTGTTGGATACTACAGAAGTTTCATTGAAGGATTCTCCAAGATAGCTCACCCAATCACTTCATTGCAAAAGAAAAATATCAAGTTTACATGGTCTGAAAAGTGTGAGAAAAGCTTTCAGCAATTAAAGGAGCTACTTACCAGCGCTCCTATTTTGAAGATAGCAGATCCAAAGAAGGATTTTGTAGTGTGCACAGATGCTTGCATTGAAGGGCTAGGTGGAGTGCTCATGCAAGAAGGAGTTGTGATTTTCTATGAGTCAAGGAAGTTAAAAGAGCATGAAAAGAATTATGCCACACATGATTTAGAATTAGCAGCCATAGTACATGCTCTCAAGATGTGGCACTACTACATATGGCTCAAAAGTCCCACGAAAGTTTGCCACGAAAAGTTAAAATTGATGTTTTCGTGGAAAAACAGTTTAAATTTTTGGAAAAAATTGAAAATTTCCCTGACGATCGTTGATCATCTGATCAAGAAGTTGATCATCCAAATGATGTAGCAGATAATGAAATTGACATTGATGATATTGATGATGAATATCTAACCAAAAATGACATTGATCGTGATCCTTCTATGAGCGATCTTTTCAACGATAGTGATTATGAACCAGCCGACGATACAAATGCTGAGTTAGATGAAGAAGAATATGAATGACATTGTAGCAATGTTGGAATCTAGGAGGTATGTGAGAACATCTTTTTGCATAATGTATTATGTTTACTACTATTTAGTTATGTTTAAACCATCGTTATCATCATCAATATCGTCATCACCATCATCACAATCTCCATCGTCATCATCATCTTCACCACCACCACCACCACCATCATCATATTCATCATCCTCATCATCTTCGCCAACATCATCATCATAAACCTCGTCATCATCATCATCGTCATCACCATCATCATAATCTCTGTCATCATCATCATCATCACACTACTAAGAAACTATAGTGATAAAAAAGTCAATTGATACCTATAATTCTAACTAATTCTAGTTATTTAACCCATGGAACCTTGAAAGGAAAGTTATTGTCTTGAGTCAATTGCCAAGGTATAATAGGTAGGTTAGTTAGTTTTCAATGTTGTAACCCATTGTAATAAAGTGGGCTTTCTTTTTTGCTACTATGATTAAATAGGTAATGTTATCAATGAGTAAAATGTCACTATTCATATGCTTCTCAATGAGTAGTTCATAAATTATGATTAATGATAAACTAAAATTAAATAAAAATATATGTATTCATTTAATCATTTATTCATTACTCGAATGTGAAATTGGAAATACTAGCACAAGCAGCAAAACATAGACATTGTTTGAGCCCGACGATTCGAACCTGTGACCTTTTGCAGTCGTGGATGGAGTGCGTAACCCTTCCAAGACAGTGTCAATTCCCAAGGTAAGAAGAGGATCGCATTCAAATTTTGGTTTGTTGGACAAATTCATTAGGATTTTAATGGTACAAAGATCGCATTTACATTGGAAACCCTTTTGTTGCAACCAATTAATTTTCAAGAAAACTATTATTTATTTATTTTTCAATCGAAAGCTATATTCTGGACATCTATCTGCTTCGTTCAATGCGAAAAGTTGCAATCATAGACCCATTTTTCTCTGCGCCGTTATCTTCACAGTAGGAGGGCTCACAAAAAACCTTGCAAATGTACCTATGGTTTGGGCATGCAACTAACAAAACACATCCATTTTTTCATTTTAGTGTTTTTCAACCTTGAATGTCATCAACATAAAGGTGGCTGATAGTAATTCTTGCTAACATCGTGCCAATGCAACATGCCTCTATTTGAAAACCTTGTAACTTATCAATGCATATATCAAAAAGGGTAGGGGAGAGGAGGAAGCCTTTCCTGACCCCTATATTACTATAGCCTAAAGCCTCGTTTGGAGAGGGGGAATTCTTCATTTTCAAATAATGAATTCCTACATAAAGTCTCGTTTGGCATAACAACTTTATCTCTCACGTTGATTCCCTGCATGTTCAATCGGATGGCTTGGATGCATTTGATGAGGTTCTCATAACAACTCATGATAACATTACTATAATAGCTCATCCAACTGCTTCTATTAATTTGACCTCTCCTATCAAACTAGAAGCATGTTTTATGAGTTCCCATGGTCTTGGTGACAGTTAAAAGGTGCTAATTTCTCTTCCTTTTCGAATCACAAAATAATCAAGGAAAACTATTATGAGGCATTGATTAGCTTATGAACTTCCAATAGATTAGGACATGCATTCTAATAGACCCGCATTAGTTTTGGTGACCACAACCTTCACCTTGAAGAAATTGCAATTTAATGATTTAACAATGTTTACCCAAATACCGTAGCTGCATTCTAATCTTATTTTCATTGTCCACTTGGACAAGACACTTGTCATTTATATGTAAAAACTCCATTAATAAAACTTTACATCTTGATACATGCCATAGTTTTGCCCACAAATCCATGTCTTTTCTTATAGAAAATCAAACCATATTTAGGAATATTTTCTACCTTTCTTCCCCCAATGTGTCATAATTAATTCTAATTCAATCGTATGCCAGTAGGTATGATGGAAAGGCAATTGATGAAGGCATGATTCAAGGATTAAGGAGGATCAATTCACTTATGGACGAACAACATGGCACATTAGATGGGGACCTACATACATTAAAGGATGGATAACAACATAAAGGTAAGACAAGACAATTGTTGCAAATAAGGCATTGAATGATTGAGATTGGATTTATGGCCCTTGTCAACTTAATAAAACACATTTTAAATTGTCCACCAGCTACATTTCCCTTTTAAGATTGTAAAAGGGAGGTCTTTCGGCATGACACTATTGAGAAATTGAAACTTTTCATTGGTTTATACATGGTTGCATTTTTTGAAATGTTTATCTTTTCAATCTATGCGATGGATTGGGTTTCTATCACATTTGTACATAGTAAGCCTTGTGATGGATTTCATCACATGTGTTTGAAAATTTTATGTTTGAACTTTATGTGATGTAACCATTGAGAATTATAAGAGATAGGATATTTACCCCTTTACATTACCGTGTCTCCTACATTACCATGTCCAAGACCCCAATACCACATGACCTAAACACATAGCACCATGGATACCGGCCATGGAAAGTCATGTGTGATTCTTTGAGGAATTATGCATGGCTATAGATGCCTCAATGGTTTCTTTAGATCCAAAGGCATGGTATTCGTCCCTATAATGCCATTCTGAAGGCCCTAAGACACCATAATTCTCAAAGCCGCCTAAGGGCACCAACATATTGAATCACAGGCCAGTGATACCCTCAATACGCCATGTGTAGTTTGTGGAGGAGGGATTCTTAAAGTTCAAATTAAAGAGAAAAAAAGTGTACCTTTGAAGGAGACGACCTTCTCAAGTCATAATCCTCCATCAAGGCCATTAGAAGGAGGGTACCTTCTGGCAACATATTAGACATTTTAGGGATGGAAATACCACTATGACGATAAATTTGTTGCTATCTCTTAGGAGGGCCATTATAAAATTCATGGAAAGGTTGTCCTAGATAGTGGCAGAGATCAAAAGTGGTTGCAATGCCCCAAGGTTCCTTGCTTCATTAAAATCACTCATGAGGTGAATAACCATGAGAGGATGGAGAAGGAGGGATATAAACCCAATCTCCATCTTGGGGGTTCTTTAAGATTGTGTCATGGGTTTTAATTCTAAAAAGCCCCTCAATTTTGCTAAATGTGGAACACATGCATGATACCCCTTTTAGTAGTTTGTATGTTTTAGACAAAAGATCATAATTGCAATGGCCTACCCTCTATATATAGAGATAAGGAAGCATCTACATCACATTAGATTGGCCATATCCAAATAAAGATCCCATAATTTGATATTATGTCTCACCCTCCCAATGGAATTTTGTGAAGGTTTATGCATAATCCAAATACCCGGGCTACTTAAAATTACAACATTGTAGAAGATTTATCCTATACCCCTTGCATCATTATCACTTTAGAGTTTCTTTAAATATTCCCACAGTAGTGGAAGGAAGTTTTAAATGTGATTGGTGGGATTAATTCATCAAATTATCATTTGATAACATTTGAAAATAAAATTATCCTAGACCTCTTACTTGTAAGAAAATAAAAGTCCACTTGTCAAACTCAAAAAGAAGCCACATCTTAGTCAAACAAGATTAAACTCAATGGAACCAAATATAGTCACCATCAAATATGTGTGGAGTTCACAATTAAACAAACATATTGTAATACATAGCATAGAAGAATGAAAATTGACAAATACCCATGTTCGGTTGTTAATAGTCGTAGTAGTCTAGGGTATCACTTATTCTCCATTTGGGAACACCAAAAATTATTTACATAATCGATAACATGCATCCAACATCGAATTATATTTTTGGAAGTTCTCAAATACCATTCAACCTTTCAAGCTCACTTTTGGCATTAGAATAAGAGTTTATTTAGAATCCATAAAAGAATCATTGTATGGTGTTTCCCTACTTGAATGGTTTTGGATTTAATGAAGTTGTGAAGGGGAATTTCTATCATATTCTTGGTTGTATTGTTTGTTGTTTGTTTTCATAATTTAACAAGATAATAAGTGGCATGAGAGGACTTCATTAGCAAAGAAAGGGGAAGAATTTGCCGTTATTTTTTTCTTATTTTTCTTTTATGTGGATTTTCATGATGAAAAATAGGGCTATCAAATGTACATCATTTTTTATTTTTTTTGTGCATTATATAAAAAAAAACAAATATTAGAATTGGGTTCCTCTCAATAAATACATTGATTTCAAAAAATTGAAGTCTAAAGAGTGAAGATGACGCTAATAGAAAAATAGTTACTTTAGGGTTGTTCTATTATGGCCACAACTTTATTTTAGGTATTGTAGAGATACCACTTTTGAAAGGATACCTAGATTGAAGCTAAACCAAATCCAAGATAAAATCATTCCAGTGGCTATAATTTGACATATTATATGATATACGCCTTAACCATATTGAAGACATTACAACTATTTTTATTGCCTCAAAGCCCTAATGGTACCAAATAATAACATTGTTACAAAAACATGAGGAAGGGGTTCGAATTATGGTGACCATGGTCCGTGGTAAATATCTTCAAGAGGTGAGTGTTAGACGCAACAATGACGTGTTATATGCAAGAGAAATATCGGCATGTTATAATTTAGACGAAGGTTGTGAATAATGGTATATGGACAATTTTCACTTATGTGAAGGAAACTACTTTCATTTTATCTTTGATTACCATACTCCTCCATATGGTATGACCATAATTAAAGGAATTCAAGAGTAGTTTATGACTACCAATTTTTAGTTTGAACATTCTGTAATGGTAGTGTTCCCTCAAAATCCACAACTTCCATTTTGTGTTGATGCACATGACCTTTTTCTTATAGATATCCTTAGCCTCTTGGTGGAAACATATTTGGATCCATATGACCATAGTGAGCATCTTTAGTAAAAATATTAACCATTCATCAGTTTCAGTTGTCATTAGTGGGAAGTCATCATGGACATGTGTGTGTAGGCTTATGTACTCATTTATTAGATGTGATAATTCTCATGGGTACTAGAATTATGTATGAATTTATTTTATAACTTCATTCTCAGCGTTAAGGGAAGCACCCATACATGGGACCCTATCTTATGGATACACTTCTTGGACTACATCACTCTCAAAATTGAGGGAAATAATCATGCATGGTACCCCATCATAGGTACAAGTGTTGAGGGAAACACTTTTCAAAGGGTGGAGTGGTGGGATCCCCCCATAGGGATGTATTATGGGTCGAAAGGACTATTAGAGTAATATCTTGAAAAAATCATAGAATTATTGATATCACTTCTGGAAATTGCATAATGTGAGTGTCATGGATTTTCGAAAAAGTAGAATTGAGATAGACTCCTCCTTCAAAAAATGGCTAACATGGAGAAAATCTAATAATAAAAATCAATTTTAAGCTTTAAAATCTAATATAATTTCAAATTTTTATTATTTATTTATAAATTCCAAACTCATTATTTTTATGCGTCAATGTAAAAAATACACTACTGAGCAGATCAAGATGAGGGAAAACTAAAATTTTAATTTATGGCAATATTCTGAAAGGCCTTGAATTTTGGGACTTTTCCCAATAGACGACTTCCCAAAGGCAACCTACAACAACGACGGTTGTGAGGTGACCATTGATCTAGGAGAAGCAGGGAAGAGGAGGAGGAAGGAAGCAGATTAATGTTTAGAGTGGATCTGTTCGATCCCAATATTGTTTCAACCCACTCGAGTTCGAATCCCATTAGTGGTTTCTTGATGAAGCGTTGTTGGCCAATGTGTTTCTCAAGGGTTTGGACCCTCCGCCCTAGTTCTCTATCAATGGGAACATAGGAGAAATACCCATTTTGCTTAGCAAAACCTCCGCCCTAGTTTTCTATCAATGGGAATAGAGGAGAAATGCCCATTTTGCTTAGCAGACGATCTTCTAGCTTTGGGTCTGATGGGAAGCCGGTTCTTCGCCAGGAATCTATCAACAGAGGTATGTGAATTCAAATTCAAATGCATTTCATGGATAATAGAAATTGGTGTTTTCTGAAATGAATTACAAATGGGTTTTATTGGATATCCATGTATATTGTGTTATATCCATGGTATATTGTGAGCTATATCTCTGCGTTCATCCCAACTCAAATTGAGTTATTGAATCGACTCTTAGTTACTAAGGAGATAAAACTAGATCTAGCATTAAGAGCACACAAATGAATTGTGGTCTATTTCTTTTACAGCCCTTGCACTCAACAGTATTATGGTTGGAGGGGACAACAATTTTATGAAATTACCAGGTTCCATTTTGTTTTATGCTCAAGTATAATTGTCTTTCAGTTACTTTCTTTGTATCTTAAATTTCTGCTTGAATGGTAGCATATGGGGATGGCTTGATTTAGGGCTCTCGGCATTAACCATTCACTCAAGTTTAGAAAAACTTATAAAGTTCACAATCTCTGCATAACACGAAGTATTTAGACAAAATGCCCATGTCATACTGTTGGGACTGTTTATAAATGTTTGGATTATTGGCAACGACGGCCTCTAAACTGAGCACCCATGCATGACCATGTCCTATTGCATCAACCCCCAAGTTTTTCTTACTTATAATCTCCCAATATGGAAAATATTGTGTTTGGTCAAACACTCTTGTTTTGGAGTGTAGTGGGTAAAGAGTTTAAAATATGGGAGTCTCCTTCTGTTTAATTTCTTCTTTAATATGCTTGGAAACAAAAATGACCTCCTTTAACACTTTGGAATTATGTTTCCTATTGAAATTTGACATGGGTCTTAGTTATCATTGATGCGTTCGATGGTCTCCTCATCAAATTGGTAGTAGCTTGTCATATTGGCATTTGTAGGCACATAGTGCTTAGAGGGTCTTAGTTACCATTTATGGGTTTGATGGTCTCCTCATCAAATTGATGGCGGCTTGTTATTGGCATTTGTAGTCACATAGTGCTTAGATAGGTATCATGGCATCATCCCTCTCTTGATGATAGACACTAGGAGATCATGACAAGAATTTTATTTACAAAAATTGTTGTAAAACAACAGCCATATTTACTCTTGGTGTAAAAAATCAGCCATGTTCACTTGAGAATTTCATCATCCACAACTAGTTGGAGGATCAATTGCAATTCTTGTACCTTCTTCATATCATCAAACTATAACTTCTTTGTCAATACCCAGTCGTCAACCATGTGCGGGAGGGAAAACAACATGACCAATTTCAAGGACACCACTAATGGCCAACCCCTATCCGCATAACCCCTCTGCCTATGTACCTTTAGTGTTTTAATAAGGCATGATGCCAATTCTTGGTTGGAACTCTTTTCCTGTAAGCATGTGCATTTGTTTGGATTGTTTTTTTTCTAGTTTAGGTTGCTTATTTGTTAATTCCCATTGAATATGGATGATATGTTTTTTCAAGGAATTAGTAATTAATTTGCATAGCACTTAGGTTGGATGAATATGACACTAATCACATTAGCACAAAAATCAAGGACAAAGTATTAAAAGGGATTAGCTTATTGAGTAATTAGATGTTGGAACTTTCCACTAATAGTATTTACATTTGTAACTTAAATGAAGTATACCAATGAACAGTGTGACATAGGTTGATGTGTTTGTCTGAGAAGAAGAATAAAATGCAAATATTTATGTAATGGCAAACTACTCAATTTATGTCATTGGGTGTTTTTTTTATCTATTGTACATCCAATTACTCTCAACCTAGGCACACCCTTGTATTAGTTTTATTTCCTTGGATCAGATGCCAGTGGGAATTGATTGGAAGGGAATGTCTACAATTGATAAGCCATTACTCCATCAAGAACTAGAACAGGTAGGTGTAATCACTTTCTTTTTAATTGGAATGCATTAAACATTAGGGTGTGTTTCCTTGGTAGGAATAAGTTGTTTATTGTTCCTCTCATAGTAGTGTAGACATGGAGTGATGGAACTCAAAACCACAACCATGCCACTGTAATATTTTCAGCCAATGATATAACACCAAAGAGAGGACAGTCTGCAAGTGTTAAAAACAAAGACTCCACTGGAGTTGTACAAGTTCAAAGAAACATAGTCGAGGAAGGTAGGCAGTCGAGCATTGGACCAAGTCTCGAGAAGAACGATCCTCACATGCATATTAGGAGTAGCAGTAAAAATAAAGAAACTATAGCCTCATATGCCATCACTGTTTGTGCTTGTCGATGAACAAATTTGAAGATAGACTTCTCATGTAATTGAGCTTAAAAGGCTTGGAGTCAGAGCTTTTAAGTTCAAGTTCAAGTGGCAAATGAACCAATCATTATCTCAACCTTGACAAAGTAATAACAAAGAATATAAATAATTTGTATTCACAAGTATCCATGTTGATGAGTTGAGTGGGCCATAAGTCCCTCGATTATGGATCACTGATTAGACATGCTGAGTGGAGTTTTTTGGTTAACTTTTCATGTTTTAATTATTTTGACTTGTATAGTCATTTTGTGTTCTAATTATTTTGACTTGATTAGTAGCAATGTAGTCCATAACCTCTTCAGTACCATAGTCATTGAGCCCAATGATTGACCTATACGAGTTTGGCGAAGCCGTGTCCTTGAGCCCAAAAGATTGTATTCAATGAATCAAGGTATGAAGTTTGAACCTTAGTTTATTTCAAATAATCCCCAACCTCTTAGGGTACATGACTAATTATCAGAGAAGGAAAAGAACACACGCTTCACCCCTCCCCCCTTCTCAAGAGGAAAAGGCTCGATACAGGCACAAAATCTCCTTCCTAGTGATTGAGGTCGTAGACATTAGATGTCAACATTGTCATTGAAGATTTCTTGGCTAAATAATCCTTCTAGGTCATTGGCATAATGATTATCATAGATGACTTGCTGTAAATCTTACTGTCCTCTCTGTTCTGTTCTAATTTAGCACCCTTCAAAATAAGATTGGTCTTTGCTTCTGCCACACTAAAAATATTGTTGTTTATTAACCTTGCATTAACAAGGACAATGTTCAATAGCTATCCATACTAACTTATTTCTTCTACTATAGTGGATTTGATTTGTAAGTGATAATGGGTTATGTCATAGAATTGTCAACATGAAAATAAGGAAAATTTGGAAAATGATGAGCACATCTTCTCAAGATAAATCAATAAATTGATGGGCAAGATCCACATTTGGGGAGCCAACTTTCGAATGATGTTGTAAGAATTGTCTGTTTTCATTAAAGGTAATAAACTCACTTATCTTGACAAAATTCATAATTGTCTACATCTTTAACGCTTCAGAAAGTTCAACTCTAATTTACATAGCATTTTAAGAAGTGAAACTAGATGAACGCAAGTGATCATTCAAATGGCTGAAACAGATTACCTTGCTCCTAGCAATCAAACAAAAAAAGGCTGTCACTTTTTCAAGTTTATTTTCTCCTCCGAAAGGAAGATACCTTCCTACATTATTCAAAATACTTACAAATAGAATGCCTAAACTATAAAAGCTTAAGGTGTACTTTCTCTTATTCCATGGGAGGAGGAGGTGGGATTATAGGCAGGATCATGAAAAAGTTATTATTTCCATTCATCAGCCATCATCAGTATGTCTGTGACAACTTGACAACTTGACTAGGTTAGTAGTGGGATATCGGCCCCCACATACCATTCACAGGATAGTTGTGGTTGATGTAAATAATGGAATACATATCACACTTACCTTTTAATGTTTAAACCTTACAAGGAAAAGCAACCATGAACCATACAGATATCAAAACTTGCTTATGAAGGCTGTCAATTAGTTTTGAATTTGCAACTATCAATGATAGTGCTTTAATTCCATGAAAGATAAATTCTTTAATTTCAGGCAAGAAGCTAATTATTATTATATGTATCAGTGCAAGATAAGCTGAAAAACTTTTAACAGTAATTTATCTCAATAAATTAGCTACCAGGGTGCCAAGTTATGCACCTGTGTTTTTGGGTAGCTTAGCCTTAGCTACCATCTTTTGCAATCAAGGTCATGTTGCTCTGTTGCATGACATTGTGATTTTGTAAAGGGAGGTTTAGTTTGGTGTGTTAATGCTTGTTTTGGAGATCGTGCTTCTACCACGCATAGCCCTTTGTGCTCTGTAAGAAGAAGTTTCATATTAGTCTAGCTTGTTAGTTTCAACTTCAAGCTTTCTGTTTACATGTTACTAGCTTCAGGTTTTGGCTTTGATCCCATGACCTACTCGATGGCGTGCCTGGTTTGCTGAACAATTATTGTCATATACTCTGTAAATGTACATGTACCTTATTGTTTTATTAATAGATATGAGAAGCAGATTCCAAAAAATCTATCTTAATTGTTAATGGGTCATGGTTCAACAGTAAAGACAGTGGCATGGCAGGCCACCCACCAAAGTTCAATTTCCTGGATGTATTAATAAGTGGTTAAGTCCAAGTGCAAGTCCTTGGTTATTTTGACAGAAGAATTGTTGGAATTTTACTTTTTAGTATGTCAAAAAGCGTATGGAAGAGTGCCATTAATACCAGTAGCATCATAGGAGACTTGAGTGCACATTGTTTCTCTTGATAGCACTAGTGGATTGGGAATTTTCCAAATAGGTGCTAAATCAAGCTGTAACATTTACTTTCAAACAAGGCCCAAGAATGGTCAGCCTGAGACTCCACATGCCCTAGGGATTGGCACTAGTCTTCGTCACCCTCCCATCACCTATACTGCAAAGAAGACCTCAAGTTTTGCTAAATCTAACTCTTCAAACCACTATGTGCCTCCAATACCATAACCTAGCATCCTATCCTAGGGAACCCCCCCTTGTGTTGGTGAAGAGCCAACCTGAAGTGCAAAGAGGTGGTTATTGAGGTGACAGTGGGTAACACCTCTAAGTTATAGTTGGACGAGCCTTGTTCTTTGGGACTTTAACCACACATGCTAGTTCAATCTGTAACACACACAAAGAATGCATGTGACAGGTTTGCAGGTTTGTACTGCAGCTAGGTAAACCTCTTCCAACAGATTTCCGTACAGCAATATAGCGATTCTATACAGCCCCCTTCAGCAATTCCATACAACAATAATGAGGGTGCAGGAGCATTTATGGAGGAAAGAGAGGTAGAGGGTGCATACATTCCAAAAGCATGCATTTGCCCTCCTCAATTTAGTTCCAGTTTGGATGCCTTTTAAATTTAGTGGTTCAGTTTGAAAACAATTCCTCAAGGCTCATATTATTATTTGTGATTGTTAGACTCAAGATATAGGGGTAGTTATGACTTATGTGTTTACGATCACACCACCCGTAGATGGCATATATCAGCTCAAGTACTCAATCATGTGCATTTAATCCTTGATCTGTGTGGGAAATTCTTTGATATTTTTCACCTCGTCAAATAATCAACAAGAACTCAAAACATTTGAAGATTGATTAATAGTAAATCAAAACATCTAACAATAAATTCCCGTTTTGATAATTTGATGACAAGTTTGAGTAGAGAATTATGTGGTCAATAAAAGCAACTTCAAGAATCTGTCTTCCTGATCAATGTCAAATGTATGGCACTCTATCCGTGGTGAGAGGAACTTTCTCCAGTTGTGGATAATTTGAAAAGTATCTATAAGATGACAACCTTTATTACATAAAGAATGTCATATATGATGTATTACTGTCAAGAGGACATAAGCCTTTTCAAATTATGCTTCTAGCTTGGCACAACTCAAGAGTGGAAGACATGTGATGTATCTATGTAGTCCTAAGTCAATAAATTAATTAACAAATAATAACAACCATTGTACTATTATAAAGGATGCGACTGAGTCATAGGTATTAAGTTTTAACTAAGAGGTTCTATTACAATATTTATACATCCTTCATTTTCTTGTAATGATTATCTCTTTATATAGTTATGCATTTCTTAATATGGCAGATATATTCTCTGTATTAAATAAATGATCACTTTGTGCCTAGAGATCTTCTGATTGAGGAATCACCATTGTTTAATAAAAACATGGTCCATTCTATTGTTTGATCATTGTATATGGATATAGTGGGAGTAGTCTAATCATTCATCTAGGTTCTGCGAAGACTGAGTCTTTAAGTCTCATAATATTTTATGGGTACATGTTCAAGTCATGAAAACAAAGAATCTATTTCACATATTTTATCTTGACATAGTGCATTGGTCTTTGGGATAACTATCAAGAAATATAATTTGGAAAAGGACTTTCCTACAAGTACTCAGTGAGGCCAACTTGGGGAGTTGATTTGACTTTGGTCAACATTCACCTTTTGTTCAAACTTAGCATGTTATTGCCAAATTTTTGCTGAATGTGTAGGTGTTGCAGCTAATAAAGGTTGCACTCAATGATGCCGATCGATTCATTTGTTCTAGAAATCCGGAGTTACTGTTATTCTTGTTTTACTAGGGTGGACTTTTGTGGTCATAATTCCTTTTATTTCAGTGGATGGTACCATCTCACAGGTTTAACGAATTATCTGGAGAGTTTTTGTTGTCAATTTTCAACTATCATTTTACCAGTGTGTTGAAATCCTATTTGATTATCTTTACAAGGCCATGGAGCGGTCAGTAAATAGTTTAGATTTTTGTAAGACTTTATTATTTGTGGTGTTTTCTGTTGTCTTTGATTAAGACTATTGTTGACATACTTTGTGATCTTTGGCAGTCACAAGGTCATAAAAGAGTTCATGGATGGCACTTATTGTGTTAGGATATTTAGACACTTAGGAGTTAGTTAAGATCAACTTGTGGAATATATCCGTTAGGGATAGTGTGTTTCTTTAGTATGCATTAATATGCATTTGTAAATACTTAATCCGACGGTCACGATATGTTTCCGACATAGAGTGATCCGACGGCTCAACTTCTCTTAGATCAAACCTAACCTTGATCCGTGGCTTAACACCCGATTGGTCCATGATCTCTATTTAAAGAGCATGGAGGGTCATTTTTTAGTTGATCGATTATGAGAAGCTCATTTGTAACTTTCTTTCTTTGCATAATAAATTGTCCCGTAGAATCTATTTGGCCGGGGCCGTGGAGTGTTTCCCTCAAGAGGGTTTAAACCACATCAAAACATCGGTGTGTTGATCTGTGATCTGTTTGTGTGAAGTGGTTTCTCTTGGTGTTCGGTCCTTTGGTAGTACCCTGTGCACCCGAACATGGTATCAGAGCTTTTATGAAGTGTCGCTTCCGGTTATGATCTAGATCTTGAACTGTTGTTGCCGAAACTCGAAAGGGTTTCTAGTTCTGGTATTTTTGTCCATTTCTGGGCTGTGGGAGGTGTTCCATTGCGTCCGGAGCATCGTTTCCATTGGGAAATAGTTTTTGTTTGATCGAAAACGGTTCCCGATTGCTCCAGAAACGCGTTTTTCATCAGATCTGAAGGTATAATGTTACAGTGACGCATTTTTTTTATTTCGTTTTTTGAAAGAAAAAAAAAATCTCATATTTCATTTTTTGTTATTGTTAGATTTTTTTGGTTTTGGATTGTTGCTTTCCCGTCTGCGTATGCTCTTTTCCGTGCACCTTGAGCGATCTCAGCAAATCAGAAACAGAAAGGGAAAAGGTTTTTCTCGGCTGCGTATGCTCTTTGCCGTGCACCTTGCGCGATCTCGGCAAATCAGAAACAGAGAGAAAACGTAGACTTTCCGGGCAAGCTAACAAGATCTAACCCCACGAGTGTGGAAAAGTTTTTTTTGGTTTCGTTTTGTGGTTTGTTTTGCAGGAAAAAGGGCAAGCACGCAAACCGAGGAAGAAGAGTAAAAAAAAAAAAAAAAAGTCCCCTTCCTCATTCCCATATTTTACATACCTTTTAATCTAGCTCACTTGGTTCAAAGTTGCTTTATTCCTTAATAGGTCTTGAGTTCAAGTCTTAGGAAGTTACTTTTAAAAAGAAAAGTGCATGCAATTTCTATTTTCAAGTTACTTTATTGTAAAAGTGCATCTCACTTAAATAATAAAAAATAAAAATACAAGTGAGTCACTTAAGCTTTTTATTTATTGTTGCACTATTTAAAAGTAATATCATTGTAAAAGTGAAATCACTTATTTTACAAAAGTGATTCACTTAAAAGCAACTTTTTTGTAAAGTGATTGTCAAAAGGTTCATCTTGGGAAGAGGGGGGTTCTTTTTTTTGCTGGACATTCTCTAGCTGCCACGTCACTATTGGGGACATCTTCAACAGTTTATTTGTTCAAGCATAACTTCATCATACAGAGTCCGTTTTCAGTGCCGTTTTTTTTGAAACCGCCTATTTTTTCGAGCTCTTCACATCCAAACTATTGGTTTCTGCTTTTACACCCATTAATTTACAATATGGCCGCCCTTTGTGATATTCTACTTAACAGTTCCAACTATTTCTCATGGAAATCTCGTATGGAGGATGTTCTACGAAGTAGGGGACTTTTCAGAATTACAACAGGGAAAGAAAAAGAACCCACTGATGATGATAAGAAAATAAAATGGGCAAATAGATGTGATGAAGCTCGTGGATTGATTGGGATGTCAATCTCTACTGATTTGCGATTCCACATATCTGGAATTGATGAACCTAATGCTGCTTGGGACAAGTTGGAAACTGTGTTTGGTAAACACAATGAAATTCGAGGTCACCAACTCGAAAATGAGTTGATTTCTTTAAATCCAAGTGACTTTTCATGCATTCAAGATTATTTATCTAAGTACAAAACTCTCAAGCTCTTATGTGCAGAATGTAAGATTGAGAGGGAAGACAAACAATGCATTTATCATATTCTTTCCAAACTTGGACCTGCATATTCTGTTTTTGTATCTACATTTTACTCCATGAAAGCGTCATTGAATGTAGCTAGCTATCAAGAGCCTAGTCTTGAATCCTTTTGTGATTCCTTGATTAGGGAACAAGATAAACTCATTCATCTTGGAATAGTTAACAATGCAGATACATCTGGGAAAGTCTTATTGTCCCAACAGAAAGAAAAGTCCAAGCCTCCCAAGAAACAAAATTTTCGCAATAATAAGTCAAACAAGGGTCCAAAACCCTCTCAGTCAACTCCTTCTTTAAAAAATGACAAAGGATCCAAGCCAAAAGGCAAGAAGACTGAGCGTCATTGCAACTATTGCGAGAAAGATAATCATGATGAATCCAAGTGTTTCAAGAAGATGGCAGCCTTGGAAGCAGCAATGAAGAAGCACCACATCAGCCTAGATTCGCCTTCAGAATCTGCCTCTCATGGACATGCACTTTGTGCTTCTGGTTATTCTTATAATGCATCTTCTTCTTCTACTTCAAATGAATGGCTCATTGATTCTGGAGCATCTTATCATATGGCTAAGGATCAAGCCATCTTTTCTACTATGCATGAATGTAACACCAAACAAATATTTGTTGGTGATGATAGATCTCTAAGTGTTGTAGGAGCTGGAACAATTCCAGTAGATAATGGTCATTTTAGTGATGTACTATGTGTTCCAAGAATTTCCTGCAATTTGTTATCAGTCTATCAGATCACTCATTCTGGTGAAGGTAAAACTGTGACCTTTACACCTCACCAAGTTGTAATCAAGGATTTTAAAGATCCTCAACAGGTCCTAGCTACCGGAATTGTTGATGATATTACCAGGTTGTACAAGTTTAACAACTTTGGGTCATCACCTTTCCCTTCAATTTTTGTTGCTCATAGTGATAACTTGAGCAAACTTTGGCATGAGCGATTTGGTCACTTAAATTATCGCTCATTGCAACAACTATGTAAAGAAAATATGGTGACAGGTCTTCCGATGGTATCTTGCAGAG
This sequence comes from Larix kaempferi, assembly GCA_027924585.1. Lineage (NCBI taxonomy): Eukaryota > Viridiplantae > Streptophyta > Pinopsida > Pinales > Pinaceae > Larix > Larix kaempferi. Next base: position 16,703,896 of record BSBM01000435.1, read on the forward strand.
ATGGTGTTTGTTCCGGTTGTGTACTCGGAAAACATCATCGGGACAGTTTTGACAAACGTGCCTCTTGGCACGCCTCGGTTCCCTTGGAGCTTGTGCATAGTGACTTGTGTGGTCCTCTTCCATCTACTTCCTTTTCTGGTTTCAAATATTTCTTAACTTTCATTGATGATTACACCAGACGCACTTGGGTTTATTTCCTAAAACTTAAGAGCGAAGTATTTAACATGTTCTTGGCCTACAAGGCCCTTGTTGAAAAACAATCTGGTCATCAAATTATCAAGTTAAGATCTGACAATGGAGGAGAATATGTTAACAAACAGTTCACTACTTTCTGCACTGAACAAGGCATCCAACAACAACACACTGTTCCATATACACCACAACAAAATGGTGTAGCTGAGCGGAAGAACCGCACTTTAAAAGAAATGGCTAATTGTATGATCCAATCTAAGGGACTAAGTCTTCAATTTTGGGCTGAAGCCATAAATTGTGCAAATTACATAGTTAATCACACCCCCACAAAAGCATTACAAGGTATAACACCGGAAGAAGCATGGAGTAAAGTTAAACCTGATGTAAGTCACTTTCGTGTGTTTGGTAGTGAAGCATGGGCTCACATTCCGGATGAAAAACGAAAAGCATTGCAGCCTAAAAGTGAAAAGTGCATATTTGTTGGATATTCTGAAGATGTAAAAGGTTATAGACTTCTTCAACCACATTCTCATGCTATAATCATTAGAAGAGATGTTAAATTTGATGAAAATACCTTGGCCTGCGAGCCTAACTCGGCGAGTGTGCCATCTTTGGCCTGCGAGCCTGATTCGGCGTTTGTGCCTTCTTCTTCTTCTTCCAACTTCCTTGACAGGTTTCCAACTCCAGTTTCTGATGATGACAGTGAGGATGAAAATCCACCTCCGCCTGCTCATGTTCCTCCAGTTGCACCAGCACAAGTGCTTCCTCGATGGGTCCGTTCAACATGTGAAGCAGCTGGTGATCTTGCCGGTGATCCTAGAGATCAACGTCGAACACGTTCTCAGATTCAGCGAGCCTCTTCTCTTTTGGCTCAAGTTTCCGAGAATCATGATCCAGAAAATTTTGCAGAAGCTTCAGGGAATCCAGATTGGGATGCAGCCATGGATGAAGAATATCGTTCCTTAATGGCGAACGATACTTGGGATCTTGTACCTCTTCCAAAAGGAAGAAAACTTGTCAGATGTAAATGGGTCTACAGAACTAAGTATGCATCAGATGGAAGTGTTGAAAGACTTAAGGCAAGGTTAGTTGCCAAAGTTTTTTCCCAAGTTGAAGGGATTGACTACAATGAAACCTTTGCTCCCGTCGCCAAAATGAACTCCATCCGCCTTGTTCTTTCCCTTGCAGCCTTACACAACTGGGAATTCCATCAAATGGATGTCAAGTCTGCCTTCTTACATGGTGATTTACAGGAGAAAATTTACATGGAACAACCTCCTGGCTATGTTCAGAATAACTCTAGCCTTGTCTGCCGCCTTAAGAAATCCTTATATGGCCTTAAGCAAGCTCTTAGAGCTTGGTATGCCAAAATGGATAACTTTCTCCTTGACACTGGTTTTTCTAGATGCCATTCTGACCCCAATGTCTATACCAAGAAAGTAGGAAACCATCTCATCATACTTGTTCTATATGTTGATGACCTTATTCTTACTGGTAGTGACCCTAAGCTTATAACCCATGTGAAATCCAGTCTTAAACAAACTTTTGAAATGCCAGACTTAGGACATTTGCATTATTTTCTTGGTCTCCAAGTTCTGCAAACCAAAGAAGGAATCTTTCTTTCTCAGTCTAAGTATGCTTGTGACCTTCTTCGTCGCTTTCACATGGAAGATTGTACACCAGCCCCTTCTCCCTTCCAGTCTGGAGTCAAACTTTCTACCACTTGTACTTCACCTGAAGTAGATGCCACCTTGTATCGTCAGCTTGTTGGTAGTCTTTTATACTTGACTCATTCCCGTCCTGACCTTTCCTTTGCCGTTGGTCGAGTTGCCCGTTATATGCAGACACCTCATGAAAGTCACTGGAAAGCAGCTAAAAGAATACTTCGATATATTCGAGGTACAGTTCAGTTTGGGATTCATTACAGTACAGGGGGGAAACCTTTGTTGGTTGGTTTCACTGATTCAGATTGGGCCGGCGATCCTGATGATCGAAAGTCTACTGCAGGTTATGTTTTCAGTCTGGGATCTAGACCTATTACTTGGGCTTGTAAGAAACAACACGCTCTTTCTCTTTCTTCAGCAGAGGAAGAATATCGAGCAGCCATCAATGCCAGTCAGGAAGCTTTATGGCTTCGACAGATCCTTTCAGAGTTTGGATTCGAGCAGCAGCAGCCTACTCCACTTTGGTGCGACAATCAAAGTGCCATCAAGCTTGCCAAAGATCCAGTTCTACATCAACGCAGCAAACACATTGAGCTACACATGCACTTCATCAGAAATCTTATTCATGATCGTGTTCTTGAAGTGCTCTTTTGCCCTACAGATGATCAAGTTGCAGACATCTTCACCAAGTCTCTTACAGAAGCGAAGTTTTCTAAACTTCGATCTATGTTAGGAGTTCAGGAACTTGTCATTAAGGGGGGATAGGCTCTAATGCCTCCTTCCTTCTCCTAATAGTGTCACTTTTGTAAATCCTTCAATCCTATCCCAAGTTGTTCTTAAGGGGGGATGTTAGGATATTTAGACACTTAGGAGTTAGTTAAGATCAACTTGTGGAATATATCCGTTAGGGATAGTGTGTTTCTTTAGTATGCATTAGTATGCATTTGTAAATAATTAATCCGACGGTCACGATATGTTTCCGACATAGAGTGATCCGACGGCTCAACTTCTCTTAGATCAAACCTAACCTTGATCCGTGGCTTAACACCCGATTGGTCCATGATCTCTATTTAAAGAGCATGGAGGGTCATTGTTTAGTTGATCGATTATGAGAAGCTCATTTGTAACTTTCTTTCTTTGCATAATAAATTGTCCCGTAGAAGCTATTTGGCCGGGGCCGTGGAGTGTTTCCCTCAAGAGGGTTTAAACCACGTCAAAACATCGGTGTGTTGATCTGTGATCTGTTTGTGTGAAGTGGTTTCTCTTGGTGTTCGGTCCTTTGGTAGTACCCTGTGTACCTGAACATATTGAAGTGTATGGAAGGCTTTGAATCAACAGACAAATGAGATAGTATGAATTATTATATCCTTGCATTTTAAGAAGCAAATGATCACTATGTTCACGTCTAGTCTATAGATGTGTGATTTTTTTTATTATTTGTAGTATTAGATGCTCTCCTATTCTATATCTATCATTGCAAAGTAGTGCCTGGTTGTTAATGTGAAGTTCTAGGTGTGGGTAATCTATCTGAAGTTGAACAGTAAGCGGCTGTTTGAGTCCAAATGTATGGTTTTGAAGGTACATCCTTGCTTATGTTAAAGTCAATATTTTTAAAGTTGCCTGAAAGTAACCAAGTTGTTGGTTTCCAAGGTAGTTCATTTTTGGCTGCAATATATAGGATCTCCAAGTTACCATCCAATTAAAGTCATCTCCAGGATTAAAAAGTGGCCTTCTTGCCAAGTCTGTAGGTAGTCATCTATGCCAATAAGATTCTAGATACTCTTGTCACGATCTCTACTCGTGACAAGAATGAATTAAAAAACCAACAGCAAGTTGAACACCAAAAATCTTGATAACAACCAATCACATACAACTTACATGTCTTTGGATATCGAGAATGCCTTAATTGTAAATGCTCGAGAGAACCTTTTGGTAATAGATTGGATAGAAACTTGAAGACCACATATAACTCAACTACCATATTTAGCATTCCAAACGATTCGCTATTCTTTGTATAAAATAACAGACCCCTTGTATATTTTGGTTATCAAAGACTGATGAGAAAAAACATTCTATGCTTATTTGGGGTAATTGTTTACCAAGTCTGAATCTATTGGGAATATTAGTGGTGAGCGGAATGGCAATAGCTGAAAATATATATATTTTTAATAGAAACAAAAGATATTAACATTTAATAGTGAAAATTACAGTTAGACCCCTGCAGTCTGGTTTCCATGTCTAATCTTTACAATCCCTGACCCCTGATATAAAATGTACAAAATTCTGGCACTGTTTAACAGCCCTATAGATAAGATAAGATAACATAATTATATTAATGTCTAACAAATGACCACAATAGTAAGTCAATGGGACTAAAAAGAGGTACATCCAGTGTATTTACAAAGTGGGAGTGCAAAAAAAACAACTCCTATAAGAATTCTATTAAAAGCAGATAAGGATAAAGATCTAAAAATATAGCTAAAAGAAGCTACGAGGAAAGGTACAAGTGCATGATAAATGCTAAAAACTCAAACCATGTGCAATACAAAAGAGGATATGTCCAGGTATGTTGGAACTAGCTGCTGAGATGAGTGAGGAGATCAAGAAGCAAGCCCCTCATTGATGCCATCAATCATTGTTAAGGGTCCAATGCACTATCGGATAATGTCCTATGGAGAATATCTGAGGTCACCGCACTGTCAGAAAATGTCCTCCAGAAAGTATCCAAGGTCGAGAAGGCCTAGTTGCATGATCCTAGGGGGAGCACAAGGATAAGGAGATCTCAACTCTTCTAACATCCAAGGTCATATCCTATAGAGAAGAAACTCAAGGTCGAAGATTGGTTGCACGACCGAGCCTAGAGGGTAGTACTCTATCCAAGGGGAGCCTGTCTATGGGATCTTGTAGACCCAATCCATCTACTGGACTCAATGGAAGATTGGTTGCATGACCAAGCCTTCATAACCACGTTCTTCCTCCATTGGCACCTTCATAACCATGTTCTTCCTCCATTGTCAGGTGTTCCTACTAGTCCCTGAAATTTGTTGCCCGGGGACAAATATTCACATGAAAGGGACCTCCCTCAAGTTTCCAACATGCGCTCCAAGTGATTGAAATGGCCTTCCATTTTGGAAAATAGGTTATCCACTTTGTTCTAATTCCATTCTCTGCTCAAATTGTATAATTCTGGCTTTCAGAGCAGAAATTTGGTGCAGAACTCCATCCAGATGAGAATTGACTGCTCAAAGTTCCTCCAGTCTGCTAGCAGTTGGCCTTTGCCTTACCTGAAGGTGGGGAGACAATCCGGTGAGATGGAAACTGACTGGAATATAACCGGGAAGCCTCTTCATGGATGACTTGGTCATTTTTACAAACTTGCCAACACATAACCTGATTGTAAATAAAAACTTTAATAGACTAGTAATTTCTAGCCATCCGAACTGAGACAGGCAGCAACAAAACAAAACAACGAGCATTTGCATCACCTTCTCTCCTGGCTATCAATCTCAATGACTTCCTCATCATTTTGGTAGGCATCATTAGTGCCTTCATAACTGTGTTGAGTGTTCTTCTTCCATTGTTAAGTTCCTGCTAATCCTGGAGATTCACTGCCCAGGACCTCATCTTCACATGAAGGGCACCTCCCTCCATTTTCCAGCATGCACTCTAGGCAATTGAAATGACCTTCCATTCTGAAAAAATAGATTATCCACCTTGTTATAACTCCATTCTCTACTCAAACTGTACAATTATGGCTTCCACACTAGCAATTTGGTGGAGAACTTCATCCATACAAGAATTGACTCCAATTTGCTGGGAGTTGGCCTTTTGACTCCAGGCACAACTAACCTCTCAACCATCGAGCTTTCCCCTTAATGCCACTTTATCTTCTTTCAACAATCTTAACAGCCTGCTTTGAATGGAAGCTTTATCTTTGTTCCACTCATCCACCTGCACAAAGGGAATCCTAAAATATGCCATTGTGATTCCCAGACAGAGCACTGTGCACAGATCCGACACTAAGCCGGAGAAACTCACAAGGGAGAATTTTTGGCATTAGAGCCCTATTTATATTGAGTCTGCCTTGCTGCACCATTATTAGGGAGGTAATTTCGATAATTACCCATATTAACTATATAGTGCCAGGCTATTCTGACTTTCAAAGGATTTATCATTTTTTATTTACCTCAGAAGCTAGGTTTCACTGCAATTTCTTCATGATGAAGTGTTGGCCATTCCTTATTTTTCCTTATCATCCTCTCTCTCTCTGCATCTGGGAGATGCTTTTGGCACTTCTACATTGCCACTATGGCTGAATGTACTTTTGAGACCCATAGACCTATTTTGGTCATTTATGAACATCTCTTTGTCTCTCTTCCTCACTATATGGGTTCCAATGGTTTCCATATCTTGGTCAAGTTTAGTGGGTAAAAGTTGCAACCAAAGAGTCAGTAGTATGGACTCATTTCGATTAAAATATTCCTGGTTGTTGGACACTTACACGGATATTCAGAATTTGTTAAATTAAAACAGTCCTTGGCTCCCCAGAATAGGAGGTTGAGATTAACCATGTGTAGCTTATTTCTTATACCTACAATAAATAGGTTTAGAAATCTTACTGCCTTATTTATTACAAAGGTTTCCTTTTTTCCAATACAAAGAATCATAGTCAAAGTTACAACCACTGATACTTAGAGGCTAACATTAATGTAGTGATGTGAATTTGCTTCAGAAAATTGTTTCTAATTGCAAATGGTCAAGGTTACTTTTGTGCAGATTTGCTTGCAATTCATCACATGTAGATGTCTGGAATGAGATGTTTCTACTGAATGATATTCCCATGTAGGATAATAGGATGAGTAGGATTAAAAAAATTGATAGAAAAATCAGAAGCTAGCCACTAAAATAATATGAAATGATGCATGAAATTCAGCTTGAAGTTGAACATGTGGTATTATTGTTATACAAAATAGGTATCATGACTATTTAACATAAATCCCAATCTCTTAACACAGAAACCATACTTTTAATGTACTACAAACTTCAAGAATACTTAAGTTTGACATAGAAAATACCAAGAATTTTCCCTTTGTTCTAGCTCTCCTACCATATTTTATAGTCTAAATGACTAAAATACTAGTTTTTAAAGACCATTCAGTTCATGGTATTTTTTGAGTCCAAGCCCTTGCTGCCTTCTCATAACGGGCTCTTTGACTCTTGTAAATATGAGCAATTTCAGGGACAAGAGGATCAATTCCACCATTGGATTCACTTGGCATTGCTCCAGGAATGACAGTTTTGGATGCTCTCAGATGAGTTCTTCATCTTCCACTTGTGTGTTCAAAGCATTTCTTAACAACTAAGGTAGGAGGTCAAGTTGCTTGAGAGTTCATGTTTCATTTTTTTTTAACAATTTTGAAAAAGAATGCATGGCCATTTGGCATTTTTTAACTAGTTATTTTGACTTGCTTTGGTTGTTTTTTTTTCTATTGGACTTTCTACTCGAACTTAAAGCATATTTTTAAGAATGCATGGCCATTTGGCAGGTTGATCGTTGTGTCACAGATCTTGTTGCACAGCAGCAGACAGTTATTCCTCTGCAGCTTCCACTCGCAAATGTTTTTGTTATTGCTCAGGTTGGTTTGTATTATATTTGTTGTTATTGCTCAGATGTTGTTTTTATTGCTTCTCACCTATTTGTATTTATATTTTCTTTCAAGCTTCTTTACTGCCTTAATCATCTTATGGTTTGAGAAGAGTTTCTATTGTCTTTAAACTAAATTATACTTTCTTTTAATGTTAATATATGACAACAATATGTCTCATTCATGCAGACATATACTGGGTTAAGTGGTGGTGCCTGTGCAATTGGAGAGCAATATATTGACAAATTTCAATACATGATAGGCAGATCTGTGCTCATATAATCACTTCCTATGACTAGCAATTGAAGATTAGGAAACACATATCAATACCACGGATCTACTTAAACAAAGCACTATAAGGAAATCTAAAGAGTGTAGATGCCTCATATCACGAGATTAGATCAAACCGATGGAGAGCTAAGGTTAGGTCTACACACAACAATCTGGAAATTCAGGGCCAAGGCTATTGGAAGTGGGAAGCGAATTTTTAAAATGCTTCCGGGAGCAGAGCTTTTTGAGAGCATATATATATATATGAAAAAAAACATGCATAATGCCAAATTAGCTGTAGAAAAACAAGAAAACATGGATCTAACCATTTAGTACACATATAACATCAGTCATTTAGTAGCTATAGCTTATAACATTGCCATCAAATGATCAATCATCAACAATATCAACCTTCAAGTTTCAGCATTAACATTTTCCATCAACAAACTCTAACAGATAACATCAACCATGAAATGAAATAGAGCATAATATTCATTACCAAAGAGTGTTAAGATGCAATCAAGACATATTAGAGGCAACCAAACTCAGCACTCAAAAAGAAGATGCCATGCAAGAGTTAGAATCATGTATAAATCGCACGGTCAAAGAGCACATCCAAACATTACCTAATATTGTTGAGCAAGTGAAATTGGCAATTGCTAAGGATGGAAACAAATAAGTCAATTTTGCTGGTAATAGGACTTTCATGTTTAATATCTCTTTAATGTTATGTAGAGATTAGGAAATGCATGAAAGGTGGATAAATCCCCAGTTTTTAATCATTACATCTAATAGTTTTATCATTACATCCAACTTTCATGGATCTGCCACTAAGTCACCTATATGTCAGGAACGTGATCTGTATCAATGTGATCAGTTTGAAAGGCGATTTGAGGAGCAGCAGCTGGACAATGTCATCTATGTCTAGAGTTGAGAGTATGGGTCGGGAGAGACCTGTTGATCCAGATTTTCGAGTAGTTGTTGATGTTGCAGTTATAATGTATACAAGTGGCAATACTGGTTTGCCCAAGGTCAGTACAGATTCTTTGGTTGGATTTTATACTAGAAGGTGATACTAATAAGATGGAGAATGAAAAGTACTTTCTTAAAATGTCCTATGTAGGCCCACATTAGACATCAATAATCAATTTCAAGATATTTGCTACAATACTGGCCCTCCTAACTTTTTAGCACATCAAAACTATAGAGATGTGGGAAATCTTCTTTTCAATATTTTTTCAGCATAGAAATAGAATCCTAAAGCAAACCAAGAAATAGAAATGTAATATGGTTTTCAAGTCTCTTTACATTAGAGTGTGTATACTGTTGTCAAGTGCATATAGTTAGTCTAGTTTTGGGCCTTGCAAACAGGGCACATCCTTTACTATTAAATTTGCAAAAATAACTTTCATGATTCAACATATTTCTCGAAAGTTGTCAGTCCTTTGGGTTTTCTGCTTCTAGTTTCTTCATATTGATCTTTATATGAAACAGTTCAAAATCCAATCAATATTATCTAATTGATGCTCTCATATGCAATCACCTCCAAATTTATTTATTATTATTTTTTTTAAATAGACATGTCCGTCGCTATAGAGACGACAAGCGCTAGCAAGTTTCGACGAACTTGCTATACTAGCGACGGCAATTTTCGTCGCTAGTATAGAAAGTTCATCAAAACTTGTTGGGGCTTGTCGTTTCTATAATGACAGACATTTTTTTTTAAATATGTGAATCCATCTCTATAGCCATGAACTTTCGGTGTTATAGCCACGAACATTCGTTGCTAGAGAGACGGAGATCGCTTTACTTATTTTTTTTAATATGAACATCCGTCGCTATAGCCACGCACTTTTGGTGCTATAGCCATGATCTTTCGATGCTATAGCCACAAACTTTCATTGCTAGAGAGACGGATATCGGTTCACCTATTTCTTTTAAATATGAACATCCATCGCTATAGCCACGCACTTTTGGTGCTATAGCCACGAACTTTCGTTGCTAGAGAGACGGAGATCGGTTCACTTATTTCTTTTAAAGATGAACATCCGTTGCTATAGCCACGAACTTTCGGTGCTATAGCCATGAACTTCCATTGCTAGAGAGATGGAGATCAATTCACTTATTTCTTTTAAATATGACCATTCGTCGCTCTAGCCACGAACTGTCGGTGCTATAGCCACGAATGTTCATGGCTAGAGAGACGTAGATCGCTTCATTTTTAATATGAGTGGGTTTGAAAAGTAAAAAGAATTGTTTTAATAATTAAATTTATTTTTAATATTTTTTCATTTTCTTCTTTATTTAATTTTTAAATCAATGCTTTAAAACTCATCATCACTTTGTGTTTTTAATTTGTTCATGCAAGATCAACGTGACTAGCAAGAAGTAGAAGATGAAGATAAATCAAACCGATGACTCAATGAGAAATATGCAATCAAACTCAATGCAGAATTTAGGGTCAACAGAAGGGTTGAATGAAAGGTCAGATGAAGTACCAAAATGTCTATTATTTACCCAATATTGCGTTTAATGTATCAAAAATAACATGTTAGGCTTACTCTACATTGACGAGATTTAATTAATAAAACAAAGCAAAAGATAACCTTATTGAACATAGATGTATTAAATTACGGTAAATAAGATGGGAAATTAATGTAAATAACATCGTTATAAAAGATAATTTTGGAGCCCAACAGTCCCTCCAATTCTAGCCTCCTCCTCCACCAATTTCGAATAGGTGTCTCTTTGGCTTCCCTAACTCCCTTGAACACCCTCTTGGAGGATATTTTAGCCCTGACATGTCATATATGTCAAATGTCAACATTCAGGTTTGATTTGTGTCATAGGTGTCATAGCATCTTCATCATTGTTGTCATAGAGCTAGGGAATCTAGCCCAAGTGTCCCACTAGCTCCAAATTGCCTCTTCCTCTTCCATGGGAGTTATTCTTCCACTCCAATTCGACCTTACATGAATCATGCCATGAATAATACCTCTTAAAATCCCCCAAGTATGTTACCATTCATATTGAATTCAAATTGTGGAGAGAATCATACCAAGTGTAGTGGGGAATCTTGTCACATGGGGGTCCCACAACCTCTTATGTTCCCTCATGATCCAATGCCACCTTATTTTATTTTCATTATTATTTATTTGACCCATTTAATGTAAATTTTTAAGTCTAAGGTCACTTTGGGTCTTGTAGCTCCCTTATCCCAACTTTTAATGCTTCCACCCCCAACCTAGGGAACTAGTAATTTGGATGGGTATATTACAAACTTTGAATTGGGAATTTCTCTTAGTGTGACCCACCTTGTCCATTTGGATCTAATTTCACATTATTACTAACTTGGACATCATTCTTGGCAATTATTTGACCCTTAGCATCAATTTGACAAACTATCATGAGTATGGCCAAGGGGCTTAGGCCATTGTGACCCAATGCAAAATTTTGGGACATGAAAAATCCTCCCTTCCCAATATTTCTTGTCCTCAAGCAATTTCAACACATGTATGTTGAAGAACCTGCTTTCTTTCCAAAAATTTTCTTCCCAAAACTTCTCTTCTAAAACCTTGAGTAGAGCCACCCATGCACTACAATTGTGTGTTTCCAAAAGCAAGGAGATGTGGGTTTTCTTTTCCATTTTGATATCCCCTGTAACATCAACACTAAAAACCAAAATGTTAATTAAATCCATCAAACCATGTTTGCACAATTACTCTTTACCTCTTTCATATTTTGGACACCCCTTCTAATACCACTGCATAATTCTTGAAGTTGCCACTGAGTTGCCCAACTTTTAGTCTTCGAGATTCCTTGAATATTTTAGAGAGGAACCACCATGCTTGTTGCTGCACTACTCTGATTAAAATTACTTTATTAAGTGGGGAATCCATCTCCCATACTGCTTGTTTCCCCAAAAAATTGAAATCAATGGGAATAAAAATTATCCCAGGGTCCCATTGCTTGTATTGCACTCCAACAATTAAGAGTGCTCTCCAACTCATACCATCATGTAAGAGAATTCATGGATGCCATTTTCTTGTATGCATTCTTCCAAACATCATGAGTACAAAATATATATCATCAAATTACATAACAACATAATGAAAATGTACATCAAGGAGGTGCTTCATCAAATAATCATGAAAGTGCTTATACCTCCAAGTAAGTAGACCACCATTTGCCAAGTGCATACAAGCTTCAAGTGACCAATCAAATCTGCTCCAATGACATGGGTGAGAATCCCATGTCCTATAATCCTGCTCCAAAAGGATGTAATATGTATCAAAATAATCAGCCATGTGTTCATTCATCCAAGAAGTGAATGAAGAACCTCCACTAAAATCTGAACTAAGTAGGGAGCAAAGAAAACAATAAGCCTTCAAGGGGCTCACATAAGTAGAATTTGTGCATCCATGAACATGTGTATCATCAAGAAATAACAAAGGATGCTATGGTCAATAAGAATTTTCTCCAATCATATATCTCTTCACCCAAGTAGTGGATTAATTTCTTCCAATATCAATTGAACTAAGCAAGGAGCAAGGAAAATCATGAGTCTTCAAGTGACTCAAGTGAACATCATAAGTGAATCCATGTAGATGTGTTTCATCATAAGGTAACAATGAATGCTGCTGCAAATGTAAATAAGAAATGGCGCCAATAATGTCATCATATATAGGAGAGATAAGAGTTTCATGCTCCTCATGTGGCACCATAAAAAATAAACCTTTCAACCATACTTCATTAGGATAAATGCTACAAAATATGGAAGTGTAGGATGTAGGAGAAGGAACCAACTCACCCAATTGACCAGAAAGTATAGAAGTGTCCTCATGTGAATGCTCCATAATGGTAAGATCATGCACCTCCCTCAAAAGTGCAGAACTTTCCTCATAGGTTGGTTCCAAGGTAGTGGAATCAACTTCTTCAAAAAATGTGTAACCATGTCCAAGAGGAAACTCAAGTTCCTCTTCCACCACATCAAGTGCTTGGCTCTCATCAATATCATCTTCAAACACATTAGGCACATGCAAATTTCCATGTTTCTCACGGTCTACCATGTCATGAGAATCCTCCATGCAATATACCATATGACAATTTGAAACATAGGAGGAAGAACAAGTATATTGCAACCTTTCAAGAAGTTGCTCATTTTGAATTTTGAGTGACTTTATGAATATCCTCATTATTCTTCAAGTATGCATCATGTAACAATTCATTAAACTCAATCAAATTGTTCCTATCAAAAAGCAAAGACATAAAATTACCTTTGATGTTGCACATTGCTCTTTGAATCTTCTCCATGTCTTCAAGGAAGGATGGATCCTTCAATGAAGAAACTCTCCAACAAGAATTTGACACCAATGCTTGAGTGTCATGGAGTATGCTAAGGGTCTCTTGGATCTTCTTTTTATTCATCTTCAAGGACCCTTCAAGAAAATGAGGCTCTTGTAAATGAACCTCATCTTCTTCTTCCTTCTTAATTGGACCAACTTCATGAAGCTCAAGTGGTGATGGGGAAGTTGATCTTGTTTCTTTTTCAACTGCTACAAGATCTTCATTTTCATGCTTAATGGAAGTTTGGCTTGCAGCAACACTTTCAAAATTTATCTCTATGTCACCAACATAGAGGTGTGAGCACCCATTAGTAGGTACTCCTTCATAGTTTAAGCATCCATCAGTAGATGCTCTTTGATTCATGTCCAAGGTAGAATGTGTCTCTTCCTTTTGCTCCTCCAAGCAAGCTGATGCATTTTTCCCCTTGGTTTCCTTACGATCAATATATTTGAAATCTCTTTTTGAAGAAATCCCAAGAACTCTCCTCAAGTAGGACATACATGCATTCCCTGAAGCTTCATACATTTCATTGCTCTTTTCATTCACACACATATGATTTTCTCTCCAAGGTCTTTTACAAGATATGTCTGATATTGTTGGGGCAAGGTTTTACATGTTGCTCTCAATCTTTGTAGTTCATTCATGGGATTATCCTTTGGTAGTGTGACACAATCATCTTCATAAGATTCAAATTCATAAGAATAACCCTCTTTCCTTATGAAATTGTAAGAAGTGTTGCATTATGGCACCTCTTCCTCATACCATTCACATTCTGCTTCATATTGTTCACAATCATCTGCATACTGCTCATAAGCATTGTACTCATTGGAGTCATCATAATAGTAAGACATGGCTGCAAATTATTTTTCAATGCCTGATATTAGTTCACAGGTACAAGGACCATGCTCTGATACCACTATAATGTCCCTTTTTAGAAATTTAATAAAATGGTGAAATTTTCAACTTTTCCACTAGTTCAACCCTTGATTGGTGTTGGTTTCGTGATCTCCAAATGGCTCCAAATGCTCCCAACTTGTCACAGAAGTTATATGGATGGTATTAGGACATTATTATGAGGTTCATGGATTATTTATAGTCTTCAAAAGGCTTCTGAAACTCTCCTTATGATTCCGTCCAAGGTAGGGGATTTGACTAGCAATTTCTCTTAACTAGTATTGGTTTCTTGATCTCCAAATAGCTCTAAATGCTCCCAAATTGTTACAAAATGTATATGGATGGTATTAGGACATGATTTTGAGGTTCATGGATTCCTTAGAGTCTTCAAAAGGATTCTGAAACTCTCCTTAGGATTCTGGCCAAGGTAGGGGATTTGACTAGCAATTTCTCTTAACTGGTATTGGTTTCTTGATCTCCATATAGCTCCAAATGCTCCCAAATTGTTACAGAAGGTATATGGATGGTATTAGGACATGATTTTGAGGTTCATGGATTCCTTAGAGTCTTCAAAAGGCTTCTGCAAATCTCCTTTTAATTCTTTCCAATGTAGGGAATTTGACTAGCAATTAGGGGTTCGATTCCCCATGGGGTAGATGCTGGAAATGGCTCTCCAAATGTTGTTGTACCCTCTCTAATTTCTGAACAGAGAAAGGGGATATATAGGGGACATAAATATAGTCTCATATGCATCACGATTCAGTTTATTAAGTCTGCTACAACCCTCTTAGATCAAATACAAAAAGACTAGTTTCGACATAGGGGGAAATGATAGTAAATATTCACAAATGGTTATGAAACTTAAGAATATTGCTCCAAATGCTTGTATAATGAATATGAAACTTATTCATAATATTAATGGAACTCAATACAACATTAATACATCAGACATTGACTGAACCATTCGAATTTGATACCTCTTCAAGAGCAAATAACAAGGTATTGGGGAAATGACACAATTGTTCATAGTTTAGCATTTTTACATCAAATATCTTTGAGTTTCGACCTGAAAGTCTTTTAGCAGTAGAAAGAGTATATATATCATATTACAAAGATATGTTGCCTCAAGTTCTATACCAAATAGTTCATCACCTCAACAAGTGTGCCTCTCCTCAAGGAGCAAGAATATGCCAAGAAATAGAAGAGTGGTTGTAGAAGCAAGCTAAAAGAGATGTGACCATGAGCTTCCCTGTATCTTCAACCTATAACAAAAGACTCAATTTTAGATCCAAATGAAAGGTCTAAATGGCCTCTCCAATTTTCAATTAGGATGGGAATCTTTCACCCTCGAAATTGGTGCTAAGGCAAGTAGACTAACACTCCACTAGGCAGTCGTGTCACTCTGGAAAAATCGGTACTTCAAAATTTAGCGGTTTTTTGGTTATCTATGTGCAAGATAGCGTTATCGATTCTTTCAGGGATACGGGGGAATATTTTTCAATTTATCTGGACGTGCAATCATTCCAATAAATTCCATGTTGTTGACTAGGAGAGATTGGCTCGACTTGTCGAACTAGGGGGATGGGCCATCACGGATTGAGTATGGGATATATATTTTGTTTTTCTTTGTATAGTTTTTTTTTGCTCTCTTTTTTCCATTTTTGGGTTGTTATCTTGGTATTCACTAAGGTTGGGTGGACTGTTTTTGGGGACCCATCTCCCTCTATATTGTAATTTGTATTTTTTCCATTGTTTATGTGGTCATGGGTCTCCTCGGCTTCTCTATCTCACCTCGGCTTCTCTATCTCACCTTGCTGCTCGATCTGGAAGAGAGGATTCTGGGTTGTTTCTGGTGGTATCTCATTTTGGGAACATTTTTATATACTTTATATAATACAAAGTATAGTTTATTATTGTGAAAAGAAAAAATCAATCTTCCTTTTTCTTTATTGTTGGAATTAGTATATTCTTTTGGTTATGTAATAATTTTTATTTTTTCATGTATTAAGTTGAAATTTGGATTTTTATTGATTTTTTTAGTTGGTTGAGTGGAATAAAATTTTTAAAGAAGAACAGGTGCAAAATATGTTTTTTACTAATTCATGAGAGAAGAATATGTATAAAACATAATATTTACAGTTAAAGGAAAGAAATAACTATTAGAGAACATGTTTTATGTGAGAAAACTTTCTCATGAGAAAAAAGCTACTCTAAAGCAAGCTTAATATATCCTAATAAAGTTAGAATACTCTCTCTACACTATGCACTTAAGGACTACACTACCCACTTAGGTTTATTCCAACATCCCCCTTTAATCTTGACTTTGGATAATCACCTAAGTCTGAGTCTAGACTTTACATGGTGAATCATTAAACTAGGGGTATGGGGTATGCATGTCTAAATAGGTCTTGGAATTGTATGCCATTCACATATCATAAAATACTACATAAAAATGCATACAAGTGCATGCTCGAGCATGCAATTCTATGAAACAACAACTTCTTCTTTTCTTATTTTTCATCATCAACTCTCATGATGATTTTCATGGTGTTTCTACCTCTAGTGTTTCACATCAATCCTCGCGATACATTATTTCTTTATGTTTTTTCACAATGATGCACTTTGAATTTTTACCATACACCATTAACTACGGCTCATAAACTCATGAACCATCACTTCAATTTATCTACAACCACACACACACACACACGCCATTATAACATGGCAAATACAATTAAATACAAAGGCTTGGCCTCACTCACTTCTATCAAAACATATGATATTCCTACTTGTGAAATCCATTTACATCATTGAGGTGTCACACTTCCTCAAGCCTTCTAATTACAAGAGGCATATCAACTAAGGAATTTTAACATTGTCTTTCAATGTGCATTCACCACATGATTAATTCAATCTCACCCTTTGAATACTGAAACTGGGCCCTCCTCATGTCCCAAATGGTTGTAGATGGGTGAGATGATTGTGGGTATCAACTCAAAATAAGTTCATGTGTCCAACTATAGGATTTGACATGTTAATAGCCCGTTCCTTGACATGAAAGGGCACCTTGAAACCTCATGATTTGACCAAGATTAATACTGGAAACTGATTTAGCACTAAGATAACACCCACATCAGTCACGAAGAAACTCCATTCAGTTTCTAATGGTTGTTGTATTGCAGATATTTTGGCCCCACTTGGCGTTTTCACTCCCCAACAGGGACTTCGTCCTCTTTAAAATGTTGATGGTGCCCTCTTCTCAGACAAACAACGCCCCAAGAAGAAGTGCGAACCTCCAAAATGATGACAGTCAAGGTACAAGGGTGCGCCCACAAGAATATTCCTCCACAAATCTAACTGAACCCTCACAGCTGTAGGTTGGATGCTAACAAAGGATTAATGCGCCCTTCTTGCAAGTCTTCTTGAAATCTCTCCCAATGAAGATGAACTCGTTTTGTAGATGTTCGTGGGCTCTTGCTCAGAATAGCTGGTGTGTTTTGTGATTCCTTTCCGAGTTTGCAATGGAGGTGGGTCACAAAGGCCACATGTATGGAGGGTATGCAGGGTAGTTTATGGGTGCGAGAGGTTTGCTTGGGCGGGAGATAACTAAATATTCAAATTTTGATTTTTTTTATATTATGTATTTTTTATATTATGTAATGTTTGTTATTTTAAGTATTTTGTTAATTATATATATGTGTGTTATTTCTAATATAATGCAACAAATAAAAAATAAAAATATATATATGTAATACACTAAATAAAGATTTATCAATAAAAATATATATATCAAATATATTTATATAAATAAGAAAAGATAAAAAAAATTCAATACTCATGATCATCATCATCGTTGATGTAGGGACTTGATAGATATAATTTTTTTTTTTAATTCAAGACTACATAACTCAAATCTACTTACTAGCTAAATCAATCCACTAGGAAATATCATACATAAATGTACCGCCAAAGTATTATTCATAATTTGTTGTTTCTATTTACATTAATTACTATGTTGTCTCCTAATGTTTACTTCACGTATTTATATAGTCCTCTGCACCAACATTTTATCTATAAAATTAATCCAATAACTTTGGCCACATAATGTACATTGTTACACATGACTTTATTCATTAAATTAGTTAATAATGAATAAGACATCAATACTTTTCTCTAGTCCACGTACTAACCATAAATCATAATTATAAGAGTATATTATTCCTTAACTTGATTATAACTATCACATTCAAACATATATGTATAATTCACCCATTTATTAACCACTAGAGACACATTTACAATTATGTTTCGCTCTATGATTTAATCACATTTAATGCATCAAAATATAATTATTATTTTAACCCTATGTCAATTATTAATGACACATTTACATTTATAAAACTTCTCCATGCTTTAAACACATCTATCATATTAAAATATATGTACCTCTATTTAATCTTGTATCGACTACCAGTTATATATTTACACGCATAGATTCTACTCCATAATTTAATTGCAATTAACACATTTTCGCACAGATATAAATACAAAATATAGAGTACCAATCTATTCATGTATCGCTATGATTTCCAATCACAATCTCATCTATAAATCCTTGATGGCATATAATTGAGCCTATGCCACATAATGTATATAATTTAATATTTTAATTTTAAGGAAAAGACTTTATTCAATGATATAGTTCGTTGAAAAGAGTGGGTTGAACTGAAGTCGTAACCTGGTAACCATATGCAATAAAACTTGCATTAGAACAACCGTGGATACAACGATAGATGTCGTGGTCTTGGTACCGGTGTCAACCGACAGTAGCAACTCAACATTCATGAAGCGGAGAGTTATGCGATACTTCACTGCACAGAGTCGTAATCATCATGGTGTATGAAGATCGCTTCGACCGACTGCGATTATCATTACAATGGTTATCTCACAAACAGGGCAAGGTTTAGATTGTACGACTGAGATCATATGAGTGTCAACCAAGAATGAACACTTCTCTCCTATCAGAAAATAGTATTACCGTGGGAATTGGAACGTCAGGGAAGTAAAGATAATGCGACCATGGGTTCGGTCTTCCCATTATATAAAAAGAAATAGATAGATCGATACAAACGAGAAATATGTGACTCGGGTCTTCTTTGATCTGGATATATAATGATATAAATGAATAATCAGATTGATGCAATCGTGTGGTATTGTTAAAGTGGATACGGTCTTCTTCAATCCAGAATCAAATGAGAAACAAGGATTCGTAGAGAAACGCAAGCAAAGATGTTGCTAATAGAGATCGGTCCCCATTCGATCTAGAACCAAATGAGATACAAGAAATAGATAATGCAATAGAGATATAGAGAGTAGGGATCGGTTCTCTCTTCGATCTGGAACCAAATGAGTTACATGAAATAAGCAGAGATCGCAACAGAGGTGTTTCTATTATAGATTGGGTCTCCCTTTGATTTGGAACCAAATGAGATACACAAAAATATGCAGAGACACGCAAATAGAGATCTTACTAATGGGGATCAAGTATCCCTTCGATTTTGGATCAATGAGATAGACGAAATTATGAAGATAATCACAAACAGAGATCTGGCTAATGGAGATCGAGTCTCCCTTCGATATGGGATCAAATGAGATACACGAAAATATGTAGAGAATCGCAAACATAGATCTAACTAATGGATATTGGTCTCCCTTCGATCTGGTGTCAAATGAGATACACGAAAAATATGCAGAGAAAATGTAAACATAGATCTTACTAATGGACATCGGTCTCCCTTCAATCTGGGGTCAATGAGATACACAAATTATGCAGAGGAGACGCTGGATAATGGATATCGGTCTCCCTTCGATCTGGGGTCAAATGAGATACACGAAATATGCAGAGAAAAACACAAACAAAGATATTACAAATGGAGATCGGGTCTCCCTTCGATTTGAACCGATGAGATACAAAGAAAACGCAACATAAATCATATAGATGGAGATCAAGTCTCCATTTGATCTGGGATCAAATGAGACACATGAATATGCATAGAAAACACAAACATAGATATTACAAATGGAGATCAGGTCTCCCTTCGATCTGAACCAATGAGATACAAAGAAATGTGAAGAGTGATGCAAACAGAGATATGGAAATGGGGATTTTGTTTATTATATTGATAGGAATATAATATGGGAGCAATAACACCATAGGGATCGGCTCTTTTATTTCATATGTAAATCGATCACGTTCAGAGATAGTAAAAACAATATAGAACGGCATTCTTCTTATCAAGGGGATCTAGGTATCCACAACTCATTTTCTATCGATGACTAAAATTCATTCATCCACATTTGTATTTCTATATGATCATTTTCCTTCATATTTAAATTACACAATACAAATACTATTACTTAATCAAATACCGAACCTGTTTTAGAAGATTGAGGGTGAATCCACTCGTCGAGAAGTTATAGTAGATGTCGTTGTCACCACAATCCAATGTCTGAATGTCAATATCCAACTGACCACTCAGTTGACCTCCCTACCAATTCCAGGAATAATTCTCTTCTTCCCGAACCCCCGAGCAATGGGATCGTAGAGATCACACACATAAACCAAGGATCCAGAAGTGAGTTTCCCCCTCACCAAGAACCTTTTCCAAACTCACAATAGAAACAAATCAATGTCTTGTTAGCATTACAGTAACCATCCAGCCATAGGGTGTCCTTCCCTTTCCTGTTTCCTTCCTTAAATAGGAAAATTATCTGGGACAGATATCGCTTCATGCAAAAATTCCTAATTCTCTAATTATTTAAATACAATTAGCTCACCCAGCCATGTGTCTAATTCCTAAGAGAGTGCACCTACATTCCTAGGTTTACTCAAGTCTGTCCCCCCTGATGATCTAATCTAAGTTTCTATTTTTGTGGGTGCAAGCGGAGTTGGCTATATGCTAATGTTTAGTATACCATTTGCTCCTAAAACAAATATTCTCCATTATTTTAATTACTAATATTCATTTCATGTGCAAATAGCCTAAATGCAAACTTACATGTTTCATGCATAAAATTCATCAATTATTTTCATCTTGGGTCTAGGTATCACATTGTTGGATCCATTCAACCATCATTTTCTTTTATCATCAAGGTACCACATCGTCGGGTCCTTTCATCAATGCTTTCTTGTTTCATCTGATTTGCGGGAACTTCATGTAGTGATTTAGGATTTGTTACCTTCAATCATCTGTCTACACTCTATTGGGGAATAATGGCGCTAAGGAGTAAGTCCGTTCTTACTACGCACCCCTCAACCTCATACCTAACCAATTCCTTCATGGTCCACTTCGTACGACTTCACGCTTCCCCGAGTAAGCGGATAAGGGAATTTTAACTCATGCGTGGAATCCGTAGGAAGTCGGCACCGTCGTCATTCTTCCCTATGTGATTTATTCGTACTCTATGACCCATTTATTTCCTTTGTGAGTTAGTTGGTTATGATATTTACCTGCTTCTGCACATATTCTCAAAGTACCCATCAGTAGTACTTCTCATCATAACTCATCAATATACATCACGTAAATCAATTCGTAATCATAATCATGTTTTGTGACTCTGCTAATCATTAAGCAATACATGCAATTCGTTCATTCACATCATATATTTCATAAAATAGCTAATCGCTAAGCAGAGCATGCATTTATTCATCAATTTAAGTAAAGTATCCATTTATACAAGTGTCATTCATTTCATTGTTTTCATTTATCAATTTTTCATCATGCACATCATCATGTGTTTCTCAAGTATTCAAAGGACCATTTTATTAAATTTTTATTCATTCGGGTCACTTGACAAGTGCCCTCGAAGTCCACAATCAGTCTAGGGGCATTATGGTTTACATGATGATGATCATCATTGTCACCATCATGAACATTATCATCGTCCACATTATCATTGTGATCATTAGCAAAATCCTCATCATCATCGTCACTATCCTCATCATCATCATCGTCGACATCATGATGATCGTCATTGTCACCATCATCAACAACAATGTCATTGTCATAATTAGCATCATCATCATCATATCCCTCCCCATCATCATGATGATGTTTGTCATTGTCCTCCTCCTCATCATTCTCGAAAACATCAAAGTCATCATTAATAAAATCATCATCATCATCACCATCCTCATGATCATCATCATCATCGACATGATGATGATCATCATTGTTGTCGTAATGAACATCAACATCATCCACAATACCATATTAATCATAAACATCATCATCATCATCGTCATCCTCCTCCTCCTCCTCCTCATCGTCATCATGGAAATAGTCATTGTCATCATTATCAACAACGCCATCATCATCATTGGCAACATCATCATCATCAACGCCATCCCCATCATCATCATGTTGGTCATCATGATGTTCGTCACTGTCCTCCTCCTCCTCATCATCAATATCATTCTCAACAACATCAAATTCATCATCAATAATATTTTCATTTAGGTCTTATGGGCTATATGTCAGCCCCTAGGTCATGACACATGGTCTAAATAGGGAAACTTTGCTTTGCAAGTTTAACATGGTGGAAATTTCAATATTTGGCATACTATAAATATTTATAAGAAATATGGGCATGATACAAGGCCAAAACCAAATATATTGGGTCATAAAATTTACATTTATGGCTAATGGGACATATATGACCCCCGAACCATCACAAATTCCTTGAATTGGGAATATTGGAGTTGTTGGTTCAGTATGTTGGTCATTTCAATGTTCGACACACTGATGATGTTTCTTGAATATATGGGAATGATATGAGGGAAAGACCCATAATATTATGCCATAAAAAATGTCCTTTTGTCTTCTAGGCCTTGGGTGGGTTTCTAGGGAATTCTTTGTCCCCTTTATTTTGAACTTCCCTTAGATTGACATTGAACCAGTGGATTGGGAATATGCCTTTCCCATTTGACTAATGCATGAACTAACCTTTTATTCAAAAGGATAATGGTTACCAATGAGATGTGTGGACTAGGTGTGTCTCATATTTGTGTTGCTTATATGCATGATTTGTGTTAGTTAGGCACATTACTTATGTGCATCAATAAGGTGCACAGGTTAGTTGCATCACTTAAATTCAGTGTGTGAGTTATGTATTTATATTTTTTGTGATTATGTCATCTCTCTAACTAAACAATCCTCTTGGAACTGGTGATGTGATATGAATGCCTACAATATGAGTCACATGGGTAAGAAGATGTATTATTTGTATCCATGCATAAGGTTAGGTTTTAAAAGAGTTAGGGTTAGTGGGTTAGTTGTTATAATGGGACATTAATCGTTAGTTATGGGTTAATATGTTAGCGTTTTAGGATACTAGTGGATTCATGGAATTATATGGTTAGGGGAACATTAACCCATTAAATCTTAATCACTTAGAACCTAACTGATTTGATTAACAAATGCTAACCTTTTACTTGAAAGGAGAATGCTCGCCAATGAGATGCATGGATAGGTGTATATGCGCGTGTGTTTACAATTTTACTGTCACTTATGTTTTTGAATGTCAGTTAGGTTCATAATTTCCCCAAACCACCACGCAAGTATGACATTGGGAATCTTTAACATATGAGTGGGATATCTTTAACTATTGGTCACCCGCTACATATGTGCTTGATTCTCCAAAAGTACTCCTCAACACTCATTACAATATAGCAGTTTGCATAACACTATACATGTA
Source organism: Larix kaempferi (assembly GCA_027924585.1). Lineage (NCBI taxonomy): Eukaryota > Viridiplantae > Streptophyta > Pinopsida > Pinales > Pinaceae > Larix > Larix kaempferi. The sequence continues at coordinate 16,727,663 of BSBM01000435.1, forward strand.
AAGAGGAAAATCGTAGAGAATTGTAGGCACTCTTAATTTGACATGACTCCCATTTGAAGGCTGCAGTTTATCATCCAAATATGATAACTCAGGTGGCTGCAAGTTCCAGTAGTGTCCCAATAATAGTAAAATATATACCATAATAATTTGGAATATGTCAGCAGAATGAAGCAAGAATAAGTAAAAGTATGCCAATATAGTATGTGGCATAACATTGACTAAGATAAAACAGGATTTGTGTGGTTATATTGGAACCCCTCTTAGTTTCCTCAAGGTTGCACTTGTGCTTAGGGAATTAATCACTTCAATGAAAGTTTTAGTAATAGAAGGTACATGTTGGATATCATGGTTCCAAGCATGAAATGGTGGAGTTGTTCAAGGTCCAGTGGATGAAGAGTGATGAGTCAAGAAAAATTACAGGCAAGTGAATTACCTTAGTAGTGTGACATATTGTGACATCCATCCATAAAGGTTTGTTGTTGGTTGTGTTTGATTCCTTGAGAGACATTAGATAGATTGGCTTCCCAGAATTGGCATTTGTTTATTTACCCTAATTCACTTTCTTATATTAATTAGTATACCATCATTGCTAATGTTTCCAACCTCAAATTCTAGTTTGGAACACTTCACACAGTGTCAATTATGTTATTTATGGTTAATATTACTTCCACTAGTTGCCTTGCATCCACCCTTGGTATATTTCACAAACTTGTCAAGCAAAATGACTCTAATTCAACTTGTTTCTAAATTTGCTCAAGCATAAAAGTATGTGAGATAATTGGGAACTTTGACTCAACCAAGAAAAAAGACCCAACTACCTTCTCTATAGCATGGTTATTTTCCATATATGTGGGAGAGTCTTGAGCTAGGGGGAATGAACATATGTGGGAACTCAACTCATTGTCCATGGATCTACCCTCTAATACTCAAGAATATGCCTAAGATGTAGCTTGAGTTTCCTTTTGATATTTCACTTGGATTCAAAAGTAATATTGGAACAACTCATAGATCCGTCATACTTGGTGAACTTATTGAAATGAACATTCGTAAAAATCCATCCATTTAATATCTTTCAAATTATAAGTAAATTCTCTATTCTAACAATCTACCATGTTGCATGTAACTCCACTACCCATGGGAACTTACAATCAAGGAGATGTTACCTTCTATGTTATGAGCACATGGAGGAATGGACAACACATGATTGAGTACCATTCCCACACTCATTTAGAATAGGGACAAAACAAGAACAAATGTTCCACTTCTTTGTGCAATAAAGAGAATTTGGGTTGGGAGACTCCAAGGTACTTCAATATATGATTGTTTATAAGGCTTCCCATAATCACTTACTAAGAAAACATTTTTTGGGGGCTCAATAAAATCCCACCATGCATTAGAGTTGAAACAACTAGGTAGTTTTATTAGCCCATCCTTTATATTTGTTTTAAACAATGTTGATTATGGGCATGGGGTTTAGCCACTAATATTAATCAACTGGATTATACTTGTGAAATAATTTTGAACAGTTATACCTTCAATATTTATATCATGTAGTAGGATCAAGCATCGACCCCCCTTGAGAAAGGTCATCATTAACTAACTCTTTTACTAGTTCATTGATAGGCTTGCATGGATTTCTTAGATGAAATTTCTTAGAGTAAGATTGTGGGTCAGTGGATTCCCAATTCACCCATTTGAAAGTATGCTTGCATATCTCGTCTTTTTATGTCTTGAACATTGTTGAAATGCAATGTAAATTTTCATTTTCTTTACATGGCCTCAAACCTATACCTTTTATTATTGTAGAATGGTTCCATTATTATTCCTATATGGATTTTAAACTAAATGCCTAAATGGAATTGATTTTGAATTTTTTACTAATCTATGAGAGAGTTGTTGACTCTTCTATTTGGATGTAGGAAGTGTTATATTTATCCAAGTTCCCTTCTTATGTTCCTATAATAGTTGATAAAAATTGTAGCAAGAATAGGATGGAAAAGGCACATAAAAAATTGTGATGTGATATTTTGATGCTATTGTTTTGTCCAAATGATACCACAAGGAAATTGGGTGCTATGAACATTCATCCCTTTAGACTAGTGATGGGATTTTGAACTTACTTAAGCAATGCATGAAAATGATGTTTTTTGTGTAATCATGGATAGTGAATGCAAGATTGTTGTCTATCTTCCCCACGATGTTTCTTTACAAAAGATAATCCTATCTTGCAAGTTGATTAGCCACATTAGGAAAAGGTTGGTGTTAGAAGATGGATCTTGTAAAATATCTTTGCAATGGTAAAATGTCACTGAAAAGGACCTTTATATGTCTAAACTATTAATGTTTGAAATCAAAGTCTCAAGAAAGCAATGTCCAGAAAAGTTGCAACATTGTGCCGATTGTGCATGTTGCTTGTATGTTGATGTGGTGATGTGTATTGTGCAAATTTTTTCACGGTGCTTATGTGGCAGTGCTATTGCTAACTATCTGTTAACATGGCACAAATGCTCACTAGACAAAGGACATGGTAGCACTGTCGAGATTTGACTTGATGATGTTAGAATTTGGCCATGCTCGTAATATTAAACACATTAAGAACTAAATCACAATAGACATCAAATAAGAAAAACCATATGTATATTATACAAAGTCTCGAAGGAAAAAACTCCATTAATAATTAATCATGTAGACTACATTGTCGTCGTCATCATCATCCTTATCCTCGTTATTATCATCATATACATCAACATCAATGTCTAACACAACCCTCCCAAATCTAACCCTCAACTCCAATAACCAATAGCCTCTATCCCATCAATTAAGTAACTCATATGTTAAACTAGGCTCAATTCTAAGAGCAAAACTGGATGCTATTTTGGGAGCAAATTTAGGCGCAAAAAAATACGCAATACTAAGAGATAAAACATGGTGGTATTTTAGGATCAAAACTAGATGCTATACTAGACGTTATTGTAAACGTAAAACTTGGTGCTAAACCTATAGACAATTGGGAAGCTCAATTAGGCACTAAACATGGTGCTAATTTTTGCTTAAACCTTGGCACAACTTAGGGAGCTAAAATAGGTGCAATTCTTGGCTTAAATAGTGGTGCAATTCCTAGTGCAAAAGAGGAAGCTAAACTTGGTGCTACCGCTGGAGCTATGGAGGACGTTATTTCTAGTGCAAAAAGAAGAAGAACTAGGCGCTATTGAGGGCGCTATGCATGGCGCTAAAGTGGACGATAAATTGGACGTTAAAGTGGATGCTAACATGGACGATAATTATGTCCTCTTTAGCGCCTAATTTCAAAAAGGGACTCAAAAAAATCCAAGAAAAGCGCCATCTTGTGAAATAGCGCCGACTTTGCCTAGAAAATGAAGAAAAAAACACTAAAAGTGCTAGTGGACGCCAAAAAAGGAGCTAAAAGGGAATCTATTCATAGGGTTTTGTCGTAGTGATGGAAAGCACTCTTGCTCTGAGTTATAATTTCACTATACATCTGATCACTTCAACTTATGGACAATGCTTGCATATAAGTTTCCTCTGGCATAAGACCTCTATGATTGATTTCATGGTTTCTAAAAAAATTGAACAAGCTCCACAATCCTAAGATTTTCCTTCTCCTACACACCAAGAAGTCACCTGAAATTAATTTTATTTCTTGCATTACAAATCAACATCATGCCACGCATACAGGCTCATGACATGCCACATTGAGCAAATCTAGTTAGTCCCAATGAATCTATGTAGATCAATCCAACCTCTTCCATCCACCATGAGCTCTTACCTAGATTTATGCTTTGATTTGTTGTGGGCTTACTCTAATCCATGAAAACACAACAACATCTCACATTATCTTGCAGAAAAATATTCTTTGAGGTTACCCTAATCTTGACATAAAATGCATTTTGTTAGCAGGTCCAACCATCCTCATTGAGAAAATGGCCAATATATCCAAAACAAACAATTCTTCCAATGACTGCATAATATTTCATACCTTCTTTAAATAGATCACTAGGTTGATGTTAATCAACCCCATTCTCATGCAAGAGAAATGAATCTATCTTATAATAGCACTGGTCCATGTGTTGGTACAAAATGCTCCTAAATCAAGTTGATCTAGCACACTAGTGGATCCACCCACCATTAAACTATAGACCACACCAATTCCAGGAATAGGTTTGGTAGCCTTCAACAACTCAATCAACACATCATTGGATAGATAGAAATATTCATGGAATTCACAACCAATTCCTCATCTAAGAGAGCAACAAACCCATTGTGATTTGCAACTTCATGCAATCGCAATCCTAACATGAACTCCAACTACATCGATCCACATTTTGTGGTTTCAAGTCGACAACATCTCATAATATTCCACAAAATATAAAGTATTTGTATAACTTGATTTACAGGGCCTTGGCTTTCAAAGAGCACTCTCCTACATAGAGGGATGCCCTCTTGGCACCTGATGAGAGCTTCGCTGTAGATTTTCACACAACAATGGTGAGTGATCGTTCATCTCTACGTGAGAACAATGTGGCACTATCCTCCATGATGTGTGGCCTCTCCTGTCGAAAACTATTGTACAAATTTCCTCTCCACCAGATCTTATTCTCAACAATGAACAATAGTTAGAAAGAGGACACTTCTCCACATCCAAAGAGGAAAATATATTATCCATTGCAAATCTGCCTTCATCAACATATATATGCTTGATTAGAGATGTCTTACAGAAAATACAAATCGACAAACAATGTTGGTTATCAATTCAAGGCCATTGTCCAACCACATCAACATCGAATGTGGCACATATGCAAGAGATCTATATTCACTTCCTTCACTTAGACACAAATCAATGCTTGAGTCTTCATACAAAAACATCGTATGGCGACAAATCCCTGGATACTCATCCACTCAAGTAGCATCAAGATATTTTTCATTAGTGTGATCCAAGAATGGACTGCGAACATTCAATACACCATGTAGGTCAATCTTCAAGAACCAAAGGTATTTACATAGACACATAGCAATCTCTTAATACTAATATTCAATTTTGATCATAGATCTAACATAATCTAGTCAAATCTACACCAAATCTTTCCACACTCTACCATGTAGATCTAAACTTCTCCATAACAAACCTACCTTTGCCACCAATAAATATAATGTGCACTTGACCGTGGAAATCCATGCACAAGCCACATGCTTCAAGCTCACTCTCACTTTCAAGTCTTGTTATGTTTGTCATTTTCTTACAACAAGTTTTCCATATACATAAGTTCCCACTCAAACCAAGACTAGATCAAAATACTTTGTCCCTAACACCTTGGATTCGAGATGATTAGCTTATGATACCAAATCTAAGGAAATCCAGGTGCAAAATAAGTTTCATTCACTAATCCATGAGAGATGAAAGTGCAAAAAGAAATAGCAAACCATTAAAAAACTTGATTTCCTAAGGAAAACCCTTTCATGAAGAAACTCCCCATTTCAAAGCAAGCTTAATGTACTCTTAGCAACCCAGTTATAATACACTTTCAGAGTTATTCTCTTAAGAGGACTAATCTTCAATGATCTCCTTCTTGCTTGGATCTCTACACCAAATTAGGCCTACACTGTGTATTATCATTGACCACCAAAGCCTAGATGGGTCAATAGGTGAATTCTTAAAGCCTATTCCATAAGGCTCATTTGCAATGGAGTATATCAAACTTCTTAAAGCCTATTCCATAAGGCTCATTTGCAATGGAGTATATCAAACCATTAAATAAACTTTGTGGAAAAATACTATTGATTACCCAATACCATAAGGTGGTAAACCGTGAATCAAAATAATCTTAATTACTCTATAACTAAATCAAAATTAATCAACAAAATATATATACAAAATTCCAAGATACCTAAATTTTAATTATGATATAGCTCTAATTATAAAATAAAATTGATTCAATTTAAAAATTTACATTAAATCTTTAACTTACCTTATCTCCTTTCCTCCCATCAGATTTGGATTATGTGTTGGACTATGAAGTTGTTCACGGCCCCCTCTTATCCATGTGATTTCCCTATATGCAGGCGTGTTTATTGAAATTATTATTTGTTGGATTTAATGCTATTTGTTGTAAAGAGAGGATAATTCCGAGATACCTAAATTTTAATTATGATATAGCTCTAATTATAAAATAAAATTAATTCAATTTAAAAATTTACATTAAATCTTTAACTTACCTTATCTCCTTTCTTCCCATTGGGTTTGGATTATGTGTTGTACTATGAAGTTGTTCATGGCCCCTCTTATCCATGTGATTTCCCTATATGCAGGCGTGTTTATTGAAATTACTATTTGTTGGATTTAATGCTATTTGTTGTAAAGAGAGGATGTTTAATTTTTTTAATATAAACTTTTTTAAAATTTAGAATTTGATGATTATTTATTTTAACTATTTAAAAAAATACTTTTTACTAAATTCACTTCAATGTGATAGTTAAAAAACAAAAATAATAGTTCAAAGCACTTTTCTAACTTTAATCATTTTTACATGAGTTGTGGTTTTGGTATGATGTGAATTCACTTCAATATCATAATAAAAAAAGAAAAAAACACAATTAAAAGCACTTTAATCAGATTAATGGTAAAATGAAAGTGTTGAAAACATTAAAAAGAGAAGCTCAATTATTTCAAAGAAAGTGAGATTGATAGGTCAGTACAATGTGAAAAAAATAATGACATGAAGTAAGTTGAAGGATGACTAAGCATGGCAAACCTTATTACAAAATATGAAGCAAATTGAAGTATGATTAAACAAACTTTTGGGAAAACTTTATTAGAAGACATGAAGCAAGCTAAAGGATGATTAAGTACATTTTTGGCAAAGTTCATTACATTACAAGATATGTATTATTTGTGTTTCCCAATGAAATTCATAAATATTCTATTTTATCCTTAAAGCAAGTTGAAGTATGATTAAACAAGCTTTTGGGCAAACTTTATTAACAGACATGAAGTTCATAAATATTCTATTTTATCCTTAAAGCAAGTTGAAGTATGATTAAACAAACTTTTGGGCAAACTTTATTAACAGACATGAAGTTCATAAATATTCTATTTTATCCTTAAAGCAAGTTAAAGTATGATAAAACAAACTTTATTACCCGACATGACGCAAGCTAAAGGATGACTAAGACACTTTTGGCAAAGTTCATTACAAGATATGTATTATTTTTGTTTCCCAATGAAATTCACAAATATTCTATTTTATCCTTACTTGGTGGAAATTAACCCTTTTCATTTCACATGAAGAACAGTGCATGGTGATGTATCCTTCTTTGGTGGAAATTAACCCTTTTCATTTCACATGAAGAGTGCATGATGATGTAGAGAAACTGGAGATGAAAGCAATATAGAGGGATATGATAGACATTAATATCTTTTAGAATTTGTTTTATAATCTAAAATGTATAATGAAAATGCTTTAGAGTATATTTGTCTATATGTTGAAATTATAAATAAAAAAAGGTTAAAAAAATATGTAAGAGGCAAGGGGTTGAGTGCGTAAAGAATGATTAATGGAAGTGGTGAATGGTAATTATGGGGCATTATTAAATATAAGTTCTAAAAAGGATTATGAAGCAATAAACAATGGTGAGCAAGTATGGAAATAAAGAACATTACATGCAATATTATCATAGACAACAACTTTGCTTCCATAGCACTAGATACAATAACTTCATTGTTGAGGCTCTTGTGTAAGTGGTCTTTGGATATGAACATGTCAAATTTAAAGAACTTTGAAGTGTATGAGTGAAGTTGAGAATAATTGTTGAATATTTCTTATAGTATGTGATATCAATGTGGAAACAAGTTGAATTCTTTAGGGATTTTAGTGTGTCCTTGGGAGAGTGGGTAGGAGAGGAGAAAGCATCTAATATAATGTGAGAAGACATATTCTTGTACTATATATAGAACCCAACAAATTTGAAACTTCATAACGTAAGACACCATTCTCATTTATATTTTAGCATTTCCTTCAAATCGTAATTGGATTTTACAAAATATTCCAATAATTCTTTCAAATCTATAATATTTAACAACTCCACCCCAATTCATGAAGGATCTAAACAAAAAAAATTAAATGAATTATATGAAATCATATTCAAAAATCTTAAATTCCATTAGTAAATGAAACAAAAAAAACACAAGAAAAAGATTAAAGTCCTTTGCTGCCATGTTTACTCATGAGATGAATAAACCAATTCAAAAAACTAGTGGGGACTTGAAATTTACATATTTTATTTAATAGTAGAGACTTTTTTATTCTCTCAAATATACATCCCAGGGAAAACCTACCAAGCAATTTCTCTCATTCCAAGTATAGTGCTTAATATTCCTTGTGAAATGAAGAGAAACATGATTATCATGAACCGCTATAATATGTCAGTGCTTCTCTATTTATGAATGTATCAATATGTGGTGCAATGTCAAAGGAGGCGACATAGATTTGTCGGGATGAGATACTCTTTTTCGTTTCTGCATTTTGTGGCTATAGTTTATATTTTGAATATATAAGTATCAAATAACCCAAGGTTTTAAGTTTGAATATTCAAGTATCGAATAAGTGAATAACCCAGGGTTTTAAGTTGGACCGCTTGAATTTATGAGATAATCTCATCTTTCCAATTTTGTTTAAGACATACAAATCAGGGCACCTAACTTCTATTGCGTTTTTATGTGTGATAAGCACTTGATCTAGTGTACTTGTATGGTATTTTTAATATCGTCCTTGAATGCTTTAAACAACTTTGTCTCTTTTGATAAATATAGCTTCAATGACAAGGAAAATTTATTTGAGAAAGGAAATTGGAGTTGGAGCTTTTTGTAAAAGTTATGGTGGTCATTAAAGAAATGGAGCACGCCTTCCTCATTTTTGTAAAAGAAGTGGATCTGTTGTTAGACATATACTGCAACAATTAGAGAAGATGAATATTGTTGAGATAGATCCCAATGGGTGAGTACTTTTGACTGCATTCTTTATGTGATTGGTAAATAAGCATATCTCATGGCTTTCATATTCTATCCAAATTAGAGGATTGTATTGTTCCAAATCAACCATACGATGAGTAGAATCCCCATAGTTGGATTTTCTTATTTTACAATTATATCGAACTTAGGAATGAAATTTGTACATCGAAATTTTTGGCAAATATTTCATGGTATTAATGATTTGCATATTGTAATGATGGTTGTTAGAGTGATTTTGTCATAGGATTACTATATGCTGCAATTGGTTGATATCTTTTGATGTATACTCTACTCTATTTTTCCATCTGCACAGTTGAACAATTGGACAAAGGGTTATGTACTATTTGGTTATGTATTGTTTGTGATGGAAACAATGGCTACCTGAATATGCTCCACAATTACAGAATAAAGTGGACACCCTTCTCATACTCCTATAGAGAATCTAGTCACCTACACAAGAAAATGTATTGTAGTTAGAGACATTGCAAAGATAGGATAATTACCAGATCTACACCTTTGTACATTTTTAGGCTAAATCCATGTCTATTTATGATGGTTTATTGAGATTTTGTTGTTCTCAACAGTCATATGTTATTGTCCTTTGTACTTTATTGCACCTAAATTTGGTTCTTTGAACTTTGGTTTATATTTTGGCTCATGTTACTATACTCATATTTATGTGGAAGTATTACTTTAAAAGTCTGTAGTAATTTGTCTAAAGTCAAGCCTGAAAGAAAATTTTCAACCATCTTTTCTGTGATGGTTTCCTTGGAAATTTTTGGTGGCCTCTTCGATGTCCATTTTTATTATTATAATAATTAGAATTTTTTTTTGTAGTCGTCACACAAGAATTTCCACATCAAGGAGAACCTGGCTAAGAACCTGGCTAAGAAGCTGAGGCAAAACGAACCTATTCCTCATTGGATCGGGATGATAACTAACAATACCATCAGGTAAGTTGTTTTTTCCCTAATTTGTAATTAATGGTTATTTGGATTTTTCTGATTTCAGATCTTGTTTGTACTCCATGCTTTATTTTTGGCTAATTTTAAAATGTTATTTCACTGTAGGTACAATGCTAAGAGAAGGCATTGGCATAGAACACAAATTGGTCTGTAGGCGGGAACATTATATGTTATTTGAGTTTTATTTGGAACAAATGTATCTGGATACTGTAGAAGATATTTTTGTATTTTGGTTGTCAAGAGTGCCATTTTAAAGTTTTTGGCACAAATTTTATTGCATGGATTACATATTTTGATTGGATTATATAAAGCTCAGGAGAAGATTATGATTCCCCTTTAATTCTTTTTTATTGTTGTATGATATTTTGCTCAACATGTTCATGGTCATTTTGAAAGCTAAATAAATAGGGCTAAATTACCATGATTATATTCCATTCCATGTTACACCGATACTCCATGGATTGTATTATATCCAATTATCAATCTCTTAATATGACTGGAGACAATATTTTATTTGTTCTTTTACTCTGTCTTCATGCTAGTCTTGGTAAAATCTAGATGAATTCAGCGTGTTTAAGTTTCATTATTCTGATTTTCAATTCAAACAGATATCTCCCAGACATAAATTATGCCTTTGACATAAAAAACTGTTGAATAAAACTGTAAACTGTATGTTTGAAATTTGTCCTTTGTAGTAGATATTTTGTAATTTCCTTACATTTTTTCAAAACTCTAAAAATATTTATCTTGATTGTTGGTTGTCTTCAATTGTTTATGTTGAGGAGAACAATATTTTGCGCATTATAAATGATTCTCACTATCTGTATGGAATTACAAATTTCAGCTTGTTGAACTTTTCAATATGATAACTTTATGATCATACTGCATGTTCCTTTTTATGGGGAATATCAACTTTTTTTTAACTGTTCATAAATAAGTTTGATGATTATCATGTTTTCTTGTAAAACCTTGATCTTCGAATTCCTAACTGTTACAAACATTTTTCAATAAATGATCGTAAGTGGATTCAGACCCATACCATTGTGGACAACATGAACCCTAAATGGAATGAGCAATGTAATTGGAAGCTTTATGATCGTTGCGTGGTCTTCGTATCCATCTTGTTTGGAGTTATGGCTAAAGTATAAAAATTATTTATCTAGTTTTGTCCTTGAGATTTAATTCTTGACATTAGACTATTTATAATATTCATAGTAAAAAAAAAATTCAGTCTACATTCTTCTTTCTATGACTACCGTCTTATAGCAAGAGTTATTAGCAATGTTGGGGACATTGCTACCTCATGGCTTTTGTTTTTAATGTTTATATATACATAAATAATAATTATTATTTATGTATGTGGTTAATTATTAAAATTTTGTGTTTACATAGTTCATCATGATTTTTTCAACAATATTGTAGAGTCACTAAGAGTTTACAGATTTTCATTATTTATTTATTAAATTTTACATAAATTATTATTTAATAAATCATTTAAATTTTTAATTTGTATATAATTATTCATATTACCAAATTTTTATTTTTATTTTATTTTTTAAATACAATTTTATTAAAAAAATTATTTACACGAATTTAATTTTTAAGTAAAATTTTATTAAAAACATTTTTTAAAGTTCTAATTAATTATTAAAGTTAATAAAAATCTACTACGACCTTCATTTTATGTTCTCTTGGTTGATCCTAATTATGCTAAAACTAAAAATTATTAGCTACTAGTATTTTCTTTGAAGTCCTTTTCCAAAGCTCTTACTCTTGATTTATTTTAAGTGGTTGACCATTTCTTTGTAAAACATTGTTTTAGATTGGAGCATTTCTTCCTCAAATATTGATTTATGTATGTTAAATAATCTGATTTAGATTTGAGCATTTCTTTCTAAATTATTGATTTTTGTTAATTAATTGGCCATTTCTTCATAAAATTTGGGTTTAAATCTTATCAATATTACTAATAATACCATATATTTACATTGGAGAATGATTAGTGTGGCATTTTAACACAAACACTAATGTTTATAACAACACTTTCGAACCACCCAATGGAGGGGCACTTGTTTTAAGTAAAATAGGAAGTTATACGTTCAAATTAGAGAGGTAGCAATTAAATTGTTATTAAGTAAAATATGGAGTTATACATTCAAATTAGAGAGGTAGAAATTAAATTGTTATATATCATTATAGATCCATCTTAAACCCGGATCTATCAAGAGTGAGAGAGATCCAATTTTAGTGGTATAATTTTTTATCTTAAATTTTTTACACATCTAAAAAAAATTTACACCTCTAGAAATTACTTTTTATTTGGTTTTATTTTATTTATTTTTTATGAACCAACATGATTTTACTTTTAATTACTTTTTTACTTTTGACAACATCTCCCCCATACTCGACTATAGAGCACCTCGCTCCTCTTGGTGCAATATAAAAACATTTATCCCATAAACAAAACAATGTTACACTGTGACAATGACAAAGGTGGTATTACAATTCAAGTGGTATTATAACTCTACAAGACTTAGAATAGAGATTAGTATATTTAAGCTCTCAACTTTTGACCACTTTCCACGTAATTTTGGTGAGGATAACACGTCTATCCATTCATAAATAATTAACTAATTACACTAATTGTGGTTGTTCAATATAGCACCTTCGCTGGTCATAGTCTCACTAGGGATGAAGAGTAGAGACGGTTGAAAAACAGGGAACAAAGATTATACCTTATCCAAAATTCAATGTCCTTGATCTCATTGACACGTCACACCACCAATATAAATCCAATCGTACTAAACAAACCCAAATTGCAACGATGGTCGCTAATGTCACCTAGGGATTTTTTCCATTTCTTTGGAGTGGGAAACACAATCAACAAGATCTTATCCAATGGTCATTGGTCTCATTCAAAGTCCTCTTGACCTAATATTAAAATTCATATCAATAAGTTAATCATAAATGAGACATGTGAGTTCACATTGAATCATGGATATATTCTCAGAGGCACACTTAATAAAAATACTCACTTTATTTACCAAAAAAGTACGTTAAGTTATTTACTAATCAAGTATGTGAAGTTAACATTCCAAACGCATTTCCATCTATGTTCATGTTTTTATGGCTTCCATATTATAGCAACAACTATTCTCAACGTCGAGGACATTTCCAGCTCGTGGCTCTTGTTTAAATAGAAATTTGTTGTTTTAAATAATGAGTTAACTTAACATACTCATGCACAATAGTTGTTGGAGAGAATAAGACATGGCACCAAAACATGGAAGTTAAGATGACATATGGAAATGATTACATACTCATGCACAATAGTTCTTGGAGAGAATAAAATGTGGTATTAAAACATGGAAGTTTAAGATCTCATATGGAAATGATTAGTAGATTAGCACAACCACATTTTTAAAAGTGGTTGATATACGTCGATCAGTGTATATCAACCACTTTTTAAAATGTGGTTGTGCTAGTTGACGACCGATGTGCGAGGAAGGATGGTGAATTATTATTATTATTATAAAAATTATTTATAAATTAAAACATAAAAAATAAATAATATAAATAAATAGAAGATATGTATTATCTATTGAATTGAAGATATGTACCATGATTGACACAGGTTTATAATATTTTGTCACTTTTAAATGTTTTTCCATGATTGATATACGTCGATCGATGTATAACAACCACTTTTAAATGTTTGGCCATGGGTGATATACACCGATTGGAAGGATCTTGTTACCATTGGAGATTCAATGTTGGTTATCAAGGAAGCCATGGCTCTAACCAAAGTTCGTCGAAAATCGGTCTCCAATCTCCATCACCTCTTCATATTCTTGGCTAAGGAGTTCAACTCTATTTCCTTCCTTCATGTCTTAAGGCACAATAATCAACATGCTGACACCATGGCCAACATAGGCGCTGGCCTGGAATGTGGTTTGGTGATCAGCAATGGGAAAATTTTTGCCAACAATTGGGTCCCGTAGGCCTCTCCCTCTTGGTCTTCCTTTGTCTCTTATGACCACGCCTTCTAATATCTTCCTCCCGACTTGGGTTTCATCCCACTACCCCTTAATCTATGGCCTCAAATATGTGTGTAATGCTAAGATCCTCTTGGGATTTCCCTACCCCCCTAGATCCTTCCACATGTACTCTCGACACAATCGACAGCCTCTTCTAACTGATACCACATGTCTCGCATGCGGCAATTCATTGCGACCATTCTCCGAGGACATTGCTGCCTATTTCATGCTTGAAGGTGGCATCTCAGGCATTTCTCAATACCCTCTGCACCGTGTGCTGAGATTGTGTCCGTAGGTAAACATGGAAGACGGTAACAATGCTGGTCAGAATCCCCTTGCGCAGCAATGTAGACATTGCAAGAAGCATCTCCAGGATAATTCAGGGGGGAGGGGTTGGAATGAAAAGGTACCTGTATGCTCTTGATGTGGTGCAGGGAAACGGTGGTTCTGAGCAGCAGGCCTCTCGTGGTGGTCCGACGCAGCATGGATTTCGCGGGTTTGATTCTGGAAATGGGAGAAACTGGGCTCCTCTCGACGTGGGGCAGGGACAATGCAACAAGTCTGGGATGCATGTCCTTTGTGGTCATTCAAGCGAGCCTGGAAGCGGCAGGAACTAGCGTCTTATCGATTTGGGACAAGGCCATAACAATTGCGGTTTTGTGAAGTAGTTTGTTCGTGGAAACTCCGGAGAGCTGGGCAGTGGCAGTAATTGGATACACCAGGCCGGATACAGTAGTGGATTCGTGAATTTGGGATCCCCACTAGGACCTGACAGTCCTTCCCCTGGGGTTCTCTTGCATGTTTTGGAGCTGGAAACGCAGGTCCGTTGGCTTAGAGGAGAATACTCTGAGCTGAAAAAAAGACATTTCCCACCTCGCCACCTTTATTCAGATCTCAAACTCTGAAGTCCGAAGTAGTAGCGGTAAGATGAAAGATTATTTTTGTTGATGTATATGTCACTTCGGAATGTATTTCGCATATATGTATATTGTATTCCTATAGAGATGTTATTATTCCTCTATACGGAAGTGTCGTCATTTATATTGTAAGTGTCGTAACTTATACTTGATGGGTTATTAGACCACCTTGTTGGGGTCGGCCCTGTATAAGTCATGTGGGTCAAAGGGTTATTAGACCACCCTATTGGGGGTCGTCCATGTGGGTCAAAGGGTTATTAGACCACCCTAGTGGGGGTCGGCCCAGTCAGCATTATGTTAAGTGGTAAAGTTGAGGCCGACTTAGTTGAGTAAAGGTCAAGTCAAGTTAGTGTATAAATAGAGAGTGTGTCTCTCTCATTTTACACATTCTATTCTCTCACTCACACTTTGGAGAGTGGCGCACTTGTGGAGGAGGAAGCTCTGCTGCTAGGAGAAGACTATCTCTTGTATTCTGGTTGTATCATTGCTCTATCTATCTCTGAGGAATTTATTGGGGTTTTTCACTTTTATGGTTTTCCCCAAGTAAACTCTGTGTCTCTTGTGTGTTTGCATTATTGTGTCCATGATTGATATGCTGTAGATTTGTTGTACATGTTGTTCTCTCAGTTAAGATCCTAGATCAGATTGAAGTAAATTCTGAAAATTTAACATGGTATTAGAGCTAGCCTTAAAGAAGGCATTATATGGCATGTATGACACTTGTTGCACTTACGATGCTAGGGCTTGATATAGCAAAAACCAGTCATCATAGCACTTTCACTATAAATCCATTTTGGAAAAGTTTTCGGATCTGAAACTTTTACAGGTCAAAGATCAGATCCCCATGTACCTTGTGTCCAAAGGACAAACCTCTAATTCGTTGTACTTTGTGATTTATGATCTGTACAATATAGGGTTTCTGCCTCTTCCAGATCTGAGTCAAAATCAGGTGACCTTGGGAAAAAGGTCATAACTTGGGCTAGGAAGCTCCAAATGAAATTTCCTAAAAAGTGACAGGTAGTACACAGACTGTACTATCTCAGGAAACGTTTTTAGGTTCCGAAGTTGAACCAATGACACGTGGCACACCGTACAAGTTCGCTCTCCTGTATTATCCCATAAATAGGTCACGTTGCGACACTTGGCATAACTCTCTCTCAGAGAATCCAATTGAAGTCAGACCTGTTGTATGCATATTATGTTTCTTACCATAATTGATGATATGACTAACCAGAAGAATCGTGAAGGTATAGGTTTGAATAATCACGGGTTTTATGCATATTATATCTCTTATCTTGATTGATGATTCAACTAACCAGAAGAGTCCTATGATCAAATAATAATATGTATGAGTAAAAGAAGACTTCCCTGAAACCTTGAATACTAATGTTTATTATCTGTGAATGATCATGAATATACATGTTTAAGATTATTATGTTTTGATAGTATTAAGATTATACTAATAAATGTGTGATTATGTATGAGACCTCAAGGATAACACAATGATGATACTAATTAGCATGCATAGTGATTAAGGATGGATGTAAGTTCAAGGATAGGTAATCCAGGAAGCAAAGATCAAGAGGGAGCACACTCTAGTTGTTCCTGCAAGAAAGCAAAGGAGCACACTTCAGTAGTTTCTGCAAGGATGCAGATATTCAGAGGGAGTTGACCACTTCTCACATAAGAATGAAGTTGCAGAAAATAAGCAAAGACTGAGAGGGAGTCAACCCAACAAACAAATAAAGATAAGTATTTGAATTGTCATTACTTGCATATTTTATTGTTTAAATAATACTGTTCAATAATGTATATACTGATGTTCCTAGAATTAGGTTATGTATTATGCATATTAGAATAGTTGCATTGATGAACAGTATACTACTAATATGCATGGATAAGTGGCCTATGGCACTGTACAAAATTCCATTGCTACTTATCTAGAATGAAACCTCTTTGCTGATATGTTGGGAGTTGTGCACACTCTTAACAATGTTCTGGTAAAGATTGGAAGGCATCTAGAAAGTTACGGGATATGGATAAATGTTGTATTGAAGCATTGGCTAAGATAATTGCATGGCTGTATGACATATTTCTTTATGTGTAAGAATTTGTTCTGAAAACTATGAGATGTTTTCTAATCATGCAATTTAACTTGTTGTGTAGGAAAGATCGTATGCCATCACCTACAAAAGAAGAACTACAACATTTGTTCAGCAACAAAATTATCTATTGAAGATATTGAAGTTCCCAGGATACGGGAAGAATGCCATGATCCGTCGATCATGAAGAACGATGTTTGGGATGTAGTCCCAAGACCTGAAGGGAAGTTTGTTATGAATTCCATATGGATCTATCAAGATCAAGCATGCTGCAGATGGCAGCATAGAGAAATATAAAAGTGATGAAATAGAAGATACACCAGCTGGATTTCAAGATAGCCTTCTTGAATGGTGTAGTTGAAGAAGAAGTGTATGTGGAGAAGCCACTTGGTTCTGAGACACATGACAGGGAGTCATATATGTGCAGAACTTGGTATGGTAGGATAGACAGCTTTCTATCCATTTTGGGCTTTACCAAGAGTAAAGTGGATTCCAACCTTTACTACAAGGGTGAGGAAGGCAATCCAGTGATACTACTTTTGTATGCGGATAACCTGTTTGTTACAGGTGAAGATAGATTGATTGCCGACACGCAGCGGAAGCTTGCTGCCGAGTTCAAGATGAAGAACTTGGATGATGCACTATTTGTTTTTGGCATGGAGGTGTGGCAGAGTGCAGATGGAATCTTCCTTGGACAAGGGAAGTATGTAGTAGAGATCCTGAAGAGGTTCGGGATGATGGATTGCAAGGCCATGGCCACACCTATGGCATCGAATCTGAAGCTTCTTTGTGATGCTTCATCTGAGACGGTTGATGTCTCTATGTATCGTCAGATGATTGGGTCCTTGATGCACCTGATGAATACGAGACCAGATATTTGCTTTGCAATGAACACATTGAGCCAATTCCTGATGGATCCGAGGAGTGTTCACCTGGTTGCTGTAAACCATGTTCTGAGGTACCTGAAGGGTATAGTGGATTATGGGCTCAAGTATGAAGCGAATCAAAAGTTTAACCTGCAAGGTTATGTTGATTCAGATTGGGCTGGGAGTGCTGCAGATAGGAAGAGCACATCTAGGTGCTGCTTCAGTATGGGATCAGGTGTGATCTCTTGGTTTAACAGGAAGCAATCTTGCGTAGCACTGAGTACAGCTGAGGCAGAGTATGTTGCAGCCTATTCAGCTAGTTGTGAGGCAGTATGGCTACGGAAGCTACTGTCTGAGTTATTTGATCTCCCATTGGATGCTACTGGTATCTTTTGTGATAACCAGAGTTGTGTGAAGCTGTCTGAGAACCCAGTGTTTCATAACAGGTCGAAACACATAGAGATCAAATATCACTATATCAGGGATATGGTGCAGAGAGGAGTTGTGAAGCTCCTGTACATCGCAACGGACGAGCAGATTGCAGATGTGCTGATGAAACCACTAGCCAGAGTGAAGTTCGAGTACTTCAGAGAGAGGCTTGGTGTTCTTCGGATTGATGACACTTCGAGGAAGAAGTGATGGACACATTTGCTGAAGCCATTCGAAGCATGTTGGAAGGAGGATCCTTCACATGGCTATGGATGTAAGCGCTGGATGATGAGCATCAGGATGATGTTCTGGTTTCTGTTTTGTATGATCAGTTGGATCATTTTCATGTATGTATGTATGCATCATGTTGGATGCTGGATATGATCAGTTGGATCATTTATATGTATGTACGTATCATGTTGGATGCTAGATATGATCGGTTGGATCATGTGTATGTATTTTTGTATATGCATTATGTTGGATGCTTGGACCATGTATCTATATATGTATCAGGTGGATACATTGTATGATCAGGTGGATCATGTATGGTGATATGTATCATGTATTTGTATCAGGTGGATACACTGTATGATCAGGTGGATCGTGTATGATGATATGTATCAGGTAGATACTTGGTATATATCAGGTATATGCATTGGATGATCAGGATGATCATGGATGACGAGCTTCAGGATGTTGCTCCAGATGACATGCAGCAGGATGTTGCAGTGATGATGATCAAGATGATCATGTATACATCATGATGATGTATGGTGAGTATCAGGTTGATACTCTATGGCCGTGGATCAGGTTGTGCAGATGAGCATATAATTTGGCCCTTGGAGATTTGCAGATAGTCTTTCGAGGTTTTGCCTATGGCATATAATTTGGCCCTGGGATATCTGGAAAATGCTCTTTCGAGCTTTTGCTCTGGGAGGACATATAATTTGGCCCTGGGAGATCTGCAGATAGTCTTTCAAGGTTTTTCCTATGGCATATAATCTGGCCCTGGGATATCTGGCAGATGCTCTTTTGAGGTTTTGTCCTATGGCATATAATATGTCCCTGGGAGATCCGATAGGTTGGGCTGTGTGCCCGTAATAAGTCCTGGGATGCTCTTGCAAGGTTTTTCCATGACCACATATAATCTGTCCCTGGGAGATCCTATAGGTAGAGCTGTGTGCTCGTAACAGCCTGGGATGCTCTTGCGAGCTTTTGTGGTGACCACATATAATATGTCCCTGGGAAATCCTATAGGTAGAGCTGTGTGCTCGTAACAGCCTGGGATGCTCTTGCGAGGTTTTGTGGTGAGGTCACATATAATATGGCCCTGGGAGATCCTATAAGTAGAGCCGTGTGCTTGTAACAGCCTGGGATGCTCTTTAAAGGTTTTGTGACGCACATAATAAGTCCTGAGGATTCCACAGTATGGCCAGTGATGACGAAGACCTGCAGGTGGTGGGCCTACATCTAGTATGAAAAAGGACTGGCTCTGTAGAACTTCCTATGACGAGTAGATTCAGCGATTGATTGAGATAGCAGCAGCAGTGACGATGATCTAGAGAAGATGACTTGTGCTAGAAGACCTATGTCAAGAAATACCTTCCTAGTTAAGAGGGAGTGTTGATGTATATGTAACTTCAGAATGTATTTCACATATATGTATATTGTATTCCTATAGAGATGTTATTATTCCTCTATACGGAAGTGGTTGTATTCCTATAGAGATGTTATTATTATTCTATACGGAAGTGTCGTCATTTATATTGTAAGTGTCGTAACTTATACTTGATGGGTTATTAGACCACCTTGTTGGGGTCGGCCCTCTATAAGTCATGTGGGTCAAAGGGTTATTAGACCACCCTATTGGGGGTCGGCCATGTGGGTAAAAGGGTTATTAGACCACCCTAGTGGGGGTCGGCCCAGTCAGCATTACGTTAAGTGGTTAAGTTGAGGCCGACCTAGTTGAGTAAAGGTCAAGTCAAGTTAGTGTATAAATAGAGAGTGTGTTTCTCTCATTTTACACATTCTATTCTCTCACTCACACTTTGGATAGTGGCGCACTTGTGGAGGAGGCTCTGGAGAAGACTATCTCTTGTATTCTGGTTGTATCATTGCTCTATCTATCTCTGAGGAAGTTATTGGGGTTTTTCACCTTTATGGTTTTTCCCAAGTAAACTCTGTGTCTCTTGTGTGCTTGCATTATTGTGTCCATGATTGATATGCTGTAGATTTGTTGTACATGTTGTTCTCTTAGTTAAGATCCTAGATCAGACTGAAGTAAATTCTGAAAATTTAACAATTTTGACATCATGACAGGCAAGGTTGAATCCCTTCATAGTTGTCTCAGAATTGTCGAAGCTAAGGTCGATTGCATCAGGACCAGCAACATGAAAATCCCCACTGCTCTTCATGGCGTTGAAGTTGAAAATGTAGGTGCTACGGCTGGGAGCAAGGAGAAGAACGTCCTCCATCTCCATGTCAATTAATGTTTCCTTTGTCAGCTTGTTCTTGGATTTTCAAAACTTTTTTTGTAATGGCCTTCCCCTCTTTTATGTTTAAGCTTGTAGAAGCTGGTCCATCAACTCTCCAATCGATATGTATTTCTTCTGTAGTCTGATACTTGGGATTTTTGTAAGAATTTTCAGTTATTGCAGAATAGGGATGATGTATGACATGCAAAGACTGGAATGTGATGAGTTTGTCTTGATAACTCTCCATTTTTTGGATCAGTCTTCTGACTTTTTGTAATCTCGTCCTTCTTTTTAATATAAATCTTGTTACTTGTTTGTGTAAAAAAATATATATATAAGTTCAATTCCTTACAGCATGTTTCGACATGGTTGACTTTAATCCATAGTTGATGTTAAACCAAGGTTGACTTTGAACCAAGGTTTACAATTGTTTTGGCATGGTTGAATTCAGTGCATCATGGTTGACATAACCAAGAGAATATGGTTGACGTCGACCATGGTTGACATAACCAGGAGAATATGGTTGATGTTGACCATGGTTGACAGAACCAGGAGAACATGGCCAATCATTGTTTGACCATATTAAGAAACCACAACGACATCTTTAATCCATGGTTGATTTCAATCCATGGTTGACTTCAATCCATGGTTGAATTCAATCCAAAGTTGACTTTTAAGCAAGGTTAAATTCAATCCATGGTTGACTTCAAACCATAGTTGAATTCAAGCTAAGGTTTACTTGAATCCAAGGTTGACTTTAATCCATATTTGACTTCAATCAATAGTTGAATTTTAAGCAAGGTTGACTTCAATCCAAGGATGATTTCAATCCATGGTTTACTTCAATCCAAGTTAGACTTCAATCCATAATTGAATTCAATCCAGGGTTGGATTCAACCCAAGATTGGCTTCAATCCAATGTTGACTTTTAAGCAAGGTTGACTTCAATCCAAGGTGGACTTCAATCCAAGGGTGAATTCAATCCATAGTTGACTTTTAAGCCAGGTTGACATCATTTCATAGTTGACTTTTAAGCAAGATTGGATTTAATCCAAGGTTGAATTCAATCCAAGGTTGGATTCAATACATGGTTGACTTCAATCAATGGTTGACTTTTATGAAAGGTTGACTTCAATCCAAGGTTGTATTCAATCCATATTTGACTTCAATCAATAGTTTACTTTTAACAAATGTTGACTTCAATCCAAGGTTGAATTCTATCCAAGGTTGACTTCAATCCATAGTTGACTTTTAACCAAGGTTGATTTCAATCGATGGTTAGGTTTAAGAAAGGTTGACTTTAATCCATAATTGATTTTAAGCAAGGATGACTTAAATCCATTGTTGACATTAACCCATGGTTGGATTCAATCCTAGTTGACTTCAATCCAAGTTTAAATTAAATATAAGGTTGACTTCAATCCATGGTTGACTTCAATCCATAGTTGAATTTTAAGCAAGGTTGAATTCAATCAATGGTTGACGTCAATCCATAGTTGACTTCATTTGAACATTGCCTTCAATCCAAGGTTGACTTCAATCCATAGTTGACTTTTAAGAAAGGTTGACTTCAATCCATAGTTCCCTTCAATCCAACATTGACTTCAATCCATACTTGACTTTTAAGCAAGGTTGACTCTAACCCAAATTTGACTTTTAAGCAAGGTTGACATCAATCCATAGTTGAATTTAATCAAGGTTAACTTCAATCCATTGTTGACTTCAATCCATATTTGACTTCATTCCAAGGTTGAATTCAATCTATGGTTGACTTCAATCCATAGTTGAATTCAACCTAAGTTTTACTTCAACCCAAGGTTGACTTCAATCTATGGTTGAATTCAATCCAATATTGACTTCAATCCAAGGTTGACTTCAGTCCATATTTGACTTCAATCCATAGTTGACTTTCAAGCAAGGTTGACTTCAATCGATAGTTGACTTTTAAGAAAGGTTGACTTCAATCCAAGGGTGCCTTCAATCCATAGTTGACTTTGAAGCGACGTTGACTTCAATCCATAATTGAATTTTAAGAAAGGATTAATTCAATCCAAGGTTGGATTAAATCCAAGCTCGACTTTAAACCATGGTTGACTTTAATCCATAGGTGAATTCAATCCATAATTGAATTATAAGCAAGGTAGACTTCAATCCAAGGTTGGATTCAATACATGGTTGACTTCAATCCATAGTTGTCTTCAATTAATAGTTGACTTCAATCCATATTTGAATTCAATCCATGGTTGACTTTTAAGAAACATTGACTTCAATCCAAGGTTGACTTCAATTCAAGGGTGACATTAATCTAAGGTTGAATTCAATCCATAGTTGACTTCAATCCAAGTTTGACTTCAATACATGGTTGACTTCAATCCACAGTTGACTTCAATACATGGTTGACTTCAATCCACAGTTGACTTCAATCAATATTTGAATTTTAAGCAAGGTTGACTTCATTCCAAGGCTGGCTTCAATCAAAGGTTGACTTCAATCCATTTTGGACTTCAATCCATAGCTGAATTCAATCTAAGGTTGACTTCAATCCATGGTGGACTTCAATCCATAGCTGACTTCATTCTAAGGTTGACTCAATCACTTTTAAGTAAGGTTGACTTTAATCCATGGTCGGCTTCAATATAAGGTTGGATTCAATCTAAGGTTGAATTTTAAGTAAGGATGACTTCAAACCAAGGTGGACTTCAATCCAAGGTTGACTTCAATTTGTGGTTAACTTCAATCCATAGTTGACGTCTAATCAAGGTTTACTTCATTCCATAGTTTACCTTTAAGCAAGGTTAACTTCACTCTAAGGTTACCTTCAATCCAAGGTTGACTTGAATCTATAGTTGACTTTTAAGCAAGGTTGACTTCTATCCATAGTCGACTTCAATCTAAGGTTTTCTTCAATCCATAGTTGATTTTTAAGAAAGGTCTACTTCAATCCAAAGTTGACATCTAGCCAAGGTTGATTTCAATCCATGGTAGACTTCAATCCAGGGTTGACTTATGTTGATGCCCAATTTTTTCATCATTTTGAATCATTGATCGTGCTATGGTTACATCATTTTGTCATTTTTGATGCATGAAGTCATATTTCTTGTCGTTCAGACCTCCATACGGACTCAGTTTTGATTTTCCATGTTGTGGTTTTCATACGGACGTTCATCTAGACGTTAATTTGCATTGGGGCACTCATTCTCATTCGAACGTCCATTCATCCCTTCGTTCGCACCCCATAAATCATTTGTTAGCATACCTAGGAGCATTGAAGACGCAAATGAAGACATGGGTTTTGTTTCCCACCTAGCACTTATGGTTCGTGAGCTCTTGCTTGAGAAGATTTGCGTCATAACTGGCCCAAGCATCTAGTGCACCCACTTTCCAACGTCCAAGAAACCACCACGCACGAATTGGGGGTAAAACTACCTGTGTGTTAATGAGTCGTTTCTCCAGCATTGAAGACCCTCTATTTTTAGAGAGGTCGACCACTGAAAGGGTCGACCTTCTCTCCATTGTAAATCATTATAAAAAGATGCCCATGGTTATGAAGAAGGGAGGGAAAAACGTTCTGTAAAACTTTGCTTCCGATTTTTAATAGAAACTATGTTCAGCTATTGGTATTATTTCATCTTTTGCTTCATGGTTGGTGACTGAATAGCTTAGGAATGACCTCTGTGACTTAAGAAGGGCCCCTCAACAATAGTGGTTCCATTTGTGCATATCTCGTGATTTCTCTTCATTTTTGCAGATAAGTAATTTCAATTTTGAATGTTTATGTAATTAAGAACGTTTTCTTGTAGGTGTTGTTAAGCTGTTTATAAAATGCAACCTTATTCTGTTTACACGGATCTGCATCTTTAGTATTCATATGACCGGTCATTCGCACTTTCATTCAGACTGTCTTTCAGCATCCCATTCATAATTAGACAGAATTTAAATTCATTTCATCATTTTCAGTATTTGGTTTATGCATCTGCAGTTAGCTAGGGCGTGAATTAATTTTCCAGTATTTTATTGTGTTCTGTAACTGGTGAGGATTCGAATCCATCTTCAGCATTTCATATTTGAATTTGCATTAACAAATAGATCAATTATTTCAGTTATAGTTATGATGAAATTCACTTACACTTAAATTCCATTTTACTGTTCAACAGGAAATAGTTTCTGCTTTAAATAGAAGTAGTGTAGTTGTCTTTTGGTTCATGGTATAGGTAGCTTATAATTTGTTTTCATTGGTTTTCATTCTTAGAACCTAGGATAGCACAAATTTGCTTAACATGTTATCATTGTTCATTTCATTCCTGTAGTTACAAGTAGGTTCAGCATTTCATTTCCATTTCACATTTGAATTTATAGTCAATATTTCATCTTTGTTTACATAGCTAGATCTTGCTAATTCCATTGTTAGTTTAGTCATTTTATTTCAATAGGTCTAATAGGATAGAATCAATTTTCAATTAAAATTTAGGAAGTCTTCTTTGAATCTTATTTATATGCAGTAGTTCTAAGTTATTATTATGATTTGCAATTAAAGATTAGTCTTAACTAGTGTAGATTTGCTTCTCAACTTTAGATTAGTTTGCACCATCTTTTATGGTTAATCAGAATAGTTTGATTTATTGTAGTAGTACTTTGTTCCCTGCTATAGGTTTCCTTACAAATTGAATGTGTTTCCAGTCATTTAAGTTACTACTTTGTACTTAGTTTTAGGTTTGATTATAAAGATCCATGTTTAGTTTGCTTTTGGTAAATGATGTTTTCATAGAATAGCTTGAAGTCTTGGCAAAGTAAAATTAGAAGTTGATAGGCGTTTGCATGAGTTTGATAGATAGGCATTGCATGGGTATTGCATGTTTTAATTCCAAAATAGTCATTAGAGATAAAATAGCTTGAGTATATGCTTTTCAGTAGAGTAGGGTTGTTAAGTAATATTTCATTCGAAGTATTGCAACTAGGTTTTAAATGTCATTTGCTTATGGATGAGTGATAGGTTACCATGTTCAAATTCTCTTGTAATTGGTCTATTTTCAGTTTCCATATTTTCGTAGAAGTTAAGTTAAATTTATTTCCATTTTGCATCTCTATAGCATTTTTAAGTCACTGTGACACCATTCCTCAAGAAGAGTATAGTTAGGTAGTTCATATAGGTCTATTTTCGAATCATTTACTGCTTTGAAATCTTAGTTATCAATGCATTCTTAGACATTAGAATAGTATTTTCTTGTCCTAACTTGTCAAATTGAATTAGGCTAATTAACTAGTTTTCTTGCTTTTGAATAGTTATCACAACTGCACTCTGGTTCATAGCTAGAATTTTGATGTCGCATAACAAAGTAGTTCTCCAATTCCTAGAATAGATTAGAATGATTGTTTTCATAGTGTAGTTTTCTTTCACTTAAGTACTGTGTTCTAGACTAGTAATTTCCTTCCACTTTGCAATCTTAATTCTTAGATTAGAATAATATAGAGTTAAGTTTCATAGTTAGGTTTTGCATTTTGAAATTACATCGTAATTCTTTTCAAATTGATTAGGTTAAGTTTGAATTCATTTAATAGTTCATAGTTTAACATTTTTAAGTGACTTGGTTTTTTATTTTAAAAGAAAACATCCCTAGGATCTGCATAGTACACATCTTAGTTTCCTTTCTACCTCAACATATATTTTGTGACAACTCTAAGTGTACAAACCCCGGTTGATAAATTAAATATTTGTTGAATATTTAATAGACATAAATTACACCAACAACTTCAATCCATAGTTGACTTCAATCCATGATTGAATTCAACCCATGGTTGAATTCAATCCATAGTTGACTTTTAAGCAAGGTTGAATTTAACCCAAGGGTGACTTCAATCCATGGTTGACTTCAATCCAAGGTTGACTTCAATCCATATTTGACTTTAATCCATAGTTGACTTTTAAGCAAGGTTGACTTCAAGCCAATGTTGACTTCAGTCCAAGGTCAACTTCAATCCAAGGTTGGATTCAATCCAAGGTCGACTTCAATCCATATTTGACTTTTAAGCAAGGTTGACTTCAATCAATAGTTGACTTTTAAGTAAGGTTGAGTTCAATCCAATTTGGCTTAAATGTAAGGTTGACGTCAAACCATGGTTGAATTCAATCCATAAGTGACTTCAATCCATTGTTGACTTTTAAGCAAGGTCGACTTGAATCCAAGGTTGGCTTCAATCCATGGTTGACTTTAATCCATAGTTAACTTTTAAGCAAGATAGACTTCAATCTAAGTTTGACTTCAATCTGAGGTTGATTTCAATCCATATTTAACTTTTAAGCAAGGTTTACTTCAATCCATGGTTGAATTTGATTCATAGTTGACTTCAATCCATGGTTGACTTCAATCCATAGTTGAATTCAATCCAAGGTTGAATTCAATCCGTGGTTAACTTCAAACCATAGTTGGCTTCAATCAAGGTTGAATTTTAAGCAAGGTTGACTTCAATCCTAGGGTGACTTCAATCCAGGGGTGATTTCATGGTTGATGTTGGTTAACTTTAATCCATAATTAAACCATGTTGACTTTAATCCATAGATGTATTTAATCCATGTTGACTTTAATTAAGGTTGACTTTAGTCCATATTGATTTTAAACCATGGTGACTTTAATCCATGTTGACTTCAATCTAAGGGTGCCTTCAATCCAAGGTTGACCTCAATCTAAGGGTGGTTGACTTCACTACAAGGTTGACTTAAATACAAAGGTGAAGTCAATCCAATGTTGACTTCAATCCATATTTGACTTCAATCCATAATTGGATTTTAAGCAAGGTTGACTTCAATATAAGATTGACTTTATTTCAAAGGTGAAGTCAATCCAAGGTTGAATTCAATCCACATTTGACTTCAATATAAGGTTGACTTCAATCCAAAGTTGACTTGAATCTAAGGTTGACTTCAATCAATATTTTACTTCCATCTATATTTGACTTTTAAGCAAGGTTTACTTCAATCCATGGTTGACTCCAATCCATGGTTGACTCCAATCCATAATTGACTTCAATCCAAGGTTGACTTCAATCCATGGTTGATTTCAACCCAAGGTTGGATTCAATCCAAGCTTGACTTAAATCCAAGGTTGACTTCAATCCATAGTTGAATGTTAAGCATGGTTGACTTCAATCCAAGGTTTACATTAATCCATGGTTGACTTCAATCCAAGGGTGGCTTCAATGTAAGGGTGACTTCATGGTTGATGTTGGTTGACTTTCATCTATAGTCGAATCATGTTGACTTTGATCCATAGATGTCTTTAATCCATGTTGACTTTAAACCATATTAACGTTAATCCATGTTGACTTTAATACATAGTTGACTTTAATACATAGTTGACTTTAATCCATGTTGAATTTAATCCATGTTGACTTTAACCCTGGTGACTTTAATCCATAGTTTACTTTAATCCATTGTTTATTTTAATCCATGTTGACTTTAATCCATAGTTGACTTTAATCCATGTTGACTTTAATCAAGGTTGGATTTAATCCATGTTGACTTTAAACCATGTTGACTTGAATCCATGTTGACTTTAATTTATAGTTGACTTTAATCCATGTTGACTCTAATCCTTAGTTGACATCAATCCATGTTGACTTTAATCCTTGTTGACTTTAAACCATATTGACTTTAATCCATAGTTGAACCATGTTGACTTTAATTTGTAGTTGAATTTAATCCGTGTTGACTTCAAATCATACTTAACTTTAATCCCATAGTTGGTTGAGCATGGTTGCTTCATGGTCTCTATTGGTTGACTTTAATTCATGGTTGACTTTATTATTAATCCATGTTGACTTTAATTTATAGTCAACTTCAATCCATGTTCAATCTATGTTGAGTTTAATCCATTGTTGACTTTAATCCATAGTTGGTTGAGTACGGTTGCTTCATGGTCTCTGTTGGTTGTTTTTAATCCATACTTGACTTTAATCCATGTTTACTTTGTTCCATGTTGACTTTAATCTATAGTTGACTTTGATATTAATCAAGGTTGACTTTAATCCATAGTTGACTTCAATTCATGTTGAGTTTAATCCATAGTTGACTTCAATCCAAGTTTACTTTAATCTATAGTTGGTTGAGTATGGTTGCTTCATGGCTGACATTAATCTATAGTTGACTTAAATTCATAATTGAACCATATTAACTTTAATACATACTTGACTTTAATTCATAGTTGAACCATGTTAACCTTAATACACAGTTAACTTTAATTAAATATACTAACTATAATATTAAATATGATTATAACTATAACCATATATTTATTAATATGGTTGATATTTAAAAAAAATTATTTTATTATATATACTCCCTTGTATTATATATATATTATATATATATATATGATAATTAAATATAATTTTTTAATTTTAATTTTACTAATTTTATTAATTTATCAAATTATTGAATGTTAAAATTTGTTGAACTTTTCAACTTATTATTATCTTAATTTTACATAGTTAATATTTATATAAATAATGTAAATCATTAAACCAATTATTTTTAAATATAAACAAATATTTATTAATTTCATTAATTTTATATTTTAACAACAAAAACTATGTTTTTAAACCATCTTTAAAAAACAATTTAACAATCTTTATAAAACCATTTGTTGAATAAAATATGATTAAAAGTTCTTCTAAAAAAAAAATGATTAAAAGTTCTTCTTAAAAAAAAATATGATTAAAAGTCGGATTTTGTACAATTTATTGTTGTTTAAAAACTAAACCAATGTATCGTATTAAATAATTTTGTTAAAATTTTACAATATAGATAAACTAACATTATATATATATTTTGTTAAACTACACGAACAAGGTTATTTTTATAGCATTTGGCTTAAACTTAAATGTAAAACTTAAAACTATAAAGCGGTGTTATTCTCATGTCTGATTCAAATAAATTGATATGAAAAAAAATTATAATATAATACAGATTATTACTTCATGGATGAGGCAGGTTCAATTTTTACATTCTTAGGTATTTATGTTTTAGAATTTGTGGTGGATTATTTTTTATGTTTTTTCTAAATTGAAGGAGGATGAGACTAAGTGTACTTTCTAGATTGATTTTATGGACGTAGTTCAAAATTCCAAATAAATAATTATAAAAAATAACTGGTAGCCAATGCTTTGCTAACTCATAATCAGTTCTGATATTATCAACGCTCTAAATTCACAAATGGATATTATGCAGGTTGGGAAAAATGAGGAATTTGAAGGAGAATTTTTCCATCAGTGCCAAAAGAAACATCTCACAAAGGATTGTCCTTTGGATAGTCTCAGAATTTGTGGCATATGTAGCTTGAATCATTCCATGGGTAGTTGCTCTTCCTTACCTAGGATAGAAACAACATGCCAAGGAGATCTGGAAATTGCAACAAGTTCACCTTATGAAATGGCACCACAACTGTCGTGGAAACCGTGGCCTACATGTATGGTTTAGAGCTCCATCCCTCCATTGGCCTACTCTCATAATCAATCATTGAATACTCCGACACCATGGTAGCTGTTGCAGCCTTAGCTTAACCCCTACAAACCGTGTTCACAAATCCTTCATGGACCATCTTATGATCATATGGATATTCTCTCTTGCGTTGCAACACTACCTGGTCCTCTATACTCTCCACAATATTTTCAACAATATCCTATTTACCCGACAGGATCAACCACACAAGCCAATCAACTACACCTGCCACAATCACCTTCTCATAAAACTCCTCTATGCCCTATGCACATTCCCGTTCAATCCATTCCACATTCTAACAACAATAAAGTAGTACAATATGTTTACAGTGTTGAACTGCAACATTTACCCACCTTTCCTACCTCACTGACATCACTGCAAGAAATTCATACAAGGTCTGGAGAGGTTATAGATCTAGGAGTCGTAGAAACTATGGAATAAAAGGAATTTTCTACTTGACCTTATCCACAAGAAGATAATATCAACATGGCATGCATCACATTTGATGAGGGACAGACATTAGAACCTGAATATTCCCCATCACCAAACTCAAATTCTTTATGCATTCTACAGTTTGATGAAAGACCTCGTGACATGACAAATGAAGAAGAGAACCCAGAATACAAGGATTACATTGAAACCTGGTTCCACAAGGTAACCAAGCCACAGTACCATTCTCTCCTTCAATGCTTCTTACTGCTAAAACAAGTAAGTCAGTTGATTTTCCACATCCAGGTAATCACTGCTATAACTTTTTCATATGTGGATAAATGTATCCTTTTCATTTTGCTTCACACTTGGTTACATTGGAAGAGCTCATATACTTGAATAAAAATATTTTCTTTGTTCTTATTTAGAAAAGGAATATATGTATATAAATAAAGAGTTGCATGTTTAGTCCAGAAATTAAAAACATGTATATAAATCTCCATATATATATATGTAAATATATTTATGTTTCTTTAAATAAATTATGACAGCTAGTTATATTTACACAGAAATTTTTATGATCATCTCATAAGACTTCATCAAATAAAAAGAGGAAGACTCTTCTCCCTTTCCTAGTTCTTAATAAATTTTCATGTCATTTTTCTTTGTACATATGTTTTTACTTTGAATCAATCTGAATCATCATTGACAAGTGGTTTGCAGTATGATTACAGGGACTTTATCTCTATAACCAGCTCATAAATATCATTATTCAAAAAGGGAAGTGCTCTAAAAAAACTCATAACACATCTCAATTCCTTCTCTTTTGATTATTTTTAAGAATTGAAACTTTATATTGAAAATTAAAGTGTTCTTTGTATCATCTTTTGCTACTTATCTATTATGATTCTTGCAGCTCTTCTAAGAAGCCTTCCAGATATTTTATGCCAATGATCCTATCTTTATAAAGAGGTTGATAACTAAAAAAATTTCTACATTTGAAGCCCAGAGGCTCTCGGTGCATTTTGACCTTGTTGTTAAGTTAGTAAGTAGAGCAATCTTTCATGAATGGAAACAAGAGGGAACTTTGGGGATCTTATTTTTGAGAATCTTTTTACTATTATCTTTTGGCTCCATCCACTACACACTAATGCAATCAACCATATGTATCTTTGATTCGACAGACTTTTTATTCACTTGGCTTATATGAAAACAGTTGTCTTCCAACCCATATATCATCCCATCTTGTAGCATGGTTTTCAAAGCTGCTCCCCCATCCACTCACTTATAGGCAATTCATTGTCGAATTTTTATAGAGGGTGGAAACACTGGGACACGAGCCTCTGATGCAAAAAGGGTTCAAGAGGCTAACCCGCCGGAGTACTGAACAAGCTTGCTGGCAGCGGGTACCGATGTGTGGTATGACCAAGTAAACTCAACGGGGTACTGAACAGGCCTGATTGATAGAGGGGAATCTGCCTAGGGAGGACATCTTGTTTATTAAAAATTTGTGTAAAGAAAAATCTTTAATGGTTCTACTATATGTTGTTGAAGGTGTAATCGAAGATAAGTATGTATGGTTGAGTTTAAGGAAATGAACTTAATCAATTGGCCAAGAGAGAATAGCCTCAAGATTGTCTTAAGACCAGTTACCTGACCTTCGTGGGATTAAAGATTTCTTATCTTTCCAGGTGGGGCCATATACTTAAGATTTCCAAGGACTTGAATGTGAAATTCGGTAGGATTGCTCTATGTACTATGATTCTTGGACTCTAGGGAAGTTTGGCTGAGTTCCTATGAGCAGCTTTGACGAGAAAATTTGATTAAGTTTGATATTCTCTTATTACCTATATTAGGATCACTGTAATTTTATCTGACAGTCTTTGATGAAGAGAGGCATATTTATTTTATACTAAAGTATAAAGGATGATTGGTTTCCATTATCATTTTTACACTATCTATACTATCATCACTTATATGGTCTTCATGTATGGATCATTTTCATAGCTAGTTAATATTTCTTTTTCGTACAATAAATAACAACTTTTTAGAGTTATCTATTGACTGTTAATTGGAAGTGTTGAATACCAATCGGTTTTTATTTGATGGCTTGAGGACACACCATATTTTTGGTTTGGGGGAGAGGATTCATAATTATTCCTATTCTTTGTTTACATGTAAGCAATTAAAAAGTTCATTTATCTATGATGAAGTGATCCGTTATTTCAGGAACGATGCAAGTAGCATATGAAAAGATTGTTCTAATCCATGTTGAAAAGAAGAAAGAGTCCGAAGCAGTTTATCAACCAGATGTTTCAAGAAGAAGAAGCCTCTCCGCTGCAACTATATTGTTGTCATCACATTTTGAAGCAGTCATAGAAGCAACAGCTTCGTTTCTTTTTATACTACCCGCAGCTTCAGAAATGCTTTGCATAATCAAAAGACAGTCAGATTCAACAAGCACATCCTATCCAGTTAAATGGTCTATATAAAGGGTCGAATCAAGTGTCCAATGGAATGTCGAATGAAATGTCAAATGAAGTGTCGAATGACGTTCTACATGAACTATGGCTCTGTAACAGCTTAACTGAACATGCCAAGGTATACAGTTTTAATTTTTTATCCAATTGTTAACCATATCAAGAGTATCAAGTACCACCTCTGCTGGCCCTAAAACGCCTTCATTGGGATTAAGCCCTCATAAAAATTTCGAGCACACTGTAGAATCATCCACTCCAAGCCACCACACAATGGATAAATTAACACAGAATGTGGCACGATTAACAGATCAAAATCAAAAGTATGTCAATATGATTTCTGAGCTTCGCTGAGAGAATATGGAATTGCGTCTTCAAGTGAAAAGTGTCGAAGACCTCAATAAAGCCATTTTGTCTTCTCATGACTCTCCCCAGAAGAGGCATGATACCTTGAAGGACCAAGTTGAGATGTCTAGACTCAAATCCACTTCTTCCTCTTCAAAGTTGAAGGCAGTTGCTGCCGCAACTCAACCTTCTTCCTGATTTCTTTTTCTCTTTGCTCAGTGGGACCTGGCATCTCCTCGATTTGGGGGAGTGTTGATGCCCAATTTTGTCATCCATTTGAATCATTGATCGTGCTATGGTTACATCATTTTGCCATTTTTTATGCATCAAGTCATATTTCTCATCGTTCAGACCTCCATACAGACTCAATTTTGATTTTCCAGGCTGTGGTTTTCATACAGACGTTCATTCGGATGCTCATTCGCATCCGGGCGCTCATTCTCATTCGGACATCCATTTAGCCCTTCATTCGCACCCCAAAAATCATTTGTTAGCATACTTGAGAGCATTGAAGACGGAAATGAAGACGTGGGTTTTGTTTCCCACCTGGCACTTATGGTTCGTGAGCTCCTGCTTGAGAAGATTCGCATCATAAATGGCCCAAGCATCCAGCGCATCCACTGTCCAACATCCAGGAAACCACCACACACAAATTGGGGGGGAAACAGCCTGTGTGTTAATGAATCGTTTATCCAGCATTGAAGGCCCTCTATTTTTAGAGAGGTCGGCCACTGAAAGGGTCAACCTTCTCTCCATTGTAAATCATTATAAAAAGACGCCCACGGTTATGAAGAAGGGAGGGAAAAATGTTATGTAAAACTTTGCTTCCGATTTTTAATAGAAACTATGTTCAGTTGTTGGTATTATTTCATCTTTTGCTTCATGGTTGGTGACTGAATAGCTTAGGAACGACATCTCTAACTTGAGAAGTGCCCCTCAACAACAGTGGTTCCATTTGTGCATATCTCGTGATTTCTCTTCGTTTTTGCAGATAAGTAATTTCAGTTTTGAATGTTTATGTAATTAAGAACGTTTTCCTATAGGTGTTGTTCAGCTATTTATAAAATGTAATCTTCTTCTGTTTACATGTAATTTGCATATTTAGTATTCATACGACCGGTCATTCGCACTTCCATTCAGACTGTCTTTCAGCATTCCATTCGTAATTAGACAAAATTTAAATTCATTTCCAGCATTTTCAGTATTTGGTTTATGCATATGTAGTTAGCTAGGGCGTGAATTAATTTCCCAGTATTTTATTGTGTTCTGTAACTAGTGAGGATTCGAATCCATCTTCAGCATTTCCTATTTGAATTTACATTAACACATAGATCAATTATTTCAGTTATAGTTATGATGAAATTCACTTAGACTTAAATTCCATTTTATTGTGCAATAGGAAATAGTTTCTGGTTTAAATAGAAGTAGTGTAGTTGTCTTTTGGTTCATGGTATAGGTAGCTTATAATTTGCTTTCATTGGTTTTCATGCTTAGAAACTAGGATAGCACAAATTTTCTTAACATGTTATCATTGTTCATTTCATTCCTGTAGTTATAAGTAGGTTCAACATTTCATTTTCATTTCACATTTGAATTTATAGTCAATATTTCATCTTTGTTTACATAGCTAGATCTTGCTAATTCCATTGTTAGTTTAGTCATTTTATTTCAATAGGTATAATAGGATAGAATCAATTTTAAATTAAAATTTAGTAAGTCTTCTTTGAATCTTATTTAGATGCAGTAGTTCTAAGTTATTGTTATGATTTTCAATTAAAGATCAGTCTTAACTAGTGTAGATTTGCTTCTCAACTTTAGATTAGTTTGCATCATCTTTTATGGTTAATCAGAATAGTTTGATTTACTGTAGTAGTACTTTGTTTCTTGCTATAGGTTTGCTTACAAATTGATTGTGTTTCCAATCATTTAAGTTACTGCTTTGTACTTAGTTTTAGGTTTGATATAAAGCTCCAAGTTTAGTTTTCTTTTGGTAAATGATGTTTCCATAGAATAGCTTGAAGTCTTGGCAGAGTAAAATTAGAAGTTGATAGGCATTTGCATGAGTTTGATAGATAGGCATTGCATGCGTATTGCATGTTTTAATTCCAAACAGTCATTAGCCGATAAACTAACTTAGAGTTTATGCTTTTCAGTAGAGTAGGGTTGTTAAGTAGTATTTCATTCCAAGTATTGTAACTAGGTTTTAAATGTCATTTGCTTATGGATGAGTGATAGGTTACCATGTTCAAATTCTCTTGTAATTGGTCTATTTTCAGTTTCCATATTTGCGTAGGAGTTAAGTTAGATTTATTTCCATTTTGCATCTCTGTAGCATTTGTAAGTCACTGTGACACCATTCCTCAAGAAGAGTATAGTTAGGTAGTTCAGATAGGTCTGTTTTCGAATCATTTACTGCTTTGAAATCTTAGTTATCAATGCATGCTTAGACCTTAGAATAGTATTTTCTTGTCCTAAATTGTCAAATTGAATTAGGCTAATTAATTAGTTTTCTTGCTTTTGAATAGTTATCACAACTGCACTCTGTTTCATAGCTAGAATTTTGATGCCCAATAACAAAGTAGTTCTCCAATTCCTAGAATAGATTAGAATGATTGTTTTCATAGTGTAGTTTGCTTTCACTTAAGTACTGTGTTCTAGACTAGTAATTTCCTTCCACTTTGCAATCTTAATTCTTAGATTAGAATAATATAGAGTTAAGTTTCATAGTTAGGTTTTGCATTTTGAAATTGCATCATAATTCTTTTCAAATTGATTAGGTTAAGTTTGAATTCATTCAGTAGTTCATAGTTTAACATTTTTAAGTGACTCGGTTTTTTATTTTGAAAGAAAACATCCCTAGGATCTGGATAGTACACATCTTAGTTTCCTTTCTACCTTAACATATATTTTGTGACAACTCTAAGTGTACAAACCCTGGTCGATAAATTAAATATTGGTTGAAGATTTAATAGACATAAATTACATCAACAACTTCAATCCATAGTTGACTTCAATCCATGATTGACTTCAACCCATGGTTGAATTCAATCCATAGTTGACTTTTAAGCAAGGTTGAATTTAACCCAAGGGTGACTTCAATCCATGGTTGACTTCAATCCATTGTTGACTTTAATCCATGGTTGACTTCAATCCAAGGTTGACTTCAATCGATATTTGACTTTAATCCATAGTTTACTTTTAAGCAAGGTTGACTTCAAGCCAATGTTGACTTCAGTCCAAGGTCGACTTCAATCCAAGGTCGACTTCAATCCATATTTGACTTTTAAGCAAGGTTGAATTCAATCAATAGTTGACTTTTAAGTAAGGTTGACTTCAATCCAAGTTGGCTTAAATGTAAGGTTGACGTCAAACCATGGTTGAATTCAATCCATAAGTGACTTCAATCCATTGTTGACTTTTAAGCAAGGTAGACTTGAATCCAAGGTTGGCTTCAATCCATGGTTGACTTTAATCCATAGTTAACTTTTAAGCAAGGTAGACTTCAATCCAAGTTTGACTTCAATTTGAGGTTGATTTCAATCCATATTTAACTTTTAAGCAAGGCTTACTTCAATCCATGGTTGAATTTGATTCATAGTTGACTCCAATCAAAGGTTGACTTCAATCCATGGTTGACTTCAATCCAAGGTTAAATTCAATCCAAGGTTGAATTCAATCCGTGGTTGACTTCAAACCGTAGTTGGCTTCAATCAAGGTTGAATTTTAAGTAAGGTTGACATCAATCCATGGTTGACTTCAATCCTAGGGTGACTTCAATCCAGGGGTGATTTCATGGTTGATGTTGGTTGACTTTAATCCATAATTAAACCATGTTGACTTTAATCCATAGATGTATTTAATCCATGTTGACTTTAGTCCATATTGATTTTAAACCATGGTGACTTTAATCCATAGTTGACTTTAATCCATGTTGACTTCAATCTAAGGGTGCCTTCAATCCAAAGTTGACCTCAATCTAAGGGTGGTTGACTTCACTACAAGGTTGACTTAAATACAAAGGTGAAGTTAATCCAAGGTTAACTTCAATCCATAATTGGCTTTTAAGTAAGGTTGACTTCAATATAAGGTTGACTTTATTTCAAATGTGAAGTCAATCCAAGGTTGAATTCAATCCACATTTGACTTCAATATTAGGTTGACTTGAATCTAAGTTTGACTTCAATCAATATTTGACTTCCATCTATATTTGACTTTTAAACAAGGTTGACTCCAATCCATGGTTGACTCCAATCCAAGGTTGACTCCAATCCATAATTGACTTCAATCTAAGGTTGACTTCAATCCATGGTTGATTTCAACCCAAGGTTGGATTCAATCCAAGCTTGACTTAAATCCAAGGTTGACTTCAATCCATAGTTGAATTTTAAGCATGGTTGACTTCAATCCAAGGTTGAATTCAATCCAAGGTTTACATTAATCCATGGTTGACTTCAATCCAAGGGTGGCTTCAATCTAAGGGTGACTTTGTGGTTGATGTTGGTTGACTTTCATCCATAGTCGAATCATGTTGACTTTGATCCATAGATGTCTTTAATCCATGTTGACTTTAAACCATATTAACTTTAATCCATGTTGACTTTCATACATAGTTGACTTTAATCCATGTTGACTTTAATTCATGTTGAATTTAATCCATGTTGACTTTAACCTTGGTGACTTTAATCCATAGTTTACTTTAATGCACTGTTTATTTTAATCCATGTTGACTTTAATCCTTAGTTCACATCAATCCATGTTGACTTTAATCCTTGTTGACTTTAAACGATATTGACTTTAATGCATAGTTGAACCATGTTGACTTTAATCCATAGTTGAATTTAATCTGTGTTGTCTTCAAATCATACTTAACTTTAATCCCATAGTTGGTTGGGCATGGTTGCTTCATGGTCTTTGTTGGTTGACTTTAATCCATGGTTGACTTTATTATTAATCCATGTTGACTTTAATTTATAGTCAATGTCAATCCATGTTGAGTTTAATCCATAGTTCACTTTAATCCATAGTTGGTTGAGTACGGTTGCATCATGGTCTCTGTTGGTTTTTTTAAATCCATACTTGACTTTAATCCATGTTTACTTTGTTCCATGTTGACTTTAATCCATAGTTTACTTTATTATTAATCAAGGTTGACTTTAATCCATAGTTGACTTCAATCCATGTTGAGTTTAATCCATAGTTGACTTCAATCCAAGTTTACTTTAATCAATAGTTGGATGAGTATGGTTGCTTCATTGTTGACATTAATCTATAGTTGGCTTAAATCCATAATTGAACCATGTTAACTTTAATACATACTTGACTTTAATCCATAGTTGAACCATGTTAACCTAAATACACAGTTAACTTTAATTAAAT
The DNA here is from genome assembly GCA_027924585.1 of Larix kaempferi. Classification (NCBI taxonomy): domain Eukaryota; kingdom Viridiplantae; phylum Streptophyta; class Pinopsida; order Pinales; family Pinaceae; genus Larix; species Larix kaempferi. Next base: position 16,766,592 of record BSBM01000435.1, read on the forward strand.
ATATTAACCATATTATTAAATATGATTATAACCATAACCATATATTTATTAATATGGTTGATATTTAAAAAAATATTGTTTTATAATATACTCCCTCATATTATATATATATATAAATGATAATTAAATCAAGTATTCTTGAATATAATTTTTTAATTTTAATTTTAATAATTTTATTAATTTATCAAATTATTGAATGTTAAAATTTGTTGAACTTTTCAACTTATTATTACTTAATTTTACATAGTTAATATTTATATAAATAATGTAAATCATTAAACCAATTATTTTTAAATATAAACAAATATTTATTAATTTCATTAATTTTATATTTTAACAACAAAAACTATGGTTTTAAACCATCTTTAAAAAACCATTTAACAATCTTTATAGAACCATTTGTTGAATAAAATATGATTAAAAGTTCTTATGGAAATAAAAAATATGATTAAAAGTCGGATTTTGTACAATTTATAGTTATTTATTTAAAAACTAAACCAATGTATCGCATTAAATAATTTTGTTAAAATTTTACAATATAAATAAACTAACATTATATATATTTTGTTAAACTACACGAACATGGTTATTTTTATAGCATTTGATTTAAACTTAAATGTAAAACTTAAAGCTATAAAGCGGTGTTATTCTCATGTCTGATTCAAATAAATTGATATGAAAAAAATTATAATATAATACAGATTATTACTTCATGGATGGGGTAGGTTCAATTTTTACATTTATAGGTGTTTATATTTTAGAATTTGTGGTGGATTATTTTTTATGTTTTTCCTAAATAAAAGAAGGATGGGACTAAGTGTACTTTCTAGATTGATTTTATGGACGTAGTTCACAATTCCAAATAAACAATTATAAAAAATAACTAGTAGCCAATGCATTGCTAATTCATAATCCATGCATGGATTATAGGTAGTGATAGACAACCCCATTTAACTAAAGGAGGTAACAAGTAGCCGAAGCATAAACAATAGGTGATTATAATCTAACATGGAGAACGAGTAACATATATTAACTTGTTAATGACGCTTAACTTGTGACTTATTAGTGTTCACCTACTACAAGTTAAGTAGTTTTATATATATATATATATATATATATATATTACATACTTAAAGAAAAAAACTAATGTGAATGAAATGGAAACCAAATCTAAAATAGATTATGAATTGGTTTTAGTTTAGTATGATTTATTTTGATTGACCATGATTTTTTAATTAATTTTTTTATCTCAACTTCAAATTTGGTTACCAAGGTTTGTAGTGCTCACAAAAATATAGTTAGCTGAATTGAAATTATGACTTTTTATTTTTACATATACATAATTTATTAAAAATATTTATTAATGATAATTGTAGCTTGTGTACAATGTATGTAGGTTATGTATAATGTATGGCTGAGAAGTAACTATGACAAAAATCTATTAGTTCCCAACTATATTCATCCACAAATAATTTTCCATTTTTAACTTTACGTGTGTGCTGAAGGTGTATGACAAAATATAGAAAAATTAATGGTGCTTCATTCATATATTAACATTTGTATTTTTTTTTAACAAACAAATAAACTTAAGATTCAATAATTTGATGATATGTATTATGGTTGATATAGGATCATAATATTTAAAAATTTAGTGCTCATGATAGAATTTAGTGTAACATCTTTGATTATGTTTTTAATTTTGATTTGATTACATTGTTTTTAATTTTGGTGGAAGGTGGTTGACTTTCTAGACATAGGTTAATTATAATTGAGTTTGTTTCTAAAATTGTGTATGATTTTTGTTAAATAGATAGTTGATTATAATTTTAAATTTGGTGTACTATAGTTGACTTTTGTTACACAATGTTTAACTGTGTTTGAATTATATTGATTCATTGTTGATCATGGTTGACCATGTTTAATTTTGGTTAGCTTTAGTTTAACATGGTTGACACAGGTTCATTTTTTTAAAATATGTTGAGCCATGGGTTAATTTAGTGTAACATCCTTGATTATATTTTTAACTTTGGTGTAACGTGGTTGACTTTGTAGACATAGATCAATCATAGTTTACTTTGGTTTTAAAAATGTGTATGAGATTGGTTAACTAAAAGTTTATTATAATTGTAAATTTGGAGTACCATAGTTGCCTTTGGTTACTCAATGTTGACTTCAGAGACTTTGGATGGGTATGGTTGACCATGGTTGATCACATGCTACTATGGTTGACTATCTTTGAATAATAATGACCATGGTTGACATAGGTTCATTATATTTTTAAATTTGGTGAGCCTTGTATGACTTTGTTTAACTAAATAGTTGCTTATAATTTTAAATTTGACGTACCATAAGTGAATTTCTTTACACTATGGTTGACTGTGTTTGAATAATATTGACCATGTTTAATTTTGGTCAACTTTGGTGTACCATGGTTGAGTATGGCTAGTATACCATGGTTGACATAGGTTCATTAAATTTTTAAATTTGGTGAGCCATGGATGACTTTAGTGTAACATCCTTGATTATATTTTTAACTTTACTGTAACATGGTTGACTTTGTAAACATAGGTGAATCATGGTTGGATTTGGTTTGACTTTGGTTACACAATGTAGGCTGTGGAGACATTGGATGGGTATCGTTGATCATGGTTGATCATGTGTGAGTATGGTTGATGACTATGTTTCAGTAATATTGACATGGAACACATTATACAACAACTCTAAATAGTTCTCTTTTTTTATAGGTTGCATTTAGTGGATATTTTTATTTTTTTATAGGTTTCATTTTACCCTCGAATCGAAAAATGGTGTTACCGGTAGCACATCATTTTTGGGAAAATAAAATTACAATTTTTTAGAAACCTATCCACAATTTTTTTTTAAATCACAGAAAAAGACCAATTTTAAAAAATAAACAAATTTAACAATTTTTGTTTTAAAATTATTTATTAAAACTTGAAAAAAAATATAACAATATAAAAAAAAAATAATACAAAATCAAATACAAAATTAATAAATAAATAAAAACTTTAAAATGACATTAATAAAAATAAATAAAACAAAAATAACAATTAAAAATAAATTAAACATAAAAAAGAATAAATATAAATTAAGAATATTTTAAAAATAAAAGATTAAATTTAAAGTAATGAATTTTTTTATTAAAAATGATTTTTTATAATTAAAAAAAAAATCTATTAAAAACATTAAATTTCTTGAATAAAATACAACTATTAAAAATTTAAAAAATAAAATTAAAACTATTAAAAAAACTCTAATCTACCACACCCTTACCTTGCCCCCTAACCCTTAACCTACCATGGTTGACTTTAGTGAACATTGGTTGACTTTGGTTAGTTATGGAATACCATGTTAAATCATCATTGATATGACCAAGAGAACCATGGTCAACCATTCTTAGACCATGGTTTACAGTGTTTGACCATGGTTAGACCATCGTTGACTATGGTCGATGAAGGGTGTCAAGTTATGATTGACTAAGTTTGACCATTATTTGGGCATTGTTCAACTTACTACATTGTGGTTAACTATAGTTGACTTTGATTAACTATGGTTGTTTATGGTTGCATCATGTTTGACCATGCTAAACATTTTTTAGTATATTTGATCTAAGATTGAACATAGTTGACTATAGAAGTGTTTGACTTTAGTGCATCATGCTTGACTATGGTTAACCATGGTTGACTGTGGTTGCTTCATGGTTGGATTTGGTTGACTATGGTTGCATCATGGTTGACTATGGTTAACTCTGGTTAATCGTGGTTGACTATGTTTAACCATCGATGAGCATATCCCATGTTTGATTATGTCTGACTTTGGTTAACCATGGTTGACTTTGATTAACTATGGTTGGTTATGGCTTTCCATGGTTGACTTGGTTAGCCATGGTTAAACTATGGTTGACCGTTGTTTGGGCATGGTTGACATTAAGTCATAATTGACTTTAAACCAAGGTTGACTTTGAACCATGGTTGATTATTGTTTAAGCATTGCTAACTTTAAACAAAGTGTAACTATATTAAACCATGGTTGACCAATGTATATGCATGGTTGAATTTAGTGTATCATGGTTCTCTATGGTTGAATTTAGTGTGTGATGGTTGACTATGGTTGCAACATAGTTAACTATGGGTGATTTTGGTTAACCATCGTTGACTTTGACTTGGTTGACTCTTGTTGATCATGTGTTACTATGGTTGATCATGTGTTATTATGGTTAACTGTAGTTAACCATGGTTGACTATGGTTGATCATGGTTAATAATTTTTAACTATATATTGACCTTGGTTGACCATGTTCAATGGTTATGTCACCTTGAAAGCTTCTTCAATGGTTATGCATTGTGATGTTGTAATGTATGTTGATGTTTATTATGGTTGATTTATGCTCTATATGGTTGACTTTCGTTTGCCAAGATTCATTGGTTGGCCAAAATTAACTTGACTTTCATTAATGCTAATATTAATATTAATATTATTAATATTATTATTAATGTTGATATTAACATTAAAGTTGCTATTATTAATGTAAATATTTGACAATTAATGTAATTAATAATGTTCATATATTATTATTAATGTTAATATTTTTCTATTAATATAATTAATAATGTTGATATGTTATCATTAATGTTAATATTTAATATGTTATTATTAATATTAATATGTTATTATTAAAGTTAATATTATTAATATTAAAGTTAAGGTTAATGTTATTAATATATAGTGTTGTTAATATTATTATTAATATTAATATGCGATGATTAGAGTTAATATTATTAATATTAAGATTAAGGTTAATAAATTGATATTAATTTAATGTAATATTTAACATGTTAATATTTGATAACTTTAATATGTTATTAGTGAGGTTAATATTAATCTATTAATGTCAATATTAACATAGGTTAATATAGTCCCCGGGGTGTAGATCAGTTGGCAACTGTGCGCTTGTTAAGGCGTATGGGTTGTTAAGCACATCGTTGGTTCAAACTTCGTTGCAGCATTGAGGGTGCGCTGTGGGGCAAGCATACTCTCCTAGGGGTATAGTGGTAGCGAGATTGGAACACTAGACCCCGTGTCACGCGAGTACCAGCCCAACTCCAGTTGTCGATTCCCCTAGATTAAAAAAAAACATAGGTTAATATTGCCCCATGGAGTAGCTCAGTTGGTTGGAATCCAAGATCAAAGGTCGTTGATGTCGATATTAAAGTCTACCCTTAATAAAAAAATAAATTAATATTAATATTATTATTAACATTATTATATTAATATATATTAAAATTAATCTTAATTACAGCAATATGAATAACTATTTCATTAATGACATAAACTATAAACTACAAAGCCTAACTAATGTGTGCACGTGTTTTATATTGTTTTTGTGTTCAAATTCTTATTTTCTTTTCAGTTAAATGTCTGCGCATGTTTTATAATGTTTTGTGTTTAAATTCTTATTTTATTTTCCAGTTAATTGTTTGGGCATGTTTTAAATAAAGAAGCTAGTGCCATAAAATATTAATGGTAAGGGAATGCATTTGTTTTATATAAACTCGTTCATGCCCTAAAACATTTGAAAATATTTAAAATATCTTTTTTTACATCATCTAATTATTTTTCCAGGGAATGTTTTTATGATTTTTTATTCATTTTTAAATAGAAAGGATGAAGACAATGGAGTGTATGATTCATAATAATGCTAAACCATTTTTCAGAGTCTTGAATTAATTTTATTTTTATTTCAGTGTATGGATATATGATATGAAGTCAAACCCATAATGAAGTTTGCCCGAACATAAATTGAAAATTAAGGATCAATAAGAAAATGCACTATATATTTATTTATCATAAAATGAAATAAACAGCGAATATGGATAAACAAACCTTGCAAATATTAGGAAAGATACGTCATATGTTACTCGTTTTGTGATCATTAATGGAAAGCTAACAAAGTTACAAAACTAAAAGGTGGATTTTCACATCGGAGTGTTGTGAAATAATTTTCTAAGAGCAATGGTTAAATAATCAATGGCAAAGATGCTTCAAATATACATACAATACTAATTCAAGAATCCACAAAAAATATGTTATTGGATTCAAACAAAAACTGTAATGACTAAACTCAAATTTATCTCAATAAACACACAGGGAGGAATTTCAATCTCAGACTAGAGGGTGTAGGTAATTGAGATTTTGTCAATTACACATCTTCTCTCTTAGTCATCTTCAACTTGAATTGCACCACCTCCATTATTCTATCTTATACCAACACAAACCACCAAATCTAAGTGTTGAGTGAAAATGGAGTTGAAAGAGGCCCTATATTCTTCACATTGAAGAAAGCACAGTTCTTTTCAAGAAGAGAAAAAACTGTACTTTTCCTATTATAATAATCAAAAAGTACATTTCCATACAACATCAAGCTTCCAGATAAAACTGGATTATCAGATAGATACCAACAGATACAAAATAAGCTAGGAGGTCCAAAACCGAGGATAAAAAATCAGTACAAGTCCACAATACAAAAAGATACGGATACATGTTTTCTATATCCAGATACCATAATAGGCCAGTTGAATACATCTCTTGGTCAACAAGCTCTTCTCAATTCACAAAGTTTATGTAATATGAAATATCAAACAATGCAGGGCTTATAAATCCAAATCAAGAAGCAGAACTCAGGAAAATAAATCAAATCATTCTCAACCAAAAAATAATTCAATAGTATATGAAATTGTATAATATATACCTTGACAACCAAAATTATGCACAGTATGTCAAGCATTGTCTTTTATTAATTGAATTCAAAAATGAATATGTACATGCATTTTTCTTTACAGGCACATGAAAAATGTGTGTTACCATTTTCGATTCAGGGTTTATTTTATGGTTTTGATTACAGTGACACCACCCGGGGTTACCAAAAAATTGTAATTTTAGTTCTAAAAAAAGGTGGTGCTACCGGTAGAACCACTTTCGATTCATGGTTTTTTTTGTGGTTTTGACACAAAAATATGAGTTTTTTTTGCTAGAGTTCTAATTTTGAGTATAAATTTATCGTCAAGTTGTATAAATCGTCTAAGTGACTTAGTTGGGATTACCTACCATAATCATCATGCTTATTTTAGGATCTAGAACACTCTATGAGGTGGAATCACCCATTGTATAATTACACCTATAGGTGTTTATATCTTATAATTTTGGGTGGACTACCATCTATGATTTTCCTATATTGAAGGAGGATGAGACAAGTGTACTGTCTAGATTAACTGGCAGTTGATGCATGGATAATTCTGTAAGGGCCATCCTTGGTCCTCGGTAAAGTAATTTAAATTATATTTCTTTTCTAAGTTTCGTTTATGTTCCATTCTTAAAAAAAAATGTTAACTATGCAGGTAGAGAGATACAACTATGAAATTTTCTACTATCACGAATTAGAAATTAAACTAATTTATAAATTAAGCATAATATTCTTATTTTCTCATTCAAAAATTCTTCTTGCATGATACAATTTAAACAACAACAAAATACCTGTAAAATTTTTCCCAACCCTTAGAACACTCAACCGCCGAAACTTGGTATGCCTCCCTGCCAACTAGAGAAATCTCGCCAACCACCCAGCTCCAAGAGTTTCTTCCTGGACCCTCAAACCCAAACTAAGTACAATCCCAACCAACCAGTGCTTCTCCTTGAATTTACTATCCTCCTCGTGTTGTGATCTTTTTCTCCAATTCTTCTTCGTTCAATTCTCCTTTTTCCCCTCCAAAAGATCTGATCCTTGCTTCACTCTCGTTCCTCCTATCTATCCCCTCATCTTTCGTCGACTCATCCCCTACCATTACTACCCTCATCCCCAAAAATTAATGCTTTCCCCTTCCCAAGTTTCCTCGAGCCCAACAACTTGACTCTAATTCAAAATTAGTATATTATATAGTGCATGGGTTGGAATCACCTGCCAACAATAAATTTCACATTTAATAAAACTTATCCTCATTAACTACATTTATTTATTTGTTGACTATACAATACACAATTTCATAATTTAATTTATAATCTTTATTAAATAAATTTCAAAGCATATTTTAACATATTAATTTATAATTAGAATATGGTACTTTCTTTCTTTTTTTCCTTGGAAAAAGTCCGTAATTTTATTTCAAAAAGATGATCAAAATTACATATTGCACATGTAGTAGAATCAACAAGGATCCCTACATTTTCACATATTTATGTCCCATATAAGCAGAAACAACAGCTTATAAAGAGCTAAACCAAAATAAAGAGAAACCCAGAGAGAAGAACAGATAAATCTTAAACATACTACAGAAGAGTGAGTAGAAACCCGCTCAAATCCACCATAGCCACACAAGAACTAGAAGCTGACCATCCACAGCTCACTTTGCAGCAGACCCTCCACAGAAAGATATAGATCCGTCAAAACCGAAACCCTCATCGGAGGAAGCAGAAGATCCATGTCTGTGGACAGAGCAGCAGACACAGTAGACCTCCCAAGCCGGCAAAAACAGCCAGCCAGCAAACCCCTGATGAAGAAGCAGCCAGAGAAACCCCATTTAGGCTGGAGCAGTCCGCCAAAGCAAGCCGAGCGTCCCTGAAACCAAGATCCCCAGCAAGGGCGGTGGCGAAGTCAGAGACGACATCGATCTTGGTGAGGCAGGCGAGGCCGTTGTAGCCGTTGTGGCACAGGATCCGCAGATGAAGGTGCAGCAGGCAGATCCTTGATCCATGGATCCAGAGGCTTCCCGACAGTGTACATAAACCCAATCTCTCGGCATCAACGACATTGCGACCATCGAAGACGAAGGCAGGCTTCTCCATATTCTCATAGATCTTACCATAATCCAGGTTCTTGAATTCCCCATTCAGATCGAACTTGTTCATGGCAAGATCCCTCCGGATCTGATCCTCAGTCATGTGGAACATCAATGGCAGCAGTTTCTCTGGTCTCTTCTTGAACGCAAAGACCGCAATCTTCTTCCCCGACACCGTATTGAGCATGGACCGACCCTGTTTACAAACAAGAATGAGCGCCCACATTCTAGTCAAAGTGTCCGAGGCCTCTGCAAAGTTTCTCCGACGCAGAAATGAGAATCCACTTCACAACTTAAGATCCGCGACCGGCTCGCAGGAATGAACACCACAGACGCCATGAAAATCTGCAAATCTTGAAATCGAGATCAAGAAACTGAACCGATTCAAGAAAGGCATCAGTAAATGTTGATCCAAGACTGTCAAATCCCCACGCATAGCAGAGCCACCGATTATGGATCACACCTCTGTGGGAAGTCCTCTGCATGTCGCTGCCTCAAGAGAGCGGGAGCGCCCAACCATTACACCGCCATCTGCGTAAACACTAGTCGAACTAGCCTCCACAACCAGCGCCATCCTCAGCAAGGGAGCAGAGCTCTCCCTTCAATTAGAATATGTTACTAATCATGACAACACCCTAAATTTTAAATGCGGGTTCATTCACGACAAACAATGATTAATGCCAATGGTTTATTCACAATGTTATATCAATTAATTACCCATAATTATTCTTCCTAACTTAATGTCCACCTTACAAATTGTTTATTCCTAATAATTGGATTAGTTCACACTTATCACATTTAACAACCTAATCTCATTCATTACCACCTAAGTCATTCAATCAACCTATTCAATTATTTAATCGATAAGTTCCTTATCATAATTAATCTCTTTCATTAATACCTTACCATAACCTAATTAATAACCATTCGTTGAATAATTTCAACATAACTATTAAGTTAATTATTAATTAAGCACAAGCAAGTACATACTAGTGATCCTTTAGAATCACAACGCATCCACACAATATTTCAATAGATAATTCATATATTCAAGTAGATGAGCTATGTAAGTGTAACTAAGGCTTACATAGATCGTGTAGGTACACTAACAATACTTAACCACACAACATTCATAATCACAAAATTTATTGTTTACTAACATATTATTAAACACAATTTGCAATGTTTGATAACTCACTTAACTAAATATAATTAACTAATAAAAAAATTTATAAGTTACTGAGTTATGACACATGACTCAACAAGGGTTTTTAACATACACAGTTAAGCAAGTTTTCTTCCTAACTTCGTGATACACCTATCTACTTACATCGAGTATTTAATAAATAACTTCCACATCCTATCCTTCCTTTTTTGGACTACCCTGAAGTGTCACGCCTTGACTGACTCCAGTTAGAACCCGTAAGCGGAAGTGTCGACTACATTGACCAAGCTTCCCCAACAGACACCCACTAGTCATCATCACACACCTTGTGGAGCGTGCCATAGCACAGCCCTCCCATGACTCCGGGTTTCGGGAAAAAATTGTGGGTAGAGCCTCCACCCCCCTAATGGAACAAGGGACTATGTCTAAACTGACATAGTGATTGCACTGTGACTTGTACTCAGTTTGTCATCGTATAACCAATTTGGGCGGTTGAGTTTCCTGAAACCCCACACCTACACATACATCATGATAATAATAGAATAATCATTCTAAAAAATAATGCATCACTTGCATACCATTTATCTTTTGGAATCTATGTCCCCGAGGTGCTCTCACCTCATAGGATCCAGCTACCACTTAGCAATTTTAACTTGTAGGTTAGTCTTCATATACACGATCAAGAATATTGTGCAATCATTGACATGTATAGACATTTCATTACTAAGGAACAATAATGCGAATCATTTATATGTACCATGAACCTGGTATTATATCTATCTAGTCAACATATAACTTTTAACTCGGTATCCACGTACCCATCATTTAGTAAATTTACATGCTAGAGACATAATCAAAACATGAATATAATTCATAACATCACACAAACACACACACACACACACATATATATCTTGGAAAAATAATAAAACCATATGTCTATAGTGTCATCAAACTAATGAAGTCTCACAATAATAAGCAAATACAACATATAACGATAGTTCAGGTAGTAAGTTCAAAATAGGGCATTACAAACTCGTAGCTCATGGATAACATGGAGTGGGTAACACATAGTGATATACAATTCATTTAACTAAAGAAGGTTGTTAGCACCAGTTTTGTGTTAATTATTTGGAAGGGGCATTGATCAATAGCAGGAAGATCAAAGGTTGCAAACAAGTCCCAAAACTTTAACATGCAAGGAGAAAGCTAGATTTAAAATTCAATAAAATTTTATATGAAGGGCATGCCTGATTTTGATGAAAATGACTATTTTAGTCATCATTTTCCAACAATTGTTTCCTCCAACCCAAGGTGAATTTTGAGAAACCGAGAGAGTTTTTTCTTCAACATGGGCTAATCTACAATAAAATCTCAGCTTTTACAAAGGTGTCATGGTTTGGGAGAATCGACGAGATCTTTATAGGGCATTTTTCCAGAAATTCAATTTGTTGTTTGAGTCATCAACTTCCAAAGCAGATCCCGATGAGCTGGAGGGGGATCAGAGGAAATGGAGACATGGATTTTGTCAAGCACATGCCCAACTACAAAAACCTCTTTCAGAATTTACATAGTTGTCACCATTTGAGATATACAATTGGGGATCTGAAGCTTAGTTTTCAACAGTCCGCGGCCAGAAATGGAGAGCTCGGTTGTAACAAACGACGTGAAAGCAGGGAGTCTGTTAGCCATGTGTCATCTTGTTTGTAACCACTTCTGTTTCTAGATGATAGGTTAGATGAATTCGAATCTGAATGTTGAGGATAGCTTCTCCTATATATTCATTTGTAATAGGCAGAGTGGAGGGTTCAGTTTCCATTTGGGGGATTCTCAAGAGCTGAGAGGCTCTTCATTATACATGATTTCCATTTTCAGTTATGAATAAAGTTGCAGAGATGGAATACTATGAGGTTTTCCATGAATGAGATTCTTGTGCCATCAGTATCTTTAGTAAGTAATTTTCTATGTGATTGCATTTCCTGTTTAACAGTCCATTTTGTCTTTGCTTTCATGTTTGAACAATAGTGTTATAAACCAGAATTCATCTTGCATGCTCTAGGTTCATTATTCAAGCATTTTAAACATTTTCTTCTAAAGTCTTGCATAATTCACCCAAGCTAGGTGCTCTGTTTGATGGGATGTCCTCTTTGTCCTCTAATCCACCTGCAAAAAACCTCAAAATGGAAGAATTGGTGTCTACCCTACCTCTGTCCATGATCCCTTCTAGCCCCTACCTCTAGCAACCTAATTCAGACCTGGTTATTGGCTCCATTGCCCAATGGTCCCCTCCATGAATGTCTTACCAAAAATTTCAAAAACCAATTTCCCTACCAAAATCTGACTTATGTGTGTTCCTCATTGATGAAATCTTTTGGTTATTTTCAGTCATTTATAAGTATTAAGAGAGACCCCTCTCTGATTGTATTGGGTCAGTAGTACAATCTCAAGTGGTTTGTCGTTACCCCAGCTTGGCCTTCTCCCACAACCTAGAGGGTCAATTTGGGTTTTAACAAATTGGCGTCGTTGCGGGGAATGAGAGTCTCATTGTCCCTGGGCAGAACGACAAAGTTTCATATCTGATTGTTGATGGTAAACAACAATTAGACATTGAGAAGGTTGTGTATCTTTCACCTAGAGACTCCACTCATTAAGATTTCAGTATGAAGGTGACTCCACTGGGAGGATTGGTGACTCCATGTCAGAATGTTGAAGATTTCATGGCAACTCCACTATTAGAAAGCTTTAAAGTTTGAAGTGTTGATTCAGTTTCTTCATCAAATCAAAATGACAGGGTTTGTGGAAAATCTTGCTTCTGTTGAGGGTTTTAAAGAATATTTTGTAATGTTTGATGATGACCAAATCGAAGAATCTTTCTCAAAAATTTTATCCATATACTTGAAGTCATGTAAATGTTCTTCTGAAGATAAAGCCAGTTTCTCAAGAGGTTTTACTGAAAAACTCAATGGAGAACTTGAGGCCCTGGAGGACCAAATTCAGTCCCAAGACTTCCACTTGTCTTTCAAAAAATCTTTTCAGCTGCCTCTAGATGTCAATATTGGGAAATGTTTTGTGTCTGGAGATGAGTTTTATGATCCAAAACAATATATGCAAGTAGAAGACACATATGAGGAGTCCATGTATGATGACCAGGTTATAAATTGTTGTGGAGGAAGCAAAACATCAGTGATTTTTATGACCCTGTAAGTGAATATATGGAAAGGTTTTTCTATTTGAATTTGCAGCCATATTTCCACTTTAAAAATGAAAAGAATCATTGTTTTCCTATGTTGTCATATCCTCTGTCATTGAATTATTTCAAGCACAGTGAGGGAGTCAGATTGTTCGAGCATCTTCTGGATTGGCTTCACTGGCATTTCCATGTTACTTAATTGAGTAGAGAGTTTGGCATATTAGGGTAGGTACGTAGTTTGAATAAGCTCATAGTTGAGCATCTCTTTCAACAGTTTCTAGAATGTACAATTCAATTTTGAGTTTGGCTTCAAGAATTTTTCAATTTGCAACATGTACAGTTCAGTTTTGGGTTTAGCTTCAAGCATTTTCAGTTTTCAGCTGTAGCATACTTGTAGCATTTCAGTTTTAGTATGAATTTCAGCCTCTAGCTTAAGGTTTCAGTCCAGAATGGCAGCATGTTTTTAGTGGATGGTTTCGGGTCAAGATAGGTTGAAGGTTTCACTATTTTTCTTGTTGAAGCTTGCATTACCGCTGTATAAATTTTAAAATTTATTAGGGATCAAGCGATTGCAAAATTTTGTTGGGTTGAATAAAGCATAAAATCCCCAGGTTCGAGAAGAAAGGGTTATGAACGTGTTTTGAGCAAAAAGAAAGGGGAATTATTTGACAATTTGGAAAGAATTAATTCATTTGGGATAAATATGACTTTATATTTTAATCTTTTTAAATATAATTTTATGTGAAGGCACATTTTATTTGGGATAAATATGACTTTATATTTTAATCTTTTTAAAATATAATTTTATGTGAAGGCACATTTTATTGGATTATAGAGTCAAAGAGTATTTCGAAATGTGAAGGCACATTTTATTGGATTATAGAGTCAAAGAGTATTTCGATTTTATTAAATTCTAAAATCAAAAAAGTATTTTGGGCACAGCCCAAGCTCAACACCGAGAGCCTATCCAAATCAAAATGCAAGCAGCCAGCTACCAAGTCAAAACAGGGAGAAACCACGCATGCCATCCAACATTCAAGCGCCGAGCTCACACAAGATTGTTACCTCCTTTGTTCCTTAAAATAGATTGAAGGGTTTGGTGGATATAAATGGCAAAGGACGCTGTTTCCCTTTGCATGTGGGATTATTCCCATAAATAAAAAAATGAGAACGCAAAGACTGGGGCGCAAGCTTTTCAATTCGCATAGAAGCTGCACAACTGAGGTAAATGCCAACGATTGTGCAAATAAGGAGCTCCAGATCCATTAAAGAGATGTCAGGGATATATAATGCAAAGCCCAAGTTCAAGTGTCAGTGTATCAAGCGCCACGGGGAAGGGCTCTCGTGCCAAGTTGTCCAAGCAAAGGCGCAGGTGCCAAGTAAGGGAGAAAAGGGCCAATTCAGCAACACATGCAGAGGCCATACTTAAATTTCAATGTTGTGATGGGAGGTAGGAGTAATGAGGTTTTGTAGAGATTGAAGAAGAAAAACTACGAGGTTATTTTCTTCACAGACCGGGTTGACGAGTACTTAATGCAGTGCTTGATGGATAGTGGGACGAGGATTTGCATAGAAAATCACCTGTCGTATGTGTGTAAAGGGGGGACCAACCCAGAATGAGGTTTTTAAAGGCTTCGACGAGGGAGTTAGAAATTTTGCAGCATAGCAAAGGGCCCTAAGAGGGGTCGAATTCCATGTTGAAGAGTCCCCGGGAGCTGTAAAACGACCATCTCATGTCATGTTTGCTACTGGTCAGACGCCGACACGTAGAGAAATTAGGTATAAAGCAGGTGGATGAAGAGGTTCAGCATGTGCCAAAACCTGTAGAAGCAAGTAGAGATGCCTTAAACCTCGGTGATGAAGCCGTCCGAGCCCCTGATGTGTGGCAACACTACCTTACAGATATAGATCGATTGTTACTATCTCTGTCCGTGTTACACAATACATGCGACTTCTGAAGCACTTTGTAGACGCTTATAACATGTGTTTGCCAAGGCGTATGGTGCATATATATGTTAATGTGATTTTGTAAATGCATTATGCAGTGAATGGCTTGGTATCGTTCCTTCTACCATCCAAAAAATGGTGTTAACATCCAGACAAAACCAACCGTCAAGCTGGGGGAGAAAGCAGATATACGGCTGCCAAGCAGTTCGCGGTTTCAACTTGCACTAGATAATGAGTTTTTTAAATCTCCAAAAAGTGGGTAGAGGCCACGCTTTTTCAACGGCTCAGATCAGCAGGGAAGCAGATCCACGGCAGAGATAGACTTCGTTGTTTTAACTTGCACGTGAGATCAAAATTCCAAAATTTGCGAAAAGTGAGTAGGAACCCCACATTTCAACGGCTGCAACCTGGGCGAGAGGTGGATCCACGGTCAGCAGCAACTTCGCTCACACAACATGCACTGGCAACCCTAACCTTCAAAATCTGCGAAGTATGGTGAGGCCCACGCTTTTGGGTGGTCACGTGGGAGACTCTATGCGCAGTTGTCAAGAGCAAAGCTCGAGGGCCACCAAAAGAAAATCTCACAAAGAAAAACCAATTGACCCATATGCACATATGGGCCTGCTGAGCCATTGGCGAGCTGGAATAAAAACCCTGTGATTTGACGTGATGGGGCTACCTTATTCAGTCTTCTGGGTACATATATTTAGTCTTCCTGCAAATTCAAATTTCATGGCACTTGCTTTCCCTTTGTTTTTATTTTACATACAAAGAATCATTTCCTGAGCTTGACTTACAGATATTAGGTACCAACAAGATCACAAAAATCTCTTATTATGGCCACATGCACCCGGGCAGCCGTGGAGTTAGCGACTCATTGATTGAACTTTTCTTTTGAATCCAAGAGGACTGATAATAATTGGAGTCTTTTCCCATCAACGTGGAGCAGCTTCTGTCCCTGCGGAGTGTATTTAGACAGAGGCATTATATGGGGGAATCACTGCCTTTTGTTAAGGCCATGATAAGAAAAGATGTTGTCCAAGAAAAACAATGTTGAAGAGGAAAATTGTAGTGGAAGATGGCAGAACTCTTGAGGCAAATTTTGAGAAAGAAAAAGAAAGACAAAGAGAAAGTTGTGTATGGCAGAAGAAATCCCAGGCAAATATCAGCGTTAAAATGAGTGACTCTGCACAATCCTCATGTAGGTGTTTCAAACAGAGTATCAGATATCAATTGTAGCAAGCATGCCGAGCCTTTGTAGAAGTTTCCCCACTGGCATTTCCTGGAGAAAACATTTTGGGTGGAGCTCAAAGCTTCACTACTGAATATTTAAAGGAAGTTCTTGAGGAAAGTGGGACTTCCAATGCGTGGAGCAGGAAACAAGCATAGGCGAGGATATGGAATACGCACTGGAGAATTCTTGGCATGCCAGTTTCTCGAGAGTGGAAGCAAAGAGATATAGCCAAGTGTATTGCTCAGATTATGCACGCCATGAGGCCTCACTGTCGCATTACACCTTCTGCATATATACCATCAGGAATGAACAGCAGAGATAATGCCTATCCTCTAATTCATTACATCACATCCCTCCGAGCCAAATCAATTTGCTCTTGGGATGACAGATGGGGGAGTTCAAGTTATTGAACCTTCAGAGTTGGTGGCTTCTTGGCAGTAAATTGCCTCACTGGTGTTCCATTTTTTTAGGCATTCTATCAAGACTGTAATTTTCATCGGATATTGTTCAGCAATGTAGATGGAGGTAAAGCCATTGTATACGATATGTAGATGAGCACCTAGGTGCGATCGTGGTCACTATATTTTCTAGGTGGTGTAAAAATTAAAGGTCTGCCATTGCGGCAGTCCAAGTGCATACGAAGGTTGGAGATAGGTGAAAGGTGGTTTCAAAGGAGACTATAAATCAGAGTGGGACTCTCTCAACAATGCTGGGGGGTCATTTCAGCCAGAGCACGAGGCAGATTCAACACCAAAGACACCCTCACAGAGTATCAGATATCAACTGTAGCAGCCGAGCATGTTTGTTTTCAATGAAGGCGATGTTTCAGTTGCGGTTTGAGTTCAATTGCAGGATCAGAAAGGGCTATAGTTCTTAGGTAGAAAGTCAGATTACAGGTTTCAGTTTGAAGTTGGGAGTCGCCCAATGGGAGGGAGGATAGCATCCCCAATTGGAGCCAGTTGTTAGCACCAATTTTGTGCTAAGTATTTAGAAGGGGCATTGATCAACAGTAAGAAGATCAAAGGTTGAAAACAATTCCCGAAACTTTAACATGCAAGAAGAAAGCTAGATTTAATATTCAATAAAATTTTATATGAAGGGCATGTCTGGTTTTGATGAAAATGACTGTTTTGGTCCTCATTTTCCAACAACTGTTTCCGCCAAACCAGGGTGAATTGTGAGAAACCGAGAGAGGTTTTTCTTCAGAATGGGACAATCTACAAAAACCTCTCTCAGTTTTTACACAGGTATCATGGTTTGGGTGAATCGATGAGATATTTACAGGGCATTTTTCCAGAAATTCAATTTGTTGTTTGAGTCATCAACTTCCGAAGTAGATACCGATGAGCTAGAGGGGAATCAGAGGAAATGGAGACATGGGTTTTGTCAAGCACATGTCCAATTAAAAAAACCTCTTTTAGAATTTTCACATCTATCACCATTTGAAATATACAGCTGGGGCTCCGAAGCTCAGTTTTTAGCAGTCCACGGCTGGAAATGGAGAGCTCGGTTGTAACAAACTCCGTGAAAGCAGGGAGTCTGTTAGCCATGTGTCATCTTGTTTGTAACCACTTATGTTTCTAGATGCTAGGTTAGATGAATTCGAATCTGAATGTTGAGGATAGCTTCTCCTATATATTCATTTGTAATAGGCAGAGTGGAGGGTTCGGTTTTTCATTTGGGGGATTCTCAAGAGCTGAGAGGCTCTTCATTGTACATGATTTTCCATTTTCAGTTATGAATAAAGTTGCAGAGATGGAATACTGTGAGGTTTTCCATGGCTGAGATTCTTGTGCCATCAGTCTCTTTGGTAAGTAATTTTCTATGTGATTGTATTTCTTGTTTAATACTCAATTTTGTCTTTGCTTTCATGTTTGAACAACAGTGTTTGCATGCTCTACGTTCATTGTTCAAGCATTTTAAACATTTTCTTCTAAAGTCTTGCAGAATTCACCCAAGCTAGGTGCTCTGTTTAATGGGGTTGTCATCTTTGTCCTCTAATCCACCTGCAAAAAACCTCAAAACAAAAGAACTAGTGTCTACCCTGCCTCTGTCCATGATCCCTTCCAGCCCCTATCTCTAGCAACCTAATTCAGACCTGGCTATTGTAGCACTCAACACTTTAGAGAGTCATGTAGAACATTTTTATCTTTTACTTGAGCATTTCTTTCATAAGCTTTGCAATCCATAGCCTTGTGTCCAAAATTGTTACAAGAATAACGATATCCAAGAAACAGAGTTTGATACTTGGCAAACTTACTTGTAGGAACATATTTTTCAAAATTATTTTGATCTTGTATTGAAGTTGACTTGAAGTTTTGTTGGTTCTCATTTCTAGTTTTATTGTTGCTTGTATGATTTAAGAATCCATTAAGATCATCTATACAACTTCTTGATTTTTCTTCTTCTTTTCTTGGTGGATGGGTGCTTGTATTTGTCCATGGACACTTTTTGGTTACCATCATTACCTAGTCATGTTTGATGTATGTAGGCCTTTGAATTCTAAGAACATTATCCAACATTTGAGAGCTATTCTCAAACTTCAAATCATTGTGTAGCTTGTCACTTCTCTTTTATAATTCCTTCCTTAAGAAGACAATTTATGTCCTTAATCTCTCATATTTATCTTCCTTCTCTTTAAGCTGGTTTCACATTAGTTCTTCCATTCTTTCTGCTTCTTGTATAATAATTTTGAGAACCATAGCCTCTTTTACTTGTCTTTTATTCTTCCTTCTGAGATTGTCAATTTCTTATAAGGCATTAATAAATCTGGCTTCAAGATCAATCACACCATTACCATTTCCTTCTAGTTCTAATTTTCAATCTCCACTTAAATCCATGAACATAATTTCATTTATGTCATCATCAAATCTATAATCATCTTCTTTAAAGGAGTCAGCACTTCTCTAGAATATAATATTTTCTTCTTTGGATATTTTCCTCCATAAAATTTCCTTTTGGGTTCTTATCCTTCATCACTATTTTCCATATGTGGACATGTAGCTATAAAATGTCCTATCTTACCACAATTAAAACATATAAGCGGTAACTTACCTTTAAATTTTATGGATAATTTCTTTAGGTTTTTTACGAATTGTGTCATCTTTGTATCAGGTTCATAACTAGAATAGTTGTTGGCCTTGAGTTTTCCTATTCTTTTTTATGCTTTAAATGTTGCCTCCTTTTGTGTTGAATTTCCTATCCACATTTCATAAGATGTGAGAATTCTATGTAAATCGTCCATCGTTAGATCTTCGAAATCACTTATTTCTTCTATGGCTTATACCTTTGCATCAAAACGTAAGGGAATAGATCTCAACACTTTTTGTACAATAGTAGTTTCCTTCAATATTTTCAGCAAGTCCTTTGATGGTATTAACAACTTCATCAACTCAAAGGAAATACAAGGCAATTTCTTCTTCATCCTTCATTTTCAGGCTTTTGAACATACTTCAATATGTATGAATCTTTTCTCTCTAAACCTTATCATATCCTGTATAGATGTTTTGAAGCTTATCCCATATTTCTTAGGCTGATTCACTGTGCATTACTTAATAAATCATGTTTATGACAGACCATTTAGAATGGCATTCATTTCCTTATTTAAGAAGATCTCCTTATTTCAACTTTTCCATCAAGATCTCCTTATTTCAACTTTTCCATCAACCATGTGATGGAATGACCTTGCCATCGAAAGTGCACAAGGAAAATCAAGTTCCTTTTCAACTCTTAAAGATAGAGAACATTATACAACATATATTTTGGGAATCTAAGTTAATTTGAGCTTGATGGTGCCCAATTTCCTTAGGTTTGAGGCTAGATTTATCTACAAAATACACTATTATACCATATACATTGTCATTCAATTATTCAAAGAATTTTTTTTGAAAGTCATGTAGTAGGTGGAACGATTGTTAAAGTAGCAAAGCAGCTCTCAAGGAAGAAAATGGAGTATTGAATAAAAATTCATTTAGACCAATATTGCAATGTGGCGGCAACAATGAAATGAGCAGATTCAAGAGCTTTACCATATTCATGAGATTTACCTCTTTCTTCTTTCTACTTTTACTCCTCTATGATCTTTTTCCATGGAATTTTGCATGTCTTTGCCTCATGTCCCTTCTTGCAACAATAAACACATTGAATACCAAATATCTCACCATGTTTGTGTCCAACCCTCGTTGCCTCTAGAATTATTTCTTCCACGCCCTATTTTATTTCCTTCTCCCTCTAGAAAAATCATGTGATTGATTCTTTCCCTTTTTGACCAAGGAACACAATCTCTCTAGTGGGATTGTCTTCTTTCCAAACGATTTCTCTCATTTTGCAATTTTCTCCACCAAAGCAGGGATAATTTTAAGAACCCCCCCAAAATTTATATGTATAAAAAATGGGCGAATCTCCCTGATATATAGGAAAACTTGAAGGCGATTTTATCAATAATATTATATGTATATATAATGTTTTGGCGAATCTTTCATTTCATTATATAATGCTGTAAAATCTTGGCGAATCTTTCACTAAATTATAAGATATTGTAAAATCTTGGCGAATATTTCACTTAATTATAAAAAATTGTAAAAAACTTGGCGAATCTTTCACTGATTTATAAAATATAGTAAAAATTTGGTGAATCTTTTGCCAATAAGACTCAAGCTTTTGATTATGTGGATTACTAAGGTGGTGCAACAAAAGAACATACACTAGAGCTCAATTCTAGAATCTCTCGACTCCTAGACTCTCGAATGAACAAGTGTATGGACGAGGAAAGGATGGATTTATTTATACATTTCACAAGCAGTATTTGATCACTCACAACTAGAAGGTGTTGAGGAAACACAACTGCACTAACTTAATTCAGGGCAAGTAGGGACTCTACTTGTTATCTCGTCCCTTAATGGTCCAATGGACATGTGGGGTCATGAATTCAAAATTCCCCCAAAGATGATAAAAATTCCCCTAAGCGCTTCAATATTTTCCCAGGCACTTCTAAATTCTCCCAAGGATGATAAAAAATGCCCATGCACTTCAATATTTTCCCCAAGCACGTCAAAATTCCCTTGAGGCACTCCAATACTTACCCCATTCACTTCTAAATTGACCTAATGATGATAGAAACACACCATGCACTTCAATACTTGCCTCGGCCACTTCAAAATTCTCCCAACGATGATAAAAAAACCCAAAACACTTCAATATTTTCCCTAGGCACCTCAAAATTCTCCCAACAAAGATAAAAATGACCCCATCCACTTCCATGATTTCCCAAGCACTTCATTACTTTCCCCAGACACTTCAAAATTCGTCCAATAATGATAAAGATTCCCTATGCACTTCAATAGTTCCCCTAGGAAATGGAGAAAAAACACCTAACAATGATATAATCACCCAGACAATCACAAAAATGCCTCAATCCACACAAATTTTCCCTGGCAAGTGATAAATTTTCCCATCATTCTTTTAAAACATCCCAACGCTATAAAAGCATTCATACATTGATCAATAACAACCCCAAGCACTTCTAAATTCACATAGTGAGGAGAAAAATGACCCATGCACTTCTAAATTAACTCGTTGATGAGAAAAATGCCCCATGCACTTCTAAATTCACCCAATGACAAGAAAAATGCCCCAAGCACTTCAATACTTTCCCCAGGCACGTCAAAATTTTCTGAAAGATGATAAAATTGCCCTAAGAACTTCAATATTTTCCTAGGAACTTCTAAATTCTCCCAAAGATGATAAAAACTCCCCATGCACTTCAATATTTTCCCCAATCACTTCAAAATTCCCCTCGAGGCACTTCAATGCTGTAGCTAGGGTTTTACCCCTAGCTTGTGCAAATGAGCACCTACTAAGGAGAATGGACTCCTTAGTAGCAGTTCAGTAAGTGTAAATAATTAAGCTAAAACAGAAATTAAATTACTTCTAAAACATGCATGAAACATAAACAACAAATTTAAATAAATGGCTTTTTGTATTGATATTACCTTCATTGTGAAGGTTTGATGAAGCCCTTTGCAGTGTCCAAGAGGATGCTTCAAGCTTCAATATGCTCCTTCTCCTTCTCCAATGATGGGAATGGGCCAAAAGTGGCTCTCAAGGTGAAAGTAGTTCAATGGTGAACTAGGGTTTCGAGAGAGATTTTGGCAGAGTAAGGGTGCTTGTGATTGTGGATATGGAATAAGGGATCTCCATCACCTATTTATAGTTTTTTGGTGGTGGAGTGCTGACCCATGTTTTGGGAAAACACATGGTTTTTGTGCAGCTGTATAGGGTTTTTTCCTCATTTTCCTCATTATTTTATATTTTTTATTCCCTTTTTAGGGGATTTTTGCTATTTTTAGAGGAAAAAGGGGGGTTTTTAGCCTTTTTTAGGTTATTTTGATGGTTTTGTGGCCTTTTGGAGGCATTTTAGGCCTTTTGGAGGCTTTTTAATGGGATTTTTTGGGATTTTAAGGGAAATATGGTAGGAAAATGGACAAATGAGCCATATAATGTGGTAGATGAGGTAGTGAGCACTTTTTGGGTGTTAACAGATTGCCCCCTGATGTGCGAGGTCAGGAGCTCATCGTATGGCCGATGGACATCATAAGTCATGAATGGTTTTCCTGGGTGTGGAGAGAAAAGAAGAAACAAACTGAAGCCCGGAACAACGATCCCGAACAACTGCAAGAACTAAAAGTACATCACCTCAATAATGGATGAGGAATCATCTGATCATATGGACGAGGCGGGCATTCCCATGCTCGTATCAGGATATAACATAACAATAACAATGGGGTCCAAAAAATGGGGACCTGAAATATACATGGCCTCAAATACTGACTGAGGAATAATCTCAATATATGGACGAGGCGGGCATACCCATGCTCGTATCAAGATATATAAAAAACTGTGAGGCCCAAAAAGAGGGACCTGAAAGATACATAGAGAACCACTGTATACATCATAAGAGTCCAGAGGGGACACAAATCTGGGACATACTGCTGAGCGGATCATGTGTGAACTGCAGAACTGGTGCACTGGAACAATCAACAGTGCTACTGAGTGTGGTACCAAAGGGACTGATGAGCTGCTGGATCATAGTGACTGGGGTCATACTCGCCATGGTACACTGGACTGGAACTGAAATGGGTACTCAAGGAAGCAGAGAACTGGATGGCTTCCGAATACAATCGCCAACGCAGCCCGGACATCCACGGGAACATACAACTGGGCGTTCCGAAGTGACTCACCAATGTGCTAGAGTCAAGGGAAATCCGGGGTCTTCGACTAAAAACTGATGGGATATAATCCTACGCGATCCTCAACGATGCGATCAAGGTGCTGAAGTCGAGCATGTGAGGAACAACCACTCAGAGAGGCAATGATGATTCCTCTCGGAATGGTCCGTAGGCACTTACCACAGATGGTGATAAGTCCAAGGCGTAGGGACCTCTGGGCCTATCCTCTGGAATAGAGGAGCTGTCGTCGACAGAGGGAGACCTACAACTATCAAGGCAATGATGTTTCCTTGACAGGAGCGCGAGGTACAAGACCGAAATGTGATAGTGCTGATGGCAGGACTGATAAACTGTGGGGGGAGAACTGGGCAAGTAGAGTGGAGGGACTCAAACTTCCTTTGTTTAGAGTATGATAATGGGAATGATCTGGCAGCATATGAAACTGATTAAGGGGAGAGGGATCATAGCTGTACTGGATCGGGGGAGATGATTGATCTGAGGGAGACTCAAGCTGGGGTAAAATGGCAGGAGACTGCAGAATACTCTGAACAAAGGCGACCTGATTGGGGGTGCTGTCGAGATGATAGATCAAAGTGCCAGGAGGCACGGGGGAAAACTTCTTCATGGGTTAAGGAACTAGAAGAAGTGTGTGTAAAATGGTACTGTCGTGTGGATTTTACGAGCCCAGGACAGTTCATGCTCGTGGTTGCTTTCAATTTTAAGGAGTCTGAAAGCGATAAGAAGACTCTGAAGTAATGGAATGGTACTGTCGTGTGGATTTTCCGAGCCCAGGACAGTGCATGCTCGTGGTTGCTTTCAATTTTAGAGATTCTGAAAGCAAATAAGAAGACTCGAGGGGGTTGCTTTTTCGTAGATTTAGTCTCCAAGGCCCAAAGAAGCATAAAAGGATGCAATGAAGAACTCTTCTAGCCGGTGTGACTAGAGTATTCCTTTTTCGTAATTAGTCTACCAGGTCCGGAAAAGGGTTAAACTTATACCAGATAGACGCCCTTTCAGGTACTTTAACGAGCATGAAAGGAAGCAAGATTGCTCGGCGATCTTTTCATTCTTTTAGGAGTCAGAAAAGAGCTTAACGGAAACTCCCTAAGTGCCTTTTTCGTAAAGGACTTGTCCGGCCCGAAAAAGGGATAAAATTATACCGAACAAAAGGAATGGCCAGGCAAGGAGGAAGTGTTCAATCAAGGATCAGTAATGATGACCAAGAACGAGGGTTGGGGAGAACACTGGTGGGCCTCCTTGCGGGGTAGATGAAATGGTGGCAAAATAACGAAACATTTGCAGTATGACAGGAGTGAATGGCTCATGTAAAAATGTGGAACAATCCGATGGCGGCCGATGTGGCGCGCAAACCGAGGCAACAAGGTGTTTGGGACACAGTGTTAAAATTGTACCAAGTGAGAGCGAGAAATGATCTCAAGCATCATCACGAGCTCGGAAAAATGAATCCGGCGATATAAAGGATGTCAAAAACGGGTAACGGCCGATGTGGCACGCATACCGTGGTGACGAGGGCGTTTTGGAAAAAATACCCTAAAAATCTGGAGGTGAGAGCGAGAAATGATCTCAAGCATCATCACGAGCTCGGAAAAATGAATCCGATGATATAAAATATGTGAAAAACGGAGAATGGCCGATGTGGCACGCAAACCGAGGCGACTAGTGGCGTCGGAAAAATGGGCAAAAATTGACGGAACAAAAATAATGCAACGAGGTGACTATCATGACGGCCTCGTCGTGCTGATTCCAGTGGTGGAAACGGTGTTGAAAAACGAACAAAAACAAAACGAAAGTACTATACAACGCAGACCAATGAGGCCGCGGGTCTCTTTTATGGGTAAAAACGCTTGAGATACAACCCATTACGAGGGTTGCGCAAAGGACGGCCTTCGGAGTCAGCTAAGATGTATGCCCCCTTGCCGAGGCAGGTCTGCACGACGTAAGGGCCTTGCCACATAGATTCAAACTTCCCTTTACCGGTTTTTTCATGGGCTTGGTCATAGGCGAGGACGAGGTCCCCTTCGTGGAAAGTTCGAGGGTGAACATGTTTATCGTAACCGGCTTTGGAGCGGTTTTTGGCAGCTTCGATGTTCTGGAGAGTGGCCCGACGGTCTTCATCAGCTTGTTCGAGTTGTAGCAAACGCTGCTCGATGGGGGAGGTGTCAGGGAGAAGCTCAACGGCGATCTGTAAGGCAGGAATCTGACACTCGATGGGGAGGACAGACTCTACACCGTGAACTAGATGAAATGGTGTAAAACCAATGGCGGTCTTAGTGGAGGTGCGGTAAGCCCACAAGGCAGGGAACAACATGTGGTGCCAATTGGACTTATGCTTGTCAACCGTTCGTTGGAGGATGGTTTTGAGGATTTTATTGATGGCCTCTACTTGGACGTTCCCTTGGGGGTAGTAAGCAGAGGAAAATTGGTGTTCGTACTTAAGGAGGGTGGATAGCTCACGCCAGACGGCATCTTCGAAGTGTGAACCATGGTCAGAGACTAACTGCTTAGGAACCCCAAATCGAGCGATGACATGGTTGAAAAAGAAGCGGGCAGCAGTGTCGGCGGTACAATTGAAGGTAGGCATGGCTTCCGCCCATTTGGTAAAGTAATCAACAGCGACAACAATATATTTGTGGCTGTTGGCAGACTGGGGTCTACATTCCATGAAGTCTATGGCCCACTTACAAAAGGGGCCAACGGTGACGACTGGGTGTAACGGAGCAGGAGGTGTCCGGGCCTTGGGGGCAAAAAGTTGGCAGTTATGGCAGTGTTTGACCGCAGTGATGCAGTCGGTGAAAAGTGTGGGCCAGAAGTATCCGGCGCGGACGACCTTTTGGGCAGTGGCCATCCCTGAGAAATGACCTCCGCAGGCACCGCTATGACAGTCATTAAGGACGTTTTCAGCTTCCTCGTGTGTAAGGCAACGACGAAGAATTGTGTCAACTCCGCGCCGGTAAAGGACATCGCCTAAGAGGAGATATCGAGAGGCCTGGTGACGGATGCGACGGCGTCCATTACGGGTAACTTTGGGTCTGAACTTCTGCGTGCGCAGGTATAACAAGATATCACCGTACCATGGGTCATCGGACGAGATAGTGAACAGGTGATTGTCGGGAAACTCATCGAAGATTGGTTTGGCCGGGAGAAGGGAAGGGAGATCAGTAATGAGCTGGGCAAGCGCGAGGGCTTTAGTGCTCTTAGGTGTTTTGAAGGTAAGGTCATATTCCTGGAGGATAATGACCCATTTAGCAACGTGACCTTGCAGTAGCCGCCGGTTTAGAAGATATACCATGGGGTTAGAGTCGGCAACGACGGTGGTATGACTCATTAAGATGTAGTGTCGCAATTTTTGTACGGAAAAGACTACGGCGAGAGCAAGTCTCTCCTCATATGGGTAACGGAGGGGTGGACCAGACAAGGTCTGGCTGACGTAGTAAATGACGTGTTCCTGGTGAGAAGCGTCTTCTTGAACCAAGACTCCGGACACGGCATGCTCGGAGGCCGAGACGTATAGGATGAAGTCCTGGGAGAAATCCGGAGGGGAGATCAAAGGGGCTTGTGTGAGAGCCTTCTTGAGGGCTTCGAATGCAGCTTCTGCTTGCTCATCCCAGACGAAGGGTATGTGGGTACGGAGCAGGCGCAAGAAACCGTGAACAGTAGTGGCGTAATCAGGAACGAAGCGTCGAAGGAAGTTGGATCGCCCCTGCAGACTTTGGAGTTGTCGGAGCGTGCGAGGAGAAGGAAGGTCTAAGATGGCTTGGACTTTTAGAGGGTCAACAGTAATTCCTTTCTTGGAAACAATGAAACCTAACAACCGGCCTGCCGGAACGCAAAAGACACACTTGTGTGGGTTCAAGCGGATTTGGTATTTGCGACAACGCAGAAAAACTTGCCGAAGGTCGTTAAGGTGGTCTGATCGTTTCCGGGAACGAGCTGTAAGGTCATCAAGGTAGACTAACAGGATATGGACCAAGTCGTGAAAGCAATAGGTCATGGCCCACTGGAAAGTGGCGCCAGCATTTTTGAGGCCGAACGGCATGATGCGATAGGAAAAGGTGCCCCATGGGGTAGTAAAGGCAGTTTTGTACTGGTCTTCCTTACGGATCTGAATCTGGTTGTATCCGTAAAAACCATCCATGAAGGAGAGGACTTCATGCCCCGCACACGCATCAATGAGCTGGTCAATAAATGGCGTGGGGAAATTGTCCTTGGGACAAGCGCGGTTTAAATCACGGAAGTCAGTGCATACTCGAATGGTGCCTTGTTTTTTGTTAACGGGAACGGGATTTGAAACCCAAGTGGTATAGGCAATAGGATAAATGAACCCTGCCTTGCGTAGCTTCTCAATCTCGGCTTTAACAGCTGGGAGCTTTGAGGGATGAATGGGTCGCTGTTTCTGACGAACGGGGGGTACATCAGGCCATGTGTCAATGTGGTGCTCTATAATTGCAGGGTCAAGACCAGGCATTTCGGTATAGGACCAGGCAAAGACATCACGGAATTCTCTGAAAAAGTTTATGTAGTCCTCAATCTCTTGTTTACTGCAGAATGCTCCTAAAGTGATGAGTTCAGGGGCACGTCCTAGGGCAGCGATATCAACTTGGATGACAGGTGAGATGTTGGCCATGTTACCCTCTTCGAAGGCGTCAGGAGCAGGAATAGGATCCTTGAAACAGTCGACCTTGGTGGGGAGGAAGTCTTTGGATTCAACCGCGTATTGGGTAGCGGAGCTAGAGGAGGATTCTTCTGGGATGAAGTAGGAACGATGATGCATATCATCCCAGGGATAATCCGGGGCAGTAAGGGCCTCAAGAATCTCCTCATCGGTACGGAAAGTTTGCGTCGTCAAATCGGTTGACGAGGGGGAAGTGGTGGAAGAAATCATATAGATGGTATTAATCTCTCCAGAAGGTGAAGAGTCTGGGGGGTAGATCTCCTCAATGGTAGGTGGTGCCGTCTCAAGATCCAGATTGTTCATCTCATAGAGAGCTGCTCTGTAATCCGGGAGATCGGGACAATGATGGGAGTAATGCCCGTAAACACCGCATATGGCGCAAGAGTGGTTGGTGCGTAGGGACTTGTCTTTAGGCTTAGGAGTGGGGTTTAGTTCGACAATTGGGATGTTGGGGTCATCGTCGAGCATCTGCATGTGCTTCTGTAATGCGGGTAACTGTGGACACTGGTGAGTGGCATGGCCCAACTCGTCACACAGCGAGCATTTGGGAGGAGCACGAAATACTGGAGGGTTTTTTACTGTCTTGGGAGGTGGGACAGCAGTGTAAGGTTGTGGGCCTCTGCCCCCAGTGGGTTTGGGAGGAGGAGGGGGAGTCGTGGAGGACGAAGGGGTAGAGACACCAGGAGGTGGCTGAGAGGTAGTAGCCATGGGTTGCACCGGTTGGAGGACGACATCTGGTGTCGGCGGGCGAACGGGAGGCGAAAGATACCAAACAGGTAATCCCAAGATTAACCCCGGGAGGCTAAGGGTATCCATAACCGGGGCGCTTACTACTCCTGATGGAGGGACGAGAAAGGGGATGGTATGGATCGGTGTAACACTAATGTGGCTAGGTACCAATGGTGGTTTTGGCAACATGGGTGGTTGATTATTAGTTGGTAGGTTGTCATGGGACAAGGTACATAAGTCAGACACTTCGGGCGTAGATGACGGGGGAGGAATGGATTGAAAGGTGGAGGTCATCGGCGCGTCTGAGTAGACTCCAGGCCCCGTAGCGGAAACAAATGAGGTGGTGGCATGAGAAACAGGTTGTTCAACCATGGGGAGAACATTTTCAGGTGCCGCGGGAGCACTGGGATCATAGTAGGTGAGCTGGTCAACCTTAACCACGCGTCCCTCATGGGGGAACATCATGGTGCGAAAGACAGAAGAGGCAACTGCCCGCATGGCATACATGTAGCTGCGGCCAAGTAAAAGATTATAGTCCAATTGGGCGTTGATTACCTCAATGTCAATGAGTACAGTTTTGCCACCTAACTGGACGGGGACATTGGCTAGGAGGCCTTGGGGCTGAGCCGAACGACCGTCGTAGGCGCGTAATGCAGTGGTGGACTGTTGGAGAGGAGGGGATCCCAGCTTCTGCCATACGAATGTAGACATAATGCATGTGGAGGCACCCTCATCGATGATGCACCGATGGATGACAAGATTCCTAACGGAGACAGTAACTTGGAATGCTAAGCTAGAAGGTAGGCGTGGTTCAGACTGGTCTAAATCAAATGCCATCAAATTCGAATCATTTGGGTCAATTCCCCCAATGGCGGAGAGTAAGGTCTTGCGCTGGGAAGGGCAGTTCTTCAAGACCTCTAACGCAGACATGGCTGCGGGAGATTGGGCTAGGTCGTCGACAATGCTGTAGTTTGATGCAGCGCGCGCATTGGGGTTATTGTTGAGACGACGAAGTGGGAAATGAGGGGCTTTTGCAGCGCCATCTATGGGAGGGGGAGGTAGACATAACGCCTGATCGGTGGGATGGGCATTAGTAGTTTTATCCGTGGGATTGGCTTCAGAGGTGGAGCCATATTGGTTTCGACGGGTCTGGAGATTGACGTCAGCAGATGACATCATCAGTAAGTGGTGGGTACCTGAGTCAAACATGGGTTGATCAGGAGCAGCGTAAGTGATCTATTGTTGTTGGGGTGCGTTGGCTTGAGGGGGAGCCAATGGCTGAGTGTTCACTACTCCTTGGGTTGGTAAGGGGTTTTGCAGCACCAAAGGGGGTTGTTGAGGTTGGGGGGGGTTGGGCGGCGCTTGGGGAGCCGCATGCCCTTGGCGATGGGCCTCGTCAACCCAAAGTTGTCGAGCTCGCTCTAAGTGTGGGCAAGCATGTGTGTAATGGCCATAGACCCCGCAGATAGAACAAGGGTGGTTCGTTCGCAAATTAGGGTTTTTAGCCTGCTTGGGCGGGCGATTAGGGTTTTGATTAGCGGGGGCCACATTGTTGTTGTCTGGAGGATTAGCTGGTTGACCAGCTTGGTCTGAAGGTTGGTTGTTCCCCCGATTATGGCCCTTGCCGCGGTTCTGTTGGCCCTGGTTGCGTTGGTTATTCTGGTTTTGCTGCGGGTTCTGTTGGGCGTAAACTTGCCCTTGGGCAGCAGGGGGATTTTGAGGTTGCGCAGGTGCTGGAGCAGGCTGCGGTGGATGATATGCAGGTTGAGCTTGAGCAGGTGCAGCAACTTGAGGGGGTTGCTGATATGGCTGCGGAGCAGGTTGTGGGTGAGCCGCAGGGGCTGCCTGTGGCGGATAATAAGCGGGTTGGGCTTGTGAAGGCGCAGGAGCTGGGGCAGTCTGCGGATGGTAGTAAGACTGAGGTGCGACTGGGGGAGCATAAGCAGGAGTCGCATAACCGAAGCATTGAGGTGGACATGAGGGTTCATGGGAATGGTGGTGTGTCATGGGAGCATATGAGTTGGTTGCTCCAGACTGTGAGGTAGCCCGCGACAGGTCGGGGCCAGGGGTAGGTCGTGCTATAGAAAATGGTTGAGGATGCGAAGAAACACGACCGATGATGCCGTCTGCAGCGTGGGATGCCCCCGGCGCATCGTGCTAGGAGGACTCGCCGCGAGGGGCGTCAGGTATAATGGTATAAAGGTAACCCGACTGGGCGTAAATGAGGTCGAACTGTTGGGCCTTAAGGATGGCTTCTTCTTCAGACTGGGGTCTTTCTGAGGCCACATCCTTAGCGATAACAGGAAGCAGGGACTTGAGGAACCAATCTAGGAAGATACGGTCGTCTAGTTTGATCTTGCATAAGCTACGGCGTCGACGCCACTCATGGATGTGGTCCGTGATATGGGTAGCCGTGTTTTGTCTGCAGGATAGGAGGATCTCAACGCCCGCGTCATAGCGGACAGGCAGCTGGAAGAACTGCAGGAAGGTCGAGGCAAGGGAGGCAAAGGTGGCGTGGGTCCCATGAGGTTGCTCAATATACCATTTGGCTGCAGAGCCAGTGAAGGTGCGCTGTAAGAGACGGAGGCGAACAGAATCATCCACTATGGAGTTAGAGGAACACCATAGGTGGAAAGACATGATATGGTTTTGTGGGTCCTCACCGGCCTTGCCCTCGAACTTAGGGATGTCAGAGGGGAGCTTGGTAGGCATATGAGGCCACATAGGGTCGTGTCGAATAGGATCGTTGGTCAATCTGGCCAGGTCAGGTAGGTTGAGGCTAGCCATGAATGGAAAACTAGAAGAAGGATGTGACACAGTAGTGGGTTGGACCAAGTTGGGGCCAGTGCCCCCAAGTGGAGGGACAAGATTTGGGGTGGTGCCCCCAAGTGGGGGAACTGAGGTAGTGGAGGATGGTCCAGCACCACCATAGGTAGTGTGAGCCACTGATGTAGTGGGGATAGGTATTCCCGTTGCGGGAATAGGTACCGTGAGGGGTACGGTAGATGAGGGTCCCATGGAGGGCATACCCAAAACATGTGTAGTAACTGGTGTAGTGGTGGATGTGCCACCAATGGTCCCTATAACAAACGGAGTGGAAGTCGTGCCAGCCATGGGGCTAGTAGGGGCCGTGTAAATAGGGTTCTCAGACTCTTCGTCAGAATCGGAGGTAAAGTAAGGGGCGTCACTATGTGGTGACGGAGTCCTACGTCGCTGACGAGTGGAGTCAAGTGACAAGGCTCTAGATCTGTGATGAGTGGTATCAACGGACAATGATCGAAATCTATGTCGAGTGGTGTCAAGAGAACCGTGCTGTGGGGGCTCGCCCCTGAGGCGCCGAGAATGTCTCAGGGACTCAATGGTGACAGATGGTGTCAAATCTCTGTGGGTTGAGGTGAGTAAAAAACAGCTCAAAAACCCTAATGCAACCGAGTGTGCAAAAGGAGAGCTAAAAAGCAAGGCACTCAGGCCAACAACCAACTCAAAACACCCACTGTAGCAGCTGTGCTACAATGGATGGAGTAACAACAAAGATGGTCAGAATACCAACAAGCAGCAGGTTTCCTAAAAAGAAAAAATGGTAGACTCACTAGACCAAAGGGAGGTAAAGGAGCATGCAAACACCTAACTAAAAGTATTCTGACTCAACTAAACATATCCTCTGCAAGGTGATGAAATCCAAGTCAGACAATATGAGTAGAAAAGCCAAGTGGCTATGATATCCCCCTACCGGGAGGGACACCGGGTAGTCAATCCTAGAAGAATGGCAACTAAGATACCCCGTTCATGACACGTCCAGAAAGGTGAATCTGCCATTTAGTTCGTTGACCGCAATACCCCTATACAGGGATATCCCGCGAACCGCGAAAGGTAGCCCTTCGGTTACTGAATGGAGTGCGGTATTCCACTCAGGCCTCTGGAACCAGTCTCCCAACTTCAACCCTCCTAAGGGAGAGGCCCTCTGATAAACTGGTCGTGACCGTGCCAAAAAGTACTAGGGGATTTTGGTTCCCTATTTGGACAACAACTATGTCTCAAGTGAAAGTGACCGAGGGGTGTTATTGGAAGCCTATCCCCCCGACCCTACCTAACTACAATGATTCTTTTGTATTCCCCAAGTGGGGTTAGAATGTTGGTTCAATTAGGTACTTTTTAAGGCTCACTTGATTTATGTGACAGAGTGTGTGCTCGTGAGGTGATGAACCCAAAATAGAAGTGCCACAAGGGGTGCAACTTCCAACTATCAATAATACTGAAATTGAAACTTTAACTTGCAAAATTTTCTGAATTAAAAATACTGAAATTTGAAAAAGATTCTGTAAAGGGAACAGAAATTGTGTTGCAGAAAGGCTGTAAGGGAGTGAGGCTGCAGGTAGGACAAAGGGCTGTTCAGATGCAGAAAATATTGCAGCAAAATGGGTTGGGCTCAAAACAGGAAAAATGCAGAAAACAGACCGCGGGTCTGTGGCGAATCAGAACAGGCAGACCGCGGGTTTGAGGGAAATAGACGCGGTCGAGTCGCGGATTTCGGGCCAACAGAGGCAGTCGGGACGCAGGAAAAGGGGAAAAAGACGCAGTCGGGTCGCGGAAAAAAGGCTAACAGACGCAGTCGGGACGCCGAAAAGAGGCTGAGAGTCGCAGTCGGGACGCTGGAAAATGGCCGACAGGCGCAGTCAGATCGCGGCAAACAGGCTGATTAGCCGCGGTCGGATCGCAGGTAACAGACTTGAATCCGCCGGCAGAGCGTCGGAAACAGTCTGAGAGCCGCGGTCGGGTCGCAGGTAAAGGCCTGAAAGGCGCGGTCGGGACGCGACTGCAGAGGGAAAAGACGCGGTGTGCGGTGGCCGAAAGGGACAGCCGAAAGTAAAAAATTCAAAACGGAAACCAGAAATTCAAAATCCAGCGGAGTCGCCAAAACTGTAGCTAGGGTTTTACCCCTAGCTTGTGCAAATGAGCACCTACTAAGGAGAATGGACTCCTTAGTAGCAGTTCAGTAAGTGTAAATAATTAAGCTAAAACAGAAATTAAATTACTTCTAAAACATGCATGAAACATAAACAACAAATTTAAATAAATGGCTTTTTGTATTGATATTACCTTCAATGTGAAGGTTTGATGAAGCCCTTTGCAGTGTCCAAGAGGATGCTCCAAGCTTCAATATGCTCCTTCTCCTTCTCCAATGATGGGAATGGGCCAAAAGTGGCTCTCAAGGTGAAAGTAGTTCAATGGTGAACTAGGGTTTCGAGAGATATTTTGGCAGAGTAAGGGTGCTTGTGATTGTGGATATGGAATAAGGGATCTCCATCACCTATTTATAGTTTTTTGGTGGTGGAGTGCTGACCCATGGTTTTGGGAAACACATGGTTTTGTGCAGCTGTATAGGGTTTTTTCCTCCTTTTCCTCATTATTTTATATTTTTTATTCCCTTTTTAGGGGATTTTTGCTATTTTTAGAGGAAAAAGGGGGTTTTTTAGCCTTTTTTAGGTTATTTTGATGGTTTTGTGGCCTTTTGGAGGCATTTTAGGCCTTTTGGAGGCTTTTTAATGGGATTTTTTGGGATTTTAAGGGAAATATGGTAGGAAAATGGACAAATGAGCCATATAATGTGGTAGATGAGGTAGTGAGCACTTTTTGGGTGTTAACAAATGCTTACCCCATGCACTTCTAAATTGACCCAATGATGATAGAAATGCCCCATGCACTTCAATACTTGCCTCAACCAATTCAAAATTCTCCCATCGATGATAAAAATGCCCATACACTTCAATATTTTCCCCATGCACTTCAAAATTGCACCCAGGCACTTCAATACTTGTCCCATGCACTTCTAAATTGACCCAATGATGATAGAAACACCCCATGAACTTCAATACTTGCCTTGGTCACATCAAAATTCTCCCAACGATGATAAAAACGCCCAGACACTTCAATATTTGCCCCAGGAACTTCAAAATTTTTGTAGCGAAGATAAAAACACCCTCGTCCACTTCCATATTTTCCCAGGCACTTCATTACTTTCTCTAGACACTTCAAAATTCGTCCAATGATAATAAATATGCCCTAAGCAATTCAATACTTGCCCTAGGCAAGGGAGAAAAACACCCGACAATGATATAATCACCCGAAATCACAAAAATGCCCCAATCCACACAAATTTGCCTCGGCATGTGTTAACTTTGGCCATCACTATTTTAAAACGTGCCAACACTATAAAAGTATCTTTACATTGATAAACAACAACCCCATGCACTTCTAAATTCACCTAGTGATGAAAAAAATGCCCCATGCACTTCAAAATTCACCCATTGACAAGAAAAACGCCCCATGCACTTCAAAATTCACCCATTGACAAGAAAACACCCCATGCACTTCAAAATTCACCCATTGACAAGAAAAACACCCCAGGCACTTCAATACTTTCCCTAAGCACTTCAAAATTCTCCGAAAGATGATAAAAATTCCCTAAGCACTTCAATATTTTCCGAGGCACTTCTAAATTCTCCCAAGGATGATAAAACTCCCCATGAACTTCAATATTTTCCCCAAACACTTCAAAATCCCCCCCATGCACTTCAATACTTGCCCCATGCACTTCTAAATTGCCCAATGATGATAGAAACGCCCCATGCACTTCAATACTTGCCTCGACCACTTCACAATTCTCCCAACGATGATAAAAACGCCCATACACTTCAAGGAATCTTTGTGGCTCACAAAGCATTTGGAAACCCTACGAAACCATCTAGAACATTTGAGTTGGTAGGGGTATTCCTTTCAAATTAGCATTTCTTTGAATGGCCACTAGAGTTTTTCACTTGTTTAGCATAATAACATTAAACAAACTAATCACTGAAAGAAATACAAGCACACCAAACACAAAGAACACAATATTTCTCTCGAGGAAACCACAAGGGAGAAAACCCAGTCAAAACTTTCTCAATATAGAATTCACAAGTACAAGATAAAACCCCAAGACAAAATCAACTCCTCTCCTTCACTTGTGCAAACTTCTCTCTCTCCTATGCGAATAGAGGTAAAACATCTCCGACGGAGTTACAATAATAAAGTACACAAAGAATATTCTTCCAAGTTACATTAATTCAACATCATATAGTGTTTGTTCCTTAGGATATTTCTAGAACTTTATGGAAAAATCCTTTATGGGTGACTCTGCTCAGATGGAATCACTAATGTGCACGTTGTGGCAAGATGATCATCAGAATCCTTCCATTTTTAACCAGAGAGTCTTAACAATTTGCACCTTGCGAAATTGATTTTATGGACCTACATTAAAAAGGGAACTATGTTGTGGGTGGACAGATATGGTGGGAAAAGATAAAACCGTGAAAGGAATTACCATACAAATTATTGTAGTAGCATTTTCTGTAGCATATCATATTGGAACAAGATATTGGTTTTGAAAAGTAATGTTATATGTAGTATGTACATGCACTAAAAAAAAAGTAATAAATACCTTTCGTTCAACAAAAATAATGAACAGAGGAAGAGGTTGTCCAGACTTCTCTGTTTGTGATGATTCCTCCACAAGTAAAGCTAATAGACTATCAGTATAATCATAGGGAAAAGAAAACATGATAATATTATCCACAGAACAATTAATCTTATCCTTAAATCTACTTCAACAGGTTTGAAGATCACTGGGACCAAATTCTGTGATGTGTAACATAGGCCTCTTTTCTTGCTGAGTAGTCATTGTTCTAATGCTCTCTCAAGCTAGCCCTTCCTATCATGTTGTGCCAATAACAAAAATCAAGGCTTCATGGTGGTTTATTATTGGACTGCCAACTACAATTGATGGTCTGAACTGAAAGAGTGCCTGAAGCCTGAAGTCCATAGTTTCATAAAAACCTTGATCACATTAAAAACAAAAATGTAGCAACAACAAAATCAAAGGACCATATTTATTCCTCTCAAACCCCATATATGTTTCACAATTTGATGACTACCACAAGATGTAACATTTCCCTATCTACCCCTAAGAGGTTTAGGATAACAAGGTCTATGGTACATGAGTGAGGCTTCTTCTACCATAGCTTGCATTCCTAAATGAGGCAGTGAATGTCTATCATTGTTCTTATAATTTTAATGTAACAAAATGTATTTTAGTGTGGACGATTATGAGATATTTGCCAGTTTGTGATAATATGGAACGCCATCTATCATACAGGGAGCCACTTAGAATTTGAGTCTTTATCAGTTTCTCCAACCCATGGATTCTTTTTTAAGTTCCCACATCAATCAAACTCCAACTTCTCCAAAGATACCAGCCTTTCAAGACTTGTCCTCAACTTCTTTACAATACCCGATGTTTAGTTCTTGAAGCTTTGCAATATTATAAATCCCTTTTATTATCATAAGTGATAACAATCAACCTAATAAACATTATTAGGGTTGGATGTAGGCTTCCAACATCCAACAAATATTTGCAATCATTAATCAATGCCCAAAAATAACATGCAAACCATCACAACAATTTGTCCCATTCACTTGGAGAACTAACATAGTAATAAAAATGCCCAGGTTGTAATATTGTATCACCTTGCAATGCTTGAGGTTCACTGATTGAATCGAATCTTGCAATGATGAGGCTTATTACAATGTTTCTTGGCCATTTTAGTATAAACATTGGGGTTTCCATTTTGATATCAAGAATTCCCTCTAGCTTTGTCACAAGGCATTTGATGGATAGAAAACACCGAGACCCTTTTTAAATCCTATGCAACAAGGCATTGCAAATTGATTCACTTTCAAAAGCCTCATGACCCCTTTTTCTCCCTGCCATCATCCGATTCTCTGGATTCACTTCAACCTCATAATGAGCTTCAACTTCCTCCTGTTACAAAATAAAAGCATATGCAATTAACAAGGAAAATATTTGCATCAATTGACAAGCTGACATAAATAAACCATAAATTGCAGTGAAACATTTTCTACAACACCTTCTTAGCTGATGCATTGTCTTGACAACACTTCAACCTTTCTATCCACCATCTCATGTTAACCAATTGCCCCACTTTTAAGCAATTTGATGATAATGAGAGTGCACCCACTGCTAGCAATGGCTCAAGGACATGCATTTGTAAAACAAGAGCACTTCTGTAAAACAAGTTACCATCACTCTGAAACCCACCATTTTACATTTCCTAAATGACCTGAATGGGAGTATGTGTTCCAACAGCCCAATCACCAGATATTCCATATCGAATGCTCAAAATACTTCGCATTTTGGAGAAATCACATCCATGGTTTTCATTACTTGAGACATGGGATTTACCTAGAAAATTTTAACACCAACAGTAATGAAATAGACCTGGGATTTACCTGGAAAACATTGCTCTAATTCCTAGCCCTGTAGACCTCATAGCATGCAACCTATTGCCAAGCTATCTCAACCTTTATGTAGGACCAACCAAAATTGTTAATTTTCAATGTATTTCAGCATTTACCAACATTGCACTAAATTATATGATCAACTTACATGATTCAAAGGAAAAGGAAAAAAAAAACAAAGAAAACTTGCAACTATTTTCAGATGGTAAGAGTCTGTTGTCACTATTTTCTCCCCCAATATGAACAGAAGTATATTTTGTTCAAAACAATAGAAAAAGATTCTATGAAGCTAGCCTTGGCAGCAACCGAAGCATCTCTAGGTTACACAAGCCAATCAACTCAACTAGATATTTTTTGAGTCAATTGTCTAAAAGAATGGAAAAAAAGATTCCAGAACATTGGAAGAGGCAACATGATGCATAGTTATGGACTTTATGCAACATGAGCATAGAATATAGTAAATATTGAATTCTAGCAACTGAAGCCAATGACATAAGATATACAGGTTCTATAGCCATGAAATACATGGGGGCAAAAAAGTTCATAATTGTTCCTAACCCAGGTAGGAAAACATTGAACACATGTTTTCTCGTTTTTAAGACGATGGTGAAGCACATATCAATGTTCCAACGCATTGGTCAATTGTTACATGCCCCTGAAGATATTTTGGGCAATAGAAACCCACCCAAATGAATGATTAAAATTATAAGGAATCTATGTTGATGATTACAAAATTCAGAGTTCAAGGGAAACATCCATTACACGATACAAGTCTGAACATTAGTGAATAACACATAGCAATGTCTAGGCCAACATATACAATGGCTGGCAAATAGAATCAATGGATAAAGAAATGAGCTATTTCACAATTTTCCAATTCTAAACACATTTATGAAACCTAATTCAAATTTGGATAACTACAAAAAATTTGTTCACTGGATATCCTCCTAAAGCTATTGCCACTAATTGCAAGGTATCTGGAAAATAGACCAAAAATGAAAACCTATAGAAGTACCTAGTCCAAGGCACACAAACATTGCTAACTAGAATTAATCTATGGAGACACTAGTTACAATATAATTTTGCAATTGTGACTGTAGATGCAAAAGCCAATTGAAGTTTAGACATTTGCTAATAGCCTCTTCAACAACAACAATTCCATTACGGATTATGACTTTGCAGGCATTTGACCAGGGAAATAGGACCTTAGCACTAACCATCATTGACATGCTCACTTTTTTTTTCCTTGGAAAAAGTCATAATTTTATTTCAAAAAGATGAACAAAATTACATTTTGCACATGTAATAGGATCACTGAGATCCATACATTGTCACATATTTACATTCCCATTATAATATCATGTCTAAAGTCCCCTATAAAAAACAGAACAATGAATGACTGTCCATACATCCCGCATATCCAGCTACATATAACTTATATTGTTTCAGAAAAGAAGAAAATGACCATCACTGGTCAATGATATAACTGTTGTCCATACAGCCCGCATATATATAATCAGATACAGTAACAGATATGAAAGAAAGTGTCCAACGCAGGTCATCAAAATCTGAGCTATTGCTCAGCCCGAGCCTCAAAATCATCATGAAATGGTCTGTGGTAATAACTGTAGGTGCCTCTAGTAGGGTGTATAGTAATCCTCCAAATGCCTTTTGACATGCTCACTATCCATAAAGTGCAGGGCAATTGTAGCCACAAATAGCTAGGTTCCAATTGCTTTCTATCACTCTGGATTTGCACTATCACTCTGGATTTGCACAGTTTCAATAGAATTATTTAGTTGTAGAATGGAAGGGTGGTGCAAGAAGCTTAGAACAAGATATGCTCCGGAAGGGTTTTGAAGTTGTCATGAATGTACACCATCTGAAGAGTTTGGAACAACTCTTATTATATGAGAGGCACACTTAATATTCTAATATTTCTCTCAATTTTCATATTGATACTACTTTTA
Source organism: Larix kaempferi (assembly GCA_027924585.1). Lineage (NCBI taxonomy): Eukaryota > Viridiplantae > Streptophyta > Pinopsida > Pinales > Pinaceae > Larix > Larix kaempferi. The sequence continues at coordinate 16,806,945 of BSBM01000435.1, forward strand.
AACATTAGTTTGTTCATGAAGAAGTGTTGGCTAACTGTGATTCATTGCCAATGTGTGTTTCTACATTATATGGCTCTAGCAGTGGAAATAGTTTCAACCTATCCATTTCTCTATAACAAGAAATTTTTTACTCTTCTAAATATGTTTATACTAGAAGTGAAATTGGCAGACAAGAAGCAAAAAATGTGAGTCAAATTCCAAAGAAGCATATTCAAGTACCACCCCGCACACACATTACCTTAATTCCAAAGATTTATGCATCTTGTAAAGCAGAGCATGGGATAGATGTTGTAAGGGATACTATATAAGTATCGAATGAAACTTATACGAAAGAAAGTCACAATGGATATAAGAAAGAGTTTACTTCTCCTGAGCACGCGGAACATGAGATTGAATTCCATGACAATCCTGAGGTTCAAAATGGTGACAATCGTACTGACCCAGGTTGTGACAGTACCAACAATGAACCAAACATTGGTGTTTCATCCCTTGTGAGGGATCATTGTTTTTTTGAAATGACTAATACTAACTTGGGTGGAAATATTACATTGTGAGTTGATGAAATCTTCTGCAAGGTTGTTTCTCCTACCATTGTAATTGATAAGAGTGTCTGCAAATTGGATTCTAATCTGGTAGTTGATGAACACTTCTACAATTTTGATGATACTATGGATGCTAATGATAGTGTCTACAATGATGATAAACCTGGATCAAAATATAAAATAATTGACATGGTTGAAGATACCATCGTTGTTGAAAACCATAAATTGATAAATCCCCAAATTTTTAAGATTTGAAAATTTATCTCAGAAGGGTCCAACACCTGATTTCCTTCCACATCCACTCATGAAACCATGCTTTTGGTGACTCTGATATGCATGTTTGCATATGTTTTTATGTCTTCCTTGCAAAACTTCAAGTATTAATGGAAGCTTATGGTGCCAACAAGAGAAACAATGTATCATTCATATAGTCTTTGATTCTCAGCTCTGTCTTTGATTTCTTATGAACTCAATTAACGCAAAGCATATTCCTTTCACCAAGGAAATTACCAATACTTTTCCAATGATCAAGAACATGCACTATTGTCATATGGATGATCAATGCTTCTTCAAATAATCAATGTTTGCAACTTATTCAATGAACAACGTTGGATGTTTGGCACTGGCAGCAAGTTTATATGTCAATGTTCAAGATTATTCAACAATTGGATATCAAGCTCAACGTTGGAAACAATAAGGTTTCACCATTTGAATATTTGAAACAACAATTGATGGATATCCTTCCTCAGCTACAATTTGCGCCCTACTTTTATGTATATATTCTGGGCATTTTACAATTGGATGCAACTCCCCTCCAACACTCATACCCTATATGCATATATTAAGTAGTTGAATTACTCAATATGCAATCCACTTGGATCTAGAAACCGAGGTTGATATGCATGGAGATTATGTATGTAGGACAACAACAATCACCAATCAATTTATATGTCATGCATTCCAGTACTCAGCCAAAAAAATAGAGTATTTGTATTTCATCAATAAAGATCATCAATCTATGTAACTGAAATCTCTTTTCCCTACTACATCCATGATTTCCCATTGGAATATGATTTAGACAGTAAATTTCTATTTTCATTCCCCCCAACCTAAGAAATGTTCTCTCCTAGATTATCGAATTTGATTGATTAATTTTAGCTAATCAAACTACCTCTAGCCAGATCCACAAAAAGTGGATCAAATCCCTTACTCTTGGTCAATCAAATCCCCAAATTCTTATGATTTATTCTTTAAGGAATCATTCCCTAATCAAATCTCTTGAATCTCTAAACTAATTGAAAACTAATAATACTAAATATTACAAAGAGAATATGAGGAATCCAACTTCCACATACAAAATTTGTTGTTTTCCAATTATTAACCTATGAAGGTCATTCATAGTTCGATGAACAAGATGCTCCTGCATCATCTTACCATTGTGATTATGATCCTTGTTTCCATTATCTCCATCATCCATATTTTATTTGTGACTTTCAAACCAAGTTCTCTGGATTTCACTAGATCTCGACAGACTAAAAGCTCCATTGATGCATCATCAATAAAAGAACAGGTCCTCCACAGGTGATAAGAATATTGAACAAGAATCAAGATCAATACTCACAAATTTATTATTCATATGGGCCAATCCTATATAGAGATGCACCATGGAAGGTTTATATTGGGAAGTGAATATATAGATTCCATGATATTGTAGCACCGATTTACATCAATGACGTTGGGATCTGATTTCTCTTTTTATCTCTATTTTTGAGGTTATGTGGAGATGGGAAAATTTTAGGAGTTGGGATCTGATTTCCCTTTTTATCTCTAATGTGGAGATGGCAAAATTTTAGGAGTTGTTCTAGGCACATTTTGGTAGTAAAACTGTCTCCAAACAATCAACAATAGCCGTCAAGTGGGCATTAAATGATGGTATGCCTATGCCATAAACTGTCCTGTAACATCACTGCATTCTAGCAGCGAGAGGGTGACCTGAAATATGGATAAAACAATAATATAAAAAGAGATTTAGGGCATCATGTCAGCAGTACATGAACAATCATGAATCCTAGGAATTTCATCACCAAATATCAGTAGTTTCAGCACAGATCAAGAGGGTGAATAAATGTTTGAGACCATAAAATCATGTAGCAGCCATCAAACAATCTTGTAGCAATATTGGAAGAGGGATATTTGCTGATAGATGGGGTGAACATCCATGCACTTATCTTTCTATTGTGCAGTTATCTTTAGGATTCTTCTCATGCCATTTATGGTTTTGTGTACCATGTTTGGAGAAGGGTTCTATGTTTTGAAGACCAACATTCACCCTTGGAAATATTTTGAGAATGTCTCAATGCCATAACATTCCAGTATAGAAGTGATATTATTGATGTTTCACGTAGCACTAAATATCTTGTTTCCTGTAGCAGTCACAAGCAAGCTAAATATAAGACAAAACATGTTTATTCTTGCACTAGTAGAGGACATAGAACTCATTTCTAATTCAGTTAAGTGATCACTGTTGGTTGAGGACATTTATTTATTTAATTCTACATAGCATTTGACAACAGATTGGTGTCAGCCGTCAGGTTCAGATTTAAACATTACGACCGTGGTGAGGCCAAGATTTAACATTCATATAAAATGGTCATGCCTTGAAGAGCATGCTAAGGAACCTATGTATGTATCAAAATTTGCATGGATTAATATGCTAGTGTTATTCAACATTTTCTTCAAGTAATTCATAAATATTGCCCCATTTTGAATTAGCAATCTCTAAGAAGAAAATGTGTGAATTATGCCTAGAATGAAAAAAGCCACCTCTAGTTACAACTTACAAGGACTCATCTACCTAGTCTTCTAACCATCACTCCATCCTGGGCATTTTTCCCACCTTCAAACAACAACCATTTCTAAATCTGGGCCAATCCTAGCATTTATGGGCATGTCTAATCCTGCTGGCAGCAATAAGACATCATTCTGGGGTCATTTTTCCCTCACACAGCAGCTATAATGGCATCTTTAGTCACCTATGCATCAGACCAGCTGTCGGCATGAGATTCTGGGCACATGAACAGAGGTAAAAGACACCAAGCATGAGATCTTGGCATAATTTAGGCATAGTTGGGCATATCTCAGTTCCCAAGCAGCCCTCAATCTGCAATTCTGGGCATGCCTATGTGTGAAACTAGCAGTAACGAAGCTGTAAATGGCCCTAAAATTAAGTCTGCGTCAAAAAAGCAATTCTAGGCATGTTTCCTATAGCAGCAGCCCAGACTCATATTCCTGTGTGGTGAAAATAAGGACCCATTTAATATGGGGATGTTGACCTTATAGGTCACATGGTTGAGTGATTCTCTACATTAAAGCACAGTAAAGAGGTCATTTTCTTGCCTCATTTGAAAGTTTTCCTATGGTAATTGTGAGCTTGAGCGAAAAATGAATATTTCTCAATCTCTCACAATCCAACTATTGGAATCACTACCTTCATATGCCATTTGAACTAGTAACTTAATATGATAGTGTTATTCAACATTTTCTTCAAGTAGTTCATAAATATTGCCCCGTTTTGAATTAGTAATCTCTAAGAAGAAAATGTTTGAATTATGCCTAGAATGAAAAAATCCACCTCCAGTTACAAGGACTCCTCTACCTAGAATTCTAACCATCACTCCATCCTGAGCAAATATTCCTCTTTCATATTAACCCCTTTTCTCAACACTTACACCTAGGTATCCAACCTTACATTGAAATTTTCACCTACTAAAAAACTCATAGCAGCAACCTTCAGTCATTTCACGAATAGGGTCAAAGCCATGCCTTATTGGTCTTCAATATTGGCACAACATGTTATCCTAGACATATTACATTTCCCCGGGTTTACGTCTCTGTGTGCACAAAATTACAACCTAATTACATCATTTGTCACATCCACAAATTGACATGCACTCACCTTTTTGAAAGAACCAACTGGGCTGAGAGGGTAGGGGATCTCTTCTCTAGTAACGAAGTAGCAGCAAATCTCTTGTTGTCAATGCCTTGTACTAAAACAGATATAACCTATTATCCAAACATAACAAAAAACATTTTCAGTGCAATAAGTATTATATTTACCCTCTTCTTAATTAAAGAGAATGTACCTAGGGTTTCTGATAAGATGAAAAATGAGCATCCAAGGTAGCTAGTTACTATGGAACTACTTGTGAACAATGTTAGTGTGTCTGGGGGTGATGACTAGGTCACATGCAGTACCATTGAGAAATGTTTTACAAGAAGGGATACAAACATATTGTGCAAAAATAAACTGTGTAGTGTCACATACAAGAATAGAACCTAAGTGTGTGTGAAAATGAGTGTGATAAAATGCTTCTTCACAGTATTAGCATGCATTCTTTGAAACCTGGAGTGCATTATTCTAACATTTCTGGCGTGCATCTTTTGAGCTATATCCTCACCCTTCTTCCTACTCTGTCATCTCATCTTAGATGCCATCAATGACAACCTATCTGACTTATATATTGACATCAATGCCAACCTAAACATCTGCCATATTGCCAACAACAAAAACTTAAGTTGTGTGGTAGATAAGATGGAAACAAGACCAATTCAACCATGATAGCACGTGCAATTTTTATTGGCATGATGAAATTCAAATGAGACCCAAGAATCAGATAATAGATTAGACTTACTTCTCGGATATTGTTGTCCAAGAACCTAAACATCTCATTTGGTTCACTGTGGTTGTGAGCCACATCAGTCCACATTTCTTCCACTGACCAGACTTGAATCTTCTGCAATCGAATTTGTTAGTGCTCAAACCCTTACCTGAGGAACTTTGTAGATTCTGATAGGCTGCAAAATAGAGTTAGATACAAAACTAGCTCTGATACCATGTTGATTTTTATAAAGTTAGGGTTTGATAAAATAGAGAACAACTTTTAAAGAATGATGCAGTAGATCAGAAATGTAAATCAATCTTACAATACAACTGTAAGAATTTAAAAACATAATTTGCATTTCTTTCAACTAGGGCACTACCAATAGGTCACCGTGCCAATAAATTTAAAAAATAATTTTCATTTATTTCAACTAGGGCACTACCAATAGGTCACTGTGCCAATAATCCACAATAAATTGAAAGTAAGAATGCTAGTAAATGACACGGTTATAAGTACTTACCTGGGGATGAGCCCTTCTCTAATGTACTCAGATCTGCTTTCAGTTTTGCCAATAAGGCATAATAGATATAGAAACATAAATAGACCTAGAAGGGCAACATCATACCTATGAGAGAGAGAGAGAGACCAAGGAAGAGTGTCAACAATAGGTACAGTTGTGTTAGGACAAACTTCAAGCACTAGCAAACCTTCTAACGTAGTTAGGAGACAACCAATGTCAACCACCAGTCAAGCAGCAATAACCAATACTGGCCCTAACAGCGCTCATAATACAACGTGAGACCTCAACAGACTCTAATAGTCTTTGATAACAGTAGCCAGAAATCCATAGGTTAACGGTAGCCTCAATAGGCCCTAACCAAAAAGTTCAATGACAACCTGAATAGACCCAACACCAAAGTGGCGGCAGCTAACAGGAGAAGCAAAAAGAATGGAGAACGACAGCCCTAGAAGGGCTAAACAAATAATCAAATAGCAGCAGAATTAGGAGGACCTCTCAGAGGAGAAAGACGCATCCCTAGAGGACTTATAACGGCAGCAAAAAAACAGCCCTACAGGGCTCAAACCTTGACATCAAAAACAGAAAAATGTTCCATCAACCAGCTGCCAAACGATGCCCTAGAAGGAGGCCGAAAAAACAGAACCCAAACTAATTCGCCCCCCGATTTCATGACCATTTAGAAGGTCAATCATGAGACCAAAACAACAAAGGTGACTCGACAAACAACCAACCCGATAAGGTCAAGTACCATAAGCAGGATAACCACAAGGACAAACAAGATAGGGTGACAATATATAACTCTCTCTCTCTCTCGGTATGTGTCCTCACATGTTCCATACATCTACTGAAAGTTTTGTCATCACAGTACTAAAGGTATCATCCCGATGATGTGATCCTTCGGTCCTTAACTTCTTCCTGAGGTCAGGTACCTCATCAAAGGGTGGCCAGTCCTTTGATGAGCCGAACTAGGAGAGAAGGACATCACACATCATTACCATTAACAAATCTACAACATATTCCTCGATGGGAAGCACAGAACTTGCAGCAACAATAGCCACAACAATATATACTTCAACAACAAGCTCTAAAAGTGCTGCTACAAAAACCAGAATAGCATCTAGTGCATCATGTTTAGAATGTGCAACAGCAATAACATTATAACCATATAATCATTGTTTCCCATATATTCTCTTTGTTACGGGAGAAAGTGAAGAAAATCCCACCCTTTTCATTCAATATTTTCTTTCTACATTATGCCTTTTCATTTAATATTTTATTTTTACAATATGCCATACTGCATTGTACCATAAAGGATGCAACGGTCTAGCGTCATGTGTAGGGCATAAACAAAGAAACACCTTTCAAGATTAGTTGAGGGTATTTCCCAGGATATTGGTGGTACAATTCATGGTATAGTCTATCATTATATCTACTGCTGAAATATAGATGTAGAGCTACAAATATGATCTTTCCTATGCAAAGTTGCAAATACTGGAAGAAAAATAGAGAATACATGCTCAAACTACTAAAATTTGAAATAGGGAGATGTCTACTGAAACATTTGCTAAAAAACCTTCTAATTTACTGCCAAACCACTGTATTTGCCATGAATCTGCCAAATTTATGCAAAGACTGATATTTATGGAAAAGACATCAGAAAAAATACTATGCCTGATCTGTCAAATTGTTGCTTAATTGGACAAATATCACTTTCTATACAACCAATATTTGCAGGAAATTGACTAATTTCAATTGTTGGGCATCTATTTTCATCTACTAGCTTTCAAAATTTACTGTCGCTGTTGAGATTCAAGTGAATATTGTATTGACAGTATGTGGACATATGAAAATTATGCCAATTACATTAGAGAAATGTCGGTCTCGTGCCAATAGGTCTCCTACGATGGATGCATAGGAACCTAGTAAGCCAATGCATAGACCATTTTTCTCTTCGCTTAGCAATTCAGATCTCATAGTCAAGTATCAAGGGAATAAAAAAATATAAGCAAAATAAATGCAAACTTCCAAACTTGAAAAAATGCTCCAAATGTAAGAAAAAAACAAATAATTTATGAAACGAATCAAACTAGTACAAAGGGCTCAAACCGCAATCAATTATCAAGGGAATAAAAATATATTTAACCAAAATAAATGCAAACTTCCAAACTTGAAAAAATGCTCCAAATGTAAGAAACAAGCAAACCATTCATATTTGCCAAGATATCAAAGCTAGAAATACAAGCAATTCCATGTACTTGAGTTTTAACTTTTGAATGAGCCCATTCTTGCTAAGCGGAAGTATTGTTAAATTAATTACTTAACCTTTAATACTAGGATGTTATCTATGGATAGATAGGTCCCAACTTCATTTCCTGTCACAAATAAGAAAAAAAAACAATGCATTAGTTAACTATCAAAACATCAAACTTAAAATAGCTTGCATCAAGGAAATGTAGCTCTAATATTACTATATTTAATACAAAGTAAAGACTATAGAACCTATTTTTACCTGAAATGCAACTTCAAATTTATGTATGGTAATCTTTCTCCCATCAAGAATTTTCCTTTTCCAACCTGCTCCAAGAATAGAGGAACATCGAAGTCAAACTAAAAAAAATCACATGATCTATTAAATTCCATTCATTATTTATACATTGCCAATGTATATTGGTTTAGATTATATCTTGTGGCATATCAAATTCCCAATTCTCATGTCGCTCTTCATTTTCTACATTTTGAACATGAGCTTCTGTAGATGAAATATCAGTATGAGCCTCCAAAACATTATGTTCCATATCAAGTTCATTGGAGACATTTGTTATATTGTATTCTCCTCTTCTCTCACAATCTGATCGCCGGAGTGCCAGTGCTCTATTGAATGGGAAATTGGTAATGTCATACTTTGTTACATATAATCTTAAACAAGTATCCATATTCTTATCAAGCTTGTTCCTCAACTTTGACTTCAAGAATGACAGTGCACTAAACATTCTTTCATCCTCCACTGATCCCAAAATCATGGTTTGACATAAATCGACTAATTTGAAATACTCTGACATGTTTTCTTGTAGGTATTGACTTTCACCTAAAATAGTCCATAATTTGATTACTGCACCATATTCTATAGGTTTTGGCAAAGTACGATATTGACCTGACATTGTTTGAGCAAAGCAAGTGGCTTGTTGATATAATTTTGATGAATCTAATATACCTCCAATCTCTTCTCCTTCTACCTTAGTGTTCCTGCCAAAGTAGTGCACTAAAGTGTTCAATTTTGCTAGAAAGTCGACTTTTAAAGGATCTATTTCTTTTTCAGAGTTCCAATAATGAGGGTATACCACAAACATAGCTTCCAATAATTCATCTCGAGGAAATCGTTCTCTTATCTCTAATGATAGTGATTGTGCAATTTGTATCAAGTTGCGTCTCACTGAAATCACAATATCATTGAATTGGTCTCTTGACACATGGCACTCTTCGGTGGTTTGTCCCCTCTTAGTAACATAATAAAAGGGAACCATATACCCACGCACATGCATACATAGTCTCCCTTTTTCATCAAACTTCAAATAATTTTCACTCTTTTCTATATCAATGATAGTAGTCCAACCGTTAAATGTTTGACCCGTAAAAGAATCTGGCATCCTATACAAATTATCCAATGCAAGGCATGCCAATTTTCTTGCATTTGTGTACTCTGCAATATACATTGTGCGACTCTGAGCCATTTTCACAAGGACATTCATTTCATGAAGCAAAGGAAGAATTCCAGCCAATGTTAATAATGTCTGTATATTAGTTAGTCGAAAGAGAAGCTCTTGAGCTTTGTCTACACTAAAGCGATGTTCATACATCACCCCTACCAATGATCGGTATTCACTAAATAGCCTTTGGGCTGGTCCATTCAATGAGATCCATCTTGTATCGACATCTTTTAATAGCTTTTTTCCATCTGTAACACCATCAGCAAATTGTTGAAACTCTGTAAATCGCTTGGGACTACGACAAAAGTATGCATGAGTCTCACGTACAAGTTCTTCAACTTTTGAAACCAGTGGAAACTTACTTACTATTTTAAATGCAAGATTCATCCTATGAGCCATACAATGAATACTAATCATAAATGGTGAAGCTGATACTTGTAGTTTGACACAAAGACCATTCCTTTGTCCTTGCATGATTGATGCTCCATCAGCTCCGACACATACCAACCTTTTTGCAATCATTAAATCATCCATACCACCAATTTCCTTCAAAGTCTTAATAACAAGTTCATAAATATTTCCAACTGTAGAACTCTTCTTCATTTTATGAATCCCAAGTAAATATGAATGCCTAATATGATCATTAACCATATAAATACTCATGCAGATCCATGAAGTATTATCAACAGCTGTAACTTCATCCAAAGATAGTGAAAAAAACCTAGCATTTGCAATCTTCTCTTTCAAATCATCTTTTTCTACTTGAGCTAGATATTTTGCCCATTCCCAACCACTCGTTATAGACCAATGAGAAGATGGAAAATTCGATACTTCAAGAAAAGATACATAGTTCTTGTAATCTGGATAATCTGTCATAGGACGACCTCTAGATAAGATGTGAAATACAGTGCTTAATTGTGTCGTCTTGGATAACAAATTTCTCTCCATTGTCTTTCCAAATAGAGATGTGATGGTCCCTCCACTTGCCTCGAGTTTACTCTTTCTTATTAAGTATTTATTATATTTTTCTTGATATCTGAGATGTCGACAGTCATCAGAAGGTTTCTATTTGGTAATAGACTTCTCCTCGCCATTTTCAATTTTCTTAACATACAACTTTCCTGCATGCTTCTCTATTGTATCTATCTTCATTTGCATTTTTACTACCTTTCCAAGTTTCCAACTACATACAATGCATTTAACTTCTCGTGAAGCCTCTTTCTCATTTCTTGGAGGTATTGGTTCAATAAATGGAAATTTTGAGGCCCATTCCGATTGGAATTTTCTCCCTATGTCCCATTGGCCTTTTTTCCTTTTTCGTGATAATGAATCATTTTTGTTGCCTTCCAAGGTAAAACCTTCAACATTGTCATTGCCAATTTCTGGTTGAATTGCATTTATCCCAATTTGTGCACTAGAGGAACCTTCAACATTGTCATTGCCAATTTCTGGTTGAATTGCATTTATCCCAATTTGTTCACTAGAGGAACCCATCCTATCATATGTTATATGGCTATTAGCTGGATTCTCAGAAGAGTTGACATTTGTCTCGTTGATGGGTTGCTCAAAAGAGTTTGAATCATGAAGAGAATCTAGATTCTTGGATTGAGGCTTCTGAAAGTATGATGATACATCCCTCTGTTTTGATGCTTTCTTTCCACAACCCTTGTTTGACATTTCATTGAATATTCCACAATTATTAAGATATCAAATCAATTTAGAAACCCAAAGTGAAACCTGCATGAGAAAAATGATATAAAATTAGTACAATTTGTAAGTTATCCATGATGACATGAATTCTAGAGGCTAGAAAATTTGAACCTAGTAACCTAAACCCATCCAAGATTAACTTCAAAATTAGACATAAATCCATCACGGTCTTATGATGAGAGAAATTGAAAAATGTGATCAACATAACCATTGCTAAACATTCTCATTCAAGGGTAAAAATATCACACAAAAGAATAAGAACATCTAAATAATCAAATTCAAGCATGAAAACAAACTTGCAAGCCAATATAACAGCAGCGAATTAATGCATAAAACCAAGTCACTTCAATACTTGCTACATGTGTTCAATACTTGCGAATTAATGCCAGTTTTTTCATAAAGATGGAATGGTAAAACATGTGTTCTGGTTTTGTCCTTTTAACAATCCTTGGAGGATGGTATCCCAATTGCACTCCATCAAAGTCAAGTCAATAAATTTCAGTTAACATTGACACTAGGAGAGAATAAGCCTTCCACTTTCAAGGATGCTATCCACGCATCATGGTGTACCAAAAAGGAGAATAATCTATTTACACTTGATCTGTTTCCAACCATCTATTATTGTTTCAAGGAAACTGCCCTTGAAACTATCTTGGTGAAGTCTTCAAGAATAAGAATTGTTGATGTTCTTTTTCACCTATAAGTACGATGTCTTTCTACCAAATAAAATACCAAACATATGTTAAGAGTCTTAGCCATTAGGGCACACTTCCTTTAGGGTAAACCATTACAAGCAACCTATCTCTAACAATTATGTCCACACATGTTAACTTTGCTCCTCTCTAAGAAGACACATGCCAAAATCCAAGGTGATTTCGTCATCAAGCAAGGCTCCAAGGAAAGAACACTCAATAAGATGTGTTCAACATTCCTCCTCCAAAAACCTTCAAGGCTCCTATGCTCCTACAAAGCAATGTGCTCCTTTGTGCCCACAAAACCTACATGGTCACTACCTCTAAATAAGATTCTTCAAGTCAAGTACAAGCCTCCATGCAAGAAACCAAATGTCCAAATCCATCTAAGTCACAGCACCCTCCTTGAGAATGCTCAATGCTCTTTCAAACAAGGCACCATATTGGGATATATTTTAAGAGGAAAACCAATAGGTGGAACCTTTTCTCGTCATCTCATAACCTAGCTAGGGGGGGTGGTATCCACGGTGAATGCCATTCCTTGTATCCATGCCTCTTCTATGTGAATAATCACTCTCTAGATATTTTCTATGCTGGATCATGTCTATATTCTTGGATTGTTTTCCTCCTTGATGATTTAAGGATTTTCTGTGCTATATTTCAAACATTGTGATGGATTATGATATATTTCAAGCATTGTTTTCCTCCTTGATGATAAATTCATTGCATAATAATCTCTTATTTATTGCCATGGGTGAATGGAGACAACATTAATCGATTGAATCATGCTTATCAATTTAAGGATTATATAATATACTCTGATATCAGCGTTGCTGTGAGCTCCAGGTAGAAGGAATACAATGATTTTGGGTTTTGTTGGGTACATTGCAATGTACTATTAGAGCATAAGAGTTTTCTGTCATACATTGACAATGAAAATTGAAGGTAGAAGCGACTTGTTTCCTCATAGGTAGAAAGGAGGGAACTGGGAAGTCCCATCAAAACATAGGATGGAGTACTTTTTCTTCTTATATAATTTGGCAACTAAGATACAAATTAAATGAACTTTTTCTTCTTCTTTTGTAATATAACTTTTAAAAATGGAAAACATGGTACTCATTCAAACTTCCACAATTGAAAACATATTTAGCAACTACGATACAAAGTTAATGATGATAGGAAAAACTCCGTTCACAAGTTTCTATGCATAGATTTGAATGGACACTTCATTCTCACTTGTTATCTTTCAAGTTTACCTTCCAAAAACAATCAAAAGGTTATATATCACAGGCTTATCATTTCCTTTCAACAGAACAGTTTTTTTTTTAGTATGTTGAATGTGTCATTTCCTTTCAGCAAAAACAGTTTATTTGGTTTAGTATGTTGAATGTGAGTTATTTAAGGCTAGAGAAGGTACAAAGTGGTTTCACAGGGAGAATGTCGCTGTCATCATTCTCTGCTTGAGCCTTGATGTCAAAAGCTCCAGTAGAGTGAAGTTTTAGATGCTAAACTTGGAAATGAACCATCTAAAAGAATATTTGAATAATTCAAAACAAAATTAATTTGAAATAAAATTAGAGCAGCGAATCTTGCAAAAGAAGATTAGCTCAATACAATAAGTACATCCTAATATTCCACTTCAAAATGGACATGACTTATGTCATGTTAATATAAAACAAATCCCAACAAAAAACTAGTGTAAACTGTAATTATACAATTGCAAAACCCAGAAACATGCATTCCATTCCACATCAAAATGGACACGAGTTATATCATGTTAATATGAAACAAAATCCAACAACGAGAATAGTGTAAACAGTAATTAGACAATTGCAAAACCCATAAACACTCATTCCATAAAGCATGGCCATATTTGAATAATGAGAACACTTCCTGTGTCCCGAACATATTACATATCTCCCATTACATCAAATGTATAGAATTAAAGTGGAAGAAAAGTTGTCATTCATTCAAGCATTTCTGATAGTATTATATCCTTGGAATGTTAGCCTATAACCAATAAAATATCCCATTCCCTTTACATCTAATTACTGCTGCTATGTCAAATGCACACCATTACTAAAATGCAAAGAAATCCATATCATCTTTTATTCGTAAAACCCTATCCCGCAATACTGTTTTCTCAACTCCTCTAATACCGTTGTACCATTAAAGTGATGACTTATTTTCAACTATTGAATCTGACTACATGACAATGATATTATAACCAAACCATGGCATTGGACACCTCTGCAGAAAGGAATTTTTCGTGTAACATACTTCAAGAAGCAAGTGATAAATCATCATCCATTATCCTTGTTGAACCTATATGTTTAGATGAGACAACTTACTACAGTCAGCGGCAAGAAAGTGAAGTCCCAGTGACAAATTGGCACCAATTGACATTTAAATATTGCAATGCCCTAAAATGTCAAGATCTTCATATCACTAACAACATTGCATTTAAGCAACTACAATTCCCTTATAGCACCATTTGCTATAGCAACCAAGCTTAAGTCATCTACATCTATTAAACTCAGATCCAAAACTTGTAGATTTGAACATAGACCGATTGCAGAGAACCCCTTCGATGATGGTCCTGAGCAGGATCTCAAACAGGACAAATGCATAGCCCTTGATAAACGTATCCCATAACACAAAATTCAAAATACAGGATACTCAAAACCAGGTTTTTTCAACACCATAATCCAACGATCAGACTCCAACAAAATAGCACAAGAGTCAACATGTAATGAAATACCCAAACACGAAAAAGAAAGTATGGTACAAAAACAGATCATCTAACCACAGGCCAAGCCGAGCACACTTACTTGCTAAAATTGGTCCAATTGCAACTAGTGAACAACTAACTCCCCATGCACCATCTCGTCTCCGCTCATGCACACCCAACAACTTGGACACTGCACCTGTCAAAGAAATGAAGCATCAATTCCCATGTCTCCGTTGGAAAAATAGAAACCATTACTGAACAAAGTGAAAGAATAATCCAAACCCACCTCAGGGACAGCCACTCATTTGTAAGTGCAAGAATTACTTTCCACTCAGGGACAGCCACTGTAAAATTGTAACCCTTTCCACTCAGTCACCGTGAGGCATGAATTGCTTTCCACTCAGCGACAGCCACTGTAAAATTGTAACTACACTCAAGCTTCATGCAAAGATACAAATCATGCCATGGGTTTGTATGGGATAAATTGTTCACCCTTGCAGCGTTATATAGGGGAAAAAACATCCCCATTTCACTGATTCAGGATTCTAGACCATTCACGTTGCACGTTTTCCCATCTTACTAACCAATTTGGGAGCTAAAACCCCAATTTTTTCATTAACCGCGAAATGGGGAGGTCAAGACTCAAAAACAGCATCGAATTCAACCGAAAACCTCGAATCCAGGGCGAAATAACCAACGAAAATGCCCTATGGTCCATGAAAACCTCGAATCCAGGGCGTAATAACCAGTGAAAATGCCCTATGCTCCATAAATCGAGGCGAAAAAACTAGCAATCCCCTCTATAAATGAAAACCATGGGCGAACGAACTGCTCACGCCTCCATTAATGAAAATTTACTGGCGAACCCACTACCTTTGGACTCCATTGCGGGAATGACGGGGGCGAACAGACCATTTCCTCCATCTTTCACTGGGCTAAATCACGTTTTCCCTCTCTCGCTGGGTGGGCTATCCGATTTTTCACCATGTGGGGTTTCATAAAATGTGGGCTAATTTCTTAAATTTCAAAAAACCCATTTAATATTAAAAATTCGCCCATGGTTTCTTGGTAACCCCTATAATTTCGCCCATGGGCTATAATTCGCCCCTAAAATTTTCCCTGCACCAAAGTGTCAAATTTGAGATCTTTCAATTGGACACTGGTTTGAAGTGACTCAAGATAGTCATAGTATGTGGAGTAGAGGACCTTGATTTAGGTGGTGATAAAAATGTTCATCAATGCCTGATACGTGGAATCATAACTCAATAGAAATTGACACAACGATCAATCCACGAGCTTCATCACATTTATTGGCCCATTTGATTTTCTTATCATCATTAGTGAGTTCATTTTATTTCCCTAGGGTAATACAGTAAAGTCCCCTACTTTGTAGGAAATCCTCCATATGAGCTTTCCATGAGAAGTAGTTGGAACTAGTGAGCATAATATCACATGGGGGTGTATACAATAAGATGCATGATTCAAGAACATAAATTGATGGTATGGATGCAAATATCCCAAAAAATTAGGTTGTTTAAAAAAACAACACTAAAAACAAAGTAGTGATGAAGAAGTTATGCCCTTTTAAAAAAAGACATAAAATGGAACCAAGGGGCCACATGGCAGGAAAAGCTTGAAAAACGAGGTAGAAGGACTTGAACCCAAGACCTCTTACTTTTTAAAGTAACTTTTAGCCAAGTGAGATAAGAAAAATACTTAGTAATATTATGGAGTTTAAAGTAGTTTTTAATCAAGTGAGCTAAGCAAAATATTTAGTAATATTATGGAGGAGAATGCGGTTGTTGTTATTGTTGTTATTGTTTGGAGAGTGTGCCTACCCAAAAAACCATTCATTTTGCCTACAAGACACTTTAAACAACCACCCAAAAAACAAAAACCAAATCTCTGAAATTAAAATGTTCATATTTGGGGTTAGTCCTCTGTTAGCCTTCCCGAAAATGCAAGTTTCCACACTATTTCTAATTTACCGAGTTCACACAAAGCGCACAACAAAGAGCATAAGCAGTAAAGAAAACCATTTCCACTCTATTTCCATTTTTCCTTGTTCGCATAGAGGGAAAGAGAAAGAGCATACACAGATTAAAAAGGTAGAAGATCATAAATAAAACAAAAAACATGAAGAAATGTGAAAGAATATAAGAAGAAAAATATAAAAAATGCGTAGTTGTAAATAGTATACCTCTAGATTTGGTAAAATGGACATAGCTTGGGAAAACATAAACCTTTCTCAGTGAAAACAAAGGTGTTTCCATTTGGAAACTGCGCTCAGGACTCAATGGAACACCTCCCACAACCAAAAAATGCACAGAAATATGAGAACCAAAGAACCATTCACGACGTTGACAACACCGGTTCAAGATCTATATCACCAACGGAAGCGAAACTTCGTGAGCACTCTAATACAATGGTCGACTATCACATGATACTTCCAAAAGATCGAATGCCTTGAGCAACCACTCAAACAAACAGATCATAGATTAACACACTGATGTTTTCATGTGGTTTAAACCCTCGAAATGGAAACACTCCACGACCCTAGCCAAATAGCTACTTGAGGAAATTTATTGTGCAAAAAAAAGAATATTACAAATGAGCTTTTGATAATCGATCAACTAGAAAATCACCATCCATGATATTTAAATAGAGATCATGGACCAATTAGGTGTTAATCCACATATAATTGGTCATTAAGATCGAGGAGAAGTTGAACCGTCATATCACTCTATGTCAAGATCTAATCATGATCGTCATATTACATATATACAAATACAAACAAATGCATACTAAAGAAGCACACTTTACCTAACAAATATATTAAGACAAGTTGATCTTAACTAACTCCTAATTGTATAATTATCCTAACAAAATGGCCATTGTACCTCAACGACTTCAAGCCATGAGCTAGTTGTTAGGAAAAAATAAAATGCATAATAATTATAATAATCAAGCACACACAATGAAGAAAACTATTTTACCGTGGAAACCCAAAACCGATAAAATCACCAAAAATAGATCTATTACCCTTGACCACTCAAGCCAAGGCACAACCAATCTGGCTATCACTGAATGCACTCAGGCCAACACTGACCTCATTTGGAAATTTACAATGGATTCGCTCAAGCCCTTAAGAGGGCTTCATCACATAGAATACCATGGGATACCCAAAACCATGGGCCTGTAAACCACCAATGGTAAACCCATTTTGACTCTTTTACCAAGCCAATTTTAACCTAAAATCCCCCTTTAAAATTGACTTGGGGTAATCACCGGACCCTCTCAATGTTTTAACCAGGTCTCCTGGAATACAACATGCCCCCCTTCTTTATTCTACATAAATCTACCACCAGACATTTCAAGGGTGACTCACCAAGCCAAGGGTATGCATGCCTAACCAGGTCTTACAGTCATATGCCCATTTACATTGTCATCAAATTATAACTCCATAAAATATTACAAACAATGATCCAATCACTTCTTCATCTGCATGTTTCTTGTGCCCATCTTCAATTGTTACCATGCCTTTCTAGCTATAACTTACCATGGTTCACATACCCATGAACCTTCATTTTCTGAGATTTACCACATTCATTTAGTTTTCCGTGGACTAATGCAAGCAACCATAGCTTCCAAGGCATTTACATTTTCCTTCAACCTTGCTTGATACCATTTGTTAGGAAATAAAATGCAAATAATAATTATAAAAGAAAGCACATGCAATGGAGAAGAACATTTTATCGTAGAAACCCAAAACGGGGAACACCACCAACAATAGATCTGTTACCCCTGAATACTCGAGCAAGGCATGTCCAATCCAACCTTCATCTACCACACTCAAGTAAACACCGACCTCTTTTGGAAATTTACAATAGAGGCAATCAATCCCTTGAGTAGGGATTCATCACATGCAATACCATGGGAAAATACCATGGGGCACTCAAAACCATGGGCCTATAAACCATTAATCGTAAACCCATTTTTTATTCTTTTAACGAGTCAAGTTTAACCTAACACTAGGTGGAGTAATCAACCCATATAATAGGATTTCTTACTTATATTTGTATAAGATGCTAGGAAAAGAGAAATATTATGGTGTTGGTAATTGGATAATGAGATCCTTGTAGAAACACATCGATTTATTTGTAGGGACCTTACTCTAATAAGTGTAATATAATTTGAATAAGGTTCACTTCTTGTGAGGATTATCTTTAGGGAGAAATAATCCCATACCAAATTAAAAGTCACATACCAACTACATGGGCTAACTTGATTTCTATCACTTAAACATATTTAAAAGGAAATAATCGATTGAGCTCCAGTTAATCTAGTCTAAATTTAGAAAGTATAGTCAACGATTTCTTACATAGCTTGATAGAACGATTCTCTTGGAGCATGAGAATTTATTGATTAACTAGTCCCAGTCATGTAATGCCCCAATTTGCAATTAATTATAATTATAGTTACATAATAGGAAAATAATCATAAATAGGGTGATAATTTGGTGCATACTCGGACTTATTGAGCTTAAGTAGGATAAGTATATAGATGAAAAGTGTCATCCATGCAAGTAAACCTTATTTTAATAATAAGTAAATGGGTTTTAAGGGGAGGGGGAAGACTTCATGGGGGGTTCTTCTCTACCTCCGAGCTTTGGCTTTTACAAATCAGATTGTTGCATGAGAGTTGATTTATTGAGTTTGTTGTGAGTATTACCTGTTGGAGGTGAGGAGGGTTGAGGGGAAGTGGAGTTTAGATCTACCAAATTCAGAGGGAGGCAAGATGATTGTGTCTAACATAGTTTTATTGATTGAGGGCTCGGGAGCTCTCAGTGTCTGAGTGAGGGGTAGGTTGGGTGGATATTTGTGCCCCACACATTGTTTCCCACTAAGATTGTAGATGGTGTTAGTGTGGTCCTATTGCACACTCTTGTAAGTCCATTTTTTCGATGCTTTTGTTTCCATGTATGTTTTCTTGACACTCTTCATTTTAAGATACTTTTAGTATTTATAAGTTATCTGTAAACAGTTATGTTTTATGTTGAATTACTGATTTTAGTACTGACACTAGAGAATTAATTGTTGTTTAAGTAGTTAAATATTATTAGGATTCACATCTAGTATTAGATCACGGGTTCAAACCCTAGGGACTCTAGACCCGCTTGATAAGCCCAATTCTTGTGTCCCTAGAGATTCTATCCACCATCAAGGTTTTGGATAGGTATCGACTTTTTATCAACAATGTCATTCCAAACTGCAA
The DNA here is from genome assembly GCA_027924585.1 of Larix kaempferi. NCBI lineage: Eukaryota > Viridiplantae > Streptophyta > Pinopsida > Pinales > Pinaceae > Larix > Larix kaempferi. The sequence continues at coordinate 16,826,779 of BSBM01000435.1, forward strand.
GGGCTAAGAGCCAATATCAAACCCTAGCACTAAGCCAGGGGAAAGCGCCATATATGACCTAAGTCAAGCCTTACCTTTCCACTACAATTCCAAGTCTTCTTCTCACATTCAAATCGAATTTCAGAAATCAGCAGGGAGTGAATGTTTTCTCCGAATGAAACTTAGATTTCCCTTCTGTATCTCCCTATTTTCTTGGATCATGACAATGTTGAACCTTTCGAAGAAAACTCCATTTTAATCCTGGTGACACTCAATCTTGTCACCTTCATATCTTTTTCAATAGTAGTTACTTAGTGTGCATTGCCCCTTTTTATTTGTAACTAGGGGAATCGACAACTGTGATGGGGCTGGTACCCGCATGACAAGGGGCCCAGGGGTCCAATCCCATCTGCTACCACTATACCCCTAAGTGCACCCACACATATCGCAAGCATGGGGCACACGTAAGTTGAGGTGATTTGAACTTGTGACCTCCAATTACAACATTTCCTTCATATCAAGCGAATCGTCGATTGAGCTACACCCCTGCGGGCCTATGCATTTCCCTTTTACTAGGAAGCTGAAATATTTATTTGTGTTAAGGGTTTGACATTCACACTTATTCAATTGGATAAGTGATAGTTTACATGTATTTCTATTTCAATGTATTGGGTTTGAGCAATAGAGTTTCGTGAATTTTAATACGACTATGGTTTAGGGTTAGATTGGGTTTTCTAGAAGCACTCTAGGTTGACTTACTTTTACCCCATTTTCCCCCTATCCACAAAATTATATGTTCTCTCTCATCGAAACTGGTGCAAAACCCAACCGATTTTGCACAAAAATCATAACATAATTGTCAGTCCTTGTTCAAAGTGGTGCATAGTATTTTTATTTGCCAATCGAGACCGAGAATTATAGGAAAAGGAGGATTAAGGATTTCTCACAAGTTTTTTGGGTAGTTTGGTGTTTTCTTTGTTGGGAAAACTATTGAATATTGAGATGGTTAGCTTATTTTGTTGAATGAGCCAAGGAAAACTAGTAGTGGAGCATACTATTCTTGAATATTTGCACAAGTTCAAGATGTTGGGTGCTTTGGGTACCTTTAGATGAGAAAATGGAGTGGATGAATTTCGGTGGGATCATGTGTTGTTTACGACTTCGTGAGTTTTATTTTTTCTCATTTTTTTGTCATAGTGGAGTAACCTCTCTCTACTAGGATATTGCATAATGCAATAGTTAAATCTATACCTGCAAGGTTCACTCGATACATTGCATGTGGGAGGGAATAGCCTTCATAGATGGGAACAACATGAGTGGCATTGCCTCTAAAATCTACAACAATACCTATAGTTCTTCCACTAGCATAAAGAGAGAGAGAGAACAAATTGAATGGAAATATACATAGAAAGAGTGTTAAATGCTTCAAACATTATTTGAGTAATTCTCTCTTTGTTTGTCGTCGGATTCAAAGAAGGATTTGTAAGCAAAATTGGATGATCCTTAGGAGAAACACAAAGCTCATTGTTGAAAGTGTGATGCCATATTTCATCCATGTCATCCAAGTTTTTAATGATACTGTGTTCAACTAGGTATTTTGAGGTAAGAATACCCCTCTTGGAATCTTCTTCATCACCAACATATGCATCATTCTATCCCATTCCAACCATGACACTACTGTGCCTTGGATGAGCCAGTAGACTAGGGAAACCAACTCTAGGAGCATCATGCCTTACAAATCTAGCCTTGATTGTACCAAATCCATTGTCACGCATAACTTCTTGAACTTCTCTATGCCATACATGACTATGTGGGTATAGATATCTCAAAACAAGATGGTCACGACTTGATGATTTCCAAAATGGACTCAAAACCTAATTCACTAGGGAAAATGTTGATGCTCAAATTGACTCGAGCAAAAACGGTGAAGGAATTCCCTTAGAGGGGTAGTTAAGGGAAAAATGGGGATGGAAACCCAGATATTGTTTAAAACCCCCGGTGTGTATTAACATGCAAATGTTAGTTGAAAATATATGTACAATAATCAACTAAACAAGGCTATGAAATAATTGAAACAAACTAAATTAAAAGTACGTAAAGAGGTAAAAAAAGATCATGAAAATGGTTTGAATAAAACTATGTTATCTGAATAAAAAGTAATTAAATGACTAACTAATGACTAGAAGAAACTGAAAGCGTTAGTAATTAAACAAAAGAAAACTGATTATGAGCGATCCGGATGAAAATCATTTTAGCGTTAGATTATTTAGTTGAAAAATAAGTGCAAAATTGTGACATCAAATAAGCTTTAAAACCCAGTTTGTAAAATTACAAAATGCAAATATTTGCTCTGTGTCGTGCATGTGATAACTGCAAAAAAAAATTGTTGAGAAATATGTTCATCATTAGCTGCAAACATATTCTCAGAATATATCCTTTTAGCTTATTGACCAATGTATGATATTAAAGAAAGAAAAATTATTCTTAGTCGTTAGTTTGCCTTTCAAAAAAGTGTTCAGAATGTTAAAAGTATGATACATGAAATTTCATAAAAAATATACAAGTTAAAATAATATATACACTCCATTATATATATAGTTTGTTTAAAAGCCAAATAAATAGAAAAATAAAATACGAATGATTCAAAAATTAAAACAAGGACGCAGGTATTCCTAATGAATATTTTATTGATTAATGGAATTTGACAGTCATTCAGTACATAACATCTGTGACTGGTTTGGACCCTCGAGGACAAGAAGCTTCGAGGACCCTATGTTGCTCTCAACATTCTACGGCTCCACAGCTTAGCTAGGTGAAACCTAGATAGAGTGAATGTACTCATGCTTAGATTGTCTTGAAATAACCTACACACGTGACGATATTAGCCTTAAAATATTTAGAAAAGCAAAAATGACATGCAAAATAATAGAACATACCTTAGATGGAAAGATGCTTTGCTTTCACCCTAAGGGATGGACCTGTAAATAGTCTAACCTACCATCACCACACCAATAGGTTATTGGATGACTATGTAGGAGAGGAAAGCAAAAAAAAACTATGGAACAGAGCTATGCCTACACCTTACCTTTGATGATTTGAGCTTTCAGCTTTGCCTTGTTTTTAAAGAGATCCAGCAGGTAGCTGAAGTGTTTTGCATGCCTCGTGAAGGTCAAACGTTTGAGGAAACATTTGCGACTTAGTGATTCAAGGGACACAAAAATTGACAAGACCAATGGCCACCACAAAATGAAAATAAGACCTTTGTATTTATCTTCAACATTTGAGATTCGGTTTTCCCTTCGGGTCTAGTTATGAGATTTGAGATTTGTAGTTCTTGTAAAGGCTCCTCTTTGGTTTGTATACCAAACTCAGCCTAATATGAATGATTCCTTACCATATTACCATTTTGTCCTCTTTTCTTGTAAGAGATATTGCCTCCCTACTTCATACGACAACATAACAAGGAGATTTGGCCACTGCCCGAAGGAAACTTTCAATTGGGAGATACACTTATTATGGTGCATTGACATTACAACTACGTTGGTACCAGTTAAGCTCTAATTTGCTTTGCTTGAATATCCTTGAGTGATTCTAGCCTTAAACATGTGCAAGCTATTCGAGCCATATCAAACAAGCTCAACCATCAAGTTCTCATTCAACCAAATGCTATTGGCATTATTGTCTCTAGTGCTGCAGTTGGGGAAGATCGATCCATCCATTTTCCATGTGTAAGAAAAAGAGACTTTCCTACTACTTGGCACAAAACCCTATTCGCTTTAACAACTTTATCTTCAACTTTAGTTTATATTAGGCCATATAAACAATACAAAATATGGCTTCGTTGTCTCAATTATTCTTATACAACAGTCGAGGGGACTCATATATGAACCGTATCGATGCGAATTGTGAATTGTAAGCCAGCTTGTTACTCTAAGCATATGTATGGGTTGGCGAGTAGTAGGCAATGAAAAAAAAATTCATAACAAAGTATAGAAAAATAAAGATTGAAATCATTGGAGAACATGTTTTGAATTGAAAACATGATTTCATTTCAGCATAACATGAGTGCAGAGTCAACCTACATAATTCATAATTACAAACCTACACAATTTCAAGCATTAGAAGCATTATTTCAAAGAATCCTTTCTGGTAATTGAATTAAAACAACATAACACATCAATAATATGAGGCAACAAAAATGAGCTTAGCTTCATTATCTGACTAATGTCATATGATCTTTTTCCCTTTCTTCTTTTGGACTTCTTTTCTTTGATCTTCCTTTATTTAGCATCTATAATAGACCATGTATAGTTACTTGGTGTAGCAAATCGATGACATTCAACTAAGTAATGGCCCCTCTTACTTCCTTGTATATATGACAAAGGAAGGAAAAAATATCCACTTATTATAAAGAAATAATTGCTATAACAATTGAATAAATGTGCACAATGTTGACATCTTTCACAAACATGCTGTAGAACCCATGAGTTCCATTGTGATTGCCTAAAAAATCTTTGACCACTTGCAAGGACAATTTCACCAACTAAAACTATAACTGTCTACTTCTCTAAGGCATCAAAGAATACTTTGATGACAATAAACTACATAGGGCAAGCCTTTGCTTATCGATATTTGGCACCACCCTTGGACTTGCACCAATATTCTTTGATTACCTAGCAGGACTTGTAGAGACTGGACTTTTTCCCGCAATGTATAAATATGGCAAAGGCTAGTGCGTACACTTTGTTATTATTGAGTGATCACATTTTATAATTACTCAACAATCCATTGTGATCCCCAAAGAAGAAAGTCGAATATGGTGTGACATGAAATTCTGGACAACTCTCAAGTGACATTTGGAGTCCACATACCCCCAAACCTTAACTATCACCACTACAGTCTAAGCACATTCTTCCAATATAGGTCCATCTGACTTACTCAAGAATGGATTAATATGAACCTGGACAAGTGAGAAGACGAAAGCAAGAAGAATGGAGCATACAATAATAATTATAGGCGTGTGATTATGTTGCCCCATCAAACCTTTCAGGAAAGGATATAGGTGCACAATAACCCAGAATGCAAAGAACATTTTCCCAAATAGATGAATAAACACAATTATAATGATACAGACGAAGAGAGCAATAAGCACAATTACCATGATTGCTAATCTGCACATAGAGATCAATGTCATCAATACATATTAGGATGTTGACACATGATGAATATATTAACAACAAAGAAAGATACCAAAAAAATACATTATTATTGATGATATCTCGAATTGAAAAATTCGAGTCATGTTAAGGCCTACATACTTCTGGAATTATAAATTTTTCAGTGAGCAAGTATAGCAGGTAAGGTGAACATAGCCATCAAACCTCTAAGGGAACTACACATAGAAGACCTTCTTTCCCAATGGGGTATCCAACATGAAACACATTGCTTCATGAATTGCTTTATTGTTGTTATATAATGATCACAATCCATATTTAAGAGATGGAGCATTTGTCAAAATTGCTGGCACTTGCACCTAGATTTGTATTAAAGTCAAAATTAAATTAGTTTACATCCCTAATTATGAGTATAATAAGGATTTTGTGGATTTCAACATGTTTATACAAACTCTGTTCCAAATATTCTACTCGGATAAAGGGTGTTCTTTAATAAAAACACTTATCATAGGGTTTTCTTTAATAAAAACACTTATCATTTCCATAGTTTATTAACTTCTTTCATAACTTGAGAGGTGTTTTCCAAGTTCCAAAAAATAGGAAGCAAATGCTAGGTAATATTACCATGAAATTTGAGTTCTTCTATCCTTATGTTGGAATGGAACTACAATTTAAGCTAGGTTGTAAATTCTACAAAATGACATATATTCTGTAATGGAGTCATTCTAGGTCAATAGTTTAACCTTTTTACCTGAAACAATATCAGGATTTTAGTGAAAAAATTATACCAAATTATAATGAAAGATTTTGATATCTTTTGAAACAAATTTCAACATTTAATCCGATATCTTTTGCATTAGATATGTATTATCATTTATGTAAACAACAATCAGTATATGTCCATAAGAAATTCTTACCCAGCTACATATTTTCTTCGCTATCTCTTTCACAGTTAATCCACCAATTGCAAAGCATGATGTCCATAAAGCATAATCCATCAGCTACTCTCGTCTTTTTAATGTTACCTTCACAGTTTAACCCGCCAATAGCAAAGCATGTGCAGCTGACCTAATTAAAAATATCCGAGGGATAGTCTTTTCTTTGATAAAGATAGATAGTATTGAGTGATGCAGAGACCCTCTATTATACTACTTGTTTCTTATACATGGTTACAATATTAGGAATTTATATTCCTATTATTCATCTCAAATCACCTTGGCGATCTTTTGACAAAGGCCGCATGCATCAGCTAGATGGCCAGGATGAGAAAACTGTTAATAATCAAAATGGAAAAAAAACTTAATTTATATATACTAGAATCTTCTGATTAAAACAATGAGTAGAAAATTAATAGCGGAAGCATACCTGAATCCATTGAAGGAGAAACCTTACAGGAAGAGAACCCTTTGAGATGGTCTTCCAATTCTAGCCACTAGATTCTGTGTCAACTTCTCTGTGAGAGGATTTTCAGAAATTGGAATGCATAATGGTAGAATGGGGACCATAACCCTATTTATAAACCGCTAGGGCAGTTCACAATAACCGCTAGAGCAGTTTTAATTTTATCACAATTATATTTCCGCCCCTCATAGAAATAATAATTATCTAATGGTATCTACACAATAATCTCATGACAATTATACCCTTAAGCCAATTAATCAATTATTAATTAGATCACTATATTTAGGCTTAATTAAATGATAGCACACACATTTTAATTATTTACATGTGTGGCCCAAATTATAGATTAATTACGAAAATTATTCTAACAATCTCCCACTGGGCCACATGCATATGTAATCAAATAAATGTGCTTAACCTTATGAGCTCAAAATTTGCTATCATGTCCTTAGGGTATATCCGAACAATCTGGTCCATTAACTATACTGATATAGGATCAAGGTGGCCTTTGTTACATCAATCGTTACTAGACCAATCAATGGTCACATATATCTGCATAGCTAAATGACATAGATCAATCATGAGTGCATAGCATGGAAATTACATGCAATGTGATCTATTCATGCCTATTTCCAACTGGTCCTACTTAACTTTATTAAGATCAAATTTTTATCATAATTTAACAGAGTGCAATAAAATGAATACTTTATTTCTGCAGAACACAATCCAAATGTATAGATAAAGTCTAAACATAACATAGAGCAATATACAATGAATAATATAAACTCCCACTAAATCTGAATATCCTCAAATGAGACAACACCCATATGAGCAGTGTGCTCATGAAAGACCTTGGGTGGTAATCCCTTTGTAAGCGGATCCGCTATCATGGAGTTTGTTCCAATATGCTCTATGGATATCTGTCCACTCTGTACTTTTTCTTTTACAACTAGGAACTTGATATCAATGTATTTTGATTTTGTAGAACTCCTGTTGTTATTGGAATATAAAACTGCTGATTTATTGTCACAAAATATCTTCAGTGGTCTTTCAATACCATCCAGAACACGCAGCCCAGTGACAAAATTTCGTAGCCATATTCCTTGATTGGATGCCCCATAACATGCTACAAACTCTGCTTCCATGGTGGATGAAGTTATGAGTGTCTGTTTGGCAGACCTCCATGAAATTGCTCCACCAGCCAACAGATAAATATAGCCTGATGTGGATCTTCTGCTTTCTTGGCATCCAGCAAAGTCGGAGTCGGAATACCCAATGATCTCTAACTGATCCGATCTCCTATATGTAAGCATGTACTCTTTTGTTCTCTGTAAATATCTCATAACCCTGTTGGTTGCTCTCCAATGATCCATTCCAGGGTTACTTAGATATCTGCCTAACATGCCAACAATGTACGCAATATCCGGACGTGTACATACCTGAGCATACATTAGACTCCCCACAGCCGAAGCGTAAGGAATCTTCTACATTTCTTGACTTTCTAAACTATTTTTAGGGCATTGATTAAGACTGAATTTGTCTCCTTTAGCGACAGGGGTATCACCTGGTTTGCTATTTTGCATGCCATACCTTTTGAGGACTTTATCAATATAGGTCCTTTGTGACAATCCTAAAATACCCCTAGAACGATCTCGGTGTATCTGGATTCCTAAGACAAAGGAGGCATCACCAAGATCTTTCATCTCAAAATGTTTTGATAAAAATCTCTTGGTGTCGTGCAATATGCTAATATCATTTGTGGCTAGCAATATGTCATAGACATATAAAACCAGGAAAATATACTTACTCCCACTGAATTTGTGATACACACATTCATCCATAAGATTTTCCTCAAAACCACATGAGACAATAATTTGATGAAACTTGAAGTACCACTGACGAGAAGCTTGCTTGAGCCCATAAATGGATTTAGTTAATTTACAAACCATATTCTTTGAGTCTTCGGACACAAAATTTTCTGGTTGTACCATATAAATTGTTTCATCAATGTCACCATTGAGAAACGCTGTTTTAACATCCATTTGATGTAACTCAAGATCATAATGTGCAACTAGTGCCATGATTATCCTGGAAGAGTCCTTCGTAGAAACTGGAGAGAAGGTCTCTTTGAAGTCAATTCCTTCTTTTTGAGTAAAGCCTTTAGCTACAAGACGTGCTTTATATCTTTCTACATTACCATTTGAATCCCGCTTGGTTTTAAATATCCATTTACAACCAATGGGCTTCGTACCAACTGGTAATGGGACAAGTTCCCAAACTTTATTGTCTTGCATATATTTGTACTCTTCATTCATGGCTTCAATCCATTTCTGAGAGTTGGAACTTTTCATGGCTTGCTGGAAGTTGATTGGATCATCTTCCATCATTCCACTTTCTACCTCACGTTCCTGGAGATATACGATATAATCGTCCGAAATTGCACTTCTCCTCTCTCTAGTGGATCTCCTTAATGGCATATTATCTTGAGGTTGTTGAGTTTGTTCTTCAGGAGCAATGTCCTCATTTGCAATGGGTTGAACAATTAAGGGTTGAACAATATTGTCTGTTGGTTGAGGATCCAAGTTTACTTCTTGATCAATGATAGGTAGTGAAACCTGTACATTATCAAAAGCAATAGTAGATCCCTCTTCCTCCTCAAGGACAATATTCCTAGCCTGATTTCTCCCCCCAAACTCAACATCCTCAAAAAATGTTGCAGTTCCCGTCTCAAAAATTGACCTAATAGCAGGATCATAAAATTTAAAACCCCTTGATCGCTCTGCAGACTTATTACAGAAGAAACATGTTACCTCAACTTTCTGTTTCTTTTGTTCTGGACCCTTAGAAGCAGCAACCTTATTATCCTTATTCTTTCGTTTGCCCTTATCCTTGGAAGTGCTAGCCAGATGAGCACTTTCGGTCTTGTCTTGCTTCAATCTCTCTTCCTCTTGCACACAAAATGAAATGAGCTCATTAAGAGTCCATTTATCCTTTTGACAGTTATAACTGACCTTGAATTGATTAAATTGTGCAGGAAGAGAGATGAGAACCAAATGCACGAGGAAATCATCAGATAACTCAAGTTTCAAAGCCTTAAGTTTTGAAGCAAGATGAGACATCTCCATGATGTACTCCCGAACATTACCCTTGCTTTTGTACTTCATTGAAATCAAGCTTGCTAAAAGCGTGCTCGTTTCAGCCTTATCGTTTTTGGCAAAACGTTTCTGAATTTCTGCAAGGAAGTCACTGGCATTAGTAACCTCATTGGTTATCGAACCTCTGAAAGCTTCTGGAATGTCGTGCTTCATGATCATAAGACTTAGCCTATTTGAACGTTCCCACTTATCCCAATAAACCTCATCCTCTTGAGTACTATCCTCATTGAGTTCATCGGGTTTGGGCATTCTCAAAGCTAAATCTATATCCATGCAGCCTAAGAGAATCATCATATTCTCTTTCCAGTCCTTAAAATTAGTTCCATTTAACATAGGGACATTATTGATGTTGGCAGATATAGAAGTAGTTGATATAAACGCTGAATAGAGAACAAAATAAAATGAATCAAATAAACCATCATGTTCACATAAAATAAGCAATTAAACACATAATCTTTAAATTTAAAAACAAATTATGACATTTCAAGATACCTAGCACAACATTAATATCAAGTCTTTGGACAGTAATATTAACTGTAAGTGGTACTCTTGTTGTAGTGATCAAACATTGATAATAAGTTATGTCAAATAATGAATCTATCTTTGGATGGATTTATTATTCACATTAAGTTACCTTTATAATCATCACATATTTATCACCACAGGTATGTATGCAATTTGACCAAATATTAACTTTCCTTTGGGCCAGTCAATACCCGCATGAATCACATACACACAAAAAACTAACACCCCGAACAGACTAATCTACACGAAAGATGTCACTTTGGTGATTTTCCGCTTTAATTAGCCTATTTAAAATGCTAGATCAATAACTTAAATATTAATATCATAAAATGCTTTCAAATTCACAGTTTTGATCAATAATTATATACTAAATACAATAACTGATGAATGGGAGGATACAAAGAGTTTGCGCAGACTGGGCATTCAAGCAGTTCATCGACACTGCTGACAGCAACGACATAGGGATTGACTGTTGATGTACAGTACTTTTTTTTTTTAGTTCAGAAGCTTCTGAATCTGCTGGAATCGATAGTTGGGTTGGATCTCTAAACTCCATGAATTCTTTCATGCCTACACAGTGGCCACCACCGGGCTATTCTAGGCACACAAAGCATATAAATAACAGAATTCTGTAACACTACGTTTCAGAGATAAAACCCTTCCCAACCCAAAATGCCCAAATACATTTTGTTGGTCGTTCATATCGCAGATCCCTTTGGCTGTTTGGTGATAAAAAACACAGGATTTCTGGGCAAAACGACCTTGCTATCTAAATGGCATTTGTCCTGGGGAAATGCGAAGTCGGGCACGTTCCCTCTCATGAATGGAGAGCGAATTTTAAAAAAAAAATGACAGACTAATGGAATTATATATCATGAATGTTGATCGGGTAACTGTCACATCTTATAAAACAAAGTGTAATAATATTGACGTTGAACATGGTTAAAACACTAAACTAGCACATGATCTGCAGATGAAAACCCCGATAGGTATCAATTATGATCTGTCCTGTGACTTGCATTGAACCGATTGATTAACATGTAATCTTAATCACCTCCACATTCAGTAATAAGTAACGCCCGGATTAAGAAAATCGAAAATCTCGGGCTATGGCTTTATGAAGTTCGTATCACGTACAGCTGCTGATAATGCCCAGCACTGAACAAGTTTTCAGAATGAATTATGAAGTTCGTATCACGTACAGCTGCTGAGAAGATGATGCAAAATTATAATGGGACGATAATGCCCAGCACTGAACGCGTTTTCAGAATGAATTGGGCATCTTTTAGCATGGGAGAAAGGCATTTGGATGGAGGCCCAGATTTTTCTATATTTGGATTCAGATGTCTCAGATTTGGTCTTGCAGGAGATGCAAATACAGGGCGTTCAAAAATTACAACTTCGATGGAAGTCCACACACACTAAAAAAAAAACTTTGCTGTGCAGATATATTTAATAAATAAAAAACGGATCGTTATTCAAAGCACTTATAATATTTTACTTTCTCTGAGACTCTAAACAAAAAAAATTCTGAAGAGAATCCATTGACAAATATATATATATTAAATTAATAACTCAAAGAATTAATCAAGAAGTAGGCTCTGATACCACTTGTTAATAATCAAAATGGAAAAAAAACTTAATTTATATATACTAGAATCTTCTGATTAAAACAATGAGTAGAAAATTAATAGCGGAAGCATACCTGAATCCATTGAAGGAGAAACCTTACAGGAAGAGAACCCTTTGAGATGGTCTTCCAATTCTAGCCACTAGATTCTGTGTCAACTTCTCTGTGAGAGGATTTTCAGAAATTGGAATGCATAATGGTAGAATGGGGACCATAACCCTATTTATAAACCGCTAGGGCAGTTCACAATAACCGCTAGAGCAGTTTTAATTTTATCACAATTATATTTCCGCCCCTCATAGAAATAATAATTATCTAATGGTATCTACACAATAATCTCATGACAATTATACCCTTAAGCCAATTAATCAATTATTAATTAGATCACTATATTTAGGCTTAATTAAATGATAGCACACACATTTTAATTATTTACATGTGTGGCCCAAATTATAGATTAATTACGAAAATTATTCTAACAAAAACAAGAAATCTGTGGTGTCGACTGTCGAGGAGTATGAGGGGTATTGCATCTTAGCTTCCAGGTTGGGTAATTGGCTCTTGTGGTTGTTGCATTTTAATGAGACCAAAAAATGCACCGCCTTCGCCTTTGCTTTTCAGAGAAGTGTGATTTCCTTGTTCCACAACCTTCCCATTCTAAATAACTGTTATACAATCAGCATAACAGTTCTTCCCACCATGATTCCATCTAATGCTTCTTGGACCACTTTCTCCTAATGACTATCCAATGCACTGGTTGCGTCGTCCAACAACAAGATGCTTGTATTCTTTATAATTGCCCTTGCTATCGCTATTCTTTGCTTCTGCCCTCCAGACAACTGCGTTCCCCTGTTACCCGTGTAGGTCTCATACCCATCCTTCATGCACCTGAAATATTAACAATGCACGGAATTTAGTAATAAGAAACCCTGCAATGATTGGAAAACAAATTTTACAGTGGTTGGAGGATTTATTTCAGTCTACTTACGAAATGAATTCATGGGCATTGGCCGCTTTTGCAGCCTCTATTTTCTCGATTTCAGTTGCGTTCTCCTTACCATACGCAATGTTCTCTTTGATGCTGCCTGCAAATAGAGTTGGCTCCTGCCCTACAAGGGCTATGTGTTGTCTCAGAGACCTCAAATTGAAGCTCCTGATGTCCTGGCCATCAATGAGTAAAACCCCTTTCACTGGATCATAGAATCTCTCTATTAATCCAATGATGGTGGACTTACCACACCCGCTCCTTCCAACTAGTGCTACGCTGCTCTCTGCATTGATTTTGAGACACAAATTTCTCAAGATCATGGCTTTTGGACGAGTTGGATAGACAAAATCTACATTTTTCACTTCCACGGTACCTTGGACTTTCTCAGGCTTAGTTCCTTCATGGTCATCTGGGTGTATCTGGCTATTTCTTTCCAGAATTTCAAACACAGATCCCTTGGCCAGGTCAGAAGTGACACTTCCAGCATCCGCTATCATTCGACCCATTCTTGCAAAAATAGCATGGCTCAACAAAAAGGCATGCAAACTGATACATCCTTGCCAAATAAGCTTCCCTCCATACCAAAACTCAGGAGGCCAATAGCATATTTCTAAAAACTATCTTACCTGCATTGAAGATTAATAATGTCAAATCACAAAGTATATATATACTACCTCTCACAATTCGAACATTTAACTTCTATCTATATAAAAAGCACTGTGATAGTATACTTGCCACATTAGCTTCCTTAGCCAGCCTTGAGCAAATAGCACCACTGGAATTTTGGTCGAGATCGAACCAGCCAATTTCGAATGTAAGAAGTTTTCCAAACATTCTTTGACGGACCCTACTCGTTAGACACTACCCCATCACAGCGAAATTATAATGTTGAACCAAATTCAATAGGAAAATCAGCATTGCCAAGGTTGTAAAAACGATGCAAGAGATCCTAACACTAGATCTAATCTCGTCCGGGTTTCTGAGGAACAGCGCAGATGTCATGCGTGCCATGGTGAAGGAAAATGCTATCTGAGTTGCCCCATATCCAAGGGCGCCCACGCAGCCCAAGAGAGCGTGCTTCCATTCTGGAGCATTTAATGCAAGCAACTTGCGGAAGGAAGGAAATCTCGCAGGTTTGGTCTGTGCACTAACTTCTTGTACTTCTTCTCGTTTTGGGCAGGATAGTTGCCCATCTGAGCTTTGGATATCGCTAGTTACTCCTGATACAGGCATTGAAGCAAGTAATCCAGTGTTAAGAGCAATGGTATCGTGTGATGGTGCCTTCTCCCGTATTTGCACCAAAGCTGCATATGCTCCATTTGGTTTCAGAATCAGTTCATCGTGTACACCGAATTCAATGACTTGACCGTTTTTCAACACTGCAATTTTATCAGCTCCTTTTATAGTGGAGAGACGATGGGCTACAATAAGCGTTGTGCGTCCTATAGAAGCTCTACATAGGGCAACTTGAACTATCTTCTCTGATTCAGCGTCCAGAGCACTTGTGGCTATGGCTATGGCTATTCCCTGTTTTTGGAAGGATTTTTCAGCAACGCTCTGGCGATGGCTATTCTCTGTTTTTGGCCTCCGGACATCTGAACCCTGCCTTCTCTTACCTGTATTTTTATTTTGGTTGTGTTCAAAATATGGGCAGAGACATAAACAAAAGAGTTACAAGGCAATACCGACTAACTGATCGTAGAACTGAATAACGGAATGTAACTAACACACTTAACTAATGAGATTACTATTTATAACACTCCCTCTTAATCTCAAGGGTTACATTCTTACTAAACACAACATTCCCTCGTAATTATGATACTCTAAAACATCTAAAATGCAAATGCTTGCTGGTCTATGTCTCAGCCAAGCTTACAAACACTTAACAAAAATTTCATAAAACTAAATTAGATTCATATTAGGCTGCTTAGGCCTATTTCTTTCATCTTCATCTTCATCTTCAAATATAGAATGTTCGCCTGGATCCCAAATTTGATGTTGTAGTCTTCCTCTTGCCTTGCTTAAGAAAGTATCTTCGTTCAACTCATCTTTGTGATTGACTATATTCTTTGTCGCATTGTGTCTCCACCCAAAAATATTCTGCAAACACTTCCATAATTCTTCTATCTCAATGTTCATCTCTATTTCCTGCAAAATTTCTGCAATGCTAATTTCAAATCCTTGAAAATTAATGTTTTCAAATTTTTCATCTGCTACAATATTCTCGTTCATGTCTTCACAAATTCTTGGATTTTCTATCCACTCTTCTAGCATTCTCAACTCTTCATCATAATCTATTAACACATCAAAGTGATGTTCTTCTCTGATAGTACCTGCATAATCTGCAAACACACACAAATTTTCAATTCCAAAAACATGAGATTCTTTGGTCTCGGTTGATGCTTCAAGCATCTTTTCCTTGTGTAGGAATGGACTCTCCAAGCACTCTACAAAATCTTCTTCTTGTTTCTCATCAAATACTGCTACATGGGCAGTTTTATCTTCAATCGAATTGTCAACAACAAACTTTGTTCGCTTCACTAAGTTAATGTCATCAGCAATATCTATTGCTGGATCCACCAAAGTTTCTTCATTATCAAAGGTTGCTACAATGACAACTTTATCATCCACTTCATCATTCACTAAAGTTTCTTCATCATCAAAGGCTACTACAATGGCAACTTTATCATCCACTGGTGTATCTACGCAATGGGATTCACCTTCATCTTCATGCTCTATGGCACACACAAGGTCTTCAATATTCTTCTCCTCTACTTTATCAAGGAGTTCTTCAACTTTCTTGTCTTCGTTTTCTTTCTTTGCTTCAAACATAGAAGCTTCTTCTAATTTATCAATATGCTGGAAAGTATTATTGTTTCTTCTCTTTTTACTGTACCTCATCTCTAAAGCATCCCAAAAAGCTTTTGCACTAACAACTTGACGAAGTTTATAGAAAACACTATAAATAACGTTTTCATCCATTGCTGACAAAATAAGAAATTTTGCTATTGCATTTTTTCTATTATGAGGATCTTCAAAATCTTTTTGAACAAAACACCATAAATTTACTGAACAAAGCAAATCTTCCATTTTATTTGCCCAAATTTCATAATCCATACTTTCGAAAAATGGCAAAATCGGCATAGATATTCTCAATATTTCATCTATCTCTTCATCTAGATTCGGTTTATTCTGCTCTATATCTTCATTGATCTGCTCGATCTCTGCAATATGAAACTTGTCTTCATCATCTTCATGATTTATGACTCCAACTGGAATCTCACCATACATCTTTGCAAAATAGGCATCCTCTACCCTTCTATTTTCTTTTGCAATTTGTTTAATACTTCTCCTTGATTGTTTTAGTCTTTTCATATGACCCATCACAAAGTTTATTTGTATCTTGAACAAAAACTTCAATATTCAAATGTTCAAACTTATATAAACCCAAACACGTCCTTGTAAACTTTTTCTTCCTTAAAAAAAAACCTTTATTGATTTTAAAATTCCTTTTCACCAATATATATAAATATATCAAGCAACGGCGCCAAAGATGTTGTCCGCCAAACTGCACACTAGCAGCAGAAATCTTTCGAAAGTTGTCTCCCTCACTGGAAAGTGGGGAGAGGTGTGGCCTTGGGGGCAAGCAATGAGTCAGGTACTGTCACCTAAATCTCAGCTCCTCCGTTTAGGCAAACTCCTAACGAAGCCAAGGGGGGTAGTCCCTAAAAAAGAGTTGTCTAAGGCTCTTTGTATGTTTAAATGTTTTTGGTGTTGTGATGCGGATGTGTGTTGTTTAGGAGTTTTTGTATAGTGACTAGAACGAAATTAAACACGCAATCCACGTTGCAAAATTAACAAGATACAGATTCAGAAGATAACAAAATACTTTGACTTAGAAATTAAAGCAAAGCATCCACAAGATAGATATTAAACAAGTGACAAGGACATATGGTCCAGATTTAAAAGATATATAAATATTAGAGACCAGTGCCAAATGGAGTCAAATAAAACCTGTGATGCTGAAAGAATAAGTCGAAAGTAGTTGTTTGTGAGAACGTTTTGAAATTGTTCTTGGTAAATTTTAAATGTTTTTAGATGTTTTTTATTATTAGGGCTAAAACCAAGGATGTTCAAAGAAAGTCCGGAAAAGACAATATCAAGTGCCTCCGTTCAAGGACATGTCGGGCCACCCAGTGCTCTAGCCAAGTCGCGCAATGCTAACCAGCAAACTAGAGGTTGAACATGGAATCCCGGTTCCCCCACTAAGAGATTACCCACTGAAATTATCTTATCGATCAACTCCGGATTGGTTGGTTATGGGGTGAAAGTTTTAATTAGATTTTCACTTGTAAATTATCAAGTCTTCCACCTTTCTGAGTACTAGCCCAACCGTTTTCGGTTGGCAGAGCATACGGGTGTAGGACAGAAACCAAGATAAATTAATTAAGGGGTGTATGAGTGGAAAATTTTATTATTAGAGAACCTTGTTCAACTCTCCGACAGAGAGCGCTCTTGACTTGATCTTATGACCACAGTTCAAGAGACTTGCTATTTTAACAATGCCTAATGCAGGGAAATGCAAAACTAAAATGCCCTCCGATAGAGGGTGCTCTTGACTTAGATTTGGCCAAGTTCAAGAGACTTTGGTTCGTTTTAAGAAGCAGATAAATTGTAGTAGTAGTATATCTCAAATTGAAAAAGATTTATTAGCAAGATATGAATACTACTAACAATACTATTTGCGAAATAAAATGAGATTGAGTAAATCTAGTGTTCTACCACACAACTACTAATCTAAAAGGTGGGATTGATCTCCGAACAAGATCAACCACTAGAATCGCCTGCACTTGAGAACCTCCAGCTAGCTGAAAGCTCTACCAAGGAAACCGACGGGGAAGGAAGAGTAACCAGAAAATTATGTGGTCCTGCCCTTGAGATGAAATCCCAAGGATACAACTTCCGGTCAAAGGCTTTGGAAGAGAAACAATATAATGATAAACAAAAGTAAATCTAAACTACCCAAGAGTCTCTTTCAGGTCAAAGACCCTACTCGGGAGAAAACTTCAAACTTTTCACCAAAATATATTAATATTAAATCTTTACAATCCAACGAGTTTGAGATATAACATATAAGTCCTTTTTTCAAAACATAATTCCATTCACCTTCTTACTATTCGTTTTTAAGATGGAGGAGTCTTTCACGCGGACTCAAGGTTTCTTCCGCTTAAACTTTTCTTCACGTCAAAACTTTAACAGCCTTTTAACAATTAATAAATGGCATCTCCTTTTGCCGATCTTTAACACACATCTTGAGTATGCTTCACGTCTTTTTCTTCACACGAAATAGCAATTATGTACAGGAACTTACTTCACAGGGTCTTCACTTCAGATACAGTCGTGCTGAACTGTATCGCGTCTCCACCAATGCACTCAGCAACTTAACAGCACGGCTTGCAGCGCATCTCCACAAATGCTCAGTAACTTAACAACTTGCAGTGATCTTTTATTCCTCACAGTAAACCACAATTTTCTTCAGACGAACGAGAGATTCTTTTCAGCTCATCTTCGCTGGCAGCGGGCTTCCTCTTAACGACCGCAGCGGACTTTTCCATCAACGACTGTCACAACCCGAGTTCTGTACTCAACGGGCTGGCTCAACGTTCTCCAAACAAATCTATCCAAACAGATTTCTTTCTACACTTTAAACTCGAACTTCTTCACACCAAAGTTTCTCACAAATGGCATAGCCCAGATTCTTTCTTCAAAGGACTGTTTCCATCAACAATTGATCCAACCAATAACTGGTGGAGTCTCAAACACTGTCAAACGTCATCCAAACAAATTACTCAGAACTTCTGCTCAGGGACACCTCACTAGAGAGCAGATTTCTCTGGAGTCGAGTATGAGTAACGGTGGCAAAGAAATCCGAGTGAGTGGTAATGGAATCCGAAGCAGGAAAGATTTGTTGGTGGCTCGCACATCAGGATAGATATACGACGGTCAGGAAGAATCGTCTAGAAAACGACAAGTCAACAGATGGAAGGAGAATGTCGCGTTATAGTCACCCTCAAAGTCAGAGGCAGCGCCCTCGACTCACCAGCGCATGGTACAGCATATTCAAAGCAGGGCAAATTCCATTTATGTGTAAGCACGTAACTAAATCAACTTTTTACCTTTCTTTAGGTCCGTTGGAAAGAGGGAATCATCAATCAAGATAAGCTCAAGCTAACTGTGTGTGAGTTCGCCATTTATTTATCTTTATTCTCTCTTTCCTTTTTGGTTGAAATTACGAGACTATAAATCCATGAGTTCGCCATTTATTTATCTTTATTCTCTCTTTCCTTTTTGGTTGAAATCACGAGAGTATAAATCCACCTTCCCTTTGGAATTTGGGATCATTAGTTGACAAAGCACTCAACCGTGTCCATTAGGCTATGTGCTAGAGCTCTGTTTCTAGCAAATTGCATACTACAAGAATGTAGCACTTATGTGTGAGTGATTATTTATGTGAGTTTCTAAATTGTGAGCGTATTACTTACTTGAAGTTAGATTAGATACTTACTTGAAGTTAGATTATTTATGTAAGTTTTTAAATTAAGTATGAGTGATTATTTTATGGTAGTTTTAATGTTCTTAAGTGTATGGTCGTTTTAGATTGATTTTATGATCCTGATTCAAAATTCGAAATAACAATTAAATATAAAAAATAAATAATAGATAAATTGTTTATATCATTTAACTTATTGACCTATAAATATTCATCAATCACAAGTTAAGTTAAGTGGCTGTGCTAATAATGTTGCCTCTTAACTTTTGTTTCAAGATGAATGGATGTTGGATACCAACCTTTTCAGAAAGGGTATCCTGAATGACGAGGGTATCGTTGTAAACACTGTTAACCACCTCAGCAATATGTGTGCCTCTGCTATCGAAAAATCTAACGTCCTGCCTGAGAACAGCTCTCAAATACTCTCTACGCAGTGCAGATGCCTGTCTCTCTCCGGTCCTTGTCCAGCAGAAAGCCTCTGAAAAACACGCCCATTGTTCAATTAAAATCCTAAGTATCATTAAAGATAAAAGAGTACAAACTGCTTCAGGGTTTTAAAAGAGTACAAGCTGCTTCAGGGTTTTAGAAATAGCACCTAAAAACGCTGCAATCCATACTCCAGCTGCCAGATACAGAAAATGCACTATTTGCTGCATATTGACCACAATTTTATATTAATTAACCAGTAACCAATTGCCAATTACCTTATTCATTTTATGCATGAAATCATCAGAGCTGGAATATTTTACCTTATTCATTCTCTGCATAAAATCATCATACTTCAAAGCTAGAGGATCAGATCCAAGAGTGTTTATCAATCCACTCATGATAATAAAAACGCCAGCGTAACCTAGCGATCCATCAGCAATTGAACCCAAGGTGCGTAACACCATCATCAACACATCTACAAAATCTGCATACTTGTAAATCTTCCATATTGACATGTTCTTGCCTTATGAAGTCTTTAAATTACTTCCAGTTGGGGTATTAGCACTGTCAGCCATTAGCCCAACTATAAGCAGGATGAAATTCTCCTGGCAGATTGATTAATACCGATTCACTGGAATTTACCGATCCAAACCTGCAAGTCTCAAATATTTATAATTGAATGTACATTGGAATGCAATCCTTGTGATTCTCAAAAGTGGTGTTAGTGTCATTATAGATAAGATAGGTTCGAAAAAGTGCTACAGCTGATTACAGTGCCTTCCATTTTAAATTCCGAAAGAATAATATGCCATTTCTCTGAAGATTTATATGCCATATTGAGAGTTAAACAATGAATTCTTTCGGCCAATGAAATTGAAAATGCCATGACCGAATTATTCGAGGGAAGATTAGCGATTTCAATTATTGAATTGATGTCAAGAAAGAGATTTAATGGGATGTACACAAATCACATATGAAAGTAGAGATACTTTCTTCAACGTAATTAAAACCATGTTCTCTAAAAATAATTTAAGTAAATTTCCATTCCTAACATACGAAAGAAAAAAACTTTTAATCAATCAATAACAGTTTTATCTACCTATATTTTTTATTAGTCCATGTCCATGTTGAGGTAGAGACTACTGTTTTCACATTTTTCTATTATTTTTATCAAGTACATTTTATGTTTCAAATTGTATAAAATACAACTAAAGTTTTAGTTATTTTTTATGTTTATTTTAATTTCTATAGGATTTTTTTATAAAATTAGTTCCATACCATAAAGGTAAAGATTAAATAAATAGAAAAAATAAAATAAAACTTATATATAAAAACTTTTCGAAAATTGAGGAAAGTTTCAGCTTTTTTGTTTTTTACATAATTTAGTTCTATCTTACTATACAATCTACAATAAAATTTAGAACATTTCTAATTCCTATTAAAAACATCCATACTACCATACATAAAAGTGGAAATAATTATAATTGCTACCTCTCACTTTTAAATTATTCTTCCCAACCATCCCGGAATCATTTAAGCATCTTGATCACATACTTTTTGTGCACCACCATTCCTTATTAACCTGAGATGAGCCTCCACTTTTAATGGTGCCCAATTCTTGTTGCAATCTCCCTTCTCTAGCTTTCAACTTTCCCAGTTTGGGCTTCTTTTCATGTTCACCTTCTTTGTTCTCAGAGCTCGACACATGAGGTAGCCTCCGTTCCTTTTTATTGGGTGCCATTGTAGCAACCAAGGCGACGATGTTCATGTTCTGGTTCATCTTGGATGCTTATGGCCACATGAGATGCATTCATAGACATATTTTTCAATCCAATATATTAAAACTGTTTATTAAAACTGTCTTGCCAGCTTTCCAAGGGTAACCGAAGTCTATCACCGAAGTCAATTGCTGATAAATATTGGATTAGATTGAATTGTTAACCTCCCATTTCCATGTTTCCAGAGGAACTATACAGCAGAGGCAAACGTGACCAAACTCCAACAATGCCACAAGTCCTTGAGCACGCGTATAGGTAACATAAGTTACCTTTTTTCATGCTCCATATTCCAGTTATGTGCATGGATGGTTTTAACTTTTATGTTACTACCATTTTTCATGCTCCATATTCCAGGTATATGCATGGATGGTTTTGCATAGCTTTGATATACTAGAACAAGCTATTATATTGTATTGTACCAGTTCAGTTTCTTATTCATTATTCTTTCCTGCAGGCAAATGAGTGGCGAGGACCTTGGGAATATTAACATGAGAGAATACTAGAGCTTCAGAACATACAGAATTTGGACTGAAATGAGTTCAATTGAGTTAGGTAACGAAATTGAAAGACAAGATGGTGAAGTCTATATTTTTCAAAATTTGGATTCCTTTTTCCTTTTCTTCTCTTTAGGACTTAGCTTCTCCTAGTATATACTTTGGGAATTAAACTTTTAATTGTTTTTAAAACAAGCTTTATCTTAAAACATTTCTTGTTAGGGCATAAGAACCAAAACATTTACCCGAAGTTATTCTTTGTTAAAATAGAACTTTCACCAATGTGAACTATTTGGAAATCTTGATTTCTTTCAAGGAGCCTAAATGTAAACAACATTCACACAGGTAAATATGAAGAAGATGTGCGGCATGCAACAAACAACATTCTTGAGAATGAATATATAAAACTATAGACTTAAATATATTACTGCAGTAAAACAAACAACTTTGCCGCATTATACTAGAGAGACGAGATTTTACTTCAATCTTTCACCATTTTATAGAGCTTGGGCTCTTCATACATTTCACGACCAATTTCTTCTTCTCCTTTCTTTCACACATCTCTATCTAATCTTTTGTGAGAGATTTTCATTTATACACAAACTTGGTTTACCTTCACCTAAAAGCTACTACTGTAATTAATTTCTACTTTAAAAATTTGACTTGAAAGAAAATTTGACTTGAAAGATATTGACTGTCTGACATCTCTGCAATCTCTACTGTTCTGCAGACTGAAAAAATGACTGGCCCAAGCTAGATACGCGATCACAATTACTCGGTTATAACAAATTACTTAATAGCATTCACCAGGGATCAAGAATATCTGATATCGTAACCCAAGAACAACGCCTTTGATTACGTCGAAGGATTTATGATTGTGAACAACGAAGGGCTGCTAAACAACTGGAGATCCTCCTACTTCTCGCCTCAAAATCCCGTAAAGTTCAGCTCTGATCTGGACACTAAGGGCCGTGTAGATTACCAAACCATCACGCATGGTTTTATATTTCTTAAACCTCCTCTTTTTTATTTCAATGTTATATTTGATATCAATGTTTCACTATTGACTCATTTTTTTATTGATGTATAAAAAAAAATATTTTAATAGTTTTGATTTATTTTATTTGAAATTTATATAAATTTTTATTTAATTGAAAATGTATTTTATAACAAATTTATATCTTAAAAATATTAAAAAAAATATTTGGAAAAGTATTTTTCAGTTTACTTTTAACATGAAAAAAATTATTTTTCATGCTTGTCCAATATCTAAGACATTCCAGTTAAAAAATCCTAAATAGACTTATTACATAAGAAATAATATACCAAATTAAATCTTTACTCCTATGTAAAATCTAATAAGTTCAAATACATTCTAGCTGAAAAAGTGCGAAATGTACTTATTTATTGTGTAAGAAATAATGTATGATTCAGATTAAATCACTAGTAGATAGGAAATCAAATAAATTCTTATTCACAATTAAAAATAATGATTGAGATGTATTTTTAGTATTATGAATGTTTTTATTTCTAAATATATTTCATTAAATCTCATTTTGAGCAATTTCATTCCTTCACAACAACGAAATATATTATCTTGGACTACTATTAACATTGGGAAAAATGGCATATTTACTGTTGTTTAGTATTTTAAACAAGGACTTTATAAGACTCATTAAAATACATGAGATATATGCTTTTACATATACTTCTAAATGTGATAAATATTAGGAATTTACGATGATGAAAAGTTTTTCTATATTTCCTTTCATTTTGATGAATATACTACACGTGAACAACTTTAAATTATTCCAGTTTCCTTTTAAGTACACTTATTCACCGATTGGGCTCCTTTTTAACTATCTTTTCAGGAGTCCTTTTTAACTATCTTAACACAAAGTATTCAATTTTTTTATTATTTTAATATTATAAAAATTATGTAATTTTTTTCAATAAATTTAAAGTTTTTAAAAAAAATTATTTCAATATAAAAATGAACATCATAATTTTTATATGCTTAAAACACATTAAAAATATAAAATATATATAATTTGAGATTGTATTTTAAAATAAATAAACAATATATATATTATTTATTAATAATAATTTTCTTCCTTAAATTATATATACATTTATAGTATATTAATTTTTTGTTATTTTTTTATTTTAAAATTAAATCAAAGAAAACATTTATCTCTTAATTTTTTTTTAAAATTGATTCAAATAACAGTATTGACTTAATATCTTCTTGATCCTATCTTTATTACAACTATTGTGTAATATAGCTAATATAGTCATCCTTCATTCTAATATTCAATATTATTTGTAACTATAATGACAGTCCAAAAAAACTATTAAAAAGCTAAGTATTCTGAAATCTACCTCTAAGAAGTTTCTAACTTATCCATTTTAATTATAGTTTTCATATGATTTTTAATTTATATATTTTAATTATAGTTTCCATATAATTTTTATATAAATAAATTTAATAATCTCAAAAGGAACCTTTAGACTTTAGACATTGACCTTGAAATTAATAACATATTTATATATTTATTTATAATCTCAAAAGGAACCTTTAGACTTTAGACATTAACCTTGAAATTAATAACATCTTTATATATAATCTTTCTTTAATCCTCTATTATTATGATTTAAATCTCATAATTAGAGTTTGTCATCTCCAATTAGAAAACAATGTTTGAGAATCTAGAAATATAATATTTCTATAATATTTTATTTAAATAAAATAAGAATATTACATTGAAAAGCATGGTAAAATATTTTTTTAAATAAAAGACTAAGATTATTTTAAAAGAAGTAGCGTATGGTGCGTGTGCTCCGTTTCTAAGTGGGTGACCATGATGTGCTGGTTGTCTGGTTGCGCACTTCAAATATAAAAGCAAAATAATAAAAAAAATCGCTCAATAATTGTAATGCCCTCCATAAGTCCGTCGGTTATAATATTGAATTGACGTTGTCCCATTACTCCATTGTATATTCTTTTAGACAAAGCAATCTTCCTTTTTCTTTATGGTTGGAATTAGTATATTATTTTGTTCGTGTAATAATTCTTTTTGTCATGCATTAAGTTTGAAATTTGGACTTTTATCGATCTTGGTTGATGGTTGAGTGGAAAAAAATGGTAAATAAGATGAAGGGGGAATGTATTTTTTACATTAATCCAGTGATCCAGTAGCAAAGACTGTGTATAAAACATAATATGTAAATTAAATGAAGAAAATGATTATGTGAAAAAGGAAATTTATGAAAAAAACTTCACACTAAAAGCAAGCTTAATATATTTTAATAAAATTATAATACTTTTTAAGCTAAATCATGTTTACACTTTGCATTTAAGCATTACACTACCAACAGTTTTATATGATCAAAGGCCTATTCTAACATCTCCTTTTAACCTTAACTTGGGAAAATCACTTAAGCCTAAGTCTAGACTTTACATGGTGAACCATTAAACTAGGGGTATCGGGAATGCATGTCTAAATAGGTCTTGAAGTTGTCTGCCATTCACATATGATAAAATCCTACATAAAAATGCATACAAGTGCAAGCTCGAGCATGTGATGTTATGAAACATCAACGTCTTCCTCATCATTAACTCTCATGATGATTTTCATGGTGTTTCTTCCTCCAATGTTTCACATCAATCCTTGTGATACATTATTCTATATGTTTTTTAACAATGCTAGACTTTGATTTTTTACCATACACCATTAAACACGATTCATAAACTCATGAACCTCTCTCTCTCTCTCTCTCTCTCTATACATACACGCACGCACACCAAAATAACATGCCTACCAAAACATATGATATTCCTAGTTGTGAAAAGCAAATTACATTATTGAAAAGCCATGCTTCCTCAAGCCTTGTAATTACAAGAGGCATCAACCAAGGAATTTCAATATTGTCTTTCAATGTTCATCCACCATGGAAAGCACTCTTGCTCTGAGCTGTAATTTCACTATACATCTCATCACTCCAACTTATGGACAATGCTTGCATATAATTTTCCTCTGGCATATGATCTCTATGATAGATTTCATGGCCATTAAAAAAATTGAATGAGCTCCATAATCCTAGGATTTTCCTTCTCCTACACACCAAGCAATCACCTGAAATTGATTTTATTTTCTTGCATTGCAAATCAACAAATGTCATACGTACAAGTTCATGGCATGCCACATTGAGAAAATCTAGTTAGTCTTGGTGAATCTATGCATATCAATCCAACCTCTTCCATCCACCATGAGCTCTTACTTAGATTTATGTTTTGAGACTAGAGTCTTAGAGATATTCTTTTAAGATGACTGCTCTTCAATGATCTCCTTCTTGCTTGAATCTCTACATTGACCACCAACGCATAGGTGGGTTGGGTTAATCGATGAACTCTTAAAGCCTATTCCATGAGACTCATTTACAATGGGGTATATAAAACCATTAAATAAACTTTGTGAGAAAATACTATCAATTATCCAATATCCATAAATGATAAACCCTAAATCAGAATCAGAATGATCTTAATTACTCTATAAATAAATCAAAATTAACCCAACAAAATATATATACAAAATTCCACAATACCTAAATTTTAATTATGATAAAATTCTATTTATAAAATAAATTTTGATTCAATTTAAAAATATAAATTGCATATTTAGCTTGCCTTTTATCCTTTCTTCCTGTCGTCGGATTTGGATTATGTGTTGGACTATGTGTTTACAGAAACTACTCTTTGTTGGATTTAATGCTATATGTTGTAAATTGAGGATGTTAATTTTTTTAATGTAAACTGTTTTCATTGGAATTTAATGATGAGCTATTTTAAATATATATAAGAAAACATATTTTAATAAATTTACTTCATTATCGTAATAAAAAAACAAAAATCATAATTAAAAGCATTTTTCTAGCCTTAATCAATTTTACATGAGTTGGCTTTGGTATAATGTGAATTCACTTTAATTTCATAATAAAAAACAAAAATCGTAGTTATCCTAATAGTTTATTTTTATATGAGTTGGTTTTGGTATAATGTGAATTCACTTTAATTTCATAATAAAAAACAAAAATCATAGTTACCCTAATAATTTATTTTTATGTGTAGTTATCTTAATAGTTTATTTTTATATGAGTTGGTTTTGGTATAATGTGAATTCACTTTAATTTCATAATAAAAAACAAAAATCGTAGTTACCCTAATAATTTATTTTTATGAGTTGTGGTTTTGGTATGATTTAACTTTGAAGTTATGTTGATTTTAATGTTATTTAAGTGTGTGACACTTGATTTTAATGTTATTTAAGTGTGTGACACTTCACTGTAGACTAATAGTAAAATGAAGGTGTTGAAAACATTCACTCTAGACTAATAGTAAAATGAAGGTGTTGAAAACATTAAAAAGAGAAGCTCAATTATTTCAAAGAAAGTTAGATTGATTAGTTACTACAACATGAAAAAATAGTGACATGAAGTAAGTGGAAGGATGATTAAGTATTTTTTGGGGGGCCAAACTTTATTGTTGAAAGATGACTCAGCATACTTTTGGTAAAAATTTAATGAGATTACAAAATCTCAATCGTGAAATGTTTTTGTTGTTCTAAGAAACAAGCATTCATTTGAAAAGAAAATCACAACTAAAAGCATCTTTTCAATTATCCAGGTTACCTACCCAATTTTCATATGTGCATATTCTTATGGCTTAGCTTACCACTCACAAGGTCTTCATGTCAGCATTATTTGTATTATTCATTTACTATAACAATGATTTGTCCTTGACATGAATATAATACAAAACCAAAATAAAACATTTTCCATCAAAGTGTTATTTATTTGTGTATTTTATTATGATATCACGGTTCCTTTGATCTTTACAAATCTAATATCTAATTTAAAAATAAAATAAAATAAAAAAGTAATTAAAAAAATTATACTGACTCATAAAATTAAAAAATTAAAACTAATTTAAGAAATCCATGTCATCATTAAAAAAAAATAGTATAGATCTATCTTTTTTTTTTAACCGAAACGTTTATTGTATATAAAAAAAAACCGCGGTTTTGAACCAAATCGGCAAATTACAAATAATGATCAAACTAGCTATGAATATTTTCACCTATGCTTAACAGAGGGCTTCTGGAGACCATTATTGAATGGAAGTGTATTTGGATATCAATATGCCTATCATCTCATGCTGAAAGAGCTTATTACAATTAAATGAATTGAATAATGCACTGAACCTGGTGGTGTTGTTGAACTAAATGTAAGTCTGAAGGTGTAATAAGTTCCATATGTGCAAAGGTTGGCGTTCAGCATCAGACATTTGAAGAAGAATAGGACTCTGCGTCGTTGGATGAGATAGTGATAGTCTGCAATCCAGAAATTGAAGAGAAACCAGATCTTGAGTTGACCGATACTCTGAGATTGCTGATGATGTTGTTACAAAGAATGTAACATTCTGGAATTGTGATAAGTTCCGAATACACAGATTTCAATGTTCTGCTTCAGACGTTGGAGGAGAAAAAAAGACTTCTACAACGTTGGTTGATTGGAATAATTTACTTTCCAAGAAATGAAGAGAAACCAAATCGGAAAATGATTCTAGAGGTGTTCTGCGATAGAATAGAACCGAGTTGTGCTGAAAGGTGATGCTCAGAAAAATCAAATACTAAAAAGCCCGCCTTGATGTAGAATTGAGTAAACATTTTCATGAAGTGAGGTGAAGATCTCTATCGATACCAATTGCCATGAGGTAGAGAGGAGAAGCCTTCTCATGGAATGTAAAGTGTTTCACTGTCAATACTGGAGATTTGAAGAATACCTTGATTGAGCCTGTTGGCTACATTCGCTTCTATGTCTGCTTCATTGTTTGAATTTCTAAGAATGTGATATGCCTTAAATTGGGTAAACGTACTTGAGATATGCTTTATTCGCTGGATAATTCGGTTGAGAGCAAGATTGTTTAAGCTAGAGGTAGCATCGAATGCTCTAATGATAATCATAGAACTTCCAAATACAAATAGGTTGTCGATCCTTTGGTCTTTGGCTATCTAGAATCCTTTCATCAGTGCCAGAGATTCTGCTATATTGTTTGAGCAAATGCCCAAGCCCCATCTATATTTCAATCTTATTGCGCCTTCCTTTGTCCACAGGACTCCCCCTGCTCCTGCTTCTCTAGGATTATTCTTGGATGCACCATCAAAATGTAAGTTATCAATATCCTGGCTGTTTCTCCAATCTTGGAATTCGTTGTTTGTTAATCTGAGTTTCCATGCTGGTTGACTTTGCATTTGTGGCTCTTTGATTGAATGGGGAATGGAGATTCCAATCCAATTCTTTTCGATTTTGTTGAGAGTTGCTTCAGTCTTATACCTGGAGATTTTGAATCATTCTACTAGGAGTGCTTTGGCTTGGCCTGCAATTTGTAGGGGTGTGAATTGCTTATCATGAAAAATGGCATAATTTCTTGCTATCCATAATTTCCAATGGGTGTATTTAGGGCTGGAGATCCAAATGTGAAACCAGGGATTCTTAGTGGGGATGGGGGAAGGATAAATAGAAGTCCATTCATTGAAAAGTTGAGTAGTGGAAGTGAAAGGGGGCATGGTAATGTTGAGATCATGGAGTAAAAGATTCCAAACAAGCTTGGTAAAATGACAATCCAGGAAGAGATGGGTGAGGGTTTCAAGACTACTATGATAGAGGGGGCACCAAAAAGGCCCGTGGAAACCTCTCATGATAAGGTTGTCTCCGGTAAGAACTTTGCAGTGAAGTAAAGTCCAGACAAAGAAATTAATTTTAGGTAGCCCAAGTGGGTCCCAAGCGAGTTTCCATAAATCTCTTCTTGCTTCATCATGGGTTTGGATAGCTTTGTAGCCGAGAGTAGGGGTATAGGAACCCGTAGGACCCCAACCCCATTCATCTTTGGTCGTAAGATGTATGGGGGCGCATCCTTTCAAGCTGTTGGTGACAATAGTGCTGTCGGCCTCAAGATGTGGGCTGATGGCTGTGTTGTTCATTTTTTCCAATTGCCTTGGTTGTCCTGTTAATTTTTGAGCATTAATTCAATATACTCTAGGATCTTTACTGAGAGAATAACATGTACAACATATCAATCATATCAAGCATGTCATTCATGTCAATCACAACAAGAGGCAAACATAAGAGACAATAGACACACAGAGTTTCTGTGGGGAAAACCAAGAAGGTGAAAAACCCCACAACTTCCTCAGAGATAGATAGAGCAATAATACCACCAAGGTACAACCAAAGTACAAGAGATAGTCTTCTACTAGCAGCTCCTCCTCCTCCTCAACTAGTGCGCCACTTTCCAAGCGATGTACAAGTGAATAATGAGATGTCCAAATAGAGATCTCCTGATCTGTATTTATACTTGTCCTGTCCTGCCCAATAAACTAATGGGGCCGACTTGTCTAGCTTAGCTTAATAACCCATGGTTAACTTAATCAGGGCCGACCCCACACATGGTGGTCTAATAATCCATCGGCAAGTTACGACACTTGTCAATACAAATAACAACACTTCCGTATAGAGGAATAACACATCTCTATAGGAGTACAATATACATAGATGAAATACATTCTGAAGTTACATATACATCAACACTCCCTCTTAACTAGGAAGGTATTTCTCGACATGGATCTGCTAGCACAAGTCTTCTTCTCTGGATCATCATCCTCGAATCATCGTCATTGTCACGGCTTCTGCTATCTCCATCAATCTCTGAATCTACTCATCATAGGAAGTTCTACAGAACCAGTCCTTTTTCATACTAGATGTAGGCCCACCACCTGCAGGTCTTCATCATCACTGGCCATACTGTGGAATCCTTAGGACTTATTACATGCGTCACAAAACCTCGAAAGAGCATCTCAGGCTGTTACGAGCACACAGCTCTACCTGTTGGATCTCCCAGGGCTGTATTATATGTGACCCCACCACAAAACCTTGAAAGAGCATCCCAGGCTGTTACAGGCACACAGCTCCGACCTATAGGATCTCCCAGGGCTGTATTATATGTGGTCATGGAAAAACCTCCAAAGAGCATCCCAGGCTGTTACAGGTACACAACTCCAACCTATAGGATCTCCCAGGGTTGGATTATATGCCATAGGAAAAAACCTCGAAAGAGCATCCCAGGACTAATTACAAGCACACGGCTCAACCTATCGGATCTCCCAGGGATGGATTATATGTCCTCCCAAAGCAAAACCTCGAAAGAGCGTTTTCCAGATATCTCAGGGCCACATTACATGCCATAGGAAAAACCTCGAAAGACTATCTGCAAACCTCCCAGGGCTGGATTATATGCTTATCTGCACAACCTGTTCCACGGCCACAGAGTATCAACCCGATACTCACCATACATCATCCTGATGTACGCATGATCATCCTGATCATCATCACTGCATCGTCTTGATGCATGTCGTCTGGAGCAACATCTTGAAGCTCATCATCCATGATCATCCTGATCATACAATGCATCCACCTGATGCATACACAGTATCTTCCTAATACATATCATCATACATGATCTACCTGATCATACAATGTACCCACCTGATACATTTACAAATAAATGATCCACCTGATCATACATGATACATATCAACATACATGATCCACCTTATCATACAATGTATCCACCTGATACATATACATGATCCAACTGATCATATCCAGCATCCAACATGATGCATATACATACAAATGATCCAACTGATCATATCCAGCATCCAACATGATGCATATACATACAAATGATCCAACTGATCATATCCAGCATCGAACATGATGCATATACATATGAATGATCCAACTGATCATAACAAGCATCCAACATGATGCATACATACATATAAACGATCCAACTGATCATACAGAGCAGAAACTTGAACATCGTCCTGATGCTCATCATCCAGCGCTTACATCCACAGCCATGGGAAGGATCCTCCTCTCATCGTGCTTGGAATGGCTCCAAAAAATGTGTCCATCACTTCTTCCTCGAAGTGTCGTAAATCTGAAGAACACCAAACCTCTCTCTGAAGTATTCGAACTTCACTCTGGCTAGTGGTTTCGTCAGCACATATGCAATATGCTCATCCATCGCAATATACAAGAGCTTCACTGCTCCTCTCTGCACCATATCCCTGATATAAGGATATTTGATCTCAATGTGTTTCGACCTGTCGTGGAACACCAGGTTCTCAGACAGCTTCACACAACTCTGGTTGTCACAAAAGATACTAGTAGCCTCCAGCAGGAGATCAAATAGCTCAGACAGTAGTTTCCGGAGCCATACTGCCTCACAACTAACCGAACAAGCTGCAACATACTTTGCTTCAGCTATACTCAGTGCTACACAGGACTGCTTCCTGCTAAACCAAGAGATCACACCTGATCCCTTACTGAAGCAGCACCCAGATGTGCTCTTCATATTTGCAGCACTACCTGCCCAATTCTAATCAACATAACCCTACAGGTTAAACTTTTGATTCACATCATACTTGAGCCCATAGTCAATTGTACCCTTCAGGTACCTCAAAATATGCTTTACAGCAACTAGGTGAACACCTCTGGGATCCGTCAAGAACTGGCTCAATGTGTTCACCGCAAAGCAGATATCCGGTCTCATGTTCTTCAGGTACATCAAGGACCCAATCATCTGACGATACATAGTGACATCAACCGGATCAGATGATGCATCACACAGAAGCTTCAAGTTCGATGCCATAGGTGTGGACATGGCCTTGCAGTCCATCATCCCGAACCTCTTCAGGATCTCTACTGTATACTTCCCTTGTCCAAGGAAGATTCCCTCTGCACTCTGCCACACCTCCATGCCTAGAAAATAGTGCATCATCCCCAAGTCCTACATTTCAAACTCGGTTGCAAGATTCCTCTTGGTATCGGCAATCAATCTATCATCACCTATAACAAATAGGTCATCCACATACAATAGTAGTATCACAGGATTGCCCTCCTAAACCTTGTAGTAAAGGTTGGAATCCGCTTTACTCTTGGTAAAGCCCAAACTGGATAGAAAGTTGTCTATCCTCCCATACCAAGTCCTAGGAGCTTGCTTCAAGCCATACAAGGCTTTCTTCAACCTACACACATATGACTTCCTGTCATGTGTCTCAAAACCAAGTGGTTGTTCCACATACACTTCCTCCTCGACTACACCATTCAAGAAGGCTGTCTTGACATCCATCTGGTGTATCTTCCATTTCATCACTGCAGCGAGAGCAAGTACTAATATGATGGAAGTGTATCTGGCTACAGGAGCAAAAGTTTCTTCATAGTCAATTCCTTCTTTCTGGGAGAAGCCACGAGCTACAAATCTCGCTTTGTATTTCTCTATGCTGCCATCTGCAGCATGCTTGATCTTGTAGATCCATTTGGAAGTCACAACAAACTTCCCTTCAGGTCTTGGGACAACATCCCAAACATCATTCTCTCATTATTAATTGGTATTCCTCGACCATGGCATCCTTCCATTCTTTCTTTTCCGCTGCCTCTTCATAACTGGAAGGTTCTTTGTTCATGATATCACAGAGTAAAGCAACATAGCTGGTATGTGATCTGGTCCTCTTCTTTGCTCTGTATTCTTCTTCTGGAATGCCATACCTTTATGCATCTTAAATGAGCTCTCTAGCCCATGCAGGTTTCCTCTTGTGAGAGTCCTTCTCACGAGGTGGATCTATAAGTTCTTGCGGATCTTCAATTTCATGATCAGCATCTGGAATTGCTTCAGTCATGGTAGTATCTTGAAATCTGGTTTCCTTTGGTTCTTCATGATCTTCAACAGCTGTCTTCCTTGATTTGATGAATGCTGAGTTTTCATCAAATGTTACATCCCTGCTGACATCAATCTTCTTGAACCTTGGAAAGTATATTCTGTAAGCCTTCGAGCTTTCACTGTAACCCACAAAGATACCCTTCTTTCTTGAAGGATATAGCTTAGTCCTCTTTTCCTCTGGGACATGAGTATATACTGGACAACCAAATATTATGAGATGGCTAAATCCAGGTTTCTTACCAAAGAAGACCTCTTCTCGTGTCTTGTTGTCCAATATCTTGTGTGGTGTTCTGTTTTGCACATATACAGCTGTCCTGGCTGCTTCTTCCCACATATGCATAGGCAGATCCTAGTCATGCAGCATTTCCCGTGCTGTTTCCATGATTGTTCGATTCTTCCTTTCTGTAACTCCATTTTGTTGTGGATTGTAGGGAGCAGTCAACTCCCTCTTAATCCTTGAATCACTGCATAGCTTCTTGAATTCTCCTGAAGTGAATTCTCCGCCATTGTCAGATCTGAATGTTTTGATCTTCTTATCAGTTTGGTTTTCCATCAAGGCTTTGAATTCCTTGAACTTATCAAACACTTCATCCTTGTTCTTCAAGAAGTAAACCCAAGTCTTCCTGGAGAAGTCATCAATGAAAGAGACATAGTAAACATACCCACTCAGAGAACTAGAAGACATCGATCCGCATACATCAGAGTGGATAATTTCCAAGATTCCTTTTGCCTTGCTTTCACTGCTTGAAAATGCCTTCTTTATGTTCTTTCCTTTTGCACATCCTTTGCAAACACCTTCATGCTTGGTCTTGATTTCAGGAAGACCCTCTACAGCTTTGCTTGCAATTGGTAGTGCTCTATAGTGCACATGAGCAAGCCTCCTATGCCAAAGTTCACTTGGCTCCATGGATTCATGTACCATGGCATGTTCAGGTTGTCCCTTCAATTTATACCATCTTCCCTTTTGCTCTCCAATCACCACTGCATCATCTATAGTTTTACCTTTTGGCCACATTAGGACTTGGCCATCTACAAATGCAACCCTCATGCCTTTTGCATCCAATACAGATATGGAGAGTAAGTTCTTCTTGAGCCTAGGTACATATAGAACCTCTTTCATCTTCAAAGACTTCCCAGAGTCCAGGTTGTAGGAGGTTTCACCACTTCCTTTGATAGGATATTGATAGTCATCCCCAAGTTTCACCTTATGGGGTGACTCATGTTCAGATAGATTTACAAAAGATTCTTTAAACCCAATCATGTGTTTGGAAGCCCCACTGTCAATAAGCCAATCATTACAACCATGAGAGATAGTACCTGTGAAAGCAGAGATTAAAACATATTCTTCTTCGCTTGATGAGTCATCATCATCACTTTCTGTTCTAGCCTTCTTCTTGGGAGGTTCATCATCCTCAGCAGCATGATCATGAAATCTCTTCCTGATGCCTTTCTTATTCTTGTTGAAGTTGTTGTCCTTTTTGTTCTTGGGACAATCTACAGCGAAGTGTCCTTTCTCATTACATGTGAAGCATCTCATATCTTTCCTATTCTTTAGATGGGTGTGAGAGGATTTCTTGTAATGAGAGTGCTCCTTCTTAGGCTTGCTTCTTTTGGTGTGAGTTGTGAGAGCTTGATCTTCATTTCCCATCTTTTCTTCCCGGGCTGCAAGCCTAGCCTCTTCTTGTGACCATTCATCCCACAATCTACTGAAGGATATTAACTTCCTTCCTGCACATATTCCTTGGATAAAGGAATCCCATGACCTAGGTAGGCCATTCAAAGTGGTCATCACAATTTCTCCATTCTCCACCAATTCATCTACAGCTTCAAGTTGTTCCTTGATCTGAGAGACTTTGGAGAAATAAGATTGAATGGTCTCTCCATTCAACAACTTGACCCCTTTCAATTGATTCCGCAGAGTCATCTTCCAATTTATGTTCTTCCCTTCAAATAGCTTGGTCAAAGACTCAAACATCTCCTTGGGTGTCTTCAGAGATGACACATGTGGTATGAGATGGTATTTGATAGAATCAGCAATGATTCTCTTTGCCTTGACCAAGTTCTTCTTATGCAATGCCTTAGCCTCTTCATCCTCTGGGATAGGGACCTCAGAGCTGATGTAGGTGTCCAATTCATTTTCTTCCAGGATTAACCCAATCTTATACTTCCAGGCTCAGAAGTTATCAACTCCTTCAAGATTATCCTCAAGCTTGGTGTGGTGAGATATCTTAAAGAGTACTTCAAATGGAAATAGAAAAGATTTAGGTCTTACCACTTGATTTGTTGAAAAATACATCTGGTCTCGGATTAGGGTTTGTCAGAGAAACCCTAAAAATTCAAAATGTGGGTTTCAAAATTCTGAAAGGATAGAAAGATGTGCCTTGATGAGCTGATTAGCCTGGTATATTCAGAATTTGAAATCTGCAAAGTTTCACCCTTCGGAAATGCCTTTTAGTCTTCCCGGATTCACTAGGGAGGACCCTAAATTAGGGTTTGAGTTTCCCGGAGCTTCACCCAACCAAAAATCTCGATCCAAATCTCTAAAATTCGATTTTTCCAAGGAGCTTCCAGCTATGTCTTCAGATTTCAGAAATTCCTATTTTTGTGGAAACCCTAATTTTTTAGGGCCAAAACTGAAAGTGCTCAAAATTGAATTCTGATTGGACAAATAGATTCTCCTTGATGAGTAGAGTCAATCTACCTTACTGCTTTTCCAAAATCTATGGAGAGAAACCCTAGTTTCCGCCACTGCACAATGTCTTCTTCTCAAGGAAGCTCTGATACCATGTTAATTTTTTTAGCATTAATTCAATATACTCTAGGATCTTTACTGAGAGAATAACATGTGCATCATATCAATCATGTCAAGCATGTCAATCACAACAAGAGGCAAACATAAGAGACAATAGACACACAGAGTTTCCGTGGGGAAAACCAAGAAGGTGAAAAACCCCACAACTTCCTCAGAGATATATAGAGCAATAATACAACCAAGGTACAACCAAAGTACAAGAGATAGTCTTCTACTAGCAGCTCCTCCTCCTCCTCAACTAGTGTGCCACTTTCCCAGTGATGTACAAGTGAATAATGAGATGTCCAAATAGAGATCTCCCAATCTCTATTTATACTTGTCTTGTCCTGCCCAATAAACTAATGAGGTCGACTTGTCTAGGTTAGCTTAATAACCCATGGTTAACTTAATTAGGGCCGACCCCACACATGGTGGTCTAATAACCCATCGGCAAGTTATTACACTTGCGACACTTGTCAATACAAATGACGACACTTCCGTATAGAGGAATAACACATCTCTATAGGAGTACAATATACATAGATGAAATACATTCCGAAGTTACATATACATCAACATGTCCCAAGAGTTGAAGTCTTTTAATGTTATGATTCCATGCTGATTGAGCCAGCCTGCAATATTCTGTGACTCTTGGGAACTTTGAAGAGCATCATTTTCCATGATCTTGTCTGTGAAGATGTTGATTTTCCTACCATTGCCAGGTACCCAGTAGAGACCATTTGAGAAAAACTCCCAAGCTGCTTTGCATAGAGTCTAAGTGTTGGAGCCATTGGAGATTGGCTTATGGTCGAGACATCTTAGATTAGTTCCATATAAATATATTTTTCTGAGAACTTGACTTACTCGATGGCCTTTATTATGCAGAATTTGCCAGAGCATCTTGCCTCCCATAACCAGATTTGCATAGTGTGGATCGTGAATTTGGAGAGGCCCCAAGGATTTTGCCTACTTAATGGTATCCCAATTCACAAGATGAATTTTGTTTTCGTGTTTTTTCCGCCAGACCAAAGGAAGTCTCTTATTAATTTACTCATCTGATTTTCTGCTCCTTTTGGTGCAAGGAGGATAGAAAATTGGTAGATGGGTAAAGCTTAAAGGACAAAATTTACTAAAATTAAGTTTCCTGCCTTGATGAGCCAATGGCCTCCCCATCTTCTAATCTTGCTATTAAATTTGTTGATCGTGTCCTCCCAATTTCTAGAATTTTCTTTACCGTAAGTGATAGGGAGGCCTAGATATAATAATCTGTCCCAATGAGTGTGGACTTTGATGCCAATTATTCTGCTGATCTTGGTTGCAACATGATTTTTTAAGTTCCGGTAGTAGACTGCACTTTTTTGCAGGTTGATCTTGCCACCTGAAGTGTTACAATACGAATTCAAATTGTGATTAAATTTGCGGGCTATATTGGAGGATGCTCTGCCAATTAAAAGAGAATCGTCAGCGAAAAGGGTGTGATTGATAGGATGGGAGTCAAAGGTCAATTGGAGTTCGGGGAGGGAGGCAATGGTCATTTCATGGTTCAGTTTTCGGCTGAGTGAATCTGCCATAATGATGTACAGAAATGAATAAAGAGGGAAACCTTGTCTAATGCCACGCGTGGATTGGAAAAAATATGTAGGACGGTCGTTAATTAGGGGAGCTATCCAGGGTCCGCTTATGCATGTTGAGATCCATTTGATGAAGGTTTTATCAAATCCAAAGAGATTCATAATTTTGAGGAGAAAAGAGTGTTTGACACGGTCGAATGCGTTGGCCATGTCGAGTTTAATTAACATACCTTTTTCCTTTCGAGATCTGCTTGAATGGATTGCTTCTTGTACGAGGATGACGTTGTCAAGAATTTGCCTCCCTTCCAGGAAACCATCTTGATTGTCGGAGATAATTCTGTTAAGTAAAGGCTTCATTCGGTTTGCTAGCAGTTTTGAGATAATTTTGTAGGAGGAATTGCACAGTGATATCGGTCTAAATCTGTTGAATGAACTGGGATTGGTTTCCTTTGGGGAAAGGAACAAAAATGTATTGTTCATGAATCCACCAGTTTTTGCTTTAGCATGAAAGTTTCTTATCATTCTCATGAAGTCTTTTTTGATGTACTCCCAACATGCTCTGTAAAAATGCATGGAAAAACCATCAAGACCCGGTGCTTTGTCAGTTTCAAAGGAGAGAATAGTGTTGAAAACCTCTTGCTCCATGAAAGGTTTGTGGATGTTGAGGTTGTCATCCTGCGTTATACTCTGAGGGATGTGCTCCAATAATGCTAGCTCGTCATCACCATCAGCAATGCTGTCATCTGCGAATAAATTGAAGAAATGGGAGAAGGCATCGTTTTTTACATTCGTGCTTCCAGAAACCTGCAGGCCGTCCTCAATTTTGATTTTAGCAATATGGTTAATTGAAAATCTACTTTTGAATTGCTTATGAAAGAAATTGGTATTCATATCACCACTTTTAAGCCAAGTGTAGCGCGACTTCAACCTCCAATACTCTTCCTCGGCTCGAAAGGTTTGATAAACGATGGATTGCTGTCACACTTCGTCATGAAGGGTAATTGCATTACTGGGTTGAGTTTCCATTGCCAACTAAAGGTTTCCTAAAGCAGTCACGGCATCCTTGTTGGGTAATATCGCTGGCTAATATGATGTTCTGAGGT
Source organism: Larix kaempferi (assembly GCA_027924585.1). Classification (NCBI taxonomy): domain Eukaryota; kingdom Viridiplantae; phylum Streptophyta; class Pinopsida; order Pinales; family Pinaceae; genus Larix; species Larix kaempferi. Next base: position 16,866,189 of record BSBM01000435.1, read on the forward strand.
TCATAAGCCTCCAGAAAACCCTCAAGTAGACTCCAACAATCATGTTTCTCAGAATGTAGGTTGGGTACATACAAATTGAAGAGAGCTATGTGCTTGTTTCTCTTTAGATGAGTGAGCTCAGTGTAAAACTAGTTTTGAGTGACAAAGCAATTGTGGAGATGGAATGCATCGGAAGACCATAAAGTTGCCAGTCCCCCAGAAGCACCTCTGGAACTGACTGGGCAGCCTGTATTTTTCTTCCATTTTTCTTTTGTTGTAGCTAAGACTGTGTTTTCATCGATTTTGGTCTCCTGGAGTACAAGGAGATCAGGCATTTCGATTTTTTGAAGATCTTTTACTGACTCAATCTTGCAGGGATTTCCTAATCCTCTGCAATTCCAGGAGACCAACTTCATCGTTTAGGGATGTAGATGGAGGAGGGTGTTCCTCCTCCTGGATCTCCATATTTCTTACATGTTGCCCTGGTTCTAGTATTTCTGCTGAAAGCCATGTCTATCGTGGCTTGAGATCCTTGAATTTTTTCACGTTCGGCTTCTTCCTCCCTTAGATCTTTTGTGGATTTCTGTCCTGGCTTTTTGGAAGATTTGTCAATGAGTTCATCTGAGGAGGAGGAAGAGGTAGAGGATCTTACTTTGGTAATTTCTGCATAGGAAGGGGCCTCTTTGATTAGATCTGATCTGATAGGGCTGGGGATACTCTGAGACGAAGGATTCTTCAGTGACAATAAGAGAGGCTTGAGGCCCTTGTTGTTCACGTATTTCTCCTTCTTCTTCAGCCTCAAGGATGTCATGGATCTCCGACATTTCGAGGGCTTTGAATCTGTTGTTGTTGTTGGAGGTCGAAGGATCTTGATGTTGCTGATCTGTCTTCTGCGTATTCAGACTTTTTGAGTGGGCTTTCGTACCTGATTTGGAGTTATTTTGGATTGTTGTCCATTGCTCTTTCTTTCGGTCTGATTCCTGATCCGCTGGTTTCTTTTTGCATGATCGGGCGAAATGGCCATATTCATGACAAAACTTGCATTTAAAAGGGATTTGTTCGTAATCGAGTTCTTGTATGTGAGACCAATCTGCTACTATGAGATTTATTGCTTCCGAAAGGCCGTGTTCCAGATCTACCTCAACACAGATTCTCACACATGAATATTGATCTTTTCGGTCAGCTTTGTCGATGTATTTCCCCAATGCATTTCCAATCGCTTCTAGGGATTCAATGTTCCAGCAATGGAGGGGTATGTGAGGGAGTCTCACCCAAACGGGGACTACGGAGGGGATGTCGAGGGATGGATCAAATTTTGGGGTCCATCTATTCATATAAATCCCTTGGGGTCCCATGAAATAAGGTCCGTTCCTGAATATGAGCTCGCGATCCTGTTTGCCCTAAAAAACGAAGGCGAAGTAACCTTTACTGAGGAAAAAGGATTTCACATCTTCCGTGATGAAGGGTTTCCAATTTTTCTAAACCCATAGTTCTGTGGACTTCAGGGAAGGCCAAAGACCAATGAATTGGCCGATCAGTGCACGTTCAGATAAGTTAAGGGTTGTTTTACAAGGCAGATCCACCGGCAACGCAACAGTTAGAATATAATCGAGTTTCTTCACAAACTTTTGTTGAGCAGAGGATAGGGGCTTCTGGCCAGTAGAAGCTAAAAGTTTCAAAAAACTAGTCAGATCGGGGGGGCTGTCAGCTCCCGAAGCCATGAGAGGCAAAGGAAGAGAGTCCAAAACAGCCAAGAAAGAAGATCTCAAGATGGAGAGGCTAGCAGAAGGAGCAGGGGAGAAGGCAATCAGAGAGAGGAGGAGGATTCAGGAGGGCTGAGGGCCCGAGGCCAAGAGGGCTGGGGAAATCCCGAGAGCACAAAAAGACCCTGCGTGAGAGCATGCAGCCTCAGGGCGCAGCTAGAGAAAGCAAGCACGCCCATCCAAGACCAGAGAGCTCCATTCGACCGTGCCTTAGAAAATCGACCTTCATCAATAACTAATTATTCATCTATACTTAAAATAGTATAGATCTATCTTAAAGACAGATCTACCAAGCATTGTGAGGATTCTTTGTTGAGGTGTAATTTTTTTCTTAGATTAAAAAAAAAAAAAGACAGATCTATCAAGCATCAAGAGGACTCTTTGTTGAGCTGTAATTTTTTACTTCAGATAAAAAAATAAAAATAAAAAAAGACAGGCCTCCCAAGCATCGAGAGGACTTTTTGTTGAGGTGTAATTGTTTTCTTTAGATAAAAAAAATTACTCCTCGAGAAATTAGATTCCTCGGGATGCTTGATAAATCCGGATTTAAAACGCTTAAGTCAAAGTCTTCGACGGTCTTTCTTTAGACCTCCTTCTAATTTGCAACTCTTCTATTCAAATCATGATCTTCTTGTTGTATGCACTTACATAACATTTATTGCATAGGAAACATGCAGGTTGTGGCCTCTTTCACATCATGGCCTTTTTTTGTGTGGATTGGTCCGAGATCTCAGCACATAATCAAATCATGAAATAGACCCTGCTTGACTGCAGACCATAATCAAATATCAAGAGCAAGGTGCCAAAAGTAATAACTAGTAGAAATTTTAAAATCTAGTATAGATTGCCATGCCAGGTAGGGAAAATTCTGTATATTCAAGATGGGTAATGTAGGAAACAGATTGCACGCAAGTAGGGAAAATTTTGTATATTCAAGATGGGTACTGTAGGAACCATATTGCACGCAACTTCTGGGAATTGGTATGCGACGAGCATGGGAATGATCCCACTAGGTATTAGGGACTTATAGAGGAAACTCCAATCTATAGCTGGAGTGAGTTTACAATGAATCTCATATTGCTAAAATCAACACAACAACCAACAAAGAACATGATACTGCACAAAAAAAGAGACAATCCATTAAGCCACATGAGTACATGAAGAGGAGACGCCACCTGCTAAAAAAAGTGATCCCATTTGCCATGCAACCATGATCTAAGCAATGAAAATTAGTCTCGAACAATCTGTATGAGTCTATACTCTAATGTTGAAGCTTTTATCATCATCACTGCAGATTTTCCTTCAAACAACAGTTTGTCAGCCAGAAATCGATACCAAGATCGAGAGACTCTTATGTGTTGGTGGCTTTATGCACATAAATATATAGTCTACTACCAACTGGAAAAGGTACTTTTGGTTAAACAATTTAAACTTTAATTATCCAACATTTTTCTCGGTAAAATTTGTTTCTTTATGTTCATATTGAAAATTGGTTTACACACAAACAAGTAAAAGTGGGAGCTAGACATCAATGCCTCTCTTGAAATAATTTTTGTTTTTTATTGGTTTAATAATTACTGCATTCAAATTTTTGTGTTGATTTCAACTTGCTATGGTTGATAATATTATCATTAGAATGTTGTTTCTTCAAGAGGATGTTCCGAGAAAGGTAAGCAATGGAAATGAAATATCGGAAGAGAATCTTTTTCAAGAGGATGTTCCGAGAAAGGTAAGCAATGGAAATGAAATATCGGAAGAGAATCTTCTTCAAGAGGATGTTCTGAGAAAGGTAAGCAATGGAAATGAAATATCGAAAGAGAATCTTCTTCAAGAGGATGTTCCGAGAATGTTGTTTCTTTTGCTCTAAGTCAATTTTGGAGCAAATAGTTGAAAGTTTGTAAACTTGAAATTCTAAAAAGGTTCTCTACCTCCTCATTGAAAACAAGAACAAAACTACATTTTTTATGGTGTTGAATTTCCTTGACTTGTTCTGAAATTGAATAAGGAGATTTAAGGATATCTCTGTTACTGTATGGTGGATGATTTTTTATTGTTTGTTGGATATTTTGTGTCTAGTTTTGGCATGTCGTCTCACACTTGTAATTTGTCATTCATACACACATGGAGTACAAAGACATAATAACGTGATCATTCGACAAAGCATTCAAGTTGTTGACCACATCGGAATTCAACAACAAAATCTACAAGCAAAGGACAACTCAAGTTATTAATCAAAGGAGAAACTCACATCAAAGTACTCGTACATCAATCCAAATTCAAAATCTACATCAATGTTGAACATTTCTTGCAACGGTTCTATTTGTAAGTATCAAATCAAGTTGAATTTAATTTGTAAACGGGTGCACTATGTTGAATCTAACACCCCTTCATTTTTTAGTCCAAATTCTAGTTGTTGAGTCTCTTATTGGAATTGCAAGAAGCCCTCTTTTTTTAGTAAAATGTAATCAAGACGTACCTACACAAAGAGACCTCATTCAATTTTTAAATAAATAAAAGTCAATATATATTACAGTTAAAAATCCAAAAAAGCAAAAGGCTTGCAAGATACCACAAGCCGCAAGAGCAGCTCGAACACTTAACTTGCTTGCACAAAGAACAATCTTAATGTTGCAGCCAAACCATCAGCATCCATGGAAATTTTTAGGGGCGAAATTTCGCCAATTGGCTATTTTTGGGGCCTTTTTTCAAAAAATTAATTCACTATTTGGTCATTTTAATATCTAATATCGCCTATATTTACATAAAATATGTTTTTTTGTCATAATATTCGCCAAAATTTTAAAAATTTGGTAGTAAATTGTATGTTTCATATTTAATATTCGCCTACCAATCTATATATATATGTTTTTTCAATCCAAAATAATCGCCTAGAATACTATACTGAAGTATACTTTTATAATCCTTAAAAAATACCTTATCAGCATCTCATTCACAACCTTCTTCAGATCAGCCACAACCCTCTTCAGATCAGTCGTCGCAACAACATGCTTCAGTCCCAAAGCAACCTTTCTCAAAGCCATCGAAGTCAACTTTGGACTCCATTCAATGTCCTGCCACAACAGGAAATCCTCGAACTCAAGATCCTCCTAACATCGAAGAAGACAGCGAAATGACATTGATCCTGGCATCGATTCTAGGTGGTCAAAAATGCCCCCATGAATCCGACAACTCATATAGTGATAAGGAAGCAACCATTGCTCCTAATCATCATATTTATGGTATTTCTTTTGATCAGTTATCCATTGTTTCAATGAAACCAACTCCTACTAACCCTAAGGTTGTATTGATGGCCACAAGAAAAAATGAAAGAAGGATCTATTCAGGTCAACTCAATGACCTGGATCTGTTCATGTCTCAGCTTTATATCTAGTCCTAGTGTTTATCCCTATTTTGTCACAGGTGGAATTTCGCTTCATGTTGGCCTTGCTCTCTTCTAGGGGCCAACAACTTTTCCTAGTATCATTTAATACTCTATTTCTCATTGTTAAGTAGAAGGTTTCATCTGACTTACTTACAAAAAAATTTCTAGTTATTAAATACTCTAATATATACCACTGAGGACGACATAATCATGATTAACAAATGAACTCTTTAATCCATTTAACTTGTTTCCAAGTTTTGTAATCCAAAGTAGAACTTCTTCAACAGTCACATATTAAGAGTCAATCACTTCTACAACATTATGAGCTAGCTTTTGTTTAGAACAACCCACTTTTTGAAGTTGATAATGATTCCACTAAGCAAAAAACATAGGATCACCACAGTGAACAAATTTAGATGAAGTTTCAAATGAAGATGAAGCTATTAATGAACCTACATTTCAAGAGTTTTCTTTTGAGTTCACTAAGAAAACATTTCAATGGTACAATAGTATGCAGTAAATCAACTTCCAAAAACTTTAAAATAACTGATTTAGAATACTCTTAGCAAGCCCATCGTTAGACCTTGGGAAGAAATGAGCTACAACAAGCACAAAAAAGACCTTGGATGTGACAAAGAACTTTTACCTTTCGTATTCTTGACTATTCCATGTCAATCTATTTCTAAGGCATTGAATTCCTTCAAGAAGATTCAACTTCACCTATTCCAGTTCAACATCAAAATGCTACATGCCAACATTACCATCAAGTTGTTCATATGGATGATCAATGTTTTTATCTCCAATCATGTCATCATTGCAGAAACAAGAATCATTCATCAAACAGATGTTCCACACTGAAGAAACCTACAGTAATAAAATTACAATATGGGTGGCTCAGTCCTTGGCAATGGTCATCAACAACCAAGTAGTTATACATGTCTTATCAAAGAATTGATTCTCAAGTAAAGACCTGTCTTGTAGCAGATATCCTTTCAAAAATATATAGCGCCTTAAGGGTGAGGGGAGGGGGGATACATTGATCAAATGAAAATGGTTAGTGGTTAGTGGTCAACTAGAAACCACCAAATCAAATGAAAATGGTTAGTGGTCAACCAAAAACCACGAAATTAATGAAAATAGTTAGTGGTCATCCAAAACCACCAAATACAATGTTGAATTGGTTCAGGGTAACCCACATGAAAATCCATAGTTTCTCACCTTGCACCAAACAATGGGGACAATCAATGATGATAATTAGGCTTCAAGCTTCGAAGTCCTATAAGTCAACATTCAATCAAACAATTTGTCTACTTAGTGGCTATCTACAAATCAAATCGTGGAAGTTCAACATGGCATTTGAAATCCTCTTCAAAACATCATCAAATGGGCATTCAAGAAGATATAGCATGGAATCTAAGCTCTTGTCAATGCTCTTAATTATCCGATTGGGATACATTGGGATGTTGTTCGACACCTAATTGTGGCAAAATTTAGAGTATTTTTTTAGTGGCCCTATTTGTTCACTAATAGTAGAGTGGTGATGCTACATGTTCACCAATTCATAAAAGATGCCAGTTTATTCTAGCTAACTTTACTTGGGAATATATCAAATTGTCAAGAAATAGGGAATATTTAGACATGGTAGTTATTCACTTCTAGGATTTCAACTCTCTTTCATTTCATTGCATATGAACTATCCAATTTCCAATTTTGATGGTTTTTCAAAAAGGTTTTTAATTGAAACTGAGATGAAGGGTTTTTTTTAAATCAAGTATATGTGATCTGGGAAGCGTCCCAAGGATCCAATGACTAAAATGCATTTCAATGTAAGTGTGAAGATGAGATGTTGTCATGCTCATTGATATTACATAATAATGTTGCATATACATAACATAATGCTTCATCGAGATTTTAAAAGCACAAACAAGCTAATGCAACAATTATGACAATATGGAAATCAAAAGCGTGAAGAATATGACAAATCGAATTGTTAATGGAGTTCGTCCATGAAAATGACTACGTCTCTGGGCCTGCTTCGCCAATGGAAGACCAATCTCATTAAGTGGTCAAATAGTTGCAAGCACCATAATGCAGTCTCCAACAAGTACATCAAAGGCCTTAGCAAAGCTGCCAAAGAAACTCTCCTTCAAAAGCTTCATACAACCTCTAAAAAAAACCACCAAGAACTCTCCTCCAAAATATGACCTAACATGGCTCTCTCATGACCCTCAAGACTTGGCCTCTTCCATATAATGCCCCCTTACAATGCACATAGCAAAGACTTAAATAGGTAAGGCCACCCTTAGTAGCATGAAACATATGAATCTCCGAAATTGGAATTAGTTACAATTTGTTTGGCTTTTAATAACATGAGCCCAAAATATGCTTTTACCAACTTGCCCATGGGTTTTCACATGTTGTTACTTCCCCATAACGACATTACAAAATCCCAAAATTTTTGTTACAAGTCAAAATGGCTCATGCCATTCGTTGGTCTCATTCAACCATATGCCAAACTACCCAAAGTTTGAAATAAACATATATTAAATGGGTGGTGATAATTCGTGGCCAAAATGGTTATAACCATAATGACCCACCTTTAAAATATAACCAAAGTTTGGTGTCATAACAACCCATAACCAAATCATTATAATAATTATTATTACCCGTAATTCGTGGCATATAAAAGGGGTTGGTTTTAAAACCCACTTTTTAACACTTAACCAAAGTTGGAATAAAGCAAGTGCTAAATGTGTGGGGGCGTTAGCTATAACAACCACACGACTCGTGTTGTGAAAACAAACTCTAACCAAAGTGGCCTTCCCGCCAATTGAGCTGCTATCTTTGGGGCTTGTAAACCGTGGTTGTTGGTATTGCAAATAAATGTGTGTGGTTTGTTGGGCGGGAGGACCGTGGTCAACCCCGCGGGCTCCCGCCTGCCATTTCTTTTTTAAAACTCCGCCTAATTTCCTAAACACAATTTAAACAAGTGAAATAGCAGCGATGCTGCTTATACCTGCCTTTAAGAAAGATTTAAATTTCATTTATAAAAGTTTAGTAAATATATTTAAGTTTTCAATGTAAATATACCTATCGTTGGTGTAAGCGCTATATGTATTTTTTCTAATGTGGTATTTTAAAAAAGTTTAGATGTTAAAATATGTAAATGTATTTTTCAACTATATTTATTATAATTAAATTATATAATCTTAATAACTAATATTTGTCATTTAAATTCTATTAACTTTTCTCATTTTTTTAAAATATATAAAAAAATCAATTTTGTAATATATAAAAAATTTAATCTTGTAATAAGATTTGGTAACATTCTTAGATGTTTTATCATAGGAAGTGATTTTGACTTTTGCCTTTCTTCATTTAAGTAATGAATATTACATTTACAATGAATATGGGTGCTCCAATGACTTATATATTATTGATCATTGCAAATAGTCGGAGAGACCTACAAAGAACTTGCTCAACAAGATCGAAACCCATTTACCCTGCTCTATTTTGAGCTCACACAATGATGCTCTCTTTATTTTTGAGGTGAAAAGGATTGTTGGTCATCGTAAAGGTAGGCATATGTGGTTGGAGTATTTATAACAAAGGTTCAGTAAGTGAGGTGTGTAGCAAAAGGTTGGTAAAACTACAAGTACTTCTAATTTTACTTTTCCATTGTAAGTAATATTCATATTAAATCTGATGATGAAAAAGAAACTCTACAACTACAACGGACATATATATATATTTTGTTGTTTGAATGATTCTAAGTATTGTGATAAAAAAAAGTGCATGAAAAGATTGAAGTATGGATTGAGCGAGCTAAGAGTTGTGGAAGCCAACTAATGTTTTCACACAACTTTTAGCTACACGGATTGGACATTGACAATTTATTATTATAGTAATATATAGTAATAGTTTGAATCCTCCACAATCAACTAATGCCGCTAATTAGTACCCCTTGAGGTTAATAACTATTCAATTATAGAATTCGGAGAGGGCAGCATTATTATCAAATGTTTTCTTGGATAAGGCGCCGATATTCTGCTATATAATTATATTATAATTCTTGGCGTTATATATCTTTCAATAATGGTGGCTGTGCATTCCATCGCAATTCACAATCTTATCTTTCAGTTCTTGGCACGAATGTGCTTGATTGTTGGGGCGTGTATGGCCTGTAGGAAGACCAACTGTCTCAACTGAATTTGAACAATTCCACTTCACGTACAACCTCAAATAGAATGTTCACAGAATTTTGCACTGATCCACAGCTCCTACGCATCCACAGGTGGAGCTCTTTCTTTGGCTTCCATTTGCATTGATCCACAGTTCCTATGCATCAAATTCGAGTTCATGACCTTCACGATCAATGTATGCTCTGTGGTTTTGGGCTACAGCTTGTCCACCTTCACGAATACGGGAAACTCAAAGCTCCCACATGCCAGATCAATGAGGAGTTAACTTCTGCATAATTGTTCCTTGTTTTCAGTCTCTGGTCCAACAAGAGTCTCCAAAATATGGCATATGATAGTGTCACTTCCTTATTTCCTTTTCTAGCTAGGATGTGCAGTTTGAAGAGTGCATCTCACGTACGGTGAGGTCGCAGCTTCATTCACGGAGAGATATGTATCTCACTGTAGAATCTCAAGTCTCAAAAATAGCAAAGGGTGGATGTGCTTGCAACTTCATTCACACTCTCATGATATGTATCTCACTCCCACGCCTCATCCAACAGTCATCGAGTGATACAAACCAAGAGTTAGCTCACATTATGGAAAGATACAGCTCAAAATATGAGTCTTCACCAATGCAACACACTGTGAATGGAAGAGGAGAGAGCTCACACCAGCAAGGAGCAATAACTTCACATACCAACAATTCGGTGGAGAAGAGATATTGGTTACAACACGCAGAGGACATAAATTAGAGTTTAGTCGCAGCACTTGGTAGAGTGTGTTTGCAACAATAGTGAGAGGATAGGATAGTCTTCAAAGAGGACTTCATATCATCCACAACAATATTTAAACTTCACACTTAACACAAAAACCAAAGAATGGCACATGTAATCAGCTTGCATACATCATGTAGAGAGTTTCCACACTCATGAATGCATCGGCTCATTGATACAACACATTTTACACACTAGTATTCTATCTTCCTGAAGAGTTCCTTCACATCTCTATGAGTGCCTTCGCAGAAATGAGATCACAGCTCACGGAGCATAGAGGAGTGTTGCCAGAAATAAATGGAGAAATACTTACAGAACCGAATGTAGGAGTGCAGGACCACGTTACAGGATAACAGCGTTGCACCAATATTTTCCACGATGAGAGTCTTTACCACAGATTTCACTAAAGGATTTCACCAACGCTTCACCATATGATACAAGAATACGACAATGAGCAGTCTTCAAGTTACGCAGCAGGTTAGAGAAAGCAGCCTTTAAGCAACAGATTTCTTGTCGTATTTATCTGTGATAGTAGAGCAGTTTCTGTTGAACGCTATTCTCGTGAAGGGTAACAATTTGGTGGTGTCTGGTCTCCAAGCTAGTATCTTCACTTCAACGCTAGTCTTCTCCTTCACGCAGTCAAGGGAGGAGAGGTCACACCTTACATTGAGTGGTCGTAGCTCATCAAAGATGATGCAATAGCTGCTCCATATCTTTCAAAGAGACTCTCTAAGAGCAGTCTATGCACAGTAAATGATCGAAGGAAAAATTCAAGAGCGGCTTCCTTCTCGTTCCTTCTCCAACGAGGAGAGAGATATTTGGCAGCTTACTTCGTTGAAATTTGCAACAAATTTGAGATAACGTGAGACCAACAAAATCAATAATGTTCAACGATATATATCTTGGTAGCAATCTTCAATGTGAACAAAAGAGAGCCCACGATGAAATCTTCATTTCAAGACAGTAGCTTCAAATTATGGTCAGTGCTAAAGGGGGCATCCACACCACAAGACTCCACGATCAGGTAGCATTCAGAAGCTACCAACACTCTTCTCCCGCGCAGCTCTCCTCTTAATAGGTCTCACACACAGCCAACCTAGCCGTGCAGAAGTGTAAGGGATGCTCGCTCTAGGAGTGATTCTCCACACAGGTCTCCATTATTAGAGCTCAATGCACCATCAATTTTACAGTCAATTAGCAATAAGATGAGATGGGTTCACCATGGTCTATGCACTGCATGGGCGATACTGGTGCACAAGAATTTCTCCACAATACAACGATCGGAAGATTCTTCATGCAAGACAGTCACAATATTAAAAAATGTGCAGTAGTTATGAAGACACACATTCTCAACATTAATAAAAACAATTAATAAGAACAATTATTATTACCACTAAACTGCAAATATAATTCTAAATTCTAAATTGTTAAGCGTTCAAAATATAAATAAATTAAAATGTAATTTGGAGGTTGAATATCCGAACGCTACTAAGCCTCACCTCTCCACGCCACGATGTCTCTCCTCCTCCGCGTCGCGACCTCACCTCTTCTCCACCTGTCGAGTCCTCCATTCTCCTTTCTCCCTGGCAGCCCACTGCCCAGTTGACCACAGGGAGCCCACGTGAGCTTGAGCTGCATGCATGCCACGCGGGATGCATGCACGCCCCTCCCACAAAGGCACCCACTCCATGAAAAAGACACTCAACCTCTCGCACGCCAGTCCAAGGGATTATTATTTTTTAAGTTTCTGGAAGTATTTTAGTGGACATGAAGCCAATTTGCAGTGGTGATGGAGCCTGGGCACGAAGGAGAGAATGGCGATCCGTCGGTCGGTTCGTCCCGTTTACTGAAATATAAGGGCTAACATAAGGTTTTTTTTTTCTCCACCACTTCCTGGTTTGTTAACATACTCGGAGGTTTTTAGGTATCTATTCGTGATTCCTGTGTCACTATACAGTAATGTAACGCTTGAAAATATGAAAACAAATGTTGAGCCTGTAAATTTTCGGTGAAGAATAACTACTTTGCTGCTGCAGCTAATCTTTAAATGTTGTGTTTAATAGATTTTTGGTTTTCTAGTTTGGATAGAAAAACAATTTTGTGAGCAGAAGGCGTGGAGGCAGTGATCCCTAAAAACTACTCTACTCTGCCCTAATCCTCGTATTATATCTTGTCCTTCCGTTGAATGGATTCTTGGATTAATGATTTGTCATTCCCATTTTATTTTCTGTCTTCATATTGTAATGATATTGTGAAAGTTTATCTTTTTTAAAATTTTATGCATCCTTCATCTGGCACATCTTCTCTTCTGAAGCATAAAGCATTATTAATACACCCTTATATCCTCCTCTGAATGAATCTCTGTTATGAAACGCAGAGGCAAGGCATAAATTCTTCCTACCTTAGGGGAATGGGAAAGAGGCCATCAATATTGCATTAGCATCAGTTTTGAATATCAATGATGTGGTCTTGTGCATGTTCTTATGTGAACTGTGGGTCACTAAAACTTTATGGGCAGGCACCCCAAAATTCGATCATTGTATGATCATATAAACAAAGAATCGACTTCAAATAAATTAAACAAATATTTGATCATTCTCTCTTCGTAATAGAGAATCGATTTAAAATGCAATGTACATAGATTTGATCTCTGGTTTAAAAATGCAATACCCAGAAATTCAATCGTGGTGAGATCGCATAAACAAAGAATCAATTTCAAATGATTAACACAGAGCTTCAATCTCTAATTAAAATAAAATACACCAAAAAATCAATCGATGTAATCACACATAACAGAGAATCGTTTTGGAGAATTGATAGTTCTGTTCATAGAGATTCGATCGATTCTCACATTAGACAGAGAATAAATTTCAATTGATTTACATAGAGAATCGATCATTCTCTTCATAGAGAATCAATCTCTCCTCAGATTAGACATAGAATAAATTTCAGTTGATTTACACAGAGAATCGATTTCAATGATTTCACATAAACCTTCGATTCCCACGATTTAAATCTAGCCTTCTGATTAAAACGTTTTCAGCATAAACTTCACTATATACAAAGACAACAACCTCAATATAGATGTTAAACAAAAGAAATCAATCTCACCATAGATCTGTAACTTAAACGATTTCGGCATAGAACGTTTATCATGGAGATCGTTGTAAAACAATAGGGACTCGTTCCTTTTATAGAGATCTAATAAAATATTTTTCGACTGAAATCGATCCGTCCAGGAACCTCGATTCAGTTCTAAACGATGCCAATATGAATCGTGTATGAATTGCTCATCACAAATACATCTGTCACAATATCACTGAATAAACAAAAGGAATCAATCGTACGTAAAAACAGGAAAAGAGAAATACCATAAGTAAGCAGCGTTCCCGATAACTTTATTAAAACTTGTCATTAAAACCATTCAAATCAGAAAGACTTTCCTTCCTTGGCCCGTAACTTCACAATAAATGCACCCAGGCTCCAAAGAGCCAGGTGGCATTATAACCTATTTTTATAATTTATTATATTTTAAATTAATTTGTTTTCTGACAATTATTTTGCATACCAGGGGAAAATAGTCATTTCAATGATTTTAACCAATCATAAAAAAGTAATACGAAATTTTAAAAATTTTAAAAAATATTATTCATTTCAAAAAAATCAAATTAATAAACAAAATGGTGTAAACTTTGGAAAACGGGTGAAAAATTTAGTTTAAAATTAGAAAGTCAACAACATGGTTGACGAAGCGATCACTATATAACCTGCCGGAGGCAGGTATAATAATATCTTTCCCACATGTTTTGCTAAGGCACATGGAGAGGCGGACTAGGATGCCACATGTCAATAAACCATTGGTCCGTACTATCATGTCATTCATTGTGTAGGCCACGTGGCACCTTTTTGGCCACCAACTACAATATTGAAATAATTAATAACATTATAAAATAATCCAAAAAATTTAGTATCACTTACGTATCTAAGAATTCTTTTGATAGCTTGCCAATGAGATTCACGATTGTGATGCATGAACCTAGAAACCAAACTTACAACAAATATGATATTTGGTCTAGTAGATGTCAAATACATTAGGCTGCCAATAAGATATCTACAAAGAGTGACATTACAAATTGGGGTTTCATCTTATTTCATTAATTTACTCCTAACTATGGGAGTACTCATAGGTTTATGATCTTGCATGTTAAATTTTTTCAATAAGTATTCGACATATTTGAATTGAAAAATGGATATATCTGCAATTGTTTAGTTGGTTTTCATACCCAAACTAACACTACATTTTTCTGAAATCAAACTTCTCAATTTCAATTTGCATTGCCTCTTTAAATTCTTTCGCAAGCGAGAATAAGGTGCCCATGAATATTAAGTCATCTAAAAATAAACAAAGAATAATGAAAATTGATCCAACTATATTTTTATATATGACACTCTCAAAAAACATTTAAAAAAACCATAATCATGAAGATAGTTATATATCCTAGAATACCAAGCTCTTTGGGCTTATTTGAGACCATAAAGTGCTTTCTTAAGCTTATAGACTTTATCTTCTTTAACTTTAGCAATGAATACTTGTGGATATTTAACATAACTTTCTTCCTTCACATATCCATTTAAGTTAGCAGATTTAACATCCAACTAATAAACTTTTAACTTTAATTGAGATGTAATGGAAATAAAAGTTCTTACAATTTTAATTCTTTGAGCAAGTGTCTCCTCATAGTAAATTCCTTCTTGTTGCACATATGTTTTTCAAAATAATCGTGCCTTATACTTTAAAATACTTCCTTCCCTATTGAATTTTAGCTTATAGATCCACTTTAATCCAATAGTGGATCTTCCATGAGGGAGATCAACTAACTCTCATGTATTATTCTTCTCAAGCTGTGAGATCTCATCCCCCATGGATGACATTGATGGATCATTAGTGCAAGATTTTTTAAAATTAAAATATTCAACATGTGTAAAAGAAAACTTAGATAATAATTATCATTAGCATACATGGATGTCACATATATCTCCTTCAAACTTCTTGTTTTCCTAGGAGTATAGCTCAAGGTGTTACCTAAGTATTTGAATTTGGGATGTTGTTATGGAGTAGGGGAGGATGCATTTGATGGGAACTACATGAAGGTAAGAATGTATTTCTTATTATAGATGGTTATATTTACTGATCATTGTAATTAAATATTGGATTTCCAATATCTAGATCAATGCTGAAAATTTATTTTCAATTTGAATGTTTCTGCCTATTTTGAACATTTTTTTACATCTAGATGTGGGGAGGAAACCCTGAACATTGATGTGGAGTAAAATTACCATCCCATAAATTTTATGGGTTAGAAAACTACCTACCTATCAATTTTTCCTTATATTTGCACTTTATGGGCCCAGTTCAAACTACATACCTGTAAGGATAAACATAAATTAATAAGGAAAAAATGATGGGTAGGTAGTTTTCTAACCAATAAAATTTACAGACTCGTAATTTTAATCCATGTCAATGTTGATGGATTCTTCCCCACATATAGATGTAAAAAAATCTTCAAAATAGTCAGAAACATTCAAATTGAATATAAAATTCAACACATACATGTAGATGTAAAATACATTCAAAATAGGTAGAAGCATTCAAATTGTGTAAAATTTCAGCACTAATCCAAATATTGAAATTTCAATATTTAATTATAATGATCAATGAATATATGATGTGTGCAAGAAGAAGGAGAAGTTGAAACTTTAAATATTGGGGATCTAAGACTTGAGTAGTAGGTGCCAAAGGGAGAAAAGTGTCTTAAATGAGACTAAAGAGAATTTACAGAGTCTAACAGAGAGTTGAACTCATGACCTCCCCTTCTATTGGGGGAGAGATCTCACATATGGCTCAAAGACCACTTGAGCTAACCCTTGGGGCTTTAGATATTCTTTATTTAATTATATGTAGTATATAACTAGGCCATCAAGATGGGTTCACCCACTCCCACATGGTTACTAGGCCCAGATGCACATGTCCATCTAATGATCTAGAGAGCACCACTCCATAATTGATTATTTTCTAAGAGGAGCACTATGATCTAGGTAGTGGAGTAGTTAGATAGTATCTTAAATAAATAAAGTAGGTAATTGCTATGTGCATCCAGGTCCTGCGTTAAAGTTGACTCTATCTATATTCCTTGTATTGCAAACCCTATAAAAGGGTCAATCTATCTAATTATTAGATATGATGGTATTCTAGGGTTTCTCTCTTATTATTTACTTTCTCTTCATTTGTTTGTTGTTTCTTGCAAATTGTTTCCAATAAAGTAGATAAATTGGTATCAGAGCAGGGATATTAGCAACTAAAATGGTCTAGGTCTTTAAGATCCATTCTCCACCCTATCCAATGAACACATATTGCATTTGGTTTCTCAAGGTCTGCACCCACCCAGAACTTCTACTACATCTTATCCTAGGTTCTCCTTAAGGCCACATGCCTCAATCCCAGGTTTTTCTCTCTTGGATTTTTAGATCATCCTAGTTCTATTTGTGCCTCTACCCACCTAACCCATCTCAACCCATGTACATCATATTATAGTGGATTTATTCATAATGCCTCCATGCCAAGTTCCCACACCAAAGGAATCACATTCTAGTGATTCCAATATGACCCAGAAAGGCTATTCCTCGCCTTGTAGGAGGTCCTACACCTCTAGAAACATTAGTTCCCTTATCCATTTCAATTTGGCACTTGCTTCACCTTGAACAAATATGTTGTCCAAATGCAAGGGGAGCTTATTGATCCATGGATCTATAGTTTGTTAGCCTATTTCATGACTTTCGCAAACCTAATTGAAGATACCAAGCTACAAATCATCAGTTTACAAATTGAAGGTGTGGCCCAGACTTGGTGGGATACTCAGTTTGAGTCTTTTTAGTTGGTGGTGAAACTCAACTTACATAGTTATTTAATGTCCCTCCCTAGACTTGGAATGTAATTTTCCAAGCTCCTAGGTGATGCTTTTACCCTCTAGAGTATTTACAGAACCTAGTGTGCCCCCGATTATGTAACGGTAAGAATCCGTTTACTGGAACTTCTCGAACTTCCACCTTCAAAAATACAAATAATCCATGAATATATATAAAAGTTGATAAAAATATATATGGTCCTTTACAAGATAGACTTTCCCGTATTTATAATTGTCTAAAGGGTGTCTAATGCAACTCTTCATAAAGAGTTACACCATTTCACTAATTAATTATATTATTATATTATTCTTGTTTGTTGTTATTATATATATATATATATGTTGATGTTTATTTTATTATTATTTTATTCATAACATTGCCTCTCTCTTAGAAAGGCTTTGTCCCCAAAGCCTTATAATGTTTTTGCACCGTTCCTTGTGACGATGTAGCTGACAAAACATGTCGGTACGAACTTCTAAGTGTAGAACATAACTTCCAATATGTGGATGGATCAATCCATACCAAATTGATTTGTTGCTGACTGCTGCGATTCCCTACTAATCTCTCGTAGGTGCTTTGATCACATTAGTACCATTATCTTTCGACATTTCCCACTTTTTAGAATATCGATTTTTATGGTTAGAGTGTCGATAGGGAATTTTCGTAATGTCATTTTCTTTTACGAGTGTCATCTTTTGAACGTTGATCTGAGCTGGAAGTTGTATGTTTTTCTCTTGAAGCTTTAAGGTTTCATTTTGTATCTTTTCCAACTGCATGTTATTATTTTGAAACTTCTTAATCACTTCTACTTGCGATTTTTTGTCATCTTCCGACTTCTTAAGTTGTTCCTTAAGATCTTCGTTATGACTTCTGATGCAGCTATTTTCTTTCTACGTGTCTAGAAGTTTTCCTTCAATGTCTTTCATAGATTGATCTACCTTCTGACTATTTTTCAACTGCTTAATTTTTGTGATTAGTGTCTTATTATGATTTCTTAATCTAAAAATTTCTTCGGAATTGTTGGATATTGTTTTATTACTTTTTGTGATCTCTGACTTATGAGTCTTTTTAGACTCATCATTTTGTTGTTGAAGAACTTTTATCTGTTGTCGATACTGGTCGACCACAGATTCTTGATCCTCTAATTTCTTTTGTATCTGTGCCAGTTCTTCATCCTTGTTGCAAACGATTTTATTCAAGCGTATTTTTTCTGCTTTGTAATCATTTATTGCTTTCTTTATATCTTGATTTTTCAATTTCCATTGAAATCGTTTTCATTTTTTAATTCCTCAATTTGTGTAGATAATCTCTCAATACGGTTTTTTTTATAATGATTCTCTTGTTCCATTAATCTCTTAGACATATCCCGCTTCATTATGTCAAATGCTTCTTTTAGTCCGGACTGCAATTCTGCTTTAAAATTCACCATAATTCCTGGCTTGGACGATAACTTGGTCTTCTTTTGACTTTGATTCCTTTAGCGATAGATAGACTCTGGCTTCTTCAACGATAAATTGTCTTCGACTTTTTCGATGATAGAAGGTCTTTGAACTCTTGACTAATCTTCCTTGACTTGACTTTTTCTTTTTTTCGACGATAAATAGTTTGTATTCTTTTTCTTTTTATTTGACAATAAGTAGATACAGAAACTTTAATAATTCCCAATATGTCTCTCTTGGAAGAACCTTCTTTGACTATATTTTTTTTCTTCTTATCAGGTCGAATAACTTTTTCTTTTTTTTTGAGTTTGTCTTCTTCTTTATTTTTTCGAGTTTCAAAAGCAACTTGGATCTCCACGTTGGTTAACCTTTTGCTTTAGATTAATTTCTTTGTGTATTGTGTGTAGATTAGGTAGTTTGGAAGAATGATTGTTACCCTCCCCACCCAAGTTCAATTCTCACTTGACTTTTAGCTTTTATGTTATTTAATAAAGATAATTAAATACCAAGCTCAACCTAATTAAAGTATGAGTTATTAATTAATATCCAATAACCTTTCAATAAATAAATAACTTAATTAAGGTGTGTTGGTTTCTTTATAAAACCAAGGGCAAGAGTGGTTTTATAAAACCACGGGAAATAGTGGTTTTATAAAACCAAGGGTTGGTTAAATAAAAACCTATGTTGTGTTTCCCCCTTTTTTATGGGGTCTTCTTTTTTTGTACTTCCTTTTTATTTTCTTTTTTATTTCTCTTTTAATAAAAAAAAATTCTTCAATAAGGATGGCTAAAAGCCTAATGTAAGGTTAAAAACCTAAATCTCAAAGAAACTTTGACAATTTGGCCAATTTGGCCACAAGCCGAAATCAACAAGCTCTGATACCACTGTAACGGTAAGAATCCATTTACTGGAACTTCTCGAACTTCCACCTTCGAAAATACTAATAATCCATGAATATATATAAAAGTTGATAAAATAGATATGGTCCTTTACAAGATAGACTTTCCCGTATTTATAATTGTTTAAAGGGTGTCTAATGCAACTCTTCATAAAGAGTTACACCATTTCACTAATTAATTATATTATTATATTATTCTTGTTTGTTGTTATTATTATTATTATTTCTATGTGTGTGTGTGTGTGTGTGTGTGTGTGTTGATGTTTATTTTATTATTATTTTATTCATAACAGATTACAACTTTGTCAACTGCAAAACTAGATAGTGCATCAACACATTGACATCTTCTGTAAACCCCACATCCAACTCCAGATTTGTGAAAATGAATAAATACTTATACTAAAACTCAATTTGGGTTTTTAGTGGTATTGAGACATGAAAGTAGAATTGTTTGAGAAAACTACCCTCGATGATGCATTCATTCATTCCCTCATTGTTGAATGCAATATTTCCTCTCCTTTTCACCCTCCTCAATGTCTTCCTAATTCATAGTTTGTTTCCTCTTCCTTTCAAGTTTCAGGACCCTCCTACCCCTACTTCCCAATGCACAAGTCCTTAGTGTCATTACCACCACATGACCACTCATTCGACTATTGAATATAGAGTTCTTCAAAGATCCCACCCCACTAAGACTCTCTCGATTGATTCTCACAAGTCTCCAGCAAGTGATATGTATGATTATGAATTGATCCCATTACAAAAACCTATTGCACTAGACCTTTCTTTGCTTCTCATGGCCATAGATGTGTCCCTCAGTACTCAAGCCCCACTCTTTACCCATAAATTTCAAGTTAAGAATGCACTTTCTACCATGATACTTGATAGTGGCAGTAAAAATAACCTTATGGCCTAGGATTTTGTTTAGCACATGGTGCTACCCACTACTACTCATCCTTCTCCTTACCAACTAGGCTAGGTTCACAAGGATGTCGCTTGACTACTGATCAATGAACATTATGCTATTATGTTAACCATTTCCCCCTTTTGTGACATTATGGATTGTGTTATATCTCCTTTGGATTGTGTCGATCTCCTTTTTGGCATCCCCTATTAGTAGTGATACAATGTTATCTATCATGCTAGTAAACACACCTACTAGCTTGATAAATATGTCAACACATATACACTTACATCCTCTACACTGCATTCACTTCCTCTACTGATTGATAATGTTTCGATCCACCAGGTTAGTTTAAACACATGCATTTCACTCTTCCTGGTGTGTCTTATCAAAACCAACATCCCTCTCTACTCGTCCCGTCCAACATGGAGCCTTTAGTAATTAAGTTTGCATATGTATTTTCCCCTCCAAAAGGTATCCCACCTAATAATCTTCAATATCCAACACTCTATTGTGGAAAAAATTGCACAAGTGTGCACTCATCCACTTGGTAAGGGGCTAGGTCTTGTAGGCTGCACCAAGGCCTCAGTCCTTGGAGCCCATGTGTGTGGTTGGTTGGTTTTCCTCCAAGTGATCCTGCAATAGATTGTTAGTGGAATTCACATAAAACAAAGAAACTTGAATAAAATGAAAAATAAAAAGAGATGGGGGGTGAATGCAAACTCTAACAACAATACAAGGTATGCCAAACCACTTTATATTGCCTAATGATCAAGCTATACAACACCTGGGAGGTGTGGGATTCAAGGGAAGCCAACAATCTCCCTTAGGGAGGTCTTTTTTGTCCAACTACAGGCTAAGTGAATGGTAGAACAATGGAGAGGAACTCTTTCCCCTTGAAGGAAGGTGGCAAGGGAGCTTGGGAATGCTTATAATGGTAGGAAGAGGTGGGCTATGAGGAAGCTCCAACACAAATCGAACAACATAACTTTGCTCTTGATTTCTCTCTACAAAATGCATGCCAATGGCTTCCTTATATAGGCCAAGAGGTGGCCACCAAACAACAAGATCCAAATGTGAACCCATATACTCCATGAACTAGTTCCAAGGTACACCAAGGGGGATATTTAACGCCACCAAGTGTGTGAGGAGCCGAATTCGAATCCTTGGAAGTGATGGAGCCTTTAATGTGCCACGGGAAGTAGGTGGTCCCGTCGTTTTGACAGTAGCACGATTATCAAAGGAATAGTCGTGCGAGTATTACCCGGGCACTGAACTGATAACCTGTGCTATAGCGCGGGTTAACAATAATTCAATTGCGCGACCTCTTGTTTTGATTGATCTTGGGCATTTTGGACTCATGATGACTTTTGGATTTGTTGAGGATTCCTGTGGCGAGTTGCATTCTTTATGTTGATTACTCCTTACTACAAGAATCGTTGAAATGTCGCATGTCTGCGAAATTTAGGCGTTAACAGATGCCCCCTGATGTATGAGGTTCTGAAGGTACTGTAGAGCCGATAATGCATCATTTTTTCTTGTGTCTCTCTCATGTTCTGTAAGACAAAGAATATGTGGACAATAGAGACCTCCCATGGGGGAAGATTGCTGGTGACAACCGTTGGAGCTATAGTGAAGAATATTTTTTATACAAACAAGAAGGGCATACCCATGCTCATGAAATGTTGTCAATGTGATTACAATAATACAACACCAAAGGGGTAACTCGACATGGACGAAGGCGGCTTTGATCCATGTGAGAGTAAATAACCCGAGAGCTGTTGTGGAATATTGAAGAAGCAGTACTGTTGATGATCATGATAGGCCCATGGGGGTGGGTGACCATTATGGTTTGTGAAGCTTCCTCATAACTTCACTATGCCAAATGGACTACTACCATAGTTTGTAAATGTGAACACCGCTACCTTCAAAAGTATGTTTCCCCCTGATGCGATAGATTTTTTGACATCGAGCATAGGGGAAACCACTTAGTTAGGGAACACTAATGACGTTCCCTACCAAGTTCGAGGTGATCCCTTATTGTGATTGAAAGGGATCCCAAGGTACAACTACAACTACTGCAACTCTCGGAATGTAGTGTTTTTTACATCAATGAGAGCTGAAGTACATGATAAGATGATAATCTTATCTTGAGAACCAAGATCGTGTTGTAACCAACTGAGGGACGGAAATACTTGACACAAGACTGGTTGATAAGCGTGGGGCTCATAACTTCCTTTTATCGATGTAAACATGGGGAGTGGGGACGACAACTTTCTTTTCATAACGATACAAATTGAGACGGAGGGAGACAAACCGCAAATGAAAGGGCTTTGATGGAGACACAAAACGAAGAGTAATGGTGACCGAAAAAATGGATACTATTGAGGATATTGAGACTCAAATACATCGATCAAAGGAGATCATGGGTTGTTACCGAAATAATATGGTGTTACTGCAATGTAAGGTGATGGGGGAACTGTTTGTACATAAAGAATAATGGTGGGGTCCCCACGGTTTTGGGTGTGTTGGGGGACCAATTTGAAGATGAGCAGAGTCTCCATGGTTTTGAGTGGGTGGGGGGACAATTTCCAAGATGAAGTGGGGGTTTGTGTGCAGACGCAAAGATGGGTTCCCCAAGCATTGATGCCATGCAGTGTATGCTTGCGTGATAACTGAATAGAATTGGTTGCTTATGAGGGTGGGGGACCCATAAGTGTCTTGCGGGGTGATGATATGAAGAAGATTACAGAAGGTAAAGTGCTCATGGAGGTATGAGTGGGATTTGTGAATCTTTATTGTAACATGGGCCGATGAATTTGATGGTGTCTACTTGGGGGATTAAATGCGCAATTATAAAATGATAAGCTAAGGGGTGATCTTTTCAAGCTGTATCAGATTTCTCGGACTTGTGGGGGGTCGACATCATGGGTTTCAATTGATTATTGGGATGGAAATGGTGCACACACCCATGGGGGAACATGTTATGCCTAGGGAGGATGACGTTGATGGCACATCAAGCCTAGGAATGAGGGCCCCATGGTTATCAGCGGGAACACTATTCAATGCATTATAAACGGAGGGGAAATAGTGTCTATATGCCAGTTTCGTAATGATACATGTATGAAGAGCCTGATGTCATTGGTATAGCATGGATTCTTGTTCTTATAATGGAAAAACAAGAGTCTCCAAATTTTCTTGGTCGAGGTCTTGCACATACAATGGACATACCCAAGTGTAGTAGAGAACATGACGAAGATATTGACAATGCATAAATAACATAACCAAAAAAATTATTACCTAAGGGGTACCTATTTAAAATAGCATCCCAACGAAACTATTGGAAACACGAATTGATTGCCTTCATGTCGAAGAAATCGAAGCGTTGATCGCGGTGGTGTGAACAGTTTCTAAAATGGAGCAATGGTTTGTCTGTGGGATCAGTGTGAAGTTCGTGTAAATGAAGACAAATAGGGGGTGGGGCCCACAATTCAAAATCATTTGTACTATCCGCTAACGACCTCCTAGAGCACTTTTTTAGTCATTATGGGAGATCCAAGCATCTGTTCGACAAGCCGTGAGTTGCAGGTATGTCGTAACCTTAGCTATTTCAATTTGGGCTAGGTAGATTTAGGACAAGTGGGCCCCTGCGTTGCCAGGGGATTGATTTATCCCTTTGGGGGGTTTTGGGAAAATATCGTGTTATAGCACGATATTTTGGGAAAATCACGTGCAACTATAGCGTGGGTCTTTCCCAAAATCACATGCGATGTAGCGCGAGTAAAATGAATTGTTCCGCTCTACACGCGGTGCCATAATTGTTTGGTCGCAAGCTAGTGTAGCGCGACTGTACCTGGGTCATCCGTGCTACATAGTGCGGGTGAACATCGCATGTCCCACACCTTGGTGTCATGCGGTGGGACGAGATTTAGTCGTGATAAGCACGACTTTCATTACGAATGTCACGCTACATGAGGACTTCCTTAGGGGAGGCTGTGCATTTTTTTTATGGTTTGGATATATGTATGTCTGATGGGTGGAAATTTTCCATGTGCAGGTGATCTTTGGTTCCTCGTGGCTGGCATGGGTGTGGTAGAGTGGTGGGAGAGGAACTATGATGACTTTCGTCCTTTGGTGCTTGGTGATCTGGTAGCGATACAAACTTTTCGCGGTATGGGGATCTTGAGGTTCTTCAAGTGCCCCTTAATGAGGTCGTCAGAGTACTTGTTGTGGAGACTACTGGACCTATGGGACCTGGATAGAGGGTTCTTCTGGATTGGGGGGGAGGACCTGATCATCACGTCTCCATATATTTATTTTCTTACGGGGTTGTCTCGTCGAGGAGTGAGAGAGCCCATCCCTCCTCAGATGGAGGGAGATACATTTCATGGTTTAGTGGATCGATTTTGTGATGGTGACCGGAGTGCTTTGAACTCTAGTTAGATTTTGATGAGCCATCTGAGGGCTCTACCTATGAGGGTTGTAGCAACAGTTGTAGTGAGAGTGTTGGGGCTGGAATCCCCTAACCGGATTACTAGATGGTAGATGTCGCTCGTGGAGAGGGTGTTGGTCGGTCGACCTGTGGCGTGGGGACTGATGCTTCTGCGAGAGATGACCCGGAAGATGATGGACTTGCATCGGGGAGGTATTAGGACTACCTTCTGCTTTGGAAGTGTATTGTATTCATACTTGTTTGAGGGGTACCCTTCCCTGAGGCAACCTATAGTGGTGCCTCTGAGGGGGCCTTAAGAACCCTGTATGATGTATTGGGGGTGGATCATGCCCCGTTTTGGTGGTGGGCCAATGTAAGCTTATTTTACCCCACAGATTATGGATGTGTGGGAGGGGAGGATCGGGCAGATGGAGAGATACCCCTGGAGTGGGATGGACTGCAGAGGACATTTGGAGTTGCCTCCTCCTGATGGAGGTTTTGATGCTTCAGGTATGTGTTTATGGTTGTAATTGATAGTTACATATATTCGTTGTGCATAATTTGATTTATGCACATTTGATATATATGATTATCATGTATTGATTATATTTTTCGCTTTGTAATGTAGATATTGATCATGTACGGCTAGCTCAGGGACCGTGGGCTAGGAGAGACTGACCTGCCGCTAGAGTCGGTCCGATTATTGGGGGAGCTGTCACAGTTGGAGGATTAGCAGCAGGAGGGGGTACTGTTGGAGGGGTCGATGATGGAGGAGCTACTGCAAGGGGGCCAGCTGCAGGGGATCAGATGGTAGCCTCCATCGATGACTTGGAGTAGTGGTTGGGCGCTATGTCTGTAGGAGTTGATGACCAGGGTGTGACATATCTTGAGAACGATGAGATGGCCTTAACGCTTCATCTGTCGGTGCAGTGCAGGCCAGGCTGGAGGGCCATTATGCAACAATTAGTAGTGGTGTTCCATGTGGAACGAGAGGTGTAGGGGGGTGCAGCTCCTCTGCCACGATAGGGACCACGACCAGGACCAGGTCCGGCTCGAGGACCAAACCTGGAGGTAGCTTGAGGAGAGATTGTGCGGTCATTGGCCATCATGGAACCCCAAGATCCACCAGCTATCAAGGAAGCTTGATATTGTATAGGGCCATGAGCGCCATTTTGTATATGGTTTTGATTAGCCTATGTGAGGCGGTTTATATTTGATGTATCTCCCATAAGGTTGTTTTGTATATTCCTTAGGAGGGCCATTTTGTACATGACACATATTTTTTGACGATATATATATATACACCATTTGTATAGCATATGTTTATACATCTCTTTGTGTATGTTGTGTATGTGATGGATGTGTGATTCATGTTGCATATATGTTGATGTGATGCATATGTAGTAGTTGATACTAACATGTATGTTTGCAAATGGTTATCAACTTAGGACTTATGATGATGATATACATGTATGTGTAGCAGTAGGTGTGACACACACACACACACACACATGTGTGTGTGTGTGTGTGTGTGTGTGTATGTATGTTTTGTTGGGTGTGCACTATGGATTCAAGTTATGTATTAGGTGCCAATTCAAAACCTCATTCGCGATTAGGTAAGTGGATGCATTGGCATTTCTTGGTATATGTGTGAAAGTAATGGTTTCACACTGTCAAATGAGAAGCCGCATGCACAAGAAATTTCAGAATAGGAATGGGTTGAGCACACAAAATACATTGTTTAACTGCGAGACAACTAGTTATGATTCTAGGTGGACCCGCAGATGGTGAATTCCAAGGTGGATGGCATCGCTTAATAGACCTGTGGCAAAATCATATTCTGCTTGGTTATTCGTAAGTGCCCCAAGAAGATTATGCCTGTGTGGTGGAGTGCATGGAGGGGGAGTAGATAACCTGTTGAAATAATGTAACTTCGAAGAATATTCTACTTGTATTATTCCTCCTTCGGGAGATGTCTTTAATGTAAAAGGTCATGTAAAATTCATGAGGTAAAACTTCCATTGTAAGTCGGGTCATTAGTACCCAAAAGAATATAATATAAATATTATTTGAGTCTCCCTAGAGAGATCGACCCAATTAAGTTAGTGATTCCCACCTAGTTAGGTTTAATGTCAAGTAAAAGGTAAAGTATAAATAGAGAGTGTTTCCTCTCATGTGCACCATTCACTCACTCAAGCATTGCGCACTAGAGAGAAGAGGAAGATTGCGAAGGAGGAGGAGGATTGCTCTTGGCTCTAGAGTTTGTATTTTTTCTCTCTTCTTTATGAGACTTATTTCTTTGGGCATTGTACTTTGGTAATCTATATTGAGGAATTTCTTGTTGGGTTTTCTTCCCCTTGAGGGTTTCCCAGGATAAATTGTTGTGTACCTTGTAATTGTGTGGCTTTCAGAGATACTATTTATGTTGTTATTGTGAATATGTATCAAATTCTAATGAAGTAGGAATCTAAGTTATTACAGCATATAAACTTAACATGGTATCAGAGCTAGACTGAAAAGAGCATCTTTCACTAAGATAAGTCTCTCTCCTTCTCCGGACAAGAAAAATTAGGGATTTCTACTAAAGAAGAATTTTGGAGTGCAAGTGACATTAGGAAGAGCACCTCTCCAAGGCACATCTTTTGGAACCTAGATTGAAATTTTTCAGTGGCTAGATATTCCAAAAAGTCAAACCCCAGTTTGACTTGAGACCAAAAAACCAGAAAATACAGTCCAGAATTTCGCAAGTCCTATTTCAGGGGTTAAATCTTGGAATCTTCAAAAACTGATTGTTCTAGCATACTTGCCTCAGTCAAGCGCATATTTTGGTGAGTTCAGTTTTCATTTTTGAGAAATTTTAATTTTTGGTCATTTTATGTTCTCCGCGAAAATATGGCCCCAAGCACTAAGCTTGATGACAAGTTGGAAGGCATAGAAAATTTCCGTGCTTGGAAATATAGAATTGGACTCATTCTAGAAGAGAATTATCTTGTGAAGCTTGTTAAGGAATTTGTGCCAGAACCCGCAGAATCTGAAGCAAAGGAAAAGCACAAGAAGGACATTATTAGAGACAAGAGGATCATAGCAGATTCCATCAAGGATCACTTGTTTCCTCACCTCAAGTGTCCTCCAAGAAAACTCATAAGGAAATTTTTGATGCCCTATCAAGAATGTATGAAGGAAAGAACATTAATCGGAATATGAATTTGAGAACCCAACTCAAAAGTACAAAGATGAATCGGGGTGAATCTATCCAAGAATACTTTACAAGGGTGTCTCAATTCAAAGAACAACTAGAAGCAATTGGAGACAACCTTGATGAAGATGAATTAGTGATTACTGCTCTCAATGGTCTTACTAGACCTTGGGATTCTTTTATCCAGACAATGTGTGCAAGAAAGGAAAGTCTACAATTTGAATTTGTATGGGAAGAATGTGTTCAAGAGGAAGCTAGAGTGGCAAATTGAGAAGCACTACTCGGAGAGTATGATCAAGCTCTAGCTACCCATACTAAAATAGGAAAAGGAAAATCACACTACCAGAAGGAAACTCATAAGGAGTTTCATCCTCCTAAGAATTTTCAGAAGTACAAGAAAGGAAACTACAAGAAGAGAGACTTATCTTCTTATCAATGTTATTAT
Source organism: Larix kaempferi (assembly GCA_027924585.1). Classification (NCBI taxonomy): domain Eukaryota; kingdom Viridiplantae; phylum Streptophyta; class Pinopsida; order Pinales; family Pinaceae; genus Larix; species Larix kaempferi. The sequence continues at coordinate 16,894,541 of BSBM01000435.1, forward strand.
TGTGATAAAATGGGACATATTGCTAAAAATTGTCCAGTAAGAAAAGAAGAATAACAAAAGACATCATGCTCATTTTTCCGAAGATAAAGAAGAAGAACCTCCCAGGAAGTTACCAAAGGAATAAATTGAAGAATATGTCTTATAATAGTGGTGCTTCAAAGCACTCTCTCCAATCTTGAAGAAAAGGGCTCCCCTCAGAAAGTTTCACTAGGAGAATAGGAGAAGCCACATACAACCTTAATTCAGGAACCCCGATGAAGATGAAGGATAAGACTTGATCAACATTATATATCATAAGCAAGAAAAGCACAGGACCTAAGAATCAGATAATGGAGTAGATCTCACCATCAGACATCCCATTAATCCCTACAAGGAGACCAGGATCAAAAGAGATCCTACGAAACAAAATACGATAAGTATTTAAATTGTCATTTTATCAAATTGTTTAAATGATATCGTTCAGTTATGTACATATATTCCTAGATTTAGGAAGTTTAGTATGCATGTTAGATCAATTGCATTAATGAACAATATACTACTAATATGTATGTGATGGGTAAGTAGCCTATGGTGCCATACAACATTCCATTCATACGTATCTAGAGTGAAACCTCTTTATTGACATATTGGGAGTAGTGCACATTCTTAATGATGTTCTGGTAGAGACGGAAGGCATCTAGAAAGTTACCATATGAATACGGGATATGGATGAATGTGGTGTTGAAGCATTGGCTAAGATAGTTGCATGACTGGGAGACCTATATATTTATACATAAGAATTGATTTTATGAAATGTTTCTAATCATCAAACTAAATTTGACTTGTAGGAAAGATCGTGTATACTCTCCTACAAGAGAATAACGATGAGACTTGTTTCGAAGAACAAGTGACGATGACATTCAAGAAGACTTATAAAATCAAGCATGCTATAGATTAACAAAGTGAGAGTGAGTCGATTATGACAAGATGTTTCCTTGGTGGAAAATGATGTATATTACACTAGACAGGTGGTGTAATTAAAGTAGAAGCATATATCAAGTAACCTCCAGAATTCAGAACTCTCTACAAAGAACCACATGTGCCAGCTTGAAGAAGTATATGAAGAAGATGTAGCTCTCAGAGTTGCAGAACTGATGTAAGATGAAGCTTGTTGCAGAATTTGAGATGAAAGACCTTGACTTGATGCATTATTTTCTAGGTCTTGAAGTATGGCAGAACTCAGAAGGAATATTCCTTAACCAAGGGAAATATGCAGTAGAAATCCTGAAAAAAATTGATATGTTGGAATGTAAATCCATGGCCACACCCATGGATACAAATTTGAAATTGTTGTCTAATGCTTCGTCGGTATTAGTGGATGAGACACTATACAGGCACATTATTGGGTCATTGATGTATCTGACGAATACTAGGCTAGATATTTTCTTTGCCGTGAACACCTTGAGTCAATATTTGGTTGAGCCTATATGTGTTCACCTTATAGTTGCAAATCATGTGATGAGGTACCTAAAAGGTACGATAGACTATGGTCTCGGGTATACTAGAGATCATGACTTCAGAATGTATGGTTACACAGATTCATATTAGGTAGGAAGTGTCAAGGACAAAAAGAGTACTTCAGGTGGATTTTTCAGTTTGGGGTCAGCCATGATCTCATGGATGAACAGGAAGAAGTCTAGTGTTTCTCTCAGCACTGCAGAAGCAGAATATATTGCAGCTCGTTCTGCCAGTTGTGAAGCCATATGGCTTCAGAATTTGTTATTAGGTCTATTCGATCTGGAGTTGGATACCATAGTGATTCTATGTGATAACCAAAGTTGTGTGAAGATGATAGAGAACCTTGTGTTCCATGATAAAAGCACATAGAAATCTGGTACTTCTACATTCAAGATATGGTGCAAAAGGGAGCTGTAAAGCTCCAATATGTGAGCACAAATGAGCAAGTTGCATATGTGTTGACTACCTTTGTCTCGTGTGAAGTTTGAGCACTTCTGAGACAAGCTTGGTAGGACTTCCCTCGAAAGGGAGAGTAGTGTTGATGTTACTATGATGGCACAGTTGTGGTATTGATCATCCTTAGACAATGATCCTGTAATTACAAAAGGAAGGATAGTCTTAAATGTTGATCTTAGACTAGAATCCCATAGTTCTGAAAGGAAGGATTTTCCCAACGTTGATCCTTAGACTAGAATCATATTTATGAAGTCAATACACAGTCTGATTTCACCATTTTTCTTCCTCACTGGGACTATGTTGGCTACCCATTTTGAAAACCTTAAGGAGACTATGATTTTTGCTTCGTATAGTCTCTTCGCTTCTTTTTCTATCAGAGGGAGCAGCAGAGGATTCATCCTTCTTAGTTTCTTCCTGAATGATTTTTCCCCTATCTTCACTGGTATGGTGTGTTGGATAATAGAAGTGTCATATTATTTCAAGTCTTCATAGCCCCATGCAAACACATCAGAAAATTTTCCCATTAAATCCACATAGTAATTTTTAGTGCTCGGGGTTAGAGATTTGGACAGTTTGACAATTTTGGGTTCTTCATCATCCCCAATGTTACAATCTTCTACTTCACTGTGGTTTGGAGCAACCTTATGATTTTTGGCAACATCATTTTCATCAAACCACTTTTCCAATGGCACCAACCCTTTGGGAATATAGTTTTTTTTTAGTTGCAAGATCTCTTTATCTCCCAAAATTTTTAGTAGCTCTGGTGGATCAGGTTCTCATTCATCACTTGCACAGTTTTCTTGATCAATCTGGGTATTGGAAAATTCTTCAGTCATCTCCAGAAATTTCTTTATCTGTTGATCGTATTCAAATATTTGCCAATTCCTGGTATTGTTTGGGACAGAAGGTCTGTGTTTTATATTTATCATGTAGGTTCTAGTGGGATAAGCAGGGAATTGAAATTTGCTAGCAGAGCTGGCCAAAATGTTTGTTGTTGTGTTTTTCTCTCTATGAATGAAAGAAACATTATGCTTTGTGAAGAAATTATCAAACATATCCCAAACAACATTTCTATAAGCCCTCATTTTTGGATGTTTGGTTTCATAAATCCCATTCACCTGTTGGATTATCAGTTCTGCATCTCCATAAACTTTGATATTTTTAGCTCTTAGATATTTAAGTGCATTCTACCCAACAGTAGGGATTCACACTCTGGCACATTATTTGAACATTCAAACATTAGTTTGAAGGTATGCAATCTAAGGCATTCATTTCCTTCATCTGGGGGGATGATCTGTACTCCTGCCCCAACTCCTTCTTTGTTCACAGCCCCATCAAATCTCATTACCCAGTGATTTTCTTTTTGGACTGTGGTTGTAGTTTCTATGTCTAATTCTGATTTCTCATCACTGCCCTTTTCCATTTGCTAACCACTGTCTTTTAAGTCTGTTGAGATGTCAATGCATTTTATCTCTTTCTCACTATCAGGCTTATCATTTGGTTCAGGAAGATCAATAATTTTCACACCTTTCTCTTCTAAACCAAGATCATAACAGAAAATTAAGGAGCCTACAGCAGTGTCTACAGCAAATATGGGATGATTATCAGGCTTTCTTTTGTTGCTTACTACATAGGACAGTCTATGTTGTATGTATAGTCTTCTGTTTTCTCAAAAAATAGGGATGGTGGCATAAGACATGTCCATCTCTAGAGTTCTTTTCAATTTAGATGCCCAAGATCTGGATAACAACATCCCAAATTTGGGTGGAATATCAGCCACTACCGCATCCATTATCACATTTTCCTGAGGTATTTGAGTTAGTGAAACAACCATGTCTTTAATCATCCCTAAACATTGGACTCTTCTAGAATCAAAGGAGAACATATCTTTATAGGTCCTGGTGATTTCTAACCCTAGACTTTATACCACTGATCTTGGCATGAGGTTATGTGAGGCCCCAGAATCTAACATAGCATTGTATAATACATGATCATGTATGTTCAGACTGATAAAGAAAGGAGGGACATCATCTTCTGGAGCACTTTCAACATGGGGGGGAAACAAGAGGGTGGGCTTGTCATCATGCAAATTAAGAGTATCAGGTTGCTTTCCTTCTTCTCCATTCACTACTCTCGAAATCTGATCTTTATACTCTGAGTTTTTTACCAACTCATTTAAGGGAATGGAGATTTTTATTTTAGAAATTTCATTTTCTAGACTGAAAGTAGAATGAATCTTTTCCATGGTTTTCACATTATTTTCATCCCTTTCTTCTGGGCCCTTTTTAGGAGCTTCTACTCCTTCCTCAGCTGCTTTATCAGAGGTAACACTCTTTGACTCACCCTTCCTGAGGGTTTCTCTTTTATGTTGTTGAGAAGTAGATGGGTCAGCAGTGGCCTTTCCTTCGTCTATTTTTAACTTCCTATTTCTCATATTGTGTTGCCTTTGAAATTCGAAGATTGATTTTTGGAACCCTTTTTGATATTGCTCAGATTATGATTCCTTTAGGTTGCTATCTAACTGCAGAGATGATTGCTCTTGCTCCTCTTTGGTTAAATAGAACTGGGGATGCATCTGATCTAAAAGGTGGATTTGATCTTCAGGTTTCCCATCTTCCTCTTCTCCTTCTATTAGGTTATCAGCAAAAGGTGGTCTTATGGGTTTATTTTCTGCATTTCTAAGATCCCTTGCTCTTCCCTATGGGGCAGCGGGTCTCCTATAATTATTATTTCGAGCTTGAGGCTCTGGGTTTTCTCTGGTAGGAGGCCTATTATCAAGGGAGATCCTATCCACCAGTTTTTCCATAGTTCTCATCATTTGCTCAAACTTGGTATCAATGGATTGGGATGTGGAAGGTTGGGATGCCTCATTAGGTCTCTTTCTCTCAACTTCACTTATGTGCTTCATTTTTCCAAAGGCCATCAGATTGGCTTCTACTTCTACAACATCTTTTAGCATATTAGGTAGGGTAGCATATCTCCTTTCTCTCAGCATGAGAGCAAAGTCACTGTCAAAACAATTGGCATAGTAAAGCTTAGTTGCACCCATAGGATGTTTGATGTCCACAGGGATAGAATTGTATACTCTCATGAACCTAGCTGAGAATTATTAGACAGTCTCAACATTAGTTTTCTGTATGTTTTCATACTGAGTGGGAATCTGGAGAGGGTTCTTTTTATCCTGCCATCTGGCTAGGAAATCTTCTTCAAACCTCTAGTAGGTAGCAATTCCTCCATTACGCAGGGTTTTGAACCACTTATTCACTTCTCCTGCAAGACTCTGGGAAAATAACCTCATCTTGACATCATCTTCATCCATCTCCTCGAGATCTATAAAATCAGTAAATTGGTCCACATGTTGTTGTGTAGAACTGTTTCCTTCCCCATAAAATCTCATGAGGCATTGGGCATAGCCCACAGGTAGGTCATCGAGATTGCCCGGGAGGGCTATAGGGGCAAATCTGGCAGCCATTACTCTTAGGTTTTGCCTAGGGGGAGGGGGATTTTTTGAAGTAGTAGGAGTAACAATGGGTATTACAACAGTATGGATTGAAACAACAGGAGGAGTAATCAAAACTTGGGTACTTTTTCTAGCAGCTTTAGTGCAGAGAAATAGGTCACTGTTTTCTTATTTAGCTTGTAAATTTTCCCACAAAGCACTCAGACAATGTATTTGAAATTTTCTTTGATCAAACAAGGTTTCCTTCAGATCCGTTTTAGATTTACACCTAAATGAGTTCTGCTCAATCTATAAATCCGAAGAGACAGTCTCTATAGCCTGTGCCTCTTTTTTAGGTAAAGAAAAGGACCTAGTTAGTGGATAAATACCGGTTTGGTCTTTCTTTGCTTTCCTGATAATCTTCTATGGATCTTACACGAACTGTGTCGGTTCAGGATCCGTCTGGCTTCTGGTAGGTATCCTTCTGGAAGCCATAATTCTCCCAAGGAACTCGCCAATTGTCTCTTGTGGGATTGTAAATCTGAATGTTGGAGTCGCGAGGACAAATATTACAACCTTTGAGTATATGATCACATGTTTCCCTCAGAGATCATATTTGGTCCTTTGTAATTCTTTTTCTGGGAAAGAAGTCCTTCGAATCCCCAATATGGTCACCAAAATGTTATCAATCAAGATTCTTCTAGGTTGCAGCAGGAGGGATATTGAGGTAATTGTTTCAAACCAAGCTTTGGCGGATGGAAACTAGCCTTTCCAACCACGGAGAGGGCTCTCTCTTTCACAATTCTTCCAACACTCAGAATGTTATTGTATTAAGTTGGTATATCTACAAAGTGGTGGCTAGACCTTCAGATAAGGATTTTTAGGGCTTTTTTAGCTGGTTGGGGTCAAGGATAGGAGCACCATTGGGCATGGTATCAAACTTCAGGGTTTCTTTAGTCACAAATGACAGATTTGGACCACAATTCCAGAAGGAGAGACGAGGTAGATGAGTATTTTTCATGTCAAAGATATCAGCAGCTAGCAGCAGAAAAGGAAACAAATTCCATCACAGATTTAGAGCATTTAAGAATGAATTCTAACCTGCAACTTCAAGAAAAAAGGGCGTAGTATCTACTCATATGCATCTGAAGCATAAAATATGAATTTTAGACCATGTAATCTTGATCTAGATACTACAGAAGAAAAAAATTAATGGAAAAAACTAATGAAAAACACATGCACAAGAGTAATAGACATCAAAGCACTCATCACAAGAATCTCTGCTCCAGAATTAGGTTTTCATATTAATTAAAAGGTCGAGTTCAATACATGTGTAGAGATTTTAATCTCTCTGATTCCTGATTTCTAACCCTTGGGCCTCATTCAGACCCTGCCTTTATAGGATTACAATAGATCTAAGCTTCTAGAACACTTCGGCGAGGTACAGTTGTTTATTAAACTAGTAAACTGTACCAAATTCTTGATCTGTTAGACGTGCAGATGGGGAAACCTCTGTGCGCTGTCAGTGTGCATTTGGGAATTGGAAAACCACTTGTTTTCTCTTCAGTCTGGGTCGTTTTACACTAATTTGGATGGATAACCAGGTTGTTTCTCTCTTCTGATTCCGGATCGACTCCCAGTCGTTCCTTGTCCCTATAATATTCTGCGTTTTTTCACGGCCACAATTTTCCCTGTTCTTCATTCTTCGATCCGCAAATGTCGTCCTGATTTCCACAATCCGCAATGCGGGTTTCGGAAATCAGGGATACACATCCATGCCTTTGGATAACTCGGGCCACCGCAATCCATATTCCATAATGCGAGATTCGGGAACCGGACCTGTCGAGTGGACGCGGCCAAATTTTGATTCCACGATCCACAGTCCGCACTGCGGGACTCAAGAACCGGAACCATTGAATGGATGCGGACAAATTTTGCTTCCGGGATCCACAGTCTGCACTGCGAGACTAGGGAACCGGAACCGTCAAATGGACCCCGACAATTTCTCATCCACGATCTGTAATCCTCAATGCGGGTTGCGGAAGTCAAAAACCCAACTGTGCCCGTTTGAAAACAAATACCGTTTCAACTTCTACAATCCGCAACGCAGGTTCGGAAAGTCAGAACGTTGGAAATCTTCCTAGCAGATGAGTTGCGGATCGCTTCCCATCCGTTGAGTTTCGCTTGTCCTTTCAATCCCGACCGTTCATCTTCTCTTTGAAAGTGGAAGATCAGTCGAGCAAATGTGCCTTCCGTAGTTGTTTTGGGTCATCGGATCCGGACTTTCACAACCGCTTGGAACCGTTGGATCGGATCCATGGTGTGGTTAAATCGGATTAGGGTGAAATGAATGAAAATTTCGCACCCATTTTGACCATTAACTTTTGAGCTTTTTCCCCAGTGAAATCTTATGCGGACCGTTGATTATTTCGCGGCCCGCCTCGTCCATTGATCTTGTTAGGAACCCATGTCAACCCTTCTATTTACTTTGTTAGTATATTGTTGTTGGATGCATATGCTTTGTAATTCATCCCGTAGTATTTGTTGATCCATAGTTTTTCTTATTGTTGTTGGACGCATATGCTTTGTAAGTCATATCGTAGTAATTGTTGATTCATAGTTTGTATTGGCCCATGGTTTGTATTGACACATGGTATTGACCCATGGTATTGGCACCTAGAATTAGTATATAAGTTTGTGTTGAGACCAATGAAGGTACAGTGAAGTTATTTGTATTGAGCTTGCTCAAAGGAGGTTTCCCCCTCGAAGTGGCCTGTGATCAATAAAAGCAATTCTGAGTTATGTTATTTCTGCTATCTCATGTGTTTTCATTAATTAATTATTGCAGGTTCTTCACATCTGGTATCATAGCACTTTCTTGGGCTCGTTGGGTGGAATTTCTGCCATTTTTTTTTTTTGCATCTGTTGCAAGTTCAAATCTGGGAATAATCCCTATCCCCTTAAGTGTGGGAAGTACTTGGGCATAAGCCCTAAAACTCATTGTGAGGAGTACCACAGGAACCCCAAAGTATCTAGCCCATTGAGAGGACCTGCCAACGAAAAGGGAAACGACCCCTGATTGACTAGTTCCCACCTGTGAGGTAAACCAAGAGTTGTCGTTTGTGGCAAAGCGGTTATCATTTTTACCTGAGTCGTGGAGTGAGGGGTACTGCCCCAATACATAAGCCGTCAGACAGCATTGGTGGCCGAGTGAAACCCCTGAACTATTAGGAAGCCGAACATACCTGGGGTCCATATCTATTTTCAGCTGAACTGTTGCCGATCACTTCCGCGTCGTTTCAGATCCATTCCAAGCCATTCCAAATCCAGCCGTTTCAGATCTATTCTGAAAGTCGTTTCAGATCCAGCCATTTTCAATCCATTTGGCATCGTTTCAGATCCATTTGTTTTCTGATCCATTTCGCGTTGTTTCAGATCCAATTGTTCTGATCCCCTCCGCGACGTTGCAGATCCATTTCTAAAAAAAAAGTATAAAATTCTATTTTTTTGCCATATTTCCCTTGTTTTAACTCTGTTTCCCTTGAAACTTCCTGGACACCCCTGCAATTTCATTCTGCATATTTCATTCCTGAGGATCCTATCCCAAATTCTACTTCCCAAAGCCATAAATCTCACATTTGTCTATTTTTAGGGTTTGCCATAACTTCTTCAATTTTCACCCACTCACCTCCAAATTTTGCCACCGTGTTCATTCCCTATTTCGGCTTCTTTGTCCCTCTTTGACAAATTTTCTCATTCTTTCACCCCACTTCTGAAATCCTCTTTTTTGCTTCCTTATCCATCAGAAAGTGTCCAAAACCTAGCCAAACCCCAATTACCCATCTGAGTTTTTCCCAAATCCAAATTTCCCTTTACTAAATAAGCTTTTGTTTGTGTTTTTCTATCCATTCCCAAAAAAAAAAAACTCTTGGTCATGGTTGTCACCCACGCAAGAGAAAAAACCATGGAGGAAGCACTTGCAGCCATCCAAACCAAACTCCAAGATCTAGATGAAAAATTTCTCGGCCTCCATCTTCAGCATTCAGCCATGAACGATAACTGACAACAAGAATCTTCTGCAGCCAATGGGTTCTCTTCTTCCAGCAATTTCCGTGGTCCGAAGCTTGAATTTACTTGCTTCAATGGTACTAATCCGACTGGATGGATTTATCGTGCAGAACAGTATTTCAGTCTGCATAATAATTTTGATCTCCAAAAATTTCCACTTGCATCCTTTCATTTGGAATAGGAAGCCCTTCAATGGTATCGTTGGTACATCAAGGCTCATGACGAGCCAAAATGGACAGATTTTTACCAACTCCTTTTGCAACGATTTGGTCCTAGTGATTTTAATGACTTCACTGGAGAACTCACTCAACTTCGTCAAAGTGGCACTGTGAGAGAGTATCAAATAGAATTTGAGAAACTAGCCAATCACACAGAAGGATTGTCTGATGAATTCTACAGGAGTTGTTTTATAAGTGGTCTTAAGAATGAAATCCGGTCAGAGGTTAAAATGTTCTGTCCCAACATAATGATGGAAGTCCTAGGGTTGGATAAGTTGGCAGAAGACAAGATTGCAGCCCAACAATGCTCCAAACCCACTTTTGTTCCCTTTCGAACTATGGGTTCTCAACGAACTCCCATCCCGCCAGCTCCTCGACCAACTCCTATCAAGCATTTGTCTGAAACAGAGATGCAGGCACGCAGAGAAAAACGGTTTTGTTGTAATTGTGATGAGAAATTCACTCGGGGACATAGATGTGTTCAACAAAAGCTCTATCTCTTGGATATGGATTCTCCGCCTACCTCTAAAATTGGTGAAGAAACTCCGGATACAATGGATGATCAGGTCGACATTCAGGAGCCTCCTATTGACCCCCCATCTCAGGATGAACAACCAGAGATATCTCTCCATGCTTTATCTGGCGTCACCACCCCCCAAACAATGCGGGTCAGGGGTTACTTCAAGAAGCTTCCTCCTACAATACTCATTGATTCTGGTAGCACTCATAACTTCATTGACCCTCGGATCGCCAAACATGTTGATTGTTTTGTCCATCCTTTCTCCAACTTTGAAGTCATGGTTGCCAATGGGGGCACCTTACCTTGCAAGGGGAAGTGTCACAATGTGTGTATCTCTCTGGAATATTATAACCTGCGCTCTGACATGTTTTCCTTGTCCCTAGGCGGGTGTGATGTGGTGTTGGGCATTCAATGGTTACGCACACTTGGACCCATCTTATGGGATTTTGCTGAACTTTGGATGCAGTTTTCAGGTAATGGGAAATCTTATGCGGACCGTTGATTATTTCGCAGCCCACCTCATCCATTGATCTTCTATCACACGCAGAACCCCCACTTTGGATTTTGGGGCTCTATCTGGCGCACAAGTTCGCCCAGCGAAATCCTTCCTCCGCCATCGATATCCCTAGCTCGATCAGGATCGTTCCCTCTCGCCTGAGCACAGAAAACCTTCATTTCTTCATCTTTTTCACTTCGGCTTGATCGTTTGACTTGGATTTGCTTGACACTTAGCCATTTTTTAGGTTCTCTACTTCTTCCTTTGGTGTAACTAGTCAATGGGCATGCCTGGGGTTTCGGTAGGGGGGTGCCCTTTTCTTTTCTTGTGGGAGCATCGATAGAGGTGATAACAACTCCATTGAAGCATTTACTTTGCAATGGATCTATCTCTTTGTAAGGCACTTTATTTTTCCCCATGAGCTCGTATCATTTCAGCAACTAGAGATAGAATAAAGAGAAGACACAACTTTCTCAAAGTCTAACCCACTTAATTGAGAAACTACCTAGTTACTAAAAGCATACAAATCAATATGTTAATGGAAAAGCAACATTTCCTCTCTCTTCAAAGTTGAAAGAGCATATTTGCATCTCATATTCACTATGGTCGAGTGAGCAATAAATCGATGGCAGCCTATCTATCTTCATTTCTAAAGAATCATGCCCTTTTTATGCTCAAGCAAGGTATGTTAACTGACTAAGTCGACAAAGGAGGTTGAGGGACGAGTTGATTAGTTGTCATGGTCGAAGTACCAAGTTTCTCAATCGTTATGCCTAAGGTACAAATTTCTCACCCATTATGGGTGAGGAGGAGGGAACCAACACACTTGTATGATTCATAAGGGTGAGGTACAAAGAGAAATAAAGTCGCTCTACCATTATGGTTGAGGTACAAACACTATATTTTGAGGTAGGGACCCCAAAATAGAGGGATTCATTAAAATAATATGATAGTACTTATTTAGGGTGAAGGGGAAACAATCCCTATAGTAGTGTTATATCTATGCCTCTCTTCCTTAAAAAAAATAAATTCATAAGGCAATTTCTGCTCTAAATCTATTTTCAAAAGGCAAGTTCTGCTCTAGACCACTCTGAATTTATGCTCTCTCATTGGAAGTCTTAGTGATTTTTTAGGGAATGTACGAATGTGGAATTTCATTATTTAGCGATCATTTACATCTCCAATGGATATGTCAATACCAAATAGAACCTCAAATATGTTTGTGGTTAATGCAAATTTTGATATTGGATTAGTCTAAGATGACCCATTGGCTTTGATCTGTTATTAATATTGCCATTGTTAGAGAAATCGAACGCACCTCCAGTACACAATAGTATAATTAGCCATATCCATTATGGATTTTACGACATGACCTCTGGACTTGTGCAAAATTCTTGAAAAAAGAAGTATACATGATTGGATATGTGGGTTAAGTATGTGAGTCTTATAAATTCATTAGATTTTCCTATGGGTTTATAAGGGTTTCTTAAGATCAATTTCTTAAAAAACTAGTATACTTGGTCAGGTATCTTTTTATGGATGATTTCCTCATACCTTTGGTCTTTATTGAGTGGCTTCGTACCTCGATCTCATAATGGTAAAGTGAGTGATAAATCTCTTATTAGTCTGGTTTCCTTTAGGTTAAGCAGAGACTAGTGTAACCAATGTGCCACTTTTTCAATGTATTTTTAACAATTTAACCAAAGTTTTCACAAGTTCATGTATGTGTTGTTTTTTTCCACCAATAAAATTCTTTAGATGCATTTGTCCTCTTATTTGGCCATATATTGATGCATTTTTTATTTATCATAATTTTTCTAAGTTAGAAATGGCTAATGCTTTGGCTAACTATTAATGTTAAGTGTTTAATGTTATCCATGAGATAACATTATTTTCCAAACATTTTATTTTAGGAGATAGCTCAATATATAACTATTTGCATAGCTCTTGAATTGCACAACCTCCAAGCTATGAGTTATTTTTGTTGCTTAATGACAACTGACAGTTGTGCTTAGTGGCATTTGTTGTTGTTCACTCACAATTACATTTTATCACAGTTTACAGCTTCTCTATGATTGTTACATCATAGTGGCACCTATTAAAGGTTAGCTTTCATAGTGTCCCCTTGATGAATGTTCTTGGCATTATCTGGGTACAAAATAAATGGTTATTTTCAGTAAAGATCAAGGCTAGGAGAGGTAGAAATCAAGGCTATTACCATAGATTCACCTTTATGTGCCTTAAAAGATTTATTAATTGGACTAAAAAGTAGCTAGAATAACTAGACTACTGAAAAACGAGCATTATAGAACACACTCATACCTGCAAGCATATATATAAGTCACCCTATAGAGGGAGTGTAGCATGTCATTTGAGAAAACAAGGCCATGCAGGATCTTGTAGCAGCTAACAAATCTCAACTTCAGCTCATGAAGTTTGCTCCATGGATGTTGAAGCTTGTCAACTTCTCCCTCTGCACCATGTGGCAATTAAGTTTTTTGTGGCCTCCTCCATGGATGTTATTGATCTAGCTTTGAATGAATGGAATCCTTCAGGGTGGGAAGAGGCAGTAGGGTAGTATTTCTATTCCATTATTGTAGAATCAAATAGTTAGCCTTCCTATATCACTGTTCAATTTCTTTCAAAAACTTTCCTAGGAAATCCCCAAACAATTCCTTCAAATATGTCCTTATGGAGAAAAGGGATTGGCTTGGGCCTCGCCTTTGAGGGGAAAATAGTAACAAAAAAATATTATGCCTTTAGTTCAATGTCTAATGTTTTTGAGTCTTTTTGCGTTGTTTATCCTTACTTGAGTTCTAAGTAACTGATACAAGCCATCGAACTAATCTCAATAGCCAAGCAGAGTAGGGTGAGTGATAAACCGCTTCAATTGGAAATTGTGCTCACAACTTTAACCCTTTAAAGGTACAAATAATCTAATGTTCTATCGTGTGCCTTTCAAATGCTTTCCTCTCTTCCTTTCTTTGTCGGATTTTTTCTTCATTTTGCATGGTTGGTTAATTCATTGTTAGGAACTCTAAGAAATTTCACACCAATGTAGACCCAAAATCACATATTTGTCTCATATCTTGCCGAGTAAGCCAACCCCAGATAATAGTTGCACTATGAATATTATTTTCCTTGCCCCCTTTCCCCGTAAGGACTTGGGAAATTTTGTGAAAATAAACTCACCTGTCAAATAAAGAGTCAAGCTGACCTGTCAAAGTCATTGGTGGAGCATCGTCTTTATTTATTTTCCCATTGAAATAAGTGAATGTAGTGAGCATAATTTCTATCACCCGTATGTGCAACATCTGAATGAAACTATGCATAAACCACTGAAGCATCTAGAACTAGTTCTCAACCATGAGATTCAACGATACCACCAACCACTTCCACCTCTAACACTAGTAGCTATCAGTAATAGAAAAATAAAATCTATGGGTAGTAACATCAACAGCTAGAATGGCATAAAAAGTAAGCATGTTGGAACAACACCACCACATGGAGTATCAACGAACAATGTCATTCAAATATCAACTATTCCATACAGGGATCTAACCTCTCGGATGGAATAAAATTATGGAAAATGGTGGAAGGGATGGGAAATCTCATCCTACCTACCTTATTAGCATAATCTTGATGGCCATGTCACTTATCAGTCCCCTTATCGCTACCCATAAGGACTCTTGGTGCATAGGTGGTGAATGATCCAAATTGTACTTGAACATAAAGGCTCGCCTAAAGCTAACATGCATATCCCTTGGATCATAGTTAGCATCTCTCGTTCCATAGATGGATGCCATTTAGTGTGTTATCCATAACTCGATGTTATTCCTAGGATCCCACATTTCAATAATTATCTATTCCCACGCTTCTTTATGCCGGCTACTTTGATCAATATATTTTGTGGCAAGTTATAAAAATTGTTTTGAAGTATATATAATAAATAGTAATCATAATCATCCACATATAATATCCCACAATTCATATATTATACATAGATTTTCAAGTTTCATAGAAACATTTGTTCGATCAACTGAAGATACAAGTGTGGGTGGGCGTAGGTTTCATTGTGCTTTGTTGGATCACTTCTCCTCGTGCCCTACAATCAAGTTAGAAGACTTGAAAAAGTGGGTTCCTTTGTGGTTCCTTGAGATAATGTCTAGGCCAATGCATATAGATATTTGAGCACATAAACACTAACCCCATTCATTGCAGCACATGGATGACATATTTTTCTCTAGAGCGTCGAATAGATCCTTATGCCAATGTTATCCAATGGAGTATTGATGTGCATTGTGTGATATGTGAAAGTGGACACTTTGACACACAAATTGTGTTAGCCTTAGTTATTTCTGAGGAGTTAGTTTCCAAGGAAGATTGGTTGTCTTTGTATTTCAAGGAAGCCAGGTTGTAACCCAGTTATTGTGAGTTTTAATCTCACTTAAGTAGTCAATATCTGGATCTTCTCTCTTGCTATAGAAACACTATTGTACATTTTTTTATCAAGTTGATCAATAGATCATTTAGTTTCTCTCATGTGGAATGGTTCTTGTCTTGCAGCTCTTGGTTTACCTATGTATTTCACATGGTATCAGAGCAAACAAAAAAGATAGAATGCAAGAAGAAAGTATGACGTTAGTAGATGCGGGGGGTCAATAAGAGCTTGAGGTAGAGGTGGTAATTTTGAAGCAATTTTTTCTAGATTTACTAGAGGTTATTTATGAATGTCCAAAATTATAAAGTGAAGGATGCAAATAAGAAGCAAGAACCCATATTATTGAATTTGTTCAATCATCAATAAGACAAGGAGAAATTATTGAAATAGAAGTTGAACAAGTGGATAATCTAATTTTAAAGACGATGTTGATGCATCCACAAGGACAAGAGGAGTGGAGAGGAAGAACATTTTCAAAACCAAATATATAGTGCAAAATATGTGTTGCAATTTAATCTTTGGTGGCAATAGTATAAAAAACGTAGTTTTTGAAGAGGTTATAGAAAAGTTGAATTTGAGTTGTATATCTCACCCACTGAATCCATGTAAGGTATCATGGTTGTTGAACGTACAAAATGTTGTTGTGTTGGAGCAATGTAATATAGAGTTAGGGGTTATCGTAATAAAATATTTTGTTATGTTATTCCTATGGATGCTTTCCATATTTAGTTGGGGAATCCATAGTGACAATTTGACAGTGGTGTTATGCATGATGGAAGAAGAAATACATCTCAGTTGGAGAAGAACATAAGGAAGTATAACTTGCAATCTTTGAAAGAAGAAGAAACAAAGAGAGATTCGTAATCCAATTCTAGCATGTGTAAAGGAAGCATAGTATCAGAGGTTTGAGAAGCATGAGATTGAAGAAAGAAGTGATATTCCTGAATAAGAGGTGTAACCAAGTGAAGAAGATGTGGAAATAAGAAAATATAAAGAGAATGATGTTGCAGAACTAGTACCACCTAAGAAGGTGCTTATGTGATTTGTAATATGTAGCAAATATATCACTAAACAACCTGCCATAACAAATCTTAGAATAACTTTAATATGTTTGTTTAATAAAATTGGTAAATGTACTTTTGGAAAATAAATAACATAAATTTAAAATGCATATTCATCCCAAATATATTGACACACGAATTTACCTGGAAAAACCCACTTTAGGAAAAGTCCAATAATGGAATGGCTTCAATTGTGTTTTATTGATTCTCCTAATAGAAGGGAAATACTAATTACAATGGTTCTAATGAGTAAAGAATACTATACATGGGACTATGATCTACTACAACATTTTATTCCTTTGTTTAAGTTTGCAATCTTCATCCACAATAACAATGTGCTATTGGACTACCAACTAGAATAATTCCTCTTTAGATTTGTCCCCAATTGTTGTCATTGTCTCAAAAAAATCATTTGAAACATAATCCAAGCATTAACGTGAACTATACATTTCTTAATATTCTATTCCTTCAATTTTGAATTAAAAAACCCTTTTTTTATGAATTGAGATGAAATTTATATGTTTGGTTATAGCCATTCGAATTCCCCTTTGATACTCTTCAAATGCCCAAATCATTTTTCCTTCGGTATTCCTAGAACTTTCATTAACCCCTAATGATGGTTGTTCATATTCCACCAATACATCACTTAACATGAAGCTCTATCACCCAAACCACATCAAGGGTGAATGATGGTTTGTCCAATCATATTGAATAATTATTGAAGGATTTTTACCATCACTTTATTTATAGTTAGTTTCATTATATAACTGGAGAGATCAAGATTACCTATCACATTGTCCAAGCTCTATCACTCAATTGTCCAAGCTCTATCACTCAAACCACGTTAAGGGTGAATTATGGTTTTCCATCTCTGCACCATGCTTCTTTTTATCTTTAAGAAAAGTCCTTAGTTGCTCTAATGTTTCTATGTCTTTGCATTCTTCTACCTTAATATCATCATTTTGAACCTTAACAATATTATGTGTGTCATTTTCTTCCCCAATTTGATATTTTGAATTTACTCTCGCCTTCTTTATTTTTGCAACAAGAACCCACAATCCTAATAAATCATTCTCCAAATTTGTCTCTCTTTTCTTTGCCTCGTCCATCTTTCTCTGAAATTCAGCTTCCATTTGTAATTTTTTTCTTTGAACACTTATGAAATTCACAACCCATCAAATGTATCTATAACATGTATGCAATATATAAAAATATTTACAATCCACATACCATATAATTTGTAGTCTCAAATGAATCCCTGCTTGATTTTTGTTTGATAGTTCCAGCATGTTCCTCTTTTTAATAGTCTCTTTTAACTTAGCCATGTCAACTTCCTCTCTTCTGTTGTTAGTTCTTGTGGAGAAACAATAGTGTATGCTCCTACTCTTATTGTTGGTTCTTGTGTGACAGCAACAAGGCCTTCTATTATTGGTTCTTGTGGAGCAACAACAGGGCAGCTTCTAATCCATTGCAATCTTCGAGATTGAGGGGGTGTGTTGGCATGGAAGTAGAGTAGCTGGATGATATGGTTTAAATGGAGTGAAAAAATTGGTGATGGATTTGAACAAGATTGATGATGGCATGATGTCCCCCCCTCCAACTGAAGTTTTTTTTCGTCCTCGGAAAAGGAGCAAGTAAGAAGGGTGTAGGAGAGCAACAAAAAGATCATAGTAGGCATAAGGTATTTTCCAAGTACACTTCCTATCAAATTCATGAATATTTGATTAAATACTATAAACAAGAATCATTCCTGGACCTACCTGAGAAGTCCATGAGATCTGCAACAAATACATGACATCCTAAGAGGCAAGAGAGTTGATTTGGTCAACAATGGTGTAAAATTATGATGAAAAAGAACCATATGTAGCACAATGTGGTACTTGGATCTTATAGCATGATGAGTTGTATTTGGAGCAACCACCTTCTGTAAACTAAGACCTGAAATAATATTCTGATGGAGTAGTAAGCTTCTAAATCTATGATGCAAAGAGCAACTGAAATTGGATGGAAATTTGATTTTAACTTTTATGTGCAAACCTTGTCCACCAGCAAGTTGGTTTTCAAACAAGATTTATATGATTGCGCTTAGAGGGTTTTCACAGCCATAAGTTATTATACCTAAGGAATGCCCACCATCAAGCTGGTTTTCAAGCACTTCACGGTCTAATGGCACTTGAGACAGGTTTCCACCATCAATTTTTTATTTGAGGAAAGGTATAGGATAGTGAGGTGACTCAACATTGTAAGTGCACTGAGAGACATTATTGCATGGGTTAAGCGTGCTTGGAGCATGAAGATATGGAAAGTTTGTGAAGGAAAGTAAATTGGACCTATGATGTGGCAGTAGTGGTTAAAAAAAGTATTTAGCTTTAAGGTTGACCACATATGAAAATGAAACCTCATGAACATTAGCATCATTTTGGAGTTGGGAAGAAGAAAATGAATGGCATACCATGGTATGAATAGTTGGTTTGATTTAAAATGTTCTCGTGCATCAATGAATGGCATTGTAGATGTGGAAAAGGAACTGAATTTCTCTTTGACGCATGTCTTCATTTGGTCTTCATATCATTTCTTAAGTTCAATCCATCTTACAACTTTGATGAAAAATTCTTATGAAAGTTTGTGGTCGTCAACTGGAACACTTTGCAATGGTAATTACATTCTTATCAACAAGTTGGGCAAGCCTTATTCAAATTCATATAATTAGCTAGATACCTAATCCATTATTTGCAAAGAGGATATGTTGGCACCTTATAAAGATCGATTAATTAAAATATTAAGTATCTTGTGTTCAAAATAGTAATGGTTCATTACACAAGTAATTCTTGAATTAAAATATATGTATCTTCCCAAAACACTATGTGCATTGTTTCAACGAAATTTCTATCATAGCCTTTAATAACATCCACTAGTCACAACTAGGTAGGATAAGACAAAATAATACCCTTTTCATGCTACTTAGATTTAATACACTCAGTGTTATCATTAAACTCTTTCAAAATACCATACCTACATGCATCTTTAAAAGTTGGTGATGCATTTGAATCAAAGTAGTCTAGCATATGTTTGTTGATTCTGTTGTGATACTCTAATGCAATAGAATTAATATACAACAATTCATGTATATAATCCTTCACCGTCTCTATATGCCCACAATCAAAGTTGCATTCACCCATTCCAAGTCTCATGGCAAAATCTATCAATTTTTTTTGTAAAGATGAAGACAACATGGATCAAAGTTTGGCTTTTTGCTTAGTACTCCAACAAACAACATTCAAATATCACATAGATCACTCAACATAATCATGAACATCACTTCGTAAGCAACTAGTAAAATAAATTGTGCTTCATCCACACCTAAGAAATAAATGTTTTCGTCTATATAATAAATATAGATGAACTGAATGCATTTGATGTAATTTTCACCATTATGAAAACTTATTACTTTGATTTCAAATGGTTTCTTATTTGAAAATTGGCATTTATAAATCTTCCTTTCAAAAAATTCATATTTTTCAACAATTGAGAATCTTCCTCTCCCTAGTTTATTTGTTTTCTCTCTTTTTCCCCTCCTTCACAATTACCTTATGATTCTTCATATTAAGTTTTATCATTCCCTTCATACTGACCTTATGATTCCTGCATTAGGTTATGTAGACTACACCCTTTTAACGAAGAATTCTTTAGTATGAGTCTAGCCTAGGTGGTATATTGCAACACTATGTACTTCGCAACAACTTGAATTGTGGTTGTTTTTCTTAATAGTGACAATATGGTTCTTTACATCAAGTTCTGTAGACTACACTCTCGTCAATGATTAGTTGGAACTCATAGAAGAATGACGTCAGAACTGTGTAAATGTGATAACAATTTCTTAAATGATGTTGGAAATGTTTACTATATAAATTATTCTTGAATTAGGAATATTTATATTTTTGCAAAACACTTTGAGCATCATTTCAAATATTTTTGTATCACAACACTTAATAACATCCACTAGCCACATCAAGGTGGAACAAGCCAAAATAATACCCTTTTCATCCAATTTAGATTTAATACCCTCAACATTAGTGTAAGATATTCCAAAACAGCATACATACATGCATCTTTTACATTTGGTGATACAATTGACTCAAAGTAGTCTAACATACATTTATTGATTATGTTGCAATACTCTAATCCATTCAAGATCATAGATAATAATTCACATAGAGAATCCTTCACAATCTCGATGTGCCCCCAATTAGACTTGTTTTCACCCATGCCAAGTCGCGTAGTTGAATCATGCAATATATTTATAAGCAAATCTTATATCGGTGCTCAAAGTTTGGTATTTTTCTCAAGGCACCAATGAACAACAATAAAAAAAGGCATAGATGACTCGAAACAATTATGAAACAACACTTCTAAATAAACTAGTAAAGTAGGCAATGCTTCATCCACACATGAGAAATAAATGTTTTATTCTATATTATGAGAATACATGAGATGAATGCATTTGATGTAATTTTTACCACTATGGAACTTGTTACTTGATTTCAAATGACTGCTTACTTGAAAATGAGTGCTTAGAAAGCTTCTTTCCAAGAAATTAGATTTTCTTAAGACTTGAGACTGACTGAAAATTTGATTAAGTGGACTTTTTGATATAAATGCATGAATTGTCCCATGTTATAATTTATTTGGTATATTGAGTGTGATGTGCAAATATGACAAAAAATTCATAACATGTAGTTTTTATTCTTATCAAATACAATATCATGATGCTAAAACGACTCTAACTCAACACCATGTGTTTATCAATTAGATGTTATCTTGATGCAAATGACACAACTATGAAACACATGATGCACAATAGATTATAAAGATGCAATTATGGTGCAATCACGATGTAACTGTGATGCCAAGGCGACATGACACAAAGAGAGAATAACAATTTTTTTTGAATGTTTTCAGCATCATGTAACAATACAAACATGACAGTAATGAATGTCAGGGGCACAAGCGAATAGAGATCGGTGAGAGATGAGTGAGGGTGTTAGGGTTTGTTGAAGGCAACTGCACTAAGGTTTTTTGGTATCATGGCAGATGGAGGGGGAGGCACTCTACCTCCCCTAGGAACCAAAGCAGATACCTTCTACAAGTTGGTGCTCTCCCAAGGTAAACGAAAATTTTCTCAAATCTAGACAAAATTTGTGAAGAAGATCGACGGTATTCCAGAGGTCGCCCTTCCCCTTGGAGGGACTAAGAAGATGGCTCTAATCCTAGTGAAAATGGGATTAGTAGTTCAGTCTGCAGGCTTATGGTCATCCCCGCAAAATATGGTCATATGGGTGCAGAAGAATTGGAATCCATTGATCAAATTCAAGGTCACTTCATTTTTTGTAAGTCGAGGCTTCTTTGTCTTTCATTTTAAAGTAGCAGAAGAGAGGGAATTAATATTCAAAAGCGGACTGTATTTTATGGGACCTCGAGGTCTCTATCTAAACAAGTGGACCCCCAATTTTGATCCATCGATGGATATCCCTTTGACACTTCTAATATGGGTTTGTCTCCCCCATCTTCCAGTTCATTGCTGGAATGAGGAATCCATGAGATCGGTTGGAAAAGCGTTGGGAAAATATATTGATCGGGTGGATCCTAAGGATCGATTTTCCTATGCCAGGATATATGTGGAGGTATATCTAGAAGTGGGTCTTCCAAAAGCAATCAAGTTATCAATGGATTATTGGTCTTGTGTGACACAACTAGATTACGAGCAACTTTTTTTCAAGTGTTGGATATGACATGAATACAAGCATTTTGCAAAATATTGCAAGCACGATGAAAAAGATCCAAAAGCGATAGAATAGTAGGATTAATCATGGACTTAGTTTAATAGGGGAGTTCAAGCAAAATATAGACCAAAGTGTACTAAGAAGCAAGGAGGACGAGCTAGCTCACCCAAGAAACCCTTAGATCCAAAGTCCTCTTCCAGTAATTGATTCATTATCTTTTCGTAGGAAGAGGAGACCCCAGCGATCAAGACTTTGATTCTACCCTCATTGGGAGATGAATCCCTATAGAAAGGACCTATCGTCTCAGAGGCTCCGTCAAAAGATCCAAATGGACCCAAAACATCGAAAGAAATAGTTGGAGGAAAAGAGACCCATAGGATCAGCATCCAAGCCCTCGAAAATTCATATGAGGATGATACATAACAAGAGAAAGGACCACGCAAAGGAAGGCAATATGAAAAGGAAATAGGAGAGGAAGAAGTGGAAAGGGATAAAACTCTAGGTACCCACCAACAATAGATGCAATGATGGGAAGGAACTCTTGTAGTAGTAGACAAACGCAATGCATTGTCCTCCAATTTCGAAAGTAGGGCCTTCCCCTTCAATAGGTAAATAATGAAAGTCACCACCTAGAACAACAAAGGGATGGGGGTGAAGAAAAAAGAGGAAGCCCTATGGGATCTAATCCGAATGGAGAAACATGAAATTACGTTGAGCTAGGACACAAAAAAGGAGGAAAGTAATTTCTTCTTGATGGCAAAAAAGAATTGGACAAGAAGTGATGGAATGGTTGCAAGCTCGAGGAGAGATTTAGGAGGAATCAATACACTATGGGATGCAATGAAATTTAGGCTAGTGCGGGCAATAGAAACAAGTCATTGGAGCTTGGTCTCACTAGTCCATGAGCAGAGAAAACGTCATATTTCGGTCTTCAATGTGTATATGCCAGTGCCATTTCAGGAGAAGAAGGAATGTTAAGATACTCTCCTTAATTGGAAGGATCATGACAGATACCCTAATATCATCCTAGCAGGGGATTTTAATCTTACCTTGGCAGTGAATGAGAAACGGGGAGGTTCAAGGGTGAGGGATCCCTTCAGAGAGTTGATGGAGAACATAATTCAGCATTAGAATTTAGTAGACATAAAACCCAAAAAGAGAAATACATGTGGAAAATAGGTAGTTGCGACCCGGACATATAGTGCTAGGTTGGATAGATTTCTAGTTCAATCCTCCATCCTTCTAGCTGGAGTCTCCCTGTGTTCAGCTATCATTCCCTTTAGTGTTTCGAATCACAAGATGATTGTTGGAATATTCTAACCATATCATCTTGGTTTTGCATGCATGTATGCATTCCATGCAGCACTCCATGCATCCATACATGGTAGTTGAGTCTCCTAGCACCTAGTCCTTAATTTATGCCCACTAGAGCTTAAATTTGGTCATCATTAGCCCTCTTATCCACTCAAAGCGCCTTGGTTACATCACTGAATTCCAAAGGCAGCCTCATGCATGATTTTAGGATTCAGTACAGTCGGTTCCATGATTTAGGGAGCCTTGTCCCCTTGATTACTCAGTTAACTGATTGTTACACCTAGTTTCATTGTTAATGAGTGTAGGAGCACCTATTCTGACCACTACAAGTTAGTATTGCACCTCCTTGGAGCACCTAATTCAGATCTTTTTTGTGCAGGTATTCTACAACAGCTTCCATGAATCTGAAAGTAGTTCCTCCTCTCTCTCCATTCAACTATGATGAGTGGAAACCAAATATGATAGCATATCTGAAGAGACATGGTATGTTTTAGATGTGAATTGGTGTTATGAGAGGTTGTGCTTCCTATGAAGAAAAGAATGATTGGATAAATGACTGTGATAGATCGTATGGAGCAATGTGTCTTGCTATGTCTCCTAGTATGCGCTACCTCATGGAAACTGTTGAATATCCAAGTGATCTTTGGACCCAATTGGACAAAGCATTTGCAAAGCAGAATGAAGAGATTAGTGCAAATAATTTGGAGAACGAGCCCAGTGATACCTCCTCAAGTGTTCTCTCTAATTATTTCTTCGCCTCAAGTATCTCTCATGATGAAGTTGTTCAAGATGAATAAGAAGCTGCAGATTCAACACAGAAATTTCTTGTTGAAGACATTCCTTCCTTTGTTGCTCTAGAAGTTGAAGACAGTTTAGAATTGTCCCCTTCCCATGTAGTTGATGCAGATGAAAGTGATACAACTAATGAATATGAACATTTTGGAGAGATTATTCATTCCTCACTCATGTTCTCAATGTCTTATATTTCGAATTCTGAGCAAGATATGTTAGTCTACTCTAGAGGTTGAAGAAAGTTTCAAATTTTCTACTTCCCGTGATCTTACTGATGTGCAATATTGTGATCTACTGGATGTTTTGGAGGCTATATCAATATTTGGAGTTGTTTCATATGCTCTCATTGGTTCCATGCCTCCTTCATATTCCATAATGATCAAATGCACACTTCCTCAAGATGCAAATGAATTTGGAGACATTATGCATTCGCTTGGACACTTTCTCCTCTCACTTGGAGCTGATTTGAAGTTTAAGACACCACCATCATGTCATGGTTCATTTGGTTCCAATCTCACCTATGTTAGTTCAAAGGAGACATCAAGGAACCATCTACACATTCCTGGAGTTGATCATACCTCAGCTAGTTTGAATTTCAAGTTCCAGGATGATCTTCATATTTTTGGATTTGTTCTCACCATGTTTGGTTTGAAGAGCAAGTTCATAGAGCCTCCATATTCTCTTGCATCCACTGGAGGAGAATTCAAGCACATGTTTTTGGAGCATGATCCACTTCTTCTCAAGAGGAAGATACCTCCAAACACTGATTCAAGCATCACACCTACTTGAAGTTTGGAGCAGGAAATTTTTGGTGTGTTTCATGTCCATCTTGAGGGGGGGGAGTTTCCAACAGTTTTTTCCCTCTTTCCTCACTTAAATGGACTAATAAATTTGTAAAGGGTGACCTTTGGTCTCAGTTACCAGGGACCTATTTATGATCTTTCCTCTCATAGTCAATCTTAAGGGGGGGGTGTTGGAATATTCTAACCATCTCATCTTGGTTTTGCATGCATGCATTCCATACAACACTCCATGCATCCATGCATTGGTAGTTGAGTCTCCTAGCACCTAGTCCTTAATTTAAACCCCGTAGAGCTTAACTTTAGTCATGATTAACCCTCGTATCCACTCAGAGCACCTTGGTTACATCACTGGAGTCCAAAGGCTCCCTCGTGCATGATTTTAGGAGTCAATATAGTCAGTTCCATGATTTAGGGTGCCTTGTCCCCTTGTTTACTCAATTAACTAACTGTTGCACCTAGTTTCACTGCTACTAAGTGTAGGAGCGCCTATTTTGACCACTAAAAGTCAGTATTCCACCTCCTTGGAGTCTCATCCCCTAATCTCTAGCCCCAATGGCTCAGTTATGAGACAGTACACCCCAATTGACTATTCATTCATCATCGGTGGCCACTATACCTTATCGGGAGACGGTTTCAATGCAAACTAAGCCTTCCACATGTGTGGATTCCAACTGCCTCTTTGGGATCACGAAATTCTCCTTTAGAGATGTATTATTTATGTACACATTTTACTTAATAATAGAGGTAATGAAATTTTTTCCAATTATTCTTCATTCTCTTGTGTTGTAACACAGTTTCTCCTTCTCTATTTTTCCTACTCAATTCTTTTGATCTCTGTTAGACTTCATGTGAATTGTATCTTTGTCTATAGATCTCTGTGAGAATTTCACAAAATCTCACACTGATATCCTTGGAGATCTCCTAAGAAGTCAACCTCGACCAGATCTTGTTTCAATTTAATTCTCTCTAGGGGAAAAGGAATTTTTTTCCCAGTAGTCATGGAAGCATGGAATAAATAGGTGAGGAGATCTCCTTTCTATGTTTGGGAATATAAACTTTGAAATAAAAAACAGATGCTCAAAGAATGGGCCATAAATTCAGTGAAACCACCAAATCAATATCAGAAGGATCTTCAAGCGGAGTTGGAAGAATTCCATATGAAGATGGATCACTAGTACAAAATGAGATAAGTGACTAGGTGACTAAAAAGGTTAGTCACCACAGTTTTTTCAAGGGAAATACAACCAAAATTGAGTAATTTTAAGTGAGCCAACTAAAAATGACTGAGATAAATGACTAATGTAGTCCATGGATGAAATATACAACTAGATAATTAGTGACTAAACTAAAAATGACTATTGTAAATGGATAATTTAGCCACAGGAATACAAATATGACTAGCCAACAACTACATTAAGAATATGAATTAGTCGTTATGTTAGTCATTTTAGTTGTGTCACTCTAGTAATGGAAAATTAACATTTTGACAATGAATTTGTACAATTTACTAAATTTTAACACTGCAGATGGATACAGAGACCCATGTATCCATCCGCAGTGTTAAAATTTAGTAAATTGTAACATTGTAGATGGATTCAGAGACACGAGTGATTTTAATTGTGTGACTCAACAATGGAAATTTGCAATTTTGACAATGAATTGTTACAATTTACTAAATTGTAGACTCCCTCGTGTGTCGCAGCTCGACAATGGGGGTCTAAATATATATAGATCAATTTAGTGGTACTAATCATGACGAAATCCTAGTGAGACACAAAATTAATGATGTGTCTAGTGTCTAGTCTCCTTTCATGCAATAGTGACTCTTGCATGTTTCTAGCCATCATTCCATCATCTCGACCTTATAAAGCAACCTTGAGTACTCCTACCATTCTTGATTTTTTTCATTGTTAGAACTTGTTTAATTCCTTCATATACAAACTTTAGTTGATGTTACACTTGAATATACAATAAGTGACCTATTACCTTAAAAATACTTGCATGTCTAATGTACTAACCACATGGCCCAAGAAACTATCAAAGGTATGGCTCTATATTATTTGAGAGATTTTTCATCAAACTGTGCTCTATATTGTGAAATGTTTCCATCATTTTTATAATATAAATTCCTTCCTAAACTATATATCTTCGATAGTTCCAAATGCATCATGTATATATTTTTTTCAACGTGGTTCACAACCCCGGAAAGGAGTTGCTATGTCCATTGGAAGAATTCACAGGGGGCCCACTTGAAGGGGCCTCACCCCGCTAGCTCTGATTACAGAGCCTAACCCGATGGGGACATCAAGTGAGGCCCTTATATATCTATGCATAGCCACACAGGGATTTGACCCCGAGACCTTCTACTTACAACTCACAACTCTCAACCACTTGAGCTGATAAAAAATGCATCATATATATATATATGGCATTCTTTTCCTTTTTTATACCTTATGGTATGTTTATGGGTTTGTTTTGTATCCATTGTCTTTTCCCTTTTCTATTAATTGTTTTTGTTGGGATCCTTATTAGGAGTGTTTATGAGGATCCCATTTTTTCTTGGGATTAATTTACATGTAATAAAAAGGTAATTATAAAAATATATAACCATATATATTTCAAAATAACCTCTTGAACATCAAATTCCATCAATAATTTACTTACCTAACTGGAAATTCAACCCCAAACTGATCATTACCTTCCAACGATATCCTCCCCAAACTAAAATTGAGCCCCTACCTCCACTGAGTAGCTATAAATATAAATTATTTTTGAATGTCTTCCTTTAGTCGTATTTCAAGTATTTGATTTTGTATGTACTAAATTCCAACAACCCAAAAAAATTGCTACAATAGTTAACCACTAATTTTTTTTTAAAATGGCGGTTCACTGTTTGTTAGAGGGCTCGTCCACCAAGAGAATGCCAACACCTGCTATTCTAGGTAGAGAATCAAGGTATAGCCATAAATACAATCATTACAATAGGATCTCAACAAGATCAACATGTCACTTACAAGAATTGAACCTAGGTAGGGAGGGAAACAATCATTCCTCCCAACCACCCAATACCTTTATCATCTTATGAATTTTTTTAAGTTTAATTATTAGACCTTCATTCAAATTTGATATCCAATCCAATAAAAAATACTTTAAAAAGTACATAATTAAAAACATTAAAATCATTTACAATATATATATATATATATATATCCCCTAGGGGTAGATCAGTTGGTTGGATCTTTCAGGACCAAGACGGCACAAGGTCGAGATTGGGGGTTCAATTCTTTGGGTTATTTGAGGTTAGGCATTGAAATAATCCCGTCAAGGGTGAGGCCCCTTCGGGTGGGCCCCCTTGGCTTGGATCTGTGGATGTAGTGAGCTCTAGGGCCATGAACCACATTTGAAAATATATATATATAGGAAAATCAATTTTAAGAAAATGAGCTTCACACCTGCCAAATTTTAACCATGGATCAAATTTTTTCCAATTACGCAAATATGTTCATTCTCATAAATTCCTTATACATATTGGGTTACAAAAATGGAGAGGATTTGTAGACATGTGGGAGGGTTTTATAGGGGTTTAAGGATGGCTTCATCTCTTAAGTAGATCAGTTCCATACACAATTCCATATAATTTCCACAAGTTTTCATTTTGAACAAAACCTGGCAAAAAATGGTGCATTTGCGACAGGTTTGGAGCTACCATAAGCTTCTTGATTTTTAGTCCTGAATACCCCACATGTATTGTCATAGGTCTTTGAACCCTTAACCCCTCGGCTATTTCAAAGCATAAGCAACAAAGCAGGGGAATTTGTGTGAAAGTGTAGAATGGGAAAGCATCTTTCAATTCTCCACTAGCAGTCTCAAGAAGTGCTAGATTCAACCAGTAAACATGAATGGACAACAAGAAAAGGGGAAGCTAGCAAAGGGGGGAATGTAAAGCTAGGGAATTCAGGAGAGGCAAGCCTCGATTGTGGAAAAACCCTAGAAAGGAATATCCCATGCCAACAAAACTACAACAGAAATGGAAGCCAGGCAAGTTATGGTGAGGTACCACAAAATATTGTCAACTACAATCAAGAGAGAGGTAGAACAAAATGGTAAATTAGTTAGGGAGAAAATATATTCTCATTAGAAAATTTAGGTTAGTATTTTCCCAAAATTATCCCCTTTGTTCTCAATATATGGTTGTTCTTGGATCTTTTTCAACATAAATTACATCAAGCATATATTGTACTGTCATGATCTAGTTCTCTATTGTCATGATCTAGTTCTCTAGAACTTTGGTTGGGTCATTAGTCATTTGAAAACTCAAATTATCAAATATGAAATTGAAATAAAGTTGGCATGGCTTGTGATATGGATTATCAGTTGGCAAAGGATTCATTTTGCCTTAGACTTGTAGATCATGCCATCTTTCTTGAAACAAATGAAATTTTTTGTATGATTAAGAAATGGAGGTCCCTCCTCCTTTGATACATTTAACACCTAAGGTATTTAGTAGCATGAATGATATTACTTTACTCTTATGCAAAACTCAATACAAAGCTTACACTTATCGACTCTTGACTCTTAGACAAAAGCAACGGGAATGCTTTCTTATGTGCTTGCTTATTTCTTGACCGGTATAAATCCTTACTGAGAACAAAAGTCTTGCTAGGGATTTATTTGCACCCCTATAAAAGGAGGGGAGACTATGACTGCATTTTTTATAGAATGACATAGTTCCCTTCACAATAATTCGTATGAAGCCTTCATAGAGGAGAACACACTAGAACAAGCCCTTCACACTGGCTTCGTTCCCTTATCGATACTATTATATTCCTTATCCCTTACTGACACTCTCTTATTCCTCACGTAAATATAAGCTCATATTTGACTGTCAATGTGCACATTCTCATATGATAGTCAAAATTCAATATTTGGTCCTTGGCGCATTCATTCCTTGGCCTAATTGACTTGAGGGGAATCCACAAACAGATTGACTATTGCTCAAGGGAATAAATTATAAAAAAATCCAGTTTTATTATTACAAAGTAGTTGTAATGTAGCTAATCAATTGCAAAGATAGAGCCCCGATCTAGAGATCAATCTAGAGGTCAGCACACAATGGGTCTACAACTTATTCATTCCTTTTTGAGATTCAATTTTGATTCAAACTAAAACTAGTTATTAGCTATTGAATTCCACTATACCAAATGGTTAATTACTAGGGTGGCTTGTTGTAATTAGTCATATGAGCCAAAGGAATCATCAATATAGAATTCATAACTCTTCAATAGTCCTCGGTGCCCACCTTACATAGGATGCTTCCAAGAATTAGTTATTGATGATTGAAATACATGTAATGGTCATTGTAGCTTGTAATTATTGTGTACAACCTTGGGTTATGATTATTGATGGGCTTGGTCAATGTCAACAAATCCGTTTTCATTGACATCGACAAATAGTGAGTGGCACTGTTGATAGTGGATGACACCCTTGTCAACGGATGGATTTTAAACATTGCCCTTGTTGATAGAAGGTACATCTATGGGTGGCTTTTTGATGACAATTTTGTTGACAAATTGGTTGTTGATGGGTCCCTTGATGATGTTGGATTTGTTGATCGTTCCACTTGTTGATTACCCTAGATTTAACCTTACTTGAAACCTTGAAGGTCCAAACTCTTCACTTGCTTTGAGACTTGTCCATTTTCCAACAAAGGTTCAACAACTTGTTGACAAAACAAACCTCCACACTAAGATGCCAATGGTCCCCATCTACTTTTTCCAATTGCAATTCTAGAAAAATTTGTTGCACTTGTTGTTAATGCCTAAATTTCGCACACATGCGACATTTCAGCAATTCTTCTAGTAAGGCGTCATCAACATAGAGAATGAATCTCACCACAGGCATCCTCAATAGATCCAAAATACAACATGAGTCCAAAAGTGCCAAAAACCAATCAAAAGAAGGGGTCATACGACTAATACATAGTTAACCTGCGCTATAGCGCAGGTTACCAGAACAATGCCCGCGCAACAACCGCATGGTTGTTCCTTCGATAGTCACGCTACTGTAAAAATGGTGGGACCACCAACTTCCTATGCCGCATTGAAGGCTCCATCACCTCCATGAACCCAAATTCGACCCCTCACACACTTGGTGGCATTAAATACCCCCCTTGGTGTACTTGGGAACTAGTTCATGGAGGATATGAGTTCACATTTGGATCTAGTTGTTTGTTGGCCACTTATTGGCTTATAAAAGGAGGCCATTGACATGCATTTGGTAGAGAGAAATCATGAGCAAGTTTATGCTATTGGATTTGTGTTGGAGATTCCTCATAGCCCACCTCTTCCTATCATTGTGAGCATTCCTAAGATCCCTTGCCACCTTCCTTCAAGGGCCAAGAGTTTCTCTCCATTTTTCTACCTTCTACTTATCATTTAGTTTGGACAAAAAAGGCCTCCCTAAGGGAGATTGTTGGATTCCCTTGAATCCCACACCTCATAGGTGTTGTACAGCTTGACCATTGGGAAATACAAAAGTGGTTTGACGTATCTTGGATTGTTATTGGAGTTTGCATTCTCCCCCCCATCTTTTTTATTTCGTTTTTTATCCATATTTCTTTGTTTTATGTGAATTTCACTAACAATCTCTTGCAAGATCACTTGGAGGAAAACCAACAAACCACCATAAGGGCTCCAAGGACTTAGGCCTTGTTGCAACCTACAAGGCCTATTCCCTTACCAAGTGGAAGAGTGCACATTATGCAATTTTTTCCACAACATTTCTAATGGCGACTCCACTATGTTTTCGTTCATTTCTTATTTAACTAAGTTGTTTTATGCTAAGTAATTAATTCTGGGTATTTGTTATTTGCAGGAGATCAGGTATTCCACCCCTTGCTCTAGAATTAGGCCTCAAGTTGGCCCCAATTAATTTCCACACAGTAGCAAGGATCCCATCCTCTTGGTCGCGGTACCATAGAGGAAACGCCTTTGACAGACGCGCGATCAATGCAGGTAATCAGTTCACGACCCGCGTGATCTCCCGTATGGTTGACCCACATAGCCAGTCAGTGTAATACCCACCCTACCAGCACACTTGATTTGTATTTATCCATGCTACGCACGCGGAAGAGTCTTGTTTGGCCATGCTACCGCTTTTTATTTGCTTTTTATATGCATAGTACAATCTGGAAGTCCAATTGCTTCTCACTAATGAACTCAAATTAAGGCTAATTCACACAAATACTGAATTTTTTAGTAATTAGTCCACCTATACCAATATTAGGAATTAAATAGTTCATCTCTCTTGAAACTTACCTAGGTAAGAAACCTTGCGGCTTTCAACAGGCCTCATTGTTGTCACTGCTATTCAAGACCATCCTTGTTTATGCACAAATGACATGTTTTTAGGATTAATGATAGTGTAGAAATCACTTTTTGCACACAAGTAAGGACCTAAAGACTCTTGTCTCCCAAAGTATGCTCTTCACCTTGCACTTCATGTGAGCTTGGTGAATTAGAAAATGGTGAGAAGCGTGAAATACCTCCATTGCACACTTGTCTACTAGTTAGCATTTTTTGATTTGCAAAGCACCATGAGCATCTTTTAGCGTTAAAAGCACATTTGCATACTCTTCTGGTTAATTTGTCGATAATGTGATAATATGTAAGGGATCTAGCAACTATAACAAACTCACAATCAAACTCTCAAGTATGTTGAAAAGAAGAAGAGGAGACACTCAATAATCACTCATAAACACAGAATAATGAACAATAACATTATCATACAATGAATAATGAATGTGAAGAATGTGATACAATAATCTATGATGGGGTCATATAGGATTTGAATTAGCCAAGTAGGGCATTCGAATCTGAGCTCAAAGTATAGCTTGGATAGCTATGGAGATATCATCCAGTCAGTAGTATCATTCATAAATGGTAAGAGCCAGTCAAGTGTGTCCAACTGAGTCTAACATAACCATCTAGGCATAAATCAGGGAATGGAGACTCAAAGGGGGGTGCATGAGGCTGTCTAGCTTGGATAACAATGGAGACATCATCCAGTCAATAGTATTAGTCATAAATGGTAATAATTAGTCAAGTGTGTCTAACTGAGTCTAACATAACCATCTAGGCATAAATCAAGGAATGGAGACTCCAAGGGGGGCACATGAGGCTATCAAATAGTCAAGTGGAACTCCGACACTAGCTAACTAGAAGCTACAAGCAGTCAGCATGAGCAATCAGTGGAAGAACTACTCAATCAATGCACTAACTGAATGATAACTCCCGGTAGGTGAGATAAGGTGCCCTAACTGAGTGATAACTGGTGGTAGGTGAGAAAAGGCACCCAAACTGGTTGTGGTAGGTGGGAAAGGTGCACTTGCCATGCAGAGAATTCAAGGAGGGCGCATTAGGTAGGTAGGAGGCCAAATGGGGGCTGAAGACAGGCTCTGGAGAGCTAGAAGCAAGCTCTAGGTTTTGGGGAGGCAACCATGATGATGACTGGATGCATGCAGCATGCATATTTGCATGCAGCCATGCAAAATATAAAAATGATGGTGTGAATATTCCAACACCCCACCGCAAGCTATACTATGAGGTAATAACTGAAATCTAAAAAATAGGGCCCTCGTGACTAAGACCAAAGGTCACCCCGTACAATCAATCTAAATAAACTAAGTGAGGAAAGAGGGAAAAACCCAGTGGGAAAAAGCCCTCCCTCAAAATAGATTGAAGGATGCTAATGTAGCATATCATCTCTCACCCCTGAAGGAGGTAAGTGTCCTTCCTTTCCGAAGAAGGATCCATCGATCTGAAATGGATCAGCAATGTGAGAAGGATAGAACCTTCCATTCTGAAAATCTTATTTGGTTCTTCTATGATCATGTGGATCACCAACCAAATCACCGGCAGATCGGAGTGTAGTGACTGCCCATTGAGGAAGAGGAGGAATATCAGGTGAGAGATTTTCAGGTTCTTGTGGATATGGATCTCCCATTCGCTCATCTTCATCATCAGTTGCTAGACCTTCAGGTTCTTGTGGATTTGGATCTGGCATTCCATCATCATCATCTCCATCTTCAGATTTTGAATCTGAAATATCATGTGAAGATGCATCTACAGCTAGCTCATCATCACATCCAAAATCTGAATCTGGAATCTCATCTGAAGAAGCATGTGAAGCTGATGTCTCATACTCCGAATCTGAAAACTCATGTGAAGAAGCAAGTGAAACTGGCTCATCATCACTTCCAAACTCTGAATCTGATGAAGTGGGAACAAAATCAGAAATGTGAACATCATGAAACTGCTTCTGAAGGTGTATGTAGATATCTGATATCTTCCTTGAGCCATCATAGGTGAGATCATTACCAAAAGAACTAGAATCTAATGATGATGGATCTTCAACAATATCACTAGTGGATGTAGTAGTGATGGCCCATTTGGCCATAGGAGTTGAACCAATAGGTGCAAGATCTTCTGGTTCTTGTGGATCTGGATCTAGCATTCACACTTCTTCAAGAGTCCTCTTTTTCTCAATCTTCTTCGATCGATCCTTGCCTTTCAAGCAACCTTTGCAAGTGCCATGAGCAATCTTGTCTCTTAGAAGACCATCAACCACATTTTGAGCTAGCTTGTAGTTGAGATGAGATAGTCTACTCTCTTCATGTGCATGAGAGCGAAGAGCAGACTCCTTTGAGAGAGGTAAGAAGTGTGAAAACTCATAGAGTTTTGTCTCATGATTTGCAACTCCTTTTGCAATGATTTCCCCTGAAACCATGTCTTGTACCTCAACTTCATTTGGAGAAAATATCACTCTTTTGGGCTCTCCAATATGAGTCATTTGATACACTGAAAGAACATTAGCTGCAAGAGAAGGAACATAAAGCACATCAGAAAAATAACCATGGTCAAGATAGATTCTTCCAATCCCCTAAGAGGAGACTTCTGAATCATTGCCCAATCTGATGCAAGGGCCAACTGAGCTTTTGAAACTGGAGAAGAGATATTTGGAGGAAAACATGTGTCTTGATGCTCCTGAATCTATGATGAAGGAATAATCCGTTGATGCTCTTTCCATGAGGGCATGACATCTTTCTTTATCTTCAAATCTAGAAGGTTCAATATCAGGATCTTTCTTCCTTGTACATGCAGGTACAGGAAGATTGTTCTTCTCAAGTAACTGAGCCATCAAATCTATAATCTTCTTCATGCAAGTACTCTCAGGATGGAAACCTCTATGACAATTTGTGCATTTGGATCTTTCCTTCTGAGAATGCTTGGTCTTCCTTGATTTCGAAGCCCTATCTGAATGATATGGACTATCTTTAGGCTTTATATCATTTGATCTCTTATCGAAAATATTTTGCTTGTCTTTACCATTCGCCCTTTTGGCCTTAGCAGCTGTAAGGGTTGAATCCAACTTGGGGTTGATCATTCCCATGGAGATTAACTTCTCTTCCTCTTGAGTAAGAGATTGGATGAAGTCATCAAGTGAGGGAAACTTCCATTTTGGAGTGAACATCTTAGCTGACTGGAAAGTAGAGACAAAAACAGAGTAGTTTGGCCCCAACTTTGAGAGAATGGCAAGAATAAGCTGCTTGTCTTCTTTCACTATCTCATATATTTTCAACTGTGATATCAAGCTTTTGAACTTGGTGAGGAAGGCATTGATAGATTCGAAGCTGTCAGGACTCAAACATATGAGTTCATTCTCCAATTTGTGTCCTTTCATATCATCTTTCTATCCAAAAAGGGATTCTAGCTTGTCCCAAACCTCTTTAGGAGATGTAAGATCGATGACATGGAAGTGAAGATCTTCAGAAATTGAGAGAAGGAGGAGGCCAAATGCTTCATCAAGCCTATCCAAGTACTTGGACTTTTCAACTACATTGAGAGGTTCTACCATCGTTCCGTTGAGTATTCGGGTGAAGCCCTTGGTTCTCATGAAGAGAGCCATCTTGGCTTTCCACTCAACATAGTTGGAAGATGTGAGCTTTAGATCCATCTAAACAGAGAAGGTCAAATAGTTGAAGAAGAATTCGAACGGGTGAATAAACCTGCAAAACAAGAGAAGTTTTTGCTGATGGAGAATGCTACACTTCGACTGAACACTACCTTTTGAACACTGAGCACATAGACTAAGTCCTTCACACTTGGCTAGACCTCACTGGATTTCTCCAATGAATTCAAGTAATAGCACCAGGATTTGTTGTGGAAACTCAGAGGCTTCTGGTGGTCAAGTGAAAGATAGTTGCTCAAAGAAATGCTGCAATGGTTGCAATTCGAATAGCTGCTTCTTGCTCTGATACCATGTGATAATCTGCAAGGGCTCTAGCAACTGTAACAAACTCACAATCAAACTCTCAAGTATGTTTCAAAGAAGAAGAGAAGGAGACACTGAATAATCACTCATAAACACAAAATAATGAACAATAACAGTATCATACAATGAATAATGAATGTGAAGAATGTGATACAATAATCTATGATGAGGCATCATATAGGATTTGAATTAGACAAGTAGGGCATTAGAATCTGAGCTCAAAGTCTAGCTTGGATATCTATGGAGACATCATCCAGCCAGTAGTATCAGTCATAAATGGAAAGAGCCAGTCAAGTGTGTCCAACTAAGTCTAACAAAACCATCTAGGAATAAATCAGGGAATGGAGACTCAAAGGGTGGCGCATGAGGCTGTTTAGCTCAAATCCTAGCTTGGATAACAATGGAGACATCATCCAGTCAATAGTATCAGTCATAAATGGTAATAGTCAGTCAAGTGTGTCTAACTGGGTCTAACAAAACCATCTAGGCATAATCAGGGAATGGAGACTCCAAGGGGGGCGCATGAGACTGTCAAATAGTCAAGTGGAACTCCAGAACTAGCTTACTAGAAGCTACAAGCAGTCAGCGTGAGCAATCAGTGGAAGAACTACTCAATCAATGCACTAACTGAATGATAACTCTCGATAGGTGAGATAAGGCGCCCTAACTAAGTGATAACTGGTGGTAGGTGAGCAAAGGCGCCCAAACTGGCTATGGTAGGTGGGAAAGGAGCACTTGCCATGCAGAGAAGTCAAGGAGGGTGCATTAGGTAGGTAGGAGGCCAAATGGGGGCTAAAGACAGGCTCTGGAGAGCCAGAAGCAAGCTCTAGGTGTTGGGGAGACAACCATGATTATGACTGGATGCATGCAGTGGCATGCAATTGCATGCAGCATCTAGATTTGCATGCAAGCATGCAAAATATAAAAATGATGGTGTGAATATTCCAATAGATAATCGATTTGCTTTCATCACATGTGTTTGCACCATTATCACACACTAAGATACCTAAAGACTCTTCCAATCCAAGTATCCTCTTCACCTTGCACTTCATGTGATCTTGGTGAATCAGAATGGTGGGAATTGTGAAATAGCTCTCTTACACTCCCTAAGTGAAGATCAACCACCTTAAAATCAACTTTGTAATTTTCCAAAACAACTAAAATCCTCCACAGGAGGTCATAAAACAATATTTTATTTAGGTAGGATTGATTGGGCTAAGCATCCATTAATTCCCACCAATCTAGTTTCATTGGCAATATTTTGAAACATATCATTGTTGTCTTATAGGGTGCTTCTAAAATTCCGCTATAAGCAAGTGTTTAAAGAAAACCCAGATCAGAAGTGCACTATCCAAGGAGGTGAAAGCCAAGGTATAGCTGCCATGCTCTCCCCTACAAGCCACTCAGCTTGTTGTAGGGAGACGACACTATACCGTGCAGGCCGAACCACTGATCCACACTTGATGCAAGGTATCTTAGTAGCCAAACTTAGGAAATCACCAAGGAGCAATTATCAGTTCAATTGACTCCTGAAGTTATCTATTGCCATTGGGAGGTGTTTCCAAGTCATCTTGATTGAAACATTGTCCCCATTGTCGGTATAACTAGCTCTTTGTTACCTCCACTAGTCAATTGGTGTGTGGACCCCATTTTCACCATCACTTGTACTTTTGGGAGGCCCAGTTACATTTGAGAGGAAGGACATTAGGTATTTTTAGGGAATTTACATTTATTTTCTTTTTAAATACAAGTTCACTAACTCATAATTAAAAAGAACCTACATGTGGGAACTCATGCACTAAAACCGACTTTGCACATATCACTCACTTGTTGCAGCATATTGCATCTGTTTTGGTTGGCATATTTTTGCATTTGTTCAATTGTGTTTAAATTCCACCATCACTCTCATTTGAAACAAAGCCTTCACCATTGAGGACCAAAACAACCCCCTAAGGCAGTCTTGGAGACTGCAAGGCCTTTCCCCTCTCTCGAGGGGTCTTTTTACACCTTCCCCATATGGTTCACGTGGAAGGTACATTAATCGGGGCCTTTCCCGGGCCACTTTGATAAGATCGTCTAGGTAAGGCCGAGCTTTTCTAAGCACATTTTCTCCCCATGGATAAAGTATTGATCTCCCTTCCTCCTCCACTGCCGGAAGAGGCATTCCTTTGGCTTCTCCTCCACGAGATCCTCTGGACCCCTTTGATCCCTCCTCTCATATAGGAGGTAACTCATTGTTTTCCACACCGCCAGGGTCACCCCCTCATGGAAATCACACCCAACACACAATGGCAGGACCAAATCCCCCTACCTTACCTTTCATGGATAGTTTAAATCTACCTGATTTGTCCAAACTAATCAATGATATGATAACTCATGATCCAACATGGTCGACTATGCCAGATAAGTTGCCCTCTGACATTCCAAAGTTTGAGGGAAAACAAGAGGACGATCCCGCCAACCATATCATGTCTTTCCACTTATGGTGTTTGTCTAACATCGTAGTGGACGATCCTATTAGGCTTCTCCTCTTTCAGCGTACTCTCACCATCACGGCAGCCAAATGGTATGCAAACCTAGCAAGAGCAACCCATGCCATATTCGTGACATTGGCCACTGTGTTTCTCACTTACTTCCAACTTACAATTTGACATGACCTTGGCCTTGAAATTCTCACAGAGTTTTGGAAAAACACATCCACCCACATCGCAGACCACATCCATGAGTGTCATAGGCATCGCACATTGTGCAAGATCGATACACAACCACCCTTTTTGTTGGATTGGTTTATCAAATCTCTCTAACCCGCCATAGCTAAATATGTCACCACCTCCATGACGCAAAGTGAGTAAGAAGCTATTATGAAATCCCATCATTTCGATCTCATATATGCACAATCCAACTACCTTTACACTATCTTTCATGATGCCCCTCGGCATCGGTAGTCGGATCTTGCACCTTCGGGCTCGTCACATTCGATGGATGGGCTTATTGGGTCCATTTCCCATTTAGGAAAGGTGCCTTCTACCACTTCAATGCCATGTAACATGGCTCCACACTACCCATCCATGCCATCTGCGTTGGTACCCCCTTACACCGGTACCAACCCCACTAGTTGGTGAGTTATAATATGGACCATATAGTCCTACTTACCCAAACATTATCCAAGCGCCAACGGTTCCTACACCACCAATGGTGCAAGTTGTTCCTACATCCACACCTTACAGAGCGCAAACCGCATTTATCCCACCCCTGGGATATAACCCTTATTATCCTTAACCATGCCTTACTAGTCAACAACCTGCCCCCCATATGGGGGTAAACTTGGTCCAACCTTCTTACGTTCAACAGGCTCAACAATTCGAGCAATTGAACACCGCCAACCCCTAGAATCTGCAGATTCAGGGGAATAAGAAAGGGAAGAACAAGCAGAATCAACATCCAGGGCAAGGGGGAAACCATGAAAGTCACCCACAACTACAGTATTGTGGATGATTTGGCTCAATCACCTACCTCCATGTCCACGTTAGAAGTGTTACAATATTTCCCAACTCACCAAAAGGCATTACTCAATGCACTCAGCACCATCGATCCTTTCGACTCATGCCTTATGACCTTTGATCTCGACAAAGGTGACTCGCGACAACCATCGTCAGTCGTATTTCAAGTCCCAGTTACTGTAAAGAACATTATGATTCATCGGTGCATCATTGATGAAGGCGCGTCCACTTCCGTAATGTTCTCCAAAGTCTGGAAATGACTAGGGTCACTTGAGTTGGTACACTCCTCCATCGCTTTCCACGCATATGATGGGAGACCATCCCAACCAAGAGGACTGTACCAAAATGTCCCCATAGAGCTGGGGGGCAATATGGCTATGATCGACATCGAAGTAGTCGATGCAAAACTCGACTACAACATCCTCTTTGGGTGTAGTTATATGTACACCA
Source organism: Larix kaempferi (assembly GCA_027924585.1). Classification (NCBI taxonomy): domain Eukaryota; kingdom Viridiplantae; phylum Streptophyta; class Pinopsida; order Pinales; family Pinaceae; genus Larix; species Larix kaempferi. The sequence goes on from BSBM01000435.1 coordinate 16,934,707, forward strand.
TGAAGGCAGTTTCCTCCCCGGTATTCTGTATCATGATGTTTCCCTTAAATAGGAAGGTCGTCACCCTCGACCATCTTAATTACTATGACCCCAATACTACAAGCAATCCCGATAATGTCCTACCGACTGTACTGGATGATACTCAACCATATGTTTGCATTGCCCTTGGTATGTACAAGGACTCCATTTTATTAGGATTATATTTGGGACCACCACTGAAGATCCCCACATCGACCGGTGGCCTAATGTGCAAAATTTTCACTGCTGAAAATGGAGCCGCCTCCACCTCAACACCACCGCTGATTCATGGCATTGAACAAACATTGAGTCCATTAGTCCCACCAATTTTCTAAATCCTGTTCTTGTATCCTCCCATAGGGGTACAAGGGACGTTGTTTATGGATCGGTTAACTCTACATGTGCTCACTCGGGGTATCCCAGTATGGTATCTTACACCACCCTACCCAGAAATGGATTCCAAACCAGTCGCTCACTATGATTTTGTCCTTGTTTAGGATACTATGTCTGTAATCCCTGTAACCCCATAAGTTATGACATACCAACCTATGACATCCATGACTAAACTGTAACTAGTCGTCATAAAGACGAATAATGGGGGCACCAAGCAACTGAAGTTGAAAGGTCCCCTATTACCCAACCCGACATCCAAAGCATCGGAAACCGCTAAGCCTAAAGCAGAGGGCATCAACCAACAAGAGTTAAAAGCCTAGTTATGATCAATACTCCCACTCAAATAGTGATGCCACCATGTTCTCTTTACGGGAAACAAGGCCACGCAAGCAACTTATGTCCTACCATGTCGGAGCTACGAAATATGCTTAACACCCCTCTTAGCATAACACATGCTCCACCGATGATAAAAGGGGGCACATCTCTATCGTCCACATTTAAGTCCAAGACACTGCGTACGAATCACGCATGTGCCATATGTTCTTAGTATGGACATTATACGCACCATTATCCCGACCTCCCTCGATATTGGAAGGTGTTGGAAACCATTCGCTTCACCCAATCCTTATAAGATACCTCACCACCTTCATCTCCAGAGGAGGCTCCTATCAATATGGTCACTATAGTGATCCCAACCAGTTCCTCTCCACGGTGGGCTGATTCCATACACAACCAATAGTTGTCACAACGTCCACAAATCCTGGCCATTGTCTTAAACCACACTAATGCCACCGGACCGTGTCGCTCATGGAACTTAATGTCTCGCCATTCATTCCAATGTCCTCTTATCGGAGCATTTTTCACTTTGCGTGCAACCCAAATTTGGTTAGCCGATAACCTCACCCCCTACGGGACCACTCTTCCCACAGTAAATCAAGGAGGATACCAAATCAATAGAGCACAATGTTAACAATAGCACCTCGCATCCGTTAGATACCTCGTGATATCTTGATCCCCCATCACCGATTTCCCGTGAAATACTGGATCCCTTAATCTTTCCTCAAGAAGAGATTCTAGAACCCACCCCAAGTACCTATGCATATCTCGACATCTTGCACCTCAATTCAATCCCTCTTCCGACCAAGAATGAAGGCCCATGTTCCTCAGACGAAGACATGCTAGGATAGTATGTCTTCACAACAGAAGAAGATATAATCGAAGATATGAACACTATTGAACATCCATGGGACACTTTCCATCATAGGTCCTCAGCGGCTAGTAGGAAGGCTCCGCACACATTACTTGTCGAACAACAATATACAATCGTGTCAAAATATTTTTTACCCCCTAGTCATATTGATTGGTTTAAGAATCCTATTCCTGCCCCAAATGCGTTTGAAGACGACAATATTGCCAATATATCCCCTACCATCCAAGTTGATATATCCATCACACCAGGAGTCATCGAAAACATCACCATTGGGGCTTCCTGCTCGCCACAGGAAATTACTGATTTTAACGCTCTCTTCAAAGAATTTAACGATGTTTTTGCATGGTACTACGAAGAAATGCCAAGTCTTGACCCAGCAATTGTCGAACATCATATTGACACTTGGCCTGATGCCATCCCCGTCCAACAAAAACAACGCCCGGTACACCCTTCTAAGGCCCCAACAATCAAAGCCGAGATTGAGAAACTCTTACAAGCTAGATTTATTATTCCCGTTGCTTACACATCATGGACGTCTAACCCTATCCCGGTTAACAAAAAGCAGGGGACCATTTGTGTCTGCACGGATTTTTGGGATCTCAATTTAGCCTACCCTAAGGACAAATTTCCCACACAAATCATCGACCAAATTGTTGACTCTTGCGCCAGTAGAGAAATGTTATCCCTTACCACTGCATCCACCCCCAAGATCAATATAAAACTCCAGTTACCACACCATGGGGCACATTAAAATACAAATTTATGCCCTTCAGTATAAAGAACGTCGGGGCCACTTTCCAGCGTGCCATGGCATACGTCTTTAATGCTTTTGCTCACATCATCCTCGCCTTCCTAGATGACCTTATTGCCAAGTCCAGAAAATGATGCAACCACCTTCAAGACCTTCGCACGATGTCACAAATACAACATCCGCTTGAACCCCCTTAAGTGTGTGTTTTGTGTCATAGTCAGCGGCCTCTTGGGATTCATCGACTCCAAAGATAGTATCACTATCGATCCTTTAAAGATTCAAGCCATCTTGGAGTTACCACGCCCGCAAACACGACGCCAGTTACATAGTGTCCAAGGAAAATCCAAATTCCTTCATCATTTTGTCCCCGACTACTCCACTCAAGCCCATGGATTTTTATGACTCTTTCAAAAGGATATCCCATTTAAATGGGACGAATATGCCCAAAATGCCTATGATGCCCTTAAACAAGCATTGTCGTCAGCTCCTCTCATCTCCCCTCCAGATTTTGACAAAGATTTCATTCTTTATATATCTGCATCCGCGTCCACTGTGGCCAGCGTATTATTCCAACCCGCCGAGGACCACCATGAGCATCTCATCTATTATGTTATCAAAACCCTCATTGGACCAGCACTCAACTACACTCATGATGAGCAGCTCGCACTCGTAGTCATCTTGTCCGTACAAAATTTCTGCCACTATATTCTACTCCGCAAAACAACCGTGGTCGCTGACTCCAACCCAATGCAATATATATTGAGTCGCAGGCTTATCAATAGTAAATTTGCGCGTTGGATCATCATATTACAAGAGTTCAACCTCGAGTTCATCATCCCTAAAAGCAAGAAATCCATGGCCCTCGCTGAGCTCATCACAGACCTCCCATCGAACACCTCGGTGAATATGTTCAAGATCAATTACCTAATGAAAATCTCTTCCTCATCGATGGAACCGACCCATGATACGGTGATATCCCACTTATCTCTGTACGCAGAATTCCCCCCCCCACTTATCCTGTGATGATCGTCTCAAAATCTGTCACCAGGAACCTAGGTATTTCCTCATCGGGGATGTCTTGTATCGTCGCAGTATCAATACGATTCTACGACAGTGTCTCACACATGAGGAGGCTAAACATGTTCTCAACTACTTCCATAGTGGCGTGTGTAGCAGCCATCTCTCAGGACTCACCATTGCTCAAAAAATATTACAGGACGGGTATTTTTGGCACTCTATCTTCAAAGATTGTGTCTACACTGTCAAACGGTGTGCCAATTGTTAGGTTTTCTCCTACAAAACATGCTCTCCCCTATGTCTCTACACCTAGTTATCACCACTAGCCCCTTTTGTAAGTGGGGCCTTGATTTTGTGGAATGTCTCCCTACATCGGCGCATGGTCACCACTATATCGTCATCGTCGTTGACTGCTTTACCAAATGGGATAAGGCAATGCCCACATTCGATTGTAAAGGCATTACTATCGCATGCTTCTTCTTCAACCACATCATCTCCCATTTTGGCATACCTAGACAACTTGTCTCTAACAACGGAAAACACTTCCACAATGAGACATTTGAAGAACTATCATGGATTTTAGGCTTTAAACATGAATTCTCAACGGCTTACTACCCCTAAGAAAATGGACAAGTGGAGGTTGTCAACAATGTTCTCAAAACTATGCTCCAACGCATAGTGAATAAGAACAAAACTAACTTGCACCATATGTTATTCCTAGCGCTTTGGGATTATCGCACATTGGTCAATACCACTACGGTTTTTACCCATTCCACCTTGTCCATGGTGTAGAAGTTATCCTTCCCATAGAGTTCCAAATCCCCACCCTCCAATCTGTTGTCGAGTTGCTACTAGATACACCTGCCCTAGAACAACACCTTTTTTCCTTAAAACACCTAAAAAAGAGCACCGAGATTCTCTTCAACAAAATGAAGCCATGAAAGTTCATTCTAAAGCACACTATGATTGACAGGTGCGACCTCGCACCTTTAACGAAGGTGACTTCGTCCTCGTCTTTAATGCTAAGAAAGACAACAAACCAGGACCCGGTAAATTTGTCTCTAAATGGACAGGCCCTTATGTCATTAAGCAATGTCTCCATAAAGGGGCATATGTCTTAACTGATTCTAAAGGTCTCGCCCTCGACCACTAGGTCAACGGATTGCACCTCAAACGCTTCTATCCATGATACAATGGTACCCCACAGGTACAAATTGTTTTGGTTATATGGTTTATGCATTGTCAATACCTTGGTCATGTTCTTTACTACAATTGGGTATTTGCACCGTATGTGCGGGATCTTGACCAAGACAAATTTGGAGACTCTTATTTTTCCACTATAAGAACAAGACTCAATCCTACAGCAACATGGGTCCCACACGCTACCACATGTATCATTCTGAAACCTACATATAGGTACTATCTACCCCCCTGTTTATAATGCATTTACCAGTCTTCCCGCTAATAACCATAGGGTCCTCATTTCCAGTATTGATGTGCAGTCAACATCATACTTGGGAATAACATGTTCCTCCATGGGTGTGTGACCATTTCCATCCATATCATCAATTGACACCCATGATGTCAATCCCACACAAGTCCGAGGAATCTGATTCAGCTTGAAAAGATTGCCCCCTAGCATATCATTTTGTAATTGCGCATTTACTCCACCAAGTAGACCTCATCATATTCCTCGACACATGTTACGAGAAATATTTACAAATCCACCTCATTCCTCCATGAGAACTTTACCTTCCGCAATCTTCTTCATATCATCACCACCGTGAAGACACCTATGGGGCCCCCACCTTCTGAAGTAACCAGTTATATTCAGTTATCCCGCAGGCATACACTGCATGGTATTGTTTCATGGGGCACCCGTCTTTGCGTCTGTAATCTAACCTTCATTTCATCTTGGAAAGCATCCCCTGACTCACTCAAAATAGTGGGGACTCCACCCATCATCAAAATAGTCCCCCGACACACCCAAAACTTTGGGGACCCCACCATTATTCTTTATGTACAAACAAGCTCCCTCGTCACCTCACATTGCGGGAACACCATATTATTTTGGCAGCAACCCATGGTTGCCTTTGATCGATGTATTTGAGTCTCCATATTCTCAGCATTTTTTTTGTTTTGTCGGTAACCATTACTCTTCGTTTTGTGTCTCCATCAAAGCCCTTTCATTTGTAGTTTGTCTCCATCTGTTTCAATTTGTACCGTTCCGAAAGGAAAATTGTCGTCCCCACTCCCCATGTTTATATCGATCAAAGGAATTTATGAGCCCTGCGCTTATCAACCAGTCTTGTGTCAGGTCTGTCCTTCCACTTGTCGGTTACAATATGGTCTTGGTTCTCAAGGTAAGACCCTAGTCTTATCATGTGCTTCAGCTCTCGTCGACACCAACACACCACATTCCGAGAGTTGCAATAGTGGCAGTTGTACATTGGGATCCCTTTCAATCATTATAAGGGATCGCCTCAAACTTAGTAGGGAGATCCATTAGTGCTCCCTAACTAAGTGGTTTTCCCTATGCTCTATGTCAACACATAATCACATTAGGGGGAAACATACTTTTGAAGGTAGCAATGTTCACATTTACAAATCATGGTCGCATTCCATCTAGAAGAATGAAGCTCTAAGGCAGCTTCACACACCATATAGGTCCCCCACCCTCGTGGGTTTATCATGATCATCAACAACACCACTTCTTCAACACTCTGTAGCGGTTCCTAGGTCATTTAATCAAACATGGCTTGAATTCGCCTTCATCCATGTCCCAGCAGTATAATCAAGTGACACCCTTTTTGTCCTCTATTATTGTAATCACATTGACATCTTTTCACGAGCATAGGTATGCCCGCCTCATTTGTATAAAAAATATTCTTTACTATAGCTCCAATGGTTGTTAACAACAACCTTCCCCCATGGGAGGTACCTATTCTCCACATATGATTTGTCCTATAGAACAAGAGAGAAACAGAAGAAAACATTATGCATTATTGGCTCTACAATACCCTCTGAACCTCATACATCAAGGGGCATCTGTTAACGCCTAAATTTTGCACACATGTGACATTTTGGAAATTCTTCCACTAAGGTGTCATCAACATAGTGAATGAATCTCACCACAAGAATCCTCAACATATCCAAAAGACAGCATGAGTCCAAAAGTGCCAAAAACCAGTCAAAAGAAGGGGTCGTGCAGCTAATACATACTATTAACTTGTGCTATAGCGCAGGTTACTAGAATAATGCCCACGCGACACCCACGCGATTATTCCTTCGATAGTCGTGCTACTGTCAAAACGGTGGTACCACCAACTTCCCGTGGCGCATTGAAGGCTCCATCACCTCCATGAACCCAAATTCAACCCCTCACACACTTGGTGGCATTAAATAGCCCCCTTGGTGTACTTGGGAACTAGTTCATGGAGGATATGAGTTCACAATTGGATCTAGTTGTTTATTGGCCACTTCTTGGCCTATGAAATGAGGCCATTGGCATGCATTTGGTAGAGAGAAATCAAGAGCAAGGTTATGTTGTTGGATTTGTGTTGGAGCTTCTTCACAGCCCACCTCTTCCTATCATTGTGAGCATTCCCAAGCTCCCTTTACACCTTCCTTCAAGGGGCAAGAGTTTCTCTCTATTGTTCTAACTTCTACTTAGCATTTAGTTTGGACAAAAGAGGCCTCCTTAAGGGAGATTTTTGGATTCCCTTGAAGCCCACACCTCTCAGTTGTTGTACAGCTTAACCATTGGGCAATACAAAGTGGTTTGGCATATCTTGAATTGTTATTGGAGTTTTCATTCTCCCCCCATGTCTTTTATTTTTCTTTTTATCCATATTTATTTGTTCTTATGTGAATTTCATTAACAATCTCTTGCAGGATCACTTGGAGGACAACCAACCAACCACCACAGGGGCTCCAAGGACTGAGGCCTTGCTGCAAGCTAAAAGGCATGGCCCCTTACCAAGTGGAAGAGTGCACATTGTGCAATTTTTTCCACAACACTTGTTGTGCATTGTATCGTTTTGTTGCTTGGAGAAACCTTCCTTGCTTGCTAACTTTGTTCAACTTCACTTCCCCTTGTTGACTCCTTCAAAGCTTACTATCCAAGATTGACTAGTTTTCAACATTGCTTATTGATCAAGGATTGGTTCGTTTATAACTTTATATTAGGTATATGTCACATACCCCAATTTTATTAAAATAATGTAATTATTTTTAATATTCCTGAGAACATTATGTTAAATTTAATGCTAAGTAGGAATGGATGACTCAGCAGAGTCTCCAGAAATGGAATGTAAATTCTGAATAATTATTATTAATAAATAAATTATGGAGACAACAGCATGGGAGAGCTGTTAAAAGAGGTTACTGGTCTAACTGGTGGATGGAATTAGGTGGAAGGACAAAAGACAAGTGGCAGCATCCTCAAACACTTCCTGAGTTGCAGGTGGCAACTTCCCTATATTTTGGGGTCATGATTCCCCAAGAAAGTGGAATCTGAGCAGGTGGCTCATTAATGACAGTTAGCCCAACTAAGACCTAGGCAATCTTTTAAATACTACTCAATGAACTGAGCTGGGGTCAGCAATTGTTCTAGAGGGAGAATACATTCAGGTGAATGCTATTCAGGAGTCCCATTGAGGAAGTGGGAAAACAGTAAGGAAGTGTTGGAAGCAGGAAGTTGCAGTAACTTGGTTCCAGTATAGCTGCTTGGGCTGAGGGAATTATTGGCCGTACTTAGATTCCAGCCAGTTAGACCAGAGCAAGCTCGGGGGTCCTGAGAACTGCTGTCTGGGCACTCTCCAGGAATTGGTAGGGAGGAACAGCCTCCCATTGCTGTTATTGTCTACCATAGTTACAGGTTCTGTCACTCTTCCTGTTGTTGGTTTAATTATGTTCATATGAGATAAGACTAGTACAACTATGTTTGACTGTATTCAATTTTCAGTAAATCATTCTCTGTACTTCCCTTTGGTATAAATTTCAGAACGCAGATGTTTTAGAAATTCTCCTATTTTATTTAAATAGAGTATTTATCTTATACAGAACCTATTTGTTACTGCTACAGTTTACAATTACCATGTTTAGGCATATTCTAGAATACTTGATAATGGTTAAATAATAGACAGAAATATTAGACTTTAGATATTCCAGATTCATAGTTATTAAACAATCATAAGAACCAATCTAGATAAATCTTATACAGCAAGGTTAAAACCCTATGCTAGCCAATACGAGAACCATAATCGAAACCCCGGCCTCATACAGTCTTGGCCGTGAATGGCTCTCCATAAACAAAACAGGGTTCAACCCCTTTTTAATTCAACAAAACAATTTCATACATACGACTGCACCTATGAACATCAAGTCGTCAAACGACCTCACTACACAGGAGTTTTTCCTCCATGGCACAACCCTAACCACTAAAACCAGCAAAGGAAGAGACAGCCGTGGATAACCAGGCTTACCCGGATGAGCCTGCGTTGGAAATACAACCCTGTACACCTTCAGAGCCGCGTGACCTGCACATACCGAGAGATATTAATACCCTGTCTATGCCGAGAGTTTGATTAATAATAAAACAACACTTGCTTATTAAAACAGAAATTGCTTACCTGAGCAATGTAATCGTGGAAAATCTGGGAGCCACCGGTGGAAGCAAGCATTGAAACCCCATCACCCTCGTCGGTTGAAGGAGCAAGGGACACCCTCGTAATCTTTCCAATGACAGCCGTGACAGTCAACCCTTAACTGGAGTTGAACCAGTCAAGAAGTACACCCACAACCCAAATACATCAACTCTCTCATAACCTAAAAACAATATCAAAACTCTATCTCGTACTCACACCAGCACAGTGAAGAACTGTAAGTAGCTGGGATTTTAAACAAAGAAGAAGCAGCGAGACCACGAAATAATGAAACCGTAGCAAAATCTATCAGCAGAGCCGAGGACCTATCCTACCACCGAATGAACCCATGAAAAACCAGAACCACAACACTATGCATTTCGTTACAGTGCCCAACGATGAAATCCAGACATGGAGGGTTTCACCCTTAGGACCCGAACCCGGAGGCAAAGACAATAAACTGGTAGGGTTTCGATACACAGCTTATATATCGCCAACTGCTTGGAGGAGAGTCAACCACGTAGCACACAAATTTATCAACGTAATATAGGTCGAGACTATATAGTTCGAATTGCAATCCTAGAGGGAGAATACATTCAGGTGAATGCTATTCAGGAGTCCCATTGAGGAAGTGGGAAAACAGTAAGGAAGTGTTGGAAGCAGGAAGTTGCAGTAACTTGGTTCCAGTATAGCTGCTTGGGCTGAGGGAATTATTGGCCGTACTTAGATTCCAGCCAGTTAGACCAGAGCAAGCTCGGGGGTCCTGAGAACTGCTGTCTGGGCACTCTCCAGGAATTGGTAGGGAGGAACAGCCTCCCATTGCTGTTATTGTCTACCATAGTTACAGGTTCTGTCACTCTTCCTGTTGTTGGTTTAATTATGTTCATATGAGATAAGACTAGTACAACTATGTTTGACTGTATTCAATTTTCAGTAAATCATTCTCTGTACTTCCCTTTGGTATAAATTTCAGAACGCAGATGTTTTAGAAATTCTCCTATTTTATTTAAATAGAGTATTTATCTTATACAGAACCTATTTGTTACTGCTACAGTTTACAATTACCATGTTTAGGCATATTCTAGAATACTTGATAATGGTTAAATAATAGACAGAAATATTAGACTTTAGATATTCCAGATTCATAGTTATTAAACAATCATAAGAACCAATCTAGATAAATCTTATACAGCAAGGTTAAAACCCTATGCTAGCCAATACGAGAACCATAATCGAAACCCCGGCCTCATACAGTCTTGGCCGTGAATGGCTCTCCATAAACAAAACAGGGTTCAACCCCTTTTTAATTCAACAAAACAATTTCATACATACGACTGCACCTATGAACATCAAGTCGTCAAACGACCTCACTACACAGGAGTTTTTCCTCCATGGCACAACCCTAACCACTAAAACCAGCAAAGGAAGAGACAGCCGTGGATAACCAGGCTTACCCGGATGAGCCTGCGTTGGAAATACAACCCTGTACACCTTCAGAGCCGCGTGACCTGCACATACCGAGAGATATTAATACCTTGTCTATGCCGAGAGTTTGATTAATAATAAAACAACACTTGCTTATTAAAACAGAAATTGCTTACCTGAGCAATGTAATCGTGGAAAATCTGGGAGCCACCGGTGGAAGCAAGCATTGAAACCCCATCACCCTCGTCGGTTGAAGGAGCAAGGGACACCCTCGTAATCTTTCCAATGACAGCCGTGACAGTCAACCCTTAACTGGAGTTGAACCAGTCAAGAAGTACACCCACAACCCAAATACATCAACTCTCTCATAACCTAAAAACAATATCAAAACTCTATCTCGTACTCACACCAGCACAGTGAAGAACTGTAAGTAGCTGGGATTTTAAACAAAGAAGAAGCAGCGAGACCACGAAATAATGAAACCGTAGCAAAATCTATCAGCAGAGCCGAGGACCTATCCTACCACCGAATGAACCCATGAAAAACCAGAACCACAACACTATGCATTTCGTTACAGTGCCCAACGATGAAATCTAGACATGGAGGGTTTCACCCTTAGGACCCGAACCCGGAGGCAAAGACAATAAACTGGTAGGGTTTCGATACACAGCTTATATATCGCCAACTGCTTGGAGGAGAGTCAACCACGTAGCACACAAATTTATCAACGTACTATAGGTCGAGACTATATAGTTCGAATTGCAATCCTAGAGGGAGAATACATTCAGGTGAATGCTATTCAGGAGTCCCATTGAGGAAGTGGGAAAACAGTAAGGAAGTGTTGGAAGCAGGAAGTTGCAGTAACTTGGTTCCAGTATAGCTGCTTGGGCTGAGGGAATTATTGGCCGTACTTAGATTCCAGCCAGTTAGACCAGAGCAAGCTCGGGGGTCCTGAGAACTGCTGTCTGGGCACTCTCCAGGAATTGGTAGGGAGGAACAGCTTCCCATTGCTGTTATTGTCTACCATAGTTACAGGTTCTGTCACTCTTCCTGTTGTTGGTTTAATTATGTTCATATGAGATAAGACTAGTACAACTATGTTTGACTGTATTCAATTTTCAGTAAATCATTCTCTGTACTTCCCTTTGGTATAAATTTCAGAACGCGGATGTTTTAGAAATTCTCCTATTTTATTTAAATAGAGTATTTATCTTATACAGAACCTATTTGTTACTGCTACAGTTTACAATTACCATGTTTAGGCATATTCTAGAATACTTGATAATGGTTAAATAATAGACAGAAATATTAGACTTTAGATATTCCAGATTCATAGTTATTAAACAATCATAAGAACCAATCTAGATAAATCTTATACAGCAAGGTTAAAACCCTATGCTAGCCAATACGAGAACCATAATCGAAACCCCGGCCTCATACAGTCTTGGCCGTGAATGGCTCTCCATAAACAAAACAGGGTTCAACCCCTTTTTAATTCAACAAAACAATTTCATACATACGACTGCACCTATGAACATCAAGTCGTCAAACGACCTCACTACACAGGAGTTTTTCCTCCATGGCACAACCCTAACCACTAAAACCAGCAAAGGAAGAGACAGCCGTGGATAACCAGGCTTACCCGGATGAGCCTGCGTTGGAAATACAACCCTGTACACCTTCAGAGCCGCGTGACCTGCACATACCGAGAGATATTAATACCCTGTCTATGCCGAGAGTTTGATTAATAATAAAACAACACTTGCTTATTAAAACAGAAATTGCTTACCTGAGCAATGTAATCGTGGAAAATCTGGGAGCCACCGGTGGAAGCAAGCATTGAAACCCCATCACCCTCGTCGGTTGAAGGAGCAAGGGACACCCTCGTAATCTTTCCAATGACAGCCGTGACAGTCAACCCTTAACTGGAGTTGAACCAGTCAAGAAGTACACCCACAACCCAAATACATCAACTCTCTCATAACCTAAAAACAATATCAAAACTCTATCTCGTACTCACACCAGCACAGTGAAGAACTGTAAGTAGCTGGGATTTTAAACAAAGAAGAAGCAGCGAGACCACGAAATAATGAAACCGTAGCAAAATCTATCAGCAGAGCCGAGGACCTATCCTACCACCGAATGAACCCATGAAAAACCAGAACCACAACACTATGCATTTCGTTACAGTGCCCAACGATGAAATCTAGACATGGAGGGTTTCACCCTTAGGACCCGAACCCGGAGACAAAGACAATAAACTGGTAGGGTTTCGATACACAGCTTATATATCGCCAACTGCTTGGAGGAGAGTCAACCACGTAGCACACAAATTTATCAACGTAATATAGGTCGAGACTATATAGTTCGAATTGCAATCCAAATCATTATACACCGATTCCAAAATCATTACATATGTAAGTCAAATGTATAAGATAACATATGATATACAATCATTTAGCATATAGTGCATGCATTGCAAATGAATCGTCGAGAATCCCAAGCACATGGAAGGTATAATTCCTACAACGATACAAATGAGATATAGTTAACTTCAATCATAGAGTTTCTCTTAACACTATATTGAATATAAAGCTTGCCAACGTGTGGGAACATTATGTTTGTGGCACAACCATTATATCATATATATATATTGAAACCAAGCCATAGATTAATGCCACGGGCATATTACATTTCTATGTTCATGTAAGCACTAAGGTAGCCAACCTTCAAATGAAAATACCTTGTTAATTTTTACTTGAAATGTTACTAAGTCTTTATGACATTATACACAATTGCTATCATATACTCTCATCGTATTTTATACCAATACTATTGTTTACAGTAAATAAGTTTGAATAATAATCTCTATTATTAAGATATTGAAATAGAATTTCATCTACAGGTTCACATCGTGAAGGTAGATAAAATCAAGGTACAGTCAGGTAACATAAATTAAACTTGAAAGTAGACATTGAACATTTTAGTATAGTCGAATATAATGGAACAACACTAGAGGCGCCACATTTCCCAACTCACATTAACAATCCGGAAATACAACAGTAATCCCAGTATTAGTTGACAACATATCACATGAAGTTAACGTCGCTTATGCAGCCAATAATTATGATATAACAATTGTTCCATTGATAGTTACAGCAGTAACATAGCATAATAATTATAAAAACATAATTATAACTGAAACAGTGTAAATCTTCGCAACACCTGATGATACTAGCTGAATAAGAAATATCATGTCGATCTTTTAAGTTTTAAAGTACAGGGAGTATTGATGCTCACCAAGTTTAACATACAGTGATCCTTACTTCACTGGCGTACCTGAAAAACAAAAGACGACATATGCATTAGCTCGTAAGCTAAGTAAGCCAGTCGACTACGACTAGCTCTTCCCTTGCGGTTCGAAACAAAATAGTCATAAATTACAATCACCGAAATCAAAGTTTTAATAAGACAGAGTCTTTAAACAGGTTATGTTAGTTATTTAAATTAAAACAAAATCAGAAATACAATCTAGTTAACAGTTATTGTTAAGAAATAAAATTTTTAATTTTTCAGAAATATCGGGTTTTGACAGTATAACTGCACTAGCTCCTTTTATTTACCTCTAGGTTCAAGGGCTCAAATACCTCTATCAATTCGACATTCACTATTGAATAAATTCCGATATAAAGTACTCACATCATCCAATATTCGAAATGTCCATAATGAATAGGCTTGAGTTTCTTGTTCATACCTTTAAACCTCTCTTTGGATAAGTGAAGCCCATACCATGTCTCCGAGTTCAAAAACATGATCTTGTCTATGGCAAGCATGTCGTGCCTTGTATCTCAACCAAGATTCTTATAAGGTTGTTTTCACTTGGTTATAAAACTTCTCGTTGCCTTAAACAAATCTATTATAATTTTCTTGCTCATATTGTTGATCCCTACTACTTTTCCCTTTGACGGGGTAAATCAAACCATAAGGGGTTTGTGACAAAAATCCAAGGCAAACCTCAAAAGATGAAAATCCAATTGATTCATGAATTGTCTTTTATAAGCATGTTGTGTATAAGGAAGATTCTCATCCCAAGTCTTTGGGTGTTTGTGGTTGTATAGGCATAAAAATTGTACCAATCTACAATTAACAACTTTAGTCTATCAATGTGTTTGTAGATGAAATGCAATACTCTTCAACTTCTAGTGTCCATCATATCCCACAATGTGGTCTAAAAGTGACTGAAAAGCTTGTTGTCATTGTTTGACAAATACATGTGTAAAGAACAATTTTTCTTGAAGGAACAAATATAGACATCTTGCTTAAGAGGTCCACAATTCAAAAATGCAATTGTGATGTTGCTTGGTCTTCTGAAAAACTCCTACAAGAGTCATAGAGATGCTTTCCCATGGTCTAGAGGGAACGGGGAGGCATGTACAGTGTCACTATTATGTTGGCTAGATTGAAAATGTTGCTCAATGCACATTCTCAAGCAAACTTCTCCACATTCACTTGCATACGTGGCCAATAGAAGACCAATGAAGATGAACTAGTATCTTGTGCACCCCAAAATGCCATGTAACTCTTGAACTATTTTCTTGCCTCCTTAACAATAGATGCTACTACACTTTCATTTTGTACTGAACAAACAGGGTCTAGTCATGGGTCAAGATGTTGAATCTAGAAGTTTTAGCTTTTGGCTAGCTCCTTCCTTATAAACTTGGAAGAAGAAAGGCCTTGTTGCAAGACTATTCAAGCTATTATGCTTATGTACTTCACATTTTCAATACAAAACTTCAATCCACTAGGTACATTCATATTGGCACTAAACTTGGTAAGTTCGCATACTAATATGGTATGAAACACTTCTTATCTATCTCACAAGGATTGAGAATATAGGCTTATTTAATATCTTTCAAAATAAACCCTCAAAAGATGCAAAGGTATGTTGGATATTAAAGTTCAATTCTTGTTGGGTGGTGAAAGTCTTAACCAAACAATCCATTATCCAATCAATGAATGTTGTTGCGTTAACTAACTCTTTCTCAAAGCTAGCTTGAAGACATTGAATCATGTTCTACAAGTGGTAGGTGGCAGAGTTATAATAGAAAATGTATTATTTGTCTTTCAATAACTATGAGACATTTAGACCATTAATAGTGTTGAGATGTGAATTTTACGGCTCAATATGGAGGACATTATATCATCAATCCATCCATATGTCTGTGGCTAAGAAATTTGCATAGTGTTTAGTGCCTATAGTCACTGGGATAGCCCAACAAATAGGTGGTGAACTTAATGGTTTAGGATTTGGAAATGTCCCTCAAGGTCTTTTGTTTGTGAATGATCATCTTGTGCATGTATAAAGCTAGACATCTCTGATCATGGAGCAAGCGGTGATTTCTTCCTCAAATCTCATAATACATGGGGCATCTGAAGACAAAGTGTTCCTTTCTATTCATCTTCTTAGGATGGAACAATTAACTTATCTACTTTATTTGTTGTATGTGGTGATCTAAATTGACCCACAAATGAGATCATGTGACAAAAGGCATTGAATGTAGTTGGGACAAACATCGAAACCATCTTGTAGCTGCATCAAATTCTCATAATGGAAGTCCATATTCTTTTTTGAGAGGAGGAGGTGACCAGGGGTGTCTAGTGAGTACTTAAAGGGAGTTATGTGCTTAGTAAAAATGCTAATGGACTAAAGGATTGAAGAGCCTTAGAGACCCAACATTGAATGTGTCCAGATGGTCCCAGGGAAGCAATCCTCTTTGAAGATAAAATGGACAAATATGGGTCTTTGAATGACGTCAACTTACTAATAACCTCTTTAAGCTAGGCATTGAATCATATTTGGGTCTCCATTGCATAACCCTATCCAAAAAAATCCAACACTTGACCATCATAGAGCTTAATGCTTGTTGTGACTTCAGATCCCATATGTCATCCTTAGGTCTGCCACCCTATCTCTTACAACAAAACGTATGATCTAGGGCATTAACGTCCAAGTTTATCCCTTACATATTATAAGTATCCAACATTGATTTATCATTGTATTTTATATGGTTTTCAAAGGACTGTGTCACTATTGGTTATACTAGAAGTAAACTCGTGACGTTAAGCAAACTTACATAAACCTTTTGTGTACACAACTTGTTGGGCATATCATTTCTAATTGATTACACTTTGGAACAACTCATGAGCTCATGCTTTATTTGATGAATAAATGTATGTTGTACAATCACATCTTGGTAGTTCATTTTGTATAGATTGCACTACCTTCATCGCTCAAATGTGAAAGAATGTTTGTCTGAAAGTTGAGTATCATTGCTCTTTAAATTGGTTCATTGCGCCGAGAGGCGCTCTACAGCCCAGTATGGGGGAGATCTTGTTAGTCGAGTGTTTGTCGAGTTTGCCGAGTGTTTGTCGAGTAACAAAATAATACAAAGTAAACAAAAAAAGAATAATACAAAGTAAAAAGTAATAAATATTATGTCGGCCATAAACAAAAAAGAATAATACAAAGTAAAAAGTAAATATGAGACTTAAACTAAAGACTTTAGAGCTTAGGATTAGGTGGTAAATATCATGTCGCCCATAAACAAAAAAGAATAATTCAAAGTAAAAAGTAAATATGAGACTTAAACTAGAGACTTTACTTTTTACTTTTAATACAAAGTAAAAAGTAAATATGAGACTTTAGAGTGTTTGTTGAGTGCAGTAACAAAATAATACAAAATAAACAAAAAATAATAATACAAAGTAAAAAGTAATAAATATTATGTCGGCCATAAACAAAAAATAATAATACAAAGTAAAAAGTAAATATGAGACTTGAGGCTTTAGAGCTTAGGATTAGGTGGCTCAGGTATTGCACTCAAAGAGCTATTCAAGGAGAGGTTTGAACCTCGGGAGATTTGATCCCTCTCGACGTTTGATAGAGCCTAGGATTTGGATCTAGACTAGTGTAAACTCACCATTTGAAGCCTTAATATTGTAGCTTCATATAGTATTTTATGAGCCATTTGCTAAATTGGTTGGTTGTTATTTTATTTGTGCATGCCCTAGCCACTTTGAGGTATGCTTAAAATATGATATGCTGGACTAAATCTTATTGTTGAGTATTGCTAAAATTCATTGAGATGATTGCTGAGCATACATACTTATATGAGCACACATAGCATAGAGACTAGCATATTATCATATTTATGAGTATAAATATCAGAAATTGGCTACCTTGTCCACATACAATCTCGGCAACTTTGGTTTTCAAACTAGCCTTCTCATACCTCAAAATTAATGAGTTGATTCCACATTGTTTAATACTGATATAAACATTAATTTATGGGCCGTTTGTTGTTGAAGTAAAGTTTATTTCACTCACTTGCTAATTACAAGTCATCTTGTTTATCATATCATTTGCTTAACTAGAGCGACAATTCTACAAAATTTCTGAGTTTTTTTTCATTTGGTTACTGTTGGTATAAGGTACAAAATCTAAGTTTAATGCCTCGAATATGTGACATATGTAAGTGATATCAGGGGTTGATTTATTGATACAAGTATCCCTACTTGATATGTTCATAAAGATACCTTAAAAGGTGATAGAAACCCCAGTTTGTATCCAGCCCTTATTTCCTCATTTCTGGGCGCTGAGTGTTGAAGAGTGTTATGCTACTTAGTTAACAAAATCATTGTATAATTATATCTTTGTTGGCCATAAACTCTGACTTTGGGCAGCATTCAAGAAATTTTTAAGTCTTAATCTAACTTGTATCGCTTCTTATTGGAGGATTGATTAAGATTTTGACTAACGATTAACTAAGGATATGAATGGTTTGTCCATGTTCACGTGCAATTTTGTATTTGTTCAAGTTGTACAAACTTATAGGCAGCTAAATAGATTGGAAACTCCTTCTTTTGATAGCTATAAGATACTTGAATGGATAGCAAGATCATTCTGGACAGTTAATTTACTATCATGTGTGAAATTCAGAGTTGCTTTCGCTGTGTGCAGGAGCCTACCTTGCATTGACAGGGAAAACGATTTCAAGCCCTGTAGATGCTCTTTATGTGGGTTTAGGTACACATTGCATACCATCAACAAATTTAGCTTCATTAAAGGAGTCTCTCCTTCAACAAGAATTGTATGTTCTATGTTCATATTGTCATGTTATGTATGATTCATTTAATGCATTGAAAAACATTCAGAATCCTCCAAATTCTCTATTACTGTGTATATTTGATATATGGTTGTTTAAGCTTTCAGTTCCATTTGTTTCCAAATACTCTTTTTAGATTCATTGACATGACATTGAAGTTATTTGATTTCTTCTTTTGCATGTAGCCTAAAAATTGAAACAATCAGTTTAGGATTGCATAGTGTTACATGGTTATGCTCAGTGAGTTGAGATTAGATATTGTGTTAAACGGTTATTTTGTGCCGATTTATTTGTTTGAAATAATTTTATTAGATAGGTTGTAACAAATCCTTACAAGAAAGTATGTGGATGTAAAGTATTATGGTGATGTTGTCCCTTAAACCTTATGAGTTTGGCTAACTCCCTATGTTCTGGTTTTCTTTAACTGTTGGGAATGAGTGTTATAACGTATTATTGCTGGGCACATCACTTGGTTGGTATTGTTGGAATATGTAATGATGTCTAAATGTATTTGGAAGGTAATAGTGTCCAATATTATGTAAAAGAGTTATCTACATATAATTTATAATAATTTATTCTTATTACCTTTTATTATATAAAGAGGTGAAATTACATTTATCCCGCGTGTTATGGGATGTAATTCCTCTATTACCTCTTGGTATATAATGAGGTGAGGAGTCATTGTAAAATAATCAAAAATTCACATATGAACTCAAGGATGTGTCATGTATTGTGATTATGGAGTTCATGTGATGCTCATGTGTGGGAGATTTATTGTAAGATTGGAGATTATTGATGATTAAGAAGATTTCAACCTTCCCGTGGATGTTTCCCCATTTGGGGTTTTACCATGTATATATGGTGTTCTCTTGTCTATTCTCTTATCTACATTTTATTCATGTTTATGTTATGTGTTGCTTATTATGATAAAAGGCTAGATCGGCTCATGCTATGCATGTTTTGTATTGTTGTATGACTTTATCATATTCTCAATATTATAACATGGTATTAGAGAAAGGTTGTTTCATTCTACCTTCTTTAGTAAACATCTTAGATTTTGTTTTTTTAAGCAACATTTTCTCATGATTTCACTTGTGTTCTTCGTATTTTGTAGTTTTGGGACCCCATCTACAATACACAAGTGACATTTTTTCAGATATGGGCTTTATACTACATATTTGAATTTTTTTCTTTCAACCCTAAACCTTGTGGAGAAGTGTTTAAGGTAAAATTGGGTGACAACTTTCAGATCATTTTTTAACACTTTCTGTGTAGATTTTGAAGAAACAAATTGCAAATCTGATTTCCTCTCGCAAAAATACTTAATTTAAAAAAAAAAAAGTCTCGTTTGGAGTCCAGACGGTGGAGATATCGTTATTTTAAAATTAGTTATTTTATAGTTTTTTTTGTGACAACCACGCAGACTATAGAGAAAATATCTTACGACAGAGTGCCCAGATTTATGTTAAGTTTGCATATGTGGATGCATAACAACTTCTCTGGTTCCTAAAATAGGTTATATTAAAAATTCCAAGAAATATTGACCGATTTATGGTCATTTTAAATTTTCCGTTTTTCTGCTTTCGGTTTTTTGCTGCAAAGTTATAGATCAGTGTTTTAGAAGCTGTTGGGATTCGGTTTTGGTGAGAAAGTTCAGTTCTTATTCTATATTATCTTGAAATATTTGTCACGAGCTTCTTGATCTCTTTACATTAGGGTTTTTGTTCTTATTCATCATGTTTACATAGGTTGTCTTGTTCCTGTTTTACTTGTCTCTACCATTCTTGTGTGGAAGATGTTTTGACATTTTTAGGGACATGGATCTTTAGTATGGTAATGGTGACATCAAGAAATTGACCTATGCTTAGGAATTAGTTGCGTTATGGCTATATTTTCATATCTATAAGTGATATCATTGTTTTATTTGATCAATTTCTTTGCTCAATATTTTAACATGGTCCCACTCTTCTTATAATAATGATGTTTCTCACATGGTATCATATCTTTCTAATTATGCTATTGCATATTTAGATGTTCCTTTTTTTAAATCCATTTTTTTAGTGTTTAATTTAACTAATTTGGACATCTTGTATATGTTTTTGGTCATTAGCTTCTTGTTTATTTCGCATTAGAGTGTAGCTTCTTTTATCATGTTGTTGGAGCTTGTTCCTATTAATTTGTCACTAACCTACTTGTGTGGTAGATTTTTTTTTTACATTTTAGGAGCATGCATCTCTAGCTTTTCATGATAACAACAAGAAACCATCTAATGCTCACTATTCTAACAAGTGCTTGATGGCTATATTTTTTCATCTATGTGATATCTTATAATATGTGATCACATTTGCTCTTGCTATTTTCTTGAGTAAAATCAATTTTTGAATCTATGTGATATCATGTCTTATATCGTAATGGTTTATCCTTTCTTAATAGGGTTTAGTTTCTTTATCATGTATTGCAGAGACTGTATCTAGTTCTTGTGTTGATTGTCTCTAACATTCCTATATGGAAGCATTGACATTTTCAAGGCATTCATCTTTTGCATGTTAACATAAAAACAAGAAATTAACCCATGCTTAATGACTAGTCATTTCTTTTTTTTATAAGTGATATCATGATTTGATCCTATTTTGTTATATTGTAATCATGTTAAACATTTTGATCTATATTTATATTTCATGTCATGTTTATTTCGATCACCTTTTACTCAATATTTATATGCCCTTGAGCAAACTCATATTATCATTTCATATATCAGGTCTTGGGCTTATCGTGTTTATGCTTTACTCTTGGAAGTTCTTTGTGCATATTAGCTCTTTGTGTACTTCACTTCCTATGTATTTGTGAAGAGTTATGGGGCAGCTTGGTTCTAACATCCCTTCATATCTTAAGCATATGCTTTGATTATCTCTGTTCATTCAACATTGTTCCTAGTTTATCAGCTTATCCTTGGCAACAAATTGTCATCTTATTTGCTTCTTTACCTCGGATGCTTGAAGTTGTCCTTCAAGGGGAATGTGATGTAATCTCAATCACTATATTCTAGACATAATGTAATGAAGCACCATCTTCTACTGTTAACGTCATGATGATTATTTGCACAATATCATATTCGATGGTAGACCATTGGGGTCTTGTATTCATAATGAGGTCTATTGCAAAGTTTTATTGCATACTTCAACTATCAGTTGATTTCCAATTGTGATTACTGTTGCAGTGTTCTCAGCAATTTGTTGTTGGATCTCTTGCCATGTCTTCTAACCAATTTGTTATTGGATCTCTTGCCACATGTTCTAGGCATTTTGCTATTGGATCTAGTAGCTGCTAATGCTTCTCTTTAAATCTAGGAATTATGTAGTTGGAACTTGTTGCCACATGTTTTGTTGTATTGGCTATACACTGTTGTGGTAGAGTTCATCATACAACTTGGTTCAAGTGCAATTTCATGGTTCGGTGAGAAGCGGTTGTTATCTTCATCTACTCCATGAGGCAAAGTGTGTTTTTATTCGCAACTTATGGACATTCTGGAAGTTGTCATCAAGGGGGATGATATGTAATGCCATCTTCCTCCTTTTTTGTATTATATCTCCCAGTCATCATTAAGGGGGAGTGTTGGAATATGTAATGACGTCTGAATGTATTTGGAAGGTAATAATGTCCAATGTTATGTAAAAAGAGTTTTTTTCAATGTGGTTCACAATCCCGAAGAGGATTTGCCATGTCCACGAGAAGAAATCACACGGGTTCCACCTGAAGGGGCATCACCCCGTTAGATCTAATTACGATGCCTAATACGGTGGTGACATCAAGTGAGGCCCTTATATATATATGCATAACCACCCGAGGATTTTACCTCGAGACCTTCTACTTACAACTCATAGCTCTCAACCACTTGAGTTAATCCATCGGGTTCAATCTTATGTAAAAGAGTTATCCCACATGTAATTTGTAATAATTTGCTCTTATTACATTGTATTATATAAAGAGATGAAATTACATTTATCCCACATGTGTTATGGGATGTAATTCCTCTATTACCTCTTGGTATATAGTGAGGTGAGGAGTCATTGTAAAATAATCAAGAATTCAGTAATTCACATATGAACATTGTTCAAGGATGTGTCATGTAATGCGATTATGGAATGGGATGTGATGCTCATGTGTGGGAGCTCTATTATACCAGCATAGATCCATCCTAAACGCGGATCTATCAAGCATTGAGAGGCATCCAATTTCTTGAGGTGTTATTTTTTTAATGACTTTTTATTTGGTTTTAAATTTTTATTTTATGAGCGGAAATGGATTTTTTTTAATTATATTTTATTTGGTTTTCATTTTTTATTTTATGAGTCGACATAAAAAAAATTAATTACTTTTCTTTTTTAATTTTTGGTACATAATGTGACAACGTTATGTTACATTACGTTACACATATCCCCCATACTAGGTTGTAAGCACCTCGCTACTCTTGATGCAAAGATTGGAGATTATTGATGATTAAGAAGATTTCAACCTTCCCCTGGATGTTTCCCCATTTGGGGTTTTACCACGTATATCTGGTGTTCTCTTGTATATTCTATTATCTCCATGTTATTCATGTTCATGTTATTTGTTGCTTATTATGATCAAAGGCTAGATCATCTCATGCTATGCATGCTTTGTATTGTTGTATACTTTATCATATTCTTGATATTCTAATAGGTATAATAAAAGTGGAGCTATAAGTCTTAGATCTTTTCCTGCCTATGTTTCAGGCATGCTATGCAAAAACATCCACGGAATCCAATGTTGGGTTGTCATGAGATCACAAATGGACTCGTGACATTAATAAAAATATTAATTGGATAGAACTTTTGTGTTTTTATGTTGAGCATCTTGTTGTTCTCATTATACATTTCTGCAGTGGTTAATTATGAAGCTAAAGATTAATAACTTGCTAGGATTTGATTTTATGTGATGGAATAGGCAGGTAAATATACATGGATGACATACCAGGAAGTTTACGACGTAGTTCTTAAAATTGGATCTGCTATTCAGAGTTGTGGTCTTGGGCCGGTAAATGAAGGATGTAATGTTTGATGCATTTATTTCCCCTTTTCTCAATAACTAGGGTAAATTGGAAAGTGTTCCCACTTCTTTCATTTTGTATTGAACAAAAAGGGTCCTTTCATGAGTCAAGATGTTGAATCTAGAAGTTTCAGATTTTGGTTGGCTCCTTCCTTATAAACTTGGAAGAAGAAAAGCCTTGTTGCAAGGCTATTCAAGCTATTATGCTTATATACTTCACATTTTCATTACAAAACTTCAATCCATTAGGTACAGTCACGTTGGCACTAAACTTGGTAAGTTCACATACTAATATGGTTGAAACATTTCTTATATATCTCACAAGGATTGAGAATAGAGGTTTATTTAATATCTTTCAAAATAAACCCTCAAAAGATGCAAAGGTATGCTGGATATTACAATTCAATTATTTTTCAGTGGTGAAAGTCTTAACCAAATAACAGATTATCTAATCAATGAAGGTTGTTGAGTTAACTAACTCTTTCTCAAAGCTAGCTTGACTTCAATGAATCATGTTCTACAAGTGGTATGTGGCAGAGTTATAATAGAAAATGGATTCTTTGTCTTTCAATAACTATGAGACATTTAGACCATTAATAGTGTTGAGATGTGCATTTTACAGCCCAGTATGGAGGAGATTGTATCATCAATCCATCCATATGTCTGCAACTGAGAAATCTGCATAGTGTTTAGTGCCTATAGTCACTGAGATAGGCCAAAAAAGAGGTGGTGAACCTAGTGGTTTAGGATCTGGAAAGGTCCCTCAAAGTATTTTGTTTGTGAATGATCAGCTTGTGCATGTATAAATCTAGACATCTCTGATCATGGATCAAGTAGTGATTTCTTCCTCAAATCTCATAATATATGGGGCATATGAAGAGAAAATGTTCCTTTATGTTCATCTTCTTAGGAAAACGCAATTAACTTATCCTCTCTATTTGTTGTATGTGGTGATGTAAATTGACCCACAAGTGAACAAACCTTGACTGGATGTGCAGAATCATGAGATCGTGTGACAAATGACACTGAATGTAGTTGGACAGACACTGAGACCATCTTGGAGCTGCATCAAATTCTCATAATGGAAGGCCATCTCCTTTTCTAAGGGAAGGAGGTGACCAGGGGTGTCTAGTGAGTACTTAAAGGGAGGTGTATGCTTAATATAAATGCTAATGGACTAACGGAGTGAAGAGACGTAGTGACCCAACATTGAATGTGTCCAATTGGTCCTAGGGAAGCAATCCTCTTTGAAGAGAAAATGGCCAAATATGGGTCTCTGAATGACGTCAGTTCACTAGTAACCTCTTTAAGCTAGGCGTTGAATCATAAAAGTACCTCTGAACTGTCACTTTAGTTGCCTCTCTTGATGTTTTTTGTCAAGATTCATTCAAAGTGAGTTGGATTGCAGGGGACATGATGAGGACGCGAGAATGAATTCTAGAGTCTACATATAAATTGATTTTTTGTGGACCCCTATGTTTTTATCTAGGTGTCTTTCTTCATATTTTCCTAATCATGCTCTAAAATGCCTCAAAGTTTTCATCCCCAGACTGCACTTCATCATATCATTTCCAATGACATAAAGGTGTAACTATAGCTTTTGTGACCTAACCCCTAATTAGGTGGGTAGAAAAGGTTGTATTATATATGTTTGTTGTTACTTCTAAACATAGTTCCACTCCTGAACCTTTTGAGTTAGGGATGATTGGATATTAAAATAAAATGTTTCCACCATTTTCTCTCTTCCTGACCTGTTAAATGGTTGAATCCACACTCAATGACATGTTTTATTTGAAATACTTCTTTGAATTCTTGTGAAAAAATATTTGGAAGGGCCTCTTCTTCTCATTTCTTCCATAAAAAATGGTGTTATTTTCTAATTTTATTTTTTTCCTCCAGTTCTTCCATCGTTTTGTTTTTTCTCCTCATCATTGCTTTTTTTGTACTTTAATTTCCTCTTCTTCCCAAGACTTATTTTCCCTCTTCCTTCTCAAGAATTGTCCTATTCACTGCTCCTTTCCACGTGCAATGAAATGGAATCCATGTACAGTTAGGAACCAAAAAGAGATGCTAGATCTAGCGACCACCTATTATCAGTACAATTAAATCCAAACAAAAAGACTTGAAAATCAAAATGCTTGCAAGGATCAAAATGGTTGTTCTTTGTGAGCAAGGTGCAAGCATATTCTCATGAGTCCCAACAATACGTTAAAACTAGAGTACCATCCTATTTGAAGAAAAACTCGTTGAGTAAGTAACAAAAAATAATGTTCAATATTTATGTTGTAGAAAAAAGATTATTTGTCATCGGTTTTAACATAGGGGTTGATGTTAGTGGAAACCATTCATTGACCATGGGACTACCCCATTTTAATTTGATGAAAACAATATTGATTTATTTTTGTTCCAAGATAATAATAATAAAATAAAAAACTTTATGTTCAATCATACATTTTACAAGTCTGCGGAATATTGCCACCACCCTTTTCACACATGGGAGGGGAGTGAAAAATTAAAATGCTTATGCTTTTATTTTTCTTTGAATTTGTCTTTTTATTTATATAATTATGGTTACTGTCCAAGTTATTTTTTAAGCGTTTATTTGTTTATTGATAGCTTAGGTATTAAATTTTACTATTCAAGGGCAGGTTTATTTGCATCTATGTTTTTTAAGGCAACTTTATTCATGGTTGTGATGGCCACTCATGTGGTCTTTTTCTTTGTAAAACAATGCCTTGTATGTACATTCTATATATTTCTGCACCAAATAAATAGTTCATCTCGAGTTGCAGTTCATTCAATATGTGTGGCTTATAACTTTAATTTTAATATTTGTGAATTGATTTCAAATCTTATTCTTGAAATATTCTGTGTATATAAATGTACACTTTTTGTCCATGGGGGTGGTGCAATTGGTAATGAGTAAATGGGATGAGAATTTGTAAATGGAACATCATAAGTTCAAATCCCCGTGGATACTAACTTACAAAAAGAAATGTGCACTTTTCATAACTTACATATGATTTCATCCCCGGATGCGAGTGCTAGAAACGACACGACCGAGGTTAGGGGTGCCACCTGCCCTCCTGGCAGCGTGGCTCCCACACCTAGCAACTGCCCTCCGTCGACGCTATTCCCATGCTCCCCTCATTAAATTCGTGTCCTGTTCCGACCCATTTGGCCTCCTTGTGCGCATTGAACTTCACTCCCCCCATGGATCGGTTGTTAGCATTCATTTTGGTTAAGTTCTCCATGTCACATCCCCTTAACTAGCTCAGACGCTCCATTACTCTGTCCCGTGTGAGGTCTAGATGCTCCTGCTTTGAAATTCTTGATATGAGGCTCCCTCTCCATTCCCCTGTAGTCATTACTTGCCCCTATTATCTGCTGCCTGCTATCACTACAGAGAGCTTCGCCCCTTCTCCATTCTCCGACAATCTAGCTGACAGCGCCATGACCCGAACACGCAGCACTTCCAAGCGAAGAGTTGGTCACAATGTTGGAAAGACTGCCACTTCTGTTGAGAAGGAGAAGAAGGCCAACAATGGATATGATGACAATGTCTCTGTCCCTATCTGCAGGCTGGTGGACGATTGGGAATCTTACAGTGTTGCTGAAATTCTGGCATTTGGCAACCAGGGCAACCAAGTAAATTACTATTAGTTAATGAAAATATGTTGGGAACATTGGTTGAGGAAATTTTAACCAACTGGAACATGGCCAAGGTGGAAATTATGGACACCAGGGCACACATGGCCCATTTGGATGGAATGTTGGCTGCCCTGGAAGCCAATTTGGCAGGTCGGAGATACTCTCTGTTTCGATATTCCACTCCTCCCCGTGATTCTGGTCCCGCTGCTCACTCTGAAGGTTTTGTTGGCAATCCAAATGTCCATGTTGATGGTGTTGCTACAGCCACTGACATCCACGCTATAGACAGCTCCCTGCCCGATTCCCTCGGTGTTGCTGCTGCGGATGGCACTGCTCCAGTTCTAGGCCCCTCCTCAGGCCCGAGTTCTCCTACTGCGGTGGTGGTTCAGGGGGGATCTCCCCCCGGGACTTCCTTCCCGACGCGCTCGACAATAGACACCTTACATTATAAACGGGCCAGGAATACTGAGGACGACGCAGGCACTCAACGCAAAACTGAGCCACTACCCATCAAACTCCCAACCCAGAATTGGGACAAGGACTTCTTTAGCAGTTGTCCTATCATTGAATACAATCCTGGTTCTCAGAATGTAGAAGCTAGCACATAGACCAACTCTGTGTGAGCCTAGCTTCTATTTTTTTGTGGTTAGTGTTATCCATCTTTCCATGTTTTAGCTTAATGGTCTGCTGTTGGACTCTAGCATTTCCTTCTAGACTAATTCAATCTATGTTTTTACTAGTCGGCTGTAATTATGTCAATACTGCTCAGCTCACTTATGGGCAGGACTATGGAGGTTCGTACTTGTTTTTTCTGCTACATGAGAAGCTTCTGAAAGCTCATGAATCTATAGATTCTCATGTGAATGTAACTATTTTTGTACTTTAATATAGCTTCCTTATGTTGCTTACAAAAAAAAAACTTACATATGATTTCATATTTTTCTTAATTTGACCTTGGGTTTTGTTAGCATTTTTTCTATTTCCTTCTGTTGTTTGAGATAATCTCATTGGTAGATGCATTCATTTTTAGGGGTATACGGTTTGTCGATACTTGTTTGTCCCTTGGACAAGGTCTATTACTGTATTTGCTATTACAACTCTGAATAAGTCTGTTGTCTTGGTTATTTTCTCAAGCACTGTGCCTATTCTTTCCAACGTACTGATTGCAAATGTTTATGTGATGTAGTGATGAATGTGGGGATCAACCATGCCCTTTACCAAAAATTGATGAGCTTAAGGATGAAATTGATATTACAACCAAAAAATATGAACCGACATGGGATTGGAAGGTTACCTTCACAATCTCTTCAATACTTTTTGATTGTTTTTGCAAGTATTATTGTTTTTATATTTTGTAAAATTTGAATGGTGGATAATGTTTGAGCAAAAATGTGTATAAAATATTAAATTGTTTGTGTATTTTTTATGCCCCGAATGAAAATGGGGGTGGACAAGAAACCCTCCTCCATGTAGAAAAGCCTATTCTGAAGACGGGAAGAGGTTAGGGATGGAACTCGACGTCATAATTTTTTAACAATAAAACAAAAGTTGCTAAGAGGTTTCTCCTCGCTTTTGTCTTTGGCCATGTGATTTTGATAGGCTTTCATTTCTATTAAGGAATTTTAGTAGTTGGTCCTCGTAGATTATATTTTCTCATCTACATTTTGAGTTGCACACAAAATTACTTTCACGCGTTATGTCTGTTTTTTATTCAAAGTTTATCTTCTTCCTCTGAAATTGGTTTGTGCACTTCGAATTATATGCAAAGGTTACTCAATTGCAGTTGTATATGTTGTGATGCAGAGTTCAGATGCAGTACATGTAAAAAAGGTGTTGACTCTTCCACTTTCTACTCCTTATGGGCATAATTATTGTAAGTCGTGCATAGAAGGTGTTTATGCTGGGAAACAAGATGTGCGAGAGTGTAGTGGGTGTTGGTTGAATGACAATAAGGGAATCATTGGATTTTTGTGGGCATTGCCAAAGTTTCACTCAGTGGTCATTGTAATATTTTGAAAAGTCATCGATGTAGATGATTTTCATGTAAAGTATGGAGACAATTTTTGTCGTGGACTAGTATTAGTCCATTAGTGGATATTCAGTTGGAAACTCGTATGTATTGTAATACTTGACATTTCATATAATCTAATTTACATGGTTGAAATTATATATGTTTGTACTTGATATTATTTAGTGTTGTAATTAACTAATGTGAATTTGTATTTCACAAGTGTATTCATATTAGATAAGCAAAGAATATTGTATATTTTTTTAATTGAGTCACAATATCATACTAATTAATTTATATTGATTAGTAATGAACACTTAAAATGAATAAACGACTAAATTAGTCATTTATATTGATTGATAACGAAAAAAATGAAATGAATATAAAACTACTAAATTAGTCATTTATATAATTAATATGAAACTACTAAGTAGAGATAAATGACTTTTGTGACTAAAAAATGACTAAAGTTCTCATATACATGACGACTATTAATAGTTAACTTCCACTATCTTATAGCGCGACTAACTTTTAGTCGCATTCAACTTGGTCATTAATAGGTTGCCTTGATTTATCATCTAGTAGTTTATTTAGTCGTATATTTGATCATTAATTGTGGCAATTAATGACTAAATCAATGACCAAATATACAACTAAATAATATAACCAATTAATGATTAAGTTAAATACGACTAAATTAATCGAGTTATAAGATATTGGAAATTAGCTACTATTAGTCGTCGACTCAAAAATAGTCGTTTATATGCAAATTTTAGTCATTTTTTAGTCACTAATTTCTTATTTTGTACTAGTGATCTCTCCTTTACAAAGAGGGTATTTTTGTTTTTTGTTTAAGATCTATAAAAACAAGGATATTGTACTCAATGGGGATCTATTGTTGTGAAACCCCTTTGAACAACTAGACAAAAAAGAAAATAGCAAAAGGAATAAATATTCCAAAAGAGAGGTGGTGTCTAAAGACATCGTTTACAACACTTAAGCACAACGCATTATGACTAGAACATCACTGTTGTTCAGGATTTAAACCTTATAGTGAGGAGTGGACACTACCAACTTAGGGGGGATTGACAGGTAAATACATTCATTATATTGCATTTAGTTCCTACAAATGACAGAGATTAGGATATCGAAAGACATACCTTTAACCGACGGCTGGCCCTAGCTTTCACTTCATCTCCTGCTTGACGATCCTGCAACACAAAGGAAACCTTCCTCAGCATATCTTGAGTATATATAAATATGATGAATATTGACAACAATCAACCATCAATAATAATCAGATACTAATCCAAATGAACATACAATCTAATAGACATTCGATTTGGGACAGGAAGAGTATTTCGACCTTTTTATTGTCAAAGAAACATGAATCAGTACAAGTATACCTGATCGATCAAGATGCTTCTGCAACCGAGTCTTGGGCTCCTGCTCTTCACAATGACTTAGGACTTTCCTCCAGCGTAACAACCCTTAATGCATTATTTCTAGGTCAGTTCTCTAGTTTGAGTCTAGTTCTCTCTCATGCATCCTCCTTATATTTATGGGACAAGGTAGGCAGTTGTAATCGAGAGGTGGTTGGATTGGGAGGTTGGGGAAGTTGCAAAACCAACTTCAACTAATCCCAATTCGTCAATTTAATATATTTTTTATTTCATTTTAAGATGTGCGCAAGTTTCCTCAAGGCATAGTAGCACACAGGACGCAACTTTAGTGTTTTACAACAAGTGCCTGCAGCTTTTTCCAAGGTGTGTGCTAGTTTCCCTTGAGTAAAGTAGGGCATACTAGCAGATGTGCGTTGGTTTACTACCCAAAGAGTAGCACACATGTCAAAAGATCAGGGTAATCAGGGAAATTCTCAGCTGAAGAGAGTAGGTTCAGTCCATACATCACCCAGGCAATCTAGCTCTTCAATCCATTATGTCCTTTTGTGTGATCGACAGCATAATGTGATCACGGACAGAGAAGTGCAGATTTGACCTATAACAAATGCCCCCTAATGTGTGAGGTCAGAGGGAAACGATGGCCAAAATACATTATAAGTCCAAGTCAGAGGAGGAGCAAGAAACCGCAGAACCAAGTCATAAAAACACCTGAAACAATGATCAAGGTCAACAAGCAATTACAATCTTGACATCATATAGATGTGTAGCATGATATCCGATACATAACTAGGAGATGTATATACAGAGCACGGCCACTGAAATACAAGCATGGATCCATGTCAAAATGAGAGATCATAGCCATAACAACAAGCTGGATCTATGTCTCATGAAGAGCCAAAATGAGTGAGGCTCAGTCTTGCGCAACTTGGGTGATAACATAAATATGGTGATGCTATCATATTCCCAAGGTCTTCATCCAAACAACCTAAGGTACAATCCCTAACCATGCGAATAAATGAGCTAAAGTCGAACATGGGGGGTATCATTTGATTACCGGTCATTAACGTATACTGTTAACAAACGCGAGGACTTCCATCGATAATGATAATGGAGTCCAAGGTACCTAGTACGATCCAACAAGTGTGAATAAGTGGACTTGAAGTCAAACACTTGAGGAACCTATCGAATAAGAGACATTGATGTATTCTCATTTATTCAATAGCGAGGGAAACTGCCACTGATGACTGCAATCCCCAAGGTACTAACCGAAACTCTAAACTTCGTTCCCAGAGCATAATGAGCTGATGTCGATGGGAAGAAGTCCGTTGGAAGGGAGGCCTTAATGCATCCTCCATCATCCAACATGAGGAACACTCACAGGTATGAGGTGATGTGGAGTAGGACAAGTAACAAGATGAAACAAACTGACACCAGGATGGCCGACAAATGAAGTCAAGGTAAACTGCAGAATTGCTGACACGGGCTCTATCCTTGAACAATGAGCACGACATAAAGTGACTTAGGCAGTTTTCAACATGAAGGGGAAATGATATAAGCCTGCAATGTAGGAGACATTGACAGACCCTCCATATGGTTGGAAGAATAACCAACTGGGGGAGTAAAAACTCGGAGATCAGGTTCACCCTAAGGCCAAAAACTAAAACCCAACTGACATGAAAGACTCGAGTAGGTGCTGTATTCAAGGATATGACTGACTTAACTGCCTTTGAAACTGAAAAAAGATGTGATATACCCTTCTTATCCCTTATTCTTTTTAATAAAAGAATGTCCTTCTTGTTGTTTTAATGAGTCCAAGAAAGATAGAAAACTCAATAAGCCCAACCATGTAAAAAGTTTAACGAGCCCATGGGAGGAAGACTCAGGACCTTCTTCATTTTTTAAAGAGTTCAAAGAAGATATAGACGAATACTCTATAACACTGATCTCTGGTTTTTAATATCGAGCCGAGATCTGTTCTTGCTCGCCGGTGTTTTCTTGTTTAAGGAGTCAGAAAAACTTAAATAATCCTCCAGACACTTACTCATGGATTTTAATATCGAGCCCGAGTAGGTTAATGCTTGCCAGTGTTTTCATATTTCGAGAGCCTGAAAACCCTAAAGACGGCTCCAAAATTCCTTTTTCGTAGAGTTAGTCTCCTCCCCCGAAAAAGTTTAAAACAATGAAAAAATAACTCTTCTAGCCACATATGACTAGAGTATTCCTTTTTCGTAAGTAATCCACAAAACTCTGGAAAAGGGTTAAACTTATACTTAAGCAGATGTCATTTCAAATCCTTTAACAAGTCTGAAATGACAACTATACTCGACAATCTTGTCATATTTAAAGAGTCAAACAAGAGCGTGAAAGAACTCTATAAAGATCTTTCAATTGAATATCTTTAGAAGATCCATGGGTGTGATGAACCTGCATAGCCTTTGGTTGCAACCCCCCCCATCAACACAATGCTCTAGATATTCAGGAGGTGGAATTATGTTCTCTGAACACCCCCCAATAATTGCGAATGTCTAAAGCCCAAGCATAGGCTAAAGTTTCACAAACTTACCTTTTGGTAGAGGCTACGTAAAGATATCAATAATCTGATCATATGTCCTACAATAACAAGGGTTACAACATTGTCCTATATCAATTGTCTCAAGCAGTGGACATGAAGTCTGACATGCTTCATTTTGTTGTGTGTAACATGATTATCCAACCTAGATTGCACTATGATTGTCACAATGGATAACAATCAAGGTCTGAACAAGAAAACCAAGATCTACTAAAAGCTTACAGATCCAAACTGCCTTTGTACCTACATTGGAAGCTCCACGATATTCTGCTTATGTAGTCAAAAGAGAGATGTTATTACACGACCAAACCAAGGGTCCAAAACTAAGTCAAAACACATAGCCAAAAGTGGAATTTCAGTAGTCAATGTCACTTTCCTAGTCAAAATCAATAAACCTGACTAGTGGTTCTGAACTATGACAATATTTGATACTATATTGATAAGTCCCCTTAATATATCATATAATTCGCTTTACAACTTTCCAGTGGCTTTGTCTAGGATCCTGCATGGACAAATAAACCACACTAACAATAAAGGAGAGATCAGACCGTATGCAGGTTAAGTAAATCAAGCTATCAACCAACTGTCGAAAAATGGTGACGTCAACTCAGGGAGAGTCACAATCCTTAGACAATTTAACTCCCGTTTTATAAGGTGTAGCACAAGACTTACCATCATCTATTTTGAATCATTTCAAAAGATCCAAATCGTATTTTTGTTGAGAAAGAAAGATAACATCATTCATTTGCAAAATTTGAATGCCTGGAAAGAAGCAAAAGACTAAGGTCAGTCATTTCAAAGGTATCCGCAAGTTGTTTCTTCAAGCTCAAAATCAAGTCCACATTGTTTTCGGTTACGACTAAATCATAAAAATACAATGCCATAAGTAAGGTATCACCATGAACGCGTAATACATAAATATTGTGATCATATTCACAACATTTGAAGCCAAGATTGATAAAGAAAGGATCAATCTTCTCCTACCAAGCACATGGGGCTTGTTTCAAACCATACAAAGACTTCTTCAGTCGACAAAAAAGACTAGAATCTACCACAAAACCAGGAGGTTGCTCCATGTATATTGATTCAGACAAGTCTCCATGAAGAAAAGCACTTTTGCATCCATTTGATGAAGTTCCCATCCAAATCGAGTAGTAAGCAAAAGAATCAATCGAACCGAGTTCATCTTTGCAACAGGGGAAAATATTTCAATGTAGTCGATGCCTTCTTGCTAAGAGAACCCCTTAGCTACCACTCGATCCTTGTGACATTCAACAACACCTCTAGAGGTAAAATTGGTCTTATAGATTGTTGGAATTTGTGCAACTTCGGAAGTTATTCTTGTTATATTTTATTGTAATTATGTGTACCTCCTACGAGAGATGATCTTGATGTAATTAATCGTGTAAACCATTGAAATAATCAATGTAAACCTTGAGGAGTAAATTAAGTAAAGAGAAATAATTATTAAATGTATATTTATATTCCCCCAAGACTAGTTGGCCTAGACAGTTTGACAAGTCGGCCCTGTTGAGGAAAAAGCCAGTTTGGCACATGTATAAATAGAGAGGTAGTTCACCTCATTTGGTCACTCACTCAATCAAGCAAGTTTGCATCACTTGGAGAGAGATTTGCGTCTACATCTAGGAGAAGGATATTTTGGGGTTTCATCTTGGAGAGTTCTTCCACTTTC
This sequence comes from Larix kaempferi, assembly GCA_027924585.1. Lineage (NCBI taxonomy): Eukaryota > Viridiplantae > Streptophyta > Pinopsida > Pinales > Pinaceae > Larix > Larix kaempferi. The sequence continues at coordinate 16,969,722 of BSBM01000435.1, forward strand.
TCTCTCTTGATATTGTACTCTGTTCTTAGAATTGTTCATCTCTATACGAAGGTCACTAGGTTTTCTCCCTGTTGTGTTTCGTAGGATAAATTCTCGTGTTCTTTGTTTCTGTGATTTGTCTTTCTTCTAGTGATCCTATTGATCTTATGAAATTGAATTACAATGCTATAATTGTATGAAAATATAACATGGTATCATAACAGTACTAGAAGAAGCCATTGTCGTAAGCTAGGGTTTCATATTTTGAGGTCTTTACTCATCATTTTGATAGAAAAAGAGCCTGCGAAACTTCGCTCTAGGAAGGGCATATCTTTTGGTGAAGGCATTAATCCAATTATGAGAATTTTCATTTTTGACCTAATTATGTAGCTGCAGCTACTACATAAATTAGGGTTTTAGGTTTTGACCTACTCCCTCCACAGATTTGGGTTGACCCTACATTTTCTCAACTCGCCTTACTAGGGCGCATCTTCCTATGGACTCAATTTCTCAAGAATCCAACTTTCATTTTTGACCTAGCTCCTGCTAGGGTTTCTACTTAAGATCTGCAGTCAGAATGACTAGAATGAAGGTTGAAGATCGTCTCGAAGGGGATTCCAACTTCATCTCTTGGAAGTCTAGGGTTATTCTCTTATTAGAAGAAAATTATCTCTTGATGTTTGTCAATGGGAAGGTCTTAGAACCATAAGCTGAAGAAGACAAATCTCACTAGAGGAAGAATGATGCCAAAGCAAGAAGGATTTTGGTGGACTCAGTTAGAGACCACTTGGTTCCTCAAATCTCAGGAAAGAAGACCTCTAGAAAGATGTTCAAAACCCTAAAGAAGCTATTTGAACATAGTAGTATCAATGTGACCCTCACATTAATGAACCAACTATCGAATATGAGGATGTCTAAGTCAAAATCAATTGCCTCATACTTCATGAGGATCGCGGAACTAAGGGACAAGCTAAGTACAAGTGGAGATCCCATTGATGATAAGGAGCTTGTCATTACTAGTCTAAATGGTCTCCCACCATCTTGGGAGTCATTCATTCACAGCATAAGTGGTCGAACCAAGCTACCCAAATTTGAAAAGTTATGGACAGATTGCACTCAGGAAGAGACAAGCATAGCAGCAAGGCAGAGACTCCATGGCACTCAACTTGATGATAATTGAGCATTCATGTCCCATGCCAAGAAATGCAAGGGAAGAGGAAGAAATTTTTACAATCACAAGCACCAAGGTTGGAGATCAAGTCCTTCTCCAGGTGTAAAGAAGAAGAAGAATGATTTCTCGCATATTCAATGCTTCAAGTGCAAGGCAAATGGCCATTATGCCAGTAATTGTCGAAGTTCAAACAAAAGGAAGCATGAAGCCTCAACTGCTGATGTTGATGAAGACACTCCTCACAAGAAGTCAAGGAATGTTGATCATTCGGATTTATTCTTCTAGTGCTCCCATGTTGAGGTGATGATACGAAGATCCAGACTGCGATGGGCTCTCAGCAAGAAAATGAAGAACAAAGGTCTCTCATGGTTGTTCCCACAAGAAGGCAGTGGGAGCCCACCCACAAAAACAATCAAAGATAAGTATTTGGTTTTATTACTCACATAAATCTATTTTGTCTTATTCATATCAAACTATATACAGATCTATCAGGAAGTGTGTTGAGCATTTGATATAGTTTATTGATGTACCATAGGCTCTTGTTGTATCTGTTATGCATATGAGCTGCACAACATTCCATGAACACCTTATGGATCTAGTTTAGATGATATCTCCTTCTTACATGCTTAGAGTAGTGCACACTCTTGATGGCATGTTCTAATGGAGATAGCAGGCGTCTAGATAGTCACCATATGTGTTTGGGAGACATGTTTATGATTGTTGTGCTAAATCATTAGCCAAGATGCCTAATGTAAACTATTGCCATCGAATAGAAATAGAAATTGGATAAATTTGAATATGCAATGTCACTAATCATCTGATCGGACTTGAATTGTAGGGAAAATACCATATGATATGGCCTACAAGAGAAGGTTGATGATACTTTTTCCGATGAACAAGTAATGGACACATGAATCTCGTTGATGTTCATTTTAATCAAGCAGGAAGCTTCTAAGAACATGACTCCGGAAGGAGCCTTCACAAGAATGAAACCAGAAGTGGGCCACCTTCATATCTTTGGCTGCCCAGTCTACATTCATGTGCCCAAGGAGAAGAGGATGAAGTTAGAACCTTCAAGCAAGAAGGGAACTTTCATGGGATACTCTGAGCCTTCAAAGGCTTATAGAATTTACATCCCAGTATCTAGGCAGATTGAAGTCAGTAGGGATGTGTCCTTTGAAGAAGAGATGGCTGTGAGGAAAGGAAAAGAATCAAACATGGAGATTGATAATGAGGAGATGTTAGACCCAAAGGAGATGAGATCATCTTCCCCTCCAGTTCAGAGGGAGTTAGCAGAGAAAGATGAACCCATTGATCCCATTGATCTAGTTGAGCTAGTTGATGTTCCTAGAGATATTGCAGCAGGTCGGAAGAGGCCTAGATGGGCACAACAAACTTTGCAGGATGCAAAGGGCCATGAAGCTCCACATGGTACTTTTCGAGAAAGTAAAAGACCTTATAGGTTCTCTAGTTATGTAGCATTGATGAGTCACATCATTGACTTAGAACCTACCACCTATGAAGAAGCATCTAGACATCAAGTTTGGAAGGATGCCATGATGGAAGAATACCAATCCATCATGAAGAATGATGTGTGGGAGGTTGTACTGAGACCTGAGGGGAATTCAATAGTGAATTCCAAGTGGCCTTACAAGATCAAGCATGGAGCAGATGTTAGTGTTGAAAAACACAAGGTTAGATTCATTGCTAGAGGATTCTCTTAGAAAGACAGAGTTGATTATGATGAGACATTTGCTCCTATGGCTCGATATACTTCCATTAGGTTGATCATTGTTATTTCTCCAGCTATGGGATGGAAGTTGCATCATATGGATGTCAAGACTCCATTTCTCAATGGTGTTATTAAGGAAGAAGTATATATTGAACAACCAGAAGGGATTGTTGTCCATGGAAAGGAGTCTCACGTATGCAGGCTGAAAAAAGGCCCTGTATGGACTCAAGCAAGCACCTCGTGCTTGGTATGGACGGATAGACAGATACTTAGTGAGTCTGGGATTCACCAAGAGTGATGCAGATCCCAACCTTTACTACAAGGTTGTGGATGATGAGACACTGATTTTGGTCCTTTATGTTGATGACCTGTTTCTCATTGGAAATGAGAAACTTATCATATGGTGTAAGAAGAAACTTGCCTTTGAGTTTGAAATGAAGGATCTTGGATTGATGCATTACTTCTTGGGATTAGAAGTATGGAAGAGGCAGAAGGAGATTTTCCTAACTCAAGGGAAATACACCATAGATATTCTGAAGAGATTCAAAATGTTGGATTGCAAGTCCATGGCCACTCCGATGGATGCAAATTTGAAGAAGCTAAGGGATTCTGCTTCAGATGTAAATTTGATTGATCCCACTATGTATTGCAAGCTGATTGGATCTTTGATGTATCTAGAGAACACTAGACCAGATACATGTTTTGCTATGAGTGCTCTCATTCAATTCATGTGTGAACCGAGCCAGATTCACTGGGTTGCTGCAAAACATGTGCTCAGGTACTTGCGTGGCACTGTGGGATATGATCTGAGATATGCTTCATAGTGTGACTTGAGATTACAGGGATTTTTAGACTTAGATTGGGCCGGATGTTCCGCAGATAGGAAGAGTACTGCTGGATGTTGCTTTAGTTTAGGTTCTGCAGTGATTTCTTGGTGCAGTAGGAAGCAGGCCTCGGTAGCACTCAGTACTGTAGAGGCCGAGTATATGGCTGCTAGTACAGCGGCTCGGGAAGCTGTATGGCTTCAGAAACTCCTTGTAGGATTGTTTGGACAAATTCCAGGGCCAACTGTTATTACCGTGATAACCAGAGCTGTGTGAAGATGTCTGTGAATCCCATATTCCATGACAAGTTGAAGCATATAGAGATTTAGTATCACTTCATTCGTGATATGGTGCAGAAAAGTGTAGTTGAGTTACAGTATGTTCCGATAGATGACCAGACTGAAGATGTTCTTACCAAGCCTCTTCCCGGGGTAAAGTTTGAATAATTTCGTGGAATACTTGGAGTGGAAGAGAATGTGTCCCTCCTTGAGAGGGAAAGATGACATGGAGATGTTTACCTTGCTTTCACCCAGGTACCTGTACTCGTCCAGGTTATCATCTAGGTATGGGATTATCCCATCGACATATGAGACGGATAGGTAGTAGATGGTCGGGTTACACACAGGTATCTCTACTCGTCTAGGTTCTCAACCGGGTTTGGGAGTATCCCATCGACAGATGAGACAGACATGTAGTAGATGGTCGTGTGATGCTTGCACAGGTACCTCTACTCATCCAGGTTCTCATCTAGGTATGGGAGTATCCCATCGGCATATGAGACAGACATGTAGTAAATGGTCGTGTGATGCTTACATATGTACCTCTACTCGTCCAGGTTCTCAACTAGGTATGGGAGTATCCCATCGACAAATGAGACATATAGGTATTAGATGGTGGTGTGATGCTTACACAAGTACCTCTACTCGTTCAAGTTCTCATCCAGGTATGGGAGTATCCCATCGACAGATGAGACGAACATGTAGTAGATGGTCGTGCACTTATGCTCGTCCAGGTTCTCAACCAGGTATGGGAGGATCCCATCGGTAGATGAGACGGACATGTAGCAGAGGGTAAAGCAGATGGTAAATCTTATCTCTCAGGCATCCAGGTAGGATGGAGAGGATACTTTTGGACTCACTGAAGGACTGGTGAAGTTGATACTTCTCGAAGGACTGAGATCATGTTAACAACCTTTAGTATGTATAGAGATGATCAATACAGTATAGATGTATAGATGAAACCCAGATGATCGTGATGCTGATGATGACCATATCCAAAGAATACCTTCCTTGTTGAGAGGGAGTGTTGGAATCTGTGCAACTTCAGACGTTATTCTTGTAATATATTATTGTAATTATTTGTACCTCCCATGGGAGATGATCTTGATGTAATTAATCATGTAAACCCTTGAAGAATCAATGTAAACCTCGGGGATAAAATTAAGTAAAGAAAAATAATTATTAAATGTATTTTTATATTCCCCCAAGACTAGTCGTCCCAGACAGTTTGACAAGTCGACCCTATTGAGGAAAATGCCAATTTGGCACATGTATAAATAGAGAGGTAGATCACCTCATTTGGTCACTCACTTAATCAAGCAAGTCTGCATCACTTAGAAAAAGATTCACATCTCCAACTGGGAGAAGGATATTTTGGGGTTTCATCTTGGAATGTTCTTCCACTTTCTCTCTCTTGATATTGTACTCTGTTCTCATAATTGTTCATCTCTATACGAAGGTTACTAGGTTTTCTCCTTGTTGGGTTTCCCAGGATAAATTCCCGCGTTCTTTGTTTATGTGCTTTGTATTTCTTCTAGTGATCCTATTGATATTATGCAATTGAATTATAATGCTACAATTGTATGAAAATATAACATAGACCCATCGATACTTCACAACATTCTTTCCTTGTGGTCGAGGAACCAGTTCCCAAGTGTGATTCTTCACCAAAGAATCAATTTCAGCACGCAAAGAATTTTCCCATTCAGGCACTCCCTGAGCATCAACATAAGTGTCGTGATCACAAGTTTCCAAAACATGTGTCATCAGTGCAACACTGCCATGTTGCTTCTGAATGCGGGTCTGTCGACCAAAAATGGCATCACCAGCATGAGGTCTAACAACTTAAATAGTTTTAGCATCCCACTGAGGTAGACAAGATGACAGTGAATCAAGTTAATTATTGTTAGTTAGTCGAGCAAGTGTGTTGACATTTTCAGTCAATGTAGACTCACTACCAGTCAACTCAGGAGCAAAGGTCGATTGTCTAGTTGAAACTTCAAAGGAAGGTACATTCGATCCAAAGTCTTCAAGAATATCAAAAGGATCATTATGCAATAGACCAGAGGAAGAGTTCAATAACTCAGTGCCTAGAATTTTCCCATCAAAGATCACATTTCTGCTCAAAATGATGTATTGTTTGACAGGGTCAAATGGTCCATAGGATTTTGGCTCATCACAAAAACCCATCAAAATTTATTCTTGCAATTATCATTGATATGCATCCAAGCAACACATCCAATGGTTTTGAGGTGTCCAACAATAGGTTTTATACCTTGCAACTTCTCGACTGGAGTCATGTCACTAACAACTCTAATCAACACAAGGTTTAGGATATAGTTTGAGCACAAAAAAACTTCTGCCCAAAATTGAGTTGGAAGGTCTTTGGCCTACAGTATGCACCAAGCCATTTCAACCAAAGTCCCATTCTTCCTCTCTACTACACCATTATGTTGGGGTGTGAAGGACATATCTCTGCCAAGAAAAACCATTCTATAAGAGATATTCTTCAAGCTGTCGACTCACATATTCTCCACCATTGTCTGATCTCAAGCACTTGATAGGTCAACCACATTGCTTCTCAACCAATGCCCTAAATTCCTTGAATCTTTCAAACTCACGACTTTTATTTTTCAAGAAATAGACTCGTGGAAATATGGAAAAATCATCAATGAAAGTTAAACTATACTTCACACCTGCTAATGAGGGTTTGTTCACGCAAGAGAGATCACTATGAACAAGTTCCTTAGTCTTGTGCTCACCATGCTTTCCCAGGATCAAAAGGTGCCTAATGATGCTTTCCAAGCACACATAATTTACAAACTCCATCAGGTGGAATCGTCTTTGGGATACCAACAATCATATTCTTTGTTACCACCATCTTCAAAATTTGAAAGTTCATATGTCCAAGTCATTCATGCCAAATTCAACTTTTGAAATTAGTTTGAGCAATGAGTGTTGTCGGTCCAGTCAGTCGAAAATAATTCTTGGGAGATCCATAGAACTTGTATAGTCCATCTTTGGGATTTAAATAACCTGAAGCAACAGACGCCCCCCATACCTCAGATCCTTTATGATAAAGTGATTTGACCAAAACTCAATAGTCTTACCAATCTGTTAAGTTGAGCAACCGACGACAAATTTGCACTCAAGCTACACACATGATATACATTGGATATTTGACCATGCCGACATTCGACATCTTCGCTTCCAACGACCCCGAGAACATAATTATCAGCTACATAAATATTCTGTTCTAGGGCTCCACTTAAGGAAGAGAACAAAGTAGCATCCTTAGCCATATGATGAGTACAACTAGAATTGACTATCCACTCAGTTTGAGTGGTGTGAGCATGTAATTCCTGGGAAGTGCTGATAGAAAAGGTGAATTTATTTGCAGTTCAATTGATCGAGGGACCAATCAACATGTCTTCTTCGAGATGCTTGACCTTTTCTTCCAAATACTTTGTCTTCTTGCAACAAGTTTTCTCCACATGTCCCACTTTTCCACGGTAGTGACATGTTTTCTTCTTTTGATTCTTCTTGGTCGATGTTGACTCATTAGTCTTTCCTTTAGTAGGTTGGTCGATACACTCCTGTCATTTATTCGTGGTGTTCGATTGACCCAGTTTTTTGTAATTTTGCTTGACCTTACCTTTAAGCAAGTGAGCCTGGTGTCTTCTATCAAGCTTCCCTTCATTAAGCAATTTTTGTTGATCCTTCATCAATAAATCACATAAGGTATCAAAGGAAAAGTCCTTATTGTCTTTCTTGTATGATATGCAATTTGCGTGAAATGAGGATCATAATACATCACAAGGTGTCCTCAAATTCATCAAGACCAGTTCAATGAGATGTCCATCCTTCTTCAGAAAAAAAATTGCCACATTCGTCCAATTTCAATTGTAGCTCTTTGATGTGAACCAAATATTCCTCAATCCTTTCAAAGGAATGGGGTTCCAGAGAGATCAAATATTTCTCTATCTGCATCACTCAACCTTCATTAACCTTGTCGAACATCGACTTCGGCTTATTCCAGATAGCACGAGGACAATCGATCCCACTTGTATGAAAGTGAATCTCCCTTGAAATATAGATCATAATGACCCCAACAGCCTCATCCTTCTTTCCATCGATGACAAACTTAGCTTGGTCATTAATCGGATATGGAATAATGATCTTAGTATACTGCCATAGTCCCTTGCTCTTCAACAATGTTTCCATATATGGCTCTCATATTACATAGTTAAGGCCATTTAGAATAACAGGTTTTATCTTGGAAGCCATCCTTCTGATAGCAACCAGATCTGATCCAATTTCAAAGGTACATGTCGATAAATCTTCAGCCCATAGTCGATAAATCCTAGGTCCAACATAACACGATTCGCAGACAACCAACTAGGTCAAAACCAATAGATCTAATACCATGTTGGGAAACCCATTTGAACAACTAGACAAAAAAGGAAATAACAAAATGAATAAATATTTTGAAAGAGAGGCTTGCAGGGGTGCAACTTGACTGGCAAATGGAGTGAAATGAGATGATATGTTGTAAAAGAGGTCATGAGTTAAAATCACCCTAACTTACCCATGCCCCATGCTTGTGGGCTGCGTGGGAACACCTAGGGGTATAATGGTAGGTGACGAGAATCGACCCCATGTAACATGAGTACGTGCACCACCCCAATTGTTGATTCCCCTACTAAAAAAAATTCCAAAAGAGAGGTGGTGTCTAAAGACATCGTTTACAACACTTAAGCACAGTGCATTATGATCAAAACATCACAATGCATCATCTCACAGGAGATCACAATCATAAGTATATGTAATTCATCATCATATCAATACAACCCACAGGGTTGTTCTTTTATAGCCTCCAGATCTAACAAACTTCCTTGAAGTGAGGAGGATCTGGTCCACAAATAAGGGTTGTCAGTTCTAATTGTTTCTAGGAAATCCACAATGTCCCATTGAGTATTCGACTGCTTTAGTCGAACCAACCGCTACCTCATTGACCATTTGGTCGACCGATTAATCGACCACTTAGTCTAGCTTCCAATCGACTGCTCTACCAGTCACCTATTGTCTTTTGATTGACCGTCTCCAGGAGATCTAGAGGTGTGATGAACTTGCATAGCCTTTGGTTCCAACATCTATGGCTTTATGGGTCTTCAGGGTTCATACATTTCACTTGGAATGATAGTTTTTTAACTATATATTTGCTTGGTCAAACAACATTCTCCTTTAGGTTAGGTTACCAAGGCTCCTTCTTCATTGTCGGGTGCCATACGTTATTCGTATTGTTAGGAGTTCTTTGGGCTCATTCAAGCTTTTTGCAGACAAAAAATTAGAGCGGGAATGTGTGAGAGTACCCAAAATGTTAATTCAAATGGATATTAGTAATGGAATTTTAGATTATATTATTTTTGGAGTGTGACATAGTAGACAAGGTTCAAGTTTTGGATTATGAGGAATGCATTCCTTTTGGATGCCACTTTTTCCATTAGACATGCCATATCCTACTAGATGTGCTTTTTGTTGTTAGGGTTGATAAGAAAATACAATTATGGATTGCTTCAAAGAAGGCCTTGACTAGTGTTTCTTCAGCTTCAAGTTCAAATGGAAATAGGAAGGCTAACGACTCTTGCTCCAAGTGGAGGAGGAAGCATTAGTTACTCTAATATCAAAATCTACACTTGTATCATCACTGTAGTCTAGGCTAGCCTCAATTGTTATAACTCCTCTATGAGTCAATTCATATCGAAGATCAATCCCTTAGGGACTCAATAGGATCTTATGGCTTTTTCCATGGTCTTTGCCAGTGAGGTGGAGAAGGTTGAGGCTGGGCATTTTTCCATAATCCTCCCAAGTATTGACCCTCCATATGTTGATTTCCTAGGTGAGATTTCAAAAGTAGTTTAGATATTCATGTCTCTCAGAGATTATATTTATGCAGAGTTTATGGGGGGGAGATGTAGAAGGATCACAACCATGGCTGTAGTGCTCTTTAGGAGGCAAGGTTTATACATGAGTTAATTTTCCTAAAATATCTTGCACATAATAATGCTCAAATTTAGCTCTCGGGGGATCGAACACTTTCCATGTTGATTTTCCTCCTTAAAACCATGATAGATGCTTGGATTCTTTCATTGTAATAAGATTTGTGGATAGGGAGGGAACTAAAAATGTTCGTGAGGACTCTATCACTTTCCCTATGACGACAAAGTTGAAGGCTCTCAATCACAATTATTTTTTCCCCGATGTTTCAGAGTGGAGCCATTTTTGGAAGAGCCCTGGGAAGGTTTGAATGAATTGCTCATTAAATCTCTTACAACTTTATCTGTTGATTAGATTATGTGACATCCATCTTAGGGCTTGAGCCTCCTCTGCCAAGTCTGGTTACATATTGACCAGAGTTGAGTGGTCTTTTGAGGCCTTCAAAGATAAGTTCGACAAAGTCATTGAAGGGTAGGAAGATTCATTTCATTCCTTAGGAATATTATTTGTTAAGCTCCAGGACTTGGAGGTCACGACAAAGGAGCTGTTAATTATAGTCTCTTTCACTCAAACCTTGCAATGTGCTAGAGACTCCTAGATAGAGAAGCTTTCAATTTTCTTTATTGTTTTGAATTTAGGCTTTAATTATCCTCATCATATTGAGTATGAATCTTATATCCTTTACGTTAACTTATTTTGAAAAGTCTTATTTTTAAAATTAGACAAATTGAACCATTTTATCAAACATATTCTTATTTAGTAAGTGAGGGGTGCATATACCCTACCCTTTGAACTTGAACTTCATATTCTTATTTGGTAAGTAAGGGGTGTATATATCCTATCTCCTTTGAATTTGAACTTGTAACCTTTTAGAAAAAAACACAATCCATTATTTATTTATTAAAAAATAATATAAATTGAGTAAAAAATACTTATTACATTTACCTAAAAAAATATTTTTTACATTTACATAAAAAAAATCCTCAAAGTGGTGATTAAAAATGGCTAACAACATATAAAAAATTAATACACAAAATAAAAACAGTGACGGAAATTCGGATGAATTTCATTTGAGTCTAAAAACTAGACGCTATTATGTTAACCAAATACTTCCATCCAAAGCCACCGTTCAAATTGAACCCTTTTTTAAACTGAAAATGTAACCTCTTTTAACCGGATGTTCAAATTTAACCTGCGGAGTATTTCTCCACGGTCGAGGGATGCTCGATGCAACACTCAATTTCCAACGTAACTTTCCGTTGACAATCCCAAAACAACACAACTAGAATTCAAAGAATGGCTGCTGACAACCGCGTCATTCACTCTTTTGCTTTCACAAGTTTTCGGAAGTTCAAGGAAAGAGACAAGAAACAAGACACAAGAAAATTGATTCCGCCATGGCCGCCTCGCTGTACGAAAGGTATATCCTTCTCGGTTCGTGGTTACTGCCGCGAAACCCAGAGGGTTAGGTCTTCGACTTTAGCTGGGCTGCGCATCATGGATTCAATTTTCACCAAATCCTTGTGGCCTTTTTCATCATCGATCTCATTCTGACACAGGTTAGAGTCTCCTTGGCATCAATTCTGTAAGTCATTGACTTCTGTATCTTTTTTAGTTCCACCAAATTCACATCCCCGAACAGTCCGCCATGAATGGGAATTAAAATATTGGGCATAGGCTACAGACAGAACTTTCTTCTTTATTTGGAACGTTGGGTGTAGCTAAAACTAAAAACACTGTGGGAGTTCAAGCTTAAATTATTGGGTGACAGATAAATAGGGAATGGATCCCTACAGGAGATATGATAGTGGTAGTTATAGCCCTTCAGGATCCAATCACTACCGTAATCCTGCATATCCCAACAATTATCCCCCGCCTTTTCCATCACAGCACCCACCACCACCCCCACCGCCACCAAATTATGGTTATGAGGGTTATTGGGTTGATCCTCACTTGCGTGCTCCCTATCCCCCACCTCCTCCTCATACCCAGTATCGCCCTACTGAATCATCTCCAGTGGGGTGGCCATCCTCTGCCCCTTTTGCCCAAGGCCCGTATCCTTACCCCCGTCAGGAAAGTTTTCATCATGATAGTTCAACCCACCAGTACCACCAAACGTCTGAGTCCTATACTCAATTGGGTCACCCATCATCTAAGCTGCATTCTGAAATTGGTCACCAAAGTGGCAGGCTGCCAAGCTATTCTGCTCAGACTCCTCATGTCGAAACGAATGCGTCCTTTAGCCCTTCGACATCGGCATCAATGTACCCGTTGGATAATTTAATGTCTGAGATGCGATTATCAGACAGCCACCGACCCCTTGATTCCTCGTCACCTGGAGGATCTTTCCACAGGCCCTCTTTGATGCCATGTCAGTCTTCCCACAGCTCTGACTCTTCCAGTCCCTCTTTTTCAAGCAATCAGGGATCATTTTCGGGCCATTCATTTCAGCATGGGCAGTATTCGTTCAATTCTTATGACAGCAATAGCATAAGCTCTGATTTTGCATTGGTGCAGAATCAGATAGTTCCATTTGATCCTTCGGCAAAGTCACTCAGGGTTGTCTTGTTACATGGGACACTAGATATATGGGTCTATGAGGCCAAAAGCCTGCCCAACATGGACCTTTTCTCGGAGAGGTTACGGCAGGTATTTGTAAAGACAGGTTCTGGAAAAACGACTGCCAAAATAGAAGAGACTGTCTCTAGTCAAAATGTGATAACAAGTGATCCATATGTGTCAATATGCCTTTCAAGTGCAACAGTTGCCAGGACCCGGGTGATTAGCAATGATCAAAATCCTGTATGGACACAACATTTCTCTATTCCTGTTGCACACAATGTTGCAGAGGTTACATTCATAATCAAGGATAGTGATTTCATTGGTGCACAACTTATTGGCACTGTCGCAATACCTGCAGAGAGAATTATGTCTGGTCAGAGCATCCAGGATTGGTACCCTGTCTTGGGCCCCAATGGAAAGGTTTATAAGGCAGGAGCTGCACTTAAACTCTCAATCCAATTTTTCCCAGTAGAATATCAATCCTTGTACAAATTTGGGATTGGTGCTGGACCTGACTATAAAGGTGTGCCTAACACATACTTCCCTCTCAGAAAAGGTGGGAAGGTCACTCTGTATCAGGATGCTCATGTGCCGGATAATCTCCTTCCTTCTATCAAACTTGATCATCAAGTTACCTACAAACATGGAAAATGTTGGCAGGACATTTCTGAAGCTATCGTACAAGCTCGACGTCTGATATACATTACTGGATGGTCTATATATGATAAGATTAAGTTGGTCCGTGGAAGCGGCAACTCAAATTTGCATCACTCCAACTCTACATTGGGAGATCTTCTCAAGTTCAAGTCACAAGAAGGTTTACGGGTGCTATTACTTGTCTGGGATGACCCTACTTCAAGGGACATCCTCGGGTTCCAGAAGGTATGCTTGACTAGATAGCCACCCCTGTCATCTGGAACAATGGATATGTTTAAGAGTACTTTTCAATACAAGATATCCTATCATGCATGCCCAAGGACTTTTGCTATATTGTTTTGGTGCAAGTGAAATGATTGAAAATTTGGATATCTGTTGGTAGCCTATCTATCTGATATCTTTGTGGAAATTTTTACAGGACGGTCTTATGCAAACACATGATGAAGAAACCCGAAGATTCTTCAAGCACTCATCTGTTCATGTCTTGCTATGCCCTAGATATGCTGGCAAAAGGCATAGCTGGGTCAAACAACAGGTGAAATAATCTTGTCATGAGATTGGTTAATGTTTAAACTTTTAATTAGCTTGTTTTCTTTGAAAATGATAACAAATGCAGGGAGTTTGTTTAAAGCGAAGATTTTTTGTTTATCATGCTAAGAAAATATAACTATCTTATGTTTACTTGATTTGTGTCAAATACCAGGCAGTGTAAAATGACCCAAAAACCTGTTAATGTGATTTACAATGTCTTTTATTCATCGTCAGTTAGATAACATCATAACAATAATAGCAAACCATGACATAAATGGGCCCTAGGCTGATTTGGGTACTGCGGATGCCTTTCAGCTTGTATATTATTATTCCATAGTAAAAATATGGTTACAGGTTTGTGTATAGATGAACTCTCTCTGAAGGTTGACAATGGATATCTTATGAACTCTTCTCATCCTTATTCTACATTATCAACTTGTTTGTTTTACTTCTATGGGAGGGGGAAGGAACTGTGGGCTTATTGAACTTTAGGTCTTCATCTTTTGTGTGTCTTAACTTATGACCCTTCACTGTCTGTCATTTGGCTGTTAGCATGATGTCCATGATGGAGCTCACATTATGGCATAACAAGGAGAAATGTGAGGGAAACCTTCACACCATATACATCAAACTTATAGCCACGCAAGGGGTATACAAACTAGTATTAATACAGCCCATGAGACTTTGGGCTCTTCATCAATTTACTGATTTTGGTGGGATTCCTCCATGCCAAGTGTGCTTCTTACTTGGGATGTTCACTTACACAACCTATGACACATTATTTTTCATATTCTCCTGGTCCTTATGACACCCCACTTCATATGTGTCACTCCTTTTTCTTATATCATTTTCCTCACATGCGATTTAATACACACTCAGGTCATGACTTTTATTTCCCTCCCATGTCCCAGGAATCATAGAGTAACAACACTATAATGTATTTAACAATAACCATATCAAAATTGAAAATTGCCATTATCCCCAATATTTGTGTATCACTAACCATTTGGTGTTCTTGTACACAAATTAATTCGACCTGAGGAAGTACCCATCAGTTCCAATGCACATGCATTATTCAAAATACAACTTTTTCACTACAGATATGATCAGAAGTCTATGCTTGCTTAGCCAAAGGCTAGGGCTAGGTTTAAGACTGAACTTAAGCATGATTCACTTACTCAATAAAACAAAGCTATAGTTTTGTGGGTTGCATATGTTTTCAACTGGTGAAACTGATATTCACAAGAACATAAAGGGGGAGGAGGCATGAGGCTTTGTTTTGCATTCTTCAATTTACCTAGCACCCAGTACCGGCTTATGAAGTGTGTGTATAGACCAAAATAATTTTACAAAAAATTAATCTAAGCAAGCCAGAACTTGTAAGTTACCATGATAGTACAGAATCTGTGTGGGTGGGGTTTCCCTCTTGCCTGTGTGTGTGCACACAAATGAGCGATAGAGAGAGAAAGAGAAGTAGTATAGATTTTTATAAAACCAATCTAAAGCATCATTTTATATACTATTGTTTTCTGTTCCTATTTGCTCATATCTTCCAAAGTCATTTACTAGTAAAAGAGATTTACTGGATACAAAATTTTGTTATTTTCACTTATAGGAGGTGGGCGCCATCTTCACACATCATCAAAAGACAGTGATTGTTGATTCAGAAGCTGTAGGCGGTAGAAGAAAGATTACAGCATTTGTTGGAGGACTTGACCTTTGTGATGGACGTTTTGATACTCCAGGACACCATTTGTTTCGAACTCTGGGAACGGTTCATAAGGATGATTATCATAACCCAACTTTTATGGTAAACTTTTATTGGACAGTTTTACTTGTGTTAATTAAAACAGTTGTAAGTGTTTGTGTTGATTAAGGTCGTCATTGTCTTCAATTATGATTTCAATTGACTTAAAATAAAAGCAATGTATAATGTTCTTTTGCTAGTTTGTTACTTTTTAGATGGGGAATTAACTCAGTTATAATGTGGAGGGAACCTTCTTCTTTACATTCTACACTGATCTATAGAAAATATTGTCATATCCACAAATAATTTAGTTAATAATCACTGTAGCAAAATTGTTCTTTTCAGGTGTATATTGAATTTAGATATTGTGATTAGGCTGATCCAGCATGATAAACATTATACTATCCAAGGCCGCTTGTAGCAAACAAGACAGTAGGAAAGTTAACAAGAAATATAATTTGTGCACAGGCTGGAACTATGTTTGGAACACACAAAAATAATAGCAAGAAAACTGAAATTAGGCTGTCAACCTTAGGAAAAGTCATTCTTGAATTGCTAATGGGCTGCATGCTTATTTCTACAAATTGGTAGATTGCCTTTAATATCTTCTTTCCCATTTTATTTAACTTCTCTTTGATTATTTAAAAAATTACAGAAACATTGGAATTTCTAGCTAAGTGTATACAGTGTTCAGTGATCAATATAATTGTTATCTTTTTCCTTTTTTCCAAGAAAAATCTCACAGGGAAACCCAAGGGATGTTTCTCCACATTTGTGGATGGAATCCCTAGTTAGTCTGAGTATTAAAGAACGAGAAACCCTAGAGCGGGTTACATTATGAAAGACATGATCTCAATAACACAGAACAATATTATTATAAGTGGGTATGGTACAACATTACAATGAGGGTCCTCGCTCTTATAAAGAGTCTAAGTAACCAAAACCCTAACCCTAATATGACTAAAAACCTAAGATGCCTAAAACCCTAACTTTTGACCTAAAATCACTAAGGTGACTTTATTACATTTGTAGCCTTATATTTTAACACTAGTAATCTTGTCGACATAGACTTAATCTTCTTCTTGGATACATGAGGGATTAGATGATCCTTTATTGCAACCATGATCATCCGCTTGGCTTTCACTTCTTTCTTCTTGTGAGCTGCCAAAAGTTGCGGATTTGTCGGTGAAGCTACCACGTCCTTTATGATATCCCAAAGGTCATTCTCTTCTAATAGAAGAGTTACCCCGACTTTCCATGCTAGGAAATTTGAGGCACCATCCAATCTATCCTCGGACCTGAGGTTAGTTGATGCCATCTCTGAGATCTGAAGCACAAACTCCCAAATCACAAAATAATGAAATTCTTGTTGCTGGTCCTTTGCTGCGCGCAACTGATCTACCCAAAGTAAATCCCTGAGAGTCTTAACCAGAGAGATGGCTCTGATACCATGTTAATTTTTCAAACCCTAGGTGACTGCTGTCCTATGCCTCTTTATCAAATAAATACAGATCTTCAAATTTACTTAATAACATAAATAACTCCGAGCATGCATTAATCGCACATATAACTGGAAAACAAACAGCGGAAGCATAAAACATGGAACTCAAAAATATGTCCTTCAAAATCAATTTATCATTAATATTCAAAACTTACAAAAACACCTTAAATAGAGGATTTTCTGCCTGCCAATGAGGAAAAATGACAAACAGATCTGAGAAGAAACTTTGACAAATCTGTCCGCACAGTAGTATGGCCTATCCGTACGACTGTACAGAATTTCGTACGTCTGTATGAAAATGCTGCTTTTGTCATGTTCTTTGACCACTTGAACCTGGAAGTCAATCTTCTCTCTGCTGCCTTGTTTTTCGTATCTCCTGGCCTCTTTCCTTGTCTTCGGACAAAACTGTATTCGTGAAGAATGAATGTGTATTTACTATTTTCCCTCTACTTTGACCTGCCTTTGTAATTTAGCTGAAGACCTAAGCTACCAAAACCCTAATCTCACAGTGAGATCTATGGTTGAGATTTGCCTAATTCACTAATGCATTAAAATGCACTTTATTAAACTCAACAACCGATTAAAAGACTTTCACTTTATTACTAAAGTGAATTACAAAATAGATTAACTTGGACGGCTTCACGCAGTTTGACACCCAACCTATGTGGAAGTTTCTATCTAAGCTACAAAACATCAACATTTAGATCCTCCCTAGCAGTGTAATGGGGGAATCCCAATAGAAATGCTTGTTTCAAGTGAATTTTCATAATCTAGATTGCTTTAATCTGGAATGGCAGATCAAAACACTATGTATATTTATATATGAACTTACGAGTGAATTATTTGGTCATTCACAGGTTTCTCATCTTGTTTGTCATTTAAGCTAAAAAATGGATGCAAATTGAGTTGACATTTGTGGCCTGGAGCCTATAGATTCTTCGTTTATAATTTTTAAGTGCCAAGGATTGACCACCTTTGAAGAGGCAGGCACTTCCATACACTTGATCAAGGCTTGTGACCTACGCCGTCGGGAGCGGGGAGCGAGAGCGGGAAGCGGGAGTGAAGCGAAAAACGAAATTTTCAAAAGCTTCCGAGTTGGGAGCGTTTTTTATATAATATATATATATATTTTTATATTTTGATGCATATATGTGAACAAAACCATGCAGAATGTTGAATTAGTTACAAAAAACATAAAAACATGGATTAAACTATATAACATCAATCATCTAGTAGTTATAAGTTATAACCTATAGCTTATAACATTGTCATCATGATCAAATCATCAAATCATCAACCATTTTCAATATATAACATTTGTAATTTTGGCATGACTCATCAAATGATCAATCATCAATCATCAAACTCATAATTCTTGTAACCAAGTTACCAAACTATAACAAAGAACATAAAATGATCAAGTTCAAGTGTTCAACCATGACATGAAACGATTCAATTTCACAAAGCAATGAACTTCAAAGTTCAAACATCAAACTTAAATTGCCATATAATGTCTTCAAAATTGACTATAAGAAATATTAAAGAGTCAATAGGTACTGTAGTTTGCAAAATGCAAAGTACTGAAAAACTAGAAAAAGACAAGTACTAATATTTCCTTTTGCCATGGGAAACTTCTAATTTCTTTTCCTGTGCTCTATGAGCACTGCTAGTAGTAGTATCAGGATCCTCATCCTTAGTAGGTGGAACTGGAAGTGGTTGTGAACTGTTAAAATTTAAGAATTTGACAGCAATAACAGACTGTAAATATAAATACAGAGATAGCTAGCAGTAATTACAAATCCACAAGATTGAACACAGTAATTTTTCACGGGGAAACCTTTTAAGGACAAAAACCCCAAAGCAATTTAATAATAATTCATCTCCAAAAATGAGATGGCTGAGTTTGTACAATAGCAGGCTGAGAACAAGCCTTTTCAACAAATCAAAATTTGTTTCATTGATCAAGAAGAACCCTGTACACTGTCTGCTGATCCTGATCTGTCACTGAATTACTGTAGGTGTTGCTAGATGCCTGAAACAGCTTTGAATGCCAAACAATCACAGGTGTATGCATTACTGAGAGGACCGAGAACTGTTTAAACTTTTGGCTGGGCTGTCATGACCTGTCCAAGTTATTTTCCAAGGCTGCCGTGATTTCTGTAGCTTGTGGGTGCCCTCAATAGGGCTGCCGAAATTAGGACAGGTCCTAACTCAATTCAGGTGCACAAAGAAATGCCCTAGCTGGGCTAAAATACACTGCAGAAGACTTACAAAAAAGATTCGGGTGGCAGCAGTAAACCCTAGCTGAGATAGGGTGCTTTTAAACCAGCAGAAGAATGAGTTATGGCTTTCACTTCTCCAAAGAATAAAACCCAGCAGAAGATAACACCACCCACGAGCTGAGCAGAGAGACAAATAGCAAATCCACGAGCTGTCTCTTAGATCAGTTAATAACACCCACGAGCTGACTTGAAGATACCACGAATTGTATCATTGAAATGTTGAGTTTCCTTTGTTTATTTATAGTGGAATAATTCCACTTCATTGAGGCCGACCTGTCCTCACATAAATTTTTTTTTTTTTTATTATTATTTATTTTTGTCCTCCAAAAAGAAATAAGTATGAGGCCGACCTGTCAACTTGTCCTTCACATATTTACATCATTTTTATTTTTTTTCAATAATGAGCCGACCCATAATAAATAAATAAATATATATTTATTTATTTTTTTCTTCTTCTAAATGGTGGGTTCATGGACCAAGCCAAGCTATGCTTGGGTTTCATTTATCTTCAACAAGTTATCCAGGCGTTCTTCAATGCCTTAATGTCCACTCCAAGCACATCATCATAAGGAGATAAATTAATTGCTTTACTTCACCCTCCTGTTGCCACCAAGACCAAGTGGAGGAGTACACCACTTGCCCAGACCCGGTCTAGGGCTTACAGTGAAATCCTGGTAACTGACCAGGTACCTCCATTCTCTCAGAGAATGACTCTCAGCCCCAGGCTGAGCTTCTAGTCCTAGATTGGATCAATATCCTGGTAACTGACCAGGTGCCTCCATTCTCCCAAAGAATGGCTCTCAACCCCAGGCTGAGCTCCTAGTCCCAGACTGGGTCAATATCCTGGTAACTAACCAAGTGCCTCCATTCTCCCAGAGAATGGCACTCGATGTTGCTCAGGAAAAATCAACACTTCCTCTCAGTGAGAGGGTCATTCTCTGCAATACCAAGCTTGTCTCGAAAGTGCACAAGATTTGTCAACGACAGGGGCTTGGTCAATATGTCAGCAATCTGCTCATCTGTACGGATGTACTGGAGCTTCATGGCACCTCGCTGTACCATATCTTTGATGAAGTGGTACTTCATCTCAATGTGCTTTGACCTGTCGTGAAATATAGGGTTCTCTGAAAGCTTAATGCAACTCTGATTATCGCAATGGATAATAGTTGGTTCAAGCTTTCCACCAAACAGGTCAGAGAGAATCTTTCTAAGCCAAACTGCTTCTCTGCAGGCATCAATGGCAGCAATATACTCAGCTTCAGCTGTGCTCTGAGCTATGGAACCCTGTTTTCTGCTGGACCATGAGATCATGGCTGATCCCAAACTGAAACAGTACCCTGATGTGCTTTTCCGGTCCATTGCACTGCCAGCCCAATCGGAGTCAGCATATCCAAGTAGCATTACCCCACTGTTGGAGGTATATCTGAGCCCATATGTAATAGTACCTCGCAAATATCTGAGCACATGTTTGGTAGCTATCCAGTGTATGTGCTTCGGCGCGGACATGAACTGACTCAATGCATTCACAGTATAACAGATATCTGGTCTCGTATGCACTAGATACATCAAAGATCCAATAAGTTGGCGATACTGAGTAGGATCCACTCCCTGTGAAGAAGTAGCCGAGTCACGTAACTTCTTCAGATTTGATGTCATGGGTACACTCATGGGTTTGCAGTCATGCATCCCAAATCTCTGCAAGATATCAACTGTATACTTCCCTTGAGACAGAAAGATCTCATTTGGCTTCTGCTAGACCTCTAAACCAAGAAAATAGTGCATGAGTCCCAGATCCTTCATTTCAAATTCTGAATTAAGCTCCCTCTTGCACTGAGCTATCAGTTGCTCCTCTCCAGTGAGGAACAGATCATCCACATATAAAACTAGGATCAAGACATGGTTCTGAACAACCTTAAAGTACAGGTTGGAATCAACAGTGCTCTTGGAGAATCCCAAAATATGAAGGTAACCATCAATCCTAGCATACTAGACCCTTGGGGCCTGTTTGAGTCCATACAAAGCTTTCTTTAGTTTGCACACATGAGACTGCATTTCATGTGTCACAAAACCTTCAGGTTTTTCAATGTAGACCTCTTCTTCAACTTCTCCATTAAGAAAAGCTGTCTTTACATCCATTTGATGGAGTTTTCATCCAAAGACAACAGCGAGGAAGATAATGGTTCTGATGGTGGTATACCTGGCAACAGGGGCAAATGTTTCATCATAGTCTATGCCTTCCTTTTGTGAGAAACCACGTGCCACAAATCTTGCTTTATATTTCTCAATGCTGCCATCAGCAGCATGCTTAATTTTATAGAGCCATTTGGAAGTTACCACAAACTTCCCTTTTGGTCGAGGAACAATTTCCCACACATCATTTTTCATAATGGAATTATATTCTTCTGTCATGGCATCAATCCATACCTGATGAGACTTTGCTTCTTTGAATGTAGAAGGCTCTGCATCAATGAGCTTACTCATAAGACCTGAGTATTTCTGGGGCTTCTTGCTTTCTCTGAATGTCCCAGAAGGAGCTTTATGCTTCTCTGCTTCTTGCAATATTTCTCTCGCCCAAGTAGGTCTTCTCTTGGAAGGAGGAGCTTCAAGTAGTTCTTCAGCTGGTCTTTCTGGTTCTGAGTAAGCATCAGGTTCATCTTCTTCCTCCCTCTGATTCTCTGAATGAGGAGAGTCTGGAATGTTGGAAAGAGATTCTTCTGCATCTTTTGAAAGCTCTTTAGAGTGGCGGAAAACAGCTTCCTCATGAAATATCACATCTCTGCTGATTTCAATGTATCTTTGACCAGGAACATAGATACGGTAGGCTTTTGAATTTTCACTGTACCCAACAAATGTGCCTTTCTTTCCGGAAGGCTCCAGCTTTAATCTCTTTTCTTTTGGCACATGGATGTAGACTGGAGTGCCAAAGATCCTCATGTGGTCAACTGCAGGTTTCTTACCTATAAAGACTTCTTCTGGAGTCTTTTCTCCCAAAATGGCATGAGGACTTCTGTTTTGAATATAGACAGCTGTACCAGCAGCCTCAGCCCATAGAGACAAAGGAAGATCTAGATCACACAACATGGCTTTAGCGGCCTCACAGATTGTTCTGTTCTTCCTTTCTGCAACCCCGTTCTGTTGGGGGTTGTAAGGTACAGTCAACTCCCTCTTGATCCCTGCTTCTTGGCAAAAATCATCAAAATCATTTGATTCAAACTCACCTCCATTGTCTGACCTCAAGATACGAATGTGTCTTCCTGTCTGATTTTCAATCAGCGCCGTGAACTCCTTGAACTTATCAAAAGTTTCACTCTTAGCCTTTAGAAAGTAAATCCAAGATTTACGAGAGTAATCATCAATGAACAGTACATAGTATAAACAACCACTTAAGGAAGGTGAAGACATGGGTCCACAAATGTCAGAGTGAATCAAATCCAAAATCCCTTTTGATCTGCTGTTACTTTTTGAAAAAAACTTCTTGGTATTTTTACCAAGGGCACAACCTTTGCAAATACCACTATGTTCATTAGAAAACTCAGGCATACCTATAACCATCTTTTGAAGACCAGGGAGAGCTGCATATTGAAGGTGCCCAAACCTACGGTTCCATAGCTCACAAGGGTTGATAGTACTGTGAACCAATGCTTGAGTAGAGTGCCCAGATGCCTTGTAAAGGCCTCCCTCTCGAACCCCAATCAATTCTGTTGCACTCAACCTTTCATTCTTTGACCACAGCAAAACCTTTTTGTCCATGAATATAACTTTGTAGCCTTTGTCTTCTAAGCCAGCAACAGAAAGAAGATTTTTCTTCAAGCCTGGAACATATAATATGTCTTCAATGTGCAACATGGTCCCTGAATCAAGTTGAAATGAGACTGAACCCACTCCCTCAATTTTGTAGGTGGAGTCATCTCCAAGTTCTACTTGAGTGGCAAACTTCTTCTTTCTGTAGCTTGTAAGGGCTTCACGGGAACCTGTCATATGTTTTGAGGCTCCACTGTCCACCAACCAAGAATTTGTGCTGTTGGTGATGGACCCAGCTAGGGTAGAAATCAAATAGTATTCTTTTCTTGATTCTTCTTGCTTGGAAGACTTTGTATTTTTCTTCTTCTTTGGTTCTTCTTCTTCAGCTGTAGATGCTTGGAATTTTCTTTTGGGCCTTCTCTGTGGCTGACTACAGTCTCTAGCATAATGTCCCATCTTGAAACAATTGAAACATTTAACTTGTGACATATCAAGTTGCTTACCTTGTGGCTTGTTCTCTTTCTTCTTGGGAGGGAAGGGCTTCTTGAATTGTTTCTTG
The DNA here is from genome assembly GCA_027924585.1 of Larix kaempferi. Classification (NCBI taxonomy): domain Eukaryota; kingdom Viridiplantae; phylum Streptophyta; class Pinopsida; order Pinales; family Pinaceae; genus Larix; species Larix kaempferi. Next base: position 16,993,283 of record BSBM01000435.1, read on the forward strand.
GTTTTAGCTGCTAGTGCAAGATTCCCTTCTTTAGGACCCTTAGTTCTGTTCTGTACTCTGCCTTCTTCTTCTAAACAGTTATGCCAAAGTCTCTCAAAATCTGGCTGAGTCTCACGCCCACTAACAGAAGCTAAGAAGGTTTCCCAAGAACTTGGAAGACCATCAAAAACAGTTTGTACAAGGTCATCATCATCTGCTGTAACCCCAATAGCAGAAAGTTGATCTCTTACCTGAGCAATGTTTGTGAAGAAGGAGGCCACTCCTTCATCTTTTTCCATCTTCAATGTACGAAGTCTATTTTTCAAGACTCTCTTTTGACTGGGTGCTTTCTTCTCGTACAGATTTGTCAAGGTGTCAAAACACTCCTTGGCTGTCTTCAGTGGTGTTATGGCAGGCATTATATTTTCCTTGAGTGAGTCATAGATAATCCTCCTAGCCTTGGCTTGCTTCTTTTTGAATGCTGCCCTTCCTGTGTTTGACGTGGGTTCTTCTACAACATTGATGACCAAGTCATCAAGGTCATTCTCTTCCAAGGTGGCCATAAGCCTTGCTTTCCATGAATTAAAGTTTGCTGAACCCTTAAGTCTGTCCTCTGGTTTGAAAGAGGTAGAAGAAGCCATCTCTAGTCTGTCTGTACTGTCCCAAGGTCTATGTAAGACACAGTGACTTGCTCAAACACTGTGCTTTACAAGCAGAGCTTTGATACCATGTTAAAATTTAAGAATTTGACAGCAGTAACAGACTGTAAATATAAATACAGAGATAGCTAGCAGTAATTACAAATCCACAAGATTGAACACAGTAATTTTTCACGGGGAAACCTTTTAAGGACAAAAACCCTAAAGCAATTTAATAATAATTTATCTCCAAAAATGAGATGGTTGAGTTTGTACAATAGCAGGCTGAGAACAAGCCTTTTCAACAAATCAAAATTTGTTTCATTGATCAAGAAGAACCCTGTACACTGTCTGTTGATCCTGATCTGTCACTGAATTACTGTAGGTGTTGCTAGATGCCTGAAACAGCTTTGAATGCCAAACAATCACAGGTGTATGCATTACTGAGAGGACCGAGAACTGTTTAAACTTTTGGCTGGGCTGTCATGACCTGTCCAAGTTCTTTTCCAAGGCTGCCGTGATTTCTGTAGCTTGTGGGTGCCCTCAATAGGGCTGCCGAAATTAGGACAGGTCCTAACTCAATTCAGGTGCACAAAGAAATGCCCTAGCTGGGCTAAAATACACCGCAGAAGACTTAAAAAAAAGATTCGGTTGGCAGCAGTAAACCCTAGCTGAGATAGGGTGCTTTTAAACCAGCAGAAGAATGAGTTATGGCTTTCACTTCTCCAAAGAATAAAACCCAACAGAAGATAACACCACCCACGAGCTGAGCAGAGAGACAAATAGCAAATCCACGAGTTGTCTCTTAGATCAGTTAATAACACCCACGAGCTGACTTGAAGATACCACGAATTGTATCATTGAAATGTTGAGTTTCCTTTGTTTATTTATAGTGGAATAATTCCACTTCATTGAGGCCGACCTGTCCTCACATAAATTATTTTTTTATTATTTATTATTATTTATTTTTGTCCTCCAAAAAGAAATAAGTATGAGGCCGACCTATCCACTTGTCCTTCACATATTTACATCATTTTTATTTTTTTTCAATAATGAGCCGACCCATAATAAATAAAGAAATAAATATATATTTATTTTTTTCTTCTTCTAAATGGTGGGTTCATGGACCAAGCCAAGCTATGTTTGGGTTTCATTTATCTTCAACAAGTTATCCAGGCGTTCTTCAAGGCCTTAATGTCCACTCCAAGCACATCATCATAAGGAGATAAATTAATTGCTTTACTTCACCCTCCTGTTGCCACCAAGACCAAGTGGAGGAGTACACCACTTGCCCAGACTCGGTCTAGGGCTTACAGTGAAATCCTGGTAACTGACCAGGTACCTCCATTCTCCCAGAGAATGGCTCTCAGCCCCAGGCTGAGCTTCCAGTCCCAGATTGGATCAATATCCTGGTAACTGACCAGGTGCCTCCATTCTCCCAGAGAATGGCTCTCAACCCCAGGCTGAGCTCCTAGTCCCAGACTGGGTCAATATCCTGCTAACTGACCAGGTGCCTCCATTCTCCCAGAGAATGGCACTCGATGCTGCTCAGGAAAAATCAACATGAACCACGTCCAATAGTTACACGACCCCCATGAAACAATGGAGGTTGTGAAGCTAGAGGAAAAACTGGTACATTTGGGTCTGTCGCTGGAAGTGGACGTGGAAAACTACTACTGTAGGGAGGTGGCATCGCTGCTGCCGCTGCACGGTCGACAATAACATCATCATCGTCCAAAAGTTCAGCCTGCAAGCGCTCTAAAACCATGGCTCCATCCTCCAAATTATCCTCCTTTGGGTTGTTGTCCCAAGTGACAAATGTTCTATCACTTTTGGCCCGCTTACAATAATGAGACAACAACCTCAAGTTGTAGTGTACAAAAACCAAGCTTTCTGCCTGGTTATCATTTAGGTTGTTTCTTTTCACATTGTGGATATAACTATAGGTGCTCCAACACCTCTCTGCAGAAGAACTATTAACAACCTGTGAAAGCACTTTAATGGCCAATTTATGCAACTGTGTGGCGGCGGAGCCATACGTATTCCACCACTCGATAGGAGTCCTTTCTCGATCTTTGTTTGCATGCAAAGTACCAAATACCCCATGTTGACTAAGATATTTGCTCAATTGAGCACGCAGTATGACACTTTCCTCTTCATCAGGGACCAACTTATCTAATGCTTGCATGTACCCATTCTGTACCTCTGGATCTATGTGGGGTTTTTTTCCTGATGCCACCCCTAGGTGCTGGTTTGGCCAACCAAGATGGAGAGTAATATTTGGGTGCAAGGACGTAGGCTAAGGCATGGAGTGGAACATTAAGATTATCCCACCTTTTGACCACATGTTTGCGAATATGATCATACAAGATGGCATCTTTTGGCTCAACAATATCTTTTATTTGGCCTTGCATGCTATCCATTTGCTCATACACCTCCCCAATTACCGGCTCATTAGTATCTGCAAACCGAATCATGTGATAAATGGGCTTGGTGAAATTCAAAACATACCTTACGCTTGCCCAAAACTGACCATCAAGAACGGTGTCCTCGACCTCCTCAAAATCTTGCCTATCAGATGCGAATGTAGCCCTGTCTTTCAAAACCTGCCATGAGTCACTTGATGCCATACTAGCCAATGCCTCTCTTACCTTCAAAAGGCGCCTGAAGGTGAGGTAATAACTAGCAAATCTAGTCTTCGCAATCTTCAATAGCTCCAACTTTGAGTGACTGCGGAAAATGTGGTGGGCATTACTATGATTGGTAATGAATCTTATCATGAACTTGCCTTTCTTGTACAATGAACCAATCCATTTATAATCATGTTCCTTCATCTTGATAATGTCATGCATCAAAAGGTTCAATTTGTGAACCAAACACCCGGACCAAAATATGTTGGGGTATCTATCCTCAATGATTGCTCCCGCTGCCTTACAATTAGCAGCATTATCGGTAATGACTTGTATGACATTGTATGGCCCAATAGATTCAATGGTTTTAATTAAGGCTTCTGCAATATTGATGCCGGTCTTGAAGCGATCAGAGTAGTCATGGGATGAAAGGAAGATTGCACCACTAGCAGGCACCCCAAGAATATTTATCAATGGCTTTCCCTTTATATTTGTCCAACCATTAGATACAATGGAAATCCCATATTCATTCCAAGCATTTGTGAATTGCCCCAAAGCATTTTGGATCTTGGCTTTTTCCTTGTCAAGACCTACAGTTCTAGCTTTGTCATACCTGGGGCTCCTATATCCTTTAGGGGTAGAACATATGGCTTATATCATTTCATGCCAATAGGGGTAGCGAAGTACATTGAATGGTATGCCACATGCATAGAGAAACCAGAACACTTTTGCATCCACGTCATCCCTACCACCTTGGTCAAGGAAATATGATATTGTCCTACGCCCTGAACTTGCAAGCATGGCCGAGAATCCACTACCATGGGTGGATGGGGTTTGAGCACTAAATCCTCTATGGGAGCTTGATGTCTCCTGTTCAACCTTTGATTTTTTGGTTTGGTATTGTGCTTCCTCCTCTTCCCTCTTATATTTGGCTCTGTCTTTTGATGGCACTTCAGTACATGTTTTGACTCCTATAGTCTTATTTTCATCCCATGGCATAACCCCACATAAATGCTTTCTCACATGGGTATATGAACCTGTGAATGTTACTCTACAATGGGGGCATGCAAATTTTGTGGTTCCACCCCCTTTCCCTCCTCCAAGCTTTGTGAGGTATTTCCACAAGGGTGTGTGGTTCTCTCTGTTTTTCCTTCCATCATCATCACTATCCTCTCCCTCTCCCTCTCCCTCTCCCTCCTCTCCATGATATGCGCCACTACCCACTTCTTCATCCTCTCCATCATTTCTCCTCCGGTTTCCAATCAACACCATCATAACAAACAATGGAACCAAAAAGAGAAGCCACATTGAAATACCCATGATCATCATGCTTGTAGAGGTTCAAACTTTCAAAGTTTCAAACTTTAAGTTCAAAGAATAACCCTTTTCCTGCAATAGAATGAGGGAGAAGGAATGGGAAAGAGTAGGAGAAGAAAACATACAAGTAACAAGCATTCAATTTCAAGCCAAAAAAAAGAGAGAGTTTAGAGCCTACCTCTTTGGCTCTCCAATGGTGCTTGAAGGCTTGAAGCCTTGAACCCTATGGAAGCCTTCAATCTCCCCTCCAAGCTTTCACAAATGGCACCCTTCAATCTCTCTTCCTAGCTCTTCAAGTCCAAGAGTCCAATCTTCTTGCAAAATTTTCAAATGCACTCCAAGCTCCTCAAACCCTTGCAATGGTAAATGAAATGGCAACAATGAAGTGAAATGAAGTGGGGGAGTGCTTTATATCCCAAGCAAACTGTTAAGATTATATGCTACCATAGACTAGATTGCAAATTCATTAGCATTCAATACATTATTCACAATAGCAGCATAATTAGGATCTCTGAAAGATACACAATCACAAAGCACAAAACAATATATTCTGGGAAACCCTCAAGGGGAAGAAAACCCAACAAGAACTTCCTCAATATAGATGATCAAGTACAATGCCCCAAAAATATGTCTCACAAATAAGAGAGACAAAAAAACCAAACTCTGGACTCAAGCCACTCCTCCTTCTCCTTCGCAGATATCTCTCTCTCCACTAATGCGAATTGCACAAGTGAGTGAATGAATAAATGAGAGAAGCTCTCCCTCTATTTATACTTTACTTTTCACTTAACCTTTAACTCAGCTAGGTTGGCCCCAGTAATCCTAACTGGGTCGACTTCTCTAGTGAGACTCAATTACCACTTATATTACATTTACTTGGGTGCTAACGACCCGACTTACAATGGAGGGTTAACCTCATAACCTTTACATGACCAACTGTAATAATGACATCCCTGATGGAGGTAAAACATCCCTGATGGAGTTACAATAATAAAGTACAAGTAGAATATTCTTTGAAGTTACATTAATTTAACACTCCCCTTTAACAAGAAGGGTATTCTACTGACAACAACATCTGCATGTGTAACTCTACACAACATCATCAGAGAGAGGAGAGCATCAACAACAACATCATTTGATACATCTATAAATCATTGGAAGTTCTTCAACATCTCATCTTCAGCACTGGAGCATCCTCATCTTTAGCATTTGAACATCAACATCTTCAGCACTGGAGCATCGTCATCTTCAGCACTGGAACATCACCTACAACACTGGAGCATCCTCATCTTTAGTACTGGAACATCACCTGCAGCACTGGAGCATCCTCTTCTTCAGTACTGGAACATCACCTGGAGCACTGAAGTATCCTCATCTTCAGTACTGGAACATCATCATCTGCAGCACTGGAGCATCTTGGCACCTCATCTTCTGCAACATTGGAGCATCCTCATCTACAGTACTGGAATATCATCAGGAGCATCACCTGGAGTACACATATGATCCTTCCTTTCGGAACTAGGGATCATGAACAATCCTTCCTTTTGGAACTAGGGATTAAGTCCAACACTAGATCAACATTTAAGACTATCCTTCCTTTCAGAACTCGGGATCTCTGTCTAGGGATGATCAATCCTACCACAATCATTTAAGACTATCTCAGTCTAGGGATGATCGGACCCAACACAATCATTTAAGACTATTTCAGTCTAGGGATGATCGGACCCAACATAATCATTTAAGACTCTCTCTGTCTAGGGATGATTGGACCCAACACATTTATTTAAGACATCTCCGTCTAGGGACAATTGATCCCAACACAATCATTTAAGACATCTCTGTCTAGGGACGATCGATCCCAACACAATTATTTAAGACATCTCTTTCTAGGGACAATCGAACCCAACACAATTATTTAAGACATCTTTGTCTAGGGACAATTGATCCCAACACAATTATTTAAGACATCTCTGTCTAGGGACAATCGGACCCAACACAATTATTTAAGACATCTCTGTCTAGGGACAATCGGACCCAACACAATTATTTAAGACATCTCTGTCTAGGGACAATCGAACCCAACACAACTCAGGATCAACATTTAAGACAATCTCTGTGTAGGGATGATCAATCCCACTGCACCACAGTATCATCAACACTACTCCCCCTTTCGAGGGAAGTCCTTTTGGACTATACCAAGCTTGTCACGGAAGTGCTCAAACTTCACTCGAGACAGAGGGTTAGTCAACACATCTGCAACCTGCTCATTCGTGCTCACGTATTGGAGCTTTCTAGCTCCCGTTTGCACCATATCACGGATGTAGAAATACCGTATTTCTATGTGTTTTGACCTATCATGGAACACAAGGTTCTTTGTCATTTTTATACAACTCTGGTTATCACATAGAATCACTGTGGTATCCAATTCCAGATCAAACAGACCTGATAACAACTTCCAAAGCCATATGGCTTCACAACTTGCAGAACAAGCTGCAATATACTCTGTCTCTACAGTGCTGAGAGCCACACTGGACTGCTTCCTACTTAGCCATGAGATCATGGCTGAACCTAGATTGTAACATCCACCTGAAGTGCTCTTCCTTTTCGAGACACTTCCAGCCCAATCGGAATATGTATAACCATACAGTCTGAACTCATGGTCTCGAGTATAATTGAGACCATAGTCTATTGTACCTTTTAGGTACCTCATCACATGCTTTGTAGCTACAATGTGCACCCGTTTGGGCTCAACCAGATACTGACTCAAGGTTTTCACAACAAAGCATATATCTGGCCTTGTATTCGCCAGATACATTAGTGACCCAATAATCTGCATGTATAGAGTCACAGCCACTAATTTTGACGAAGTATCAGATAATAAATTCAAGTTGGTATCCATGGGTGTGGCCATAGCTTTGCACTCCAACATATCAAATCTTTTCAAGATTTCCACTGCATACTTCCCTTGGTTAAGGAAGATTCCCTCTGGGCTCTGCCATACCTCGAGACCTAGAAAATAATGCATTAAGCCAAGGTCTTTCATCTCGAATTCTACAGCGAGCTTCTCTTTGCACTCTGAGATTCTCTTCTCATTACTTGTCAGGAACAAGTCATCCACATATAGCAATAATATGACTAGTTCATCATCCATAACCTTGAAGTAAAGGTTAGGATCAACTTTACTCTTAGTAAAGCCCAAGCTCGTCAGAAAACTGTCAATCCTTCCATACCAAGCTCTTGGAGCTTGCTTTAACCCATACAGAGCCTTCTTCAATTTGTAGACATGCGCCTCTTTGTTTTCAACCTCAAAACCTTGTGGCTGTTCTATGTACACTTCCTCCTCAATAACACCATTCAGGAAAGCTGTTATCACATCCATCTGGTGTAACTTGCACTTCATTGTGGCTGTTAGTGCCATGATGGTTCTGATAGAAGTGTACCTTGCTACAGGAGCAAATGTTTCCTTATAATCAATTCCTTCCTTTTGAGAGAATCCTCGAGCCACAAGCCTAGCTTTGTATTTCTCAATATTTCCATCCGTAGCATGTTTTATCTTGTATATCCATTTGGAAGATACCACACTTTTACCTTCTGGGTTGGGAACCATGTCCCATACATCATTCTTCATTATTGACTGGTATTCTTCCGTCATAGCTTCTACCCATTCTTTCTTTTGAATGGCCTCTTCGAAGTAGGTAGGTTCTTTATCTACAAGATCACACATCAAAGCTACATAATTGGAAAATGGCTTTGGCCTCTTGCTTTCTCCTGTGGAGCCTTCTGGAGCTCCATACTTCTCAGCATCTAGAATAATTTCACGAGCCCAAGCTGGTTTTCTCTTGCGAGATATAGCCATGGATGGAGGTTCTTGGGGCTCCAACATATCATGATCTTCCAGAGTCTCATCATCGGGAGAGGGTGCAACCTCTGCAACTCTAGGAGGTATATCTTCTTTATATACTTCTTCATGTTGGCATTTTTTGGATCTCTTAAGAGTTGCGTCTTCATCAAATGTCACATCTCTGCTAATCTCCATGTGATGATAGCCTGGTATATACATCCTGAAGGCCTTGGAGACCTCACAGTATCCAACCTTTCTTTCCGGAAGGATCCAACTTGGTCCTTTTCTATTTTTGGAATATGCACAAACAATGGACAACCAAATATTTTGAGATGACTTACCTCTGGTTTCTTTCTTGTGAACATCTCTTTGGGGGTTTTGAACCCAAGTGCACTATGGGATACTCTATTTTGGACATATACTACTGTCCTTGCTGCTTCAACCCATAGATGCATAGGAAGATCTTGATCATGGATCATTGTTTTCACTGTTTCCATAATGGATCGATTCTTTTTTTTGGCAACACCATTTTGTTGAGGGTTGTAGAGAGTGGTAAGCTCCCTCTTAATCCCAGCATCCTTGCAAAAGGCTTCAAAATCTTTTGAAGTATATTCTCCTCCATTATCTGACCTGAGTATCTTGATCTTTCTCTTTGAAAGATTTTCTATCAAGGCTTTGAATTCCTTGAACTTCTCGAACACTTCACCTTTTGATTTCAAAAAGTAAACCCAAGTTTTTCTGGAATAATCATCAATGAAAGTAACATAATATTCATACCTACTTAATGATGTTGAAGGCATTGGACCACATACATCTGAGTGAATGAGTTCCAATACTCCTTCCGTCATGGTGTCACTCTTTGGAAATGGATTCTTTATGTTCTTTCCCTTTGCACATCCTTTGCAAATTCCTTCATGATCAATCTTTAGATCGGGTAAACCTGTTACTACCTTACTTACATGTGTTAGTGCTTTGTAGCTTATGTGAGCAAGTCTTCTATGCCATAGTTCGCATGGACATGTAGTTTCATGAATCAAAGCTGCTTCTGAATGTCCTTTGAGTTTGTGTAGACCTCCTTCTTCTATCCCAATAACAACAACATCCTTTATAGATTTATCTTTGGGCCACATGAGAACTTCTCCATCTATAAAGGCAACCCTAAATCCTTTCTTATCCAAAGCTGAGATAGAAAGTAGGTTCTTCTTTAGGCCTGGTACATATAGTACATCCTTCATCTTCATCGGGGTTCTTGAATCAAGCTTGTAGGTAGCTTCTCCTATTCCCTTAATAGGATATTGATAATCATCTCCTAATGATACCTTCTGATGGGAGTTCTTCTCTTCTAAACTGGAGAGAGTCTTCTTCTGACCTGTCATGTGCTTTTAAGCACCACTATCAATTAACCATGTATCCTCTCTAGGTGTCACGGACCCAGAGAGAGTAGAGAATAAAACATATTCTTTATTTCTTTCTTTGCTTGCTTCCTGGGAGGTTCTTCATCTTCATACATTCTAGTTAGGGCATCAAACATCTCCTTTGGAGTCTTCTTAGAGGATACTTGAGGAATCAGGTGATCTTTAATGGACTCTGCTATGATCCTCATAGTCCTAATCATATCCTTCTTCTGCTTCCCCTTAGCTTCAGCTTCTCCGGGTTTAGGTACAACTTCTTTAACAAACTTGGTAAGATCATTCTCTTGAATGAGTCCAATCCTATACTTCCAAGCACGAAAGTTCTCTATGCCTTCTAACTTGTCATCAAGCTTGGTGCTTGGTGCCATCTCAACCCGGGGAGCAGAGAATAACAAAAAATCAAAATTTCTCAAAATAAAAAACTGAACTCACCAAAAGATGTGCTTGACTGAGGCGAGTATGTTGGTACACTTGGTTTCTGAAGATTCCTAAATTTCACCTTTCAAAATTGACTTGCGAATTTCAGATCTGTAATTTCTGGCTTTTTCTGGTTTTTTGGTTTTTCTGGTCCGGATTCAAACTAGGGTTTGATTTTCCGGGAGTTTCACCCACTCAAAAATTTCGATCTTGGTACCAAAATTTTGCTCTTGGAGAGGAGCACTTCCCTATGCCAATTGCACTAAAAAATTCCACTTCTGTGAGAAGCCCTAATTTTTCACTTCCAGAGAGAGAGAGAGAGAGAGAGAGAGAGAGAGAGAGAGTTTTACCTTGTGAAAGTTGCTCTTTTCAGGCAAGCTTTGATACCATGTTAAGATTATATGCTACCATAGACTAGATTGCAAATTCATTAGCATTCAATACATTATTCACAATAGCAGCATAATCAGGATCTCTCAAAGATACACAATCACAAAGCACAAAACAATATACCTCGGGAAACTCTCAAGGGGAAGAAAACCCAACAAGAACTTCCTCAATATAGATGATCAAGTACAATGCCCCAAAAATATGTCTCACAAATAAGAGAGACAAAAAACCAAACTCTGAACTCAAGCCACTCCTCCATCTACTTCGCTGATATCTCTCTCTCTCCACCAATGCGAATTGCACAAGTGAGTGAATGAATAAATGAGGGAAGCTCTCCCTCTATTTATACTTTACTTTTCACTTAACCTTTAACTCAGCTAGGTCGGCCCCAGTAATCCTAACTTGGCCGACTTCTCTTGAGAGACTCAATTACCACTTATATTACATTTACTTGGGTGCTAACGACCCGACTTACAATGGAGGGTTAACCTTATAACCTTTACATGACCAAATGTAATAATGACATCCCCGACGGAGGTAAAACATCCCCGACGGAGTTACAATAATAAAGTACAAGTAGAATATTCTTTGAAGTTACAATAATAGGGATGAGTTTAGAGCCTACCTCTTTGGCTCTCCAATGGTGCTTGAAGGCTTGAAGCCTTGAACCCTAAGGAAGCCTTCAATCTCCCCTCCAAGCTTTCACAAATGCCACCCTTTAATCTCTCTTCCAAGCTCCAAAGTCTGGCCTGGTGTTGACCAGATACATCAGTGAACCAATGAGCTGACGATATAAAGTGGGATCTACCAACTCTCCCTCAGAAGCATGAAGCTTCTTCCAGTTGGTGATCATCGGTGTGGTCATCGGCCTGCAATCCTCCATCCGAAATATCCTCAGAATATCTGCAACATACTTTCCTTCTCCCAGGAAAATATGACTAGGCTCCTGCCAAACCTCCATCCGCAAATAATAATGCATCAACCCAATATCGTTCATCTCATACTTTGAAGCAATATCTCTCTTGCAAGCTGCAATGAGGCCTGTGATAAACAAATCATCAACATATAATAGAAGAATGAGTGGATCACCACCAACCACAATGTAGTAAAGGTTGGGATCAACCTCACTCTTCTGAAATCCCATCGACATCAAGTAAGTATCAATCCTGAAATACCAAGCTCGAGGAGCTTGCTTCAGACCATACAAGGCCTTCTTCATCCTGCACACATGAGAATCTCTCCCATTGATCTCAAAGCCCTGAGGCTACTCCAAATAAACCTCCTCCTGTAGAAGACCATTGAGAAATGTGGTCTTCGCATCCATCCGGTGGATCTTCCAACCCATCTCTGCTGCTATGGAAATCACTGCTCTAATGGAGGAATATCGGGCAACTGGTGCAAAGGTCTCATCATAATCAACTCCCTCAACCTGAGAAAACCCTCGTGCCACAAATCGAGATTTGAACTTCTCCACACTGCCATCTGCAGCATGCTTCACCTTGTAAATCCACTTGGAAGTCACTACAGGCTTCCGCTCTGGTCTTAGTACAATCTCCCATACATCATTCTTCATGATGGAATGGTACTCTTCCATCATGGCATCTCTCCAAACCTGATGCTGAGAGGCCTCCTCAAAGGTGGAAGGTTCCGAATCACGAAGACTAGCAACCAATGCCATACCCAGTCTGTCTGGCATCATAACTGTCCTAACTGGTTCCTTGGGCTTACCAAAAGAATCTGCTTCCTTCAAGGTTTCACGAAGCCACTTGGACTTCCTCTTCCCTAAAGGTGGCTCCCAAATTAGTCTCTCATCCTCTGAAGAATTGCCAAAAGTAGATGGCCCAGAAACTTGTGAACCAGTAGCTGGTGAACTAGCCACTGGTGAACTCAGTGATCCCGAAGCTGCAACTAGTGAACTTGTGACCTGAGAACCAGAACCTGTCCCCGAAATACCTGATGGCTGAACCAATGAACCTATAGAACCTGTAGAACCTGTGCCTGTAAACTGTGGCCCAGTCACTCCGGAAACCTGTGATCCTGTACTCTGAATTGGTGGTACCTGTATAACTACTTGGGGTGTGGAAACCTGTGACTCCTCCTGCTCCAATTCTCTGGACTTCCTGAAGGCTCGCTCCTCCTCAAATCTCACTTCCCGCCTCACAACAACCTTCCTCTGGGCAGGAAGATAAATGCGGAAGGCCTTCGAAGTCTCATCATAGCACACAAAGATACCCTTCTCTGCGGTGGGCTCCAACTTTGTCCTCTTCTCAGAAGGGACATGAGAGTAAGTCAAGCAACCAAATATGCAAAAATGACCAACCTCAAGCTTCTTGCCTGTGAACATTTCCTCAGGAGTCTTGCTTCCCAAGGCACGGTGGGGACTCCTATTCTGAAGGTATACAGCTATACTACAAGCCTCGACCCAAAGGAATAAAGGAAGACTTTGATCATGAAGCATGGCTCTCGCTGCTCCCACAATAACTCTGTTCTTCCTTTCAGCCACTCCATTCTTCTCAGGAGTATATGGTACTGTTAACTGTCTCTGTATGCCTTCCTGTATGCAAAACTCATCGAACTCCTTAGACGTATATTCACCCCCATTGTTTGATCTAAGTGCCTGCATCCTCCTCCCAGTTTGGTTCTCCACAAGAGCTTTAAACTCTTGGAAACTCCGCAAGACCTCATCAGATTTCTTGCTCCTCAGGAAGTAGATCTAGGTCTTCCTGGAATAGTCATCGATGAATGTCACATAGTACTCAAAAGCTCTCAAGGAAACAAATGACATAGGGCCACACAAATATGAATGAATCAAATCAAGCACTCCCGCCGACTTGCTGTCATTGCTAGGAAAAGCAGTCTTGGTGTACTTTCCCAAAGCACACCCTCTACAAACATCACCGTGCTCCGTGCTAAACTCTGGCATACCTGTAACCATGTTCCTCAACAATCTCAGAGCTGGATGATACAGATGAGCCATCCTCCGATGCCAAAGCTCACAAAGATCACTGTTGCTGCTATGTGCCAAAGCATGCCGGGGCTGAAACAAGAGCTTGTACAACTTCCCACATCTGACTCCAATGACAAAAGAGGCAGATGGTCCTGCAGTCTTGGGGAAAACACGCACATGTCCATCCAGGAAATAAACCCCAAGTCCCTTGTCCTCGATAGTGGAAACTGATATCAAGTTCTTCTTCAGTCCATGGACAAACAACACATCCCTCAAAGTCATGGGTCTCATGGATTCCCTTTGAAATGTAACGGTCCCACGACCAACAACTCTGACAACAGTGTCATTCCTCAACACAACCTCCACATCTATGTTCGCCTGTGAAAGCTCGAAAAACATCTCTCGAGCACCTGTCATGTGGCTCGAGGCTCCACTGTTAATGTACCAGGTGCTGGTGGTGAATGCAACCATGGGATGGCTAGTCAACAAGGAATGCTCCCTCTCAATCTCTATATCAGTGCTGGTGATGATAGAAGCTCTCTCTCTCTCTCTCAACATGTCCAACACAGAGAGAAAACTCTCTCTTGAACATAGCTGCATAATCCTCAATCTCAGATGAAGCTGCTGTCCACTACTTCTTCTTCTTCTTGTTTGGACTCTGTGAGGCATAGTGCCCAAACCCCTGACAAGCGAAGCACTTGACTTTGCTTAAATCCTTCTTCTGTCCACCCTGCTGCTGTTGCTTCTTAGCCCTACCCTGCTTGGGACCCTTCTTGGACTTTTTCTTCCCTCTTGCAGTCAACGCCACATTTTCTTCATCCTCCCTACTATATGAAGAGCTCCCCTGCACAAGACCTCTCCAAGTCTTCTCCTGCACAAAGTCATCCTAGAGTCAATCCTAGGAAGGTAAGTTCTCCATGCCAACTATAACCTCCACAAAAATAGCTCACGGTTTGGTTACACCATTCACAGCTGTCCGCACTAGCTCACTGCCAAAAACAACCTCCCCAACTGCTGCAAGCTCATCTCTCACTTGAGATATCCTAGTAAGGTAGGATGTTACTCCCTTTGCTTTGTTCATTTTTACACTTTTCAGCTTCTCTCTCAAGACCATTTTCCGGTTCTCATTTGAGCTCTGGTATAAACTGGTCAAAGCATCCCACATTTTAATGCACGGTCTTTGCTTGTAATATGTGGAATAACATGGTCCTTAACTGCATCTAGAATAATCCTTCTAGCCTCAATGTCCTTTTTGTTGAAAGCTGCTAGTGCTTGTGCATCGGTGGAAGCGGGAACTTGAATTGGATTTACTTGTGTACCATTTACCACTTCATTCCAAAGTTCATTTTCCTCCAAAATATGCACTATCCTAGCCTTCAATGGAACAAAATTCCCTGCTCCATCTAGTCCATCTTCCAACCTAAGTCCTGTAGCCATTTCAATGTCGGTTCAAACTTCAACAAGGTGCTGCTCATTGACAAAAGAAGACCAACTGTAAATCTGAAAATTTCACTTCACTATTCTGCCCCCAATCTCTGATACCATGAAAGTTTTCTGAGGTTCAACCCAACCCAGTCTCAAGTCAAAATATTAGAGAGTTTAATGCCAACCCAGTTTACATTAGAGCTGGAAAAATTCATATAACATTTTCAGACTTAGAAACATAGACTGAACATCACTGTTAATGGCAGAAAATTTAATAATAAATGCACGCCATGAAATTTTCATGACTCAAATTTTTTTGGCAAATGCCCAGGAAAAACCCACAAGGGGAAAACCTTTCAAAGAGAGTTCTTTATTTTATTTCTTCAACAAAATAAAAAAATTGCAACAGCAAAATTCCAACTTATCTCAACAGCAAAACCCAAAAATTCTGTCTTGGAATTTGCGCCAAACCAGCAGTGTACAGACTGTATGGACTGACTGTACGAACCTCGAAATTTGTGCCCATAAATTAATTTCCTGCCTCGAAAATCGTGTTTACCACAGACATCGATTTTCGTGCCACTGTACGGACTGTACGAAATTGTAAGAATTGTACGGAATTTATTTTTTGTACCTGCTTGGAAATTCGTGCCTCAGCTTGGAAATTCGTGTCACTGATTTTCTCCTCGAAAATTGTGCCCATAATTGTTGTACGGACCTGTTGTATGAATTCTTGAAATTCGTGCCATTGTACTTCTCCTCCCTCCTGCAAATTTTCTTCTTCTCCTCTCAAGAAGTCGAGTTGCTCTCAGCTTTCTCAGCTCTCTCAGCTCTCTTAAATCTCATGAAAGAATGAATGGTGGAAAGCCTTTCCCTTGCCTTTTTGTTTGGATGCCGGGGTGAGTGAAGAAACATCTAATCTAAGGGCCCACATTGATTTAGATGGATGGATGAGATATAAAGCTAATTTAATTTTCTCCAAAATTAATTTCACTCACTTTACTTAAATTCATCAAAAAGCCACTTTAATCTCTAAAGTGGAATTAAATGCTCATCTCAAGTCATTTAATGCAAGGGTCATGTTATTTTCCCCTTTTGTGACTTAGGCTAATTTTCACTAGGGGAACACTTTCCTAGGTACAAAATCAACAATGTAGATGGCCGTACAACGTCGTACAAGCTGACATTGGGCCATACGAGGTGATGCAGGGTTGTACGGGTTGATGTAGGGGCTGTACAGGCCGCATGTGGGCTAACACAAGGGGTTAAAAATATCAAGTATTTCTGTTTATAATTTCAGAGTATAAAAATTATTGAGAGCGGAAATCAGAATTTGGTATTGAGTAAAATTTAACAGAGACTAGTCATC
Source organism: Larix kaempferi (assembly GCA_027924585.1). Lineage (NCBI taxonomy): Eukaryota > Viridiplantae > Streptophyta > Pinopsida > Pinales > Pinaceae > Larix > Larix kaempferi. The sequence goes on from BSBM01000435.1 coordinate 17,009,648, forward strand.
ATGTAGATGCCAAGACAGTCTAAATTACTATGTTGCACAAGTTTCCGGAACGTGGGAACGTGGGTACGAGTACCGGGTACGTCTAGAAGTTTCCCCCAAATTTGCAGGAAACGGCAGGTTGGGAATGACAATAATATATATTAAAAATTATAAAAATAAAATAATTAAAAAAACATGAGAACCAAATGACTTAGCACAAACCAGATGACTTAGTTTATTCCTTATATTACGGTTGTAACTAGAACCTCTTAGCAGATGGAAATGGTAACAAAATCAAGATTATCATCCACGTCATTGATTATATAAGGTAGAATCTTTCTAAAGTGGAAACTTTTAGAAGTTATAGTCCCTGCATTTGTGGTTATATGTATAGAGTAAGTTTTCAGTTTTGTGTCAACTATGATTAAAATGTATTAGGATATTATATGTTTACAACACATTCTATGCTAGGGTATTTGCAAAGGTGTATAAATAATCAAATTTAAATTATTATAAAATAGAAATCAAGATAATTTTTATTTAAATATAATATATGAATTTAGTTTTAAAGTAAGATTTAAAACTATTTCCAATTATTTAAAAGTTTATTTTTTTAATTCATAAAGTAAATACTAAACTATATAAATTTACTTTATTTTATTTAATATATAAAAAGTCAAAATAGATTTACATTTATTATTGATTAGTGGTAATTGCAATTCAACGTAGGGACGAGTGAATAATCTAGCATGGCCAGTAGATGGAGATCAGTGCACCAACTCGACAAGGTAGCACGAAATAGACTTTTATTGCAACTTAGTTTTCTAGAGAAAAAATTACGAGTCAACTATGTAAAAGTATGGTTTCGAGGAAATAGGAATGTTTTTAACAACCTACGTGGCGATAATGAATGCGTGGAAGCTCCCAGTGAAGGAAACACGCAAAAAAAAGTCCCAAGTTCCCGAATTTAGAGGGTAAAAGTTCCCAGTAAGTTCCCAACCATCCGGAACGGTTCCCACCGGATTGGGAAAGTTTCCTACAAGTTCCCAAGTTCCATGGAACGTCGGAACTTTGGGAACGAGTTTCCTAAAAGCCGGGAGCGGTTCCCGTGCTACAACCAAACAAATCAATCACAAAAGAAATCAGATCTGAAACCTATTCTAGGTGCGGATGACCTATAACAGGCCAAAAACAACCTTTCAATCATTAGAAGATCTTGTGTATTTCACCCAACACCTATCACAAGCCCTAGGGCCTCCCACAAGCAGAAATAAACTTCCGTTACTGAAGCAAGGGCATCACACCTGCTGAAATCACCTGGCAACTCCCCTCACAGATAACTGATCTATACATATACGGATTCTTGGAAGATCTCAGAAGCACAACGCTAATACCATGTTAAATTTTCAATTCATGTTGAGCAGACCTGTGACCTAAACTCTAGAGAGCAGTGAATTAGAAAAATTCACCAAACAGCTAGTTTATATGCAAGATCTACAAACACATAGCTAACTGAAAATATGAACAGCAAACAGTAGAATCTGTAGCACTCAAAAACACATCTCTGTTTTCTTATAAAGTCAAAAAAGAAAATCAGTACAACTCACTCATAATTGACTAAAAATTGTTTAACACCTTATCTCCGCCTATCTTTTATAGAGTAAGAATGCAGAGAGGCTTCAAATATAACCCTAATCCTAAATCTGCCAAGAACAGTGCGCTTCCTGCATGGGCCAATTACCTAGAGAAGTGCATCCACTAGAAGAGGCTGCTCATGCATGCAAGCATGTGCCCAACCTAGTGCTAATTGCGGAAAAGTAAACTAAAAAATAGCCAAGCATCTATTCTTAAAAGCTGAATTACAAAATCTGGAACAACAGTACTAAAATTGGAAAAAGATAAGCCTGGGTCATGAATGTTGGAGGCATGCATGCATCCTCTAACTACTCCATAAGTGCACCACCACTGTATAACCACAGCTGGGTTGTCACTGCTTTGTTGAGTGCACCATGAATGTTTGAAGAATGCTTTAGAAGTTGAACAAATGGATTGTTCTTGCAGAACAGAGCACTGTTGCAGAGCAGAACGATTTGCGGAACAGAATGCTACAGTAGAACAGAAAGCAAAACACTGCTACAGAATAGACTGCTGATAAATCTGCAGAATAATTCTCATTCTGCTCTTGACTGTTCCTTCAACTTACCTTTATACAGACCAAGGCTGTTGCAAGGTATGCTCCTCTGTTGAGGGGAAATTGCAGTGTACTGCTGAAGGGAGAATACCTTCAGAGAAACACGGGTAAAACTTTAACAAAAAGTATTTATGTCTGCTTCTTGGTGGGTACATAAGGAACCCACAACGCAATAGCAAGAGTTGACTGTGTCTTGCCGAAAAAGGACGAGTGTAGGTTTTTTCATCTTGCAGATGGCCTTGCATAGTACCTTATGGGCATCGACTAATAGAGAATCCACCTTTCTCCTTCCATGCACTAGGCACAGAAATGAATTTGGTGTAGTTGGTAAAATCATTCTTTGTGAATAAAGTGGTTTAGGGTTCCAATCTTTCCCTCTCTTGCATTAGTGACTATGATAAAGTGGACCTATTTTTTTTTGTCACTGCACCCTAAAATCATTCAAGAGGCCTAAGGATAAGATACACTAATATTTTAAGCCAATGTTTTTTTTCTAGACCAGGATTGTAATAAACATTAAGTATATATAAAGTATCAATAATGATAATTATAATAAACAATAATTAATCAAGTGACACATGACCTAAGGGACATGACTATTCAACCACTTGACCAGTCAATGTGTACATATACCGTGACGGAGGCCATTGTAAATCATCCTATTCTATAATCATAATCTTGTTCATTATTTATTACTGTCCTTCATGGATTTCTGTTCTCTGTCCTTATGTTGGATATTTGTTAGTAAATGAACTATCGTTCATTTCAAGGAGACATATTTCTGCATCTTTTGAGCTATTATGTTGCATAAATTGGACCTATATTGTGGTAGAAATGCATCTTTTAAGCTATTTCAGCAACATTTTCAACTTTGGTCGTTGCTGTTTTGGTCTTTCAACTTTGGGGATAAAGGTTTCTGAGGAGGAGGGCATGTTGTGGACCTAAACCCAATATTTTTATTTTGCAATTAGACTCTATTTATATTGGCTATTTTACATGTAACATCATAATTTTGTAATTTAGTCTTGGCATTTTATGGCATCATATTTTAGTGATTATAAATGGCCAGTTTCATGTAATGTGGGTCTAATTATTCTTATTGGTAATTTGGGCTTTAAGTGGTTTCTGTCTCTCTTTGCATAAATAAGGGTTTCCTGATCCTCCTTTTCTTTTATATTTTTTATCACTTCAACAATATAATCGACAAAGTTTCAATGGAGACCTCTTCATCTATGCAATTTGGATTTGTAGGTGAAATCTACTTGGGTGTGTAGGCTTGCCCAATATTTTGTGTGCTTTTTGCTGTTAATTTATGTCATAAAAACTTTACTTCTAGCATATTTCCTATTGTTATTTTCAGTTACTTTTGTAGTTGTGTTAGTAAAACCATTTTGGATATAGGTGCATTGCAATCTTCTCCAATTGTTTTCCAAATAGTTAGGGAACCACAGGGCCAGGCTCGCAGGGGTTGGAGATGCTCCCTACACGTGGCAGCACCATCATGGATGTCTCCTAGATCCATAAGGATCTTCTTTAGATTTGGATATGTCTTAAATTGTTAGAATTTTCAAAATTTTAACTAGATTGGATATGCTACATAGTCATCACAAAATTGTTCATGATCCATCTTGGATTCATTCAAGACATATGCTTCAAATTTGGATATGTTCTAGATTTGTTTGGGACTTCTATCTAAAATGGATATGCCACAACGTCATAAATTCGCATAAGATCTATTTTAAATCTATTTGGGATGCTCTCTTAAGACAAATCCCTAGAAAGGCAAACACAAAAAAAGATGGAATAACAAAAACATGCATATGCTAAGTCAACAATAAAACCTAAGAGGGCTCATATGTACACACTTTAAGCTTAATCAGTGGTGGCAGATAATTTTCAATCAAGGAGAAGATACACTTGTGATGATTCTCTAGAAAGGAACACATAGAGAAGATAAATAAGAAACATAAACCTAAAAATGAAACCGTAAGATAAGAACAAAACAGAAAACTGCTTCCATATACACTCTTTAAAGGGATCAACAATAGGGGGTGATTTTTGGTCGAGGAGAAGATTTTCTCTCATATTAAGGCTCTTCCAACTTTTGTAGTAAGGGGGACTTCTTTATTTTTTGAAAATGCATTGTCTATTTCATACTAAACAATTAAGAATACATCAAGAAATATACATGAGATGACCTCCTAGGCTAATCCACATTCATTGAATATACATTTTTATTTTATGCATTTATGGCACACAGGGTTAACAACTAGATATTAATTTTTATGCATTTTCTTATTTTATGCACATCAAGGAGTTGGAAGTTTGTCACTCTTTGATGTGGTCAACTTTGGTTGGACCGTCTCTTGGTAAAGTTTTCATTATAAATACAAAATCAAAGGAAGCACAATTATTTTCTCATGGTCACGCAGAACCTTGTCAAACAGCTCCTCACAGGCTAGCATGAACCTGCAGCACGATCTCACAGAATGTTTTCAACCAGCTCCTTTGGGCTAGCATGAAATATGTAGCATGGTCTCGCAGAACCTTGTCAAACAGCACCCCACAGGCTAGTATGAAATCTACAGCACTTCTTATTTTTGGATTAGGGTTTTCTAACAACCCTTGTGTAGCTCATGTGACTTTTTCCTGGGACAAATATCCCTTCATTTGGTTTAAAGATCATGCCCTTCTTTGGTTTAGACAAAATGCCTCTCTACAGTTTGGAGAATCAATGTGGATCCATTGGTTATTGGTTGCTCATCTCCATGGCAGCTAGCAAGGTCCCACAGGTTGCCAATAATCAGTTCTGCATTCCCTTCTTTGGCAACAAACCCATGGTCAAGAACAAACCATGGGGCACCATTTTTAATCAGGGAGAAAGTGGGGACACTTTCCATTTCAACTAGAAGGAATTGATATGGCGTCTTAGGCCAATCCAATTGTTGAAGTAGCTTGTCCAAAAATATACATACACAATATGACAATCTCTGAAATTCAACATTCAGAAATATTGACCCTTTATAATTATATAGAGGATGTTGTAAAAGAAATTTATTTACCTTGCTTTTTCATATTTTCTGATTTCTATCAAATTTTATTCATTAAAAACGGATTGGGGGAATCATTTTTTGTTGATAATGTTTAATAGGCAGGTATTGATTCTGGTGGGCCAAGAGAGCCATGGCATGACTTGCATAGTAGAATAGATGGGCCTGCAGCGTATGATGTTCTCTATAATTTCGAGCAGCGGTGGACTAAAGCAGCAAAGCGGCATGGACTTAAGAAACTAAAAAGATGGAGTGATGATGCACTACTCCAACTAGAGCGACTTCCAGAAATCATAGGCATTTCAGAGCTAAACATGTTTAATGAAAATGATCCTGAAACATGGCATGTGCAGGTAGAAGAGGCATGCTAATTATTACTTTATAAAAAAATCTGAGTGATTTATTGCTTTGCCGACACTTTAGGGGAATGGTCATTGGTTGTCAATTCTTTCTATATAATCTTTTATTTCTGGTGTGAACCTCAGGTTTTCCGTTCAATTGACTCAGATTCGGTTAAAGGCTTCCCAAAGGATGTAAAGGAAGCTGAGACTAGGGTAAGACTTAAAAACGCTGATTATGATTTTTTTGTTAGGTTCCAACAATCTTTAAAGTAGGAGCATAATTACTTTTATTAATTTGTCTTTTTGTTGACAGAATCTAGTCTATTTAAAAAATTTGATCGTAGACATGAGCATACATACAGCTTATGTCGAGGCCATTCGATCTGCACAGCACTTCATTTATATTGAAAACCAATATTTCATTGGATCATCATACAACTGGTCTTCACACAAAGACATAGGTATGTATGCATCCTGACCAATGACTTGTGGTAAAAGGATGCTGTTGTTGAAATTATCTACATACTTTAAGTTAATTATTTCACAGAAGATACTAGTCTAGGCTTTGGATTTGAATGAGACCAATAACCATTAATATTTAGAAGGAATCAAATTATATATTATTATCACTATTAGTATTTTTTAGGAAAATAATTCTTATATTTACAAAAACCTGAACAAGAAGCTGTACAAGAAAAAACTATGTCTCTGCACCCCACTTATTCCAGGTGTCAGGCTCTCTCATCGTCTGGAGCATTTGGACAGCGTGGAAAGTTGTTGCAGGATTGGTTTGTTGGCATTGGGAGGGTGGCCGAATGGGGTTGCTGAGAGGAAGAACAAGGCAATTGTTGGTGTTGCTAGATCTATGTTGCATGATCAGGGATTGCCATTTTTCCATTGGGCTGAGCCATGTAACACAGCTGCATATATTCAGAACAGAAATCATCATAAAGTCTTGGGGAACAAAACTCCAGAAGAATCTTTCTCTGGAAAGAAACCTGAGGTTGGGCATTTCAGGATTTTTGAGTGTCTTACTTACTCACATGTCCCCTCAGAGAAAAGTACTAAGTTGGAGCCTACAGCTGAGAGGGGGATCCTTGTTGGTTATGATGAGACCTCGAAAGTCTATCGCATCTACATTCCTGCTCTAAAGAAAACTGTAGTGCGGTGGGATGCGAAATTTGAGGAGGATCGGGCTTTCAGAAAATCATGTGAGGCATAGAAGGGAAAGCAGCAGGTTACTACATCACAGGATGATACAGGTCAGAGTGTTGTTCCACAACGAACAGGGTCCCAAGTATCTTGGGTGATAGGTTCCTGGATGATTGGTTCCACGGGTACAGAGGCAGGAACTGGTATAAGGTCTTAGGATGGTGATCAACTAGGATCAGGGTCTCAAGTTACCGGCTCTTGAGCTACAGGGAATCAGGGATGACAACTACAGGTATTCAGTCTCATACAATTGATTGGGATGAGGATGAGCAGTTCTCCTCACAGGAGGTTACATTAGGAAAGAGGAAGCTCAAATGGCTTCAAGATACCCTGAAGGAAGCTCAGACTATGGGAACACCCAAGAAAGATGTGAGAGAGAGAAAGGCCCCACAGAGGTTTTGTAGCTACTTGGCTTTGGTGAGCAATATCAGTATGTCGAAGCCATCTTCCTATGAGCAGGTAGCAGGTGAGCAGGCTTGGAGAGATGCCATGTTGGAAGAATATGCTTCCATCATGAAGAATGATGTCTGGGAATTTTTCCCCTGACCAGAAGGAAAGTCGGTTGTGATGGTTCTATAAGATTAAGCATGCTGCAGATGACAACATTGAGAAATACAAAGCCATATTTGTTGCTAGAGGATTTTCGCAGGTAGAGGGAGTTGACTATGATGAGACGTTTGCTCCTGTGGCTCGATATACTTCCATCAGAATTGTGATTTCTGTTGCTGCAGAGATGGGGTGGAAGATTCACCAGATGGACGTGAAGACAACTTTTCTCAATGGAATCATAGAGGAGGAGGTGTACATTGAGCAGCCAGAGGGATTTGAGGTCCATGAGAGAGAGTCTCATGTATGCAGGTTGAAGAAGGCTCTGTATGGTCTGAAACAGGCTCCTAGAGCTTGGTATTCTAGGATAGATACTTACTGGCAACAGTTGGGTTTTCAGAAGAGTGAAGCTAATTCCAATCTCTACTTTATTGTGGTAAATGGGGATCCGCTAATTCTTGTACTGTATGTAGATGACTTCTTCATTACAGGTGCAGAGAAACTCATCAGTGGTTGCCAGAAAGATTTTGCTTCAGAATTTGAAATGAAAGACATAGGGTTGATGCATTACTTCTTAGGCATGGAAGTTTCGTAGGAGGATGGGCATATCTTTATGGGTTAGGGCAAGTATGCAATGGAGCAAGTATGCAATGGATATTCTGAAGAGATTTCAGATGCAGGATTGTAGGCCCATGACTACACCTATGACAACCAATTGGAAGAAGCTGATCGCTTTTGAGTGTGAGTTGGTTGATCCCACCAAGTACTGGCAACTAATTTGATCCTTGATGTATTTGGCCAACACCAGGCCAGATTTGAGTTTTGTTGTCAATACCTTGAGTCAGTATATGGTGGAGCCCAAAGATGTTTACTGGGTGGCAGTTAAACATGTGCTTAGGTATATCAAAGGAACAACTGAGTATGGTTTGAACTATGTAAGGAAGGGTGGAGAGCAGTTAGTTGGTTTTACAGATTCTGATTAGGTAGGTAGTGCAGGTGACAAAAAAAGCACCTCCGGGTGTTGTTTTAGCTTGGGATTAGTTGTTGTGTCTTGGTTCAGCAAGAAACAGAAGTCTGTAGCATTGAGCTCTGTAGAGGTAGAATATATGGTGGCTAGTTTAGCCAGTTGCGAGGCCATTTGGCTTTACAAGATGTTGGTGATCTTATTTGATCAGCAGTTGGAGCGCCTACTGTGATTCACTGTGATAATTAGAGTTGCATCAAACTCTCGGAGAATCCAGTCTTCCATGATAGGTCCAAACATATAGAGATCAAATATCATTTCATTCGAGATCATGTACAAAGAGGAGCAATTGAGCTTCATAACACACCTACAGATGAGCAAGTTGTAGACATTCTCACAAAGTCCTTGATGAGAAACAAGTTCGTGTACTTCAGAGAGAAGATGGGAGTGGTTCGGAATACTTTCCTGGTTAAGAGGGAGAGTTGAAAAGTTAACCAGGAAAGTTATCTTCAGGATGCATGCACAATAGTTAATTAAAGATGCATGCAAAAGTGAGTTTTTGCATGCACTCACATTAGGTTTTTGGTAAACCTAATTGATCAGTGAGATGTTATAAGGAAGGCATAAGGTTACCAGCAGGCTAGGTCTTCCTCAGTGATTGAGCAGTTGAGACTTCCAGAGTAGGTCTTCCTCAGTGATTGAGGAAGAACTGTGACGATTAGAGCTCAGATCTGTTGAGATTTGATTCAGTGCCAGTTTTCGGCAGTTGCAGGAGGGAGCACTTTTCCATGTAGAGAGGGGTGCATTCTTAAGATCTAGACAGTTGGCCTTCTTCTTTGGTAGAGCAGATCAGGGCTGTGGAGTGAGAGAGGTAGTACAGACAGAGATTGACTTGTAGAGAGATCCAAATCCGTATTGACAATTAATGCACATTTCCCAAGTGCATGCATTAGTCTTTGTATTCAGATATAGGGTTTTGATACCCATCAAGTTCGGTTGTTTCATTAGAAGTATTTGTATGTATTTATCTTCTACTTACTTTGCAAGTTTGCTCTTGGCTCGAGATAGAAGAGAGCCCCACAGATTGCTAGTTTTCCCTGTTTGGGGTTTCCAGGGTACATCCTAAGTTATTGTGTGATTGTTGTGTTGCTCATTGTGGAAGTGTTAAGAGATCTATAGTGTTTGTATCTCAAGTCATTATTGTATTTTTGATTTATAGAGACTCAAACCGCTTGAGATCTCAGGGCATCCAGAGGGAGTAGTGATCTCTGGATAAATTAACATGGTATCAGAGCCCTGGTAAGGGTGAGGGAGAAGCATTCACACTTAGATCTGCGAGCAGTATACTAGATCTGGGGATATAGTATTGTGTTTTGAGATGGATAGAGGCTTCTATATTCAGAGGGAGTGACCTTGGATGTAGCAGTGAGGCATGGCATTAGGCAAGGTCAGTTGTACAGGTTGTTGCGCAAACCTGTATGTGGGTCCAGGGAGACCTTGGATGCAGTTTCAGTATCAGTGACAGAGGGAGAGCATGATGCTTCTCTCAAGATGACACTGATAGAGGAGGAGTGCGGATATGCATATCAGAGTGCAACAGATGCAACTGAGAAGTCTTCCAGTTCAGAGTGAGAAGCTGCAGTAGCAAGGGATGTGTTTGATCCTGGTGGATGCTTCTCCAGAAGTACCTTCCTCGCTAAGAGGTAGTGTTACTATAGATATGTGCATGAGATATGCATGCGCATGAGGTCTTGCATGATGCATGTGCATGAGATATGCATGTGCATGAAGACTGAGAGATGGTTGATTGACTGCAAGCATTGCAGTCATATGACCGGGATGCGAGTGGTAGTGCTTGTTCTTGAGTACACTTCTATCCAGATAATTCGAGATGTGCAGGGGATTGATCACTTGGTCACAGGAGTGGGTAGAGTACTTTTTCTCCTAGATTTTGGAGAACTCCTGGAGATATCAGGAGTACTGTTCATTCCCGGATTGAGATGGAGTGTACTCTCAGTGGTAGCATTGGGTGCTGTCGGTTACTCAGTTGTGTTCCAGATGGATATGATATTCACGTATCTAGAGGGAGTTGATCCAGTCTTGATGGGTCACATGATCGACAGTGAGTACTTGGTTCGGGGACAACTCACTTCTGGCACATCAAGTTTGTTGAGTACATCCTCATCAAAGCCAGAGTAGGATAGAGAGTGAGATGTTGACAACAGGGATGGTGCTAGGAGTGATTCCTTTCAGCAGATGGGTGAGCGAGATGCCCACCATGATGATGAGGATCTGAGGAGTGATTCCTTTAATCCGATGGATGAACAAGATGCTCATGATGTTGATGAGACATAGGGGAGTGAGTCTTTGGACACAGATCAGATGGATGAGCATGATGCTCATACAGGTACTGGATCAAACACAACAGAAAGTACTTCTATCCCCACAAGACCTTCCCACAGTTAGTAGACTGGTGCCTAATGGAGTCAATGAAAGATAAGGACAATGAACCCTTAGACTTGGAAGGTTTGGAGCAATGATGAATATGTAACCTGCTGAAGTTGTTTTCTGCAGTAGAAACCAGTTATACAAAACACGAGATATCTCACAAATTAATCGTCGAAATTTCACAAAATTTACCTCCGGACAACCAACAAGGCAGGGCGCATCAGTGACCCCTAGGCCGCCCCTCTTTTTATGGATGAGAGATGTGATTTGACACTGATTTATGCTTCAGGTTTGCAATTTATCATAGTCAAGATGAACTAGAAAATCCCTTGGTCTCAAATCCCCCATGGTAACTTAGAATTTGACCCAAACTTCCTCAAACACCTAGGGTTTGAATTTTCCTTCGAAATGGACCTGCAATAACACAATAACCAGATCTGCAACAATTCTTGAGGGCTGATGCCACCTAACCCTAGGATGACGTCACGTCCTTTAAGGCACTTTTAAAGCTAAATTTGACAATTTTTTCTAATTTTTGTGGATTTTTTGATATTTTATCCAAGTCTGAAATTTATTGCTGCAATTGAATATATCAGAAAATCAGAATTAAAACAACCAGGGCGCAAAAATAAAATATTTTTGGATTTTTGCAAAATATAAAATTTTTCAAGGTTTTTCACAATATTTGATTTTTTTTTGTATTTTTTGCAATATATAGTACAAAAATTTGCTAAAAAGAGAGTTTGTTGAATATAGGGGAAACAAGACTATGTCTTTTCCCTTTGAGCAAGAGGAATCATAGTCAAGGTACCTGACGGTGCAGCTTGACACCCCCCTCTCTACGAAACGTGCCTTTATGCTTTTTGCAGAAAGGGGGGAGATGCGAAATGTTTCACCAAGCGCCCCCTTGTCCCAGGGGTGTGAGAAACGCAGGGGGGCGCGCCCTTGTGGAATACTAGGTTTTTGACACTATCACCTTTGGAACTTCACTGGATGTCTAGATGATATGCAACTTCTCTTTCTCTCTTGCTTTATAAAAGAGACCTGGGTTGAGAAAGGGGGGGGGGCGCCTGGGTGTCCCATTTTCAGAGTGGGGGGGGGGGGGGGTGCCTGGGTGTTCCCCATTTTCGGAGGGGGGGGGTGCGCCTGGGTTTCCCCCATTTTCGGAGGGGGGGGGGGGGGGGGGGTCGGTGCAGCCTGACGCCCCCCTCTCTACGAAACGTGCCTTTATGCTTTTTGCAGAAAGGGGGGAGATGCGAAACGTTTCACCAAGCGCCCCCTTGTCCCAGGGGCGTGAGAAACGTAGGGGGCGCGCCCTTGTGGAATACTAGGTTTTTGACACTATCACCTTGGGAACTTCATTGGATGTCTAGATGATATGCAACTTCCCTTTCTCTCTTGCTTTATAAAAGAGACCTGGATGCATGAAAGGAATATAATTCGTTTACTGTTTACTAAGTAAATACCCAATGTAAATAGGATAAATAATCCATGAATAAGTATATAAATGAATATGTAATAGATAAGAGATGATGATTTTAGAATACATAGTGGAACCTTTAAATAATCCTCTCATGACTAAATGTGAAAGGATACAACCTTTCATTTAATGTTACAATTAATTCATTTAATTATTAATTATTATGAATGTTTATTGATATATTTATATATTATTTTATGTTTGTAACATTGCCTTTTGTTGCCACCTAAAACACACTTAACCGTAGAAAAGTCTCCCAACTACTAGGTGTGTTCTGGAGGGGTAACTATGAGTTGAGAAGCCACTCTCACCTCGATTCCTAACTCCTCCGTTTAGATCCAATTCCCAAAGGTCAATAGGGGGTAGTCCCTATTTAGTATTTACTAAGTTTAATGAATTTTAGTTTTAGAAGTTCAAATTTAATTACGCTTATTTAAGTGGAAATGGCAAGCAATCATGCAATATGCAAATTATTCAATGACAGGCAAACCTTGGTTTGAAACTTAACAAGATAAAGCTAAAAGGAAGAAACAATCAATTAACCACTGCCTATTCTACTCGGGATATATGGAGTCAACAATAAATCAATACTTGCTCAATTAATCATTCAAGATACACAACAAAATGAACTGATTTGCTTTCCCAAATTTAGAACATTCAAAGATTGCAAGAACTGAAATAAATGACTTGATTGCAAAATATCACTCAACTAACCATGAAATATACTGGAACTTGAAATAACTTGCAATTGATAGTAAGAACTTGGAATGAAATAAATGTGAGAGGGACTAGAAATTAAAATGTTTTGCAAGTGGTCCTCTAAATTTTAAATGATTTTACGATCTCACGTTAACTTAGGGGATTAATGTGTGTTGAGAAAGTGCAAAATTGAAAATTCAATGTCCTAAGCTAATGTGACTACCTCCAACATTTATCTTTCAATTTGAGAGAAACCGTTGGGTGCTCAACAAGCGAACACAAGGTTCCCTTCTAGCTTCACAAGTCAATTGCGAAAATTGTCGGGTGTTCAACAGGAGGACACAAAGTGCCACGAGGCTCCCAACAACCTCTACCCCTCTAACTCCATGGATCAATCATCTTTTTCTCAACTTCTAGATAATTTATTAGAGTGCTTATTATTCTAGCCAATTCGATCTCTTGCCTTTTCTTGTCACCCAGGATCGGAATAACCGGCAAGGGGAGTGAATATGGGGAAAAAGCTATGTTGCACAAGTTTCTGGAACGCGGGTACGTTGGGTACGTGGGTACCAGTATCCGGTATGGCTAGAAGCTTTGCCTAAATTTGCAGGAAACGTCGGGTTGGGAGCGGCAATAATGTATATGAATTTTTTTAAATATATTACAAAAAATTAAAGAGTTAAAAAAACATAATTTATTAATTTCATCGCTTAAACTATTTTAGCCTCTTAAGCCTCTAGTAGTGTCATGAAATTCAATCATTTTAAATTTGCTCACTCCTCTAGGTCCATATTATACAAAAAATGGGTTTGTGTGACCTGAAGTAAACCCTAACTATGCATGACTCTAGTGCCATGGTATGTTTTGTAAATTTGACCTGCAACTTTATCCCAATGTACGCGTTTGTAAAGGAGAATTGCATATATGTGTGTGTGTGTGTGTACGAAGCAAAAATAACTTCATAAATCATAAGATTCAATCTTTTCTAATTCCTTCTTTCAACTTTCAACTCCATCTCTATTATTGCTCCTAAGAGTGGTTAGTATTTGGGTGCCTTTGCATTTTTTTTATGGTAACTACTACTTCTTATGTGAATGAAGGCTTGATTGTTTCAAGTTCAAGTAACAAACTTTCAAAGTCTTCAGTATTTTGAGTTTGATGTGGTTTATGATCCTAAATTGCTATATCAATCAATATGAATAATGTAAGGTAGCTATAAACATTCGAGACATGAATTAAAGTTGTTCAATATCTTAGTATTGTAGAAAGATCCATGTTTATTCACTTAAGTACACTGGCAGCTTAAATTTTGAGTGTGAATGGATCTAAACATTTAAGAGGTGTGAGCCCTCTTAATTTATATAACCTTGAAAATTTTAAAAATGGCGTTATTGATAGATTCAATTGGAATTTATTATTGGTGATTTCTTGCAACAATAAACAACAATCATTCAATTGATTTTCGACACTTTTCTTATGATTTTGGGCTCCACATGGTTGGGAGCTTGTAGAAGCTCCCAAAAAAAGGGAGCGGCTAAAGCAAGTTCCCAAAAAGCTCCCAAAAAGCTCCCAAGCTCCCAGAGAAGCTCCCAACAAAAAGGGGATGTTTTGTACCAGCTCCCAAGCTCCTAGGAGCGGGGAAACGTCGGGTACGGGTTGCCAAAATCCCGGGAGCGGTACGCGTGCAACTATGGAAAAAAGTGAGGCAAGGTTTATTGCTTAACCCAAAAAAATGCTGTTACTTTAAACAAATTTAGCTAGTCGGCATGATATTGCAGGAGGGCAGAGCCCTTCACTTGCAAGGTGTGGGCAAAGTTTTATCAACCTTAAACAAAATAAAATAATTTGAACCTTAAGCAAGAACTAGCCAGCACGATTTTGCAAGGATGGGCATAGCCACTTCACATGCAAGGTGTGGGCAACAAATGAATTAATGCAATGAGAAATAAATTAAATCCTAGCCCTTTCTCTTTTGCTTACAAAGGTGGGAGAACCCAACTTCCTTTGTAAGCAATGGATGGAAAACAAGAAGTAAATTAACAAATTTATCTAGCCACTGAATCCTCTTCCTAATGAAGAGGTGGGACAAAAGAATGAAGAAAATGCTGAAAATTAAACTAAGCACAAGTGCTAGCCCTTCTTCACTTGCAATGCAAGGGTGGGTAAGTCCAACCTCCTTTGCATGCAAGGGATGGCTGAAAAAAAATTCTCAAATATATCTTTGGAAATAAACTAGGAATCAAGTTCAAGAGACTCTCTTGAATTTGTTACATCAAATAATTTTCAGCACTTAAGAAATTATGAGAAAATGAGAGAGGAGAGAATTTGACCCTTTTTCTTGCAAGGGACTTGGGATGGATTCTTTTGGATGTCCTTTCCACCTACTTGTGGCCAAATTTGAGCAGCATATCCCCTTGTACTATCATAAACTTGAAAAAAAAACAAGCAACAAATGACAGAAAATGCCCAAAAACAACTCTTGGACACTATTAGTGGTATGATACAAATAGTATGAAAAATTTATGGAAATTTTACAAGTAAAATTGCACAACAATAGAGCTTGTAAATGAAATCTAAATCAAGATTTTAATATGAGAATGTATGCAAAAATAAATTGCAGAAATTGAAAGTGAAGGGAGGAATTTGTTCTCTTTGCTCTTCCAATGCTTGAAGTAGTGGGGTATTCAACTGATGAATTCCACTCTTCAACTAAATCAACCTGCAACTTGTGAGATATTTGCTACACAACTAAAAAAAATGTGAGATCCATATAATGAGCTAAGAAATCATAAATTTCAACCAAGAAAAATATGAAGTTTTTAACTACAAGAATGAAAACTCACAAAATCTATGGCGAAAATACAACAAATTTTACCAAAGCAAAGAAATTTGTCTGTTTGGCCTCCCCAAACTTTAGTAGCTATGAAGTGTAGAAACAAATCACCATAGAGCATCAAATGACACAAGATTTCCTCTAAAGAATTTTATTAACCAAGCCAAATGGCTAAAAATTACAATGGCCCAAAATGAGAGCAAACGGAAGCAAGAGAATGGCAAGAGAGCAAGAGCATGAAAGAGCATGAGAGATTGTAACCAAAATGAGGAGGAGAGGCCTCCTTATAAAGGAAAAGAGGGAGGAGAGAGCCCCTTTGCATGAGAGACACTTGTCACTTGGAGAGAAAGGGGCCCCATGATGAGAGAGGGTTTCCCCCTTAGGGAGACAACTTCAAACTCTTGAAACCCGTGCATGGGGGGGCCCTTTTAACCTCTAACTTTACCTTAGGCACATAATATAACTTTTGGAAACTTAATTTCCCTATTGATGTATATGTAACTTCGGAATGTATTTCACATATATGCATATTGTATTCCTATAGAAATGTTATTATTCCTCTATACGGAAGTGTCGTCATTTATATTGTAAGTGTCGTAACTTATACTTGATGGGTTATTAGACCACCTTGTTGGGGTCGGCCCTGTATAAGTCATGTGGGTCAAAGGGTTATTAGACCACCCTATTAGGGGTCGGCCATGTGGGTCAAAGGGTTATTAGACCACCCTAGTGGGGGTCGACCCAGTCAACATTATGTTAAGTGGTTAAGTTGAGGCCGACCTAGTTGAGTAAAGGTCAAGTCAAGTTAGTGTATAAATAGAGAGTGTGTCTCTCTCATTTTACACATTCTATTCTCACTCACACTTGGGAGAGTGGCGCACTTGTGGAGGAGGAGGCTCTGCTGCTAGGAGAAGACTATCTCTTGTATTCTGGTTGTATCATTGCTCTATCTATCTCTGAGGAAGTTATTGGGGTTTTTCACCTTTATGGTTTTCCCCAAGTAAACTCTGTGTCTCTTGTGTGCTTGCATTATTGTGTCCATGATTGATATATACTGTAGATTTGCTGTACATGTTGTTCTCTTAGTTAAGATCCTAGATCAAATCAAAGTAAATTCTAAAAATTTAACATGGTATCAGAGCTAGCCTGAAAGAAGGCATGATATGGCATGTATGACACTTGTTGCACTTACGATGCTAGGGCTTGATATAGAAAAAAACCAGTCATCGTAGCACTTTCACTATAAATCCGTTTTGGCGAAGTGTTCGGATCTGAAACTTTTACAGGTCGAAGATCAGATCCCCATGTATCTTGTGTCCAAAGGACAACCTCTAATTCGTTGTACTTTGTGATTTATGATCTGTACAATATAGGGTTTCTGCCTCTTCTAGATCTGAGTCAAAATCAGGTGACCTTGGGAAAAAGGTCATAACTTGGGCTAGGAAGCTCCAAATGAAATTTCGTAAAAAGTGACAGGTAGTACACAGACTGTACTATCTCAAGAAAATTTTTCAGAGGCCGAAGTTTAACCAGTGACACGTGGTACGCCGTACAAGTTTGCTCTCCTGTATTATCTCATAAACAAGTCACGTTGTGATACTTGACATAACTCTCTCTCAGAGAGTCCAATTGAGGTCAGACCTGTCAGGATGGAAAGATAACAGGGCGAGCTATCTCAGGAAAATTTTTCAGAGGCCGAAGTTGAAACAGTGACACGTGGCACTCCGTACAAGTTCGCTCTCCTGTATTATCGCATAAACAGGTCACGTTGCGACACTTGTCATAACTCTCTCTCAGAGAATCCAATTGAGGTCAGACCTGTCGGGATGGAAAGATAACAGGTCGGGCTATCTCAGGAAAAATTTTCAGACCCTGTGGATCAAAAAGTTCGGAGTTACACCAGAAACAATCAGGTACATATTTATGTCAAAACAAAATTATTTTTTGAGTACCTTCATTCATGGCTTCCGGAATTTAGGGCTTTGGAGAAAGTTGGAATTTTTGTAATCGGAGACCACGGCTGAATGCTACTCATCAAAATAAAAATTTAGAGACCAAGATCAGAATTTTTGGTTGGGCAGAAGGCCAGGCTTGATCAAACCCCAGTTCGGGACTTTGATTGGAAAGATGGAAAATTAGGGCTTTTGCAAAAATTGGAATTTTGGAAATCTGTGACCACGGCTGGAAGCTCCTCAGAAAAATCGAAGCTTAGAGTTTTGAATCAAATCTTTTGGTTGGGTGAAGCTCTGGGAAACTCAAACCCTAATTCAGGGTCCTCCCTAGTGAATCCGGAAATCTAAAAGGCAATTTTGAGGGGTGAAACTTTGCAGTTTTCAAATTTTGAATATACCAACTTGATCCGCTCATCAAGGCGCATATTTCTATCCTTTCAGAAGTTTAAAATTCAAAGTTTGAATTTTTGGGGTTTCTTTGACAAACCCTAATCCAACTCCAAGTCCAGTTCTTGCAAATCAAGTAGATTGGATTAATCCTAGAAGAAGATGGATTGGTCACCTGCATAAGTGAAGAAGTTCCTGTCTCAGAGGGAGATGAGGCTAAGGCCTTCCATAAGAAAATTACAAGCAATCTTGACAGGTATGGCTTACAGGTATGTTTCATGGTTAAGTTTATCATATGTTTGTCTTCATATCATTACAGTACAATCTTGATTAATTACTGGACTTGTCGTATCACCTTAATAGAAGATATTCATTGATTAAGGTTTTGCCACTTATGATTGTACTAATGCATTGTGATGTTGTATGACGTTTATGATTGTTTGCTAACACAAAAGGTACACCAAGAAAGTCAAATCATGTTCTACTTCAAGAACATATGCTCATGGTGACATGAAGACAAAGATTCATCCATTGTCATGGATCACATAGAAGATCTACTTTCGAGGTATGTATAACTTGGTTCTAAATGGTTAACTTATGAGACATGCAAGTTACTAGCACAAGTCACTGAAGAGAACCAGAAGACATTATGCGAGAGAACCAGAAGACATTATGCGGGTATATTAGACATAACTAGCTAGCATGCTAATCCAGAGGATAACACAATGATGATACTAACAAGCATGCATAGGGATCGAGAATGTATATAAGTTCAAGGACATGTAATCCAGGAAGAAAGCAAATGAGCATACTCCAGTAGTTTCTGCAAGGATGCAGATATCCAGAGGGAGTTGACTATCCTTCTGCATTCCACAACAGAAAGGTGTAGAAGAAGCTACTTCAGCAGCTCCTGCAAGGAAGCAAAGACTCAGAGGGAGTTCACCCAACAAACAAACAAAGATAAGTATTTTAATTACCATTCCTCACATACTTGTTTGTTTAAATAATATTATTCAATGATGTACATGCTTATGTTCCTAGAATTAGGTTGTGTATTATGCATATTAGAATAGTTGCATTGATGAACAGTATACTACTAATATACATGGGTAAGTGGCCTATGGCACTGTACAACATTCCATTGCTACTTATCTAGAATGAAACCTCTTTGCTGACATGTTAGGAGTTGTGCAGACTCTTAACAATGTTTTGGTAGAGATTGGAAAGCATCTAGAAAGTTACGGAATATGGATAAATGTTGTATTGAAGCATTGGCTAAGATAATTGCATGACTGTATGACATATTTATTTATGTGTAAGAATTTGTCTGAAAACTATGAGATGTTTTCTAATCATGCAATTTAACTTGTTGTGTAGGAAAGATCGTATACCATCACCTACAAAAGAAGGACTACAACATTTGTTCAAGCAACAAAATTATCTATTGAAGATATTGAAGTTCCCAAGATACGGGAAGAATGCCATGATCCGTCGATCATGAAGAACGATGTTTGGGATGCGGTCCCAAGAGCTGAAGGGAAGTCTGTTGTGACTTCCAAATGGAACTATCAGATCAAGCATGCTACAGATGGCAGCATAGAGAAATATAAAAGTGATGAAATAGAAGATACACCAGATGAATTTCAAGACAGCATGGTGTAGTCATATATGTGTGCAGAACTTGGTATGGTAGGATAGACAACTTTCTATCCAGTTTGGGCTTTACCAAGAATAAAGCGGATTCCAACCTTTACTACAAGGTTGAGGAAGGCAATCCAGTGATACTACTTTTGTATGCGGATAACCTGTTTGTTACAGGTGAAGATAGATTGATTGCCGACACGCAACGGAAGCTTGCTGTCGAGTTCAAGATGAAGAACTTGGGGATGATGCACTATTTGTTTTTGGCATGGAGGTGTGGCAGAGTGCAGATCGAATCTTCCTTGGACAAGGGAAGTATGCAGTAGAGATCCTGAAGAGGTTCGGGATGATGGATTGCAAGGCCATGGCCACACCTATGGCATCGAATCTGAAGCTTCTTTGTGATGCTTCATCTGAGCGGGTTGATGTCTCTATGTATCGTCAGATGATTGGGTCGTTGATGTACCTGACGAACACGAGACCAGATATTTGCTTTGCTGTGAACACATTGAGCCAGTTCTTGACGGATCCGAGGAGTGTTCACCTGGTTGCTGTAAAGCATACTCTGAGGTACCTAAAAGGTACAGTGGATTATGGGCTCAAGTATGAAGCGAATCAAAAGTTTAACCTGCAGGGTTATGTTGATTCAGATTGGGTAGGCAATGTTGCAGATAGGAGGAGCACATTTGGGTGCTGCTTCAGTATGGGATCAGATGTGATCTCTTGGTTCAGCAGGAAGCAGTCCTGCGTAGCACTGAGTACAGCTGAGGCAGAGTATGTTGCAGCCTGTTCAGCTAGTTGTGAGGTAGTATGGCTACGGAAGCTACTGTCTGAGTTATTTGATCTCCCGTTGGATGCTACTGGTATCTTCTGCGATAACCAGAGTTGTGTGAAGCTGTCTGAGAACCCAGTGTTTCATGACAGGTCGAAACACATAGAGATCAAATATCACTATATCAGGGATATGGTGCAGAGAGGAGCTGTGAAGCTCTTGTATGTTGCGATGGACGAGCAGATTGCAGATGTGCTGACGAAGCCACTAGCCAAGGTGAAGTTCGAGTACTTCAGGGAGAGGCTTGGTGTTCTTCAGATCGAGGACACTTCGAGGAAGAAGTGATGGACACATTTGCTGAAGCCATTCCAAGCATGTTGGAAGGAGAATTCTTCACATGGCTGTGGATGTAAGCGCTGGATGATGAGCATCAGGATGATGTTCTAGTTTCTGCTTTGTATGATCAGTTGGATCATTTATATGTATGTGTGCATCATGTTGGATGCTGGATATGATCAGTTGGATCATTTATATGTATATGTATGTGTGCTTCATGTTGGATGCTGGATATGATCAATTGGGTCATTTATATGTACGCATCATGTTGGATGCTGGATATGATCGGTTGGATCATTTGTATGTATTGTGTATATGCATCATGTTGGATGCTTGGACCATGTATCTGTATATGTATCAGGTGGATACATTGTATGATCAGGTAGATCATGTATATTGATATGTATCAGGTAGATCATGTATGTTGATGGATACATTGTGTGGATCATGTATCTATGTATCAGGTGGATACACTATGTATGATGATATGTATCAGGTAGATACTTGGTGTGCATCAGATGGATGCATTGTATGATCAGGGTGATCGCGGATGACGAGCTTCTCCAGATGACATGCAGCAGGATGTTGCAGTGATGATGATCACGATGATGTATGGTGAGTATCAGGTTGATACTCTGTGGCCGTGGAATAGGTTGTGCAGATAAGCATGTAATTTGTGCCCTGGGAGATTTGCAGATAGTCTTTCGAGGATTTGCCTATGGCATGTAATTTGTACCCTGGGATATCTGGCTAATGCTCTTTCGAGGTTTTGCTTGGGAGGACATATAATTTGTGCCCTGGGAGATTTACAGATAGTCTTTTGAGGTTTTGCCTATGGCATGTAATTTGTGTCCTGGATATCTGGCAGGTGCTCTTTCGAGGTTTTGTCCTATGGCATGTAATTTGTGCCCTGGGAGATCCGATAGGTTGAGCCGTGTGCTCGTAATCATTCCTGGGATGCTCTTTCGAGGTTTTGCCATGACCACATGTAATTTGTGCCCTGGGAGATCCGATAGGTTGAGCCTTGTGCTCGTAATCAGTCCTGGGATGCTCTTTCGAGGTTTTGTGGTGACCACATGTAATCTGTGCCCTGGGAGATCCGATAGGTTGAGCCTTGTGCTCGTAATCAGTCCTGGGATTCTCTTTCGAGGTTTTGTGGTGGGGTCACATGTAATAAGTCCTGGAGATCTGGACAGGATGAAAAAGGCCTCAGATGCTCTTTAGGGTTCTTGCTAGTCAAGAGACTCTTTTAAGGTTTTGTGATGCACGTAATAAGTCCTGAGATTTCCACAGTATGGCCAGTGATGACGAAGACCTGCAGGTGGTGGGCCTACATCCAATATGAAAAAGGATTGGCTCTATAGAACTTCCTATGACGAGTAGATTCAGAGATTGATTGAGATAGCAGCAGCAGTGACGATGATCTAGAGAAGATGACTTGTGCTAGAAGACCTGTGTCGAGAAATACCTTCCTAGTTAAGAGGGAGTGTTGATGTATATGTAACTTCGGAATGTATTTCACATATATGCATATTGTATTCCTATAGAGATGTTATTATTCCTCTATACGGAAGTGTCGTCATTTATATTGTAAGTGTCGTAACTTATACTTGATGGGTTATTAGACCACCTTGTTGGGGTCGGCCCTGTATAAGTCATGTGGGTCAAAGGATTATTAGACCACCCTATTGGGGGTCGGCCATGTGGGTCAAAGGGTTATTAGACCACCCTAGTGGGGGTCGGCCCAGTCAACATTATGTTAAGTGGTTAAGTTGAGGCCGACCTAGTTGAGTAAAGGTCAAGTCAAGTTAGTGTATAAATAGAGAGTGTGTCTCTCTCATTTTACACATTCTATTCTCTCACTCACACTTGGGAGAGTGGCGCACTTGTGGAGGAGGAGGCTCTGTTGCTAGGAGAAGACTATCTCTTATATTCTGGTTGTATCATTGCTCTATCTATCTCTGAGGAAGTTATTGGGGTTTTTCACCTTTATGGTTTTCCCCAAGTAAACTCTGTGTCTCTTGTGTGCTTGCATTATTGTGTCCATGATTGATATACTGTAGATTTGCTGTACATGTTGTTCTCTCAATTAAGATCCTAGATCAAATCAAAGTAAATTCTGAAAATTTAACATTCCCCTCCCCAAGTGACTTTAGTCACTTTACAAAATTTTACCATTCTAATTAATGGCCAATTTTTCTGATTTCCTTGATTGACTTAGGGAAATCTATCCAAAACCTTATCAAAACTCAACGGAATGTCTTCAAACTTGGTCCAAGAGTGTAGGGGGTCTTGTGCCATTTATTTTGAGTACCCATACCCCTATTTATGAGCACTAGGTGCCACTTATCCGTCTTTTACATCAACATTTTATGCTGAGGGACATTTTTTAATTACAAAAAATAAAAAAATCCTAAGTAAAACTTAATGAAATTCCTTAAGACTCTGGATAATGTTTAGCATGTAATATAGAACATTCCTAGGCCCCAATCACCCCATGGACTCGATCATTAGAACGCCTTTCACCACTTTGGAGGAATTTTTGAGTGAAAAACTCAGATAATTAAAATCACTAAAAATGAATTTTAATTATCCAAGGGAAAAACACTTGATAAAAGGACTTCCCTAATGATAAAGTCCTAGGCGACTAAGATTTACAAAAATTGACCCTCATGCTGACATATCATTACAAAATCCCCTGCAGGTGTGTGGACATTTCATGGAGAAGAGTTAAGAGGAGAAATAAGAGAAATTGTTTCGCTTGAAAAAACTTTGTTAGGTACATCTTTCTCGTCTTCAAGGTACATGGTACATGGTTGGCCACCAAGTTGGTTTGGTGGTCAACACCTTCCTCTTCAGAAATGATTTGTCCTAAAAGGATATTGATGACAAGGCTTACATCTTATTTTCTTGCTTGCAATGTCGTCCGCGATCTTTTGTGCTGGTAGCTGACACTTGATGAAATGAGACTATATGAATTATGTATTCCCAAGTAAAAATGTTGCATTACTTGTAAAGTGGTCCATTCTAGGTTAACCTTCATTGGGACCCTTTGCTTATTGATTTGTTGGATGGAACTTCTCTTTTTCTGCTCCCACAGATTTTGTTGATTTTGTCTCCATCCTTTTCTGAAACCATAACTCATTTGTTTATGTTTCTTTTGACCTTGTCGTTGGTCATAAGGACTTTTATAATTTGGATGACGATAATGTATTTTGATCTCTTGTGATTGTTTGTTGGAGACTTCGAATTTTGATATTTCTAGTAATAATTTGATTGGGTTTGTGTTTGTTCCTTTTACTAATGTCTGGATTTTTTCCTCTGGCAACTTCTTTGTTTCGACAAAAACAATCATTGTTTCTTTATTGACCTTTTGTTCCTTGTTGTTAAGTTGCTCTACCCTTTCTTGTAACAAATTTTTATCATGCTTTAACTTCTTAATTTGTGGAAGTAAACTCTGATTATGAGTTCTTAAGTGATAAAGTTTATCATTGTTCTCTGATTTTTCAACCTTGTCCTTAAGGTCTTGGTTTACTGATTCTGCTTCTTTGATTTGCTCGAGCAACCTTTGGTTAAGGTTTCTTAAGCGAGAGTTGTCTTCATCTTTTTCTGACAATTTATTTTTGAGACCTTGATTTCTTGTTCTAATTTTTTTTCGTCTTGTTTTTGTCTTTTGACTTCCTGAATTTTACAAGTAAATTTTGACTACGATTTTTTAAACGTGATATTTCATCATCCTTCTTTGATAATATTTTCTCGCTCTCTTCATTAGCTTGTTCCAACTTTCAATTTTGACTTTTTAGGCGAGAGTTTTGTTTATTTCGTTCTAGTAAGTTGTTGTCACATTTTAACTTTTCAATTTGTGTGATTAATTCCTTGATACTCTCTTTTAGGCGACGATTCTCCTTCTCTGTTAACCCATTAAAAAAGTTTTGCTTCTCTATCTCAAACTGTTCTTGTTTATTGATCACTTTATAATCTTCTAACTTGCCCAATATTGCTTGTAGTTGCTACTGCATTTCTGAATCTATAATTGCCATAGTTTGTGGCTTCTTGTTCTCTTCTTTTCTTTGATAATAAATGGACTTAAAAGTGCAAAAGGCACCCAATGCAGTCCTTAGATCTTTCTTCGAGACCTTTTTTTGTTTCTTTTTATTTTAGATAATAATTGAAATTCCATAAAAATTTAACTCATAATAATAAATAGTAACTATTATTATATAATATTTATAGTTAAAATATTGTAATAATAGTTATTATTAACAACAATAATAAATATTATTTATAATATTTATATAAATTTGAATTCGAACTTATGTAAGCTTCCTCAAAAAGAAAAAAACATTAATTAATCTTCAATGATCTCTTTATAAAAACCATGAGTTGGTTTCTTGATAAAACCTTGTGTTGGTTTCTATATTTTTTTTGTTTTTTGTTTTTTGTTTTTCTCTCTATTTTTTTTCTAAAATATTAGCCACCAGCCAAGATTAGAAATGGGCCATGAGCCTCCAAAATACATATGCCAAGAGCAAAAGTAGACCACAGGTCAGCCGAAAAGAATGGCTCTTACCAAATGAAACAGATATAATTCATTTAATGTTTACTAAGTAAATACCCAATGTAAATAGGATAAATAATTCATGAATAAGTATATAAATGAATATGTAATAGATAAGAGATGATGATTTTAGAATACATAGCGAAACCTTTAAATGTTAGTTTTTATGGTATCTCGGGATGTCCTCCATGATTCAGATGCCTTGCATGGAGGTACATCAGCTGTATAGGCATCAGTATGGAGTAGAGGATGAGATACACTCTCCTCTGTGACATGAGTCCAGTGGTGGTTGCATGTGGATGTTCCGGGGTGTTTTGCCTCCTGCATGCATGAGATTTGCATGGCCAGTCAGTGATTAAAAGATGCATGCAAAAGTGACGTTTTGCATGCACCGATATTAGGTTTTTGGTAAACTTAATTGATTGGTGAGATTATATATAGCGGCAAGGGGTCCCCAAATGAGGTTGCTTAGTTGACTTATTAGAGAGTGATTTGTCTGGAGTGAGGAGGGCGCAGTAGTGCATGCAGGGCAACTTTCTGAGAGAGAGAGGAGCTTCTGCAGGAGGGAGAGTGGTCAGATCTGAGATGGATCAGAGACTACTTGCTCCAGAGGCACTTATCACCTAGATCTGTGGACTGAGATAGTTCACTTGAGTGGATTCTGTAGAGATTGTGGAGGACGACTTCCAGAGAGAGAGAGGGGCACATTACCTGATGAGAGAGGAGCTCATTCAGAGTCCGATCTGTCGATTGAGTGTTTGAGACTTTCAGGGTAGCCTTGCCTTAGTGTTTGAGGAAGGTTTGTGATGATCAGAGCTCAGATTTGCTGAGATCTGATCTTGTACGAGCATTTGACATCTAGAGGGGAGGGCACACTTTTCCATGCATAGGAAGGGCGCATTCACCAGTTGAGCAGTTGGCCTTCTTCCAGAGCAGAGCAGATCAGAGTAGAGGGTTGAGAGTGGCAGTACAGTCAGAGCTACCTGCAGACAAACTCAGATCCAGATTGACATCTAGGGCACATTTCCTTGGTGCATGCATCAGCTGATGCATGCAGATCTAGGGTTTGACCCGTTCAGGATTGAGTGTTACATCTGAGGTAACATTGTTGTATTTGCTTATTTCATATATTGCTCTGGGCTCGAGATAGAAGAAAGTCCCACAGGATTGCTGGTTTTCCCCGTTTGGAGTTTCCAGGGTATATGCAGTGTCATATGTGTGATTGATTGTGTTTATGTTGTAAAGAGATCTATAGCCGTTGAGTCTTATTTCTTTAGAGCATTATTGATATACAGAGACTCAAACTGCTTGAGATCTCAGGGCTATCCAGAGGGAGTAGTGATCTTTGGATTAAAATTTACTTTAAATAGTCCTCTCATGACTAAATGTGAAAGGATGCAACCTTTTATTTAATGTTACAATTAATTCATTTAATTATTAAGTATTATGAATGTTTATTGATATATTTATATATTATTTTATGTTTGTAACAGTGCATCACTATTGGTTGGCAAGTTTGTGATTTGAGTTATTGCTGTTTATTTTTTATTTTTCAATACAACCTTTTATTTAATGTTACAATTACTTCATTTATTTATTAAGTATTATGAATGTTTATTGATATATTGATATATTATTTTATGTTTGGAACAGTGCATCACTATTGGTTGGCAAGTTTGTGATTTGAGCTATTGCTGTTTATTTTTTATTTTTCAATACATAGAATACAGATGCATTTTTGAGTGGTTCTTTTTGTGTTTCTGCTGTTCGTAATTTCCAGTAGTATGTGTTTGTAAACTAATGTATTTTGGCATTGCTGTTTTGATTGAAGTTTTCAGTTTTTAAGCTACATAAGTTTAGGTTATTCTTTCTGAGTACAGAATCGGCTTACCATGGTCTGCAATTTAACATTCTTTACTTCTTCCATCTTCTAGTACAACTTGCTTCTAGCAGCTGAAATGACAGCCAAATATATTCTCAAGGAGATCCATCACCTCTTTTCTTTTCCTGCTTTATATTTGATGTCTTGTGCCAAAAGAGCTCATTGCCTTGTCATGTGCAATTGTAATACTAGAAACCACAAATAACCACAATGGCAAGGACTGAGGAGATTATTACCTTCCAACATGAACAGTGAAATCTGGAATGAACTTATGATATAAAATTGAATAGATTAAAAATCAGTTTTTAAAGTTGAATTTCTGATTTCAAATACTTTTTTTCCTTGTTCTTGTCAATCTGCATTTAAAAGACTTTATAGTAGTTATACCAATTTATGCTCAATGGTTGAAATTTTAGACTGGCCAGATTCCATACCATTTGATTACCTAAAATTTATCACTGAAATTGTTTCTGTATACAAGGTGCCAACAACATGATTCCAATCGAGCTTGCTCTGAAGATAGCTGAAAAGATCAGAGCACATGAGAGATTCGCAGTCTATGTTTTGATCCCAATGTGGCCAGAAGGCACTCCAACAAGTATTGCGATGCAGCGGATTCTTTACTGGCAGGTAAATTGCTATGAGTTAACTTAATCAACTCTGATGTCAGAACTTTGTGTCAAAGTCATCCAAGAAAAAATTGGAGAGTTGAGATCTAAAATATTAGGTGGGCTGCAAGAAATTAGAATAGCTTAGTAATGCCTGAATGCTTGGCTAAGAGGTTGATCTTAGAAACTAGACAAATGTTTTCTTCTTTTTTCTTTTCCACATGTCTCTATGATTGTTAAATTTTAATGGGTTTGGCAGTAAAGAAGGTAGGTTGAATTCTCATTCCTTTGGACACCTTTTATCATGTTGACATTGCATGTTTATTTTTCATGTTGAAATTGAATTTTGCATGTTCTATTTTTGATGTTTCATGTTTCAAACATATGACTTGTGCAGGAGCTTAAGATGAAATGTGGATTATTTCATTACCGTAGTTTGCCTCAAGAAGACAACTGGAAACCTTTTTCCATTTTTTGTCTTGTTACCCCATATATTGTATGAGGTCCTACACTTGTGATTCTCATTATAAGTGCTTCATGACAGGTTGATGCAGCTGCTGGATGCCTTGGGTACATGATGCTAAAGTTATGCTTCATGTTGTGATGATGCCCTAGTTGATGATTGGTTGATGGATGATCTTAATATATCACTGCTAGTAGCTATGGGTTGTCTTATCTCCATGGTGTTTGATATTGATGTGTTCTCACCTCTTGATGATATTGGCATGCTTGGAGCTTGTTTTGCTTAATATTCATTTAACACTTTGTGCCTTCATGGAATGGGAACCCATCAACTTAGAGTCTTCCTCAGTTTTAAAGTGTTAATGATTGCTCCTTGATGAAGCATGGCCTATGGGATGATTATGGACATAGTTATGAGGATATGAAGCAAAAAACTCTAGGAGAATGATGTTGCACTTCACATTGACCATTCTGTCATGGAGCACCCTAGCATTGTTGGGATGATTTGGCTTCTTGATGATGTGGAATATCATTTTCGGTGGAGCATTCTAGCTCATGTGGAGTGGTTTACGATTGGAGATGACTTAGGGTTGGTTTCCATCGGAGCGCTCTAGCTCTTTGGGTGTGTTGTACACTTATGGATGGCTTATGGTTGGTTCACTTCGGAGCGCTCTAGCCCATATGACATGTTTTATGCTTGGGAATACATGGTTATTCGTTTTCCTTGTAGCGCCTCTCCCTTCTAGCATTTGTTTGATGACATAGGACACATCTTTATTGGAGCGCCCTTGTTCCTAGACACTTGGTTGGCATATTGGCATGATTAACTATCATTGTGTGTTGAATGCTCCCCTTGTAATTCTCTCTTACCACATGTGGAGGCATGTTCATGGTTTGTAGATGGGGTTGTCACCATTCTCATGGAGTTGGTTAGTTATGGTGGGCACCTTGTTCTTGGGTTTGAAGTTTCTACCTTGATGATGAATTACTTGTTCCATGGATCTAGCTTTGCACAAGGATTGATGATATAACATATTGGAGATTGGGTAGCGACCTAGCTTGAAGGACAAGAATTGATATGTTGACATCATTTAGTGGAGGGCATTCATTGCACATGCTTTGAGATCTTGATCCTTGATAAGGTTAAAAGAAGGAAAGCGTCCACCTTAGGATGTTACTTATATCACTATGCTTTATTAATGGGACATTTTACCTAGTGTTACACGGAAACACGTTTTCGAGGTCTGGAAACGCGATTCCGCGAGTTTCTGGGATGGGGAAACGTGAGTGGAAATGTTTCCCTCACGTACCCAAATTTGGAAACGCTCATAAATGCAATCAGGGGATGTTTCATCGAAATCAGGAAAAGTTTCCCAAGTTTCCTCCTCCCGCAATCCAAAACGGAAAGTGGTTTTTAATTGACTTTGGTCTTTATGAGTCTTGCAGTTAACCCTAGGAATGATTTTTAGCATTTACCCCGATTTCCATACTCATTGACTTCCATAATCCAATTTGACAGTTTCCCAACACATTGTCTTGAGCAATGATGCTCATTTGTCATTTGACATCGTTCTACTTTCTATTTTAGTTTGTCTTTTCTTTAATCTTGATATCTCAGACTTAACTCTTTAACTTTTAACTTTAAACTTTTAAGTCCCAAGACATTTAAAAATATGAATCTTGATATATAAAATTCAAGTTTCATAGTTTTAAGTTCTATTTCACTGTACAAACTTCAATATGGTTGTATTTTCAATTTTGTATTTTAATTTATAACTTATGTATTGTTGAATTTTCTCTATAACCCAAATCTGATTTCTATCTCCAATAAATTAATTAACCACAGATTAATGCACATAATTCTATGAGCAAAAATACATTGAGCTATAAACTGGAAAATGCACAACGGAAATACACATTCATCACATTAATTTGATACACTAGCACAGATCCATCTTAAAGGGGATCTACCAAGTGCCGAGAGGGATCGAATTTTAAACCCCTTTTAGAGCACAAATGTTGAGGAAGCCTTTTAACTTATCTAATTTGTGTAGTGTTATATATATGCTGTTGTAAATATTTTAAATAGCCGACATGTTATTTTTTATAATATTTTATTATTTTTTAAAAAGGACACGTGTCAGCTCGAGGATGAGCACGAAAGGAGTTGCACATCTCCCCCTACTGGGCTGTAGAATGTGCCTCTTCGGCGCAATTAATTATTGGGCAATGCCCCTGGAAAAACTTCGGAGGGAAAACAAGTTCAAGAGAGAAATTTTATTTATGAGCTCAGAGAAAATTTCCGAGTGTTACAGCAGTGAGTTGACAGCATAAAATGCACATGTACTTTCCTGGAAATTTGTGCCCAGCTTCTCCTCAAAAATCATGCCAAACTCTATTGTCCGACCTCCTCAAATTTTGTGCCCAATTCTGTTGTACGACCTCCTTGAAATTCGTGCCAGATTCTGTTGTGCAAATCAGTCTCGAAATTCATATCAACTGCTGTATAGACCAGCCTCAAAATTTGTGCCAGAAATTCCACTGTGTGGACTTCGATTTTCGTGCCTCTTACTCAGCTGTATGAACCTCGAAATATTTGCCAGGAAATCAGCTATATGGACTAGCAATTAATGCATTGTACAGTCATCAATAAATGTTGTACTTTGTCTTGGAATGCATGCCTAGTATCCTCTTGGGAAGTGTGCCCCCTCTCAGCTGCTCTCTTCCCTTTTCTTCAGCTCTCTTGTGCTCTCTTCTCTTTTTTGTTATCTCTCCACTCTCCTTAGGTCTCTTTTATAATTTAATTAATGACTTTTCACCTTCTCTTAGATCTCAATGGTCAAGATTAGATCTTGGCCTCACTAGATCAATGGTCATGACTTAATCTCTCGTTGAGATGACTTAAATCACTTAAGCCATTCAAACGTTATAAAAGTCACTGAAGTCATTAAATATAAAAGTCACTTTATAAAGTGGTCTCCTAGAGAGTGTCGCTTGGACACTTCCACATGCTAGACACCGCCAATGTAGAAGTACCTGTCTGAGCTACCCCACTAAAAAACTAACACTCCCTCATAACGAGGAAGGTACTTCTGGAACCTCTACCTAGATCTGACTCCAACTCCATCACTATGTCCGTTGCTGTAGCTGCTCCCTCTAAACCAGAAAGCCTCTCTACCACCTACACCAGATACTGTGCTGAAGACATGTTCCTACAAAACATGCTCTGAGGAGTCTCCTCAAACTCCTGAGCATCCAACCGAGTCATCTCATACCAGCTGACTCTCTTGACAGTACTGGAAGAACTCACACAATCTACTATCCTTGATATTGGCACAAACCCTAAATCCAAGATCCCCTTGGACCCAACCACAGGCTGTCCCAACAACCTGTACAATCTCCCTTGTTTGACACCAAGCGGTCCTGTTGTGTCCAGGGCAAGGCTGTTGGGAGCGCGGAGCGGGAGCGAAAAACGAAATTTTCAAAAGCTTCCGTTTCAGGAGCGTTTTTTATATAATATATATTTTAATATATTTTGATGCATATATATTAAAAAAACATGTATTATGCCAAATTAGCTATAGAAAACATGAAAACATAGATATTCATATAACCATTTAGTACACATTGATATAACATCGATCATCTAGGAGCTATAACTTATAACATTGTCATTAAATGATCATCATCAAATCATCAATCATCAATCATCACAACATCAACCTTCAAATTTCAACATATAATATTTTCCATCAAACTAGGCCATAATGTTTACAAAATAGGCCAAAATAAACATGAAAATGAAATACAAAGTACTATGAATCTATGATACTATCTACTAAGCTTTCCGCTTGCCACGAGAAACTTCCAATTTCTTTTCTCGTGGTCTAGGTGGAATAGGAGCTGCTGGAAGTGATCGTGGAACATGAGAAGAAGATGAATGACCCCCACGACTTGTTGGATGTTGTGAAGCTAAAGGAAAAACTCCTGCATCTGGAAAGTTGCTGCTTAAGGGTGGCATCTCTGTACGGGTACCTGTAGTATGAATTGGATCATCATGATCACCCAATAGCTCAACCTCCAAGTGTTCTAATGCTATGGCTCCATCCTCCACATTAGCCTCCTATGGATTGTTGTCCCTAGTAAAAAATGTTCTATCATTCTTGGACGCCTCACAATAATGGGACAACAACCTCAAGTTGTAGTGCACATAAACCAAGCTTTCTGTGCGATCTACATTCAGCCTGTTTCTCTTTACACTGTGGATGAAGCTGTAGGTGCTCCAACACCTCTCTGCAGAAGAGCTATTAACAACTTGTGATAGCACCCTCACCGCTAATTTATGCAAATATGAGGCTCCGGAGCCATACATGTTCCACCAATGGATAGGATCCAATCTGTCTCGATCTTTGGTTGCATGCAGGGTATCAAAGAGTCCATGCTCACTGATGTATTCGATCAATTCACTCCATACTTGAGCACATTCATCCTTATCAGGGGCCAACTTGTCTAATGCAAGCATATATCCATTTTGCACCTCTGGATCTGTGTGGGGTTTTTTCCTAACTCCGCCCCAGGTGCAAGTTGGGCCAACCAAATTGAAGAATAGTATTTTGGGGTGGAACATATGCAAGGGCATGGAGTGGAACATTTAGATTATCCCACCTTTTGACCACATGTTTATGAATATGGTCATACAAGATTGCATCTCTTTGCTCAACAATGTCTTTGATATGACCAATCATGCTATCCATTTGCTCATATACCTCCCCAATCACCAGCTGATCTGTATCTACAAAACAAATCATGTTATAAATTGGCTTGGTGAACTGCAGAACATACCTATCCTGTGACCAGAAATGACCATCAAGAACGGTGTCCTCCACCTCCTGAAAGTCATGTCTATCAGCTGTGCTTGCATGTCTGTCTTTTAATTCTTGCCATGGATCACTTGAGACCATACTAGCCAATGCCTCTCTTACCTTCAAAAGCCTCCTGAAGGTGAGGTAGTAGCTAGCAAATCTAGTCTTTGCAATCTTCAATAGCTCCAACCTAGAGTGATTGCGAAAAATGTGGTGGGCCATGCTATGATTGGTAATAAATTTGATCATTTTCTTACCTCTTGTACAAGGCACCAATCCATCGGTAATTAGGTTCCTTCATCTTAACAATATCATGCATCAAAAGGTTCAATGTGTGAACCAAACACCCTGACCAAAATATGTTGGGATACTTATCCTTAATGATTGCTCCTGCTGCCTTACAATTAGCAGTATTATCAGTGATGACTTGAATGACATTGTATGACCCAATCGCCTGAATGGTTTTAAGTAAAGGCTGTGCAATATTAATACCAGTCTTGTAGTGATCTGAGTAGTCATGGGATGAAAGGAATATCGCACCGCTAGCAGAAACGCCAAGAATATTTATCAATGGCTTGCCTTTAACATTTGTCCACCCATAAGATACAATGGATACGCCATAGTTGGACCAATCATTTGTAAACTTTCCAAGAGCACCATTGATTTTGGCTCTTTCCCTGTCAAGTCCCACGGTTCTAGCTTTGTCATACCCAGGGCTTCTGTATCCTTTAGGGGCACCATTGATGGCTTGTGCCATTTCATGCCAATAGGGTGAGTGAAGAACATTGAATGGCACACAACATGCATAGAGAAACCTATAAACTTTTGAATCCACATCATCTCTACAACCTTGGTCAAGGAAATCCGATAATGTTCTTCGCATAGGCGAGATTCCACTACCATGGGGAGATGAGGGTCCTGATCGAGCCGATGATGATCCAAATCCACTACCAAACATTCTTTGTGAGGATTCAGATTCAACCCTTGATCTCTTGGAATTGTTTTGAGCGACCTCTTCTTCCATCTTGTATTTGCTTCTCTCTTTAGCTAGCACTTTGTCACAAGTTTTGACTCCAGTAGCCTTACGTTGATCGCATGGCATAATCCCATACAAATGCTTTCTCACCCGGGTATATGAACCTGTGTAAGTCTTATTACAATGGGGGCATATAAACTTTGTGGTTCCACCCCCTCTCTCTCCCCCAAGCCTTGTCACATACTTCCACAAAGGTGTTGTGTATTTTTGTTTTTGCCCTTGATCACTCTCATTCTCATCATCATCACCCTCTTCCTCTTCCTCCTCTTCTCCATGGTATGTGTCACTCTCTACCTCTTCCCCCTCATCACTACCACCACCATATTGTTTGGGTACACAAGGTACTACCAAAGGACCGAACACCAAGAGCAACCACTTCACACAAATAGATCACAGATCAACACACCGATGTTTTGACGTGGTTTAAACCCTTTTGAGGGAAACACTCCACGGCCCCGGCCAAATAGATTCTACGGGACAATTTATTATGCAAAGAAAGAAAGTTACAAATGAGCTTCTCATAATCGATCAACTAACAATGACCCTCCATGCTCTTTAAATAGAGATCATGGACCAATCGGGTGTTAAGCCACGGATCAAGGTTAGGTATGATCTAAGAGAAGTTGGGCCGTCGGATCACTCTATGTCGGGAACATATCGTGACCGTCGGATTAAGTATTTACAAATGCATACTAAAGAAACACACTTTCCTTAATGGATATATTACACAAGTTGATCTTAACTAACTCCTAAGTGTCTAAACATCCTAACATCGCCCCTTAAGAACAACTTGGGATAGGATTGAAGGATTTACAAAAGTGACACTATTAGGAGAAGGAAGGAGGCATTAGAGCCTATCCCCCCTTAATGACAAGTTCCTGAACTCCTAACATAGATCGAAGTTTAGAAAACTTTGCTTCTGTAAGAGACTTGGTGAAGATGTCTGCAACTTGATCATCTGTAGGGCAAAAGAGCACTTCAAGAACACGATCATGAACAAGATTTCTGATGAAGTGCATATGTAGCTCAATGTGTTTGCTGCGTTGATGTAGAATTGGATCTTTGGCAAGCTTGATGGCACTTTGATTGTCGCACCAAAGTGGAGTAGGCTGCTGCTGCTCGAATCCGAACTCTGAAAGGATCTGTCGAAGCCATAAAGCTTCCTGACTGGCATTAACTGCGGCTCAATATTCTGCTTCTGCTGAAGAAAGAGCAAGAGCTTGTTGTTTCTTACAAGCCCAAGTGATAGGTCCAGATCCCAGACTGAAAACATAACCTGCAGTAGACTTTCGA
Organism: Larix kaempferi; assembly: GCA_027924585.1. Lineage (NCBI taxonomy): Eukaryota > Viridiplantae > Streptophyta > Pinopsida > Pinales > Pinaceae > Larix > Larix kaempferi. The sequence continues at coordinate 17,045,180 of BSBM01000435.1, forward strand.
TCATTAGGATCGCCGGCCCAATCTGAATCAGTGAAACCAACCAACAAAGGTTTCCCCCTGTACTGTAATGAATCCCAAACTGAACTGTACCTTGAATATATCGAAGTATTCTTTTAGCTGCTTTCCAGTGACTTTCATGAGGTGTCTGCATATAACGGGCAACACGACCAACGGCAAATGAAAGGTCAGGACGGGAATGAGTCAAGTATAAGAGACTACCAACAAGCCGACGATACAAGGTGGCATTGACTTCAGGTGAAGTACAAGTGGCAGAAAGTTTGACTCCAGACTGGAAGGGAGAAGGGGTTGGTGTACAATCTTCCATGTGAAAGCGACGAAGAAGGTCACAAGCATACTTAGACTGAGAAAGAAAGATTCCTTCTTTGGTTTGCAGGACTTGGAGACCAAGAAAATAATGCAAATGTCCTAAGTCTGACATTTCAAAATTTTGCTTAAGACTGGATTTCACATGGGTTATAAGCCTAGGGTCACTACCAGTAAGAATAAGGTCATCAACATATAAAACAAGTATGATGAGATGGTTTCCTACTTTCTTGGTATAGAGATTGGGGTCAGAATGGCATCTAGAAAAACCAGTGTCAAGGAGAAAGTTATCCATTTTGGCATACCAAGCTCTAGGAGCTTGCTTAAGGCCATATAAGGATTTCTTAAGACGGAAGACAAGGCTAGAGTTATTCTGAACATATCCAGGAGGTTGTTCCATGTAAATTTCCTCCTGTAAATCACCATGTAAGAAGGCATACTTGACATCCATTTGATGGACTTCCCAGTTGTGTAAGGCGGATGGAGTTCATTTTGGCGACAGGAGCAAAGGTTTCATTGTAGTCAATCCTTTCAACTTGGGAAAAAACTTTGGCAACCAACCTTGCCTTAAGTCTTTCAACACTTCCATCTGATGCATACTTAGTTCTGTAGACCCATTTACATCTGACAAGTTTTCTTCCTTTTGGAAGGTGTACAAGATCCCAAGTATCGTTCGCCATTAAGGAACGATATTCTTCATCCATAGCTGCATCCCAATCTGGATTTCCTGAAGCTTCTGCAAAGGTTTCTGGATCATGATTCTCGGAAACTTGAGCCAAAAGAGAAGAGGCTCGCTGAAACTGAGAACGTGTTCATCGTTGATCTCTAAGATCACCGGCAAGATCACCAGCTACTTCACATGTTGAACGAACCCATCGAGGAAGCACTTGTGCTGGTGCAACTGGAGGAACATGAGCAGGCGGAGGTGGATTTTCATCCTCACTGTCATCATCAGAAACCGGAGTTGGAAACCTGTCAAGGAAGTTGGAAGAAGAAGAAGGCACAAACGCCGAATCAGGCTCGCAGGCCAAAGATGGCACAATTGCCGAGTTAGGGTCGCAGGCCAAGAGATTTTCATCAAATTTAACATCTCTTCTAATGATTATATCATGAGAATGTGGTTGAAGAAGTCTATAACCTTTTACATCTTCAGAATATCCAACAAATATGCACTTTTCACTTTTAGGCTGCAATGCTTTCCGTTTTTCATCCGGAATGTGAGCCCATGCTTCACTACCAAACACACGGAAGTGACTTACATCAGGTTTAGTTTTACTCCATGCTTCTTCCGGTGTGATACCTTGTAATGCTTTAGTGGGGGTGCGATTCACTATGTAATTTGCACAATTAATGGCTTCAGCCCAAAATTGAAGACTTAGTCCCTTAGATTGGATCATACAATTAGCCATTTCTTTTAAAGTGCGGTTCTTCCGCTCAGCTACACCATTTTGTTGTGGTGTATATGGAACACTGTGCTGTTGTTGGATGCCTTGTTCAGTGCAGAAAGTAGTGAACTTTTTGTTAACATATTCTCCTCCATTGTCAGATCTTAACTTAATAATTTGATGACTAGATTGTTTTTCAACAAGGGCCTTGTAGGCCAAGAACATGTTAAATACTTCGCTCTTAAGTTTTAGGAAATAAACCCAAGTGCGTCTGGTGTAATCATCAATGAAAGGTAAGAAATATTTGAAACCAGAAAAGGAAGCAGATGGAAGAGGACCACACAAGTCACTATACACAAGCTCTAAGGGAACCAAGGCGTGCCAAGAGGCACGTTTGTCAAAACTGTTCCGATGATGTTTTCCGAGTACACAATCGGAACAAACACCATCTCTGCAAGATACCATCGGAAGACCTGTCACCATATTTTCTTTACATAGTTGTTGCAATGAGCGATAATTTAAGTGACCAAATCGCTCATGCCAAAGTTTGTTCAAGTTATCACTATGAGCAACAAAAACTGAAGGAAAAGGTGATGACCCAAAGTTGTTAAACTTGTACAACCTGGTAATATCATCAACAATTCCGGTAGCTAGGACCTATTGAGGATCTTTAAAATCCTTGATTACAACTTGGTGAGGTGTAAATGTCACAGTTTTACCTTCACCAGAATGAGTGATCTGATAGACTGATAACAAATTGCAGGAAATTCTTGGAACACATAGTACATCACTAAAATGACCATTATCTACTGGAATTGTTCCAGCTCCTACAACACTTAGAGATCTATCATCACCAACAAATATTTGTTTGGTGTTACATTCATGCATAGTAGAAAAGATGGCTTGATCCTTAGCCATATGATAAGATGCTCTAGAATCAATGAGCCATTCATTTGAAGTAGAAGAAGAAGATGCATTATAAGAATAACCAGAAGCACAAAGTGCATGTCCATGAGAGGTAGATTCTGAAGGCGAATCTAGGTTGATGTGGTGCTTCTTCATTGCTGCTTCCAAGGCTGCCATCTTCTTGAAACACTTGGATTTATCATGATTATCTTTCCCGCAATAGTTGCAATGACGCTCAGTCTTCTTGCCTTTGGGCTTGGATCCTTTGTCATTTTTTAAAGAAGGTGCTGACTAAGAGGGTTTGGGACCCTTGTTTGACTTATTATTGCGAAAATTTTGTTTCTTGGGAGGCTTGGACTTTTCTTTCTGTTGGGACAATAAGGCTTTCCCAGATGTATCTTCATTGTTGATTATTGCAAGATGGATGAGTTTATCATGCTCTCTAATCAAGGAATCACAAAAGGATTCAAGACTAGGTTCTTGATAGCTATGTTCGGATATCCACATCATCTTTTTCAGGATCTTGCATGCAATTAGGGTTTGCATGCACTTTGCATGCATCCTAGTCACCAGGTTGATGCCTCCAGCACCTTAGCCACCTTATTCTAGCACCCGGGAGCTTCTTACATCAGTTCTTTAGCCCTCCCAGTCATGAAGGCGCCCACTTCTCACCTACTGCCAGAGAAGGGCGCACTTCTTCACCTACCACTGCAGTTCCACTTCAGTTACACTCAGTTAGCTCCGATTCTCCCTGATTTGAGGCTAGTTTCACTCCCGACTGATTGTTTAACTCCGTTGGACCTCCAGATTGACTAGATGACTTGTTCCGACTTTAGTTAGCCTCCCATGCGCCCTCCACTGAGCCCACTTCCCTATATCAGTGCTACACATTTCAGTTACACATGTTACACTCAGTTAGACTCAGATTGACACCTGGATGACTGGTTCTTGTGCATTGATGACCACTACTGATTGATGATGAGGACTCCTAGTTGGAGTCAAGCTACTCCATTCAGTGATTCGAATGACCTCCTTAGGCAATTCGAATTGCTCAGTCATTGTTACTGTATTGTATTGTAATTGTTCACCCTCATTGGGATATTGAGCACTGATGCATGTTTTGCACAGTTTTACACCATTTTTCTGAGTTTCATCTATTGTGATTGATTTACTTGTTCATTAGATCTACTGTGACTAATTTTACATGGTATCAGAGCCATTGCAAGGACAAGATCTCTTTTCTACAGGTGTTTCTACAAGAAGATTTGAGTGAGTTGCTCAAAAATTACAAAAAGTTTTGGCATGAAAGATCTCAAGGGCATTCGCTCCTGTGCATGCAAAGCTTGAAAATACTTCCAATACCACTCCAGAAGCTTGAGTTTCCACATAAATCCTGGATCTGATACATTGGACCCATTCAACATTGTTTGATCTCCAATCCCAGGTGTGATGCAACTCTAAAATGGTGGATTGTTCGACCTCATTGTTCTTGGTTTTATTGTGATTTGCAGGTTATTGTCTCCATCAATTGCATTCGCTACTTTGCCCTTGCAAGCTTCTCTACATCAGTGTGCACTCACTCCTAGCAATGGAATACTCTTCTTCAAAGCCTATCCTCACCCCATTCAATTATTTTGATTGGAAAGATGATATGGAGATCATATTACGTTCAAAAGGTTACTACCGAGTCACTCTTGGTCTTGAATTGGAGCCAAACACCTTGTCAGATAGAACCAAACACTACAACAAGCTTGATGAAGCTTATGGTCTTCTTTGTCTCTCCATCTCCAAAGATCTTCACTTCCATCTCAGCGGATTGAAGACTCCAAAAACTATATGGGAGCAACTTGAAACACTATTTGGCAAGCAGGACGAGCTTAGGGCCTTTCAATTAGAGAATGAATTGATTGCCCTTAGTCCTGAGAATTTCGAGACCATTAATGATTTCTTCACAAAATTCAAGAACTTGAACATGCAGTTGAAGAACAGTGGAGTTATCAAAGAGGATAAGCAATTGATCCTCTCCATTCTCAGCAAGTTTGGTAAAGATTATTCAGTATTTGTCTCTACTTTCAATTCCGGTCGGCTAACTACCCCGAATTGGAAGATGCCTACCTTGAATGCCTTCATTGAGTCTGTCACAAAAGAGCATGACAAGTTGATTCAAATGGGGTCCATAAGCTCCAAAGATTCAGCCCTATATGTTCAAGGACCCAAGATCTCGAATGGTAAAGAAAAGCAAAAGAAGGAGAAGCCCAAATTCGAACCTCACAAGCAAAGAGAGAAAGGCAAACAGACAGATGCACCATCCAGTTCAAAGTTCAAACAAAAGGGCAAAGAAGGTAACCAAAAATCTAAATGTACTTATTGCAACCGTGGCTTTCATCCCGAAAGTTCATGTATGAAGAAGACTATAGATCAAATGGTCCTCCTTTTGGAAAAGAACAACATAACTCTTCCTGACGGTGCAAGGAAGAAGGATAGGAATGATGATCATGAAAGAGGACAAGCACTCATGGCAACTGTTTCGAAGCCCACTACTCTCTTGATAGATTCGGGTGCATCGAATCATATGGATGCAAATATTGATTCTTTTTCTTCATTCGATCCAAACAGCTCCATCCCCATCCATTTGGGAGATGACTCAAAAATTTCTTCAAAGGGCAAAGGTACGATTCATGTAGATCATGGAAGCTTTCAGAATGTTCTCTATGTGCCTTCCTTGGCTTCAAATCTTCTTTCTGTGTATCAAATGACACACACTGGTGAACCGAAGCAAGTTACATTCAGCCCTAATACAGTTGAAATTTATGATATCAAAAGTGGAAGACTTGTTGTAGTCGGAAAGGCAAACCACACTGCAAAATGCTATGAGTTTTCACACTTTATTTTGTTTGCAAAGCCCATTGCTCTTCGCACACATGGTAATGAGGTTAGTAGGCTTTGGCATGAAAGATTTGAACATCTTAATTATAAGTATTTGCTACTGCTATCAAACAATTCCATGGTAGATGGTCTTCCACAACTCCGTTCCTCGAAGGGAATATGCACTGGTTGCATTATTGGGAAGCACCCCGAGCACAGATTCGATCGGGGCAAAGCTAGTAGAGCTTCTACAGTTTTGGGGTTGATACATTCTGATATCAGTGGTCCGCTGCCCCATACGTCATTAAATGGTTCAAGGTATGTTTTGACATTTATTGATGATTTTTTCCGCTTTACATGGGTATTCTTTCTAAAAAACAAGTCAGAAGTGCTTGGAAAATTCAAGGATTTTAAGGCTTCTGTTGAGACCGCCACTGGGAGCAAGATCAAAGCTCTTAGATCTGATAATGGTGGAGAATATATCAAGGCCGAGTTGCTGCAACTTTGTGCCGAAAGCGGAATTCAGATCCAACATACAGTTCCCTACACACCCCAGCAAAACGGTGTAGCGGAAAGGAAAAATCGGTCACTGAAAGAGATGGCTACATGCATGATTGAATCAAAAGGTTTGGCTGCAAATCTTTGGGCTGAAGCAATCAATGTTGCTGCATACATACAGAATCGCGTTCCACATTCATCCGTGAAAGGTATGACTCCTTTCGAAGCATTCTTTGGTCACAAATTGGATGTGTCAAATTTGAGAGTTTTTGGCTCTACTGCATGGGCTAGAATTCTTTCCAAGAAGAGACGAGCTTTGGATCCACAAAGTATTGAGTGCATACTGATAGGATATGGGGAAGAATCAAAAGCATATAAACTCATGGATATCAGATCTAAAAAGATATTCATAGAGTGCAGTGTGCAATTTGAAGAACCGCTTCAAGAATTGCAGCTAGTCGAGGAAGAGACTGCTGTTTCACCGCCTTCACCAGAAGAAGATCCGTGCAACGATATTGAAGGTATGAGTTCTGATATTTCTGATATTTTAGCAACACATGATGATCATGACATATCAGGTTCGAAATCCAACCATTATGATCCTCCTCAGTTACCAAAGTGGGCCCAAAACACTCTTCAATCTGCTGGTTCGAACCTTGAAAATCCTGCTGATCCGAGACGAACAAGAGCAGACTTTCAAAGAGCAGGTATGGCTCTTTCTATTGTTGATCCATTACTTCCTGAGATTTGTTATTTGATGGCTGGTTCAGATCCCACATCATACTATTCTGCCCACCGAGATCCGAGATGGCAAAGTGCCATGGATGAAGAGTACAGTTCTCTTCAAAAGAACAATACATGGGAGCTAGTTTCTCTTCCACCTGGAAGAAAATTAGTGAAGTGTAAATGGGTCTACCGCACGAAAGTTGCTGCTGATGGCTCTATCAGCAAATACAAAGCAAGGTTGGTGGCAAAAGGTTTCTCCCAAGTCCAAGGAGTGGACTACACTGAGACCTTTGCATCGGTTGCAAAGATGGATTCCATCCGCCTTGTTTTGGCTATTTCCGCATCCAAGCACTGGGAAGTGCACCACATGGATGTGAAGAGTGCATTTCTACATGGAGACCTTGTTGAAGAGGTATATATGCAGCAGCCAGAGGGCTACACATCAGATCCATCATTAGTTTGCAGATTGAAGAAATCTTTGTATGGGTTAAAACAGGCCCCAAGAGCTTGGTACGCAAAGATGGACTCCTTCCTTCGTTCTCAGAATTTCCAAAGATGCAAATCTGATCCGAATGTGTATCTTCAGCGAGTTAAAGGTAATTTGTTGGTTATTGTACTTTATGTTGATGATCTTCTCATTACTGGTAGCACTCTTACTTCAATAAACAAGCTTAAAATTGCCTTAAATCTAGCTTTTGACATGAGTGATTTGGGCTTGGAGATAGCTCAAAATTTTGATGGGATCACTATATCTCAGCAAAAATATGTTTCTGAACTATTATTGAAGTTTAATATGGCTGAATGTAAGGCAGCCCCATTCCCATTCCTCTCAGGAATCAGTCTTGAGGAGGGAGATTCTACACCGCTTGCAGATTGCAGTATGTATCGACAGTTGATTGGTTCACTACTTTATTTGACACACTCAAGGCCTGATATTTCATATGCCGTGAGTGCCGTGTCAAGGTATATGCAGCAGCCCCATGAGCTTCATTGGCGAGCAACTAAGCGGATCTTGCAGTATGTGCAAGGTACGAAACATTTGGCATACATTATGCTGCAGATTCTGAGCTTGATTTCATTGGTTTTACTGATTCAGATTGGGCAGGTGATAGCATTGATCGGAAGTCCACTTCCGGTTATGTTTTCATGATTGGTCATGGTGCTATTTGCTGGTCCAGCAAAAAGCAGGCATCCATTGCACTTTCTTCAGCAGAGACAGAGTATCGAGGGGCAGTCAATGCCTGCATTCAGGCAGTTTGGTTGCAGGGTATTCTTTCCGAGTTTGGTTTTAGTGGCACTACTTCGATTGTCCTATTTTGTGACAATCAAAGTGCTATCAAGATCTCCACAGATCCAGTTCAGCGGTAGAGGACCAAACACATTGAGATTCATATGCATTACATTCGACAGTTGGTGCATGATCACACCATCATTCTGCAATATTGCCCTACTGATGAGCAAATTGCAGACATCTTCACCAAGAGCTTCACTGAGAAGAAGTTCTCTTACCTCCGTTCACTGTTGGGGGTGAGTTCCATCATGGTGGAGACAGATTGATCCATTATTATGCTTTAGCTTGAGAGGGGGCTTTCTTCCCACTGGGTTTTCCCTCTTTCCTCACTTAGTTTATTTTCAGCATTTTTTGGATTATTGTATTGGGGTGACCTTTGGTCTTAGTTACCAGGGCCCCACATTATTTTTTGCACATCATAGTCTAGCTTGAGGGGGGGTGTTCGGATATCCACATCATCTTTTTGAGGATCTTGCATGCAATTAGGGTTTGCATGCAAATTCTAGGGTTTCATGCACTTTGCATGCATCCCAGTCACCAGGTTGATGCCTCCAGCACCTTAGCCACCTTATTTTAGCACCCGGGAGCTTCTTACATCAGTTCTTTAGCCCTCCTAGTCATGAAGGCGCCCACTTCTCACCTACTGCCAGAGAAGGGCGCACTTCTTCACCTACCACTGCAGTTCCACTTCAGTTACACTCAGTTAGCTCCGATTCTCCCTGATTTGAGGCTAGTTTCACTCCCGACTGACTGTTTCACTCCGTTGGACCTCCAGATTGACTAGATGACTTGTTCTGACTTCAGTTAGCCTCCCATGCGCCCTCCACTGAGCCCACTTCCCTATATCAGTGCTACACACTTCAGTTACACATGTTACACTCAGTTAGACTCAGATTGACACCTGGATGACTGGTTCTTGTGCATTGATGACCACCACTGATTGATGATGAGGACTCCTAGTTGGAGTCAAGCTACTCCATTCAGTGATTCGAATGACCTCCTTAGGCAATTCGAATTGCTCAGTCATTATTACTGTATTGTATTGTAATTATTCACCCTCATTGGGATATTGAGCACTGATGCATGTTTTGCACAGTTTTACACCATTTTTCTGATTTTCATCTATTGTGATTGATTTACTTGTTCATTAGATCTGCTGTGACTGATTTTACAAGCTAGCTGCATTCAAGGATTCTTTCATGGAGTAAAATGTAGATACAAAAACAGAATATGCAGGTCCAAGTTTTGAAAGAATATGATAGATGCATTGTTTGTCTTCTCTCTTAATCTTACATTCTGCACATAAGAGTTTAATAGTTTTGTACTTAGATAAATAATCTTGAATGCATGAAAAATCACTTGGATTTAAAGAAATGAACTCATTTTCGAGTTGGTGACCTCGAATTTCATTGTGTTTACCAAACACAGATTCCAACTTGTCCCAAGCAGCATCAAGTTCATCAATTCCAGATATGTGGAATCGCAAATCAGTAGAGATTGACATCCCAATCAATCCACGAGCTTTGTCACATCTATTTGCCCATTTTATTTTCTTATCATCATCAGTGGGTTCTGTTTCTTTCCCTGAGGTAATTTTGAAAAGTCCCCTACTTCGTAGAACATCCTCCATACGAGATTTCCATGAGAAATAGTTGGAACTGTTAAGTAGAATATCACAAGGGGCAGCCATATTTGTAAATTAATTGCTGTAAAAGCAGAAACCAATAGTTTGGATGTGAAGAGCTCGAAAAAATAGGTGGTTTAAAAAAAAACGGCACTGAAAACGGACTTCGGATGATGAAGTTATGCTTGAACAAAGAAACTGTTGAAGATGTCCCCAAAAGTGACGTGGCACATAGAGAATGACTAGCTAAAAAAAAGGACTCCCCTCTTCCCAAGATGAACCTTTTACAATCACTTTACAAGAAAGTTGCTTTAAGTGAATCACTTTTGTAAAATAAGTGATTTCACTTTTACAATGATATTATTTTTAAATAGTGCAACAATAAAAAAGAACTGAAGTGGCTCACTTTTTATTTATTTTTATTATTTAAGTGAGATACACTTTTACAATAAAGTAACTTGAAAATAGAAATTGCATGCACTTTTTCTTTTAAAAGTAACTTCCTAAGACTTGAACTCAAGATCTATTAAGGAATAAAGCAACTTTGAACCAAGTGAGCTAGATTAAAAGGTATGTGAAATATGGGAATGAGGAAGGGTTTTTTTTTTTTAACTCTTCTTGCTCAGTTTCCGTGCTTGCTTTCTTTTCCTGCAAATCACACCACAAACCGAAACAAAAAAACTTTTCCACACTTGTGGACTTAGATCTCGTTAGCTTGCCCGGAAAGTCTACGTTTTCTCTCTGTTTCTGATTTGCCGAGATTGCGCAAGGTGCACGGCAAAGAGCATACGCAGCCGAGAAAAACCCTTTTCCTTTCTGTTTCTGATTTGCCGAGATCGTTCAAGGTGCACGGCAAAGAGCATACGCAGACAAGGAAAGCAACAATCCGAAACCAAAAAAAATCTAATAATAAAAAATGATGAAATATGAGATTTTTTTCTTTTAAAATAGAAAATAAAAAAATGCGTCACTGTAACATTATACCTTCAGATCTGATGAAATACGTGTTTCTGGAGCAACCAGGAACCGTTTTCGATCAAATGAAAACTATTTCCAAATGGAAACGGCGCTCCAGACGCAATGGGACACCTCCCACAGCGCAGAAATGCACAAAAATACCAGAACCATAAACCCTTTCGAGTTTCGGCAACAATAGTTCAAGATTTAGATCATAATCGGAAGCGGCTCTTCATAAAAGCTCTGATATCATGTTCGGGTACACAGGGTACTACCAAAGGACCGAACACCAAGAGCAACCACTTCACACAAACAGATCACAGATCAACACATCGATGTTTTGACGTGGTTTAAACCCTCTTGAGGGAAACACTCCACGGCCTCGACCAAATAGCTTCTACGGGACAATTTATTATGCAAAGAAAGAAAGTTACAAATGAGTTTCTTATAATCGATCAACTAAACAATGACCGTCCATGCTCTTTAAATAAAGATCATGGACCAATCGGGTGTTAAGCCACGGATCAAGTTTAGGTATGATTTAAGAGAAGTTGAGCCGTCGGATCACTTTATGTCGGGAACATATCGTGACCGTCGGATTAAGTATTTACAAATGCATACTAAAGAAACACACTTTCCCTAACGGATATATTACACAAGTTGATCTTAACTAACTCTTAAGTGTCTAAATATCCTAACACATATCTACTTCCCAACACCATCATAATGAGAAGAAGTGGAATGAAAAGCCAAAACCACATACCCATCATGTTTCTTGATTCAAGATGAGAGTCACTTGTTGCCTGCAATAAAATGATGGAGAAGAAGAAATTGGAAAGAGTAGGAGAAGAGAACATTGGAAGGTTTAAATTTTTTAACATACTGATTTTTTTTTCCAAAAACAAACAGAGATTGAGTTTTTAGAGCCTACCTTCTAGCTCTTCAATGGTGGTTGAATGTCTCTATGGAAGCTTCAATCTCCCTTGCAAGCTCTCCCAAATAGAAGCCTTCAACCTCCCCTCCAAGCTCCCACAAATTTGCTCTCAAACAACTAGCAAACCCACTCAAAGCTCAAAGCCCTAGCAAGAGAAGTGAAATCAATGAAATGAGTCCAAATGGGTCCAATACCCTTTATTTGCCCAAATTAACCCTAGCCCATCCCTAAAAACAAAAAAAAATGCAAAAATCTTCATCAAGTCCGCCAATCCCGCGGAATCAGTTAGGGAGCGATTTTTTTTGCCTGGAATCACTCAGGAATCGATCCGGAATCGTCGATTCCGGATCGATTCCTGGAATACCAGGGATCGTTTTTTTGACCCCAGAATCGCGAATTCCCAAATTGCTCCCAGGAGGAATCGATGAGGAATCGCGATTTTGGGATCGATTCCTCTCGGATTGTGAATTGGGAGCGAAGCGACGGGGGGTAGAGCAATTTCCCGCAGCCTTGGTCCAGGGTAGCTCCCTCTGGATTTATAAGTACCTATCCACGCTGGAACACCACACTATATCTCTCATCCTCCAAAGTTGATACTGAAAGCAAACTAACCTCCAGCTCTGGTACTAACAACACCTCAACCACCTCCAAAGATCCTTCTGACTCTAGCTGGAATCTCACACATCCAACCCCTTTCACTGCATGCATGGTGTCGACTCCACTATCCACATAGTAGTCTGAATCTATCTCTAAAAAACTAAGAAACATCGACCTCATTCCCGTCATATGGCGAGATGAACGATTGTCGGCAACCTATGCTCCAATGTCCTTAAACCCTGCACTACCACCGCCTTAAAGACAAGAGACCAGAGAAAATTCTTTCTCAAACTTCTCAGCAAAGTCCTCAATCTCAGCTGATGCTGTTGTCTGTTTCTCATTCTTGCCCTTCTTCTTTCTGTTTGGACACTGACTTGCATAGTGGCCAATCTTGTGACATGCAAAACATTTCAGTCTGCTCATGTCCTTCTTCTTTCCTTCTTCTTTTCTCTTCTTCCCTGTATGAAGAGCAACATTCTCCTCATCATCCCCATGCTGCTGGCTTGTGCGGCTGGAGCTAACTCAGCTCCCCCTGAATGAAATCGTCCGAAAGTCTCAACCATGTAGGCATGTTCTCCCTGGAAACAATTGCACGCACAAAGTCCTGCCATGGTTTTGAGAAACCATTCAAGGCAGTCCTAACCAACTTTGCATCATTCACTATCTCACCAACAACACCCAACTCATCACATACTTGTGAAATCCTGGTAAGGTATGATGTAACATTGTTAATCTTGGTCATCTTAGTATCTCTCAGTTTCTCCCTCAAGAGTCAAAACTATTTTCCGGTTTTGATTATTGCTTTGGTACAACGTTGTCAAAGCTGTCCACATATCAAATGAATTCTTTTTACTTGTCACATGAGGCATAATGTGGTCTTTCCCTGCATCAAGAAGAATACTTTTTGCCTTCACATTCTTCTTGATATATTCAACTAAATGATCAGGATCAATAGGAATGGGGACAACTTTCTCAGTTATGTCCCATAACTCAAATTCCTCCAACAACAAAGTGATCCTCTCCTTCCATGGAATGAAATTCAATGCACCCTCCAACCTATCTTCATACCGCAAGCCAAATTTCAAAGACGTACTTCACTTAACCAACCAACAATACTTTTCCCTTCCTTTTTCCAAGCAAAACCCCTATAATCCTTGCAAATCCTTGTGCCATAAAAAAACTTGTGCCCTTTCTCAGAGTCCCAACTCTGATACCATGTTGAATTTTCTCTATAACCCAAATCTGATTTCTATCTCCAATAAATTAATTAACCACAGATTAATGCACATAATTCTATGAGCATTCAAATTTGAAATTTAAGAGCAGAAATACATTGAGCTATAAACTGGAAAAATGCATAGTGGAAATACACATGCATCACATTAATTTATGGGAAATGCCCCTGGAAAAACCTCGGAGGGAAAACCAGTTCAAGAGAGAAATTTTATTTATGAGCCAACAAAAGTTTTTTGAGTGTCGCAATAGTGAGTTAACAACATAAAATGCACATGTACTTTCCTGGAAATTTGTGCCCAACTTCTCAAAAATCGTGCCAAACTCTACTGTACGACCTCAAATTTCACGCTCAATTCTGTTGTATGACCTCCTTGAAATTTGTGCCAGGTTTTGTTGGACAAATCACCCTCGAAATTCATGTCAACGACTGTGTAGACTAGCCTTGAAATTTGTGCCAAAATTGTAGTTGCACAAATCTCGATTTTCGTGCCCCTTACTCAGTTGTACGAACCTCGGAATCTGTGCCAAGAAATCAGCTGTACGAACCAACAATTAAAGAGATGTACAACTAGCAATAAATGCTGTACTTTGTCTTGGGATGCATGCCTAGTTTCTTCTTGGGAAATGCACCCCCTCTTAGCTGCTCTCTTCTCCTCTTTTCCTCAACGCTCTTGATCTCTCTTCCCTTTTTTGTGTCTCTCCACTCCCCTTAGGTCTCTTTTATAATTTAATTAATGACTCTTCACCTTCTCCTAGATCTCAACGGTCAAGATTACATCTTGGCCTCACTAGATCAACGGTTGTGACTTAATTTCTCGTTGAGATGACTTAAATCACTTAAGTCACTCAAACTTTATAAAAGTCACTTAAGTCATTAAATATAAAAGTCACTTTTTAAAATCACCTTATAAAGTGTTCACTTAGAGAGTTGTTATCACATTTTATGTCGGGAGTAGCTTCCACACTGCAGACTGTGCGGCCGAGGACCGCACAGTACCTTTTTTTTCTAGATCGGAGATCAACTGCCTTCAGAGGAGGCATTTTTGTTTAGGTTGCCCCTAGCAAATACATCAGAGGGGACAGGCAGTTGGACTTACCATCTACCACAGGGTTACCTTTCCTTGCCAAGCTTTGACACAAGCCCATTCGAGACAGTTGCCTAGTCTTGTTCTGATCGAGATTATCACAGTACAGTGCTGGTTTATTATGTGCTCGGATTCAGCAGAGATCCAACTCAGATACAGGTTCAGTAGCAGCAGGTATATGGTGCAGCAGGTATTGCATATATTGATTATTGCTCATGTTGTAGATTAGACTCTTTTATACTTGTTAGTACACTAACTTTGCATGAGATGATATATTTGGTGATCTGGTTATGATGTGATGTGTTTGGGCCCTTGGTGATGTCAGTCCACCCCTCTGGTTAGACTTATGTATATGCACGCTGAGTCATGTCCTACGTACTTGGCATAGACTTGACCACTGAATCCCCTGGGTAGCTGACTTTAGCACCATTATCACTTCCTCCACTCATTCGACTCATTCATGACACTTCTTCCCCTACTTGGATTCTGATTTGTGATCCCGAGGACCCCTTTCCCCACTGATCTCTGAGTTTGCCATGAATCCCTGTATATTGTGCCTCGGCTCTTTAGTGTGTGAGATACACGGTTAGACCTGGGATTTGCTCCTGTCGGTTGCCCCCGATGTTGCAATGCAGTTAGGATTGTGTAGCCTCACCGGGTGCTCCCCACTTGTCGTCAAAGCATGTATTACCCACCCCCATTACCTTTGCAGTATAAGCGCCATGTTTATATCTTTTGAGATATGTATGTAGCCCAAGAGGGCCATGAAGAAATGAAGAAATGAAGAAATGAAATGTAAATCAGGCTAAAAAGGCCTTTGTGTTGTAAATGTAAAATCTAGCCAAAAAAGGGCTAAGTATGAAACTCATTGTAAAATCCATGCAATGTGTTTATAAACACACATGGATTCCGGCCAGATATACATGTCAGCATTTGTAGTGGTTATTCCTCACCTAGTCCTGCGGGACAAGGAGGTGAGAGGGAGCAAGGGACAAGCTCAAGATTGCCCCCTAGAGTCTCAAGTTACGGTTTGCCGGACACCTAGTTTGGCGGCTCTAGAAATGAACCTCACGGAGTCTTCAGATACGGATGTGAGTTGTGGGATACTTGTTAGATGGCTAGTGGTGGTTTCCCTGCACTATACCCATTTGTGAGGCATCGCCCTTCCCTGTGTTCTGTCATGGCATACTTACCTCAGTGGACCCCGCTTTCCCGAGATGTCTAAAAGGTCACATGATCTTCATCCTTGTCTTCCCATATCCTTTGCCTTGTTGTCCACATCACCTAGAGTCAGCAAAATGGTCAATTCTATAGAGATGCATAGCATCTTAGTCTTTTGGAGGTGGTGGGCCCACTTCACCAGGGCCTTGTACTATTTCGAGCTTTAATGAATTTTTGATCACCATGTTATCATTTATTGCTTAGTAATGTACTAACTTGTATAATTGAGCCTTGTCACTTCATGATTGCATACAAGTTTCAGCTAGCACTATTGTTGACTAGATTTGACTTGGTCAAACTGGGTTGACTAGGCCAAAAATGGGCCTGAAAAAATGTTGCGATCGGGATTTCGATTTCGATCATTTATTATCTACAGGGGTTCCATATGAGCATGCAATTGACGAAATTGCAAAATATTGAACCATTTGAGAGATTTTTAATTATTATTGGTCAACTTTGACCTGTTTTAATTAAAAATCATGGATTTGGGGCAAATAATGCCAAAGTGATGGATCGGGGTCGTTTGAGTGGTCATCCCTACTACTTTTGGGGTTCACGATCGCATTGCAACAAACGATTCGGCAATCCGGGCAATAAAAGTGGGTCGAAAGCCCAATTTTCAGCTTTAGCCATATAAACCAGCAGAAAATACATGGAAAATCAGAATTTGACTAAGGCAACTATAGGCAAATGGCAAAATCAATGGTTGGCAAAGGTAAAGGTAATTTCTAAGGTAATTTTGGTAATGTTTAGACATTATATTTTGTGTTGTGGGGCCCTCATTTGCCCAGCTCACCATGAGGGGCGAATTTGCCCATAGGGGGCATTTTTCCAGTTAGCAAAACTCATAATTTTGGTGTTTTATTGTATTTGGACCATAGTGTATTGGTATGGGGGGCTAAAACAGCCCATAGGCACCCCCCAACCACTATTGTATTGATTTTATGGGCCCCACTCTCCACTTGGGCGTTTTTGAGGGTAACTTGCCCCCCCTCTTGAGAGTGATCTCCTCCATTCGTTTTTGATGGTTGGGGATTGATCTCAACCCTCCATTTTGGGGGGAAACAGGTATTGAGAGATGCATTCTTCTATAAGAGAGAGCACTCCCCCATTTTGTATCCCTCTTGGCATTTTTTAGAGTTGGAATAGAAGAGAAATGTTGCTGCTCTACTTGGCTCTTGTGTGATAGCTTCTTGATGTTGTAGATTGCCATACTATCTTGATGCACTAGTTGTAGTTGGTGTTTGTTTCTAGCACTATATTTCTCACCATTGTTTGCAGCAAGCAAAGTCTTGGAGGAGGGCGCACTATTTGGCTGCCACTGTTGCTCCACTCTCTGGATCGGTATCACAAGGGAAGTGTTTTTGCCATTCCAGCCAAACATTTTTTCTTCATTCTTATTTCTATTGCTGTAGATTTACTTGTTTGTCAACACTAATTTGATTTTCCTGTCCATTGGTGTTTGCAGGCAAGGAGGACGAGTTGGTGGGGAGAGAGCAAATCGATTTCAGCTGGGACATCTTCAACTGCTGCTATTTGATCTTCGGGACATACAAACCTCTTCAAAATCAGAATTATCAGCTAGTTCCAAGTAGGTGTTACTTCTTCTTCTCTTGCATTTCAATTTCTGAATCTTGTTTAAGAGAGAAAACCCATACAAAATCTCTAAAAATTAAAATCTACAAAATCCACCATTAGAATTAGTTTATTTTGAAAACCCACAAATGATTTATGCTTAAAAGCCTATATCCTGAATTTCATTTGATTTGGACTCCATTTACGCGCTTTTTAGGCATTGGTCACTTTGCCAAAAACGCCCCTCTCTCTTTCAACTTGTTGAGTGCATTTTGGGGTTATGGGTACTCTTTAATCTGCTCCGTAACGTCTTTTGACCTTGGGAGTAGCAAGTATCAGCAGATGGAAATGCTTATAAACGTCTTTTTTTTACTGCCCTAGGTCCATTTTTTTACAAATTAACTCATTCCCCCATGGCTGTTAATTTCACTGCTTGTTGGTCTGTATTTGTGTCTTAAATCAGTCATTTAATCAAGTTATAATTGCTGGAATATGTGTTTAAATTGCTTATCCATCTCTGCCATGTATTGATAAATCATCACGAGCTTCATTTCCCCATTGGCAGGGTCCCTAACCACTCTTCTAGTAATTTTCTGTTTGCTGATTTAATTTCCAGCCTTCTAATCTTTCATAGAATTCATCAATTATATGTGTAATCAGATCTGAATTTGTTTCATCTAGTACATCCTCCCATCCAGAATCTCGATTCCACTAGGCTGGATAAATTCTCACACTTAGTCATCCATTCTGTCTTTCGCTTTGTTTATCTTTTGGGTTTGGGTGTTTGATTGTCGAGTCTCAACCTTAATCGGTTGAGTGGGTCTCCCTCTTGACTAGGCCAAGTGCCTCGTCTAAAGTGACTACAGCCTTGTCCGGTGTGACTTCTGTCCCTTGGACAGAGGACTTGGCTGCTGTTGGTTACACCTTCCTGGTTGCGCATTCTCTACCGTCCCTATTGGGATATCCCTCTATAACAACTAGAGATTGTGTGATAACAAGAGTGTCAATCAGACACTTCCACATGCTAGACACCGCCAATGTAGAAGTACCTGTCCGAGCCACCCCACTGAAAAACTAACATGTATGGTTGTAAGTTGTTGCCTATATTTTATTTTATATTATTTTAGTTAGATGATTTATCATTTATGAATGAATTGTGATTTATGATGTTAGTGGTTTAGTTTTTACATGATGACAAGCACAATACATGATGTTAGTGTTACTGTTTTGCTACTATTAATCTTTAGAATCTTAATTATAAAATATTAAAATTTCAATGATATAAATTTTGTAGTATTCTTGGTGGGGTCCCTTATGTTTAAGACCCTGACGTCCCCTTCGACCTTTCCCAAAATTTAGGGGGGTACTTTTGCATATGTTGCTCCTGTGTTTCCTTGCTCCCATGTCCCTACATCCCGGAAGCTTGGGGGAACACTGGTTTTACCTTTGGAGCTTCATTACTCACTCACTCATGCATGATAGATAGGATGTTTCACATGGAGAGGTTACTTGTGCCATCATTAATGGAGGGCATTGCATTATTCTTGTTCTTTTCATAGATGATGTCTACCTTTGGAGGATTGCTAGCATTCATTCCTATGCCATCTAGGTGGGGTGTTCACCTTGTAGAGCCACACATGTGGCCTTGAGAGCATCTTTGATTTAGTTCTAGCCATGATTGATGGGATGTTTTACTTGGAGGGCCTTTATTGCACATCTTCCCATGCTTGATTAAGGAAGTGTTCCACCTTTTGGGAGCCTATTCATTGAGGCGTCCATGTTGGAGGTGTTCTACATGGTTCCATAGACCATTTTGAGGAGGTCGTTTTGGTATTGGAGGAGATCTAGTGGGTCAAACCTTGGATATAGGGTTCATTCATTGCTTTGGATATTCTACTAGAGCCCTTCACTTGGCGAGCCTTTGGAGGCTAGTTATTGTGTTTTGCTTGGATTATTCCCTAATTTCTTGGAGACACCCCTCTCTCTCTCTCTTGATTTGAGGCTTGTACATGTGGCTTTGACCACCTTATTTTATGCATTTGGCCATGGTAGTTGGAGTATTTTGGTTGCTTTACTCCTCTCTACACTAGATTTAGGATTTTACTGTTATTTTTTTGTAGGAGGAAGATGAGCTAAAACCTATATAAGGGTTTCATCTCTTCTTCATTTCTTATGGTTGGATTGTGGGAGAAATCCCCTAGAGCTTAGTTGAATATCTCTTGGTTTCTCATGGATGGTTAATCAAAGCACTTCTTTTAGATGGTTTTCTTGTTTTGTTTCTCATGCTTCACTTATGGATGGAATCTTCAAATGCAAGTGGTTTTGAATTAATAGAGTAAGTCTCTTTTCTTTTATGTGATGGTTGTCAATTGGAAGTGTTAGGTTGTGGTATGTCTCTCATTCTATGGTTATATACTCTCTTATCCTTGCATGGCAGTTATCCATTCAAAATCATTTCAAAATATCTTCAATAATGTTTTCCTTTTGTAGATTTCTAAATTTGGTTAAGTAATTAGAAAGTTGCCAAGGTTTGTACTTCGTAGTTTTGCTGCCCTAATCCTTCTAATCTTTCCTTTAAGCCTTCATATGAACCTTGTTTGACCCTATTGCCCAATGGGTAAGACACTAGTCCCTTGTCCTTCCATCCATTCCTTATTACTAAAATCAAATTGTTTTGCTAGAGCCATCTCCACATTTCACCTTGGACCTTATTGTGAGCTCTAGTAGTCCTAAATTCCAATCTAGGGAAGCCCCACTTGAGTTGGAGAAGAGCCAACCTAGAGTATAGAAGAGAGTTGGTGTGGTGACATTTGCCTCCCTCTTAGTTACACCGAGACCATACCTAGAACATTAGGACGTTATCTCTAAGGTTGTGTGTTTGGGTGATCACATGTCTCACCAAATGTGACTTATATATGGATATGGTTGAATTTTATGTCTTGCAAGAATTGTTTAGGTGATCGAACAAAAGTAAAACAACCCCCTTGGATAAGATAAGATAAGATAATTTTATTAATGTCCAACGAATGACCAAAAAAGTAGGTCAGTGGGACTAAAGGATACATCTAGTGTGAATACAATATTGAAGTGCAAAAGTAGCTCCTAGATAATGTTGAAAGCAAGATAGAGAAAACTAAAGGAAAAAAATGTACGACCTAGATAAGTGTCTGCTAAGCTAATCACTAGATCTAGTCAACAACAAAAAATGTATATAACAACGTCATAGTTGCAGATCCTGAGGGGGATGTAGGAGCGAGGGAGGCTTGCTCTCCTACCATTTGAGGTCAAAGGAAGGAAACTCTAGATAGATCTTTGGCTACTCAATTGGGGTTGGGAGGTAATCGGATGGGCGGGGGAGGTGCCTTGCTATGGATCTGTCTGGAGCTGATCCATCTATCTCTATGAGGATGTGCGGTCAAATGTTTGGTTTGACATTTTCGAACCGGTCTCGAAGATATCGGTCGATATCTCGATGGGGGAGGTTGAGGGGAGACACGATGTCTCACCACTCTATGGTATGAAGTACTATGGAGCTTTGCTCGTCTCTTGTTACCCTGGTCTGATGGAGCAACATGAAAGTATGAGGTGATCCTCTTGGTAGTCCCATGGTGGGGCGGGGCTTGCAAGAACTGGGATGGAAGTATGTAACAAGACAAGAAGGGCCTAGGGCAAGGATTGCTGGGGGAGGGAATGTTCTTTGGCAATGTAGTTTTTGCAAAATATCATTCAAAAGCACCTACTACCGAGTAAAATGCCATCTATTGGGCAATGACTGTGGACTTGGAGCATGTAAAAAAATCAGTGCTAGTAAATGAAAAGAATTGGAAAGAGAGGATGAGGTTGGCTCGGGGAAGGTGGCAGCAACAAGTGGGAAAGTGAAACATAAAAGTGAAGATCCTCTTCCATTCTTGAGGAAGCCATCTAGCAGTGGGAAATTTGGAATTGGACAAGATCTCTCAACGAACCAACCGAAAACAAAATAAATATACAAGGTTAAGTAGAGATCCTACTCTGACGAGAAGTTTAAGTATGGAATACTATCATCATAGAAGTCATGGCCAAACAAAATCACAAAAGATCGAATTAGGGTGGTCTGACCCTTAGACAATTCGACAACTCTACTCATCATGTAGAAGATCATATTGCCTTGTGTCCTCAACAATGATGAACGTAAGAATGAAGAATCCTGAGAAGGCATTACAAGCCAGAACGGAGACATAACTTTTGTATGATTTGAGAACAAAGCAATTTTAAAGGGGAAGGCAATGTAACATACATAATAATAATAATAATAAATTACAATATAATAATAATTACAATAAATATTACTGATAATAATACTTAGAATAAATAATACTGATAATAATAATAATTAGTGATTAATGATTAATGAAACGACACATCTTATCTAAAAGACATGACCTATTGAAAGGACATGACTTACCATTGTGACCAGTCAATGCTATAAGTACACCCTCACATAGTCATTGTATATCATCATCTCTTATTCGTTATACATTTATTATATACTTGTCCATTTATGGATTATTTGTCCTATTTACATTGGATGTTTCTTTAGTAACGAACTTTGTTCGTCACAGGGATTGACAAATTGAAATAAGAGCTATTAAGAAGTGCTTACTGTTGGTCCTTAGTGGCCAACAATCAAGCTTACAAATGATGGAAGAAATTTAGAAAAAGGAGCAAGAAATAATGCATTTTTTATGAGTTAAATTGACTGAACCGGAGGTTGATGAGGGCTCTGCCTCTTTGGACTGTGTACCTGCTGTCCAAAAACAGTAAGAAAAAAAAGTACAGCGAGCTAAAAAATCAGTGGCAAATGCACTCCTTCGATGTCTCGAAAAGCGTGTCTTTACCTGCAAAACTAGAACAACTCAAAGCCATATATCTAAGGGTGTTAATGCAAATCTAAGCCAATGTACGTGTCCGTAACACACTAGATTATGACTGTCCAAACAGTGGAAAGTGAAAAAAAGATACCAAAAAGATGATTGCAAGTGAATTAGGACACCTTTTGGGTACTAGTCTATATAGTTAATTGATAAGACTTAATAAACACACGATTTAGGCTTAGTACTTCTAGATCCATGCAAAATAACACTTTTAAATGTAGATCTATGGCATGCATGCACATGCAAGCTATTTTAAACATAGTCTTTGACATGCAAATAGCTTAAAGACTAGATAGGAAGATTTCCTTTAAGATCTGGAAGGTTTGAGAAGGGAAGAGAAAGTTTAGAAGAAGAATAATGGAGTCACTTTGGTTCTTGCTTTGCCTTGAATGAATCCAAGAGGTTAGGAGAGCTCTAGGAGTTTGTAGTCATCCTGCAAAAACTGATCTGCTTGGAGTTTGTAGTCAACTTGCAAAAACTGAGCTTATACAAGGAGATAGATCTCCTCTTCCTGTTGCTTGGTGGTGTAGTCTACCTGAAAAACGTTAATATTGCAATATCGCAACTAGGAAAAGAGCTAAAATAACTATCTTTTAGATAACCTAGCACTAAGATACATCAAACTAGAATGAATCTACGCCAAATGGAAAACAATACCCCTTCAATGGCCAAGCATGCAACAGAAAGTAGTATAAGAAAAGCTAAAGCCCACTTACTAAACATGAATGAACAAGCAAGAGACATATACCATACACATAGAACCAGCCGATGTGACCTCCAAAGTCTTCACTTTATTCCAAAAGCTCTTCAAAAGAGAGAGAGATACAATACAATAGCTCTGTCTCCAAACAATAACCAACAATGAAAAGAATGGGGTGAGCTTGCGTAAATAGCAAAATAGGAAGAGGGGGGCGAATTTCATGAAGTGGAGTGAATTAGTGTCATATGACACCTCTTGGAGTTAACTAAAGTGTAATTTGACACCTCATGAAGTTAACTAGAGCTTAAGGGCTCCTCACAAGCCATCTAGGAGACAAGGACGGGACAAATAGGGATTGATTGAGATCGAATCCAATCAAAATTGATACCTCGCTAATGGGGGGCAAATTAGGGAATATTTCCTTTTACCAACCTTCTAAAATCACTCAATTTTGTCTCCAACATGCAAAAATCATGGGATTTTGAGTCTAGGGTGCCAATTAGCTTGATTTTATCATTTTTGAGGGTCCAAAAAGGGGTGTATGAAGTGTATTAAGGTGTCTAACACCCCCCTTGACCATATATCACCACATTAGGACATTTTTAACCCCCCAAGGGACCTAAAAGGTCATATTTTACAACCATTAACATGGTGACAGACTCAAATTTTGACATTAGACTCTAAGGACTTAGAGACTGTTGTCGCCGGATACACACCTGGGGTTAGCGTGGCAGAAATCTTCAAGCCACTAAGTGTGTCTTTGGGGGTGTTGCCGCCTGGAATCACACTTGGGAAAACATGGCAAAAATCTTCAAGCCCCCGGTGTGGCCTTGGGGGCAAGCCAGAGTCAAGTGCTGTCACCTGAAACTCGACTCCTCCGTCTAGGCTTACTCCTAGCGAAGCCAAGGGGGGTGGACCCTAAAAAAGTAAAAGTAAAATCTAAGGTGTTTAATCTATGAAAGATAAGCAACTAATCTAGGAGTTAGAAAAATTTATTTTCAAGAGCAAAGTAGTATAAAAGATAAAATCATTCATTGTCCCACATCATCATTATCATTTGATACATAACATCTTGTTGATGTAATTGTAATTTCGGAAGATATTCACTTGTATTTTATATTGTATTTTATTTGTACCTCCGACGAAGATGTTTATTCCTACAGTTGGAGATGTCTTTATTACATTTGGTCATGTAAAGTCATTGAGGTAAATCCTCCATTGTAAGTCGGGGCATTAGTTCCCCTAGAGTCAGTTGTATTAGGGTTATTGAGTCCCCTAGAGAAGTCGGACCAATCAGGTTTAGCTGAAGCCAACCTAGCTAGTGAAAAAGGTCAAGTGAAAGTAAAGTATAAATAAAGAGCTGGGCTCTCTCATTTGAACACACACTCACTTACTCAAGTTCGCATAAGTGAGAGAGAGAGGACAAGTTTGCATAGGAGAAAGAGAGAGGAGTTGCAGAAGACCATATTGTTTTGGGGTTTTACTTTTTGTGATATTGTATTGGTGACGATTCTCTCTCTAAGGAAGTTGCGGGGTTTTCTCCTTTATGGTTTCCCCGAGGAAAATCTTTGTCTCGTGTTATGTTGTGCATGTTATTCTTTCAGTTAAGATCCTAGATAATATTGATTAAAAGTAGAAAAACTAACATGGTATCAGCACTAACCTGAAAAGAAGACAGTGTGCAGCTGCGGGAAACTAGGGCTTCTATGTTTTGGGTCTTCTCTCCACAGATCATCAAGAAAAGGAGGCTAGGCTAACTTGCTCTAGGAGGGCGCATCTTTTTGTTGAAGCAAAATTGGATTATGAGAATTTTCATTTTTTGGTTCATCACTACTGTCGGAGGAAAACTAGGGCATCAACATTTTTGTGTTTCCGTTCACAGATTTGGAGAAGTGAGTACATTGGGCAACTCGCCTTGAGTAGGCGCATCTATCTGTCAAATCAGAAGTCTCAAATTCCAAGTTTGAAAAATTAGGGTTTATCTGACAAACCTTAGGTGAGCCAGCTCCAGAACCAGCTCAAAAGCTTTGCTATTTCCATTTGAAGTTCTCATTAAAGATGTCTCACCACACCAAGCTTGAGGATAAGCTTGAAGGAGCTGATAACTTCCGAGCATGGAAGTATAGGATTGCTCTTGTCCTTGAAGAGAATGAATTGGACAAGTATGTAAATGAAGAGGTTCCAACACTAGAGGGAGATGAGGCTAAATCCTTAAACAAGACGAACTTGGTTAAGGCCAAGAGAATCATTGCAGATTCCATTAAGGATCATCTCATCCCACGTGTCATCTTTGAAGACACCTAAGGAGATGTTTGATGCTTTGACAAAGCTATTTGAAGGGAAGAACATAAATCAAAAGATTACCTTGAGGAACTAGCTTAAGAATGTGAAGATTCAAAATGCAGAGACCATGCAGTCCTACTTTACAAGGGTCTCTCAGATCAAGGAGCAACTTGAAGCTGTTGGAGAAAAGGTAGAAGAAGGAGAGATTGTGATGACCACCTTGAATGGTCTCCCAAGATCATGGGACTCATTCATTCAAGGGATATGTGCCAAAAGGAAGTTAATCACATTCAATAGGTTATGGGAAGAATGCTCACAAGAAGAAGCTCGACTTGTGGCTCAAGAAGAGAAGATGGGAGCAAATGATGATCAAGCTCTCATATCACACACCATAAGGAATAATAACAAGAGGGAGCACCATCATCACAGTAAGAGGGAGAAACACCACCACCAAAGTCAGAGGGAGAACTTTAGAAGATCCAGGAGAGATCTATCTAACGTTAGATGTTATACTTGTGATGAGAAGGGACACTACTCCAGAGATTGTCCCAGAAATAGAAATGGCTCCCCAACAAGAAGAACAACAAGAAAAGGCACCATGCTCACACCGCAGAAGATGATGAACCTCCCAGGAAGAGAGCCAGAGAAGAAAGTGATGAATCTTCAAGTGATGAAGAATATGTCCTGATCTCAGCACTCACGGGCACTGTCACACATGGAAGTAATGATTGGCTTGTAGATAGTGGAGCTTCCAAGCACATGACGGGATATAAAGAATCCTTCACAAATCTATCTGAACATGAATCACCTCACAAGGTGAAACTTGGGGATGATTACCAATACCCCATAAAAGGAAGTGGAGAAGCTTTATACAAGCTAGACTCTGGCAAAAAATAGATGAAGGATGTGCTATATGTTCTAGGACTAAAGAAGAACCTTCTCTCCTTATCAACACTAGATGCTAAAGGTATGAGGGTTGCATTTGTTGATGGCCAAGTCTTAATGTGGCCAAAGGGAAAGACTATAGATGATGCGATTGTGATTGGAGAGCAAGAGGGAGGTTTGTACAAATTGAAGGGCCAACCTGAACAAGCCTTGGTTCATGACTCCATGGAGCCAAGTGAATTATGGCATAGAAGGCTTGCACATGTGCACTATAGAGCACTACCCATTGCAAGCAAACCAGTTGAAGGACTTGTAGGAATCCATTCGAAGCATGAAGGCGTTTGCAAAGAATGTGCGAAGGGAAAGAATGTAAAAAAAAGACATTTCCAAGTAGCGAAAGCAAAGCAAAGCAAAAGGAATATTGGAGATTATCCACTCCGATGTATGCGGTCCTATGTCATCCAGTTCATTGAGTGGGTATGTATATTATGTTTCATTTATTGATGACTTTTCCCGTAAGACTTGGATATATTTTTTGAAAAGTAAAGATGAAGTATTCAGCAAGTTCAAGGAATTCAAAGCCTTGATCGAGAAGCACACTGAGTAAAGGATCAAGACCTTTCGATCGGATAATGGCAGAGAATTCACCTCGGAAGATTTCAAGAACCTATGTAGAGAATCTGGGATTAAGAGGGAGTTGACCACTCCATACAATCCACAACAGAATGACGTTGCAGAAAGAAAGAATAGAACGATAATGGAAGCAGCAAGAGCAATACTTCATGACTAGGATCTTCCGATGCACCTATGTGCAAAAGCTACAAGGACAACGGTGTATGTACAAAATCGTACTCCTCATCGAGTACTAGACAACAACACTCCAAAAGAAGTGTTCTTCGGTGAGAAACCATAAGTCAACCATCTCAGGTTATTTGGCTGTCCAGTGTACATACACATCTCGAAGAAGAAGAGGACGAAGCTAGATCCTTCAGGAAAGAAGGGTATATTCGTAGGATACAACGAAAGTTCGAAGGTCTACCGAATATACTTCCCAGAATTCAAGAAGATCGACATCAGCAGAGATGTGACATTTGATGAAGACTCAGCCTACAACAAATCCAGAAAGTTACCTATTGAAGACACTGAAGAAACTGAAGTTCCAAGGATCAGAGATGCAGTAATGGAAGAAGCAGTTCCAGAAGATCATGAAGACTGAGAGATGGAAGAACCACAAGAACCTATAGATCCACCTCGTGAGAAGAACTCCCACAAGAGGAAACCAACATGGGTACGAGAAGCAATACAAGATGCATAGAAGTATGGCGCTCCAGAGGGGATGCACAGAGAAAGCAAGAGACCTAGGCCATACTCCAGCTATGTAGCCTTGTTGTGCGACATCATTGACAAAGAACCTTCCAACTAGGAGGAAGCTGCTGAGAAGAATGGAAGGATGCCATGATCGAGGAGTACCAATCGATCATGAAGAATGATGTCTGGGAGGTAGTTCCGAGACTAGAGGGGTAAGTCTGTAGTGGCTTCGAAGTGGATCTACAAGATCAAGCATGCTGCAGATGGTCGCATCGAGAAACACAAGGCGAGGTTCGCGGAAAGTGGCTTCTCCCAAAAGGAAGGCATAGACTATGAAGAGAGATGATGATGGCTTGCTCACAGAGATGATGAAGACCTACACGGAGGCTAGGCCTACATCCAACATGAAAAAGGGCTGGCTTTGTAGAACTTCCTAAGAACTGAGAGATAGCACCAATCGATGGTCGAGATGACGAGGATTGCAACAACAATGACGCCAACAATCCAGTGTTGATGATGATGTTTCGGCATTGTTGATCCAGCGACGAAGACTTGTGCTGATGACTGTGTCAAGATAATACCTTCCTAGTTAAGAGGGAGTGTTAATGTAATTGTAACTTCGGAAGATATTCACTTGTATATTTTATGTTGTATTTGTATTTTATTATTGTACCTCAATACAAAGATGTTTAATCCTCCGGTCGTAGAAGTCATTATTGTATTTGGGTCATGTAAAATCATTGAGGTTAACCCTCCATTGTATGTCGGGGCATTAGACCCCAGAGTTGAGTCATCAATAGGTTATTAGACTCTCCTAGAGAAGTCGGCCCAATCAAGTACAACTAGGGGCCAACCTAGTTGGGTAAAGGTCAAGTGAAGGTGAAAGTATAAATAGAGAGGGTGCCTCTCTCATTTGGATCATTCACACACTCACTCACTTCGCATTAGTGAGAGAGAGGAGAAGTTCGCACAAGTGGAGAAGAGAGAAGCTGTTGAAGACCATCTCTATTTTTGGGTTTTACTTTAGTGACATTGTATTGGTGATCATTCTATCTCTGAGGAAGTTGCGGGGTTTTCTCCTTTATGGTTTCCCCGATGAAAATCTTTGTGTCGTGTATTTATGCTGTGCTTGTTATTCTCTCAGTAAGATCCTAGATAACTATTGATTAAATTGTGAAAAACTAACAAATTGACAAGGGAAAAAACACCATGGAATGTTTGCATTTGATGTCCAAGTCCTAGGAAGCCAAACTCTTTACATAGACCGTCATGCTAGCACATTTTTACAAAATCCCCCAAGGGGGTATGAAGTATGAACATGCAATTATTAAAAAAGGGGCCAAAACTTGGCCGGATGGATCTCGGAACACTGATGATGAACAATTAGATTGTTCAAGTCTTCGACGGTTCACTCGGAATCCACTAAGTGCAATTTAGTGGATAACAGAGACCAGCCTGAGACATCTGTATTATGACATACTTTGGCTTTGGAGGTGTGAGTGAAAAAACCTACAGGAACTCAGACAGTTCTTCTAAGTGAAAAAACACTTCAAAGTTGCCATAATACGAATGACTCACTCAGGCTAGCCCTTTTACACATATAATGGATGTCAAAAATTTAATAATCATCTTCCAGTGACCATGACAAAGGAAGTGTATAATACAACTGGGCAGAAGACTGCCTGATCCGGATGAGGAACTGAAGGTTCCCTGGCTGACTGGTGTCTTCGATCTGTTGAGCATCCTGTGCAAACTGGGTGGTAACACCCCTTTCGATGCAGGCTTTAATTTTCATTATGGACTTATGTTATTAGGCCCTGCACCATTGATTTTTGTAATTATGGGTAGATTTTGGTGGGAATTTTGTGTCTTGAGACTTTAATAGCCCATATAGATATTCTATTATTTTGGCTTTAGAGAGGACAGTTATTTATGCCTCTAATGACCCTATGGCAGTGGCCACTACTGCCTCTCATTGTACATATTGTTACAACTTACAGCAATAGAAATTTAAGAAGCATTTCACCAAAAAAGGAAAAAGTTTGGTTATTTGGGTAGTGTCATCTAGAAAACATCCATTTGAGTCTGCCAATATCATTCAATGTCATGGATTTCTTCTGACTTCTTAGATTTCTTTAGGTCTTTCTGAAACGCATGACCTTGAATTTGCATTTATTATTGCTTTTATTTGTCTCTTATTTATTTCAAAGATGAAATCCCCACGAATGGTCATTTATAATAGGTTGTTCTGGTAGAGAAATCTTTCTGATATTATTAATCAGTTTGTCTGACTGAAGGATGGATGCGCAACAGTATGATTTGAGGTTACAAAATATGCTGAGATTTTTCGTCCTTGCCATTTAGATTACTTAATTCATTCAACTCCTCGATCACTATATATTTGAATAGGACCTTTTAATTAGGAGGTTGAACTGTTTTTGCTTAAATATCCAAGTGATTGTTTCTTAAGTACTTATTTGGCAGTGCAGGGACAGACTATGCAGATGATGTATGAGACTATTTTCAAGGCTTTGGAAGAAGTCGGTCTTGAAAAGACATATCATCCTCAAGATTATTTGAACTTCTTTTGTCTTGGGAATCGTGAAGTAAGAGATAATAATGAAGCACCTTCTACAAGTGCAGTTCCAGAAAATACACCACATGTAATTTATCCTTTTTTCTTTTCTTTTATCAACCCTTCTATATATACAATGATCTGTGTTGTCATCTATTATTTACAGGTCTTCCAGCAATTTTACTATTAGATACCTGTCATAGAAAATGGCTTTCCTGTGTAATGTACAGAATAGCATTTAGTTTAGTTGTGTTCATTTCAAAAGTGTTGGACTGCCTTCAAAAAGTCTTGAGCTCAAAATTGACGAGTCTTGACTATTACTGAAACTAACATCATTTTGGATGTGAACTCTTCCAAGTTTCAATCTCTAAAACAATTACATTTTATTGACATTCTTTGTGGCAGGCTCGAGCTTTGAAAAATCGCCGTTTCATGATTTACGTTCATTCAAAGGGTATGATTGTAGATGATGAGTATGTCATTCTAGGATCAGCTAATATTAACCAACGCTCGATGGATGGTTCAAGAGACACTGAGATAGCTATGGGTGCATATCAACCACAATATACGTGGTCTAAAAAACAAGAGCATCCATATGGGCAGGTGAATGGTTATATGTTGTTTATATCATGCTTCCATATTGTTTGTTTTTGTGTTCTCTTCAGTAATTGCTCTTCCCTGCACTTGCCACCTCCCTGCGCCCATCCTGAACATACATTGAAGCACCCTTACTAGAGGTCATTCACCTTGTTATTGAAATCAAAATTGCATGAGCAGGGCAGCAATAACTATAGTGTATATGGGAAGTGGTGGTGAGCAATTCAAGTTTAATTGTACTTTTGTGTTAAGAGAATATAGATCCAAATCAGTTCATGTCTTCCTTGAGTGAATTTTGCTGAACAACCATTTCTTTCCATAAAATTATAATGCAGTCTTTATTTAGGCTTCATCCTTTCACTCCATTTCTTCTGTATTGTGTTGTCTTCATGACTCATGCGATGTATGAATTACATAACAGCTTCACATACAAAGAACGAGTAACTTTTGGGCTTCATTTTAGAGTTAAATTATGTTCAAGTATGAATTATTCTCATCATGTTTCTCATTTTCCTTTTCAGGTATATGGGTATAGAATGTCCCTCTGGGCAGAACATCTTGCGGTTATGGAGGATTGCTTTCAACATCCAGAAAGTTTAGAATGTGTACATAGAGTTAGGAATCTATCTGAAAATTATTGGAAGCAGTTCAGTGCTGATGAGGTCTCAGAGATGAAGGGTCACTTCATGAAATACCCAGTAATGGTAGAAGCAAATGGAAAAGTGAAACCTCTGCCTGGATGCCCAACCTTCCCTGATATTGGGGGAAATATCCTTGGGACACTTGGGACACCTGCCTTTATCCAAGAAAACCTAACTATCTGAATTTTCTTTTTTGGAAGTGGGGTACATTACTGGAGTTATTACCGTAATCCATTGAGAGCCAAAACATGGAATTCGTCAAAATGCTTTGCTCCATGCTGCACACATATCTCAATAAAAATATTTGTTGTTTCTTGTATGATATCGTTTAAGGACATTAGATTTGGGATAGCCTGGATGACTTGCTGGCTGGCTTCATAAGTTGACATGCAAGGTAAATTTGATATGGGCAATAAGTTTATGCATGTATCAACCTTTCCTTGTTCTTAATACAACTATTCATGATCAACTTTATTCCCAAGATGAGGCAACAATCTAGGATATTTGCCACCATGTAGCCTTTCAAGTTTAATTTTATATAATATATTTTCTTAGTCTGATGGTTTAAATAAAAGTTATAGCTGTTAGTTTAATAAGTTTCCCAATGAAAATTCTCTCTCGTGGAAAACAATTTAATTTTGTCCTTTTGGAAAGGTTTTGTACTGGTGTATGTCGCCTCTGCAGTAAACAGCAAGCTGGCCCAATCTGCTTGTTTGTGTAGATACATGATGCATCCGACTTCTTCATTATGGAATGATTTGCACACGTTCATATCTTTTTTATGCTTAAAGTGCTACATACATTTTAACTTGGTTAATCTAATTAATATATGGCTTGAAAGATCCAAAATTGGTCCTTGGCTGTCTTTTTTCTGATCTTCTAGGGTTTTCACGTCCCCATGTCATCTATTGCATCATCGAGGATATGTTACCATGTAGGAAAAGAGGCTGTCCGTTGAGAGCACATATTATTGGGTAGAGAATATTATTCAAATAAGAAAATGGAAAATTCAGAAAACCCCAAAGGGGCTATGCAGTGCTAGCATATGCGACTTAATTTTTTAATAGTGTAATGGCCCACTTTAGTCCACATGTAAACTGTTGAAATAAATGACAAAACTCAGAAATTTTGTGCACCTAACAGCCAATCTGAGAATGATGTCAAATCTGAGCTAAACTCAGCTCAACCACTTAGCACGACTCTGACATCAGTCTTCAAAAATTCATAAAAAACAAACACATATCACATGCATATAAATTTCATGTCTCTGCAAGCTGATATACTGTAACTAAGTAAAATTTGCAGCGGTAAACTAACTAAAAATCAGCAGACTGTAAAGTATATTTAACACAGTAATTTTTGGTCAAATTTGACCCTGGAAAACCCCCCCCCAACCCTTGGGGAAAACCAGTCAAGAGAGATTTTATTATGTGTCTTCTTCAAAAGAGAAAGTACAGCAGTAAGCTAATCAACAGTAAATCAAACTTATCTCAGACCCAGAAGACCAAAATAGTGCCTTGAAATTAGTGCTGCAGATGCATTAATTTCTGTGCATTTATTGCCTCAAAATTCGTGCCACAGAGACTTTAGAAGCTGATTCTCACAGTCAACTTTCCTCCTCGAATTTTGTTCCCAGCTTAGTCTTCAGTCTCGGTCTGAGAGCTTCCTGTAACAGCAGTAAGATGCATTGATTTTCGTGCTGCCTTAGCCTTGAAAATCACGCCCAGTTAGCAGCAAAAACAGGCTGTAAAGACAGAGTACAAACAGCAGTAAGTTTCAGCAGTCTCCCTCCTCGAAAGCTGAACCAATCTGCTCCTGAATGTGTGCCCTAGAAGCCTTCTCGAAATTTGTGCCAACACTCTCGATTTCTGTGCAGCAGTGCCTCCTCAAACTGCGTGCCCTTCAGTGATTACTTAGCTGCTGTAGCTTGCCTTTGAGCCAATCTCTGGCTCTTCTCTCTCTCTCGAATTCTGTGCCCCTCTCCAAATGCTCTTGGAATGTGCCCTCTCTCTTGGGAATCGAGCCACCCTCCAAAGACTCTCTTGAGAATGTGTGCCAACAAATGAAGTCTCATGTACTTTTATTTATCCTATTAGGGTTTTTCTCATGACTTTTCACTTCAATGGACGAGATTAGATCTTGGCCAAGAGATCTATGGCTGGGATCTAATCTCTCGTTCACTTAAATCTCCTAAGTGAACTTTAGAATACATTTTCCCTTTTGAAAAGTCACTTAACCCTATATATTTAAAAACTACACTTTATGACTTAAAGTCACTTTAAAAACATAATAAAGTACAACTTACTTTAAAATCATAAAGTCACATAAAAAAGGTACTTTAATAAAAAACACATTACTAAAGTCACTTTAAGAATATATCTGAGACTTCAAGTTATTGACCCCTGCACCTAGGCACCTGATGCAGGAGTGCCACCGAGCTATCAGATGCTAACACTCCCTCTTAGCGAGGGAGGTACTACTGTCATCAGCTCCACCTGGATCTCTCCCTCCAATAACTGAAGCTCCCTTTGAATCTGAATGCCTCTCAGATACCTGCACTGGATCAACTGCTGAAGGTCTCCGTCTGACAACTCTGAACTGAGAGTTCTCCTCACTATCCTCCTGAAGAACCATATCATACCAACTCTGTTTCCTCACAGAGTTGGATGAATCCTCCACACTGACAGCCACTGCTGCTGCCACTGAGTCTGATCTCTCACCAGGCTCACCATCCACCGGATGCCCCAAAACTCGGTATATCCGACCATCACGGATGCCAAGTAGACTCGCTGCACCCAAGCCCTCACTTACCGGATATATGTAAACACGCCCACTCACATGAAGAACCGCATATCCGTCATCCTCCAAAGCTGAAACTGAGACCAAGTTCCTCTTCAGCTCTGAAACAAACAACACATCGCCAACCTCCAGATAACCACCAGACTTGAGTTGGAATAAGACTTTTCCAACTCCTTCTACTGCATGGGTGTCGGCATACCCATCCTCAGTCAGTATAACTCTGTCAATATCTGTCAACTCTCGAAACACTGCTCGTATCCCCGTCATATGGCGTGCTGCTCCACTATCTATGTACCATGCTCCAGTATCCAAACTCTCTGCTACACTACTGTCTGAAAGAATTGATACGAGCGAGAATTCCCTCTCGAATTCCGTCGCAAAATCTCCCACTTCAGCTGGAGAGGCTTTCTCAGGCTCTTCTTTCTTCTTGTTCTTCTTCTTGTTGGGACATTGCCCAGCATAGTGACCATAACTCTGGCAAGCAAAGCATTTTACTTTGCTTAAGTCTTTGGCTCCACTGCTCGAGCCACCCTTTTTCTTTCTACCCTTAGCTGAAAAGGCCACATTCTCTTCATCAGCAACCTGCTCAGTCTTCCCTTCTCGGATCTCCTCCTGAGTAAAATCATCCCATAGTCTTTCCCAAGAGGGAACTCTCTGCCAACTACACACTTCACGAACACATCCCACTCCTTAGTGAAGCCCTTCAGGGCTATCCGCACTAGCTCGGGACCAGGAATCATCTCACCAACTGCACTCAGCTCATCTTTTATCTGTCTGAGTCTAGTGAGGTAAGAGGCTACATTCTCACCTCTCGCCATCTTAGTGCCATGAAGCTTATCTTTTAGGGCCATTTTACGATTTTTATTCTTGATCTCATACAAACTTTTTAAAGTATCCCACATCCCCTTCGTAGTTAGTTTCTCTGCCAAATGTGGGATGAGGTGATCTTTAACACCATCTAGAAGCAGTCTCTGCGTTCTGGCCTCTTTCACCTCATGCATGTCAAGGGCTATAGGATCAGCTGCGGGAGGAGCCACTGTGGTACTAACAAAGACTCATAACGAGTTTTCCTTGAGAACAACTGTCATCCGAGCTTTCCACTGTAAATAGTTGGAAATCCCTTCCAACCGATCTTCATACCGGATGCAAGCCATCATCTACTTCTGCTCTTTTTCCAACAAGGCACACTCTGTCTTCTTTGACCAAAAATACTCAGCTGTACTGAACCAACACCTTTCTGCTCACTGTGTAAATTAACACATAGCTGTCACAATCAGCACTTTGCATGCAAATCTCTTGCACATCACCTGCAAAAATATTAGCACTTCTCTGTTGCCCAACAGTGCACTGAAATCTTAGAGCCCCAGCTCTGATACCATGTTGAAATAAATGACAAAACTCAGAAATTTTGTGCACCTAACAACCAATCTGAGAATGATGTCAAATCTGAGCTAAACTCAGCTCAACCACTTAGCACGACTTTGATATCAGTCTTCAAAAATTCATAAAAAACAAACACATATCACATGCATATAAATTTCATGTCTCTGCAAGCTGATATACTGTAACTAAGTAAAATTTGTAGCGGTAAACTAACTCAAAATCAGCAGACTGTAAAGTATATTTAACACAGTAATTTTCGGTCAAATTTGACCCTGGAAAACCCCCCCCAACCCTTGGGGAAAACCAGTCAAGAGAGATTTTATTATGTGTCTTCTTCAAAAGAGAAAGTACAGCAGTAAGCTAATCAACAGTAAATCAAACTTATCTCAGACCCAGAAGACCAAAACAATGCCTTGAAATTAGTGCTGTAGATGCATTAATTTCTGTGCATTTATTGCCTCAAAATTTGTGCCATAGAGACTTTAGAAGCTGCTTCTCACAGTCAACTTTCCTCCTCGAATTTTGTTCCCAGCGTAGTCTTCAGTATCGGTCTGAGAGCTTCCTGTAACAGCAGTAAGATGCATTGATTTTCGTGCTGCCTTAGCCTTGAAAATCACGCCCAGTTAGCAGCAAAAACAGGCTGTAAAGACAGAGTACAAACAGCAGTAAGTTTCAGCAGTCTCCCTCCTCGAAAACTAAACCAATCTGCTCTTGAATGTGTGCCCTAGAAGCCTTCTCGAAATTTGTGCTAATACTCTCGATTTCTGTGCAGCAGTGCCTCCTTGAACTGCGTGCCCTTCAGTGATTACTTAGCTGTTGTAGCTTGCTTTTGAGCCAATCTCTGGCTCTTCTCTCTCTCTCTCGAATTCTGTGCCCCTCTCCAAATGCTCTTGGAATGCGCCCTCTCTCTTGGGAATCGAGCCACCCTCCAAAGACTCTCTCTTGGGAATGTGTGCCAACAAATGAAGTCTCATGTACTTTTATTTACCCTATTAGGGTTTTTCTCATGACTTTTCACTTCAATGGACGAGATTAGATCTTGGCCAAGAGATCTATGGCTGGGATCTAATCTCTCGTTCACTTAAATCTCCTAAGTGAACTTTAGAATACATTTTCCCTTTTGAAAAGTCACTTAACCCTATATATTTAAAAAGTACACTTTATGACTTAAAGTCACTTTAAAAACATAATAAAGTACAACTTACTTTAAAATCATAAAGTCACATAAAAAATGTACTTTAATAAAAAACACATTACTAAAGTCACTTTAAGAATATATCTGAGACTTCAAGTTATTGACCCTTGCACCTAGGCACCTGATGCAGGAGTGCCACCGAGCTATCAGATGCTAACATAAACGAAAGTGTAGATTTGATATGTACTTGATAGAACATCCTAGTTTTGTAAAATGGTGGCCAAATGAAATGCCCCATTGGGTGTGGGATGTGCCTAAGCACACGAATCCCATTGATAAAGACAAGTGGCCAAATTGCTTCAGGGTGGAGCTCATTATGGACGTGGTGTCCAATAAAGGACCTCAGTGTACAGTGTATTGACAGGATTTAAACTAGAATCCTAGTGAGGAGCCTAGTGCTCTTACATGGAAATTCCCTTTTTATTGTAAAGATCAATGTTTGAAACATTTTTTTGGTGAAAATATTGTTGAGGGTCTAGAAAACAACTTATTGGAAACAACGGGGAAAATATTGGAAAATATTGACACATTTCAAAAAATACAAAATATTCATTTTTTCATAATTTTAAACATTTAAAGCAACATCATCAAATGAACACATTGCCACATAAATATGAAAATAAAATGGATATATAAAATGTATAAGATGTCTAATGATACATCACACATCAATACTATATCATATCTTGAGTCTTGACTCCAGAGTACTCGGTCTACTGATTCTCGAGTCTCAAAATATCATAAAAAAATATAGTAAATGTATCTCATCATCATGAGTCAATTAAAATCTACATGTTACAATGTACAATGAAATCAAATAAATAACTAGCAATTCTCTCTGCCCCTTTTATGGGCAAGGGTGATGGCTCTGGTAGTGGCCCTTCCTCTAGATGAAGAAGGTCCTGCAGATGGCAATGGACTTTGATGTGCTCTAACAATGAGAATATGCACTCTACCGTCCTCTAGAAGAGGGAGAAGCTAGAGTTTGATGCCCTTTGCTATGCTACTACTATGTCCAAGTCCATTTCGTTGTGTCTATGTCTGTAAAGGTGGTGGTGCACTTCCGGTGTCAATAACCATTTGTAAAGGTGTCTACTTCGGAACATCCTCCTCTATCACCTCCCTTGCCACCTCCTCCTACAACTCCTCATTTAACCAGTCAAATGATGAGTCCATGATAGGCCTCTTGGTCTCCACCCTCTTTGTAGCAGTGGTGTCAATCCCATCCAACGAAATGACATCCATGTTAAGTGTTTTTTCAAGTTGTCTCATCCTCAACCAAAGGTTGTATTAGATGTAGATTTGTTGAAATTGTACCTAGGAATTGTTCTCCTAGTCATTTTATGTCTAAGTAATTAATGAGGGAAAATGAGACATGACTATTGTATTAATTGCTTGAGATGAACAATTAATTCACTTTAAGATTATAAAGTGACTTTTGGTGTATTTAAGCGGTAAATGAATACATTTAAGTTATGGAGAGAATTATGAACATTTATTCTCATCCATTGATCTAATCTATTGTGGGCCCTTGGATTAGATGACTTTTCAGTTACCCTTGAGAGGCGAACCAAAAGACAAGGAGTTTGAATTAAATAAGCTTTCCCTCTTTCATTTGCACACATCCCAAGAGACTTGGAGAAGTCAAGTTCATCCAAACAGAGAGTTTTTCGTTGGAGCAAGTCGAGCTTGAGAGGAAATGAAGAAGTCTATTGGCATGCATCCCAATGCGCATGTACAACATTCAAACCAGATCGTACAATTGCATTTAATGAGCACACATTTCAACGAAGATGCTGGGCATGAGTTTGGGATTGTTTGGAACGAATTTTGAGGTCATTGACTGCTGCATTTAATTATGGTTTAGCTTTGTTAGAGACACAAATTTCCAAGCAAAAGGAGGGCACATGTTTCCTTACAGAGTGGGCGTGGTTTTCCAAGTAGAGTGTTGATGTTCCAGAGAGCATGCAGATCAAGGATGACAACTTCTTTATGCACATAAATTGAGAACTGGACTGTGCATTTTGACTAATCGTACAACCTGTGTTGGGCACAGTTTCTAATGCTGGTGTATTGCTGAGTATGAGCAGAAATTCTGTCATAGAATTTCCAGAATTGGTTGTTGTCTTCAGTGGGCTGAGATAGGTGGTCTGTTGTTTATTTGTTGTACAATTCCAATTTTAAAAGAAATAAAATACTCTCACTCCCCCTCTCATAGGTTTTCCCTAGTTGGGGTTTTTGCCTGGACCATTTGGCTAAAATATCTGAGTCTGAAATATTTATGTGTATGGCTGTTGTTATAATTCCGTTCTCAGTATTTTGGTAGACTTCACTTGTGCTTCCAGTTCAGATGTGTTTATGAGTTAAATTTTATTTGCAATTGTTTATGGTTGAATGGGATGGGTTATTAAACATTGATAATCTGAGTATAACTTGAAGCCTGTTTGAGAAGTGAATTTTCTATATGTTGTTAGAATATTGTGAACATATGAAATAATATCATAACACAATATAAACTAAGGAAATCATTACTAGTCTATCATTCTATATACCAAACAACATAAAACATGAAATAAAATTGGAGAAAAGAGAACAACAAGATAACACCGATATACGTGGTTCACCCAATATGGGCTACGTCCACATGAATGGTTGCATCTTTCATTATTCTGCAAATAGATCTCCAAGATTACATTGCATCCTCACATATGCATCACATCAAGCTCCAACACTCAATCATGTGTGTACAAATGACATACACAAGATGTGATGTGTGATGAACTACAATCAACACATACCCAAAAGGGTCTCCTTCACCTCTCTTATATACCAAGAGGTTTGGATTACAATACATCCCATAACACATGTGGGATAAATGAATGTCCTCCTCTTTATATAGAGAATGGTTACAAATGATATAGTTACAATGATGCACGTGGGATAACTCTATTTTATAACATTAGAGTTATTTTATGCTTTTAAATATATTTTACCAATATATCACATAAGTCATCATTACATATTCTAACACTCCCCCTTAATGATGGTTGCGAGAAAGAATACAAATGGAAAGAAGGTGGAAACAATCCAACATCCCCCATGATGACAACTTCCAGAATGCTCCATAAGATGCGAATAAAACACACTTCACCTCATGGGTTTGATGAAGACAACATCCGCTTTTCACTGAATCATGAAATTGCACACGAACCAGGTTGTATGATGAAATAAACATGTGATGCAATCTACCAACAAGATGCCCAGATCTAAAGAGAAGCCATCATGGCTACTAGATCCACAAGATGCCTAGATCACCACACGAATCATCACAACCATAACTGGTAGTTGAAGAACTCTGATATAACATCCACACCAGTGTACAGATACCTTCTGACAGTTGATACACCAGAACATGTGGCTAAGAACACCACAACAATGTACAAAAATACCCAGATGGCCAATACACATGTAGATAGCAGACATTCTTCCAATCAAGGTGCAATATAAATATCTGTAAAAGACCTCAAACATTGAAAAAACAAGACCCCAATGGTCTATACATTGAAAATGATATCATACAGATGAACATCATGAATTGAACAGTAGAGGATGAATGCCCATCATACAACATTACTGAAATATGATAGAACATGATAAAATTCAACATTACATTCTTTCTTAAGAGGAACCAGAGATCCGCAACCAGCATATGCTTAAACAAGGAAGGAAGAACATAAGCAAGTTATCCCACAACATGGACAACGATCATGCACAAAGGAACTTCCAAGAATAAAGCATATAAAAAAACATGATAAGCCCAAAAGACATAAGATATGATAAAATGACTTTGCTCAAGAACATATAAGTAAATGATGTCGCTTCTATGCAAGACCATAGAAATTTGAGCAAAATATTATAAAAAAATGACAAGATAAGTTATGATAAAAGACAAAGGAGCATAATAGATACCAAGATAGAATAATGAGCCAAGATTTCACTTAAATATATGAAAATTTAGTCATCAAGCAACTAATCTTAAGCATAGGTGCATTTCTGATTAGAATGGTGTTAATATGCAAGAGATGAATGCCCTGAAAATGTCAATGCTTCTATATAGGAACGTTAGAGACAAATAACACATGTCAATGCTTCCATATAGGAACGTTGCAGACAAGTAGGATAACCTCTGCAATCATAAGAATATAAATCCCACTGCAACAAGAACAAGGTGCTCATGATAAATATTTTAAGATTATAAGATTGCCCAAAGCCATATAGATATTGAGTAAAAGATGATAGAAATAAACATGACATGATATATATGAAAATAAATCAAAATGTTTAATAGGATCAACATGTAGCAAATTATGATCAACTCATGATATCACTTATAAAATATTATGAAATGACAAGTCACTAATGGTCATAATCATGGGTTCATTTCTTGTTAACACTATGTAAATATGCAAGAGATAAAATGCCCTGGAAATGTCAATGCTTCCATATAGGAATGTTAGAGACAAATAAAACTAGATACAATGTCTGCAATACATGAGAAAAAAACTATATCCCAATTAAAGAATTTATGACAAGCCAAAAAATATGATATCACATAGATTCAAATTTTTTATTTTAGTCAAGAATTTAATTAGCAAGAGCATATAATGATCATAAAGAGATTGCTTATAAAAGAACACTGAAACTGGTTTTACACAAAGGTCAGCAATACCATATAAATAAAGCAAATAATGATCATAATATAACACAAATAAAAGTTTCATTATCATGATTAGAAGAGTAAGACCATTTTAGAATATCACTTATAGATATAAAAATATAGCCATTAAGCAACAAAGTCCTAAGCATAGGTTCATTTCTTGATGTCACCATTACCATACTAGAGATCCATGCCCCTAAAAATGTCAAAACATCTTCCACAGAAAGAAGGTTAGAGACATAAACAAGAACAAGCCAACCTTTGTAAACATGATGAATACGAACATAAAACCTAATGCAAAGATATCAAGAAGCTCATGACAAAAATTTTAAGAAAAGAGATGAATACAAAAATGAATTTTCTCACCAAAATCGAAGCCCAACAGCTGTTAAAAGACGAATCTCACTCTATAGTAGAAAACCAAAAACAGAAAAAATGGAAAATTTAAAATGACCATAATTCGGTCAATATTTCCCGGAATTTTTATTATAACCTGTTTTCGGAACTAGAGAAGTTGTTGTACATCCACCTACGCATTACATATTCTAACACATGTTATCAGAGCCATGTTGAGGGCAGATTGACAGTTAGTGATTTTCAGACTTGAGGGAGACTTAGTTTCTGTTCACCAAGCAGATTTGTTGGGCTGTTATTCTGAGTGAGATGGCCACTAGTTTGAGGTTGGAAGACAGATTGGATGGGGCTGGGAACTTTGTTCCTTGGAAGGCGAGAATAGTGCTCATATTGCAAGAGAATGGGTTGTGGGATGAGGTGGTGAACCACACACAAGATCACCCAATTCAAATTCCCTCAGCTATAGATGCATCATCATTACAAGCCTTTAACAAGGACATCAAGGCGAAGACGATCATCCTTGATGTGGTAAAAAACTATGTTATCCCACATTTGATTTCTAAGACCTGTGCTTATTTAATGTGGGCGACTCTAACCAATTTGTATCAGAGCTCTAATGAGAATCAGAAGATGGTTTTGAGAGAGAATCTGAAAAGCATACGAATGGAAGAATTTGAGAATGTGACTACTTACCTTACTTGGATCACCCGGGTGAGAGATGAGCTAGTAGTTGTTGGGAAGGTTGGCAGGACAATGACCTAGTGTGGAGGCGGTTGGACGATGACACTGAATGGGACATCCAAGCAGTGGGATATCTTCGTGGAGGCGGTTGTTGCACATGAGAACATGCCTTCCTGAGATCGTCTCTGGGATGACTTTGTTCAGGAGGAGACCCAGAGAGGATTTGTGCAGGGGATCTCTTCAAATAGTAAGGAGGATGAGTAGAACGTTGCCTTATTAGCTAAAGGAAAGAAGTCCAAGAAGGGTTCAGGATGGCCTAAGCAACAGAGGGGTGAGCAGAAGAAGGACCTGAGCAGAGTTAGGTGCTACGCATGCAATGATTTTGGTCATTATGTTGGCCAAAGTCATAAGAAGAAGAGGGGAAAGTAGGAGAAGGAGGAGCAGGTTGCATCTACAACATAGATTGAGAGGTATGCTACACAGTCCGAGAAAGAGTTCTCTCTTTCCACTGCTATTTCAAGTTGCAGTAGTAGTGGACTAGTTGATACTGGGAAGTGGATTGTGGATAGTTCCTATTGCAGTCACATGATTGGGAGGAGAGATGCCTTCCTCACTTTTGAGACTTTTCCAGAGCAGCTCGTACATGATAGAGATGGGACAGTGCATGCAATCAGAGGATTGGGACAAGTACGGTTCCAGCTTGAGTTTGGAGAGATTATGGATATTTCAGAAGTACTCTATATTCCAGGGCTGCATCACAACATGCTTTCAATTCTAGCCTTGGAGGGAGCATGATATGCAGTATTGTTCAAGAGTGAACACATCTTCATTTATGTATTGGGAGTGGATCCGATTGACCCTGTATTGATAGGTCATCAAAGAGATGGAGAGTATGTAATGTGTGGTCAGCCTACAACATGAGGATTTGGGTGGATATCAGATCCTGAGTTTGAGACAGACAATGAGCGAGATGCTTCTAGGATCGATGTGGCACCGAGTAGTTAGTCCACAGTTCAGAAGAGAGAGCGATATGCTCTAGAGGTTATTATGGTATCGAGTAGTTCATCTTCTATTCTGAGGAGTCAATAAGAGTCTACTTCCTCCAGTGCTGGAAAAAGGGTCAGCTGGTATGACTTGTCACTGATGGATGAGTGAGATGAGATGTACCGACATGAGGCATCAGTGGAGGACGCAGGACAACTTCCAGAGATAGGGGGAGCTTCTACTGCTGAAAGTGTGAGACTGGAGTGTGGTTATGGCAGTGGATATGCCAGAAAGTCTTCCCGTGCGAAGCGGAAGCACTGAGCCTTGTAGCTCAGGATGTCCGTCATGTTATGATGTCTAACATGAAGGGGCACTTGATTTCACCTGTCTAGTGTAGAGTTTAGAAAGGGTGGGCATCTTCGATATTGTGCGAGAAGCACATGAGAAGTTTACCAGCTTTGGTGGGGAAGCAATTTATCTTCTTCAGGGATGAATTGGTAGTATGGGAGAACACCTTCCTTGGTAAGGGGGAGTGTTGAAATTGTACCTAGGAAGTGTTCTCCTAGTCATTTTATGTCTAAGTAATTAATGAGGGAAAATGGGACATGACCTTTGTATTAATTGCTTGAGATGAGCAATTAATTCACTTTATTATTATAAAGTGACTTTTGGTGTATTTAAGTAATAAATGAATAAATTTAAATTATGGGGAGAATTATGAGCATTTATTCTCATCCATTGATTTAATCTAATGTGGGCCCTTGGATTAGATGACTCTTCAGTTACCCTTGAGAGACAAACCAAAATACAAGAAGTTTGAATTAAATAAGCTTTCCCTCTTTCATTTGCACACATCCCGAGAGAGTTGGAGAAATCGAGTTCATCCAAAGAGAGATTTTTTGGTTGGAGCAAGTCGAGCATGAGAGGAGAGGAAGAAGTCTATTGGCACGCATCCCAAGGTGCAAGTACAACATTTAGACCAAACTATACAACCGCATTTAATGAGCATGAATTTCGAGGAAGATGCTGGGCATGATTTTGGGATTGTTTGGCACGAATTTCGAGGTCATTGATTGCTACATTTAAATATGGTTTAGCTCTGTTAGAGGCACAAATTTCTAGCCAAAAGGAGGGCATATGTTTCCTTACAGAGTGGGCACGATTTTCCAAGTAGAGTGCTATTGTTCAAGAAAGCACGCAAACCGAGGAGGAGGACAACTTCTTTATGCACATAAATTGAGAAGTGGACTTTGCATTTTGACGAACCGTACAACCTATGTTGGGCACGGTTTCAAATGTTGGTGTGTTGGTCAGTATGAGCATAAATTCTGTCATAGAATTTCCAGAATTGGTTGCTGTCTTCAGTGGGTTGAGATAAGTGGTCTCCCAATTGTTTATTTACTGTACAATTCCAATTTTAAAAGAAATAAAATACTCTCACTCTCTCTCTCACAGGTTTTCCCCAGATTGGTTTTTTGCTTGGGCCATTTTGGCTAAAATATCTGAGTTTGAAATCTTTATGTGTATGGTTGTTGTTTTAATTCTGTTCTCGGTATTTTGGTAGACTT
This sequence comes from Larix kaempferi, assembly GCA_027924585.1. Lineage (NCBI taxonomy): Eukaryota > Viridiplantae > Streptophyta > Pinopsida > Pinales > Pinaceae > Larix > Larix kaempferi. Next base: position 17,089,987 of record BSBM01000435.1, read on the forward strand.
CTCTTGTGCTTCTAGTTCAGATGTGTTTATGAGTTAAATTTCATTTGCAACTGTTTATGGTTGAATGCGATGGGTTATTAAACATTGATAATCTGAGTATAACTTGAAGCCTGTTTGAGAAGTGAATTTTCTACAAGATCATGTTTTTTCGGTGTTGGGATTCCAACTTGTATAAGGGTCATAAGGTATAAATTACATTTAAAATTTTGTAATATATGATTTAGAGGGTGACATGACATACATCTATAATTTAAAATGACTTCAAAATTTAATTTTAATTTTTTTAACTTGTGTTTTTTGACGTGTATCTTCTCAAACATACTCCAGTTGCACTCACATCCTGAGGAGCTACATGTTTGGCTAAGCACTCTAATGGAAAGCTTTTGTAAATTGGGTACTCTTGAGCCATAGCTTGTCCACCAAACATCTACAACAAATAATAGAAACATAAAAAATAACATTGGAATTTGAAAGCTTGAAACAAAAGAAGAAGATACATTGAAATTTGAAACAAAATGAACTTGAAGCTTACCTAGCATTTTGGTATTTCTACCTGAATAGCCATGCCAAAGCCAAATGTTGCACTAACTATCCTATACATTTCCATATGGAATGCTTACGCAACAACACTTCAAATTCTGCTTGCTAATGCAAAATAGGCCGGAATGGTCACCTTTTGTTTTAAGCCCCTTAAGACAAGACAATAACTTTAAAGAATGAAAGAAGTGTGTCTTGAATCAAAAGAAATATATGTATGTGAAATAAAACATTATTCCCATAATATCTTTCTTGTTTATTTATCTTTTATATTATTTGATTTTTATATTTTGTTTACATAATTTGTTCTATCGAAAATGAGTGATAAAAAAATATTAATCAAAACATATTAATTTGTTATATAACCATATTTTTGTTTATATAATTTGTTTATACTTTTTTGAAACATTTTATTTTATTTTTCTATACATGATAAATAAAAAACAATGTAAGAAATAAAACAATATACAAAGAAAGAACAATGTTTAAACAGATATGTACAGACTTAAAATAAGCATAACAATCAAATTTAGAATGCAAAACTTCATAGAAAGAAAAAAAATAAAAATTCTAAAATAATTTGTAAAAGTAAAAGATAATAAGTTAAGAATAAACCGAAATTAAATGACCAAAAATATGTGAGCTAAAATGATTTTTTTATTAATAAAAACATTTTTGTTTTTAAGATTTTGTGAATTCTCAAAATAAGTATAATTCTCAAAATCACTCAAGGCTTTGCAATGCCTTCTTTCTGCACACAAAACTATTAATTAATCCATATTACAAATAAATTTTTAAATTTAAAAAATTAGATTTACAATCTAATTTAAATAATCCAAACCAAATTCAACCTTCCATTTAAGAGAGCACCTGCTAATAGCAGTTCTGTAAATCTTTTTGCAAGAAAAATATGAATAAATGAAGTTACTACTCCAACATATCTCCTGCTGATAGTTGTTATATGCTTTTCTCTTTTAAAATTTTTATGAACAGTTTCGGTATATCTCTAAAAATTTTCAAGAATCATTTGTTATAAATTAACTCTAACCTATACCCTAACCTACTATAGCTTTCCACCAATTAGGAAATCTAAGCTTTATTAAAAGATTTAATTTTCTGAGCATTCACTTTTCTGTTAGATTCTCTGTGATACTTTGCATCAATGTCATTTTTTTCAATCCAAGTTGAATGATGCTTGAGTTCGACACCACTTCTTGTAATAATTGTCCAAAATTTCAACATATGATATCTCGTTACGCAGGTTTTCCACGGCGCTATAACAACGAGATAATTCTGAATCAGTTTTTTTTTCACAAGGCCGTATCGCTGGAGCTTCTTCATACTCGGCTGCATCTAGTTCCCTCAAGTATTCAACTTTGAAATACTTGGGAAGAATGTATTTTTGGATCGGAATAAGTACCAGAACAAAACTGGGAAAATAATGCCAGCAATTGGAATCCAAGTGACCCCAAAGAAAACCAGTAAGTATACAATCTGGAAGATGGTGAATGCAGGTATGGCCTGTGAAAATTTCTTATAAGTGAGAGAGCCTAGAAACTCTTTGTTTGCTACATATGTTGGTGACCAAAATCATTATCAACACTTTGTGCGATTTTGATTATATAACCTGATTGGGTAGTAGCAGCAAGGGAAGAATGGAAGAATGACCTATCTGTGTGGTCACTCATTCAAAAACTACAAAAAAATCCCAATGTATCAAATACTTTTGTGTGGAAAAATGAATCACTATAAGGATCACTTATATATACGTAAGTACTCCCAACTAAAACTGTTAGAACATTTTTCCACCTATGTAAATTAATCATGTATTAATTGATGATTAATTAGCCCAAGTGATTAATGATTACATCCCTAAGTTGATTAGATTGGCAAATGGTCAAACTGTCTTGAACTAGTTAGCAATGTGAACAAGTGCTGAGTCAAACCAGCTAAGTGGAGCGCTCCCCAGGGCAATTAATGCACTCAGCATGCCTAGAGCGCCCTCCTCAGGTCATTTAATGCACTCAGCATGCTTCTCTTCTACCTAGGGCGCATTTGCTCTCTTGTGGACAATTTTGCCTTGTTTTGTCACATTTTTGACCAATTTTAGACTCCAAACCTCTACCCAACCAGTTTCTTCACATGTGTGAGGTCACATGGGCCTGTCCAGTCATTCCCAGCATTCACACTGCAGATTCGAACCAGTTTGGGATGGTTTGGGATATTTTGGTCAACCTAGGGGGGTTTGAGCTTTTTCTAAGCTAGATCAGTGTGAACACTCCAGATGGATTCGAATTCTTCCAGATTTGTATATATGAGTGTTCTTAACCTTTGTTAAGGTTGGACAGTTAATAATATTGACATTATTCACCAATTCATGTGTATTGTTCTTCATTCATTTAAATTTTTTATGCTAATTCTTGCAAATGTTGTGCAATCTTTCACCAGTGAGGAATCCACAGTAGCTAGATTCAACTGTGCTTGAGATTTTACATGGTATCAGAGCTCTTGGAGCTAGAATTCGAACCAGCAGACTGTTGTAGTGGATTGCCAGAAACAGTGGAGAAACCACATAATTCCTGAGGCCATTGCCTTGAGCTTACTGGAGAAATCTAGTGGCTCCTCTCAGGTGTGATGCTCTCCCGAATGCACCCACTATCCATACAGGGTTCGAATCTGTGAGTGTAGATCCCTCCAGAGTGATTTGAGAGTTGTTTGCAGGTATTGGAGTTCAGCATTGTCAGCAAGTGCGAATTGCAGCAGAGGAGAATGGAGCCATCTCACCCAAACGTGCTCACACCCTTCAACTATTTCGATTGGAAGGCAGAAATGGTGATTTTGCTGAGATCCAAGGGTCTCTACAGAATCACGATGGGCACTGAGGTTGAGCCAAACTCAGCTGTGGAGAAATCCAAGTTTTTCAACAGAATGGATGAGGCATTTGGCCTCCTTTGTCTCAGCATTTCGAGAGACCTCCTGTTTCATGTAGAAAGTCTAGCAACTCCAAATGAAGTGTGGCTCAAGCTTGAGACACTGTTTGGAAAGACTGATGAGATGAGAGGCCACCAGCTCGAAAATGAGCTTGTCTCACTGAGCCCAGGGAATTTCGATTCCATCCAGGACTTCTTCACCAAGTTCAAGAACTTGGTCTTGCAGATCAGACAATGTGGCATAGAGAAGAAAGAAGAACAGTTGGTGTTGTCCATTCTCTCAAAATTGGGTTCAGAATACTCAGTTTTTGTGTCTTCCTTCAACTCCACAAGGCTCACAGTCAGAGGTTGGAAGATGCCATCCTTGGCTGACTTCATGGAGATGCTAACTCAAGAGCAAGACAAGCTGGTCTTGATGGGCTCCATCAAACAAAAAGATCAAGTTCTTGCAGCTGGAGATTCGAAATGTGGAAGAAGCAAGCAAAAACCCAGGGTTTCGAAACCTCAAGAGAAGAAGAGAAAGGATGAGAAGCCCAAATCCTCTGAGGGGGTTTCGAATCCTGTCAAGAACAAGGGAAAGAAGGCTGAGAAGACAAAGTGTAGCTACTGTCAAAGAGGTTTTCATCCAGAGAGCTCATGCATGAAGAAAACCATAGACACCATGACACATCTCCTACAGAAAAATAACATTCCTCTTCCTGAAAGTTCCAAGAAGAAGGAGTGCGCTTCTGAAGACAAGGAGAGCTGCCATGCTTTGGTGGCTAGCTCATCTCATTCACCGTTGTTCATCATTGATTCAGGTGCCTCAAGGCACATGGCTTCCTCAAGAGACTCGTTTTCTGAACTTGCTCCCTACAGTGGTCTCTCAATTCGAATGGGAGATGACTCAGAAATCCCTGCTCATGGCATTGGGAAAATCTCTATGGAGAATGGCTTCTTCTCCAATGTGCTGTATGTGCCAAACCTTGCAGCAAACTTGCTCTCTGTGTACCAAATGACACATACTGGAGCAGCAAAGAAGGTGGTCTTCACTCAGGATGAAGTGGAGATATCAGAAGTTTCCACCGGGAAAATTGTTGCAAAGGGTGTTGCAGACCATGACATGAAGATGTACATGTTCTCCCACTTCCTCGAATTTTCTTCACCAAGTGTGCTGCTGTCACATGGGAATGAGACCAGCAAGCTATGGCATCAAAGGTATGGGCACCTAAACTACAGATATCTTCAAGTTTTAAGCAAAGAAAATATGGTAGAAGGGCTGCCCCAAATCAGATTTTCGAGTGGAACATGCAAGGGTTGCATGATTGGGAAACATCCTGAAAGGAAGTATGATAAAGGGAAGGCTATGAGGGCTGATCAACCTCTTGGGATAATACATTCTGATCTCATAGGGCCACTCCCCACACCCTCCTATGGCTGCAGCAAATATGTGCTCACCTTCATCGATGACTACTCAAGGTACTGCTGGTTATTTTTCCTTAAGCAAAAATCTGAAGTCTTTGATTGTTTCAAGATTTTTAAGAGCATGGTTGAGAACTTCAGTGGGAAGGCCATGAAGGTTTTGAGGACTGATAATGGCAGAGAGTATGTCAATAACAATTTGCAGCAGCTCTGTCAAGAGCATGGCATTCAGATGCAACACTCAGTGCCCTACACACCTCAGCAAAATGGTGTTGCAGAGCGCAAAAATAGAGCACTGAAAGAGATGGCAACTTGCATGTTGCAAGCAAGGGATTTGTCTCCTAAATTATGGGCTGAAGCTATGAATTGTGCAGCATATGTTCAGAACAGGGCACCACACAAAGCATTGCAAGGAATCACTCCATTTGAAGCTTGGATGGGCCACAAGCCAAATGTCTCACATTTCAGAATTTTTGGCTCAAGGGCTTGGGCCAGAATTCCACCGGAGAAGAGAAAGGCATTGCAGCCCCAAAGCAAGGAGTCAATCATGGTTGGGTATGCAGAGGATTCCAAGGGCTACAAGCTCTTTGATCCATCCACTCACAAAACTTTCATTGAAAGAAGTGTCAAATTCGAAGAGGAAGAATTTTTGCAAGCTAGTGAACAAGGTGATGGGGAATGCTCATTCCCTCGTCTTGATGATGAAGTAAGTAGTGATTCATTCTCTGATATTTCTGATTCTGATATTGCTGAAGATGATGTTGATATGGATTCTGAACATATCCCTCCCTCAAGGCCCAAGTGGGTAGAGAAAACAATTCAAAGTGCCGGAGAGCTAGTGGGAGATCCCCAAGATGCTAGGAAAACTAGATCTCAATTTCAAAATTCCTTTGCATATAATAATTCTGATCTGAGTGAGGCCTGTTATTTGATGGTTGGATCTGATCCAATGTCATATTCAGAAGCATGTACAGACCCAAGGTGGCAATCAGCCATGCAAGAGGAGATGAACTCACTCCATGAGAACAAAACTTGGGATTTGGTCCCTCTTCCTCCCAAGAGGAAACTAGTGCAATGCAAGTGGATTTATAGAACCAAAATTGGATCTGATTGCTCTGATCTGAAGTATAAGGCCAGGTTGGTGGCTAAGGGTTACTCTCAGGTCCAAGGAGTGGACTATACAGAAACATTTGCACCGGTGGCAAAGATGGACTCCATAAGACTAGTTTTGGCAATTGGGGCTTCCAAGCGATGGGAGATTCATCACATGGATGTAAAGAGTGCCTTTCTTCATGGGGATCTGAATGAGGAGATTTATATGCAGCAGCCTGAAGGTTTTATTTCTGATCATACTCTTGTTTGCAGGTTGAACAAATCACTCTATGGGCTCAAGCAAGCTCCTAGAGCATGGTATGCAAAAATGGACAATTTTCTGCTATCTTTGGGGTTTGAGAGGTGTAAGTCTGATCCAAATGTGTATATGCAGCATGTTAGTGATCTGATATTGATTATTGTACTGTATGTTGATGATCTTTTGATCACTGGTAGCTGCACCAAAGAACTTGACTCAGTTAAGAGAGCATTGCACAGTGCATTCTCCATGACCGATCTAGGATTGCTAAAACAATTTCTGGGCTTGGAGATTGATCAATCTGTGAATGGAATTTCTGTATGTCAGTCAAGGTATGCTTCAGATTTGCTGCAGAAATTTAAGATGGCTGAATGTAAGTCTGCAAAATTTCCATTTCTTTCAGGAGTTAAGCTTACAGAATGGGGTTCTTCACCACTAGTTGACAGTTCGTTGTATAGACAACTAGTTGGGAGTTTGTTGTATCTTACACACCCTCGACCAGATTTGTCTTATGCTGTTGGGGCTGTTGCAAGGCACATGCAAGAGCCTCATGAGATCCATTGGAAGGCAGCCAAGAGGATACTTCATTATGTTCAGGGTACTAAGTCTTTTGGTATCCATTATGCTGCTGGTTCATCTCTTGAACTAGTAGGATTTACAGATTCTGATTGGGCCGGTGATTGTATTGATCGGAAGTCAACTTCCGGTTATGTCTTTATGCTTGCACATGGACCTATATGCTGGTCAAGCAAGAAACAGAGCACTATTTCCTTATCTTCAGCTGAGGCCGAGTACAGGGGAGCAGTCAATGCAGCCACACAATGTGTTTGGTTGCAGGGTATTCTTGCAGAGTTCGGGATTGTCTTTGATTCACCCACTATTCTTTGGTGTGATAATCAAAGTACAATCAAGATTTCTACCGATCCAGTACAGAGGCAGAGGACCAAGCACATAGAGATACACATGCATTACATTCGGGGTTTGGTGCATGACCGGATCATAGCATTGCAGTATTGCCCATCCAGTGAGCAAACTGCTGATATCTTCACCAAGTGTTTTACCGAGAAGACCTTCACTCACCTTAGATCTTTGCTTGGGGTGAGTGATGCATGGTGATGATTGGTGTATTTTGATATATGCCACATGTCCATTTTAGAGGGGAGGTTTTATTTCCCATGTGGTTTTCCTCCTTACCTTGGTTACATGGACAAATAAATTTTCATGATGTAAAAGGTGACTTGAGCCTAGTTGCCAAGGCCTTAATTTTTGATATTTCACTAAGTCTAGCTTAAGGGGGGGTGTTAGAACATTTTTCCACCTATGTAAATTAATCATGTATTAATTGATGATTAATTAGCCCAAGTGATTAATGATTACATCCCTAAGTTGATTAGATTGGCAAATGGTCAAACTGTCTTGAACTAGTTAGCAATGTGAACAAGTGCTGAGTCAAACCAGCTAAGTGGAGCGCTCCCCAGGGCAATTAATGCACTCAGCATGCCTAGAGCGCCCTCCTCAGGTCATTTAATGCACTCAGCATGCTTCTCTTCTACCTAGGGCGCATTTGCTCTCTTGTGGACAATTTTGCCTTGTTTTGTCACATTTTTGACCAATTTTAGACTCCAAACCTCTACCCAACCAGTTTCTTCACATGTGTGAGGTCACATGGGCCTGTCCAGTCATTCCCAGCATTCACACTGCAGATTCGAACCAGTTTGGGATGGTTTGGGATATTTTGGTCAACCTAGGGGGGTTTGAGCTTTTTCTAAGCTAGATCAGTGTGAACACTCCAGATGGATTCGAATTCTTCCAGATTTGTATATATGAGTGTTCTTAACCTTTGTTAAGGTTGGACAGTTAATAATATTGACATTATTCACCAATTCATGTGTATTGTTCTTCATTCATTTAAATTTTTTATGCTAATTCTTGCAAATGTTGTGCAATCTTTCACCAGTGAGGAATCCACAGTAGCTAGATTCAACTGTGCTTGAGATTTTACAAAAACAAAATATCCTTTTGAAATTAATTCCTATAGGTGGACACTTAGGAATCCTAGAAACGTACCATAGGGTCAAGAGTGAATTCTTTTGGGAAGGCCTTAAATATGGTGTTCAAAGGTTCATGTAAGAATGTTTGGTTTTCCAACAAAATAAGGTTGAAACAGTTAAGACCCCAGGTCTTTTACAACCATTAGAAATACCTTGTTAGTGCTGGGAGGAAGTCTCAATGGATTTTATTACAGGTCTACCCAAGTCGGAAGAGAAGAATGTTATTATGGTGGTTATTGATAGACTCACAAAGTATGCACACTTTTGTCCACTCTCTTACCCTTTTAATGCAAGTATAGTTGCTGCAGCCTTCATGGAAATAGTTTAGAAGTTACATGGAAACCCAAATATTATTGTAAATGATAGAGATCCAATTTTCATTGGAAAAATTTGGACTGAATTATTTTCTTTTTTGGTTACCCAGTTGGTTCACAGTTCTTCTTATCATCCTCAATTTGATGGGAAAAATGAGATAGTGAACAAGTGTTTGGAAGGATATCTTTGCTGCTTTGCATCTGATAAACAAACACACTGGGTGAAATGGTTATCTTTATCAAAATGGTGGTACAATACTTCCTTCCATACATCATAAAAAATGTCTCCATTTATGGCACTTTATGGGTACCCTCCTCCATCTATCACATATCCCTTAAAAGTAAAATCTAAAGTTCAAGTTGTGGAAGATCACTTAGAGCACCAACAATAAGTTTTCCAGTTACTGAAGGACAACCTGGCTATGTCAAAAAACAAGATGAAACAACAAGCAAATCAACATTGCAATGAAAGGATTTTTGAAGAGGGGGATTGGTTATTTATGAGGCTGCAACCTTACAAACAAATGTCCCTCAAGCAACTAAATAAATACAATAAATTAACACCCAAGTATTATGGTCCTTATAAAGTGTTGCATAAGATTGGTAGTATGGCTCACAAATTGGAGTTCCCTTCATCTTCAAGGGTACACCCAGTTTTCCATGTTTCTTGCCTAAAGAAGGTAATATGAGACAACAAGATCACAATTCAAACTATCTTACCAGAGCTTGATGAAGAAGGAAAAGTCATATTGGAATATGAAGAAACAAGGACCAAACAACTATGGAATCAAGCTATTACTGAGTACCTCGTAAAGTGGAAGAACTCACCAATTGAATATTTTACATGGGAATATGAGTCCTTCATACAAAAACATCCACAACTAATCAAGCATTGAGGACAACATGTGTTTGAAGGGGAGGGGCATGTTAAGCCTTAAATGTTGGCACACTACCCCCTATATTGTGGCTCATTACATATTCCCCACCCCTTTCGCCGATGAAATAATAAATGAAGTAGCAGGTCAGGAATGTTATTCCTTCATTGACGAATTTTTCGGATACGACCAAGCTCCTATTGCTAAAGAAGATCAACATAAAACAACATTTTTTTATGAGTTTGGTTCGTTTGCTTACAAAGTCATGTCATTTGGTCTAAAGAATGCACTAGTAGTATTTTCTAGGATTGTAGTAAAATAATTTCAAAAATATCTATATAAAACCATGGTTGTGTACTTCGACGATTAGACAATATACTCACCGCTAAGCACATTCATTTGCACTAAGCACTTCCTAGATCCAAGCACAATTTCTATATTAATGAGGTTTAATTTTTTTTTTCAACTGAAAATGAGGTTTAATTTGCACTAAGCACTCCAAAAAAAACCTGAAATTAGTTTATTAAAAGCTTGAGCACTTTATGTGGCATTATATCATAACTTGTAAACCAAACAAGCGTTCCCATCAAACAGCAGGGACATCGCCAGACAATGGCACTCGTTTACTTTGTGAAAAAAAAATATGAGAGATTAGATTGTGCATTGCATTGAAATATATATATATATATATATATATATATATATATATATATAGGAGCAACTCTAAGGAAGTGTTTGTGGATCGACTTTACCATTGTCATCATTTCAGAAACAATATTCCATCAAAGGGGCACTGATGCCACCCAACTTCGTTTTATTGACAAACATCCACAATGCTACACCAATCTTGGAAGACAGGATCCTCCTTTAGTCCTAGACTAATAGATTATTGTCAACATAGGAGCATTCAAACTTTGACACATCAATCCATCTCTTTGCAACGAACATTCTTGCAAACAATCATAACAAATACATGCTCCAAGCATTGGCTATTCCTTGCAACCCTCAATCCATGCATTCCCCCTACCAAATGAAAATACCAAGCTGATTGCCAATATAATTAGAGTCAAACTTGATAACTACTTATCCCTCTATTGTTTTACTCACATATCTATACTTTCTCGTATGACAAATTAATGTACATTTCATTTTACTTTCCATCGACTACTATGCCCTCCATAGATTCACTAAACTTGCTTTCAACACATAAACTTATACCATCTACATACACACAACTTTCTTTATTTTTTCAACATATCAAAGTTCTCTTCAGTGTTTCATTTCCCCTGCTTCAGAGGTATGCTAGTTTATTAAGCAAGTGGCAATCCATGTCTATTACACTTTATACATACCACAAAGTTATTTATAAGAATACTCTTAACTTTAAAAAATATTGTTCAATTGTCATGTTGGATTGATTTGGTAGATTAGGTTTATTGTTTTTATAAATAATATTTTATTATTAATTTTTTAACCGTTATTGATATTAAAGTTTTTCTATTATTATTTATAAATACGAAAAAAAAATATTATATTTATAATAAAATTATATATATATATATATATATAAAATTAAATTATATATATTTTTTAAATTTAAAATAATTTTTTTATTTTTATATAATTTAATTATTAAAATTTAAAATATTATTTAAAATATAAATATAATACATTTAAAATAACAATATAATTATAATTATTTTTTACTCAATACAATCATATATTTTACACACTCGCTTTCACAATATCAACAAAATCAAAGTTTTCCATCGTTCTCACCCACTCTCACCATATCAACAACTTTGAGAATAATATCAAATATCATGATGATCCCCACGTAACGTTGAGTTAGATTGAACTTGTATATCTCTTTTGACATGTGATCCAATGAGTTAAGACTAATTATTTTTATTATTGACTAATAGTATGCATTCTTTTTAAAAGAATATAAAACAATTTGTATATCAATCTGGTTTATTATGTTAGTTTAATATATCTACATATATGATATATTTAAAAAAAAAACATGTAATGACAATAATGGAAATGATTTTAATTAAAAAAAAACATGTAATGAGAATAATGGAAATGATTTTAATTAAAAAATAATATTAAAATAAAATTGAAATATAAATTTTTATTTTTAGTGTTATGTTTATTATTGATTAAAAAAAAATAAAAAAAAATCATTCAAATTATTAAACTTAATATTGTCATAGAAAAATGCAAACTATTAAGTTTGGCTAAAACCCTTAATATCTTATGGGATAAACATAACGTTATTATAAATTACTATAATAAAATTATTATCTATTATAACAAAAATGTGTAACATCGTGATTATATTTTTCTTTTTAAATGTGAAGGGGTAACTTTGTAAATTTGTAGATATAAGTTGAGAACATAATCATTGAGAAGCTCTTTATTGGTAGAAGGTGTTAAGTATTTTAATCAATCTAAACACAATAAAGTAAAAAAGATGTGTATTTATAACTCCATATATAATGAGGGGATGAGTCATTATATTTATTTTTAAAGCTATTCTATATTTTTGTCTTTTTGGAAAGAGGATTCTTTTGAATAAAAAATGAAGATCAAGGTTAATATTTTTTATACAATATCTAAACATGTAAAATTATGTACGTATATATTTATCTAACTTAATGTCAATGAACTAGAGTCATGGCGATGGTCATAACTCGCTCCCATTTGGACAATCAATAGTTTCAATAGCCAATGAAGCAACCCATAATGTTGGGCCTTCATATTTGCAAGGTTCCCTTCACATCCATTGTGATAGTTACTAAGCCCAAGGCTTTATAAGTACACTCGTGGACATAACTGGATTTATATATTGAAAACATAAGATAAATGAGTGTAGCCTCATTTAAAAAGATTGATCTCTATGAAGGTTCAAGGATGCATAAATTCTTGGAGAGAATTCAAGAGGCAAGTGGAAAAAAAATAACACATGGAAATAATGGCATAAGGTTCTATTTCAATTTGAATGGAGGTGAATTTTCCATTGGAGACAAAAGGTGGGGGAGAGGGTGTGCGGTTGTGTATCATTATTTTGATAGAGAAAATGTTAAAACCAACAATTGATTTTCCAACAGTACATTGACCCGTCACAATTATCAATCAAAAATCTTAGTGTGTCATTGTTCACTACATTTCATCTATATTATGGAAATATGAGTAAGGTGATTACTACAATGCACAAAACACTGCTAAAAATCATCTTCATTCATGTGTGGAGCATCCACATCAAAGGGTGCCTTCTGGTAAAGGGTGGTGGAGCACATGGTGAGGGAGAAAGGCATGAGAACTAGGGGTTAGAATGTTCATCCAAGTGGTAGTAGAGCGAAAAAATAATTAATATGTTGTCCAACAATTTTATCATGCAAGAACACTGCTAGGCTCATTATCCATAGAACTATGTATAGACATTAGAGTAGAGAAAATATTGATGTGGTAGTTAAAAAATGAGAAAGAGGGAGAGTGACACTTGGCAGGTTTGTGACAGTCCCCAAGTTTGTCTAGGCAATCATGTTCGCTCCACTACAATTGTTAATATTTCTCACTCATACAATGCATGACTATTGGACCCAACACATAAATCATAGCTCAATGTTTATTATATTTTTCAAGTTTTACATTGGCTTTGCAATGATTACCCACCTAATAAAATTATCACTTTCACTTTTGTTTTGGAGTTAGGAAACCAAAGACTTTAGGAAGTCATGTTTACTACACTGCAATGTTTAAGGTTCCTCACCCATACAAAACATGACTATTGGACTTAGCATACAAATTGCAAGTCAAATTTTATTATATTGATATTGAGTTTGACGCCGGCTTTGTAGCAATTACCCACCTCGTAAATCAAACACTTTCATTTTTTTTCTAGAGTTAGGAAATCAAACACTTCAGGCTATATCTTGTCCCATGTAGTTGAATCTAAAGGGAGTTTTTGATGGAAAATCCACCTAAAAGGCACCATTAATGGAAAAATAAGTAGTTTGAAGGGGAGCGATCGTGGGTGATACAATGGATATGTTGTTCAACATACATGCATTGAGCCTCATTTAATTGGGGCCTTCATAGATCTTCTTAGTGACACACATAAGCAACTCCCTTCCAATCGTTGAGATGAGGTTTTTATTGACAGTTTGCAGAACACCAATTGGGTGCCCTAGGAAAGCCAAGATTCATAATGCTTTGTTAAATTTAGTAACAACTGCAGTGTCATTGTAGGATGAAAGGCTAAGTGAAACGGGGTGCACAGAATTTTGATTTCCAATATACTTTAGAATGCAGAAGATGGTGTTGTTATCAAAATATTGCTAATTATTATATGGACAACCAACCATATAATATTTGTCCATAAATTGGTTCGTAGTGAGAAAAACATATATAATCTCATCGATAGAGATGACAACTACATTTGTTTTATATGACTTGGTGTTGCAGGCGTCCACAACTACAACTAACATGCCCAAGAGATCAATTTAATCAAGATGCATCATATAGAACAAGATCATAAACACAATTTTCAAAAACATCTAGCTTTGGAAACATGCTTAGTAAATGTTACCTTTGACATAATAATTATTTTATTTAAATAATATTATTTTAAAGTACTAAATCCATTATTATTTTATTGAAATAATATTATTTAAAATATTATTATGTCTTGATGTAAAATATAATTGATGTTAGTTATATATCTTATAAAATTATTATTTGCAATAAATGAAAGTGAATATCTTGCAATAAAGGAAAGTGAATATCACCGATGAAGGAAAGTTTTCCACTCACTCTTACCCACTCTCAACGTATCAAAAGCTAAAAATCCATAAAACTTGAACTTAAGAATAAAAATTAATGTCAACCATATCAGGGACCATTCTCAAATATCATGCTGATCCCCACATAACGTTGAATTAGCTTGAACTTATATATCTCTTTTGACGGTTGGTCTAATGAGCTAGGACTAATTATTGACTTATGTTATGTTTTGGTTGAGTCTCAACTGACAAGTTGTTGTAGGTTAAAGGTCAAGGGTTCAATTCCTAGGTGTTAGGGTTAGGTTCTTCCATTTGAGGCATTGATAGGGTGAGCCTCCATCAAGTGGCTTTTTTAGCTGTTATCCGTTAAAAAAAATGCTATGTTCTGTTTTGTTCACATACATTATTAAGGAAAAACTAGCATAAGTTTGACTTTATTTGTGATGGATGTTTAAACAATCTTTGGATAATAACAAGATGTTGTGCGTGATTTATATTGATAAGATAAATTAGTGTAATTTGAAAGTAGGGAAAATGAAATGTTGAAGTGAGTTTGGGTGGATAGGTTGTTTAAATATTTAAAGAAATTTGTAAAGTAAAGGATTTAAGAAACCATGATTATGTAAGGGAGTGTCTTTATTGATGCAATGAAGTTTAGAAAACAATTTCTATATTAGCGAGTTTTAATTTGCTAGTTTTAGATTTATGTACATTTTTACACATGTATAAAAAGACAAAGTAAAATGAGAAGAAAATAAAATAAAAATTAAAAAACAACATTAAAATAACTTTTAATTTTAATTGACATAAAGAAATATAAATCATTCAAATTATTAAACATAATATTATGAGAGATAGATGCAAACTATTAAGTTGAGCTAAAATCCTTAATAATGTATGTGATAAACACTATTTTATTATAAATTAATATAATAAAATCATTACTTATTATAATGAATATGTAGAGTAACATTGTGATATTTTTCTCTTACGGAATTTTTTCAAATGCAAAAGGTTTACTCTGTAAAATTGAAGATACAAGCTAAGAATGTAGTCACTGAGAAGCTCCTCATTGATAAAAAATGCTAAGTATTTTAGTGATTAATATAATAGGTAGAGTAATACTATTTCTATGAAATCCATATACATTATAAATTAATATAATAAAATCATTGCCTATTATAATGAATACATAGAGTAACATTGTGGAATTTTTTCAAATGCAAAAGGTTTACTCTGTAAAATTGAAGATACAAGCTAAGAATGTAGTCATTGAGAAGCCCCTCATTGATAAAAAAGTGCTAAGTATTTCAGTGATTATGTCTATGAAATCCATATATTGAAGGGAGGAGCAATTATATCTATTTCTAAAGTTATTGTATATGCTTATCTTTTTTGAAGCATGGATTCCCTTGAATGAGAAATGAAGATCAACACTTACTTCTTATATAATATGCAAATATATAAATACATGTATGTACATATTTACCTTACTTAATGCCATTGAACTAAACTAATGGTTATGGTCATAACTCATTCTCATTTGGACAATCAATAGCTTCAACACCAACAAAGAAAGACATAACATTAAGCCTTCATATTTGCAAGGTTCCCTTCATGTCCATTGTGATAGTTATTAATACCAAGGCTATATAAGTACACTGGTGGATAGAAGTGGATTTACTATATTGAAAACATAACCTAAATGATTGCAATCTCAATTAAAAAGATTGATCTCTATGAAGGATGTGGAAATCCTTAGAGAGAATTGGAGAGGTGAGAGACAAAAAATACAACATGTGGAAATGATGGCATAAGGTTCCATTTCAATTTGGATGGAGGCGAGAGAGGTGAATTGGTCAATGTATTGGAAAGAAAAGGTGGGGGAGAGGTGTGAGGTTGCATATCATTATTTTAATAGAGAAAATGTTAATTAACCAACAGTTGATTTTCAAGCGACGTACCTACCCATCACAATTATCAATTGACAAGCTTAGAGTGTCGTTTTTCACTACATCCCATCTATATCATGGAAATATGAGTAACGTAATTACTACAATGCACAAAAAACTGCTAAAAATACTCTTCATTTGTGTGTGGAGCATCCACATCAAAGTGTTCCAAAAACGGTTCCCTCTGACATAGGGTGGTGGAGAACATGGTGAGGGATGGGGCATGGGGACTAGGGATGAGAAGATCCATCCAAGTGGCAGTAGAGTGAAAAATCAATTAATATGTTGTCCAAAAATTTTACCATGCAAGGACATATGTTAATCCCATTAACCATAGAACTATGTATAGACATTACAATAAAGAAAAACTTGATGAAACACTAAAAAAAATGAGAAATAGGGAGAGTGACACTTGGCAGTTTTGTGAAAATCCACAAGTTTGTCTAGGAAATTGTGTTAATTGCATTACAATTGTTAAGTTTTCTCACCCATACAATGCATGACTACTGTACCTAGCATGTAAGTCATAGCTCAAATTTGATTATATTTTTCAAGTTTAAATTTAGTTTTGCAACAAGCACCCATATAATAAAATGAGAACTTTTAGTTTCGTTCCAGAGTTAGGAAACCAGATATTTTAGGTAGTTGTGTCCACTACACTGTAATGCTTAAGGTTCCTCATTCTTACAATGCATTACTATTGACCTAGCATACAAATCGTAGGTCAACTTTTATTATATTTATTGAGTTTGATGTTGGCTTTGTAGCAATTACCCACCTTGTAAAATAGACACTTTCAGTTTTGTTCCAGAGTTAGGAAATCAAACACTTTTGGGCTATATCTTGTCCCACGTAGTTGAATCTAAAGGGAGGTTTTGATGGGAAATCCATCGAAAAGGAACCATTAATGGAAAAATAAGTAGTTTGAAGGGGGGAGATCATGGGTGATACAATGGATAAGTTGTTCAATAGACATGCATTGAGCCTCATTTAATTAGGGCCTTCACATGTCTTCCTAGCGGCACACAGAAGCAACTATATTCCAATTGTTGAGAAGAGGCTTTTATCCACAGTTTGCATAACACCAGTTGGGTTTTCTGGGGAAACCATGGTTCACAGTGCTTTGCTAAATTTGGTGACAATCATAGTGTCATTGTAGGATGGAAGGCTAAGCAAAATGGGACGCATAGAATTTTGATTTTCAATATACTCTAGAATGGGAGAAGATGATAGTGTTATCAAAATAAATTGCTAATTATTATATAAACAAACAACCATATAATATTTGTCCATAAGTTAGTTTGCAGTGATAAAAACATATATAGTCTCATTGATAGAGATGACAATTCTAGCTATTTTGTATGGCTTAGTATAGAAGGCATCCACAACTACAATTATAAATTAATGTTTTTCTATCTTTAAAAATACAAAATAACATCTCATCACCTATTATAATGGGATCTAGTTCCTTAAATGAGTGTAAAATAAGTAAGCCCAAGAGATAATACCTAATCAGGGTACATGTTAGATAATGGGGGGATACAACTAGCATGCCAAAACAACTACCTTAATCGATACAAAATAAGCAAGCCCAAGATATAAATTTAATCAAGGTGCATCATAGATGAGAAGTAGATACACACGGTTTTCCAAAACATCTAGCTTTGGACGAGGTTTTGGAAACATCCTTGGTGGGATGTTGTTCCCAGCGTAATTTTTAAGGGTGAAATTTCGCCAATTGGCTATTTTTGGGGCATTTTTTCAAAAATAAATTCACTATTTGGTCATTTGTAGTCAAGATGGCCAATCCCTCTATTTCGTGCATCGAGTCTATGTGTTATTGGAGAGTCAACCTTTCGATAAGCCCAAACAAAGATACCCAAATAACACACACTCTCTCGCATAGATAAAATTCCCTAGGAAATCTCATTGCACAACATGTTCTTCAAAGGAAAGGGAAATATTTGTGAAATACACTCATTCTTCTTAACGTTAAGCACTCAATTGGGTAATTGAGGTTGCGCTCAATAACCACGTTCTCTTCTATTTCTAAGTGACAAGGATTAAACATTTTGTTAGAGAATGGAGTGGCACACATGACACTTATTTCTAGCTATCAATCCAAACCACAAGAGCCTTCCCTTTGTCATGCACCTCATGATTTCAACAGTCTGTCAATGGGGCAAACATTTTTCTTGCACCCCAACGGGGATTAGAAATAAAAATATGATCTAGCTCGTAGATGTATTTGGCTTCTTCAACATCAATCATTTATTTTCTACACAATATGCCATTGAAGTAGAATCTGGTCTATTCATCTATTGTAAAAGTTCTCCCAATTTTCACCACATATATGGGTTGAGGTTTTTCACAAGGTTGTTTTCATTGCTAGTCACCACTCTCCACATGGATAGCATACTTTTTCTATAATAGAACTTTGACCTTAAGTTCAACATCTTTCAGACATTGACAACCATCGAATGTTTCCAATGGGTAGCTCCTCTCAACATCTTTCATTATTGGATACCACTCTCCACATGAGTTGTGTACCTATTCCAACAAAGCACTTTGACCTTGAGTTCAACATCTTCCAAACATTGACAACCATTGAATATTTCTGATGAGTACCTCCTTATGACATTAGTTGTCACAAAAACTTTGTTTCCAATAATAACACCAACCTCTATGTAGTTCCACCTCTTCTTGCAACTCAACAATTAGCATTGATGGACCATCCTATATTGTGTAGCTTCATTCCTAAACTGAGAGGAAATTGGGGATGATTTCCATACACAAGTAGAGGAACTAATATGCTATAAAAGGGCATGGCCCTCAAGGAGCATGCCTCGTCAGCAATCCACCTCAAATGAATGATGCATTTCCATAATTCCATCTTAAAATTTGGATTCTAAGTTATCAACTAATTGCATCTGCAAACTTTGAATTGCAGGTGGTTTAACAACTTTGGCACATTTGATTGTTCCCTTTAACTTGAATGTAGCCGTTCAGCCTCTTAAATGAATATGGTCAGGATTTGTTCGATCAAAACATTCTGACACGCAAAAAAGACAAACAAGTATGTTAAGGATTTGTTCGTTCAAGACATTTCGAGACACATATAATACAACAATTGGTCTACACATTGAAATTTTGTCGTTGAATTTCTTATTTTACTAATTTTATTTTAAAAGTACTTTTATTTTTTATTTATTATATATCTGTTAACTTTTACTCAATACTCAATTTGGAGAGATCAAAGTCTTTCCTGTTACATTTAATAATTCTTCAGATAAATCCAAGTTATTTGTTCCTTCCAAGGATTAATTCACAATTTTTAAGTACTTCAAATAAAATTAATTTTATAATCAAACATCTTCTGAACCTAAACGACTTTCCAGCTGTTAAAACAATATCATGCGAAAAAGGTATTACTTTTGCTAACCCTATCGAAACCGCGGCTTGGTGGGGTGAGATAACTGGCACTCAAATAGCAATGTGTTTTTGGCAATTTGTTCTTTAGATTCGGTTATAAAAATCGGTGGAATTGTAGTTCTACTCCATTTACTGATCCGATTATAAAAATTGATGGAATTGTAGTTCCACTCCATTTACTGTGAAACTATGTCATGGAACTGTGCTCGTAGAAGTTTTGGCCCATAATAAGATGACCCAAATCTTCGAAATTCCAAAAAAATAACTAAAAGAAATGGAACTATACCTCACCAGAAAATTTCCGTGGACGAATTGAGTGCCAGTTATCACACGCCCGGCTTGGTTTGTTGTGAGAAGACCTGGTTCCAACTCAACCCTAAAGTTAACCCTAACTTCCAGAGGACGAATTTTTGGCCTGCCCAGATCCGTAGTATGCCTGCACAACCAGCTATAAATAATGCATCCCACTGCAGTGAACATTGTACTTGGATCTCCAGTCCATTCCTCCGTTGTTCTGCCAAAGATGGGGAGAACACTGGCAGTTCAGTTCTTGATTTTGTTCGTCGTCTTGGGCGCAGCAGTTGCTCCCTCTCATCAGCGCACTACTCAAGGTGACGCACTGCGTTTGTGGCGCAGGCGTAGAAGATATAATACTGATAACCTACAGACAGTAGACTGGGGGGTTGATAACTCCCTGATCAGCTTTAAGAATGATTCTGAATATTTGACAGAGTCGAAGAACGAGGGTCACCTGCAAGAAGCCGATTATCTCCCACATGGGCTCCCCGGACAGCCAAAGGGCATCAAATTTAGACAATACACGGGATATGTAACAGTTGATGCCAATGCAGGCAGAGCGCTTTTCTATTATTTCACAGAAGCCGTTCGAGATCCCTCAAAGAAGCCGCTCGTTCTCTGGCTTAATGGCGGTAAATTCATTTTAATTTTTGTTTTTCTAATTCTTGCAGCTTCCAGTATTAATTATATTGCCCAGTTTTCCTCGTCCTCACAGACAGCTATGCGCCCAGGGCCTGGATGTTCGTCACTGGGATATGGAGCAATGGCGGAACTAGGACCTTTTCACGTAAACCCAGATGGAAAAACGCTTCACTTCAATCGCTACAGTTGGAACCAAGGCTAGTATTACACAGTTTGTACTTTGTTATATTGAATAGGTTTTTTATGTGCGTTTTCTCAGTGTTGCAGAATTATTATGGTCTATTGGATTCAATTAAACAAAGCGATCCAATTTAGTGCTGAAAATCAAACGAGATTAGGATTTTGCATCTAAATTATTACTATGGATTCTTTATACAGTTGCCAATGTATTGTTTCTTGAATCGCCAGCCGGGGTTGGTTTCTCTTACTCAAACACTACCTCTGATAGTGGCGATAGACGAACGGGTAAATTGCGAAAAGTTTAGTTTCGTTGGAACATATTTGGGAAATAGAAAACCGTAGGCATGTACCTGCAATCTAAACTTGTCTTTGTGTTTTTCCAGCTAGAGATTCGTATGTATTCCTCGTGAAATGGCTCAGCAGATTTGCGCAGTACAAATTCCGAGATTTCTATATAGCAGGCGAAAGTTATGCAGGTCTTATCCCTACATTCCTACTAACTAGTAATTGTAGTAATATATGGATTGTGGAATATAATATAATGTTGTCTGATTTATAGTTTATGCTAGACTCACACATTTATAAGATCATGTAGAAATCTTAAAAAAAATCTTTCATTAAAATTATTTTAGAGAAGTTATTTGATATATATGGGTGAGTGCAAGCTAATGAGGGTCACTTTTGGCACGTTAGATGTAATAGAAAACTGAAAAAGCAGGCATCCCTCAACTTACTTGGATTTTTTGATTTACTTACGGAAAATATCTTGCATTGAGTAAAAAAGATGAAATGTAGGAAATTGAATCACGTTTCTGAATATATAACTTTTATGTATTGAAAATTTGCATAGCTATGTCAAGTTTCAGTTTTCCTAACAGACACTTTTTATTTTTCAGGCAAATGATAAGGTATATGTTTTTGTGGGTAGAGCCTTTGAGGGCCTAAATGATGGAATCAAGCTACAAAAATCGGCATGCATGTAGAGAACACATAGCACTTGTGCGCCATTATTTTTCGAAAATTAAATTAGTAATTTTATAATTTTTTTATAATTGTCTAAGTGATCAAACCTCAAAAATAGTACATCTTTTGTGGGTAGAGCCTTTGAAGGTCTTAATGCAAAATTCTTGAAATGGGTTTTTCATAGAACGTGGAGGTTAGTGTCCTCTTGTGCACCATACAATTTTTTTTTGAAATGATTGAGAATTGAAAAAGTTATGGAAGAAACACTAACAATGTGTTTCACGAGTTAAGGAGGTAGGACAGAAAAGAAATTGAAAGAAAATAGGAAAAATTAATATTTCAAAATAAAAGTTACATATTTGGAATCTGCAGAAAAAATGCTATTTGTGTCTAAGATTTCGTCAAAAATGACTCTGTGTAGCATATTGTAACGAGTGGCTAAGCACAGGCTTCTCCAGAAACTGGAAGAAATACCCAATTAGCTTTGGTTTTTCATTAACATAGCACAGGTTTGGAATTACCGAAGCAAACTCCAAAGCATACACATAGGATTATTGTTGACATGTGAGCATGTGACTCGGCCTGTTTAAATTCAAAAATATTGCCGCGCTTTTAGATTTAAATAACGCGTACGCGTTATATAACTAAATAACGCGTGCGCGTTATATCAATAATTAACACGTACGCGTTATATAACTACATAACACGTACGCGTTATATAGTTACAAAACGCGCTCGCGTTATTCAAATCATAAAATACATGTTTAATACTTGAGAAAGAGGGGGTGTAGAAGTCAAGGGAAATTTTGTTTAATATTTGAGAAGGGGTGGGGAAGGGTCAAGGGAATCTATGGTTAATATTTAATAGGGGTGGGAAAGGGTCAAGGGCTTAGAAGGATGTTGGAAGCTTGAGTGGGGAGAGATGAAGGGAATGAGAACATGATGGGCTACATGGGGTGAAGGGAAGTGGAGCTTGAGAGCACTATTAGGAGTAGATAGGTTCTGAAGAGGTATAGGGTTAGAAGTTGAAAGTGAGACTTGAGTGACGAGGGGGAATGGATGGAGGCAAGGGGGATGTGAGAGAGAAATAAAGAATACAAGGGGGGGAGAGACATAGAGCGAGGGAGGGAGAGGGACAATGGGGAGGAATGGATTTGGAGGGAGTGAGAGATAGATGGGGATAGAACGAAATAAGAGATAGGAAGGGAGGGACATAAAGTGTTGGTGGGAGACATGCAGAGAGTGGTGGCGATGGAGAGAGAGGGAGTGATGGAGAGATTGGGATAGGTTGAGGGAAAGATGAGGGAGGGATAGAAGGTGAGAGACAGGCGATGAGAGAGGGAGGGAGAGAAGGTAGGGTGAGGGATGGAGGGAGAAAGTTGGAGATAGATATGGATGGAGGGGGTATGGGTTTGAGAATGGAAAGTGACATAATGTGTGTGTATGTGTGTGTGTTTGAGAGAGAGAGAGAGAGAGAGAGAGAGAGAGATTGATGGTTGGGGAGAGAGAGACTAGAGGGAGTTGTGAGCATCATATTCTCCATCAGCATCATATTCTTCATCATCATCATCTTCATGACCATCATCGTCATCATCAACATCTTCATCATCATCACCATCATCATCATCATCATCATATTCCTCATCAAATCAAAATCTCCATCATCATTATCATCATCATGATCATCATCTAAACATCACCATCACCATCATCATCAACATCTTCATCATCATCACCATCACCATCATCATCAAAATCTTCATCGTCATCACCATCACCATCACCATCACCATATTCATCATCATTGTCATCTCTAGGTTCCCCATCAACATCAACATCTCCATCATCATCATCTTCTTCATCATCATCATCTTCATCACCATCATCATCATCATCAACATCTTCATCATCATCACCATCATCATCATCATCATTATCTTCCTTGAATCAGATCAACATATCCATCATGTCACCATCATCTTCTGAACATCATCATCTAAACATCACCATCACCATCACCATCATCATCATCATCTTCATCATCATTACCATCACCATCATCATCAACATCTTCATTGTCATCACCATCATCATCATCATCATCATCATTGGCATTTGTAGGTTCCTCATCAACATCTCCATCATTATCATCTTCTCCATCATCATCATCTTCATCACCATCATCATCAGCATCAACATCTTCATCATCATCACCATAATCATCATCTTCATCGTCATCAGGTCAACATCTCCATCATCATCATCTTCTTCATCATCTTCACCATCATCATCATCATCATCATCATCATCTTCATCGCCATCTCCATCATCTCCATCATCTCCATCATCATCACCATCACCATCATCATCATCTTCATGACCATAAACATCTTCATCATCATTGTCATCTCCCCCTTCCTCATCAACATCTCCATCATCATCATCATCATCATCATCATCACCATCTGAACATCACCATCACCATCATCGTCAACATCTTCATCATCATCATCATCATCATCAGCATCATCATCAGCATCAGCATCATCATCAAAATCTTCATCGTCATCACCATCACCATCTTCATCATCATTGTCATCTCTAGGTTCCCCATCAACACATCTCCATCATCGTCATCTTCTTCATCATCATCATCTTCATCACCATCATCATCGTCATCTTCTTCATCATCATCATCTTCATCACCATCATCATCGTCATCAACATCTTCATCATCATCACCATCATCATCATCATCATCTTCCTCATCAGATCAACATCTCCATCATGTCACCATCATCTTCATCTTCATCATCATCATCATCATCATCATCATCATTACCAACACCATCATCATCAACATCTTCATCGTCATCACCATCATCATTGGCATCTGTAGGTTCCTCATCAACATCTCCATCATCGTCATCATTGGCATCTGCAGGTTCCTCATCAACATATCCATCATCGTCATTTTCTCCATCATCATCACCATCATCACCATCATGATCTTCTGAACATCATCATGATCATCATCTAAACATCACCATCACCATCATCGTCAACATCTTCATCATCATCGCCATCAGCATCATCATCAAAATCTTCATCGTCATCACCGTCACCATCTTCATCATCATTGTCATCTCTAGGTTCCCCATCAACACATCTCCATCATCATCATCTTCTTCATCATCATCATCTTCATCACCATCATCATCGTCATCATCTTCTTCATCATCAACATCTTCATCATCATTGTCATCTCTAGGTTCCCCATCAACACATCTCCATCATCATCATCTTCTTCATCATCATCATCTTCATCACCATCATCATCGTCATCAACATCTTCATCATCATCACCATCATCATCATCATCATCTTCCTCATCAGATCAACATCTCCATCATGTCACCATCATCTTCGTCATCATCATCATCATCATCATTACCAGCACCATCATCATCAACATCTTCATCGTCATCACCATCATCATTGGCATCTGTAGGTTCCTCATCAACATCTCCATCATCATCATCATTGGCATCTGCAGGTTCCTCATCAACATATCCATCATTGTCATTTTCTCCATCATCATCACCATCATCACCATCATGATCTTCTGAACATCATCATGATCATCATCTCAACATCACCATCACCATCATCGTCAACATCTTCATCATCATCGCCATCAGCATCATCATCAAAATCT
Source organism: Larix kaempferi (assembly GCA_027924585.1). Classification (NCBI taxonomy): domain Eukaryota; kingdom Viridiplantae; phylum Streptophyta; class Pinopsida; order Pinales; family Pinaceae; genus Larix; species Larix kaempferi. Next base: position 17,115,420 of record BSBM01000435.1, read on the forward strand.
TCATCGTCATCACCATCACCATCACCATCACCATCACCATCTTCATCATCATTGTCATCTCTAGGTTCCCCATCAACACAACATCTCCATCATCATCATCTTCTTCATCATCATCATCTTCATCTCCATCATCGTCCTCATCAACATCTTCATCATCATCACCATCATCACCATCATCATCATCATCTTCCTCATCAGATCAACATCTCCATCATGTCACCATCATCTTCATCACCATCATCATCACCATCATCATCAACATCTTCATCACCATCATCATCAACATCTTCATCATCATCACCATCATCTTCATCAACATTATCATCTTTATCATCTTCATCTGCATCATGATCATCTTCATTGTCATCACCCTCCTCCTCCTCATCATCTTTATCATCTTCATTTACATCATGATCATCTTCATTGTCATCACCCTCCTCCTCATCATCATCTTGTGCACTTATGCACTTAGGGATTAATATTTAGAAGAGGGTCTAAAGGCCTTTATGGGGGAGGGGCTCTAGGAACAAGGTAAGACAGAGAGGGCAGGGGGGAGGGATAAAGGCGTAGAGGGTTAGTGATTAAGGGAGAAGAAGGGAGAGAGTGCTATAGGGAGGGATAATGACGAAGATAAAGAGAAGGTGGAGAGATGGAGAGTGGGGTGGTAGAGACATGGCTGAAGGGAGAGAAAGAAATATGAAATAAACATGTAGGGAGAATGAGGGACAGATATTTAGAAAGAGATAGGGGGTATCTAGGGATTATTGGGAGAGAGCTAGGGGGTATTAAACCATACAAAACATTTGTTTTGTATGCAATCATATAAATTATTACTTTTCTTTGATTTTGTTCGTTGCCCTAGCCGTGCACCTAACCTATTTATTGTGCTTGACTATATCGCGTTCGCGTTTTGTCACTACATATCGCGCACGCGTTTTATATTTATATAACGCGTACGTGTTTTGTAACTCCAGAAATAATGGACTGTTGCTGTCCGAGAGCAACTTCACTCTGTCCGAACGAAAGCAACAATCCCGCGATTTTTCGAACAGCACGAGCCCGCGTCTGAAAATTTTCACATTCTACACCAACTCCATCATTTTTTTTTATGCAGGTGCAGCATTGAGGACATCTTTCATGGTTGCTCACTTTGGTGTTGGGTTATATGGCCATATTTGAAGAAAATAATTAGCAAGCTTGAAGAATCTCCAATTGAAGAACACCAAAGATAAGGCCTTTGAAAGATTCATTTTGCCTATATTTGAGGAGCACACAAGGTAAGATATCAAGCTTCAAGACCAACAAGGAAGAACTTCCATTTGCTTATTATTGAAGAGCTTGTAATTGAGGAGCAACAAAAACAAACTATATTGAATTGATCATTGTGGTGATGGGGAATGCACGTAACCGAGTAAACAAATCAACAAGGAAGAAGAGACCTCAAGAAGTCATTGAAGAAGAGAAAGAAAAGAAAAGAATATACATGATGAATCGGAGGCTTTCTTTGGAAACTAATCCAAATCCAATTGTAGAGGATACCATGGTTCATCCTATTAATCCACGACAAGAGGGACCTTCAATTTCCACAATAGTTGTTGAACAAGCACCCCATGGAAGTAATCAAGAAGCAAAACGTAGGTGCTCATTAGGGGATGTTTCAATTCCCACTTCAAGTCAAAGTGATAAGTTACCATCTCAAGATGAAGCTCACGAAGAAACACCCAATTTGCTATCCGGATGTGGTTATACAAGCGATGAAGTCAGAGAGGCGTTGGACATTTTGCCTACTGTTGAAGAAGAGAATGTTATCCACACCATCGATGAGGATGTTGGACTTCCACAAGGGGATGTTGGACTTCCACAGACCATGGATGAGGATGTTGGACTTCCACCATCCAACTACCAGGAAGAGAATGAAGGACACCAAGCTACTACTGAAACGCCAGAGCGTCTTGGTGATGCGCTACATGGTACAATTCCAACCCCCTTACCTCCATTAGCAAGCACACGTCGAAGAACTCCGAAGCGTATACAAGTTGATGAAAGACTTATGAATTCCATTGAAGGTACGCTATCTAAACGTAGTATTGCTTATCAAACTCAACAGATACTTGATAAATATTTTGTTTCTAAATGTGATGGAGATAAATGTAGATTATTTTTATCATTGTTAAAATCTAGGAGCATGAATGTTGTTAGGAAAAAGTTAGGGATAAAGATGATAAAGAATTCTGAACCAAGTTCTCATATAGTTAAAAGCCTAGTAGATGCATTTGGTAAAATTGGTAAGAACACATGTTCAAAGGACCGCAATGCTGCTCGTCGTGTGTTGTCACAATCAATTGCAGATAAGAACACCAGGGCCCTTCGTATTCTCAGGCCTACATCGAAACTAGTTAATTTGAATGTAAAAACCCTCCGTAGGTATTCTATTAGAAGAGAACATCTTGACACAACCGATCAGACAGATTTTTGGGCCTTTGTTGGTCGGTTGCCACGTCGTGACATGAAGCTAGTTGATGCAGTAAAGGGACTAGTGCATAGTTTTTGGCATGATCACATAAGGCCTTCTTCAAACCGAAAGGATGTACTAAAACTAAGAAGGGGTTCAAAGGATCATGAGCCACATACTAAGCATTTTCTTGATATAACACAGACAGAGCTTTACGAAAAATTTAAGATTGAGCATAGACAATTGAACTTGGGGCAAAGATCTTTTGAGAAATGTAAGCCATGGTATGTTAGAATAAATACTCTTCGTAACACTTGTTGTTGTAGATACCATGTAGAATATGAATATTACTATGAAACATTTTTGTACATTCGTCGTGTGTTGCATACTAACATTGTGCAGGATTGCTCCATGACAATACCACCGACTTCATCAAGAGAATTCATTCATAGCATCATGTGCAATAGGCCTGAGGGGCAAACATACTATGCAAAATCTTGTTTGGATGGAACATGCTCCAACTGTGCTGGAATGGCATTATTGAGCCAATGTATGCACGAGAATGGAGACAGTGAATTTGGGAAAATGGTTACAGACATGAAAAGTTTCAAATATATCAACTATGAAATAGTCCCAGGGAAAGAAAGCAAAAAAATACAATTGGTGACATCTCAGGTATGCATTTATATCTATAAAATTATGTTGTAACGGTTACATTTCAATCCTTACTTACAACAAAAAACTGACATTGAGATCATTTTGTGTCACCAGGTACAAGTTAGTGACTTCATCAAGGAATTTATTGAAAAGACACATCAATATGTTCAGCATGTCCACGTGGCACGATGGCAGGATGAGAAGTTTAGAATATGCAGAGATACATTTCCCCTTGGTACTATACTTTCAGTTGTTGATTTTGCCGAGAACTACACTCTGCAACCTCAAAATGAGATCCAAAGTCAGTATTATCACTCTGAGCAGGTTTCCTTGATGGTCCATATCACATACAGGCATGGCCCAAATAGCACTGAAGAGCAAAGAGAAATTCTGAAGGAATATCACTTCTACATAAGTGATGATAGGTGCCACGACTTCCACTATGTACGTCATTGCTTCATCATGTTCTATGATCACTTGAAGGGAAGGAACATACAGATGGACCGACACTGGATTTGGTCTGATGGGTGTGCTGGTCAGTTCAAAAATGCACGCATATTTCAGTGGTTGTGTTCATTGCATAAAAACTACAAAGTGCCACATATGTGGAACTATTTTGAGACTGGGCATGGTAAAGGAGAGCATGATGGAGCCGGATCATGTGTCAAAACAGCCCTACGAAGAGAGGAATTGAAAGTATCTACAGAATCTACTATTCTAAATGCTCAATCTATAGTCAGGTGGTGCACGTCAGTAATGGGAGAGGAATCAACTATGCGAGTAGAATCCACAAGAAAGAGACATGTGGAGAGATTTTTTTGGGAGGTGGTAGACATAGATCGTTCACATGCATGGGAATGCAAGACTGTGCCTGGGACTCGTGGCTTTCATTCGGTTCGAAGCTCTGATAACCCAGTATTTGAAATTTGGACCAGAAAACTTGCTTGTTTTTGCCCGCCTTGTTGTGATGGTGACTGGGATGGGTGTGAATCATTGGATTGGGTTGATGGATGGGATCGCATATCACTTCCACTTGATCAGCGTGCAATTGTTGAGTTAACTCCGTTGGAAGAAGACCAATCATCTATTTCTGCAGATTTTGATCATGTCTCAGACCTTGTACAACCCGGTATGATGCATTTCCTTAACATTTTTTGTTTGTTTACGTAGTCTTCAAATGCACATTAATGGCCTTGTATCGCACGAAAAATATTTTGATCATATACCTACAATCATATAATGCAGGGCACATATACGCAGTGGTTGCCTCAAAAGATACTGAATGGGGTGATGAATACTGGTTGGCACGCTGTATAGATGGAAAGCAAACCCTCATTGTGTCCATGACTGACGATGAAAACAACCACTTTCCAACTGGGTCTATGGTTGTTAAAGGTGAATACTTGACACGGGACAGCAATGGAAGAAAGAAGGGTGGATATGTTTACAGGGATTACAAACCAGGTGCAAGTGTATATCACTTTACCAACTTAATCATTGGCACAAACCTTCAGGTACGAACAATGCCTAGTCGAAATACATCGAAGGTACGCTACTTCTTACCGGATACAGAGCACGAGAGACTAATGGAGACCATCAGTATAAGAGATGATCCGGAGGGCTTGGTTGTATGATAATAGGTGGGATCTAGCATGATGAGGTACGTTACATACTTTTAATACTATACTATTTTCACTATTTGTAATTGAATATTGATATATGCTCAATTTTCACATGTATGTTTCATATGAATATGTCAATTTTGCGTTCTTGATATGCCAAATTTACAAGAGATGGATTAAAATTATATTATGTTCATATGATCAGTAAACCATATATTAATCATGTTTGAGAGGTTGCTTAGCTAACTTTAAGGGCATTTAAGCTCTATGTTAAGCCCAACTAAATCCTTATGAATCACTAGACAATCGAATTGGTTCCTTGAGTAATTCAAATTTCTTTATGTAAAACCATTTTTCATTCATTTTAGTATGAAATCAAGTTTTTAGTATTTTTTTCTCTTTACTGGCTCTATTCTAGTTTCCTTTGAAAAATTGCTCAAAGTATTGTTGTTCTTAGTTTTATGAACCTATTTGTGATCTCTTTCATGTGATCATAAGATTTTACACATCACTGCCATAACCACTAGACAATTGTACACTATACAACTATGAAAGTCTCTCTTAATCTAGCGACAACCACCTTTTACCCATTTCTATATAATTTATTTTCTTTAATAATTTTCTAATCCAAATTTTAATAGCTATTACATTTTCACTATACAACTATGAAAGTCTCTAGTGACAACCACCTTTTACCCATTTTTATTATACATCTCTAAGTTATCCACACAAAAACACACACATATATATATAATAATTATTGTGTATTCATAGTCAAAACTAAAAAATATATGGATTAAAGTGGATAAACATTAAACTAAAATTATAATAATTGTGTTTTTTAATCCATTTTTTACATATGATCAGTAAACCCTAAAATTATATTATGTTCATCATGTTGGTTATTGGCTTCACCCAACAAAATTAATTCAATTCATGCTCACTATATTAAACAATACACTTATATTAAATTTAATTCATGTCTTGTTAAATATTTCATAATGAATTAGCTAGTTGAGAGCACCACCTTAGAACAAGCCATCATCATCAACATCTTCATCATCATCATGGACCTGCAAAACCCTAGTTTCCAAAGTGTCTAGGCAGGTTCGGGCTAGGAACACTAGCCATACCCGCCCGGTGGATGATTTTCCAAAGTTGACCCCCGTGTGCAAAAATTGCACACTCCCACACTGAGCAAAACCCTAGTTTCAAAGATGGACCTGCAAGGTGACACATGGGCCACCGGGTAGGAGGGGAGGGGCACCCATGGAACTATCCCGGTGTGCTGAATCCAACGGAGTCGACGGTTCGTCGATCCGAGCCACGGTCTTCATTCTATGGCTCGTCCCGTCTCACTACCAGAAGGCCTTCAGGGACACCTGCTGGATACCTACCGGGGGCATAGAACTCCAACCATGCAACAAAACCGGGTTCCGGGGAGACCTGCAGGTGTGTCTAGACAGGTTCGGGCTAGGAACACTAGCCATACTTGCCCGGTGGATGATTTTCCAAAGTTGACCCCCGTGTGCAAAAATTGCACACTCCCACACTGAGCAAAACCCTAGTTTCAAAGATGGACCTGCAAGGTGACACATGGGCCACCGGGTAGGAGGGGAGGGGCACCCCTGGCACTATCCCGGTGTGCTGAATCCAACGGAGTCGACGGTTCGTCGATCCGAGCCACGGTCTTCATTCTATGGCTCGTCCCGTCTCACTACCAGAAGGCCTTCAGGGACACCTGCTGGATACCTACCGGGGGCATAGAACTCCAACCATGCAACAAAACCGGGTTCCGGGGAGTCCTGCAGGTGTGTCTAGATAGGTTCGGGCTAGGAACACTAGCCATACTTGCCCGGTGGATGATTTTCCAAAGTTGACCCCTGTGTGCAAAAATTGCACACTCCCACACTGAGCAAAACCCTAGTTTACGAAATGAATGCACAATGAAGCCACTGGGCCATGGGGAGACGAGGGAGAGGGCCCCCTAGAGGTAATCGCACGCCAGGAGACCAATGGAGTCGACGGTTCGTCGGTCCGACGTCCGGTTTCCGAGTTATGTCGAGTTGCAAGTCGCATGAAAATGCCGTTCAGGGACACTTGGTGAATTTCCGTCCGGGAGCCAAAAAGCAAACGGAGCAGGAAAATTGCATGCCGTTGGCTCCCGCAAGTGTGTGTGGGCAATGCCGACGTGGGAACACTGCCGGGAGCCATAAATCCATGATAGTAAATTAATTCATGACAAAAAAAACTGAATTATTCCTTTCAATGGATGTGGTTTTCAATTTCCTATGTTGTTAGGTCAATTTGGCACATTCATTGAAAGAAATTGTAGACTTTAATGATGATCACAACAAGTGTGTTTGTTAAAACCTTGTGAAATAGAGCATCAAAAGACCTACATTGTAGGCCATATAATTGTGTTTGTTTACCTTTTGTTTGATGGACCATGCACAATAAGCCATAAAATAATTTTTGAAGTAGGTCATTTTATTTTTCTGATTTTTTCTTTGGTGGTGTTGAAAAAGACCATTGTTCTTATTGATGGGATTTCATGTGCTTATGATTCTTTGGATAAATGAATTGAAAAATTAACAAAATTAACAAACAACCCATATACCTTGGAATATAACACAAGAGTGACCATGTTAGGCAATCTTACTTATCTACTTACCTATGGTCATCTAAGTAGACCATTTGGATCATGTCTATTACTAATGATCTCCATTAACTTTTCATGTTCACAATGAGGCTTGAAGTATCATACCTTGGCCCCATTAATTATCTTTCAGGGAAACCATTGCATATATGTTCATTTTAAAAAACATCAGTTCCAACGTGTGAGTCCACTAAATAGACAAAATGTAATGTATTCATGCTAGTTGATAAGATTTAATCTCATATTCACAAAACTTGGTTGTACAAGATTTGAGACATGATCATAATGTGGTGAAATGGTTGATTAGTCCTCATCCAACTAGGATAATTCAATATTTATACCTAGAATAATGGCGAGTGATAGAATTTTCTTGTTCATATTTCTACTATAACATTGTTTGAGTTTCAAACTAAATGAAATCCACAAATTCCATGCATTATTCTATGTGATTGATCTACATCAACCACCTCCCAAAAATATCTCGTCTTCTTGTTCCATCTACAATTATTGAAGAACACCATTCAACAATAGATTTTGTGTAACTAATGAGAGAATTTCTCGTAAACTTCCATTTTTACCTGCAGAATATAATGTTTACCTACACAACATCTCGATCATGATCCCCTTTCCCACACTCAGTTTCAAAAGTCCTGTAAAGGCAACCTTTACATTTACATTTGCATTAACATGACAACCAAGTCTCAAAAATGAGATTGATGGTGTTTATTCTCATGCAATGTATACAGTTAGGATTAAGACAACTGTATAAATCTATGGAATTATAAATGGAGATATTAATCCAAAAGGAAGCCAATGTTGGCCTTGCCAATCTTTTCTTCCGTGTGCAAACGAAATATTAGATTCCATTTTGCTATGTTTCCATGTAAAATATATTTGAAAAAAAACATATATTTGGATTATATGGAAATCCTTCTTACCTTTGACATTGTTTGGGATCTGCAGGATGGGAATGAAGTATTTTTTAGGGATTAAGAGGAGTATTCAATTACGCAAACTTATGAATGCCTATTGTGACAAGCAATCCATTGATTTCAACTCCATCAAATTTCTGTTTGATGGATGATGTTTGCAAGGTGAGCAAGTTTAACCCACCAATGCGAGATTGCATGCAATTACACTGAGCAAAACCCTAGTTTACGAAATGAATGCACAATGAAGCCACTGGGCCATGGGGAGACGAGGGAGAGGGCCCCCTAGAGGTAATCGCATGCCAGGAGACCAACAGAGTCGACGGTTCGTCGGTCCGACGTCCGGTTTCCGAGTTATGTCGAGTTGCAAGTCGCATGAAAATGCCGTTCAGGGACACTTGGTGAATTTCCGTCCGGGAGCCAAAAAGCAAACGGAGCAGGAAGATTGCGTGCCGTTGGCTCCCGCAAGTGTGTGTGGGCAATGCCGACGTGGGAACACTGCCAACACTGGCTCGGGGGAGGTTTTTGCAGAGTTGACCTACCAATGCGAGATTGCATGCAATTACACTGAGCAAAACCCTAGTTTACGAAATGAATGCACAATGAAGCCACTGGGCCATGGGGAGACGAGGGAGAGGGCCCCCTAGAGGTAATCGCACGCCAGGAGACCAACGGAGTCGACGGTTCGTCGGTCCGACGTCCAGTTTCCGAGTTATGTCGAGTTGCAAGTCGCATGAAAATGCCGTTCAGGGACACTTGGTGAATTTCCGCCCATTTTATAATTTAAGCCACTTTTAAATATTTGAACTTCCATATTATTTTTGAAAGAGTATAATATTTCAAAACTCCTAAAGAGACAAAAACACATGATCAAAACTCCTAAGGCTGTAATTTAGAGTAGTAATAATGGGGGTGATGGAGTTGAATTTGATCCTATGGAAGATAATGATACTAATATTATTGAGAATAAAGGGATAATAGGTTGATCCATGACACCTTTGTTTGCATGGATGAGGATGCACCTATGTATGAGACCTATGATAATATTCATGATGTACATCTTATTGATAAGGCACACAAAGGCCTATACAAGAGATCAAAGATGGGTCACTTTGTCTACTAATTTGATGTTGATAAAATTGAAGGTATTGAATGACATTTCAAACAATGGTATGACAAAGATCCTAATGTATACACAAGGTTAATATATAAGGTGCCCCATAAGGTTCTTTGTCATATCCCTATAATTCTAGGTTTTTGATGATTGTTTAGGTTAAAAAACATAGCACATTATATGGATTATCATGTACAAAGATAAGTGAAGATGGTATTATATGAGTGGCTACAAATGGTTCTCAATTTACGATCATCAAGGAAATATTACCCATTTTTTAAGAAGAACCTCATAATGTTAGACTTTCATTGGTAGTTGATGGCAATGGGTGTGCATGAGTGAGTTCGTTGAAACCTTGAAAACATTGTATTGCATTTAGTTTGATTAAATTACACGAGCAAGAACTTTGACATAACTTGTAATGATCATCCAAAATCACAAATTTTAATTAGATACCAATTAGTGCATGCATGTAGTGAATTCGTTGAAACCTTTGAATATAATAGTTTGTTCTTTTGACATAGTGCATTCATGAGTAATAGATAATCCACACAAATCAACACATTAGAATGACACAAGTACATGTATCCAAAAGTACATATATATCCAAAAGTGCATGTCTCCAAAAGTACATGTATATCCAAAAGTCTCCAAAAGTGCATGTCTCCAAAAGTACATGTATATCCAAAAGTATCGAAAAGTACATGTATCCAATGAAGTCAATGTACATGTCTCCAAAAGTACATGCACAATAAATTCAATGTACATGTCTCCAAAACTGAATGTATCGAAAAGTACATATATATACAAAAGTATCCAAAAGCACATGTGTCCAAAACTATCCAAAACTATCAAAACTCAAGCTTTCTCTTGTTCTTTCCCGACGTTGATCCTCTAGGCACATCCCTAGGATCAATGTGCATCCCTGGATCCTGCAAATTAAATATCAATTGTTAAATTCAACTAACTATGTACACTAATACATTATCTCAACAATTATCAACTGGTGCATGGAAAGTGCATGAAACACTTGGTCACTGAAGGACATCTCACCTCAACTGACAAAGGAGATTGTGTTGCTTGTGTAGCAGATGGAGCCTTCGGTTGAACATCCAGGATGGTTGAACCAGGGGGGCCAGGCACTGCTCCTGCTGGTGGTGGCTACAATGAAAAAATGTTGAAATAGTTAGAAATGCATGAATAAACAATAGGTCCAACAATAATAAACTATGTAAAGATAATGTTGAAATAGTTACATACCTGTGTGTGATCAGTCGCCACTGCAGATGCGGCACTAACTGCTGCATCAACCATCGATGCAAGGTTATCAGCAGACAACTCGGGTTCCTGTTGCAGTAAACATGCAATTCAAACATTAACAAAAACGATTTATGCACTGGATTTCAAGTTAAACAACAAATATCATCGAAGGATATACATTACCGTGGTGTGAGTAAGCCCATGGTCGTGGGCAGCTGGAGTCTTTCTCGGAGTAGAACGCCTCACATACACACGACCCTTGTTCACGAATGGCCTGGAGGGAGATGCAAATCCAGGCAATGGGCCAGATGTGTCGGATGGTGCCTACAGTCAGCAAGTGTTCATGTAGTTAGACATGCATGATTCAACAAACAAACATGTATTTAAAAAATGTCATTTTTAATTGTTTACCTGGAGCCCAGACGTTTCAGGGGACGGTATGACCATGGGCACTACCTCCACATTACCTTGCCCCTGTGAAGGATCTGCCATCTGCAAGTTTAATAATTGTAAATATTAGACCGTATATAGCATTAATGAACTAAAATGTAAAGTATGTGGAAATTAACAAATTAACAAGTATTAAAAAACTGAAATTTTAAAATGTTTACCTCGGTGTGAGATACGGCAATAGGTGGTATATAAGATGGGCCTGCCGAGTCTGGAACATCCGGCTCTGGGGCGTCACTGCCGGTAATCATCATCAACTGCAAGTTCACAAAATTAATATATTAGCTCAAACTATATATATGTGTACAAAGACGAAAATAAATGAAGAATTTATTACAATTAACCATCAAGATACCTCTCTCAAAAAGCCACTGAAGGCAACATCTGATGCAATACCATAGCAGGGACGACCACATGACGTGCACTCGTGAGGATCAGTACTAGGATGGGGAATAGCTGATGGTCCTGCAGTAGTGGATGGTCCTGATGGTCCTGCAGTAGTGGATGGTCCTGATGGTCCTGCACTAGCTGATGGTCCTGCATGGTGACGAGCTGGTGTATGTACCACACCAGGGACAGATGTCCCTTCCTCACCCATATGTTGAACCATCCTGCCATGGCGAACAACCGTCCGTGCCAAACTCAAAAATGCATCCCGTGTCTGCGGAATAATGCGATGTGCTGGTGGGACATCTGGCCCAGGCAACTGCCTGCGAGGTGCAGGGATAAGGCGATCCTGGTCTCGAAGCCTGGCATTGGGTCGGTTTTGGGGCATCCCCCCACCGATCCCCTGGAACTGTAAGATGTCAAAATAGTTAACGTGTTTATGCAACACGAACTCTGCATACATCTTTCGAAGGAAATATAAGGGAATTTCCCTGTTGTTGTGTGGTGGCATATCAAAAACCATGTACCATCTGTCCATCCAGTTATCAACAAATGGTTGAAACGTGCACCACTCAATGGAGATATGCGGCTTGCTTGCATTAGGGATTTCCCCCGTCCGAGGGTCCCTAAACAATGCAAATATAACCTCTTTGGATATTTTTAGCTTTTTTACTGCATTGTAATCTAGTCCATCAGCATATTGTTGTCTTTTTCTTTCTCTGTAAGATGCAATATCATACAGGACATTCGTAGATTGTGAAATTGTGTCCACAATTGCATCCAAGGTTGATGCAAGTGAACGGCGAATCCTGTCGCCACCACTAAAAGCTTCACTTATGCCCCTCAATTGGGCAAGCTCAATCAATATTTCGGCATTGGCATCCATAGCCGCAACTGCAATAAAGACATTAATACGAAAATCATTAGAAACATATACATGGTATATAATGACGTCTCTTCAAAATTGAACATGTATTAAATCAAACTCACATAAGCAATTTAATGGCATTTACTTACATACATTTAAAACTTAAAATTAAACATTTGACAATTAAAAAGTAAGTTAGTCAGATTGGTAGAGAGGAGGAGGAGGAGGAGGATCAAGGCAGTGATGAGTTTGTTGATTCAGGCATGGAGGAGGAGGATCAAGGCAGTGATGAGTTTGCATCTATGTGTCTCAATGTCTCATTGTGTTTTGTGATTGTGAATGACAAATGTGTTGTGATTTGTGAATGATCTAATTTCTATTGAATATTTCATATTTGTAATTGTAAATGTAATTTCTATTGAATATTTGTAATTGTAAATGTTAAATTTTATTGGATGATCTATATGTCTATATTTTTAAATTTTAATATATTTTAAAAATATATTAATTCCGGGGGTCACCGTGTCCTACGTGTCATAATTCCGGGGGTCACCGTGTCTAGTGGGGACCAGGGATCAAATTTGAAGGGTGGGGTCCCATTTCACTATGAAGGGCTATGAGATATTGAACACTATTGAAGGGCTATGAGAAATTTATTAATATTTATTCTATGTGTATATATGGATGTGTTCATGTTGTATGGATTGGATTCTAGGTTAACCGAGGCCTTTTTAGAGCAAAGAATGGGGTAATTACTATTTGGGAACAAGTTTTTTATCAAATGTAAATTGCGGTGATGGAAGATATTGAGGGTGCCACATGTTGTGGAGAAAGTAGTATTGATTCCTATGACGTAATAGGGAGTTCAAAAAGTCTGGTTTCAAGTATTGTCATGCGTAGCTCGATTGATTTTTCTTGCGCTAGGGTTGTAGCAACTGTTATGGCCATTACTGTTAAAAGGATTGATGGGGTGGAATCCCGTGAAACGATGAGTTCTTTTGTTAAGACGTAGATTCAGTGAAATTTGGTGGGAGTCTTATGTTCATTTTATGCACAAAATTCGATTACTTGATTTTGTTGCATTGTTAACTCTCCTCCCAGTCATAGCTACAATCTCTTATATAATTGTGAAGGTTATCAATCCACTCAATATATTAAAGTTGTAGTAGGCCAAAATCATCCACATATTTATTGTACTCACAAATGTTGACATTCCAATTTCTATGTAGAGCGCCCATTAACATTAGATTGTATGGGACATGTTTTTGAGGCATGATGTCATTATCTCATAACAACAAGCTTTTTATCCATAAATATGTCATCTACAAGCCAACGGAATTGTTCCTAATCCTTTATAAAACTTTGTCATAATTATATCAATACCAACATTCCTACCTATTGACTTAGCTTAGAAGATATTACACCTTCGGATAACCAAACCTGATTCCAAGGTTGGTAATCATAAACGTAAAAGCATCATCATAAGGAAATAGCATGTTGTGTTGAGGAAATTCCTTTTTTTCCATTTCCTTCTCAGTATAATATTTGGTTGTGGATCATTTAAAATGTATAATTTATTTTAATATAATTGGGAAGCTAAATTCAAATTCATTAATATATTAATATGATTTGATTTTTTTATTAATAATAAGTTATTCTTTTCATTTGAAAATGTAATAGTACATCAAAATTTCAATGTTTACTAACGTAGTAAAGTTGAGAGGCTTTATTTTTCAGTGGATATAGCAGACCTGTAAATTCATAGGATGTCAAAAATCTAGTCAGCCTTGAAGTTGAGCTCCTCAAAGAAAACGAATTTCTTTAAATATGTTTATGGCAGGCTGGCATTGCCAGCTTCGCTCCGCAAACTATCCTGGAGGACTGGAGGAGATAGGGTAGGTGGAACTTGGAAGTAGCTCATCCACAGTGGAATAGGGGTATAAGAAAAAGCTTGTTTCTATTCATGCAATATGGTCGGAGCCATGGAAGCATGGAATTCCAGCATTGACTTGATACAACAAAGAAAACAAAAGGTGGAACTTGGGAGCTGCAGGATTGACTTGATACAACAAAGAAAACACAGGGTGTGAGGCTGGGAGCCGTAGATGGTAGGATTAACTTGATACAACAAAGAAAACACAGGTCTATAGGTAGGGGCCACGGGCAGGAGCAACAACCTGCAACATTACAAGAAGTTTATGGATTGTGGATTTTGTCTGAAATGCCAAATTCGCGGGGGCATATTAACATAATATATTATACATTGAATACTCAATTAACTCACGGAGTCAGCATTCACGAATTGGTATGTGATAACTTGTAACTTGGTAAGCCCGCTAGCAACAACACGTATGAGCCACCTTCCAGGTTTAATAATTTTGTTGATGCCATTAAATGTGTTAAACACGTAAGCGCTCGCTACAAACACGAGAACTTCGAAGCGTTCAAGCCATGGGCTACTCAGTGTAAGCCCGTCCACGTAAGTTGCTCAATGATATTATTAGAGGCCCAATGGTCCATGATCCATGGATGATCGAACACGTGGATATTGGAGAGTAAGCGAGTCCCACTCCCAAGTCACCTAGCTAGTAGCCGCATTCCCAATTTCCCACTAAAAATTGTTGATGGGTGAAATTTGAAGCTACCCTTCTGTTGCAATTTTAAACAGTAGTGGTTAATTTAATTATTGAAGGGCTTACCATGAAATTAAATTTTTTTTGCATGGTAAAATTTGAAGTGGCCTTCTATGACGTGTGGGTAAAATTTGAAGTGGCCTGAAGGCTTCAAATTTGAAGCCTGGTGGGGACACTCGTGTCCCGTGTCCTCGTGTCGGGTGACTTAGATGAATACATTGTAGAAAGGGGGGAGTTTTAATTTTTTCAATTTTTGGTTTGATTATGAAGTTTTGAGTTTTTTGAAAAGGGTTTCATTTTGAGGTGTGAATTTAATTACAAATTGGGTTATTCCCAATTTGATCAATATTACAAAACTAGGTTAAACAATAAAAAAATTGTAATTTGGATTAAAAAATCACAAAAAAATGATTTGGGTGAATAAATTACCTGACTAGATGAGAATGCACCGGTGAATTTGTCTCCCCTCCAGCGAAATCGAGCAACACGGATAGTTGAGTGGGCCACAAAGCGTCCTCGTCCAGGGTCAATTTCGCCTCTATTCGCGTTTCTGATGCGTGAGTGTCGCGGGTGGTCGGCAATCGGCCGACTGTGTTTTTAAATTGATTTTTAGTTTTACATATCGCGTACGCGATTTGTAAATACATAACGCGTACGCGTTTTTTAACTACATAACGCGTACGCGTTATTGTTACCTAGCCTACATGTCCAATGACATGTTAGGCTCGGGTCTTACCATGGCAGGTGGTAAATATCAGAAACGCGTTATGTTTTAGGTATCAGGAACGAGATTTAAAAAAAGTAGCATTGCATCTAAAGTGACCCTCATCTTCTTGCACACACCCATATATTGTATGAGAAATTGGAGAATTTCTGTGGAAGATTGAACCTGGACGTTTAGGGGTGAGTAGCATAGCTCATTTTCAGGAGATACTAAAGAGTCTCAATTTCAATAGTAGGTAGGTCAATCAGCAGGCTGATTGATAAATAATTTTGAAATGTCATGTATATTTTTTGAAGATGTAGATTTGAAGATGTAGATAGGTTGTCTTAGAAAAATGTTTTCATATTAATCGTGGGTTTTAACTTAATCCAATTTATTTTGAACAACTTTTTATAAATTTTAATTACTTAATAATTTTATATTTAAATCATTTAGATCAATTTGTAATTTATATATATGGAAAATAATTTATTTTAATTAGCTAATTTTTGTTTAACTTCTTTAAGATTTAGATTAATTAGATATTCTTCATGTTAGAGGTTTTAAAGGGGAGCTTTACAAAGGTATCGGGTAGTGATGAGGAGTCATAAGAGGGTAAACCTTGAAAAGGAAGGAACTAAGGTGCCAAAGCTAACTGGTTCTCTTTCTTAATAAGGTTGATAACATGGGTCCATGATTTGCTCAATTTCCATCCGTCATCCTTGTTTAGCTTGTGCGGGTGTTTTCTATTTCTATAGCTTCACGGATTTTTCTCTTCGTGAAGTTATCAATGATAGCAATAACCTTTGCATCCTCTATACAGACGTGGTGTTTAGAGGTTTGCGAGTGTTCTGCTAGGGATGAATTCCTTGTCCTACCATGAATAATGTCTGCATTGTGTTCTTTTAGTCTTATGTGAATTGAGCGACCCGTCTCTCCAATGTAGAGTTTGTGATAGTCACATGGTACCAAATAAACTCCTTTCATTTTCCTCGGATCTATCTTGTCTTTTGCGTGGTCTAGAATATTTCCTAAGGAATTTGGTGGAGAGAAAGCGACCCTAATGCCATGATTACGTAGGATTCGGGCTAATTTATCTGTGGTCCCTTGGATGTAGGGGAGTCTAATTGTTTCAAGTAGGCCCTCCTTCTTAGTTTTTGTATGTTTCTCATCTTGTGACTTCTTAATGGTCTTGTGGATTTGTTTATCTTCATAGCCATTTCCTTTGAAGACCCCAACTAGATGTTCGAGTTCTTGAGGTAAATGTGACGTGTCTGAGATTCGCTTGGTTCTTATTGCTATAGTGTTAATGATACCTATTTTTTGGGATGGATGATGATGAGAGTTTTCCTGGATGTATTTATCAGTGTGGGTTTTTTTTCGGTAAACTTCATGCGATAGAGTTCCATCATTGTTTCTTGTGAGGAGGACATCCAGGAAAGGGAGTTTCCCATCATCCTCTTTTTCCATTGTAAACTGTATGTCTCTTGACAGGTTGTTCATATGAACTAAAAGTTCATTTAGCTTTTCAATCTTGTGTTTCCATATGAATTGTGTATCATCCACATATATTCGCCACTGTTCTGGCTTCATTGGAGACATACTGATGGGTTTGTTTTGAAAATTTTCCATGTAGGTGTTGGATACAATGGGGAAGAGTGGGGATCCCATTGCCACACCATTTTTTTGCTCATAAAAGTCCCCACGAAAATTGAAGTAAGTAGACTTCAGGCATACTTCCACCAATTGTGTAGTTTCATCATCTGTTACTTCCCTTATGACCTTAATGGCCTCATCGACCGGTATTTTGGTGTATAAGGAAACGATATCAAAGCTAACTAACTGATCTTTCTCCTTTAGTTTTGTTGATTTTAGGGATTCTACAAAATGTGAGGAGTCCTTGATGAAAGACGAAGAGTGATCGACAAGGGGATTGAGTCTTTCTGTGAGAACTTTGGCTAGGCCATATGAGGGTGACCCAATGGTGTTAACAATCGGTCTGAGTGGACAGTCCTTCTTGTGGATCTTGGGTAAACCATATATGCGTGGGACTACAAGGTTCTTAGGAATGATCTTCTTTTTGATATTCTCGTCTAGGGAGGAGTTATTTATTGCCAAAGTGATATCCCTTATTACCCATTGCTTGGATCATTACTGACCTTTCTATAGGTTCCACTTGCCATAAGATGTTCCATTATCTTCTTGTTGTATTCGTCCGTGTCCATGATGATTGTAGCATTACCTTTATCCGCATTTAATATCATCATGTCTTTGTTATCTCTGAGATTTTTAAGAGCTTTTGATTCTTCAATGGTTAGGTTTCTCTTGGGCGGTTTAGCCTTCCTCATGATGAGCGCACAGTCTTGTCAAGATTCTTCTATAGAATCTTCAGGGAGAGAGATTATGGCATTTTCTATGCAACAAATGATGTCTTCGTGAGGGATCTTCTTGGGCGCAAGGGAAAATTTCAATCCATAGGCCAGGACGTTGCGTGAAGCATCATCTAACTCGAATTTAGAAATGTTGACAATGGTTATTTCATTACCGTTGGAAGGCGTCTTCTTACTGCTCCCTGTCGTTTCCTTATTGTCCATCGTAACAAGAAGATGATGGAGCATCTTATGACTAGTGGAAGCTATAGAAAGGTCAGTAAGGATCCGAGCAATAGGGTAATAAGGGATATCGCTTTGGAAATAAATAAATCCTCCCTAGACGAGAATATCAAGAAGAAGATTATTCCTAAGAACCCTGTAGTCCCACACATATATGGTTTACCCAAGATCCACAAGGATTTTCCACTCAGACCGATTTTTAACACTATTGGGTCACCCTCATATGCCCTAGCCAAATTTCTTGCAGAAAGACTCAAGCCCCTTGTCGGTGACGCTTCGTCTTTCATCAGGGACTCGTCACATTTTGTAGAAACCCTAAAATCAACAAAACTGAAGGAGAACGATAAGTTAGTTAGCTTTGATATCGTTTCCTTATACACCAAAATACCGGTCGATGAGGCCATTAAGGTCATAAGGGAACTAATAGATGATGAAATTGCACAATTGGTGGAAGTATGCCTGAAGTCTACTTATTTCAGTTTTCGTGGGGACTTTTATGAGAAAACAAACAATGTGGCAATGGGATCCCCACTCTCCCCCATTGTAGCCAGCATCTACATGTAAAATTTTGAAAATGAAGCCATCAGTATGTCTCCAATGAAGCTAGAACAATGGAGAATATATGTGGATGATACACAATTCATATGGACACACAAGATTGAAAAGATAAATGAATTTTTAGTTCATATGAACAACCTGTCAAGAGACATACATTTTACAATGGAAAAAGAGGACGATGGGAAAATCCCTTTCCTGGATGTCCTCACAAAAAACAATGATGGAACTCTATCGCATGAAGTTTACCGAAAAAAACCCCACACTAATAAATACATCCAAGCAAACTCTCATCATCATCCATCCCAAAAAATAGGTATCATTAACACTTTAGCAATAAGAGCCAAGCAAATCTCAGACACATCACATTTACCTCAGGAACTTGAACATCTAGTTGAGGTCTTCAAAGGAAATGGCTATGAGGAGAAACAAATCCGCAAGACCATTAAGAAGTCATAAGATGAGAAACATACAAAAACTAAGAAGGAGGGCCTACTTAAAACAATTAGCCTCCCCTACATCCAAGGGGCCTGTTAGTTTTTCTACTTTTAATCAATATTATCTAGGATCTTAACTGAAAGAATAACATGCACAACATAACACAGAGACACAAAGATTTTCCTCGGGGAAACCATAAAGGATAAAACCCCGCAACTTCCTCACTGATAGAATCATCACCAATACAATATCACAAAATGGAAAACCCAAAACAATATAGTCTTTTGCAGCTCCTATCTCTTTCTCTTATGCGAACTTGTCTTCTCTTTCTCACTAATGTGAACTTGAGTGAGTGAGTGTGTGTTCAAATGAGAGAGCCCAATTCTCTATTTATACTTTACTTTCACTTGAACTTTTCACTAGCTAGGTCGGCCCCAGCTAAACCTGACTAGGCCGACTTCTCTAAGAAGACTCAATAACACTAATGCATGTGACTCTAGGGGATCTATCGCCCCGACTTACAATGGAGGTTTTACCTCAATGTCTTTACATGACCAAATGTAATAATGACATCTCTGACCGAAGGAATAAAAATCTCCGTCGGAGGTACAAATAAAATAAAATAATAATAAAAATATAAAATACAAGTGAATATCTTCCGAATTTACAATTACATCAACACTCCCTCTTAACTAGGAAGGTATTCTCTTGCCACAATCATCAACACTGTATCATCATCAATGCTGGAACATCATCATCAACACTGGATCATCATCGTTGCTGCTACTGCAATCCTCATCATGTCAATCATCGATTTGTGACATCTCTCGAATATACTCGTCATAGGAAGTTCTACAGAGCCAACCCTTTTTCATGCTGGATGTAGGCCTATCCATCATGTAGGTCTTCATCATCTCTGCGAGCAATCCATCAAGTAGGTACAACCTTGGACTAGTCATTATATTGCCACAACAATCACCTGCGTCTCCTACTATCGCCTCATCATCTTCAGATCATCTCATCATCACACGGAGCACAATGCAGATGCACATCACATGTCCCACAACGGTCATCCCGTGTATACCATCATGGAAGGACAAACCTGCCACCATGCGATATCCTTCCTAGGAGCACACACAATGTCTTATGACCGGTGGACGTCTTCAGTATGGGAGGAAAAACCTACCACCATACAAGACCTCGTCTACCAATATGGGAGGAATTTTCTACCACCATGCGATACCCAACCCTTACATATACCAACATGGGAGGAATTTCCTACCACCATGCGATACCCAACCCTTACATATACCAACATGGGAGGACTTTCCTACCACCATGCGAGAATGGATCAGCCCTTACATATACCAACATGGGAGGACTTTCCTACCACCATGCGAGAATGGCTCGGCTCTTACATCTACCAACATGGGAGGACTTTCCTGCCACCATGCGAGAATGGACCGGCCCTTACATCTACCAACATGGGAGGATTTTCCTACCACCATGCGAGAATGGCTAATGTGCATCTGCGTCTTCCGGACTCATCAATTTTTCTTGGAAGGAACCTCGATCTAGAGAATACCAAGCTTCTCTCTAAAGTACTCGAACTTCACTCTGGCTAATGGCTTGGTCAACACATTGGCTATTTGCTCATGTGTTGCTACATACTGGAGCTTCACTACTCCTCTCTACACCATATCCATGATATATTGGTACTTGATCTCAATGTGCTTCGACTTGTCATGGAACACTGGGTTCTCGGACAACTTCACACAACTTTGGTTGTCACAGAATATACAAGTCGCCTCTAACTAGAGATCAAACAAATCAGGCAGTAGCTTCCTAAGCCATATTGCCTCACAACTAGCCGAACAATTTGCAACATACTCTGCTTCGACTGTACTTAGTGCTACGCACGACTACTTCCTGCTAAACTAGGAGATCATACTGGATCCCATACTGAAGCAGTATCCCGAAGTGCTCTTCCTATTTGCAACACTTCCTTCCCAATCCGAATCAACATAAACCTGCATGTTAATCTTATGATTCACGTCATACTTGAGCCCATAATCGACTGTACCCTTCAGGTACCTCAATATATGCTTTGCAGCAATCAGGTGAACATGTCTCGGATCCGTCAGGAACTGGCTCAATGTGTTCACAACAAAGCATATGTATGGTCTCATGTTCGTCAGGTACATCAATGAACCAATCATCTGACGATACATCATGGCATCAACTGACTCTGATGAAGCATCACACAGTAGCTTCAAGTTTGATGCCATGGGTGTGGTCATATCCTTGCAGTCCATCATTCTGAATCTCTTCAGAATCTCCACTGCATACTTCCCTTGTCCAAGGAAGATTCCATCTGTACTCTGCCACACCTCCATGCCTAAGAAGTAATGAATCATACCTACGTCCTTCATCTCAAACTCTGCAACAAGCTTCCTCTTTGTATCTTCAATGAGACCATCCTCCCCTGTTACAAATAGGTCATCTATATAGAGTAGAAGTATCACTGGATTTCCCACCTCAGCCTTTTAGTAAAGGTTGGAATCTACTTTACTCTTAGTAAATCCAAAGATCATCATGAAAATATCCATCCTGTCGTACCATGTCCTGGGTGCCTGCTTCAATTTGCACACATCAGTCTGCCTGTCATGTGTCTCAAATCTCAGTGGCTGCTCCATGTACACTTCCTCTTCAACTACACCATTCAAGAATGCTGCCTTGACATCCATCTGGTGTACCTTCCATTTCATCACTGTAGCCAATGCAAGTACATATATGATGGAAATATATCTGGCTACAGGTGCAAATGTCTCCTCATAGTCTATGCCTTCCTTCTGGGAGAATGTCATGTCCCAAAATTTTGCATTGGGTCACAATGGCCTAAGTCCCTTGGCCATACTCATGATAGCTTGTCAAATTGATGCTAAGGGTCAAATAATTGCTAAGAATGATGTCCAAGTTAGTAATAATGTGAAATTAGATCCAAATGGAAAAGGTGGGTCACATTAAGAGAAATTTCCAATTCAAGTTTGTAATATACGCATCCAAATGAACTGTCATGGAGGAAAATTACTAGTTCCCTAGGTTGGGGGTGGAAGCTTTGGGATTTGAAATAAGGGGGCTAATAAATGATGTTTGGACATTAGAATGGCATAAATATTTAATAAAGGAACTAAATAAATAAATACAAGGGAAAATCAAAGTGGCAATTGATCATGAAGACACATGGAGGATGTGGGACCCACACAAGCTAGATTTTCTATGCCACATGGCATCCTCCTCTTGTCATTTTGAATCCATAAGAAGCCTACTATTATTGGGATAATTTGGAAGTTCAATATAAATGGCATGAATCAATTAAGGTCGAATTGTAGTGGAAGAGTAACTCCCATGGAAGAGGAAGAGGCATTTTGGAACTAGTGGGACACTTGGACTAGATTCCCTAGCTCTATGAAAACAATGATGAAGATGCTATGACACCTATGACACAAATCAGACCTGAATGATGACATCTGGCATATATGACATGTCAGGGATAAAAATATCCTCCAATAGGGCGCTCAAGGGAGTTAGGGCAGCCAAAGAAACACCAATTCGAATTTGGAGAAGGAGGGGGCTAGAATTGGAAGGACAAGTGGCATACTTGGGAATCTCTTCCCAAATTGAGTTGGCATGAATCTCTTGGAAGGAATTCGACCCATGGAGGACATTATAAGTTTATAAGAAAATACCAAAGAAGGATGATAACTTTTGATCATTTTACATTTTGCATTTTTCATTTTGGAGAGAAGAGCTAGTGGAGTGCTACTCTACTTGCCTTAGCACCAATTTCGAGGGTGAAAGATTCCCATCCTAGTTGGTAATTGGAAAGGCCATTCAAAACTTTCATTTGGAGATTTAATGGAGTCTTTTGTTATAGGTTGAAGCTATAGGGAAGATCATGGTTGCATCTCTTTCATCTTGCTTCTACAACCATTCTTCTATTTCTTGGCATATTATTGCTTTTTGAGGAGAGGCACACTTGTTGAGGTGATGAACTATTTGGGATAGCTTGTGAGGCCCCATATATTTTTAATATGATATATATACTATGTTTCTATTGATCAGAATACTGTAAGGTCGAAACTCAAATATATTTGATGTAAAAATGCTAAACTATGACCAAATGGTGTCATTTCCCCAATACCTTGTTATTTGCACTTGAAGTGGTATCAAATTCAAATGGTCCAGTCAATGTATGATGTATTAATGTTGTATGGAGTGAAATTAATATGCTGAAGAAGTTTCATATTCATTATACAAGCATTTGGAGCAATATTCTTAAGTTTCATAACCATTTGTGAAGATTTACTATCATTTCCCACCTATGTCGAAACTAGTCTTTTTGTATCTGATTTAAGAGGGTTGTAGCAGAATTAATAAAATGAATGGTGATTAATATGAGACTATATTGATTTCCCCTAGATATCCCCCGCCTCTGTTCAGAATTTAGGAGGTTCCAATAGCATTTGGAGAGCCATTTCCAGCATCTACCCCATGGGGAATTGAACCCCAAATTGCTAGTCAAACTTCCTACTTTGGCCATAATTCAAAGGAGAGTTGCAAAAGAATTTTTAAGACTCTAAAGCATCCACGAACCTCATAATAATATCATCCATACACCTTCTGTAACAATTTGGGAGCATTTGGAGTCATTTGGGGACTAAGAGACCAATACTAGTCAAACTCCCTACTTTGGCCAGAACTTAAAGGAGAGTTGCAGAAGCCTCTTGAAGACTCTAAATCATGCCCGAACCTAATAATTATTTCCTAATATCATCCACACACCTTTTGTAACAATTTGGGAGCATTTGGAGTCATTTGGATACCAAGATACCAATACTAGTCAAAGGTCGAACTAGTGGAAAAAGTTGAAAATTTCACCATTTTAATAAATTCCTAAAAAGGGACACTACAGTGGTATCAGAGCATGGTCCTTGCACCTGTGAATTAATATCATACATTGAAGAATTATTTGCAGCCATCTCTTACTATTAGGATAATCCTATGGATGAATTACAAAGATTGAGAGTAACATATGAAACCTTGCCCCAACAATATCAGGTATATCTTGATTGGTATAAGGGAAATACAAAAAAGGCTCCTCCTTTCAAATACTTTTATGATTGGGTGTTTGCAAATAGGCCCAAAATGAATATGTGGAGTTAGTGAAGAAAGGTTTATGCCATTCTTGTAAAAGACCTTGGAGAGAATATCATATATGTGTGAGTGAAAAGATCAATGAAATATTTGAAGCTTTAGGGAAAGCATGTATGTCCTACTTGAGGAGAATTTTTGGGATTTCTTCAAAACGAGATTCCAAATATATTGATCTTAAGGAAACTAAGGGGAAAAATGCATTAGCTTGCTTGAAGGAGCAAAATGAGGAGACCCATGAACCACCTAGTTCTGAAATAGGTGAAGTAGAAGAAGCAGTACATGAAGAGGATTGAAAGTCACTCCCAAGTGACTCTGAAAAAGATGAAGAGACATCACATGATCATGAAGAAGATTCTATTGAAAATATTGAAGATCATTTCGAGACACATTCTACCTTGGAAATGAAACAAAGAGCATCTACTGATGGATGATTGAACTATGAAGGAGTAACTAATGAGGGGTGCTCACACCTCTATGTTGGTGACCTAGAGATCACTTTTGAAAGTGTTGCTGCAAGCCAAAATTCCATTAAGCATGAAAATGAAGACCTTATAGTAGTTGAATAAGAAACAAGATCAACTTCTCCATCACCACTTGAGCTTCATGAAGTTGGTCCAAGCAAGAAGGAAGAATATGAGGAGGTTCATTTGCAAGAGCCTCACTCTTGAAGGGTCCTTGAAGATGAATGAAAAGAAGATCCAAGAGACCGTTAGCATACTCCATGGAACTCAAGAATTGGTGTCAAATTCTTGTTGGAGAGTTTCTTCATTGAAGGATCCATCCTTCCTTGAAGACATGGAGAAGATTCAAAGAGCAATGTGTAACACCAAAGGTAATTTCATGTCTTTGTTTTTTGATAGAAACAATTTGGTTGAGTTTAATGAATTGTTACATGATGCATACTTGAAGAATGGTGAGGATATTCATAAACTCAAAATGAGAAACTTCTTGAAAGGTTGCAATATACTTGTTCTTCCTCCTATGTTTCAAATTGTCATATGGTAGATTGCATGGAGGATTCTCATGACATGGTAGATCATGAGAAAAATGAAAATTTTCATGTGTGTGATGTGTTTGAAGATGAACTTGATGTGGTGGAAGAGGAACTTGAGTTTCCTCTTGTAAATGGTGACACAATTTTTGAAGAAGTGTATGATTCCACTACCTTGGAACCAACCGATGAGGAAAGTTTTGCACTTTTGAGGGAGGTGCATGACCCTACCATTATGGAGCATTCACTTGAGGACACTTCTGCACTTTCTGATCATTTGGCTGAGTTGGTTCATTCTCCTACATCCTACACTTCCATATTTTGCAGCATTCATCCTAATGAAGTATGTGTGAAAGGTTGATTTTTGATGGTGCCACATGAGGAGCATGAAACTCCTATCTCTCCTTTATATGATGACATTATTAGGGCCATTTCCTATTTACAATTGCAACAACATTCTTTGTTACCTTATAATGAAACACATCTACATGGATGCACTTATGATGTTCACTTGAGTCACTTGAAGACTCATGATTTCCCTTGCTCCTTGCTTAGTTCAATTGATATTGGAGGAACTTAATTCACTACTTGGGTGAAGAGATATATGATTGGAGCAAATTCTTATTGGCAGCAACATCCTTTTTTATTTCTTGATGATACACATGTTCATGGATGCACAAATTCTACTTATGTGAGCCCCTTGAAGGCTTATTGTTTCCTTTGCTCCCTACTTGGTTCAGATTTTAGTGGAGGTTCTTCATTCACTTCTTGGATGAAAGAACACATGGTTGATTATTTTGATGCATCTTACATCCTTTTGGAGCAGCATTATAGGACATGGGATCCTCACCTATGTCATTGGATCAGATTTGATTGGTCACTTGAAGCTTGTATGCACTTAGCAAATGGTGGTCCACTTACTTGGAGGTATAAGCAATTTCATGATTCTTTGATGAGGCACCTCCTTGATGTACATTTTTATTATGTTGTTATGTACTTTGATGATATATATTTTGTACTCGTGATGTTTGGAAGAATTCATACAAGAAAATGGGATCCAGGAATTCTCTTTCTTGATGGTAGGGGCTGGAGAGCACTCTTGATTGTTGGAGTGCAATACAAGCAATGGGACCCTGGAATAATTTTTAGTCCCATTGATTTCAATTTTTTTTGGGAAAAAGCAATATGCGAGATGGATTCCCCACTTAATAAAGTGATCTTAATTAGAGTAGTGCAGCAACAAGCATGGTGGTTCCTCTCCAAAATATTCATGGGATCTCAAAGACTGAAAGTTGGGCAACTCAGTGGCAACTTTAAGAATTACAGTGGTATCAGAAGGGGTTTCCAAAATAGGAAAGAGGTAAAGAGTAATTGTGCAAACATGGTTTTGATGGATTCAATTAAAATTTTGGTGTTTAGTGGTGATGTTATAGGGGATATCAAAATGAAAAAGAAAATCCACATCTCCTTGCTTTTGGAAACACACAATTGTAGTGCATGGGAGGCTCTACTCAAGCTTCCAGAAGAGAAGTTTTGGGGAAGTAAAATTTTGGAAAGAAAGCAGGTTCTTCCACATGCATGTGTTGAAATTTCTTGAGGAAAAGTAATATTGGGAAGGGAGGATTTGTCATGTCCCAAAATTTTGCATTGGGTACAATGGCCTAAGCCCCTTGGCCATACTCATGATAGCTTGTCAAATTGATGCTAAGGGTCAAATAATTACTAAGAATGATGTCCAAGTTAGTGGACAAGGTGGGTCACATTAAGAGAAATTCCCAATTCAAGTTTGTAATATACCCATCCAAATGAACTGTCATGGAGGAAAATTACTAGTTCCCTAGGTTGGGGGTGGAAGCTTTGGGATTTGAAATAAGGGGGCTAATAAATGATGTTTGGACATTAGAATGGCATAAATATTTAATAAAGGAGCTAAATAAATAAATACAAGGGAAAATCAAAGTGGCAATTGATCATGAAGACACATGGATGATGTGGGACCCACACAAGCTAGATTTTCTATGCCACATGGCATCCTTTTCTTGTCATTTCGAACCCATAAGAAGCCCAATGTTCTTGGGATGAGTTGGAAGGTAAATATACTTGGCATGAATCAATCAAGGTCGAATTGGAGTGGAAGAGTAACCCCAATGGAAGAGGAAGAGGCATTTTGGAACTAGTGGGACACTTGGACTAGATTCCCTAGCTCTATGACAACAATGATGAAAATGCTATGACACCTATGACACAAATTAGACCTAAATGATGACATCTGACATATATGACATGTCAGGGCTAAAAATAGCCTCCAAGAGGGTGCTCAAGGGAGTTAGGGCAGCCAAAGAGACACGAATTCGAATTTGGAGAAGGAGGGGGCTAGAATTGGAAGGACAAGTGGCATACTTGGGAATCTCTTCCCAACTTGAGTTGGCATGAATCTCTTGGAAGGAATTTGACCCATGGAGGACATTAGAAGTTTATTAAAGACAATAACAAAGAAGGATGATAGCTTTTGATCATTTTACATTTTGCATTTTTCATTTTGGAGAGAAGAGCTAGTGGAGTGCTACTCTACTTGCCTTAGCACCAATTTCGAGGGTAAAAGATTCCCATCCTAGTTGGTAATTGGAAAGGCCATTCAAACCTTTCATTTGGATATTTAATGGAGTCTTTTGTTACAGGTTGAAGCTACAGGGAAGCTCATGGTCACATCTCTTTCAGCTTGCTTCTACAACCATTCTTCTATTTCTTGGAAAATTCTTGCTCCTTGAAGAGAGGCGCACTTGTTGAGGTGACGAAATATTTGGGATAGCTCTTGAGGCCCCATATATTTGTAATATGATATATATACTCTGTTTCTACTGATCATAATACTTTCAGGTCGAAACTCAAATATATTTGATGTAAAAATGCTAAACTATGAACAAATGGTGTCATTCCCCCAATACCTTGTTATTTGCACTTGAAGTGGTATCAAATTCGAATGGTTCAGTCAATGTCTGATGTATTAATGTTGTATGGATTGCCATTAATATTTTGAAGAAGTTTGATATTCATTATACAAGCATTTGGAGCAATATTCTTAAGTTTCATAACCATTTGTGAAGATTTACTATCATTTCCCCCCTATGTCGAAACTAGTCTTTTTGTATCTGATTTAAGAGGGTTGTAGAAGAATTAATAAAATGAATGGTGATGCATATGAGACTATATTTATGTCCCCTAGATATCCCCTGCCTCTTTTCAGAATTTATAGAGGGTCCAATAGCATTTGGAGAGCCATTTCCAGCACCTACCCCATGGGGAATTGAACCCCAAATTGCTAGTCAAACTCCCTACTTTGGCCAGAATTCAAAGGAGAGTTGAAGAAGCCTTTTGAAGACTCTAAAACATCCATGAAACTCATAACGATGTCCTAATATCATCCATACACCTTCTGTAACAATTTGGGAGCATTTGGAGTCATTTGGAGACTAAGAGACCAATACTAGTCAAAGAGAAATTGCTAGTCAAACTCCCTACTTTGGCCACAACATAAAGGAGAGTTGCAGAAGCCTCTTGAAGACTCTAAAGCATCCCCGAACCTCATAATTATGTCCTAATATCATCCATACACCTTCTGTAACAATTTGGGAGCATTTGGAGACCAAGAGACCAATACTAGTCAAAGGTGGAACTAGTGGAAAAAGTTGAAAATTTCACCATTTTAATAAATTCCTAGAAAGGGACATTACAGAGAAGCCACGTGTTACAAACCTCGCTATGTGTTTATCAATTCTACCATATGCAACATGCTTGATATTGTAGATCCACTTCGAGGTCACTACAGACTTCCCTTCTTGTCTCATAACTACCTCCCAGACATCATTCTTCATAATCTACTGGTACTCCTCGATCAAGGCATCCTTCCATTCTTTCTTCTCTGTCGCTTCCTCATAGTTGGAAGGTTCTTTGTTAATGATGTCACACAATAGGGCTACATAGATAGAGTATGGCCTAGGTCTCTTGCTTTCTTTGTGCATCCCCTCTGGAGTGCCATACTTCTCTACATCTTGTATTGCTTCTCGTACCCATGCGGGTTTCCTCTTGTGGGAGTTCTTCTCACGAGGTGGATCTACATGTTCTTGTGGTTCTTCCATCTCACAGTCTTCATGATCTTCTGGAACTGCTTCTTCCATTACTGCATCTCGAATCCTGGGAACTTCAGGTTCTTCAGTGTCTTCAATAGGTAACTTCCTGGATTTGTTGTATGCTGATTCTTCGTGAAATGTCATGTCTCTGCTAATGTCGATCTTCTTGAATCCTGGGAAGTATATTTGGTAGGCCTTTGAACTTTCATTGTATCCTACGAATATATCCTTTTTTCCTGAAGGATCTAGCTTCATCCTCTTCTCCTTTAGAATGTGTATGTACACTGGGCATCCAAATATCCTGAGATGGATGACTTCTGGTTTCTCACTGGAGAACACTTCTTCTAGAGTCTTGTTGTCTAGTACTCGATGAGGAGTACGGTTCTGTACATACACCATTGTCCTTGCAGCTTCTGCCCATAGGTGCATCGGAAGATCCCGGTAATGCAACATTGCTCTTGTTGCTTCCATTAATATTGTTCTATTATTTCTTTCTGCAACGCCATTCTGTTGTGGATTGTAAGGAGTGGTCAACTCCCTCTTAATCCTAGATTCTCTGCATAGGTTCTTGAAATCTTCCGAGGTGAATTCTCTGCCATTATCTGATCGAAAGGTCTTGACCCTTTTCTCAATGTGATTCTTGATCAAGGATTTGAATTCCTTGAATTTGCTGAATACTTCATCTTTACTTTTCAAAAAGTATATCCAAGTCTTACGGGAAAAATCATCAATAAATGAAACATAATATACATACCCACTCAATGAACTGGATGACATAGGACTGCATACATCAGAGTGGATGATCTCCAATAACCCTTTCACTTTGCTTTCACTACTTGGAAATGTTTTCTTCACGTTCTTTCCCTTTGCACATCCTTTGCAAACGCCTTCATGTTTCGACAGGATTTCTGGAAGTCCTTCAAATGCTTTGCTTGCAATGGGTAGTGCTCTATAGTGCACATGTGCAAGAATTCTATGCCATAATTCACTTGACTCCATGGAGTCATGAACCAAGGCTTGTTTAGGTTGGCCCCTCAATTTGTACAAACCCCCCTCTTGCTCTCCAATCACAATCGCATCATCTATTATATTTCCCTTTGGCCACATTAGGGCTTGGCTATCAATAAATGAAACCCTCATACCATTAGAATCTAGTGTTGATATGGAGAGAAGGTTCTTCTTTAGTCCTGGAACATATAGGACATATTTCATCTTCAGAGTATTTCCAGAGTCTGGCTTGTATGAAGCTTCTCCACTTCCTTTTATGGGGTATTGGTGATCATCCGCAAGTTTTACCTTGTGAGGAGACTCATGCTTAGATAGATTTATGAAGGATTATTTATATCCCGTCATATGCTTGGAAGCTCCACTATCTACAAGCCGACCATCACTCCCATGTGTGATAGTTCATGTGAATGCTGAGATTAGGACATACTCTTCATCACTTTCTTCTCTGGCTCTCTTCCTTGGAGGTTCATCATCTTCTACGATGTGAGCATGGTGTCTTTTCTTGTTGGTCTTCTTGTTGGAGCCTCTGTTTCTGGGACAATCTCTGGAGTAATGTCCATTTTCATCACAAGTGTAACATCTAACATTGGATAGATCTCTTCTGGATCTTTTAAAGTTCTCCCTCTGATTTTGGTGGTGTTTCTACCTCTTATTGTGATGATGGTACTCCCTCTTGTTATGATTCCTTTTGACGTGTGTTGTGAGAGCTTGATCATCATTTGCTCCCGTCTTCTCTTCTCGGGCCACAAGTCGAGCTTCTTGTTGTGAACATTCTTCCCATAGCCTACTGAATGTGATTAATTTCTTTCTGTCACATATCCCTTGAATGAATGAGTCCCATGATCTTGGGAGACCATTCAAGGTCATCACAATCTCTCCTTCTTCTACCTTTTCTCTAACAGCTTCAAGTTGCTCCTTGATATCTGAGACCCTTGTGAAATAGGACTGCATGGTCTCTGCATTTTGAATCTTCACATTCTTAAGCTGGTTCCTCAAGGTCATCTTCCGATTGATGTTCTTCCCTTCAAATAGCTTTGTCAAAGCATCAGACATATCCTTAAGTGTCTTCAATGATGAAACATGTGGGATGAGATGATCCTTAATGGAGTCTACAGTAATTCTCTTGGCCTTAACCAAGTTCTTCTTGTGGATGGCCTTAGCCTCATCTCCCTCTGGTGCTGGAACCTCTTCATTTACATACTTGTCCAATTCATTTTCTTCAAGGACAAGAGCAATCATATACTTCCATGCTCGAAAGTTATCAGCTCCTTCAAGCTTATCCTCAAGCTTGGTGTGGTGAGACATTTTAATGAAAAATTCAAATGAAAATAGAAAAGATTTTAGGTCTTACCACTTTTAGATGCCCAAACTGGTTCTCGAGCTGGTTGGCCTAGGGTTTGTTAGAGAAACCCTAATTTTCCAAACTTGGAATTTGGAACTTCTGATTAGACAGGTAGATGCGCCTCCTCAAGGTGAGTTTCCAATGCACTCACTTCTCCAAATCTGTGAACATAATCCAAAAATTGCTGATGCCCTAGTTTTCCTTCGATAGCAGTGACGGGCCAAAAAATGAAAATTCTCGGAATCAGATTCTGCTTCGACAGAAATATGAGCCCTCCTAGGGAGAGTTATCCTAGCCTCCTTTTCTTGATGATCTGTGGAGAGAAGACCCCAAACTTAGAAACCCTGGCTTCTCGCAGATGCACAATGTCTTCTTTCCAGGTTAGCTCTGATACCATGTTAGTTTTTCTACTTTTTCAATATTATCTAGGAGCTTAACTGAGAGAATAACATGCACAACATAACACAAGAGACACAAATACTTTCCTTGGGGAAACCATAAAGGAGAAAACCCCACAACTTTCTCAGAGATAGAATTGTCACCAATACAATATCACAAAATGGAAAACCCAAAAACAATATAGTCTTCTGTAGCTCCTCTCTCTTTCTCTTATGAGAATTTGTCTTCTCTCTGTCACTAATGCAAACTTGAGTGAGTGAGTGTGTTCAAATGAGAGAGCCCAACTCTCTATTTATACTTTACTTTCACTTGAACTTTTCACTAGCTAGGTCGGCCCCAGCTAAACTTGATTGGGATGACTTCTCTAGGAAGACTCAATAACCCTAATACATGTGACTCTAGGGGATCTATCGCCCCGACTTACAATGGAGGTTTTACCTCAATGAGTTTACATGACCAAATGTAATAATGACATCTCTGACCGGAGGAATAAACATCTCCGTCGGAGGTACAAATAAAATACAATAATAATAACAATATAAAATACAAGTGAATATCTTCCGAAGTTACAATTACATCAACAGGACCACGGATGAATTAGCCCGAATCCTACGTACGCATGGCATCAAGGTCACTTTCTCTCCACCAAATTTCTTAGGAAAGATTCTAGACCACGCAAAAGACAAGATAGATCCAAGAAAAATGAAAGGAGTTTATTCGGTACCATGTGACTGTCATAATATCTACATTGGAGAGACATGCCGCTCGATTCACATAAGACTAAAAGAACAAAGTGCATAAATTATTCATGGTAGGACAAGGAATTCAACCCTAGCAGAACACTCGCAAACATGTAAACACTACGTCTGTATAGATGATGCAAAGGTTATTGCTAGCATTGATAACTTCACGAAGAGAAAAATCCGTGAATCTATAGAAATATAAAAACAACCGCACAAACTAAACAAGAATGACAGATGGAAATTGAACAAATCATGGACAAGGTCTGTTATCAACCTTATTAAGAAAGAGAACTGGTTAGCTTTGCGCCCTCCTCATCACTACCTGATACTTTGTAAAGCTCCCCTTTAAAACCTCTAACATGAAGAATATCTAATTAATATAAATTTTAAAGAAGTTAAACAAAGATTAGCTAATTAAAATAAATTATTTTCCATACATAAATTACAAATTGTTCTATAGTATGGATGATTCAAATGATTTAAAGATAAATTATTAATTAATTAAAATTTATAAAAAGTTGAAAATAAATTGAATTAAGTTAAAACCGATGATTAATATGAAAACCTTTTTCTAAGACAACCCACTTACATCTTCAAAACACCTTAAAGATAAAATTATTAATTAAAGATAAAATTATTTTCCATACATAGATTACAAATTGGTCTATAGTATGGATGATTTACATCTTCAAAACACCTTAAAGATAAAATTATTTTCCATACATAGATTACAAATTGGTCTATAATATGTATGATTTAAAGATAAAATTATTAATTAATTAAAATTTATAAAAAAGTTGAAAATAAATTGGATTAAGTTAAAACTGATGATTAATATGAAAACCTTTTTCTAAGACAACCCACCTACATTTTCAAAAAATAAAATATACATGTCACTTCAAAAATATAAAAATAAAATATACATGTCACTTCAAGAATATTTATAATCAGCCTTTGACCTACTATTAAAATTGAGACTCTTCGGTATCTCATGAAGATGAGCTTTGACCTACTATTAAAATTGAGACTCTTTGATATCTGGAATGAGATATATATTGTAATTAAAGTTTCATATTTTACAATTTATATTATTGTAATTAAAGTTTTATATTTTACAATTTAGTGTGGATTAGGAAGTGTATTTTAGATTGCAAAAAGATAATATGAAAATAACATAAAATAGGATAATCCTTCTGTATTTCAAATAAATAATTATAAAAAATTAAATAATTTTACTCATTTTTATTTATAATGTTAAAAAATTAATATTAACGCTGAATATCGAAACATATTGTAGGAAATTACATTCCAGAGTTGGCCGCAACAATTTTAACAATTTTAGACCAGCAAAAGTTGTCGCAGGCGTCCTTCATTAATTTCAAAGGAATAATGGTGAGTTGATGTCATATCTCGGGACATTTAGAAAACATATTCAATTTCTCATACACAGAATTCATGCGAGGAAAATGCAATAACTATTTTCAGTTCAAGCTCTTAAGATAAAACTGTAAGCCGGCCAAATTATTTATTCCCTGGACATACCGAGGAATCCGTCATAATTAAGAACGAGGGAAATAAAACTTGCCAAGCTATCGTGATAAATTCTGAGTTTTTTAAACTACGTACACAATCAATTTGAAGCATGCTCATTGAATTTACACAGGTGGGGAATGGCTTAATGAATAGTGATACAGACAGTATTGGACAAATTACGTACATGTGGACACATGCATTGATATCGGATCAAACTTATGAGGCTCTAATCGGCAACTGTACCAAAGGGGATCAGATGTTGTGCTATCAATTAGAAGATATGATGACTGCTGCAGGGAATAATATTTATATCGATCCGTACAACATATATGCTCCGACGTGCTCAACTAATTCATCCAAATCGGCCAAGGTAGGTTTATCAAATTACATTTACATGGTGTTTGGTGTTTATGTTGTAGAATTTGGGATAAGTGTATTGCTCATATCGGATGGATAAGTTGTATCTCAGGCACAGATAACAAGTAGTAACAATGACAAACAGGTGATTACACCTAAGCATAGAGAACAAATAACACATAACTTGTTCACAGCACTTAACTTATCCACTTGTCATAATTTATCTTTCCATTACTCAAATTCTTAAAAATTCCAAAATTTAATATAGAACATTGCCGAGATGTTTGGGCTAAATTTTAACCTCATTGACTGAAACTGGAATGTTTTGAATATCAGTACTTATCAAACTCAGCTATGATTTCCAACATATTTTTGTGAAAATTTCAATCACAAAGCTTGCCCAGAACAAGGGCAATTTTGTGTGACCGTTTTGATCCATTGGTATACGGCTACCATTTTCTTCTGTCAATATTTTTCTTACTATCGTTATAACTGCCGTGTTAAAAGCAAGAAGACTACGTAAACGAAATTCCTGGATATGATCCTTGCATCAATGACTACGTAGACGTGTATTTCAATAGGCCGGATGTTCAGAAAGCCATACATGCAAACACCAACTTAACTTATGGCTGGACTCAGTGCAGGTAATATTCCTTAGACCAAGTTACTAATAGTCGTCAATTTGGCCTCGAATTAATGCGGCAAATTTATTTTACTCATCGACTTATAAGTTGATTTCTTGAAATGTGTTATCTTGCGCGCCCTACGTACTAGCAATCTTCTTCATTGGAACGATTCTGCCTCAACTGTGTTACCAATCTATCGTCGCCTAATTACAGAAGGGTTGCGAATAATTGTCTTCAGGTATGAATTTTAATATGACTTTTTTATTGTATTCTATCCCCCGTCGTACTGCATCAAGAATATGTTATTAATTTGATCATCAGATCAATTTATTAACAGCGTTTTCTTGTTTGATTTTCAGCGGAGACACGGATTCTGTAGTGCCCGTGACCTCTACCAGACTCTCCATCAATGAGCTCAAACTTCCAATTGAGACTCCATGGTACCCCTGGCTTAATGGCGACGAGGTAATTATACCAGTTTCATTATTTTTATATCTAGCGGGACCTGCGAGAACTATGCTGATTCTATGCATGCTTGCTTGTAAAAAATGATGCAGGTGGGGGGATATACTGTAATTTACAAGGGGTTGACATTTGCCACCGTGAGGGGGGCGGGGCATGAAGTTCCGCAATTTCAACCATCCAAGGCTTTAACGTTGTTCACAAGCTTTTTGGTAGGAAAGCCCTTGCCAAGTTAATTTGACTGTGTGAAGCTGTTGAGTCTGCATGCATAACAGTTTTTCCCCAGTAATATTTTCCATTCACTCCGCATGCATGTTGAGTTTGCATGCTCAAGAATTGTTCTTCCCCAATAATCTCTTCCGAGGAAATCCTTTTGGCACAATATCTGTATCCACCGTAATAGTGGGCCATTTACCCAATTATTATACCAGATATTTTTCTTTGTTTCCTTTGATAGTTGGAAAATCTGTTATCCACGCCAAGCTTATGTTCAAGAATATTGATTCACAACTCGATTTCATATGTGACAAGATTGCCCAAGATTGTGATTCAACAAACACGTTTGTTACAATGATAAAATGGAAATTTGAAATAAGAATTGGCGTCATCCAAGTATTGACAAATATGACGAGAGCACAAATTTGACATAAGTTAATATTTGTGAGAACTCAATTTAGCAAAAGCATTCAATGTAGGTAAAGTGAAAATTTCAAAACCGTTTACATTTGTCTTTTATAGACATTGCTAGAATGTATTTTGCAGAACTGTTTCTAGTTTAGTTCCTTCATATACGATGTAATTTTGATTTTTTTTTTTTTTTAACAGAATCAGGTGAAAGATATATATGGATAAAGGCCAGCACTCTGCATTCATTACAAACACAAAAGCCAGCACTCTGCATCTGATAGAGGAAAATTGCAGAGATTAATAGAGTTTTTATCACTGAGTTCTTTGCTTCCTGATTTCCTATAGATTCTGTTCATGCTGTTGGGATAAACAGTTACAAATTGTTTACATAATATTAGGCAAAAAAACATTCAGAGTATGAGCAACTAAGAGAACCTGCAGAATGGAGGATATTCCAAAAAGGGTGAAGAGAGTGTCATTAACTGAAGTTCTGCTGCTGAACTGAGGCCGCATCCATCATCTCCTGGTTTACAGTTGGGGCTTCCTGCACAATGCTGCAATGAGTTTTGCAGGCAAAAACTGAGGTATCTGCTTTGATACTATCCACTTTTCCCATCAACTTGATGATATTTCGGTCCATGTCTTCCATGCGTGACTCCGGGCAAGAGAGCCGGGAGTGAATGTACCTATCTTCCATGGCCAATTCCTCAATTTGGTTCGCAGTGGTGCAAACAGCTGAATACGTCCTGGACAGGTAGGTTTTAATTTCCGAAGAGAGCTGGCTTAACGTGGCTATGGCCTGTCTGACCCCTTCCATGCTGCGTGCAGACGAGGGAGAGCTGACTTCAAACAGCGCGAGAGCAGGTTCCTGGGCGGTGATGCAGAGTTGTTGCAGAGCTGGAGCGAGGGCAGGGTGGGTAAGACTCTCCATCCTATGGGCTATGAAACCAACGGACGCTTGGAGCCTTAAATGCTCAAGCGTGAAACCTGAACGAGCCATGTGGAGGGCGCGTGGGTCGAAGCGTGGCAGCCAATCCAAGGCATGTTGAGAGCGAGTTCTCAAATGGTGGAGAGGGCCACCTTTTAAATAATTTCTCCAAGTTTGGAAACCCATAAGCAAATGGATCATTAGGGTATAAAACTATGTTTTAAAACATTGTTAAGAGAGGCTTGCCCCTTTTTCATTGTAATACCAACATTTGCCAATTTGTCCGCGATAGGATTGAGGTCTCTAAGCACATGGAAAAAGAGAGTATCAATAGGGAGCTCGAGACTCTTAATTCTTTTCTGAAATCTCTGACTTTTGGCACTTTTGTGGGAATTACCATTGCGCATAGCTTGAATTACATGCCTGGAATCCCCGAATACCTACAGATGTTCCATGTTGTAGGTGACAGCAATTTCAAGAGAGTGATACAGGGCCAACCATTCTGCTTGATTATTGATGCTGATACCCAGTCCCCAAGAGAAGTCTGCAACTTTATTTCCTCCGGGATAAAAAATTATCCCCCCCGCACCTGCCACCCCCAATGTAATTTTGATTTTATTACTTAAAATATCAAGTTATGTTTTTTTCTTTCTGAAAAAACCATTTACATTTGGAATGGTATAGTATTTGCAAAAGCATTCAATATAAGTTAAGTTAAAATGTTAAAAAATTTACATTTGGAATGGTATGGTATGTATAATAGGAGAACATTTTAAAACCATATACATTTGGAATAGCATATGTATGACAATGACAAAATGAGAAGTCTCACTTCCATAGTATATGGTAAATTATGTAACCAAATCTTTTTGGGTAGAAGAGGCGCATTGTAGGGGGTATGTGTAACTCCCTCTCGGCGCTAGGTAGATCCCCTTTTAGATGGATCTATGCTGGTTATTATGGAAAATCAAACATTAAGTGTGCAATATTTCAAAAGTATATGAGGTTATAAGTTTCACAATTACACGTTTGTTTTTCAATACGGAAAAATGATTTGGCACGGGGATAGTGTGATTAATTGAATTTTGATTTTTAAAAAGTTGTAATAGCTTATTTAGTTATAATATATTCAGGGTTGGCAGGCGCGGGGGGAGTAATCCTAAGCTCCTTGGGGAACAAGCAGAAGGACTTCGCCTAGGGCATTGGGAGAAAGACCAACAATGCAGCAGAATGGTTAGGACTCATCAAAGGATTGGAAATTGAAACCAGCTTGGGAATCAAGAAGCTCATCGTTCTTGGTGACTCTCTAATCATAATAAGAGAAGCAAGGCGACTTATAGCAAATCGGAAAGATCCCATCTCTAAAATGCATCAGTGATGAATTCCATAAGCTCACCTTCCTTCATATTCTTCGAGGATTGAACGAGAAGGCGGATAAGATGGCGAATATTGGCGTCGAGCTAGATTATGGGACTCTGAGGCTCGATGATGAAAAATTGGAAAACACTTGGATCCCTTAAATCCAATTCTAGTTCTTATCTATCCCAATGGATACTTTGCATTTAAGAGGCATATCTTTTTTAATTAGCCTCATTATTGAGAATTTTTGGGATTTCTCCCTTGAGAAATGGCGGCCTTTCCACTCCTTGACAGTGCCCTTCGCATGCACGAAGTTAATGCTGCATAGACCCTGGACATCTGGCTGGCATGCGAGCTCCACAGATTGATTAAATTCCCCTATCGGGCATCTCTCGGATCTCATTCTTCTGTTGTCTGTCATTTTGACGCATTCTCTTGCTGGAACTTGTTGTTGGTATTGTGGAATGGATCCTTTGCTAATAAGGAAATGGCTTACCCTGGAACTGGAAGTGGAGGGGAGCACTATTGTCATGGTGGGGGGCATAATCAGGGGAATGTGAAACCTGCTTGTGGGAATTGTTGCAATTCGAGACACGGCCTTAATGCAGGGTGTGGTAAGGGTATGCAGCATGGTGAAATGTGGGGTGAGTCTGCGGACCTGGGAAGCCATCCAGGAATTGGACCTTGTCGAAGGTGGAACTGGAAATGTAGTCGACTGGGATGGAAATCGCAGTATCTCCAAGTTTGAGGTGGAGTTTTTGGATCGTCTACAGGATTTGGAGCTGCAGATGAGGATGGTTCGGGGAGACAACATCTAATTCAAGAAGGTAATTTCCCGTATGTATAATTTTGCAACTGCTTCTCAAGTTGATATTCGAGATCAGTACTCTCGCATGGCTGCAAAGATTGAGCACTTAGAAGAAACCTTGGGTATGGCCTACCCCCGCAAGGTTCGGAAGCCTAAGGCAACTGACAGTGAGCTTATGGATATCAACCGAAAGATGGAGAAGCTAAAGAAGTTCATGGTCTCAGCTGGCAACTTTGTAGATCTAAGTAATGAAAAGAACAAGGTCGCGGAAGCTGCTGAAGCGACCATGGATATGGAACCTAACTAGCTCAAAAGTCTTGGATCGGTTCTATTGCTGTTTTTTTTGAATTCTATGTTTTCTAGTATAAAGTGCAGACTCTCTGTCTCTCGCAGTTTAGGCTCTAAGTTATATGAAGGCTCCTAGTTGGGCTTAATGACCAATTTTGTATAAGGCAGACTATCAGTAATGTATTATTTCTGCATACTCATCCTAGGACAGTTTGTTAGATGTTATAGCTTCAACAAGACTCACAGGTATCATGCTAATTCTCAACTGGAACTTGATGAATTTGGACTAATGGTTGTTTTCCTCACAGGGGAGCAATCTGATCAATCTTTTTGATGTAACCTTCTTTTTTATATAAATATAATCAATGCTTATAGCCGTTTCCGTTTAAAAAAAAGGTTATAATATATTGATTTTTTTAATATTATTTATGGTATATATTCTTTATAATTATACAATTTAAAAAATCTTAATATATCACAATAATATTTTATAGTAATTTAAGGTTTTGTAATGGTGAAATTTATTTTTAATTAAATGGACAAAAATAATTTGATCCATTAGATATTAATATTCTATATCAATATCAATAATTACAATAATATTTTAAAGTAATTTAAGGTTTTGTAATGGTGAAATTTATTTTTAATTAAATAGACAAAAATAATTTAGTCCATTAAATATTAATATTCTATATTAATATCAATAATTAACACAATATTCCATATCAATCTTAGTCAAAAATAAATATTAAACTAAAGCATTTTCATAAATTAAATGATTTTGAAATAAATAACAATATGCTTTCATTAATAATCCTACAATCTCATATACAATGCAAATAAAATACAGCAACCTTTGTGCACTAATATCATGATACAGCAACCTTATTTAAAGGCTCTAAATTCCATTTCTCAACATTTTCATGCTAACGCTCAGCAAAAAAGAAAGTTAAGGAACACTGATCACTGAATTTGACATATACTTATTCCACTTTATTCTCATTGTTAAAAGGTTAGGTCATATCCTTAAATTCAACATATAGATAACCATCACATTTTGTGTCCTTTACACTCTATTCTCATTATTAAAAGGTTGATACACACCCTTTGAAGCATTATTTGTCATGAGACACACTCTTTCAAGCATTCTCGTCATTATTAAAAGGTTGAGACACTCTTTGAAGCATTCTCGTCATTATTAAAAGGTCGAGACACACCCTTTAAACATTCTCGTCCCTTAAATATTTAGTGTGAGAATAAATGATCCATTGTAGTTAGTGTGAGATTAAATGATACATTGTAGTTACTTTGTAATAATAAATACATATTAATAAAAATTGCATACAAATAATGAAAACAAAACAAAACTATGAATGATATTACTTAAAAAAAAATTATATAGAGAACATCACAAAATTTCTTATACCATATACATTAATGTGACACTTAAACAAGATAATATATACCATTTCACATTTCACTTTATATGTTATATAAAGACAATATGTACCATTTCACCAGATAACATGTACCATTTCACATTTCACCAGATAACATGTACCATTTCACATTTCACCATATATATATATATGAAGACAATATGTACCATTTCACCACATAGATGGGGCAACCTTCACTAAGAAGCCAATTTCATGTTATATTTGGGTTATGATTTTAATATTTTGTAATTATGTGTTGTAAATAATGTATATATTACATTTGTAATTATGTGTTGTAAATAATGTATATATTACATTTGTAATTATGTGTTGTAAATAATGTGTATTTTATATATGTTTTAGAAAATGTGTTAAAGAAATAGATATATTGGTATTAATATTTTAAGAGCATTAGGGGAAAAAAGAGTTATCTTATTTTTTACACAAACTTGAGTACAAACTAGAGTAGATAATTACATATAAAGAAAAAAAAAACTAAAACCATATAAAATCGAAATTTAAATGAACTAAATTGTAAAACACTTTTATATAATTATATATCAAATTTTAATTTAAAATTCAATTGACTTGAAACCTAAGTAGACATAAATGCTCATTATTAGTTATAGAGAAAAACAAGTAATTTCTCAAAAACATTGGTAAATTGTTTATCAAATTCCTATTTATTTTGGAAATATAGATTTTAGAATTTTATATGGGTTATTTTATCTCATTAACTACTCTTAATATTCATGATTAGTTTTAAAGAAAAATAAGTAAAGTCATTTTTTGGAAAATATTTGATTATATGATTATTATATGGCTAAAACCATCATTTGAAGGTAAAATGTTTTTTAAATTCCAATTTAATGTAGAAATATGGGATTTAAATTCAAATATTACTCATCTTATTCTTATGTTAGATATTAGATATTTTTGTAAATTAAAAGGGTTTGCACTTTAAAAGATTTGATCTCTTTGTGCTTGATAAAATTGAGTTAAAATGAATCTATACTCATAATATCATTTTCCACTTCATATTGATACATTCTCATGATTTTTTTTTTTGAGAATGGAAATATTTATAATTGAATAGGCATATAAGTGTAATGCTTTATTATTGTTAGTAGGTTAGTATTTTTATCCTACTTTCACGAGGAATATCCATTTAGCATGTTTGCCTAATGAGTAATAATATGAATCGTGTAGTGTATTTGTTATGCTTTAGAGAATGAGTAATATTATGAAGCATGTAGTGTATTTGTTATGCTCTAGAGAAAGAGTAGTGTTCAACTTTTGCAAAGTAAATTTAAATGAATTAACAAATATTATTTTATAGTATTATAATTTAATGAATCTGAGTTTAGTATTTACTTTAAAATATATATTAATTATATTTTATTGTGAATTGTGAATTGTAACATATTATAAATTTGAAATTAAAAAATAATAATATAAAAATATAAATTTGAAATTAAAAAATAATAATATAAAAATATGCAAAGGAAAATGGGACATGATTAATTAGACATGTCACTTGTTTCAATATTTAAGAAATAAAATAATTTAAAGGAAACATATTGTATATTAGTGTAGAAATAAATTAATCTATATGTAAGTGTAAAGTAGATATGATATTTTTACAAAAATATTTAAAAGATAATAATAAAATGGGAACATTTTGCATATGAGTGTAAAGTAGATAGGATACTTTTACAAAGATAAGTGTAAAGTAGATATGATATTTTTACAAAAATATTTAAAAGATAATAATAAAAAGGGAACATTTTGCATATGAGTGTAAAGTAGATAGGATACTTTTACAAAGATATTTAAAAATAGGATGAATAAAATAATTTATAGAAGATTATTTTAGGGAAAAATGGATATGATTGTAATTATGTGTTTTAAATAATGGATATTTAATATTTTTAAAGAAAATATGTTAAATAATATAGAGATTTATTGTAGTTCACCTATTAAGAGTATTAAGGTTAAGATTTGGATAGAGCTTTAATTTTATTTAAAGAAATGGAAGAGAGTGTAAAGGATTATCTTCTACCAAGGGTTGAATTGACAATAAATTGGATAACTACATATAAAGAAAATAAAGAAAAGAAGTTATATAGTGAACCTGTAGAAGTAATGAAGACATATATTTAGATTGGGTTTTTCTCTATATAATATAGTTTTCCATTATAAATTGTTGTGGACATGTTTAATGATAATTGAATGGATATGTGGATATGTTTAATGATAATTGAATGGACATGTGAAGCGTAATGAATTATTATTGTTAGTAGGTTAGTGTTTGTACTATAACTTCATGAGAAATGCCTATTTGGCATGATGATTAAATGAATAATATTAGAAAACAAGTAGCTTATTTGTTATAAGCTATAGGAAGAATTTATAGTATTGATGGTTGTCCTAAATAGTTATAAGCATGAGAAATATTTTGGATTTCAAATGCATTTTAAATGAATTTGCAAATATTATTTGTTACTAATTATAAAAATGAATTTCTTTTAGCATTTATTTGAAGATATTCATTCATATTTCTTGTGATCTCTAACATGTTAAAATTTTGAAATTCTCAAAAATTGTGTTATAGGTACATGCAATGGAAAATTACACGGGGTTAGATAGGCATACCATTTGTTTCAAGATATAGAGAATATAGTAATTAAGAGGCCACATCTGGCATATGAGTGTAAATTATATAGGACACTTGTACAAATATATTTAGAAGATACTATGGATCAAATAATCCATAGGATTTAATATTAGGGAAAGAAAAAGATATGAGCAAAAAACATGACCAAAGTCGAGAAATATAGGAACATGATGAAATGACCTAGGTCAACAATAAGTGAGAAAGACCGAGATGATTCCCAATTAGCCTCAATATCATTTGGAATAGCGATCTCTGGTCAATATGTGGGCTTAGGTGCCACTAATA
Organism: Larix kaempferi; assembly: GCA_027924585.1. Taxonomy (NCBI): domain Eukaryota; kingdom Viridiplantae; phylum Streptophyta; class Pinopsida; order Pinales; family Pinaceae; genus Larix; species Larix kaempferi. The sequence goes on from BSBM01000435.1 coordinate 17,159,975, forward strand.
GTTTTAGCAATGACATTCTCTGTGAATCCTAAACTAATAGGAACTACAATCTATGCTAAAAGTAATTGTAAATTTACTCTACTTAAATAAATGATCAAATCAATTGATTAATATAATTTAATCTAATCAAATGTTAATCTAACATAATCTTGATTAGGAGCTAAGATTAAATAAGGTTAGATGCAAAGTAAAAATATAATGCTAAAAATGTAGGAATAAACTCACAGTGTTATCAAAAAATTAAATCATCAATGAAACAAAATGAATAAATAATTATTATTAAATATACCTCATTTTTGTTGCATCCAATTGAAACCATCAAACATTTAATTACAATAAATAAAAGATAAATCTTAAATTTACATTGAATATCAATGGTTGCAAATCCTTCTCTTATATTCCTTCAAATACCCAAAATTCCATCCCATTTCCCCCCTTTGAATGTATTTATTTTAAAAATAAAGATTGGAGGACATTTCAGTAACTAATTAACCAACTTAGTACAATATTTTTTCATACAACTTTACAAAAATTTCTTAATTCAATCCTTCTCTATATGATTTCCACAAACCATGAGCTTTGATAATTTGAGAAACATGATCAATACTCATTCTCTCTATGTATAGTTATCCATTGTACTCACAAATATCTCTTTTTATATCCTTATGGATCCCTTGTACGTAGGCATTGAACATAGTGGCTAGCTTGGCTAACATTATTAGAAAACTGCAGCTCAAGACATCCTCATTTATCTCTATTAGTTGACTACTAATTTCTTTCGTATTATCTCTGACCCCTTCCACCTCTTCTTTGTCCAATTGGTTTGGAACAACTTGACTCAATTTGTCAATTGTTGACATGTCAAAATTTTCCAAAGTATGATCTGTTGAATTCCATATATTAAGACATGCGCTAGTAGCTACAATAACATTGTCTTCTATTTCTTCACAACAGGATTTCCATGAGTCCAAGGGAACTTGAATTTTGACTTTCTCCCTATGACTAATCCTTGTGAAGGACTCTGATGCCTATTTGTACTTTTGTTTCCAGTCTATGATATAAAACAAATTATGTGCATATTTTATTTACTCCAACTGTACCTCTACCTGATCAGATAATTTTGTCAAATAATCATAACTATGTTGTACTTCGTCCAATTTTGTGAAGAACAATTTTTTAGCATCCCTCAGATTTTTATTTGCCCTAAATGATTCATCATTTAAAGCAATCAAATCCATCTTTTTCTCATTTAATTTAACTTATAGAGAATGTATTTTTTCCTCCAATTCCTTAGCTTGGTGTCCTTGCTGCTCAAAAGTGGTTATTTTCTCTTCGTACTCAATCTTCATCATTTCAATATCATTTTTTAGGGATTCCATCTGAACCTCATGTCCCTCATCCTTTTCCATTACATGTTGTCCATGTGTATCCTCCATTTGAACTCTTTGTTGTTCTAAATGACCCTCCAAAGAAGCAACATGTTCTTTGTACCTGTCCATTGAAGTAATTAGTTTATTAATTGTTACTGAGTTAGCACTAGCAAAAGTGCTCAATGCAGAAGTTATCTCTGTTGTGATCTTTTGTGGATCATGGATGGTGATAGTCCACACTATCATTTGGTCAATCCCTTATTTACTTGGAGTTTCTTCAACTTTTTTCCTTTTAGAAACTCTTTTTACAATCCCTTTATGAGATTTACTGAAAAAGTAATCTCCCAAGGATACTACAGCCATCAATATTAACCAATTCTAAAGAAGAAGAGTCACCCATTAAAGTAGTAATTGGTTTACCAATATTCATAGGGGAGGAAAATAGAGAAAGTCCCTCAATTGTGCTAATATCCTTGCTAGATAGAGTAATAGCTTTGTCATCTTCTTTGGACTTACACTCTAGTAGCTGCACTTTTCTTTGAGTCTTTCTTCTTCAACTATTGTTTCTTTTTTCTTGGCCTCTTGTTCTTCTTTCCTTTTCTTCTCTTCTTCATTCTTTTTATATTTTTTGCATCCTGTATTAATTTATGCTTTAACTGTTCTTCAACCTCTTTAGATTTCTTTTCTGATGCTTCCCTTCTAGCAGCCTCTATTTTTTTCTTGGATGCATCTTGTTCTTCTTAATTGGATAGTAATTATTCGCTTTCAACCACATCCATCTTCATGGATGCTTCTTGAACTACATGAATCTCTTCCTTCTTCTGATTATTCTCAATAATTTTTAATACTTCCTCACACGTAATAACTCTCCGATAAATAAGATCCTTAGGATTAGGATCATGTTTATAAGAAGGAGCTAACCCAACAACACTGAAATGATATTTAATGATCCCTTTTGGATCATGTTTCCTTATGGTTCTTGTACATAATCTAAGCTCTTTGAGGGAAACAACCTCTTTCCACTATAAGGAAAACACCTTGTAGCAGATGTTTTTACTGTTATAAGATTGGATTTTTTTTCAAAAAAACCTCCGCTATAACCTCCACCATTCGTAGTGGAGGTGTTAGTGGTGATTTTAATGGATGTCTCATATAATGTAAATTTTTTGGACGAGTAGAGGTTCTAGAAGAGGCTTTTTTTTCCAGTGCTTTTCCACATAATATGAATCTGTGCGTTAACATATAAATGCACCAATATTTATTTAATTATTGAGCACTAGTGCCACTTTTTCACATACAATGCATTGGTGCTTTCTTATTACTTCGAAAACAAAATGCTCTAGTGTGGATATAGACTCGTGCACCAAGAGGGTGAATATTTTAATAAAATTGATGGCTAGTTGTTGTTGAATAGATAGACTACAAATGCACCGATGGTTGTATTACATAAAAAGCACCAGGGCAAGTACCTATTAAGCTCTGTGCATATATTACCATGGGAATCGAGAGACGTTAAATTTTGATCTTTTTGGATGAAATGGCAGTGAGTATATTACATACCGCACTAGCACATTCCTTAAATAAAAAGCACTGATATGGTAAATATAATCGCACGTTTAATTTATAGCACTGGTGCAAATTTTGAGATGTGTCATACTTGTGTTTTCTTATTATTTCAACAACTAAATGCACTGGTGCGGATATAGACCCGTGCACCAAGAGGATGAAATTATTTCAAAAAAATGGTAGAGAGATGTCGATGCTTATATAAACACCTAATGCACCAGTGCATGTATTACATAGGAATCACCAATGTGAGTACGTATTACTCTCCGGTGCCTATATTACCGTGGGCACCGAAGGGACATTAAATTTTAATTTTTTTTTTTGGATAAAATGACCATGCATATATTATATATTGCACTCATGCATTTCTTAAATATAATTGTATAGTGTGTCATTTATAGTGTCGGTGTAATTTTGAAATGTGTCGCACCAATGCGGTAGTGTTTGTAATAGGCACTACTGCAGGATATCTATAAAATGAACCAATGTATATTTCTTTGCATGCACCATTTAGTGAGTTTAAAACAACCAAATGCATTTATATGTATATATTTTAATTAAATCTTTCTTTTAAACAAAATTTGAATTATTCGTATCAAAATCAAATATTTTTTTAATAATATCGATTTGTATATTTTAATTGTTGCTTTTTGATATATAATGATTTCATTTATGCATTATGTAATGGATTATGCCTTTGTTTTTTTTAACAATGTGAATCATCCATATATTAATAAATCAACAATGCAACATTTTACAACATTAGACAATGCAATAAAATAAGAAACTCATTTTATTATATATGATGAAGAAACACATCGTCATACAAAATGGGACAATGTAAAGTTGCACAATAATCAAAATGCAGCCAATATGTAATTGTTACACTTATTGGTAACCCATCAACATCCAATCGAGACAGTATGCCCAATACATTAAACATGTCAAAATGTAATTCTTACACTTATTTTGTAACATGTCCTAATGCAGGACAATATGTTGAGTACAATAAACAAAAGCCTTGATTTTCACGAACTAATATTCCAAAACATAGAACTTGCAGTAACATTTAGTTATATATATTGGCATTCATCACTTGCACTATTTTCATCACTCGAGTTAGATGCATGCCTCATTTGTTTATCATTTGTAGTCGATATTGTACTTGAGAACTATTTAACCTAATATTAATTTGTTGATCGGCTTATGTTTGACATTCATGCTCTTCATGATTAATCTACAAGCATATAAATAAAGTTTAATAAGTATAAATACATTTATATAGTAGAATATACATGAATGTCTAAATAAATAAATAAACATACCATAGAAAAGAGTTCTTCATAAACCATACACATTCTTTTGAATCCATTCCTCATTCCATATTGCAAAATATTTTCCATTAGTTCCACTGCTGATCTATGTCACCTAGGGAGTCAACAGGAGGACAATAGAGTCGACTGAATGAGTCAAGCCCTGTTATGGTGGAAAAATTAGATTGAATAAGAAAACCAATGTAGATAATTAAAACAGAAATGACTGAAAGAAATAGACAAAAAAAATCACATGAAAATGCACGTTAAGAATTGAAAACGGAGAAACCCCAAGGGTGAAAACTATGGTTTTATTGAGAATTCATCTATAGGAAATTGGTCCCTTAAGTCTGTAAGCCAACCCTGTATCAAGGTGTATTGAGTCAAAATATTCGTTTACATGAATGGAGTTCGAATGAACAAAATGGGAGGATCCAATTGAGCCTTCTCTTTTTGGAGCCATCTTAGTGCCATCAAGAATAAGGAAACCTTACATCTTCAAGATTACATGCATATATATACAAATATGAGGAACGCTTGGGTGCCTGCCCACCATGTTTCAGTTTAAAAGAAGTAGTTACAAATTGATTGAGGAGACCAACCATCTTCTTCCCATCTTTCAGCTAGAAGAAGATGAAGAGACATCATTTCCACATTGATGGTGTCATCTCAATTCCTTTTGACTATTTAGAATGTTGTATAAGATGTGTTGGTGTAATCAAATGCTACAGGGAATGTATGATGAACAAATATTATAGACTATTTCATGGGTCGACATAGTCAACGGACCGACTGATCCACAAGTTCGACCGAGTCAGTGGATTGAGTTTTTTGCATGATCAATTGAGTTGATGGATTGACTGATCTTCATGGTCAACTAATTCAATGCGACTAATATATGACCAAGGAGTTGACTGGGACTAAGCACTATTCAAGGGTGTTAGTCGAGACCTGGAATAGATCAAACCTCCCCCTTGAGTGTCAATGGTCCATCTTGGTTTCTCATGCAAATGAGGAAACTTGTGCTCCAATTCGGTGAGAGGATACCACCTTCCTTGAGCTAGGAGTTGTCTTACTTTGGACACCTACCAAAAAGGGATTTTTTGTGTCCTTGTGTGGTGTGATTCTTGTCTAGAAATGGTGTCAATGGAAAGGGGCTCTTGAAAATCTAGATGGATGTCTTCTGGATATGTCGATTGTATGTCGATATGTTCCAACAGTGGTGGAAAATATAGTTGAAGCAAGTCCACATTGAATACTGAATGCAAACCCAAGTATGGTGGATTGTTGAACTTAAAAGCATTTTGCCCAATTTTCTCAAGAATCATGTAAGGACCATATCGTAAAGTCTTCAGATTCCTGTGCAAGACACTAAATATTTATTTCTTGAGATGCAACCAGACCGAATCCCCACTTTTGAATGAATGAGGAATGCAATGCTTATTGTGTCAGTCCTCCGATTTCTCATTAGCTCACTGCAACATCTCATGTGCTAGTTTGTAAATCTCACAAACCCTATCCTTTAACTTGATTGCTTTGTTGACTTCTTGTTGTTCATGGTTTGTGTATATCAAACTAGATGGTTGATTAAGTCAATAGGCGTTGAGGGATAAAATCCATAACATACTTCAAAGAAACTCTTTCCTATCAAACTGTGTTGTGCTCGATTATAGCCATGTTGGATTTATATGAGACTTCTGTCCCATGATGTGTGATGCTTCTTGTTGTACATATGAAGCAAATGTACCACCATGTGATTCACAACTTTTATTTGTTCATTGATATGAGGATGGAACGCAATCAACATAGATAGTTGCGTGTCAAGTTGCTGCCATAGTGTTTGCCAAAACGTGTTGGTAAATATGGAATCTCTGTCAAATATGATTATAGCCAGTAAGCCACTATTAGAGGAAATTTGGGTAAAAAATGGGCCTCCTAAGGAAAATAATAAGAAAATAATAAAATAACAGTAGAGAGAGTAAAAAAACTATTTTTTGGGATCATATTTTCAACTTATCTCCTTGTAGGTTTATTCAAATTTCAAGTGGGAGGACTCGTTGGATGCATAATTAAATTATGCATCCAACGAGTACTCATGCTGCATACTTCTAACAACATCCACACCAAGAAAAATTGAAAATACATAAAAAAACGTGTTTCTAGTGAGAGAAAACACGTTTTTTAATGTATTTTCGATTTTTCATGGTGTGGATGTTGTTAGAAGTATGTAGCATGGGTACTCGTTGGATGCATACTTTAATTATGCATCCAACGAGTCCTCCCGCTTGAAATTTGAGAAAACCTACAAGGAGATAAATTGAAAATACGATCCAAAAAAATAGTTTTTATTTTTTCCCTCCAATTTTTTTAGGTGCTCCCTTTTTGAATTTTAAAGCATTTTGATTGGCTAATACATGATGACATGGAATTTGTATTATTTTTGGAAGGCCCATTTTAAATTGAAATTTCCTCTAATAGTAGTGTTTCCAAACATACTCAAAGAAGAGATGATTATACTATTGTGCTATCGTAATCTTCTTGTAAGGAATGAGGATGGGAATTTTAGAGAATCTGTCAACCACTACCAAGATTGCATCATGCTGTCATTTGGTGACAGAATATCCTATCAAGTAGTCCAAGGAAATGTATTCTCATGGTCAACCTGGAATGTAAAAGGGTGTATACAAACCCCATAATGTATTTAGTGGCTTGGCAATGGCATAAAACACACATGACTTAAATACTTTTCAACATTTGTCTTGAGTGAAGGCCAGTGGAAACACTTCTGGAGTACCATAAGAGTATTTTACATTCCAAAATGACATGGTGTTTTGTTTTGGTGTACACAAAGTTGTCCTAGCTTGTAAAGGAAATTATCCCTCATGTGGAAGTGATATGAAAATGCAACTCTGACCACTTTCACTGAAAATCTGAAGACATCAATCCAATTCATTAAAAATTGACATAAAATCCAATTTCATTACAAGATCTTTAATTGGCAGTGCACTTCACAAATAAAGTGATTATTCTTACTTAGGTAAGCACTTTTACTTATGAATTCAACTTGCATAATCTATTCATCATAAGAGAAATATGGAATGAAAAGAAGATAATAAGAGACCATCACCATAGCAACATCACTCAAAAGTTATTAACGGAATTCACCCACCTTGGGCTACGTCTTCGGGTCCACTCTGAAACAACGAGATCGCTCTCATTAAGCTCAATATTGTTGAAAATACAAAATATAGGCCTACAATAAAAGTGTTGAACTAACCCTTCAGTTTTGCAACTTAGACTTAGAAACATGAACCACATCTAGATTCTTCTTGAAAATATGAGACTTTTAAGTATAAAATATACTATACTTAGCTTAGAAACACAATATCTGAAGACCCCCTTTAGATCTGTAACTCAGACTCAAAAAAGAGGCCACTATTGCATTCCTCTCAAAATTCTCAATATTTTGAGAATAAATTTCACCACCTTTGGCTCTGGCACTAAGACTCCCCCTCTTGGCACAAAATTCAATGTCACGTCGACCCATACAATCCTACCCTACACACTTTTAGCTCTTCCATGGGAATCATTCCAGGTTAAATAGAGCGGGATCGGCCTAACTCCATCCCGACCTCCGTAGTGATGTGGAAATTAACATAAATATAACATTTTATATTTAGAATAACAAGCAACACCCTTGGCGCATTGGTTAGGGCGTTGAAAAAGGTGTGGGGAGGTTGTGGGTTCAAACCCCACGAATCTCTCCCATGTATACACATGGGTAACAAAAATATATAGATATATAGTATGTTTTGGTAAATAATTCATTGAACATCCAATTCGTTGTCCTGCCCTCCATAGGGCCAATTTTTTTTATCCATCACCCTCCTTGGGCTTCTCGAAGGTTCCATGTGACACCTTCTAATTGGAACATGCCACCACAAAGCACCAAGTCATTTCCACATCACCCGCCACTTGGATGTATAGACGCAATGTGTCTTCTGACTAGGTTATATGGCTACCACATCATCCAAACAAATGACAAGTGGCGGTTTCTTATTGGTCCAACTAGACCCCAATTATGCCAAATCTAGGTGACATGTGACATCCTCTTATGATGACATGTCAGCATGATGATGTCATGTTACATCACCTCTGCCATGTGTCAAGTGCTGACTAGTCCACTTCACTACACAATCATGCGGTGTGTCACCTATACATCACTGTATGGTCATGCCACGTGTTAGTTGTTGGTTGGTCCATGTAGTGTACAGTCATGCGGTGTGTTAGTTGTTGGTTGGCCCATGTAGTGTACAGTAATGTCACATCATTGTACAACCACCATGCATCACCCTTTTATTTGTGCCACATCAACTGTCCTACATGTGTGGAAAAACCACATGGTAGTCCATGGTCCTACCAGATGGCACCCATGCTTACCTTTGTTTTTCTTTCTTTGCTGAAACTTCAAAACACTTTATCTTCCTCATACGACCTATGTTTGAGGTGATTCAAGCACCATTGGAAATATCTCATCGATTCCTATGCAATGATATCATTCCCATTAGCATTTGAGACTATTAATTTTTTAGTGTTCACATATCCACCTAGATCATTCATCCCCAGTGGGAAGCTTTTGGACCTCCAAAAGTCTTTATACATAAATCAAGTGAGGGCATGGGGAGCCACTTGACCATAATCCACCCATCATGACTCGATAGTAAATACCTGGTACATCACAACAAATTGTCCAACCATGATAAAAACTGCAATCAAACTGTTGACATAAACATTAATTTCCCTACTCCCACAATCTCTTGCATTCACTGTCATGCCTAATAACTAAATACAATTAACTAGCAATAGTAAGGAATACATTGTTTTAAAATGAAATGAATCAACAAATTGATTTATCTTATGAACAATTTTACCAATTTCCAAATGAATTCACCAATTCATGCTTATGACATAGACCACAACTTGGAAAATCATCTGATACAGCTTTCTACCATTGTTTCTAAAGCATGAGAACAAGAGATTTTCTAGCATTAACAAGTCTCTTTATTTTCCCTATAATCACTAGAGATACATTAGTTTTAATCAGGTGAGTTCTAAGAATATATTCAACCTTGTCCTTGAAAAGGTGGTACTTATTTTCTTCACGATAAGATATATCTTTTCTATCATATAGATATCGGATACCCAAGACTATTTCACAAATATTGAGAGGGACAACATCTAATACAACCTCATCAGTAAACTTGGAATAAATTGTAAACTTAAGTTTACATTTTTTGGTGACTTGTAACTGAGTGTCCTTTTGTACCTAACCCAAAGGGTAAATATTCACATGAGGTTCCATCTTTAATCCCAACTGCTTAACAATTGATATGGAAATCAAATTAACTTGAGACCCACTGTCAAACAAAGTCTCAACCTTTGTATGCTTCACTATGACCCTTATATGGAAAATCTCATTTATCTTATTACCATCAAATACACTTTCCAACTTAGAAGATTGAATAGAAGAAATAATAATAGAATATGATATACATTTACTTCCTATTACAATGATCTTTGTCTCATCATTTGAATCTGACCCCAGATCTTGTTACACTATTGCAGCCATCCATTGCTCCTCCTTATGTATGGAACTTTTTTGGAAGCAACTCGGGATGTAGCTTCCAACACATTTCTTCCTTGTGTCCCTTCTTCTGGCAGTGGAAACATGTAGGATTCTCTTTAAATTTATTTATCGTAGTTTCCCTCTTCTCATCTTTCTTCGACCGCTTCTCGAATCTAGGTGGTTCTTTATACACATTCTCCAAACCATATTTTCCTTTTCTAGCTTCAAGGTGATTATCTTGTATTGACACTTTGTCAATATTTGTAGGAATAAACATCAAAATAGTATGGTGAAGATAAGAATGTAAACCACCAATGTACCACGGGGTGATCAGTTTGTAGGCAATATCATATCACGTCCATTCATATTGGGGAATAAACTATGATACGGAAATGGGAAAATATGTTTCCTTGTATTAAGGGGCCAAGGGCGCTTAATTATGTTATATGGAAATATAAATATTTAGGGTATATTTTATTACATTTTGTGTAGAAGCGGTGGAGGGGAGGCAGAGGGAAAATTAGGGGACAATGGAAAGAGGTATTTATTTTGATGGACAAGGGATACTCAATTGGGATGTAGGATGGTTGATTCTAGTGCTCTATTGAATGGTTTTCATGTTGCTCATGTGCTTGGTTGGTTAATGGGCCTTCAAATTGTTAATGGAATTGAGGTAATGAAGGATTAGGATTTCTATCTTTTATGTGATTATTATCAATTGGAAGTGTAGTTTAGGTGCATGTTTTGTGTCCATAAATCATGTTTTTTTTATGGTACTATGATACTTTGTAAGCTATGTGAATAGGCTTGTTCCCATTTCAGCTTTGCAACCCAATTCTAGTCGGGAAATGGGAAATTTTCAACGCTTCACTGGACCCAACCGATTATATGGTGAAGAACTACCTAGATATTGTGGTGGCACTAGAACTTATCTTCCAATTCATGTAAGTAATGTAATTGTTCTTTTTAATTAGGTTAGGTTATATGTATCTTTTTGTTTTCTTAAACAAAAAACATTTTACTGATTGAATGCGTTGTTTTTGTTTAGAAGCAAGTGCCTTACAAAGATGGATAGTCATCAGTAAGCAGAGGAAATCGAGGTAAATATCGCACTTCAGTGAAAGTAAATGAACTGGGGCAGTTGGAAGGGTTTCAAAATTTCCTAGATAAAAAGAGGCAAAGGAAAAGGTAACAACAATGTAGAGTTTTCAAACTCAAAGCAAAGAGAAAAAATATAGTAGATTCTTTTTTTGAAATTGTTTTGCACATGATTATGGACATGCATATAATAGATTCCATTAGATTGCATAATCTGGTTAATCAATTTGGTTGTATGGTGATTTATTTTTAGATATGGAAGTAGTGGGGTGGTTGTTGAGAATTTATAAGGTACCCACTCTCTAGTAAGGAGGTTGGGTGCATGACAAATTTCCAAAGGCATGTGCAAGAAAAATCAATCAACTAAGAAGAAATTTTCACGCTAGTAGCCAATATATTTAAGTAATATTAGTCATGTAGAGTAGTTTGGATGGACAATGCACTATATAGATGCACAAAGAGTGCATTCTTGAATGCATGGTCGATAGATGAATGAGTATACATTGAACAACCACTTGGATTTGTGCAACTTGGAAGGGATAAAATAGTATGTAAACTATGGAAAGTGTTAATGTATGTGCTGAAGTAGGCATCAAGAGTGTGGTATTTGTGCATTTATGAGTAAATTGGGTTCATCAAAAGTGATTCAGACCCAAATATTTATTTGAAGGCCACTTATAGTGGTGATTTATTGCTAATCACTTAATATTTTGATAATTTGATTAGTACAAGTAGTAATGACCTTGACATTGCGAAAGTTAAGTAAGATCCACTACATGTGATTGAAATCATATTATCATAGACCTCTAAGTATTGCATTATATCTTGGGATGGAATTGATGTATAACAAAAAATGGGTATTTTGATCCTATGTGAAACCAAATATGCCAATGTCTTTATAAATAAATTTATATGATAGATTGTAAGACAAAGGGACTCTGCATTATGCAATTCAGCCCACGATCTAAGGGTGTGTTTCTTGAAACAATGTCCAAAGAAAACAAAATCAATGTCATTTCATCTAAATTATTCAATGTCAATCCATATAATGCAAACTTTGGGAATCTTGATTTGCTGCAACAATACCCGTGACAACATTTTTGCATTTTCACTTGCAATTGTTCAATTGCCATGGTGTATTTGGATTAATATGACTAAATTACACTGGAAAAGAGCTCTTAACTTTATTTTCTTGTGATTATATTCCCTACAACACTTACAACACTTGGAAAGTAGTAACTACCTTAATAGTTTCAATGGCCAACCTACAACCACCTTAAATAAACAATTAACTAGTTTCCTTTCCATAGCCCACTTGAGGCCCTTAATGAGAAGCTAAAATTCTCTTTCATGATTAGTGGCCTTACTAAACCTTCTTCATAAGATAATGGGAATAAAAAATGATCTTTCATGATTAGTGGCCTTACTAAACCTTCTTCATAAGCTACTTAGACCTCTTTAGCTTCATTGACAATTTGGTAGATTGTTTTTGTGTTCGTGTACCCCATAGATTCTCTCTAAAACCATCATCAAAATAAAGCCTTGAAAATTCCATTCAAATATTTTTAATCAGTAGGGTTTATTTTTTTCTCTATACTAACTTCTTTGAAAGCTAGGATCAAATTCTATGGTATAGAACTTCAAATAAACTTGACTTTTCCTTACCATGTACTACTAGACCCCATTATTATGTGCTCCACCCCCACACCACCCTTAATAATATACTATGAATATACTATGTGTTTAATATATAAATATATTATATTAATGTATAACATAATAATATTAACAATTTTAAAAACTCAAATTCTCACATGGAGGGAAATAAAAATTGGTGAAAACTTCTGCTACCACATGAGAAGAACTATGTAGGGCATTCATTGTGACACAGGGAGGGAGAGGAATATGGTTGGAGCTTGGTTTTTTACCTGTAGTGCATTTAGTGTGAATCAGGAGTGAGAAATAAATGAAGAGGTGTGCTAGAGAGCTATTGTTTTGGCACTCTCTACTTGATTCCCAATCCCTATGAAGGAGGTAAAAAATATATTAAGATAGGTTGAGGCACGCCATGGATAGGAATTTGACCGAGAAGGAAGGTAGATGCATGCTCCATATCCCTGGGATAGTTTGGGTCATTGTCTAGTCAACCATTGCTCCATCAAAATTAAGTTTGAACCAACCATCCCTGGGAGAAGTCCATGTGTTTTGGACAACAGCCTATGTAATACACTAACATTTTTTATAGGCTCTATGGTTTTGTTCAAGCAACCTGAATTAGGGAATTCATTGTGACACAAGGAAATCACACACTAAATCATGTATGTTCACTAATAGAAAAAATACATGGGTGTAAGGCTACGCAGAACAAGAGGGATCTCATCCACATACATGTTGTAAGGCCATTTGTGGTTTTCTTTATGAAGTTTTCTGGTTTGAGATCTTGAAAGAAGGGAGTTGTTTATAAGCTGCAAATTAAATAGAATAAACAGTTAATACATTGCTCGGGATTTGGTTAATTATGTTTAATTCATACCAAAAGGCTATGAGGATCAGAATAAACATGTGTCATTTATTACCTATTAATATCCTATATATAGGAAGGATATTAAGAGGTAAAATTACAACGCACCGACCCAATACGACATAACTAATATAACTCACTGACCCAAGCCGACATGTGCCCGTATTTAGGGCTTAACATGGGCATATCATTATATTTTTACTTTTAACCTTCCTTTCCATCATGAAGTCCTTCTCCAAGGATGGTGGTTCAAAGAGACACACCTCATGTTGAATGTTATCCTTCAAGGTTCCAATAAAGAGATCCAACAGATTATCTTCTGAAATGTTCTTCACTTTAAGACTTATCTTTTGAAACTGCTTGATGTGCTCTGTAACTAGACCTTTTTGCTTGGGATTTATTAACTGGATGAAGAAGGTGTTGCTATTAATATTCCCATAATGTGCAATCAATTCTTCGGTGAATACATACCAAGATATAATAGAATATTTTTTCCAATCACAAATCCATTGGTACCATACAAATTGATTAGGCTCTAAATATAATGATGCAATAGTTACATTTTGCAAAGTTGGAACCTGGTGTAGATCAAAGAATTGCTCAATCTGGAATATCCATGTTATTAGATCATTTCCATCAAAATTTCTCATCTCAATATTGGGAAGTTGGGTACCCCTTGGTGACCATCCCGATGAATTCCATTACTAGAATCATTTCCTCTTGGAATATTCTTATTCATGGAATGTTTCTCAACATGGAAATAATCTTTATCCTCCTGAGTATCCTGGAACACATAATCACTTGTAGGGAGAGTATCCCTTGAATTTTGTATGAGATTAGCAATATTTTTCATATTTCCCATCAACGTATCCTCTAAATTAAGTAAATCAGATGTTCTCACCAAACCTTTTATATTTTCCTCTATTTAATTCAAATTCTCCTCTAAATTAACTAAATCATTTTTTTTCACAGACCCTTCAATCATATCTTCCAAATGGGACACTTGAAAAGATAGGTCTTCCCTTTCATCGTACATCGAGGATGGATCCTCTGGTGATTTGAGTGGAGTGTGAAATTTTACACTTAATTTTGGTCAAATTTTTAACAATATAAATATATATCACTCCCTAGGTTTCACCACAATTATATCCTTCTACTCAAAGTTATTCAAATTTAAAATGGTGTACCTTGTTCCAACCCTGATTGGAAGACTGTTTATGGATGACTTGAAACTGAGGTCAATTTGGAATGTATACTCCTTTGGATCTAAAAATTCAGCCTTATGTATCCCGATGTGTCCTTTTTCCAATTCTGCAAATTTGACCTAATTCTGATCTACCAATAAGAAGTTATTGCGAATCTCCCAACACTTCTTATTTTTGGTCTTTCCAGAAGAGCGAACTTGTACGATATTCAACATGCCCACTATTTCATATATTAGGTTGAAAAACCTACCAAATAAACTATGGTTCATCTTATTTATGATGCAATAGGTCTCACTCAATTTGGATCTCGGATGCCCTAGATATGACTTTTTTCCCAGAACACCTGTTTAGACTAGTTTTTGGACTAGTTAGAAACCCTATCTTCCACAATGAATATCTATGAACCTGTAATGTATCAGGATCTAAAAATTGTACCAAATATATCCTGCCCTTTTTTCTAGGTGGGTTTTTAGTCTCACTATTTGTAACATTGTAGAAAAAAACTTATAATGAAAATTCCAAGATTTCTCATTTTGAAGAAACTAGTCCCGAGGAAAGAGCTCTAATACCAAATGTTATGCAACAAATTTATAAAAAGGGAATGAAAATAGTAGAAATATATCAGAAAGAGTACTCCATGAATTTAGTGAAGAAAATAGATTAATAACAAGCCTCTTCGAGGGGGAAACTTCCTTATAAAATGTACTAAGTACGGAAGACAAGACAAGACAATATACTCAAATGAAAAGATCTCCTTCCTATATATAGGAGATTATGAGATACAATTGCAACTCACTGACCCAATCCAACATAACTAATATAACCATACTAATGAAAATTACCACTAATGGACCAAATCCGACATCAAAACTAATGTAATGCGCCACAACATAGGAAGAAATGTGCCCCTATTTAGGGCTTAACATTCTCACTATGATGGAAAAGGGATTGCTCCTTTTGATCCTTATCTAAGTCATGGAGTACAAATTCTTTGTCGGGCACATAGATTGCATCCTTCATCTTTCTAGTCAATTCATCCAACTTTCCATAGATATATACAGATAAAGGATGCAATCTATCCTCTACTACAAACACATAAACCATATTCTTTACTTCAATCCATCTATATCATGGTTCCTCTTTTACCCCAAAGTACTTAATTATTTTTCTTGCATTTTCCACATCATTCCATTTACCAGCTGCAACACAAATGTTAGACAACAGGACATACATTGCATCATCTTGTGGTTCCAAATCACTGAGCCATTTTGCTGCCATTTTTCCTACCTTCATGTTTCCATGCACTCTACAAGAACCAAGCAATGTTCACCACACTAGATCACTAGGTTCAAACGACATTTTGTTGATAAAGTCCTCTACTTCATCCAGGCATCCAATGAAACCAAGAATGCCAACTGTTGCTGGTGTTTTCACACCAGCACATGCAAAGATGAACCTACTAAGGGTTGTGCTAAACTTAGTAGAGTCTCAATGGAAAAGAAAATTAAAAAAAAACATAAATTAAACAACTAAACTAATCAAACATGCAAACTATATTTAAATAAATCTAAATTAATATTTTTTGCACTTTTATCAAGTAAACATATAGAAACATATTTTAAAGAATAAAGAATGCTCTTTCATTATGTAAACAATGGAATTTACAAGGATTTAATATCACCTTTGAGTTACAATAGGAGAGTCCCCTGCAACTGTTTGAGGGAGGGTTCGCTTGGTCTCCTTGTATTCCACGGTTCTATGGCCACGCATCATGCACACAATCTCTAGAAGGTTGAGAATGGAACACAAAGGGAGTTATGGTCTCAGGGAGATTTTTCGCAATGTAACGTCTTGATTAATGTATGGAGAATGGTTGTTGAGTGATGGACCTTGATGCTTCATTTATAAGCACGACAAATATATCTAGGATAATGGTAAGGATTTGATTTTTTATTTTTTATTTTTGGCTTTTGGTTTTTTAATTTTTAATTTTTGGCTTTTTCCTTTGATTTTGTGCCTTTCACTTTTTTATCCTTTTTCCAAATTGGGCTATCATAGGTGTCATGCCAGGTTTCTTCTTTTTTTTAGTGATAAAAAGAAAAAACATCCAAAAAACAAGACATAAGTTGCTCATTTTTTAGATAATTGAGCAAATTAATTTTGTAAAATGGTTGTTTTATGTGAGACTTTGGTTTCTTGGTTTTACCAAGGTAAAAATAATGGAAATGGAATGTGGTAATGATGTATAGGTGTGATGTGGATAATGACAAGGTAGGCGGATAAAATTTAGGTGTTAACATCAATCATAGAAGCATAGTGCTCCATTCTTGGAGTAAGGCTGAAATCTTGACTCAACAAAAAAATAATTATGACTTGCCTCAATTATATCGACATGGATACATGTAGAAAGAGCACCAATAATTGTGACATGGTATAGCTCCATGCATGCATGTCGCATTCAGTCGCATTTGATCAAAAAGTACTAGGGATTTCTTGGCATGTCCATGCTGAGCACATCCTATAATTATTGCATTCCATGAAACCACATTTTGTGCAAGCATTTTGTCAAATATTTTTCAAGCATCCACTATGCTCTTGCATTTAGCATACATGTCAATTAGGGCACTCCCTATAAACAGATTTGACACAAAGACACCTCTAATTATATTTGCATTTTTTTGCTTCCTTGATTCCAAAATTGCAAGGGAGTCACATGCCTTAATAAGGATTGAAAAGATAAAATCGCTAGGCTTCATGCCAGATAGTTGCAATTGGCAGTATAGTCTTAAATATTCCTCACTATACTCACATTGTACATGTCCTAAAATTATAACATTCCACGAGAACTCATCATGTTTAGAAATTTTAACAAACACACTATGTGCATCATCCATATCCCCACACTTTTTGTAGGCATCAACAAGGCCACTTCCTACATAAACATCAAAATCAAACCCTATTTTTATTATGTACAAATGCATCTACTTCCATGGATCTAGAGATCCTTGGAAGGAACACACATTGAGAATACTAATTAATGTGAATTGGCTTGGCTTCATTCTTGTGTGTTGCATCCAACAAAATATATTCACTTCCTTGTGAAGATGTTAGTTTTGAGCATACCCTGCGATCATGGTATTCCATGAAACTAAATCCCATTTTGGCATCTTAACAAACAAACTACATGCCTCTTCCACACTTCCATGCTTGGCATACTTTTCAGCAAGGGCACTTTCAATCAATATGTCTACTTCCGGCTCATCCTTGATCACGTGAGCATGGGACTACTTTCCGAAATTGACAGATTATATAATACAACAAACTCCGAGAATACACACAAATGTGAATTGATTTGGATTCATACATGCTAGCTACATTTGATGAAATGGGTTCAGTGTTGGCTCACCATGTCCACTCTGGGAATACCTTGAAATCATTGTATTTCATGAAAGCAAGTCTCTTATAATCATTTTTTCAAACACTAAAACCCATTTTTAATTATGTTGGAATGAACTTGGGCTCCCTCTTCTATGGATTTTGAGCCAATGCATTCTTGCAAGGGACGTGCATACTAACTGCATTGTTCCCAACTATTTGCATGTTCTATATGCTTCAAATTGGATAGCATTTCTTTCAGTCCTTTGTTGTAGTAGGAAATTCCATTTTTTCCTCCTTTCTTCTCTTTGGAGTTTAGTCTCGGCCATTGTTGGACAGAAGTTGATATGCCAAAGTCTAGAATGAAGTGTATTTGCTTCTTTTGGTGTGGTGTGACAACATTCAATACATACCTCAAGCGAGTAGTTGAAAAATGGGTGTGATTTAATGGGTTTAGTTTCATGATCTAGAAATCCCATCTATGTTGCTAATATTTCAACTTATTTTTCAATACCATAAGATTGAACCATCCTTTGCAGTTCAACCCCATAACATAGGGTAATCTAATTGTTCTTATTTTTTACCAGCCTATAAGGTAATCTAGTTGTTTTTATTTCTATTTTTGAGAAGAATGATAGATAGATAAATAGTGACAAGAGGGGAAGGATGAGCAAGTAAGAACGATCATTATGTTACTAGAAGACTAGTAATATTTTTGTGTACACGCTAGTTATTATAAGGATTATGATATATTGAGACTTATATGTTATTGGAGACTAATGCTCTCCACCAATTTGTGTTTCAATTATCCATTATCAATCATAAAGTGGAGGATTACAATGAACATTGTATTATTAATAGAAGGGAAGTACCCTTGTATATGTCCAAGTATTGGTATAAGGATCATGGAATATTGAAATTTATATATTTTCATGGACCAATGCTCATTACCAATTCATGTATCATTATCAACAACGAGGTGGAGGGTTGGAATAAGCATTGCATATCAACTATATGAATTCAATATACATAATTTGCTTCAAAAATGTAGTCCATTTATAAAAATGTACATTTTTATTGTGCACTCTCATTTAAAGGGAAAATTGAACTTTTTAGGTCATGACGTAAGGCAGGGTACTAGATATGGTATATAATACTCCTTGTTAGAACACATTTATCTTACCCTTTTTGGTTTTGACTTCATAAAATAGATTTAGATAAAATCGCACTTTGTTAATCTTCCTACACCTTCAAGGGAAAACCACACATATCCATTTAATATGAAATGAATAAATATGAGGTTTAATATATATTTTGGCAATTTGGACTTTCACGTGACTTGATTTTACACAATAAAACACAAATAGTAAAGGAAGAGAGAGACAACAAAACAAAGTGCAATTCAAACATTGCTTAAAAATACACTTATTTTAGTACAAAAATTGAGTTACAATGTAAATCTACATCCATATGGCTCTAACTATAAGAACAAATGTGTCAAACTTGATGTTGTGAGACAAAACAATACAAAATGGTGGGCCTCAATGTATTGATGCATGATTCAATCTGCATGATTGTTTTACAATTAGCAACGTTGCATTTTGTATAGATTATATTATTATATTCCATTGATGAGATGCTTGTACAGTCAACCATGGAAATAACAAACAATTGAATATGTTGGAAATATGTTAGTTGTTAGAGGCTTTGGTGCTCACACCATCAACTTTGATCATTAGACTTAGTGGTAAATCTTATCTTGTCAAATTTTATACCTCATCAATGATGCCAATGAATCTAGAGTTGAGTTGGCATGGTATTGTGCATGTTTATACGTTGATGATGTCATGTGGATGTCAAGGTGTAGTTGCATGCATCTCTTATATAAAACATATAAAACCGGGGAAGTTTTTTTACTTCAATGCATGACCAACTAGTGTGTTCTTCTATTTCAAATTTATTAGCATCTCTCTATGTTGCATTTATAATAAAATACTTGTGTAATGTTTTCGTTACAGTTAAACCAATTAGCATTTTCCCCATTATCTCATGAGTCCATTGTTGCAA
The DNA here is from genome assembly GCA_027924585.1 of Larix kaempferi. Lineage (NCBI taxonomy): Eukaryota > Viridiplantae > Streptophyta > Pinopsida > Pinales > Pinaceae > Larix > Larix kaempferi. The sequence continues at coordinate 17,180,116 of BSBM01000435.1, forward strand.
TTGTTGCATTGCCATAATGAAAGACAATCTAACTATTTGGAATGATAAAATGGAGCTTGTTCAAGTACTTCATATGTTACATTTTACTATGTGGAATAGAAATAATTTATATTTCTTGATACCGTTGTTTTCATAAATTTGCTCCTACACTAGATTTAATGTTAGGACCTTTTTGATGACAAAGGAGTTGAGGAATTACCATATTTTAGAGGGAAAACTCAACACTTCATTTCCAACATTTTAATAAACACCTTTTAGATTGCCAAATGAGCCCATTTTGGAACAAAGCTCTAATAAAATTTGAAGGAATTTTCCAGCTTGTTTTTCACATTTTTGAACAAGCATTTGATAGTAAGTTTGAAGCTGCTACATCAGAAGCATGCGAGGCATATTTCTAGCAAGAATCGGGACACCTTTTAAGGAAAAAATCGTCACTAGGCCTATTTTTTGGACAACAATGTCAATGCATCTACTACATACATGTTTATCACCATGGGAATCACAACAAGCATAGAAGACTCAGAAGAAAGGTTCATCACTCTAAATTGGGCAGTCGTTTAGCTTATATCACCTTGTAAATTGTGCCTTAGCAAGGAATTAGGATTATGAGGATTTGTTGTGTTATATATATATATATATATATATATATATATATAAGCAAGCAACAGATACACTTCCATATTTAGTATTGTTAGAATTGTCAACAATGTGTCAATAGCTGAGGAAGTGATATGTCTATTAATGGATACATTCTTATGGTAGAACTATTCAAAAGATAAGGCAATAGATAAGCTACTATGAAAGCATTAATTACACATGTAGACGAGCTACACAACTGTTATAGTAAGTGTGGGGATTGTGCCTTCAAGATTTCCCTAAGCAGGAAACAGTTACACTTCCATATTTAGTATTGTTAGAATTGCCAACAATGTGGCAGCATCCGAGGAAGTGATATGTCTATTAATGGATATGTTTTTATGGTAGAACTATTTAAAATATAAGACAATAGATAGGCTACTATGAAAGCATTAATTACACTTGTAGATGAGCTACACAACGGTTACAGTAAGTGTGAGAATTGTGCCTTCAATCTTTCTCTCTTTCTATTTTTGCATTACTTTCATAGTTAAATGTTGCTTAGGGTAATTTTTAAGGGTGAAATTTCGCCAATTGGTTATTTTTGGGGCTTTTTTTCAAAAAAATAAATTCGCTATTTGGCCATTTTTAGTCTCTAATATCACCTAAATTTACATAAAATATGTTTTTTTATCATAGTATTCGCCAAAATTTACAGGTTTCAGTAGTAAATTGTATGTTTCATATTTAGTATTTGCCTACCTATCTATATACATGTTTTTTTGAATCCAAAATAATCGCCTAGGATACTATACTTAAATATAATATTAGAATCCTTAAAAAATGCCCTGATGTTGCTCTTTATGTTTGCATCATTAGTGATCTTTCCTTTTGCATCATTATGATTTTTACTATTGTTTGCTTTGTTTTATACCTTTTTTATTGTTTGTTGATTTTTCTTTGCTATTATACATTGCAAAGTGTTGTTATCCATCTCCACGGGTAACAACACATGTCAAAGATCATCACCATTGTAGAAATTAATGGTAATATTGTTTAATTAGGACTACCAATTTTGTAAAAATTAATGGTGACACTTAATTCTATGGTCGACACTATTAATAAAATAATGCTGATTGTCCTTTAAGGATCGTTACATTTTTTTTCAATGTGAATTGAAATGGTGACATTCATTTATCACACATCCTTAAAAAAATTCAAAATAATTATAAGTGGTGATTATCTCAAAGGGAACGTCACCATTAATATGATAATAACAATGACATCAATATTGAGGGTCATTAAAAGCCTGTCACCAAAAGTCACTATTGTTCATAGGAAATGGTGGCACTTATTGAACGTACACACTGGTACAAAATGAAAAATTAGTGACTAAAAAAATGACTAAATTTTGCATATAAATGACTATTTTTTAGCCAGCGAATAATATTAGTTAATTTGCAGTATCTTATAGCTCGACTAACTTAGTCGTATTTATTTTAGTCATTGATATTTTCCTTATTTAGTCACATATTTGTTCATTGATTTAGTCATTAATTGTCACTAAATTGATTTAGTCAATTAATGACTAAATCAAGGACCAAATATACGACTAAATAGGACAACTATTAATGACTAAAATAAATACAATTAAGTTAGTCGAGCTATAAGATATTGCAAATTAGCTACTAATAGTCATTTATATGTGAATTTTAGTCATGTTTTTAGTCACAAATTTATCATTTGTATTATTCATTTATATCTATTTAGTAGTTTCGTATTCATTATATAAATGACTAATTTAGTAGCTTTATATTATTTCATTTTCTTTCATTAGTAATCAATATAAAGGACTAATTTAGCAATTTATTTATTTTATTTGTGTTCATTATTAATCAATATAAATAAATATGATATTGTGACTAAATTAAAAAAGTGCCCTACAATATTCATGCTCATCAAATATGAATACACATGTGAATCATGCACATTCGCATTAGTTAATTACAACACTAAATAATATGAAGTACAAACATATATAACTTCAACCATGCAAATTGTATTATATGAAATGTCAAGTAATATTACAATATATATGAGTTTCCAACAGAATATCCACTAATGGACTAATACCGGTCCATGAAAAAAATTGTCTTCATACTTTACATGAAAATAATTTGCATCGATGACTTTTCAAAATATTACAATGGCCATAGAGTGAAACCTTGGCAATGCCCACAGAAATCCAATGATTCCCTTATTGTCATTTCACCAACACCCACTACACTCTCACACATCTTGCTTCCCAGCATGTGTCCTTTATTTTCCTTGAGTTCCTTCCTACTTCCTATGTAGAAGCCATCTTTTGACTCTATCATTTAAGACTTGAGATTTTCCATCCTCCAAAAATTTGACACTGCAAAGGTGAAGAGACAACGTATCAATTATTACTGAACTAAAGAATGTTGCAAAACACCTATGAAATGAAGAGACGAGGCATCTGTTAATATTGAATTAAAGAATGATGCAAAACACACTATAACATTACCAAAAATTTGTCATAAAGGAGTTGCACGAAAAATTGTTCATTCCCAATACAACAACAATAAAAAAAAACTAAATAGAATGCACAGCTAGCTCATAAAAGAGCAATGTTTACAGTAAAAAATAAAATACTTCGATTCAAAATTGAATATCATGGTTGGCCATCCTTTTTTCTTAACATCATCGTACTTTTCTAACAGTAGGTTTTCCAATAAGAGATGTTTTAGATGATCGCTCCAATCTGTTGAATACCATAGTGCCCAAAATACCATATAAAGGTCAACAAATTTATTTCTTCTGATCATTTGTTGTAAAACTAACACCATGCGAATAATTGTTAAAAGATTAAAACCAAAAACTAAGTGGTCAGACAATATTGAGAAACCAATGCTTACTTCAATATTTCTTGAACAACTTTCATTAATTCACCAGAGTTTGTCTCCACCACTTGACCTCCCATTATATTCTCATATAAAAAAATATGCAATAGAATTTCTTTTATTAACATTTTTAACCTTGACCGGGTTCATCTTCAAGAACAAATATGCATTATTTATAATTGGAAGGTTATTTTGGCTAGAAAATTTCATAAAGAGATTAGATGGTTTCATGCAGAAAAGGGAACAGTTGTTAGTAGTTACATTCAAATTTAACATAATACAATCCTAGTGGTTGCATATGCATATAATATTTTAAGTTTAATGTGTGATAGTGAAACGGTCCACAAACTATGAATAGTGAAGGATCAACAATATTTACATTTTTAAGTCTTTGAACCATACTTTTTAATACCCTACTAGAATAGCACATAGAAGCCACTGATTTTATCATGAAAAATGAAAAATTTGAAGGGACCAGTAGGTTGAGCATAGTGTAGTAGATGTATGTGATCTATTATAGACAAGAGAGTCGAGACAATACATTTGAGAGAATAAATCAGTCATAAAATTATATGGTTTTATGCGACCTTATTTGAAATTGATGGTATTTTTAAGGTATGGTATAGATTTTGCAAAAATTGCATATCAATATGAAGTTGCAATCTAGTAGATTTCACACCTAATTTTCTAGCTTATATTCATACTTTTGTCAGTAAAATGTACTTTGGAAAGATAGCTTGCGTGGTTGATATAGTTGTGGATCAATAGAATTGCGATTTGGTGAATTTATAGTTTATTTGAGTTGCAGGTTGGAAAAAGTTGTGGCATAGAGGAAGTTGTGAGAATCGCAAAGCTAGGTTGAAGGTTCATGAATAGCTCACAAGGTTAGGCTGAGAGGAAAATGAGAACTACAAGGTTCGGTTGTGGATCCTTAAGCTGTATAGAAAGATTATGCTACACATTCAGAATGTTGCAATGGATGGAAATATACCACAAGGATGGTTGCATATCATCAAACAAATCATGGGTTTTGTATAAATTGGAAGTGGAAGTAGAAAAGTAATTAAAGAAATTGTAACAGAAGATAAAATATTTTGCAACTAATATTTTTCTACTATAACTGATGAAACTTGTATGATCCTTTTAGAAGATGTCTACCTGGTCTTGTGCCCTGAAGAATATAGGGTTTACCCTGGGTACCATCCTCGGAATGAGGGGAAGTGCCCGAGCAGGTTTCTTTAGCATATATTACTTGGAAAAAGAAGAAGAAAAAAGCTTGTATCGTTTTCTAATTATAATGTATAAACAAAAAAAAACTCTTGAAGAAAGTTTGAGAGTCACGTATTATTGTATCTATGAAATAATAAATGTTGTTTGAAGCTTGCGGGAATAACAACGTCTATTATCCCACATCTAGTTTAATTTGGTCTACATTTAACAAGAGAAAATAGAATGAGGAATGACCTGGGGATGAAAAAATCTAGGAAGAAACAATATCAAAACATTACCAGAATACCACTGGCACTATTCTAGAGAAAATACAAAATTTAATGTATTGCCCCTGGAGCTATCCCTACCCATTATAGAGTGGCCAAAATTCAAGTTATCAAATAAAAATAAATGGGATGACTATAAACAACCTAATGATACTTAGTATTTTGAAAAGGGTCAAGATAATAGCGTTGAAAACTCTTGGAGAAAGTAGGAAGTGAGAAACTGTAAAATCTAGGGCTTGCAAGGGTCCACAAAAGAACTATACAGCTGCAAAATTTGGAAGAAGTGAGGAATATGAGGAGGAATGGATAAAGAGGGAATTAAAACACAAACTTGAAAACCTTCTTTCAATGATTAATTTACCTAAGAAGGCCTCCAACAAATCATGTCAATCTACCACTGATGTCGATTTGTTTTCTGCTTCAACTATAGTTTTCCACCCACCCTGGAAATGGTCACAAATAATGTTACAAGTTCCCACTTCATTTATTGATTTATTAGAAATTTCTACTGGTCAAAAGAATTTGAAGGACCTGAGAGCTATGATTTCACTGGCACTACAATTCCCAATCTTCATTATGGGAAGAATTCTAACTACTTCCCCGTAAAGTATTCCCATATTATCTCTATACCACATCTTTTCATACATGCTACCATTGCTTAAAATACTCCAGCTATGAAGGATTGAGTCTCTACTTCCGATTCTGTAATATATTCAATAATTGATGTGAGTATTGTAAATAAAACCATGTTGAGCATATAGCCAATATGTTTGAGACTCGAGATTCAGGACATCCAACTTAGACATAACTAGTAAATGTTGCTACCAAATTTGTAAATGCACCACCATCTGCAAACACGTATATGGAGATTAATTGGAAATCTAATCATAGTTAAAATCTCAGGAAACATCTCAAATGAAAAGAAAGGACATGCTTAAACATGATAGGGACTTCAACAACAACCTATCAAAAAAAAGAAGGAACCCACATAACAAGTTCCACAACATTTAGCATTGCAGGGAGAATTGAATGAGTAGCGAAGCATATTCACAATGCACACATAAAATAAAATGATAGCATTCAACGTGAATTATAGGTTTCCCCACATAAAACAATTAAAGTTCTAGAAAGATAAATTGAAGTCATTGAAAGAAAAAATAGAATTATACATTAAAGCACTAGTGCAAGCCTGTCTGACCCCGTCACAAGCAAATATTACTTTATACAAATAAAGAATTCCAAGTTATGCAAAGGAAAGCCACCAAATATGTTGGAAATAAAGTTTGGAACAAAAAGAAAGTGTTTAAGAATTGAAATTTAAAGAATATATAATTTTCACTTTTATAAAGAATGTGTCAGAGTTGAATGAGTTGCATAAAATGGAGCAACAACACTAGCAATGTGAAGATCAAAGGCAAGCATAATCAATATGGAAAGATGATGAGTTTACTTGTAGAATTAAGCATATTTAATGGAAAAGAGAGTCATCAAGGACTCCCAATCCCCCATCATTGAGAAAATTAAGTTGGATTTGAAAATTTTCTAAAGATATTTTTAAGTGTGAATTTTAATTTGGAAGCTGCAATGAACAAGTTTGAGTAATATTTTGTGAAAGCTAAGCATATTCAGTGATTCATTCAAAATTTACCTAGCTATAGACTGAGCTACAGACTTGCCAATTCTATTTCCGAATTATGTAGTTGATACAAGTAGTTCCATTTAGAAAAACACATATATGTGCATACTATATAATTCTTATGAAAAATATGACATCCAACATACATAATCTAGTTTGCTACTAACTTCCTCATTTATACCTCCCATTTGATCTATAGTTACCCCTTGAAAAATAAAATTGCAAATTTTTCACATAAACTTGATACACAACCAATTATAAAGCTTGAGTATCTTTGGAAATATGTGAACATCTTAAATATTTCAAAACTACTACATCAGAATATCAGGGAATAACTTACCTCCTCCTTAAAAGGCTCGTCATATTGAGGAAGAATCGATTTCACCGAATTTGTATCATTTTGAAATCAGTCATAAAAACCAAAATAGTGAGAAATACGTAAGCTAAAAACATTCACAAAATTCACTATCCAATAAATATATATCATACTTGTCATAATAGATCCTAGTTTTCTTATTTGTTTATGTGTATGCCTCATTTCTTTCATTGCGCTCTCCAATTTCAATGTTTTCAATCATATCAGCAGCTGTAGTAGGATTACAACATAATCAATGAATCTTCAATCAACAAACATAACATAAAGATAGATACAAAGACCATATTAGGTAAATTAAAAATTTGGAACTCAATACCTAAACTCAACATACCATCATTGACATCATCACTGGTGAGAACATTTTGATCCTTGAGTTTCAATAAAACTGACCCTCCTTCCATTACTTTATGAATCTCGTGAAAGACCTTCAGTCTGCCAAATCCTTTGCATATCAACAACAGTACATTGTTTAGTTCAATTTGCTAACCACATAATATGGATATGTAAATACTGATATCATGGAAAGTATGCTACTATCAATTGGGTTTAGCCCCCGTGGTTGACACTCGAGAGGAGTGTTATCCTCCTTGACTAGGTTCAGTTCCCACAAGTAACATGTTGATATATTAATTAATATATTGTTGTAATGGCCTATGTTGAGAAAGCCTTGAGCTTATGTAAAATCCACTTTACTCTGGGTACCATCCTAGGAATGAGGGTAAGTGCCCGGTGGATTTCACCTTGATCTTTTATAGAATCTAGTTTACTCTGGGTACCATCCTTAGAATGATGGCAAGTGCTCGGTGGATGTCTATTTCATGGGGGGGGAGAAAGTATGCTACACACCTATCTCCCAATTTTGGAGGTTTAATATCCAAAAAATGCATCTATTTTTCTCTTATTTAAACACATGGTTCCTATTATTGTAGATATCTCCTACAAATGTGAGGCTCAGGAATACAGTGAAATAATAGTAAAAACGTCAGAATAAAATTTTCCTAGTGAATTCGGAAGTGGGTTATGAAGTTCCCACCAAGGTTCTTCCTAATCCACTTTTACTAGTTTATCTTACGATGGTTTTGTCTCATGAAGATGGTTTTCAAGAAGTTAAAAGGAGAAAAAAAAACCTATGCAACTCAAAAATAAACCAAAGAAACATGGTTGTCATTAGCAGAAAAATGGAAAAACAATGTTCAAGAGGATAGGAAGATGATCACAATCTAATTTTTTTTTAACATTCTAAAAAAAAGAGGCACCAGCCACCATTTGCTTCTCTGTGTTTTTGCAATCACCAAAAGCAGTGATGTCAAAAACTATAATCATAAAGCAAGGAAAACCAAGATATCAATACAGTCACATGGAATCTTGGTTGGGGAGGGCCTCCTTTGATCAGTTAGTAATATACAAGAAGAAGATAATGCAACCCTTCTTATTTCCTTCCTTCCTCCACTAATATACAACCCAAATTGTAGTAAAACATCTTAATGGGTAGACGTTAGTATTACTTTGGTAGAGGATAATATTACTTTGTGACTCTTATATCCTATAGTTTCATGAGGGAACAACAATAGATAAAAAGGATACAAAACCCCAAAGTGAGTTTGAGAACTAATTATTAATTGAAGCACTAGTCCCTGAAGATCACTAAGTGAAATCAACAATAACAACCTACTAATCACTAGAGAAAACCATTACTAAAGAAAACCCACTTCATCAACGGCCACCATAAAACTCAACAGCTATACCTTAAATACGACCACTAGAAAGTCCACCTACGTCCCCAAATATGGGAAGGGTTGTGCATGAAAGAAGTAATTTTGAGCATCCATATGACATTATCCTCTAATGCATAAGTTTTGGGCATGAATAATGTAGCTCTGTGGTGAAAATGAAATTTATTCCAAATCTGGGTGGTGAATAGGGTGATTTCTTTGAAGCAACATACCCTAACAACCCTGAAACTCTAATTCTAGGTCAATTGATGAGAATTCCAATTTATGGGCATCAACAGTGGAAGCAAGCAACATATTTCTCAATTATGGGCAGGCTATAGCCATTTTGTGGCCCTAATTATTAGTTCTTTGGAAAATTTCATGGTAAAAAAGTAGTAAAACTCCACAATATTAAACACTAGGTGAATTCTGGGTACATTCTTCGGTTTTTTCACGGAACTGTGGTTACAAAATTCCCTAAAACCTCATTTCTATATCTTAAACTAGCAGTATATCAGCATCAATAGAAATTTTGGGCATGAATACAACCCTAATATCCACTTATGGGCAGTGTTGGGTTTATTTTAGACATTAGATAGCAATTATGAGCGATTATGTGGATGCAAACAACCTCAAAAAGCAGATATGAGCATAAAAAAAACATGTATCTTCAATCTGAGCGACCTGTGTGGGAGAGGAAACATAAAAGGGTGGACTTATTCTCTTTAGGAGGTAGTATTCATCCTTAATCGAAGTCTCAACCATGCATTAAGTATTCTAGGAGAGTTCGCACCATTGAATAGCATGTTTGGAGGAGTATAGTGATGTAAATAACCAATAGTTAGGGATTTGGAAGCACTAGTCTATTGTTGAAAGGAGGATCTCATCTTTGAAGCTCATCTTATATCATTTGTAGGGGTTAGCGAGTGTACATCCTTTGAAGGTTCATAGGGTTTTTTCTTTTGTGAGGTTGCTTGGTGGACATCTATTGAGTCCCCCCCCCTTGCAAGACTTCTAATGAAATTTGGTTGTCTATTGGACATCACTTGATTAGTTTGGCGACCTTGTGGACATGGCTTGTTGAGAAAGTTTCTTTCAAGAAAATTTGGGGGCTAGTATGTGGAGTTGTGGGAACATTTAATTAGTTGAGTTCCTTGTTGACATTCCTTGGATAATTCCTCGTGTAGTATTAGGGTCAACACACCATAGAGGCATTATTTACATGTGACTTCATATTCTTAAATTGGAATCCTTTCCAAGAGGATGACTTTGTTTTTGTGGAATATAAGTTGTTGATTACATTTCATTCTTTATTTTTTATTTTTATATCATCTTTTCTACATTGCTCCAAGCTTAGTACTACTAGAAAATATCTAGCACTACTACTAGAACCACATGTTGTAACATGGGATAGTTGAGAGTCAATATTAAAGCTAGAAAAACAAGCAGAAAATACAACACAATCTTTGATGGTAAAATAGATGTAATGCTACAAATGTTGCAAAATCTAATAAAGCAGGATACGAAGAAGAATTTAACGAAAGTATGCTAACAAAACATTTATAAATCATATCAATAGTTTGTTTTCCTATACTTTAGTGTGTTGTGTAGTGTGATATATTTACTAACTGAGCTAGTGTTGTTTGCGTTGAAAAAATGAAGAATAACTACAAAATGGTTTAAGGAATGTGATAAAATATCCTCAAGGATAAAAATAATATGGCCATATGAGGGTTGATATTGATTTGTTAACTGTGGTGGATATTCCACTTATGGGTAGTGTTGGGTTTATTTCAAACCTTAGATAGAAATTCAGACCTTTCAATAGAGCATACGCCCCCTAAAAAAGGATGAGTCTCCCTCCCAAGGAGAGACGCCCTCAACACTAAAAATTATTATTAGTTTGTTTTATAAAACGATTATTCTCTGCTTCTCACCAAAATACATGACCCAAAATTAAATCATTTCTCCATATTCTGAAGTAATAATTTATATATTTTAACAGGAGGAACAACAAACGGAATTGGTAGAATCCATCCCTCTTTCTGTCATCGTGTTTGACCAGAATATCAATTAAATAACATCACATCTACAAGAAGCCATAATTAAATTATCGTGAAGTTGATTCAAACAGTAATTACAGTTCTACATTTGACAGATAAATCCTTGGGTTTGAATTCTGACAAGAATATACCTCTGATTATAATTAGACATTTCAACCAATAAATTAGTTAAACACTGGCTCTCTTCTTGAGGCCACCAATCCACAATATGCAGCAATAAATAGTTTTTTTTTTAATTTAATATTTATAAAGACAAAGAGCACTCAATGAGAACCATACCTCGATATCCACCTTATTATTTCCAGAGAAGAACCATTCACTTAAGAATAATTCATTGTGTTCTATCCTACCACACATACTAGAGTTTAAATCTGTGTTTCTTTCACTTCCTTCCACGCAATATTTCCATCCCTGTACATACACACCCCCACTCCCTGTGTATCATGAATCACCTTTCCAAATATGAGTAGTGATACCCTTTACCAACCTCAGATCTCCTCTACTTGGATATTGGGGTCCCAAAATAGCCAGTGGACGCATAGCCTCCCCTCGCTCTAGCTTCGGTCCCTGTGCGGAGGAGGGGCCTCTCCTCCCTACACCTCCTGTGCTACATGGCATGCAACTACAAGCCTTCGCATGATCCAGTTCCAAGATGTCCCACACTCAGCTAGTACGTGAAGCATCAAATCCACCTCATCATCCTTGAGGTCAACCCAATATCGCTCATCAACCCCAGCCGAAATCCCACCAAACCTCTGCTCTAAATCGACTATCACAACGGCTAGTCGGTCTCCAACAGCTACCCCCCCTGCCACAACTCCTCCTGCTCCAGCAGTGCCACCCTTGGTCGCACCTACTCCTCCAATTGTCGTCCCCACCCCGGTAGCTGGATGATACCTCCTTGGTCTCATCCCTCGAGGTGGCCTCATAGAACCAACATCTGCATCACAAAGGATAAAACCATCATTAGTACTTGATAAACATATATATCATAAATGTGTAGAAAACAAAGTATGTACAAATATATATGCGAAAAGTACAAAACCATAAAAACATACTAGTTGCATCGAAACTGCCAGCAGGAATGGGAAGCTCCGGATCTCCTCGAAAGTCCATCCCACTCCAAGGATACCTCTCTGGTCAGCCTATGCAGCCACACTATACATCTAGCACTTTTGGCATAAAATAGGCCCCCATGGGCCCGCCACTAGAACGAGGCATGATACACCCCCAAAACACCATTTGTAGCTCCTATGGCCCCCTTGCTGGAACCACCACCTAGATCCGTAATGATGGGTATCACTCAAAGAAGTAGGAGCACAACACACTATAGTAGAATAAGGTGTGTCTCCCCTACCTTGATTTAAATATGTCATCTGTTGCTTCATCAAATGCAGCATCAGCGAACCCCACGCCATGGGCTGACTAGCCATCAATCTCTCTACCAGCTGAAGTCGGCCCCCTGTGATCCAGTTGGGGACACGACCCCCAATACACGAACAATGGTTTTTACAACAACCTCCACCAGTAGAGCCCTCAGGTGGCTCACCAATAGTCCACCGGAGTTCATATAACTCTGGTGACCGTCGTAGTGTTGATCCACTAACGTGTGGATCATCTTTCCCACCAACTGTGGAGGGAGAGGATCCTCCACCCCTCGGAGTGTCAGTCCAGTCAAGAAATAAATACATTGAGTCGTGATTCTCAGGTCCTCACCTCCTATGTGGAACACTCCTCGGTGTGGGACCCACATGACCAAAAGTCGCCACAAGAGGTAATTAGTTGACTACATTAGAGGGATCTTGAAGAACTTCAAGATCCCAACATTGCGTAAGACCTCGGTTGTCGCTCGATCGGCTAACACAACCGCTCGAAGGTCATCATACTCTCTCTCTCTCCACTCAACATCTCGGATGTGCGCCATCCCTAACTAGCAACCACCTGCACAAGGAAATGATCACCCATCAGACTTGTAAAAACATTAGCGCGGCCTTCTCTAAAAAGGTCTGCACATAGTGCGACATTTTACAGCATATCTGTGCGTAGCGAGGTCAAAACATTATTCGGGTCACGCGGAACCAATGTGAGGGATATATATAGCTTGGTTGTGCGACTATTCGAGGAATAGTCATGCTAAAACCAAGGTGCGATGGAAGATTATCTATTCTTTGCTATGCGCGGTACATTACATTATTTATGCGCTAGTGAGCATGCTACACCGCGCACGATTTTCGTAAAATATCGCGCTATGATAGTGCGATATTTTTCAAAAATCCCGCACGGTTGTGTGGGATTTCTCAAAATCCCTCGCGGTCATCCTAAAATCATAAAAAAGGACCCCTGGACACCCAGGGGACCCCCAACCCTAACTATACCCAGATAAAACTAAAGAGTGCAAGGGTCAAGCATACCTAGAACTCACGGCTCGACAAACGGTGCATCAGATCTCCCAAAAACGATCGAAATGCACTCTAGGAGGTCAGTGGCACAAAGTATGAATGATTTTGAAATGTGAACCCCACCCTTATTTTATACTCATTTGACCCAAATTTCCAACTAATGCCATGGACAAACCGTAACTTCGTTTCCAAAGTGCTTTGTACCACCACGACTAGCGCTTCGAGCTCTTCAACATGGAACCAACCAATTTGGATTCCCACAAATGTAATTGGGACACCATTTTCCTATCCAAGTACCCCACAAGTACACGATGTTTTTCCTATATGATTTTTGCATTGTCAATACCTTGGTTATGTCCTTTACTACACTTGGGTATGTGCATCGTATGTGTAGGACCGCGATCAGGACAATATGGAACCTCTTGTTTTTCCATTATAATAATAATAATCCAAGCTCTAACAATGAGGGGCATGCACCCTACCACAGGTATCATTCTGAAACCAAAATTTAGACACTATTTACTCTCTGTTTATAATGCATATCCCAGTATTCCCGCTAGTAACCATAGGCCCCCCTGTCATGGCATTGATGTTCCATCAACATTACTACCATGAATAGCATGTTCCCCCATGGGTGTGCACACCACTACCATCCCCATCATCAATTGGTACCCATGATGTCAACCCCTCACAAGTCCGAGGAATTTGATCCAGCTTGAAAAGATACCCCCTTAGAGTATCATTTTATAGTTGTGCATTTACTCCACCAAGTAGACCTCATCAGATTCCTTGGCACATGTTATGAGAATGACCCACAGATCCCCCTCATACCTCCATGAGAACTTTACCTTCCACAATCTTCCTCGTATCATGACCCCCCACAAATACACTTATGGGGCCCACCGCCCTCTGAAGTAACCAATTCCATTCAGTTATCCCACGGGCATACACTGCATGGCATTGTTTTATGGGGCACTCGTCTTTGCGTCTGCAAGTTACCCTCCACTTCATTTTGGAAAGTGTCCCCCAACTCACTCAAAACCGTGGGGACTCCACCCATCATCTAAATTGGTCCCCCAATATAGACAAAACTGTGGGGACCCCACCAATATTCTTTATGTGCAAACAAAGTTCCCTCGCCACATCACATTGAGGTAAAACCATATTATTTTAGTAGCAACCCATGGTCGCCTTTGATCGATGTATTTGAGTCTCCATATATTCAACATTATTCATTTGGTTGGTTACCATTACCATTTTTTTTTGCATCTCCATCAAATCCCTTTCACTTGTAGTTTGATTCCACCAGTTTCAATCTGTGTCATCCTGAAAGAAAAGCTACCGTCCCCGCTCCCCATGTTTACATTGATCAAAGGAAGTTATGATCCCCACGCTTATCAACCAGTCTTGTCACTAGTACAAAATGAGGAATTAATGACTAAAATTCGGCTATAAACGACTATTTTTGAGTCGGTGACTAATAGTAGCTAATTTCCACTATCTTATAGCGTGACTAACTTAGTCATATTTCACTTAGTCATTAATTGGTTCACTTATTAGTCATTGATTTAGTCATTAATAGTCACTAATTTAGTCATTGATTTAGTCATTGATTGCTACAATTAATGACCAAATATACGACTAAATAAACTACTAGATGATAACATATTAATGACTAAGATAAATAAGACTAAACGTTAGTTGCGCTATAAGATACCAGAAATTAGCTACTAATAGTCGTATATATGCGAATTTAGTTGTTTTCTTAGTCATTAATTTATGATAGGGTACGGAGGAATCGAACCACCAATTTCCTGCCTATAATTAGGCAGGTGCTCTACCATTGAGCTAGCACCCTTTAAGAAGTTGTTATTGCTTGACAATGATGATATTCAAACAAATTTTGCATCATACAAGCATACAAAATAATGATTACCAAGCTATTATAGATCCATAATGGCCTACCTTGTACTAGTCCTTCAAGTCTTTCAACTGCATTTATTAAGTGCAAATATATTTTTTCACTTAATAAAAGTAGTTGAAGAACTTCAAGGACTAGTACAAGGTAAGCCATTATGGATCTATAGTAACTTGGTAATCATTATTGTGTATGCTTGAATGATGCAAAATGCAAAAATCCCAGAAATTTATAAGAATGACAAGCATGCATCCATTGTTAAACTATCTACCAAGTCATCTAGAGTCATGACAGGGTTGGCAGGTGCGGGGGGGGTCCTATTAGACCCCGAAGGAAACAAAACGACTGAGTATGCATGGGGTCTAGGAAGACAAACGAACAATGAGGCGGAGTGGCTTGCTTTGATACAAGGCCTAACTATCGTCAAGGAAAATAAGATCCAGAGTGTTCTAGTTATAGGGGACTCCATGTTAGTTATAAAAAAAGCCCGAGCTCTCCTCAAGAAGTACCACACTCCAACTTCTAAATTCCACTCTCTCTTCCTCATGTTGTCAAAGAACCTGACCTCCATCTCCCTCCACCACATTCTGAGGCACAACAACCATATGGCAGACTTGTTGGTAAATCTTGGAGCCAACTTAAATTGTGGAACTCTAAGCCGTAATGGCAATCTCCTCCAGACTTGGATACCATAGCGCATGTCTTGTCTATGGCATTAAATGTGAACCGTCGCCCACCTAGACATTTCAACCTCGATCAGAGGAGAAATCTCCACCAAATCATTCCCCTACCTACCTTTCTCCTCCAACGGCGCTTACAGTCTGTACCCACTTGGCTCGCATGCGAGGTTTTATGGTGAGCAGGTTCTAGATGCGTCTCGGGCTATTTGAACCTCAAAGGTGGCAAACAAAGCACCACCATCTTCATTTGCTCCTGGCATAGGTTTTCACTCTGCTCCTGGCATCCAAAGCTCAGAATGGACTGCGGTAAAAATGGGCTGAATACTGGGACTTGCCCTCCGGGGTTGAAGTGCAAGCATTGCAAGGTAAATATTGGGCAGAAGAGATACCCTTCGATCGTCGAGGAAATGCAGAGTCCAGGGAGTGGTGATATGGATGTCCTCCATCCCTCTTGAGATCCTATGAAACATGTTCGTCGGAACGAAGAGAATGGACAATCTTGGAATCATTAGGCGATGGGTATGCGTGGACAAAATGCTATTCCAGTCCATAATGGTTTCATGTTCGATGGTGGGTGCTTTTGGTGTCCAATTGAAGTTGAAAAACTTCAGAATCCCGGGGGCCTCCATCTTCATAACTCCCCACAGGACGGGATGCAGCAATATAACAGCCAGAGAACCAATACTAGTGAAGCAGGGAAAGTGTGGAAGGTGGTTGGTGACAGTTTGGGGCTCGTTCACCTGGACTCCCCGGTTGGTAGAGAAAGTCCATCCCTGAGGGTTATTTCTCATCTCCAGGACATTGAAGCGCAAGTTAATTGGCTCCGGGGGGGAAATTCAGAACTCAAGAAAGCTCTTTCTCACCTCTCTCAGATCACAAGCTCGGAAGCCAGCAACACCAACAGCAAGAACAAAGAACTCTATGAGAAGCTAGGGGGAAAGATTGACTCTCTGCACAATTGCCTGAGAATCGTGGAAGCAAAAGTAGATTACATCAGGAGCAACAAAGAAAATAGTCCAGCTACGATTACAGGGCTGAAAGACATGGAAGACTCTGAAGCTGGCAGCAAGAAGAAGATACGACACATAGAAATTCTCTAAGCATTGGTCAATCTGCAAGTTTTTTTCACTCCTGATGTTAAGTCTTTATTTTCTGTAGCGACATGTATAGCTCTATGTAGTTCGTTTCTGTTAGGTCCTGTCAGCCTAAGAAATACCGTAAATTTTTTATTTGAAGAAGACTGTTTGGAGGTGCCTATTCCATCGTTTTGTGGGTACAGTCTCCCCACTATGATGTAGCCCCTCTTTTCTTTTAATATAAATATATATCCGTTTCTGTAAAAAAAAAAAGTCATCTAGAGTCATACCAAGATATCTGAATTTGACTGAAAATTCATAAGTAACTTGAAGATAATGGTGGATGATGCCATGGAAAGGAGAATTTCAGTTTATATAGAAGCAAAGGATGAGAAAATGATGTCCCAAACTCATCTTCCTCCAATGTGGGCCAAGCTACCATCCCCTGTAAAATGAACACAGGTGCATGTTTCTCTTATGTTCCATGAACATCTTACACAACCTTCAGATAGTTTCAATCATATTTGGATGTCCATCTTAACTTCAAAGGACCAAAACTTGAACTAGTAAATTTGGAATATTTAAAATATATGTACAAAAAATCTCCACATCTAATAAACCAATACATCATTTACTTATTGCATGATATTAGAATGGATGGACATATTGTTAGACAACATTTGGAGAGTTTTTATAATATTTTGATGTTCATTCCTAGGATGTATATGCCCATCCTAGGAAAAAGTAACCTCTAAAATATTTTTTAAAAATCAGATAGAAATTTTGGAATCAACAAGATAGGATCCCTTGTAATTTTCTTTAGTCTCCAATGGAGCAACTAATTACCCAAAATGTATATAGAATAGTAAAAAGAAATATACTACTAATTCCATTTCACATCAAGAAGAATGGGAATTATCTCTAATTACTCTTAGCCACTAGATAAATGGAAATGAAATGAGATGACATATTAGCAACAATACCTTCAAGTTTGCTTGCTGACAAGAAGTATGAATACTTATGTGATCATTTTATTCAGAGGTGACTTAAACAGCCACTAACCTAGAATGAAGGCAAGAAACCATGTTCAGATTGATATCTAAATAAAATAAAATAAAATTTAAAGATAGATATGCCAATCCCACTATCATATATACCTCGAAAGAGAACTAGCAAATCTCCCACAATTGTTCAACTTTGTCCAAAATGCCCACATGGAATGCCACTGTTTAAACAAAACAAAAAGAAATTGAAAACATGAAAGTAGTAATTTACTCTACAAGTCTATTGGATGCAGAGTCCCATAGCTGTACAACAGAATTAGTCAAGCACGTGCAATAAAATTATAAATGGACAAAAAGAAGAAAACAATGTGGTTTAGACCTTCCTTTATGTACTCAGATATATATTATGATCATTCTTTGTCTCTTAGGAGACAAGTCACTAACAAAACAATTGGCATACCTAAGAGAGAGATAGATAGGTAGTTGTAGGGAAGAGTGAGACAAATTCATACCTCAAGGTATTAATCAAAACAGTCTAGAAATGAGGATTAACTTTCAATCCCATTGCTGCAATAAATGATAGTCTTTTAGGACACTCATACATCAGGAAAATAGAATCTCCTTTCAAATGTGCAGAGTCAGCCTTAACCCACACTCTAGCACATCCATCAGACTGCGGCACACTTCCATACATAGTAGCAGCCTCAAGGAGGTTGGAAAGGAGCATAAAAAACCTCTATAAAGCCTAAAAGGATCAGCATGCTGCAGCAGGCTGAACAAGAACCACAACAGCCCTAGCAAAGGTCATGGTAGGAACTAACAACAACACACTCATAGAAAAGACCTCAGAACAGTCAGCAAACCACAAATCGAGTCAAGGCATCCCAAGGAACAGTCATGGTTAAGTCTAGAAGACTCAACAAAGCTCACAACCCAACTTAGCAGCCCCAAAAAGGTCACGGCTTAGTCCAAACAGCTCACAGAGGTCACGGCTCTGTCCAAACAACCCACAGAGGTCATGGTACTGTCCAATAAAACCCAAAGATATCATGGTTTTGTCCTAGCATAGGTCACGGCTTAGTCCAAGGCATCCCACAAGGTCACGGCTCAATCCAAGGCAACCCACAAGGTCACGAATCAATACCAGCAAACTCAAAGGTCATGGTAGGCACCAACAACAATGTTACACTCACATAAAAGACCTCATAATAGTCATCAGAACACATATCGAGTCAAGGAATCCCAAGGAATGGTCATGGTTCAATCTAGCAGACCTATCAAAGGTCACAACCCAACTTAGCAGCCCAAAAAAGGTCACGGCTTAGTCCAAACAGCTAGCATAAGGACCAACAAGGTTCAACACAAGATCAAAGGTCAACAAGAGTGGTCATAACAAAGTGGGAAGACAACCCTTTCACCCACAAGACCAAGGTGTACCATCAAGGTACAGAAGTAACCCGTTTACCCACAAGACCAAGGTGTACAATCAAGGTGGGGAAACAACCCTTTTACCCACAACACCAAGGGTCAAACTTTTATCTTCTCTCTTAAGGTATATAGTCCATAGTTTTTCCATACAATAACAATAAGTTTTATCACCACCGTATAAGGAAGGTCCAAGCTATGAAACAATTCGAGTGACTGTAATACAACATATATAACATAATTTTCATTTCTTTCAACTTAACACTCGCAAAGGTCCCTGTGTTAAATTTGAAGCATCCAAGGACAATAAATAACAATAGTAGTAATAAATTAATGAACAAGTTAAACTAGCATACGTAAAGGAGAAAACAATGTGGTAACATATATAACATAATTTTCATTTCTTTCAACTTAACACTCCCAAAGGTCCCTGTGTTAAAGTTGAAGCATCCAAGGACAATAAATAACATCAGTAGTAATAAATTAATGAACAAGTTAAACTAGCATACATAAAGGATAACAAAATGTGGTTTAGACCTTCCTTTATATACTCAGCTATATATTATGATCAGACTTTGTCTCTTAGGAGACAAGTCACTAACGAAACAATGGACATACCCGAGAGAGAAAGAGATTGGTAGTTGTAGGGAGGAGTTGGACAAATACAGATCGCAAGGTATTAATCAAAATATTCTAGAAATGAGGATGAACTTTCAATCCCATTGCTGCAATAAATGACAGTCATTTAGGACAATCATACATCAATCAAATAGAATCTCCTTTCAAATGTGCAGAGGTAGCCTTAACCCACACTCTAGCACGTCCATCATACTGTGGCACACTTCCATACATAGTAGTAGCCTCAAGGAGGCTGAAAAGGAGCACATAACAATAAAGGTAAGTCATCATGACAAAAGGGTCAAGGTACCACACTAGGAGAGGGAGGCGCTAGCACAACGACCAACAAGGTTCAACACAGGGTCAAAGGTCAACAAGAGTGGTCATAACAAAGTGGGAAGACAACCCAGTTTCACCCACAACACCAAGGTGTACAATCAAGGTGGGGAAACAACCCTTTTACCCACAAGACTAAGGGACAAAATTTTATCTTCTCTCTCAAGGTATATAGTCCATAGGTGTTCCATACAATAACAATAAGTTTGATCATCACCGTATAGGGAAGGTCCAAACTGGATAAATTTTATTGCTGTACATGCAATAAAATTATAAATGGACAAAAATAAAAAAGCAATTGTTATCACATACAAGTTGATTCAACACTTTCATAACAATTTTAGTTGTAAAAAATATATATGCTATGGTGGATGATGCCATGGAAAGGATAATTTCAGTTTATATAGAAGCAAAGGATGAGAAAATGGTGTCCCAAACTCATCTTCCTCCAATGTGGTCCAAGCCACCATCCATGGCTCTGTCAAAACAGCCCACAGAGGTCATGGTTCTGTCAAGCATGGACAATATACCAAGTTTCCCTCCACCTTATGTTCTCCATTAGCTCTCACTTGATGAATAAGATGGAAATACAAATAATTTTGGGCATTCCACAGCTATGTTTGGTATTCAGTTATCATATGCCTTTATTGTCAAAAGTACAAATATCAATTTGATAATCAAAAAAATTTATTTCATGGAAACCATTAAATGTCAAAAAAAATATGTTTACAGCTGATGGCTACAACTGCATGCACTAAATTCCAATCTAAATTTATTTCTCAGCAGAAAAAGTTGATATATGATAGAGCATGCAATGGTTGCTTCATTTTGCATGGGCATAGTGTGATCCCAACAGACCAACTAAGAAAACCATTCCCAAATAACAAAAACATGTACAATTCACTATAAAATCACACTTAAATTTCTTTCGCATAATAATATCATCAATTAATTAGACTTAAGTATGCACAATCAGCCATCCGAGGACTACAGTGTGCACATGTACCAACAAAACTAAAGGAAGCATCAAATGGTTCAGTGCACTATATAAACATTGGTAATCAATAGACATCAATTGAGAAACTTTGTCTTCTCACACAAACATTTTTTCTACTCGTGCATTACCAAGAAACTACCCAAGTGACCCTTGTATGTGATAAAGTTGATATTGAAAAAACTGATTCAGATGATTCCCCTTCTTATCTAAAAGAATGCCTCTCAAGATCCAAGATGATACTTATTCTCGATATTGCTACCAAGATTTATCTATGTTCATACTATATTACAAAAGGACCATGAGTCCAAAGCCATATAATCAAAGGATGAGTGGAAAATGAAGGTGAATGTAGTGGTAATAAGAACAGATCAAGATGGGTTGCAGAAGAACCAAAAATTCCAATTCAAGGTCAAATAGAACTTCTAGATTTTACGAAGAAGTTAGTTGATGTAGACCATGTAGTGCAGGAACTAAGTATTAAGCTCTCTCTTATCAATCAGAGACTTCAGACTGGAAATGTTATTGTTGAATCAGAGGATGGGAAAATATCTCCATCACCAGAGCCTCAATATAACAACTTGCGGTTTAGAATAAATACAAGGGAGATTAGATATAGAGAAAAGCTTCTTCAGGAAAGAGAAATGATATATGCAAGGTTGAGTGAGAAACTCCCTACACTATATAAACAAGTGCACTATATAAAGGTTGGTGGTTGCACTGTATAAACGAGTTTACTTCAGTTTAGTCACCATGTCCAATAGTTATCTATTCCACCAAATTCACATAGGACATGCAATTAGACTCATCCCATTTTGGCATACCATTTGGGTATGGAAGACCACAACAAGAATGGAATATTTGTGGACAGATTAAACCTCACCAGTGAACCAAGATACTCCACTGACAATCCTAATGGTCGCGAAGGGAAAATATGACAGTGAGAAACAAGATCGGATTGTAATCTAACAGTTTACTCTGTGTATTGGCAGCTTATAATTCTGCATGTATTATTCTAATAGTATTCTCCTTATACTTCCCAAAGAAAAGGGTTCAAAAATCCCTAGCCACTTTCTTATGAACATTACAACTTGCATTTTTATGGTGTTTTATTAAAGTTCTGATTAAATTCAACTCTCAATTTCGGTTCTTAAAAGAGGTCCAATAGACTAGGTAGATCTCAAATGACGTTAAAAGTGCAATCAAACAACCAAAGTGAATCATATCAATTCACCCAAAGAATTTGGAATCCATAAGACCAGTTGAGTATTTATCGTATCCGAGAGACCCATTAAGAGGAAAAACAAAACCAGTTCAGACATTTGCAAGGGATGAAAAAAGCATCGTTACCAGTAATAAGCAAAAGTCCAGACTCCAGCTGCTTCAGGAAAACAACACATTTTCCCTTAAAGCATCCAGCCAGAAGGATCAGAATAGTTCTGGAAGTAATGTTGGCCTATAATAGTCTCAAACACCAGATTTCATAAGTGAAAGGGAAACATTAAAAAGCACCATGCGGGCCAACGATTACTGATTAATGTCTACAAAAAATGATCTTAAACCCTAAATTACTAACAAGCCTATAGAAGTATTGAATAATGTCTGTAAAAATTGATCTTAACAACCTATCTGAGTATTGAATAATGCCTATAACTTTTGATCCTAAAACATAGACCCTAGATTACAAAAACAATCTATATGGGAATCGAATGATGTCTGTAGAAATTGATTTCAACGTATAAATATTTGCTTACCTGAGCTTGGTAGGATTGGGCTTCCTCCCGTTAATGAGTGGCTTTGGCACATCTTTCGCGGGGTATAATTTGGGAGCTTTCTCATCGGCTTTGGGTACCTGCGGTTGTTTGGCATGCTGAGGAAATATGCCCCCATTCTTTTCCTTGAGGGTTCAAATACCTCTTTTGTGATACATTTTCAATCTGGAAATATGCTCTACTCCCCTGATCAGATCTTTGTTTCTTGAAACCCTCTGGCCATCTTTCCTCCTGCTACAACAAATCCTTCCTCTGCTCCCCTACTCGCAACACCCTCTGCCACACCATCCAGGCCCGCCACCTCCTCATGCTCCTCTTCCAGCTCCACATCCACGCCCACGCTCAACCCCTCCTGCCCCTTCCGCAGTCACTCCTCTTGTGTGCCACCCTCCCTGCTGCATTCCCTTCCGACGCTCCACGTCTCCCTTAGCTCCACCATTATGCTTGCCCATTCCCTTCAATCCCTAGCTTGCATTCCCATCGGCCCCTCCGCCATCATCTCGGACCCCTCTGTCATCCATCCTCCCACCCTCCACTTCCAAATTCCCATGGTCTCCGTCCACGAAAACCCTAATCCGCAAACAAACAAAACCAAAAAAAATTAATAAAAAATAATATTATAAAATAATATTTTTTATTAAATTTTTATTTCTAACTTTATAATAAAAATGGCTTGAATATGGGTTAAATTATACCAATATGGCTTACCCTCCACTTCCAAATTCCCACGGTATCCCTGCATGAAAACCCTAACCTGCAAACAAACAAAACCAAAAAATAAAAAATAAAAAATAATATTTTTTATTAAATTCTTATTTCAAACTTTATAATAAAAATGGCTTGAATATGGGTTAAAATAGACCAATATGGATTAAATTAGTATAAAACTACTCAATAAAAGGGAATCCATCCAAGCCCAAGGATTTTCTCATCATAAGGTCAAAAATCGTTTTTTCCCTACTTTCCTCACAATTTGTGAATACAAAACTACTTCATTTTCAAGCTCAATCCCATAGATTATCAAGAACATTTGATGAGCCTCTCAAGATGCTTCGCATAAATCTACAATCTCTTAAATAAAATTGATAAGATATCTTCATTTCTTTAATACTAGTTTTAGTTTTATAGAGAAGGAAAATGTGATGTGTCTCCATTATTGTCATTATTATTTTTAAAAAATATATAGTGTCCTCAAGTAGTAATTCCTTTTTATATTCCAAGTTAGAACATAAATTTTGGGAGTTTTATTGTGTTGGTGATTAAATATCCAATGTTTATGTTTTCTGTATTTGATGAGCAACTACAATTCCTCCCTTATAATAGCTTGAGTTTTTAACCCTTGAAAGAAAAACATTGGAGAGTTGATGAGCAACTACACTATACATTTGCATTCTCTCCCCCGCAACTAAATTGAAAGAAAAAAAATTAGCTATAAAGATGAAAATAATATAAATTATCTGGTCAAGGTTCGAAATGTGGTCCCCTAAATTCCCTGATCATAAGATATTTCCAACAAGGGTGATTAGAATATGCTCATCCTGTGGCTTATAGAATGTCTCAATGAGACACCATTTTGTCGACTATAATGCTTAAAAAATATGCCCATAACGGTAGGATGGACGGAGCTCAACAATGTTTAATAACATGCTGAAGCATAATATTGTCTCATGGTTTATCACACCATGGACGGTCTTCAGGAAGAGCCTTAGAGTACACTAAAGTTTTGACCCAATAACCTACATTTTTGGCATTGAAATCGGCTTGGTGTCACAAACTTTAAATGGACATCATATCCTACTCACATGACAAAGTTCCCATTTATAAGGCCTACATAGTGGCTAAGTACCCCCACAAATTATGCATCATGAAACCTTTACTTGGGTATCAAGATGTTACACCTAAATCTTGCCACCATAAGACTTAGTATAAACATCCTTAAAGTTCCCATGACTAGGAAGTCAAACTGAAAGAGATACTAACCTATTTCCATAGGATCTAGTTGGGTCGTCGTAGGTCACCCTTATGCAGCATGCGCCGTCACAGGTTGTCTTAATGCAGCTTGCGCCGATGTCAGTTAAAGCAGATAAAGGTCAACTTCGAACCATTTCTCGAAGGTGTTTGACTTGGATCTCTATCCCTAACCCATAGGAGAGTTGGCATTCGGTTCCCTAACCCTTTGGGAGGATGCTTTAGTCCTCTCCCACTATTTCTCAACCTATCCTATCCTCCTAGTCCTATATATATGAATCTCCTTCCCATTACAAAGGGAGGAAGGCTATAGCATCCATATGTTGGTGAAATAGAGATTAGGATATCATCATTCATCCATTGGAGACACCCATTTCTCCTTAGAGGCATTGGCTTGGCTTGTTGGAGGAAGATTGCGACGTTAGAGCCTGGTTGTAATCTTATCTCTTCTATGTATTTCCACTTCAATACAGTAATACAAAACGCTTTCCATAAATGTCTTATTGTTCATTGATATTTATAGTTTACTTCCTTAACTGTTTACTTAGATCAATTATTGTGTAGATGTGCTATTACTGCTTGTTTGTCTCTTGCACGTTCTGACAGGTCTTGCAACTTTGGATCTGACGACCGTGGAGCTTGGAGCGATGAGGGAGAAAGAGATCTACATATCTGAAAGGTAAGATGTTCATGTCTCTCAATCTCTAATTTGATCTAGGAAGGTAGATTTGCATTATGTCCTATTTGTTCTAGATTCACATTGAATTAGGGAGATCATGCCTTAAGTCCGCTTTCGGTAGATTGTCCGGTAACAAATTTGGCGACCATACTGGGGATACATGCATTGTTTTAAGTTTTCAGTGCGAAAGTCATTTTCTCTTATTTCTTTGTGAGCCATTTCATTGCCTCCTAAACCTCTTTCGCCACCAAATCTTCTTTTTGAAGGGTCTGTTGACTTCCTTTGAGTCTGTATGTATGATTGTCAAACCTTTTGATTACTCATTTTTGGAGATATTTCCATCCTTGCATTGGGATTTCACCCATTGCACCTAAGTAGTATAGCTAGAGCGATGTCTTATCTTGGGCACAATCTTCTACTCTGCAACCTGCGTCGTTGGCGCTCAGATCAAATTTACATCTTGCGCCATCGGCGCAAGCCACCTGTTTTCCACCTGCGACGGGTGCTCTGATCCTGACCACAGGCTGTGCCGAGCAGTCAAGCCATGTGCTTGGGTCCTCTCCTCTCCAACTTTTGAGTTTGGTTTGTCTTATAGACCTTCTCTGCACTGCATCTTCCAGTCATAGACCTTTTTGATTTTGCATTGGTAGTGTTTGGTTTTGTTTGGATTGGTTTTGGGTTCCATTTTGGACAAGTTTGAGGGTGGACATTTTAGTCTCCCCCACCTTCATCCACTTGACCTTGCTTTCCCTCCTCTCCTCACTTGATCTAGTCTTTGCATTGGATCAGATCCCAGACCTCTTTTGCACATGTTATTTAGCTTTGCTTGCATCCGGTTGTTCTTTGAGTGTCTTGAGTGTTTTTTCAGTTTATTGGAGTGCTTGTCATTTTCTTGAGAATTTCTGAGTGTTTAGAGTGCTGCAAATAATCTTTCTTTTCATCCATTCACACTTAAAAACATTATTGTTATCAAGTTGTAGTCTTGGCATATCATTGAAAAAATTAAAAGTGCTTCATTTTTACCGTTTTCAAGTGCATTTGAGAATTGTTGTAGAAATTGGTTCATGCATTGGAATTTATCATAGATCTTTTTGGAAAGTTTGAAAAAGAGTTCATCATTTGTATTTTTCTCGAACTATGAGCCATTCATTTTCTTGAAAAATCCAAAGCATAGTCAAATTTTTGGCAAAAGTGTTTCCATGCTTGAAAAAGTTATATGTACTTTTGATTTTCATGTTTTTAGGTTGCCATAGTGAAATTTGAAAAGCTAGTGTGCTCTAGATAGAAAGTCTCTCATTTTTGTCATCTTTGGTTTCATGCTAAATTGAAAAAGACAAAAAGAAAATGCTTAGATTTGGTTTTGATGCTTGTTGATTTTCGTGTTTTGCTTAAAGAGAAAAACAGAAAAGAGTACTTTCATGATCATTTTTGGTAGAATTGAGATTTGTTGAAGTTTTGTTGTTTTGGTAAAAAACCACTTGAAAAAGATTTCTTCCTTCCATACATAGATTTCATCAAAAGAAAAAGTGCATGTTTTTTCATGTAGTTAGGTTTTTCATTATGTTTACATTTATATACTCACCTCATGCATTCACCTAACCATCCAGATAAAATTAACGGTAGAACTAGGCTAAAATTTTTAGTAACTTGTGTGTTTAGTTAGAGACGTGTTCCGGCATCGTAAAACGTGGCAGCTATCGTTACTTGCCTGCACTGCATCCCAGGGGTATTGTAGTCTTCCACTTACCAAGCGGTATATCGAAGCTCTTTCACATACCAACCATTATATCGAAGGCTCTTTCACGTACCTTAGGGTATATCGAAAGGCACTTCACGTACTTGGCGTATATCGAAAGGTGTTTCACATACTCGGTAGTATATTGGAAGGTCACATGTCGTACGGTTGTGCATTAGACAGCACCACTACGGATTTGAGCTCCCATGTACCTTGTGTATATCGAGAGACACCATTAGGATTCCTGAAACCAATTGAGCTATCCATTTGGCCGTCTTGGTAGAGAAATACACCGAGAATAGCACTCGGGGAGCTACTACGCATGTACTATCAGGTAGTTGGGTTATATAGTCAAGGGTACGGTCCTAATCCTCCCTGGTTAGTGCTCTGAAAAAATTTGGCCGAGTATAACTGTTAGACCCTGGAGTATATCGCAAGTTGCGAAGCCTTGACAATCCCGTGAGGTTCCAGACTTTTGAATACACACCTATCACATAAGACTGCTTGCGGCCTTAGTTTGTGTAGATTTTCCTGGAGTGCTTTTATTTTGTTTAGAATACTCTTAGGAGAAACTCTGGTTCAGTCACTCTGGCTGAATTTCCTTGGAGAAGGTCCCGCAGAATTTTGAACTTACCACCCGAAGATCCCCTTAATCAGGAGGTAATTTCGAGGGTAATAATGGACCCACATGTCACGATCATGTCACATGAAGTAGAAAACCTTACTTTGAACATTGGAGCACACATGTTCCCTCCAGATTCACCCATCTCCAACCCCTCAAGGGGTGAAGAGGCGAAAACTTCCACTTCACCTGACGTACCTCTCCCTCTCGTTTTATCGGAAGAGCCTAGATCTGTGGAATGGTTAAATCCCTCCTAGGACGACCCTATATCAGCTGCGTTTTGTCTAGATGCACCCTTTTGGGAAACATCTCTAGGTCAACAAGTGGCTCATTTTTCCACTACATCCCCACCCACTTGGCCACTCCCGACGAGCTTTTCGGACCCTTTCGTGATCGCTTGAATCAATTACGTGCCATGGGCGAGGAATTTTGAAGACAAAGTCTTTTACGAAGGATTGAAGACCCGACGTTACCCGCATATCGGCAGATCCCGATTCGCACTTTATCTTATGACTCACCGGAACCATCCATCCACAACATGACCACTTATGAACCTGGTCAACCCTCACTTCCTACAAGTACACCCCTTAGACAGGAGACCAGTTCTATACCTCAAACGACTCAACCTATTGAAGGACAACAGTCCAACACTGCTCTTACTACCGCGAGAGCAAGTACCCACTCCTCCCCCACCCAAAAAATCACGGGGAGGATACTCTTTACACCCTACCTTCCTTATGAGTAATGTTAATCCTGTAGCAGATAATCAACAACCTATGTTGGGTCAACCATTGATTAGTTGGTCAACACGTTGTTGCTGGGGGGCAACCCCCATCTCCTAACCCTAATACAAGAGGAGGAGTTCCCATCGGTCCTTCCGTTGGAACTTCCCTATGCGTCGAAGCTTCCACCATGGGATTATCCCTTGTTGGGGGACCATCCCATTCAAACCAACCACCATGGAGTCAAGCGTATCCAGGTTATCTTCACCTTGTGTCGGGACAATTAAATCCCAGAAACGCACTCTATGGGATACCTTATCCCGGAAATCCATACACTCTATGGGGGCATCAAAATGTTTTACAACATGGACCCCCACCTATTGTCTCTCAAGTACCACCACCCTCGTTCGGTCCCCCCCCCCCACCTCCTTCCGGAGGAGGCGGGCCCCCACACAATTCCAGAGGAGGCAGACCTCTACCTTTCTGGCGGAGGACCACCTCATTCTGGAAACCATGGCCCACCCCCTCCTGGCGGTGGAGGTGGAGGCCCTCCCCCTCTCGGCGGAGGCGGAGGACCACCCCCTTGGGTGGTAGAGGACCACCCTATCCTGGTGGCAGTGGTGGAAGACCACCCTATTTTGGTGGAGGTGGAAAAGGAGGCCCACACCCTTCCTACGGAGGCGATGCAGCACCACCTCCTCCCGGTGGAAGTGGTGGAGGTCCACCTTATCCCGGTGGCGGTGGCGGACCCCCGCCATTTGGAGGCGGCGGTGGAGCACCACCTCCTCCCAGCGGAGGTGATGGAGGTCCACCGTATCCTGGTGGCAGCGACGGACCCCCACCATTTGGAGGAGGCCCACCCCCTCCTAGTGGTGGTGGTCGACCCCCACCTTATGGACCACCCTATTATGGCGGCGGACCTACATATGGTCCGGTAAGCCCACCCCCTTACGACCAGTTTCCTCCGTGAACACCCTACAACCAGTCGATGCAAGGTCCCACTGGTCCATACATGCCATATCAGTACTATCAGTACCCGCAGCCGAATCAACAACTACCTTTTCTGGCTACGTTGGACCTACCTGACCTGTCTCGTCTGACTAATGACCCCATCTTCCACAGATACAATTGGCCACCAATTCCGGTGAAACTACCATCAGATATTCCCAAATTTGATGGAAAACCTAGTGAGGATCCAAATAACCATGTGATGACATACCATTTATGGTGTTCATCCAACTCCTTGATGGACGACTCGATCCGTCTTAGGTTATTCCAACGAACTCTCACCGGCCCAGCTGCCAAGTGGTATATTGAATTACCACCTAACTCTTTTCCATATTTTCGCTCTCTTGCTATGTCATTTTTGACCCATTTCCAGTTTCCCATTCGCTATGAGACTGGTACGGACTTACTGACCTTGGCTCCTTCCCACGGAGAGGCGTCCCCCACCGCGCATGTTCTCATGATGCGTAGTGAGACGGTTAACTTGAACACACGTTCACGCTCGTACGACTTAGTCCCTCCGAGGAACCCGTTGGAAGTAATATCAAAAAATATTCCACTTCTATTCCCGACATCACCATACAACACGCTTCTCTCACCATTGAGAAGCCTTCTTTAGAGTCAGTGTTACGTCCGCCTAAGATCACGATTCAAAAATCCGTTTTCAATCCCAATGCTCGGGCAACTCAAAACTACAATATTGTAGAGGACTTGGCCCAAGCTCCTTGTGCTATGTCGACACTAGAAGTCTTGCATAACTGTCCCAACCAGCACAAGACTCTTCTCGCTGCCATTGGCGTGGTTGATCTGGATTCCTCTAATACAATCATGTTTTGACTCAAGTACTTTAAACCGAGGCTTTCCCACCAGTTGGCATTTCAAGTTGCCACGAATTTTGCTCGGAAGACAATCCATCGTACTATTTTGGATGAAGGTGCCTCTACCTCGGTCATGTCAATATCATGCTGGTGAGCCATTGGTTCTCTTGAGTTAAATGGTTCTCCCACTACCTTGAAAGCATTCGACGGTCATGGTTTCCAACCCCATGGGTTGTTACAAGCCTTGGCAGTCAAGTTGGGAGGTAAGACCACAACCATTAACGTGGAAGTGGTCGCCGCCCCTTTAGATTATAATCTTTTACTTGGTTGCAATTGGTTTTATGCCATGGCTGCGGTCGCATCATCTGTCTTCCGCATTGTGCAATTCCCCCACCAAGGACGAATTGTCACTGTCGACCAACTGGACTTTTGTACGCCGGACACCACTACTCATCCTGGCGATAATGTCCCGTTACTTGGGCAATCTTCACAACCATATGAGAGCGTGGGGGTTGGCCTCATAAAAGATTCATCTCTTATGGGTGTTTTTCCAACCTCGGATCCCCCTAACCATGTTTCCATAGTGAACATGATATCCTATTTTCCCAACTCCATCGATCCATGGCTCAGACCCGACGAAGCCACTATGCACCTGATTGGAGATACCATGCCTCTTTCACCCGCTGAACTCACTTACGAGGCTATCCAGTCAGCACCAAAGGACCACCTGGTTGTGGCCTCTACATCCTTTTCTCTATAGCGAACGTCGTCCTTACCTGATCGTCTGCTCTAGAATTTTCATTCCGACGAGTCCATTATGGAGATTATGAGTGGGGATGACCCTCCGTGGGAATACCTCCACCATCGATCGTCTTTCCTTCCCCCATTAGATACTGTAGAGAACCACATCACCACCATTTTCACATCGGATGTCTACCCTTGCCCACAGTCCCCGATACTCACATGTCATACAGACACTGAGGGAAATTTGGCCAACATCAAACCTACCATTCTGGTAGACATATCGGTTACTCCTGGTGTAGTGGAACACATTCGTTTAGGCTAGAAGTGTTCCCCTGAAGAGATTACTACTTTCACGACCTTGTTCAAGCAATTTCGAGACGTGTTTGCTTGGACCTATGAGGAAATTCCCGGGATAGACCCTGCTATTGTTTCACATGAGAATATAACCTATCCTGATGCCAAACCAGTCCGACAAAAGCTATGACCGGTACACCCTCGAAAAACTGTGGTGATTAAGGCAGAAATTGAAAATCTCTTGAAGGTCGGTTTTATTTACCCTGTTCCATTAACATAATGGGTCTCAAATGTCATCCCCGTAGCTAAGAAACAGGGAACCATTCGCGTATGTGTTGATTATCAGGATTTGAACAAAGCTTGTCTGAAGGACAACTATCCCACTCCCTTCATCAACCAGATCATAGACAATTGTGCCGGAAGTGTCATCTTCTCATTCATGGATGGTTTTTCTGGTTACGACAAAATTGAGATCCACCTGGATGATCAAGATAAGACAACTTTCATCTTCCTCTGGGGCACATTTGCTTATCGCAAGCTCCCTTTTGGTCTCAAAAATGTTGGTGCCACATTCCAGTGGGCCATGTCGTATGCTTTTCATGACGTGAAGGACTTTTTGGAACCTTATCTCGACGATCTCCCCGCTCATTCGCGGCGGTGCAACTTCCGCATTGATCATCTGACAGCGGTATTCGTCAGATGCAGACGATATAACATCTGTCTGAACCCTCACAAGTGTATTTTTTTCATCGAGTCTAGACGCCTCCTTGGTTTTATTGTCTCGAAAGATGGGATCCACATTGATCCCTTGAAGGTGGAATCCATCGTCTCTCTCCCACCTCCTACTGACATGATCACGGAACTTCAAAGTTTGCAAGGGGAATCAACTTACCTACGGCGTTTTGTCTGTAATTTCACGCAAAAGATGCAGGGTTATATGAGACTACTCAAGAAGGACGTCCCGTTCATTTGGGACGATCAAGCGCAACAATCTTTCGATAGTCTGAAACATGCCATTACGCATGCCCCTGTGCTCCAACTGCCCAATTACTACAAGGATTATATCCTTTATCTTGTTGCTTCTGCCACCACGATCGCCATGGTCTTGGTACAGGAGGACAACAAATCCCAGGAGCATGTGATATACTACCTAAGTAAGGGAATTTTTGACTCTGAAACTCATTATTCACATGTCGAGAAGCTCGCTCTCGCGGTAGTCATTACCGTCCAAAAGTTTCGTCACTATATACTGCTCCACACCACCACCATTATCGCCAACTCGAACCCCATGTACCACGTTTTAACACATCAAGTACTTTGGGGAAAGTATTCACACTGAATCGTGATACTTTAGGAGTTCGACCTCCTCATCAAGAAAGCCAAACCTAAGAAGTCTTTGGTGTTCGTTGAGCTCATTTGCAATCTTCCCCATGTTGATTTAGGATCTAAGCCCAACGATTCTCTCCCAGACAAATCATTGTTCCTCATCAGCACGTCTGACCCGTGGTATGGGGATATTACCTTATATCTACAGACCCAACATTTCAACCCCCAACTGTCTCATGACGACCATCATCATATACGCCACCACGCCAAGTATTACTTGATCATTAGCGATACCCTATATTGTCATGGTATAGATTCAGTTCTTCGACGTTGTCTGACACATGAGGAGGCTGAACATGTCTTAAATTACTGTCACTCTAGGGCTTGTGGGGGTCATCTCTCTGGGATAGCTACGGCCCAGAAAGATACTATGCGCGGGATATTACTGGCCATCCATCTTCAAAGATTGTATTGAGGCCGTTAAAAAATGTCCCCCATGCCAGCATTTTCAAACGAAAAAGCGCACCCATCTAGCCCCGTTACACTCGGTTATTGTTGTTGTCCCCTTTGCAAAATGGGGCATTGACTTCATGAACTATAAGCCTACCTCGGCTGGGGGGCATGGTTACATCATAGTAGCAGTGGATTACTTTACAAAATGGGTCGAGGCTATGCTTATGTACACTGACGATAGCAAAACCGCTGCACTCTTCATGTTTAATCATGTTATTTCACGGTTCAGAGTCCCACAAGCCATAGTCATTGACCATGGATCTCACTTTTAGAACCACATGGTTGATGAATTGAGCGCCAAATTGTGTTTTTGTCGTGAAAACTCAACCCCTTACTACCCACAGTCCAACAGACAAGTAGAGGCCATCAACAAGGTCTTGAAAACCATGATTCAACGCATGGTGGGTACCCACAAGTCTAACTGGCACAACATGCTCTTTTCCGCACTATGGGCATACCGGACCTCCATTAAGACTACCACCGGATTTACATTGTTCGAGTTAGTTTACAGATTGGAGGAAGTCCTACCAATAGAGTGTGAGATTCCATCACTCAAACTCGCAGTCAAACTTCTTCTGAACACCACTACCGAGGAAGAACGTTTCCTTTACCTAGCAAAACTTAACGAGACTCGCCGCGATGCTGCTCTTTCCAATGAGGCACACAAGAAGCGCATCAAGGCACAATACGACAGATCGGTCAAACCCCGTGTCTTTAACGAAGGTGATTTGGTCCTCACGTACGACTAAAAGCATGATAAGCTGGGGGCAGGTAAGTTCGAGTACATGTGGCATGGACCATACATAGTGAAACGTGTTCTGGAGAAGGGAGCCTACGAACTAGAGGACTATGATGGGATATAATTGGGTGAGCCCCGGAATGGGCTCTACTTGAAGAGGTACTATGCCTGAGTCTTTCACGCATAGATATCTTGTATATACTGTACATGGTGTGTATGTTTTGTGTGGTGTGACGCTTTTGTTTTAGTGTGTCTAGGTCTTGTTTCATTTCTTATACCATGTTCTGTCTACATGTGCAAATGGCAACTTGCTACGGATTCGCAGACGGCGCCAGCCGGCATACCCATAACCTTGCTTCAGCAGCCTGGGTACTTTATTCTCCCACCGGCGAGCTTATCAATTCATGAGGAAGTTGTCAAGGATATGCGACCAATAACGCCGTAGAATATCGGGCAGTCATTGGAACCCTAACCGACGCACTTTCCTTAGGTATGGACCACGTTGTTATCTATTTGGATTCGCAACTAGTGGTTTCTCATCTTAACCGGATCTACGCTATCCGCGACCCTACTCTACTCCGTCTCTTTAGACGAGTCCGTCTTCTGGAAAGGTCCTTTGAATCTATTCAATACCTGCACATTCCACGAGATATGAACACAGTTTCTGACTCGATGGCCAACTTCATTCTAGATTGGTACATTGCACACACATAACATATTCATAAAATATAAAGGCATACATAACATGTAAATCATCCATTGTATAAGAAAACATGTAAACAAGATCACATTAATCATCCATAGAACACATAATGTATAAAGCCGCCGAAAATGTTTATATATATATATATATAAATCGATACAAAATGATGGTGTTGATACAAAAATATGAAGCATGCTAGCTTTTAGTAAGTCTCTACAAAATCTGAAGCTCATAAGCTTTCAGTACACACATAAGTAGAACGTGAGCATCAACCTAATCCCTAGGCTGCTCATGATAGCAAACTACATCCCTCGCCACTTTAGCCAGCAGCGTGCCAAAACGGGTAGACACCCCGACGGTGTACTTCTGGTAACCTCGAGATAGATCACGAACACTCGGCTCTGGGATATCCAGTGTCAACCTCTGGAGGTTCTCGTAGAACTCCTCCACCTCCTCAGTGGCATCTTGCATCATGGGACCTACAACCGGCACTTCACACTCTCCAAACTTGGTAAAAAACAATTGTAATTCTTTTCCACTATTTCACCCATTTTATAACCAAAATGGAATATTCCTTTTGTAATTTGATGCTTTAGTGGGTTTTTTTACTATAGTTTGGGTTTTTTACTGCATTTAAACGCTTGATTAACTGTTTTTGACCTATGCTTTGAGTTTCAGGAGAAGCTAGGTGCCTAATTAATTCCATTCTTCATCGTGATGATCATCTTGTAAGTATTATCAAGTATGAACAACTCTTCGAGTGTCTTTTTGTCATTATTTTGCTCATTAAATTCAATTACTAATGACACCGAGCTTACTCTTTGTTCTTTCTCGTGCTCATAAAATTATGAGAATAAGTTACCGAGTTATATTTTATCACTTTTTTGGGCTCGTTAAACTCCTATGAAAAAAGAACCCCCCGGAGTCTCTCTTTAAGCTCTTTTCAGGCTCTCTAAATATGAAAAGATCGCCAAGCGAACTTGATGCGTTCACGCTTGTAAAAGTATTTGAATGATTGTCCCCCTGGTGATAGTTTACCCCTTTTTCGGACCAGGGCGCACTACTTATGAAAAAGGAATACTCCAGCCAATCATGACTGGAAGAGTCCTCTCTCGCATTGTTTTACCCTTTTCCGGGCAAAGAGGCTAACCTTACAAAAAAGGACCTTTGGAGTCTTCTTTAGTTCTTTTTAGACTCTCTAAACATGAAATGACGCCGATTTTACCTTCTATGGACTCGTTAAAATTCAACATTGAAGGGCCCACCATGGGACGAACCCTTCCTTTCCCAGATTCAGAAAATATTTGGGATTGGACTCATCTATGAGATGAGCTATACCGAGCATTTGGTTACCCTCATCAAGCTCGTCAAAAACACATGAGGCACTCATCAGTCATGATGGGGAAAAAGCAAAGTTTTTGTGTTACACCTTTACCAGTGGCAGTACTTAGTTGTTCTTGAACATGGCACTCATTTGCATTTGCATACAGTACTTGGGTCATCCATTTGTCCTCGAGTTTTGCCTACTTCCTGAGTCTTGTTACTCCTTTGGGTCATCCAAAGAATACTTCTATTATCAGTTTCATTAGGAGTTGGTGTCACTCTCGTCATGTCAATACTTCCAAGTCATGCCATGCCCATGTTCAAGAATACATTCACCGCTCATCATTTGCAATCAGTACATCCTCCACCATGTTGGTCTACTTTGAGTCAGTCTTGCATGTTACTGTACCATCCGATCTGCTCCAAACATCTGCTATCGAGTTTCATGCCGTTGATGGGGGATTCATTATGGACCTCCTTCGATGGATTCATCCTTTTCAACCTCAACACATCATCCGAGGATTGAATCTAGAAACTAGCCAAGTACCTTGGGCCTGCATGCCTCAATGGCAGGTTACCTTGCTTTTGACATGATTTTGCATCATTGACTCTTGATTGAAAGATTTCATCAAGCGTTCGACTTCAACTCATTCATTCACGCTTGATGATATGCACTATGATACCTTGGGGATCATTGACATTAATGGTGATTTCCCTCGCGCTTTTTAACGGTATACATCAATGACCGGTAATCAAGTGGTTTCTACCATGTTCAACGTCAAGACATTTGTAATCACATGGATAGATTCGTATCATTGCAGGTTCGGCTTAAAGACCCCAGGGAGTCATGTTTTACTCAGGTTGCGATGGAGATTGTTTTGAGTTATATCACATGGATCCACTTTGTATTAGTTGTGGTTGTGTTATCATCTCATCATGGATCTACGCTTGTGTCTAGTAGCCATGATTGTGTTCAGTCGGTCTTTACTACCATGGATCTGCATTGTATTGGTCGGAAACCATGTTATGAGTCATACGAGAGTGTGTTCTCAGAGTTAGTTGTACTGCAGCGACATCTTCTGTCCAACAAGTCCTTGCCATCCTTCTATCAAAGCATTTCACCTGTCAAGTTCCAACAGCTTCATGCTTTGGGGGGTATTCTATTACACCTAAATCTTGCCACCATAAGACTCAGTATAAATATCCCTGAAGTTCCCATGACTAGGAAGTCAAACTGGAAGAGATACTGACATATTTCCATAGGGTCTAGTTGGGTCGTCGTAGGTCACCCTTGTGTAGCACGCGCCGTCATAGGTTGTCTTAATAAATTGTGCCGATGTTAGTTAAAGTGGATAAAGGGCATCTTCGATCCATTTCTTGAAGGTGTGTGACTTGGATCTCTATCCCTAACCCATAGGAGAGCTGGCATTCGGTTCCCTAAACCTTTGGGAGGATCCCTTAGTCCTCTCCCACTATTTCTCAACCTATCCTATCCTCCTAGTCCTATATATATGAAGCTCCTTCCCATTCCAAAGGCAGGAAGGATATAGAATCCATATGCTGGTGAAATAGAGGTTAGGAGATCACCATTCATCCATTGGAGGCACCCATTTCTCCTTAGAGGCATTGGCTTGGCTTGTTGGAGGAAGATTGCGACATTAGGGCTTGGTTGTAATCTTATCTCTTCTATGCATTTCCACTTCAATACAGTAATACAAAACTCTTTCCATAAATGTCTTATTGTTCATTGAGATTTATATTTTACTTCCTTAACCATTTACTTAGATCAATTATTGTGTAGATGTGTTATTACTACTTGTTTGTCTCTTGCATGTTCTAACATGTCTTGCAGCTTTGGATGTGACGACCATGGAGCTTGGAGTGATGAGGGAGAAAGAGATCTACATATCTGAAAGGTAAGATGTTCGTGTCTCTCAATCTCTAATTTGATCTAGGAAGGTAGATTTGTATTCTGTCCTATTTGTTCTATATTCACATTGAACTAGGGATATCATGCCTTAAGTCCGCTTTCGGTAGATTGTCTGGTAACACAAGAGCCATCCATGGTGTTTCAAACCTCAAAATGGCCATGAACATATCCAATTTATATGCAAAATATTCCATATGGGGGGATTGTGGTGGTAATATTGGGCCCCACGTATGGACCATGAGCTTTAGAGGCAAATGCTACAACCTAATACCATAGTTTTGACTATATAATTTTAAGTCATGCATCAAGAACCATCAACCCCTATCATGTGCAAGTTCTCAAAATGATGGCCATATCTCACATGTACACTAGAGATTTTCTATGTAAATGCTTGTTATGTGATATTGGTTAAGGGTATCCTAATGGTCCATGACCCCATAAGCAAATGGTCTGAACTTAGGAAACAAATTTAAACCCTGGACCATGGTTTAGGCCAAGAGATCAATTATTGGTGTTCCAAATCTCAAAATACCAACATATCGCACTTGTAGTTGAAATAACATTCCCTCTATAGAGATTATGTGATGTTGCAAGGCCTTACAATGCATCACTCGTGAGCCACAAAGGGAGTTGTTACATTGTTAAAATTTAGTAAAATATTGTACAAATTCATTATCAAAATTGTAATTTTCCATTGTCAGTGTGACACAACTAAAAATGACTAACATAAACGACTAATTCACATTAATCATTGTTAGCTAGTCATATTTATATTCCCGTGACTAAATTAGTTATTTATGTTAGTCATCTTGATTTTAGTCACTTTTTATCTAGTCATGTATTTTATCCCGTGACTAAATTAGTCGTTTATCTTAGTCATTTTTTGTTGTCTTACTTAAAATTGCTCAATTTTAGTCGTTTATCCCTTGAAAAAACAGTGGTCACTAACTTTTTTAGTCTCCTAGTCACTTATCTCTTATTTTGTACTAGTGTGTGTCAGGTCTTTCTGTCCACCATTTGATTACAATATGATCTCGATTCTCACGATAGGACCCTCGTCTTATCATATACTTCATCTTTTGTCGACGTCAAAACACTATTTTTTGAGAGTTGCAGTAGTTGCAATTGTACCTTGGGATCCCTTTCAATCACTATAAGGGATCACCTCAAACTTAGTAGGGAGAGTCATTAGCGCTCCCTAACTAAGTGGTTTCCTCTATGATCGACGTCAACACATCATCGCATCATGGGGAAACGTACTTTTGAAGGTAGCAGTGTTCACATTTGGAAATCATGATAGCAATCTATTCGGTACAGTGAAGCCCTCGGGCAGATTTGCATACCAAGTTTAGTCCCCCACCACAGTGGGTTCATCATGGTCACCAGCAGTTCCACTTCTTCAATATTTTGCAGTAGATCTGGGGGAATTTACTTTAACATGGATTGAAGTTGCCTTCATCCATGTCCCAACAGTATAGTAGAGTCGACACATTTGTCCTCCCTCATTGTAATCACTTTGACAGCATTTCACGAGCATGGGTATGCCCGCCTTGTTTGTATAAAAAACTATTATTTATTATAGCTCCAACGGTCATCACTAACAATATTCCCCCATGGGAGAACCTCATTTTTTCCACTTATGATTCGTCCTACAGAACAAGCGAGAAACAATAGAAAAACATGATGCATTATCGGCTCTATAGTACCCTCTGAACCTCATACATCAGGGGGCATCTGTTAACATCTAAAAGTCACACACATGTGACATTTTGACAATTCATCCAGTAAAGCATCATCAATATAGATAATGCATTTCACCACAGGCATCCTCAACAGATCCAAAACAAAACATGAGTCTATAAGTGCTAAGAAACAGTCAAAACAAAGGGTAGCGCCTGTATTACACAGTTTACCCACGCTATAGTGCAGGTTAAAAGAACAATTCTCGCGCTACACCCACACGGATTTTCCTTCTATATCCATGCTACTATCAAAACAACTGGACCACTCACTCCCAGTGGCACATTAAAGGCTCAATCCTCCCCATGGTTTTGAATTCGGCTCGTCGCACACTTGGTGGCATTAATTATCCCCCCTAGTGTACCTTGGAACTAGTTCATGAAGAATGAGATTTCACATTTGGATCTAGTTGTTCGATGTCCACCTCTTGGCCTATAAAAGGAATCCATTGGCATGCATTTGGTAGAGAGAAATTAGAGAAAGGTTATGCTGCTGGATTTGAGTTGGAGCTTCCTCATAACCCACCATTTCCTACCATTGTGAGCATTCCCAAGCTTGCTTTCCACCTACCATCAAGGGGAAAGTGTTTCTCTCCATTGTTCTTCCATCTACTTAGAATTTAGTTTGTACAAGAAAGGCCTCCCTAAGGGATATTGTTGGCTTCCCTTGAATCCCTCACCTCCTAGTTGTTGTACAATTATTCCATTGGGAAATACAAGAGTGGTTTAGCATATCTTTGGTTGTTGTTGGAGTTTTCATCCTCCCCCCATCCCTTTCCATTTTTTTTATCAATATTTTCATGTTTGGATGTGAACTACACTAACATTCTCTTGCATGATCACTTGGGGGAATACCAAACCGCATCAAAAGGGGCTCCAAGGACTGAGTCCTTACAGCAACCTACAAGGCTTAGCCCCTTACCAAGTGGAAAAGTGCACTTGTGCATTTTTTTCCACAACACCGTGTTCAAGTCTCTGAAGTTCTCAAAGCATCCCAACAATGTTATAAAGAGAACCATGATTCCCATCACTCTCCTCAAAATTTTGCTCCTAGAGACAAATAATGGTTTTATATGGAACACCAACGTTTCAAGTCCCAACACTATCATAAGCTCAAGCCTATCCACTATGGTCCCTATACTATTCTGTAACGGATTGGTTCTAATTCCTATCATCTTGACTTTCCTCCTCATTTGGGTATATGCATGATGTGGTCAATGTTAATAGCCTCAAACGTTATGAGCCTCCCTTGCTTGAGGATTTGGTTACCATCTCCCATACCATTAATTTCCTACTTGACTTCCAACCTCCTCTTCTCCAAGACACGTTGTTGGACACTTGCACTATTTCAACCCTGCACCACTAGCATACTTCTTATATTGTCGGTTTCCAAGGCACTGGTTTTCTGAAGATGCAATGCATAGGTCCATTCCACATTTGTCGGTTGTCGATATCCTGCATGGATAGGTCATTCTAATTATCCTTGAAGATACACAGGAGCTTCACCCAAACTAGCGTAGTATTGAAGAACTCTATATATGCATCAAAATTAGGCATCCACATATTAATTGGTTCTGAGGGAATGACTGCAACTCGTCCAACCGACACCTTCCCAGGAAATAGGGTGATCCTTTGAAGTCGAATCACCGACCTTAGCTACAACCAACTAGGTTCTTCTCCACTGCAGCTCTCCCCTTTAGAATGGGCTTTCCACAAGGTTCTGACAGTTAGAACTGACCTTCCGTAACGCCTTTGCGGAAACAACTCCTTTCCGCAATTGCAGCGTTCTTCCGCAACAATCCTTCCGCAAGCGCCTTCCCGCAACGGTCTTTCCGCACGCTCCTTTCCGCAGCTTGCGGATTGTGGGTGCATGCTTCGTGATTTCTTGAAAACACTTCTGCAATAACCTTTCCCCAATGCGGCTTCCGCAACCTCTCGT
The DNA here is from genome assembly GCA_027924585.1 of Larix kaempferi. Taxonomy (NCBI): domain Eukaryota; kingdom Viridiplantae; phylum Streptophyta; class Pinopsida; order Pinales; family Pinaceae; genus Larix; species Larix kaempferi. The sequence goes on from BSBM01000435.1 coordinate 17,221,920, forward strand.
CAATAACTCCCGCGCTTCTCTTTCCTGCAGAACGAGCTAGCGACCGTTGATCTTTTGCGGATGGAATATCGTTCGTTGATCTTGATTAATGTAGAACACTTCGCATTGGCTTGCAGAAATTCTAATTTTCGTACACATCCACTTGATCGGTTATTTCCCCACCGTCAATCTTCCTCTCGGATTTGATCTGAGCCATCCAACCTTCATTTAGTCGCTTCGACCGCGCTCTATGATTTATTCACTAATTGATCAAAGAATCAATCTATCCAACTCGATTCTTCATTCAGATCTGATGGAAACTGAACGCAAATAAGCATTTACTTAACTACTTAATGGTGGTCGGTTTGCAAACGATTAGGTTTCTTAACTACACGCATTAATCATATAGATATGAGACTGAGACTCACTCACACAGAAATCAGGCCACAATTGCACACATCTCTACCTGACAGAATATCAGATCATTCTTCATTCAAGATGCACCAGAAACCTATCGAATACACAAAACTTCTAATTGCACTAACTGATAGCTAGAAAATTTACATTCCTACAAAAAATTACCAACCCCCACTAACTCGAACCTGAACCCCTTTCTCATTCAGCTTGATCCTTTTTATCCCTTTGGCTCCCCAAAACAAAATGGTCGAACCGCAAACAAACTCCTAACAGACTCTCCTCCATCACTGAATGGGTCACTATCATACTACAACAAATTAGCTAACGGGCTTGACCTCCATGCAGGGAGTATCAAATTGCCACTACTTCTATTTCCTAAAAACTGACAACGCACAAGGCGGTTACATATTCTGTAAATATATCAAACTACTTAACAAAATGAATTCCCTTCATGACAGCCCGTCCTCCTGCTAGTCACAACATGTGAACACGTAATCACATTGCTGACTCAACATTGATGCTCCTGCATCAAACTCCCAAGGTTAAAAATTTTGAACCCCTGTTCAGTAGATCAGTTACAGAGAAACCCTTTGTCTCCAACTCTTCAACATCCATCCATGTAGAATCTTCTACAGGGTGTCCCTTCCACTTGATCAAGTACTCCAGGTAGTCTCTCTGTCTGGTACTCTTTGCCACTCTAGTGTCCAAAATAGACTCAGCTTCTGATGGCTGGGCCATCAACATCTGCTTCAGCCACTGAAGATCTCCCACTTCTGGCACTTGTCTCGTATCATCTGTCACATAAGTATACAGGTCTGCAACATTGAAAATAGGTGATATACCAATCCCTTTGGCATCTCCATTTCATAGGCATTTGCTGAAATTTTTTTGAGTATCCTGCAAGGTCCAATATTTTTCATCTTTAGCTTGTTATACTCTCCTTTTGGAAATCTCTCTTTCCTCAGATGTGCTAAAACCAAATCTCCTACCTCATAGTTCTTCTTTCTTCTCCTGGAATCTGCTTTGGCCTTGTAACTATTGTTACTCTGCTGCAACCTTGCTTTAACTTGCTCTTGTAGTTCACTGATCCTTGTTGCAAACTCTTCTCCATTTGACCCAAATCACGAAGTTCACACACTCCTCTAGGATGAATTCCATACAGAACTTGCAATGGACTCATTCCTGTACTTCGGTTTGTTGATTCATTATATGCAAATTCTGCTTGAGCTAGTACTTTGTCCCATTGCTTTGGGTTGTCGCCAATCAGACTTCTCAACATGTTACCCAGACTCCTATTTACCACCTCAGTCTAGCCATCAGACTGTGGATGATATGCTGAACTGAAGTTCAACTTGGTTCCCAACTTCTTCCACAAGGTCATCCAGAAATGACCTGTGAACTTTACATCCCTGTTAGATACAATGCTCCTAGGAAAACCATGTAGCTTCACAACTTCACTAAAAAACAAGTTAGCAATGTGTGTGGCATCACTAGTTTTATAACATGGAATTAAATGTTCCATCTTAGTAAATCTATCCACAACTACAAAAATAGAATCATTTCCATTCTGATTTTTTGGAAAACCCAAAATGAAATCCATACTCACAGAATCCCAAGGTCTAGTTGGAATAGGCAATGGTGTGTATAAGCCTGTGTTCTGGCTCCTCCCCTTGGCATGCTGACATACCCTACATCTTCTTACAAATTTCTCAACTTGAGACCTCATCTTTGGCCAAAAATAGAAATGGTTCAACTATCCAAAGGTTTTATCACTTCCAAAGTGACCTTCCATCCCTCCATTATGTTTCTCCTGTATCAAGTTCTCTCTCATGGAACATTTGGGAATACAAAGTTTATTGTTTTTAAAGAGTAAACCATCTTGCAACATATACTCTATCCATGGCTCTCTGTCCACTTCCACGGTATTCTTACAAACTTGGTATGCATCCTGAAAATCAATGTCAGTCTCATACAACCCTCTTAAGTGCTTGAATCCCAAGACTTGGATCTGACTTTCTTGCACCAGCAATTGTCTTCTACTTAAGGCATCAGCTACTCGATTTGATTATCCACTGATGTGCTTTATCACGAAGGTAAAGTTTTGCATGAACTCAACCCACTTGACATGTTTCTGATTCAACTTAGATTGTTGCATGATATACTATAATGCATGGTTATCAGAAAACAAAACAAACTCTCCAGGCATCAGATATTTCTCCAATGCTTCAGTGATTGGACAATAGCATAGAATTGCTTGTCATAAGATGAATACTTTTGTTTAGAATCATTCGACTTTTCGCTAAAATATGATATAGGTTTGTCTTCCTAACTGAGTACAACTCCAATTGCTACCCCATTCGCATCACACTTCACTTGGAAAGGATGTTTGAAATTTGGTAATTTCAATACTGGTTGCTCAATAATCTTCTTCTTCAAAAATTGAAAGCTTCCTTCAGCCTCTGCTGACCATTTAAATGGTTTTTTGTTCTTTCTAATTGTTTCAATGATTGGTGCACAAATAACACTAAAACTCTTTATGAACTTTCTATAAAAACTTGCCAATCCATGGAAACTTCTTACCTCAAATATGCTCTGAGGTGAAGGCCAATCAATGATTGCTTGCACCTTTTATGGATCCATATTCAATCCATCTCTTGAGATAACAAAACCCAAATATACTAGTTCTGATTTCATGAATGTACACTTCTTTACATTCACCAACAAATTTTCCTTTTGTAATTTCTCCAAGACACATCTCAAATGCTCTAAGTGTTCCTTTTATGTTTTATTGTAAATCAGAATATCATCAAGGTAAACTATTACAAACTTACCTATGAAATCTCTCAAGACTTCATTCATTAACCTCATGAAAGTGCTTGGTGCATTGGACAATCCAAATGGCATAACCAACCACTCATATAACCCATCATTGGTTTTAAAGGTTGTCTTCCACTCATCTCCTTCTCGAATCCTGATATGATGGTATCCACTCTTCAGATCTAACTTTGAAAAACATGTTGTCCCACTCAGGAAATCCATCATGTCATCCATCCTGGGTAATGGAAATCTATACCTGATGGTAATCTTGTTAATTTCCCTGGAGTCAGTGCACATCCTCCATTCACCGTCCTTCTTTGGGGTAAGAATTGTTGGTACTGCACATGGACTCAGACTTTTATGAACCAATCCCTTGTCTAACAATCCTTGTACTTGCCTTCTAACTTCTTCATTCTATTGAGGTGTCAATCTGTATGCTTCCTTGTTTGGTAAGCTTGCTCCAGGAATAAAATCAATATGGTGACTTATATCCCTCTTCGGTGGTAACTCATTGGGTAAATCATCTACCACAATGTCACTAAACTCTCCTAGCATCTCCTGAATCTCCTCAGGAAGATCTGTAATATTAGTCTTCATTACTACCACTCTAGGCTTACATACCACAGCATAGTTCAGTCCCTTCTCATCAATTTGCTACAGATATTCTTTCCCTATCAACATCAGGACTTTAGGTGTTTGTTGCTCTGTCGAACTCTCTCCTTGCAAAGGGTGAAGAATATGTTTTATCCCATCTTGTACAAAACTATGACAATTCCTCCTACCATCATGCACTACCCTCTTGTCAAATTGCCATGGTCTTCCCAAAAGAATATGTCAAACATCCATGGGCATAACATCACATATAATCTTGTCCTTGCCTACTTGGAAATCAACTTCACATTTTTCACTTACCAGTATTTGATGTCCTTTATGAAACCAGGATACTTTGTATGGAATAGGGTGTTTGGTCCTCTTTAGACTCAGTTTCTCCACCATCTTTGTGGAAACAAGATTGTCAGTTCTCCCACTGTCAATCACCATCTTACAACACTTTCCTCTGACTTTACACATGGTTCTGAATAAATTCTTCCTTTGGGATGGCTCCACTTCCTCCTTTTCAGGTTTCGATAAGATATTGTTCATCATTAAGGATTCTCCCTTCTCTAGCATATTCTCAACCACTGTCATCTGCTCCTGCTGCTGCTCATTATGAGCTACATAGGCTCCTCTCTGTCCTATGTCTTCCTTCTCTGGACATTCAAAGGATCTATGCCCCAACTTGTTACACGTGTAACACCTGTAGACAGTTTCTCTGCCTCTTCCTCTACCTCTACCTCTTTGGTAAGGTCCTCTCTCTCTGGAGTTACTTCCTCTACCTTGGTGCTCATGCTTGTGTGAATTATTGGGTCCTCCTCTTTGGGCTGCAAACCTTCCTCTCCCAGTTGTTTTCCCCCTTCCTTGGGCTGAACCTCTGCCCCTATTGAAACTCAGCTTCCTCAACAAATTTTCCTCTTCTCTCAAGGCACATTGGTATGCCTCTTCCATGGTTCTTGGTGATATCATGTTGATCTCATCCTGAATTTCCATCTAGATATAAATTCTATCTTGAGACCATGGACATATCTATCTCATCCTGAATTTTATCTTGAGACCATTGACATATCTAGCAGCCTTCTCTGTTGTTTCTTCTACATAACCTGCCCGTAGGTTTACTTTGTCGAATTCTTCAGTATACTCTCTTACAATTAGTAATATTTTCCTAAGGTTCTGCATTTGTTTGTACAAAGTCAGCTGGTAGTCCTTGGGCAAGAAATTGGCTCTCATCTTAGCCACCATCCTATCCCGGCTCTTTATCAATGGTTTGTTCTTTCGTCTCCTCTCATCTTGCACACCATCCCACCATAGGGACACATGTCCTTTCAACCTCGTCACTACAAACATGACCTTCTTGTTCTCCTCAATTTCACCATACTCAAAGTACTTGTCTAACTCGCTAATCCAATCAATAAGGTGTTTAGCAGTGAGACTCCCCTCATAGGTAGGAACCTCGGGTTTAGGTCTTGACATTGCTCCAAGAATTGATCGAAAGTATCTTAGCTCAGGTGTCTCTTGCATGGGTGTTGCTTCTTCTTCTTGTTCCTCTTCATCAGGTTCACTCACATCTCCTGCTTCTGGGTCTCTTCGTCTATCCATCTCCACGGCTTCCATATGTGCTCCCATTTCTCTCATTTCTCCCAAGACTTCTGCGTTCGTTGATGGTCTTCTTTTGTCACAACCTCTTTCTCAGCCTACACGTGCTGCCATGTCTTTCTTCTACTGTGTTGGGTAAAAGACCTGCTCTAATACCAAAATTGGTGTCAGGGGAATGACCGCAGCCCGTCCAACCTGCACCTTCCCAGGAAATAGGGTGATCCTTTAAAGTCGAATCACCAACCTTAGCTACAACCAGCTAGGTTCTTCTCCACTACGGATCTCCACTTAAGAATGGGATTTCCGCAAGGTTCTGACAGTCAAAATTGACCTTTCACAACGCCCTTGCAGAAACAACTCCTTTCCGCAATTGCAGCATTCTTCTGCAACAATCCTTCCGCAAGCGCCTTCCCGCAACGGTCTTTCCGCATGCTCCTTTCTGCAGCTTGCGGATTGCAGATTGCGAGCGCGTGCTTCATGATTTCTTGAAAACACTTCCGCAATAACATTTCCGTAACCTCTCACCGTTAACTCCCGCGCTTCTTTTTTATGCGGAACGAGCTAGCGACTGTCGATCTTTTGCTGATGGAATATCGTCCATTGATCTTGATCAATGCAGAACACTTCACATTGGCTTGTGGAAATGCTAATTTCCACGCACGTCCACTTGATCGGTTCTTTCCCCGCCGCAATCTTCCTCTCGTCTTTGATCTGAGCCGTCCAACCTCTGTTTAGTCGCTTCGACCATGCTCTATGATTTCTTCACTGATTGATCAGAGAATCGATCAATCCAACTCAATTCTTCGTTCATATCTGATGGAAACTGAACGCAAACAACATTTACTTAACTACTTAATGGTGGTCGGTCTACAAACGATTAGGTTTCTTAACTGCATGCATAAATCATATAGATACGAAACAGAGACTCACTCACACAGAAAACAGGCCACAATTGCACACAGCTCTACCTGACAGAATCTCAGATCATTCTTCATTCAAGATGCACCGGAAACCTATTGAATACACCGAACTTCTAATTGTACTAACTGATAGCTAGAAGATCTACATTCTGACCAAAAATTACCAACACCCACTGACTTGAACCCGAACCCCTTTCTCATTCAGCTCGATCATTTTTGTCCCTTCGGCTCCCCAAAATAGAATGGCCGAACCGCAAACAAACTCCTAACAAAATCTCCTCCATCACTGAAGAGCTCACTATCATACTACAACATATTAGATAACAAGCTTGACCTCCACGCAGGAAGTATCAAATTGCCACTACTTCTTTTTCCTCAAAACTGACAACGCACAAGGCGGTTAAATATTCTGTAAATATCGCAAACTACTTAACAAAATGAATTCCCATCATGACAGCTCGTCCTCCTGCTAGTCACAACATGTGAACACGTAATCAAATTGCTGACTCAACATTGATGCTCCTGCATCATTAATGGAGAGATAAGCACAATCCATAATCCATGAGCGTTTTAATATTTCTTCTGCGTCCTTCGAGGATCTAAAAATGAACCCTACCCATCCTTTCTCCAAGAGGTGGAAGATAGGGCCATATCCTAGACATGGAACCTGGTTCTCTTGAGTCCATCAATTAATATTGTCCATATTCACGTGAAGGCCTAGGAATTTACCAACGAGTGTTTTCTCGATCAAAAGACCCACTTGTTTCACATGGAGGTCTTTACCCACAACCAAAGAGGTAGTATTCCCCGAGATTTTATCACTTTTCTCTTCTCTTCTTTGACCCAAAATACTCTTTCTAAATATTATTATTGTTGGAAAGGTTTGCAATAGGGTTCCCTTATTTGGCTCCTCACCCTTTCAAACCCTCCTCGTAGGACAAAGAAGGTCCCAAATTCCCCTCCTCAGATACAGTAAATCCAACCTTAGGAAGTGTTTGGGAGCTATTCTCAAGAAGGGTATCACCCACTGGTAAATATGCAAATCTTCTAGACTGCGTATAGTCAATAACTCTGACCTTCTGATCTTCTAAGGAACCCAAAAGGTGGGGGAGGCTATCCGAACCCTCTAGAGCGAAAAAATTTATGTCAAACTCTTCCACATGTTGCAATTCACTTTCCACTTGTACAAAAATGTCATTTTCGGAAAGTATATCATATTTTTAATTTATGATGGGATCATATTTTTCCATCTTGTCCTATCGGCTTTTCGATCATCATCGTGCTGGCAAAACCAAACCTAGAAAAACTACTAGTCCACACCTAGGGTTTCTATAGCAAAAATCGCATTGTCCATAAAAAACCCTATTACACACACACATTGTTGTCTTCCATTTCAAGTCCTTTCCTTGAATATAGGGGATTTGAACCACTAACTTAGCTTATCGGAGCTATAAAAGGAAAATTATTGTATATGTGTGTGTATGTGTGTGTGTGTATATATATATATATATATTCTTAGTGCAATTATGAGTGCAAATATTCTCAACTACTAATTTCCAACATGCATAAGAGGATGGCTATATTGTTAATTTGGTTCATTGCTTGACTACTTGCAATGCCAATTAAGTAAAAAACCTCTATTCAATAGAGACAATCCATCTTTGTTCTCAAGATGTGTTTATCCTCTAACTTATAATGCTTCCAATACAAGAGTTAAGAAAAAAATATCCAATGCAAATTGCCAATTGAAGCGAAATTATGTTCTTGAGATGTGCCTCCTCAACACTTAAGCAATTATTTGGATGCCTGCCACTCAATTTAGACGTTTTCCCATACATACAAAGGGAATATATACTTTTGTTTGAAATCAAATTTTGTGCCCAACTATTTGTCAATGACAAATATGAGATACTAGCTTAAACACTCATATTCAAAAACTCAAAGGGCTAACTAGCCTTTGTTGTAATGAACTGCTTCAACTCAAAGCTCTAATAAGCCAAGGTCTAACTTTGTTTATAGAGTTGGGTTACATTGCTCTTTTCAAAAGTGTAATTACAACCTTCATACAAGCATTCCTTTAAATGCATATGCATATTCTAGCAATAATAACTCTATTTATGTTGTGCAAACCAAACAACACGTGATAATTGCACTGAGAGTAGCGATGTTGTAACGCATAATGTTGTGTAATGTTATATAACATGATGTTTCCATAAAAAAAATACAAATTATGTCAGCTTAAAAAGAATTAAATTAAATTGATTTCATCTTAAATGCGGTTCCCATAAAAAAAAGAAATAAAAATACAAATTATGTCCGCTTAAAGAATTCAAATTATTTTGATTTTTATCTTAAACTTAGATATATAGAGCACAAGATCAAATATCTTGAGGTGTAACTTTTTTCTTGATGTGTAAAAATTGAAGAAAAAAAAATAATAATAAAAATTAACACCTCAAGAAATTGGATCCCTCTCTGTGCTTGATAGAGCTAGGTTTAAGATGGATCTATGTTGGTAATACCTCCAATAAAAAAGTAAGAGTTACACACTCCTTTTGGACATCCCTTTCTCTCCACAACAAATCAAATGTGTATTCTTGTTTAAAATATGAAGGGTTGTAAGTGAATGAGGAAATGCCTAGGTTTGGAGATGCCTTGGGTGCATGCCTCTTCATGAGCATCGAAGGCGTGCTTAAAGGAATTCCAACGGTTGGACCACTGAAGAGATAGCTTTGATGGGATTCTAATCTAGCCTACTATACTCCCATGCACCATGTATTTATATAGAATTATCCTACACCATAGGTTTTCTTTTGACATGAGCTTCCATAGAGATTTTGCAACGAGTGAATTTCCAAACTTTGACAAGTATTTTGACCCCCACCCTCCTGCAATTTTGGGGTGAACTATGAGGTTCCAATGAGCCCAGTGTGCACCTTTTTACTCCTAAATTCCCTTCCAAAGGTAATTTGAACATTTTATCCTTATTATATCGAAAGTTCCTTTTGGAATAGCTGCGAGAAAATGCGAAAAGACCGATATTGCTTCTAAGACAAATTTTACCAAAACAAGAATATATGTTGCCCCGTGAGATCCATCTATTGCACTAGTGTGAAATTCAACATTCTATTGTGTCTATCAACCAAGCCCAATCAACTTTCCTATAATTTTTGGGTTTAAGTACGAACCCCATACATTTTAATTCTTCAACGAATTCCTTCATAGGAACATGGATCTCCCAAGCAATACAATTGGAGAGAGTTATCATCATCCTGTGTGTATAGAGACTCAACTTATCATAATCGATTAGCATTCTCATCGCCAAAGAGTAGAGATTCAATATTTCCCTATAATGTTGACATTCTCTCATAGATCCAAACCCAAACAAGAGAATATCATTAACGAATAGGAGATGAGTGACTAAAATATACCTTGAGATGGTGATGCCTTAATTTTATGGTGAAGCTTCGCATGATAAATGTATCTACTTAACCCTTCAGCTATAAGTAGAAAAATATATGGAGAGAGTGGGAATACCTAGCACAATCCCCAAGAGGCCTGGAAGAATGATGAGGTCGATCCGTTTATCAGAACATCATAACCGGTTGTAGTAATGCAACACATAATTCACTTTACCATATCATATGAGAAACCAATATGAGATAATAGTAGCCAAAGGAACAACCAGGAACCACAATTATAGTATTTTGATCAATCGAGCTTCAAGACAAAAGCAGGATTGGAATACAGCTTAATAGAGTGTAATGAATCCTGATTTGAACTTATAGCTTCATGTATTAGCCACCCTTTTAAGAATACAAATTGTTCCATAGATATATATTTTGAAATAAGTGGTTTTATTTGCATGGCCAAAACTTTGGATATGATTTTATAAGTACAATTATATAGGGCTATCAGCTTAAACCCATCAAAGGATATTGGATGGACTTGCTTAGCAATAAGTTCAAAAAATGCAGAGTTCATACATTTTGGTATCTTACCTTGGGATTTGGGTTCTTTTGCTATTCTGAGGCGATCTTCACCCACAAAATAAATTAAAAAAATCCAAGAAAAACTCAATGGCCCGCCCATCCAGTCCAGGGATTCGATCCTTTTTGAAGGAATTTGTTACCTTTGAATTTCATCCATAAAGATTGGATGGAAGATAGTATTGTTGTCATCCTCTTAAATCATCCTTGGGTAGTAGGAAATAACCTGATATTATTTCTTTGATATTATTCTCGAGTAGTAGGACATAATCCGATATTATTTCTTGGATATTATTTCTGACATGTTTTTTTAACAACTTGGAGAAATGATTCATTCCAAGTGTTGCAAGCCCATGAAACCCAGTTACATTGTTTCCCTTAGAGTCCTTCAACTCCCAGATTGAATTTGAAGCCTTCCTTAAATTTGCAAAATTATGTAAATATTCAATATTTTGATCACCTGTTGCAAGTCACATAGCATGACTCTTTATATGCTAGTCTATTTTTATATCCAATAATAGTTTCATGTGACCTGCTTCAAGATCTTTTATTATTCCAAGAGCTTCTTCATAGTTCTTTCCATATGAGGAGGAACAATAGTTTGTTGACAATTCATCCTCTATTTCATGCAATGAACTATCCCTTTGAACCAATCAGTCATGAGACCAAGAGGCATCCTTATCCTTAACAAACATGAGGGATTTCATGAATTGGATAGACGCTGGATATTCTGAATACTGCTTATACTTCCTCCAAGACTCCCAAATTAAAAGCTTGAAGCTCTCATCAGCTTCCCACATTGGATTTTATTAAAATGGTGCTTTTGGCCTCTCCATTCTCGATCTTAACTCCAAGTGAATGTGATGCAAGAGCATCAAGGGCAAGGCCAGCAATGTGATGCATTGGTCACATGTTGTGGCTTTGGAAGAGGACTAGCAGTCCTAAGGATTTGAGAACTTTGATTTTCAAAGTATTTTAATCTAAGTGGTTAATTATTGTTAGTTTTGCTCGTTGTCAATTTCTGAGTTTGAATAGGAATTAAATGGCTAACTACAGCTCCCTGTGAGGAGACTCAGCCATCTAGTTAAGTCGTTACATGTTTTAGGAGTTAGTTAGTTAAATTTAGAAAGAATTCCTGAATTTGTGTAAGTGTCTATTAGGGCAGAATATTGCCAATGGCAGTTCGAGAAAGAAAGGGGAGTTAGTAAAAGGAGGAAATTTTGTAACTCTCAGGAGAGAGAGAGGACCAGGGAGAGGAAGAACCAGGCCGTAGAAGAGGAGGTTAGGGTTCAAGAGATCGACGGGAGGAGAAGAGTTGGTCAATGTACCATGTACAGCAGTAGAGTAGCAAGATCTTATGCCTTTCACAAATTTTTGAATCAATGAAAAAGAAACAGAGTTTTATGTTTAACCTGTGTGTTACTCTTTTTATTTGAATGTATGGAATTGATGATTTTAACCTGCAATAGATCTTTATATTGAAAGCACTGTTATTTTGACAAGTTTCATTTTTGTGTGTAGAATGAGATTGAAATCTCGTTAATGGTTATGTCGTTGTATGAGATTACTTGCAGATGAAAGGCAAGATTGAGGAACTGAAGTTCCTATGAATTTTAGGAAACAAATGCATGGAGAAGAAAAAAACCGTCACTGAACTTGCAGCCCAGTTTCCGGACAAACGAAGATGAATTCACAGATTCCGCGATCTGGATTTTGTGTAGAGTGGGATCTATTGTATGATTCTCAAGCGGATTTTCGAGAAAAGCCACGCCTGAAGAGGTCTGTGAGGTTTTATGAATTATGTTTTGCAGAAGTGCGTGAATAACGTTTTGGGTTGATCAAGTGTGAAAGGGAATCTAGTTCTAAAGAAAGAAGATGAGTGCCAGGAACCTTGAAGTTGTGGATATGATACGAATGAAAATACATCGTTCGAGAATTGTATTAAGCAAAAGGTAGAGTGGGTGTATTCAGCCTTCAAAGGTAACCAAAAAATGCTGGTAACATTATTGAATTCCTGCAACATACTTCAATTTTTGCAATCATTTAAATATTCCTGTAACTGAGTGTCACTCTGGCAATGCCATTTAGTTACTGTAGCATTTTGGTAATAACTGTGGACTGGAAGAAGAGGTTATTTCTCAGAATTAAGGCAAGGCTCTGAGGGGAAAAGGTTCTTTAGGAAGAACAAAGGAGGACTCTGCAAGAGATATTTGTGGACAGTGGCTTGTGAAGAATTCACAACAAAGAATAAATTGCAGACAGCAAGAAGGGTTTCAGCCATGCAAGGTTGAGGAAGTTTGGTAAGTGATTATGTCTTGTCATTTGATTGTATAAGATAATATGCATGTGTTCTTGGCAGGAAATAGCTGAAGGGAAAAGTATGATAGTGAATCATAGCCTAGAGGATGTGAAGGAGAAGAGCAAGCAAAGCTCTTAAAGAAGGGGAAAAGATTTAAGAATTTTAGCTAGCAGGATTAGTGAAGTTGCAGCAGTGTTTTGGCTGAAACAGATACTGATAAGAAGTAAGAGTCAAGGATTTCAATATTCATTGGCTTTCATATGAAGAGATAACTTGCTTGCAGGTGAAAGCAAAAGAATATTGTGAATGAACTAAGGCAACAAAGTGTATTGCTGGAGAGGGGAGACTAACTGTAGTTCTCCAAGGAAGGTGAGTAGGTGTAAAGCAACAACCTATCAGCTTTGAAGATGAAGAGCATGAGTGCTCAAGGGAAGGTTCTATACGAAGAGCCAAGAAGAAGTAGAGTCACCAAGAGATGACTTGGGACTGGGAACAGGTGTTGTACTTGTTTCAAAAGTAGAAGAGGTTGTTTGCAGCCAACAAGGTGGAACAGGATGAGTCCATAGAGGAAAGAAGAGATGACCATTGATGGTTATCTTAGAGGTTCAAGGAGGAGTCACAATAAAAAAAGAGAAACCAACAGAGATGCCAGTAGAAGGCCAAGCATGGGAAAACTTGGTGTGGTATCTACAGACAAGTTGATGGAGTCAGCATGTAGTGATGGATTGGTTGTAGTCCATGATGAACAAAGGGGATTTCATGAGGGAAAGAAGATTGTGGTTGTTGATAATCATAGTGAAGGTTCAAAGAAGGGCCATAGAAGATCAAGTCAGGAAAAGCTTGATAGGGAGTTGGTTGAAATAAAAGTGCAGCTGGAAGTAATGGAAGAGTTTGTACAGAGGAATATGGAGGACCAAAGGTATGGCTGGGTTCTTCAAAGGAAAAGAATCAAGTGGATCCAGTTACAAAGGAGACTTAAGTATGATACAAGAGTTCAGTTGGAAGAAGAACTCAGAGAGGCTGAGTTACGGCAAAGAATGTGTGCTGAGGAAGAGGTTTATCTATGTGAACCTGAACAATGATCTGCTCTTGATGAGAGTAGTGATGAAGATGAAGACACAAGGTTAGATGATAGTTTCATGGATCCTTGGAAGGATGAAAACCAGTTAGAAGAATTGATGTATGAGACCACAAAAGAGGCCTTGAAGCCTTATAATTTTGAAACTAATAATTGGTGTATGTTTGCAGGTTTTACAAATTCGAAATATGTTGAACAGTCACTTGGAACTGTCACACAAGTAAAGAAGAAGATGGTTGGTTGTGGCCATGAAGATTGCTCAGGGATGGGTGATAAAAGACAGTTTCTTGATGTTGTCATAAAGATAGGAAGACATATGACTACTCATGTTCATACGAGGAATATAGAGAAAGATTGCAGTCAGTTGAAGAAGAATGTTCATCTGAAGGAAATGCAGATTAAAAGTCGGAAGGGAAATGATAAAGATCTTGTTGATATCAGAGAAAGACTCAGTAAACTAGAGAGACTGATTCAAGAAATCAATGAATATGAACATTATGGATGGGTGATAAAGAGAAAGAGAGTGCAGTGGTTTACATTGCAGCAGAGGCAAAGACTACAGTCATTAGTCTTGAGGAAGGATAGAGAGCTCAAGAAGGCTGAGTTGGAGCAAGGAAAGATAATGCAAAAAGAAGTCTATTCATGTGAACATGAATCAGAAATTTTCCTTGGGAAAATTGATGAAGTGGATATACAATTCAAGAAGAACTTGATGATGTGTTTTGACAATGGAAGTCAGCGGAAAGAATTGATGCTAAGACCATCTAAAGAGATCTTAGAATCACATGATTTTAAAACTGATGTTTTGTGTGTGAATGCAGGGAATACTGAAGCAGGACAACTATCTCATGTTGTCATAGGAGATGAGAAAAGCAAAGCTCGGGCTTTTCAAGATTAGGAAGAAGATTTTTATAATCTTGTGAGAAAGGAAAAGGAACAGTTACTGAATACTGTTGTGGAACATTTTGTAAATATGGGACAGTCATTGAAGGTTGAAGTTAAAGAAGTGCAACTACTGAATGTTGCTACTGAAGACTTTGTGGGTGATCATCAATTTCTGAAGGATGTTAACCTTGAAGACAGTCAAGATAAAGAAGGTTGGTTGACAATAAATACAGAGGAAGAAAATGATGAATAAAGTGTAGAGCTTTTGAAAGAAGTTCCAAATGAGTTGACAGTGTGGTATGAGCTGAGTCTCTTGGAGGATAGACTAGCAAAACAGAAAATGAACATTCAGATTGTGAAATTGGAACTGAGTGAATATGAGGAGATTGTCATCAATGACAAATCTAGAAAAGAGGCAGTCAAGAAATCTGAATTCTTGAGCAAATATAGTGAAGACTTTGTGTCTGAAGATTTGTGTAAATTTGATACAAATCTATGTGTAGAAATAGGGAAATCTAAAGTGAATGCAAAACAGAAAATTGATTTCGAAGATAAAGTTGAAGTAAAAAGAAATGTGACTTTGATGTCTCATAGAGAGAAACTATTGCTATATTTACAGTATGGTGAAGATAAAGAGGAAATTGTCTTGAGAAGCAACAATAGAAGTAAAATTGTGGAACGTAATTTGAAATCTGAAATGTTGAGTGCAATGGGAAAGGAGGAAGGTCTCAAGCAAAGCAGAATTGTTGAGATTGAAGATATGGTAGACATGAAGACAGAGAATGAAATTTCTGAAGAGTATCGGTGGAAGAGAAGTATTTATAGCTTATGTGTTTATGAGAGGGGAGTTTGGATGGAAAACTGTAATTCTTTTATTCAAAAGCAAACTCAGTTGAGTGATGTTTGTTCATTAAGAAGTGGATTGGACAAGGAGATTGAAAGGTTATGGAAACTTAGATTGACACATTCCAGAGGAGTGTCTAGTAGGCAGAAGAAAGGAATGAATTGTTTCAATTCATTAACTAAAAAGGAAATTCTAGGAGAAGGCAATAACAACTTACAATATAAGGTGTGGAAGCCTGGCAATTTGAGGTCAGAACAAGAATGTGCTGAAAGTGACTATAGTGGGGAGATGCAGTACAAGGTTTGGGAACCAGGTGATTGGGCATTATATGCATATGACCTGGAGGTCGTAATTTTTCTACCGTGGGAGTCTAATGCAAGAGCATCAAGGGCAAGGCCAGCAATGTTATGCATTGGTCACATGTTGTGGCTTTGGAAGAGGAATAGCAGTCCTAAGGATTTGAGGACTTTGATTTTCAAAGTATTTTAATCTAAGTGGTTAATTATTGTTAGTTTTGCTCGTTGTCAATTTCTGAGTTTGAATAGGAATTAAATGGCTAACTACAGCTCCCTGTGAGGAGACTCAGTCATCTATTTAAGTCGTTACAAGTTTTAGGAGTTAGTTAGCTAAATTTAGAACGAATTCCTGAATTTGTGTAAGTGTCTGTTAGGGCAGAATATTGCCAGTGGCACTTCGAGAAAGAAAGGGGAGTTAGTAAAAAGAGGAAATTTTGTAACTCTCGGGAGAGAGAGGGCCAGGGAGAGGAAGAGCCAGGCTATAGAAGAGGAGGTTAGGGTTCAAGAGATCGACGGGAGGAGAAGAGCTGGTCGATGGACCATGTACAACAGTAGAGTAGCAAGATCTTATGCCTTTCATAAATTTTTGAATCAATGAAAAAGAAATAGAGTTTTAAGTTTAACCTGTGTATTACTCTTTGTATTTGAATGTATGGAATTGATGATTTTAACCTACAATAGATCTTTGTATTGAAAGCACTGTTATTTTGATAAGTTTCATTTCTGTGTGTAGAACGAGATTGAAATATTGTTAATGGTTATGTCGTTGTATGAGATAACTTGCAGATGAAGGGCGAGATTGAGGAACTGAAGTTCTTATGAATTTCAGGAAACAAATGCGTGGAGAAGAAAAAAACCGTCACTGAACTTGCAGCCCAGTTTCTGGACAACCGAAGACGAATTCAGAGATTCCGCGATCTAGGTTTTGTGTAGAGTGGGGTCTATTGTATGAATTGCAAGTGGATTTTCGAGAAAAGCCACGGCTGAAGAGAGTCATGAGGTTTTCTGAACTGCATTTTGTAGAAGTGTGTGAATAACGTTTTGGGTTGATCAAGTGTGAAAGGGAATTGAGTTCTAAAGAAAGAAGATGAGTGCCAGGAACCTTGAAGTTGTGGATATGATACGAATGAAAATACAGCGTTTGAGAATTGTATTAAGCAAAAGGTAGAGTGGGTGTATTCAGCCTTCAAAGGTAACCGAAAAATGCTGGTAACATTATTGAATTCCTGCAGCACACTTCAATTTTTGCAATCATTTAAATATTCATGTAACTAAGTGTCACTCTGGCAGTGCCATTTAGTTACTGTAGCATTTTGGTAATAGTTGTGGACTAGAAGAAGAGGTTATTTCTCAGAATTAAGGCAGGGCTCTGAGGGGCCCTGCATCAGAATGGGAAAGTGGTCAGAGAGGCTAATGGCATCGACCCACGATCTATAATTACATTGAGATTCCAAGAGAGAGTGATGGACAAAAAACCTATTGAGGCACTTTGATATTCCTGTTGCTCTTTCTCTATTATTCATCCACGTTGGATTTACTTCTAGTGGTTAGATGTCAACCAGACCCAAGGATTCAAACGTATCTACAAGAAAATAATCCAATCGATGTTGATGGACCGAAACACCCCAAATCTCACATTTTCCCATCATAAAGTTCATATCATCGCCCAAAATTATTTGATCAAACTTGATCCAATTCATAGCTAGTAAGGAGTTCTAGAAGCCTTCCCAACCTTCGTAAGGGCCATAAATGTTCACTAGCTAAAGCAGCCTTCTAAGCTCATGGTTGCAAACCATCATGCATATCCCTAAAGAAACAACAAAGTAATTTGTTAGAGAAATACAGGAGAAACAAACCGTCACGAGTCCACCAAAAAATCCATTTACTTTAAGTGAGGAAAAATCCCAATTAACAAACAATTTCTTGAGTATTGTTACAATTGAATCCCCCGATAAGCACATGAAAAGCATTTTTTTCTTAAAGAAATAGTACATTAGGCTTATTGGATACTATCAATCTTTTGAGGACCCATTTTTTGGCTTGGAACCCCAAGCCTCAAACGTTTACATATAATATTTTCATGATGAAACATTCTTTTGGGTGGTTTCTCTAAGGACCCTTGGAAGAGGAATTTATTTACCATGGTTTACTTCTCAAAGTGCCTTCGTTTGTGCATGCTTGAGATCTAATTTACGATCAACCTTTTCCCCTCTTGGATTCTTTCGGGCATCCAACCCCAAACCACTAAACTAAAAACTGCCCTGCAATGAAGAAGGATCCCTAGGATGAAGTGAATATGCCCTCCTTTTCCAGGGGTGAGATTGTTTGAGAACTATATTCTCTAGGATTCCTCGGGGATTGCAAATTGATACTTCCCCAAGGATCTAAATTGGTACCCAGATTAAAAATTGTCTCGACATTTGGTTGATTCACAACTAGAGGAAATCCCCCTTCTATTGAGGGGGGCGAGGCATTAAGAAGAGGAGCAGTTGTCTTCGGGTCAAAATTAGGAGGGATGGGGCAAGGAACCATAACAATGTCTTCAGAGGAAGTAATGGAAGTACCCTCTTCAAGTGATATCAAGCACTTCTTCCATATAGCGTCAAGCTTTTGAATTTGAGAATTTGATAAGCGCATGTATTCTTGAGAGAGCGGGAAAGGAGAGCCTTGGCCTTCCATTGGGATAGTAAAAGTACCTACCTGAACTAAATCCTCCCCTCGAGCAGACTGATAAGGTTTTAGCGAAGAGGTACCTTGCACCACAATCTTATCTTCTTCAGTAGAAGGTAGGCTGGGGGATTCACCAGATGCATCAATTTCCTTAACCATTGAAGAGGGAACCCTAGGCTTGTTTTCCTTATAGACCCTTTTAATGAAGGGTTTGACACATTGTTTCACTAGATGAACATATTTGTTGCATCTGGCACACTTGAAAAGAAAATTTTCATAGTTGAGGAGATGGACGTGCATGGACGGCCCGATATCGATCTCAAGAGTTTCATAGAGCCTTAAACTAACATCAATTTCCACCAGAATTTGTGCCACAGATCAAGCATTATTTGATTTGTAAGAGTCACCATCCAAAATAAACTTACCCAAATGGTTGTTCATATCCTGCAGGGATTGGGCATTCCAATGTTCCATGGGGAGACGTGGGAGCTTCACCCAAATTGGCTTAATCTTGAGGAACTCTATCTATGCATAAAAATCAGTCATCAATGCCTTAATGGAGAGATAAGCACGATGCATAAACTAGGATCCTTGTAATATTTTATATGCATCCTCTAAGGATCTAAAAATGAAACCTACCCATCCTTTCTCCAAGAGATGGAAGATATGGCCATATCTAGACATGGAACCCTGTTCTTTTGATTCCATCAATTAATATTGTCCATATTCACCTAGAGGCCTAGGAATTTACCAACAAGTGTTTTCTTGATCAAAATACTTACGTGTTCCACATGGAGGTCTTTACCCACAACCAAAGAGGTAGTCTTCCCCCACGATTTTATCACTTTTCTCTTCTCTCGTTTGACCCAAGATCCTCCCTCTCAATATGCTCACAGTTCGATAGCATCGCAATAGGGTTCCACTTCCCTTCTTTGGCTCCTCACCCTTTCAAAACCTACTCATACAAAGAAGGTCCCAAAGTCCCCTTCTCAATTACAGTAAATACGAACTTAGGAAGTGTATGAGAGCTAGTCTCAAGAAGGGTATCACCCATTGGTAAATCTATAGGTCATCCAGACTGCACAGAGTAAGTATCTTTGACCTTCCTATCTTCTAAGGAACTCGAAAGTTGGGGGAGGCTATTTGAACCCTCTAGAGGGAAAAAATTTCTGTCAAACTCTTCCATGTGCCACAACCACTTTCCACTTGTACAAAAATGTCATTTTTGGAAAGTGTATCATCGTTGTAATCTACAATAGGATCGTATTCCACTATCTTGTCTTATCACCATCCTTTTTATTGTCATTGTGCCAACAAATATTAACCTATAAAGACTAATATCCCGTGACCAAGGTTTCTCCAATAAAACTCCCATTCTCCATTGAAAACCCCTCGTATATATGTGTGTGTGTGTGTGTGTGTGTGTGTGTGTGTGTACATACATATATACACATATATATGTATATATATATTGTTGGCATCCATTTCAAGTCCTTTACCTGAATATACGGAGTTTGAACCACTAACTTAGTTATCATAGCTATAAAAGGAAAATGATTGCGGGGAAAGGCACATGAATGAAATGACTCCTTGGGAAAGAAGACACAATGAACATCTACTCCTTCCTTTAGATTGAACTTAGTAGATTATCATTCTATCTATCATAGTTGATATGTAAACATGGGGATTATAGCCAACATGTTTCACCAACATGGATCCTCTACATAAAGAAAAATATTCTTTATTCTTAGTGCAACTATAAGTGCAAATATTCTCAACTACTAATCACCAACACGCATAAGAGGATGGCTCTATTGTCGATTTGGTTCATTACTTGACTACTTGCAATGCCTATTAAGTAGAAACACCTCTATTCAATAGAGACACTCCATCTTTGTTCTCAATATGTGTTTATCCTCTAACTTATAGTGCATCCAATACAAGAGTTAAGAAAAAAATATCCAACGCAAATTGCCAATTGAAGTGAAATTATGCTCTTGAGATGTTCCTATTCAACATTTAAACAATTATTTGGATTCCTACCACTCAATTTATACATATTCCCATACATACAAAGGGAATATATACTTTTGTTTGAAATTAAAGTTCGTGCCCAACCGTTTGTCAATGACAAACATGATATACTATCTTAAACACTCATATTAAAAAACCTCAAGGGATAACTAACCTTTATTGTAATGAACTATTTCAACTCAAATCTCTAATAAACTAAGGTCTAACTTTGTTTATAGAGTTGGGTTACATTGCTCTTTTCAAAAGTGTAATTACAACCTTCATACAAGCATTCCTCTATACACATATGCATATTCTAACAATAATAACTCTATTTATGTTCTGCCTACCAAACAACACATGATAATAATACCCCTTGTACAAGAGTAAGTTTTATACACTCCTTTTGGACATCCCCTTCTCTCCACAACAAATACAATGTGTATCCTTGTTTAAAATATGAAGGGTTGTAAGTGAATGAGGAAATTCCTAGGTTTTGGAGATGCCTTGGGTGCATGCCTCTTCATGAATAATATCGACAACAACTTCAATGATGGAAATAAGTAAACAAAACTTATAGTCTTGTGCCGATCAAAGGGTGATATTGAGCCACACTATCTATGTTTAATTGTCTTAGCTTGCATAAGCTAGGGTATTGATGCATGTGAACTCCTCGCCATTTGCATAAGTAGATATGGTGCAGGTTGGGGTCGTAGTAAGTAGTTTACCCAACCATATTGCATAAAATTATAGCAATCAATCATTAATTACGTTTGAAACAGAGTTGTGGGAGTCAACATTCATTGAGCACGAGTGTGGCACAAAGCAACATCCAACAACATGTAACATGTATACTTATATATCCCAAAACATTTGAGAATCCATATAAATGTATGGTTGTAGGTGATGGGCCATATTGGTTATGGATGTGGCTTTCAGTCATTTTTCAAATAGAGAAAAGCAATAATTTGCTTGATTGATGTGAATGTCTAGTAAAAGAGTGACAATGTAGAATGTGTATATAATTGCCCACCATCTACAATTTCACTCATAGGGGAAAAATTGATTTGCGGGAATACAATCACACAACGCACCAATTTGATTTCATTCCAATATTCTCAAAAGATAACTAGTATGGTCAAGCACAACAATTCATCAACCAAAGTGAATTTAAATGCACCATAGACCCAAATATTTTTACTCTAAAAACCCAAATGTGAAAATTAACATTCATTGGGGTTTGATTTTTGCTTAGGACATTATTACAAGGGGGAACAATGTGACACTCTCAAATGATATTTTGATGCATTCTTACTCACTAACAGTATTTTGCAAATGGATTTGGGTCATGGACAATCTTCCATTCATGTGTGGGAAAGCCTTAATGGATTTTTGTCCTTTAATCTTCAGGAAAATTGTCTCTTAAATCTCTCCTCCTATGTTGATGCCCTTCTTCTTCCCGAGCTTCAATTCTCCTTTCTTTGTTGGCCCCCTTCCTTCAAGCAAGCATTCTCTTAAATAGAGTTGCCTTGGAATACCAACCATGAAGGTGATTTGTTTCACCTTCGTGAGGCCTTTTAGTGTTTTGTCTTCAAGTTAATTACTAATTTCAAACTTTTCCTAAACATAATTAACAAAGTTTGGATAGATAATTATTTCAGATCAATAACACATATATAACCTGACGCATCCATTGGACTACTTGTGGTGAAGATCACAAAAAAGGGTGTCTTGATTTTGTTTACCTAATAAAGGTCCATGGACATGCTAGAGATGTTTTGTTCTTGGGGTTTTCCTAGTTATAGGTTGGAGTGTTTGGTTGTAGAAAGATAAGTTGTGAGTTCATTCTATCACAATGTGGATAAGTATGTGGTTGTGGCTTATATTTCTTGTAGAAGAGTCCTACCCAAGATATGGGGGTTGTTGTGGTGGTGTTGATGCTCAATGTAAGAAAGATCCATCCCCACTTGAGATGGATGCCTAAATTTACCTACAACTAAATTGTTACTTGCTTAAAAAGATGTAGCTACTTGCTTAAATAAAAGTGAAATGTATAAATTTCTAACTATAATTAAGAATCTTCACTAATTATTTATAATAATTCTATATAAACTAAATTATAAACAAATAATATAAAAAATTATTAAACATTTCTTTACTTAATAAACTAAAAATAATAATAATAATCAAACCAATTAAAAAAAACATTAACAAACATTTTTATAATACATGATAGAGAAATCCTCATCAATATTTAATAAATTATAGATGTGTGTATGCTTTGTTTAGCAAGTGGCAATCCTTTTTATAATACATGAGAAGAGAGAGAAATCTTCATAAGATCTTTATAATAAATTGTATAAATCTGTGTATGTTTTATTAAGTAAGTGGCAATGCTTTTTATAATACAAGAGAAGGAAGAGAGAAATCCTCATAAAATATTTATAATAAATGTTATATATCTATATATGTTTTATTAAGCAAGTGGCAATTCAAGCCTATTACACTTTGGACATACCACAAAGTGGATTCTATGAATACTCTTAACTTTAAAATGCTTTTTATAATACAAGAGAAGGAAGAGAGAAATCCTCATAAAATATTTATAATAAATGTTATATATCTATATATGTTTTATTAAGCAAGTGGCAATTCAAGCCTATTACACTTTGGACATACCACAAAGTGGATTCTATGAATACTCTTAACTTTAAAAAACTATCGTCCCCTTGTCATGTTGGCTTGATTTGGTTTCCCACCCACTCTCACCATATCAAAAGCTAATCCATAAGAACTTAGAATAATAATTGATGTTGAGCATATCAATGATTAAGGACGCATTCTCAAATATCACGATGATCCCCACATAAAGTTGAATTAGATTGAGTAATGGAAGAGCCTGGATGGATGGCGGTCGGGAGCGAACACATAGGGTTTCATGGCGCAAAACTAGGGTTTCAAGGAGCATCCTACCTGCGCCTAGGGTCTCTGCGGCGGTGAAATATCTGCTTTGGCGATGTGGTGATAACCCGGTATTGGAACTGTGCGGTTATGGTTGTCTGTAAGCGGTAATAAGGGGTTGTTCGCGGGCAGTTTCCATTTTCTGAGGCTGGTATTGAGCACTGTCTGGCTCGTTGGAACCACAAACTCTGGATCCGGTGTCTCTGGCGTGTGGAGGGCGTGTGGGCCTCTGTTACTGGGCCTGCGTGCGGTCAGGGGTTTGAGTTTTTAATCATTCTTTCCATTATCACAGATCCTGAGTTGTCGTCACCGTTCATTTGCTTCCGTTTCGGTGTATTGTTGGCTGGTAAAAGGGATTTGTTTCTTTTCGCGGCGGATTTGGTTGTGGTTTATGTCATATGGCTACCGTTTTTGGGGATATGGCGTCGGAACCCATTATTCCGGAGGACAGCAGCCTCAACGTCTCTGATTATATGATTGAGGAGGCGGGTTTATTCCAATCGGATGAGCATTTCAAGGAACAGTTAAAGGGGAAGAGGGCCCTTAACCCTGGTGGTCGCCATATGGTTCCGTGTGGCAAAACATACCGTGGACACCTGGCTGGGAGACGGACACATGGTGAGTCGGGGGGGTCGGACCCTTCCGTTGGCAGCGGTCGGGATTACCCTGATGTGGGTAACAAAACAAACCCTGGTTCATCCTCTCGTGCGGCCCGTCGTTTGAATGGGAGATATTTTCGGCGTCCTGGCGAGTCCTGGTTGACTGTGGGTCGTGACATTGGTCTGGAGGAGGTCGTTGAGGCCAATATGACTGTACTTGTTGGGAAATTTTCATACCATGCAATGAATCGGCGCGATATTGTGGCTTGGGTCACGACAAAATGGCGGCCTCTGTTAAACTACACTCCACAAATTTTCACCATGGCCTGCGGGTGGTACGGTTTCAAGTTTGAAGAAGAGGCTCAGTGCACTCTTATTATGGACAGAATTTGGCTACATGGTTCTGGAAGCTTAATGCTGCAAAAATGGCAAACGGATTTTGATCCGGAAACTGCCTCGGTGCGCCTGCGACATTTGTGGGTCCTTCTGCCTGGGCTTCCCCTTGCTCTCTGGAATCGGGGGGCCTTTGAGGCCATTGGAAACAGTTTGGGGAGGTTTCTGCATGTTGAGGACGAGCATCTGAATGGTTTTGACCGGCGCATGGGCCGGGTCCTCGTGGAGGTGGATATTTCCTTGGGCTTAATTGATGTACTAAACATCCATTGGCGTGGCCGGATTTTTACCCAGATTATAGATTATTGGGGTATCCCCTTCCGTTGCTCTAACTGTAAGGAAGTTGGGCATTTGTGGCGTCAGTGCTCGGCACCTGCTTCTTCTGGGCGCCTCAAGGATGGTGGTCCTTTCTGGTCGTCAGATGATGGGAGTGATATTGAGCTGGATACTTCGGGTTCGATGGACGGCTTCTCCAACTGGGTTCCCACTTTGGATGCTCCGGACTCGGCTCTGTTCCGTAAGTTAGAATCTCAAGACCCAAACTTTTTTCATTCATTGAATGAGTTGGATATATCGTTTATAAATGCTCTCGATTTAAATCATGGTAATAATGGGAATTATATGAGTCGCAAACATCACATGATTTCCTCATCCTCTGGTACTGAATATATATCTAATGAACTCGGGGGGAGGATGGCCTTGTCACTGGGAACGAGCTGACTGAGATTGGGAATGCGGCGAGCCGAATTGACACCCCTCCTGTCAAATCAGTATCTCCCGGGATACCACTTACGGACACTCCGACTGTGATTATTTCTAGTGATATTGATGCCCCTCTGAAGCCTCGGGATGTATGTGTGACCGGGGGGGGGACGTTGCCTCGGGTGGAACCTTTGGTGGGGGTTGGAACTGATTCTGGGGGCCCCGTGGGGGGGGATCCGGTTGATGTCACGGTTAAGGGGTTGGTAAGTTCTGAGGAGCCTGGAGATAAGGTAATACTTATACCTTCTTACTTCGAGATGGTGAAGAAGGCACCTATCCCTACCTTCTACAAAAACCGGCAAATTGGGAGGTCTTTGACCCATGGTGATGTTGGGGGGGGGACATTAGATGTGCCTTCCACTGAATTGGTGGGGGGGGGGATGTCTATTCCTGTGAAAGCTACTAGTACTACGGGGGACACTTGTATTCTTAAAGGGGCCCGTAGGGGTGGATTGGCCCTGGAACTCTCTCCTCTTAAAACGAGGAGCGCCAGGAAAAATAAGAAGGTCTCCATGGGGGGGAATGTGGATGGTTGTGACACTGTGGATTCCCCCATATCTATTGATACCCGGGCTCTTAGAGGATTGAAATCCCTTGCAAGGGTTCGCAAATGATTTTTTTCTCCTTAAATATTCGGGGTGTGGGAGGGCTTCCCAAACAATTGGCCCTCAAGAGAGTACTTCATATTACAAATCCCGATTTGGTTCTTCTGCAGGAAACTATGGTATGTGGTGATAAGGCACGTATTTTCTTTAATAAAGTTAAGCCGGGGTGGATGGTTTGTACAGTGGACGCAGTTGGTCTATCAGGTGGTCTTTTAGCGGCTTGGAACCCAGCGGTTCTGAGACTTGATCCCTCTTTCACCTCTCTGGGCATCTTATTATCGGGCAATATCAGAGGGATGGATAAAAATGTCAATATTATCAATTGCTACGGGCCATATGTTGACAGAATGGCTTTCTGGGATGATGCGGTCACGAATCATTTGCTGGACTTGGAAAATTTATTTGTGGCTGGGGACCTTAACTTCACTTGGGGGGATGACGAGGTCTGGGGTAAGGTGGCTCGTAGAGACACGATGGGATCTTACTTTAAACAACACTTCATGAAATTTTCACTGGTTGATATTGCGCCATGTCCGCTGGCTCCCACTTCGACAAATGGTAGGGGGGGCGATATGATGATCCAGAAACGTATTGATCGGTTTTTTATCTCTGAATCTATGTTGGATGGACTTCACAATTACAGGTCTTGGATCCACCAAATCAAAATCAGTGACCATCTACCTATTATTCTACAATTTGAAGTGGAAGCCAAGCCACAATGCTACCCTTTTAAATTCAATTCTACTTGGCTCATGGATGGGGAATACACTCAGGGTGTGAGGAACTGTTGGCTCCAGATGGATGTCACGGGGGAACGCTCTGCCATGGACAAGCTGGTGGTGAAACTAAAGACCTTAAAGGATCATACTATTAGATGGGAAAAAAACAAAAAAGCTGACATGGGCCGTGAACTTAATGAGATTGAACTGGAATTGACCTCGTTGATGCGGGGTTCTATTGGGTCTGATCTTAGCCCTGAGGATGCATTGAAAATTTCCTCTCTGGAGAGCCGTAAATTGAGTATTCTCCTTATACAAGAGGAGTCCTGGAGACTGAAGAGCCGGGATATTTGGATTAAGTCTGGGGACCAGAATACTAAATTCTTTCATCAGTTTGCGGACTCCCGACGGATGCAGAATACTATTTGGGACCTTAATGATCACTGTGGTAGGAGGATCTAGGTGTCTGATGATTTGATGGAGGAGGCTGTCCACCACTATCAGGAATACTATTGTGACCCTAAAAACACCTCTATGGCGGAGCAATTTAAAGTTATTAAGGAATATCCTCGCATGTTCAATGAGGTGGAGGGGGATGATATATTTTTGGCGGTCTCCCTGGATGAAGTGGAAAGTACTTTGCGTGGGTTCGCTAAAGACAAGTCGCCAAGGCCGGATGGGTGGACTGTGGAACTATTTTTACACTTCTTTGATATTATGGGGGAGGATATCAGAGAGGCAGTTGAGGAATCTCGGAAACAAGGATCTGTATCTGGGGCACTCAATTCCACATATCTGACACTTATTCCGAAGACCTCCCACCCGAACAATTATAATGAGTTCCATCCTATTGCTCTCTGTAATTTAGTATACAAGATTATTGCAAAAGTTATTGCTGACCGGATCAAACCTGTACTATCCAGACACATTTCAGTTGAGCAATATGGTTTCCTGCAGGGCCGACAGATCCATGATGCGGTGGGTGTGACACAGGAAATTTTCCACACTATAAAAAAGAAGCATCTTTTGCCCTTATTCTTCAGCTGGATCTGGTGAAAGCATATGATCGGGTGAATTGGGATTTCCTGAAATTTATTCTGATTCAAATTGGCCTGCCTTGGAAGGTGATGAAATGGATTATGGCTTGTGTAACCTCGGTTAATTATGCAATTCTGGTCAATGGCCTTCCTACGGATTTTTTTAAAGCCTCTCGGGGTCTTCGACAGGGTTGTCCTCTATCACCACTCCTTTTCCTTTTGGTTATTGAAGGCCTGAGTTTATCCATACATAAGGCTAAGAGGGATGGAATGATTCAAGGCATTAAAATAGCTAGAGATATATCTGTCTCACATTCTCTGTTTGTGGATGATGTAATGCTCTTCGGTATTGGTACCCTTGATGAGTGGGTACATCATAAGAGGATACTGGACCTGTTCTGCTCGGTTTCTGGTATGATCATCAATTATAACAAATCACGTTTCATAAAACACTCTCTATTGAGGGAGGTGGAAAACTCCATATGTACAATCTTTCCCTTAAATTTCTTGGAGTTGGAGGCTGGAACGAAATACCTTGGCTTCTTTATAAAGCCGACTAATTATCTGGTGAAGGACTGGAGCTGGCTCGTTCGCCGATTTGATGGACGTATCAGTCATTGGAGATATCGCAACCTATCTATAGGGGGCAGACTCACACTGGCAAAAGCCGTTCTACAGAACCTCGGAGTGTACTGGTTTACACTTTGCAAAGTCCCTAGGTCTGTTCTATGTCTCATTCGTCGAAAGCTGTTTAACTTTTTATGGTCGGGTTGTGGTTGTCAGGAAAAATATCATCTTATTGGTTGGTCCCGGTTGGCTCGTCCTTGGAAGTTGGGTGGATGGAATATAAAGAACTTAGACCTTTTTGTTATGGCTCTGCATGCGAAGAGCTTGTGGCGTGCTCTCTTTGACAATTCTGTTTGGGGCCGAATTATTAGAGCCAAGTATCTGAAGAACACCTCTGTTGAGGTATGGCTTCGTGGGAACCGGCCTGTTACTATGGGGGTGTCCAATATCTGGAGCGGGTTGCTTGGATCTTTAAAAGTTATTTCACATTGGATTGCTTGGATACCTGGCAATGGACGTGACATTAAGTTGGGACTTGACCCGATCTTGGGGGGTCCTTCTGAGCATACACTATCATTGGAATTAAGGACCCATCTCAGTTCTAAAGGATATTACACTCTGGCACATGCGGTGGGGTCGTTCATGGGGGGACGGCCTCTTTGGATAACGGCTACACAGCTGGGTTTATCTGGCACTATGGGATTGGAATGGGATGCATATATCGGGCCTTTTTATCACTCAAACACACAATTAACTGATGAGGCTGACAGATTGGCTTGGTCGTGGGATGTGGCTTCTGGAGAGCCTACTGCAAAATTGGTCTATGATGCATTGTTTGCCGATTCCTGTGATGTCATCTGCTGGTGGGAATTATATATTTGGAAGCTGGTCATTCCTCTCAAGGTTAAGTGTTTTATCTGGCTTGCGTTATCAAACCGGATACTCACGTGGGATAACTTATGCCGTCGTGGGTTCTGTGGACTGGGTAGGTGTCCGCTCTGCTGCTGTTTGGAGGAGACAGTGGATCATCTGTTTTCGACTTGTAACTTCATTCAGAATCTATGGGAGCAGGTTGCTCATAGATTCGGCGTGCAGTTCCGTTGGGGTGAGCATACATTATGTGATTGGTTGGAGGCTTGGACGAGCCTTCACAATGATTGTGTTGAACTTCCTTTCTTTATGATCTGGGAGGTGTGGCGTGCTCACAAAGCATGCATCTTTGAAGATCTGAAACCGCACAGTGCATCTTTATGCTATAAGATCATTGCTGCACATAAGGAATACATTTCCGTTTTTGGTGCGGGTGTTGGCTCGATGACGCGGACATTGAGAAATCGTTTGACTCCCCCTATCCTGGTATTTCCTTGTGGATTTTTCGATGGGGCTGCTGTTCGCTTGAATGGCGCTGGGGGTGCTAGGGAAACTATTCACATTTCCAATACTACCACTGTTCATTATTGGCTAAACCTGGGTAATGGTTCAAACACTCGAAGTGAGATTTGCGCCCTTTGGCTCTTGTTATTCTGCGCCCGCCAAAGGAAGATTTCCTCCCTTGTTATTTATGGTGACTCACAAGCTATTATCGCTTGGGCTAAGGGTGCTGCTTCCCTGAATGTTCTCCTGCTCAAACACTGGTTGGAGGAGGCTCGAAAGCTCATACTTGAATTTGAGCACATTCACTTTGAACATATCTTCAGGGAGGTGAATCTGGTGGCGGATATGCTCTCTAAGCGGGCTCTCAACTCCCTGCCTGGGGTCATCTTGTGGCAGGAATGGCGGGATGATTTGCTATTTTCTCATGGTTCCCACTTGTTACATTGGACTTGAGGGCGTTTGTCTTTTTTGCACATACTTTTTGTCTTTCCATATGGGATTTATGCGGCTGGTTACTTATATGTCTTGTAGTTTACATGTGCAGATTCTTGATTATGATGCATCCAATTACTTGTTGGACATAGCTATATATTCTCTCATATATTTTTGCGGCCTTATATCACATACCTGCGGATGCTGACTCAGATAGGGTGTAATATTCGTATTTCACCCCACTTTCTGCTGGGGTGACTTTGATATTTATTGTATGTGGATATCTATATTTTGGACTTTTTAGGAGACGCTTATACTTTTGATGATGTGGCATTTGTTTCTCTGATATTACTGGATACATAGCAGTTTGACTATGGGAGTTGGTAGCTTTTGTTGACTGTTTTAGACAGCCCTCATGTTTTCATATTGATGATATAACCGGTTTGTTCCGGGGATTTCTATGTGCAGATTTGTATGTATTGGACATGGACTGACAGTTGGACATATTTTACTATTTCGCATATTAATAGTAAGTTATATTTTTCTGTGAAAAAAAAGTTGAATTAGATTGAACTTATATATCTCTTTTTGGCATGTGTGATAATTGTTTTTATTATTGAAATGTTATATACTACGCTATGTTTTAAGTATGATTTCGAATATTGTTTAAAGGATGTTTAAATAACCTTTGGTTAATAACAAAATGTTATGTTGTTTATTAAATGTAATTTGAGTAGTTTGAAGGAATGATTGTTACTCTCCTCACTTAAGTTCACTTCTTATAAGTGACATGATGCTCTAAATAGAACCTCTATATATTGACTATATAATAATTGAGTAGATTACATAATTATGACCATATCTTTGATTCTCTAAAACCTAGATAACGTGTAATAGAATACATTCTTTATAAATATATAGAAAACAATTTCTATATCAATATAGTTTATTATGCTAGTTTAAGACATATATTTTTACATATGTATAAAAAAATAATATGAAATGAGAATAATGGAAATTATTTTAAATAAAAAATAATGTTAAAATAAAATTGAAATGTAAGTTTTAAATTTTATGTAATAGTAATTGAGATAAAATATTTAAAAAATCATTGGAATTATTAAACATAATATTATCATAGGAAAATGCAAATTATTTAGTTTGACTAAAATCCTTAATATCCTATGTGATAAACATAAACCTAACCTTATTATAAGTTAATATGATAAAAATATTATCTATTATATCGAAAATGTGGAATAAGATTGTGATATTTTTCTCTCATGAACTTTTTTCAAATGTGAAGGGATAACTTTGTAAATTTGAACATAGAAGTTGAGAACATAGTTATTGAGAAGCTTCTCATTAGTAGAAGGTGCTAAGTATTACAATAAATCTAAACATAATAAAGCAATAAATGTGCAGCTATAACTTTATATATAATGAAGGGATGAGTGATTATATTTATTTCTAAAGTTATTGTATATTTTTGTTTTTCTCGAAGGAGGATTCTTTTGAATAAAAAATGAAGATCAAAATTGAAATTTTTTATACAATATGCAAATTTGTAAATTTATGTACACAAATATTTACTTAATTAATGCCATTTAATTAGAGTCATGGTGATGCTCATAACTCATGTCCATTTAGACAATCAATAGCTTCAACGACCAACGAAGAAACCCATAGCGTTCGTCCTTTATATTTGCAAGGTTCCCTTCACATCCATTGTGATAGTTACTAAGCCCAAGGCTGATCTATAAGTACACTTGTGGACATAATTATATTTATGTATTGAAAACATAACATAAATGAGTGCAGTCTCAATTAAAAAGATTGATCTCTATGAAGGTGCATCAATTCTTGGAGAGAATTGAAGAGGCAAGTGGCAAACAAAATAACACATGGAAATGATGGCATAAGATTCCATTTCAATTTGGATAGAGGTGAGAGAGGTGAATTTGCCATTGGACAAAAAGGTGGGGGAGAGGGTGTGAGGTTGTGTATCATTTTTTTTATATGGAAAATGTTAATTAACCAATAGTATACTGACATGTCACAATTATCGATCAGAAAGCTTAGTTTGTCACTGTTCACTACATTTCATCTATATCATGGAAATACGAGTAAGGTGATTACTACAATGCACAAAACACTACTAAAAATACTATTCATTCATGTGTGGAGCATCCACATCAAAGGGTGCCTTATGGCTAAGGGTGGTGAAGCACATGGTGAGGGGAAAGGCATAGGAACTAGGGGTTAGAATGTGCATCCAAGTGGCAATAGAGCGAAAAAAATAATTAATATGTTGTCCAAGAATTTTATCATGCAAGGACACATGCCATGCCCATTATCCATAAAACTATGTATAGACATTAGAGTAGAGAAAATCTTGATGTGGCAATAAAAAAATGAGAAAGAGGGAGAGTGACACTTGGCAGGTTTGTGGCACCCACCAAGTTTGTCTAGGAAATCGTGTTCGCTGCACTACAATTGTTAAGGCTTCTCACCCATACAATGCATGACTATTGGACCCAACACATAAATCATAGCTCAACTTTTATTGTATTTTTCAAGTATAACATCTACTTTGCAATGAGTACCCACCTCATAAAGTTATCACTTTCACTTTTGTTTCGGAGTTAGGAAACCGAAGACGTTAGGAAGTCATGCTTGCTACATTGCAATGTTTAAGGTTCCTCACCCATACAAAACATGACTATTAGACCTAGCATACAAATCAGTGGTCAACGTTTAATATATTTATTAAGTTTGACGTCGACTTTGTAGCAATTACCCACCTCGTAAATTAGACACTTTCAATTTTGTTCTAGAGTTAGGAAATCAAACACTTTGGGCTATATCTGGTCCCATGTAGTTAAATCTTAAGGGAGGTTTTAATGGAAAATCCATTGAAAAGACACCATTAATGATGAAATAATTAGCTTGAAGGAGGGAAATTGTGGGTGATACAAGGATATGCTATTCAACATACATGCATTAAGCCTCATTTCGTTGGGGCCTTCACATATATTATTAGCGACACACAGAAGCAACTCCCTTCCAATTGTTGGGATGAAGTTTTTATGACAGTTTGCAGAATGCCAATTGGGTGCTCTAGGAAAGCCAAGGTTCACAATGCTTTGCTAAATTTAGTGACAGTTGTAGTGTGAATGTAGAATAGAAGACTAGGTGAAATGAGGTGCGTAAAATTTTTTATGTCCAATATTCTATAGAATGTAAAAGATGGTGCATATAATTTTTATATCCAATATATTTTAGAATGCAAAAAATGATGATGTTATCAAAATATTGCTAATTACTATATAGACAAAAAAACCATATAATATTTGTCCATAAATTGGTTTGTAGTGAGAAAAACATATATAGTCTTATCGATAGAGATGACAATTACATTTGTTTTGTATGAGTTGGTGTAACAAGTATCCGCAACTACAACTAACATGCCCAAGAAATCAATTTAATTAGGGTACATCATAAATGACAAGAGGATAAACACGGTTTTCCAAAACATCTAACTTTGGAAACATGCTTATTGGGGTGCCCTTCCCTAAATGATACCTTTAGCATAATAATTATTTTATTTAAATAATATTATTTTAAAGTAATAATTTCATTATTATTTTATTTAAATAATATTATTATATCGTGATGTAAAATATGATTGATGTTAGTTATGTTTCTTATAAAATTGTTATTTGCAATAATGGAAAGTGAATATGATTGATGTTGGAAAGTTTTCCACTCACTCTTGCCCACTCTCAACACATCAAAAGCTAAAAATCCATAAAACTTGAACTTAAGAATAACAATTGATGTTAAGCATATCGTTATTAGGGATTCATTCTCAAATATCACGATGATCCCCACATAACGTTGAAATAATAGATTGAACTTATATATCTCTTTTGACTTGGTCCAATGAGCTAGGACTAACTATTTTTATTATTGACTTGTAATATACTATGTATACTATGTTATGTTTTAAAACTAGCATGATTTTGACTTTCCTTGTGATGGATGTCGGGCTCACGGTGTAGTGGTGTTGGGTTGTTGTGTACTTACCGGATATCCGTAAGCTATATATATGGATGAATTGTGGTGAGGGTACAAACACAAAGAGTGAACTCATTTCCCTTTGATTACTTCTTTATGTTTCTTTGAAGCGTGATATCTCTCTTCTACTTGCGCGGGAGGACTCCAAAGTGATAATCAAATGGGCATGCCAGGAGTGTTCTTTAAAGGTTATTCAGTTGGATTATTGGTTGAGGGACACGAGGCGCCTTATCAATTGTTTTGGACAAATCTCCTTTGTTCATGTATTCAAAGAACATAATTTTTTGGCCGACATGATCTCTAAGCGTGCTTTATCTGCTCCAGAAGGCACTATTTTTTTGGAGGAGTGGTGTGATAATCATTACTGGATCAGTCTACTTTGGCTTTTTTCTGATTTGGGTGATCGGTGTTATGATGACATTGGCTATGTTTTACTCTTACGCTCTTGCAGGTTCTTAATTTTTTCCTATGGATGGTGGTCTTTGTGGCTCGCTAGCCTGTTTCCATACTTTGTTGGTATGGTTGGTCCGACTTTGTTTATTGGGTAGAGGTGTCTACCCTTGCTGTTCTGTCGGGAGTTTTCTTTTTCGCCTGGTTATTTTGTGGTTATCTCTATTTTGTATGGATTGGTTGAATGTTTATGGACTTGTCTTTTTGGTTTGTTTTGGTTGGCCCTCCGTTTTGGCCAACTGTTTTTTATTGTGGCCTTTGTTGGAGGGCTCTGGTCTTTTGTTTTAGCTGGCACATTTGGGTCACATGAGTTTTGAGCTCTGTATTTTCATCCTACTGTTTTTAATATAAATGGTACGCACTTTTTCTTGTGAAAAAAAAAACTTGGGATAATAACATGATGTTATGTGTGATATACATTGATAAGATAAATTATTGTAATTTCGAAGTAGGGGAAATGAAATGTTTGAAGTGAGTTTGGGTGGATATGTTATTTGGATATTTAAAGAAATTTGTAAAATAGTAAGACAAAGAATTTACAAAACCATGATTATATAAAGGAGTGTTTTATTGATGCATTGAAGTTTAGAAAACAATTTTTATATTAGTGATGTTTAATTTGCTAGTTTTAAATTTATGTACCTTTCCATACATGTATAAAAAGAATATAAAATGAGAAAAAAAATTAAAAATTAAAAAACAACATTAAGATAAAATTGAAGTATGAACTTTTACTTTTAATTTTAATTGACATAAAGAAATAAAAATTATTGAAATTATTAAACATAATATTATGAAAGACAAATGCAAACTATTAAGTTGAGCTAAAATCCTTAATAGTATATGTGATAAACACTACTCTATTATAAATTAATATAATAAAATCACTACTTGTTATAATGAAAATGTAAAGTAACATTGATATTTTCTCGAGTGGAATTTTTTCAAATACAAAAGGTTAATTTTGAAAAAATTGAAGATACAAGCTAAGAATGTAGTCATTTAGAAGCTCCTCAATGATAAAAGGTGCTAAGTATTTCAATAATTATAAATGCAATAAAGCAACAAATATGTATCTATGAAATCCATATATGTTGAAGGGAGGAGCAATTGTATCTATTTCTAAAGCTATTGTATATGCTTGTCTTTTTTAAAGCATGGATTCTCTTGAATGAGAAATGAAGATCAACACTTATCTTATTATATAATATGAAAATATATAAATATATGTATATAGATATTTACCTTACTTAATGCCATTGAACTAGACAGATGGTGATGGTCATAACTCATGCCCATTTGGACGATCAATAACTCCAACAACCAACGAAGCAACCCATAACATTGAGCCTTCATATTTGTAAGGTTCCCTTCACATTCATTGTGATAGTTACTATTCTCAAGGCTATACAAATACACTGGTGGATAGAAGTGGATTTATATATTGAAAACATAAGATAAATGATTGCAATCTCAATTAAAAATATTGATCTCTATGAAGGACGTAGAAATCCTTAGACTCGAGAATTGGAGAGGCAAGAGATAGAAAATACAACACATGGAAATGATGGAACAAGGGTCCATTTCAATTTGGATGGAGGTGAGAGAGGTGAATTTGTCAATGGATTGAAAAGAAAAGGTGGGGAGAGGGTGTGAGGTTGCATATCATTATTTCAATAGAGCAAATGTTAATTAACCAACAATTGATTTTCAAATGATGTACCTACCTATCACAATTATCAATCAACAAGATTAGAGTGTTGTTGTTCACTACATCCCATCTATATCATGGAAATATGAGTAAGGTGATTAGTACAATGTAATCACCTCTGCTAAAAATCCTCTTCATTTGTGTGTGGAGCATCCACATCAAAGAGTGTCAAAAAGGGTGCCCTCTAGCAAAGGGTGGTGGAGCACATGGTGAGGGATGGGGCATGATTACTAGGGATGAGAAAATCCATCCAAGTGGTAGTAGAGTGAAAATCAATTAATATGTTGTCCAACAATTTTATCATGCAAGGACATATGCCAAGCCCATTATCCATAGAACTATGTATAGACATTACAATAAAGAAAAGCTTGATGCGACACTAAAAAATGAGAAAGAGGGAGAGTGACACTTGGCAGGTTTGTGACACTCCACAATTTTGTCTAGGCAATTATGTTCATTGCACTATAATTGTTAAGGTTTCTCACCCATAATGCATGACTATTGGAACTAGCATGTAAATCATATCTCAACTTTTTTTTATATTTTTCAAGTTTAAAGTTAGTTTTGTAACGAGTACCCATCTAATAAAATGAGCACTTTTACTTTTGTTTCGGAGTTAGGAAACCAAAGACTTTAGGCAGCCGTGTCCACTACACTACAATGTTTAAGGCTCCTCATTCTTACAATGCATGACTATTGACCTAACATACAAATCGCAGGTCAACTTTTATTATATTGATTGAGTTTGACATCGACTTTGCAACAATTATGTACCTCATAAAATAGACACTTTTAGTTTTGTTCTAGAGTTAAGGAAAACAAACACTTTGGGCTATATCTTGCCCCATGTAGTTGAATCTAAAGGGAGGTTTTGATGGAAAATCCTTTGAAAAGGCACCATTAATGGAAAATTAACTTGTTTAAAGGGGGGCAATTGTGGGTGATACAATGGATATGTTTTTCAACAGACATGTGTTGAGCCTCATTTCATTGGGGCCTTCGCGACACATGGAAGCAACTCTATTCCAATTGTTGAGAAGAGGCTTTTATCCACAGTTTGTAGAACACCAGTTGGGTGCTCTAGGGAAGCCAGGGTTCATAGTGCTTTGCTAAATTTGGTGACAATCATAGTGTCATTGTAAGATCGAAGACTAAGCAAAATGAGACGCATAGAATTTTGATATTGAATATACTCTAGAATAACAGAAGATATGATGTTATCAAAATATTACTAATTATTATATAAACAAACAACCATAGAATATTTGACCATAAATTAGTTTGTATTGAGAAAAACATATATAATGTCATCGATATAGATGCCAATTTTAGTTGCTTTGTATGCCTTGCTAAAGAAGGCATCCACAACTACAACTACCATTGTAAATTCATGTTTTGCTATCTTGAAAAATACAAAATAACATCTCATCGCTTATTATAATGGGATCTAATGCCCTAAATGAGTACAGAATAAGTAAGCCCAAGCGATAAGACCTAATTAGGGTACATTTTAGATAATGGGGAGATACAAGTGGCATGCCAAAACAACTACCTTAATCGATTACAAAATAAGCAATCCCAAGATATACATTTAATTAGGGTGCATCATAAATGAGAAGTGGATACACACGGTTTTCTAAAACTGCTTAGTGGGATATTGTTCCCTACATGAAACACCTTTGGTAAACAAAATTATTTAAATAATATTATTTAAAGTAATAAATCCATATTTTAAGCTTTATCTTTAGATTATATATGATGCAAAATGTGATTGATGTTAGCTATGCTTCCGATAAGATTGTAATGTGTAAGGAAGGAAAGTGAAGCACTTTTTTGTTTGAGAAAAAATATTATACTCAAAGGAGAATATTACGGTCCATAGGATTATTCATAAAGCGAGATACAAAACATAAAAGGAGGACGGTCTAGTGTTATATCATTACAATCATCTATTTTGATCAAAAATAAACATTAAAACTGGAACAGGAAATAGCATTGAATCTGTCTACTTCTCGGACAAAATCATTCCATTCCTCCTCATTCACAAATTCAGAAAAACATAAAGTTATCATCTGCATGGATAAAGCTTCCTTGGAAAGTTCATCAACCTTTTAGTTGAGCTCTTTGTAAATATGGGTGTGATTTTTTCACTGGTACCACTGAAGAGAGTCCTAAATTTGATTTAGAAAGTGTTGGAGCCTTATATTTTCAATTTCAATTTTCATGTTTGCACAATCTATCACAACCTTCAAGTCACCCATTACTAGAAGATTGTTATCTCTTTTTAAATTTGCAAAATGAAGTAACGCCCATAAAGCTGTGAATTCTACCTTCATTTTAGTGCCCCATGCCCGGGTTGTAACGGATAAGGAAATAGTGAGATTGGTTTAGAAAAAGGAGTACACCAACTCTGCCAATAGCTGGATGGCCCTGATTGGCATCATGGAAATAACCCTAAGGAATTAAATAGTCTAACTGAGGTGAGGAAAGTGAAGTACTTTGCATCGTAAAAGAAAAATGCTATTTTTTCTTTAACTCTGTAATATTCAAAGCTATACAAATTTTTTTATTAAATTTAAATATTTAATTATTAAATTAGTGTAAATGTATTTAGTTTTTTATAAGAATATTAATAAAAAGGGAGTTGTGGTATTATTGTATAGTTTGAAAGTACAAAATTTGAGACATATGGCAATTTAAAAATTCTCAAACAAAGGGACCATATCCAAAATACTTAAACAAAGTTTCCTTGCAAGTATGATAACACTCCTAAGAATAAACAAAAACACCACTAGGAAAGCCCATATTAACACACAATTTTCTTCTTGCTTGAAACTAAAGAACCCTTTTGAATTTTTGTAAAGAAAGAGGGCCAAATTAGGACTAGAATGGTGATGGATGGGGTTATGCCTACGCACACCCAACCATCCCATCACTAAATAATTCATAATGTTGAACCTATACAAGATTGAATGAAGAGCACAAACCAATTGTAGGTTATTTACTCTTAATTGGATGTCATTGAGGAGGCAACACCTATTAATAAAATGTATTGAATTCATAAGTTGAACTGTGGATGAAAGAAATTAGGGTATGTTGCAATACCCCCTACCCCTAATTTTTTTCACAATGCCAAAAGGAATACAACAGGCTCTATTAGCCATATGATTAGCAACATAGTTTAACGTTTTGGGAATTTTATAGAACTCCAATGAATTGAAGGAATATTGAAGACATTAATGCCAAAAGGAATACAACATGCTCTATTAGCCATCTCATTAGCAACATAGTTTAAGGTTTTGAGAATTTTATAGAACTCCAATGAATTGAAGGAATATTTAAGACATTTATCCTTGATATGATTATATTGAGTTCTAGGTTGTGAGGAAGGGAGTGACTGACAATATGTCAAATGAAAATCATTGAATCCTCAAACACTAAAATATCTTTTAAGCTCAAATATTTTGTTATCAAAAGCCCTTGCCAAATATCTAGGAATTCTGCTGGGTTGTTTATCATCTCACCAATTAGCCTCTAAGCAAAATAAGTTACTTAATGCCATTCAAGGTGAGAGAGAATCCCATACATACCACCTATGTATATCCATTTAACTCCATGAAGATAAAAAATGAATTGAGTTTACCCATATATATCCATTTAACTCCATGAAGATAAAAAATGAATTGAGTTTTTAACATTTCAATATTTCAAAGATAAAAAATAAGTTAAACCAATAATCCATTTAACTCCATGAAGATAAAAAATGAATTGAGTTTTTAACATTTCAATATTTCAAAGATAAAAAATAAGTTAAACCAATATTAATTTATTAGTATTATTTTCACTTCTTTTATTTTTTAAGTACTAATATTTATTTTTATATTATAAAGTGATTTTTCCTTTTATTTTAGTGTGTTAAAATGAGGTAAGTTATGTAAACCATAAAAATAAAATTATATTATCTACTTACATCATTTTATAAATAGATATGTTTTGTTAGATAAGTTTGTGTTTGTTAGGTCATATGGTAGTTATATCTTCTTTTAATTGGTGAACTACCAATTTATCAAAGAAAGCCACATTATGGCTTAACAAATTCACAAAATTGGCCAGTGATCTTCTAATCAAAACCTTTAATTGAAGATTATATATTTTTGTTTCTACTTTTTTCTTCATAATTCCCTTAACTTTGATCCAACTAACCCTTAGATTGTTCAATGTTGAAATCCTTATCACTATTATTTTTTTCTACATATATGTTGAAGACATTAAAGCTAAATCTCTTTCTTGATTCGATGACAATTATTCATGTCTTCTCTTTGATGTTCTACATGTATATGCATGCCTAGGGATCAATGGGAGGCGGGTTCCCCTATGATGTAGATGTAACAATGTATTATCCACTTCTCTCACGTGGTGGAGTAGTTGGAGTGGTTGAAGGAGTGGGGTAGAGTCCTCCTAAGACTTATTTGGATCTATCTAATGGTTGTCCATTTTTGGGCCTTTCCATTAAGATGCTTCCCTATGTTTTCCTTTGGATTGACATGACTTTGTCTTTGGGTAGGGAGTCTCCATATGACCATGGTTAGAGCAAAATTTGCAAAGGAAGGAAACGTTTTGTAATCCTAGTGTCGAGTCCAAATTTGATATTCACTTGCTAACCCAATTTTCCAAGGAAGACCTTTCCTTGGATCCATGTAATTAAGACATATCATGGTGAAAGCTGTAAAAACCTACTCGTAAGTTTTAGTGTCCAAGAAGATCAACATACCCATAAAATTGCTAGTTGTTATTAAAGTCTCATAACCCCAATATGATCCATATAAAAACTGCCATTAAAGATTTCATCTATAAGTTGAAATGTGACTTTGTGTACTTAGAAATCTTTGAAGCTCCAATATAACATGATGATTATGTCAACATAAGTGCCATAAAAGTAGTGGCTCCCAATTACCACAATGGTTAATTGGTTGTGGATTGCTTGCTTGGCCTTCCCCTTCTTCCTCTATGTGCATTATACGTGTGAATAATAATGAGGATAATAACAATGACATAAACCTATCTTGTTGCATTGTAGAATAACTTCTATAACTATAAAATCTCTTTCCCTCCATCCTAATCTGGTTGCGAGGATTGGTCCACTGCAACATATATGCCTCGATATCCCTTGATCCTTATGTTGTTGAGTGCATCCACAAAGTTAGCGACTCCCCTACTAAAATAATGTTGATTAGTTACAAGGTGATTATGCATCATATAGGTTGTCTAGTTATCTCACATAGCATTCAGTAACATATGCTACTTGTGATCATCCATCACAAACTTTCCATTACATCCACACAAATCATGGTGATAGCAAGGGGAAACATCCAACCACCACCACATGGAATAAACCCAACAATCCATGTGAAATAATGTCATATAGGTTGTCAAATTATCCCATGTCATAATCATTCGTGTATTTCATTCATTATTCTACATCATAAGTTTGCCATTAACCTCTACACTAATTGAGGTGACACTCATACCTTATCCTTTTCTCTTTTCCTCTTTTATTATATTACATTAAAATTAAGGATAATACCAACTCTATATATACTTTTTCTAATTATTATAAATGTACAATTTTTTTTCAATGGTAGTTCTATAAATGTACATATTTTATTTCAACAATTACTGCATTATTGTATTTAAATCAATAAAATAAAACCACATTTTTTTTTCACACAATAAAAATAACATACTATTAATTAAGTAAATAGTATCAATGATTGTATAAAGATGTTGAAGAAGTAAAATGGAGGTTGAACAGAATTTATGATATAAGTTATGGGACAAGTGACATGTAGTTTCTTTCATTCAAAATATGAATTGCAAAACACTATTTTTTTTATTATGAAAAGGAAAATAGACCTCTTGGCGATTTGATCAAAGGAAATAATACCTCTGGGAGATGGCTACAACTAGGGTTTTGCAGGATTACCCGGTGGATTTGCAGTCCAAGAAGGTGAGCCTACAAGGTGTTTCTTGAGTCATTCAACTACTTGGAGTCAAGCCGGTTTGAAATGAACTGACCTAGTACCAGCCAAGTCTAAAAAAAGTGGGAATTGCTCGTTTTGAACTCTTGGAACTCTTCATTGTGGTTCTCTTTTCTTGGTCTTGCTATTGTTGCTGGGTTTTAGGTGGTGGTGCCTCCTTTGTTTGTATTTTTTGGTATTGGTTTAGTATATG
Organism: Larix kaempferi; assembly: GCA_027924585.1. NCBI lineage: Eukaryota > Viridiplantae > Streptophyta > Pinopsida > Pinales > Pinaceae > Larix > Larix kaempferi. The sequence continues at coordinate 17,264,238 of BSBM01000435.1, forward strand.
GGTTTCTCCCTTTCCTATTGCTAGGGACCACTCCTGGTTCTGTTTTCAAGGGTTTAGTGCAGACCTGTCCTTTGCAGCGACAGCTGTTTGTTTCCATGGGAGGTGTCTTTAGTTTTCTATCTGCTCTAGATAGGTGGTGGTGATTACCGGTTGGGTCGGTTCCCTTGCTATGTCTTCTCACGGTAAGTGTATTGATCCTCTTTCTCGTCATTCTCTCGGTGATGCTTCTGGAGACTACTCTGTTGATTTCCCTCACTCTTCACATTGGCATGGGAAGAACCCTAATTTGGTTGGTGCCAGAGCAAAAAATCGGTGGTGGGCTAAGACCCTCAAGGCCAGAGAGAATGTAGACAGATTCATGATTCCTGTGGGTGCAAATTTAGAGAGAGTCGAGATGTTGGCCGATTGAGTGTTGGTGGGGAGGTTAGAATACGCCTCTGGTTCGAAGTCGGAAATAGTGGAATGGGTTAATAAATTCTGGTCGCCTGTCATTGGGAATACTCTGAGGATAAACATGCTGGTTAATCGATGGATTCTTTTCATTTTCCCCAGCTCGAAGGCTTTGGCTCGGATTCTTGCGGGGACCTGGTTATTCAAGGATGGCTCTCTGAATCTTAAACGTTGGCACGTTTCGTTTGACCCTATTCATGAATGTCAGGGTATTCGTCATCTCTGGATGATTGTTCCCGGACTTCCTATTGAACTTTGGATTGAGGATATTGTGGTTGGGTTGGAAAATTCGGTTGGTAAGTTTATCAGAGTGGACAAAAACTCAATCTTTGGCATTGATAGACGCTATGCAAAGGTGATGGTGGAGCTAGATCTAAGTTTGGGTCTTCCTTCTGCCATTGAAATTGTATGGGGTGATAGAAACTGGATTCAACAGTTGGATTTCTTCATAACTCCGTTCAAGTGTTTTCACTGTCGAGAAATAGGGCACATTCAAGCCAAATGTCCTATGCTTCTGTCCAGTATGAAGGAATCGGGTCGAAGGAAGACTTTCAACCCTCCATAGTTTGTTCCTGCTTCTCCGAGGACCCAGGAACCTGGTAAGTTGAAAATCCCCCAGGAATCAGCTTATTCTGATCTTTCAAAAGCTAAGTTGGAATTTATTTCTGATATGGAATTGGATTTAGATAGAAGGATTTCAAAAGGGGAAGTGCAGTTGAGGCATGGTTTATCAAAACCTGTTTTTGTTTCTGGGCCCCCTAGGATTGTTAGAAGTCTTGACACCGTGCTCTGGGTTGATGTAGATTCGTGCCCTCTTAATTTTAGCCCTATGATGTCTTCGGATGTGCACATTCGTGGGGGGTTACCAAATGTCTTTGATTTTTCCATTTCACTCAACCCTATTCCTGTTGCTCCTATCCGCGAGCCTGTTCATAATATTCCTGATAATCCTATTGATGCTATGGTTTATGCCTGCTTGGATGACAGTGGATCCAAGGGAGAGTTCGATTTGATTCCTCTTCCTACTTTCTCAAAAAAACCCTATTTCGGATTCAACTGTGTTGCCTATCCTTTCCCCTAAATTTCAGAATGTGACTATTAGAAAGGGAAGGAAAAAGAAAAAAGCTCCTGATCCTGTTTCAATGTCGAATGGGGTTCCGATAGATGTTGACAGTGGGTATGATGATGTATCTGATTTGGGCCTTAGAGCATAGAAGCCCGTTGTGGATATTTCTTAATGTCTCTAATTTCCCTGAATGTTCGTGGGTTGGGTCCATCAATTAATATTGTCCATATTCATCTGGAGGCCTAGGAATTTACCAATAAGTGTTTTCTTGATCAAAAGACCTACGTGTTCCACATGGAGGTCTTTACCCACAACCAAAGAGGTAGTCTTCCCCAACGATTTTATCACTTTTCTATTCTCTCGTTTGACCCAAGATCCTCCTTCTAAATATGCTCACAGTTGGATAGGGTCACAATAGGATTCCACTTCCCTTCTTTGGATCCTCTCCCTTTCGAAACCTCCTCATACAAAGAAGGTCCCAAAGTCCCCTTCTCAATTATAGTAAATATGAACTTAGGAAGTGTATGAGAGCTAGTCTCCAGAAGAGTATTGCCCACTGGTAAATCTACAGATCTTCCAGAATGCACAGAGTAAGTAGATTTGACCTTCCTATGTTCTAAGGAACTAGAAAGTTGGGGGAGGCTATTTGAACCCTCTAGAAGGAAATTTTTTATGTCAAACTCTTCCATGTGCCGCAACCACTTTCCACTTGTACAAAAATGTCATTTTCGAAAAGTGTATCATCATTGTAATCTATAATAGGATCATATTCCGCCATCTTGTCCTATCACCAACCTTGATATTGTCACCGTGCCAACAAATATTAACCTATAAAGACTAATATCTCGCGGCCAAGGTTTCTCCAACAAAACTCCCATTCTCCATCGAAAAACCCTCATATACATATACATATACATATACATATATATACATATACATATATATATAGATCCCCACATAACGTTGAATCAGATTGAACTTATATATATCTTTTGAGAGGTGTGATTGTTTTTATTTTTATTATTGAAATGCTATATACTATGCTATGTTTTAAGTATGATTTTGAATATGGTTTAAAGGATGTTTAAATAACCTTTGGTTAATAACAAAATGTTATGTTGTCCATTAAATGTAACTTGAGAAGTTTGAAGGAATGATTCTTACCTTTTTTATTTAAGTTCACTTCTTGTAAGTAACATGTTGCTCTAAATAGAACCCCTATATATTAACTATAGTGAATTATATAATTATGACCATATCTTTGATTCTCTAAAGCCTAGATAACGTATAATAGAATACATTCTTTATAAATATATAGAAAACAATTTTTATATTAATATGGCTTATTATGCTAGTTTAAGACATATATTTTTACATATATATATATAAAAACATAAAATGAGAATAATGGAAATTATTTTAATTAAAAAATAATGTTAAAATAAATTTGAAATGTAAGTTTTTAATTTTATGTAATATTAATTGATATAAAAATAAATAAAATTCATTGAAATTATTAAACATAATATTGTCATAGAAAAATGCAAATTATTAAGTTTGACTAAAACCCTTAATATCTATGTGATAAACATAACTTTATTCTAAGTTAATATGATAAAATTATTATTTATTATATCGAAAATGTGGAATAAGATTGTGATATTTTTCTTGCATGAACTTTTTTCAAATGTGAAGGGCTAACTTTGTAAATTTGAACATAGAAGTTGAGAACATGCTCGTTGAAAGGGTTTCAATACGATCCATCTTTTTGGGGATTCACTGGTGATCGTGAACTGGTTTAACCATAAGCACACCATCAATGAACTACTTCTGGAGCCCTGGAGGAGGTTCGACGCATCACCGAATGCTTTCACATGATCACTTGCCAGCACATATTCAAAGAAGCAAACTGTGACACAGACCTCCTTTCTAAATAGGCGTTGGGTCCTTTTGAAGGGATGTTGTGATATTGTGAGATGATCGATGGGGCAGTGGTGGATCAAGGGTCCTTGACGACCTTCTGAATGATGAAGCGGGCTCAGACACTCCTTCGTGCTTAATGCCTTTTGACGCAGCTCTCTAAGCCATGTATTGTTTCCGAAGGACTTAGCATTTAGAACGAACAGTTTTCAGATTCGTGCACTCCCAGTTGGGTTTCGCTGTTATGTTTGTATTGATTTTGTTTAGACTCAATGCTGATTGCAAATGGGTATGCCTCTACATAGTCGTTTTAATGTTTGTATTGATTTTGTTTAGACTCAACGCTGATTGCAAATGGGTATGCCTCTGCTCAGTCATTTTAAGTTTTCTTCAGCTCTCTTGGTTGTAACCTGGACTATTAATTCTATTAATACAAAGGCTACACATTTTTTCTTTCTGGAAAAAAAAAGCTCCTTATTAGTAGAAGAAGCTAAGTATTACAATAAATCTAAATATAATAAAATAACAAATGTGCAGTTATACCTCTCTATATATAATGAAGGGATGAGTGATTATATTTATTTCTAAAGCTATTGTATATTTTTTTCTTTATCGAAGGAGGATTCTTTTGAATAAAAAATGAAGATTAAGATTGACCTTTCTTATACAATATGCAAATTTGTAAATTTATGTACGCAAATATTTTCTTAATTAATGCCATTTAATTAGATTCATGGTGATGATCATAACTCGTGTCCATTTAGACAATCAATAGCTTCAACGACCAACGAAGAAACCCATAGCGTTCCTCCTTTATATTTGCGAGGTTCCCTTCACATCCATTATGATACTTACTAAGCCCAAGGCTGATCTATAAGTACAGTTGTGGACATAATTAGATTTATATATTGAAAACATAAGATAAATGAGTGCAGTCTCAATTAAAAAGATTGATCTCTATGAAGGATGCATCAATTCTTGGAGAGAATTCAAGAGGTAAGTGGCAAAAAAAATAACACATGGAAATGATGGCATAAGATTCCATTTCAATTTGGATAGAGGTGAGAGAGGTGAATTTTCACAAAAAAAGGTGGGGGGGAGGGTGTGAGGTTGTGTATCATTTTTTTTATATGGAAAATGTTAATTAACCAACAGTATACTGACATGTCACAATTATCGATCAGAAAACTTAGGGTGTCATTGTTCACTACATTTCATCTATATCATGGAAATATGAGTAAGGTGATTACTACAATGCACAAAACACTGATAAAAATCCTCTTCATTCATGTGTGGATGTCACGTCCCCTCCCGTGGACCCAATTCGAGGAAGGAAACATGACACTAAGATCTGGGGCTTTTACATAAACTCAACCCATTCACTAGATTCACAGCAATAAAACAAATGTGTGCAAATGCAAATCAAGCAAACATGCACAGCGGAATAAAACATCATCCACACACATTTCATATGCATTCAACAAATTAAAAACAGGTATCAATTCATACATTGCAGAAGCAACTACACATAGAGAATACTTATCTTCATTGTGCAATTGTCCCAAACAACTAGCTATGTCGTTGCAACATTCCACCCAACCATAGGCTAGTTGTGTTCATCAATCTCTCAACACAACTGCCACCCCCAAGCTGGGCATGATTCTTACAAGGAAAAGGGGACATTCAAGCTCATGCACAGCCAAATAAACATTGCATCTAAGCTAAGCCAGTCCATAGCTGGGTTTATCAGGCTAAATCCGAACCCTCTTCATTTCTGGATGCTTGCACTCAAGCTCAAGTCAAAACAATGGATACCCATAACCCATACCCCCAACATACTCTTACACACAACAAACTCAAAAATTGGGCATGGATACACATTTTCAACAATGGTATTTACAACAAGATGTCCATGGGTTTCCCCCAAATTGTTTCCAGCCAAAAACGAATTGTGAGATGGGGAAAACATTCACAGCAGGAAAACAATTTCTCCCCCAACTATCTAAGCATTCAGCAACCAAAATGGTCTCTATGGAACCCCAGTTCGATTCCCCCTTCTTCCCCACTAGTATATAACAAAAAAACGCCCTTCTCCCAGCTGAGAATGAAGGAAAACACAGAAAAACCATGGAGGAAAATGCCTAGGAAGCTCCCAACTCGTGAGAGAGAAAAACTGATGGGTGAAGAATGGCTTGGGGGGGGAATTTCGTGGTTTTTTTCTTGCCCAAGAAGCCAAACACGAATTTCTAGGAAGGGTGGCTTGCCCATACTCGAATTTGGACAGCCATACCTCTCCATTCCCCAAGGCATTAACTACGTTAACCAACTCTTGGGAGAAATGAATGATTGGGCACAAAAGTCAACATGGGTAGTTGAGGGTTCATGGGTTCTCTCATTGACACTTGGCTTGACTTGATGGCTCAAGGGTTTGAATATTTCCCTCCCAATTCCTTGTAAACATCATGCCCCCATCTCTTGTTGCATTGCATAGCTAGTTGTGGGCATTTATATTAAAATGCATATTTACAATTCCCATGGTTCACTAGCACATGGGTAGCATAATATCCAATAATTGCCTCTTCAAGGTCGAGCGTTCACTAGCGGGGTCTTGGCCTTGAGCTCCACGCTAGGAATCATACATAATATGCATACAATATTTACATTATAGCCCAAAATATTATAAGGGTCAAAATGGGGGTATGACAGTGGAGCATCCACATCAAAGGGTGCCTTCTGGATAAGGGTGGTGAAGCACATGGTGAGGGGAAAGGCATAGTAACTAGGGGTTAGAATGTGCATCTAAGTGGAAATAGAGCGAAAAAATAATTAATATGTTGTCCAAGAATTTTATCATGGAAGGACACATGCCATGCCCATTATCCATAGAACTATGTATAGACATTAGAGTAGGGAAAATCTTGATGTGGCAATAAAAATATGAGAAAGAGGGAGTGTGACACTTGGCAGGTTTGTGACACCCACCAAGTTTGTCTAGGTAATCGTGTTCACTGCACTACAATTGTTAAGGTTTATCACCCATACAATGCATGACTATTGGACCCAACACATAAATCATATCTCAACTTTTATTATATTTTTCAAGTATAAAATATGCTTTGCAATGAGTACCCACCTCATAAAGTTATCACTTTCACTTTTGTTTCGGAGTTAGGAAATCAAAGACGTTAAGAAGTCGTGTTTGCTACGCTGCAATGTTTAAGGTTCCTCACCCATACAAAACATGACTATTAGAACTAGCATACAAATCAGAGGTCAAATTAGATTATATTTATTGAGTTTGACGTGGAATTTGTAGCAATTACCCACCTTGTAAATTAGACACCTTCAATTTTGTTCTAGAGTTAGGAAATCAAACACTTTGGGCTATATCTTGACCCATGTAGTTGACTCTAAAGGGAGGTTTTAATGGAAAATCCATTGAAAAGATACCTTTAGTGATGAAATAATTAACTTGGAGGGAAATTGTGGTGTTAAGATATTTAGACACTTAGGAGTTAGTTAAGATCAACTTGTGTAATATATCCGTCAGGGATAGTGTGTTTCTCTAGTATGCATTTGTAAATACTTAATCCGACGGTCATGATATGTTCCCGACATAGAGTGATCCGACGGCTCAACTTCTCTTAGATCATACCTAACCTTGATCCGTGGCTTGACACCCGATTGGTCCATGATCTCTATTTAAAGAGCATGGAGGGTCATTGTTTAGTTGATCGATTATGAGAAGCTCATTTGTAACTTTCTTTCTTTGCATAATAAATTGTCCCGTAAAAGCTATTTGGCTGGGGCCATGGAGTGTTTCCCTCGAGAGGGTTTAAACCACGTCAAAACATCGGTGTGCTGATCTGTGATCTTTTTGTGTGAAGTGATTGCTCTTGGTGTTCGTTCCTTTGGTAGTACCATGTGTACCCAAATGTGGTATCAGAGCTTTTATGAAGAGCTGCTTCCAGTTATGATCTAGATCTTGAACTGTTGTTGTCGAAACTCGAAAGGGTTTCTGGTTCTGATATTTTTGTACATTTCTGGGCTGTGGGAGGTGTTCCATTGCTTCCGGAGCATCGTTTCCATTGGGAAATAGTTTTTGTTTGATCGAAAAAGGTTCTCGGTTGCTCAAAAAACGCGTATTTCATCAGATCTGAAGGTATAATATTACAGTGACGCATTTTTTATATTCTGTTTTTAAAAAAAAAAAAAAACTCATATTTTATCATTTTTTTACTGTTATATTTTTTTTGGGTTCGGATTGTTGTTTTCCCGTCTGCGTATGCTCTTTGTCGTGCACCTTAAGCGATCTCGGCAAATCAGAAACAGAAAGGAAAAGGGTTTTTCTCGGCTGCGTATGTTTTTTGCCGTACACCTTGCGCGATCTCAGCAAATCAGAAACAGAGAGAAAACATAGACTTTCCGGGCAAGCTAACGAGATCTAACTCCAGAAGTGTGGAAAAGTTTTTTTTGTTTCGATTTGTGATGTGTTTTGTAGGAAAAAGGGCAAGCACGCAAATCGAGTAAAAAAGTATTAAAAAAAACATTAAAAAAAAGAGCCCCCTTCCTCATTCTCATATTTTACATACATTTTAATCTAGATCACTTGGTTCAAAGTTGCTTTATTTCTTATTAGGTCTTGAGTTCAAGTCTTAGGAAGTTATTTTTAAAAGAAAAAGTGCATGCAATTTCTATTTTCAAGTTATTTTATTGTAAAAGTGCATCTCACTTAAATAATAAAAAATAAAAATACAAGTGAGTCACTTAAGTTCTTTTTTATTGTTGCACTATTTAAAAGTAATATCATTGTAAAAGTGAAATCACTTATTTTACAAAAGTGGTTCACTTAAAGCAATTTTCTTGTAAAGTGATTGCCAAAAGGTTCTTGGGAAAGAGGGGGTTCTTTTTTTTGTTGGACATTCTCTAGCTGCCACATCACTATTGGGGACATTTTCAATAGTTTCTTTGTTCAAGCATAACTTCATCATACAGAGTCAATTTTCAATGCTATTTTTTTTTAAACTGCCTATTTTTTTGAGCTCTTCACATCCAGACTATTGGTTTCTATTTTCATAGCCATTAATTTACAAATATGGCCGCCCCTTGTGATATTCTACTTAACAGTTTCAACTATTTCTCATGAAAATCTCGTATGGAGGATGTTCTACGAAGTAGGAAACTTTTCAGAATTACCTCAGGAAAAGAAACATAACCCATTGATGATGATAAGAAAATAAAATGGGCAAATAGATGTGACGAAGCTCGTGGATTGATTGGGATGTCAATCTCTACTGATTTGCGATTCCACATATCTGGAATTAATGAACCTGATGATGCTTGGGACAAGTTAGAATCTGTGTTTGGTAAATACAATGAAATTCAAGGTCATCAACTCGAAAATGAGTTGATTTCTTTAAATCCAAGTGACTTTTCATGCATTCAAGATTATTTATCTAAGTACAAAACTCTTAAACTCTTATATGCAGAATGTAAGATTAAGAGGGAAGACAAACAATACATTTATCATATTATTTCCAAACTTGGACCTGCATATTTTGTTTTTGTATCTACATTTTACTCCATGAAAGAATCCTTGAATGCAGCTAGCTATCAAGAGCCTAGTCTTGAATCCTTTTGTGATTCCTTGATTAGAGAGCAAGATAAACTCATTCATATTGGAATAATCAACAATACAGATACATCTGGGAAAGCCTTATTGTCTCAACAGAAAGAAAAATCCAAGCCTCCCAAAAAACAAAATTTTTGCAATAATAAGTCAAACAAGGGTCCAAAACCCTCTCAATCAGCTCCTTTAAAAAATGACAAAGGATCCAAGCCAAAAGGAAAGAAGACTGAGCGTCATTGCAACTATTGCGGGAAAGATAATCATGATGAATCTAAGTGTTTCAAGAAGATGGCAGCTTTGGAAGTAGCAATGAAGAAGCACCACATCAGCCTAGATTCGCCTTCAAAATCTGCCTCTCATGGACATGCACTTTATGCTTCTGGTTATTCTTATAATGCATCTTCTTCTACTACTTCAAATGAATGGCTCATTGATTCTGGAGCATCTTATCATATGGCTAAGGATCAAGCCATCTTTTCGACTATGCATGAATGTAACACCAAACAAATATTTGTTGGTGATGATAGATCTCTGAGTGTTGTAGGAGCTGGAATAGTTCCAGTAGATAATGGTCATTTTAGTGATGTACTATGTGTTCCAAGAATTTCCTGCAATTTGTTATCAGTCTATCAGATCACTCATTCTGGTGAAGGTAAAATTGTGACCTTTACACCTCACCAAGTTGTAATCAAGGATTTTAAAGATCCTCAACAAGTCCTAGCTACCGAAATTGTTGATGATATTACCAGGTTGTACAAGTTTAACAACTTTGGGTCATCACCTTTCCCTTCAGTTTTTGTTGCTCATAGTGATAACTTGAGCAAACTTTGGCATGAGCAATTTGGTCACTTAAATGATCGCTCATTGCAACAACTATGTAAAGAAAATATGGTGACAGATCTTCTGATGGTATCTTGCAGAGATGGTGTTTGTTCCGATTGTGTACTTGGAAAACATCATCGGGACAGTTTTGACAAACGTGCCTCTTGGCACGCCTCGGTTCCCTTGGAGCTTGTGCATAGTGACTTGTGTGGTCCTCTTCCATCTGCTTCATTTTCTGGTTTCAAATATTTCTTAACTTTCATTGATGATTACACCAAACGCACTTGGGTTTATTTCCTAAAACTTAAGAGCGAAGTATTTAACATGTTCTTGGCCTACAAGGCCCTTGTTGAAAAACAATCTAGTCATCAAATTATTAAGTTAAGATTTGACAATGGAGGAGAATATGTTAACAAAATTTTTACTACTTTCTGCACTGAACAAGACATCCAACAACAACACACTGTTCTATATACACCACAACAAAATGGTGTAGCTGAGCGGAAGAACCACACTTTAAAATAAATGGCTAATTGTATGATCCAATCTAAGGGACTAAGTCTTCAATTTTGAGTTGAATCCATTAATTGTGCAAATTACATAGTGAATCGCACCCCCACTAAAGCATTACAAGGTATCACACCGGAAGAAACATGGAGTAAAACTAAACCTGATGTAAGTCACTTCCGTGTGTTTGGTAGTGAAGCATGGGCTCACATTCCGGATGAAAAACTGAAAGCATTGCAGCCTAAAAGTGAAAAGTGCATATTTGTTGGATATTTTGAAGATGTAAAAGGTTATAGACTTCTTCAACCACATTCTCATGATATAATCATTAGAAGAGATGTTAAATTTGATGAAAATCTCTTGGCTTGCGAGCCTAACTCAATGATTGTGCCATCTTTGGCCTGCGAGCCTGATTCGACGTTTGTGCCTTCTTCTTCTTCTTCCAACTTCCTTGACAGGTTTCCAACTCCAGTTTCTGATAATGACAGTGAGGATGAAAATCCACCTCCGCCTACTCATGTTCCTCCAGTTGCACCAGCACAAGTGCTTCCTCGATGGGTCCGTTCAACATGTGAAGCAGTTGGTGATCTTGTCGGTGATCCTAGAGATCAACGTCGAACACGTTCTCAGTTTCAGCGAGCCTCTTCTCTTTTGGCTCAAGTTTCCGAGAATCATGATCCAGAAACTTTTGCAGAAGCTTCAGGAAATCCAAATTGGGATGCAGCTATGGATGAAGAATATCCTTCCTTAATGGCGAATGATACTTGGGATCTTGTACCTCTTCCAAAAGGAAGAAAACTTGTCAGATGTAAATGGGTCTACAGAACTAAGTATGTATCAGATGGAAGTGTTGAAAGACTTAAGGCAAGGTTAGTTGCCAAAGGTTTTTTCCAAGTTGAAGGGATTGACTACAATGAAACCTTTGCTCCCGTCGCAAAAATTAACTCCATCCGCCTTGTTCTTTCCCTTGCAGCCTTACATAACTGGGAAGTCCATCAAATGGATGTCAAGTCTGCCTTCTTACATGGTGATTTACAGGAGGAAATTTACATGGAACAACCTCCTGGATATGTTCAGAATAACTCCAGCCTTGTCTACCGCCTTAAGAAATCCTTATATGGCCTTAAGAAAGCTCCTAGAGCTTGGTATGCCAAAATGGATAACTTTCTCCTTGACACTGGTTTTTCTAGATGCCATTCTGACTCCAATATCTATACCAAGAAAGTAGGAAACCATCTCATCATACTTGTTCTATATGTTGATGACCTTATTCTTACTGGTAGTGACCCTAAGCTTATAACCCATGTGAAATCCAGTCTTAAACAAAAATTTGAAATGTCAGACTTAGGACATTTGCATTATTTTCTTGGTCTCCAAGTCCTGCAAACCAAATAAGGAATCTTTCTTTCTAAGTCTAAGTATGCTTGTGACCTTCTTCGTCGCTTTCACATGGAAGATTGTACACCAGCCCCTTCTCCCTTCCAGTCTGGAGTCAAACTTTCTGCCACTTATACTTCACCTGAAGTCGATGCCACCTTGTATCGTCAGCTTGTTGGTAGTCTCTTATACTTGACTCATTCCCGTCCTAACCTTTCCTTTGCCATTGGTCGTGTTGCCCGTTATATGCAGACACCTCAAACCACTTATACTATGAAACGAGAACTCGACACAGTTCTCGTTTTTCTCTCTCCTAATTTTAGTAGCTATTTTTACCTCTGTTTCAAAAAGGGTTGATGCCAGTATCACACATTTTCATTTTGAGGCATTTTTTTGGGCCTTTGACACATCTTTATTGTAAAGTATTTTTAATTTCTATTTTCAAGTGTGTTTTTTAGAAATTTAACAAAATACATACATTTAGAAGCTAGCTATAATGAAAAACACATACATTTTCGAAATTTATCTTTAAAATTTAATCATAAATAATATATTTTTATGGAAAAAATAGTAAACAAATCGAGGAAAAAAAAAGACATTTAAACCCATTTTTAACAGATTTTTAGTCATTTTGTATAAAAATGATACTCTTTCACATTATTTTTCATAATATTTAACCACCTAACCAATTATTATTAAAATTTAAAAAGAAAAAATTTTAAAAAATTACATTGCCCCCTTCTACCCTAACCCTATCCCTACCCCCCCACAAACTATTACAAAAGTTAAAAAAATAATTATAATGCCTCCCTTCTACCCTAACCCCCTAACAAACTATTAATAATGTTTTAAAAAAATTACATTTAAAAAAATAATTACATATCCTACCCTAACCCCTCAACCAACCATTAATAAACATTTAAAAAAACAAAGTACATTTCCTAATGCCCTAGCCCCCTACATTACCCCCTACCTTATCCCCCCGAAAATTACATTTCCTAATGCCCTACCCACTACCCCATTACCCCTCACACATCGTTTTAATTAAAAACAATTTAAAACCCAACTTAAAAAAAATTAAAAAATTAAAATAAAAACCTAAACTTAAAAAATAAAAAATAAAACCTAAACTTTACAAAAAACAAAAAACAAACTCGACTTTACAAATTAAAAAATAAAGACTTTACAAAAAATAAATTTAAAAACAAATTTAAAATTTAAAAAAAAAATAAAAATTAAAAAAAAAACTAAACTTTACAAAAACAAAAAAAATCAAAATCAAAATTAAACAAAACCAAACTTTAAAAAAAATTTAAAAATTAAACAAAACAAAAATTAAAAATAAAAATAAAAATACAAACAAAAAAAACAAAGATCGCCCCCAAAGAGGCGGGCGGATGCTGGCTCCGCCCCACGGGGGCAGCTCGATGCCGCCCGTGGGGCGGCCCTTTGGGCGCCCAAGGGGGCGGAGCCAGCGGGCGGATGCTGGCTCCACCCCCTTGGGCGCCCAAAGGGCTGCCCTCGTGGAGCGGGCCTTTGGGCGCCCAAGGGGGCGGGCATCGAGCTGCCCTCGTGAGGCGGCCCTTTGGGCGCCCAACGGGGTGGAGCCACCCACCATTTTGATTTTTTTTTTTTTAAGTTTAGTTTTTTATTTTAATTTTTAATTCTTTTTTTGTAAAGTTTTTTTTTTAATTTTTAATTTGTTTTTTAATTTATTTTTTGTAAAGTTTTTTTTTTAATTTTTAATTTGTTTTTTTTGTAAAGTCTAGATTGTTTTTTGCTATTTTTTTTTTTGTAAAGTTTAGGTTTTATTTTTCATTTTTTAAGTTTAGGTTTTTATTTTAATTGTTTAATTTTTTGAAGTCGGGTTTTAATTTTTTTTAGTTAAAACAATGTGTGAGGGGTAATGGGGTAACATTGGGGGGTTAACGTAGTGGGTAGGGCATTAGGAAATGTAATTTTTGGGCGGTTAAGGTAGGGGGTAATGTAGGGGGCTAGGGAATTAGGAAATGTACTTTGTTTTTTAAAATGTAATTTTTTCAAACATTTAGTAATGGTTCGTTGGGGAGTTAGGGTCAGATATGTAAAAAAAATTTAAATGTAAATTTAAAAAAAAATTATTAATAGTTTGTTAGGGGGGTTAAGGTAGGAGGGGCACATTATAATTTTTTTTTTAACTTTTGTAATAGTTTGTTGGGGGTTAGGGTTAGGAATTTATTTGTTGAAAACAGAAAATTTCAATTTAGGGGTTGATTTTAAGGCTTTCGTAAACAACAGTATGAGATTTTAAAGCCATGGCTATATTTTTAACCCAGAAAAAAAAAATGTTGATACTAGTATCAACACTTTTCGATTTGGGGGTTGTTTTTGGTGTTTTTTATGAAAACATGTACTGGCATCAACACTTTTTGATTTGGGGGTTGTTTTCGGTGTTTTTTATGCAAAAATATGAGTTTGTATGGCTAGAGTTCTCATTCTTAGTATATAGTTCTCGTTTCATAGTATAAGTGGTTCTCATGAAAGTCACTGGAAAGCAGCTAAAAGAATACTTCGATATATTCGAGGTACAGTTCAGTTTGGGATTCATTACAGTACATGGGGGGAATCTTTGTTGGTTGGTTTCACTGATTCAGATTGGGTCGACGATCCTGATGATCGAAAGTCTACTGTAGGTTATGTTTTCAGTCTGGGATCTGGACCTATCACTTGGGCTTGTAAGAAACAACAAGCTCTTGCTCTTTCTTCAGCAGAAGCAGAATATCAAGCCGCAGTTAATGCCAGTCAAGAAGCTTTATGGCTTCGACAGATCCTTTCAGAGTTTGGATTCGAGCAGCAGCAGCCTACTCCACTTTGGTGCTGCAATCAAAGTGCCATCAAGCTTGCCAAAGATCCAGTTCTACATCAACGCAACAAACACATTGAGCTACATATGCACTTCATCAAAAATCTTGTTCATGATCGTGTTCTTGAAGTGCTCTTTTGCCTTACAGATGATCAAGTTGCAGACATCTTCATCAAGTCTCTTACAGAAGCGAAGTTTTCTAAACTTTGATCTATGTTAGGAGTTCAGGAACTTGTCATTAAGGGGGGATAGGCTCTAATGCCTCCTTCCTTCTCATAATAGTGTCACTTTTGTAAATCCTTCAATCCTATCCCAAGTTGTTCTTAAGGGGGGGGTGTTAGGATATTTAGACACTTAGGAGTTAGTTAAGATCAACTTGTGTAATATATCCGTTAGAGATAGTGTGTTTCTTTAGTATGCATTAGTATGCATTTGTAAATACTTAATCCGACGGTCACGATATGTTCCCGACATAGAGTGATCCGACGGCTCAACTTCTCTTAGATCATACCTAACCTTGATCCGTGGTTTAACACCCGATTGGTCCATGATCTCTATTTAAAAAGCATGGAGGGTCATTGTTTAGTTGATTGATTATGAGAAGCCCATTTGTAACTTTCTTTCTTTGCATAATAAATTGTCCCGTAGAAGCTATTTGGATGGGGCCATGGAGTGTTTCCCTCAAGAGGGTTTAAACCACGTCAAAACATCGGTGTGTTGATCTGTGATTTGTTTGTGTGAAGTGATTGCTCTTGGTGTTCGGTCCTTTGGTAGTACCCTGTGTACCCGAACATGTGGGTGATCCAAAGGATATGTTGTTCAACATACGTGCATTAAGCCTCGTTTCGTTGGGGCTTTCACATTTTTTCTTAGTGACACACAGAAGCAACTCCCTTCCAATTGTTGGGATGAAGTTTTTTATCGTCAATTTGCAAAATGCCAATTGGGTGCTCTAGGAAAGCCAAGGTTCACAATGCTTTGCTAAATTTAGTGATAGCTGTAGTGTGAATGTAGGATGTAAAGCTAGGTGAAATGAGATGCATAGAATTTTGATGTCCAATATACTCTAGAATGCAAAAGATGGCGCATAGAATTTTTATGTCCAATATACTCTAGAATTCAAAAGATGGTGATACTATTAAAATATTGCTAATTACTATATGGACAAGAAACCATATAATATTTGTCCATAAATTGATTTTTATAGTGAGAAAAACATATATAATCTTATCGATAGAGATGCCAATTACATTTGTTTTGTATGAATTTGAAGAAATCAATTTAATTAAGGTGCATCATAAATGACAAGAGGATAAACACGGTTTTCCAAAACACCTAGCTTTGGAAACATGCTTATTGGGGTGCCCTTCCCTAAATGATACCTTTAGCATAATGATTATTTTATTTAAATAATATTATTTTAAAGTAATAAATCCATTATTATTTTATTTAAACAATATTATTATATCTTGATGTAAAATATGATTATGATTGATGTTAGTTATGTTTCTTATAAAATTGTTATGTGCAATAAAGGAAAGTGAATATGATTGATGAAGGAAAGTTTTCCACTCACTCTTATCCACTCTCAACATATCAAACGCTAAAAAAACCATAAAACTTAAACTTAAACTTCTACCCACTCTTAACATATCAAAAGCTAAAAAACCATAAAACCTGAACTTAAACTCTTATCCACTCTCAACATATCAAAAGCTAAAAAACTATAAAACTTGAACTTAAACTCTTACTCACTTTCAACATATCAAAAGTTAAAAAACCATAAAACCTGAACTTATACTCTAACCACTTTCAACCTATCAAAAGCTAAAAAAACCATAAAACTTGAACTTAAGAATATCAAAACCATAAAACTTAAACTTAAAATCTTACCCAACTCTCAACATATCAAAAGCTAAGATGTTAAGCATATCAGTTATTAGGGATTCATTCTCAAATATCACGATGATCCCCAACATAACGTTGAATTAGATTGAACTTATATATCTCTTTTGACTTGGTCCAATAAACTGGGACTAACTATTTGTATCATTGACTTGTTATATACTATGTTATGTTTTGTTTACATACATTATTAAGGAAAAAACTAGCATGACTTTGACTTTATTTGTGATGGATGTCTAAACAATTTTGGGATTATAACAAGATGCTATGTGTGATATATATGGATAAGATAAATTATCCTAATTTGGAAGTAGGGGAGAGGCTCCTATTGTTGTGTGGGAACCAGTAGTGGTCATGGTTCCCGTCACATCAACCACCCAAATCTTGCACATGACAAAGCAGATTAAAAAACATTAATCATCATATTTTTGCACAGATATATATTATATTAAGTCCAAAATAGGAGTAAAAACTGATTGGGACCCAGCTGACAGTATTCAGTCCATTTAATGCCAACATTAAAAACCATCCAATCCAATTGAGAATCCACTCTGTCTTGTCATTAATTACAAATTAAACATCAAAAAACCCTCCCATACTCAATCTACTAAGTACATCCTAGGCATCACATCAGCCCTCATGAACCACAACTGGAGAAGCAACAATCAAGCAGCAGAATCCAGTGTTCCATCACCCATTACCACCTGCACACTGCAAGTGGAAAGGAGGGTCAGCATCTGGTACAAAGTTATTCAGCAACTCACACATGCAACCTCAATAAATTCCCCAACCCACTGAAAAAATCAAATCACCCATTAAAATTCGTGAAATCCAAAGGAGCTGCCAACCTCTACGAATGCCCAAAAGCAAAAATGCATTAAACTCTACAAATAAAATAATCTTAAAAATCCATTAAACCATTAAATCAGCAAACAAAATTCGAACTGCCATCCTCTACGAATGCCATAAACTCTGCAAATAAAAAAATTCATTTCATCCACTAAACTGGACATCAAATCAAGCATTGAACTCAACCCAAGCAGCTGGCCAGCAGCAAAGAGCACATGGATCATGCAAACCCAAATCTCCAGCCATTGGATCGGTGCCAAATCAATCCCAACCTCCCATTCCCATAATTAACCCTTCAATCTATGTCATTTCCCCTATGCAATCTTTTTCAACATAAAAAACTATAAACCAACCTTTTTGCACACAATTGAACCCATTTGCATCCATTCAATTCATCAACATCCCAGCAGTGCGTGCATTTATCAGCCAGGACTCAGCCAAGCAGTGCATTTATCAGCTAGGACTCAACCATCCATCAACAGCCCAAAGGTTTTGTGCACAGTGTCAGCCATACATCAACAACCCAACAATGTGTGCACTGTGTGACAGGTATGTACAGTAACCTACTTGTTGTATTCGATTAACCATCTATTGAAATAAGCAAGTAGGAAAATGAGAATGATAAAAGCAACAAGTATATAATGGTTATCACTTCTTTCAACTTTGCTTAATATCCATAACAATTTGAAAACTATCTTGAAAACTATTTCAATTAATTTTAATATCCATAACAATATGAAAATTATTTACATAATCTCTACGCTTTTGTATAGTTCCATTGATATCCTGACTTTCGAAGCAGTATAGTTTACATAATCTCTATGCTTTTGTCAACAATAGTATCATGGCAATAAGTGCAATAAAACCAAAATAGACTATGGAAAGAGTGAAAGCATCAGAGCAATTGATGATCAAGCTTCTTATAATTAATAGTTCAGTAGCTAAAAAATGAGATCACGGGCAGTATATTAAGAGCCTCGGGCAAGCAGAGCAGGGTTAATTTAACATTGGGAGAAGCTATATTCATATGAACATTTCAATACCAGCCAAGCAAACATTAAAATGGCCACAATCAATATACAGACATGATAGCAGTGTGATAGTAGTGTTACTCACTTCTCTTTAACAAGTCCACATTTTCTCAATTTTCAAACCTCCACTGTTAAGCAATTGACAAAGTGAAAATTATTAAAACCATCAAAACTCCATACCAAACTCAACCATTGCGATACTCAATATTCCATCTTTGTTCTCATTTTATCAATCACATTTCTCCAATCTTTCAAAGCATGCTTCCCTAAAAAAATGGAATCCCCAGATAAGTGCAAGAATTTCATTTAGCATTGAAATCTTAAACATGAGCAATTTTGTGGATTGTTTGTAATTCCATTGCATAAGGATCTATAATACTCACAGGTTATTTATCTGGATGTTGCAGATTCTCATAGCCATGCCAAGAGTCAATATTGCACATTGCACAAGGAACACAAGGAAGCGGGGTACCTAGACACAATGCACATCATCGGATGATGAAAGGGCCTGTGTTCCAAATGACAACATTGTTACATCAAATTCTGAGAATGGTCCTGTGGAAGATGTAGATGGTGTGGTTCCACCATCAATGACAGAGCCATCGCCACCCACAATTCCAGCATCGCCCATTCTCCCACCATCTTCCACAGTGCAAGGTGCCATTTCAACGAAGAAAATCAGTGCAATTAGAGGATGGACCAAAGAAGACATGCTGGATGCAATTGACAATGTCGAATTCAAGGGGTTTTCTGTTAGAGCAGCGGCCAAAAAAATGGGATTGCACCCACGTCAATCCATTACTGGATAAATGGCCTGACCCATACCAAGAGGAGAGGCCCTCTTACAGTCATGACTGAACAAGAGGAGGAGGAGGTAGTGGTGTGGTGCAAGGAGATGGCTGAATTCGGACATGGGCTAGAGTTGATACAACTGAAATCAACTGTTGCTCAAATTTGTCAAGGGAGGCCAAACCCATTCAAAGATGGGTTCCCAGGTAAGTCTTGGTGGGCTGGTTTCAAAAAAGGCATCCAGAGCTAGTGCTACGAACTGCAGAGGATTTGGACAAAGATAGGGCATTGAATCTACGCCCCACGGTTGTTTCCAAGTTCTATGACACTCTTTCTTCTGCATATGAGAAACACTCTTACAGTCCATACCATATTTGGAACTGCGACGAGATAGGGTTACAGGCAGGAAGGAATTGTGGCATGCGGGTCATTGCAAAGAGAGGGAGCAGGAATGTGCCGAAGATTATGCCCAAGAGCAGGGAGTGGATAACCATTCTATCATGTGTGAATGCAATTGGCTCAGCAATCCCGGGGTTTTATTTGTTTAAGGGCAAAACTTGGCTGCAAAACTATATCCAAAACTGTGAACCTAGGGCGTGCATGGATGATTAAAGAACTTTTCCTGAATTGGCTTTGCCACTTTGCAACATCCGTACCAGGCAGTGTCTCGCCTGAAAACAAACACCTGTTGGTTTTAGATGGCCATGGAAGCCACATTGCTGTGCAAACCATCAAGGAGGCAAACAGGTTGGGCATTGACTTGTTAACACTTCCTACTCACACCACTCACAGGTTGCAGCCCCTGGATGTGAGTGTGTTTGGGCCTTTAAAGGATTATCTCAGGTCGGAACGTGCTGCATGGATGGCTCAGAACCCAGGGGTAGAGGTAAAGAGGTTTGAGTTAGCTGAGCTTGCAAGCAAGGCTTTCAAAAGGGCTCTCACCCCCTCCAATATCAAGGCTGGCTTTAGGCGAACAGGTATCTGGCCATTGAATTATTATGCTCTTATGCATGACACTCAGTGTAGCCGAGCATTTGATGTGGATGGCCAAGAAGCTGGCGAAGATCTTGAGGATGTCGAAGACCAATTGGATGGCCAGCAAGAGGCAGATGATGTGGACAACATCATGTCCCTTTCTCAAGGAAACTGCGAAGGAGTTGGTGCTTCTAACCATGATGAACAGGTCTATGCTACACAATTCGATGACGATGCAGCAGAAGATAACATGGGTTTAGGTGGTCCAGCCGGCACACAAGTGGATTCTGGGGCAAATATAAATGTGGTCGATGGTTTTCGTAGTCCAGGAAGCAATAATGACACATTGTCAGTGCCAACCCAAGTATCTCAACCATCATGGATGGTAGAGGCCATGATGAACTTTAACAAACACATTGGTGGTTCCACCAGCGATGAAAGCATGAACATTCCTTCGCAGCCAGATGAGATTTTCCATTTTTATGTTGATGGTGGGTTGGTAGCAGATCCTAGCATAGACAACGAGGATGCAGCTGAAGAATATACCGTAGCAGAAGAACCTCTCATAGCTGAAGAACCACTGCCAGGGAACACACCAAGGCTTGGCAGATTCCTAAAGTTGCCAATGGAGAGAGTGTCAACGCAAGGAAGGGAAGGACAGACAGACATTCTCCGATTGGGCCGGAGTTCACAACTGCTCACTTCAGAAGAGTACATGAGCCTCTTGGTTGAATCTGAACGAAAGAAACATGATTTGCAGGAATTAAAACAAAGGAAGAAAGATCTTGCAAAGGAAAAGAAGGAAGCAAGGATGATTGCAGCTAGACAGCAGGCACAAGAAAGGATTGCAAGAGAGGCTAATCGACAATAAAAAGCGCACCAGAAGCAGTTGGCAAGGAAAGCAAAGGAAGCGAGGAAGGTGCAACAAATGAACCAAAATAGTGCATCACAAATGGAGGAAAGGAATGTGATGGCTGATACTCCAAGAACAACCAGTGAAAGGAACATGATGGAAGGATCATTAGAAGTGTTTGCAAGCAGTGCACGATTCTACCAGGATCTTATTAACATTCAGATACCTCGCTATAATCCTGTAGGTTTACACCCCACGTCTATTCCTCCTACTACAGGGTCCCATCCTATGTTAGCTTATCCAACACCAACAAATATTCCAGGGGTCCCATGCACAAGTTAGGCCTATGGCTATTCAATTCCTCCTTGGTTGCAAGGAGTAAATTAGCCTCAATATGTTTCCACCAACCCCACCCTTCCTAATCAAACATGCTCGGTAAGATCACTCCACTTGTCTCAAGCTGGAAACCCTACAAGAAATGATGTGGGAGGTGACGAACCTCTTGAAGAATAGGGTAGCAGGTGTATGGACCAACCAAATGGTATTCTGTGATCAAGGCATTTTCTTTTTGTGTAGCCCCAATCAAGCATGGTGAGGGTTTGATATAACCTAAATCCCAGTCATTGACATCTACTGCAAGCAGAGGCATTGTTTTGACTTCTACTTCAGACAGAGGCGGTGTATAGACCAACCAAATGGTATGTTGTGATCAAGGCATTTTCTTTTTGTGCAGCCCCAATCAAGCATGGTGAGGGCTTGATATAACCTAAATCCCAGTCATTGACATCTACTGTAAGCAGAGGCATTGTTTTGACTTCTACTTTAGACAGAGGCATTGTTTCGACATCTACTTTAGATAGAGTTATTGTATTTGTATTTCAGTACTATTGCTATAAAGTGCAGTTGCTTAATTATAAATGAGCAGTTCTTATTTATTTATGTTTGTTTCCATAAACAAGTTAACCATAAGCATTGAGGTTGGTGTTACACACAACTTGACATTGTGGAGAGCACAAAGTAAGGTCTAATGGAGAAGTTGGGTCAAATTCTCTATACTCATATACCATTTAAGTAGGTATACAACATGAGCATACATCATTCTACTTTGTCTAAAAAAAAATCATTGTAGATTCAAGTCTAATAATGCCAAAATAGTAGTCATATATGCTCTAATAATGCCATTCTACTTACTATGGATAACCAGCACCGAGGTGGATAACCATGAGCTTCGTCAACAGCATCGAGGTCCCCAACAACATTGCACAGGGTGGTAGAGCAGCTTGGGAAAAACGCGAAAATGCCAACCCTAAACCTCACGTAAACCCTAAAAAGTTCCCAACTCATGTGCTGGACACGCGTCGGAAGGGAATGGGCACCTATCGTACAGCAAACGTGGACTGCCGAGTGTTCGTTGGCATGCTCGCGTGGACCCCGCACCACAATTGGTGTCCATCCCCTAACAGTCACTCAAAAATCATAAATATTCACTAAAATATCTACTTTTTTTGAAGCCTCAAACGGTAATATAAAGATGAATGTCAAGTTCAAAAACATACTGCTTCCTAATTCCCAGAAACATAACCAAAATCATAATTGAGCCATAATTGAACCAGCATTCAACCAACAAACATTCACACTATATATTACAACGAGCATAACCATAATTGAACCAGCTTTAAACCAACATTCACACTATATTTCAAATCCACAACATTTTCATATCCACGAGGGGCCATGCCAAACCGAATATCCACATCATCTGCTTATTTTGCAGCCTCAAACAATAATATAAAGATGAATGTCAAGTTCAAAAACATACTGCTGCCTAATTCCCAGAAACATAACCAAAATCATAATTGAGCCATAATTGAACCAGCATTCAACCAACAAACATTCACAATATATATTACAGCGAGCATAACCATAATTGAACCAGCTTTGAACCAACATTCACACTATATTTCAAATCCACAACATTTTCATATCCACGAGGGGCCATGCCAAACCGAATATCCACATCATATGCTTATTTTGCAGCCTCAAACAGTAATATAAAGATGAATGTCAAGTTCAAAAACATACTGCTGCCTAATTCCCAGAAACATAACCAAAATCATAATTGAACCATAATTGAACCAGCATTCAACCAACAAACATTCACACTATATATTACAACGAGCATAACCATAATTGAACCAGCTTTAAACCAACATTCACACTATATTTCAAATCCACAACATTTTCATATCCACGAGGGGCCATGCCAAACCGAATATCCACATCATCTGCTTATTTTGCAGCCTCAAACAGTAATATAAAGATGAATGTCAAGTTCAAAAACATAATGCTGCCTAATTCCCAGAAACATAACCAAAATCATAATTGAACCAGCATTCAACCAACAAACATTCACACTATATATTACAACGAGCATAACCATAATTGAACCAGCTTTAAACCAACATTCATACTATATTTCAAATCCACAACATTTTCATATCCACGAGGGGCCATGCCAAACTAAATATCCACATCATCTGCTTATTTTGCAGCCTCAAACAGTAATATAAAGATGAATGTCACGTTCAAAAACATACTGCTGCCTAATTCCCAGAAACCTAACCAAAATCATAATTGAGCCATAATTGAACCAGCATTCAACCAACAAACATTCACACTATATATTACAGCAAGCATAACCATAATTGAACCAGCTTTAAACCAACATTCACACTATATTTCAAATCCACAACATTTTCATATCCACGAGGGGCCATGCCAACCCGAATATCCACATCATCTGCTTATTTTGCAGCCTCAAACAGTAATATAAAGATGAATATCAAGTTCAAAAACATACTGCTGCAAAATTACCAGAAACATAACTAAAATCATAATTGAACCATAATTGAACCAGCATTCAACCAACAAACATTCACACTATATACTACAGCGAGCATAACCATAATTAAACCAGCTTTCAACCAACATTCACACTATATTTCAAATCCACAACATTTTCATATCTACGTGGGGCCATGCCAAACCGAATATCCACATCATCTACTTATTTTGCAGCCTCAAAGAGTAATATAAAGATGAATATCAAGTTCAAAAACATACTGCTGCAAAATTACCAGAAACATAACCAAAATCATAATTGAACCATAATTGAACCAGCATTCAACCAACAAACATTCACACTATATATTACAGTGAGCATAACCATAATTGAACCAGCGTTCAACCAACCAACCATTGCAATTTCCTCTTGAGCATAAGCCTACATAAAGGACATCGACTAAGACGAGTGTGGTTGCCTACAGTTCCCATAATTCCCAATGGTTGGGACAAAACATATTCTTGAATATATGGTGGTCCTAATTCCAAGGGAACCTTTGCAAATTGAAGCACAATTCAACCCTTGTACCCAATAAATTCACAATGACCCTTATAACCAAAATTGAATAAAAAATATGTCTCAAGCAATTATGTAGCCAACTATCAACCTTAATGTAAACAACTCATTCATAAATAAGAATACAACAAAAGCAAGGGAAATATGCAAGGTTGCTTGAGTCTTATTGCAGCCTTTACCTCTTTTGCAGCCTCAAACAGTAAAGGGAAATAAAGATGAATATCAAAACCTAAAACCTACACTGCAAATTTTTCAAAATCTTATTGCAAAATTGCTCCCAGTTACCACTAATCTACAAAAAGCATATCCATAATTCAACCAGCAAACTTACACAATAAATTTCATATCGGCAACATTGTCATTTCCACATCATTCAGAAACCTACTGCAGCAAAATGACCTAAATTAACAGAATCAAATTCATTTATCCACCCAATATTTGTCTACCAAAACCAAACGCAAACATCATTCATCCACCCAATTATGCATACCATGCCAAAACCAGAAACCCCTCAACCACCACATTTGCAAAAACGCATATGCCCAAAAACGCCAGATATAAGCTGCAACTGAAAAACGCCAAATATGTGCCCAAAAACGCCCAATATAAGCTGCAGAAAAACAAAGAATCCCATACGAAACCCTGCAAGGCCAACCCTAAACAATGAACAAGTAAACAACTGTATAATTACCCAAAGAGAAACCAGTGGACGCCAATTCAGGCAAGCTGTTTATACCAGTTTTTCAGACCCTGTCCCAAGTTACAACCATGCACGCAGAGCCAAAACCGTAGCAGCTTCCTTAGAACCAGAGACACCCAATGGGGGTTTGAAAAAAGCGTTCAGTTCAGTAGCAACCAGAACCACATTACACATTCGCAGGCGGTTCAACACGCCATTTGCAATTTTGCCAGGGCTTCACCACCGTATAAAAATAGTAACTAGACAGGGTCCGAAAAACTAATCAACACTAACCCATAATTGCACTTGCAAACTGCCAGACAAACCCAAGAAACCACAGAAAAGCCGAGACAACCCTACCCGAGCCAAAGTGTTAATGAAAACTTCCATGACGAGATGTGAAGTGTTAAAAAAACACTGTGGAAGTGTTAAAAAACACCGTGGAGAAGCTGGTAGGAAACCCCGAAGGCCATCGAATACGCAGAGTCGAGGGACAAACACAAAACAGATAAGCAAACACATCCAACCACCGAGAAAACGAGCCAAAGAGTTAACGACATCCTTGAAGCGACGTGGAGTGTTTATAAACACTGTTCAGAAGCTGGTAGGAAACCCTACCTGTATGCCTGCCGAAGGAAGAAACCACCGTCGCCAACCTTCACGACCCCACAGCCGGCACAGGAGGATGCGAACATTGCCATGATCAGGATCGCCAACACGGAGAGTGGTGCACCAAGGAGAACGCCCACCGAATGAAACCACTAGTCAAACAACTCTACAAACCATGCGAACCGAACTGGAGTAGGAGGAATGCCGACCAAAACGAGGACAAGGGCGCGCGTCGAAGGGTTCACATGAGCTTCGTCAACAACACCGAGGTGGATAACCATGGACGCAGGCTTGCGCGGGCAATGGAGCCCCGGCGGACCACTACCGGGGTGCCGAAACGGCCACACACTGGTCCCGAACAACATTGCATAGGGTGGTAGAGCAGCCCAGAAAAAACGCAAAAATGCCAACCCTAAACCTCATGTAAACCCTAAAAAGTTACCAACTCATGTGCTGGACACGCGTCGGAAGGGAATGGGCACCTATTGCACAACGAACGTGGACTGTCGGGTGTCCATTGGCGTGCTCGCGTGGACCCCGCACCACAATTGGTGTCCATCCCCTAGGGGAAATGAAATGTTAAAGTGAGTTTGGGTGGATAAGTTATTTGGATATTTAAAGAAATTTGTAAAATAATAAGATAAAGAATTTACCAAATCATGATTATATAAAGGAATGTTTTATTGATGTATTGAAGTTTAGAAAATAATTTCTATATTAGTGAGATTTAATTTGTTAGTTTTAGATTTATGTACATTTTCACACATGTATAAAAAAAGCAAAATAAGAAAAAAATTAAAAATTAAAAAACAACATTAAGATAAAATCTAAGTATGGGCTTTTAATTTTAATGTTAATTGACATAAAGAAATAAAAATCATTAAAATTACTAAACATAATATTATGAGAGATAAATGCAAACTATTAAGTTGAGCTAAAATCCTTAATAACATATGTGATAAACATTACTCTATTATAAATTAATATACTAAAATCACTACTTATTATAATGAAAATGAAAATGTAGAGTAATACTGCGATAATTTTCTCGAGTGGAATTTTTTCAAATACAAAAGGTTAACTTTGAAAAAATTGAAAATACAAGCTAAGAATGTAGTCATTTAGAAGCTCCTCATTGATAAAAGGTGCTAAGTATCTCAATGATTATAAATGCAATAAAGCAACAAATGTGTATCTATGAAATCCATATATATTGAAGGGAGGAGCAATTATATCTATTTTTAAAGCTATTTTATATGCTTGTCTTTTTTAAAGCATGGATTCTCTTGAATGAGAAATGAAGATCGACACTTACCTTCTTATATAATATGAAAATATGAAAATATGTAAATATATGTATGTATATATTTACCTTACTTAATTCCATTGAACTAGATAGATGGTGATGGTCATAACTCATGCCCATTTGGGCAATCAATAACTTCAACAACCAACGAAGCAACCCATAACGTTGAGCCTTCATATTTGTAAGGTTTCCTTCACATCCATTGTGATAGTTACTATTCCCAAGGCTATATAAATACACTGGTGGATAGAAGTGGATTTATATATTGAAAACATAAGGTAAATGATTGCAATCTCAATTAAAAATATTGATCTCTATGAAGGACGTGGAAATCCTTAGACTTGAGAATTGGAGAGGTGAGAGACATAAAATACAACACGTGGAAATGATGGAACAAGGGTCCATTTCAATTTGGATGGAGGTGAGAGAGGTTAATTGGTCAATGGATTGAAAAGAAAAGGCGGGGGAGAGGGTGTGAGGTTGCATATCATTATTTAATAGAGAAAATGTTAATTAACCAACAATTGATTTTCAAACGATGTACCTACCTGTCACAATTATCGATCAACAAACTTAGAGTGTTGTTGTTCACTACATCCCATCTATATCATGAAAATATGAGTAAGGTGATTACTACAATGTACAAAACAATGCTAAAAATCCTCCTCATTTGTGTGTGGAGAATCCACATCAAAGAGTGTCAAAAAGGGTGCCCCCTGGCAAAGGGTGGTGGAGCACATTGTGAGGGATGGGGCATGAGTACTAGGGATGAGAACATCCATCCAGGTGGCAATAGAGTGAAAAATCAATTAATATGTTGTCCAACAATTTTATCATGCAAGGACATATGCCAAGCCCATTATCCATAGAACCATGTATAGACATTACAATAAAGAAAAGATTGATGCGGCACTAAAAAAATGAAAAAGAGGGAAAGTGACACTCCACAATTTTATCTAGGAAATTGTGTTCACTGCACTACAATTGTTAAGTTTTCTCACCTATATAATGCTGACTACTGGACCTAGCATGTAAATCATATCTCAACTTTTTTTTATATTTTTCAAGTTTAAAGTTAGTTTTGTAACGAGTACCCAACTAATAAAATGAGCACTTTTACTTTTGTTCCGGAGTTAGGAAACCAAAGACTTTAGGAAGATGTGTCCACTGCACTACAATGTTTAAGGTTCCTCATTGTTACAATGCATGACTATTGACCTAGCATACAAATCGTAGGTCAACTTTTATTATATTGATTGAGTTTGACATCGACTTTGCAACAATTACGCACCTCATAAAATAGACACTTTTAGTTTTGTTCTAGAGTTAGGAAATCAAACACTTTGGGCTATATCTTGCCCCATGTAGTTGAATCTAAAGGGAGGTTTTGATGGAAAATCCTTTGAAAAGGCACCATTAATGGAAAATTAACTAGTTTAAAGGGGGGAAATCGTGGGTGATACAATGGATATGTTTTTCAACAGACATGTGTTGAGCCTCATTTCATTGGGGCCTTCGCAGCACATGGAAGCAACTCTATTCCAATTTTTGAGACGAGGCTTTTATCCATAGTTTGTAGACACCAATTGGGTGCTCTAGGGAAGCCAAGGTTCATAGTGCTTTGCTAAATTTGGTGACAATCATAGTGTCATTGTAGGATGGAAGACTAAGCAAAATGAGAAGCATAGAATTTTGATGTTCAATATACTCTAAAATGACAAAAGATAATAATGCTATCAAAATATTACTAATTATTATATAAACAAACAACCATAAAATATTTGCCCATAAATTAGTTTATATTGAGAAAAAACATATATAATCTCATCGATATAGATGCTAATTTTAGTTGTTTTGTATGCCAAAAAGACATCCACAACTACAACTACCATTGTAAATTCATGTTTTACTATCTTGAAAAATACAAAATAACATCTCATCGCTTATTATAATGGGATCTAATGCCTTAAATAAGTACAGAATAAGTAAGCCCAAGCGATAAGACCTAATTAGGGTACATGTTAGATAATGGGGAGATATAAGTGGCATGCCAAAACAACTACCTTAATCGATTACAAATTAAGCAAGCCCAAGATATAAATTTAATAGGGGTGCATCATAAATGAGAAGTGGATACACACGGTTTTCTAAAACTGCTTAGTGGGATATTGTTCCCTACATAAAACACCTTTGGTAAACAAAATTATTTAAATAATATTATTTAAAGTAATAAATCCATATTTTAAGCTTTATCTTTAGATTATATATGATGCAAAATGTGATTGATGTTAACTATGCTTCCGATAAGATTGTAATCCGATAAGATTGTAATGTGTAAGGAAGGAAAGTGAAAGCACTTTTTTGTTTGAGAAAAAATATTATATTCAAAGGAGAATATACGGTCCATAGGATTATTCATAAAGCGAGATACAAAACATAAAGGAGGACCAAACCATCCTTTTCAGCCAATACGGTTTAGTGTTATATCATTACAATCATCTATTTTGACAAAAAATAAACATCAAAACTGGAACAGGAAATAGCATTGAATCTGTCTACTTCTCGGACAAAATTATTCAATTCCTCCTCATTCACAAATTCAGAAAAACATAAAGTTATCATCTGCATGGATAGGGCTTCCTTAGAAAGTTCATCAACCTTCTTGTTGAGCTCTTTGTAAATATGGGTGTGATTTTTCCACTGGTACAACTGAAGAGAGTCCTAAATTTGATGTAAAAAGTGTTGGAGCTTTATATTTTCAATTTCAATTTTCATGTTTGCCCAATCTATCACAACTTTCAAGTCACCCATTACTTGAAGACTGTTATCTCTTTTTAAATTTGCAAAATGAAGTAACGCCCATAAAGCTGTGAATTCTACCTTCATTTTAGTGCCCCATGCTCGGGTTGTAACGGATAAGGAAATAGTGAGATTGGTTTAGAAAAAGGAGTACACCAACTCTGCCAATTGCTGGATGGCCCTGATTGGCATCATCAAAATAACCCTAAGGAATTAAATAGTCTAACTGAGGTGAGGAAAGTGAAGTACTTTGCATCGTAAAAGAAAAATGCTATTTTTTCTTTAACTATGTAATATTCAAAGCTATACAATTTTTTTTATTAAATTTATATATTTAATTATTCAATTAGTATATATGTATTTAGTTTTTTATAAGAATATTAATAAAAAGGGAGTTGTGGTATTATTGTATAGTTTGAAAGTACATTGTATAGTTTGAAAGCACAAAATTTGAGACATATGGCAATTTAAAAATTCTCAAACAAAGGGACCATATCCAAA
Organism: Larix kaempferi; assembly: GCA_027924585.1. Classification (NCBI taxonomy): domain Eukaryota; kingdom Viridiplantae; phylum Streptophyta; class Pinopsida; order Pinales; family Pinaceae; genus Larix; species Larix kaempferi. The sequence continues at coordinate 17,294,565 of BSBM01000435.1, forward strand.
ATACTTAAACAAAGTTTCCTTGCAAGTATGATAACACTCCTAAGAATAAACAAAAACACCACTAGGAAAGCCCATATTAACACACAATTTTCTTCTTGCTTGAAACTAAAGAACCCTTTTGAATTTTTGTAAAGAAAGAGGGCCAAATTAGGACTAGAATGGTGATGGATGGAGTTATGCCTACGCACACCCAACCATCACATCACTAAATAATTCATAATGCTGAACCCATACAAGATTGAATGAAGAGCACAAACCAACTGTAGGTTATTTACTCTTAATTGGATGTCATTCATGAGGCAACACCTATTAATAAAATGTATTGAATTCATAAGTTGAATTGTGGATGAAACAAATTAGGGTATGTTGCAATACCCCCTACCCCTAATTTTTTTCACAATGCCAAAAGGAATACAACATGCTCTATTAGCCATATGATTAGCAACATAGTTTAACGTTTTGGGATTTTTATAGAACTCCAATGAATTGAAGGAATATTTAAGACAGTAATGCCAAAAGGAATACAACATGCTCTATTAGCCATCTCATTAACAATATAGTTTAAGGTTTTGAGAATTTTATAGAACTCCAAATGAATATTTAAGACATTTATCCTTGATATGATTATATTGATTGACAATATGTCAAATGAAAATCATTGAATTCTCAAACACTAAAATATTTTTTAAGCTCAAATATTTTGTTATCAAAAGCCCTTGCCAAATATCTAGGAATTCTGTTGGGTTGTTTATCATCTCACCAATTAGCCTCTAAGCAAAATAAGTTACTTAATGCCATTCAAGGTGAGAGAGAATCCCATACATACCACCCATGTATATCCATTTAACTCCATGAAGATAAAAAATGAATTGAGTTTTTAACATTTCAATATTTCAAAGATAAAAAATAAGTTAAACCAATATTAATTTATTAGTATTATTTTCACTTTTTTTATTTTTTAAGTACTAATATTTATTTTTATATTATAAAGTGATTTTTCCTTTTATTTTAGTGTGTTAAAATGAGGTAAGTTATGTAAACCATAAAAATAAAATTATATTATCTACTTACATCATTTTATAAATAGAATTGTTTTGTTAGATAAGTTTGTGTTTGTTAGGTCATATGGTAGTTATATCTTCTTTTAATTGGTGAACTACCAATTTATTAAATAAAGCCACATCATGGCTTAACAAATTCACAAAATTGGACAGTGATCTCCTAATCAAAACCTTTAGTTGAAGATTATATATTTATGTTTCTACTTTTTTCTTCATAATTCCCTTAGCTTTGATCCAACTAACCCTTAGATTGTTCAATGTTGAAATCCCTATCACTATTATTTTTTTCTACATATATGTTGAAGACATTAAAGCTAAATCTCTTTCTTGATTCGATGACAATTATTCATGTCTTCTCTTTGATGTTCTACATGTATATGCATGCTTAGGGATCAATGGGAGGCGGGTTCCCCTATGACGTAGATGTAACAATGTATTATCCACTTCTCTCACGTGGTGGAGTAGTTTCAGTGGTTGAAGGAGTGGGGTAGAGTCCTCCTAAGACTTATTTGGCTCTATCTAATGGTTGTCCATTTTTGGGCCTTTCCATTAAGATGCTTCCCTATGTTTTCTTTTGGATTGACATGACTTTGTCTTTGGGTAGGGAGTCTCCATATGACCATGGTTAGAGCAAACTTTGCAAAGGAAGGAAACGTTTTGTAATCCTAGTGTTGAGTCCAAATTTGATATTCACTTGCTAACCCAATTTTCCAAGGAAGACCTTTCCTTGGATCCATGTAATTAAGACATATCATGGTGAAAGCTGTAAAAACCTACTCGTAAGTTTTAGTGTCCAAGAAGATCAACATACGCATAAAATTGCTAGTTGTTATTAAAGTCTCATAACCCCAATACGATCCATATAAAAACTGCCATTAAAGCTTTCATCTATAAGTTGAAATGTGACTATGTGTACTTAGAAATCTTTGAAGCTCCAATATAACATGCTGATTATGTCAACATAAGTGCCATAAAAGTAGTGGCTCCCAATTACCACAATGGTTAATTGGTTGTGGATTGCTTTCTTGGCCTTCCCCTTCTTCCTCTATGTGCATTATACGTGTGAATAATAATGAGGATAATAACAATGACATAAACCTATCTTGTTGCATTGTAGAATAACTTCTATGACTATAAAATCTCTTTCCCTCCATCCTAATATGGTTGCGAGGATTGGTCCACTGCAACATATACGCCCTGATATCCCTTGATCCTTATGTTGTTGAGTGCATCCACAAAGTTAGCGACTACCCTACTAAAATAATGTTGATTAGTTACAAGGTGATTATGCATCATATAGGTTGTCTAGTTATCTTACATAGCATTCAGTAACATATGCCACTTGTGATCATCCATCACAAACTTGCCATTACATCCACACAAATCATGGTGATAGCAAGGGGAAACATCCAACCACCACCACATGGAATAAACCCAACAATCCATGTGAAATAATGTCATATAGGTTGTCAAATTATCCCATGTCATAATCATTCGTGTATTTCATTCATTATTCTCCATCATAAGTCTGCCATTAACCTCTACACTAATTGAGGTGACACTCCTACCTTATCCTTTTCTCTTTTCCTCTTTTATTATATTACATTAAAATTAAGGATAATACCAACTCTATATATACTTTTTCTAATTATTATAAATGTACAATTTTTTTTCAATGGTAGTTCTATAAATGTACATATTTTATTTCAACAATTACTGCATTATTGTATTTAAATCAATAAAATAAAACCATATTTATTTTTTTTCACACAATAAAAATAGCATACTATTAATTAAGTAAATAGTATCAATGATTGTATAAAGATGTTGAAGAAGTAAAATGGAGGTTGAACAGAATTTATGATATAAGTTATGGGATAAGTGACATGTAGTTTCTTTCATTCAAAATATGAATTGCAAAACACTATTTTTTTATTATGAAAAAGAAAATAGACCTCTTGGCGATTTGATCAAAGGAAATAATACCTCAGGGAGATGGCTGCAACTAGGGTTTTGCAGGATTACCCGGTGGATTTGCAGGCCAAGAAGGTGAGCCTACAAGGTGTTTCTTGAGTCATTCAGCTACTTGGAGTCAATCCGGTTTGAAATGAACTAGCCTAGTACCAGCCAAGTCTAAAAAAAGTGGGAATCGCTCGTTTTGAACTCTTGGAACTCTTCATTGTGGTTCTTTTTTCTTGGTCTTGCTATTATTGCTGGGTTTTAGGTGGTGTTGCCTCCTTTGTTTGTATTTTTTGGTATTGGTTTAGTGTATGGGTTTCTCCCTTTCCTATTGCTAGGGACCACTCCTGGTTCTGTTTTCAAGGGTTTAGTGCAAACCTGTCCTTTGCAGCGACAGCTGTTTGTTTCCGTGGGAGGTGTCTTTAGTTTTCTATCTGCTCTGGACAGGTGGTGGTGATTACCGGTTGGGTCGGTTCCCTTGCTATGTCTTCTCACGGTAAGTGTATTGATCCTCTTTCTCATCATTCTCTCGGTGATGCTTCTGAGACTGCTCTGTTGATTTCCCTCACTCTTCACATTGGCATGGGAAGAACCCTAATTTGGTTGGTGCCAGAGCAAAAAATCGGCGGTGGGCTAAGACCCTCAAGGCCAGAGAGAATGTAGACAGATTCGTGATTCCTGTGGGTGCAAATTTAGAGAGAGTCGAGATGCTGGCCAATCGAGCGTTGGTGGGGAGGTTAGAATACGCCTTTGGTTCGAAGTTGGAAATAGTGGAATGGGTTAATAAATTTTGGTCGCCTGTCATTGGGAATACTTCGAGGATAAACATGCTGGTTAATCGATGGATTCTTTTCATTTTCCCCAGCTCGGAGGCTTTGGCTCGGATTCTTGCGAGGACCTGGTTATTCAAGCATGGCTCTCTGAATCTTAAACGTTGGCACGTTTCCTTTGATCCTATTCATGAACGTCAAGGTATTCGTCATCTCTGGATGATTGTTCCCGGACTTCCTATTGAACTTTGGACTGAGGATATTGTGGTTGGGTTGGAAAATTTGGTTGGTAAGTTTATCAGAGTGGACAAAAACTCAATCTTTGGCATTGATAGACGTTATGCAAAGGTGATGGTGGAGCTAGATCTAAGTTTGGGTCTTCCTACCGCCATTGAAATTGTATGGGGTGATAGAAGCTGGATTCAACAGTTGGATTTCTTCATAACTCCGTTCAGGGGTTTTCACTGTCGAGAAATAGGGCACATTCAAGCCAAATGTCCTATGCTTCTATCCAGTATGAAGGAATCGGGTCGAAGGAAGACTTTCAACCCTCCACAGTTTGTTCCTGCTTCTCCGAGGACCCCGCGATCTGGTAAGTTGAAAATCCCCCCAGAATTAGCTTATTCTGATCTTTCAAAAGCTGAGTTGGAATTTATTTATGATAGGGAATTGGATTTAGATAGAAGGATTTCAAAAGGGGAAGTGCAGTTGAGGCATGGTTTATCAAAACCTATTTCTGTTTCTGGGCCCTCTAGGATTGTTAGAAGTGTTGACACCATGCTCGGGGTTGATGTAGATTTGTGCCCTCTTAATTTGAGCCCTGTGATTTCTTCGGATGTGCACATTCGTGGGGGGTTACCAAATGTCTCTTATTTTCCATTTCACTCAACCCTATTCCTGTTCCTCCTGTCCGCGAGCCTGTTCATAATCTTCCTGATAAGCCTATTGATGCTGTGGTTTCTGCCTTCTTGGATGACAGTGGATCCAAGGGAGGGTTCAATTTGATTCCTCTTCCTACTTTCTCAAAAAACCATATTTCGGATTCAACTGTGTTGCCTATCCTTTCCCCTAAATTTCAGAATGTGACTATTAGAAAGGGGAGGAAAAAGAAAAAAGCTCCTTATTCTGTTTCAATGTCGAATGGGGTTCCGATAGATGTTGACAGTGGGTATGATGATGTTTCTGATTTGGGCCTTAGAGCACAGAAGCCCGTTGTGGATATTTCTTAATGTCTCTAATTTCCCTGAATGTTCGTGGGTTGGGTGGGGTTTCGAGGGCTAGGGCCCTATCCAACCTTTTCCTTACTACTAGCCCGGGTATTGTGTTAATTCAGGAGACTATGTGTTCTAGTTATGATGTTGTTTCAAAACTTGGAAATATTTTGCCAAATTGGGAGGTTTCTGCTTTGGATGCTTTTGGACTTTCTGGGGGTTTGGCAGTTGCATGGAACCCTCAGATGTTCTCTTTCAAAGCTTTTAGAACTAATTGGGGGATTTTATTGAAGGGATTTTGTGTTGGCCAGAACCTTTGTTTATCTGTCTTCAACTGTTATGCTCCATACTCTAACAGGCATATATTTTGGGATTCTCTTTCAGGTTCTGGGTTATTGAATGATGAGAATCTTATTTTTGCAGCTGACTTAAATTTCACAAAGTCACCTTCATAAATTTAGGGAAAAAAAGCTAGACTAGATCCCTTGGCTGGATATTTCAGTAAGCTGTTGATGGATAAAGATTTAGTTGATGTTGCTCCTTCAAAAATGTGCCCCTCCTGGAGCAATGGTAGAGGGGGTGAAGAAGGTGTACATAAGCATCTTAATAGATTCTTGGTAAAGGTCTCGTTGCTGGAAAATTTTCAAAGATATCGTTCCTAGATTCACGAGCAAAAAGTTTCCGATCACTGGCCAATTCTATTTCAGTTTGATGATTATGGGATGAAATCTAATGTTCCATTTAAATTCAATAACTCCTGGCTGTTAGAGGCAGACTTTTGTAATATGGTGAAGGGTTTATGGCTTTCTGTTTTTTTGATGGAGAAAACCCATTAGAAATTTTCTGTAATAAAATGAGAAGTCTCAAAAAAGAGGTTATTGGATGGGTCAAACTTCGGAAGGAATCTGATAAAAAGGAGTTGGCTTTTCTAGAAGCTGAAATTCAAAAGCTCCATTTGGAAAATTTTAATGGCGATTTGAATATGGAATAATTCGAGGTGGTTAAATTGCTTGAGAGGAAAAGAGAGGATGTTCTTCTTTAGGAGGAAATGGAATGGAGGTTGAAGAGTAGGGCGTTGTGGATCAATCATGGAGATCGAAACACCAAATTCTTCCACTCCTTTGCATCGGCCCGTCGTAATATGAATACTATCTGGGAATTGAATGATCTTGAAGGTAACATCTGCTCTTGTGGTGAGGCTTTGAAAAATGAAACTGTCAAACACTTTGGCAAAATTTACAAAGATGAAGGTAATTGTGATCTTTTGGAACAAATTAGAATTGCAGAACTTTTTCCCCGTTTCTTTAATGATCATGAAGCAGAAGAACTTGGAAGTGAGGTTACTCTTGAGGAGGTGGAAAAAACATTGAATCTCTTTGCTAGTGAGAAAAGTCCTGGTCCAGACGGATGGCCTGTTGAAATTTATATACACTTCTTCGATATTATGGGTCCTGATATTTTGAGTATGGTAGAATTGACAAGGTTGCATGGCTTCTCTTCTGGTGCTCTAAGTTCTACCTTTGTTACTCTGATTCCAAAAAAAGGCAAACCTGCTAATTTTGGAGACTACAGACCTATAGCTCTTTGTAATCTGGCTTACAAGTTAGTCTCCAAAATAATTGCCCAAAGAATTAAATCGGCTCTCTCAGATCATATTACTAATGAACAGTTTGGTTTTCTGCATAATAGGCAAATTCATGATGCCATTGGGGCATCTCAAGAACTTCTCCATTCCATCAAAAATCGAAAGTTCAGTGCAATGCTACTGAAATTGGACCTGGAAAAGGCATATGAACGGGTTAATTGGACTTTTTTAAGACTCATTTTGATTCAAATTGGGGTCCCTCCTCTTGTTCTTAATTGGATTATGTCATGTGTCTCAACGGCCAGCATTGCTATATTGATAAATGGTTCGCCCACAACTTTCTTCCAGTGTTCCCGGGGTATTCGGCAAGGATGTCCTTTATCCCCATTATTGTTTCTATTAGTTATCGATGCCCTTAGCAGGATGCTGAACTTTGCCAAGCAGGAAGGTTTAATTAAAGGCATCAAAGTGGGAACTGGATGTGTTTTAACAAATTTGATCTTTGTAGATGATGTGTTATTGGCGGGCCTGGCCACAGCTGCTGAATGGAGGGTTTTCAGAAATATCATGAATTCCTTCTATCGTGTTTCTGGGATGAAGGTAAGCACATCAAAGTCTAGTTTCCATTATTATAATGTGGAATCAGATAGAAGAAGTGAAATTACAAATATTTTGCCTTATGTCTATCATCCATTAGATGAAGGGCTTATATATTTGGGTTTTTTTTTTAAACCTAACAACTATCATATTAAGGACTGGTGGTGGCTTATTCGAAAGGTTGAAGCACGTATTTCACATTGGGCATATAGAATGCTCTCTGTTGGTGGTAGGCTTACTTTGATTAAAGCGGTTCTATTGGGGATCCTTGTATATTGGATGTCTCTCCTTGAGATGCCTGCCTACATTTTAAATGTTATCAGGAAATTGATCTTCAACTTTTTGTGGACCGGTGGAAAAGATCGTGCCTATTTGGTTATGACAGGGTGGGAATCGGTTTCCAGGCCTGAGAAATTTGGGGGATGGGAGATAAAGGATCTAAATTCTTTCAGCATGGCCCTCAGAACTAAAAGTCTGTGGAGGTGTCTTTTTAATTGCAATCTTTGGTCCAAGATTGTCTTTGTGAAGTATATAAATACGGATTTGGTTGGTTGGATCAGATTGTCTATGCCTTCTAGAGTTGGTTGCTCTCCTTTGTGGCGCGGGATTCTTAAAGTTTCGGGCTGGATCATTGGTGACTTGAAGTGGCAGCTAGGAAATGGTGAAGTCATCAGGGTTGGCAAAGATAAGATTATAGGTATTGAAGACTCTGTTTGTCTTCCTAACAAAATTATGGATTACTTAAAGATTTATGGGATGGCATTGGTGTATCTTATGTAAGGAAGAATCTAAAAATATCAATCATCTGTTTGTCTTTTGCTCCTTTGGTAGAAGAGTTTGGAATTTTTGTTGTACTAAGATGACAGTCACCAAGGCTTGGGAAGATGGTGACTTTTGTCAGTCTCTACTAAGCTGGTTTAGATCTTCTAAAGATACTTTACAGGTTCCTATTTTTATTTCATGGGCCCTCTAGTACTTTCGTAATTTGGTCACATTTCAAGATAAATTGCCTGATGTTGAGGTTTTGTGGGCTTATTGTCTTAAAATTAGCTCAACAATATAAAGCTGTGACCACTAATGCTGCAAATAGGAGGATTCGTCAGTTTTCCTTTATTGTGGATCAGCCCATACTCTTCTTTGATGGGGCTGCTCAGCATGGTTTTTGTGCTGCTGGTGGAGTTATTTATTTGAATGAAGGTCACTATTTCACTCTCCGACTCAATTGTGGCAATGGAAGCAATATGAAGGCAGAGCTATTAGCTCTATGGTGTGTCCTGAAATGTGCAAACATTTTTGCATTGGTTAACTTAAAGGTCTTCGGAGATTCTCGTGTTACTATTAAATGGGAAGCTAAAGAATATGATTTAAATGTATTAGCTCTTAATCACTGGTGTATGCGAGCTAGAGAGGAGATTGATCTGCAAGAACACATCTCCTTTTCTCATATATTTCGAGAGCACAATGGACAGGCTAACAGTTTATCTAAGCTAGCTCTTCTGGGAACTGAAGGATTTCTAGTTTGGGAGGAATGGATGAATTCCAGCATGCTGGAAAGTGGTGAAGTCTTTTTCTTCTAATGTTTCAAGTCCATGACATGTTCTTTTTGCACAGCATGCTTTTTGCAATATGTTATAGTCTCTCAGCTCTGTATAGTCTACTTTTGATAGTTTTTTGACATGTTAGAAGTTATGGATCAATCTAGCTTATAGCCATGAACATGATGAAAATACCTTTATTCAAAAAAAAAAAATATCTTTGTACTATTTGATTCAATGAATAGCAATAATACGATTTTTTTTTCAATTAAAATAAATAGTATCAAAATAAAACCACATTTAATAACACCAACATCCAAAAATGTGAGGGAGACAACTCCTCGCTATGTATCATTGCAACATATCCTCTACACCTGCCACAACCCTTAAAAAGTGTGAAAGTCTTTATCCTCATAAGAATTGAAAGGCACCACAATAAATAAATATATATAAATATATATAAACTCTAACCCATCACAACCACATCGTGTCACTCAAAAGATTAAAATATGATGAATAAAAAGGATTGGTACAGGCCCTAGGGCCCCACTAACACTGACTCACATTATGCAATCCGTAGGAGTAGAAGTGGTGAGATTCGGTCGATCACGTTGGGGTAATCAGAGAGCCGATCTGATCCGTCCGTTGATTCCATCGACGGCCAGAAGCCCCCTCGAGATTTGGGCTCAAATCAAAATCTGACTCCCTGCCAGGGTTATAACCTGACGTTGGGCATTCTCCACCACAAATTTGATGAAAAGCCATTGTACTGCCGTAATTAGATTCGACCCACCTGCCCATGGTATGGATATCCTTTGCCCAAACGTTTCTTATCAGGCCAAGGGAAGGTGAGTGTGGATCCATTGAATTCTTCTCTGGTTTTCTTTTCCTGTTTTTGAATTCTTCTTCTACAGACTTATCCTACACCATAGGTTGTCTTTTGACATGAGCCGCCATAGAGATTTCACAGCGAGTGAATTTCCAAACTTTGAGAAGTATTTTGACCCCCATCCTCCTGCATTTTTGGGGCGAGCTATGAGGTTCCAATGAGCCCAGTTTGCACCTTTATACTCCTAAATTCCCTTCCAAAGATAATTTGCACATTTTCTCCTTATTTTATCCAAGGTTCCTTTTGGAATAGTCGCGAGAAAATGCGAAAGACCGATATTGCTTCTAAGACAAATTTTACCAAAACAAGTATGTTTCCCTATGAGATCCATCTATTACACTAATGTGAAATTGAACATTCTATTGTGTCTATCAACCAAGCCCAATAAACTTTCCTATAATTTTTGGGTTTCAGTATGAACCCCATATATTTTAATCCTTCATCGAATTCCTTCATAGGCACATGGATCTCCCAAGCAATACAATTGGAGAGAGTAATCATCATCCTATATGTATAGAGACTCAACTTATCATAATTGAGTAGCATTCTCATCGCCAAAGAGTAGAGATTCAATATTTCCTTATAATGTTGACATTCTCTCAAAGAGCCAAACCCACACAAGAGAATATCATCAACGAATAGGAGATGAGTGACTGAAATATACCTTGAGATGGTGATGCCTTAATTTGATTATGAAGCTTCGCATGATAAATGGATCTACTTAACCCTTCAGCTATACGTAGAAACATATATGGAGAGAGTTGGAAGCCCTAGCCCAATCACCGAGAGGCCTGGAAGAATGACGAGGCTGATTTGTTTATCAAAACATCATAACTGGTTGTAGTAATGCAACACATAATTCACTTTACCATATCATATGAGAAACCAATATGAGATAATAGCAGCCGAAGGAACAACCAAGAACCACAGTTATAGTATTTTGATAAATCGAGCTTCAAGACAAAAGAAGGATTGGAATACAACTTAATAGAGTGTAATGACTCCTGATCCGACCCTATAGCTTCATGTATTAGCCACCCTTCTAAGAATCCAAATTGTTCCATGGATATATATTTTGAAAGAAATGGTTTTATTTGCATGGCCAAAACTTTGGATATGATTTTATAAGTACAATTACACATAGCTATCATCTTAAACCCATCAAAGGATATTGGGTGGACTTGCTTAGGAATAAGTGCAAAAAAAGTAGAGTTCATACATTTTGACATCTTACCTTGGGCTTTGGTTTCTTTTTCTATTCTCAGGATATTTTCACCCACAATATAAAAAAATCCAAGAAAAATTCAATGGCCCACCCATCCAGTCCAGGGCTTCGATACTTTTTGAAGGAATTTTCTACCTTTGAATTTCATCCATAGAGATTGGATGGAAGAGAGTATTGTTGTCATCCTCTTTAATCATCCTCGGGTAGTAGGAAATAACCTTGAGAATTTCTTGGATATTATTTATGACGGGTTCTTTTAACAACTTGGAGAAATGATTCGTTCCAAGTGTTGCAAGCCCATGAAACTCAATTACATTGTTTCCCTTAGAGTCCTTCAACTCTCAGATTGAATTTGAAGCCTTCCTTAAATTTGCAAAAGTATGTAAATATTCAGTATTTTGATCACCTGTTGCAAGTCACATAGCATGACTCTTTATATGCTAGTCTATTTTTATGCTTCAAGATCATTTATTATTCCAAGAGATTCTTCAGAGGTCTTTCCATATGAGGAGGAACGATAGTTTGTTGACAATTCATCCTCTATTTCATGTAGTGAACTATCCCTTTGAACCAATCAGTCATGAGCCCAATATGCATCCTTATCCTTAACAAACTTGAGGGATTTCATGAATTGGATAGACATTGGATATTTCGAAGACTGGTTACACTTCCTCCAAGACTCCCAAATTAAAAGCTTGAAGCTCTCGTCAGTTTCCCACATTGGATTTTATTAAAATGGTGCTTTTGGCCTCTCCATTCTTGATCTTAACTCCAAGTGAATGGGAAAGTGGTTAGAGAGGCTGATGGCATCGACCCACGATTTATAATTACATTGAGAGTCTAAGAGAGGGTGATGGAAAAAAACCTATTGAGGCACTTTGATATTCCCACTACTCTTGCTCTATTATTCATCCACGTTGGATTTACTTCTAGTGGTTGGATGTCAACCAGACCCAAGGATTCAAATGTATGTACAAGAAAATAAGCCAATCGATCCCGATGGATCGAAACACCCCAAATCTCACATTTTCCCATCATAAAGTTCAGATCACCACCCAAAATTATTTGATCAAACTTTATCCAATTCATAGCTAGTAAGGAGCTCTAGAAGCCTTCCCAGCCTTCGTAAGGGCCATAAATGTTCACTAGCTAAAGTGGCCTTCTAAGCTCATGGTTGTAAACCATCATGCATATCCTTGAAGAAACAACAAAGTAATTTGTTAGAGAAATACAGGAGCACCAACCCGTCATGAGTCCCCCAAAAAATCCATTTACGTTAAGTGAGGAAAAATCCCAATTAACAAACAATTTCTTGAGTATTGTTACAATTGAATCCCGGATAAGCACATGAAAAACATTTTTTTCTTAAAGAAATAGTACATCAGGATTATTGGATACTATCAATCTTGTGAGGACCCATTGTTTGGCTTGGAACCCCAAGCCTCAGACATTTACATATAATATTTTCATGAGGAAACATTCTTTGGGGTGGTTTCTCTAAGGACCCTTAGAAGAGGACTTTATTTACCCTAGTTTACCTCTCAAAGTGCCTTCGTTTGTGCATGCTTGAGATCTGATTTACGACTGACCTTTTCCCCTCTTGGATTCTTTGGGGCATCCAACCCCAAACCACTAGACTAAAAACTGCCCTGCGATGAAGAAGGATCCCTAGGCTGAAGTGAATAATGCCCTCCTTTTTTCAGGGGTGAGATTGTCTGAGAGCTAGATTCTCTAGGATTCCTCAGGGCTTGCAGATTTATACTTCCCCAAGGATCTAAATTGGTACCCAGATTGACAGTTGTCTCGACATTTGGTTGATTCACAACTAGAGGAAATCCCCATTTTATTGAGGGGGAAGAGGAGTAGTTGTCTTCGGGTCAAAATTAGGATGGATAGGGAAAGGAACCATAACAATGTCTTTAGAGGAAGTCATAGAAGTACCCTCTTCAACCGCGATCAAGCACTTCTTCCATATAGCATCAAGCTTTTGAATTTGAGAATTTGATAAGCCCAAGTATTTTGGAGAGAGCGGGAAAGGAGAGCCTCAACCTTCCATTGGGATAGCAAAAGTACATACCTGAATTGAATCCTCCCCTCGACCAGACTGATATGGGTTTAGCGGAGAGGTACCTTGCACCTCGGTCTTATCTGCTCAGTAGAAGGTAGGTTGGGGGATTCACCAAATGCATCAATTTGCTTGACCAATGAAGAGGGCACCCTAGGCTCGTTTTCCTTCTAGACCCTTTTAATCAAGGGTTTGACACATTGTTTCACTAGATGAACATATTTGTGGCATATGGCACACTTGAAAAGAAAATTTTCACAGTTGAAGAGATGGACGCGCTTGGATGGCCCGGTATCGATTTCAAGAGTTTCATAGAGCCTTAACTAACATGAATTTCCACTAGAATTTGTGCCACAGATCGAACATTATTTGATTTGTAAGAGTCATCATCCAAAATGAACTTACCCAAATGGTTGTTAATATCCTGCAGGGATTGGTCATTCCAGTGTTCCATGGGGAGACGTGGGAGCTTCACCCAAACTGTATTAGTCTTGAGGAATTATATATATGCATCAAAAGCAGGCATCCACGACTTAATGGAGAGATAAGCACAATGCATAAACTAGGATCCTTGTAATATTTTATCTACATCGTCTAAGGATCTAAAAATGAACCCTACCCATACTTTCTCCAAGAGGTGGAAGATAGGGCCATATCCTAGACATTGAACCCAGTTCTCTTGAGTCCATCAATTAATATTTCCCATATTCACCTGGAGGCCTAGGAATTTACCAACAAGTGTTTTCTTGATCAAAAGTCCTAATTGTTCCACATGGAGGTCTTTACCCACAACCAAAGAGGTAGTCATCCCCACGATTTTATCACTTTTCTCTTCTCTTGTTTGACCCAAGATCCTCCTTCTCAATATGCTCACGGTTGGATAGGGTCGCAATAGCATTCCACTTCCCTTCTTTGGCTCCTCACCCTTTCGAAACATCCTCATACAAAGAAGGTCCCAAATTCCCCCCTCAATTATAGTAAATATGAACTTAGGAAGTGTCTGAGAGCTAGTCTGAAGAAGGGTATCACCCACTGGTAAATCTATAGATCTTCTAGACTGCATAGAGTAATTAGCTTTGACCTTCCTATCTTCTAAGGAACTCGAAAGTTGAGGGAGCCTATTTGAACCCTTTAGAGGGAAAACATTTCTGTCAAACTCTTCCATGTGCCGCAACCACTTTCCACTTGTACAAAAATGTCATTTTCGGAAAGTGTATCATCATTGTAATCTACAATAGGATCGTATTCCGCCATCTTGTCCTATCACCAACCTTGCTATTGTCACCGTGCCAACAAATATTAACCTATAAATACTAATATCCCACGACCAAGGTTTCTCCAACAAAACTCCCATTCTCCATCGAAAAACCCTCATATATATATATATATATATATATTGTTGGCATCCATTTCAAGTCCTTTACCTGAATATAGGGAGTTTGAACCACTAACTTAGTTATCGGAGCTATAAAAGGAAAATGATTGCGGGGAAAGGCACATGAATGAAATGACTCCTTGGGAAAGAAGACACAATGAACATCTACTCCTTCCTTTAGATTTCCTTTAGATTGAACTTAGTAGATTCGCATTCAATCGATCATAGTTGATATGTAAACATGGGGATTATAGCCAACATGGATCCTCTACATAAAGAAAAATATTATTTATTCCTAATACAGTGCAAATATTCTCAACTACTAATCGCCAACACACATAAGAGGATGGATCTATTGTCGATTTGGTCCATTGCTTGACTACTTGCAATGCCAATTAAGTAGAAACACCTCTATTCAATAGAGACACTACATCTTTGTTCTCAATGTGTGATTATCCTCTAACTTATATAGTGCATCCAATACAAGAGTTAAGAAAAAAAATCCAACGCAAATTTCCAATTGAAGTGAAATTATGCTCTTGAGATGTGCCTACTCAACGCTTAAACAATTATTTGGATTCCTACCACTCAATTTAGACATATGCCCATACATACAAAGGAAATATATACTCTTATTTGAAATTAAAGTTCGTGCCCAAACGTTTGTCAATGAAAAACATGATATACTATCTTAAACACTCATATTAAAAAACCCAAAGGGATAACTAGCCTTTATCGTAATGAACTACTATTTCAACTCAAAGCTCTAATCAACTAAGGTCTAACTTTGTTTATAGAGTTGGGTTACATTTCTCTTTTCAAAAGTGTAATTACAACCTTCATACAAGCATTCCTCTATATACATATGCATATTCTAGCAATAATAACTCTGTTTATGTTGTGCCTACCAAACAACGCATGATAATAATACCCCCAATACAAGAGTAAGAGTTATACATTCCTTTTGGACATCCCCTTCTCTCCACAACAAATACAATGTGTATTATTGTTTAAACTATGAAGGGTTGTAAGTGAATCAAGAAATGCCTAGGTTTTGGAGATGCCTTGGGTGCATGCCTCTTCATGAATAATATCGTCAACAAATTCAATGATGGCAATAAGTAAACAAACTTATAGTCATGTGCCGATCAAAGGGTGAGATTGAGCCACACTATCTATGTTTAAGTGTCTTAGCTTGCATAAGCCAGGGTATTGATACATGTGAACTCCTCACCATTTGCATAAGTAGATATGGTGCAGGTTGGGGTCGTAGTAAGTAGTTTACCCAATCATATTGCACACAATTATAACAATCAATCATTAATTACATGTGAAACAGAGTTGTGGGAGTCAACATTCATTGAGCATGAGTGTGGCACAAAGCAACATCCAACACCATGCAACATGTATACTTATATATGCCAAAGCATTTGAGAATCCATATAAATGTATGGTTGTAGGTGATGGTCCATATTGGTTATGGATGTGGCTTTCACTCATTATTCAAATAGATAAAACCAATAATTTGCTTGATTGATGTGAATGTCTATTAAAAAAGTGACAGCGTAGAATGTGTATATAATTTCCCACCATCTACAATTTCACTCATAGGGGAAAAAATGATTTGCGGGAATACAATCACACAACGCACCAATTTGATTTCATTCTAGTATTCTCAAAACATAACTAGTATGGTCAAGCACAACAATTCATCAACCAAAGTGAATTTAAATGCACCATAGACCCAAATATTTTTACCCTAAAAACCCAAATGTGAAACTTAACATTCATTGGGGTTTGATTTTTGCTTAGGACATTATTACAAGGGGGAGCAATGCCACACTCTCAAATGATATTTTGATGCATTCTTACTCACTAACAGTCTTTTGGAAATGGATTTGGGTAATGGACAATCTTCCACTCATGCGTGGAACGCCTTAATGGATTTTTGTCCTCTAATCTTCAGGCAAATTGCCTCTTCAAGCTCTCCTCCTATGTTGATGTCCTTCTTTTTCCCGAGCTCCAATTATCCTTTCTTTGTTGGCCCCCTTCCATCAAGAAAGCATTCTCTTAAATAGAGTTTCCTTGGAATACCAACCATGAAGGTGATTTGTTTCACCTTCATGATGCCTTTTGGTGTTTTGTCTTCAAGTTAATTACTAATTTCAAACTTTTCCTAAACATATTTAACAAAGTTTGGATAGAGAATTATTTCATATATAACCTGATGCATCCATTGGACTATTGTGGTGAAGGTCACAAAAAAGGGTGTCTTGATGTTGTTTACCTAATAAAGGTCCATGGACATGCTAGAGATGTTTTGTTCTTGGGGTTTTCCTAGTGATAGGTTGGAGTGTTTGGTTGTAGAAAGAGAAGTTGTGAGTTCATTATATCACAATGTGGATAAGTTTGCGTTTGTGGATTATATTTCTTGTAGAAGGGTCCTACCCAAGATATGAGGGTTTTTGTGGTAGTGTTGATGTTCAATGTAAGAAAGATCCATCCCCACTTGAGATGGATGCCTAAATTTACCTACAACTAAGTTGCTACTTACTTAAAAGGATGTGGCAACTTGCTTGAATAAAGGTGAAATGTATAAGTTTCTAACTAAGAATCTTCACGGGTTATCTATAATAATTCTATATAAACTAAATTTAAATTATTTAAACATTTCTTTACCTAATAAACTAAAAATAAAAATAATAATCAAACCAATTAAAAAAATCATTAACAAACATTTTTGTAATACGTTTTTACAATACATGAGAGAGAAATCCTCATAAAATATTTAATAAATTATAGATGTATGTATGCTTTGTTTAGCCAATGACAATCCTTTTTATAATACATGAGAAGAGGGAGAAATCTTCATAAGATCTTTATAATAAATAGTAGAAATCTCTGTATGTTTTATTAAGTAAGTGGCAATGCTTTTTATAATACATGAGAAGGAAGAGAAAAATCTTCATAAAATCTTTTAGTAAATTTTATAGATCTATATATGTTTTATTAAGCAAGTGGCAATTCAGGTCTATTACACTCTGTACATACCACAAAGTAGCTTCTATGAATACTCTTAACTTAAAAAAAAAAAAATATCGTCCCCCTGTCATGTTGGATTGATTTGGTTTCCCACTCATTCTTACCCACTCTCACCAATCAAAAGCTAATCCATAAGAACTTAGAATAATAATTGATGTTGAGCATATCAATGATTAAGGACTCATTCTCAAATATCACGATGATCCCACATAACGTTGAATTAGATTGAACTTATATATCTCTTTTGACATGTGTGATAATTGTTTTTATTATTTACATGTTATATACTATGCTATGTTTTATGTTATGTTATGTTATTGCATCCAGAGAGATGTTCTATAGTTCAAGATGGGGGAGATCTTGTAACATGTAACGTTCCTTACATGTAACATGTAACATTCCTCAGATAGTGGATGGGGGAGATCTTGTAACATGTAACGTTCCTCACATGTAACATGTAAGCTACTTTTTACTTGCCGATTATGGTGTAGATGTTGTAACATGTAATGTTCCTCACATGTAACATGTAACGTTATTTTTTACTTGCCGATTATGGTGTACATGTTGTAACGTTACTTTTGGTAACGTTCCTCATGTAACAAATTAAAGTTAAAAATTGTTTTTAGAAAGTATTTTGTCGGCCATTAAAAAAAGTATTTAGAATTAATGACTATAATTAAAAAGATAAAAGTAAAGTCCCTCATGTAACAAATTAATTTTAAGAGTAATAAATATATTTGGTCGACCATTTAGAAAAGACGTGAATTTAGAAACCGTGACTATATATAATACAAAAAATTCATACAAATTTATAAAACACTATTATACTGAGAAGAGAAAGCATTCTAAACCGCGAATAGCTAATTTTAAATCTGAGCAGCGACAAATAACTAATTTTAAATCTAAGCGAGAGCGTCGAATAGGTAATTTTAAATCTGTTTTAAAATTAAAATTAAAATTTCACTTAAATTTCAAATTAAATTTAAAATCAATTTACTGCTGTAGCTGCAGCCTCCTCCCACCTGCAATCTCCTCCCGCGGACTGCTGCAGCTACCTCATCTCTCCCTCCTCCCCTCCGCAGTGGCCTCCTCCCTCCCGCCGCAGCTCCCTTCGTCCTCTCCTCCTCTCCCTCCCGCCGCAGCTCTCGTCCTCCTCTCCCTCCTCTCCTCCACTCGTGCCGCCGGCCTCCACCTCCTCCATCCCACCGTGGCTCCCTCGTCCTCTCCACCTCTTCCCCTCCACCTTCCTCCGCATCCTCCATCCCGCCGGCCTGCTGCACCCTCCCTCTCGCCGCAGCTCCCTCGTACTCTCCACCTCCTCCCCTCCACCTTCCTCCACCTCCTCCATCTCGCCCGCCTGCTGCACCCTCCCTCCTGCCTACGCAGCCGCCTCCCCTCCCCTCGCGCATCCTCCTCCCCTCCACCTTCCTCCCTCTTGCCGCCGCGACCTCCCTCCCTCCAGCCCGCCTGCTGCACACTCTCGCCCGCTGGCCAACAGCCTGCAATTCACAACATTTAAACAAAAATTAAGTTTATATCAAATTTATATTTAAACAAAATTTAAAATTAATATTTAAACAAAATTAATATTTATATTAAATTTAAACAAAATTTAAGTTTAAATTTATATTAAATTTAATATAAATTAAATATATTTAATTTAATATACATTAAGTTTCAAATTAAATATGAAGATACGGGGGATGGAGCTCTGCAACCTAGGGTTTTGAGCCTTCCGAGTTGATCTCGGCGGCCAGGGCTCTTTCCCTGGTCTCTCTCCTTCTGCCCTGTGCTCACAGATATGGTCGACGGCGAGGTGATGTGCGGAGCGGTCCAACGCGGCGAAGGCTTCCAGCGGTGGATCCAACGGCTTCCAATGGCGGCAGCGGTTCCAACGAGCAACATTCGGCGGCTTCGACGGAGCGGGGCTCTGCTCTGTTACGGTGGCTCCACCTATGAAGGCCGACGGGACCTGTCACAGCTTCTGTGGAGCCGTTTGAGACTTCTTTTGTGCTGTACGGGGTTTTGACGAACCCACCTCACGGCTTGAGCTGAAGTCCTCTCTTCTGAAGCCGGTCGGAGCTGGAGAAAGATGGAGCTTTTGACGCCGCTTAGGTCGCGTTCTCCCGAGTTCTTGGAGGCCGGTGGGCGGAGTCGAGCTGTGGAATACAGCTTCCGGAGCATTCAATCGCAGTGCAAGGGTCGTTTGCCACCACGAGCTGGGCGTCCAGGCCCTGGAACCCACTAACGGCGGGCACTGCTACCAGGCCGAGGTGTTTCTTGTTGCTATCAAGGGTTTGAGCGATCTTGGCGGCCATGGATTCTTCCATGGAGGTCTCGTTTTGATGGCATTGATGGAGTGTGATGGATTTTCTGAGTATGGAGAGAGGGCGGCGCCTTTGCGCGGCGACCCATTGGGTCTGAGTACGATCCAGTGGCGGCGGCGGCGGTTACAGGCCAGATCTGAAACCGGTGGCCCCAATTTCACCACTGTTCATGATATATCTGTTCTTTTTGTTTTTGGTTAAGCTCATTCTAAGCTGCTTTTTGCTTATATGGGACAGAAATATGTGAAAATGTAGGGATCCTTGTTGATTCTACTACATCTGCAATATGTAATTTTAATCATCTTTTTGAAATAAAATTATGGACATTTTCCAAGGAAAAAAAAAAAGTTTCAAATTAAATATATTAATTTTATATTAAATTCAAAATTAATATTTAAAATTTAATATATTCAAATTTAAAATTTAATCTATTTAAATTTTAAAAAATATAAATTTATTATATCTATTTAAATATAAACTATTATTAGATAGTAACAACATAATTAGGGTTTTATCACATTGGTAGCACATTGTGGTGGTCATAAGTAGGTCATAGGGTCAAATCTTATTGATCCACCCTTCCTCCATTTTCACCAAATGTTACATAATTGAAGTATATATATAATGTTTTTACTATGTATAATAAGAACTAGTTGTAGTATAGTGGTAAGGTGGTTGGAATAATTGGTGTGAGGTTCAAGGTTCAATCCTCCCAAATAATCTCATTCTTTTGAAAATATAGTGAATTTTAAACATGCATAGTTTTCAGTGAATGTTTTTTTTAATATCATAGATTTCAGTGTAAAATATTTAATTCAATGCATAAATTTCAGCGTACAATGATTAATCATTGCATAAATTTCAGCGTACAATGATTAATCATTGCATAAAATTCAGCGTAGCTGTTATTCCTTGCATGCATTTATTTCAGTGTTGATTTCGATGTATATGTTACTGATTGACATTTTTGATATACACTCTGAGCAAGAAATGGAAAATGTGCATGCGGAAGCTGATATGAGACAATCAAGAGAGGGACGAAATGTACAGAACGTCGAAAAAAAATTTGGACGAAATGACAACAAAAGAAGGAGAAGAACGAAAAAAACAAAAGGCAGATCAACAAAAAGAATATTGCAAAAGAAAGATGGACGAATTGACAGACCAAGAATGAGAAGATCAAAGAAAAAGTAACGCTGATCAACAAAGAGCATATCGGCAGAGAAAGATGAAGCAATTGGAGGAAGCAAGAAATCAATTAGCAGAACAACAAATAAATCAAGTTGGCGAATGAGGAAGACCAAATTCAACCAATGTACCAGTTTAAGCAATTGTGGAAGATGATCAACGTCACCGTGTAACGGTCACAGAGCAACGTCTTGATGACATGGTCCACTTTCAAGCGGTTCCAAATACTAATATGATCCCAAACACAGATGGACAAAAAAGAAAGATGGACGAATTGACGATGTGAGGATTATCAATTACATTTTGACGTCGCCATTTTCTAGGCTATGGCTGCATTGATTTTAGTGTATGGACGCATAAATTTCTGTGGACGCATTGATTTCAGTGTATGGACGCATATATTTTGGTGGACGCATAGATTTCAATGAATGGATGCATTGATTTCAGTGTATGGACGCATAGATTTCTGTGGACGCATTGATTTCAGTGTATGGATGCATAGATTTCAGTGTATGGACGCATAGATTTCAGTGTATGGATGCATAGACAAACTGGTGAAGAACAAAAAAAATAGAACGTCGAACGTCGTAAAACATATCATTGAAGAAAATCTTACAAAATGACAACAAAAGAATGAGAAGAAGACTTGAAACAAAAAGCAGAAGAACAAAAAGAATTTCGAAAAAGGAAGTTGGACGAAATGACAATAGAAGAACGAGAAGAACGAAGAAAATGAAATGCAGAGAGGGATCAAAACATAGATCAACAAAAAAAAACGAAATTTTTTTTTAGGCGAATTGACATCAGAAGAACGAGAAGAACAAAGAAAACAAAATGTTGATCGACAAAGAGCATATCGAGAGAGAAAGTTGAAGCAATTTGCTCAATCCTTAATACTTATTACTTACATTATGATAATCCTCGTAAATGTATTTGTGTTTTCAACTTAACCTGCTCCTTACAATGCTAATCAAACTCCAGTTTTGTGTCACCGCCCACGACTGAAACCAGCCTAGATCCAAATCCTAGGCTCTATCAAGCACCGAGAGGGATCAAATCTCCCGAGGTGCAAATCTCTTCTCAGGTATTGCACTCAAGGAGCTTTTCGAGGAGAGGTTTGCACCTCAGGAGATTTGATCCCTCTCGGCGCTTGATAGAGCCTAGGATTTGGATCTAGGCTGGTAAGGAAAAACAAGTATGATTTTGAATATGGTCTAAAGGATGTTTAAATAACCTTCGGTTAATAACAAAATGTTATGCTGTCCATTAAATGTAACTTGAATAGTTTGAAGGAGGGTACTTAAGTTCACTTTTTGTAAGTGACATGGTGCTCTAAATAGAACCCATGTATATTGACTATTTAATGATTGAGTGGATTATATAATTATGGCCATACCTTTGATTCTCTGAAGTCTAGATAACGTGTAATAGAATACATTCTTTATAAATATATATAAAACAATTTCTATATTAATATAGTTTATTATGCTAGTTTAAGACATATATTTTTACATATGTATAAAAAAATAACATAAAATGAGAAAAATAGAAATTATTTTAATTAAAAAATAATGTTAAAATAAAATTGAAATGGAAGTTTTTAATTTTATGTAATATTAATTGAGATAAAATTTTTAAAAATACATTGAAATTATTAAACATAATATTGTCATAGAAAAATGCAAATTATTTAGTTTGACTAAAACCCTTAATATCTTATGTGATAAACATAACTTTATTATAAGTTAATATGATAAAATTATATCTATTATATCGAAAACGTGCAATAAGATTGTCATATTTTTTCAAATGTGAAGGGGTAACTGTGTAAATTTGAACATAGAAGTTGAGAACATAGTTATTGAGAAGCTGCTCATTAGTAGAAGGTGCTAAGTATTAGAATAAATCTAAACATAATAAAGCAACAAATGTGCATCTATAACTCTATATATAATGAAGGGATGAGTGATTATATTTATTTCTAAAGCTATTGTATATTCTTGTCTTACTCGAAGGAGGATTATTTTGTATAAAAAATGAAGATCAAGATTGACCTTTCTTATACAATATGCAAATTTATGTACGCAAATATTTACTTAATTAATGCCATTTAATTAGAGTCATGGTGATGATCATAACTCGTGTCCATTTAGACAATCAATAGCTTCAACGACCAACGAAGAAACCCATAGCGTTCATCCTTTATATTTGCAAGGTTCCCTTCACATCCATTGTGATACTTACTAAGCCCAAGGCTGATCTATAAGTACACTTGTGGACATAATTGGATTTATATATTGAAAACATAAGATAAATGAGTGCAGTCTCAATTAAAAAGATTGATCTCTATGAAGGATGCATCAATTATTGGAGAAAATTCAAGAGGCAAGTGGCAAAAAAAATAACACATGGAAATGATGGCATAAGATTCCATTTCAATTTGGATAGAGGTGAATTTTCCATTGGACAAAAAAGGTGGGGGAGAGGGTGTGAGGTTATGTATCATTTTTTTATATGGAAAATGTTAATTAACCAAGAATGTACCGACCTGTCACAATTATTGATCAGAAATCTTAGTGTGTCATTGTTCACTACATTTCATCTATATCATGGAAATACGAGTAAGGTGATTACTACAATGCACAAAACACTACTAAAAATCCTCTTCATTCATGTATGGAGCATCCACATCAAAGGGTTCCTTCTGGCTAAGGGTGGTGAAGCACATGGTGAGGGGAAAGGCATAGGAACTAGGGGTTAGAATGTGTATCCAAGTGGCAATAGAGCGAAAAAATAATTAATATGTTGTCCAAGAATTTTTTCATGCAAGGACACATGCCATGCCCATTTTCCATAGAACTATGTATAGACATTAGAGTAGAGAAAATCTTGATGTGGCAATAAAAAAATGAGAAATAGGGAGTGTGACACTTGGTAGGTTTGTGACACCCACCAAGTTTGTCTAGGAAATTGTGTTCGCTGCACTACAATTGTTAAGGTTTCTCACCCCAATGCATGACTATTGGACCCAACACATAAATCATAGCTCAACTTTTATTATATTTTGCAAGTATAACACCTGCTTTGCAATGAGTACCCACCTCATAAAGTTATCACTTTTACTTTTGTTTCGGAGTTAGGAAACCAAAGACGTTAAGAAGTCGTATTTGCTACGTTGCAATGTTTAAGGTTCCTCACCCATACAAATCATGACTATTAGACCTAGCATACAAATCAGAGGTCAAATTTTATTATATTTATTGAGTTTGATGTCGACTTTGTAGTAATTACCCACCTCATAAATTAGACACTTTCAATTTTGTTCTAGAGTTAGGAAATCAAACACTTTGGGCTATATCTTGTCCCATGTAGTTGAATCTAAAGGGAGGTTTTAATGGAAAATCCATTGAAAAGACACCATTAATGATGAAATAATTAGCTTGAAGGAGGGAAATTGTGGGTGATCCAAAGGATACATTGTTCAACATACATGTAGTAAGCCTCGTTTCGTTGGGGCCTTCACATATATTCTTTGCGACACATAGAAACAACTCCCTTCCAATTGTTGGGATGAAGTTATTATCGACAGTTTGCAAAATGCCAATTGGGTGCTCTAGGAAAGCCAAGGTTCACAATGCTTTGCTAAATTTAGTGACCGTTGTAGTGTAAATGTAGGATAGAAGACTAAGTGAAATAAAGTGCATAGAATTTTGATGTCCAATATACTCTAGAATGCAAAAAATGGTGTATATAATTTTTATGTCCAATACACTTTAGAATGCAAAAGATGATGATGTTATCAAAATATTGCTAATTACTATATGGACAAGAAGCTATATAAAATTTGTCCATAAATTGGTTTTGGTTTGTAATGAGAAAAACATATATGGTCTTATCGATAGAGATGACAATTACGTTTATTTTGTATAACTTGGTGTAGCAAGCATCCACAACTGCAACTAACATGCCCAAGAAAACAATTTAATTAGGGTGCATCATAAATGACAAGAGGAAAAACACGGTTTTCCAAAACATTTAGCTTTGAAAACATGCTTATTGGGATGCCCTTCCCTGAATGATACCTTTAGCATAATAATTATTTTATTTAAATAATATTATTTTAAAGTAATAAATAATATTATTTTAAAATACTATTATATCTTGATGTAAAATATGATCATGATTGATGTCAGGTATGTTCCTTATAAAATTGTTATTTGCAATAAAGGAAAGTGAATATGATTCGATTGATGAAGGAAAGTTTTCCACTCACTCTTACCCACTCTCAACACATTAAAAAGCTAAAAATCCATAAAACTTAAATTTAGGAATAACAAGTGATGTTAAGCATATGGTTATGAGGGATCCATTCTCAAATATCACGATGATCTCCACATAACGTTGAATTAGATTGAACTTATATATTTCTTTTGACTTGGTCCAATGAGCTACGACTAACTATTTTTATTATTGACTTGTTTTTTTTTCACACGGAAAAAACTAGTTTTAATATTAATAAAAAGCTGATCACAAGAAGTGATCTACAAAGATTTCACCAAAATCAGTTCATACAATAGTCAATGCTCCATATAAAACCCGACAACTTCTTGTAAACAATATAGTTCTGGAAAATGACATAACCATCTAAACACAACAAATTTACTACATATAACATATTCCATCCTACCACAAATAAGACCAATATACATGACTAAGATATCCTCAGTAAAATTTGAAAGATCATAAAAACTTCATGTGGCTAGAGTATAGTGGAACATCCCCTCTGTATTCTTCACAAATTAAAAGGCCATTCATATTTCCCAAAGATCGGCGAGATAACTGGTCCGCAACCATGTTGAATTCCCTGTAAATATGGCGGACATGAATAGTGGCGAAAGATGAGAGCAACATTTCCACTCCACTCTTCCAGTACATCAGCCGAAGCGATGAGAGTTTTGATCTCTTGACATCCCAATCGACAATACACTTGGAGTCTCCAAAGATCCAAATAGAATTTAAAGAGGAGGACTGAGCGAACCAAAGGAGAATCCACAGCGCAATTAACTTTGAACGTGTATTGGTTCCGACACCAGCTGTCGTAGAAAGATGAAAAGAGAAAATGGGAGAAATGAAAAGTATCGCTCTAGTGCCACAAGACCCCTTCTACTCAGCCTCGTCGAAAAAACCCTGTGGGTATGGATAATCGGCAGCTGAGAAAGTATGGCACCGTTGTTTGGGTAGAACAGGCTTCCCCATAACAATCCGGTAGAAAGAAGAGATGGAAGTTATCACTCGGGGTAGTGAAGGTAAAACATCGTTGAACAGGGCATAGTTCCGCGCCTTCCATATATGCCAAAAACAGAGAAGGACCAACACAGAGTGTTTATGTCGGAGAGTGACCCAGGAATGAACTTTGTCCACAAATGTTGCCCGAGACCACGATGATTGCACTTTAAAGATCTTGAAAATTTCACAAAAAAAACAGCCAGAATGTGAACAAAATAGCTCATATTTTCGGAGATGACTTGTTATATACTATGTTATGTTTTGTTCACATACATTATAATGAAAAAACTAGCATGACTTTGAATTGATTTGTGATGGATATCTAAACAACCTTGGGATAATAACAAGATGTTATGTGTGATATACATTGATAAGATAAATTATTGTAATTTGGAAGTAGGGGAAATGAAATGTTGAAGTGAGTTTGGGTGGATATGTTATTTGGATATTTAATGAAATTTGTAAAATAGTAAGATAAAGAATTTACGAAACCATGATTATATAAAGAAGTGTTTTATTGATGCATTGAAATTTAGAAAACAATTTCTATATTAGTGAGGTTTAATTTGCTAGTTTTAAATTTATGTACCTTTTCACACATGTATTAAAAAAACATAAAATGAGAAAAAAAATTAAAAATTAAAAAACAACATTAAGATAAACTTGAAAAATTGCACCTTTAGTCCATTGGTTGTAGTTTGGGTGGTTGGGAGGAAAGATTGTTGCCCTCCCCACCTAGGTTCAATTCTTGTAAGTGACATGATGCTCTTGTTGAGCCCTATTGTAATGATTGTATTTAAAAATCATTACATAAAGAAATAAAAATCATTGAAATTATTAAACATAATATTATGAGAGACAAATGCAAACTATTAAGTTGAGCTAAAATATTTAATAGCATATGTGATAAACACTACTCTATTATAAATTAATATATTAAAATCACTACTTATTATAATGAAAATGTAGAGTAACACTACGATATTTTTCTTGAGTGGAATTTTTTCAAATACAAAAGGTTAATTTTGAAAAATTGAAGATACAAGCTAATAATGTAGTCATATAGAAGCTCCCTGTTGATTATAAATGCACTAAAGCAAGAAATGTGTATCTATGAAATCCATATATATTGAAGGGATTAGCAATTATATCTATTTCTAAAGCTATTGTGTATGCTTGTCTTTTTTAAAGCATGGATTCTCTTGAATGAGAAATGAAGATCAACACTTACCTTCTTATATAATATGAAAATATATAAATATATGTATGTAGATATTTACCTTACTTAATACCATTGAACTAGACAGATGGTGATGGTCATAACTCATGCCCTTTTGGGCAATCAATAACTTCAACAACCAACGAAGCAATCCATAACATTGACCCTTCATATTTGTAAGGTTCCCTTCACATCCACTGTGATAGTTACTATTCCCAAGGCTATATAAATACACTGGTGGATAGAAGTGAATTTATATATTGAAAACATAAGATAAATTATTGCAATCTCAATTAAAAATATTGATCTCTAAGAAGGACATGGAAATCCTTAGACTCGAGAATTGGAGAGGTGAGAGACATAAAATACAACTCGTGGAAATAATGGAACAAGGGTCCATTTCAATTTGGATGGAGGTGAGAGAGGTGAATTGGTCAATGGATTGAAAATAAAAGGTGGGGGAGACGGTGTGAGGTTGCATATCATTATTTTAATAGAGAAAATGTTAATTAACCAACAATTAATTTTCAAATGATGTACCTACCCGTCACAATTATCGATCAACAAACATAGAGTGTTTTTGTTCACTACATCCCATCTATATCATGGAAATATGAGTAAGGTGATTACTACAATGTACAAAACACTGCTAAAAATCCTCTTCATTTGTGTGTGGAGCATCCACATCAAAGAGTGCCAAAAAGGGTGCCCTCTGGCAAAGGGTGGTGGAGCACATGGTGATGGATGGGGCATGAGTACTAGGGATGAGAACATCCATTCAGGTGGCAGTAGAGTGAAAAATCAATAAATATGTTGTCCACAAATTTTATCATGCAAGGACATATGCCAAGCCCAGTATCCATAGAACCATGTATAGACATTACAATAAAGAAAAGCTTGATGCAGCAATAAAAAAATGAGAAAGAGGGAGAGTGACACTTGGCAGGTTTGTGACACTCCACAATTTTATCTGGGAAATTGTGTTCACTACACTACAATTGTTAAGGTTTCTCACCCATACAATGCATGACTACTGGACCTAGCATGTAAATCATATCTCAACTTTTTTTATATTTTTCAAGTTTAAAGTTAGTTTTGTAACAAGTACCCATATAATAAAATGCGCACTTTTGCTTTTGTTCCGGAGTTAGGAAACCAAAGACTTTAGGAAGTCGTGTCCACTACACTACAATGTTTAAGGTTCCTCATTGTTACAATGCATGACTATTGACCTAGCATACAAATCGTAGGTCAACTTTTATTATATTGATTGAGTTTGACATCGACTTTGCAACAACTATGCACCTCATAAAATAGACACTTTTAGTTTTGTTCTAGAGTTAGGAAATCAAACACTTTGGGCTATATCTTGCCCCATTTAGTTGAATATAAAGGGAGGTTTTGACGGAAAATCCTTCAAAAAGGCACCATTAATGAAAAATTAACTAGTTTAAAGGGGGGCAATCATGGGTGATACAATGGATATGTTTTTCAACAGACATGTGTTGAGCCTCATTTCATTGGAGCCTTCGCGGCACATTGGAGCAACTCTATTCCAATTGTTGAGAAAAGGCTCTTATCCATAGTTTGTAGAACACCACTTGGGTGGTCTAGGGAAGCCAGGGTTCATAGTGCTTTGCTAAATTTACTGACAATCATAGTGTCATTGTAGGATGGAAGGCTAAGCAAAATGAGACGCATAGAATTTTAATGTTCAATATACTCTAGAATGGCAGAAGATGATGGTGTTATCAAAATATTACTAATTATTATATAAACAAGCAACCATATAGTATTTGTCCATAAGTTAGTTTGTATTGAGAAAAACATATATAGTCTCATCGATGGAGATGCCAATTTTGCCAATTTTAATTGTTTTGTATGTCTTGGTATAGAAGGCATCCACAACTACAACTACAATGGTAAATTCATGTTTTGTTATCTTGAAAAATAACATCTCATTGCTGATTATAATGGGATCTAATGCCTTAAATGAATACATAATAAAAAAGACCAAGCGATAAGACCTAATTATGTACATGTTAGATAATGGGGAGATACAACTAGGTACATGTTAGATAATGGGGAGATACAACTCGCATGCCAAAACAACTACCTTAATCGATTACAAAATAAGCAAGCCCAAGATATAAATTTAATTAGTGTGCATCATAAATGAGAAGTGGATACACACGGTTTTCCAAAACGTCTAGCTTTGGATGAGGTTTTGGAAACGTGCTTAGTGGGATATTGTTCCATACATGAAACACCTTCGGTTGAAAAAGTATTTAAATAATATGACTTAAAGTAATAAATCCATATTTTAAGCTTTATCTTTAGATTATATATGATGCAAAATGTGATTGATGTTATATATGCTTATGATAAGATTGTAATGTGTAAGGAAGGAAAATGAAGCACTTTTTTGTTTGAGAAAAAATATTATATTCAAAGGAGAATATACATCAGACGGTCCATAATATTATTCATAAAGCGAGATACAAAACATAAAAGGAGGACCAAACCATCTTTTTCATCCCATACTTTTTATCTATTGATATAACAATTATCCATTCTGAAAATAAACATCAAAACTGGAAATAAGAAATAGCACCAAATCTGTCTATTTCTTAGACAAAATCAATTCGTTTTCATTTACAAATTTAGAAAAAACAGAAAGTTCTCATCTGCATGGATAGGGCCTCCTTAGAAAGTTCATCAGCCTTCTTGTTGAGCTCTTTATAAATATGGGTGTGATTTGTCCACTGATAGGGCCTCCTTAGAAAGTTCATCAGCCTTCTTGTTGAGCTCTTTATAAATATGGGTGTGATTTGTCCACTGGTACGACTGAAGAGAGTCTTAAATTTGATGTAGAAGGTGCCGGAGCCTTATATTTTTAATTTCAATTTTCATGTTTGTCCAATCTATCACAACTTTCAAGTTGCACATTACTTGAAGACTGTTATCTCTTTTTAAATTTGCAAAATGAACACCCATAAAGCTATGAATTCTGCCTTCATTTTAGTGCCCCATGCCTGGGCTGTAACAGATAAGGAAATAGTGAGATTGGTTTAGAAAAAGGAGTACACCAACTCTGCAAATAGTTGGATGGCCCTGACTGGCCCCATCGAAATAACCCTAAGGAATTAAATAGTCTAACTAAGGTGAGGAAAGTGAAGTACTTTGCACTGTAAAAGAAAAATGCTTTTTTTTCTTTAACTATGTAATATTCAAAACTATACAATTTTTTTATTAAATTTAAACATTTAATTATTAAATTAGTGTATATGTATTTAGTTTTTTATAAGAATATTAATAAAAAGGAGTTGTGGTCATATTGTATAGTTTGAAAGTACAAAATTTGAGACATGACAATTTGAAAATTATCAAACAAAGGGACCATATCCAAAATACTGAAACAAAGTTTCCTTGCAAGTATGATAACACTCCTAAAAATAAACAAAAACACCACTAGGAAAGCCCATATTAATACACAATTTTCTTCTTGCTTGAAACTAAAGAACCCTTCTACATTTCTGTAAAGAAAGAGGGCCAAACCAGGACTAGAATGGTGATGGATGGGGTTATGCCTACGCACACCCAACCATCCCATCACTAAATAATTCATAACGCTGAATGTATATAAGATTGAATGAAGAGCACAAACCGAATGTAGGTTATTTACTCTAAATTGGATGTCATTGAGGAGGCAACACCTATTAATGAAATGTATTGAATTCATAAGTTGAATTGTGGATAAAATAAATTAGGGTATGTTGCAATACCCCTTACTCCTCATTTTTTTCACAATGCCAAAAGGAATACAACATGCTCTATTAGCCATCTCATTAGCAACATAGTTTAACGTTTTAAGAATTTTATAGAACTCCAATGAATTGAAGGAATATTTGAGACATTTATCCTTAATATGATTATATTGAGTTCTAGGTTGTGAGGAAAGGAGTGCCCCACAATATGTCAAATGACAATCATTGAATCTTCAAACACTAAAATATCTTTTAAGCTCAAATATTTTGTTATCAAAAGCTCTTGCCAAATATCTAGGGATTTTGCTTGGTTATTTATCATCTCACCAAGCTTCTAAGCAAAATAAGTTACTTAATGTCATTCAAAGTTACAGCTTCTAAGCAAAATAAGTTACTTAATGTCATTCAAAGTTACAGAGAATCCCATACATACCACCCATGTATATCCATTTAACTCAAAGAATAAGATAAAAAATGAATTGAGTTTTTATCATTTCAATATTTCAAAGATAAAAATTAAGTTAAACCAATATTAATTTATTAATATTATTTTCACTTTAAGTACTAATATTTATTTTTATATTATAAAAGTGTTTTTTCCTTTTATTTTAGTGTGTTAAAATGAGGTAAGTTATGTATACCATAAAAATAAAATTATATTATTTACTTCCAACATTTTATAAATATAATTGTTTTGTTAGATAAGTTTGTGTTTCTTTTTTCTTCATAGTTTGCTTAGCTTTGATCCAACTAACCTTTAATCATTATTATTTTTTTCTACGTATATGTCGAAGACATTAAAGCTAAATCTCTTTCTTGATTCGATGACAATTATTCGTGTCTTCTCTTTCCTGTTCTACATGGATATGCATGCTTAGGGATCAATGGGAGGCGGGTTCCCCTTATGACGTAGATGTAACAATGGATTTTCCACTTCTCTTACGTGTTGGAGTAGTTGTAGTGGTTGAAGGAGTGGGGTAGAGTCCTCCTAAGACTTATTTGGCTCTATCTAATGGTTGTCCATTTTTTGGCCTTTCCATTAAGATGCTTCCCTATGTTTTCCTTTTGGATTGGCATGAATTTGTCTTTGGGTAGGGAGTCTCCATATGACCATGGTTAGAGAAAACTTTGCAAAGGAAGGAAACGTTTTGTAATCCTAGTGTGGAGTCCAAATTTGATATCCACTTGCTAACCTAATTTTGCAAGGAAGACCTTTCCTTGGATCCATGGAATTAAGACATATCATGGTGAAAGCTGTAAAAACCTACTCGTAAGTTTTAGCGTCAAAGAAGATCAACATACCCATAAAATTACTAGTTGCTATTAAAGTCTCATAACCCCAATATGGTCCATATAAAAACTGCCATTAAAGCTTTCATCTATAAGTTGAAATCTGACTATGTGTACTTAGAAATCATTGAAGCTCCAATATAACATGGTGATTATGTCAACATAAGTGCCATAAAAGTAGTGGCTCCCAATTAACACAATGGTTAATTGGTTGCAGATTGCTTGCTTGGCCTTCCCCTTCTTCGTCTATATGCATTATACGTATGAATAATAATGGGGATAATAACAATAACATAAACCTATCTTGTTGCATTGTAGAATAACTTCTATGAATATAAAATCTCCTTCCCTCCATCCTAATATGGTTGCGAGGATTGGTCCACTGCAACACATACGCCTCAATATCCCTTGATCCTTATGTTGGTGAGTGCATCTACAAAGTTAGCGACTCACCTACTAAAATAATGTTGATTAGTTATAGGGTGATTATGCATCATATAGGTTGTCTAGTTATCTCACATAGCATTCAGTAACATATGCCACTTGTGATCATCCATCACAGACTTGCCATTATGTCCACACAAATCATGGTGATAGCAAGGGGCAACATCCAACCACCATCACATGGAATAAACCCAACAATCCATGTGAAATAATGTCATATAGGTTGTCAAATTATCCCATGTCATAATCATTCGTGTATTTCATTCATCATTCTCTATCATAAGTTTGCCATTAACCTCTACACTAATTGAGGTGACACTCATACTTTATTCGCTTCTCGTTTCTTCTTTTATTATATTACATTAAAATTAAAGATAATACCAATTCTATATATACTTTTTCTAATTATTATAAATGTACATTTTTTTATTATCAATGATAGTTCTATAAATGTACATATTTTATTTCAACAATTACTACATTATTGTATTGAAATCAATAAAAGAACACCACATACAATAACACCAACATCCAAAACAAATGTGAGGGAAACAACTCCTCAAAACAAAACTATGTATCATTTCAACATGTCCTATACACCTGCCACAACCCTAAAAAGTGGGAAAGTCTTTATCCTCATAAGAATTGAAAGGCACCACAATAAATAAATATATATTTAAACTCTAACCCACCACAACCACATTGTGTCACTCAAAAGATTAAAATAAGATGAATAAAAAGGTTGGTACAGGCCCCAGGGCCCCACTAACACTAACTCACTTTATGCAATCCGTAGGAGTACAAGTGGTGAGATTCGGTCGATCACGTGGGGGTAATCAGAGAGCCGATCTGATCCGTCGGTTGATTCCATCGACGGCCAGAAGCCCCCTCGAGATTTAGGCTCAAATCAAAATCTCACTCCCTGCCAGGGTTATAAACTGACGTTGGGCATTCTCCACCACAAATCAATTTGTGTGATGAAAAGCCATTGTACTGCCGTAATTAGATTCGACCCACCTGCCCATGGTATGGATATCTTTTGCCCAAACGTCTCTTATCAGGCCAAGGGAAGGTGAGTGTGGATCCATTGAATTCTTCTCTGGTTTTCTTTTCTTGTTTTTGCATTTGGGGTCCCATGGCAGCTTAGAAATTCTTATTCCTTCTATTTGGGTGAGAGGGCTCACAGGATTTATGTAGCTGTAGAAAGGCCTGGGTTCGATTTCGGCTATCTTCGTGTTTTGAAGTATTTTCCCTTTTGGAACTGTGTCTTACGGTATAGATTGACGATAATAATGCATTGCTGTAAATTGGTGGGGTTTTTTGTTATATCCGTTTTGTTCTGATTGTGGATATATGTATTTTGTGAATAAAGCCCTTGTTCGATCCATGGAGTAGCCCTAGTCTGCACAACACAGGGCTTCGTTGTATAATCGGAGAAAGGATAATAATAAAGTAGAGGAGGAGAAATATGCGAACGCTTTGCGATGGCTGTGAAGCAGCCGCGGCGCAGTTTTTCTGTGCAGCGGACGAGGCTGCGCTCTGTGCTCAATGCGATGAAAAGGTATGGCTAACAAATCCATTGATCAGATTTTGTTTTAGTTTTTGTTTGAGGATAGGGCTTGTGGTTTCTGTCCAGATCTTTACCTGGAAGTAGTACTCTCATGAGAATACTTTAACTAAGTAGGCCATATTCCTTTTCTTATCAGGAGTTGGGTTTGAGGGGTTTGAGGTTGAATTGCAGGCTATGCTAATGCAATTTTCTTTTTGAATGAATACACATGTGGGCTTTCCCAATCTCAATACCAGCATCTTGTTATCTGAACTGTCATCTAGATTATGGAGGATAAAAGTTCTAGGTTCAAACTTTCCATCATTTCTGGGAGCTAGATTAAATGGGATTTATGCTAATTTAATCTTTTGCTCAATTTTTCTTTTAGATTTGAGCATAATGACATTTTATTCATTTTGTTTATATCTTTATTAGTGTGATGGACATACCTGTAAGAGCACGCTAGATGTAATTATTCATTGCACTCATATAAGGTGCAGATATTGATTGCACCTAGAGAAACTACGGGCATTCTTTGCACTCAGAGGATCCAGATGTACTCTACAATCCAATATGAACAGGATATACAATAGATAAGTCTTCTAAATTAAATAATAAAAAGTTAGAATTTTAATATAATATTTTTAATCTGAATTTCAATCAATTATTACAATGTAAAATAATATATATCTAGTAATAAAATAATGTACTCCATATACATTTTTGCACCTGAGAAGGCATGTATGAGATGAATAACATAAGGGGATACTAATAATAAGCTAAAATGAACGTAAATTTAAGATTATTACTTCCATAATAATAATAAAACTAACCAGTTTAGATTGATCTCAACTTGGATCTCTTAAACGATGAATGTAAACCGATACATTTACATGTCATAAATGATTTATTTTTCTTTATGCTAGTAATTGTTTTCCTTCTGTCTACATATTTTTTGCAATGCTAAATAGTTTGGGTATTAATTTACTTAAGTAATTATTGCTGAATAACTGCTTTGTTTCTGGCTTTCTAGGTTGACTGTAAAGTTCCTATTTCATTTTTTTTAAAATTCTTCATGTGTTTGGAAGGCTGCAATATAGAGGGCATTTATATGAATTCTTCGCTCCTCATTGATGGCATATTTGTGAATATGCACTTTGAAGTTTGTATAAGCTTTTGGCATTTTACTCATTTGTATGGATATATGAATTCTATGACATTTTATTGGTATCATAACCAGGGATGCCCAACTTTTTTCATTGTATGTACACTTTATTTGAGATCTGTGAGGGATTTTAGTATCATTATGTTAATTTTGTGGGTATTGCTCTGAAAGGTTCATGGTTGCAATAAGTTGGCAAGCAGACATGTAAGGCTGCAACTGCGAGAGTCATGGTCTATACCACGCTGCGACATATGTGAAACTGCAGCAGGTATTCAGATTAATTTTCTCTAATGGCCATTTTAAATGTCATGTCCTTAATTTGTAAGGTGTAAATGCTCATGTAATCATTGATTGTTTATATTTTAGGTATCAATATCTTAACTTTGCACGTGTAAGTACTCATTTTGCCATAATTTTTTTGCTTACAAATAATTTCTGGCGTCCTTTCTTTCTTCATTTCTTTGTTTGTGATAACTAGTTGTTAGGGTTAACTTTGACTAGGGAATGAGCAAGGATGTAAGTGGTTTTGATAACTAGTTTCATCTTTTTTGCTTTCTCAGGGTTTTTCTTTGTTTGTGATGATATCTAGTTTCAACATTTTTGCTTTCTCAGGGTTTTTCTTTGTTTGTGATGATATCTAGTTTCAGCATTTTTTATTTCTCAGGGTTTTTGTTGTTATGGTACTGCTTTTTAACAGCAATTAAAATTTCACGAGTATACTTTTGGGAGGTGTAGTCTCATCTTGCTTTTTAATGCTTTTTTTTTAATTTGGTTGCGTTATTGTTTCATATATTGTCCTATCATTAATAGTCAAGGTTTCAGTTTCTTTTATGTCCTTACAAATCTCCTTCAAGACATAATTCTGTTTGTTATACTCCTGTGTTTTTGTTGATAAAAACAACAGAAATTCCTCTATAATTCTTTGTTAATAAAAACCATGAAACAGTTATTTAGTATAATAATGGGGTACTTTAGCAGCTTTTCTAAACTGTAGCATTGATGGATCATCATTGTGCCTACTTTCAGCTGCCCTTCTATTCTCCACTGTTGCATTGATGGCTCATCATTATGCCTAGTTTTATCTTGCCTTCTATTTTGTAAATCGGTTTCATTTATGAATTTCATACATGGTCCTATCACTAAGTTTTTCAGATTTTAGTTTCGTCTACGTCTCTCCAAGAAAGAATTTGTTTGTTTTTATTTCCTTTAATATTTATTCAAAGATTTAATGAAATAAACTGAAAATTTTCAGAAATTCTTTATGTAAAACGTTGAAGTAGTAGTTATTTATTGTGAATAATGGGCTACTTTTGCAGCTTTTCTACACTGTAGCATTGATGGCTCATCATTATGCCTTCAGTGTGATACGGATGTCCATGTGGGTGGCAAGAGAACTCACGTAAGATATCTATTGCTGGGGCAAAGAGTTGAGGTAAGATTCTCCCTTTGCCTACTCACCGAGTTTAGACAAGCATAAAATGCTGTTATATTTTTATTTTTGAGATTTCATATTTTTCCTTTTGCTCTCGTGGTTGAATGCTTACAACTCCTCGCACTTCCATGGGAAAATTAATTATGATTTTTGTATTTATAATTCAGCTTCCCGATGGAAATCACTTACAAAATGAACATGGGAATCCTAAAAATGTGGATACGGCAAGAGCTTTGCAGAAGAAATATTGTCAAGAGCATCTCCGCAATGGTGATCCTTCTCATAAAAATAACATATCGCATGGTAACATCCATAATGTTGCATCATTTAATAAAGAAAATGTTCAATCCAATGGGCAAAAGGACTAAAATATCATTTAGTTCCTTCCCCTGATAGAAATTTGTCAGAACAATGTGTTAAGGATGATGTTGCAATCTTGTTCTGGGCATTCATTGAGCACTTATTTTCAGTATTTGCTCAAATTTGTATTTTATCCTCTGGAAGGAATTTTTGAATGCAACTGTCTTCAAGAATTGTGAAAACAATCTTCCATTTTTATTCTTATAATGTATTGTTTTTTAATTCCTCTCACAGCCTGACATATATGTTGGTAATAGTATGTTTGAAGTGCATGTTTTTTCTCCTTTACTCTCTTTTCTTACACATATATAGCTGGCATTTACCATGAATCATAAAAAGGTTAAGGGGCTCCCTCTTTGAAAGGTTAATTGATATCTTAAATGAGAGAATTTATTTGGGTTAGGTTTAGGGTTATCAGGATATTCCATAAAACAAATTAAACTAAAGGAAAACGGTTAATTGATATCTTAAAGTAGAGAATTTATTTGGGTTAGGCTTAGGGTTATCATGATATTCCATAAAACAAATTAAACTAAAGAGAAATGTTTTTTTTTTCCAAATGTGGGATGATATATATATATATAATTTAGTGCGTCGTCTTAATGAATTCTGATCTGGACTTAACTAAAGGAAAAATGATTTCTGGATTTAACTAAAGGAAAATTATTTTTTTCTACATGTGGGATTTATACAATTTTGTGTGTCGTCTTAATGATTTCTGGACTTGAACTGAAAGAAGATGCATAGATGCATATCTTAAAGCAGAGATTATTTGTGTTCGGGTTATAAAGTAAAACATATACACAAATTAATTATAAATCGAAATATTATATTTGTTTTTACATATGTTGAATGCATTATCTCATATATATATCTTCAAATTATGTCTGTATATCGTCTACTTGTTAAATAGTGTTTGTTCCTTGCATTTTATTTATGGGAATGTGTGGCTCTCACAGTAAATTTAGAGTTTTTAAATATAAACTCACATTATTTTTCAAATATATATATTTATAAATTTTGAAGATTTATATATATATATAATAATATTTATTTATAAATTTTGAAGATTTTTTTTTAATTGGTATATATATAAAACAATTGTAATAAATATGTTTACATTAAAACATTAAAACTAAAGTGAGTTTTAGATATCATTGTTATTTTTATTTTATTAAAATGATATAAAATAAGTTGATAAATTTTTTCACATTCTTACAATTAAGAGTAAATGGTTAGTAAAATTTTTTTATATACAAAATGGATAACTAAACAATGTAAAATAGATATTCCTTTTTTCTGATTATCATTTTTAGAGTAAATATTGTTAGAAGACTATGCCAATAGTGGAATGTTTATACAAATATAGATAAATAGACAGTGTAAAGTTTGTCCATGTTTGTCCTTATTGTCGGCCATAAACAAAAAAAGAATAATACAAAGTAAAAAATAAATATGAGGGAGATCTTGTAACGTTTGTCCATGTTTGTCTTTATTGTCGGCCATAAACAAAAAAAAAATAATACAAAGTAAAAAGTAAATATGAGGGAGATCTTGTAACGTTTGTCCATGTTTGTCTTTATTGTTGGCCATAAACAAAAAAAAAATAATACAAAGTAAAAAGTAAATATGAGGGAGATCTTGTAACGTTTGTCCATGTTTGTCTTTATTGTCGGCCATAAACAAAAAAAAAATAATACAAAGTAAAAAGTAAATATGAGGGAGATTTAATGTCGGCCATAAACAAAAAATAATAATACAAAGTAAAAATAAATATGAGGGAGATATTGTAACGTTTGTCCATGTTGTTGGCCATAAAAAAAAAAATACAAAGTAAAAAATAAATATGAGGGAGATCTTGTTAGGTTTACCGAGTTTGTCGATATTGTCTCTGCCATAAACAAAAAAGAATAATACAAAGTGAAAAGTAATAAATATTATGTTGGCCATAAACAAAAAAGAATAATACAAAGTAAAAGTAATGTTGTTCCTCAACTATAACTTAACTATAACTTCTCAGGTATTGCACTCAAGTAGTTTTTAGAGGAGAGATTTGCACCTCGAGAGATTTGATCCCTCTGGACGCTTGATAGAGCCTAGGATTTGGATCTAGGTTGGTAGGGACTCAACTCA
Source organism: Larix kaempferi (assembly GCA_027924585.1). Classification (NCBI taxonomy): domain Eukaryota; kingdom Viridiplantae; phylum Streptophyta; class Pinopsida; order Pinales; family Pinaceae; genus Larix; species Larix kaempferi. Next base: position 17,334,039 of record BSBM01000435.1, read on the forward strand.
ACTGAAATGGTGCCAACTTCATGACAACTTTGGTAATGCTTCAATTGCTTCTTGGTAAATACCATTGTGTGTGAAAAAACTTTAGCATAATTCAATTTAAGGAAGTAATATGCTTCAATTTGTTACAAGGAAGTAATAAGCTTTCAAGGCTTGCATATAAAGTGTGGTAACATATTTGCTCTAAAAATTGTGTAAGGGTATTGTGTGCATTCTATGAGTTGGTTAATCTTAATTGAAATTTCTAATTTACATTATTAGTATATAAACACTCCATAAGTATATAAATCACTTAAAAATTGAAAATCAAAAATTATGTACGGGTATTGTGTGCATTCTATGTGTTGGTTAATCTTGATTGAAATTTCTAATTTACCTTATTAGTATATAACACTCCATAGGTAGATAAATCACTTAAAGTTGAAATCAAGATAACAATTAAGGAATTAGAAAATGTCCATTCAAAATAAAAAAGGTTGTATCTCATTGTTCCCATTAACATCTGTATTGAAATGATGGCAATATTAAAAGAAAAGTTTGCCAAAACAAGATGAGTGATCATGATCAAGGATGAGGAATACAATAAGAAACTATTGAAAGTAAGATGAAACATTGTGTTTATGTACTTTGTACAAAGATGACATTGTATGTGTGTGTTTTCTGTGTGGCATCTAATCCAATAATCCAATAGAAAGTTTTCTATTATTTACTTTCGATGCCTAAACCAATCTAATGAAGAGAATAATAAAAGCACAAATATCATTGACAAATGTTTTGTCAGATCTCTATCAATGTTTCCTATATGGCGATATACCAAACAAAATCTTAAACTATGAGTTTTGGCATTTTCACATCAAACTTTCTGCCTGAGATATTCTCTTGTTTGATCAACTTTTGTGTTAGGACCCACGCAACAAGATTGTCTAAATCCATGTATTATTATACATTACTAATAAGCTCATATGGTCTCATTGTTACTAACATGATGACAAATAACTAAATATTGTTGCGAATAGTCTCATTGTTACTAACATGATGACAAATAACTAAATATTGTTGCCAATAGTCTTCTCCTGTAAAGATTCACTCAAGAACAACCTCTTTCCATGTAGTAACAGTGCATCTCAATAAAATTGCAAAACATAGCAAATAAAAATGAGATAAAATTGGAATTCGATCATATATATATGCTTTCAAATATATGATTGATTATGATTATTTCCAAGGATTGCATAGGAAGTGTAGAAACTTACACAAAAGACTCATAATATTCAACTAGGAATTATACACACACTCACACATATATGTTTTCAATTAGGATAAAATTGGAATTCGATCACATATATATATATATATGTTTTCAAATATATGAATGATTATTATTATTTCCAAGGATTGCATATGAAGTATAGAAACTTACACAAAAGATTCGTAATATTCAACTAGGAATTATACATAAAAAGAAAGGACTATTCAATTAGGAATTATACATACAAAGAAAGGACAATGTCACTTTCTTAAGGGATAAAATTGGAAGTAATAGAGAGAGAGAGTCGAGGGTTAATGCACACTTCTATATAATATAAAAATATTGTATGCAAGATTATGAAAATGTGCATATTAATATGCTCTCACTGTTTCTTAGTAGATACAACTATAGTATATGAAAATGTGCATATTAATATGCTCTCACTGTTTCTTAGTAGATACAACTATAGTATAGAAAAACATTAAAAACACCAAAAATGATTACATCTTGGAATTCAAATAGTTAATACAAATTATGAGCTTTTCCCAGGCCTACATATGAAGTATAAAAACACATAGCGAGGTAGTGTAACTAAAAAATCATGATAATTATATGAACACAGAGTGGTGTTACAATATTCCACTCCGAATTATATGAACAAAGGAATGTGAATATGCCACTTTTTTAAAATTTTGGTTTTATATAACAGAAGAAAGTGTCGAGTAGAATTTTAAAAATTTGCATATTAATAGGCTCCCATTGTTTGAAGTGTATTAAAGCACCATAACACACAAGAATTAAAAATGCATGTTACAATATTCAAATTTGAATATATTTACACAATAATGATAACGTGGAAAATTTGTTAATGCTGAATTTTATGTAAAACAAGTTGGATTCCCAAACTCCCAACAAAAATACAAGATCCTTCAATAATTCTCCATTGTTATTATCTAATGTTACCATTTTTTTTATAAAAGAAATTGATTCACAATGTGAAACATGCTTTTGTCTCTATGTTACTATAAGCTTTAGTACATCATATCAATTAGATCTTAACAAATTAAGATACATGTAGATCATGGCCATTTAAATATAAATCTCTTCTCATGATTGCTGAATGGAGGCATCCAACTTAACAACCCCATACTTGTGATTTCACTGAACAATATCTGTTAGATTTTATAGCTCAGGAAGTCTTCTACACAGGCTTGGTGTATAGGCATGGAGAAAGGACCTAAGTGACTTTCCTAGACATTAATTTTAGTGTAATAAAGTTAATGTGACTTTTTAATTAACTGGTGAGTGAAAATGATTTTTAATTCATTTAGTGCAATTTGTCTCATCCATTGACTTTGAAGATGAAGAGACAAAGTCACTTGGAAGATGAAGAGACAAAGTCATTCTCTCATTTAAGAATTCTAGGATAGTTTAGATACACATTTGTGAATGGGAGATTTGGAGAGGAAGAGCATGGAGAAGGAGAGAAGTAGAAACAAAGGGGGCTGCATAGATACTAAGAGTGATTGGTGTCACGCAAACCGAGGTATTCTCAGCATTAAATATGTCTGTATAGCATAGAGAATATACAGTCTGTACAACATACTTTGGCATAGAAATCAAGGCATCTTTTGCATAGATTTCAAGGGAGACTTGGCACAGATTTTAAGGCAATTTACTATTGTGGTAAATCTGTGTAGTCCATACCTTCAAGTACATAATTGGGCTCATATTTCGAGGATACTGTTACAACCAGATCATCCGGGTACAATTTACTGTATACTATTGCACAAAAATCGAGGTGGTGTTGACTTGGTTTTTTGAGATAAGTACAGTGATTTGATTGGCTGAAAATGTATTGTTATAAACTCATTTATTTCTTCATGAGATCATAATAAATTTTTCATTATGACTGGTTTTTCCTTCAGGGTTTTTCCATGGGAATTGCCCAAAATTCTTGTGATTATATGTGGTCTACTGTTCATTTCTGCTATGCATTTTTAGTTTCTTAGCTAAACGTATTTCTGCTCATAATTTCCATATTTGAATGCTAGTGGGTTAGTATGCATTAATATGAGTAAAGTAAATTATTGGATGTTGAAATCAAGATTTTCGCCAAGCGTTTGAAGAAAGTTCAACATGGTATCAGAGTTGGGGATCTGATTTTGAACAAAGAACCATTATTTGACACAAGGGATAGCAAGGGTATTGCTAAGTTGTTTCACCTAATAGATTTGGGCTTGTTGTTGGTTGGTCTATGAGTATGTTTGTGACATTTGGACTACGGGTTGAGGATAGGATTGAGAGTGCATCAAATTTCATCCCATGGAAGGAGAGGGTCACTTTGTTGTCGTAGGAATTTGAGTTATGGGATATAATCAAGGAAGTTGTCACGATTCTCATTCATCTTGTTCCATTGGCTAAATATAACAAGAAGAATGTGAAGGAAAAATGTATTCTTCTTGATGCAGTGAAAGACCACATTATGCCTCATGTGACAGGGAAAAATAATGCCTTTGATATGTGGGCAGCTTTGATGAAGTTGTACCAGAGCAATAATCAAAACTCGAAAATGGTTTTGAGGGAGAAACTAAGAGATACTAAGATGACCAAGACTGACAATGTTACATCATACCTTACCAGGATTTTACAGGTACATGATGAGTTAGGTGTTGTTGGTGATAAAGTGGATGATATCGAGTTGGTGAGAACTGCCTTGAATGGTTTCTCACAACCTCGGTAGGACTTTGTGTGTGTGATCATTGCCAGAGAGAACATGCCTACATGGACTAGACTTTGGGACGATTTCATACAGGAGGATCTGAGAGTCAGCTCCAGCCACACAACCCAGCAACATGGGGATGATGAGAATATTTCTCTTACAAGAAAGAGCAAGTAGAGGCCTAGGTGATGGGCCTAGCTCGAAAGGTGAACATAAGAAGGACATCAACAAAGTGAAATTCTTTGCATGTCAGGAGACTAACCACTATGCGAGTCAATGTCCAAACAAAAAGAAGGGAAAGGGTGAGACACATACTGCAAGATTACCTGAGATTGAGCATTTTGAGAAGTAATTTTCTCTGGTCTCTCGTCTTTCAGGAAATGGCAGTGCAAGGTTTGATGACATTGGAGCATGGGTTGTGGGCAATGGTTCATCTCGCCATATGACGGGAATGAGTTTCGTGTTCCTTAGTGTTTCAGAGACATACATAGACTGATATGTGGATAGGGGAGTTGACACCATGCATGCAGTGAAGGAGGTTGGATGTGTGAAATTCCAACTAGAGTCAAGAGTATCTATGGAGGTGGATGAGGTGTTGTTTGTACTAGAGTTGAATGTTAGCTCTCTCTCAGTATCAACTTTGGAGGATGAGGGATATAATGTGGTGTTCTAGAGGGGACAAGTACTTATATATCTAGAGGGAGCTACCCTGGACACAACGACAATGCTTGGTGTCAAACATGGGATATCGTACAGGTTGTTATGACAACCTGTGGTTGGGTCCAAGGGGATATTGGATTCAAGGTCCGTGCCATTATAAGGGACAATTGGTTGTGTGGGTTCTTTCAACACTGTTAGGAAATTGAGCTAGTATGAGATGACACGGTTGGATGCTCAGGAGTCCAAGGAACCTCCTCGAAGCATGTTTTGCAGGAAACGGTCTTCAACACAGATTCTAGTGCAGGTAGCAGGGAATCCTTCTAGTTCAGAGGGATCAACTACAACAGTGGATGGAGTGATGGGGTTGGATAGAAATCTAGGCGGATATTCCAGAAGTACCTCCCTCGCTAAGAGGGGTTGTTAAATTTTATAGCTCGAGAGGTCTTCTACATAGGCTTGGTGTCTAGGCATGTAGAAAGGACCTAAGTGACTTTCCTATACATTAATTTTAGTGTTATAAATTTAATGTGACTTTTTTACTAATTGGTGAGTGAAAATGATTTTTAAACCATTAAGTGTAATTTATATCATCCATTGACTTTAAATATGAAGAGACAAATTCATTCAGAAGATGAAGAGACATAGTCACTTGGAAGATGAAGAGACAAAGTCATTCTCTCATTTAATAAAAAGAGAATTATAGGAGAGTTTAGACACACATTCGTGAATGAGAGATATGGAGAGGAAGAGATTGGAGAAAGATAGAAATATCAATAAAGGGGGCACATATACCAAGAGTGATTGGTGGCACACAAATCGAGGTATTTTCAACATTAAATATGTTAGTACAACAAAGAGAATATACAATTCGTATAGAAAGAATATACAATCTGTACAATGTACTTTGGCACAAAAATCGAGGCATCTTCTACATAGGTTTCGAGGGATACTTGGCACATATTTTGAGGCAATTTACTACTGTGTTAAATCCATACAGTCCATACTTGCAAGTACAAAATGGAGCTTATATTTAGAGGCTGTTGTTACAGCCAGATTGACCGTACAATTTATTGTATACTGTTGTACATAAATCGAGGTGGTGTTGACTCGGTTTTATGAGATAAGTATATTGATTTGATTGGCTGAAAATGTACTGCTGTAAACTCATTTATTTCTTCATGAGCTCATAATAAATTTCTCATTGTGATTGGTTTTCCCTTCGATGTTTTTCCAAGGGCATTGTCCTAAATTCTTGTGATTAGATGTGATTGTCTACTGTTCATTTCCGCTGCACATTTTCAATTTCTTAGCTAAATGTATTTCTGCTCATAATTTCTAGATTTGAATGCAAGTAGGTTAGTATGCATTAATTTGAGTAAAGTAAATTATTGGAGGTAGAAATCAAGATTTTTTCTAAGTGTTTGACGAAACTTCAACAAGATCCAACTTAGCAACCCCATACTCGTGATTTCACTTCAACCCTATGTGACATCCATTATTTTCTAATTCATTTCAATTTAATGGTATATTTTACATAGGGATATAAGGGTTGAACTTGTTTTATAATCCTTTGTGTTAGCACCCAAGCTACAAAATTGTGTGTTCATGTCTAATAAAGTGTTCCTAATAATCTCATTATATCTCATTTTTTTTACATAATAAAAAAGAAGTAAATTTCTTTGCCAATAGTTTTATGTAAAAATTTACAGAGATGTGATGTGCTTTCCCTTGCTACTACTTGCACCTTTGAAGTAGAAAATTCACTAAGAGGTGATGTGTTGTCCCTTTTTGCTATGAAATTCACCCCTGAAGTAGATCTTGAATAAATCTATACAAGAAATAAATTAATTAAATTGGCGATTTCTCATAAATACAACAATATATTGAAAATCTCCGGCATGGGGCGGGAAGGGAGACATGCCATGCCCTTGTATCCCAACACGTGGAAAGGGTAGGCGGTGGCATACAAGGTGAATTAGGATCCAATATTACACACATTAGGCACGCAGGGGATCTGGAAAGGCAAACGATGCAAGTGGGGTTTAATGTATTCGACAGATGAGTATTCAAGTTGGGAGGGAGCACACTCAACTTGGTTCGGTACAATACTCATGGAAACAAATATGAACTGGTACCTACAATCTCTGGTTCATCATGACATTCACCACCTCATCCTGTTTATGGTTTATTTGGCTGGTTCATCTCTTGCTCTGAGGATTAATGAGGCTTAATTCAACATCGACTAAGAGCATTCAACTACGACTCTCTTTCCCCTCTGTACATTCAAGTTGTTTGAGTGGTTGTTTAGGGTGCCAAGGAGAATAGAAAATTATGCTTTTTCAATGAGCTCGTTGCAGAAGGGAAGGAGGTATCTGACATCATTGGATGGAGAGGTGGTATAACAAGGAGAATCCCTAGCACATTCAAAACTAAATTTCTCAGGCTGAGGCGACCCTTCTTTCCAATATCTAGAACTAGTCGATGTTGAAGAATGCAACGGAGGGAAACCATGGAGTGGAGCCATATTAAGTGCTCAAGCTTCTTCCGGGTAGTCTCCTAAAGGAAAAGGAATAAAACCGAGAAGTTTTTCATCTAGTTGTGGCCACCATCAAGGATGAAATTAACAATATCCACTCAAAATTGGATATATTGACTGATGCTATCAACACCCCAATGAAATTGGAGCACAAATTGGAGGACATGATAGATAATCTTCCACATGAGATTGGAAGTTTAAGTATTTAACTCTTTTGAGGTTTCTATTTCTAGACTAGTCCCAAAATGGACTTTCATTTCTGTTTGGCTTTAGTTTACAGGTCTAAACAAGCATGTTCATTCTTGTTAAAGAAGAGGGGAATGTCCTGATTTCCCTACGTAGGGAAATCCTCCCCTCGCATGACATGTTTTGTTGATTTTGGACAATGTCACATGACTGACTAAACTCCATCAATGAATGACTTGGTTTCCCAAGTGGTAGGTCAACCATTGAATCCACGGTTTTGTATTCTATGTATTATCCTATAAATTAATAAAACCTACTAGCTTCAAAAAACAATATATTGAATATGAGATATGTTGTTGCCTAATCAACACCTACGTGAGAAAAACCTCACCTCACTAGGCACAACCTTGGGGGTAATTTTAGGTTGGCTACAACTATCACTACAACACTCAACCCCGTTGTTCCTAAACAAGGCCAGGGGAGCTAGACCCTAATGAAATAAACTAAGGATGAGTAAATTTTAGGAGTTAAAAGTGGTTACAACTAGCCACTTATGAAATAAAACACGTAAACTGATCTAATGATATGGTAATGGCATAAGAGATTAGATCTACAATTTCATAAGCATTAAAGATTTCCTACAAGTAAGATATTCAAAGAAGAACAATGCCTAAAATATAACATATCTATGCTACCGAGATAATCAAATGAAAATAGGTACTTAGATAAATTGCATGTATAAACTTTGTAACATAAAATCACTTGCATGCAATACTTGAAAATGAAATTGAGATATGCCAAGTGAAATAAGTGAATTGTAGTTCCTTTTAGTTGATTAGATTTAGTGAAATTGAAAGCATAGTCTAGATTTTTGGTGTCCAATAAAGGATGGAAAAAAAAGTAGAAAAGTCTTACGAATAAAGGTAAAGTGGTTATTTTCTAATCTAGGAATGTAAATCCATTAGTTTCTAATCTAGGACTATAAAAGCAATTATTAATTAGCCATAAGCTAGATTTTTAATATAGCGAAGTGACGTCCAATTGTTGAGAGATGGATGGATTGATAAAATTTAAGTTTAATTTAGCTAATCTATGTTACTAAAAGTAAATGCAAAAGAGAAATAAGTAGTGAAAAGAAAAGACTAGTGGTGAGAACCACTTTCCATGCGGATTACAATGTCTTTTGGGACTTCTTTAAGAATTGCTTACCGGTCCATGACTTTGGAACAACAACTAATCTTACATTTAAGGAAGACAAAAGTTGGAAAAGGAATGAGAAATTCCCAGAAGATGGGTAACTTGACTGCCCGCCTTCCCAAGGCTAGGAAGCAACCTTTAGGATGCCTTATGGCTGTCAAAAACTGCACTTCGTTAGTGAAATTCAATGAGTACAAATCATAGAAAATCCAAGGGAGGACTTATGGGACAACTTGCGAGTGTTCTTAATTGAAATACCCAGTCTCCCACTTACAAATATTCAAACAAAGATGTTTTTAACACTATAAAACACATAGATTTATAAGAAGACTAGGATAAATTTGGAGTATGAATGATAAATTTTTCATGCAAGTCCAAATTCCTCTAAAACATAGATTTAGTTGATGATACTTAGAGGTTTATGACATATCTATAGCATGCAATCTATTTTATCGACAATATTTTAAATTCAAATTATAGGTTGAAACAAATACAAGTAGCTAAAAAGACTAGTTTTGTAATACCCCAGTTTTGACCCTGTGATGTATATTTTGTAAATATTGATGTAAAAGGATAGAATCCAGAAACAAATAGTTAGGATGACTAAGACTATGTAAATATGTACATTTTTATATTAATATAAAATATCTAATGGTTGAAGAGGAAGAAGGACGAAGAAGAGATGGGGGGATATGATTCCACAAGTGGGAAAATGATAGTGGGTTAAGGGAAAATGACCTTAGTCAGATCAAGTTTATTTTCCTAGCCTTTTCCATTTAAACCAAGTTCTTAAACCTTGATTAAGAGCCATGATCTAACTAAAACATTGTTTAATTATCCTAAGAAATGGATTAAGAGGGGAAATGGTCACATGTGGATAAGCCACATGGAAATCTAATCCATGCTTATAAAAGTGAGAATTTGAGCTTGAGAGGGGTTCGTTCCTTCATGCATTTTTTACACCATTCGAATTTCATTCACCATCATCCTTACCATCATCTCGAAGAGCCATAAGTTTGGTACCTATGATAAAGAACCAGAGATACCATTGTTGAATATGAATTATGCATGCCATTAACCCTAGGAGACTTGTGTGTGAGAGGAACTCGGCCTGTATCTTGTTCTTTGGAGTCCCAATTCGGAGACTTCCTATCCATCATATACTGGAGAGCTAGAAGGGAACTGGAGGCTAACCAAGCGAATGTTCTCTTAGAGAAGGGAGCTTGTTCCTAGTGTTATGCAGGTTGATGGGGAAGGAGAGTTGAGGATTGGGACAATTGCGGAGGGGGTTCCTACACTAGTGGGTTGCATGAGAGATTGAGCTAAGTATATTGGTATCGGGGATATATTTTCCCTTGTGGATTGATATCCCCATCTCGGGGGTGGCCTATCAAATTAAGATATAGCTTGACATTGCCTATGGCTGGGAGGAACGTCCTTCACCTGAAACTAGTTGGATAACATTAAGATAAGTACCTTACTGTGTATGAAAATGCTATGGTTTCAATATGTTTTATTTACTGTTCAATTTATTGGTTGTAATGATATAAATTCATGGAATTGATTGGAATGGTGTGTGTTTGTTCATTTTTGAATTGCCTGTAATATTTAATGAATGCATAACACTATTTGGGCCACCATATAAATTTATTTTCTGCTGTTAAATTAAACAAATTATGAAAAATGAAATTGTGTGCCATAGTTGAATTCATATAGGTAATTTGAGTACCCCGTGGTCTTAATGGTCGAATGAGGCTTACGGGTATGTTACAAGTTTTATTTGTGATGGAGGGTTGAGAGAAGAGAAAGAAGTGCCTTGTGCCAAGAAGGTGGACCAATGGAGTCACTAAAGACTAACTAGGAGGACCTTGCTTGTATAGATATCACTAAAAGAGAGAGGTTTCTCTAGGATAACCTCAATCTTCTTAGTGAGTGGAGAACCTGGAAGAAGATGATTAATTGCAAAGAAGCATAATCCTCTTTATCCTTTTCCTCTTTGGATTCAATCTATATAGAAGGGATCAGTATAGCATAATCCTAGAAGGTAAGTATGCTAAAAGTAATATCATTTAGTGCAAATAAGCAATAATATCTATACTAAACTTGGCTTAATATGCTCTTATCCTAATGGGTATTAATACCCCTTCAATGGTCAATCATAAAGAAGTAAAGGAACATTGAAAAATTAAACTAGATTCATATTACCTCTACATCGAAACCATAAGAAATAATGAGCTACATAATGATAAGCAAGTCCATATATAGCCTACAAAGTATTTACTTCTTATTACCGAAAGGGTTCCAACAAAGAAATAGTACAACAAGCCTCAGAGAAAACAACCAACACCGAATAGATAGGGGAGAGCTTGCTTATATAGCTCAATAGACCAAGGGATGCACACTTCATGAGGTAGAGAAGACTAGAGACAAGTGTGCATTCTCTTGGAGTCACCGAAAGGAAAATCCCCATCTCTTAGAGTGAACTAGAGTGCAAGTGAACACCTCTACAATTAACTAGAGATGAAAATGACACCCCTGCAAATAACTAGATCTCTCTAAACCCCCATGCACGGTCCACCTTTAGAGACAATAAGGGGGGAAAAGGAGTTGCTTGAGACAAGAATAAATTGCATGCAAAATTTAATCATTAACTTGGAGGTCAATGAGGGTGCATTACGTAAAAGGGAATATTCTCTTTCACCTAACTTTTAAAATCACTCAATTTTGACTAGAAAATGCAAAAATAAGAGGATTTTGTCTCTAGAGGGTGCGCTAGAATAAAAAAGGGGGTCTGAAGGGGTGTGTGATATACATTAAGGTGTTTGACACCCAATTTTACCATGAAACTCAACATTATTGCATATATGACCCCCAAGGTACCTATATTAACCACTAAAATACAAAAAACACAGTGACACAAGTAATGCATGACATAAACACTAAGGAACAAGAACACTAGCCTATGGTAGATGCAGTAAGAATGCTCATGGGTTTGGAGGCATGATTGAGTGAAAAAAAATGACAATATAGATCGCTAGTATCTATATTCATCTCAATAAAAATAACACTCCGGAACACCTTGTATGATAACTATCATAGTTGGGCTAGACCTTTTACACATATAATATAGGTGTCATGTTACTTTACAATCATCATATTTTAACCATGGGTAAAATATATGCAAAATATGAAGAATAATAAGATAGAAGAAGGAGAGTTCTTAACATAAGCCTTGGAACTACAGGTCTCTTGGTCTTTGCCATCTTCTATCTTTGCAATCATCCCTGTGTAGACTGGGTGGTAAGAACTAGTTCCATATGGGGATGTGTTCTTTTCTTGAGGACGCATCTAGGAAGTCCAAAATATTCAAGCAATGATTTGCAAAAAAAAACTGTCTCGCCATAAAAGTATTAGTAGCACATGAAATCATATAGTTACTATCATAAAAACGTTATTCACATATATATAAATAAAATACTAGCAATTAAAGGAAATTAAAAATACTAAAAACAAAAAGCTGACAAGATGAAATGGAAAGCGGAAATGAAAAACTAAAATGGAAAACTAATATAGTTTACCTAGATGCCCCATGGGCGTCAGATGTTACTTTTGACCAATAGTTTGAGGATTTGTCCTTTCATGGGAAGTTCCAATTTTTCACCATCCATATGACTGAGATAGAAATAATTAGGCCCAACCACATCATCAATTTTTTAGGGACCCAACCACAAATTGTCAAACTTGTTGTGCTTCCCTAGCTCTTCTTTCCTTTTATCCCACATGGGTATGGGGTCATATTTCTAAAATGACCCAGGACACAACCTCTTGTTGAATACTTTCTAGACCTTTACTTTTTTTTTGACACATTAATCAAATGATTTCCTTTTGACCTCATCAAGTTATGTTAGTTGATCTATTTTAGTCTGAACTACGCTTTGATTTGTAGTGAAACTCTAAAATAATTGATACATTGGAAGTCTCAAATGTACTGGTAATTTATTTGTGTCCTGTATACCAATTCAAAAAGGATCTTGCTTGTAGCACTCTTGTTTGTTATCCAATATGCCCAAAGTGCATACTTAATATCCCATCCCTTTTTATTTTTACCTACTTCGTTTGGATAGTGGTCATCAAATTCTTGTTACTAGATTCTACAAGACCATTTTCATGGGGATAGTAATTGGAGGAATGAGATAATACAATGATGTATTTCAAACTAAAGGTGGAGATATTTGCTGAGCTAAAATCCATGGCATTTTCGGTAGTGATTTTCCTTGGCACACCGAATATTGTGATTATCATGTCTTCTATGAAATCTATGACTATCTTGACAATGGCCTTTTTGTGGGAATGGATTTCACCCACTTTGTGAAATAATTGATAGTTGTAATGATCCATGTATATATGTTACTTGATTTTTTATTGAATTGTCCAATGAACTCAGGGTCCCATCATTGGAAAGGTGCTTCAACTAAGACTGGTTGTAAAGGAAGAGCTACTACTTATGTTTTCCCATGAACAACTGATATGGCTTGCATCGACTTGCATGATCTGACAAATATGTGCACATATGAAAAAATGGTTGGCCAATAATATCTTTCTTTCAGAATTTTCTGGGTTGCAGTCTTTGTTGCATAATGTCCCCCACGTAATCCTTCATGTAACTCAGACATAAGGTTCTTAAACTCTTTCTCATTTATGCATCTAAGTATCAATCCTATGGGGTTCCTCCACCCCAATATATCCTAAACTAAACAATACTTATATGCTTTCAATCTTAATTCCTTGCTTTCCTCTGGGGTTCGTCCACCCCAATATATCCTAAACTGAACAATACTTAGATGCTTTCAATCTTAATGCCCTGCTTTTATGGTTGACCAATTGATTAGGGCAAGTGAGGTTCTTGAGAAAATATATGATATCTACATACCATTCGTGCTATTGTAATTCCCAAACCATTGTAGAGACTGCTAATAAGTTATTTTGGTAATTTATGATAGGTTCCCTTTCATTTCCTTATGTTAAAATATGAGCTATACCTTGACCGTTTATTGACTTAGTGGGTTTTCTTTCTAAGTCACATTCTTGAATCTTTGAAAACCACTTTCCTTTGACTCCTAGGAAATCCCGTTGAGCTAAAATATCCTTAGTTGTTGCATGAGGAACATATCCTACTACTTTTGAGTAACCCACATAAGCCCAAAAATGCTTCAAAGAATTGAATAAGGCATAAGCCTATTTTTCCATAATTGCATAGTTCAATTATGAGCTATGTAATGCCTTACTCATGAAGGCTATAGGTTGTTCCTTGCCTTTATTTATTTTTTGTACGAACACTCTTGCAATGGTGTCTTCTTAAGCAAATGAGAAAATCTCAAAGTCTTTTGAATAATTTGGACTAACTAATACTGGAGATCTTCTGATAAGGTATTTAATAATCTTAAATCCCTTGATCCTTTCATCACACCATTTGGATTGAACATATTTCTTTAAGTGCCTTAAAAGAGGCCTTAATATCTCAACAAGGTTTGGGATGAATATTCTAATGAAGTTTATCTTTTTGAGAAATGACTGCAAGGCCTTCTTTTTGTTGGGTAATGGAACTTTCTTACTTAAACTTGTTTTGGATCTATCTTTATCCCATCCTTTGATATTATATTCCCAAGTAACTTACCTTCATCAACACCTGATCCAAGAGGATCTAAAAACGTTGAGAAATTAAAATGCTCAATTGCTAAAAAGAACAACATTGTTGCGTAGAGCTTGACGAGAGCTTTACAATGGCGCGTGAATCGCCTTAAATGGACGTTTGATGAGTAAGATATCATAGTTTGAAGTTTCCAAGGAACAAAGGAAAAAAATGCAAGGCTACCACGTGGCATCCCCACATAGTTTCATGTGGTAGTGTTGACATCATGATGATGATGTGGAATCAAGAGAGGCTTCCACGTGTCACTCATTTTTTTCCTTTTTGAGGGTCCAAATGGACCAATAAAAAAGTGCCACATGGCTTGATGACGTGGAAGCACCTACAGGTATAGGTGGACCAATGCGAACTTGACATGTGGTAATTGAGATAGCTACCATGTTGATGTGGCATGCTAACCGGAAGATGATGTGGCACATGATTGGGAAGTAATGATGTGGCAATGGCCAATGAATGACTGCCACATGGACCAATCACATGATGCCACATGGCACCTCCACATGGCCTCCTCGATTTGCATGCAAGTGGTTATGGTCTCCATGGTTCAACGAATTGTTATTTGGATTTATATTTATATGGTTGTTGGTTATTATTATAAGTTTTGTTTATTATTTATATGTTTATTGTTATGGTATTTACTATATATAATAAACCAACAAAATAAACCAACATATATGCCGAAGATGGGATTTGAACCTTGGTCTATGGGGGATAATTCCAAAACTTTAACCAATATACCAACAACTTGGATTACGATAAATACTGGTAATTAATATTTTTTTATGAAGTTAATACATAGTTGTAACCAAAAGATGTCCTTTGGGGGCTATAAAAGGGGATGCATCCTCACTATTTGCTCATGGAATTTCGAAGTGAAGTTCTTGAAGAGAGTTCGTGTTGAGATATTTGTGAGAGGCTTGGTACGAATTGTGAGGCATGATTTGTACAATGTTAAATATAGCCTTGTTTTGCATGCTATAGGGGGTCTGCGGTCTCTAGAAAAAAAAGTGGTCAAGTTTATACTCAAGCTTCACGGTTTTTCGAGAGGAATCCATTTTTTTACCTATGTTTCTGCTTTTGAGCTACAAAATTGAAGGGGGTATTCAATTCACCTATTGTACGTCATTTATTATTGTACTTTTTAAGCAATTGAAGATTAATTGAGTGGTCTTGTTGGTTGAAGCGGGCCCAAAGACATAGCTAGGAAGTCTAGTGAACTTCGTTACCAAATGTTTTGTGTATTTATGCTTGCATTTTCATTGTCTCATTATCTTCATGGTGAATGTTTCATAAAGTACATTGAAAGCACAAGTTAGAAGATGCATAATTAAATGAACTTAGTTAAAGTAATGCATTCACATAACAACGAGGTGCTAGACAAAATTAAGATCTTGGATAATTGGAAGAGTTTAATGTTTATGATGATATAATGCATAATTGAGCCTCTTCCAAATCAACACCCAAGACAAAATTTGTTGGATTCAAATATATACCATACTTATGACATCTATGGAAAACTTGTCTTGGATGACTTATATGACTACATCATTCCTTTGAAAACACTGTTAAGTCATCTTGATATATTTCTATGATTTTTCCAATTATATCTTTAAAGGAAAAGTCCATGACCTTTGAAAAGTTTCTCCTACATTTAAAAGACTGAAAGGCATTCTCAAGTACTCAAATGTTCCCCAGGTGTTGTGAAAGTTGCCTTATGTTGATCATCCTTCTTCACCAACACTTGGTTATATCCTTAAAAGACATGAAGCATGGATTTTATCCTTGAGCCTGTATCTCTTTGAAGTAGATGCTCCATGTTGGGGAGAGGGTAGTTATTCTTAATACAAATATGTTTAAGTTCCTAAACTGCACATATATCCAGATTTCCCCATTTTTATTTCTAACCACCACTAGATTGGACAACCGTGATGAGTGCCTTGTTAGGGAAATGGTCCTTGATTCTAGCATCTTCCGAATCTCTTTCTGAATGAGGGGAGATAACTAAGGATTTATTTTCCTAAGTTTTTGTCTGAAAGGATTTGTATTTTTCTTTAAGGGAATAGTATGTTAAATGATATCTTCCTTATATGCCTTTAGCTCATCATATGTGAATACAAACACATCTTTGTATTCTCTTAATAAGTTCTCTAAGTCCTTTCTTTCTTGTGGAGACATGCCTTTGGCTATCTTAATTATCCTAGGGTCTTCTATAGATCCAATATTTACTTTGATGTAATCCCTAGGTTTGATGACTTCCTTTTTATTTCTATGCATGTCATGTTTGTCGAATATCCCTTCTAAAAGGATGAGTCCTTTGGGAAGGGAATTTTCTTTGGGATATGACCCCTCGGGATACTCATGACCCTCTTCTCACTAGTCAACTTCAAAAATAAAAATAAAAACTCTTGTAAGTTGTTTATGAATTTCAAAATCTGGCTATCATCACGGATAACCTACCAATGCTCAAAGTTTGGGATAAATGGTCTGAAAATCACTTCCATTTTACCCAGACCTTTCATTAATTCATCACATGGTTGAAAAGTAGCGACTGATACAGCTAAAACATCTACCTAATTGGTATGTTCCCTTGGGATTTAATCTAAGGATAAAGCATCGCAACATTCCATTGTGTCCCAAACTACATTTATGTATTTCTTTAACCTTCCATTATTGCATGCAAACTGACCTTTAACTTGAAGAATTGCTAAGTATGAATCACCCTTGGTTTTCAAAATATTAACTCCCATATACTTAGCAGTTTGTAGGCCTAACATAAGTGCCTCATGCTCTGCCACATTTTTTGTTTCTTCAAATTCTAACTTGAATTCAAAGTTGAAAGCCTCACTTTTTGGAGAAGTCAAAACTGTTGGAATATTCACCAATATTGAGAGGGGGTGATGTGAATCAATATTGATCAGTTTAAACAATTTTTTTACTTCTTATACATATAATTGCATCCCATATATCATACAACAAATCACATAAGCATAAATAAACAATACACAAAGATTTTACGTGGAAACCCAAACATGAGAAAAACCATAGAATGTTGTTCTTATGTTTATAAAGAATACATTCAATTTTATGTGCACCAACACAAAGGAAGCACCAAATTCTTGATTTATAGGAGGCACCAACCCCCTTGCGAGCACCAACTCACACTTCTCAGGCGCCAACCTGAAACAGACTAGAATCTCCTATCCTTGCCCCAATCCTACCACCCGGATATGAATAAGAGTATCAACCTGCCACTGTCACTGTCTTCACACTGTCATTATCATTGTCACTATTCATAACACTTCATCAAATTTGCTTCATTTTTTCTTCAAAACTACTGCTACTAAACATGGCATATTCTTGATTCACAAGGTGATCCAATTCTACTGACAAGTCTACTTTTGTTCTTTAGAATTTGATATATTTTCAAAGTCTATCATTAGTCCTCATGCAAACACATCCAAAAATTTCCTTAAGACTGTTCACAACACTCCTTCAAAAAACTGCCTTCAACAGTGCTTGATTGTCACATCATACTTCAACAATGTGTATGTATAGCAGCTTATAACATGTTTAGATCAGCTCACCAACATAATTTTACAATAATCCCCAAATAACAATATTTAAGTATCTTAACAACAATATTTGATAGCAGCCCTTGAATCTCCAAAACATGCCTTGGATTTTGTCACCAAAAAGGTGCTCTTATCATACTTTAGGAGGCCTCACAAACAACTCTTGAACAATCATCAGATATTTCATGTATCCCCTCAAAAGTGTATCAAGGCAGCATCCCTTAAACTGATGATATAACAACCTTTAAGTTGCATTATAATAGTCATAGAAACCATATTAACTTATGTTAGAAAAATAGGATCGCAGAGCAATAACAATAAACAAGATGCATATATAAATCACATAAAACACATTACAAGAGAGACACCAATATAACGTGGTTCACCCAAGATGGTCTACGTCCACACATAAATTTCCAGTCCTTATTATTATACCATCCAGCAAATGAAGGGATACAACCCACAACACATCTGCTGCAACTTCCTCTTCACTCTCTCACAGTCTCTCTTACACAATCAGAGATATTTACAATGCTACAATACATTACACAGTCGTATTACAATGTCTTCCTTTTAAAGGGGAATTACCATGGGAAAATACCATGGGCTATCCAAAACTATGGGCCTGTAATCTGTTAGCCAACAAAACAACCCAAAAAAAATCTTTCGGGGGCTTCACCCACAAACCCCCACCAAGGGACCATAGGGGTGAGTGTACAGTCCATCTACATATCATATAAAATTGGGGTACAAACACGGCTAAAACAACATCATCTCTGAATCAAGAAGATCAAGCTCCACAACCAACAACTTACCTGGAATTTGTCCTTCATATGGGGAAATTGTAGTTAAGAAATGTCAATTTATCCTTGATCATGCCCCTTCATTTTATGTGCTAATAGTCCTCCTCAAATATGTGCCCTTGTTAACTTCAGTTTGTTGCCTCAGATATTTCCCTAGCTGCCTCATACCTCGTCCTAGCTGCCTCAAACCTCACCCTAGTTGTCGTATGTTCACCCTTCTTTCTACTGTACCTTTTCCTTTCTTTCTCCGCTACAAATTTGCCTTAGAAAACCCTAGACCAACAAATAATATGCTTTTCTTCTTGCCAAAAATAACCCTAAACTTTTCCCTAAGAATACTGCTTTTCACTCTTGTACTTCGCTAGGTGATCAGAGAAGATATGATGATGATGGGATGAAATGAGGCACACTATGCTCTTATTTATACAATAAAGATCCATCCTTTAATTTTAGCATGTTAGGTCAGCCCTAACATAATTATAGTTATATTAGGTTGGCCCTAACATAATTATAGTTATGTTAGGTTGGCCCTAACCAGAATCCTGGCCTAGTATAAATAAAATTTTATTTCTCCTCAACCATAAGGATTTAGTAACTAAGCCACATATCATCAGAAAGGTCTCGGAATATACTATCTGATTATGGAACTTGTTCTTTCATTTGGGATACCTTTATGGGGTAAAAATCCCATTTTTTTATTTAGCATCATTCTCATAGGGCTCCATACAACTCAGAGTGGGCATGTGGAAATAACCACATGTTATCTCATCTTGTGAGGGCCATGCTTAAAAGCTACACCATAAGGGGAACACTTTGGAGTTATATACTATTATGTCAAGTATCCTTCAAGAATATTTATGTGGACAATCATTGGTTTAAGGGGCGTCTTCACTGGGATTTAGGGGCATCAAGGAGGGATTTGACATCAATGACAACCTCAATCAACAAACACAATCCCTTCCCCAATTCCTGACTTGGAATGAGCTCCATCGAAGTTCATCTTCCAAATTTCACTAACTCTTTCTTCCTTAGATTTTTCTTTGATAGGAGCCAAAGAGTTAGACAAGATTGCATAAATTCCCATTTCCTCCTCTTCATAAATTGGCTCATTCGTTTGGTCTTAAAGATATTCTAAATGCTATTTCTTTTCTTGTTCCCTATGGAGAGTTACAAATGTGATTTTTTCATGTAGGGATTGTAGTGTAGGATAGATTTATTTAAAGGATACCTCCTAAACTTGCAACCCACTTTCTTGACAAAATCATTCCCCATGCATCTGGAACATCAATCACAACTACATCCATTAACATTGAAATATAAGGGTATACTATTAACTGAACTTGAAGGTCTTTAATTAGGCCACACACTTTAATCTCTCTTGAATCCATTGCACATGCAATTTTGTATGACTTATTAGTCTTTAACCCAAGATGATTCATAACCTTTAGTGACATGAAATTTGTAGAATCCCTTGAATCTAGCATGCAATTATGTAGAAGTAAATCATTTCCTATTAAGGATATGAAGAAGGTTCAATGAATTACATTCCCCTTTTCTCTATAAATGGCTTGCAAAATCACTCGGAAATCCTCACTTGTTTCCTTAGATTTATCAATTAACTTATCTTTAGGACCCTCGATGAATCTTAACAACTTTTGCTTATGTAGGGGATCTTGATCAATTCTAACACTGGAATAAGTACTTTGGCATTTGACATCCATCTGTCTAAGTCAATGTTTAAATAAATACTCTGAAGGGTCCTTGCTCTGGCGTTTGGATATCTTTGGGAAAACTTCTTACTGCTCATGCTTTCATTTCCTTTCCTCTGATAAGTCACACCCTTATACTTCATTATTTCCAAATTTTGTTCTGGTGTGGGTTTCTCACCATACAACTTAGTAACATTATCACTTCCCATACTTTCCGATTTTATTTGATCCATATGATCTCTATAAATGGGATAAGTCGTTCCTACTATGTTGATGTAGTCTAAGAATTTGAAATAGTTGTTTCCATCACCATCAATGGATTCTTCACTATTGATTTGTCTATACTTATCACAATTGGTTGCTTCATGGAAATCTTAACATGCTCTACAAAAAGGAGGAGCCTCGAGATCAACCAAATTTGTAGGCTCTAATTGATTAGGAGGCCTTTGATCTTGATGAGGTCCTATAGGCCTTTGCCATATCTCTTTTCCCCTAGGATGGAATCTAGTATGTTGATCCCTTTCCATTTGGATCAAATTTTATGTAGGGAATTAAGTTGTTTAGCATGATTCATTTGCATATTCTTAATTCTTTATGTTAGAGCCTTAATGTGATCATGAAAATAATAATTTCTTAGGATCTTACCCTAACCCCCTACTTTATCAATGTACAAGGCCATAAGGGCCATTAGATAGTTAGTGGATAGTGACTTAATGTAAAAGGATCATATTTACTAAATAAATCCCCCCTAGGTGGTTGACCCTCATTAATAGCGGGACCACATGTATTTAGAACTTTATCGATTGAAGCACTATATATAGAGTTACTGTAAGATATGTCACATGTTTATTCAAGAATTGTCATTGTATTTGGAGCTTTGCTCTTGGAGGTTTCCCCCTTGAAGAGGCAAGTGAACATTTCTATGATCTATTTCATCTATTATCTCTTGTAATTTTCTATCTTTTCTATGAATTTATAGGTTTAATATATTACAAGTGGTATCAAAGCTCTTTCATGGGCTAAACAAGAAGAATTGTCTAGGCTTTGGTTATTTCAAACGAGACATCTTGACATTTTTGCTTCAATTTATTTATTTATTAATTTTTTTTTGTGCAGTTTTAGGATATGAAATTCACAAGGTACAAAGAAGCCATATGGATATATCTTGTGTTTTAATTTCACTTATGGGTCGCTATACTTTTGGAGATATACTCTGTGAAATTTAAGGGTATTTTTTCTAGGGTTTGGATTTTTCAAACAAGTCATCCTAGAATTTTCGTTCCAATTTGTTTTGGTGAAGTTTAAGGGTCTGGAAATTATAGGGTACAAAAAGGACATAGGGAGGTAACTTATGTTCGATGTTTATCTCCTGGGTCGCTATACTTTCGGAGTTACACTTTTGTCTGTTAGGAATTTTGAATGGCACAAAAACTAGCCTTAAACAAGTGTTCTGGGTAAAATTGTTATGTCTAAAGTTTTAAAATTACAAATTGAGTGCCACTAGTTGTATTTGAAAGAAGATAGACTAGAGTAATTTGGGTAACAATTTCGGATTTGAACCTAAAAATTTGGATGCATGGCAAGCCCTACAAGTTCTCCCTTCTAAGAAGGACAAAATCAACAAGTCTTGGGAAAATTACCCTAATTTTTTCTTAGCACATTAGAATTCAATAAAACTTTGTGGCATTGCAGAATAGACATATCAAAATACTGCAGATAAAAACTTTAGACTCACAGGTGTAGACATTTCAAAGTACAGAATCTCCCATACCATTTCCAAATCAGGGTTTACAAGGAGTTGTGCTTAGTTTTAAATTTTGGCCTATTTTGAAAAGTAAGTTAGCGAGATCAATTTTTTTTAGATATGTGTTATGATGTATTTAAATAACACATAGATTTGTTTTTTCAGTGGGTAAACCTATAGTTGTTGAAGCATACATGTAGAAAATACAAGGGTACTTAAGGCACATTATTGTGCACCCTTGTAACATATGTTAGTACCCCTTCAAGTAGTACTATATTAGACAACACCTATATATGGAATTTCACTTTCATGTACCCTCGGGTATATCGGAAATCCCATAGGTGTACCTAGAAATATCCTTAGATAAACTAATTGACCATATTGTTTCTATAGTACACTAATAACAATACTCAGGGAGATCACTCTCTAATACTTGGGTACTTGAGTAGTAGGACTAAGGGAATGATCCAACCTCCTTAGTTAGTGGTCTAATGTATTGGGTTGAGTACTACTACTAGACCTCATACGTATATCAAAGAACTATAGAACTTGAAACTCCCTCATCTTTAGGGCCCTATAAACCTTACTATCCACCAACCATAACATGGTGGATGGTACTCATCCTTATTGACCACTTTGCAAGACCCCAGAAAACATGAATACCCACTCTAATGTCACAAAGCTTTATGCTCTAGAGGAACAATACAAGAATCTTTAGGAAAAAATCCAGTATAATGATGATCGATATATGGGAGAGATTCAAAAAATTCGAGAGGAAGTAAGCAACATGGGGATTCAAAAAATTTAGGAGGAAATAAGAAGGCTAGACCAAAAGTTGGATTTTATACTAGCTTAGATATCAACTCATGAATAAATCCCCTTACATAACAGAGTGAGGCACACCAAGAAGAAACATCTCAACCGGGACTATTTAGCTATCAGTAAAACCTTAGGATCCTCACATCCATAAACCACTCTCCATGGATAATAACACATGGAACCATTTTACTAAAGTGGACATGAAAAAATTTGATGGTTCTAACTCATCCAGATGGGTCACCCAAATGGAACATTACTTTTTCCTTCATGGCATTACTGATGACATGACCAAACTTAAGTTGGTGGTCTTGTATCTAGATCCAAAATGATGGCAATTATGGAAATGGAATAAAAAGGTCATGAGAAATTCATCACTTCGATTATATTTTTTAAATATCTCCATGCATGTTGCAGTGCAGTCCTAGATATCCTATTAGGAAGACTAAGCCCCTTTATACCAATAAGAGTCAACAATAACAAATATTGAACTCTAGATTGGGGAGGGGGAGATGAGAGATATTTATTAATGAATAAAAGAACAATAACGAATACCACTTGATCTTGTTGTCGACACCGTCAAAACCTTTTTTTGGGTCCCTTTGAGCCCGAGCCACTGATGCCTCACTTCTCCCATGCATTCAAACTCATTCTTGAACAAATATGGAAGTTGGATCATGAAAGTGGACCTCACTTATCAAGGTACAATGAATTCTTAGAAACAAGGGTTTCTAAGGGGAACTTGACATAAAAACTCAGGGAATCAAGACCAAATCTTCTAGCATAACCTTAGTATGAGTTATTATTTCCCTTATCTCATACATGAATGTCTTATTTATACATTATTGGGCATTGTTGAGATAGTTGGAGGGTGGTTTCAATGAGTTACACCCAAAAAATTGCTTTTCCAACCATCTAGTTTCATGAATTTCAACATTTTTATATTTTTTGTGCATTTTGCAAGGCGCAACCTCCTTTTCTAAAGGAAAGTAGGGTGCACATGCACCCTATTGTGGAGCATGGTGCGTGTTCCCTCAAAACCTTCTTTTTTCAATGAAAAATGACTTGGACTAAGTCAGTGGCATGCCCTGAGGTGTGAACATCAATTAGGAATGGATCAAACATATAATTGAGGGCCAATAACAAATATTAGGCACTATTCATATGACATATTAAGGAACATTCGGAGATCAATTATAGACATTTGGATTCCATTAGGGATGTTACAATGCCATTAGGGTCACCCAAATGTTCCTTTGTCTCTGGCCTTATAGCAGACCTATCTCAAAGCTAAAGACCATCAGAAGCTCACACCAAAGTTTTACGATCCATATTATATTGTTCAACACATTGATCAGGTGGCCTACAAATTAGTTCTCCTAGCACACTCCAATATCCACCTAGTATTTCATGTATTCTTTTGGAAGAAGGTCGTGGATCAGGATTATCAAGTTCAAACTACATTACAAAAATTGGATGAAGAAGGATCCATTTGGCTCCAACTAGAATTAGTCTTGGACACCATTGAGCATCATATATGTCAACACAATATCTATGAATTTTTTATCTAGTGGAAGGATGCCTCATCAGAGGATTCTACTTGGGAATTGTCAACCATTTTGCAGCAGTTTCCCCATCTCCAGCCTTGAAGATAATGTTGATTTTAAAGGGGGGGCATGTTAGAGTCCTATGCTAACTCCAATAATTTATCAATTTACAAGTCCACAATTCCCATTATATAGTTAGTGGGTAGTGACTTAATGTAAAATGGGCCTCTTTATTGAATAAGGCCCATTAGGTGGTTGACTGTCATTACTAGCAAGACCATAAGTAGTAAGGGTTTTTGCTATTGAAGCACTATATATAGAGAAGTAAGCTATGCAATGTTTTGTGAATATTTTTTAATGTATTTGGATATTTGATATTGGAGGTTTCCCCCTTGAGGAGACAAGTGAACATATCTCTCTATTTTGAATATCATTAATACAAGATAACTCTTAGGGTTTATCTATTTTCTCTTCTGTTTTTTCTATTTTTTCTCTAATCTTCGGGGATTAAATACATTACAAACTCCAATATTCTCCAATAAAATCTAAAGAGACCAAGAAACCCTAGCATTTAGATGAGAGGTAAGGGAGTCCAACAATACTATGTGGGCACAAGCCCTTACAAGCAACCTACATCATCTCTTGTAGGCCACACAAGTGATATGAGCACTCTAGAGTACAAGTTTCATGCTCCAATGATGATGTCATGCATAATAAGGATTCCAAGGTGATGTAGCTACACAAGGAGAGTCTCCACACCACTCCATATTGAGCCTCTACATACTAGTCCATATATTCTCCAAATAAAAGTACTCTTCTAGGTTAACTAACCCCTACAAGAACATTGTCGATTCCCTAGGAATCCCTGAGCCATCTACAATCATATGAACAAGAATCCAAGCTACCACTTGTCATATAGGGATTGAATCACTCCTCCATGATGCACAACACCCCATGTCCCTTGTAGGGTGTTCTCCCACCAAGTGAATCCTCCATCTGGCCATCATGAAGCACTTCCACCTTTCAAGCAAGATATCTCCAATACCCAAGGGAAGAACACTCATCCAACAATCCACTGAGCAAGATATTTCAATTGTGCATATCCATCATAGACCATCTCTCGTGATATAATCCATCTCAAACCATCTAGGGGTTGATCATGCACAATGTACCTTAAATCTAATGAAGCACCCCCAAACATGGTGCAAACAATTTTGTAGTAACCCAAAAATCTAACACTCCCTCTTTACAAGGAAACTGTTTACACCAACACCTATTGACTCCTACGCAACTCCATAAAATATTTTATCTATAAATGATCTCTTGCTACGGTGTTGGAATCAACTAGTGTCATCTGCAACAAGATTATCAACCATGTTATCACAACATATTGATCCTCCAATGAACAATGAACAATGAACAACTAAGAATATATAGGAATATATCCCTAGAGAAACAACCAAATCCTGATCTCCAACATTCAAATCATCACTGATCACCATTAAAGAACACCACATCATCAAATCTCAAGGACAGCTTGCAAACACAATCACATCTCCATATGGGAAACCTATTATACAACTTGATGAGAACTATCAAGAGTTCTCATTTTTTTATTGGTTGCATTTAGTGGCTATTTTTACCCCCGAATCAAAAAGTGGTGCAACAGGTAGCAACATTTTATTTTTCAAGGCTAAAATTATGATTTTTTGGAAACCTCAGCCGGTATCGGTGCGATCAAAACCCTAGATCAACCCCGGAATCAAAAAGTAGTGCTATCGATAGCACCTTTTTTAAGGCTAAAATTACCACTTTTTGAAAACCATGGACTTGTGTTGGTGCAATCAAAATCCTAAATCAACCCTCGAATCGAAAAGTGGTGCTACCGGTAGCACCCCTTTCTTCCACCGGGTTACAATTGCATTCATTTTGAAACCATACATGGTGTAAGAAAAATATTTACTTATTTTTATTCTCTTAAATAACTTGTAAAAAAACCTAATTTTAATTTAAAAATATAATTAAAAAAACAAATTAAATGAATTTCAAAAAAAGAAAAAAATGCATTTAAAAAAATTAAAATGTGAAATTGTTTTAAAATAAATTTGAATAAGAAAAACACACAAATATTTTAAAAAAAAATTAAAAGAAAAAAAAAATTAAAAGAAAAAAATTAAAGAAAAAAAAACACAAAAACAAAAAAAATTAAATGTTAAAAAATGTTTGAAAAAACACAAAAATACAAACAATTTTTTTTTTTAAAAATTACAAAAATTATAAAATTTTAAACCATTAAAACAAAATTTAAAAAAAATAAAAATAAAAATAAAAACAATCAAAAGAAATACAAAATAAATAAAAATTAAAAACAATTATAAAATATTGTAAAAAAATATAAAAAAAATTAAAAAGCTTTTAAAAAAAATTAAAAATGAAATAAAAATTTGAAAATTTTGAAAACGTAACCAACTTCTCGCCCTTATCTCCCCTCGTGGTCTCACCCTAGCCCTCCCCTCCCCTCCCCCATGACCCCCTCTCTCCCCTCACCTCCCCTGCCCATCCCTTCTCTCCCGTCCCCCATGCCCCCCTCTCCCGTATCCCACCTCCCCTCCCCTCACCCCTACGCATCCTCTCCTCCCCCCTTCCCTCCACCCTCTCCGCCCTCCCATGCGCTCAACTCAACGAAGACTCGATTCAATTAAGACTAAGTTGCAAAATCATGACTCAATTCCATAATCGAGTCTCCGTCGAATTGAGCGCATGGGAGGGCAGAGGCGACGGTGGGGAGGGGGGAGGAGAGGTCGTGCAGGGGTGAGGGGAGGTGGGGGCAGGCGGGGTAGAGGGTAGTGGATGGGGATGGAAGGGAGTGGGGGGCATGAGGGAAGGGAGGGGATAGGGGGGCATGGGGGAGGGGAGAGAAGGGAACGGCGGGGGAAGTGAGGGGAGAGAGTGGGGGGAGGGAGAGGGGAGTGGATGGGAGGGGGGGGCAATGAGGGAGGGGAGGGGGGAGGGGGGCATGGGGGAGGGGAGGGAAGGAAATTGCGGGGGAGGTCAGGGGAGAGAGGGGAGGCATGGGTGAGGAAAGGCACAGGCTAGGGTGAGATCGAAGGGGGAGGGAAGGGCAGAAAGGTGGGTAGGTTTTCATTTTTTTTTTTAATTTTTAATATTTTTTTTGTTTTTGTTTTAATATTGTGGTTCACTGCCCCGAAAGTTGTTGGAACACGCTACATGCACAAAAATAATTCCAAGGGGCCCACCCAAAGGGGCCTCGCCCAGTCGGCACCGATATTGTGAGCATGACCCCGAAGGACCTAGAGAATTGAACCTTCGACCTCAACCTAGTGACGTCTTGGCCACAGAAGCTCCAACCAACTGAGCTACCCCATGAGGCTAATTCTTTTATTTAATTATTTTTTTAAACGATTTTTAATTATTTTTTTGTTTTTGTAAATATTTTATACTTGTTTTCATATTTTTTTATTTTTTATTTATTTTGTATCTCTTTAATTGTTTTATTTTTATTTTTAATTTTGTTTTAATTGTTTTTAATTTTATTTTTTTTGTTTTGTTTTTTTTTTAATTTTTGTTGTTTTTTTGTTATATATATATATATATATATATATATCAAATTTATTTAAAAAAATTGCAGATTTTAAAAATTTTAAATGTATTTTTCATTTTCTATTTTAATTTGTTTTATTTTTTAGAGAGAATTATATTTTTTAAATTAAAATTAGGCTCTTTTATTAATTTATTTAAAAGAATAAAAATATTTAAATATTTTTCTTATGCCATGCATGGTTTCAAAATGAATGTAATTGTAACCCGATGGAAGAAAGGGGCACTACCGCTAGCACCACTTTTCGTTTCGAGGGTTGATTTAGGATTTTGATTGCACCAACATCGGTTGAGGTTTTCAAAAAGTCATAATTTTAGCCCTGAAAAAAAAAGGCGCTATCAGTAGCACCATTTTTCGATTTAGTGGTTGATTTAGGGTTTTGATTGCACCGACACGAACCAAGGTTTCCATAAAGTTGTAATTTTAGCCCTGGAAAATAAAATGATGATAAGGATAGCACCACTTTTTGATTATATGCATTATGTGTTCTCTGTGGTTAAATTATATGCATTATGTGTTTTGCAATGTGTTAATTCTAAATGATAATTATTCATGTTAATGGACTGAAATTATTATCTTAATATGGTTGATATGAGATCTGTGCATAGCATTGGAATGGGATTGATTCTTTGCATGTTGAATCATCCTCTGCTTGTGATAGATATGTTGATGCATTATCGTTTGTGTGTGTGCAAATATGTTTTAATTCCGCTGTATAAATTAATTATGCATTTTAATTTAATTCTACATTTCTTTGTATGGCTGTGGGGAGAGTTAGACACCCCCATAGCTCGGCCATGTTCCCTCTGCGGGTCTGGATGACGGGAGGGGATGTGATAGAGTGGGTTTTTTTTTTTTTTTTTTGACGTTTTTGATGCAAAAATATGAGTTTTTATGGCAAGATTTCCCGTTTTGAGTATACAGTTCTCATCTAGTTGTATAATGTGTTAAGATAAAATCAATCCTAGAAGGAAAAGCTTGTGGCATAGCCATTGAAATATGAAAGTTCATCATGAGAATCCCTCTCATGAACCTCAAATCCTTTGGAAATTAAACTATTTATTAAACTAGGCCAACTCTCTCATCTTGAGAGAATCATGAAGTAAGAGTATCATTAAGGGAAACTCCCTTTGTCTGAGAGAGCCCATAATCATTGACTCTATACTCTATAATACTCCCATCAAATGCAACTCTAGAATCAATCTTGGCAACATCCACCATCAAGGAATCACACTTATCCAATGAATAACTAGAAGGCTCATGTATGAAGTAAATCTCATAATCACATCTCGCCTCCTGTGTACAAATGAAAGTCACATGGATATAATAAAAAAAATGCTACATGACTAGCACAACCCATTCCTACATGCTTATGAGCCACTAGACTAGAAATATCCACAATATCCATGATCACAAGAGGAGAACCACGTGCACTTAAAGAATTTATAGTATAGGTGCAAGGATCAGAACATAGCTCAACATGTGCCTCTTCTACCAACTTCTTGATGGAATGTGTAAGTGCCAATATATCAACAAGAAACCTAAAAATGACACCCTCTCTCACCCCTCTAGCCAAAGTCCCTCGAATTTCTAGACTACAATCATTGATGTTGCATTGTTGTCCCTCAAAGACAACTCTCCAATGTATATATTTGATACAAGAAATTGAAAGGAGTTTTTTCTCTCAAACTTAGAACAAATAAAATATCACTTGGCTAAAGAACATCCCCCGAAGGCATATAGAATGAAATTTAGCCAAGCTCTCTCATAAGGTAAGTGGAATCATCACCAAGCTCCATAGTCATGCCTCCTTCTTGATCCTGAATCCTATTGAGTAATGACATGCCATATTTCATGTGTCTAAAAGCTCCATTGTCCACATACCATCCAACACTAGAAACAATGTTAGTATATGAATATGAATCCATGGAAAAGGAAATATCAAACTGAGAGGTCATATCCTCTACTCCTACTACAATCCCATATGCAACCTCCTTCACACCCTCTCCCTTCTTCAACAAGAATTTTCTTTCATATTGTCCCATATCATGACATCAAAAGCACATGACCTTACTTAGCTCCTTCTTCCATGTATCCATCGTATCCTTCTTCTTAAATCCTTTCTTGTTACCCTTGTTTGTATTCTCAACAAAACCAATAGCATCTAATTCTACTTGTTTCTCCAAACAATATTACAATATGATTTCCTCTTGCACAAATCTACCCAAAGCTTTGGGAAATCTAGTATATTTTCCGAAGCACAAATACTCTAGAAACAAAAGGCATCTGGGAAGGAGAAATCCCTTTAATGGCTATGGATACCACCTCTTGATTCTCAAACTTAGTTCCAATGGTGTCCAATTTATCCTTCAATTCATTAATCTTGGTAAAAAATATCACCATAGTATATGTCTTGCTCATACAAACCATTAATACTTGATTTTGTAAGAGCATATGTTGAGAAGCACAAGAATTCTAAAATAATTTGACCAAAGCATCAAACATGCTCTTCACTAACTTATTCTCAACAATGTGTAAGATGAAGTGATCCTTCATAGAATCAAGAATGATTCTCTTCACCTTAGATTCCTTCTTCCAATGAGGAGCAAATTGTGTTAGATCAGTAGCTACTAGAATTTCCTTCTCAACATGCTCCCAAAGGTCAACCTCTTCCACAAGGATTTGAAGCATGATATTTTATGAAACAAAATTTGAAGCTACATCTAATATTTTACACTCTTTTAGACCAAAAGGTACTCTGCACATCCTGAAAAAGTCTCAACTGCACAAAAATCAACAATATATGAAGTAGAAAAAGTAACCCCCCAAGGAACAAGGTGTTTATATCATGCAACGTACGGTTTCATACCCAATGACATTAACTAGGTCAAGTACAAGTCCTAGGTAATCAATAAATGAAATACAACTCCCTCTTACTGAAGACTGATCTCAACTACAACCATCATATGAAACCATGTTGAAAATTTCACCTTCATTCTAGAAGATCCATTGGATCTTAACCCCATAATTTCCTAACCTAAGATTCTTGTAAATTAAAGTACACAAAAATAGTGGAAGAAGTACCATAATTCACTTTCAAATATCCCTAAACTTCTGAACAATTAAGGAGAAAAGATACCGACTAATGAGATAAGTTTTTAGCCCTTCTAGGGAAACTTATCAGTCTATATTCAGATCTGAAAATGTACTTTTATAGAATAAATAACAACAATATTATAGGAGTAAAATCAACCCATTTATCTTCTTATTTAGATGCCAAATCATTTAACAATTTTCCCTTTTACATATGTCCAATCAACAAGATCATAAATATAATTAAATAGAAAAATATGAAGAACACATGTAACTAAAAATAATATGAAATTGACACAATATATGTATCGCTGGAAACTTCATATATAAGCTCAATCATGAAGTATATACCATAGCCTCTCAAGCCTACAAAATCCAACCATACAAAATGCCCTAGTTAGCAAGGTAAATCATCAAACTCTAGTTCCACCAAGAAAATAAGTGCAAGAATAGCTCCAATGCTATCTCCAAGGAAATACATCCTCTTATTCTATTCTTCTTTGCAAGTCGATGTAAGGGTTTTATCCCAAAACCCTAGTCTCCAATCTCCAAGGGTAAAACCCAACCCTAGAACTCCAATATGCTCCAAGAAATCCAAAGTGGCCAATAAACCCTAGCATCCAAGAAATAGAGAAACAAGTACACACGAAGATGTGAAATTATAAGTCATGACAGATCTAAAGAGCTGAGGATACCTCACAAAGAAATAATGAGCAGAAAATTTGAAGAAGAGTGGAAACTGCAGTAAAAAAGAGCAAAAGAATAATAATGCAGCATAACTCAGATAGGAGAAGAATAATACCACATTTTCCAATAATCAGTATAATAAACAATCATGTTACAATGGAGAGAATTCGAATAATGCAAGAGAATTCAAACCTCAGTTGGTCTAGCATAGGGATTATCACCACTGGAGTGCTTCGGAAGACTCAAAGTCAACTGAACTGAACCTAAACTCAGCTAAATGAAGTCACAATCAGTTAACTGACTAAGGAGGGTGCAATAGTGATTCTGTCATGCATGCCAGTCAGAAAAGGGTGCATGAGGCCAGAATCAGTGGCATCTAGAGCTCTACTGGAGTGAATGGCTCATTGTGGTCCAAATCATGAACCTTTGAGTAACTTTTGTAAGAAAACAGAGATTGTTTCCTAGTTGTAGATCCCCCATGGCAAGTCTCTCCAAGATATTGTGGATCAAACCCCACCATCATGCAACACCTATCTGAGAGAAATGGATCTGCATGACATAGTGCAAGTTTTGCATGATACTAAGATCTGGTGGTTCTATGGTCATATGGATCCCCAACTGTGTTCCCAACATCTACAAGGAATTTGTGAGCCCATATTGGCCTTGGCTGTAGATTGGGAGCATGTGTTGGATCTGGATCTAAATCTAAATCTCCTTGAACTTTATTCTGAACATCAAGATCTTGATCCTCATCTTCATTAGAAGTGGTATCACTCTGATCTTGATCAGATTCCGATGGGGTAGGCAGAGAGCATGGTAAAAAATGTGAGAATTCATATGCCTTGGAGGCATGGTTTGCAAACCCTTTCGCTATAATATTCCCAGTGGAGATCTCTTCAATCTCAACTGTGTCAGGACCAAAGACCACTTTCTTCGGTGAACCTATGTGAGTCATCTGATATACAAACAACAAATTTGCTGACAAAGAAGGCACAAATATAACATTCTTGAACTTGCCATGCTCCATATGTACTGTGCCCTTCTCTTCAGCAGAGATATGAGAGTTGTCTCCCATGTGAATAATCGGACCATCTTTGAGATCTAGAGAAGAAAATGATTCTCTGGAGGCAACCATGTGGTTGGAGGCTCCTGAATCTATGAGGAGGGATTGTGATTTTGAAAATCCATCCTTCAGTGCATGGCAACTCTCATGACCATCAGACTCACTTCCAGAATCAATCTCTCTTACACCTTTTGGGAGGCAAATTTTGTGTTGTTCAAGAAGCTTGGTCATATGATCTATCTTCTTTTTCATGCAAGCTCTCTCTGGGTGGTTTCCTTTCTTGCAATAGGAACACTTGGATTTATCAAATCCCTTATGTTTGTCCTTCTTAGAGCTGGAGGCTCCTTCTGATGGACTTGACTTGGCATTTTGCTTGGGTTCAGATGGCCTCTTATCCTTTCCCTTGTGCTTCCCCTTCCCATTCGCACTTTTTGCTTCTCCAACCATAAGAGATTGATATTTGGAGGCCTTCAAGGTGCCCAGCTAGATCAACTTATCTTGTTCTTGGATGAGAGATTCCGTGAAAACATCTAAGGAAGGCATATTCCAACTAGGGATTGACATTCCCCCAGAATGGAAGGTAGAGAAAAATATGGAGAACTCAGGACCTACCTTTCTCAGAATGGATAGCACCAGCTGCTCATCCTTCTTCTCAATGCCACACTGCTTGCATTGCATAACTAGACATTTGAATTTTGAAAATAATTGTTGAATGGTCTCGAAACTGCTCGGTTGTAGAGCAATCAACTCATTTTCCAGAATATGGCCTCTTAGCTCATCATGTTTTCCAAAGAGGGTCTCTAGCTTCAACCATAACTCTCTTAGAGTCTTCAATCCTTCAATGTGGAAGAGTAGATATATGGAAATATGAATAAACATGAAACCAAATGCTTCATCCAATCTATTCAGATACTTGCTTTTCTCCATAGTTGAATGTGGTTCGGGATCCTTCCTGGCATTGTCACCCTGTAAAGTGATTTGTTTCGCAATACCATCTACATATCAGCCCTCCAATAAAGATAATTGAAGGGTGTCATGATCCTGGGAGAGAGAGGAGAGTTAGAATTGTCCATTACAACTATTGGAGCGAATATTAGGTGAAACTGTTGTTACTGTAGAAAAAACTGCTGCAACTGCAGAAAACTGTTGTAACTGCTGCAATTGTTGCTACACTCAAAAAATTTGAATAACCTGCAAAAAAATATCAATATGGAGGTAGACTACTACTGATAATTTCTTTAGGATAGTAGGCACTTTATCTAGATCCTTCACACTTGGATAGACCTCATTGGATTTCTCCAATGAATTCAATGCAATTGCACCAAGATTTGTTGTGGAAATCCAGAGGCTTCTGGTGCACTACTGAAAGCAAATGCTCAACCTATTTGCTCAAATGGATCTGATACCATATGAAATTATAAGTCACAACAGATCTAAAGAGCTGAGGATACCTCACAAAGAAAGAATGAGCATGAAATTTGAAGAAGAGTGAAAACTGCAGTGAAAAATAGCAGAAGAATAATAATGCAGCAGAACTCAGATAGGAGAAAAATAATATCACATGTTCCAATAATCAGTATAATAAACAATGATGTTACAATGGAGAGAATTTGAATCATGCAGGAGAATTCAAACCTCAGTTGGTCTAGCATAGGTATTATCACCACTGGAGTGCCCTAGAAGACTCAAAGTCAACCGAACTGAACCTAAACTCAACTAACTAAAGTCACAATCAGTTAACTGACTAAGGAGGGCGCAATAGTGATTCTGTCATGCATGCCAGTCATAAAAGGGATTATGAGGCCACAATCAATGGAATCCAGATCTCTAACCCCCCACAAGAGTAAAATAAATCAGGTGGACTGCACCAGAACACTCAGTAGGTTCCTATAAAATAGGGAACTGATTGAAGTGGTCCTAAAATGATGCATGCAGGACTCATAAGGTGGTAGATGGATCCTGGATGACATTTGCACACCACTAGGGGGAAATGACATCATTAACAAGTAGGAAAAATAAATAATGCTAGGTAGGACAAGGATGGAGTATTGAAATATCCTAACAGAAGACCTAGGGAGAGAGAAAAAGTACAAGTGTGTTCTTCTTCTAGTTCACATATCTACACAAGAGTGAGAAAGAATGAACACACAAGTCCTATTAATGAAAGACTCTGTCTTTCCTCTATTTATATGAGAGGTAATGGAGGAAAATAATACTATGTGGGAACAAGCCCTTACAAGCAGCCTATATGAGCCCTCGTAGGCCACACAAGTGAGATGTTCAATCTAGAGTACAAGTGTCATGATCCAACAATGATGTACTTGTGCACAATAAGGCCTCCAAGGTAATGTAATTGAATAAGGAAATTATGCACCACTCCAGGCATGAGCCTCCATAGAATACATCTATCCCCCAAATCAAAGTACTCCACTAGGTCAACTACCCCCTACAAGAACACTATTGAATTCGCAATCATCCTTGAACCATATACAATCCTACAAATATAATCTATGATGCCACATACCATTTAGATCTTGAAGCCCTCCTCCATGATGCACAATACTCCACATCTTCTGTAGAATGTTCTCCCACAACATGAACTGTTGGGCCCCAGATTTGTCACGATTTCCCTCATTCAACTTGTCACTTTGAACCACTTCACTTCACCATTTCATTCATTCATTGTCACTTTACTTCACCATTTCATTCATTCATTGTCATTTTTCACCTTAAAGCCTCATTAACCCTATGATGTGCTTTTACATGTTTTAGTGGTTTAAACAACATCAGAATCCCTTATTTTTGATAAATTAAGAAGTATTATACATTTATTTTACTAATGATAGTTTTTCATAACTTAGTTCCAGTTAAAAAGTTAAAAAATAGTTATTTACAGGTTTCCTCAAAACCTATAGCCTCTTTGTTTTTCATGGTTGGAGCATATACGGGAAAATTCTAGAACATGGGTTTTGTTCTCAAAGTCAATTTTATGGTTCCATGCGGCTTAGAAATTACCCACCTCGCACATGTGGGTCTACACCACATGGTCAAACTATTCCTAGTTTCTTGCAACAATTTTGAAACTGCCAACTTTTGCCTCAATTTTCATGCAGATGAAGGAGAATCTTGAAAATACGAAACATGATTTTTCTTTCCATTATGGTAAATTGAGTATAGCGCGGGAGGTTTTCCAAAATTTAGAACCGTTTGAGAGATAAGGGGGGTGCTTTAAGGTGAATCTGCCCAAAATAACGAAATTTCCATATGCGGGGGATTTTGCTTAAAATTGGCAAATTCGGTTTTGTGAGTTGGAGATTCGGTTTCAACCACTCTATAACTGATTTTTATGTATAAATAAACCTCCTAGGGATGAGAAGAAGATCATGAACATTGTTATAGATATTTAGAGAGCTGAGTACTCTCATTTTGTAATCAAAGATTTTGCTCTTCAATGGATGAGAATTTCTTGTTGGTGGTCCACTGAGTATTTAGATCTGATTTTAGCATATTCAACAGTGATTACTAGGTTGGGAATTAGGGCCCCTCGATCTTGGTAATATGTTGCTCATTATTTTAGAGGTATTATTTGCTAGTTTGTGTGTAGTTAACTTCTAGTTGCAACTTTGATTTAGTTTTGTAAATTTGTGGTTTATTAGATATTCAAGATTAATTCTTTATGTGAATGTAACAATGTTTCATATTCATCTCAATTCTATATAGGCTCCTGTTGTTCTAATACATTTAGAACCAACATTTTATTCCTTCTATTACACAATACAGTCACAGGTTTATGCAAGTTGAATTGCTCTTTCAATTATGTTTTAATCTATTCTTAAATTGGGTTTATTAAGTTCTATTGCATACTATGTTTTTGTTTGTGTATTTCTCCCCAATTCACCATCATATTTTGCAACTATATCTTCCTCTCAAATCATTGCATGAACATGCCTATATCTTCCCCTTTCAATTCATATCCATGCACATCAAAACCTGCCATCTAATTCACTTGTCCATTCACTCTTTTCATGCTGTTCCAAACATTAGAAAACAAAGTTGTTTCATTTAAAATATCCACACAGCCTTCCCCTTCCATGTTCACTTCATCTTTCCTCAAACAATTTTCTCCTTGGATGCCAAATTAACCACATACTATACTCAGTTAATTATAGAAGCATATTGTTGCCATATTTCCTTTATTTTATCTGTATTAGTTATTGAGTTTAAAGGTTATCTTCACATTTCAATTATGCAGAAAATCACCTCTCTTTCTCACAATCCACTCCCAAATCTACTTCAATCCAATCGCTATATTCATGCACCTCATTTCATATTTACTTTGCCACAAATTCACCTCTTCAACATGCCCAGATTTACCCTCTTAACACCAATAAGATTATGTTTCTTGTGTGTGTTTCTAAAACAATTAAAATCCAAAACAAAAGCATTCCTTCTACACATAGTTGTGCCTCGATACGAATTGATTGGACTTATAATTCCAACATGCCTTTGAAACAATCGATTATCTCATCACTCAACACTCCATAAATAATACAACCCTCTTGAATTAGTTATTCCCATATATGAATTATCAAACGAAATTGTTTGCAAAGGAAAATCATTTTCACTTCATCCTCCAACAATTCTTTGTGTAATTGTGCATAATAAACACATCATCCCACACATAGGAATTTTAATTTATACACATTACATTCTTCTTCCTTCACTCCGAATTTCTAACTTTGAAATTGCTCATGAGATAGTGTCAAATCTACAATTCAAGTGAACGCAAAAATTTCAGAGTACATCTCTTTTATTCCTCTTTATAGAATATCATTTACTCGGTATTTTAGGGTTACATCATCCTTTCACTCTATTTTTTGTAAAATTTATGTTTGTTGCTTGTTACATCCATTGGGAGAATTATCTTTGAGTACTAGTTTTAGTTTTCATTTGCTTGCTCGATCAATTTCAGATTGCTTTGTCTTTCATTTTGGCTTGGTTTTCATAATTCTTTCGATTTCCTGTAGATGATTTTTAGGAATTGTGCACACAATAGATTGGGATTTCATAATTGTTTACATTAACCATGAGTAGTGAGTTTGAGAGGAACAAAGTATTGTGGGTAAATGCTTCAAATGAATAAAAGGTTATCGACCAACAACTTGACTTAGCACATGTGCTCAAACACTTGAGGGTTTTGTAAAAAAGTTGTTTGTTCTTTTGAATGCTTTGTTTCCTTTTGAAATTTGTGTTAATATTTGGTTGATCTTTGATATTCAATTTCTTTTAGATGTCGAAATTTGACACAATGAGACAATTCAATCACATGAAATTCATACAACCATAACACAAGATATACCTTGGGGAAAATACTCAAAATAATGAGATCAAAAAACCACAGTAACTCTTCTTAGTATAATATAATGATAGCAGAGAATGTTTGCCTTTACAACATAGAAAATTGCTTTCGGAAGATAAGAGATCACCAAAACACTATTGGTGAAGATACGGAATCAATAGAGAAGAGAGATCAATCAGATGTGTTTTCCAATGTGCCCAACACATCAATAACAAGCAAGAACAATAACCTGCACAAAAAGAAGCACCTTGCCTTCAATGGAGAAGAGAATTCGCTTCACATTGAATTCAGCAATCCCGTATAACATATTTATACATTCTTCTCATGCATTGACTTATTCTAACTTCAGGATGAACTCACCCTCAAATTGGATGTATCAATATTGCATGAAGAAGTGCACCCCACTTCTCATGCAGTGCTTCATCTCACTGAATTGTATCTTAGGATGAAATCACCTCTTAACTAAAATCTGTCCCACTTAGTTAGGTGGATAACTTAACTGTCACAACTCAAGTGTCGTCTTTTAGTTTAACATAAGTGTCGTCATGCAATAACACTTAGTTAACTAGATCTTCTTTATTGTCAATTAGTTAACTCTCTTTAATTGATTCTTTCTTGATAACATCACTGTAGTGATCAATTTGAGTTCTCATTGATTTACTGAAGTGCCATCTTTTAGTTTAACTAAAGTGAAAACACTTTAGTTAACTAGTCCTTCTTATTTAACACTTAGTTAACTATTATTAACTGAAATCATGCCGATTGATTTACTTTCGGTGACCACTGTGATTTCTTTAGTTAACTGAGGCATACAATATGGCTTTAATTGAAGCTTGACAATTCGAGTTCACTTAGTCATCTCCTGATCAATTCAAATTCTATTTTTCTCTATGCATTTATCTTTATCTCTTTATCTTTTACTGCATGGTAAATATATGCTAACTTTAATTATCCATCACATTACATTATACTAATAAGAATTATCGGATGCTATGATCATAGTATATTATTCCGGACCAAATGATCATATGCTAAAGTAATTCACTTTAGAGGTGAGCAATCTCTAAAGGGGACTTAATAGAAATATGGTGATCATGGTTAATAATACATCATTCAACATTAAATTATTTGAACAAGTAAAGCATGACCTTTATATGGAAGGTCCACCTCTATACGGGAGGTCCATCCCATGGATGCATTTATACAGAAGGTTCACATGAGAATCATGACTTGACACACAAGTTCGGAGCCTTGTCCAACAAGAATTTACAACATCATTACTTTGATCAATTACCTCTATACGGGGGGAATAACCTTTACACAGAAGACAATCAAAGTGCTCACCTCTATACAGGAGGATCAATCTTGGATGCACAAGAGTAGTTTGGAGAATCTCTCCTGATGCTATACATTTAACACTCCCTCTTAGCAAGGGAGGAATTCTCTGCCATACCAAGATTGTCTCAGAAGTACCTGAAATTTGTCACGGACAAAGGATTTGTTAACACATATGCAATATGTTCATCAGTAGCAATGTACTGAAGTTTCACTGTACCTTTTTGGACCATGTCTCGAATGAAGTGATACTTCATTTCAATGTGCTTCGACTTGTCAAGAAGCACTGGGTTTTCAGAAAGCTTGATGCAACTCCGATTGTCACACCTAATAACTGTAGGCTCAAGCTTTTTACTGAACAACCCTGCAAGTAGCTTTCTGAGCCACACTAATTCTCAACTGGAAACACTAAGAGCTGTGTATTCTGTTTTTGTAGTGCTCTAGGATACATATCCCTGCTTCCTGTTGTACCAAGATATCATAACTGATCCTAGCCTATAACAGTAACTGAATGTACTCTTACGGTCCACAATGCTTCTTCCCAGTATGAGTCCGTATAACCAAGTAACATGAATCCTCCATTGGAGGCATATCTAAGTCCATATGAAATTTTACCTCGAAGATACCTAAGCACATGCTTAGCATCTATCCAGTGTATGTGTCTCGAATTAGACATAAATTGACTCAGAATGCTCACGTATTAACATATATCAGGCCTCGAATGTATCAAGTACATTAATGAGCCTATAAGCTGTCTATACAAATTGGGGTCTATTGGATCTGATCCAGATCTTGACTCATGAAGTTTCCTCAAATTGGAAACCATCGGTGTAGTCATAGATTTGCAATCTATCATGCCAAACCTGCGCAATATATCCACGGTGTACTTCCCTCGAGATAGAAATTTTTCATCTTTTCTTTGCCAGATCTCAAGGACAAGAAAGCAGTGCATCAGACCTAAGTCTTTCATCTCGAACTCTAAGGTGATATCCATCTTGCACCAAGCAATCAGATGTTCCTCTCCAATGAGAAACAAAACATCAACATACAAAACCAATATCAATGATTGGTTCTTCACTACTTTGAAGTACAAATTTGGATTAGCTTCACTCTTACAGAAACCCAGTTTCTGAAGGTAGCTATCAATTCTAGAGTACTAAGCCCCATGGGCTTGCTTAATCCCATATAGACATTTCTTTATCTTGCAAACATGGGACTCCTTCCCATGCACCACAAATACTTCAGGCTGTTGAATATAAACATCTTCCTCAACCTCACCATTTAGGAAGGTTGTCTTCACATCCATTTGGTGAATGTTCCATTCTAGAATGGATGCAAGTGAAATCATTGCTTGCAATGTGGTGTACCTTTCCATAGGGGAAAAGGATTCATCATAATCGATGCCTTCTTTTTGAGAGAAACCTCTGGCAATGAATCTAGCATTATACTTCTCAATGCTACCATCCGCAGCATGCTTTATCTTGTAAAGAATATATGGAAGTCACAATGGACTTCCCATCAGGTTTGGGAACAACCTCCCAAACATCATTCTTTATTATAGAGTTGTACTCTTCTGTCATTACATCTTTCCAAACTCACTTCCTTGCAACTTCTTCATGTGAGGATGGTTCTAAATCACTAGTGTGACTTATTAGTGCCACATACCCTGAATATATGTCAGGTTTCTTGTGCTGTCTGGATGAGCTTGCTGGTGCTCCATGTTTCTCTACATATTGTAAGATATATCGACACCAGGAAAATATTCTTTTAGCGGGAGGTTCATCAGGTGACCTCTCAATCCATTCTACTAGTTCTCCCTCTCAAACTCTGAAGGGGGGGAATCAGACTCGAGATCCTCCATCTCTGAATCACATTGAATCTCTTTCGATATTTTGAAAGCAACTTCCTCATGGAAGGTAAAATCTTATCTAACTTCAATGTGTCTCTCACC
Source organism: Larix kaempferi (assembly GCA_027924585.1). Lineage (NCBI taxonomy): Eukaryota > Viridiplantae > Streptophyta > Pinopsida > Pinales > Pinaceae > Larix > Larix kaempferi. Next base: position 17,375,591 of record BSBM01000435.1, read on the forward strand.
AGGTACATATATTCAATATGATTTGGATGACTCGCTATAACCCACAAAGGTGCCTTTATTTCCAGAAGGCTCCATCTTTGTTCTCTTTTATTTCGGTACATGAATGTATACTAGGCTCCCAAAGATCCTCAAGTGCGAGATGTCTGGCTTCTCACCGATAAACACTTCTTTTGGTGTCTTCTCATCTATAATGGCACGCGGGCTTCTATTATGGATGTACAGAGCTGTACTAGTGGCTTCTTCCCATAATGAGGTAGACAAATATTGATCATGCATCATGGATTTTGCAGCCTCACATATGGTTCTATTCTTCCTTTCAGCAACCCCATTTTGTTGAGGGTTGTATGGTACTGTTAACTATCTACATATTCCTGCATCACTACATAGCTCATTAAATGCATGTGAATCAAATTCACCTCCATTATCAGACCTTAATCCACGTATGTGCTTTTCATTCTGATTTTCAACTAGGGATTTAAACTCTTTAAATTTACTAAGAGTTTCACTTTTAGCCTTCATGAAATAAATCCATGACTTCATAGAAAAATCATCTATGAACAATACATAATATAAGAAGCCACTTGGGGAGGGGGGAAAATGGGACCACGTACATTAGAATGTATTAAATCTAAAATACCTTTCGATCTAGTAGTACTGCTGGAAAAAAATTTCTTAGCATTCTTCCCAAGTGCACAACCCCGACATACACTATCATGCTCAAAATCAAATACGAGCATACCTTTTACCATCTTTTGAAGTCCTGGTAGCGCCTTGTAGTGTATGTTTCCAAGCCTTCGGTGCCATGGCTCGCATGGAATGATAGTGTGGTGAATCATAGCTTGAATGTACTTCCCATGTACCTTTTAGAGTCCTCCCTCTCGAAATCCAATCACAGCAGTAGATTCTAGGATTTTGTTCTTTGGCCATAAAAGTGCTTTGTTATCCATGAAGATAACTCAGAAGCCTTTTTCTTCAAGAACCAAAACCAAAAGGAGGTTCTTCTTCAAGCTTGGAACATATAGAATTTCCTCCACATGTAAAATATCACCGATGCTCAGCTGCAATGAGGTGGACCCAACTCCCTGTATCGAATATGTTGAGTTGTCCCCCAACTCTACCATGCATGTGAACTCTTTCTCCTTTAGGTCAATGATGTTACTCTTGTAACCAGTCATATGTTTGGATGTGCCACTGTCAATCAACCATGTGTCTGCACTTGTGATGACGGATCCTGAAAGGTATGAGATAAGGTAATACTCCCTTCTTGTCTCCTTTTCTGTGGATGCATTCTTTTGAGTGGTTTCATCTTCTATGGCGATAGAAGCATGAAACTTTCCTTTCCACTTTGCTTTGCACTCTCTTGAGAAATGTCCTTTCTTGTTGCAATTGTAGCATCTAGATTTTGACTTGTCAAAGCCTTTGTTGAACTCCTTCTTCTTTGGATGAGAGAAATTATTTTGGAAGAAGGGTTTCTTTCATTTCTTCATTCTTGCCGCGAGGGAAATATTTTCTTCTTTAGTGCACATAACTTTGCTCTTATTCTCCCTTCCTCTTGGATACAATCATGCCAAAATATTTCGAACCCAGGTTGCACTTATTAGCCATTGATAACTTCCAATAATGTCTCCCATGAAGATGGGAGACCATCAACGGCGTTTTGGATGAGATCATCTTCATCCACTACAACTCCAATGTTAACAATCTGATCTCTTACCTGATAGATATTAGTGAAGAAGGAGGCCACTTTCTTGTCCTTCTCCATCATGAGGTTTCATAACTTGTTCTTCAATGCCCTCTTTTGAGTTGGGGATTTATTCTCATATAGATTAGTCAATGTATCATAACATTATTTTCTGGTCTTCAGTGGTGTGATCATGGGAATCAAGTTATCTTTTACCGAATCATAGATTATCCGTTTAGCCTTAGCTTGATTATTCTTGAAGTTGATTTGCCCTGCATTATTTGTAGGATCCTCCCGCACAGTGGATACGCAGCTATCCAAGTCATGTTCCTCTAGGATGTTGAGAATCCTATCCTTCCAAGTGTTGAAGTTTGAGGTTCCCTCAAGACGGTCTTCCGGTCGTACAGAGATTGATGCTATATTCTTCAAATCTTGTGCTCAACTTCTCAAGATCTATGTAGGCTCTAGTTGGCATGAAAAACTGAGCCCCTTCACGCCCTAAGATCTGATACCATGTTAATATTTGGTTGAGATTTGATCTTTAATTTATTTTAGATGTTGAAACTTGAAACAATGAAAAAATCCAATCACATGAAATTCATACAACCATAACACAAGATATACCCTGGGGAAAATCCTCAAAGCAATGAGAACAAAAAACCCCAGCAACTCTTCTCAGTATAATATAATGCATAGCAGAGAATGCTTTCTTTTACAACATAGTAGATTGTTTTCAGAAGATAAGAGATCACCAAAACACTCTTGGTGAAGATACAGAAGCAATAGAGAAGAGAGATCAATCAGATGTGTTTTCCAATGTGCCCAGCGCATCAATAACAAGCAAGAACAATAACCTACACAAAGAGAAGTGCCTTGCCTTCAATGGACAAGAGAATTCGCTTCACATTGAATTCATCAATCCCGTATAACATATTTATACATTCTTCTCATGTGCATCGGCTTCTTCTAACTTCAGGATGAACTTGCCCTCAGACTGGATGTATCAATATTGCAGGAAGAAGTGTGCCCCACTTCTCATGCAATGCTTCATCTCACTGAATTTTCTCTTAGTATGAACTCACCTCTTAACTGAAAGCTTGTCCACTAGTTAGGTGGCTAACTTAAGTGTTGTCATGCAAGTGTTGCACCTCAAGTGTCGTCTTTTAGTTTAACATAAGTGTCGTCATGCAATAACACTTAGTTAACTACATCTTCTTTGTTGTCACTTAGTTAAATCTCTTTAACTGATTCTTTCTCGATAACATCACTGTAGTGATCAATTCGAGTTTTCCTTGATTTACTGAAGTGTTGTATTTTATTTTAACTAAAGTGAAAACACTTTAGTTAACTAGTCCTTCTTATGTAACACTTAGTTAACTATTATTAACTGAAATCATGCTGATTGATTTACTTGTAGTGACCACTATGAGTTCTTTAGTTCACCAAGGCATACATTGTGGCTTTAACTGAAGCTTGACAATTCGAGTTCACTTAGTCATCTCCTGATCAATTCGAATTCTCTTTTTCTCTATGCATTTATCTTTATCTATTTGTCTTTTACTGCGTGGTCAATATGTGCTAACTTTAATTATCCATCACATTACATTATACTAAGAAGAATTATCGGATGTTGTGATCATAATATATTATTCCGGACCAAATGATCATATGCTAAATAAATTCACTTTAGAGGAGATCAATCTCTAAAGGAGACTTAATAGCAATCTGGTGATCATATTTAATAATACATCACACAACATTAAATGCTGTTAACAAGTAAAGAATGACCTTTACTGTCATAAAATTCACATGAAAAACACTAACCTTGCATGAGAATAAGCATGAACAAAAACATATGAAGCGAATGGGAGGTCTGGCTCAAAGAGGAGCCCCACCTCTAAAACTAATTACCAATAAGTCACTCAGATCTAATTAATCTCACAATGAACAGTAGAAAATAGGAGAGAAACCAAATGAGTAACTTGTTATTATGAGAAGGCTTGCTAGGCCTTTATATAGCATTATTACAATGTCCCTTGAGGCCATACCATGGGCCAAAACTATGTGCTACCAAATACCATGGACCAAAACCATGTGCTACCAAATACCATGGATATGAGAGGGTGGCCTCTCCATTTAATGTTTTTACGATAAATGGGAGAGGGTGGCCTCTCCATTTAATGCTTTTATGGCTTATCCATCCGAATTTAGACCATATGCCCCCTAAAATTCGGATCAGAAGATTTGATTGCCAAACTTTGTGGAATATTTGAAAAGAAAAAGGACAACAGGTGGGGAGGCATAACCACTTATTTATTTCTAGAGATTCTTTTTGGAAAGAAATGAACCTTTGGTTTGTTATAAACAAAGGTTTGGTGAGTACCTGAACTTTATAAAGGCCTCGTAAAGTTCATGTAATGAGATTTGAAGATGAAGGTGGAATTCACATTGGCAAAGAGAATAGTGTATTACGCTCTTTAGTGCCAAAGGGTGAGTTATAACAACCATAATAAAATTGATCCATTTTTCTTGTGGTGGATGTGTCCTTGACCTATCTTGAATTTAGAATAAGGGGGATAAGGACACTTGTACTTGTGTGCGATGGTGATTGTGTTGTAAATGGTGCATGATTTTATGTCTCGTGATTATTTTTTGTGTTTGGTATTTTCCACTAATTTATAATTTAGCAAACCAACTACAAGCACTCCAAGGGGGGAATTGTAAAATCAATCAAAACCAAACACTTATTTCTACCAAGAGTTTATTGCATCAATGAATTGTAAAAGAAGGATATGTCATTGAATTTGAAAAATTGAATTGTAAAAACGTTGCAATTGAACACCCTTTCAAAGTCAAAATTCACTTGTAAAAATTGTCAAAAGAGACATTCCTGAAATTGGATTAAGGAGGTCATTGTCAATCAAAATCAATTCATTGTAAATCCAAACTTTGGGGTGCATGATTGGTAGTACATGACACCTTAAGGTTGGCATAAGGGAAAGTGAGTGTGAAGACATGTGAAGAACCTACAATAATTAATTAATGAAAACACATGATATAGCAGAAATAACAGAACTCGGAATCACTTTTATATTGATCGCATGCCACTTCGAGGGGGCAACCTCCTTTGAGCAAGATCAATACAAATAACTTCATGGTACCTTCATTGGTCTCAACACAAACTTATCTACTAAGTCTAGGCGCCAATACCATGGGTCAATACCATGTGTCAATACAAACCATGGGCCAATACAAACTATGGATCAACAATTACTACGGGACGACTTACAAAGCATATGCGTCCAACAACAATAAGACAAACTATGGATCAACAAATACTACGGGACGAATTACAAAGCATATGCGTCCAACAACAATAAACTAACAAAGTAAATAGAAGGGTTGACATGGGTTCCTAACATCCCCTCTCCCTTAGAAAAAGCTTTGTCCTCAAAGCTTTAGATGTGGAAATTGATGCAGAATCCGAAGGAGTGGTTCCCCTGTAGCATCCTCAGGTTTCAATCCAGGCCACTGACGCCTTGTGAGTTTCAGGGAGGGTTGCTTGGAAGGATATAGACGAAGAAGAACCATATCGGTTGCGTGAAAAGTGCGCTCAGGACGGTACTGATTGGATTTTTGTTTCAGTCGAATTCTTTCCATGTGAAGATTGTCCTGTAGAATGAGAAGAATCTGAGTGTGGTTTCGAAGAACCGAGTCAATTTCCTGAACTAGGGAGCTGCTGAGGGTGTATGGAAGAAGAACTGGTGGTGCATTTCCATAGATTACTTCATATGGTGTATGTTTATATGTGGTATTGTACCACTGGAGCGCTTCTAGGAAATCCATAGAAATAGTTGTCCAAATCTGTGTAGGGATGGGAAAGGGTTCGAGCAGTCCGGAAAGGAGTGTCGTTTCACCCTTGTTGACCTGCCAAGTATCACTGCCAGCCACCATCTGTTGAATTGTCATTTTTAGTCCCTGCCAAAAGAAGTTACATTGTTCTCGGTCATACATTTTGAGGAACCCAAAGTGCCCTGTTGATGAAGAAGCATGGATTTCATAGAAGAGATATCCCTGTTGAACAGATTGCAACCAATTTGGAACAAGCAGAGAAATAACTGTAAGAGAAACTCGGTCATCAAATGTGCGAGAAGGAGAATCTGCCACCATATTGTCCTTACCCTTCTTGTAAGTGATCGCATAGGCATAACCCATGAGTTGGATAACCCATTTCAGGTGTGCTGGGGAGGAGACCCATTGTTCCAGGAAATTTTCCAGACTCTAGAGATCAGTCTTGATGCATAAATAATTCCCTAATAGGTATGACTGCCACTTTTGTACTGCATTCAAAATAGCCATTATTTCCTGCTGAGATGCAGATGCGGCTAAATTCGTACCGGAAAGGTCTCTTGAGGGCGACAAGCTCACTGGTGCAACAAGGACACCTGCATATCTATCCAAGGAAGTAGGGGAGACCGTTGATGAGTACATCTGAATGGAATGGAGTTGAGCGATGACACCATGTGAATTCTTCTTAAGGATCTTTTCCAGGTGATGTGAACTGATGATGCGAAGAGACCCTTGTTGTAAGCCCTTAAATTTGTGTTGTTTTCCATTGACTGAAAACTACATCCAAAGTTCAGCAAAATCCCATAAGATGGGGCCAAGTGTGTGTAACCATTGAATGCCCAAAACCACATCACATCTGCCTAGGGACAAGGCAAACATGTCAGAGCGCAAGTTATAATCTTCCAGAAAGATACGCACATTGTGACACTTCCCCTTGCAAGGTAAGGTGCCCCCATTGGCAACCATGACTTCAAAGTTGGAGCAAGGATGGACAAAACAATCAGCATGTTTGGCGATCCAAGGGTCAATGAAGTTATGAGTGCTACCAGAATCAATGAGTATTGTAAGAGGAAGCTTCTTGAAGTAACCCCTGACCCTCATTGTTTGGGGGGTGGTGACGCCAGATAAAGCATGGAGAGATATCTCTGGTTGTTCATCCTGAGATGGGGGGTCAATAGGTGGCTCTTGAATGTCGACCCGATCATCCATTGTATCTGGAGTTTCTTCACCAATTGTAGAGGCAGGCGGAGAATCCATATCCAAGAGATAGAGCTTTTGTTGAACACATCTATGTCCCCGAGTGAATTTCTCATCACAATTATAACAAAGCCCTTTTTCTCTACGTGCCTGCATCTCTGTTTCAGACAAATGCTTGATAGGAGTTGGCCGAGGAGCTGGCGGGATGGGAGGTCGTTGAGAACCCATATTTCGGAAGGGAACAAAAGTGGGTTTGGAGCGCTGTTGGGCTGCAATCTTGTCTTTTGCCAACTTAACCAACCCTAGGACTTCCATCATTGTTTTGGGACAGAACATTTTAACCTTTGACCGGATTTCATCCTTAAGACCACTGATAAAACAACTCCTGTAGAATTCATCAGACAATCCTTCTATGTGATTGGTTAGTTTCTCAAATTCCGTTTGATACTCTCTCACAGTGCCACTTGGACGAAGTTTAGTGAGTGCTCCGGTGAAGTCATCAAAAGCACTAGGACCAAATCATTGCAAAAGGAGTTGGCAAAAATCTGTCCATTTTGGCTCGTCATGAGCCTTGATGTACCAACGATACCATTGAAGGGATTCTTGTTCCAAATGAAAGGATGCAAGTGGAACTTTTTGGACATCAAAAGTATTATGCAGACTGAAATACTGTTATGCACAATAGATCCATCCAGTTGGATCAGTACCATTGAAGCAAGGAAATTCAAGCTTCAGACCACAGAAATTGCTAGAAGAAGAGAACCCATTGGCTGCCAAAGATTCTTGCTGTCAGTTATTGTTCATGGCTGAATGCTGAAGATGGAGGCTGAGAATTTTTTCATCCAGATCTTGGAGTTTGGTTTGGATGGCTACAAGTGCTTCCTCCATGGGTGTTGCTCCTGTGCGGGTGACAACCATAACCAGGAGTTTTTTTTTTTTTTGAGGGGGGGAATGGATAAAAAAACACAAACAAAAGCTTATTTAGTAAAGGGAAATTTGGATTTGGGAAAAAATCGGAGGGGTAATTGGGGTTTGACGAGGTTTTGGACACTTTCTGATGGACAGGGAAGCAAAAAATGGGGATTTCAGAAGCGGGGTGAAAGAATGAGAAAATTTAGCAGAGAGGGACAAAGAAGCAGAATTAGGAAAGGAACTCGGTGGTAAAATTTGAAGGCGATTGGGTGAAATCCGAAGAAGTTATGGAAAACCCTAAAAATAGACAAATGTGGGATTTCGGGCTTTGGGAAGTGGAATTTGGGATAGGGTCCTCAGGAATGAAATATGCAGAATGGGATTACCAGGGTACCAGAGAAGTTTCAAGGGAAACGGAGTGAAACAGATAGATCTACAACGACGCGGAAGTGATCGGAAACAGATAGATCTGCAACGGCGCGAAAGTGATCGGAAATAGAGGGATCTGAAACGACACCGACTATATCGAAAATGGATGGATCTGGAACAGATTTCAGAATGGATTTGAAACAACGCGGAAGTGATCGGCAACAGTTCAGCTGAAAATAGATACGGACCCCAGGTATGTGCAGCTTCCTAACAGTTCAGGGGTTTCAGTCGGCCACCAATGCTGTCTGACGGCTTGCGTATTGGGGCAGTACCCCTCACTCCACGGCTCAAGTAAAACTGATAACTGCTTTGCCACAAACAACAACTCTTGGTTTACGTCACGGGTGGAAACTAGTCAATCAGGTAGGGGTTGTTGCCTTTTTCACTGGCAGGTCCTCTCAATGGGCCAGCTACTTTGGGGTTCCTATGGTACTCCTCATAATGCGTTTTAGGGATTATGCCCAAGTACTTCCCACAGTTAAGTGGATAGGTATTATTCCCAGATTTGAAGCTGCAACAGATGCGAAAAAAAATTTGACAGAAATTTCACCCAGCGAGCCCAAGAAAGTGCTCTGATACCAGATGTGAAGAACCTGCAATAATTAATTAATGAAAACACACGAGATAACAGAACTCAAAATCACTTTTATATTGATCGCAGGCCACTTTGAGGGGGCAACCTCCTTTGAGCAAGCTCAATACAAATAACTTTACGGTACCTTCATTGGTCTTAACACAAACTTATATACTAAGTCTAGGCGCCAATACCATGGGTCAATACCATGTGTCAATACAAACCATGGGCCAATACAAACTATGGATCAACAATTACTACGGGGCGACTTACAAAGCATACGCGTCCAACAACAATAAGACAAACTATGGATCAACAAATACTACGGGACAACTTACAAAGCATATGCGTCCAACAACAATAAACTAACAAAGTAAATAGAGGGGTTGACATGGGTTCCTAACAAGACAAACAAGTGCAAGCAAGCGTGACAATAAAAAATATAAAATGGGTAAAGGAGGAAAGCAATTGCAAAATGCAAATCAAGAAATTAAAAATTTATAGGATTCCTTAGAAGAATTGGAGAATAGGGATGTTAATATTCACAACCAAATTGAAATGAAGGGGCAAATGATTAAATTTCTTCAACTATAGTTAATTGAAAAGGAACTGATTGTTGCAATTTGTGACACAACTGACCTAATTCAAATGGTTGATACAACTTGTGACAATAAATTATCCAATGCAAAAGGTTGATGCTACTTGTGATACACGTGATCTAGTACGATTGGGTGATACATATACTATAATTGGTAATTCCTTAACTAGTCATGAGAAGGAATAAGTGATAAATGGTAAAATGATAAACACAAGTTCTAAAGATGAATCATAAGAAAATGTACAGAGTGAGATAAGGAACAGTGAATTTGACTTTCAAGAAAAAAATCTATGAAGAACATCAGGAAGTAAAAAGTAATATTTCCAAGATGATTGTTAGACCTTGGTAAGAATCGATATGGCTTAGGATATGAAAAATACAATAGTTTTCATATTTCGGATTACTCCAAACTAATTAGTTTGTGAGTGCGGGATTTATTGATAAAGAATTGAAGGCTCCATAAGTTAATGAAGAAGTTATTCAAACAAATGATGATAAACATATGGACAAAATTCTTGAATTCCAGCATTGTCATAAAGTTGGTCACATGGAGAATCAATGTATTGTGCTTCATCCTCGTCTTAACTGTGGGAAGACAAATAATATTTCAAAAAAATGTAGAATGCAGAAGAATATTCAGAAACAAACACTTCACTTTGGTTGGATAAGTTCTTGGCAATGGAATCAAGAAGTCAAGAAGTTGCATAAATATTATCATCTAGTTCAAACATGGGTAAAGACACATTTCAATGGTAAAATTACAAAATTAAGCAAACTTCATTCAATTTTTATAGATGATAATTTTGGGCATGACTATGGCCCATTCTGAATAGGTACTCCCTTGTACCTTAAGGGGGGGAGTACAAAAATGAAAGAACAAAAGTACTCTATTGCACCTCAAGTTGGGGAATGCATTGAAGAAACAAGATCATATGAAAAGGTTAGTGGCCAACCAAAACCACTACATCCATTGATGAAATTGGTCAATGGTCATTCAAAATGGGAAATACATTGAAGAAACAAGATCATATGAAAAGGTTAGTGGTCAACCAAAACCATCACATCCATTGATGAAATTGGTCAGTGGTCATCCAAAACCACTAGATACACTGCATCAAATTTTGATGATTGAAAAAGAATCCAAAAGCTTAACCTTGGATCCCTTCCACATTATTACACCTGACAAGAGGGAACATTGATAAATATGATAGTTAGGATTCAAGACTCAAAGTCCTATCATTCAAAATTCAATCGGAATTTGGGGATTCCTCAACAAAATATCTACATCAACTATTTCATAGAGAATTCGGTGATCCTATTTGTTCACCAAATTAATAGAAGACACCAGCTTCTTCTAGAAAAATCAGAGAATGTTTAGACATGGAAACTATTCACTTCTAGAATTTCATCTCTAATTCAAAATTCATTCAAAATTTAGATTGGAATTTTTTTAGGCATCATCTTTGTAGATCAGTTCAAAAGTTTCAAATTGAAGATGAAACCAGTTCTTGTTATTTTACTAGAATAATTATTAAGACATGTGATGAGTGGAGAGATGTTAGACTATTAGTCCCTAAAAAATCACAAATTCCTATATCACCTCCCATATGTGTTGTTGTTCTTATCACTTTATGAGTTGTCATACTTATCCACTAATGAGTTGTCAGTGAGATCTACATATAGAGGTGACTATGACTATTGTACTATATAATACCTTCATTGGTATGAATATCAATGTCGAAGGTGGATCAAGCCTTTTCCTCCACTTTGTCTCTCTTGTTTGCTTGCGTAATAGTTTAACAGATAATGCAACACACTAGTTGGTAAATAAGGTTATATTTTACCTTAATATGAATATTATTTTAAGACATTTGACAAGTTAAATTTCACAAAAAGTAATGAACTATGCCTAAGCTGAAATATCATTTAAACAAATTTTTCTATGGGTTGGGATACCCTATTGAACAAGTGCCATAACTACACTTGCAGGCAAGGGAACTCCACCTAGTAGGGACCGATGAAGGTAAATAGATTCTTCTTCTTAGGAATTCTCAATGCAATGAGATAATACAACCAAATTGTTATGGCAAACACGTTATGCACTACATAAGAGCTATGCAACACAAAACCTACTTGAATGTAAGTATGAAAATCCATTTAGTCATATTGCAAATGTCCTTGAACACTAGCCACACTCCCATGACTCTCTAACCCTAGCCCTAATCAAATTCACAATGGCATTCTACCCAGAATATGTCCCACTAAAGTTACCATGCTAGTTATTATTAGAGCAACTATCATCCAAATAATCAAATGAAATTTGAACAAGAGAATCATAAGCATTACCTAATAATAAAATTTTCAAACAAATTTTACCACCTTATTTGATTCCATCCACCTTAATGGATTTTGAATATTGAGAGGAAGCGTGGGACACATTTATCTCCCCACCTAGTTGGAAGGAAAGGCCAAAACACAAGACCAAACTAAATGTAGATAGTGAGTGGAAGATCTAAAGAATGCAATGTAGATCAATTATCGACATACATGTTAGAATATAATGGTAATCTAGACTATCAACCTAGGCATATTAATAAATTCAATTGATGACTTTAGGTCAATTTATGTTTAATTGTTGTATTAAACTGAAACATAAATCATTTTATAGTTTGTGAAATTAATATTTGAACAATTATGGTTTATGTCATCTCATTATTATCAAGAGAAGGTTGTTCTCTTTATTCCATAATTGAAAAACTATTTATCTTCTTCGGTTCTTTTTTGTGTTCTTGTTTTCTTTGTTTGTTTTGTTTTTGTAATATGGTATTGGAGACACAATGAAAAGAAGTCAAATCTAAGCAAGAGAAAGGCGTAGGAATTGTTAACTTCAGTGGCGGACCAAGTGACTTCATTTGATACACACTAAGAAGTCAGAGGGGTTTCATACTAGCATAAACTAGGTATTATTTTTCTAGTTTAAAATATAAGCATCATTATTTTGCTCAATTTAAAGTTAGGATCAGATTTTACGAGAGAATAAGTTTTTGATCTAAAGACGCATCTTAAAAAAAATAAGGTTAAATCGAAGATAAAAATAAAAATAAAAGAGAGATGTAGAAATTTGATTTGCAAGGTTTTGAGCATATTTTTTGGGGGAGCTAATATTTAAATGATCTGATAGGCATATAGTATGGACATATCATATTGATACATCCATACAACTATACGAATTGTATTGAATATGTGCCACAAGACACAAAAGTTGGGTTTTGTTTATCAATGTTAATTCTTTGAAATTTGCACTGTAATTTATGTTTTCAGGCTGATTTTTTGCATTTCTTCAATGATTTTTGCAATTTTGGAGGGAAATTTCTACATTTGAGTAGTTTCTTGGTAGTTTGTCATAGATCTATGCAAATTTATTTCCATAAATTTCTCTAGTTTTGCTGGAAATTTGACTAAGGAGTAGTAGATTCAATGGTTTGAGAAAACCCTTGGTATTCTAGGCATCCTTTGAGTAGATTCAACAAAACTTTCTCTAATTTTGAATAATATTTGGTAGCTAAACTGTTGTGGGAAGACGTTCCTTTTTGTTTTTTCTCCATGATTTGCAGTTGGAATCATAACAATACATATTTTGTGAAATTTAGTCCCTATTTCAACACTTTTATCTAAAAACTATTTGACAAAAATGGCTAGTTTGTCTAATATAATGTTGGATGGTAATCATAAAATTTTTTGTAAAAAATATAATACCTAGAAAGAAGGTATGATAGCCATTTTTTATTACAAGTGTCTGGAATAACTTGTATTGTGGGAGGCAAGGACCAAGACAAATATGATGACTGAAATAGAGAAGTTCTAATGTTCATAACACCATCTATGACTGATTAGATGCTTCTGAAATTGCAAGATGATGGCATTATGAAGGATGCTACAATCATTTGAAATCACTTGAAAGACTTGCATCAAGCTCTGACAAAAGTAGAGCATTTTTTCCTGAAAAATAAATTGTTCTCTATTAAGATGAATGAGAATGAATATTTACATGGACATTTGGTAAAGATCAAGGATATTAAAGAACAATTAAATGTGATTGGGTGAAATATGGAAGAAAAAGGCATTGTGGTATTTACTCTAATGCAAATCTTCCCCTCACTCAAGCGTTGTGGGTGAGAGCACACAACTATCTTTGATACCCATGACCGATTTCCCTATGCACTGGGGCGAAAGACTCAACTAGTCCTTCAGAGTGGATACCCACATTCATGCACACACAAGCTCGAACAAAAATTCATATGCATAAATAGGGGCTCAAAAATCCATTCTTATGTTATGCACAACAATTCATATGCATACAACTACAATTATGCCTAAATTGGGATTTTCTCAAACGCTCGTCACATAGGGGTTCGAAGACCCTCCAATATCCTCACACACTCAATGCACTCTAACTTGATGGTCTCAGTCTCATCTAGGAATTACATACACAAGAGAGTCTATACTAGATCCTCTTAGCCTGCACTCAACTTTATCTATGTTCCTCTACTCAACCACTTCTTCTTATCCCTGTTCAAGTTGTGTTCTCTATCATTCTCTCTTCCACTTATCCTATCTCTTCTCCATAGACTTCTCCTTCTCCTTCTCTTACCTATTTTTTCTCTATCTAGAGACTTCCCCTTCTTTCTCGATGTTTATTTCTAATTTCTAGAAGTTCACCATTCCCTGGCTCATTTGATTCTGTCATTTTGTTTTATTGCAAAATCATGGAAAGGTCCTTGAATTTGAACCAAAATTTCCTTGATTGTATGGGTAGTATCCTTCCCTAGATCCTCATTAATTCCTCATATAGGCTCTCATCATTCAAATCCATTACTTCTAGATCCTTCACTCATTGCACTAGATCTATCTTCGTGCCCTCTTGACGCACAAAAATCCCCTCTTAACATATCCTTACTCTTGGGACTCCATCCATGGATTATTCTATTGGTATTCTTGATACTCGTGACTGATACATCATCAGATGTTTCTCCTCGTCCCTCCAATCATACCTCTGCAACACTTCTACAACACTTTTTCATACGTTCATTCCAATCCCATTCCCTGATGCATTGTAGGGTTCTCCCAAGCTACTGCCTTCGGGATTCCTCACCGATTCCTTTCCTTCGATAAGGATTTTCTACTCTGTCATCCCTTTAGCTCATCTACTTGATTCACCAACAACTCATGATGCCTAGCATGATACATCGATTTCGATACTCCATTAGATATCACTCTACTAGCTTCCTCCAGTAGGTTCTGTCATTCAATATCCCAACGAGTCACTTCTGATGCGCCACCTCGATGTCATGCTCCCGATATCCCACTATCGATGCCCGGATTTCGGTACGTCAGGTTCTGATACATTGGAAATATCCACTCCATCATCCTTTCCACTCCATGCCTATCGATAATCTTCTCTGAATTATAACCTCTAATGAGACATCGTCGATACATCAACTTCTAATGTCACTTGATCTGACGTCTAGGATCACACATAATAACTCATCGACTGGTTGTGACTTCTCCTACCACAAAAATCCCGGTACTTCATCAAGTTCCCTTCTCCACTGATCGGACAATTTCACTCACCTATGATATCTCAGCAAATTCTTGAGATTTCTCCTCCAATACTTCTCTTGGACGTTGTTATGCACCCAACTCCTGCGGAAAGATACACCTTGTGTCCAACACTTCTGATTCATATTCGATATGGCACTCAATCTTCAATGCCCGGATCTTCGGTCGGATGCTCATGCATCAGTACTCCCTCACTTATTTGAAAGCATGTCCTCATGCTAAGGCCTTTGGTATTCTTACGAATCTGGCTCGCTCTTCTTCCTCTTACATCGATGCCAAAATTCGTACCAGGTGTGTGGGTTCATCTTCATCTTTATTTTCATATTTTCTTTCCTCCATTGCTTCACGGCCTCAACTGTCATATTATTTTCTTTCTGCCTCGCCTGCTTCATACTAACAATGCACAACCTCACCATTCTAGCACAATAAGCTTTTCATTATGATCTTCTCTGGAAACCTCGATGTTTCCCCTCTTTCCTACTTCTACACCTACATACTCAAAAAGAATTAAACAATTAGTAATACCAAGGACCACTGCACGGTCCTCCTTCTCATATCCATCGATCTATTTTGCAACAACTATAGTTTATTCTTCATTCTTCTCCTCATAACTCTTCGATGTATCTTGGGTTTCTCCACCCATTTCTCTTTCTCCAGTTTGGACTACAACCTTGAAAACTTCCATGGTTTCTCTTTACTCGGCCTCGCCTTCCTTTGCTGACCATCTCTTTTCCTCCTCTCATTTCCTCAACCTCCATTGCAACCTCCACCACCACTGCAGGTTCCTAAACATTCTCTTCCTTCGCAACAACAACATGGGTATTCTCCTCATAGGAAACATCACTCTCATTGTCTTTTTGTTTCCCTATTCTCACACATGCACAGTCGTCAAATACCTTTCGCACTTACTCAGATAGATTTCCCAAGGATTCATCATCCCTTGGTTCATCCTCCACCTTATCCACCACAATGTTTGTTTCCACAACACCCTTCACTTCTACCATAGTGACTACGCCACATATTTCCTCTACTCCATTCTCTCGAATTTAGATTTATTCTTCCTCTTCCCTCTCCAAGGAGATATTTGCAGTCTTCCCTTGCTTCTTTCTGGGTTATTGAACCTCCTCTTCTCCATCCAATGTCCCGTAATGGCCATTTTCCATCTCATCTTCTCCTTCTTATAGGTAACACACTATTACCCCTTCTTCCATATCATCTTCCTGCTCATCACATGGATGCACATGAAATTCCTTCTGTGCTTGTTCTAACACCTCGAGCCTCTCCACAATTAGCTCATTAATTTTTATCACCTCCTCCACTATGAGGTTTTTTGTCCCCTTCAACAAATATTCCAGTAGTTTCCCGTGTTTCAAGGGTTTCCTAGCCCCTTTAGATTTTTCTAAAGCTTCTATATTCGTTATTATTCTCCTCAATTCATCACATATTTCTGCAGGATTTATCACCTCCCATGTCCTCATTCTGTTCAGGATTCATATCCTCGACCACTTTGTGGAGTCCATCCCTGCACCTTTGCAATGTGTAGTTTCTTCGTAAAATTTACAACGAATTCCTCTTCAATATTTCTACCCATGCCCCTCTGTTGGAACTCCTTCTTCAGCTTCCTGCATGGAATTCAACTATGTTTTTTCCACCCTCAAGTAGGATTCCCCTTTTCTGTTGGACAACTCTACTTGACTTCCCTATCGGAGTTGTCTCAATTTATCAAACTTCCAAAGGGTTTGTTTCCTCTCTTCACTCCTGATAGCTCTGCCCAACCTTCACTGTTGGAGCTACTGTTACATCTCTACCCAACTACAACTAGAGTTGTCTTCCTTAATTATTCACAAATTCTCTACAAATCTACCCACAATCACAATTGCGGAGCTGTAGGTTATTCTCAACTCATTGAGGATACAACTTGCTTTGATACCACGAATGACGCATGTTGCCCCTTCACTTCAGTGATGCAGATTAGAGCATGCAATGGTATCTGATACACATTACCAATTTCCCTATGCACTAGGGAGAAAGACTCAATTGGTCATTCACAACGGATACCCACATACACTCACACATAGAATTGAACACAGATTCATACACATAAATAGGGGCTCAATAAGCCCTTCTTCTATTATGCACAACAATTCATATGCATACAATTATAGTTATGCCTCAATTGGGATTTTTCAAACACTCATCATGTAGGGTTTCGAAGACCCTCCAATCTCCTCACACACTGAATCCCCTATAGCCTGTTGGTATTAGTCTTATCTAGGAATTACATACACGGTAGAGTCTATACTCCATTCTCTCAACTTGCACTCGACTTTCTCTGTTTGCCTCTACTTGGCCACTTCTTCTTCTCACCATTTGGGTTGTGTTCTCTATCTTTCTCTCTTTTGCTTCTCCTGACTCTTCTCCAGAGACTTATCCTTCTCATTCTCTTTCCTCTCTTTTCTCCTCCTCTATATAGAGACTTCCCCTTCTTCCTTTAGTTTTCTTTCTGCTTTCTATAAGTTTCATGTTGTGCACCATTCCCTGGCTCATTCAATTTATGTCATTACACATTATTTAAAAATCATGGAAAGGTCCTCGACCCTCAGCCAAACTTGCCTCGAGTGTACAGGCAGTATCCTTCCCTGGATCTTCATTAATTCCTCATACATTCTCTCATCATTCCATCATTCAAATTTGTGCCTTCCAAATCATTTTATCATTGCACCTTCCCGGTCTCTGTGCCTTCTCGGTGCACTCAAATCCCCTCTCAATGTATCCTTACTCTTGAGACTCCATCCATGCCTTCTTCTATGGGTATTCTCGATACCCACGACTTGATACATATATCATCAGACATTGCTCCCCATGCCTCCAACCATACCTCTATAACACTTTCTCAGATGGTCCTTCTGATTCCATTCCCTGATGCACCATTAGGTTCTCCCAATTTTCTTCCTTCGACATTCCTCTCTGATGTAGTGCCTTTGATAAATATTTGTCACTATGTCGGCCATTTATCTCGGCAACTTGATTCACCAATAAATCTTGACACTTATCCCGATACATCAGTTTCGATACTCCATCAGATATCGCTCTATCGGCTTCCTCCAATAGGTGTTCTCGGCCAATCTCCAGACGAGTCAATTTCGATGCGGCACCTTGATCCCGCACGAGCCCAATATTCTGATACTGATGCCCCGAATTTCGATACATGTGGTTCCAATACATCAATACTCTTCGCTCCATCGGCCTTTCCACTCTACACCTATTGATAATCTTCTCCTATGGATGACATCCAAAGAGGCATCGTCAATACATCAACTTCTAATGCCACTTGATCTGACGGTTGGGATCATTCCTGATAACCCATCGAACGACAGTGATCTCTCTTGACACAAAAATCCCAGTACTTCATTGGGTTCCATTCTCCATTTATCGGATGGATGCACTCGCCTATGATATCTCAGTGAATTCCTGATATTTCTCTTTCAATACTTATCTTGAATGTTTCTACGCACCCAACTCTTGCGGACAATTCCGCCTTGTGTTTGACACTTCTGATCCACAGTCAAGATTGCACTCAATATCCAATGCATGGATCTTCAACCAAATTCTCTTGAATCATACACTCAAGAGTTTACTCATTGCATTTGAACATTTTATTGCAATACTTAATATTACAACTACTGAAAAAACTTGAACTTTGATGAGTTGTGCACAAGAATTTTACAAGAATATAGGCGGAAAAAAAATAGTAGTGAAAGTATAGTAGAGAGGTCAAAAATAGCATTGTCAGCAAATCTCAAGGGAATGGGAAAGTTTTTTCAAAAGAATGATGGAAGAAGCAAACAAGGAAACACAAAGTAATCAAGTAATGAAAAGATCTTCAAATGTCATTATTATGGAAAGGTGGGCCATAAGAAGAAGTTTCACAAAAAGTGGTTGTGGGATGAGAACAAAACCAAGGAGGATATCAGTAGAAGGAGAAGGCTCATGTTACAAAATACCAAGAAGACACTGCTCTCTTAGCTTCCATTGCTAAGTGAGTAGATCCTGGAGAATCATTTTGTTGATATATTGACTCTAGTGCATCAAATCATTTCACCAATAGATTTTATTATTTTGTTAACGATTTTATTATTTTGTTAACTAAAGATCATGCAAATAGCATGTTCCAGTAGATTCCACTACATAAGCAAAATATGTAGTTGTTACATTAGCAATAAAGGAAATTCTATGGCTCAAGAAGATATTAGAGAATTTGCAAGAGAAACAAGTGAATGCTACTCCACTCTTGATTACCAACACTTCTACAATCAAGTTGGCCAAGAATCTAGATTCCATGATCAAACAAAGCACATCAGCCCAAAGTACCATCTGATCCGACATCATGTAGATGCCAAGACCATTCATTTGATACATTGTTCCACAAGTGAGCAAACTCCAAACATCTTCACCAAAATGCTTGGAAGATAGAAGGTTGAAAACTTCAAAAAGATGCTTGGACTCACAAACATTCCTTTAGGTTAAGGGGAGAATGTTGGAAACATAATCTCAAAGATTATGATTACATTTTAAATTTCATTATTACAAAAAATATGAAGAGTCGTAATAAGAACAAACCCCATGGATGTGGAAACCAAAGGTCATATCTTCTTGTACTTATATAAGGTTCTTGTTAATAATATCAATTCACGTATTGGTTATACAGAATTGGTTCTAAGGCAATGAATGAATCAATGCACATGCACGTGTAACTAGTAGGGAGCTTTATATATCTTACTACCACTAGACCTAACTTGAGTTATGGAATTAGCTGCATCTCCCAATTCATGACTGCTCCAAAGGTAGAAAATTGGACAACAACAAAAATAGTCCATCAATATGTGAAATGAACATTAGATTTTGGCATTTTATATCATAGACACAGATCATCGATTGTGTGGTTATACAGATTTAGATTGGGCATAGTTACTAGATGACAAGAAATCCACATCAAGCTACGTTTTTCCTTCGTGCTAGAGCATTTACATGGATCAATGAGAAACAACATGTTTATCTTTCTTCAACTAAAGTAGAATATTGAGCAACAATGAAATAAGCATGTGAAGCAGTTTGGCTCAAGCAGATGCTTGTAGATATAAAGATCTAACCAAATGAACCTACCCTATTATACTATGATAATTAAAAAAGCTGACAAAAAAATCTAGTCTTCCACAAGCATACTAAACATGTTGGCATTCATTGTCACTTTATTTAAATACTTGTAGAAGATGGCTTAGTTGAGCTACAATATTGTAAGAACAATTCTTGTTCTTATTGAATTTGACAAAAGATGTATGTCAAACATATTGAATAAAATATAATTGATTGAATGATTGAATGTACAATGACCTCCATGACGGTTTATATATACATTGACTGGTCACTTTGGTTTGAATAGTCATGACCTTAGGTCATGTGTCACTTCATTGATAATTGTTTATTATTACTAATATTATTATTTATATCTATTATTATGTTTATAACATTGCCACCCCCTTAAGCAATGCTTTGTCCTCAAAGCATAATAAATTGGATTCTCTCTAGTTGAGTATGCTTCCCTAGTGGCATAATATTTGTCTTCGTCTGGTTGTAAAATCTTGACTTGGATAACGATTGCAGAATTGGCAAGATTCTTTTGTAGGGCATGCATGATACCCTGAAGTCTCTTAATTTGGTTAGGTAACATAAAACCTCGACACATTATGGATGCAAACTTGATTTTCCTATGTTATTGCATGATTCTTCAACCTTTTGGCGTTTTGTTCTTTAGTTGTAATCCTTCATTCTTGATAGCATGATCTTCAACACCATAGAATTTATAATGCTGTAACTTATATTTCATGGGTATAGGTGGAGCTCTGATGTTTGACTTCTTGTTTTCTTGGAACCTTGATATTCTCACTCTTCCTACAATGAGGTGGAACATATTTTGTGGTTACTTCTTGTGTTCGATTTTTCTGAATAATAGTCTATCTTTGTAGTACATCATCTTCACTCTTATTTGGTAATGAGCGTGAAATTGATGCTAGTGATACATTTTTCAGTGTTTCATCATAATCAACAATTGAGTTGCATGCCACTGTGACTTTGTTTTTGTTCTCGTTTCTCATTTTTATTTCCTCTAACCAACATTCTTCAAAATCTTCAGCGTCCTTGTGAACTATGTCTGTGAATCATTTATACATGTTAGCTATCAATCTATTGATTTTGTTTCCGAACACCTTTTGGCCTTTTGCAACTTCACAATGTTATCCATAATTAGCAAGGTGTTATTGGCTTCGTCTTCATAACGATCCTTTGTGTGTGTGTAACGTTTACTAAAGCTTAGAAAAAACTTTATTAAAGTTGGCTTGATTAAGCTCTTGGGAAGACACAAGTGTGCCATTATGTCACGTGGGGAAAGGTGTGACTATAGACCACAAAAATATTGCATGCAAAAAAGTGACAACGGATGTACGAACACAAAGGGGTGACGTTTTGTGCTTCCACTCAAACATAATCCAGCCCACGCGGAAATTTTAGCATAACAGTCATACGAAACTGATGGTGGAATCAAGTACAATTTCTATGGCTTGGCGACTGAGTACATAGTACGATAGTGTATGGATTGCATGGGTAAGTGAAAAGGTGGTTGTAGAACTGACGAAAGGGAAGCAAGTACTACAGTGGCAACTGCATACAGAACAACAAAGTACATATTTTATTGTACAATGGATTAGAGAGCTCCTGCAAAGCGGTCAAATTTGAACCCGTCCGAGCCCTTCCCAAGGTCTTTAGCCCGTCCCTGAAGGATAAAAAAAAAATTACTTGTCAAAAAAAATTTGGAATTTGGAATTTACCCGTCCAGAAGGAAGGGCTAACTAAACTTCAATTTTTCAAAGGAAGGGTTACTCTCGTTGTTGCCCGTCAAGATTGATTTGCTACGGTCACATCACTGATTCACTACTCGCCGATTGCCGATTCACCGAATCACTGTGACAGGATATACAGCTACAGGTAAATGTCAAATTTATGTGACCGCTGCTGACATGCTGTGTGATGTGCAACGCGAGTGGCGGGATATGAGTAATTTTTAAATTTATTTTAAACTATCCCGACTCCCGAGCTACTTGGAACTAGTAATGACATGAGATTTCCTGAGCACTTGAACGTCTTCCGGAGTGTTAATGAGGCAGTGCATCAGCTGAATGAATCGAGTCACGGTGTCCAGACGGTCTGTGTCAATGAACTCTAATGCAACCATATTCTTGAAGAACACTTCAGTCTGCACAATACTCGATAACCTCATCCTCGGAAGATAGAGCGTTTGGGAGCATTTATTGAACCAGATCTTACCCTGTAGCCCCGAGAAGGATCTGAACTTAATACCGGCCCTTTGCAGCTCCTCCGCGGTGTATGTTTGGATCGGAAGTCCTTCCTCTGCAACCATGTATTTGTACAGAAACAAGGAGATTCTTTGCGCTGTAGTTGGCTTTGGGGAGTGGAGTTCAATTTTCAGGAATGGTGAAACAATAGTGTGGATGCAACCCAGCAAATGCGGCTCATCTAATGCATCTTCAGGTATTCCGGCGTCGCCCCAATGGAACGGAGACAACTCCTTGTTCGCCCTTTGCAACAGTACTTTGCTGGTTTCACATCGAACAGGTATGTCTTCATCCAACTTTAAAATTCGTTTCACCACAAACAGAGGGATCTGATTCTCCAGCTTCAGAATGTCGCTCATTATACCGTTACGGTGGTGACCGTGATCATGGAGCTGGCAGAGTAAAAATTGTATCAGAAATAACGAATCCACCATCATCATCAGAGCGAAGTTCGTGGTGTACTGGTCGTCGTTGGCCGGGATTGGCCAACAATAGAAGCTCCCAATCTCCGTCACCATCCTTTTGATCATTGCAGTCTTTGCAGATATGTTGATTCTCAACTGCGACTGCCAGTCTGTCACCGCGAAGTTGACTTTGTAAGCTTCTCTGGCACTGATCTTTATGAACTCATCATTCTGGCCTAGCGAGTAGTCAACTTTGAGTTGATTACTGTGATAGTGGTAAGGGCCGAATGTCATAAAACGCGGAACGTAGGCCGATGGATTGCTAAGTTCATGTTTTCAATGATGTAATCCCAACTATTTTTGAAGAATATCAAGTGAATGGAAGGAAACTATGTTTTATTATTAATTTGTCAGTGGAATTTGAGCGAAATATTACAATGTTTTGATGTAGTTGCTATTTGATTTTTTTAAATTATAAATATTTAGAAGGGTACTATTTTATTTTCACATTTTTTTTATTGAAGGGTCAACTTAAGTTACACTTTTCCATTGAAGTGCAATTATTTTTATAACTTTTCATCTTTGAAGGGTTGGATAGTTACATGCCCTTCCAAAAAAAATTATGACTAGCCCTTCAAATTTGACCACTGCTGCAAAGTGAACAACCCAGCAAGTACGAAATTAATAATTGTGGCCGTGTATGTTAGTAGGGTGTTGTAATTGATGGTTGTACATAGAAAAAAATTGATGGTTATACAAAACAACAATTAAAGGGAAATGTAGAATTCACCCAGAGTTGGCCAGATCAATGGGGGCCAGATCAATGGATTTGATACCAATGTAAGAACAATTCCTGTTCTTATCAAATTTGTCAAAAGATGTTTGTAAAACATATTGAATAAAATATAACTGATTGAATGAATGAATGTACAATGACCTCCATGACGGTTTATATATACATTGAATGGCCATGTTTTTTTTTTCCGCGAAAAAAAGCATACTATTGTTATTCAAAAAGCTGAATCAAATAGTACAGATTAGTCTCCTGCACAAGCAGGATCCACATAGATACACATACAATTCGGAAAATTACAGTCAAGATCCCAATGAGATGCTACCATCAGAAGGTGGCCTTCAAAGCAAAAGAACCAGATAGCCTCACAAAGAGAATAATCATAGGGACAAACAAAAAACATCCATGTCTACAGTCCAAAGGATCCTAGCACAGGACAGTAGAAGAGTCAAAGCATAATGTTAAATGATCCCGCATTTATCACCAAATGGTCCCAGCATTCCTCCCAGAGCACAAGATCCTCTATCCCATCCAGCACCAACTTTGATTGTCGATCCCCCAGCGCATTATGTTCTCTGTAGATATGTTCTAGTGAGTAAGAGCAAAATGACCAGAGTTCTTCTTTAATCCTTCTACACCAGCCTTCAAGTTCCAGGACATTAATGTCAAATTCTCCCCAAGCCCATTTGATGGTGACGCGCGAGTCACCGTAGATTTTGAGCCTTGGAAGCCCAAAAATATGAGCAACCTTGACAACACACCATAATGCCATCAATTCAGCTTTCATGTTCGAACCTTTGCCACATTTGAGCCGAAGTAAAAACAGATGATGTTGATTAATGATAATCACCCCTCCAGCTCCACAATTTCCATAGCTAGCGGCCCCATCAAAAAATAAGATGGGATCACATAAATTAAACTGGAATACTCCAATAAACCTCTGAACAAAAACAACATCCTGTGGTTGAAATGGCATAAACATTGAAAGTATGGCCCGGTACGTTCCAAGGATATCAGGCTGCTGATCTTCAAAGATGGCACGGTTTCTCATAGACCACACCGACCAGCATAAGAAAATCGGCAAAGTGGCAAGTGGCTTACACTTTTGCATCCACTCTTTCAGACACACATCAAGAGAATACCCCTTCCAAACTTGTCCAATAGCAAAACTGTGGTAAAGCTTTTCCAGAATAGAAACAATAAATGGACAATCGATAAAAAGATGCAAGGTTGTTTCCATATGTGTCTTGCAAAGGACACAACGATTGGGCCCAACCCAACCAAACAGTAATAATTTATCCCAAGTCTTTAAACGATTCATCAGAAGGAGCCAACAAAAACATTTAACTTTCAAAGGCAAGTTCCATTGCCAGACTTTCAAGTACCACCAATGATTGGGGAAGATACAACGCCTACAGATCATACAGTCATATGCAGTCTGAGTAGTGATAATACCTGTAGCCTTGTTTCCTGCCCAAACCACAGCATCTTCCGCAGCCGAGATCCGAATACCTACTGCATTCAAATCATGTGTATATGAATCCCATTCTTCCCTCAGGGGTGGAGCTAAATTAAGATCCGAGGCATTAAGCCAATACCCATTTATGTCATTTTTAACAATGTTGTTAAGAGTAATCAATCCAGCGGCTCTCAGAGATGCCAAAAGACCTTCCGAGAAAGAATATTCCCCACTTAAACCAAGTATCGGGTCCACCCCGATGGCAACCTCCGACCCTGAACCCACCTTCCAACAAAGCTTATGTGCCAACCAACAATAAACCCTCAAGAAGCCTCTCCAAATGGGGGAGACACCCCTCACCTTTTTACTTGGCTGTCGAAGACAATGTGAAATTTTGATCTTAATGTATTTCTGATGAACAACAGTGGACCACAGAGAACCTCCAAAGATGGCGCGCCAAAGATTTTTTAATTTCAAAGCATCATTAAAGATCGAGATATCCTTCAATCCCCAGCCACTGGAAGAGTGAGGCAGAGATAGTCTTGCCCAACTTACCATGGTTACAGCAGGCCGCTTAAGACCACCAGACCATAAGAAGTTGAAAATAAGTCTTCTCAAGGAGTTAATGACAGATCGAGGGACAGTAAGAAGTGAGAACCAATAGACGGGCATCCCCACCAGGACTGATTTAGCCAATGTTAACTTACCACCAATAGAGAGAAGGCGGTATGTCCAATGTGTAATGCGGGATTCAAAGCGCTTAACCAGCCAATCCCAATCCCTAACCAGATATCCGTTGGGTTTCAAAAGAAAACCCAAGTAAGAAAAACCATCAATGACCTTGTAACAATTGTAAGGGGCAACCAACCGAATATCAGGTAACCTGACATCATCCACCATAAATTGATAAAGATTTGACTTCCTCAAACTCACTTTCATACCCGAAGCTTTGCAGAAGAGCTCAATGATGCTCTGAAGGGAAATCCACTTGCCATGTTTGTTTGAATAGTCATGACCGTTAGGTCATGTGTCACTTCATTGATAATTGTTTACTATTACTAATATTATTATTTATATCTATTATTATGTTTATAGAAAATACTATCCTATAGAGGAGACAAGGACAAACTCGATTTATTTCTTAGATGTAGGGTGTTAAAATATAATGATCTAAACTATATATTTCAGCATATTAATAAAGTTACTTGGTAACTTGAGGTTACTTTAAGTTTAATTGTTGTATTAAAGTACACAAAAGTCATTTTAGGGTTTGAGTAATTAGGTTTTATGTCATCTCATTACTATAAGAGAAGGTTATTCTCTTTATTTTATAATTGAACTATTTATCTTTCGGTGCTCTCTTTGTGTTCTTGGTTTCCATGTGTTCATTTTTCATAATAAGATAATGGTGATAAGACAACCCTTATCTCTCAAAGCTCCAAAGCCTTTGAAAATGATATGTTGATTTTTTTAATTATCTTCATATATTAATGATTACTACCTATGATATAACATATATCATAGAATAACCATATACTAAGAATATCAACCACATATGCAATAGGATCAAATAAATATAGCCAAGCACAAGAGACATAAGATTTATCATGAGATCATAACTGCATCCTTCGTATCACTTCGTTGTAGTAGAGAGATAAATGAATTAATTCACTTGGTGTTATAAGTTGGTACAATAATGAATTGACCTTTAGCAATATATAGGTCTTTAAGGTAACTTTTTCGTAAATTTGTGTCTTTACAGGATTTTACCTTTTCACTAAATAAATACATTATTAATAATATTATGAGCTTAAGGGAATACCTCTCGAAGCTACATAAACATCAACACTCCATCTTAGGCGCTAGGGAGGTATTCTCATTTGTAGAAATCTCTCCAACTGAATGACAAGTCCATGCCATCATATATGGAACACTCCCTCTAAGGAGTATAACAAGGCATGTCTATAGATTTCCAAGGCATGATATTTAGTACTAGCTTTCTTCATGTCTTATGAATATAAGAGAAGTTTTGTCCCTTCTGATCAAGTCCTTCTAACCAGAACAAATGTCCCCACTGGAACCACGTCATCTTCTCAAAGAATATATATTGATCAATTTGATCAGCTTGGTCATCCTAGACCACAAAGGATTTACCTCCTCATGCACTTTATCAGTCTAAAAATGAAAGGAGGTTGCACTCCTCAATAATACTCTTCTTCCAATTTACTAGCCATTACTATTGGAAGGCGGCGATGACTGCAGCTATTCCACCCCTTTGGGCCGATGCTCCGCATAGGAGCACTCTCCACACAGGATAACATCTCACACAGGGATCATCCCACACAAGGATACACTCCAAAAAGGAGTCTTCGCCTTAGTCAAAAGAGAAACCAGAGAATCGGCTCTATGCTAACATACACAATGTTAGCACTTCAAGTCTCTTCTCGAGACTCTACCTGAGATTCTCCTTAGTCAAAATACAAACTAGAGAATTTGATCCTATGTTGACATACACAATGTTAGCACTTCAAGTCTCTTCTCGAGACTCTACCTGGAGCTTCTCCTTAAAAGACCAACCGGAGAATCTGCTTCTATGCTGACATAAATAGTGTTATCACTTCAAGTCTCTTCTCGAGACTCTACCTAGAGCTTCTCCTTACCTAGATGATGTTATTATTCTCCTCACATGCACATATATTCATGTATAGGGCTCTAATGTGTATACACCCACATTAGACTAAACGATGTTTATTCCACAAGGGGTAACTAGTCCATATCAAATAAGCAAGTCAAACCTGCTCTATAATGAGATAGATCAATCCATCATGGAGCACTCCCTCGCAGAGTATGCAATGTGACGTCAATCCTTATTCACACTTAGCCAAATCACGTGATTGAAAAAGGCTATGCAAGCACCTCGAGCCCTAATCACACCTAGCCAAATCACATGGCTAAGAAAGGCTACGCCAGGGCCATTCACCACTAGCCAAGTCACATGGCCATTTCATGTGAGTGAATGTATTATTCTCCTTCATCAAATCACATGGTAGAATATTTTCCTGATGTTGCACCCTAGAGAAACATCAACATCTCATCCACAGAAGCCTTCCTCTTGATAATCAATCCTAGAGAATGTACAGGATATGCAAATATGGAATACCTTTCCATTTATTACAAGATTGTGATATTTGCTCCCTTTGTCACGAAAGAAATATGTGCATTGAATCCTTCCGAGTCATCCTAGGGACTAGTCTTTCCATCCCATCATAAGGTGTCCAATAGATCTCCCCACTCCATCACAGAGTGTCCGGGAGAAAGCACTAATCTCCCTACCCCGTCATAGGGTGTTCGGGAAAAGGCACTACCTTGCCTCTAGGCCATTCACCCCTAGCCAAGTCACATGGATAATACTAGGGGAACACCTACCTGATATTGCAAACATCACATCTTCAAGCTCATCGCATCTCCCTCTGTGTTGGAGCACCCTGCTCCCTTTGCGTCTGAGGATCCTGCTCCTTTGGCATCTGATCATCTTGCTCCTTCTGCATCTGAGTATTCTGCTCCTTCATAGAATCCATCTTGTTGTCTTGGGATCTGAATCCAACTCCCTCTGACAAATGAGTTCATCTTGCTCTGTCTTAAGCCTAAACTCATCATCAATCTTGGAGTTCCAAGCTTCCTCTTGATGTTGAGCCTCACTGCTACATCCTGGGTAGTTGCTTCCTCTGAATATAGAAGTATATGTCCATGTTATATTCCTCATCAAGCAACTTTTCCTGTTTGAGTTATTCATGTCATCACTTTGCGTTGGAATCTAGCTCATCCTTCATTCCATGCTTGAGCTTCCACACTGGATCTTCATGGCAGGAGTAAACCAAAATTGATTAACCATTTATGCTAATCATCAACAAAACATCATCTTTAAGTAAATAAGGCTTATTACTCAAGACATTAAATACTTATTTTTATTGTTGACTTCCTTTATTTGTAATTGTTGTTTTAACTTTGATAAAAGTATTTTTTAACGTGTGCATATAAATCACCCAACCAATTGGTAAAACCATGTGTTGGAAAGAAAACCGTGTTCATATGTGAAATCCCACATACAAAACCACATTTATACCTGAAAGTCCACATACAAAACCTATCCATGGTAAATAGAAATTAGTAAATACCATATACTAATGAAATACCATGGGCCAATACCCTCACAACTCCAAACCACTAACCAACCCATTGGCTCTGATACCATGTTGATTTTTTAATTATTTTTAGATATTGACGATTACTATCTTATGATATAACATATATCATAGAATAAACCATACATGAAAATATCAACCACATATGCAATAGGATCACATAAATATAGCCAAGCACAAGAGACATAAGATTTATCCTGAGATCAAAATTGCATCCTTCTTATCACTTCACTGTAGTAGAGAGATGGATGAATTAATTCACTTGGTGTTATAAGTTGGTACAATAATGAATTGACCTTTAGAAATATATAGGTCTTCAAGGTAATTTTTACGTAAATTCGTGTCTTTACGTGATTTTACCTTTTCACTAAATAAATACATTATTATTAATATTATGAGCTTACGGGAATACCTCTTGAAGCTACATAAACATCAAAATGATATTATTTAGATTCCATCCTTAACACTAAAATCTATGATCGGGCCCCAATTACAAGAAAAATGGAACCAAGGACATTAAAACTTGAGGAAAGCATAAAAATTAAAAATATCACTATCCTTGTAGACTCTAGAAGTACACAATTTTGTGGATATCAATCTTGCAAAACAATAAAACCTTTCATGTATGCCCTTTAAAGAATCTCATTGTGAAGGTCATTGATGGTCAACAAATCAAAGGAATAAAAAGGTGCCATGAAGTTGTCATACAAATATAAAGCTTGGAACTACAAACTAGATGTTACGCTCTTCAATGGGATGGACATGGTGTTAGAAATAGAATGGTTGATGCAACTAGGCACCTATGCCACAAACCTCCAAGAACAATTTATGCAATTCAAATGACAAGAGAAGAAATACAAGTTATATGGTTCAGGAAGCCAAAATCATCTGCTAAAAGAATTAAAAAATATCACACTTCCATTGTAAACAAGCATCAAAAATCTGGTTGTTCATCTTAACCCGTAGTTTTTATATTCAGTGACAGGAAATCTGCGGTGACAGTTTTTATAATCAATTAAATTAATTAATTATCTATTAATAATTGTTAAAAAAAAAAGATAAATACTAATCCCATACCCTAACCCTAAAAAACAAAAAATTGAACTGACCAGATCCACAAAGAAGGAATAAAAATTGGCTGAAAATGGGTATGTATCCCTCGTCCAAATTGCAAAGAAAAGAGTGAGATTCTTGTTCTCCTGAAGCATCACAAATATTCATAAACAAATAAAAAATCGATGACTCTTTGAAATGGAAGATGAAACGTGATTTCTTTGAGAATAAAGAATTGCCAAAGGGGAAAACAATATTACATACATATGTACTAAACTTAGTAATACTAGTACAATAATAAAAGATAATAAAGTGATAGCTCTACCACTAGAGATAGCTCTGATGTCAAAGTTGATATGGGTGAAATATAAATGAGTACAAGTCATTATAGAGGTAGGAGCAGGGAGGTGCAGGGTGCACACACATATCATTGGGTATGTGTTTGAACCCTCCCTTTTAGTTCTACAGTGGACCAATTGGCCATAGAGCTTCCTTTCCATTTCAGTATGAATAAGATGTTGGCCCACTGATAAGCACTCATACGCGGAACTATTCATACTTCATTAAGAGCCCCTAGAGTCAGGTTGGGGTCGGGTGGGATCACGAGCATACATCTAGTAATAAAATTATTTGGTTAATAAAGAGACATGACCTCTAATGAAGAGCACCTAAGTGGGCCTAATGGTTAAGAACATGCGTTATCTTCGGGGAGGCCATAGGTTCAAAACCGGCAAGGGGTAGGGATGCTCATATTGGCCTGTTGTGATAAGGCTTGAAGGGTAGGTGACCCCTGGGATAGAGGTTCACTATTTGAGGTGTATGTGGACTTTGGGATGTCTTGGTCCATGTCGAGTCACAAGTTACTGGTATATTTGGCATGTAGGTTGTCAGATATACTCTTGGGAGGTTGCTAGTTCCAAAGTGTTAAAAAAAGGGGCATGACCTCTAATGAAAAGGTACCAAGAAACCTCCAAATATTTCTAATAGTCCTCTCATTGTAAAATTAACATAAGTATTCATCTTTATACATCTATTTTGAATCCTCGTATAATTGAACAAGTGAAATTAGCAACAAAGTTGCTTGATACTTGCCTCTTTAAGAAAAGTAACATTAGTAGCATTAAGCATTTTGTTTTGTAAAAAAACAAATATTAGATTATTAGATTTCCATTACTTAGTTTAGTAGATTATATTTTTGTTACTTAGTTTAGTGGAATTAGCAACAAAGATGCTTAGTACCTGCCTCTTAACTTCTTTAGATAAGTTGAATTAGTTGCATTGAGTTGAGTATTGCATTGAGTTGAGTTTTGTCTCTTATAATAAGTTGAATTAATGACATTGCAAATATTGAAGGTGCAAAAAGCAGGCCATAGACAACACTGTTCAAATCATTTCAAGGGTTAATCCACCAAGAGAAGAGATTACTTTGTGACAAAGATCAAATTGTGTACATGCATCAACACTAGAGATCTACAATAAAGCACATGCCCACGCAATAGATATGTTAATAAATTAGCATACTTTGCTAATAAGTGTATGAAAACATTGCACCAACAATGTTAGAAGTATTTTGCTATGGAAATGGCAAAGAGAAGGCATTACTTTATAACAAACATCAAACTGTGTAGATATGCCAATGAACTAGCATACTTTGTTATTAGATGTATGAAAACAATACACGAACAATGTTAGAAGTGTTTTACTCTAGAGAGGACAAGCAACGTGAAACACTTTGTAATACTTTTGTGAATCATAAAAATTCACATAAAGATTATAGTAGATTAATATATTTTCCAATCAATAAATATTTAAATACCAATTACCAAATTTTAATTTTTAATTATTATAATTGACAATTATATGTAAAGCCTATTATTAATAATATTAAATCATTAAAAAAAATATTTCTAAAATTTAAAATTTAGTTTTATATTTTCATAATATTTAATTTATTTCCTATAAAACTATTACAATATGGCAAGTATAATAACTTGGTTACTAAAGTAATACATCAATGTTATCATCTTTTCTATTTGAAGTAAAAACTCTAATGCTTGTTTAGTCTCCATGCTCGATCATAAAAACTACAACGAAAAGAAAAGTAGAAAAAACTCTAATGCTTGTTTAGTCTCCATGTTTGATCATAAAAACTACAAAGAAAATAGAAGTAGAAAAAACTCTAATGCTTGTTTAGTCTCCATGCTCGATAATAAAAACTACAAGGAAAAGAAAAGTGGAAAAATTATACTCTATAGCTTTCCCTATAGAAAAGAAAATCTCTAATCTTTGTTATTTCTCATACTAAAATCATAAACACCCTTCAAAAACCACACCAACAATCTTCTAGCATCTCAACTTGAAGTTGTTGGATGGTTTATTACAGAATTCTTCTAGTAAGCAATTATATTGTAGATGTTATAGTGGTACTTATATCAAAATATAGTATTATTGGGTCCTAATGGATTAAAGCCATGCAACTAACAAGCCAAGTTAAACAATATACCTTTTTTATTCTGGTTGCATTGCCTCTACAATCTTGAATGAAATTGACGAGAATGATAGTAATTTTAAAAAATATAATAGAAATGTTAAAAAATTATAGTAATTTTAAAAAATATAATAGAAATGTTCAAAAAAAAGTGTGTATATATATTAATTTTAAATTAAAATATGTTTATATTAAATTAAAATATCTATTTTTTTTTCAGTAAAGTTTAAATTTATATTACACTATAGAAAAAAATTGTACGTGTTGTTATCAAAACAGCTTATGTCTAATGTGTCCAGATGTCAATGATCGAACAAATGTCCTAAACTTGAAGATTACCAAGAAACATGGCTAACTAGACTAAGTTTGAGCAATCTGATATTCAAATTGTCACAATATTCCCCCATAGGCTAGGGGTTATGACCGACAAAAAATAAAACCCAAGATGTGCTAACAATCTATCAAACACACTAATACAAACAGTTTATCAAAATTGAACATAGACTTAGAGACAATAACTATGGGATGGCTGGAACCTAGGGTTTCATTTTTTACTTCACAAGAAGCAGCACCTGAACATCGCTTGCACACCATTTGCATTGTTGGGGAGTGGGCAGGGGCAGATGTGCTGAACTGCTTTCCAGTGAGTTTTTTAGCGAGTGCATCATGTTGTTGATATGTTCATCAACGATGACTTGGTTCTAGGCCAATCGACGCATACCTTCCTCTAGACTTGATAGCCAAGAGTCCACAGAAGGGCCGCACGGCTCTTTCCGACAATCACCATCTATGCATTCCTCGAAAATCATACAAAATAAAGCTTTCACGCTCCAAAACAATTGAAGGGTTCTTGTGTGGCAAGCTTCTTGGGTTGTAGAGTATCTAGAATTTTCTACCAGACCCTCGAATTCCTCAATTAGCTTGCAGTGCTCAGGCCTCGACCTTCTATTCCTGAGCCTCATCCCCATGTGCTCTATGCACTCCCTAGCCTGGTGACTGATTCTATTCTCAAAAAATCCTTTTGCCACTTCCATATCTCCGAGGGCTCTTGGCAGATGGGACCGCCTTGGGCCATTCGCAGTGATGCGTTCATTGACCTTAGTTCTCACCATCTTGAATCCTAAAGAAGTGAGAAGCTCAAACGAAGGAGGCTTGTTGTAGAGAGGAGGAAGATCAGTTCTGCAAAAGGGGTCGCAGTTCCATGGATTCGCAGATGCCTTTGATAATCAGGGGAGCAATGAGGGAATCTCCAACTATAGCCCCTACTTTAGGTAAACCTCCTCGTGTCAAAACCAACCTTCTCATCATGGATTGAGCTGACATGAGAGGCCATGAAAGTGCGCACAATGGACTACTCAGAGCTTTGTACCATTAACCAGAAGTCAAGGCAAGTGAGGTACCATGCACATAAAAGGATAATCATGGCAAGATATCTATGTTGTGAGTACTAGGCAAGTGAGAATGGTCACTTGCCATCCCACATGCTTTTACCTTGATGATCTTACACATCCCGTACACATGGTGGCAACATGATAAACTATATATCTCTTCATTAATGTTCCATATTATATAACTCATTATTAGAATAACATATTATTTTAATATTTAATATGTTAGATTGATTAAATTTCCATATTTTATAACTTATTATTAAAATAACATATTATTTTAATATTTAATATGTTAGATTGATTAAATTTATTATTAAAATTTGGAACACATTATAGTTTTTTTTCAATATTAGTATCACCACTTTATTCAATAAAATTTAATAAAAATACTTTTAAAAATTAATCTTATTAAGATATCTCACACGATGCATTTAATAATATCCATCTATCAATAATGCAATTATCTTTAGTTATTCCTATCACTTACCAATCACGTTGCGTTATATTTCCACCAAAATTTAGGTATATTTATTAATAATATTTTATCTTGTGCCATGTGGAAGTGTATTCGACATCTAGGAGGGGACAACCATTGAATATAAGTTTCCGCTGGAAAAAACCATTGAATATAAGTTATGACGCGAACTAAGTATAGGTATGGTAAAATCTGACTCCATTCCCTGCAGGGGTGACTTTGATATTTATGTTTTGTGGACAGCTATATTTTGGACCTTTTATGAAATGCTTATAATTTTGATGTTGTGGCATTTGCTATTCTGATATTATTGGACACATAGCAGATTGACTATGGGATTTGGCAGCTTTTATTGACTGTTTTAGACAGCCCTCATGATTTTCATATTAATGATATAACCGGTTTGTTCCGGGGACTCCATATTGGCAGATTTGTATGTATTTGAACATGGACTTGACAGTTGGACATATTTTACTATTTCGCATATTAATAGTAAGTTATATTTTTCTATGAAAAAATCTGACGTGAATTATAGTTAGACAGGGCAAAAATAATATTTTAAGAGATTTTTTTTATTTTTTTTTCACTTAACTCTGACAAGAATAACATGAAAAATTGTCTTGTCGTGGTCTTGTTACACCATTAACCAATAAAATGTTAGATATTTCATTTTTAAACATATTTTAAAATAATTATTATTCAATTTATAATGTTAAACATTAGTAACCATACAAAAAAAAATTAAGTTATCAATATTAAGTCAAAAGTAGGTTGACCACTAAACGATTACAACATACTCTGCCTTTGGCAGATGATAAATATCGTGGGCTTCTAGGCCCCAAGGTCTCGAGCTTATTAAATATATACATATCACTAGGCTTCAATTGAACCTTATTGAAGTAAATGACAACATCCCACATCTTTGCCATTTATCTCAAGGGAAGCAGGTTTCAAGCCAACAAAATATTTGCTTTTGAATTGCATCTTCCGTTCCAATGTTTCCAACATACTTGGCTAGTTAGCAATTATTAAACAGTTTTGTCTGTATATGAATAGATGTTTTACTAAGACATCTGCTGAAGGGTAATGCTCAGAGTGAACTATAACTGGGATTTAACCTTACGAACAAAGGACCAAAAATCACATTTGAAGCCTGAATGCAATCTATGAAGAAGATAATTGCATGTTTTGGTTTGACCCTATGGATCTCTTTGTGATTTCCTCTTACCAATAATATGCACCTGTTTTATTAGTTAGATCATCTAACCAACCAGTTTGGCAAATGTGTCAAATTTAAAATAAACATACAGTTATATTAAATACAATTTTCCAACAATTCAATAAAAAGTGAAGGCAATGCACGTTGAATCTCAATGAGGTGTAGATTGATGTGTTAAATGTTGGTTACAGAGAGAATCCCACTGTAATTTCATTACAGTATTCACATCTTTGTCAATAAATGCATGGAGAATCTTCATCAAGAGAATACAAAGTTCAACACTGGAATTTCATAAGCCCACTGACAACCTCATTCGCAAATTAGATACTCATGTTCTTGATTTCTTCTTGTTTGGCCGCTTATCCCCTCTATTATTTCCCTTTCTTTTACCATGTCTCATATCTTCTTTGTCTTTTCCTTCAGATCTCTCCTTAACTCCTGCTTTTACACTAATTAGACCACTCTTGGATATCTTTCCATCACCATTTTGTAGTGCCTCCTCAAAATCAGCCTCTCTTCCCAGTATAGCATACTGTTGAAGCTGCTCAGGATTCAACGTATCTTCAAGGCTTTCATTCATTTTCTCCTGCATTACGAACCATAAAACATTAAATTTGTTGCCATAGCTATGAAGTTTTGCACCTCCAGAATATTGCAAAGAACAATATAAATGTAAACCAGTTTCCAAATTGAAGCATCCAAAAAGTAAACAGAGAAGGGTATTCATATCCATTAGGCCAAGTTTTCAATCAAGCATGTTTCAGAATACAACATTGTGAATAACCAAGTTAGCAGATTGCAATTCTCACCTTCACTTCTCTGGCAGCATTATTCAAATCCTCATCTACTGATATACTGTGAGGATGCATTGCCACCTGCGAACATCAAGAGTGTCTTAGCAATATCTTGTAAAGATTAATCATTATCTTATATAATATATTGCTATCAAAGTCATTTCCAAAAGAACCTGTTAAGGATCAATTTTTACCTCTTGCAAACGCGGTAAGGCTGATTCCACCTCCTTGGCTGCAGCTCTATGCAATTGCCCATACAACTTTTTCAGAATCTTACTGAATAATGCTAAGATCTGTTGTCTACCCAACTGCTTCAACTCTGCCTGCAAACCGTGAACATTAATGAGTCAAAACGATCTTTCTGCACTTACACTTATAACAGTATCAATTAGTATCACTATCAAATACATCTGTGTAACAAAACTGACCTCCACGTGGGCAATGTCATGATTCTGCAAACCCATAGCCAGCAAAATTGCAGCTTGACTATATGACAATGAAGCTGGTAACCTCTCCTCGAAATATAGATAAGCAAGAGAAGGAACAAGATCTAGAGTCTGCAGTAGCACATAACACAAAAAAATGAGCAAGAGGGTAAAAGATCTGCAATAGTATAAAAGCCCAAAATCGTTCTTGTAAGAAGGCAATATATCCCCTCCGCTAAACTTGGCTTAGAAAAATATAGAAAGCAGTCTGCAAAGGCAGATCAGATGAGGTGCCTGCTAGATTTAGAAAGCAATCTTAAAAACGCAGTAACCAGAGTCGATAATAGTGATAATGAGATAATAATGACCAAGGCTGGACTCTTCGGGATGAACAACCACATTGTTTACTTTTGAAAACTATACCAACTGATAAGACGGCAGCATACAAATTTGTTTTCATTTTAATAACAATTAGGCATCAATAACCCTCTTGTATTTTGGAAGATTACATCTTTGCATTGCCAGAAATCCTCCCCAAGTGTCAGAAACGTTTCTGGAATGGGGATGCATTGGAATTGTTTGCGAGCATTTCTCAAAAAAAAAAATGCTAGAGAAACATTTCCAGCAGAATTCCTGTACTTGAAAAGGAAGTACTGCTACAACTATGAAAATAACCAAAAAAGAAAACAGAAGTGCCAAGAAAGGAAAAGAGTGGGGGCACCTGTGCACCCAAGAGTGGATTGCACCAGGAATCCTTATAATGGAGGAAAGTGTCTCCAATAAACACCAATAAACTGGTTGATTATATTGATAAAATAATAAGAGATAAATATCAAAGGGGTAAACCCCTATTTATACCAATAAAGAGGAAACAACCCTAACTTAAAGCTGAAGTCACTAATAAAAGTGAGTAGACCCTATGACATAAAAGTGGTATTTCTACAAATATAACAATTGTCAGTATTACAAGATCATGAACTTAAACACAAAATAGCTCTTGTACAGAGTCTAATACCAAACAAGGAAGTTGTGATTATGTACACAACATGTGCTCCCCCTTAAAACGTTTTTCTCATAAGCTGAAAAATAAAGGAATAAAGGCCAATGTAAAACTGTCAGAAAAACTAAAAATATGTTGCCACCCAAAATAAAACGTAGGTTGTATAATAGCTCAAAAGATTCAGAAACATACGTCTGGATCTAGTTGCAGCGTCAGATCGCCCAAATTTGGTAGCAGAATCGACCATTTGGCCTCCAGAGTGATTTTCAAGGAGTGTGCAAAGAAAAGGGGTGCACTCTATGCATAAGACACTTGAAGAATGGAGAGCAAGATTTGAACCCCAAATCACTTATTCCAAAAACTTGTATTTCAACTGACTGTACCAAACAGATTATTAAATCTAAAGCTTAAAAGGAGAGAGGGAAGTTTATTTTAGTCAATAGATACCCAAAAGGAGTGATGCTCTACAACAAATGCAAACTTGGGTGTTCCACCAAAATGCTTCAGAATCCCATGTTGCTTGTTCTTTGGGGATGCCCATCCATTGGATCTCATACTCTATGAGTTGACTATTGCAGAGGTTTCCCACTGTTGTACCTTTTGCATTTCTTTGGTCAGATTTAGAGATTTGCTTAGCTAGACACTTACTTATGATGTACTACTTTCACTTTTTCTCTTTTGCTTTCAGCATTTATAGGAGTTGTTTTCACACTCCCGCATTGTACTCACACTTGGACATTTATCTTTAGTTCCATTGACCTACTCATGGTCACTAGTTGGGTGTTAATGAAATTATCTTATCTTATCTCAGTCACCTCAAGGATGCCGTCGGGCTCCAATATTAGCTTGCCTTCTTCCTCTGTAAGACTGATCTCTGTTTGGGAAAACACCTTGCCGCCCAGCTTGTTTTATAAACAGCATACATAAAATACATCATGCAGTCTTCCTTTGTTGGGAAAGTCTAGTGCATATGCAAACTTCCCAACTCTTGTTTGCAGTCTATACAAACCACCATAGAACATGGGTTGAACTTTGAAGCTTGCTTTTTACCCTGCTGTTGGAGAGGTCTACTCTTATGGCTATAGTCGAACAAAGACCATATCTCCAAATGCGAACTATCTTCCTGAGTGGTGTTGATCATCCTAATGTTTCATTCTGATTGCTGCCATGGATAAGTTCTCCTGGGGATGTTGAAGACGTTTTGTATTTGTTGTAGAGTGTCAACTGCAGCAGGAACTTTAACATTTCAAATCACCCAGCCCTTGGGTAACAAGGGTTCATAGCCATATAATGCCTTGAAAGGGGGTCATTTTAGTGCAGACTGAAATGTAGTATTATACCAATATTCAGCCAGATGCAACCACTGCATCCATTTACATTGCTTATCCCTTCTGTACATCTAAAGATATATATCCAATCATATTTGAGGGAAATAGGCAGCACTTATAATAAAACTTAGCCCTGCAAATTTGAAAAGTTCTTTCCAGAAGTGACTTACAAATTTAGGGTCTTGTTCAGTGATGATGCCTTCAGGGAGTCGACTACGTTTATAGGCATTTTTAAACAATAAATCAGCAATTACAGAAGTTGTAAACATGGCAGTCAAGGAAATTAAATGAGCAAACTTAGTTAAACAATCAACTTCCACAAAGATAACATCCTTAACTTCAGAGAGCAACAGACCAGTGATGAAGTCCATAGACACCTCTTGCACTCCTGTTTAAATATAGCATTAGGCTAGCAAAGACAAGGATAAGGAACAGTCTCCATCTTATTGCACTGGGAAGTATCACCTTCTACAGCAAGGCGCTTAATATCAAAATTCACTTTCAACCAATAAAAGTTGGAAACATTCTTGTAAATTTTGTGAAGACCCACATGACCAGTGAAGGGAGATGCATACCCATGTTGAAGACCATGATTAATAAGAAGCCAACCATGTCGTATATGGATATGATTTTTAAAGAGGATGACACCATCCATGATTGTCCAAGGTTGGCCTCCTTGCCATTATGTCTTGTTGAAGATGAATTGGAGGATCCAGCATGTAAAGCTCTTTTAACCAAGCAAGTTCGCTGACTAAGATGCAACTGAGGGTGGGTGGTTTATCCTGCCAATATAAAACATCTGCAACAATACTCGCCTTACCCTTCTTATAGATGATCTCAAAGTCATAAGCTTGGACAAAGACAAACCATTTTATTGCTTCTTTGTTAGAGTACCCTGCATCAATGAGTGTTTGAGGCCAAAGTTATCAACATCAGAATCAATCAAGGATCAAACTGAGACTAGACTGAAATTGGCCGGAAAACTAGGTTGAAGTATTCGCTGACTAAAAAATAGCATGCCCTCCATGAGGCAATTGAGTTACTAGACCCATGTGCTTGATCCAAAAATCCAAAAATGTGAAATAGAGAGCTTCTACCCATGCAAGTGCTCATTAGGAGTCATACTAT
The DNA here is from genome assembly GCA_027924585.1 of Larix kaempferi. Classification (NCBI taxonomy): domain Eukaryota; kingdom Viridiplantae; phylum Streptophyta; class Pinopsida; order Pinales; family Pinaceae; genus Larix; species Larix kaempferi. The sequence goes on from BSBM01000435.1 coordinate 17,416,015, forward strand.
ATATACAACACGAGTAGGTGTGCAATTGAAGATAAACGTTTCTCAAACAACTGTTTCTTCCCAAAAAGAAAGATTCTGTTATGATAGTGAAGCATACAAAGGGTCATTTCGATGATAGCCTTATTCGTCTACTCACCCACACCATTTTGCTAAGCAGTATAATGGGCAGTATGCTACCAAGGTATGCCATTAGAGCGGAAACTGACAAAAAGCATTACTAATGTATTCTCGCCCCCCAATCATACCAAAGACACTTGATCTACTGCTTACCTTGAGCTTCAACAAGATTTTTAAACTCCCGAGATTTGGCAAACACTTGATCATTGGATTTAATGGTGTAGACCCATAGAAAACAATAAAAATCGTCAATAAAGGTGAGGAAATACTTGGCTCCCACAAGAAAAGAAGTGGCCATGGGACCACAAATATCGCTATGTATTAACTCAAAGGATTTAGAGGCCCACCTTGAGTTGTCCTTCGAAAAGGACTCTCAATGATGCTTACCCATCACACAACCCCTGCAGACACCACTAGGAGGGTCAATCAATAGGAGGCCTTCGGCAACAAAAAGACAATTCATGTGCCTCAAGGATCCATAGTTGGTGTGACTGAGACGAAAGTGCCATAGCTTATTGTCATCATCTACAACGGCCACCAATGCAATGAATTTATTCAAAGCTAGAGGTGTAAAAGACTCCTCCAACTTGTACATAAGTTTGGGATCATCACCATATCCAGAAGCAACAAAAATTAAAGTTGCCATTCATGTCAATAATGCAGTGAATAGAGAGAAGATTTGGTCCCACTCCAAAAACAAGGAGAACATCCTTGTACTAAGCATTATCAATTTGAACTCTACGACAACCAAAGACTAGAAGAGTTGAGTCATTGCCAACAGTTACTTGCTCACCTTTATGTGGATCACTGTAAAAGAAAAGGAGGTGTCAATGCTTCATCATATCCCTGGTAGCCCCAAAATCTACAATACATTTTTCAGTAGAAGGGGATGACCATAGAGAAGTGTGCACATCTAAGCGCGCAGAATCACCAACCTTGTCTTTGAAGAGATCATTATTTCCGGTTGCTTGTTGAGCAATATCTTCAATCTTTTGAAGATACAGAAGACAGTTTTTGAACAAATGCCCCTCCTTATGGAAATAAAAGCATATCGGCTTCTTCTTTTAAGCAATGTTATCGGAACCGGACCTGTCATCAAACTGGCGAAGCCCAAAATGTGAACCGGATCGGAAACCGGACCGGAACCGGAAAAAAACCGGGAAAAAAATCAATCGACTAAAACATACATAAAATATTCATATTTTGTAGAAAAACATATATATTCATGTGCATATATAGCAAGTTTGGGTGCAAATAACCAAAACAACACCTAGTGCAATACATCTCTGAGGTTCTGAACCAAAGTACATCAACAAAGAGGCTTGAAATGGCAACCATAGTACTAATGAATAAAAATAAACTGATCATACAAACATAGAAAAGTTGTTTTTTGTGTTTTTTTTTTTAAATTTCAGTTTCGTGGGTCCACTGTACGGATCGGCCGGTTTTGACCGGTTCCGGCCGGTTCGGCCGGTTCCGACCGGTTCAGTACCCGGTTCAGAAAAAAAATCTGGTTCAACCGGTTTTGGTCCCTGACCGGACCGGTTACCTCTGTAAACCAGACGGACCGGCTGGTTTTGCCGGTTCCGGTCCGGTTCCGACAACACTTCTTTTAAGAAAACATGGAAGTGTCCCCTAGAGACTCATGCATACATGAGGAGGCAATAGACTTATGGTGGGCATGCTTCAAGGGAGATAGCTCACCCAAGTTCCTCAAGGAGACTTTATGTTGAAGAAGACTACTTAACACGTCTTCCAAAGTATGGGAAGCCCATTGTGAGTAAAAATGATAGGTAAATATTTTGATGTAGAAGACAGGTTAGTATCAACATTTATTATATACTGAGTCATTTTACCTTTACCACTGCTTGTAAGAATGTCTAATTTCAAGTTCTTCAACCTGAAAATGTACTCAATAATAGCAAGATCTGTATTTTAAGGTTGGACAGCTCTGTTTAAGTCTATTGATTAGGTGGTGTTCAATGCACCAAATATGGTGTGGAACTTATCCCAAATAAGCATTGCACTTTTGTTCCCTATTCAGTGAATCGAGTTCCACGCACAAAGTGATTAATCCAAGAGCCTCATCCTTCTTCAGACACATGAGTTCATAGTTGTCATCAATTGCAACAGCAAGTGGCTTCTCCAAATAACATCCATAGACCTTTATTGCGAAGTAGAGCTAACATATGAACGCACGTGAATGATAGTTAGCCCCGTTGAGACAAGGAAAATTTCATTTTCCATCCATGGATGTCATGCTACCAATGCAGATCTACAATAACTTGTGGCTGGAATAGGAGAAAAAGGTGTGTTGCTTTTAAGAAGGGCTCAGAATTGCGGCAACTTCCTTAAATTCCCCAAAAAAACAAGAAAACTACATAAGCTTCCTTAAATTCACCAAAAGATCAAGGAAAACTACAGCAACCTCGTTAAATTTGCCAAAATTTAAGAAAACCTGCCAAGGGGTGCACTAGATAGAAGAAGAAAATTCCACAATAGCTCTGATACCATATTAGAAATCACGAGGTAGAGGATCTACAGTGAATTCTCCAATAAACCCACAACCAATAAGATAGACAATGCTGAAATATAGCAACACCTTGATGATAAACACTCATAGATGTATCACATGCCACAAACACATAGGACTTTAAGAGACTGTGCTATAGATACGATGCCCTTCGGCTTATGAACAATTCACTTGAATGAGATGATTACAAATGAGGTTATTCGTAGTTATTTATAGCAATCACTTGGGATTTAGGATGCTAGCTCTCAAAGGGAGACTAGGTCGACCCTAGGATAAAATATAATCAAGTGTAATAATGGGTGTAACAACCCACGACTACCCACAGGTTAGCCCATTTAGGGTCTCAAGTTCTCAACTACCCACATAATGGGTTGGCACATGGAAACAAGTGAAGATTAGCCAAGATATCTCAACATGAACACCCTCTGTGAAGAGAATATGACCAAAATATTCTAGGTAAGTCTTGGCATATTCATAGTTGGATCCTTTTGCATAGAGCATATGTTGTGCTAATGTAAATAGAAGATCCAAATGTTGTAGATGCTTTGTGAATGTTCTACTATTTATGAGTATATCATCAAAGAAAACTAGAACAAGCTTGCAGAGATACTTACCAAACACCTTATTTATTAAGCGTTGAAATGCAACATGAGTATTGTAGAGGCCAAATGGCATAGCTCAAAATTAACAGTGGCCTAGAAGAGTCCTTAATGGAGTCTTCTCTTGATCCTAGAGTTGTATACGTATTTGGTAATCGCCTTAACAAACGTCCATCTTAGGAAAAAATTTATTAATGTGATCGACTGTGATCCAATTAAGTGCTCTATAATCGATACAAAGGTGGTAAGATAAAATAAGATAAGTTTATTAATGTCTAAAAATTACCAAAAGCAAGTCATGGGACTGCTCGATACAAATGTGTCGATGAAAAGTGTGAGTGCCAAGGTAACTCCTCTAGAAAGTATAAACAAAACAGAGCTAATATATAAATATTAAAAATATATGCCCTATTGACGCAAAACCAAAGAGATACAATAGCTGAAAGAAAGAATCCTCATGGCTTCGAGTGCCTGTCTCATGAAGAAGGAACATCCTTTTTCTTCACCAAGACAACCGGGCAACATAAAGGCTTTTACTAGGAGTTACGATCCATCTTCAAAAAGTTCATCCATGAGCCTTTCAATTTCAGACTTCTAAAAATGGTCATATCGATAGGGACAAACCACTATGGGATTTTTAGGGTATAACTCAATAACATGGTCCTTGCCCCAATCTGGTGGGATGTTGTACAACCATATCTTGGAACACCATCTTATATTTTTTGAGTAAGTTAGAGAGCCTTGGTGTATAAGTTTGTTGAGGAGTTTCCTCCATATGTTACAACAAGAAAATGAAATCAAAGTGCCCTTTCTTCAAAAGTTTGGACATTTGTTTCGAGTCAATGATCAAGATATTTTTGGGCAAAAGGCCTTTGATAACAATTTCAAGACCATCTTGGTAAAAGGAGAAGGCCTTCTATCAATGGCTAGTGCAGTAGGTATTAGCTTTCTAGTTACTCCCAAAGTGTTTACACCATGTTTGGGGGTGCTTCATGAGATTTGAGATACATGGTGTATGTTCAAACCCTTGATGGTTCAAGATGGATTGGCACATGGGAGATGATCTATGATGGATTTGTGCATTGGAGATAGCTTGCTCAGTGGATGCTTGACCGCAATTGGGTGCTTGCTTGGCATCCTTTCCTAGGGAGTTGGAATTCTATTGTCAACTTGAGGGATGTCCTTTATGGTCACCACATGGAGAGGTTCACTTGCTTGATGAATTCCCTACTTAGGAGGAGCGTTGTGCATCTTGTAGGAAGGTATCAAATCCTGAACAGCATGGGGTTGCTTGGATACCTATTTGCTACAATGTTCATGCAAGGGGAGTGGACCCAATGGGCACTGGCTTGGGAGAAGCGATAGAGTCTATGTGGGCTTGTTGTAGAGAAGTGTGGACACACCTTGTGTAGCTACATCACCTTGGAGCCCTTATTGTGTACAACATCGCCCTGAAGCTCGAAATGTACCCTTGGAGTGGAGCACTTCACTTGTGTGAGCCTACATGTGATTATCGAAGGTTGTTTGTAAGTGCAATGGCCCACATTATATTGGGCCTCCCTTAGCTCCCATATATATAGAGGAAGGAGAGAGTCCTTCCATCACCATTATTTACTCCTCTCCTTGTCATCTTGGAGTGATTCGCTAGGGTTCATTAGGAAACCCATGGGAGACCCTCTGTTCCTTTTTTTCTCTCCAATTTCACACACAGCCGCAATGGGCTCGGATCCGCAACCCGCAGCCTCCTTCCTGCAACCTGCAGTCAAGATTCGGAAGTCGGGTTGCCAAATCCACCCTCGGACGAATTGGCGCTCCCGACTTCCGCAATCTGCAGTGCGGAAGTCGGATGTCGGAAGCCAATTCACGGCTTCGAAGTTTTCCCGTCCGCCCTCCGAAGTTCTGCAATCCCACTTGCGGAACTCGGGATTCGGGATCCATCAAACGTTGTCCCAAAGAATTTTCTCCTCCGCAATTCCGGAATCCACAACCCGCGTTGCGGATGTCGAAATTGCAGAAACCATATTTCGAATCCGAGAAAAAACCACCTACCGCAACCCGCTTGCGGATGCGGAAAGGCGGATGGCCAACTCGCCAACCCTCGTGAAAATCCTCTTTTGATTCCCGCAATCCTCCTTGCGGGTGCGGAAATCCAGAATTCCACGTGCCACCAATGGTCGGATCCCGACCTCCGCAATCTACAATCCGCATTGTGGATGCAGAAAGGTCCTTGCAGATGCGGAAAGGTCAGGATCACAAACCCCTGCACCAGCAAGCTTCTTTGGCAAACTTCAGAGGGTGATAACTCCCTCATCCTTGGTCCAAATTGGATAAGGTTGGTACCGTTGGAAAGCTCTTGGAGAGCTCTATCCAATGGTGTAGTCCCCACCTCATATGAGCATTTCAACCTTGCCATTTTCCCAACTAAGACTCTTTCCAGAACCTCACCTAAGTGCCTTTATCCTTCTGCAAGGGACTCTTCCTCCTTCCTACCATGACTTCTCCCTTCACCTGACCCACAGAGGGGTTCTGAAACACATCAGGGGTTATCCCCTTCCTTCCCCAAGTCCAGGTGAAGTCAAGCCATCCCTTTGAAGGGTGAATATAATGCATAAATGAACACATATAATGAAACTAAGCTAGTTAACACATCCACGACCTGCAAGGGTTAGCCATACATATCATTCATGTAGTAATGAAGTATTTAAACATGCATTCACTCCCATATTCAAGCTTACACATGGCTTCCTAACGAGCAAGTTCATGGAGTCATCCATTCATTAATCTAGAGCATGACAAGCATAACATAACCAACAAATATAACACAAGAAATAACATCATTTAACACACAGAAGCACTTATCTTTGGAACTGAAGCTGCCCCAAGCAATTGGCTAAGTGAGGAAAACTTTCCACCCAACCTTAGGTCTCTGTCTAGCCTATACTCTTTCAGCTGAGAGACCACCCCCGAGTTGGGCTATGTATCCACTAAGGAGGACTAATGGGTTCTCTCACAATCAAGGTCTCATCCCAATGCTAAGCCAACCTATAGTTGGGTTTATCAAGCATTCCAAGGAAACAAGGAGGATGTTGCTAAGCTAGTGAGCTCAACCACAAAGCTACAGGCACCTCAGATCACTCAGCAAACATGGCACCCACATTACCTACCTCACCCAACACAAGGAAGGCTCTCTTCTCTGTTGCACAGTCCCTCAAGGCCCCTTCCCTCCTGTGTTATTCAAGGTGGGCATAGAAAGGTCCAACTACTGTTCTTCATGAGATTTCAACCTTCACTAGGTTATCAAGCAGATCCAACCCTAAGTTGACCTTCTCTATTATACAAGCTAATTCTTCACAGGGCCACGACCTAAGCTCTGCCCGATGACTCTGTCCTCTGCAAAACAGATCTAAGTGTTCTCATGGGTTCTCTCGGTCGTTCAAGCTCTGCAATTCATCCCACTAACAAATCTATGGTTGTCCCAACCAGTTCCATTCTTACACAGGGTTTTCTTGGGCATTATTGGCTCTGCAAAATCGGTTCACACAGGTCACGATTTCTCTTGTTTTTCCTCACCGTTGGGATTTGTAAACGCGTGAATGTCTTGGGTTGTTGTTCAACAATGGGTTAGCGATCAGGATGAGCGAATTCCCAGGCGTAAATTGGCTTCAGGGACAAGGCAAAACACAGGTCCATACTCTGCCATACGGATTCGCGGGCTGACCCATAGTCAATCGAATTCATGGTCTGGTTTTCTCAACCACCCTCTTACAGTTGCATTAAATTATTAATGTCAGCATGGGGACTCAAATGGGTTCACAATTGGACATGTGGCAGCATGGATACCAATCCCATAACTCCCTCACCTCTCCCTAGTGGATACACATGACCCCTTCTCATTGGTTGCCTCCTTAGCCAACTTCTTGGGTATTTTATTGCAATAATTAATAATTACATCATTTACAAATCTTCATGGCTTAACAACACATGGGTAACCAAACTATCAAATACTTGCCTATGAAAATAAAACCTGAACATCCAATAGTGGGGCCTTGGCCTTGAGCTCCACACTAGGGAAAACACACATTGTATTTATACAATTTTTACATTGAAGCCAATAAATCCTAAGGGTCAAAATAGGGCTATTACATTATACATGGGAGGATAACATCGTTGTTGGAGTTTTCTTTCGTGACGTCTTTGTTGGAGTTTTCTCTTGTGACTAGGTTTTACTCTTGTGAAGAAGACAATGTTGGAGATGATGATCATTCATTATTGTACTCATCATTTTTGTTCATCTTGTGATTAGACATATGACTAAGAGGAGGAGCACATCAATCATCTTCTCTCTTAGATCTTCATTTGTACTTGATCTCTCTCTCTCTCTCCCTCTCTCTTGGAGTCGCTAGGGTTTCTTGACCTTCTTAGAGCATCTTGAACTCTAGGATTAGGATTTCATCCCTTGGAGAACTAAGATTAGGGTTTTGCGATGAAGCTCTAAGGTGTATTTGGTGAAGGAGAAGAGGAGGAAACATCTTGCCTTGGAGGACCTGTTTGGGTGATTCATGAATGTTTGAGCTACTTGGTTTTCGTTGTTTTCCCTAGCTTGGGTTTTGGAGAGCTAGTGGATAGTAGTAGCCTTGTGATAAGGATATGTTCTCAATGATATATGTCTTGTTGATTTGACATATGTAAAGGGCAACAATGTTAAGTGATTTAAAACTTGTAATTGAAGATGATAAGGGCTGTTTTACTGCTATATTTGCTGTTGTAAATAAGAGATTTCAGAACTGATTTATGCATGATAAGATTGCCCTAGAGGGTTGACACTTATCGGAACACTTTGGTATATTTTCTCCCTGGATTACCTAGAAGTTTGGGTTGTTAAGGATGGAAGTATTGTTCATTTCCACTGCTGCTTTGTTTTATATTTCATAACAATCCTTAGGCTGAATTCAAAAGGTTAAGATCCAGGAAGCCTCTAGTTTAGAGATGAAATTTCTGGTTTCTGAATTCTGAGAAATTTCAGCAGTAGGTCACTATAGAAACAAGCCACTGTGTACCCAGAACAACATCTACTGCTCCAACGTCTATGGCATTAAAATCATCCTTGAGCGTGTAGTCTTCCACTATAAATTCCACCTTGTGCACCACCCCCCTTCACACTGAATGTGTTTATTACCTAAGTTGATGGGGGAGTGCTCAACAGTATCAAGATACAAGCTCAATTGCTTAACTTGTTTCTTATCAAAAATGTTTAGGGCTCTGCTCAGATCCACTATGACATGGAGCTTTTGTTTTTTAATGTAACGATAAAACTTGAAGGTATCATGACTACCTAACCCATTCATTGCAAAAAGGGAGACTAAGGGTTCCACTATTTCTAATGATGGAGGGGATTGATCTTATGTACTAGAATCATCATCCAGCTGTTTAAGAAGATTTAAAGGTACCCACCTCAAGTTCAAATTCAAAGGCAAGTTGCAATAAATCTTCAGCCATAAAAAGCTTTTGAGGGTTACAAACATGTCCTTTAACGCAGAGTTTAGAGCATTTATGACAGAGCTTTGAGGTGCAGGGGGATTAGTTTTTTGGATAGGTGGAGGAATAAGGCTTTTTATTTGTCACATTTCAAACTTTCCCTCTTCCTTGGCCCTTCTATTATTTTCATACCCACTTTACTAGAGCCAAGAATTTTTTATAAATAGCTTCATGACTCCCTACTCTTTTAGCTATAATAATGGTTTTTCCAAAGAATCAGGTTCAAACATTCTTACCTGCAACTACATTTATATCCTCATATTTAAGACATAAATGCTCCACACCAGATTTATAGAGAGTTTGGCCCTTTACTCCAAGACATGGAACATTGTAGTAAATTCTTCAACTGTCATGTCCCTTTGGAATAACTGCATGAATTGGACATTGCAAGGCTCATCCCAATTGTAGTCTGTACTTTAAGTTAATGCATTTTCAAACTCGCCAAAGTCCCCTCTAAGGTTTCTAGCAATCCATCTCTCACCCCTAGTATGGGTGGTCCCAACCAAATGTTATATAGGGCCACATTTAACTTATCATCTTCGTTGTGCATGTGTTTCACATCAAATGCTAACTTGATCTTGCTTAAACATGTATGCACATCTAATTCATTGCCAAATTCATATTGAAGGATCTTCACCTGAAGGTTACAAGTGGGATTGTCACAATTCCCTGCAGTCTGCAAGTTTGGAGGTGTTATTGCTTGGATTTGTCCCTTAGGGAAATCAGCCCCGACAGGGTCAAAGAACATCTAGATTTATTCACCCTATCACCAACAACAAATCTCATTTTGAAACTAGTGTGTGCTAGTCACAAGGTGGCTGTAAGGTACATAAATATATATGAACAAATTTCAATTAATAAATAATAAATAATTAATGAAGGGACATCCATGGTGACCAGTGAATACAGATATAAGTATACCATCCCATGGTATTATAATATATATATCTATTCATCTATTCATTATTAAATATATTTATTACATTTTTATATGGATTTCTGTTTACTATCCTTGTATTGCATATTCAGTAAATGGACTATGTTCACATTTGGGAAATGAACCTTGTTCATTTCATTTGGTATCAGAACTTTGTGTTTGGTTCATCCTTTGGCCTCCCCATTTTTTTTCAGAGGTTCTCTGAACTTCAGGTATTTGACCCAAATAAGGCCTTTGGTCTTTTTCAGAATTTTATTAAAGAAAAGTCATTTCACTGCAAAGCTGAAGAAGATCAAGAAAAATTATTACAAAAAGAGAGTTGTTAAAACCTCGATACTGGGTAAAAATAACAACATCAATCACAGATCGGGTGATAACTGGAAACAATTGCATATATTCGCATCAGCAAGACAGTTTGAAACAGAGTTTTCAGTTGATATCTAGCCAATGAATTGAATCAAAGTATTAGATATTACCGCCATTTCAGATAACGGCCACTAATCTGCAGAAAAACATACAACAGCCAATAAGCATTTAAATCTGTCACAGTCAAGCCGCCAGCACAATTAAATTGATCATGGATTGGCCCACACACTGTCGACTACTCTGCTGCATACACCAAAGGGTTTAATAAGATATCAAAGCAGTAATCCTGTAACCGCAAAAACCATCTGCCATACATGCTGGACAATACACAGGTCAGCAACCACTGGTCAGCCACCGTCAAATCTTCTTTTTTTCCCGACAATTTTGTTAAGGATTGACCACCAGATTAGAATTAGAAGTGCCACGACATTCCTTAGAAGGCGATTTCAAGATATCCATCATTTCATTCTGTCCGATTCTGCCTGTCAACTATCGTGGGTCTGTTTCACAGGCAACCAATAGGAAATCGTGGTGCAGAGAATACCCGTAAAGAAACAAATACATTTTCCAACAAGTAAAGAACAGCCGCCAAATTGGGTCACAACTCATTCATAAGTCACTAAAGAAATGTGTATTAAAAAATTTGAACTTGACTAAAGATTCCATCGAAAAGCTATAAGTAAGTTCCGAAGTATTAAATTGCAGAGTGTTGCCAGTGCAAGTTGCAAGTCATGGAGCTTCCAAAGTTATTATTGTTATCAAAGGCTTATACAAATCACTCTTTTTTATCACCACCGCCATCTATAAAAAAAATAAGACAATAGTGGATTCACACATATTACCTAGCATATAAGAAAATATATCTTATAAAGCAAAGTTAATAAAAGCTTATTGGTGGAGCTATACAAATTTTAAATTAAGATCATTGATTCAAGGGAAAAAATAAATATTGGGTTCCATCTTAGATCCCAACTATCAGACAATCTGGTGGGTCACACATTCTTGAATCTCTATGCAACAGTCCTTAATAAGAAGCCTTCTAGAGAACTTGTGAGGAGACAACTTTGAGCTAGAGGACAGGCAAGTTTCCGACCAACACATCAAACCACTGACCGCATCTTTACCATCCAGCCTATCATCAAGGAGGCGCAGCATCGCTCTTCGAAATTCTACTGCTGCTTTGTAGATTTTCCAAAATCTTTTGATTATGTTCCTCGAGAGGGCCTACCCCAGAGGCTTGGAGATAATGGCATCTCCAAAACCCTATTGATATCTCTCATGCGCCTATATGAGTCAATACTTGGTCACCTTCACACAGTTCACACTGTCACAGGCAACCAATAGGAAATCGTGGTGCAGAGAATACCCATAAAGAAACAAATACATTTTCGGACAAGTAAAGAACAGCCGCCAAATTGGGTCACAACTCATTCATAAGTCACTAGAGAATCATATATTATATAATTTAACCTTGACTAAAGATTCCATCGAAAAGCTATAAGTAAGTTCCAAATAATTAAATTGCAGAGTGTTGCCAGCGGAAGTCATGGTGCTTCCAAAGTTATTATTGTTATCAGTCTTTTTTTATCACCACTGCCATCTATAGAAGAAAATAAGACAATAGTGGATTCACACATATTACCTTAACCTAGCATATAAGAAAATATATCTTATAAAGCGAAGTTGATAAAAACTTATTGGTGGAGCTATACAAATTTTAAATTAAGATCATGATTCAGGGTAAAAAAATATAGGGTTCCATCTTAGATCCCAACAACTATCAGATGATCATGGTGGGTCACACATTCTCGAAGATCTATGCTACAGTCCTTCATAAGAAGCCTTCTAGAGAGCTTGAGAGGAGACAACTTAGAGCTAGAGGACAGGCAAGTTTCTGACCAACACATCAAAGTTCAAACCACTGACCACATCTTTACCATCCAGCCTATCATTGAGGAGGCGCGGCATCCTTGGTCATCTTCACACAGTTCACAGGGTATCATATTTCATCCAAAGTACCATCCGGGTTAAGGAGGGATGCCCCCTATTCCCCACCCTGTTAGGGATCTATATTTATGACTTGGAGACCTTCCTTCACAAGCATATCTAGGATGGATATGGGTGCCTCCTCCACCAGGTTCTAAAATATATTCTCCTTTGTATTGACAATGTAGTCCTCTTAACCTCATCTCCAGATGGGTTGCAGAGATAGTTGGATGCTTTAACTCTTCTCTATGACCTTCGACGGTTGAAAGTCAACCTGGGAAAAACTAAGGTTATGACCCTCAACGGGACGAAGAAAACTTTATCAAACCTTCACTTCCTCTTCAGAGGGGAGGACATCAAGATCACTAGCTCCTACACATACTTGGGGATACAATTTTCAGGACCCTGCTTAAGTTTGTAACATGCCATTTTGCCTCAAGTCAACAAGGGTTATGGATCCTTAACCCTCCTCAGGAGACAATGCTTCTAACACCACTTTCAAGACATCTTGTCCATGTTGGCCCTCATGGACTCTCTTATCTAACTCGTTGTTCTATATGGCTATGAGATTTGGGGGGGGTTGGTTTGTTTGACTCTGATTCAAATTCAGATTCGGCCTCAGTCAAGAGAGTAAAGACTCTTCTCCTTCGATGCATCATTACGTTCAAACAGACCATTCCTCAACACATCATCCTAGCAGAGTTTGGTGCCCGACCCTTCCGACTTGAGATGGTGTTTTGTCTCGTCTCTTTTCTGCAACACTTCCGAAGCTTTGCCAACTCGACGACAAGGCGGGACCAATATCTATACTTGGCCTATTATTCTTCAAAGATTATTGCCTCATCTTGCCCTCTGGGACGTGCTAGAGGTTGGTTGCGAGGGTCTCAATTCTCTTGGATTCTGTAGGAATTCAGATGGATCGAATTCCTCCTTTCAGATATTCTTTGTATGCACCTGGCCACCTCCTACCTACTAGACAAAAACTGAACAAAATAATTAGAGATGACATTTACAAGCAGTTTATCCAGATTAATTGGGTTAACCCTCGGAGCAGGTTATGCCCTAAGACAGCCTTCTATGTTGAGCACTACTTGGAGATGAGAGATGGACTCATTATTCAACCGTAGTATACCCTCCGCCATTGGTTACACACTCTTCGCATTCCCCTCGGCCAATTCTAAGTGGGCTCTCATAGACTTTGAATAGTGACAGACCACCAAATCGACCATTCTGACAAGATCTACTGGTTGTGCCATCTTCAAGAGATTGAGACAAAGGAGGATTTCATTTTCTACTGCCCCATCTACTAAGAGATTAGAGGGATGTTCTATTGCCTTTTCAAAGGGGATCCAAACCCTCAACAGCTTCTTCAGATACCCCAACAAGAGATGCTCAGTTTTATACATGCACGAGGCTCAGTTTTATACATGCACGAGACCATCAAACTCCCAACCCATATTCTTCATCCTTCTACTCAGTGTTACCAAAACCGATCTGCTTCTGGCAAAGCCAACCGGTCTGCTTCTGGCAAAACCAACCGGTCTGATTGGTTTAGGCACCTAGTCGATTCGAAGCGCCACCTTGGACTAGGAATGGTCAGTTATGTAAGAAATCGACCTTTTTTCACCTGATCGATCAGTTTCGTACTGCACGGTACATTTGTGGCTCTGGGCCCTTAAAATTCAATTTTTAAAAAAAATCTACACAATAGAAAAAACCCTAACCTTAGTAATCATCACTAACATTAAATGATAATATTAAATTCTTAAAGTAAAAGGATAGAAAATGAAAGATAAGGAGAATGACACTTATACTTAAATTTTTAACATTACCGTGAATTGTTTCAGGATGTTTGAGAGTGGTTCCAACCTCATCGGACTTCATATGCAAAAAGTAGAATTTTAGATCCCATTCAGAATTCAACAGACTTAACAGTATTCAAGGTTTCAGGATTGCAACGTTTCCACTGGATTCTATCATGTACGAGGGTAGGGGATTGGCATTTAATCAAGCGCATCAACCCCTTTATGTAACTAGATGTTGGTGGTAATGATTGTTTAACTCCTTTGCAATGACCTTAGTAAAAATGTACCCTTCACTCAAGCAAAATTACTTATTAGGCATGTGAAGTTTTTCTACATTTTTCTAATGCTTGGATTAGGAGGTTTCATCAAAATTGTAGGGTCTCTACTATGTGTTATCCAGTATATTGCACTTAGTGGATTCCAAGTGAGCCGTCGAAGACTTGAACAATCAAATTGTTCATCATCAGTGTTCCGAGATCCATCAGGCCAAGTTTTGGCCCCTTTTTTAATAATTGCATGTCCATACCCCTTGGGGGATTTTGTAAAAATGTGCTAGCATGATGGTCTATGTAAAGAGTTTGGATTCCTAGGACTTAGACATCAAATGCGAACATTCCATGGTGTTTTTTCCCTTGTCAATTACGCATTGCTGAATAAGCGATGTATAATCGACAAGTTTTTCACCCGCTCCTCCAAAGTTGGTATGTCGTCTTGGTGCTTAGGCCTTAGAAGGTTATTAAAGCTCAAGTGTCAATGTTTATAAGCATGCTAGACATCAAATTGAGTCATTATGGACATGCACTAGGTCCCCTAGGATTTTTGGTCAATTCCGAGAAAATGGGCTCTTTTTTTTAATATTTTATTTAAAATATCCAAAAATGTAATAAAAGAGTGGTTAGGAGGCCAATTTGGCCATGGGGGTGCTCGTTTTCTAACTCAGAGCACCCACTTTACCCCTAGACCCACTTTCCTAAGTGTTTAGTGATTTATTTTTCACTTAAATTACTTTTGCCCAAAAAAGTAAAAAAGTAAGTGAAAAAATAGAAAAATAATAAAGATATGAGGAAAATCAGATTCCTAAATTAGGGGAATTTGGTCCCACTAAAGAGGCAATTGAGTGGGCAATCACATCCCATAAGTATCTCAATTAGAATATGGGTGATTCCATAAGTATCTCAATCAGAATATGGGTGACTGGCATCTTGATTTAGCAACTATGAGTGGATCCTTAAAGAGGAAATGCGCCCTTCATACATGGGCATTTTTGTTGTGGTGGCATCTTTTGCTTGGATGGTGGAGAAATCAATGTAGAGAGGGGCGCCCCTCTTATGAGGTGTGTGCCACCTCTTCCAATCCCATCCATCAAGGGCATGAGTCAAGGCTTCATTCACTCCTTCATCAAGGGAATGCGGCCCCCTCATGCTCTCTTTACCTAATGCGCCCACTCTCTTCTCTTTTTCTATTTAAGAAGGGCTTTCGGTCCTCATGGTCAGAGAGGACCGAAAGGCTGGTAATTCTTGTACTGTATTTTGTAACATCTTTTGGAATAATAAAAGCTTTGGAGGCAAATCTGTTGTGTAGTGCTCTATGTGTGGATACAAATGTCAATGGTTTATGAGGTAACTATAGCGTAGCTTAATTATTTGATGCATTTGTGGATGATCAAGGCCTTCAAAGGACTATTACTTGTAGGTATGATTTATGATTCTAGTTTGATTTCATATATTGCTTGCTCATGTCCGTAGTATAGAAGCTATATGTTTTTACTAGTTTGTATGCTTACTCTTATGATTTCTGGCATGAGAAGTGTTACCAACTATTTTGTACCATAGTTGGACTTCTTGTGAGCCGCCAGTTTTATGAACATATCAAATGTTCATCATCAGTATTGAGAAGTTCAGAAGACTTTTTTGGGGCCAATTTTGGCCCCTTTGTAATAATTGCATGTCCAGACCCCCATGGGGGAATTGTAATAAGTTGGTCTAAGCATGGTCATTTTGTAAAAGGCTTGGCCTACCTTAGGCTTGGCTATCAAGGGGATACTCTAGAGTCCTTTTTTCCTTAGAAATTATGCATTGCGCTTCAATGGCGTATAATTCCTGAGTTTTTCGCTCATACCTCCAAAGCTGGAGTATTTACCATGGTGGTCGAACCTAGGGAGGTTATTAAATCCTATGTGTCTATGTATTTTTCACATGCTAGCCATCAATATTGAGTCATATGGACATGCACTAGGTCCCCTAGGATTTTCTTTCAGTTCGGACAAAAATATTTTTTCTCATTTAACGGGGTTTTTTAATGATTTAATTAAAAAAATCAAAAAGGTGATAAAAGTGTGGTTATGAGGTTAAATTTGCCATGGGAGTGCTCGTTTTCTAACCCAGAGCACCCACAAAACCTCTAAACCCACTTTTCCTAAGTTTTAAGTGAATAGTATTCACTTTAATAAAAATTCTCTCGAAAATAATTACAGAGAATTATTTAATTAAAATTCTCTAAAATTGAGGGATTTGAGTCAAATAAAGGCCCAGTCCAGTTGGTAATCACTATCGGAGGTGGAATCAATCAAGAGATTGAACATTTAGATCAAATCCAAGTCACTGGAAGTGGGGTTTCCTCTTGAGAATTGTGCCCTCCTTCAAGATGGGCGACTTCTTGTGAGGTGGCTCGTTGGTATTCGATGGAGTTTACAAGGTGAAGGAGGGGCGCCCCTCTTGTGAGGTGGCATCCACCTCATATCATCTCACCTTCGAAGCTTGAGTTAGAGCCTAGATCAAAGGGAGATCACTCCCTCTTCTTGATTTGCGCCCCCTCCAAGCCCTAGATCCCTTCTTAACTCGCCCTCTCTTCTCACTCCTATTAAAGCAAGGTCGAGCTCCATTCTTCAAGGTCGATTAGCATCGAACCTTTGCTCATGTAATGCGTAAGAATTTTGTAATAGAATTTTGTTGAGACTTTGGACGTCAATGAGGTGTGCAAGATCCATCATTATGAAGCATGTCTTTGGTTGAGGTATAATTTTGTTTAGCTTTCATATACTTACTGCTTTGAATTTGTGGCTTTATCTAGCTAAGAAAGCCTCTGAACCCATAGAAGCATACATTCATAGTCTTTGAGTTGTTTTCTTTTGACATGTTAGTGAAAGGATAGGGAGTAGTCTGCATAATCAGCTCAACAATTACTCTTCATAATTTTTCATTACTATATGATTTCTAGATTTAATCCATTTGTTCTTGTAAGTGTATGAGAGTTTTTGCAGAATTCAAGTTGATTTGGAAGCGAACCTAAGTTGGATTTTCTTCCTCTCCAACAACAAAGACATATTGATACACATGCTAACAAGTTGATTTTGCAGATATTCATAATCCTTCATAGTCCTCAAGCTTGGGATTGGTTCCACTTTTCTCACCATTTAAAGTCAAATCAAACTCTTTTTTTCTTTTTTTTTAAGGAAAGCAAGTAGATTTGAATCTAAAATTTCCATTTCTAGAATCTATTTGTTTCATTGTTAGATCAAAAAGCTTCTAACAATTTAAAGTTGTAGTTAACTGAAACTAACACTAATTTCCATTTGTTAGAATCTATTTCCATTTGTTTCATTGTTTCTAAAAGAGCTTCAAGATATTCATAAGTTAGTTCTATTTCATACTAAGTACTTGTAGCAATTCTATTGAACATTTTTTCAAGTACTAGAGTGTAAATTTTTTTATGTATGTATATGTACTAATACATTAACAATTTTTTAGTGTTTGCTGGTTTTTTATGTTTATTTTGCAGGAAAGCAAGAAAATGAAGCTATTTTGGAGCATAAACTTAAAAAACTCTCATTTTCTTCAATCCCCTTCTCTCCCTCAGCTAAGATTCGAGAGTCTCTTGAATCTCACAATTTTTGTGGATCAAGAGCAGTCTCTATCAGAGAGTTAAATAATTTGTAAATTATTAATAAAAGAAGCAAGTGGGATTACGACTCCCACACCTTCCCCCCCCCATTTGAGGGAAGCCTATATCTGTCCCCCTATTTTGCTTACCGTTTTGCATATTGCATGTTAGATCAATAGCATGTTAAATCAGTTTTATTTTTTCATAAAGTTTTAAAAAGTTTACTTTTGCATAGTTCTTTCAAAGTTTTACTATTTCGCAAAAGCATCAAGTTTATTGAAAGTTCCATTTTTGCAAGTTAATTAGTTTCAAGTTTTACTCATTTAAGTCTTGGCATCATTTTCTTTTTTTGTTAAACTTTCAAAGAATCATCAAAATCTCGCCATTTGCGGATCAAGAGTGCTCTATGTCGGAGAGTCTTTATTTTTTAGTTTTTTTTTTTTGCATGTTAAATCATTATACTAACCCCCTTGCTTTCCTGAGTACGGTCTTTGACCTGAAAGAGACTCTTGGGTAGTAATTAGATCATTTGTGGTTTTTTGTTTTATTTAAGTACTTTATATCTCTTATTTTGTTGGTTAAATTTATTCATCAAAATATCTTGAATCGTGCTTTAAGCAAATCAAGAGTGCTCTCTATCGGAGAGTTTTTTTTTCCTTTTTTCTTAAAATCTCTTGAATCTCGCTTTAAGTGGATCAAGCGTGCTCTCTATCGGAGAGTTTAACCAATTGGAACAAATACTTCACTCACTCTGTGTATGCTCTACCTATCGCAGGATAGTCTGAGCTTTGGGATATCAAAAGCAGTAGTGTTGCACTTGTTAAGTTTTCACATTAAGTTAATTCACTCACACTAATAAAACCAAGTCCCATTCAACCAACAAAAATCCGGCGTTGCCTCGATAGTGATTGAAAGTGGGGAAATTTTCACTAAGGAAGAAGAAACAACTGGGAGGCGACCTCACAGCACAGTTAGGCTACACCCTTGTTGGTGTAGTGTTGAACACTGCTCCCGAGACTACATTCCATCCCACATGTCCTTGTACAAAGCTACTTAAATCATAATCTCGACACATTCCCCGTACCGCAAGGTATATCGGGAATCCCCTCTTCCCCCATTAATCAACTCATCCCATAAAATCCTTAATAAAATAAACCAAGAACATTTGCACAACAGTCTTTTCAGCAGAGCACTCCAAAGATCAGTGACTCCATTAGCACTGGTCTCATTCATCAACAACAGAATTTTAATATTTTTCTTTTTATCTATCTCATAAACTGTTGTTTATTTTATTATATTATGTTGTGGATGTATCTTAATTAATTTGGCGAACATACTTGGTTTAATTTGCATCAACTCAAAAAAATCCTAAAAACAACATCCATTCCAATCACTCAACATAAAATAAAAAGCCTTAGAAACCTTTTTCAGTAGGGTCTACTCCCCTTGGCTTCGTTAGGAGTTTGCATAAACGGAGGAGTTAGGATCAGGTGACAGCACATGAATCTTTGTTTGCCCCCAAGGCCACACCGAGCAGCTTTGAAATATTTTTGTTGCGCTTCCCCCCCAGGTGTGCATTTCGGTGGCAAAAAGAAGCACCGGATTTGACACTTTGTGCAAGTAGTTTTAGTTGTGCAGGTTGCCTAAGCTTGAATGTGCAGATGATCTAGTTTGAATCTACTACTCTTCAAGCACTTTCAGGATACAATCCCTCTGCTCTCCACCAGCAGGTTCCATAGCTCAAACATTCTCAGGATTCCAAAAGTCTTTCTATCTCTCTCTTTCCTTCATTTTAAATTCAAGATTTTTTGGTTACGGTTGCTTACATACTTAGTTAAATTAGTTTCCATTGAAAAGATTATTTTAAGAAGCTGATTTAATTAAGTATGTTGCTAGATCTAGCGTTTAAAGCTTAATTTTGGGTAGATCTAGTCTTATTGAGTACTTAGGCTTAATTTTCTATCTTTCAGTACTTAATATGTTATGCTTCAAACGCTTTATTTGGCACATTTGGTGCATTTAAGGTGGCTGGTTTTGTAGTTTTATCACCATAACAAGAGGAAGTGCTGCCGGAAAATCAAAGTTCTAAAGCCATCCAAGGCTTCCCGGAGCAATATTCTTCTATCTTGTAGCATTTATGAAACCTTGTAAGCCTTTGGATCCAATTTCATAAGGACCAAAAGCATTCACCTTCTTACTTGTAAAATATTAATAAGAACAAGTGGGCTATCCAGCGCCCACACCCCATCCCCCCTGGGGGGATCTGCATCTTTTTGTGGTTTGGTATTTTTGTCCCTTTTTTTTGGTTTAGATTAGTTTTCTTATGTAAACATTTGATTAAATTAACACATGCACACAATCCACCCTAATCGGGTTGTATAGTTAGTGTACTTTATTTCACAATCTTGTATTTTATTTCGCAATTAACGAACATAAAAAACTAAATCCGACTATGCATTCCCGAAGTACCGAAAGGGAAAAGAGATTCTCATCCGTCAATAATTTTGTTTGTTACAATTTTTGTACTTTTAACCAATAAATCTAAGGTTGTGTATTCCCAAAGTAAACTGAAATGGTTTATCCCCAGTAGGTGAAAAAAGATTCTCAGCCACATAATAAAACTTTATTTTGCTTAATAAAATTAACCAAGGCTTAGCTTCCCCGTATGCTCTAGATCTCTGCAGTTTGTTTGATCAGTTGATCACATCAGAAAGGGAGTTAAGTGACTAGCTTAATAAGGCAATCCAACAATAGCTTTATCACTAGAACTCGGGAGGTCACGTGAAACTAACTACAAATTCAGTGGGCTACTTTATGCAGGTTATACCTCGCCCAGTTGGACCCTTGGTTTAGTTGTCACTACGCTCAATTCAAAGGACTAAGTTGGAGTTGGGCCAAACCAAGAACTAACCCACTCCTTAATCCACACATCATAATAAAACATTTAAAACTGACCAACAAGACTTGCAACACTTTCACGACATGGCAGTACTTCAATAATTTCATGTGACTCCATTTGGCACTGGTCCAATCTACAATAGTCGCACTCAAGCATTTTAAGTGAATCAATGTGTTAGATGGATTTACCGTTACTCATGTTGTTTTAATTCATAGTTGCTATATTTGGTTCAGTATTTACTTGTATTTCAAACTCCTAGATTAATTTCATTCTCTAACTTACTTAGCTTAAAGGCTTTAGTTTTATTTTTCATAGTGACCACCCCACTTGGCTTCGCTAGGAGTTGGCCTAGACGGAGGAGTTGAGTGTTGAGTGACAGTATCTCAACTCTTTGCTTGCCCCAAGGACGCACCCAGTGGCTTGAAGATTTCTGCCACGCTAACTCACTTTTCCCCGAGGTGCGTATCCGACGGCAACACTATCCACAATTAGAGTCTAGACTAGTAGTACCATATGATCAGATTGTAGACACTAGACTATAGTTATTGATTAGTATTAAGCTTATTTTTTTACTCTATTGGCCATTTAGAGGCTCTTTGTTGATGTATTTTGGTTAAGACATGAACTGCACACAGTGCTATTTTGGCTATATGCACCCATACTTACTATATACATGAGAAAATTTGCATATTTGTGTATAATGGTTTGTATTCATATGGATGCACATGAATATATATGTTTTTTACAAATTTTGAATATTTTATGTAGTTTTTGGTCGACCAATTTTTTGGTCCGGTTTTTTTTTCGGTTCCGGTCCGGTTCAGATTTTTGGGCTCTGTCGGTTCGATGACTGATCCGGTCCTGATGACATTACTTCTAATCGACCAGATTCAACCCAGCAAATTACTTCCTACATCACAGTGCTACCTTCAAGAAGGGGCACTAAGAGATAGTTTGTTAGAAGCACAATCATAACCTCCACATTAGCGCGGACTCGAGAGATCCATCCCAACGGCGTGATAGGACCATACCACCCCTCCCCTTGAGGCAAATGAGAACCCCCAGGTCTCAGCGATGGGCTACCTCCTCTCAACAATAGCACACAGGGAGGCCAATGTCTACCACCAACTCTTCCTTTTGATAACACATACTAACTTGAGTTTCCTTCATTCGGCCTCAAATGTTAGGAGAGATGGGTGTATTCCATAACAGACCTACTTCATTACTGCTAGATATTCTTGCTCATGGATCAGTAATCCTAAGACAAGCCTGTTTTTGCTATATTCAGTAGCTATTTTCTCATCTTTCGAGATTTTGAAACTTCAACTTACTTAGGATCCCTTGACTATTCCAATGGTGAGTAATGTAGATGTTCAAAATACATACTTTGTTTTAAATATAGTGCATGTATCATACATATTTCTCATCCTAGTACAATTTCTACCTAATTCCCATCGGTAGGCTCGTCAAGTTACATATGCAATGGTGTACATTTTGTAAGCCATATATATGCAATTTTTTTGAGGGGAGCCATGATATAAGGAAAGATACTTCAGCTTTAGCACCCTTCCTGCTTCGCTTCAACACTCGATAAAACCAAACTCTCTGCTCTACTTACTGTAAATAGTTGTTTTATTAGCAATACCCAAGCTGGCATAGCATATCATATTTGTTGATTGAACAGTGACATTAAAAGACAACACATGCATAATAAAAAAATAAAAAATGACTTGCCATTTGGAGCTCAGACCATCCCCATGTGTAACCTCTATTATCCATAGGTTCCCATTGATTTAAGTGTTGCTATTCTTGAGACTCGCACTATGACCATGAAGGATTAACAAAAAACACTTGGCCTAGTCCCCCATTGATATTGCCATTTAGATGGTTTCTGAACTTGCCACTCTACATGTGTCCTTTCAACATGGTTAAGGAAAATGGGTTTAATTGTTTATCACTTGTGCATCGATAACGAGCATGCATCTGAATATTATGTGAAATTATGTTAGCTTGGAATGAAAGGATGCACCTAATCCTTATTCTTGGTTGTTGGCTTGAGTGTTGTGTAAATAAAATCATGAATATTCAAGTTGAAATTATGTTGAAATGAGTGAAGATCCAAAGACAGCCAGGGATCTAAAATCAGTGGACTGGTTCCTCTATCTAAATCGTCTCGACTACTTCAAGGCAAGTAGGTGTATGCATATCTTCAAGGCAAGTAGGTGTATGCATATATATCTGGCAATGGCACAAGCCACAAACTGAAGATTTTCTGCCCTCACTGCCTGCTGGTTTAATGCCAAGATTTAAGGTGGTTTTCACCTACAGCCCTGTTTTGCATTGGCTGTAGGTTACTTAATGCACTTTAGATAAAGAATAAACACACACTGAAAGCAAATAAACAGGCTGCAAACTAATCTACCAACATGCATACATAATTTGACACAGTAGTTTTTGGCCAAATCGAGCCCTGGAAAAACCCCCACGGGGAAAACCAGTTGAGTGAGAGAGAGATTTATTATTCCATCAGCAAAACAAATCAACAGCAGTACAAAATTAAATACAACTTATCTCCACTTTAATTTCACCCCAGTCTGCCTCGATTTCAGTGCACAACTGCTGCCTGGAAATGAGTGCAGATCTTCTCGGTTTCTGTGCAATCAAAGGTGCTGTATCCTCCTTGAATTCTATGCAGAATTTAAGGTCTGGGTTTGACAGCTGAATCCTCCTCGATTTGATGCAATAACCCAGAACTGTTGCTGCTGCTGTTTACACAAACAAGTGCTGATCCCAACCTCAAGACCGTGCCTGTAGGTGACTGCAGTGTGGACCACTGTACCAATCACTGCTATAGAATGTGCAGACTGATATCATCAACAGCATGACAGAGATACAAGGGAATAGTGCCTGGGTTTTATCACAATGTCTGAGCTAACACTATGAAGCCACCACGAAAACTATGCCCAGAAATTACCTCGAGCTGCGTGCTGTTGAATGGACCTGCTGTACGTTCTCTCCCTGACTCGTGCTTGAGATAACAGCTGAATGCACTGTTCTCATTGCTGATAAATACCCTGCCAGAATGAATGCCTTGAATCTGAGCTAATACTGGTGTACTGTGCCTAGAAACTCGTGCCTGCTGAATGCACTGTTCTCTGTACCTGCGCCCTAGCTCGACCTCCTGCAGACTCCCGTACTCTCTCCTCTCCTCATTCACATCAACATAATGAATAGGTATTCTGCCTCCCTCCCTTTTATCCATCCCTAAAAGGAATCTTTAAACCAATGGTGTAGATTAGATCTAATCAAAGGCTGAGATTGATTGTGAGTAAAAGTCACTTAATTAATTATTACTCACCCACTTTTAGACTTAGGACAAAAGTGACTTTATAGTCTCATTAATTAATTAATTAATGTGAGGGTCCCACCACCCCTTTCTTAGTGACTTAGGCTAAATCACTAGGGGGAACACATCCATGGTATAAAAACTAACACAAACAACCACTCAGACTCTAGGTAAATGTCGTCTCTGCTAAACATGACATTACTCGCTCTTTTTATGTATTAGTCCTCCAAAATTTCCTTCTTAAACATGTATTAGTCTTTAAAAAGAAATTACAATTAAAGCCTGTAAGGTTCTTTCTTCTGCTGAACTTTGTTTTTGTCTAGAAAATTGCATTTAATGGCTATGGCTGGTAAACTTTTGACTATTCCCATCTTTAATTTCCTGAGTGATGGACTTTATATTAAAAGCTTGCTGAACTTTGTGTATTACATTAAAAGCCACACAAGCTTCTAACTATTCCGCTATTTGAGTTTGATTATTGCTATAAAGTTTGAACTTTCCTTTTAGAAAGTACAACTTACAAGGAAGTACATTTAAAGCATGGTATCGTTCAAACAAATCATGCATTTGATTTCAAAGGAAATTAAACTTTATATTATTCTTTTGAAGAAAATTACATTTAAATCTTTTTTAACTTCCAATAATTCTTGCCATTTACTTTCATGATTGCTAAACTTTATCTTGCAATTTAATCTTTAAAAGAAATTACAATTAAAGCCTGGTTAGATTCTGATTGCTAAACTTTGCCTTGCCACTTTAATCTTTAAAAGAATTACATTTAAAGCCTGGTAAGATTCTGAATTTTAGTGCATTTAATTTCATGATTGATTGCATAGGTCTTTGACTCTTTTCTTTCCTTTGCTTGAAAAATCGGTGAGGCTTTGTTAAGTAGATACTCACATTCTTATCTTTCTTAAAGAGCAATAATTCTAGTTAGAGGGAGTTAGTCACGTCGTTTCTCTCCTTCACTTGAAAATCAATGAGGCTTTTGTTGTTTGTTAAGTAGACACTCGCATTCTAATTGTTTTCAAAGAACAGTTTTGGTTAGTGGGAGTTAGTTATAGTCACATGTTAGCGAAACACTACTTAATACAGAGCAATTAATGGACAAAGCTACTTAATATATAGCAATTAATGGACAAGTGTGGTGACGTGTTTGGAAAATGACTGCATTCACAAAATTTGAATACAATGATTTGTGAAAATCAAAATTTTAGTATTAATCAATAGATAAATAACTTCTATAAAAAAATGCAGAGGGAATAAAACTTAAAACATCAAAATTTTAGTATTAATCAATAGTTGAATAATTTTTATAAGAAAGTGCAGAGGGAATAAATGCTAAAGGCCGTGGATAAAACTACAGGAATTGACCTTTTTTAACAGTGGGGTTACGCTTACATGTATATCAGTGTAGCACGACTCGTTGAACACTTGTGTGTATTCGACAGTCTGCCCGAGTCAGATCCCAGAATGAGTAACCAGGCAAGACTTGCCACAGACTCGCCAAACACGGCAAATACTCGTCTCCCTTGGAAAACTCGCCCAGACTCGGCAAGACTAGCCACATACTCAGACACACCTGGACTCGCCAAAACACACAGAAAAAGATCCCCGCACAGAAAAAGATTATTCATCCTAAGTAATTGTGGCATCATCGGTTACATAGCCTTAGACTCACTCTCAGACAATTCAGAGTATGCTTGCATCAGCTGCACATTGAAACTGATCATTACATATCTCGGGAGGAAAGGATCTGCAGAAATTCTTCCCTTCAGGAGGATAAGAATGAAGTGTATTTCACTTTACTATGAGATAGAGAGAAGTACTATTATTTGTTCCAAGACATGGGGGCAGGAGAATATGTCTTTGTTCTTCATATATCCCTATCAGAAATGTTATTTCATAGAGAGATGCTTACCTCTGTGCACATATCACTCACGAGCTTGTCAGAGTCTACTAGATTGATTGTATCTTTCGTCCCTTGTATTTCTGTTAATGGGAACATGATCACTCTATGGCAATTGCTGATATGCACATATATGGTTGCACAACTCTGGATTTAGGGTTATCCATATACTGTCTGGAGCTCAGGATCACAGTTTTATTATCATCTTTTTCACCTCAACTAAGGATTATTTGTACTTGGATCATAGGAAGCCTCTCTCTTATGCCTTTGTCACCATTTGATGGGGGGTAATTTGATGCCCTCAAAGATTGGACTGGAAATGCCATTAACCTCTTTTTTGTGCCCAAAATTTACCATATTTTAAGTTTTTTTCCTATTTGCCAAGTCTTGCCGAGTCTGTCCCAAGTCTTTCCCAAGTCGCCAAGTCCGAGTCATGCAATATTGGTGTATATTTTGGAATACATTAACCATTAGTGCGAGCTCCAAACAATTAATGAAAGTAGTACCACTTGAGTATCAGTTGAAGCTCTCGATGAGTCAAAACCAGGCTTCGTCCAGTCTGTTGTGTACTAAGTGTCGAGGATAAAGTCGTGTGTGCATGGGAAAGGTTCAATTATACATTTGTCAGAGAAAAATATTAATTTCCCAAGCATGTGATCATTGATGTGATAAAAAAATTTAAAAATACAGCCACCAAGAATAACATGAAAATGATCAAATCAACATCATTTCACACTTCTCACCAATCACATATTAGATAATAATAATAAAAAATTATATTTAAAGATTTATATCATCCAGTTTCTAATGTTTAACATTAAAAATGAAGTTCAAATTAACTCACTAATAAAAAGTCAATCATAGTTGACTTGAAATTGATTACAATATAACCTGCCTATCGGCAGCTATAACAAAAACATATCCCAAAAGTAATTTTACAGGAATACAGGAAACCTCAAGTTCTCCCTCTCTTAAAATTAAAAAAAGAAAAAAAAACAGACTTAGAAATTTAGAAAGGAACATAAAGGAGAAACAGATAAATTTCCAATGATGTGTACTCAGCTAGGAGTTCCACATAATTATCAAGTATTTTCCTGAAGAAGGTTAAAACACAGGCCACACTGCACAATCAATCTGCACTAACCACTCAATTAACTTTCGAAATTTGAGATCCCTTGGTAGATCACAATCAATTCAACGAAGCCTTTACCCTCAGGCCTCATTCTATAACTGGTTTCCTTCTCAATGTTCTAACAGCTACAATTTAAATAAATATTAAATATCTACCAAAGGGATATAATTATGATTCAACCAAAAATACCCATTATAAAATGTGACTGCTGACAACAACAAATATTGGCGCAAATTGAGGTATGGAACTTATGAAGAAAATTACATTACTTTCTCTTAACAGGGAAATCCTCACTAACCAGATGGTAGTCCGCAAGATTATTTGTGTAAGATTCCAAGCGCTTCATGTCATATGGACTTAGCACTGACCTTTTACCTCCAAATATACTCTCCATGGTTGCTCCTTCTTGTGTTTCTTGTTCTGAAAAGCTGATCTTCGGATCTATTATACTGCAATAGGACCCCAGAAAGGAAATGAAACAGATGTAATATCACCATAGCAGACATGATGCACACATTAAAGAAATTACTAACATGAAGCATACTATTTACCTCAAAGCAAGTGCAGGGGCAAGAGACCGGAAGCTGGAGCCCAAAAGTCGCATGAACCTACGTCGAAAATCTGTACAATTCAAGTAACTCCACACAGTTAAATGAAAATCAGAAATTTCTGCACAAATCCTAAGAATGTTTCATCAAGATATTTAATGCAGTGAATTCACTTACCTTGATAAAATGGCTCAAAGAACCCACCCAGACCCTTTCCTTTCGAATCAATTTCATCATTGTCTAAAGGTTTCAACATCATACAAGTATGCTCCCCAGTTATAGCACTCTGTTTGCAAGATCAAAACATATATAGTTTACCATGACCAGCATACACAAATGATGATGCAGCAAGGAAAGTTAGTTGGATAATATGATTTGCACAGAATCACAGAACAACCCGATGCCTTTCCCAAATGTGAACTTCTATACTCGACTAACCTACAAAAACCCACAGACTATTTTACTTTAGAGAATATTACCTGGATCTGACTAATATAAAAAGGAACCATATGGTGCCTTCTCCAAAAATTATAAAGAGGCTGAGTAAGCCCAAACGAAACCCCAATATAATGCAGCTTCTCAGGACGTCGCTCATTAAGACCAACAAGCAAAGGTGGAAGGTCAGAACGGGGCTTGACTTGTTCTTCTTGTAAAGAAACCTGCAAAGTCAAATACAACTCATCAGATAGATGGATTGAAGATTAGAATTGAATACTGCAACAAACAGAAAAAAATCAATCTTCGAGGAATCACATGCAACATCATTAGAATGATAATCACATTTTTGTAAAATGTGGTGCATGAAACCCAGTATTTCATGGACATATATATCTAAGTTGCAAGACACTTCGAAACAGGCACGGGTTTCTGAAACAGGTATGCCATGCAAACGTGACCCCTCAAAATAGTAGGAAATGGGGAACAGTGTATTTAAAAAGTACCAAGGACATAAATAATTCAAAGAATAGATTTTTTAATAGCAAACTATCAAGAAAATTAGAATACTAGACATAAACAACAATTTAAGAGAAAACTCTTGTATATATTAGCTCTGATATATGATTACATTATGCAAAATCCAAAATCAACCTTATACTAGGCTACATGTGCCAAAAAATATTCTGAGCTACATTTGGCTCTCAAATTAATCAACAACGTCGTCATCTAGATTGGGAAAATCTGAAATCCGAAATCACCCTTGTATAATAGGTGGTTGGACAATAGATAGAAAGTTGGGCTCTCATTAATTTAAACCTTCTCTTGAGAATCATTATGCTCGTTTTCATACGGAACCCTTTCATGTCCTAAGGGTTTTTTTTCATAACCATCAATAGTATTTCCCCCTCCATACAACAAATGTCCCTTCACTCAAGTGTGTTCAAATGTGACAGCAATGAGATTCAGAAAAATATCGTCGGTGCAGAAAAAATATGATAAAAATCGCCATTATGATTGTCCAGCTTGAATCTTGCAAATCATCTACTTGGCTTATAATGTTTTGTGGTCAAATCCAGCATATAACAAGGTTTGGAATAAATTCCTGAGTTCATGCCCTCATTAAACGAGATTGAAAGTTGAAATGGAAAGCCTGTATTCTAATCTGTCAAATCTGGCGAATTTAGCAAACAGACCCTAAAACTCAGTGAACCCTGTGGCTATGACAAAGATTCATTTTCAAACTTCTTACATAGAGTGCACTTCCATTCCGAAAAGCCATCCCATGGAATATGTACAAGTTCTTCACATACTTCCAAAGTGGATAATAATCATTATTGTTGAAATTGTACCTAGGAAGTGTTCTCCTAGTCATTTTATGCCTAAGTAATTAATGAGGGAAAAGGGGACATGACCCTTGTATTAATTGCTAGAGATGAGCAATTAATTCAATTTATTGTTATAAAGTGACTTTTGGTTTATTTAAGTGGTAGGTGAATGAATTTAATTTATGAAGAGAATAATGAGCATTTATTCTCATCCATTGATCTAATCTATTGTCGGCCCTTGGATTAGATGACTCTTCAGTTACCCTTGAGAGGCAAACCAAGAGACAAGAAATTTGAACTAAATTGGCTTTCCCTCTTTCATTTGCAATCATCCAAAAGAGTTGGAGAGGTCGAGTTCATGAGAGAGAGGGCAGCTCGAATCCCTAGACAGTTCCATACAGCTGAGTTTGAGGGCACAATTTTCTAGGTGAGAGCCTGGCACAAAAATCGAGGCAGCTTCAGCAGTTAACCAGCAGCATGACTGGCACGGTTTCTTGAGTTTGACTAGCACAGAGTTCGAGGATAAACATAGCTGAGTTTTATTCCTGCTGTCAGCACAAATTTCGAGGAGGGTGACTGCAAACTAATTGCAGTCCATACAGGTTACTTTACAACACTGTTCTGAGTTGTCTGGGCACAAATTTTGAGGCTGAGATGGCACTGAAATTAAGGTATCTTGCTGCTGTAATTCAATGCACAGAATTCAAGGCATTGTTTTTTGGTCTTCTGTAGAGATAAGTTGTACTCACTGAGAAATTTGACTGCTGTGCAATCCTTCATTTTAAAGAAGAAATAAAATACTCACTCTCTCTCTCACAGGTTTTCCCCAGTTGGGGTTTTTCCTGGCCATTTTGGCTAAAATATGATAATATCTGAGTCTGAAATTTTTCTGTGCATGGCTGATATGTTAATTCTGTTCTCAGTATTTTGGTAGAGCTTCTCAGTCTACTTTGAGTTCAGATGGTTCATGTGAAAGCATTTAATTTGCAGCAGTTTGTTGAATTAGATTTAATATTCAACTGATATCTATGCATAGCTTAAGGTCAGTTTGAGAAGTGAAATTTCTACATAGTATCAGAGCCCTGTTGAGGGCAGATTGACTGACAGTGATTTTCAGACATCAGAGGCAGATTTCTTTTGTTCACCAGAGGTAGTTTTGGACTTGCATTATCAGTGAGATGGCCACCAGTTTGAGGTTGGAAGACCGATTGGATGGGGCTAGGAACTTTGTTCCTTGGAAGGCGAGGATAGTGCTCATATTGCAAGAGAATGAGCTGTGGGATGAGGTGGTGAATCACACACAAGCTCAACCAATTCAAATTCCCTCAACCACAGATGCAGCAGCATTACAAGCCATTAACAAGAAGGAAATCAAGTCTAAGAAGATCATCCTTGATGCGGTAAAGGACCATGCAATCCCTCATTTGACTTCTAAGTCCTGTGCTTATTTAATGTGGGAGGCTCTAACGAGTTTGTATCGGAGCTCTAATGAGGATCAAAAGATGGTTCTGAGAGAGAAGCTGAAAGGCATACGGATGGCAGACTCTGAGAATGTGACTACTTACCTTACTTGGATCACCCAGGTGAGAGATGAGCTAGCAGTTGTTGGGGAGGTTGTGCAGGGGTGACCTAGTGAGGACGGCACTGAATGGAGCATCCAAGTAGTGGGCTGTCTTCGTTGAGGCGGTTGTTGCACGAGAGAACATGCCTTGCTAGGATCGTCTCTGGTATGACTTTGTGCAGGAGGAGACCCGAGTAGGATTTGTGCAGGGGAGCTCTTCAAATAGTAAGGAGGATGAGCAGAACATTGCCTTATCAGCTAAAGGCAAGAATTCCAAGAAGGGCCCGGGAGGGGCTAAGCAACAAAGAGGTTAGCAGAAGAAGGACCTGAGCAAAGTCAGGTGCTACGCATGCAATGATTTTGGTCATTATGTTGGCCAATGTTTTATGATGGCCAATGTCCTAAGAAGAAGAAGGGCAAGCAGGAGAAAGAGAAGTAGGTTGCAGCTACAGCAGAGATTGAGTGGTATGCTACACAGTTCGAGAAAGAGTTCTCTCTTGCCACTACTGTTTCGAGTAGCGATAGTAGCGAACCAATTGATACTGGGAAGTGGATTGTGGATAGTTCCTACTGCAGTCACATGACTGGAAGGCAAGATGCCTTCCTCACTTTTGAGACTATTCCAGAGCAGCTCGTACAAGATAGAGATGGGACAATGCATGCAGTCACAGGTTTGGGATGTTATCCCAGTACTTGCCGACTGGTGATGTTATTCCAGTACTTGTCGACTAGGGATCAGTACTTTCCGACTGATGTTATCCCAGTACTTGTTGACTGGTGATGTTATTCCAGTACTTGCCGACTGAAGATCAGTACTTGCCGACTGATGTTATCCCAGTACTTGCAGACCGGTGATGTTATTCCAGTACTTGCCGACTGAAGATCAGTACTTGCCGACTAATGTTATCCCAGTACTTGTCGACTGGTGATGTTATTCCAGTACTTGTCGACCGAAGATCAGTACTTGCCGACTGATAGTGTTATCCCAGTACTTGCTGACTGGTGATGTTATTCCAGTACTTGCTGATTGAAGATCAGTACTTGGTGACTGATAGTGTTATCCCAGTACTTGTCGACTGGTGATGTTATTCCAGTACCTGCCAACCAATAGTGTTATCCTAGTACTTGTCGACTGGTGATGTTATCTTAGTACTTGCCGACTAATGATGTTACTCCAGTACTTGCCGACTGGTAGTGTTATCCCAATACTTGCCGACTGGCGATGTTATCCCAGTGCTTGTCGACTGGTGATGTTATTCCAGTACTTGACGACTGAAGATCACTACTTGCCGACCGATAGTGTTATCCCAGTACTTGCCGACTGGTGATGTTATCTCAGTACGTGTCAACTGATGATGTTATCTCAGTACTTGCCAACTGATGATGTTTTTGTTCCAGTACTTGTTTACCGATGATTGATGTTGTTGTTCCAGTATTTACTTACTGATGATTGATGTTGTTTCAGTACTTGCCGACTGATGATTGATGTTGTTGTTGTTCCAGTATGTACTTACTGATGATTGTTGTTCCAGTACTTGCCAACTGATGATTGATGTTGTTCCAATATTCATATACTGATGATGGTGGTGGTGGTGGTGGTAATATTCCAGTAGACGATGATGATGATGATGGTGATATTCCAGCAAATGATGATGATGATGTTGATGGTGATATTCCAATAGACGATGATGATGATGTTGATGGTGTATTCCAGCAGATGATGATGATGATGTTGATGCTGATGATGCTGATGATGATATTCCAACAGATGATGTTGATGTTCCAGCAAATTCTTGCTAACGATGATGATGATGTTCCAGTGGATGATGTTGATGATACTCCAAACATATGATGATGTTCCAAAAACTTCCTACGACATATAGAGATTCACAAGTTAGTTGGACAGTTGTTGATGTTGTTGATGTTGCCTACAGAATACCTTCCTAGTTAAGAGGGAGTGTTAAAGAAATGTAACTGGGGAAGATATTCTAGATATAGTTGTCTATTGTATTATTGTATTCCTCCTTCAGGAGATGTCATTGATGTAATTGATAATGTAAGAGTCTTTAAAAGAGTCAATGTAAACCCTAACTATTAGGTCGACCTGGAAAAGAATATTTTATTGTAAAGTGTACAAGTCGGCCCAATTAGGTGAGTCAAGCCGACCTAATTAGTAAAAAGGTCAAGTCACTTGTTAAGTATAAATAGGAGGTTGAGTTGCTCATTTGTATCACTCAACTCACTCACTCAAATTCACATAGGAGAGAGAGAAGTTCGCAAATAGGAGGTTGAGTTACTCATGATCAGAAATGTATTGGGAGTGGATCCGGTTGACCCTGTGTTGATTGGTCATCATAGAGATGGAGAGTATGTAGTGCATGGTTAGCCTACAACAGGAGGATCTGGGTGGATATCAGATCCTCAATCTGAGACAGACGGTGAGTGAGATGCTTCGATGATTGATGTGGCGCCAAGTAGTCAGTTTGCAGTTCAGAGGAGAGAGTGACATGCTCCAGAGATTATTGTGGTACCAAGTAGTTTGTCTTCTATTCAGAGGAGACAGCGAGAGGCTACTTCCTCCAGTACTGGCAAGAGGGTCAGCTAGTATGACTTGTCGCTGATGGATGAGCGAGATGAGATGTCCCGACACGAGGCATCAGTGCAGGATGCAAGACAGCTTCAAGAGACGGGGGGAGCTTCAACTGTTGACGGTGTGAGACTGGAGTGTGGTTCGGGCGGAGGATATGCCAGAAGGTCTTCCCGCGTGAAGTGGAAGCACTGAGCTTTGCAGCTCAGGATGTCCTTCATGTGATGATGTCTAACATGAAGGGACACTTGATTTGACCTTTCTAGAGCGGATTTTAGAAAGGGTGGGCATCTCAGATATTGTGCGAGAAGCACATGAGTAGACTTTGATATTATGCGAGAAGCACATGAGCAGTTTACCAGCTTTGGTGGGGAAGCAGGTTATCTTCTTCAGACATGAGTTGGTTGTCATTGAGAACATCTTCCTCGGTAAGGGGGAGTGTTGAAATTGTACCTAGGAAGTGTTCTCCTAGTCATTTTATGCCCAAGTAATTAATGAGAGAAAATGCAACATGACCCTTGTATTAATTGCTTGAGATGAGCAATTAATTCACTTAATTGTTATAAAGTGACTTTTGGTCTATTTAAGTGGTAGGTGAATGAATTTAATTTATCAATAGGATAATGAGCAGTTATTCTCACCCATTGATCTAATCTATTGTGGGCCCTTGGATTAGATGACTCTTCAGTTACCCTTGAGAGGCAAACCAAGAGACAAGAAGTTTGAATTAAATAGGCTTTACCTCTTTCATTTGCAATCATCCAAGAGAGTTGGAGAGGTCGAGTTCATGAGAGAGAGAGAGAGAGAGAGAGCAGCTCGAATCCCTAGACAGTTCCATGCAGCTGAGTTTGAGGACACAATTTTCTAGGTGAGAGACTGGCACAAAAATCAAGGCAGCTTCAGCAGCATGACTGGCATGGTTTCTTGAGTTTGAATGGCACAGAATTCAAGGATAAACATAGCTGAGTTTTATTGCTGCTGTCAGCACAAATTTCAAGGAAGGTGACTGCAAATTAATTGCAGTCCGTACAGGTTGCTTTACAGCACTGTTCTGAGTTGGCTGGGCACAAATTTCGAGGCTGAGATGGCACTGAAATTAAGCTATCTTGCTGCTGTACCAGTGGGCACACATATCGAGGTTGAAGACTGAGTCTAGCATGAAATTTGAGCAGCTGAGAAGAGCACAAATTTCCAGAAATTCAATGCACAGAATTCAAGGCATTGTTTTTTGGTCTTCTGTAGAGATAAGTTGTACTCACTGAGAAATTTGGCTGCTGTACATTCCTTCATTTTTAAAAAGAAATAAAATACTCTCACTCTCTCTCACAGGTTTTCACCAGTTGGGGTTTTGCCTGGGCCATTTTGGCTAAAATATATGAGTCTGAAATTTTCCTGTGCATGGCTGTTAAGTTAATTCTGTTCTCGGTATTTTGGTAGAACTTCTCAGTGTGCTTTGAGTTCAGATGGTTCATGTGAAAACATTTTATTTGCAGCAGTTTGTTGAATTAGATTTAATATTGAACTGATATTGTGCATAGCTTAAGGTCAGTTTGAGAAGTGAAATTTCTACAATTATGCGCTTGAATTTGATCTAGGAACAAGAAAAATACCACTTTGAGAATCCATGGATGCTGCAAAATCAACATAGAAATCTTCCCATTGGAGATAATTAAACCTACGACTCTTGAGGCACTAGATTTTCTTGGAACATTTTTAAAGTCTAGGGCTAGGGTTTGATCCCTAAGGAGTTATTAAAGTTGTGGTTTAGTGATAAACCCTAAGTTGCACTTGTTTAAGAAAGAAAAGAGGAGATGCCTTCTATTAGGCCAAGGAGGACTTGCTAGTGGTTATTCAGATTGTTGGAATATATTTAGTGAGTTAGGGTTTTTCTTGATTTTCACTAGTTAGAGTATTGGAGAGCTGGGAGGGTGTGTACCGTTGTGCCAGCATGTGATAAGCTAAGAGTATGTACTTAAACTTTATCTCTTATCTATATCTGTGATGTTTTCAGCTGTCCAAAATTGTTTTAGTACGATTTAATTCAATTACCATTGTCTTCATGGTTTGGTAATTTCCAGCACTTATATATGTCTCGCTGATTTGACACAAAGTTAAGGCTGAAATTGTTAAGGGTTTTATCATTATTCTTGAAGATAATCAAGTGTTGAAAACGCAAAATGATGGTTGCTATGGGTGTTGAAAAACAAGACTTCTTCTGGTTGCTAAAAATTGAGAACGTAAGGTTAGCTTAGCAGAAAGATGGCCGTAATTTCACTTATAAGTTATAAGTTATAACTCAGCCATAATGCCTAGGCCAGAGAGGTGTCAAGCAAGACAAAGCTCAAGAAATGAAGCCCTTAACGATGTTGCTGCTGAATCGAATAAAAAACAGCAACAAGAAGACAAACAGTAGGTATTATGCATTGTCTGTTGTAATTCATAAGAAGACTCTCAGGCAGGGTGAAAATGAAGTGGTACAGAAGATGACCCTCAGTGAGGGTGAAGATGAGGGTGCTTCCTCAGAGAATCAGATTGAACATCAGAGTTAGTGATTCAGTTCTAGGGTCCGATGATCACCTTACTATTATATGATTATGATATATTTAGGGTCACTGTTTAGATAGTATAGTGTATAGCATATAACTTAGGATGGGGGAAATTTATTTGAGAAAATTTAGTTTCAAATTTTCAATCCAATCATAAATATATTAATATTTTTTCCAAGGATATAAAAAATATATTAATATGTATTATAATTTTTGGCATTTATGTCTTTTTTTATAAATGTAGAATACTTTTTATATTTACAAGGGCATGTTTACAACCACATCCACAGAGGGTTTTGAACAAAGGTCTCCACGTTAATATATAACTTATATATAAAATGCTAAAATATAGCCCATAGGAGTGTGGTCTAACGGCAAAATATAAATTATATATAAGATGCTAAAATATAGCCCACAGGGGTGTGGTCTAACGGCAAATATATATAATTTGGAGGAATGTTAGTACTTTCAGGATCTCCAAAGAACTAGAAAGAGATTGCAGCAACTTTTGGCTGATCAATATTTTGAACTTCTGAGGACAGTATTTTGTTTCTAAACTAGAAATATGATTTTGAACTTAAGAAAAAATATGATTTTTTGTGAGGAAAAAAAAGTATACTCGAACCTGAACACAAACCATGTGACTTTGCTCCATACTGAATATAATTTGTGAATACAAGCAGAGGATAAATAAAAGCCAAATTCATTAATTCTATTAAACTTCTCATTTCCATACAACAGAAACACTAAGACACATATTAATTTGAAATCATAAACAGAGTTCTATAATCAACCACCACAGTGCTTTTAAAAGAACAAATATGAGTAATTTTAATTTGGATGGAATAGAGAAAAAAACGTGCATCAGAAATCACCATTGGTACTGTGTGCTATATGTCATCATTGTTCTATTGCGTTAAAGAAACCAGCAGGAGGCCAAAACAGAAGCATCGGATTTCAAAAAGAAAACTAAATGACAATTGGGGCATTTAATGATAGACCAAGATTTTGAACTGCCAAAAGAATAGGAAAATAATGAAACTCTGCTCTTTTTGTAATCAAGAAACAT
This sequence comes from Larix kaempferi, assembly GCA_027924585.1. NCBI lineage: Eukaryota > Viridiplantae > Streptophyta > Pinopsida > Pinales > Pinaceae > Larix > Larix kaempferi. The sequence continues at coordinate 17,453,132 of BSBM01000435.1, forward strand.
GGTTTTTAGGATAGAAAGGCTTTTCAGCACATTTCAAAACAAGATGACAAACACACATGCACACACACATTCTTATTCAACAAACTCATAGAGCAAGAAACCAGAAAGATTAGAGTGAGATGAAATTGGTAATCCTTCCACATTTCCATTATATTAGGAATGTTAATGCTTATAGCAGCATAGCATAACCAGGATCACTAAAAGAATGGCAAAGCACAGAAACAAAATGAATGTGGAGCTCGTTTAACCATGATGATAAGAACAATCATCTCCCAACCATAGACAAAGCTATTTGTCTCCCCTGAGCTCAGACCTTCCAACAGAGAATGATGTACATCCAGATAGTAGTAGCGCAAACCTAAGAAAACAAGAGAAAAACTTCTCCAATTCTGGAGAACCCCAAAAATTCAGTCTCCTAGCTGCAGTAGCGAACCTCTCTTGGCTGGAGCGAACTTGCTTGAGTGAATGACCAAATGAGAGGTCGAACTTTCTATCTATACACATCAAAAGGTGACTTTTTCCCTTACTGGGCCGACCTGACTGGGGCAGTTCTGGGAACATTGTTTGGGGCAGACTGCCCACTGTTTTGTGGCAGTTTACCCACTAGGCCGACTTGTCTTGGGGGAATACAAAAAATCCACAATAATGAATCTTTTCTTTGTGATTTCATCCCAAGGTTTACATTGATATCTTGTCATGTATGAGGTACAAGAATAACTTCTGAAGTTGCACTATTTCCAACACTACCTCTCAACAAGGAAGGTATTCTTCGGACACTGTATTCTAATCTTATTCTTTCATTGGTCGATCTATGAGGTGATGCCGCCCCACGCAGCTACTACTCCAACACCCCCTCTCAACCACGGAGGTGTTATCAGTATTATCATATTGAAACGCATCTAGATATCATCTGTACATCACGGTTATCTCTAGCCTCTCTATATCATAAGGAAGGTCTTCCAACACAATCTCAGTCCATCGAGAAGTGTCAACAAATCAATCTTCGTGCATCTGCTCAATCTAGTCCATCAGAGAACATGCACTAGCTCTACAACTCTGCCCTATCCATAGGGGAGTCACTCGTGCCTCAGCTCAACAACTTTGCACAGTCCATCGGAGAGTCTATCATGCATCAATACAATGTGCCACAGCTCAACCCAATCCATTGGGTGCCTACATCATCAACACTCCCTCTTAGCTATAGAGGTATCATCACGTCGAAACACATCCGATCATCTCATCTGAGCACGTATGATCATCACATCGGAACACATCCGATCATCTCGTCTGAGCACGTATGATCATCACATTGGAACACATCCGATCATCTTGTCTGAGCACGTATGATCATCACATCGGAACAAATCTTGTTATCATAAGAGTACTCCACAAAGGAGTACTCTCCACAAAGGAGAACGTTCCACAAAGGAGTACTCTCCACAAAGGAGAACGTTCCACAAAGGAACCATCCACAAAGAAACATGTTCCACAAAGGAACCATCCCACAAAGAGACACACTCCACAAAGGAGCACGTTCCACAAAGGAACCATCCCACAAGGGGACCCACTCCACAAAGGAGCACGTTCCACAAAGGAACCATCCCACAAGGGGACCCACTCCACGAAGGAGCATGTTCCACAAAGGAACCATCCCACAAAGGGACACACTCCATGAAGGAGCACGTTCCACAAAGGAACCATTCCACGAAGGAGCACGTTCCACAAAGGAACCATCCCACAAAGGGACACACTCCATGAAGGAGCACGTTCCACAAAGGAACCATCCCATAAAGGGACCCACTCCACAAAGGAACACGTTCCACAAAGGAACCATCCCACAAAGGGACCATATCATCTTTTCAAAGAAGGTATTTGATCTACCTTATCAACTTGGTCAGTATAGACCACAGAGGATTACTTCCTCATGCACTTTAGCGATCTTAAATCGAAAGGAGGATACACTCCCCAGGAAGACACATCTTCCAGGCACTTTATCGATCTCAAATCGAAAGGAGGCTACACTCCCCGAGAAGACACTTCTTCCAAGCACTTTATCGATCTCAAATCAAAAGGAGGCTACACTTCCCAGGAAGACACTTCTTCCAATCACTTTATCGATCTCAAATCGAAAGGAGGCTACACACCCCAGGAAGACACCTCTTCCAATTTACCAGTCATTACAACTGGAAGGCGGTGATTACTGCAACTAGTTCACCCCTCTGGGCCCATACTCCACACAGGAGAACGTTCCACAAAGGAACCATCCCACAAAGGGACACACTCCACAAATGAGTCTGTTCCTCAAAGAACCATCCCACACAGGGACACAATCCACAAAGGAACCATCCCACACAGGGACACACTCCACAGAGGAGTCTGTTCCACAAAGGAACCATCCCACACAGGGACACACTCCACAAAGGAGTCCGTTCCACAAAGGAACTATCCCACACAGGGACACACTCCATAAAGGAGTCAGGCACAGCCACACTAGTCATCAATCTCCCTTCCTGAGGAAGGGAACCTACACCACTCCAAGCCTTCATTTTGGACAAGGACTTGGTAAGGATATCTACAATCTGCTCATCTGTAGAGATATACTGGAGCTTCACTGCTCCCTTCTGTCACAAAATATCATTGTCACATCAAGCTCATGACCATACAAATATGCAAGCAGCTTTCAAATCCATACTGCTTCCTTACTAGCACTGGCGGTGATGTACTCTACCTTGGCTGTACTGAGTGCCACAAAAGTCCGATTCGATGATTCAAGAAACCATAAGTTGATCTCAAGCTAAAACAGCACCCAAAGGTACTCCTTCTATCAACCACACTACTGGCCCAATCAGAATCTATGAAGCCTACTAGTTTCACTCCATTTTTTGAGGCATATCTCAATCCATAACCAATGGTACCATGAAGATATCTCTGCATAGCAAATATCTAGCCTGGTAGTAACCAGGTACAACAAAGAGCCAATCAACTGACTATACATGGAGGGATCTACTAAATCTGAAGATATGGCAGAAGGAGCCAATCAAATTTGCTTCCATAGGTGTAGCCATGGACTTACAGTCCATCATACCAAATCTACACAAGATCTCAATGGTATACTTCCCTTGTCTAAGGAAGATCTCATCAGGTCCTTGCCACACCTCTAAGCTTAAGAAATAATGGATAAACCCCCAGGTATCTCATTTCAAATTCACGGATCATCTCCCTCAGTGCTGCAGACTCCCTCTACAACTCTGCCTCTTGCTCTCAATGACTGAATGTGCAACGGTAATCATCACTTCTTCTTCGGAACAAGTCTCATCATCCTTCTCTCATAGGTCATGGCACATGATCTTTCCTACAAGTCAGATTCAGTCAAATAGTTAATATTGCATGATCATGAAATTCAATCAACTCATATTGACATTTTAATGCAATGACAATTTATGATGCACATTTATGAAACCAACTTAGTCAATGCTTCAATCACAACACCCATCCAACGGGATGTTGTGCAGCATTATATGTTAAATTTCATACATTCATAGCATAAAACATAAATGCATTACCAAGATCACTAGAAACAGGACAAAGCACAAAACAACACAGAGTTTGACCTGGGAAACACAAATGGGAGATAACCCAGCAACCTTTGCAGAGAGATGATAATTCCGAGATCAAAGTACAAATAAGAAAAGAGAAAGAATGTGAAAGTATCTTTCACAAGTAGCAACCTTCGTAGAGAGATGATAATTCCGAGATCAAAGTACAAATAAGAAAAGAGAAAGAATGTGAAAGTATCTTTCACAAGTAGATGCCCCAAATAAGCTTCCTCCTTCAAGTGATGCGAAATCACCCTCCTCCAAGTGATGCACACTTGCTAAGTGAGTGAATGAGATAATGAGGTGCACTAGCCTCCTATTTATACAAGTGCAAAACTGGAAAATTCCCTAACTGGGCCGACTTCACCTGGGGGCAATAAATAATTTAAATTTAATATTTTTATTTGTTTCTTTTGCACCCCAAGGCTTACATTGATTCTTTCATGTGTTTACATAATTGATTACATAAAATTCTTCTACCTTAGGAGGTATAAACAAGTAGAATGAAGGTACAATAAAATATAATGAATAATATCTTCTGAAGTTGTACAAAATCCAACATTATAGTCTGCTTACTCATCATATGCATGATATGCACTACATGAGCCTACAGCTTTGTCAATCATAAATAGGTGTATAATAGAAAATATATAAGTCTAATGCACAATTTCATGTTCATATGACAAAGACTTAAAAAAATATTAAATACTTTTCTTTTGTTTGTTTATGTGGACTCCCACTTGATCTCTGTCAGGGACACTTTCATCAACAGTTGCTAGTTGATCTTTGATTTCGGCAATCTTCAAGAAATAAGAAGAAACTGAATCATCTTTGGCAAACTTCACTTGACGAAGTTGATCTTTCAGAGATAAAATTCTGCTAGGATTCTCATTCTCATATAGATTCTTCAAGGCATCATACATCTTCTTGGTTGAAACTTGGCTTGCAATGAGAGGTACAAGACGATCTTTTACTGAGTCCATCAGTATCCTCATAGTTGTGGCTTCATTCTTCTTGAATCTTGATTTCTCTCTGGCTCCCTTTGGTTCTGGAATATTTCGGAGTATATGATCCTTGAGATCCTGTTCATTTAGGAGCATGAGCATTCTGCTTTTCCAAGATCGGAAGTTTGAGACTCCCTCTAATCTATCTGCTACTCTGAGTCCAACAACCATGTTGACTGAAGACTGAAAAGTTGAAACCTGTTTCAGAAACCCTAGTAGGAGAGGGTCAAAAAATGAAGTTTGGAATCTTGCAAAACTGACTCCACAAATAGATGCGCCCTATCAAGGCGAGTTGAGAGAAGGTAGGATCGAGCCAAATCTGTGGACCGGACAGCACAAAACTTTAAACCCTAATTTCTGCAATAACTGCAGTAGTTGCAGAATTAGGTCAAAAATGAAACTTCTCATAACTAGAATTTTCCTTCACCAAAAGATGTGCCTTCCCTAGGGAGAAATTTCCAATGCACTTTTCAAGCCAAACTGAGAGGGGACGGCCCCGAAATGTGAAACCCTAGTTTCTTGTTTCCAGCAGAAATTAGGTCAGATTTGAAAGTTCTCTGAATTAAAATCTTCCTCCACAGATAACTGCGCTTTCCCAGAGCGAATTGAGTAGAGGTCTTTCCGGATCAATTCTATGGTTGGAAACCCTAAACTCGGGAAGCCCTAGTTTCTGGCAATTGTCTCTTTCAGCACTGCTCTAAAACCACGTTAATGTTTATAGCAACATAACCAGGATCACTAAAAGAATGGCAAAGCACGGAAACAAAATGAATGTGGAGCTCGTTTAACCATGATGATAAGAACAATCATCTCCCAACCATAGACAAAGCTATTTGTCTCCCCCAAGCTCAGACCTTTCAATAGAGAATGATGTACATCCAGATAGTAGTAGCGCAAACCTAAGAAAACAAGAGAAAAACTTCTCCAATAGTGTAGAACCCCAAAAATTCAGTCTCCTAGCTGCAGTAGCAAACCTCTCTTGGTTGCAGCGAACTCGCTTGAGTGAATGAGCAAATGAGAGGTCGAACTTTCTATTTATACACATCAAAAGGTGACTTTTTCCCTTATTGGGCTGACCTAACTTTCCCTAACTGGGCCGACCTGACTGGATCAGTTCTGCCCATTGTTTGGGGCAGAGTGCCCACTGTTTTGGGGCAGTTTATCCACTGGGCCGACTTGTCTTGGGGGAATACAAAAAATCCACATTAATGAATCTTTTCTTTGTGATTTCATCCCAAGGTTTACATTGATTCTTTCAAGCGTTTTACATAATCAAATACATTGATATGTTGTCCCGTAGGAGGTACAAGAATAACTTCCGAAGTTGCACTATTTCCAACAAGGAATAATCAACAAAAAAATGCATCCTATGAATATTCTTTTAAATACTAAAAGAAATATTAAGTGTGGTTTCTAGAATTTTAGAATAGTCATGGTATACAAAATCCACAAATTTAAACAGTCAAATATGATAATATCATTAAACAAATTGAAAGCTGTGTGAACTTTATACAGAAATGTATATAGATAATATTAAAAACTATTATCCTGACATTTCCAGCTAAGAATTTTATTTCATTCCACAGGTAAACAAAGTAAGTTAATATATTTCAAATAAGCAATCTATTACGAACCTCATTGATTAAGAAGATACCTAGGCAGATAAATTTTCAAAATTCTTATATTGTAAGCATCAAAATGCCACAATATCATTTAAGAAAGATTGGCCAGATAAATAGATTATATATTAATACAATAGATACTTACAGGCTAATACCTGAGTCTCAGTTCTACTAGAGAAAACTACAAAGGAGACAACTTCCATTACACATCTTACATGAATCAACAAGTGAGGAAATGCATATGCATAGTTATAAGATGGGTACAATACCTTTTCTGCAGCTTCTGTGACCTTTTCACGTTCCTTTTTCTCTTCCTCTTCAGCTTCTACCTCGGTAAGATCTGTCAACTGTCCTTCATAATACCTGCAAATGAAATAGCATCTTCTTGAATTCTATCAATGACCATAGTGAAAGATCTTAACTACAGTATGTTCTAAATATCATAGTACTACTGCTAAGAAGCTAAGAAGTCATTATATATCATATAGCTAACAGAAAGCTATTGCATTATAGAAATAATAAATACTAAGCAGCAGATCCACAGTGATCCCTTCATTATTTAGAAGGTACTTTTCAGCATATAATACTGACATTGCTTAAAGAGTATAGTAACTCACCAAGAAACTTCTTGAATATGTATCTTACAAATTCTTCTTCACTTTGTAATTACCAACTGTAAAGCCAAAAGGTTGCAGTCCAAAAAGAGTGAGAGACAAGGTTGACTTGAGGATGTAATGATTTATCTTGATTGGAAGTTGGTGAGAGAAAACCCTAAATTAACTTAAAGGAATCCTATGCTATGCATCAAATGTCTTCCGAGTATATTCATGCCTGGTAATAAGGTTGTCTCTCAGCTTCATTAAGTGCTAGAAGTAGAATGTCATCTTAGGACCAAGGCCCAAGGGGGTGATCCAAGTACCTCGGATTTACTTTCAATAAATATCATCTCCAACCACCTTGTTCAACTTCTGGTTAGAGGGAAAGAGGTGACCATAAAATGTATATGAAAGATGGGAAGCAATTAATAGACATGCCAACAAACAAAAGAAACAGAGAAGCCTCCAATAACCAGCACCACCTACATCTAGTGAAGCAACCTTTGGAAGCAATCTCCTTCAATGAACAAAGAATTAGGAAGGAATACGTACCCCTCCCTAAGTTAGCTCCCAACATCCAAATCCTATGGATGAAGGAGACCAATCTGGAAATAGTCTCAAGGTGCAAGAGCTGGGCATAGAACTATGCTTCAATGATGGCCTGGGCATCATCCACCTGCAGCGAATTATTGGTAGCAACATTATCGATCGGACTATTTCTACCTTATTGCAGTATGGCAAGAGTAAGCTTGTCCCCCAGATCGTGTAGCCATAAATCTTAATGGAGTTTAATAATTGAGTCAAAAAGATACATCAGAATACCTATCCTAAAACTACATATGCAAGCATTGAAGCTCAAGTACAGAGAGAGAACCGTACAAATTACAAAACCAGCATAGGAAGGCTTGCCTCCATCCAAACCTTGAACCCATGCCACCTCAAAGTATGTATATGTAGTCGCCACCTCAAAGTCACTGCCTCTTGAGAAAAAAACATGATCTGTAACAGACCTCTTGGACACACTGTAGACAATAACCATAGTTTTGTTAAGGGTCCCCTCCACTTGTCTGTAATGTCCAGAGTTTTGACCCTTGACATAAACTATGTAAATGATGTAATATCGTCGATAATTGTAAGGAACATGGTGAGGAGCTCAAGGTAAATGCCCTACCATGGATTCCCTAAATGTATATGGTTAGTGAACCGTGCGCTGCTCAAGCGAGGTAACAATGTAAATATGATGTACATGTGCATGATAATAATAAATAAATCCACAGATCACTATGCAAGGAAACAAGAGCAAGGGGCATGATTATGCCCAGTTTAGGGAGGGTCATATTGAATCCATGAAGTCAATAGATGAGAGCAAAGTGTCCTAGAGAGGACTGATGAGCCCTCAATTTGACTCATGCGCCCAATCATTTAATGCTTCCAAGAGGAAGGTAGTTGAGACAATTATTGTCTTGGGGAAAGGAAGGCATGGGTCTGAGTTACCGTGTGACAGAGTTGTGTCAGTCATGCTACAGAATTGAGAATGGGGATCGCTTATTGGGTAACCGATCAATTGCATTGATATCATCCTTAATTTACCTGTCAGTTGGAGATGGCGCAGTGGCCTGTCAGTGAATCTATCAGCCAATTAAAGACGTTACGTGATCAAGTAACTCAGTCCTTCGTGGGTGTATCTATCTTGCCCTTGCCTGAGAGGAAGGCAATTGGATTATCCTTCATTCTATCCACCCATTGACCAATATATCCAATTTTGCTCTGAGGATGAAGAGTCAACCCTTGTCTGAAAGGAGCCCAACCTAAACAGTGACAGAGTGGAGAGGACTTAAGTTCTAGTTCGTGGTCGTGACTGCGAGTCGAAGAGGAAACTGGAGAACGCAATTGGTATGCGTTCTTCCGTGGATCTAGGCAGCAGAGTGGCATTGAAGTACCTAGCTATTAGCCTGAGCCTAAGCATCTTGAGTTTGTGTCGAAGACCTGTGTGACAGAGTCTGTCCCTAGAAGTGTCGGTGTAAGTTTCAACAGAGTGGTAGGAGCGTGGTGAAGCATCGTGAATCCTTAATCGAGCACCTAAGAAGCATGTTTTCCTTGATGATGAATCAGCCCCAATGTGGTCGTTTGTGAGTCCAAGTGTAACAGAGTCGTCTGCTAGACAATGACCAAAGTGATTTTTTTGGAGCCATTGGTTGTCTGCAGCCAAGATTGTAAGCCTTGGGAAAACAAAGCATGTAGGCAGATGATCCGGGGTTTGGGTGGTCTTTCTACGCACACAGAGTAATAGCACCTGGAGCAAGGTGACGGTTGAGAGACTATTGAGCGGTGAAGGGGTACCTTCTTGGTGTTGTCTGGGGTAGTTATTGTGGACCCCAAGCTAATCGAGTCTACACGACACATTTGTGGTTTTGGAAGTAAACCAGATCTAACTATTTGTCCTATTTGATTTGTTGTGATCCCAAGAAGTGCGTAAGTGTTGAGGACTGAGTGGATTGAGATCCAATAACAGTTATAGACCTCCCAGGGGAATAGCGAGGTTTGAATAGTCTTTCTACGCACACACTGGAATAGCACCTGTGTGGTGTTATGTGGGGCAGGTATTGTGGAACCCAAACTAACCGAGTCTGCGTGAGATCGACTGCCGGTATTGAGTACCAGAGTGGTGTAGAGAGTGGATCTGCCTAAGAGAGTAGTGAAGACTGAGACCTCTTGGTGGAATAGCGAGGTTTGGGTGGTCTTTCTACGCACACACTGATATAGCAACTAGAGGAAGGTGATGCCTGAGGGACCGTTGAGCGGTGAATTGGCACCTTCTTGGTGTTGTGTGGGGCAGGTATTGTGGACCCCAAGCTATTTGAGTCTACACGAGGCACTTGTAACATTGTGGTGAGTCACTAGTTAGCCTTTCCCCTCTAGTACCTAGGAAGCCTATTAACCCAACAGAGGTTGGCTTGGCTTGAGAATTGGGTCTGTATGATTGTAACAGCCTGCTAAGTAGCAAAGGTTGGCTTGGTTGTGGCCTTGTGCCTATTTAACTGTGGGAGAGAGTTGTGGATAGTTCCCCTTTCCTTAAGGTAATCATGCCCAACGCGGGGTTGGCCTCTTAGCAAAAAGAGTATATGCTAGACAGAGTGCCTACAATTGGGTTGAACATTGGTACAGCACAGCCAGTTGCTCAAAGAAGCTTCATTCAAGATAAGTGTTATGTGATATTTTATTGTTGTTATGTATTTCCATTGTATGAATGATGATCCGAATGAATAATAAGATGCATGTTCTATATAATAATTATGAAGGTGAATGGTTTGCATATAGATGATTGTATGTGTATGAAATCCCACTACGTATAAAGCACTAACTATGCAAGTAGCCAATGAACTGGCATTGCAAGCTAAGTTACCCCAGAGTGGTTATACTACGCGGTTCTAGACGCGAAGTGAGTGAAGGCAATCACGCAGTGGATTGCGCGACAATTTGTCTTTGTGCGCGTAGTATGCTTGTGTGGTAAAGAAATTGCTAAGCGCGGAAGTGCGCGTAGATTAAAGTATTGTGTACACAGTGTGTCGCACAGTGGGTTAAGGGTATGTGGCTCAAACTGTAGCGCAGCAAAATAACTCAGTATTAGATAGTAATGTCTTAGTATCAAAAGTAGGAAGAAAGAAAAGATCCCCCGTGGACGTGATAGGCCACACAAAGGCCGTTGGGGATGTGACAGAGTGGTATCAAAGAAGTGGTTTCAACACTAGTCCTCTAAGTGCAAAAAGGATCTTGTGCGATAATATTAAAGTGATTATTAAGATTATTAATGTGTTCTCCAATAAATTATTCCTTGTGCACAGCGCCAATAGCAACAGCGAGACCAGTAAAGCAAAAAGGAAAGAAGGTAGGGAGAAACAAAATCAAAACGTTTAGTTGAATGCTCATCATGGATGATGCGCAAGATCCCTATGAATGTGAAGAAGATGATATGGAAAAAAATGTGCAGAGCAGTAATGCAAAAATAGAATCCAATGGAAGGAAGGCCCAAACCACACCTCTGGATATGGCCAATGAACATCTAACTAAGGCAGAAGAGGAGCAGCATCAGATCAATGCTGCCATACTGCAAATCCTAACAAACCTTCGGCAAGAAGCCAATATGGGATCAAATCCGAACAGTTGTAGAAAGGATGAAAAGAGTGCAAGCAGACACTCTAGGGGTAGAAGTGCGCAAAGAAGGAAAATGAGCATGTCTCCATTAAACACCTCGAGCAGTAGATTGAGTAGATCAGAAAGCTCATCAAACAGTTCAGTGCACTAGGCCCGAAGATCTAAGAGAAGCAAGCCTCGTAGAAAGAGTCCCTCTAGGGAATTCAAGAAGGTAAGGTAGCCTATATTCGACAGAGAAAGTAAGTTGAGGCATTAGCCTCAGGCATAGCTTCTTGGAATGAAAAAGCACTTCAAAATCTGTGAGTTCTCAGGAAATGAGAAGGCTAGGATTGCCATCTTTAATTTGAATGGTAAAGCTTCAATCTGGTGGGAACGTCTTCGGCAATTGAAAGGCCTCAAAAAAAGAAGGATTGACTAGAAGAACTTTGAAAAGTATTTCAAACAGAAGTATATTTTTGAGAGATATTATGACAGCAAGAGCAAGGAGTTCCATTAATTGAAGCTGGGACAGGTAACAATGGAGGACTACGTGAATAAATTCTTAGAGCTACTACAGTATGTGGATTATCTTAGGATCGAGAAGGCGAAGATTTAGAGATTCTCGGGAGGATTGCCCCAAAATTACAGAGTTAGAATTGAATCCGTGGAGCCCAAGACCTTGAATGATGTTATCTGGAAGGCTATATTGTTATGAGCAATACAAGGGCAGAGCCGAAGAACATCAATCCGAAAGAGAAACACCAAAGGGCAGGTTTGATCCAAGGAAGAAAGAGTTTGGATCTGTACCCTATAGGACCCAATAGAGGAATGTTCAATAGGAACATCCAGCGCAAGGCAGATTCCAACGCGTTATGCCAAGCGCAGGAAGGCCCAGAGAACCCATGCAATGTTGGGGATGTGGGGAGAATCATAAGTTATATTGCTGCCCTCATAGGAAGGAACAACCTTGAAGGATCCATAACATTGAAGGAGCAGTGACTATGGAGGACATGGCCAAATCGACCCCTAGAATCTACGCAGCTTTGGATGATCATCGGGCAGACCATCAAGCAATCACAGTGGAAGTTGGAGGTAAGATTGCCACACAGTCTGTTTCTATTTTAATAGACCCAGGTTACAGTTATAGTTATATTCATCCTAAGATTGTTGAAGTTTGCGTGCTTAAGAAAAGTAAGCATGGCAAGTCGTGGCTAGTCCAATTAGCCACAGGGACAAAGAAGAAAGTCAGTGAAGTGGTAGAAATATGCTCGTTAACGTTGGATGGTCTGTCCAATGCAGCAAATATGAACATCCTACCACTAGGATTGTATGATGTTCTCATTGGCATGGATTGGCTGGAAAAGAACTGCACCAAGCTTGACTATTATAATAAGTCTCTTAAACGCCTTGATGAAGAAGGAAAGTGTCAACTAGTTAAAGGCATGCCAAAGAAGATTTCCATAAGGCAAGTTTCGGTGTTGCAATTGGGCAGATAATTCAAGAAGAACTGCCAAGTCTATGTGGTTCATGTCTCAAGATCGGCAGGAGATAGAGGTCCAGCGCTAGAGATTTCCCAACACTACAAGAATATAAGGATGTATTTCCAGAAGTGCCAGGGCTGCCAGTGGCCACCCAAAAGAGATGTTGATTTTACAATTAATCTAGTGCCAAGCACAACCCCAAGGTCTAATACTTTATTGAGTCTTGCCTCTCCTCTGCCTAAGACATGAGAGGCTTCAAAGCAAAAAGAAAAATCTTTAGTTTTGAGAGACACAAATGACAAGTGAGTTTTCTTATTTATATTATAGACAAATTTCGATTTGTTACAAATTTGAAGGAATAGTATATATACCACTCTATTCTCAAGTTGTGACAGTACATCAGATTATGGGAATGAATGTTTTGTTCTGAAGAAGGCAAGAACAAAATTTATGATGCTTAGATAACTAAAAACATAAGTAAATAAATTGATGCAAAAAAATGATAGGAATTCATTTATGAGCAAAAGTTTAGTACTTGGGAAGTGGATGTTGTGTATTGTAAATAGAAACAAAACTAAAGGTCTAGTTGAAGTATTAATGTCGTTGGGATTGGCAATCCCAATACCAAAGTATTTTCTATGTTGGAATTTTCCATTTTGAGACTAGATAGTAATTAGACACCCCCATAAGACGAGAAAAGCAAAGCGGTTGCTCCCAAAACATGATTTGTAAAGACAAATGTCACCACCCATGAAGGTGCAAAACCAAACAAACAAACAAAATACTTGAAGCAAATACACTAAAAACCCAACATTTATCCAAGTGCCTTTCCTATAGAACTAGTTAGCATCGTGCTTAGTGAACCAGATGTCTCAGTGAATGGGAGTCAACTAATATTAAATCTTCAAATCAGGTTACAGATAAATGGTCAAGGGACTTTTTAGCTTGGATAACTAGCAACTTAAAAGCTAGCCACTTTGATAGGCCTCCTAAAAAAAGGAAAAATTGTGGCGATGTTCAATTATGGTTGCCTAGGGGATTTTAGACCAAGTTTGGATTCTACTTTCAAATAATGAGAGAAATAGAAAACTATGAGTGAGCAACAATGCCAGGTTCCACAAAATGCAAGAGGAGAAAAGTTCTGGTTGAGTCACGGGAAGTCTTAGAATAATATGTTAGAATACATATGTTGATTGGGTTCTTGGAATAATGTCAACTTGCAAATATATGTATAGACATGTTTTACATTGACATTTAATGTTAGTAACATGTGAACAACATGTACTAAATGTAAACTCAAGGTGGTTAAACGATTGTAACTGCAACAAGGTGTTATAAATATTGTCACATGACATGTTTATGTGAACATGGTATCAATGAGTTCACAATTAGCCACCTCGGGCTAGCCCCATCGTGTATTTCTTGCAATGTTAATATGAGACAGTTGTTATTCTCTCCACATGTTGTGTTATGGTTCTGTAACCTGTTCAAATTCTAAAATCTTCATAGGTCTCTAATCTAATCCCTTGATTAACTATTTTATCAACAATTATGTTCAACTTCCTTCAATCTATGAATTAACTTCTGTAAAGAAAGAAATTTAATCTTGACATTTCTCCAACATATCTTCAACTTCCTTCAGTCTATGAATTAACTTCTGTAAAGAAAGAAAATTAATCTTGACATTTCTCCAACATATCCTTGGATTCCAATTTTCGTTCATTAAATTTTTTTATCAACAATGAGAATCCCAAAATCAAGAACCTATAGTTTCTATATTTATACAAATGTTTAAGGATTAGGACCCAGGTAAAGGCCATGCCTTGAGCTTTATTATTGATTACTATAAATCAATCACCGTAAGGATAAAGTAACCTCGCCTATCATCTTTAGTCAATCAAACTCCTAAATCCCTACTGATAAAATTCTGAAGTATGTATACACACAGTTCACTGACAAATTATGTCAAACACTTCGCTAGCCATTCACATCAGTCTTCTACATGAACCAGACCATAACACAGTTCACAAGAATTAAATTTATAGACTCTGTAAGCTAATGTACTGCTAGCTAAGTACATACTACAGCGGAAATAATTAATAACAAGCAGACTGTAATAACACTTTAACACAGTGATTTTTGGTCTAACAGACCATGGAAACCCTCCCCCCGGGGGGGAAAACCAGTCCAAGAGCTTTTTATTATTGAGCAGCAGACAATCTCAGAATTACAACAGCAGTAAGGTACAGCATTAAATATTCAGTACAGTACAAAAATTTTCTAGAAATCTGAGCACAAAAAATCACCTCGCAAACTGTGCAATATGCTGCCTAAGAAAATGTGCACACTGTACAGCCCAGGACAGTCTCTCTGCAAATCAGTTCACCTCGATTTCAGCACCCAGTCACATCAGTTGTACGAACCTCTCTTCTGCTGTATGGATTCTTCAGCAATAAATGCTGTCAACTGCCTCGAAAACTGTGCCTCTTGCCTTGTTTTCTGTGTAGAACGACTCAGCAGTATGGCCCCACCAGAATGTACAGTACAGCCTGCTCATTAATGGATATACTTGTCTATGGAAATGTGCCCACGCCTTGGGATTTGTGCCCACTCCTGCTGATGCCTCTTCTCTTCTCTCAGCTGCTCAACAAAACCCTCAATTTTAGAAGTTGAGCTCCCGTCTCCAAGCAGCTCCTTAGAATTCTAGCCACTCAAGAACTCCTCACTTTGGAATTCATACCACTCCAATAACTCTCGTGGGGTGTGTGCCAATGGTCCCATGAAATCCTTTTATCTTTTCTTATTAGGGTAACTCCTTGTCTTTTCATCTTCTACAGCTAAGATTAGATCTTGACCCACAAGATCTAAGGCTGTGATTTAATCTCCGGATGACTTAAATCACTTAAATCATGACTATATAAAAATCACTTTTTTTCGAAATGTCACTTTTACCCTAAATAAATAAAAAGTGCACTGTATAAAATAGTCACTTTATAAAGTACAACTCACTTTAATAAAGTACATCTCACTTTAAAATTATAACGTCACATCATAAAGTACTTTACAAATATATTTAATAAAGACACTTTATGTTATTAATGAGACCCCTTTGTCCTCGGACCCCTGGACCTAGGCACCTGATGCAGAAGTACCTCCGAGCTACCAAGATTAACACCTACTAGAAATTCATTTATAAATCCCATCAAGGTTTAAATAGTCTCAGGATTTCATGATAAGCCCAATGTATCCAAGTGCCAAAGTGGTGTTCAAAAACACCATTAAACAATGAAGCACATCTTCATAAAAAATAGCAAAGAACACAATGTATTGTGTGCAATGTGTGTGTCAAATGAGGCCAGAGCCTCACCAATAAATAGCTTTAAAATTTACCCTTAAGACCCCAAAGGGTTGGACTGCAATAACCACAGAACTGGCTAACCATAATTGGAGGAGTGATCAAGCAATCCCCCAAAGGTACAATAGACCCCTCAAGTTGGGTTTGTTGAAAATGTACCAAGGCAAGTGTTTTCCACCTTGTGATGCCTAGGGGTGGATAAAACATTAAATGTGGTCCCTAGTCACTTTATAAAATTGAGAAGCACTTTATATTTTTAAAGTCACTTTATAAATTTTGTTCATGGTTATGAGAAATAAAGTGGGTGAGAAATTAAAAGGTTCATTAATGTACTTAAGTGAAAAAGTGCATTAAATTCATTTAATAAATTATTAATGAGCTTTTAATGTGAGCCTTAGACCTTATTGATCCAAGATCTAATCTTGGCCATTGAATCTCAAGAGGAAGTTATCATGAACAAAAAGGGAGAGGTTAGGGATTGAAGGTATCATTGTTCACTTTCACCAAATAGATTTTCGAGAGGAAGAAGTGAAGAGCAAGAGAGGAGAAAGAAAGAGAGAAGAAACCCTTGAAGAATTTTCAGGGCGAGTATGAGCCCAAATTCCAAGAAGGGCACAAATTCCTGCACAAATCCATACATCAGGAAGAAGTCCGTAGTAGAGGTTGCATGATGCCCACCGCAAAGTCCCTGGTGAAATTCCTTCATCAATTCTTCAGCATTGGGAGGTTCGACGCATGTCAGAATAATTCCATCTGGATTCTTCCAACCAAGTCCTTGAATCCATCCATCATCTACAGCTATATCCACGAAACAGTATTTGAATGCCTTCAACTTCAAAGCTCTCTTTCTGTGATCTGGTAAATGACTAGGACAAGAAAGATCCTGCAGAAAGTATACAATGTCTTTGTACCAGTCGCACTGTGTTATGGCCTCTTTGACCATTGAGATCATAGGAAGCCTTTCTTATGTTAGGTCCAAGGCCTTTTCATTTCCTTCCGCCAATAACTAAGCTAGTCCTCTGCCTTTGATCAACTTAGTAGGTTGGATGTCCAAGTCATATTCCTATATCTTCGTAATCCATTTGGCTCGAGCATCTAAGCCATCTTGATGCTTCAATATTTCTTTCACTGTTGGATGAGGAACATAAGCCATAATCTTCGAGTACCCGATATACACTCTGAAGTGTTTTAGCGACCTCACCAAGGCATAAGCTTGCTTTTCCATACTATGATACTTTACCTTTGTGCTGCTCAATGCTTTACTCATAAAAGAAATCGGTTATTCTTCATTCTTTTCATTCTTTTGAAGGAGGACTCCTACAATAGTGTCAGCAGATGCAAAAGAAAATATTTGAAAAGGCTTGGAATAGTTCGGACTTACCAATACTGGAGCTCAAGTAATTGTGTAATTGATGTCTTCAAAAGCTTTCTTCAATTCATCGGTCCACCTGAACTCTGCATCTTTCTTAAGCAACTTATTCAAAGGTTTAGTAAGTTTAGCAAAATCAGGTATAAACCTATGAATGAAATTAATTTTTCCAAATAAAGACCTTAAAGCTTTAAGGTGTTTAGGCAGTGGTATCTCTTTGATAGCCTTAATCCTATCAGGATCAATTTTAACACCTTCGTGAGTAACAATATGGCCTTGCAGTTTACCTTCAGTGACCCCCATAATAGACTTCTTAGGGTTTAAAGAAATGCCATACCTGCGGAAACGTTCAAATATCTGTTGCAGATGCTTGATGTGGTTCTTTCTTTCCTTGGAATAGACCGTCAAATCATCTTCGTATATTTCCAAGATTTTCTGCATGATGTCCCTAAAAGTATAATCCATGGCTCTCTGAAATGTGGCCCCGCCATTCATCAAACCGAATGACATCTGTAAATACTGATAAGTGCCCCAAGGAGTAGTGAAAGTTGTCTTGGCTTGATCTTCTTTCCTAACCGCCACTTGGTTGAAGCCCAAAAAACCATCAAGAAAAGACATCATCTATGAGCCTGTAATTCTTTGTAGCAAGAGCTCCAGATTCGGGAGCAAGTAGTTGTCTTTCTTCGAGACCACGTTCAAGTTTCAGAAATCAACACACACTCGGACATCTCCCGTCTTCTTTCTGGTAGGGACCGGATTAGAAAGCCATTCTGAATATCTTATCGAAGCTATTATCTTGGCTTCAACCATTTTCTGTAATTCCCTTTTTACCAATGGAACTAGCTTCGGATTTATCTTCCATAACTTCTGTCGATGAGGTTTAGCATTTTCTTCTAGAGGTATAGCATGCTACATTATGTTCTGTCGTACGACTTGAGCTCATCATATGACCAGGCGACCACATCTCTGAACTCTTGGACTAAATCAATCACTTATTTTCTTTCTTGAGAGTTTAGTGCTTTGCCCACCTTTATCGGGCAAGGGTCTTCTTGTCAATCGATGTTTACTTCTTCGTACCCGGGATCCGGAGGTAATTCCACGTTATGTTTGCACCGATCATCCCTGTCAAATAATCTTTCTAGAGAGACCTTCTCCATCGGGATAGGATTGTAATATGGTTGTTCTGTGGATCCTTCCTCTCTCCAATCGATATGGTTGTTTGAGTATTCCTCCACGTTGGCCATGAACTTGCAGATCTGTTTGTCATCATCAAATACTTCCCAATCATCAAAGTTGTCAGGCATAGAGGGACGGAACACCATTTGAACTTTCTCGGTATCCTGTACCAACGTTGAAAAAGTCGGACTCGGCAAAAAGTCGACAAGGGTCCCGAAAACAATTTCTCGGCAACATTGGCGAAAAAATCGGAAAAAATCGGAAAAAGTCGGCAAACATTAAAAAATACAAAATACATTCATTTTTTTCAGAATTTTAAACATATAAAGCAACAATAACATCAGATAAACACATTGGAACATAAATATGTAGAAAGCACTAATATATAGATGTAGTGGATGCAAATAACTTGGAGTGGTTTGATTTCAATGACTCAGACTGTTAAAAAATACATAAAATTTTACAATTTTAATGAAAAAAATATATATTAAAGATTCCAAGCTATGATTCCAAACCATTAGAGACAAAATATTATCAAAATGGCACCAAGCGCAATACATATCTAAATCAAAATTGAAAAAACATAATCATCAAAATCATTGTCTATGTCGAGATCATATTCATCAATAGCACCATGTTCCCCCACCTCTAGGCTCTAGACTTTGCCTTTGCTTCCAATCTCGAAGTTGATCCTCCAAGGACATCAATTAACACCCTACAATTTTGTTCAAACTTCTTAATCCAAGCGTTAAAATAAGGTAGAAAGAGCTTCCCATGCTTAATAAGTGATTTTGATTGACTGAAGGGTACATTTTTTTATTAAGGTCATGACAGTGGAATTCAAACAACTTTAACAATCAGGCATCAACACCACCAACATCAAGGTACATAGAGAGTTTGATGTACTTCATTAAATTCCAATCCCTTACCCACATACATGATAGAATCCACTAGAAACGTTGGAATCCTGAAATCCTGAAAACCATTAAGTCTGTTGAATTCTAAATGGGATCTAAAATCCTACTTTTTTCATATGAAGTCTGATGAGGTTGGAACCACTCTCAAACATCCTGAAACAATTAATGGTAATGTTACAAATTTAAGTAAAAGGATGGAAAATGAAAGATAAAGAGAATGTCACTTTTACTTTGTTACATGTACAAAACTCATCAAATTTATAAAAAAAAAAACACGAGTTTTTAAAACTGTGAAAAAGCCTGGGCGATTTTTTCCTTCAACTCGCGATTTTTTCGAAAAAATCGCCGATTTTTTGAAAAAGTCGGAAATCACCGATTTTTTAAAAAATCGCGATTTTTAAGCGCCGATTTTTCGGCAGGGCCTTCACCTCGCGACTTTTACAAAAAGTCGCGATTTTTCGGCGATTTTTTCAAGCTTGTCCTGTACTGTATCGGTCGGATCGAAAGTAGATGCGAAAATTGCAAGCGCATCAACTGTCTGATTTTGTACTCTCATAATGGCCTCCAATGATAAGGCATGGAATTCTTCAGTAGCCATCCTAACTGCATCCCTATATCTTTTCAATTGTGTCGTTTTACAAGCAAATTTTCCTTTGACTTCGCATACAATTAGGTCAGAATCACCAAACACATGTAATAATTGTATACCATAATCTTTAGCCATGTTGAGACCCAGTAATAGAGCTTCATATTCAGCAACAGTATTGTTAGTACCATCAAATTCTAATCGAAATGAAAAACAATGCTCTTCATACCTAGGAGATATCAGTACAACACCTACACCCATACCTGCTTGGCATTTTGCCCCGTCGAAGTGTAAAGTCCAAAACTTGTCAGTGTCTATCTGAGGAGCAACTTCTGTAGTAAGTACTGCGTATGACCCGATATCATTTTAACAAATGTATTCATTTTATGGTTCTTCAGGATCCTCCACGTGGTGTTTCCGCATAGTCTCCCTATGTAGAGTAATGTATCTGCCTTCAGGAGTGGGCACCGTGGCATATGATAAATCTAGTAGTAAACTCCCTCCCAAATCTGAGCCAAATTTTCTTAATAGCAGCATACCCCATGACTCCGGTAAATCGATGACAACGCTATACATCTTTATCATTATAGTAGGATGTACTGCCATCCAAACTGGGACATCCACCACCACCCCACAGACCTTCACTTCTCGAGAATCCAGAGCACAAATGTTCTTGTATGGTCTTGATATCTTCAGACCTAACTTTTTCATTACAGCTAATGGCATAACGTTAGTGGAAGCACCAGAATCAAACATACAATTATATAAAACTAAATCACCAATGCATAAAGAAATAAAGAAGGGTTTATGCCCAGGGTTCTTATTCTCAGTTGGTAGCATATTGGACAATATGATCGGAGTATCCTCTTCTTCAGTCTGATTGACCACTGGTTGCTTATCCCGGATATGATCCTGAAGGTGAAAGTGTTCTGCAATTTGCTCTCTGGCTGACGGAATCTTTGCTAACTCGAATATCGACACCGGTATCCTCATAGAGTGAAGGGCCCCTGTAACATCGATCTTCAAAGGCTCATCAGTAACCAAATCAATAGGAGGCCTACCTGCACTTACTTGTGGCGGTGAAGGAGCTTGTCTTTTCTAGATTTGTTGGAGGGAACCTACTTCTTTGATAAGTATCCCCTATAGTTATGTTCTCATACCATTTTTTAATCTGTTCCCGAGGAGGCATTTCTCCGAGAAGCTTATTTACTTTGTCCGCGTCAATAGAACCATTTCTGACTTCCTGCATATGCTCATAAGAAAAACTAAATTGCTTTCTTTCAAATAAATTACATACCGCGGAATCATCTTATTCAAAAGGAATGTTGTTTATGATGTACTCCATATAGTAGGTGCAAGTCTTTTTGTCATGGAAGCTATGGCACACCCTACAATAGTATGGAAAATCACTTACCACATTGGTAGGCTCCAAGGATGAACGAGGCCTTTGTTGTTGTGAAGGGGCTTTGATGAAATTCTTCAACGAAAATCTAGGCTGAGTAGGTTGTTGATTCCTTTCCAGCTGCACAATTCGGTTCTGCATGGTAGTAGTTTGTTGCGTCATGTCAACCCTCAACTGTCTCATCTCTTCAATTAATATGTTCATTGGATCAAGGCCTTCGCTGGAGGAAGAGGCCTTGTTCTTTAGTTCTGGTTTAGCTCTTGCGTGGCCAGAAGTGTCGGGCCTTCCAACTGTCATCTAAAACCCTTACCTTCTTTTTACCAGCTGCAAGATCCCCTGGTCGGTCCAGAGTTAGATGAAACATAAAATCACCTGAAAATTCCTTTAAGTAGTATAATAAGATCATTGGGTCTTGAGGCCTGCAATCTACAAGGAACTCTTTGACAATCATGTCAAACCTGTGATCAAACTCATCAATAGTCTCATTTTCACTTCTGTTAATAGTCATCAAAGCATTATTCAACATCATCGGATCTTTCTTTACTTGCCATCTATCAAAGAATTTAGTTTTTAAATCAGCATAATTAGCAATACTTCGAGCACGCAATGACTTAAACCATTATGCAGCTTCATCAATTAAACAAGAAGAAAAAGCCTTGAACTTAACATCCAGATGAGTAGTGTCAGTGAGCATAAAACAACATTCAATAGCATCCCAACGTTGGGCAGCAGTAATAGCATTCGATCCAGAAAACACAGGAAATTCTCTAATGTCTTTGAATTTCAATGCTTGGTTAGGATACCCAGGAATACCTGTGAAATCAAAAGCAGCAAATGCCATGTTAACTTGAATGCAAGGAGCAACAAAAAGCTTATGTATATCAAGTAAAGAATCAAGTGTTTGTTGACTACTTACCAATCTCTCCTACACACGATCCTTTCTTTTTAACAATATATGACTGAGATCGGGGAGAAATGTACCTTTAAAATTAGTCATTGTCGAATATCTCTTTAAATTTTGTCTAGGTGGAGTCTCAGGACCAGCGAAGTTAGACTAAGCAAATCTCACCGGAGTTATGGGGCAAGGGGCATACCTGAGTTCTTGATGGAGTCACCAAATAAGCCTGGCAAGTTAGCCCTTAAAGACAAATACATGCTTTTAAATATGAGGACGTGCCTTGAAGCTTATCGAGTGTCGTTTTTCCAAGGGTATAAATGACTCCGGATAAGCCACCTCAATTTTTGAAATGTTCCCCGGCAACGGCGCCAAAAATGTTACCGGTTGAACTAGCAGGGCTAGCCTCCAATGACAAATATGAGGGAAAGTGACCACTGTCACCTCAGTCAATTCCCTAACTTCTTCGGAGAGTCGGAACCTCCAAGAGGAATAGCCCTTATGTGGCCTGCAGGATAGCTTAGCACAAGAATAGCTATGTCTTCTTGACAATAATATTAGTGACCAGTGCCTTCATCAATATGTTTTGCGAATGAAAAAAGACATACTTGCTAAAGATGCACTTTATAGAAGCCAAATATATCGAGCCAATATAAGTAGAATCATTCACAAGTACTTAACATTTACTATAGATCATCCGAAGACAAGAAAGTATAATTGTCACTAGAGAATAAGGATTATGATAATGCAGTATAACAGTCCACACAGTATGTTAATGACAGCCCAAACACTTGGGTGTAATAGCGTTAAGTTTAATGCAAGATTTATAACCAATAGTTCCAAGATAAGTCTAAATACTTAACTATCTATATCAGTCCAATAATTAGTAGCTTGCAGAGTGTAATTAAAGACATAACAGCAGTATCGCAGTGGTTTCAAATACCTATTATAATGATTGTAAGCCAACCAAAAGATGCAAGAACAAGTGAATAATATGGCATGCACTTTGGACCAATTCTACCACAACTTGTATATACTAAGATGTAAGTATATCGGACTTATATCAGTAGCCAATTATACTATGTTTCAGACCATATGGAAGAAAAATATCAGCAGTAAGATGTCCAATTTGTAACCACAGAGATTGTGAAAGACGTAGATGAAGGGGCCCCAAACTTTAACCAATTTAATTTATACAAAGACATAGAATTTCAGACTGTAAAAATAGGTAAAATGACAGTCCATTAAGATAACTTTTAGACCTCAGAGATACAGCAGTACCAACAACAATTAACACCACCTCTGACCTTGCTTGTTACTTGTGTTTTTAGGTGAGTGTGCCAATGGGTAAGGCAAGAGAAGGGAGGCTCGCTCTGCTGCTTTAGCAGGCTTATGGCAGCGGAGGAGGAGCCAGAGAAGAGGCTGCCCAAGCCTTGGGATTGATGTTCCAAAGGTAGGTCGGAGAGAGCTAGAGCAAGACCGAGATAAGGGGAGGTCAAAGGGAGAGGACCGAACCCCTAAAAGGGAGGACCGAGGCCCTATTTGAGGAGGTCGAAGGCTTGGAAGGGAAAGTAGAAGGAGGGAGGAGGAATAAGTAGAAGAGGAAGGGATGGAGCAGGAAGAAAAGGTGGAAGGGGAAAGGGAGATGAGAAGAAGAAACAGGAAATGGGAGAAGCGGTAGGCAGCCAGCAGAAAAGAAGAGGGGAAGCGAGGTGAAAAAGAGATAGAGCAAGGAGGAATAGAAGGGGAGTGAAGGTGTAGGAGGAAAGAGGTAAGGTGGGCGAGGAAAAAGCGGAGACGGAAGGTAGGAAAGAGGAGAGAGAGAGAGGCCGTTAGGGCAAAGAAAAAATCTGCAGTTAAAGTTTTAAAACAGAAATTAGGTTTTCCTTTTTTTAATTTTATTTCATGAAGACAAAAAAAATACAATGCTAACCAAGAATAATCTTATAATTACAAAAATACAATCTAGGGTTTAGAAAATGATAGAACGTAGGGCAACTTAAGGTTTTAAAGGATTCTAGACTAACCCTAGGGCATCAAGGAAAGAGGCTTCCCCTCTTGAGATGGTACTTGGCAAGTTTGGCAACTAGGGCATTCTTTAACAACCTCAAAGGTTGGTTAAAGGAGACCTAGTTGTAGCAAAACTTGAACACCTAAAGCTCAAGCCTAAGGACTCCTTTGGGGGAGGCCCTAACAATGCTATGGTGACTAAAGTCCTATGGCCTAGTTGAGACAAAATGCAGCATTAATGACTACCATTCAATCCTAAACAAGCATCATTCTCCAACAATTAACAAAGAGACATCAAAAAGGAACATAGATACCTCATTGTGCATGTGTTAAACCAACAACTCTAGCATCACCTTAGAAAGAAGCATGAACAAAAGATACTCCAAGAAAATTGCTACAAACCACAACTAGAATCCTTCCTCAAGAGGTGCGCATCAATCAAAGAGCCCTAGTGAGGGCAAAAATCAGCATAAAATGTTTTATCCCATAAGTTGTTATGTTAAAATGAAGTGAGGAGAAATGTATTTATACTTTCTCACACTCACTTTATTAAAAATATAAAAATATCCAGGCCGACATGCCTTTCAAATGTCAATTTGAAATTATAACATGTCAACTTAAAATTAAAACAAAAAAATGTAAAATAATCAAATATGTGAGTAATTTGGGGCATTTTCCCCATAATTTATACATACATGACTAAATAACTAAAAATAAGCATATCACTCTGTTCTAAAGGCTGGAATGAGGACGGGGGGGGGGGGGTCGTCATGCCCCATCTAACCCCAACAGTAGTGAAAATCCCTCAACGCCCCACCCCCCAATCAAACACTGTAGCCTGGCCTAGACGATGGCGTCATCATCAAGAGGAGCCCAAGGAGAGAGGGCATTGGTGAACTGGATGACTAGGAGGGTGTGGAAGGTGGCCTAGAGAAGAGACATATGCCTCAGTACTGAAAGATCTGCCACCAGGATGATAAATCAAGGTTGGGGTCATGCAACCCAGTGACCCACCCCTGGAAGCCCCAGACACCAACATCAGGGCTTCAAGTCCTTTCATGAGGCAGTCAACAATGCCACTAAGCCATAGTACTTCCAAGGGAGAAACCAGAGGATCTGGCCATAACCCCCACTCAGAAAAATCTAGCTAAACACCCCTCCTGGTTAGAAAAAATGACCCTCTCTCCCTGGGGCACATCTTGCAGGTGCGTTGGTACTGGTACCACGTAACATACACCAAGACTGCTTTTTCGAGCAGTGACAGCAAATCAGTAGTAGTACTTCATTTGATACATTCTGATTTATGTGGGAACCATGTCTTCTACTTCGTTGACAGGATTTGAGTACTAAATCACTTTTATTGATGACTATTCCAGGAAGACCTGGATCTACTTCCTGAAGAACAAGAAATCAGAGGAAGTATTGAAGAGGTTCCAAGAGTTCAAAGTTTTTGTGGAGAACCAAACAAGGAGAAGGATTCGGGTACTCAGATCAGAGAATGGGGGTGAGTATACTTCCAAGGAGTTTGATGAGTTTTGCAAACAGGAGGCGATCAGGAGGCAGTTGATTGTTCCATATACTCCACAACGGAATGGAGTTACTGAAAGGAAGAACAGAGCTATAGTGGGAGCAGCTAGAGTCGTGCTGCATGATCAGAGTCTTCCTTTCTTCCTATCGGTTGAGGCCTATAGCATTGTTGTTTACATTCAGAATAGGAGTCTGCACCAAGCCTTAGGGTGCAAAACTACTGAGGAGATGTTCACTGGAAAGAAGCCTGAGATAGGCCACTTCCGCATATTTGGATGCCTGGCATATTCTCATGTCCCTTCAGAGAAGATGACAAAGTTTGAGCCCACAACAAAGAGACATATCTCTATTGGCTATGACGAGACTTCAAAGGCTTTCCGCATATACCTTCCTGCACAGAGGGAAGTTGTGGTGAGGAGGGAGGTGAGATTTGAGGAGGAGCGGGCCTTCAGGAAGTCTCGAGCATCAGAGCAGGAGAAGCAACAAGTTCCTACTTCAAAGGTGAGTGCATCTCAGAGTCTGGCAATTCAGGGTGTTGGGTCACAGGTGTCTAGACTCTAGAGTGACAGGTTCACAGGTTTCAGGACCTTCAGGTTCAGGAACTCAGTATACAGAGACTTCAAGCACGGGTACAGGTTCTCGGGTACATGTTCACCAGTAACAGGTTCTTAGACCCCCGGTGCTACTTTTTCAAGGAGACAGGTGTCAAATGAGGATGTATAGGTGGAGGGTTCCCCAGAGGAAGCTACTTCAAAGAAAAGAATGCCAAGTTGACTTAAGGAACTTATGAAGGAAGCTTATGAGTCTGTGGGGAGACCCAAGAGGGAGGTCAGAGAAAGTAAAGCAAAGAAGAGATTTTCCAGCTATATGGCTATGGTGACTAGTCTTCAGGAGTCGGAGCCTTCTACTTTTGAGGAGGCAGCTGCACATCAGGTTTGGAGAGATGCCATGGTGGAAGAGTACAATTCCATCATGAATAATGATGTGTGGGATATAGTTCTGAGACTAGAGGGGAAGTCAGTTGTGACTTCCAAGTGGCTCTTCAAAATCAAGCATGCTAAAGATGGCAGCATCGAGAAGTATAAAGCTCGATTTGTGGCGTGAGGCTTCTCACAGGTAGAGGGAGTTGACTATGATGAGACATTTGCGCCAGTTGCTAGATACTAATCGGAGCCTTCTAATTTTGAGGAGGCAACTGCAAATCGGGTTTGGAGAGATGCCATCGTGGAAGAGTATAGTTCCATCATGAAGAATGATGTGAGGGAGATAGTTCCGAGACCAGAGGAAAAGTCAGTTGTGACTTCCAAGTGGCTCTTCAAAATCAAGCATGTTGCAGATGGCAGCATCGAGAAGTATAAAGCTCAATTTCTAGCACGAGGCTTCTCACAGGTAGAGGGAATTGACTATGATGAGACATTTGCGCCAATGGCTAGATACTCTTCCATTAGATCAATGATCTCTATTGCTGCAAAGATGAGTTTGAGCATTCATTACATGGATGTAAAGACAACATTTTTGAATGGTGTCTTAGAGGAGGAGGTATATATAGGAAGGTCTGTGACGATCAAAGCTCAGATCTGTTGAGATCTGATTTTGTACGAGCATTTGACATCCAAAAAGAGGGCGCACTTTTCCATGTAGAGGAAGGGCACATTCATCAGTTGAGCAGTTGGCTTTCTTCCGTAACAGAGCAGATCAAAGCAGAGCAGTGGGAGTGGCAGTACAGTCAAAGCTACCTGCAGACAGACTCAGATCCAGATTGATAGCTAGGGCACATTTCCTCAATGCATGCATCAGCTGATGCATGTAGATCTAGGGTATTGACCCATCAGGATTGAGTGTTACATCTGAGGTAACATTGTATGTATTTGCTTATTTCATATATTGTTCTGGGCTTGAGATAATAGAAAGCCCCACAGATTGTTGGTTTTCCTTGTTTGGTGTTTCCAGGGTATATTCAGTGTTATGTGAGTGATTGATTGAGTATTTATGTATTTAAGTGGTAAAGAGATCTAGCATTTGATTCATAAGTCCTTAGAGTATTATTCATTTACAGAGACTCAAATTGCTTGAGATGTCAGGGCTATCCAGAGGGAGTAGTGATCTCTGGATTAAAATTTACACACAAAGGTGGAGCAACAAGAGCCTATGCACAACTGGTCAAATCAAGTTTCCCAAAAGGAACTGCTAAGAATAGTCTCCCGAAGCATAGTGGTATCAACCAAGCAATCTCAACCATAGAAACTACAAACATAAACATTCTTAAATCATGCAACAAGAGCATCAACCATAGCCAAATTCAGAGCTATCAATATAACCCAAAACAAAATAAACTTGGCTTTCTTTGCGCACAAGCACTTTTAGTTTCTCAATCAAGATCTAGTTCCTTAAACCATCACTGATCTGATGCAGTTCCTATACCTTCACCCGAATCTTGTTCGATTTCCCCTTACCTTCTCATCAACAAACATCTTTGTCAATTTATGTCGACCAGAGCAGAGCATCAATGAGTTCTCAACAACATTATGCTAGGTTTAAACTTGATATAGCCCAACAAACTCAACAACATCTCCCCTTAAACACAGCTTGAGGGATCACAGCAGACAACAAAGCTCACATACAAGGCCTCCAATGAAAGTTGTCCTGCATGTCAAACATGCCAACATACCAACAAGACTGTTCAACAAAATAGGTCACCAGCAATTACAACTGAAACCAATCAATCAATTGTGAAATTTTCACAATACTCTGAAATCTCAGATCTCAACTCGATCTCAAGTCTCTCTAAAACACATGCAATGCCAAACCCGATTCTCAACCCTAGAGTGTTAGTTTTTCATACATTCATAGCATAATAATTCAAATCCATAAACAGGATCACTAGAAGAAAGACAAAGCACAAAACTATAACACAAGAGTTTATCCTAGGAAACCCAAACGGGAGAAAACCCAGCAACCTTCGTATAGAGATGATAATTATGAGATCAGAGTACAATCATAAAAGAGAAAAGATGGAAATGCTTTCCAAAGATAGAAACCCAAAAATAGTCTTCTCCTTCTGCAGTACGAACTTCTCTCTCTGGGTGATGCGAACTTGTGAGGATGAGTGAGTGAGATAATGAGGTGACTTTACCTCTTATTTATACAAGTGTCAAAACTGACTTTTACCCTAGCTGAGCCGACTTCTCTATTTGACTGGGTCGACTTCACTTGGGGTGCAATTAATAATTTAATTTTAATCTTTTCTTTTGCTTCTTTTCACCCCAAGGTTTACATTGATTCTTTCAAGGGTTTACATAATTAATTACATCAAGTACAATAGAAATACAATAAATAATATCTTCCGAAGTTGCACAAAATCCAACATTGAGAATGTATATTAGCACAAACAATTATTTATAACATAAAACACATAAGATCTATATCACTACTTTTACTCAACAACAATCACACACATAAATGGACATAGAATCTTTGGTCAATGTGACCCTGGAAAAACCCTTGCAAGAAAACCAGTGAGAGAAGTATTGCTTTTATTATCTCAAGCAGTTACAATGGGTTACAACACAAAACTTCCAACACAACCTTATCTCTGAGCCTACGACTTTGATGCTCAAGCCTGATCTCTTATGGATAGTTGGGATATGTGCCCCTCTCTCTGAATGTGCCTCTCTCTGAAGCTGTTGTTTGTCTCAGCCTTCATGCCCTCTCTACAACTGAATTACTTCCTCAGTGATATGCCCACTCTATGCCTGATCAACTCAACCTCTGAGCTCGGCCTCCTCCAATGAAGTGCGCCCCCCTCCACAGAAATGCACCCCCCTCTGTATGATCAATTTATGATCTCTCTATGCAGAATCCGATCTATCACAGAAGCTGACTCTGCCTACAAAGGATCTAGCCTCTGCTCCAGATGAAGAGTGCTCGACCCCTACTCATATCTGTGTCCCTCTCTCTCTCTGGAAATGCGCCTCTCTCCTCAGGACTGAGCTTTCTCTGTTCTCTCGACTTGATTTGCTTCTCACAAATCTCTTACTATGCCCTTTTTCCTTCTCAACTCTATTTTATCGTTTGAATGAATTTTAGGGTTCCATGCAAAATTCTCGCCATGCAAACTTTTAATTGAAAAATGCATGCATGCAAACGCAAAAGTAGAATTTTACTTCTGCATGAAGGAAGGTTAAGGGTCCAACCACTTTCCTGTTTAACCTTTCAACATCAATCAATCGACACAAATAAATAGGAGAATTGCATGAGTGTACAGGTGATGTTACAAATCTGTATAAAATCCTCAAACACCTTTTCAAATGCTACCACGACAAATCATCAGTTCAACCATAATCAATTCCAATAAGATGTATGGGGATGTATCTTGGTTCTGATAGATGACAAGGGCAAGTGGAATGAGGACACTTTACTACATGCATGAAGAAATGGTTTGAAAAAAGACCACTAAACAGTACAAAGTCATCCCTCTAATAGTATCCTAGGAAATATGGTTAGCTAGGACTGCAAGTATTTTTTTGGTAAGGATTCCCCTCATTTACAAGTGCATCAAATAAAATTTCTTTTTGAAGGATTGAAGCAGGTATACCAAAAAGGTAGGAGTATTGGATGTAGGCAAGTCATAGCCTGGCCTTTTTTGATGGTGCATGCCAAGCAAGCCTGGTTTATGCGTAGCTGGAGTGATATACCCTACAGATACACATTGAATTTCTTATAGAGCAAGTTTAGGGAAAGCACAAATAATACTTCTAAACGTAGGCATTAGCAATTCTATTGAGAATGGCAAAGGAAAGACGCATTACTCACGACCAAGTGTTGGGGGACTCCAAACTGGTCATTCATCGGGCAAGTGGAGCCATTGAGATGCAGAACCTTATCTTGAGAACTTTGTTCGAACAGGTAAATGCCCTTGAACTCGTTTCCTATCATTTCATATGCACACATCTATAGAGTACTCAACATTGAAGCAGACACTCAATGCAGGAAAGCGCTGGAGTTATCAAAGGATACACAGGAGATTAGCGAAAAGGAAGCCAGGGTATCTCTCTTCGCTTCTTTGAGATCCATGTATCCTGACTGATATACATGTCTTTGTTGGATTTTAGTATTATAGCAGTATAATTTTCATGTCTTTCAACTTTAACTACACATAATCATGCACGGAGACACAAGAGACACAATAGTTTACCCTGGGAAAACCTAAACTCGAGAAAACCCAACAGGCCTTTCTTACTAAGAGAATTTGTACATAATACAAGTACATGAAATATATCAGATACAAGAGCAATCTCAAAAAACAAAGATAGACTTCTTCTGCTGCTGCTTTTTCTGTCTAATGCGCACTAGATCAGATGCTTGAGCGAACTTGCTTGGTGTACAAATGAGGTAGACGTCACCTTTTATTTATACATGACATTGTAGTGATTTTTTTTAACCGGGCCGACTTGTTTCTTTTACTGGGCCAACCTACCACTTTTACTAAGCGGACATGCCCCTTTACTGGGTCGACCTGCACCTCACTACCCCTTCTATTAGGTCAACTTGTGTGAGGATACCTCAGGCAGCTACAACAACAACACTCCCTCTTAGCTAGAGAGGTATCATCACGTTGGAACACATCTGAGCATCATCTTGATCGTCACCACTTGTCTTGTACATCTCTTCATAATAAGAAAGGTCTTCATCACAACTCAATCCGTCGAGAAGTATCAATCTCCCTCTCTCTCCCTCTCGAGAGTGAATCGCATCAATGTCCCATCGATGTTGCAATCATCAACACTCCCTCTCAATGAGGGAGGAATTCTCATGAATACATCCTGAAGTATCAACATATTCTTCTTGCACTGTAGAGGTTGATCATAAGCTTGCATGAGCATCTAGGGAGTAATCTCCCCATCCCATCACAGGATGGTTGGGAGAAATCACTGCCCCATTCTGAGTCATGAGATTGAGTGAGCGACTAGGGACTAATCTCCCCATCCTATCACAGGATGGTTGGGAGAAGGCATTGCCTCGCTCTGAGCATTTAGGGACTAATCTCTCAACCCCACTTGGTGTTCGAGAGAAAGCACTTCCCCGTTCTAAGTCGTCTTAGGGACTAATCTCACCACCCCATCATACGATGTCCAAGAGAAGGCACTGTCCCACTTGACCCACCCCTAGCCAAGTCACATGGCTAATACTTGGGAAATGCTCGATGCTCAACCTCTAGGAGGATAGTGTGTGCAACTAAGGACTAATCTTCCCACCCCGTCACAGGATGTCCGGAAGAAGGGACTGCCCTACTCTAACCTATTCACCTCTAGCCAAGTCACATGGCAAATACTGAGGGAATGCTTGATGCATCAACACTACTCATCAAGGACCAGTCTCCCCACCCCATCACAAGGTGGATGGGAGCTAATACTGCCCTGACTCCAAACTATGCAACCCCAGCCAAGTAACATAGCTAATACTAGGGGAAATGTCCACCTGATACTGCAAACATCCATCTTCAAGCTCATCATATCTCCCTATGTGCTGGAGCGCCCTGCTCCCTCTACATCTGAGCATCTTGCTCCCTTTGCATCTAAGCATCTTGCTCCCTCTACAATTGAGCATCCTGCTTGCTCTGCAACTAAGCATCTTGCTCCCTCTACATCCGAGCACCTTACTTGCTCTACACTTGAGCATCTTGCTCCCTCCGCATCCAAGCATCTTGCTTCCTTGGGACCTGAAGCTAACTCCCTTGACAATCATTAATCCTGGAGCACTAGACTCCTTTTGACAATCATCAATCTTGTAGTATGTATAATATCAGCAAATATGGGATGTCTTCCCATTTATCACAAAGCTATGACATTGCTCCCTCTTTGTCATGGAAGCAATCCCTCATGCCTTTTATGTATTTCGACTCCTACTGAGTCTTGACACTCTTTCCTTAAAAAAAAATCTCTTGGGCTCTCGTACCATGGACAATGATCCAATTACAATAATGATCCTAACTAATGAATAAAAAATTATGTTGGACTCCCGTACCAGGGAAAATGGTCCAACTACAATAATGACTAAACTATTAAATAAGAAATTTTGTTGGACTCTCGTACCAAGGAAAATGGTCCAACTTACAATGATGACTAACTAATGAATAAGAAATTTTGTTGGAATCTCGTACCAAGGAAAATGGTCCAACTTACAATAAAAGAAAAAATCAAAAGAAATATTATGTTGGCATCTTGTCAGGGTTTACCTTTTTCAGTGAAGGCTCCTGATCAACATGGGATGTTTATGCATGTTGTTGCCCTCTCTTTCTCTGAGGATAATCTAAAGCATAATGACCAAACTTGTCACGCATTTCACATTGGATGTGTGAAATGTCCTTCTTCTTCTTTGGTCCTTGATCTGAATTCTTCTTCTAAAAGTTCCTTTTCTCTTTGCCTTTTCTTGCATGAGCTGCAAGAGCTAGAGTATTTACGTCTCGAGGTTCTTCTAGGTTATTTTTTGACAACATTTTGGTTTCTTCTCGAACACAGTTAGACCGAAGAGGATCAAATTTGGGTAGTGTCTCACGACCACATATGCTTTGAATAAATGATTCCCATGAGGAGGGCAATCCATTACGAGCTACTGTGACAAGTTCTTCATCATAAATGAGGTCCCCAATAGCATGTAGTTGTTCCTTCAGTTGAGAGATCTTCATAAGATAATCAGATACAAAATCTGATTTGGTCATCTTAGTGTTGCGAAGTTGATTCTTCAGGGCCAATTTCCTAATGGTGTCCTTGTTCTCAAATAGTCGAACTAGTGCATCAAACATGGCCTTAGCAGTCTTTAACTCTGAAGTGTGAGGTATCAAGTGGTCTTTCACAGAATCTGTCATGATTCTCTTCGATATTGCTTCATTTTTCTTATGTTTAGATTTTTCTGCATCAGTTGTTGGTTCGGAGATGTCTTCCTTTCCATAATTCTTCATCTCATTTTCATCCAAGACAAGAAGTAACCTTGTCTTCCATGATCTGAAGTTTGAGGCTCCATCTAATCTATCCTCTACTCTGACACTGGTCACCATCTTGATTGCAGGTAGGAACCTGATCAGAAACCCTAGCAGAAGAGGGTCAAAAATTGAAACTTGGAATTTGATAAAAATGAATCCACAGGCTAATGCACCCCTCCCAAGGCGAGTTGCATAGACCTCCTTTTCTTCCAAATTTGAGGTCATAACAGCTCGCAATCTGAAACCCTAATTTCTGCAGTTTCTGGAGAATTTAGGTCAAAAATTGAAAATTCTCATAATGAAAATCCGCTTCCACAGGAAGATGCGCCTTCCTAGGGTGAGCTCAATAATGCTAAGGGCGAGCCTAATCTGTGGATGAAAGATGAGAAAACAAGAAACTCTAGTTTTCGGCAGTTGCGCAGCAGGAGCATGGAGTGGGCCCATAACCTATTGGATTTTTGTATTACAGCAGTATAATTTTCATCTCTTCCAATTTTAACTACACATAATCGTGCGCGAAAATACAAGAGACACAATAGTTTACCCTGGGAAAACCCAAACTCGGGAAAAACCTAGCAAGCCTTTCTTACTCGGAGAATTTGTACATAATACAAGTACACCAAATATATCAGATACAAGAGCAATCTCAAAAAACAAAGATAGACTTCTTCTGCTGCTGCTTTTTCTCTCTCCTGTGCACTAGATCAGATGCTTGAGCAAACTTGCTTGGTGTGCAAATGAGGTAGACGTCACCTTTTATTTATACATGACATTGGAGTGATGTTTTTTAACTGGGCCGACTTGTTTCTTTTACTGGGCCAACCTGCCCCTTTACTGGCCCTTTACTGGGCCGCCCTGCCCCTTTTACTGGGCTGACCTGTGTGAGGATACCTCACGCAGCTACAACAACAACAGTCTTTCTCTCTTTTCTGCTGTTCTCAATCTCGATTTGCAGATTTCAACTTCCAAAGTTGATAATGAATGGCATTAAAGCCCTGTTTTCTGATTAGAATTATGGAAAAATGCATGTAATGGCAGCTTATGCTCATGGACATTTTAGGAATGTTTAATATCTGTGTTCTTTTTCAAGTCTCACATCAGTTTTTTGCTGGGGCTGAATATCAGAGTTATATGCTCTTCA
Source organism: Larix kaempferi (assembly GCA_027924585.1). Lineage (NCBI taxonomy): Eukaryota > Viridiplantae > Streptophyta > Pinopsida > Pinales > Pinaceae > Larix > Larix kaempferi. The sequence continues at coordinate 17,487,918 of BSBM01000435.1, forward strand.
TGACTAATTTTTTTCACATTGATATAAAAGTTTACAATTTTTCCATAGGAAGAAATTATATATAAACAATACAACCCCATAGTCATCAAAATAGGCTGTCAAAATGAGCCACATATATATAAATCAGACATTGTTATCAACAGAACTATTGACAAAAGCTTCAACACGAACCCTAATGATCAATAAATCAAATGCCCGCTTAATACTGCAATTGATTGTGCAAGAATATTGATTGCAAGTCACAAAATTGAAAATTTTAAGCATTCTTATTTCTAATTACCTATTTGATTCAAAGAGACTCGTTGAAATCCAAGAGGAAGTGAATAATGCTTACTAATTAGTGACTATATCGAAAGTTCCCCCACAGAGTATTTTATTTCTTTTCCATTTATTTTCTTCGCTTAAAACAAGATAAGAGGAAATAAAAACATAACTCAAATAAAATTTTAAAAGAGCATAGGCATTGTAAAAGGTCTAAAAGAAATATACCTTGTGAGCAGATCCACAGCAATTGATCCATACCCAGCCTTTTGAAAAAAAAGAAACGATTAGATAATAGAAGACCTTAGTTACAAGATGGAAAATACATTCCATTACTGAGAAATCAAACTCCAAATGGATGGGTGTTATTAAGAATACCCTAATGACATTTGGGTGAACAGCTATACGAACAATTCGGGCCCCTGAAAGACTTGGGAAATTCGTATCCTGGAACTGTTCTGAAACCTTCCATGGTATTTGATCTCCAGAAGGTTGGTGCCCATCACTCAGACTTTTTAACACTGAATCCTTTGATATTTGTCCCTCTAAGCAAACCTGCAATATTGGGAAATTTTTCAATTTCATCCATTTTATAGTACAAAAGCAAAACTGTAATGACAAAGCTGCCTAAGACTAATGTAGTGTTACATTTATCTTGTCAGCAAATTTATCTCCGATGGTCTGGAATATAACTTATCGGCAATTTCGGGGAAAATATCGGAAATTATCAGAAAACTTAAGATAAATAAGAAAATAACCATTTTTTCAATTTTTTGAATATCTAAAGCAACAACAACATCAAACAAACACATTGCTACATAAATTTGACAATAAAACTGATACTAAAATATTACGAGTCATAAGTTTTAAGTCTTGACAGTGTGTGGTAAATAGAAGTAAATCCCAGTCCACAATTGCTCAGCTGATGGCAATGAAAACAATGGATTCCCTTCGTTTGCTTGATGGAAAATGGTCACAGTATCCATTGAGCTCAATCACCCAACTCGTTACAAAATGAGGGTTAAAAGACTAAACATCTGGTTATAAGGCAAAAATTGACATGAGCAGGGCGATAATTTCTAAAAATGAAAAAATCGCAATAAATTGTGGCAATAATATCGCCAAGGGGTTTAACTTGCAATATAACACCAAAAAGTGTAACACTGAGTAATAAGTTCCAAGTTCAAACATATGAAGAAAGAAAAAATTATGCAGGATATGTTCCAATATTATAGATTCAATATTAAATAAATACCAAGGCCAAGTAATGTTACAACATGACCCAAGGTTATAGCTATCCAAGGCATTTACAAGTAAGGAATTTGAAACCCAAAAAGCAGTGACAAAACCTTTACACCTATTAGCATGGATGTACTCAAAATAGTATTGAGTACATCTCAATACTATTTTTTAGTCTTTTACAGAAATCTCTTTCATGAACCAAATATTTAGACTCAATGATTTCCACATAGAGTTGGCATAAAGTTTGTCCAAGTGATAAATTTTCATAGGTGGTACCTCTTATAGGCGTAAGAGATGATAAGATGAGATAAAATGATTTTATTTATGTCCAATGAATGACGAGTGAAGTAAATATTAATGTTGAGTGTTACCGCTCAAATTAGCAACCCCAACACAACTAGGCTGTGTTGACCAAGGATAGTGTTAGTATTGTGTGGACCAAGGATAGTGTTAGTAAGCTCGGGAGAGAGTCAAACCCAATGTCACCACAGTCTAACCTCTCAACACTTCAGGTAACTCCAAACCCAGGGGGAGACCCTAATCAATAAAAGATACCTAAAATCACCAACAAACCACAAATACCTTCCACAAGACCTTAATAGCTATGATAAGTACCTTGTCGGAGTCTAACAATATTAAACAACACACAATAATCATGCAATAATGAAGAAATTCACTTTATCGCAAATTCCAAATAATATCATGCCTTTCAAGGCAATGTCACACTACCCAAGGCAGCCACTCCGACAAGTGTGCCCCCAAGGAAAAGAGGATAATTAAACTAGGGCGAAGTTGTAGGACAAGCCAGAAATACCACACACCCTCTAATTCACCAATTACAAGGGTTCCACGTATCCGAGTGCACTTCCTCAAAAGAGAACGCCCTCTAGGGTTTGTGGATAAAACCCTAGGGCAAAATTTTAGGGTAGACCAAAAATACCAAATCAGGCTATTTTGGGATTTTTTAATTTATTTTGATATTTAGGGGTTTCCCAATAGTAAGATATTTTTATGTATTTTTTGCATAAAATAAAACATGTAAAAATTGATACAAAGAGGATTGACAGATTGCCACATCAAATAGACACATTGCCACATGAATATGGAAAGGAGATCGATATATAAGATGTATAAGATATCTAGTGATACATCACACATCAAAAATAATCGTGTCGTGAATCCGGATTCCCTGACTCATGAATCACCAAAAAATACAATCAATGTATCCCATAATACAATGAAATCAAGTAAATAAACGATTGATTCCCTCTACCCCTTCTACGAGCAAAGGTTATCGCACTGGAAATGACTCTGCCTCTAGAGCTAGAAGGCCTTGGCGGCCGCGGGGGTCATAGTGGACTCTATGTATATTTAAATCGCTATGTATTATATCTATTATGTATATTTTAAATTAATAAATGACCAAGGACATTTAAAAAATTGAATGTGAAACATAAATCATAAATCATACATGTCAGCCAATCATTTCCTATATTGGGATCATATTCATTGATAGCACCCTATGCCTCCCTCCTCTAGGATCTAGTATTTGCCTCTACCTTGATTCTCAAAGTTGATCCTCCAAGGAAATTAGTCAACTACTCAACACCTTACAATTTTTTTATCAACCTTCCTAATACAAACGTTAAAATAAGGTAGAAAAAATTTCCCATGCTTAATAAGTGATTTTGCTGGAGTGAAGAGTACATTTTTATTAAGGTCATGACAAAGGAGTTCAACAATCAACACCACCAACATCAAGGTACATAAAGGGGTCGATGTGCTTGATTAAATGTCGATCTCATACCCTCATAATACATGATAGAATCCAATGGAAACTTTACACTCCTAAAAACTATTAAATCTGTTGAATTTTGAAAGGGATCTAAAATTCAACTTTTTGCATATGAAGTCTAACGAGGTTGGAACCACTCTCAAGCATATCCTAAAACAATTAATGGTAAAGTTAAAAATTTAAGTAAAAGGATAGAAAATGAAAGATAGGGAGAATGTCACAAGATGATATTTTTATGGGCAAGGCGAAAAAAAATTGGAAACACAGCAAATGAGAAAAAAACCCAAAAATCTAAGTGAGCACACGGACAAAACGATGTTTTCCCTTCAACTCGTGATATTTTCAAAAATATCACCAATATATCGCGATAAAATCGTCAATATATCAACAAGAAATCGTTAAAAATATCGAACGATATTTTGGCGATATATTGTCACAAGGTTAGCCTTGCGATATATCGCAATGTCAGCGATATATCACCAATAATTGTAACAAAGATTTACAAACACAACATCTGGAAAAGAGTTTCTAGAACCTGCTAAAGAGGTATATTGGAGAAGGTTAAAAGATGAGATTCACCATGGTCTGTTTTGCTCAATTTTACTTGATGAAAGTATAGATAGAACTATGGAGCAACATTTGATTATCTATACTACACATTTGACAAATAAAGGAAGAGGTCGATGTGTGACAAAATTCATACACTTGCTTCAAATTAAGGATGGAACAACTCAATTTATGTATGATGCAGTAACAACTCTTTTAGAAAAGATGGATCTATCCTTTATTAAATTAGTTGGATTTGGATCTGACGGGGCTTCTGCCATGAGGGGTATGCGTGAAGGTTTATCTGCTAAACCTCGTGGAAATGCTCCTCATTTATTAGATATACATTGCATTGCTCATTCATAAGAATTAGCAGCAAATGATGCTTCCTCTCATTTCTCGGAGTTATAATTTATTGATAAATTTGCAAATAAAGTTTATTCTTGGCTTGGGAAATTTGCTGAAAGACATGGAGAACCAAAAGAGCTAATGGAAACATTCCAAATCATCAGGTTAGAAGTGTTACAAATTCACCAAATCGGGTGGTTGTCTAGAGGAAAGGTCATGCATGCTTTGATAAAAGATTGGGAGTTAGGGGAGAAAAAAATGTTTGACTTGGGAACAATATTTCGATTGTAATTTTGCATCCATTTACTTGTAGATGTGCGTGTTGAGTTAAATAAGTTGAAACAAAAGTTCCAAGAAGATCATGTAGATATTACTTCTATTGGCACTACTTTAGATATTACAATTAGCATGCTTCGTTAGTGGTTACTAGGAAGCATATTTGGAACAGGTGCAATGCACACATCATGTTTATGAAGTAGAGCACAAAAAGGAACTCTTGAGTTTTCAGATAATGCAAGTATGGTACATGTACATCCATTGAGATTTGAGAGTTGTCTCAATACACATAGATAAGGGACACTAGATCATTGTATTCTTTTGGGTAAAATCTTTGTAACCAAGGTGATTGATTCTCTAAAAAAGAGTTTTATGGATTTACCTATATTTAATGCTGCTAAGTTTTTCAGTCCTCGTCATTATTACGAGATGGATAGAGATGCTCAAACAAGAAGATGGTTAACATATTTATGTGAAAATTTTGGTGTTGGGGATTCACCTATTGTAGATATTGCTAGATGTTTGGGTGAGATGGATGAGTTTATTTGTACTATTTATAAATCATACCCCAAAAAGAATATGTTTGGAACATGGGATCTATGTGGAGGTGAACCTAAATGGTTTGAAGGATTTCCATGTCTAATGCAGCTATGGAAAACTATTCTTGTTATTCCAGCTAGTACAGCAGTTTGTGAAAGAGGCTTCTCAAAATTAAATAGGATAAAAAATGATGATAGATCAAGACTTTCATTCGACACATTAGATGTGTTAATGTTTCTCTCTCTTAGTGCACCTCATGCTCTAAATGAGGTAGATTGGAATGCCATTTATGATGTATGGAAACTAATGAAAGCATGAAAGCCACTTCCATTGGGCAAATAGCTTCATCTCCCCTACGATGTAAATTTTGATAATTTTGAAGAATATGAAATGAATGGAAGCAAGTTCCTTGATCAAATGCTCCAAGGAGAAGGTTTCCGCAGCAGAGCAAGCAGGGAAATGGGTAGTTATCAAATATGTCAGAGCCATCATCCGAGATTCCTCCCCTCTGGCATGGTCTCGCCTGGGATTTTCCAAATGGCAGGCTTACTGGAAGTGGCGCCAGGGATATGAAATTTTAGTAGGGTGTTGGAATGGCAATGGGGCTTTTTGGTCATCATCAGGAGTGATTTATGATGTTGTTGGCTCATCAGACATCCTATTTATTACTGAGACCCATGTGAGTTTGGTTCGTCCTATCACTAACATAGCAGGACATCGTTGGCTTTTAGTTTGCAGGCAAGAAGCCAGAGCTTCAGGACGTGTCTGAGGTTCAGGTGGGATCGCTTGTTTAACCAAAGACTCACTTCAGGGGAAGGTTTCTATGGTCTCCTCGGATGAATATGCTCGATTCATGTGGATTCAGCTACCCAAAGACATCTATATAGCAGTATGCTACTTTCCTCTAGCTTCATCTCAGTTTTCTATTCACAATGACCCATAGGGGAACCCTACCTGGATTTATATGTCGACATTATCTAAAATATTCAGTGGTTGGAGAGGTCATCCTCTTGGAGGACTTCAATGCCTGAACCAGAGATCACCAGATCCCTCTTCATAGTCGTGCTAAAGATGTGTTTTGTACCTAGGAGATCGATCCAAATTCAGTGGAGCTCCGCCGCATTTCAAATGATATGTTAGGACCTTTGGCAAACACATCCTAAGAATTGGGGAATCTCATAAGCTTTTAATGCTCAATGGCCTCCCTTGTTTCCTAGATCCTAACCACTACACATGTCTCCCTCATGGTGGGGGCTAGCGTAGTGGATTATGCCATGTCAAGCCAGGATCTACTTCCCCACATTCACCATCTTTCGGTAACCCCCATCCCTTTAGTTGATCATGCCCTTCTCTCCTTCTTCCTTCGAGTCGCTCACCCCCACCCTTCCCCAATCCCACCCCCCTCGAGGCCACCTCAAACCACTGTCCGTTTCAATGAAGTAGGACCCTAATACCTTTTGATCATACCTGCGCCAAATGCTCCCTTCCATAACCAAATTCTTATCCCTCGACTCTACCTAAAATAAGGACAATTGTCATTCATCCACCATTTGGCAGGCCTCCCTCAAGTCCTACCCCCACGTTACCCGATTCATCTCCTCTCCCCCAAAACCTGGGTCCTACCCCATGAACCGTTGGTACACAACTCGGACTGTAAAGCAATCCATCACCAGCTCCGACATGCCTTCTCTCACGATCTTCCCTCCTACACCAGGCTTAAGGCCTCCTGTTGTTGCCTCCTTCACCAAAAGAAACACCTCTCCATTCACAAATGAGGCATGAATTGTGTGCTTCCCTCATCCCTTCTCCAAAACATTTATGGTGCATTGTCTTAACTCACTAATACTCCCTCCCATCTGATCTTAATCCTAGATCCATGTTTGCTCATACCTCTGCTCTCTATGACGTTCCTAGGCAACCACTAATTCAAGTTACCTCCTCGCCCCCTTCATGCTATTTATTTTCATACTAGGATATCTGAGATTTTGTTTGGCTAATGAACACCTATAGAGAAGTAGACAAGGAAGGCTTCCAAGCAGAGTTCTTCAAGCATCGCCTCTATGCTCTAGATAATTACTTGGTTGATCTCTTCAATGACATGGTCCACACAGGTTTTCGAAGAACATGGTCACATACACCACTCACCCAATATACAAATATGGCCCCAACACAGATCCCAACAACTACCAAACAATCATCGTAGGCCACACATTCTCGAAGCGTTATGCAACGATCCTCCATATCAAGCTTTCTAGAGAGGTTGAGGAGAGACACCTTAGAGCTAGCAGGAAGGCAAGATATAAGCCCTCTCATCAAACCATTAATCAATTTTCACCCTCGGAGTGAAATAACCCAAATATGCAAATATATATATATAAGTGAATGATATGAAGATGAGCTTTTACAAATGATGACCCACTTGGTTGTGGGCACTGATTTGAGGAGTCGCATCCTCTTAGTTTTGCTATAATTAATATTTATTAATTATTATTAATTTCTACTTATTTATTATTTAATGTTAGTAACACAGAGCTATCATTGAGGAGGCACGACATCACTCTTCGAAAGTCTATTGTTACTTCGTAAACTTTCGAAAAGCTTTTGATTATGTCCCTCAAGAGCTCCTATTTCAGAGGCTCAGAGACATTTGCATATCCAAGACCTTAATGACTGCCATTATGCATCTTTATGAGGCCACAAGGTACCATATTTTATCCAAAGCACCATTGGGGTTAAAGTTTTAAACAAGCTTGCCCCCTATCCCATACATTACTTGGGATCTATATCGACGAGATGGAGGATTTTCTCCATGACCATATCCAGGACAATAATGGATGTCTCCTTCACCAGGATTTGATATCTATCCTTCTCTTTGCAGATGACGTGGTCCTCTTAGCCTCATTTCCTGCATAACTGGGGCAAAGAAGACCATCTTGGACCTGCATTTCTTCATCAAAGTGGTAGAGATTGAGATCACCAACTCCTACACATACTTGGGAGTTTAGTTTTCAAGACCCTGTTTCAGCTTATGGCAAGCCCTCCAACCTCATGTCAACAAGGGATACGGATCCCTAGCTCTCCTCAAGAGACAGTGCTTCAAACACCATTTTAAAGACATCTCGTCCAAGATGACTCGTGAACTCTCATCTGGTCCACTGTGCTCTATGGTTCAAAAGTGTGGGGGCTTAGTTTGGAATTAGACTGGGTCTCGACCGAGAGGGTCTAGACCCTTCTCCTCCAATGCATCGTCTGATGCAAGCAAGTAGTCCCTCTTCACATTATAGTAGCAGATTTTGGCACCCGACCCTTCCAACTTAAGACAGTGTTCAGCTTGGTATCTTTTCTGCATCGGGTTCGGAACTTCATCGACTCAGCGAAAGGGCATAACAGGTATCTGTACTATCCTATTACTCCTCAGAGTCTATTGCATCTTCTAGCCCTCAATGTTGGACTCGATGTTGGTTCACAAAGGTCACAATTCTTCTAGTTTCTATAGGCATTCAGATGGACCAGCTCCCTCCATTTAGATATTCGCTTATTTCTCTTGGCAACCTTCTCCCTACCAAACAAGAATTAAACCAAATCATTAGGAATGACATTTACAAGCAGTTGATCCAAACCACTTGGGTTAACCCCCGGGGTGGGTTATGCCCAAAGATGGCCTTCTATGCTAAGGATTTTCTAGAGATGAGAAACAATCTCATTGTTCGACCACACTACACCCTCCACCATTGGATGCACACTCTCTACATTCCTCTCGGACAAATTGGAGTTTGCTCACATAGGCTTCAGGTAGAGACCGACCGCCAGAATGATCGTTCGGATAGGATATGCCAGCTCTACCACCTTTAGGAGGTTGAGGATGAGGAGCACTTCATCTTTCGTTGTCCCATCTACTATAAGATCCGAAGGAGGTTCCATTGCCTATTAAGGGAGTCTCAGACCCTCTCCAGCTTCTTCAGATTTCCAGATCAAAGATGTTTGGCCCTTTACATGTGGGAGGCCCTCTGAATCCGCTCTCATTCCATCTAGCCACCTTAGACACCAAGCTCCACTCAGCGCATCACTTTCTTTTTTATAATGCTCACTTCTGCTCAGGGCACCAAGAGATAGACGGATAGCGACCAGAGTCTCAACCACAATCAGTGAGGCTTCAGAGGCTTATCCACATTTCACAGAGAACTCGACAGCATCACTAGTATAGATCTTACATCAACAGTCAGTGGAGATCGTCTAGTCGCTAGCGACGGGCCTCTTCCTCCAGACAACACAGAGATAGACAGATAGCGACCAGAGTCCCAACCACAATCAGTGAGGCTTTAGAGGGTTATCCACACTTCACAGAGAACTCAACAGCATCACTAGCATAGATCTTACATCAACAGTCAGCGGAGATCGTCCAGTCGCCAGCGACGGGCCTCCTCCTCCAGACAACACCACAATATGTCGTCTAGTTCCTTTTCCAGTCCTTCCACTATATAGTCATCTATCTTGAGCTTCCTCCACTCAACCCCGTATGCTAGGAGAGATGGATCCAACAGATTGTGCCACACGCATTCCATTGCTTGTTGCTTATTTTCCCAGATCCTAGATCTGTCAGTTTTGTACATCTTTCATCTCCCAGAGGGCCTCCCGCTCTAGAGCTTGGAGAGTGCTTCCACATGGTTTAGATTAGATCCACACTTGCTTTTTGCTTCATGTATTCTATTTCTTATAGGAGCGCTTTAGCGCCCCCACTTTGTATTGACATCATTGTACGCAACAGTCCCTTTGACCTACTTTGTGGTCATTTGTTAGACATTAATAAACTTATCTTATCTTATCTTTTCTTGATTGTAAAAACAAATCCCTAAGAAATAATAAAGAGCCAAACAAGTCGTTTCCTGCTGAAGTTTTTCCAGACTAGGTTCTCTCAGGTATTTTTTGTATTTCTTCTAATTGAGTATTTATGGCATTGTTCCTTATACCGTAAAGATAAACATGGTAAAAATATAAGTCATTTTCTGCATTCAAATTTAATAGAGGTCCTTTCTTTTGATGAGTCAACTACTGGAGAAAAGATACCAAACAACCTAGACAAGTTTCAACACTCAAGGGTATCCCACATAGACAAAATCTGAAAATTCACTTTTACAGCAATTATACCAGCAGATATAGAAGCTGCAAAACAGCCCCTAGATTCTTCAATAACAATGTTAAATCACTTAACAAATTTCCCTTTTACTTATGTCAAATCATCAACATAAATGGTTGTAAATAGCAACGCATAAAGAATATGTATAGTTGAAAATCAAATCTCGAAATTGTACAAGTTTTGAACAGCTGAAAACTTCATTAATATGCTCAAGATGAAGCACATGTACATGCCATAGCCTTGTCTCAAGGGTAGTACAAGTCTACTAGCTCTCCAAAACCCTAGCTACTGAAAACAAGAAAACCCTATCTCATCCAAGGTGCTCCAACATGCAAGAATCAATCCAACAACTCCTCCAAGACAAGACATCCTCTTCTCTTCTTCTCCACCAAACATACCCTAGGATTTATCACCAAACATGAACCTTCTTGCTTTGTTAGGGTAGAAGCCCTAACCCTATAAATCTCCAAGAAACCCTAGCACTCGAAGACAAGATAGAACAAGTACATAAGAAGATCCAAGAGAAAGAGAGAAAGCGAAGAGTGGCATCACCAACGTCTTCTACACAAGAGTAAACCCTAGAATCTCACAAGGATCAAGCTCCAACAAAGGTGTCTCCTCTAGACTTCATAACTATTGTTGTTGTTCATGAGGAAACAATAGCAACTTCCTCCAAGAAGCCAAGTACAAAGAAAATAGTACAATGGTAAATCATTAAATAAGGAGACTCTCCTCCTTTATATGAGAGTTAAGGGGCACAAACAATATAATGCGGGCCCAAACCCTTCCAAGCAACCTACAATGAGCATTTGTAGAACAAGCACTCCACTCAAAAGTACAAATCATGTTCCAAGGCAATGTTGTACACAATAAGGGTTCCAAGAGCTTGCTACACAAGGTATGTCCACAAGGTGTCTCCTCTATATTTCATAACTACTACTGTTGTTCATGAGGAAACAATAGCAACTTCCACCAAGAAGCTAAGTACAAAGAAAATAGTACAATGGTAAATCATTAAATAAGGAGACTCTCCTCCCTCTATTTATATGAGAGGTAAGGGGCACAAACAATATAATGTGGGCCCAAACCCTTCCAAGCAACCTACAATGAGCACTTGTAGAACAAGCACTCCACTCCAAAGTACACATCATGTTCCAGAATCCAAGGTGATGTTATACAAAATAAGGGTTCCAAGATCTAACTACACAAGGTATGTCCACATCCCTCCATCATAAGCCTCCATGGACTCCATCGATCCTCCTAAGCATTGTACTCCAATAAATCAACTATGGCACCACATGCTAGACTCCGTTGCCCTATGAATAGACAATACCGGTCTACGAGGCCAAATATTTAGAGGTCCTTAGCATCCCACAAGAGGATGTTGTCCCTTTAAGAGACCATTCTTAAACCCCAAACTGCGTTGGGAAACTGAAGGGTTGATTTCCAACGTGATTTCACGAAACCTGTGGGTTCAGGATTATACTCAAGGTTTTATATGGTTCAGCAACTATTCTACTTCAAGTTTCATCAAATCCTAAGGATCTATTATCTTTAGCAATTTTCCTACTTTTCAGGAACCAGTTTTTCAAGGCCAATAAAACAGAATTAGTGACATATTCTTTGTCCTTAAAGTTCGAGAGTCTGATGTTGCCCTCTTTCTAGTATGGAAATCCATAATTTTTAGGATTTCTAATTTTTAGGAGATGTTGCTCTAGTTGTTTTTGTGGCATTCTAAGATTCCTACTTTTTAGGAAAACTTTCCTATTTTTTAGGAGAGATCACTATTATTTTTACCAAGTGACAAGGTACCAGTGTCCAATATTTGGATTTGTTGTTGGGCTTTAGTTTGGATGGAGGATATGAGGTTTTTAGGTTAATTATCAACAAGTGGCAATGCAATCATATTTTGAGATGTAGAAGCTAGATAGAGATATATCATTGAGCTCATGTGGGTTTATTAACTTGTGATGTGGCATTCATGACATCACTTAGGTGGAACAAATTGTTATTCTTGATGTCCTTGTTTTCTCTTGAGGTTCAAGTTTGTCACTTGATTCCACTAACATGTGACTTCAATGTTTCAAGTAAGCTAGATTCGCATGAGAGTGCATGAGTTGGTACTACTCTGGGAAGTTTCAGTTCAAATAGTTTCTCACACTTAACTCCATCTTTAATTATCCTTTTAATTTGGAAAACCATAAAAATAGTCTTTGCATGCATGAAGAGAGACATTTCAACTAGTTCGCATGCCTTGGTCTAATTTGACACTTGAGAAATTGAGTTGTGCATGAATAAGTGCATCATTAATCAGTGAGATCAAGTCACACAAGGAGAGAGTTAATGAGCATGCATTGGTGGATTTGCATGGATTGGATGTTGAACTATTGGTGGAAGCAGAGTGCAATATTTCTAGAGGCTTTGATCTCCACTAGATTGTGCCATGAAGTGTGATCCCTTTCTTTCTCACACATCTAGGACGAATGGATTCTTGGCGATCAGATTATTTTTAAAATTTTAGGAGCTCCTCTCAAACATCCTCTTCCATCCTCATCAACACTCATTACACACTTGGGATTGATAAGCCAACCCTTGATATATTGTATTCATGGTGGATTTCCCAGCTTTATGATATAGTAAAATCAGACAAATTCGTCTATGCTACTAGTTCCTGAAATCTTTGAGGTTGTTGTGTATAACCATGTGATAACTGTTCGTATTGCTCACTTTAATGCTTTTTCTTTGAATTTTTTTTCACTCAAAGCACATATTCTAACTCATCCACATTCATATTTGCTGATGAAAATAACTAAGCAACCAATCCAAAATTTTGCACTTTATTTTACACGATTTTATTCCCTTCTTGAGTGTTTTAGGGCACTTTGAAGGCAAGATTGTTTGTTGATTTATTTATGAATTTGCACGCAGATTTCAGACGGGAGAAAAAGCAAAAAAACACCTTGGGAACACCTCCATATGGCTGGAAAAGAACCAGCTCAAACAGAGAAGCATTTGGCAAGTGATGGGACTAAATCACCTATAGTGGTCTCTCAAATATCTTTGCCTTCGAGTGCAGATTTCTGTGATAACAATTGGACTTGGCTTTGTTTGGTATGTTCACTACTAAATCCCATTCTACATGCACCAACCAATCCCCCAACCATGCAATCTATCGAAATTGTCTTTAATGGTAAAGTCCAAGATTCCATGCCCTAAGGAAATGAGAAGAGGATTTGTAATTATGAAATTATGACATTGGAGATTTTAAACCATGCTATGGAGAAATATGCAAAAGATGAGAGACTGAACGAGAGATGCATTATCAATAATGTTCACCAAGTTACATGAAGTGGTGTTGTATATATATCTAGCAAGTTATGGTATTCTCATTAGGAACTGCTGACCTAATTTACCTAGCTTCACAAATACATTAATATAAGAGTCATATATTGTGTATGACTTATTTCCACTTTATGACATGATTACATTAGTACATAAATTAAATATTGTTAGATAAAGTAAACATTACAATATCTAACACCCCCTCTTAATGTTTGTCATTTTCCACAACTCCTAAATTCTCTTGAAATTTTTCAACTCCTAAATTCTCTTGAAATTTTTCGAACCTATCTTTGTTGAGTGCTTTGGTGAAGATGCTTGCAACTTGATCTTGGGACCTGCAATGAATAAGCTTGATTTCTTTGTTTTGTACTTGTTCTTTGATATAGTGATGTTGAATTTTGACATGTTTCGTTTTTGAATGATCAATTGGATTATTCATCATCTTGATGGCACTTTGGTTGTCACATTGTAAAGTTCTAATCTACATTTGTGGAAGCTTCAAATCACATAAAATTTGTTAGAAAGTGACAACAAGGAAGGCCTTCCTACATACATGTGTCCTTGCATGCAGAAGACTTAAATTGGAGAAGCCAATAAAAATGTATTTAATTTACTTTTCCTAAGTTTACATTGGAAAATAAAATAAAGTGATCTAACTAATTATTTACTTAATGAAACACTTTTTTATAAAGTATAAGTGAAATATTTAAGTGATGGCAAGATCTAATCTTGTCCATCGAATCTCACCAGAGGATCTCAACCTTAGATCTATAGTGAAATTAGGTTATTCGCTTAGCAGAGTTGTTGCGTTGGGATCAGTGCCCATTCACAGGTTTTTCTCACTGTTTTTCTGTGTGGTACGATTTTGCCAATTGGGCAGAATCTGATTTCTGAATTGTACCGCTCCATATTTTCTTAATAAAATAATTTCTCATACTGCTGCACCGGTTTTTCCATCTTGGGTTCTGTCTAGGGTTTATATCCAAAAAGATAGTGTTGTCTCTATTGATGTGATTGCTGCTATATTTCTTTCAGTATTTATTTTCCGCTGCATAGTGAAGAAATCCATGTGTGTTTATTTGTTAGAAATTAATTTGACATGCATTTAGCCCTAGTTGGATTTTAAGGAAATTTACAAAATTCTATGTAGCCACATTGCTTCACATGTTGCTCCAACAACTACTTTGTAATTTGCTTCTATTGTTGAAAGAGCTACTGAAGGTTGCTTTCTTGGCCATGGAATCACGCCACTGCCAAGAGTAAAAGAAGAACCTATTGTAGATTTCCATCTTCTCAGGTACAATACCAACCTTTGTTATACCTAATTACTCTCTTTGTTGCATTCCAATGTGTCTACTTGGAACAGTTTAAAAACTTTGATAGCATACCAACCACAATATTTACGTCTAGTCTAGTTGTGGTAAACTAGATCAATCCTCCTACAAGTTGACAATAAAGCAAATAATTAACCGCCTCATATTCATAATCTTTTGAAACCATTATGTTTTACCTTCATTGGTGTTTTGTTGGGATTACATTCTTCCTTTCTAAACTTTTTCAACAATTCTGAAGCATACTTTGCCTGTGAGACGAAAATCTTTGTTTGATTGATGCCAAACTTCAATACCCAAACAATAATGTAATAATGCTAAGTCAATCATATCAAAGGATTTGCAAAGACTATCTTTTTCTTCCTGAATCAAGTCTTTACTGCTATCTGTACGGATGAAGTCATCTCCATATGCTACCATAATGATAATTTCTTCACCTTTTTATTTGATATATAAGTTAGGATCATAATCTCTTCACTTGAAACCTCTTGATTTAAGATGCATAATATTCATACCATGCTCGAGGGCCTTGTTTAAATCCATACAAAGTCCTCCCCAACTTACATACCAATTTTTCTTCACCTTCAACTACAAATACTTCAGTATGCTCCATATACACTTCTTGCAAATCCCCATTTAAGAATGCACTTTTGACATCTACCTAGTGTACCTACCATCCAAACTGTGTTACAAGTGCTAACAAGATTCTTATTATGATTAATTTTACTGTGGGAGCAAATGTTTCCTCATAGTCTATACCTTGTTGTTGTGCATATTCTTTTGTAACTAACATAGTTTTGTATTTATTAATAGATCCATCTGACTCAAACTTAGTTCAATATACCCATTTGAAGCCTATCAGTTTCTTATTTAGAGGTAATTCAACTAATTTCCAAGTGTTGTTTTTCGTTAAAGAATCATATTCTACTTGCATTGCATCTTTCCATTCTTATTTTTTATTTGCCTCATTAAGAGAAACCAAATAATAAGAATGCACAACTTCACTCATCAAAGCAAGATTTACCTATTGTGGGGATTGTGACCTTGTTCTCCTCTCACCTTACTACATTTCATTTGGCTTTGCATCTTGAAGAGTTCAATAGAACCATTTTGGCCTTTTTTGAGATTGACTTCCATCTTCTGGAGACTGATTGTCATCTTTTCCTTCCTATTCCAACTTTACATTTCTTCCTCCTCTTCTTTGTCCTCTTCACTTCTAAATCATCGATATGTAACAATAGTTTTGAATTCAAGCTCTTCATTGTCACCCTGCAATACTTCACCTTTCCATTCTAATGTA
Source organism: Larix kaempferi (assembly GCA_027924585.1). Classification (NCBI taxonomy): domain Eukaryota; kingdom Viridiplantae; phylum Streptophyta; class Pinopsida; order Pinales; family Pinaceae; genus Larix; species Larix kaempferi. The sequence continues at coordinate 17,504,033 of BSBM01000435.1, forward strand.
TGCACATGTGGAGATCTTTCATCAAAAATTATATCTCTAATTATAACAACCTTTCTATTTACTATATCCCATAACTTGCGTGCATTTGATTCAATGTTATACCCAATAAATATGCATTTCCTACTCTTAGCATCCTACTTATGTCATTGTATTTGGAACATGTGCATAATATGCCAAACAACCAAAAGCTTTGAAATTTGCTACCTCTGGTTTTCTTACTGACCAAGCTTCATAGGGAGTCTTACCATGAACTACCTTTGTCGGATTGCGATTTAACAAAAACACTATTGTTTAAACTACTTCAGCCCAAAAATTACCATTGAGATGACACCCTTTCAACATGCACCTAGACATCTCCATAATTGACTGATTCTTCCTTTCTGCTACACTATCTTGTTGTGGTGTTTTGGCAACGGATGTTTGTCTTTGGATACCATTCTGAAAGCAACAATCACAAAAAGCATCGGATTCACACTCACCTCCTCTATCACTTCTTATCACCTTAATTCGTTGACCACTTTCATTTTCAACCATAGCCTTGAATTGCTTAAAAATTGCAAAAACATCATAATTAAACTTCAAAAAATAGACCCATCTTTCTCAAAAACTCATCAATAAATGTTACAAAGTACTTAGCACCTCCACGGTACTGAGTTCTCATTGGACCACAAACATCACTGTGAATTAATTCTAGTACCCGAGTTGCTCTAGTTTTGTTGTTGAAATTGAAACAATGTTGCTTACTTGCTAGACATGCTTCACAAACACCTTTATCTTCCTCAATGTTAGGCAATCCATTCACCAAATTATGCTTGTGGAACAACTTCAAATAGAAATAACTAACATGACCATATATTTCATGCCATAATTGATTCTTTGAAGTAGAGCATGTCAAAAAAGCTTGTTGTTGCTTGGAAATACCATCAAACCTGTACATATCATTACACTGTTATCCTCTGGCAAAGATATTGTTATGATCTTTAATCAAGCACTACTTCTTATCAAAAACCATAATATAATTCCTGTCAGCAATTTTACTAACATATACAAGTTGTATTAGAAAGTGGCAACAAGGAAGGTCTTCTATCATTGCATGTGTCCTTGCATGCTAGAAAGACATAAAACAGGAAGCCAAATGGATTAATGCCTTTATCCAAAGTTTAGACTTAGGAAAAGTGCATTATGTGATCTAATTATTAAATTATTAATTGACTTAATGGAGTTACTTTTTATATAGTTAAAGTGAAAATAATTTAAGTCATGGCTAATCTAATCTTGGCCATTGATCTCACCGGAGGATCTCATACATTGATCCATAGTGGGAAGTTAGGGTTTTCGCTTGACCATTGAGTTAAAAGGAAGATTGATTTGGTGGAGAGGACACACATACGCACAGTTGTGATTTCTTGTTCATAGCTTTCAGTCGGAGAGTAAGAAAGACAATTTGCAGGAGAATTTTACAGAGGGTGAGACTGAAGAACCTCTATCCACGGATTGACAGGGTGACTTGGGAAAATCAAGGAGGCTGTACTGGGTGATGCGGGTTGGCTGTACCAGCTGACGTAGAGGGTCGTACGAGTGAGGTCGTATGTGTAGTAGACGTCGTACGGGCAGCAGGGGCCGTACAGGCAGCAGGGACATATGTTGTAGCAGGTTTGTACGCTGACGCAGGACCGTAGACACTAACGCAGGGCCGTACACGCTGACGCAGAGGCCGTACATGCTGACGCAGGGGTCGTATGATTTTGTGGGGTTTTCTTTGTGAGTTTTGGTTGTGTGATTTTGCCAAGTTGGGTAAAATTGATTTTTGGATTGTACTGTTCTGTATCTTGCTAATAAAATATCGCAGGGGCCGTACGATTTTGTGGGGTTTTCTTTGTGAGTTTTGGTTGCGTGATTTTGCCAAGTTGGGTAAAATCGATTTCTGGATTGTAGTGTTCTGTATCTTGCTAATAAAATATCTTCTCAGACTGTTGCACTAGTTTTCCCATCTTGGGTTTTTCCAGGGGTTTTCATACCCAAAAATATTGGTGTCTCTATTGATGTGATTGTTGTTCTATTTCTCTCAGTATTTATTTTTCCGCTGCAATATTTGTGAAGAAATCCATTTGTGGTTATCAGTAATTATTTGGGGTTAAATTTAAAATAACTTGAATATTGTGACTCAAGATTGGGTTTTAAGGAAACTTACATGTTGATCTTTAAACATGGAATATACAAGACATTTTGGATATTTTTTATGCAATCTCTTGAAATTCTCATAGATACTTCACCTCTCCCTTGTACCTCGTGAACATTGATGTCACCTAGAATAATGATCTCATTATCAAAGGGAGCAAGTTTTGGAAAAACTTTTTGCTTACCAGTCACATGTTTGGTGGCTCTCGAATAAATATACCAAACACATTGAAAGGCAGAAATGTCGATATATGAAGACATGAACGAAGACATGAACAAATAATCAGTGGTACATTCATTCAATGAAGTCACTTTACTACTCTCTACAAAATGGCTTTATATCCTCTACCCTCTATTACAGTCAACCTCATGTTTTTGCTTAAGATAACACTCTTCTTCATTATGATTATTCTAACTACAATAATTGCAATGATTAGAACTTTAAGAAGAGCCTGTCTGATTTGAAGAATTTTGCCTCCAATCGGGATGCCAACTATACCATCCTCCCCCTATGACCTCTAGCATGGCCTCTTCCATTGTGCCTTACTGTAAAAGCTCTATTGGTTCTGCAAGTTCATTTTTCTTGAGTTGTTCTTCCTGAAGTAGTAAGCCTACCACTTCTTCGAGATGACAAACAAAATGAGGTTACAAAAATTTGATACACATCACGAAGGCTATTAAACAAAATGGTGATGAACTCTTCATATTTAATGTCTGTCAATTGCTAATAATTCATTCTTTAGTTCCTGCGACTTTTGAACATGATATGTAACTGAATCTGATAATACCATCTTCAAACTGGTTAATTTGTTTCTCAACAATAGAATTTGAAGTTCATTGGAAGTTTCTTATAAATTATTTAACTTCTTCCAAACATCAATAGCATTACTAAGACCACGAATGTAGGGGAGAAGAGCATTTTCCAAAGCAAATGTAAGGAGAAGTAATGCATTTTTATTTTTCCAATAAAGTCATTAGTCATGTGATCAGATTTTGGAATTGTCCCATTGACTAGGTCCCAAAGGTCATGATAAGATAACATCTGTTCCATTTTGTTTCTAGGCAGGATAATTTTTGCCATTTGATTTATGAGACTCCAGTATAATGAAATTATTAATATTGGCCATTTTACTTATAACTCCACAAAAATTCAAAAACCCTTATAACATCAAAAACTTTATATTTTCCTTTAAAACCTTGACTCCTTGAAAAATAAGATTTACAGAAGTTGAAAACAGAGGTGGCAAAAATGCAGTAATTTTCCTTCAAATTACATAAAACTCAGATCAATTTGTACCTTGTACTCATCCGTACAATCGCTTCTTTATATTTGAAAATGTCCGTACGTCTGTACACTGCAACTCCAGCCGCAATTTTAATTGCATGTCCATTCACTGTATTACTTGCTGTCATCTGTACTTAATTGATAGTGTCTGTACTAACAATTTGGGTAAGTGTTGTACACTGAATTTATCACCCATCGTACAATAATTTAATTCGATATTTGCAATTGTACTTTTAATTCACGGTTTCCATACACTTTTGCAGTCACTGTACACTTCATTAAACTAATTAAATTGCCATACGCTTAAATGCCTAGCTGTAATGAATTGAGCAGCCCTTTTATTACTGGGTCGCCATACAGTTTTAATCAACCTTATGAATCTTCTCTGTCTGTACAATTTTTCTGCAATCTGTACTATTGATCGTCCAATTGTTTGCACAGAATTTTTCTAGTCAACCATATAATCCACCATACAATTCAACAGAATTTTTTGCTTGTCTTCTTCAGATTGCTTCGAATTTGAACTTGTCTCTTTCTCCAAGTGTGTCAAACTTTGTCCTTGACACCACCTTTGAGATTGTGCTGTGCCACAATCACTGTGGCTTTGATACCATGTTGAACTATGCTATGGAGAAATATGCAAGACATGGGAGAGAATGAACAAGAGATGCATCATCAATAATGTTCACCAAGTTACATAAAGTGGTGTTGTATATATACCTAGCAAGTTTCATTATTCCCATTAGGAACTGCTCACCTAATTTACCCAACTTCACAATTACATTGATATTAGTGTCATTTATTACATATGACTTATTTCCACTTTACGACATTATTACTTTAGTATATAAATTAAATATCCTTAGATAGAATAAACATTACAATATCTAACAGGAGGATGCTTAATTGCACTTGAACACGATGATCATGGCTCCAGCTGAAAAATTTATCGACGAGACCCACCAACTGAGCCCTTGCACCATTACACTTCACCTATGACATTTTTTAGCGTATTATTCATAGGCATTAGCCTGTTATTGGCAGAATTATGAAATTTCGTGTTTATGGAATTTTTTGTAAAACTATAAAATATATTTTCACTCATTGAGCTCTTTTGGTTCCTTGAGTGCTTTGTACTATTTTATTTATGTAATAAAGTATTGAGCAGACATTAATTAAAGCTTTTAGGCAAGCTAAAACTTACATGCATTCGAGCTATAAATTCATAGGCCCATTTCATTGCAGACATTTAACATTTCACAGTTTAACTCGAAATATTTTGAAATGCAAACTTCTGTGATTGTTAGATCTATTTTTGGATCTTTGATTTGTAAAATTCATGACTGTACACACAGTACAGGTGTCTGGTAAGCTTTTCACAAGCCCTGGGTTGACAGTTGAACGAGCCTGTGAACTTTCAATTCCAGTCATCCTTCGGATGTGTATAAAATCACTGTCAAACGGAGCATGTGATAAGTTTGTCCACTTACTCACATGTCTGCCTGTTATCACAAATTAACTCACTAGCTTTGTCTCAATCACAAACATGTCCATAACCAAGCATTTGTCTAATGCATAGTATAGAAAGTAACTATATGTCAACAGAAACATATGCAAAAACACATACCATCACATAAGACACTCATTTAAAATGGGAGATCCAAGAAGCGAGAGAAAACCCACTCTAAAACCATAACATCATTATCTCAAATTGTCCATTACATAAACATAGAATGGACAAGTTTGTCCACTTACTCACATGCCTACTAGTTATCACGAAAATCTGCACAAAGAAGAAAGAATATATCCGAGTGATAATTAAAGGTGATCTATCCCCATCACCAATAGATGCCTCTCCATCCGAGCTGGTGCTTCTCCTGCTAAATAGGGGTGTCCTCACGGTTTTATGTGTTCTATCTTCTATGTAGAAATATCCATGTGAACTTGAAACAAATCAGCACGCTAAGCTGCCCTAAAATCCAAAGAAAGCACCCAAAAAAGAGTAAAAACTATAAATTGAATTGCTAGAGTTGGATTAGTTTCTTTAAGAAAACAAATGGAGAAGAATATGCACTTTGAGTGAAAGATAAATTCAAAACAAATGCAAGAAAAAGAATATGTGCACAATTGCTCTCAGGAAACAACCACGAAATTCAAATAGCTAGGAAAAAGCATTGTCAAATCCTATGTTGTTGGGAGCGAGAAGCGGGAGCGGGGAGCGGGGAGCAGAAGCGGAGCGAAAAGCAAAAATTTCAAAAGCTCCCATTTTGGGAGCGTTCCGGGAGCGTTTTTTATATTGTATATATTTGGATATATTTTGATGTATTTATATCTAAAAAACATGTAGGATGTTGAATTAGCTATAGAAAACATGGATTAAGCCATATAACATCAATCATCTAGTAGTTATAACCTATCACATTATCATGAAATGATCAACCATAACTACTTTTATATGAGCTTGGCAATGAGGGGAGGCACCATAACATTGTCATCAAATGATCAACCTAGTATAAGAGCTTTTAGTATTGGAGAGGTAGGGAGCACCTTGGGAGCGTGCTCCCAAAACTGGGAGTGTTTTGGGAGCAAGCTTCGGGAGCGGGAGCGAGGGGGTGGGAGGCGCTCCCACGCAACATAGGTCAAATCTATCTACTATATTATTATAGAGGCAAAAATTAGCCATATATACAATAAACCAGGGCCTGCCCTATCAATCTCTAGCAAGCAGCAATGCAAGTGTTGTCAAGTCCAAAATGATGGAAAAAATATGGAAGAAATGCCCCTAAAACCTGCAAGAAGAATCTCATCTCTAAACTTATGGACTTCAGCACTCCTTTATAGAAATATGGGAAAAGAGGCTCCCAATGCATGCACTCTAGACGTATGAGATAGAGGATCCAACTCCAAGTCAATCCCTTGCATGGCGTGCTAAATCCCTCACTCCACCAGTAAACTTATAGCCATAAACCATGCGATCATGCATGCACAACCCGACCTCTCCCAATGCTAAATTAGACTAAGGCATGTGAACTCATGCATGCAAATCCAAGGCATGAAAAATCTCCCCATGCATGCAAATATGAAATATCCAATTTTACAACTTTCAATATCCATAAAGATAATGCAAGAATGAGTCATGTGGATAAGTATTGATAACTCACATGCATGTACATGCCAAACCAATCAACTTGAACCTTTAAATAGAGCAAAGATAGCTTAGGAAAGAAATCCTTTGCACCTGAATGATGCCATAAATACAACATCATAAATCAACTGTCATAAGCAATGCTGTACATCTATATTTATTTGCCATGTCTCAAACTTTGAGGCAACTACTACATGCTGATGATCATCTTGAAATCTAACTACACATCCTCCATCCAAATTGTAACCCAACAACAAATCCAACACTGCACACTAGAACCATGGCATTGTCACTTCACACTGAAAAATAGACATACCAAAAATAGGAGTCTCGGAATGTCAAGATAACAACTATAGTAACACTTGCTATAAATAGCACATCTAAAAACTGCAACTATAGACACTGATAGAAACAACAACTATGTGCATAGACACTGCTAGAAACAGCAACTATGTGCATGTCATTAAAACTAGTCTCATCATATCCATCATCATACAAAGAACTCAAATATGTGCTCTAATTCGACATGCAAATCACATAGCCCTAATTGCTAAAATAGCAGTTTCATGAAACGCCTTGCATGTCGGCCTAAAAGAGGCTCATCGAGATCAGGAGCTCCACAAAGCACAGGAATCTGTAGTCAACTCTACCATGCAGACCCCGAAACTTTAGCTCCTAGAAATAGAACTGTTAAAAGTAGCAAATTATCGAAATCTAAAGAAACTAACCATAGCAACCCTCAATCACTGTGAAACCTTGGATGTACCTGCAATTGAACCAGCAAAATGAAATCACATTGTATATTAACCCTCTAGTTGCAAATGCAACTTGGGGATTAACACCCCTATCGCAACCATGTCTCATTCCCAGCTCTGTCCATTGTTTCACTCTCAGCCTGCCTCACTCCAGTGTTTCATAAGACCAACGACTAAGCTAGGACAGTCTCGACACAACTACTATGGACAGAACTCTTTCTTAACCAATGTCCACTCCGTAAATAGGACATGGCCATGCTATACACAAAACCCTAGCACATCCCCAATGGCCAACTTGCAACAAATGGTCCCACTAAAACATAATCAATTACTCAACCGTTACAATCCCTTGGACCATTCAAGATCGACTAATACATTAATTACAATAAAGGACACAACAAGACCAAGTCAAACTTGATCACCAAAGCAAAATCCCATACAACATGATGGCCTTTAATGAATATTTTAGGCAAGATTGTTTTTTCCACAGGCTTGTATCCTCCTTATGCAACTCTTGACATAATGTTTGACAATTTAAAGTATTAAAAGATGCATTTTCTCCAAAAAGAGGAAATAATTTGTCAAATTATTAAATCCATCTTAGTTTCTTTAAATTATATATGTGATTGTTAGTTTCTTTTACAACATCATGAGGATGAATTGAAATGGTCCTAGAACAAATGCACAGGTACCCTTTCCGCTAAATTAGGATATGATGTTTTAACAAACCAAGAGATATCTGGGGACAGGTCTTGGTGGTGGAGTTTGAATTGGAAGCTAGTATGCCCAGTCAAGGTTAGAATATTTGCCTGCCTTGCATTACCCAATAAGATTCTTACCTTGGACAATGGACAAATCCAAAGCTGGAATGACCTGAATCAATGTATTCTTTGCAAGGTAGAAGAAGACACTGTCAATCTTATCTTTGTTTCCTGTTCTTTCTCTAACTTAGTCTGGAATGATATACTACATAAAGTGTGAGCCTAATAAGTGGAGCAAGAATTCACTTTTGGAATGTTTTGAGGCCCGGATGACATATCCCTCTATCAAGGCTCACAAAGCCCCTCTATCAAGGCTCACAAAGCCCTACCATGTTATGTTCTGTGGAGTTTATGGTTGCGTAGAAACAAGATGAGTTTTCAAGGTAGTGTCATAACTGCTCATTTGGTATCACACATAATAAGGTTCTCCTATAGAGAAGGTTGGAAAGCTCCTATAATGAAGACAGCCAGGATCCTTAAAGAATGTCATTGACTTCTCAAAATCTTGGGGATATTTTGATGGTGCGTGCCAAGGAATTCCAGGTTCCTGTGGAGCTCAAGCACTTCCTTTTATTGATAATCATCATTTTTTCTCCATCATATATGGTGCTGGGCATGGAACAAATAACAGAGCAGAGTTTTTGCACCTTGGGTTTTGATGAATTTACTGCTGATCAAGGTTTAAGGGATTTGCAGGTGCTGAGTGACTCCAAGCTGCTGATGGACTTGTGCAACGAACAATGTCATCTCTAATTTGGCTCTAAGCCCTATTATGAACAGAATTCTGGAGGTCAAATCCCGTTTTGATATCATCACTTTCTCTCATATCTTCAAGGAATTTAATAAGAAAGCAGACTTTCTCTTGAAGGACGCTCTGATTTTGCAGTTAGGTACTCTGGTATATTGAGAATTCAGGGGTGATCAGGACTATCCAAAAGTATCCCTATCCATTTTATATAGTCAGTGAGCTGGGCGGAATCAAGTGATGCTAAGAGTCTGTGATGTCTCTTTCTAAAATGCTCCATGATAGTCTGTGGACATTTTCATGATTTTTGCCATTATATGGATAGGTTTGTGGAAGATTGCATTATGTAGCTTCAGTTTAGGCTGGTGGACATTTTCAAATCTTGCAAAAGAGCTATGAGGATCAGTGATGTATATTTTAATTTCAACTTGAAGTAGCAAATATAATGTTTTTGGAACAAAACATACATGCTGAATTTAATACTGAACTTTTGAAGGTTTGATCATTTGTTATTCATTTATTTTCAAATACCAACTCAAACCTCATGTCAACAAAAAGAGACATTCAGAATCAGTTCAAAATTGGATAGATCTTCCGAACCTGAATAACACACAGTATATCTGGTAGACGGTTTTCTGTCTCATCCACAGGGCCTGCCAATAAATCATAATGAGATTTTAACCAAGGTATTACAGAAGATAAGAGCAATAATGACTAATACTTACCGAGAAGCACAAAAAGGTGATGTGCAGGAGCATCTGACATTAACTGCAAATCATTTGGAGAATTTTTATAGTGGGAAGCTACATAAAGTGCCATCATCCGCTGCAACAATCCAGGAATACATGTTAGGTCCATGTCATCAAATGCCTCTAAAATGACACGTAAAATTTTGTATAACGCTTCTAACACAACTGTCATAGCTCTCACCTGCAAAAATATTTCACTGGCTTTGTGATAAGAAAAAAGAGTGTCACGGTTGACATAGTAAAGCTGGCATTCACTTGGGTGTGGAAGTCTACAAGTGGAGTACAATATCAAATCCAATCTGCACTGTACCACCATAGCAGTATGCTATTTGTAATTGCTTCTAATATTAAAATATAGAAACCTATATTCACACCTGCCATCAATGTTCGGAATATAATTTGCAGCATCTAAGCATAGCAATTTGTGAAGCCAAGATTCAATAGGATCACCAGCAGCATATCTTATGGGCTCATCCAGATCCACTTTCCTGAATACTCTCCCTACAATAACATAGATCATCTCTATCAAATCTCATTCATAAATCCAAAGCACAAGAAAGAAATAAAAAATAGAGTTCTTATCTCAAATAACATAATTCGGACTCAGTTTTTCAAAAAGCTAGATAGTAAATATTAGCATAGCAGTGGTAATATGCTAGAGATAGACAAAAGCCTATAAGCCTATACATGTTTTTTAGTTCAACCTACAACTGCTTCAACCAAATAATGATATCACAGAGCAGTCATCTACAACTGCCTCCACCAATGCTTGACATAACAGACCAGACATGAACACACATCAATTATTCTAATAACACCAAAACTCTTTAGAGTTTAGACTGAACAGAACAAATATGGAACTCAAAACCTGAAACAAATAAAAGTGGGGAAGCGGCATTATCCATGTAGGAATCTGAAAGTGAGGGGTGGAGAGTGTTATGTGGTACCAGTACCAGCACACCTTCAAATGTTTGCCCAAGGAGAGGGGTCGTTCTTTTCTTTAGGACCATGATGGGGTGTTACCAGTACTTTCTGAGATGGTGGTTATGGCCCGACCCTTTGGTCCTTCCCTTAGGAGTACTATGGCTTAGTGGTATTGTTGACTGCCCCATTGTAGGGTTTGTAGCCCTGAGGTTGGTGTACGGGACTCCTAGGGGTTGGTCATTGTATCACGACCCCTTGCTTGTTTTATACACCAGTGACAGCATTCCAGCTTTGGGACTCTTACCTCCCCTTCAGGTCACCTTATGCACCCATCCTGGTCCCTTTCCAGCAGAGCACCCTCTCTCCTTCAAGCAGTTTCCTTGATGACGTCATCCTTGGTCACCAAGCCCACAGGCTTATAGAGGGGGGATGTTGAGGGATTTTCAACATTATTGGGGTTAGATGGGATATGACGACTCCCCTGCTCACTCCACCTTTCGAAGTAGATCTTTCTGCTCAGTTTCAGTCATTTTTAGTAGTTTTTAGGCACCTAGGGAAAAAATACCCCAAGTAGCCTACTTTAAGCCTACTTTAGGCCATCTTTAGATTATTTTATATTATTTCATGTTATATTTTAACATTGACAATTATTTGGCCTATCGGCCTGGTTATTTTTGTAAAGTGAGTTGAAAACACTATAAATTAAGCTCCTCACTTCATTTGTAAATCATAACTCATGGGGCAAAATTACAATATGTTTCTCTTTTACCCTAGATAGCTCTCTTGGGTGTGATGTGCCCCTCTTGAAGTAGGCTCTTCTTGCTCTTGTGGATAAAATTGGATGCTTATCTTTGGTTTTGCTCATGCTTGGTGGATGCTAGAATTGTTGGAAGAAAACAAGCCCAAGTAAGTCTAGTTTTTAGCTTTGTTTGGTGAAAGGTAGCTAAATTCTTGCTTCTTGAATGATTGAATGGTGGCCTTAGGGCTGCATTTTTCCTGAATAGGGCCTTTTTGTCTGCCTTACTATCCTCTTTGTGTGATGGAAAATGCTCCCTAGAGGAGGTTTTCCCAAGTTTAGCCTTGAATCTCCAATTTTGCCCTAGATTAGGCTCCTATAACGAACCCTAGAGGTTGTTATAGGAAGCCCTAGTTTAGTAGACAAGGAGAAAATACTCCAAGAGGAAGGATGCTCACCTTCCTCTAGTGCTAGGGATAAGGGTCTCATCCATAAAACCCTAGTTATCAATCTTTTGCCAAAATTGATTGCATGTGCATGTGTAAATATTGCATTTCATACTAGATTAAGTCATTTAATTAGGTCTCAATTTTATGTCTGAAACCCTTAAAAAAAAAACAATTTTTGGTCTCCCTAAAATTTCAGCCCTCTCTGCTACAAATTCGACCTGCCTTCTTTATCCCTAAAAACTCTAAGGCGAAATTTTAGAAAGCCCTAAAAAACCCAAAAAAAATATAAAATCCTAAAAAACCCCTGAAAACAGTCATAACCCTGGTCCCTAACTACTGCCCTAGAGACCCTCGCCTTCCCTCTTTTAGGCTTGTTTACCTTCATATCTCAGGTCTGTAATTTTGGACAACCTGTGCACAGTCTGTTGCAGCCCTAAAAACTAGTTGCTCCCTCCTTTCCTAACCCTCACAGCCCTCTCCTTTCTTCCCTAAGGGCCTCACCCTCTTCCTTGGCAGCCCCCTTTACCATACTGTAACAGCTTTTCACTGTCCCTAGCAGCCCTCTTTTAACTTTATTTCTGAAGTCTGCTACAGCAGACTGTCACCTTCCTTAGCAGCCCTAACACCTATAACAAAGACAACACAAACCACATTAAAGGTTAGTCAAAAGGTGGTCTTTATTGTTGTTGAATGAGCTAGTATAAAGGTCTGAGATTTTACATTAATGAAATTCTTTTAGGACTGATTTTTATACTATTTACACGTTATAAATGATACATATCAGACTTGGATTGTCCAATTGCCCTGACAAAGGTGTCATCTCCAAGTAAAACCTTCAGATCTAACCCTCTCTCAGTAATATCTATAAAGTACCATCAAACACCAATCATGTGGTTGGACTCTGGAGGCTCCGCTATCTATGTACCAAACACTGGTAGTATATACACTCAATGAATGACCAGTAATTATGGACAAATCCTTGTCAAACTCCTCTGTGGAATGCTCATCCACATCTGCTGAAGTCATAGAATGACAAGTAATCAGGGAACTTGTCAAACTTCTCTATAAATTCATCAACTTCAATTGAAGTTGTTGTCTGTTGCTTCTTCCTCTTCTTGTTAGGACACACTACTGCATAGTGCCCCATCTTATTGTAGGCAAAACACTTTACCTTGCTCATATCCTTTTTTTGCGCACCCAGTTGCTTCGCCCGACCCTTGGGACCCTTCTTGGACTTCTTCTTGCCTTTCACTGTAAGTGCCACATCCTCCTCACCATTACCAACAGAAGAACTCCCATGCGCGTAGCCTCTCTAAGTTTCTTCCTGTACGAAATCCTCCCAAAGACAATCCCATTTGGGAAGATTTTCCGCCACATTAGCTTCAACAAACACTGCCCATGGTTTGGTCACACCATTCAGGGTTTTTCAAACAAGCTCACTATCAGCAACCACCTCCCCAACTACTCCTAACTCATCCCTCACTTCAGTTATTCTGGTAAGATATGATGTAATGTTTTCAACAAATCATTTTCATGCTCTTGAGTTTCTCTGTCAATACCATCTTTCAGTTTTCGTTAGAACTCTGGTAAAGATATGATGTAACGTTTTCAGGGTTTTTCAAACAAGCTCACTATCAGCAACCACCTCCCCAACTATCCCTCACTTGAGTTATTCTGGTAAGATATGATGTAACGTTTTCAACAAATCATTTTCATGCTCTTGAGTTTCTCTCTCAATACCATCTTTCAATTTTCGTTAGAACTCTGGTAAAGTCTGCTTAAGGCATCCAACATTTCAAACATTGTCCTTGCCTGTAATATGTTAAATCACATTATCCTTGATTGCATTAAGGATGATCCTCTTAGCTTTAATGTTCTTTGTCATATAAGCTGCCAAAGTTGTTGCATCTGTAAGCACCACCACTAGTTTCACTTGTGTGTTGTTCACTATGTCCCACAGCTCAAATTCCTGCAGAAGCAAAACAATCCTTTTTTTCCAAGGACTGAAATTGGCCGCTCCATCTAGCTTTTGTCCTCAACCCTCAACCCTATAGCCATGATCTTCACAACTGAATAACAAATCCTAGTTTTGCCTCGATGAACAAAAAAAACCCTCTCTTTCACAGATCTGATCTCTGCTCTCGTAGATCTGGAGTTTCTATCATAGATTTGGACTTTAAACTCAGAGATTTGATAGATTTGGTGTGTTCCCTTACAGATATAGTATTTATAATCGCAGATCTGGTGTATGCATGCTCTTATCTTTCAACTGCACTCTGATACCATGTAAATTTATTTCAATGCTCTGAAATCTCAGACCCCAACCTAGTTTCAAGTCTCAATAAATCATATGTTTAATGCCCAACCCAATTCTGCTGCCCCAGAGAATATATATCAGCATAAACAAATATTTATAACAAGACACACACGAGATCTTTTACTCTTTTAAATCAGCAATACACACACATAAATTGACACAGAGATTTTTGGTCAATGTGACCTTGGAAAAACACTTGCGGGGAAACCAATGAGAGAGTAGAAGTTCTTTATTATCTTTCAAAAGAAACACATTAATCTCTTACACAGTATTCACACAAGACTTATCCCAGAAATCGCAGCCTTGGATTTCGTGTCTGATCACTCCTAAAGAGTCCTTGGGATTTGCACCCCTATTCCTTCTGGTTGAATGGGATTCGCTCCCTCTTCCATTGTTGTTGAATCGCCCTCTCTGCAATTCACCCTCTTTATCTCTGCTAGTGAATTCTCTCTTGCTCAGAAGCAATCTCGGTCTTTGATGAATTCACCCTCTCCTCCAAATGAAGTGCACTCCTCTCTCTCAAATATGTGCCCCTCTCTGTGTCTTGTCTTCTCGACTGCTTTTTGCTTCTCGCAATTGTCTCATCAATCTCAACCTTTACCCCTCTGCTCTCTTTTATAACACTTGGGTGCCTTTTAGGGTTCCATAATCCTAATTCACTTTCATGCAAAATTATACTTTCGCATTAAAAAATGCATGCATGCAAAATTACACTTTTGCATTAAAAAATATTTTCACTTCCGCATTAATAAAAATCTATTTTATCAAATATGAAGAGTAAGGTAAGGACACTTGTCATTGTTAACTTTTTCCACAAAAGTAGCTGAAATAAATCAACATCGTGATCAAATAAGCGTCAAGGAGTGTGCTCCATTGACTGGTCCTATGCATCCATCTGTTGCATGAAAAGATGAAAATCTGGGTTGGGGGGGGGGGGGGGGGGCATCTTGGTTTCCCTTTCCTATCAGGGGGACACCCAGACACCTCCCCAAAGGGGAAACACATTCTGTCATTGGGGAAATGTTTCCCCACGTGTTTCCTCGTGTTTCCCCAAAGGACATGGGGAAACATTTCCCCAGGCGTTTCCCCCTCCAGGAAACATGGGGGAGCATGAGGATACATTTCCCACCCTGGGGGAACACATCCCCATGGAACACTGATAAGAATGGAGCCAATTTGCTCTGAAAATCTCAGAATTGGACAAATAACATGGAATTTTTATCAATCTCTTGATCCATACAATGAATTTCTCTTACGGCAGCTGAAAAACAAGTATGTACAATTTCTTGGATAATATGATAGCTGATATTGAATTTTCCTATAGTCATACGGCTCAAAATTAGTCGTGCAGCCGTCACTTTCTGTAAAAATAGAATATGTACCTAATCCACACGATTTTCTGTGCAAGTCAATGAATCCATGCAGAAAATTTTAATTTGTACACAATAAATTAAATTTGGTTGAGTTATACCATACCATACAATCCGTGTAGAAAATTGTAATCTATACAAGAAAAATTAAATTTTGTTGCGCAATACTATATCGTACGATCGGTGCGATTGCAATTGGTGACTGTACGAAAAAAATGGCAATTGTACAAATCGACGGTTGGTCCATACACAAGCGTACAATTAGGCATAATGAATCGATATGTTGTACAATCATAAGAGTGGGTGGGGGGCGTCCAAGAATGATTGGCAATTGTATGGATATTAATCCGTAAGACAGAGTATGTATGATTATAAAAAATTACTTGTAGATCCTCAAGCAGCAAGGTTCCACAAAAAGAAAATGACCTGCTTCATAAAAAAAAAAAACACCTGGTTTTGACGAAACCCTTTCAGCTCTTTAATATGCTACGCTAGCGATCCCTTAATTCACCTTTGCCGACAACAATCCTTAGGTCTTTACGCTCTACACATCTTTGAGGATCTAGCTGAGCTCTGATACCATAACACGTAAATCAAAGATATAAAGAAACCAAGAAATAACTCAATAGATTTGTCATAATGTATTGCAAAGATGAGAAAGTGAGAGCTTTCTTATATAGAGTTACAATGAGGTCGAGTCAATCGATTTTATGAATGTGGGATAGATTGATAAATACAATATAGTGACATAAAGCATAAAAGCACAAAATAATATAAAGTCGGAAGTGACTTTATTAAAGCCTAGTACTAATATCTAATTGACCATTATATAAAGCTAAGTTCTACTTTAACATGAACAAGAGGATTAGGAGCCAATGGAAGTGTTTGTGAAACACAAGCAACAGCTACAAGGCCCCCATGCAACGTTGGATGTTGTGAAGCTAAAGGCGAGACTCCCACATCTAGAAACATGCTGATTGTTAGAGGTGGCATCTCTATTGAATGAATCTGATCACCATCATGATCACCCAAAACTGCAACCTCCAAGCGTTCTAGGGCTATGGCTCCATCCTCTAAATTAGCCTGCTTTGGATTGTTTTCCCAAGTTACATATGCTCTATCACTCTTCATCGTGTCACAATAATGGGACAACAACCTCAAGTTGTAGAATACAAAAACCAAGCTTTATGCTCAATCTACATTCAATTTGTTTCTCAAGCTACGGATGAAGTTGTACATGCTCCAACACCACTCTACAAAAGAAGTGTTAACAACATGTGAAAGCACCCTCACCGCCAATTTATGCAAATGTGTCAAAGAGGAGCCATATATGTTCTACCTGTTGTCGTCGGATTACACACCATCTTTGTCGCAGCAGAAATCTATGATGTCGCTCGATGTGCCCTTGGTGGCAAGTCTCGAGTCAAGTATGTCACTTGGTTCTTGACTCCTCCGTTTAGGCAAAATTCTCAACGAAAGCCAAGGGGGGTAGTCCCTATGGAAAGTTACTAAGTTTGTTAGGGTCTTCCAGTTAAGTGATGGGTTGTTTATTAATGTTTTTGGGAGATTTTTTTTTTTGGTTCAAGATGTAATTGCAACAATAGTTAAGAAAACTTTTACCAGCATAAGTTTAAATAACACTGTAAATTATAAGGATGCACAAATACTTGACTGATATAAAGCAAACGAAAAGTACAAGGACCAGTGCCTTATGGAGTCAAAACACAGTGCAAAATTTGTAAATGCTGGAAAGGTAAAATGTTGTGCAATTGTCTCTTGGTTGATTTTAAATTATTAAAATGAATCTTGGTTAGGGGAAGAAAAAAAAAAACTCTCGATATACCTGTTATCACACAACTTGTAGTTGCCCCTAGTGGTATCCCATCCGGGACGGTAGAGGAGGCAGGCAACTAAAGAGGTGACCCAAGAGATGCCACGGTTCCCAATGCAAGGTGGGAGTCACGTCAACCGAGGCACTCTTCGCTTCAGGTCAAGGTGAAACAAGACCTAGGGGGAGACCCTATAACCAATCACAGTTGATTGGGTCCAAACAAAAGTTTCCTAGGGTAAGTAAATGAGGAGTTACGGAAACCAATGCAAGGTTAAATGGACCTAGAAGTTGAAGTATGGTTGAAGGTGTGCAAGAGATTGTTAGTGTTTCAACCTATGTATGGTTTAGGCCACATGATGGGGTATGATGACTAGGTATAGTACCGTATGTTTACACAAGTGGGTCTTATTTTCTTGGGAAGTGTGAAATGGTCTTAAGAGGGCCCACAAGGTGAAGCTAGGTTTAGTGTTGGTACTAGAGGTTAGATAATGACTAGATCTATAGATCCAAGTTGATTCTAGAAATACCCATATGCTAGATCTAGGTTTTGACACAAATCCCAAGGAGTGCGACTTGCTTTGAGGAGGACTAGTGCCTTGTTGGATGGGCTAATGGAGTCAAAAAGTATGTCAAAGTATAGATCGGGACACCTAGAAGTCAAGTCAAGTGGGCTAAATGAGATCTAATGGTTGGATCTTGCTAGATCTAGGTTTTCAAGAAATGATCCTAAGTGGACCACAATCCCTTGAAACAAGGAATGCTACCCCCAAGGCAGATCGTCACAAAAGGATACCCTAGACCTAGGTTTCAAGGTATGGCCATTCCAAATCTCCAAAAATCCCAAACACCCACTTCCACAAAGTGGACAAACTCACCTTCCCCAGGTAGTGCGACTTTGTTCAAGGAGGGTTAAAAGGTGGGTTTGGTGGACCAAATCAAGTCCAATGGTCACCAAACTATAGATCCAAGTAACTAGTACCCCGATCTATGCATGTCCAAAAAATCAAGTCAATCCAAGGGCTAGATCTTAGTAGATTTGAGTTTTGAGGTGCCAAGAAATTCAAAAGGGGGTTTTTACCCCTTAAAACATGGAAAGATGTCCACAAGGTAGATTTCACCAAAGTAAGAAACTGGGGGTAGGTTATCAAGTGTCTAGATTGCAAATCAAGTGGGATCTCACCTACCCATGTGCTAGATCTAACCAAACAAGCCTCTCTCTAGGAAGTGCGATTTGGGTTCAAGAGGGCTTTTGCCTTGAAAAGTGTGTCAATTTTAAGCCAATCACCACCAAATTATAGATCCAACTAGGGGTGGATGCTATAGAGGTGGGTTTTCAAGATCTTCTCCAAAGCAAGGCTAGATCTAAGTAGATCTAAGAAATACCAAAATTGGGGTTTTAATGAATTAAGGTTTTATGACCAATGAAGATAGAATGGATGAAAGAGGCACATACCTTGTAGATCTTACCTCAATTGCTTATGGCCACCTTGCAAATTGATAGCATTCTCCTATGTGTATATTCAAGAGTGAGATCCAAGAGCTCCAACCAAAACGTCCTTCTCCAAGATAGCCAAATCGTCCTCCTCCTACAAGACAAGATCAAAGAAACAAGTCAAGCAAGATGATTATGAAAATGGTAGAAAGATGTAATAGAAAGCATCAACTATGTCACTAAGATACAGTAATGATACTCCCTGTCACAAGATCAACCCAAGAGAGACTATGTGGATCCCTCCAACAATAACCCTCATGAAGTCGCCCTCCTCTCCACCAATTCGACTTTCCTGTAAAAAGATTAGTAGAAGCACCAAAATCCACAATGATACATAGAAGAGATATTGTATATTCAATATGCAAGAGAATCCATAATACAAGAGAGATGTGCTCCACAAAGAATTTTTTTCTATTCTGATATTCCAGAGCTCCAAAGGTGAGCTATACAATGGGGGGTCTCCTCCTTATATAGGATAATAAAGACCAAAACCCTATACCACTCCTCAATACTACATCAAATAAGTGGTTGAGATTAAAAGATCTCATCATACAATCAATGGCTAAGATGAACCATAACAATAAATCACATGGATCACTCAATATAACAATAGCGCCCCCACTAAATAGTACATTAAGAGGGTGACGTCATCCACTTAGAGAAACATAAGTACCAAAATCCACCTCATGGTGACTAGGACATGACAATATAAGCTCATGGTGGGACTAGGAGGCATCAATCCTTACTAGCTCATCCCCAAGGCACAATAAAATAATAAAATATGTCCAATATAATATAAATGACCAAAACTGTCCTCAGAATCCATGACAGTCAAGCAGTAAATGTCCTCCTGTGATCAATCTGGGCATACCCACATGGTGAAAACTGACTGGAAGATAGGGATGCCACCCTGGAAGACCTCTGTGAAAACCAAATGCCAAAACCTTGCCTCAATTGCCCAAATCGATTTCCTCAGTGACCACTTTATCCCATTTTTTAACTACCTCGGGAACTGTGAAAGTGCCAAAACTGCCTCCTAGGGTGCTAGCGCTGTCCATCTGAGCCCACCAGGCTCTCCAGAAGGGGGGGTAAATGGTAAAAACAAGTGGCTGGACCACCCCCTCCATCATCAGCGCCCTAGGTGAACTGGCCTCTCGAGGCCCCTGCTGCTCAGGCTAGGAAATCAGCCCCAAATCTGGTCAACAAGTGTAAAACTGCATCAATCACTGTCAGAAGTGCCCGAAACTGAAAGATAAGTGTCTCAATGGATCCAGAAGACCCAAATCCACTAGGAATGTGTACTCATACACCATGGGTTGCCCTAATGGGCCAGCTGTAGGGTCCACCATATATGGACAATGTATAATCTGCTGATCTGAAGTAGTAATAAAACCTGCTGAACTGGATCAATCATCATCTGCATCCTATGTCCATCATATGATATCATCATCAAGCATGTGGGTCCATCAATCATCATCAATAATCATCTATACATGGTCCACATCATCATAGATCCCAATAATATACAACCAAGGATAAATCACATCAGTAGACTAAGACAATGCTTCTCTAATCATTCTCACAGCTAAGCTCAAAGTATAAATTCCATTCAGTGGCATAAATCAAGTTAACATGTTCCGTTGTTATATAGAATTGCTTGCACAATAGTTCAAATGACAAACTCACCCATTGGACATGGTCAGACTGCTAGTGAAGGGTGAAGGCTAGGAACAAGGTTGGGCCAAGAGTTTGACTTATCTAACTTAACTCAAAAATACTTTGGACTGGGAGAAAGGGGGAAGCTACAAACTCTGTGTTGGACAAAATAACACGGGGAATGGCTGTGCCTCACAAATGGATAAGTTGTTCTGAGAGTGCTTATTCAACTTAGGCATCATGTCTACATCAAGTTGATCCAGGTTCATTAGGATCATTCAATTTTATTCCATGGCCTTTTTGGCCTACATAACCCTTCGAATTTCAGATGTGCTGAGAAGCACAACTAGTTGCAGCTTGCATCCAGGGCATGTTTTTTTTTTATATACATACAAGGTCAGCAATTGTTTAGATATAACTTTTAAGAACCATTGCTTTTTGGACCTTTTTTTTATACTCTTCGCGGAGTATTTTCAGCTGTTCATCGCTCTTGCCCTTTTTATTTCCATGGGCGAATTTTTAAGTTTCCATAGGTAGAACATGAGCTTTCAGTTTTAGCCAACAACATCTCAAGTGACTAGGGGGAGTTCGAGCCAATGCCAAACATCGGGACAACCGACCAGAATGATTTAGGCCTACAATTCAACTCACCAAAGGCAAGTTTTGTCACCAACTCAAAGCCGAGACACTGAATACACAGGGATGCGGTCCAAACACAGAGGTAGAAAAATGGGGTAGTCCTCGGTATCAGAAAGTCAAGTGAGACAAGCCAGGGTTTAAAGTCAAACAGGAAGGTCATGTATGGATGGAGTCAAGTGAATATGGAGCCTACACTAGCAGACAACTGGTGTCAGGAAAGACCATATCTATGTAAGGTGAAAAACCAGTGGGTTTTGTTAAATGACCTAAATGTGCAAGCAATTGTCCATTTTATGATTTACAGTTCATTTTAAACAGTTTGCCACATCAGGAATAATATACCAAGCACATGCTGTAATCATGACTAAATCAACAAGATAATAATCCATAGTCAGTGATAACATATCCATAGATCATACAACATCATCAAAATAATAATCATCGTGCACCATCTGAAACACTACTGCAATACATCTCTAGGCACTGAACTGAAACTGTATGGGATAAAGGGTCACATCGGTCATCAAATCTGAACTCTCAAGGCTCAGCCTTGACACAAGGTCAAACATACATCTGAATAATATACTGCTCCGATCATGAGTGATCCAAAATATATAGCCATGCTCTGGAATAATGGAAGCTCCGGAATGTGCAGATATCTGCTGAACAAGGATAGTAGCCCCGCTACTATAGTGTGATAACAATACCGTAAAGGGACAGAGAGGAATGTCCGGAAATCTAGAAGCACCCTGCACTTAAAAAATGAAGCACCAAATTCTAGATTTCCGAACATTCCTCTCTGTCCCTTTACGGTATATCGAGAGTTTTCTTTTTTTTTCCCCTAATCAAGATTCATTTTAATAATTTAAAATCAACCAAGAGACAATTGCACAACATTTTACTTTTCCAGCATTTACAAATTCCGCACTGTGTTTTGACTCGATAAGGCACTGGTCCTTGCACTTTTCATTTGCTTTATATCAATCAAGTATTTGTGCATCCCTATAATTTACAGTGTTATTTGAACTTATGTTGGTAAAAGCTTTCTTAACTATTGTTGCAATTACATCTTGAACCTTAATCAAAAAACTCCCAAAAACATTAATAAACAACCCATCACTTAACTGGAGGACCCTAACAACCTTAGTAACTTTCCATAGGGACTACCCCCCTTGGCTTTCGTTGGGAATTTTTCCTAAACGGAGGAGTCAAGAACAAAGTGACATACTTGACTCGAGACTTGCCACCAAGGGCACACCAAGCGGCAGCATAGATTTCTGCTGCGACAAAGACAATGTGTAATCCGGAGGCAACACTACCATTCCATAGGATTCAACCTATCTTAATCATTAGTTGCATTCAAGTTAGCAAAGACCCCATTTCATTGATGTACTTGCTCAATTCGTTTCATACTTGAGCACACTCCTCTTCATCAACGACCAATTTGACTAATGCAAGCATATACCCATTTTGTACCTTCGGATTTGTGTGTGGTTTTCTCCTAACCCCACCCCCAGATTCTGGTTAGGCCAACCAAGATGGAGAATAATATTCAAGTGCAAGGACATATGCTAGAGCATGGAGTGGAAGATTCAATTCATCCCACCATTTGACCACATGTTTATGAGTATGATCATATAAGATCACATCTCTCGGCTCAATTATGTCTTTAATTTGGCCTGTCATGCTATCCATCTACTCATACACCTCCCCAATCATCGATTAATCTATATCTGCAAACCGAATCATACTATAAACAAGCATGGTGAACTCCAAAACATACCTAACTTGTGCCCAAAAGTAACCATCAAGAACAGTGTCCTCCACCTCTTGAAATTCATGCTTATCAAATGTGGATGCAACCATATCTTTCAAACCCTGATATGAATCACTTGAGACCATACTTGCCAATGCTTCTCTTACCTTCAAAACGCGCTTGAAGGTGAGGTAGTAGCTAGCAAATCTAGTCTTTGCAATCTTAAGTAGCTCAAACCTAGATAACAAAAGATAGATACGAAAAATGTCAAAGGCCATCCTATAATTGGTAATAAATTTTTGCATTTTCTTCCCTCTATTATACAATGCATCGATCCATTTATAATTACAATCATCATCTTAAGAATATAATGCATCAAAAGGTTCAATGTTTGAACCAAACACCCTAACCAAAATATGTTAAAGTACATATCCTCAATGCTAGCCCTTGTTGCCTTACAATCAACAACATTATTAATGATGAATTGAATGATATTGTATGGCCCAAAGCCTTAAATGGTTTTAATTAAAGGTTGTTCTGCAATATTAATACTAGTCTTCTAACAATCTAAGTAGACATGGACCGAAAGGAAGACTACACCACTAGCAAACACACTGATAATGTTTATCAAAGGCCTACCTTTAACATTTGTCCAACCATCAAATACAATGGATACCCCATATTTGGTCCAATCATTTATAAATTGTCCCAGAGCATTATGGATTTTGGCTCTTTCTTTCCCTGTCAAGTCCCATGGTTTTGGCTTTGTCATACCCAAGGCTTGTACCATTTCATGCCAGTAGGTTGAGTGAAGAACATTGAATGGTACACCATATGTATAGAGAAACCTATAAAAATATGCATCCATGCCATCCCTGCAACCTTGGTCAAGAAAATTTGACTGGATGCCATCCTACCTTTAACATTTGTCCAACCATCAAATACAATGGATACCCCATATTTGGTCCAATCATTTATAAATTGTCCCAGAGCATTATGGATTTTGGCTCTTTCTTTCCCTGTCAAGTCCCATGGTTTTGGCTTTGTCATACCCAAGGCTTGTACCATTTCATGCCAGTAGGTTGAGTGAAGAACATTGAATGGTACACCATATGTATAGAGAAACCTAAAAAAATTTGCATCCATGCCATCCCTGCAACCTTGGTCGAGAAAATTTGACTGTTGCTTTGTAGGCTTTCGAACAGGGTACTAAGAGACAGAGTGATAACAACATCGTTCCCAACTCTAGATTTGTTTGGTACCGAAGGACCCGCCCCACATCTCAACAGTCAAGGAAGCACAACCGGACCCGATCTCTTACCAGCAAAAAGACGAGATCAATAAATATTCAGCGACAAATGCCCTCCTTCATACATCATCATTGTGGACAACCTAGTTCCTTTCATTCGGCCATGGATGTTAGGAGAAATGGCTCTAGTGGACCATGACATACCAATAGCACCATCACTTTTTGGGTTCTAACCAATGCCAGTGTTTTAAAACTCGATCGATCTACCTTGAAACCGACTAGTTCGACCGATTTGCTATCTATGGGTTCCCAACCGGCCTTCAAATTGGCTCGGTCGACCAATTTGGTACTAAACCAGTCAAATAAGACCTTGACTCAACCAGTTCGATACCAAATCAATCAAACCAATCGATTTTGCATTAACTCGACTGAGTTAATTCGAATCTACCTGGGACGTATGCGTGGAGGCTAGACATGGATTTTTTGTTTAAAACTGGACCAGTTTTGTACAAGTGACATTGAAGTCAGTATTATTAAATGGTAATGTTGAACTCTTAAAGTAAAAGTGACATCCTTTTCCTTAAATTTTTAACATTACCATTAATTGTTTCAGGATGTTTGAGAGTGGTTCCAACCCCATCAAACTTCATATGCAAAAAGTAGAATTTTAGATCCCATTCAAAATTCAACGAACTTGATAATTTTCAAAATTTTGCAATGTTTCCACTAAATTCTATAATGTATGAGGGTAAGGGATTGGAATTTAATCAAGCACAACAACCTCTCTATGTACCTTGATGTCGATGGTGTTGATACTTGATTGTTGAAGTTGATTGAAGTCCTCTACCATGACCTTAAAAAAAATGTACCCTTCAGTCAAGCAAAATCACTTATTAAGCATGGGAAGCTTTTTCTACTTTATTTTAATGCTTGCATTAGGAAGTTTTACCAAAATTGTAGGGTGTTTACTAATGTCCTTGGAGGATCAACTTTGAGATTCGAAGTAGAGGCAAGGGCTAGAGCCTAGAGGAGGGGGGAACATGGTGCTATTGATGAATAGGATTACAATATAGGCAATGATTTTGATGATATGTAGTTATTTGTTGGAGCATGAAGTTTTTTGGACTCTACAAGCCATTGAGAGCCTCTTTGTTTATGTATTTTGGGTCAGATATGGACTGCACTCGATGTTCTACAAGAAGAACCCCCCCACCCTCTATTTGCCTCACACCATCTTCATTGAGCATTTGTGAACATTTAGAGGTTTTGGAGTAGAATTGGAGGCTGAGCAGTTAAAGGTTCTAGAGCTTGTTGAGCAGTCTTCTTGGACTGTTTGTAGTGGATTTGGCATCTAATTAAGGAGGCTACAACCCAACTTGAAGGAGTTGTTGTCCATCTCATTGTTACTTGTGGCCACTAAGTTGTTTTGCTGGCTTTTTTCTCAACTTAACACTGTCTCAGTCCAATAGCCAATTGTCTAGGTATGCTAACAGTGTAAAATGAGTCAAATCTACCCGTGTGATGAGTTTGATCTTTGATGATTGACGATGTTGATCTTGTAGCCTTGTAGGCGTATCATGTTGTTTTTTGGACTCTATAGGCCAGTTATAGCCTCATTGATTATGTGTTTTCAATTCTGATTCAGATGTGTATCACACTTGGTGCCATTTTGATATATTCACCCTTACATGGTATATACATGAGTAGATTTTGCATATTTTGTCTCTAATTGTTTGGAATCTTTAAAATAAATTGTTCCCTTGAAAATTTGAATATTTTATGTATTTTTTTTAAAACCAAGTCATTGACATCAACCCAGTCCGAGTCATTGCCGAGTCTAAGTCCAAGCCGAGTTGACCCTTGACCGGTTCCAAGTCTGATTCCGAGTTTTAAAACATTGGTTCTAACACCTAGTATCTTTTCCTCTGAGCATCTCTCCAAAGCGACCGCCCACACTCAGTGTTTTGAACTTCCTAGACCCTTACATCGATGTACTTTTACTTTTATACTTTTGCCTTCTGTTGTATTTCTTTATCAAAGCCGCTTTGGTCC
Organism: Larix kaempferi; assembly: GCA_027924585.1. Classification (NCBI taxonomy): domain Eukaryota; kingdom Viridiplantae; phylum Streptophyta; class Pinopsida; order Pinales; family Pinaceae; genus Larix; species Larix kaempferi. Next base: position 17,530,122 of record BSBM01000435.1, read on the forward strand.
CACATGGTATTGACATCAATGGTACTCAACAACCCCATTCACCTAACTTTTGGTCACTCGTGAACATTAATAAAATTATCTTATCTACGCATAGGCGAGAATCCACTACCATGGACGATGGGGATCGATGATACCAAACATTCTATGTGACCCTAAGATGACAGATTCAACCCTTGATATTTGGATTTGTTTTGTGTGGCCTCCTCTACTTCTATTTTTTGTTTCTATCTTTCACCGGCACTTGGTCACAAGTTTTGACCCCTATATTCTTACCTCCATCCCATGGCATAATCCCACATAGATGCTTTCTCACACAAATATGTACCTGTGTAAGTTTAAGTACAATGGGGACATATAAACTTTGTAGTTCCACCTTTCCCTCCCCCAAGCCTTGTCACATAGTTCCACAAGGGTGTTGAGGTCTCTCTATGTTTTTGTCCAATCATCATTGTCAGTGTCATTATCATCATCCCCATTGTCATCATCCCCTTCCATTTCTTCATCCTCTCCATTGTATGCGCCACTACCTACTTCCTCCTCATCATTGGTAATTCAGCTTCACAACACAACCATCATAATCAGAAATGGAACCAAAAGGAAAACCACATACCCATCATGTTTCTTGACTCAAGATGATAATAACTTGTTCCGTGCAAGAGAAAGATGGAGAAGGAGAAATAGGAAAGAGTAGGAGAAGAGAACATTCAAGTATTGAACATAGTGGAAAAAAAATTAAAAACAAACAAAGAGTGGGCTTTAGAGCCTACCTATTTGTAAATTTTCAAACCTTAGGTAATTGTTGACATATGTTTCTCTTTAATTAAATAAATCAAATCCGAACTTATTTAACCCCAAAATAAATATTTATGAGCATGCAACAATCACACATATAGCTGAAAAATGAACAACAAAAGCATAAATACGATACACAGGAATTATGTCCTTCAAATCAGCTTATCATTTAATAATCAAAATTTACAAGGACACCTCAACCTAAGGTTTATAGCCTAAAGAAACAATATGCCTACACAAAAATCTAAGGAAATGTTGTACCATGTATGACACTGTACGGCACTATCCTAGCAGTCTTCCACCTTGTTGGTCAATCCTCTTCCTACTATCTACGTTCTATCCTCCTTGGCTTCACTTGTGTGTGTTCCTCACACAACTACCTTGGTGTGTTTTACTACCCAACTTCTTCTCCCATCTTGTCCTATTTATGCTTTGAGAGAGATAAATAATCTTCGCACTTCTAGCAACCAACTCTTTGATTCTAGCAACCAACTCCTTGATTCTAGCAACCAATCTCAACTAATCTCCTTAATCCTAGCAATCCCCTTATCTCAACAATGAAGAACACCTGAGTGGGCCTAATGGTTAAGAACATGTGTTATCTCCATGGAGGTCACAAGTTCAAAACTAGCGGGGGTAGGGTTTCTCATTGGCCCGTTGTGACAAAGCTCGAAGGGTAGGCAACCCCTGGGATAGAGGCTCACCTCGGTGGGCTTCAGGACTTCTCGGCCCCTACTGAGTCACAAGTTACTAGTATATTTGGCTTGCAGGTTGTCGGATATACCCTTGGGAGGTTGCTAAGTTCCCATGGTTTTAAAAAAAAACAATGAAATGTATTATCGCTCAAAATAGCACCCCGACTAAGGTCACGGTTCACGGTGCAACAAGTGGTAAGCATGGGAGGACATAAAGCCCAATGTCACCACAACCTAGCTCCTTAACGCTTTAGGTCAACTCCTAAGAGCAAGGGGGAAAATGATAGATATGTGTGGTTGCTTAAACAACACACAAACACCTTTCCAAGAAACCTCTCAGCAAAGACCAGTGTCGTATGGAGTCAAAACAATAAAGCATAAACAACACTAGGAGATAACAAAACTTCACCAACTTACCATACAAGATGTACCTTGTATAGTAGGGTAAGGGGGGATGTGCAATAGGGTGAAGAAGGAGCCTTAAATCAGATCTGGTAGGTGCCCTAGAACAACCCTCAAATAGATAGTGGTCCTACTTATCACATTCCCCAATGAACTTCAAACACCCTAAGGGTCAATCTATGCCGAAAACCCTGCTTTTGGGACCTCTATCATGTAACCGGTGACTATGTCTGATCTGGTCATCTCAACAGATCTAAGCTTCTTGTGCAATATCATCTTTCGATTAATGTTCTCGCTCCGGTAAACGCTAACCAAGGCATAGAACATGTCCTTTGTCATCTTCTTCTCAAATATGTGACAAATCAAATGATCCTTTATAGCATCCTTGATCATCCGCTTCACTCTCGGTTCTTTCTTCTCGAGAGTTGCCAAAAGTTGAGAATCTAACGACGAGGTTACCACATCCTTAATGATATCCAAGAGGTCATTCTCTTCTAATAGAAGAGTTACCTTGACATTCCATGATAGGAAATTCGAGGCACCATCCAATATGTCCTCAAACCCGAGGCTAGCTGGTGCCATCTCTGATATAATGCACAAACTACCAGATCTGAAAATTAGTCCTTAAAAGAAATAATGAAACCCTCTAACTATTAGTCTTTCCGACAATTGATTTACTACTATAAATCCTTGAGAATTTCAATCAAAGAATCAAGCTCTAATACCCTGTAAATTTTTAGGCCCTAGGTGATTGTTGTCCTATGTTTCTCTTTAATTAAATAAATCTAATCTGAACTTATTTAACCAAAGAAATAAATATTTATGAACATGTAACAATCACACATATAGCTGAAAATGAACAACGGAATCATAAACACAATACACAAGAATTATGTCCTTCAAATCAGCTTATCATTTAACAATCAAAACTTACAAGGACACCTCAACCTAAGGTTTAAAGTCTGCTGGAAAAAAAACAATACACCTACACAAAAATCTGAGGAACTGTTGTACCATGTACGACATTGTATGGTACTATACTAGCAATCTTCCACCTTGTTGGTCGATCCTCTTCCTGCTACATGTGTTCTCTCCTCCTTGGCTTCCCTTGTGTGTGTGCCTCACACAACTTCCTTGGTGTGTTCTACTACCCAACTCTTCCCATATTGTCCTATTTATGGTTTGAGAAAGATAACTAATCTTCTCAATTCTAGCAACCAACTTCCTTGATTCTAGCAACCAACTCCTTGATTCTAACAACCGATCTCAACTAATCTCCTTAATCCTAACAACCACCTTAACTCAACAATGAAGTGTATGGCTAAGATTATATCAAATCCAACTCACTAATATACTAGAATCTCTAAAATATTTCATTTAGATTTCTAAGACTAGGAGATCAAAGAAATTTTGACTTTCACTTTTATTTATTAAGTGAAATTACAAGATGGTATTATTTCCCACTTTTACTAAGTGATCACTAAGAAGTTGTCTTGAACTTCTTCTCACACGATCACACCTAACCTATGCAAAAAGCTCTTGTTTGAGCTGCATTTTTCAATACTATTCAGCTCTCCAATGGCGATTGAAGGTAACTATGGCAGCCTTTATTCTCCCTTCCAACCTCTCACAAACAGTAATCTTCAATCTCCCTTCAAAGCTCTCGCAAATTGTCCTATCAACAACTAGCAAACAATCCACTCAAAACCCTAGCAAAGGGGAGTGAAATGAATAAAATGAGAAATAGAATGATAACAAATGGAGTGAGTGAGTGTTTCAATCCATTAAAGGAACCCTGCACATGCCTAAACCTATGTTTGGAACCTTGTGTTGCTTACTACAAGCAAGGGAGAGAAAAAACACCTCTAACTCATGGGAACGTATAGCAACCGTTGAAGAAGCGTATTCTTTTCTCTCAAGGGAGCATTTTTTTGCCCCTGGGACTGCCTAATCACTCCCCGTTTTGGCAAAGAGCGCACTCCCAAAAGACAGCAATTAAGAAGTGTGCTCCCAAGGGTGCTTCTTGATCCTTCCCTCTAGGAGCATGCTTTGAGAGAGAAGTGTTTGGGGTGGGGGTGAGCAAGGGCACTCCCACATAGCATAGTCTAAAATGCCAACAAGTTTGAACATAAGGCAAAAAATGAGGTATCTATCTCAACTATGACTATGAGCTTCATGGTTTCTCCCATATTTATAGTTCTACAACTAACTATGATTCAGTAGTAGATAAGTTGTACAAATGGATTGTTTCTTAGGTACAATTCCCCCAAGGGCCACTACCCTAAACCAAGCAAAGCAATCGTAGAAGCCACATTGGTGGAAAGAAATGGTAAACCAGAATCTAACCAAATGTTGTTCTCTATTCCAGTTTGCAAAGAAATCACATTGTGCCGACATACATAAACAACACTTTAACCTAATGACCAGTCAATGAGTACTTGTACAATCATAAGAGCTCTTGTAATCCATCACAATCATATATTTTATCAACCTCATGGCCAGTCAATGAGTACTCGTACAATCACAAGAGCTCTTGCAATCCATCACAATCATATATTTTATCATCTCTCTAGGAGGAATACTACTCTAAGAGCTCAAATCCGAGTGGTAATGGTTCCTCTCCAAACCGTAGAATTGTTTCTACCCCACAATAAGGTCTAGTCTAAATATAACTTATAAGATGGCTTGGAAGACTAGCAAACCCCTATTGTTTCTACTCCAATGGAAGTCTCACCAAAATCAAAGGGAGTGCGGGGGAAGAAAATAAATGAGAACCCCATCTCTAAGGATACCTTAGTTCAACGCAATATCACTGAGCAAAGAGCAATTAAGATTAAAATCCAGTCCCTTCGAGTGTCAGAGGCTATGGAAGTTATGACTACTATCCATCGGGTAAGTCCCATCTATTTTTCTTCTAAAACCCGTCTTATGTTTTGTTGGGTTCTATTGTTCCCACTCACCTTTTGGATACCAATCAGGCCATTGGGTTTAGGGAATTACCCTTGAGCCTTTTGATTCTTCTCCCTCTTAATATCATCCAACCCTACCCCTTTCCTCCCTCCATTACAGGCTCCTGAGCTAGGTAATGAATCCAAAGAGGTTCCATAGTCCCTTAACCTCAAATACAAGGGGATCCAATAATCCCCTTGCCCCAAGCCAAATAATAACAACTTAGATCCTCCAATTTCACTGTTGGGAGAATTGAGGGAAAGCTTACCTCAGATATTGCCCCTTCCCTTGTCAAATCTCACTAGCATGGTTGGTTTCGACGGGCCTTGTTCTGCATGGCAACCCAAGTTTGGACTCCTCAAGATAGCCAAGAGGAGACACATAAAATCCACCCATGTTAAAGGTTGGTGTGGCCCAAGCCGAAAGTGATCCCCGGGTGATTTTGACAGCTCAAATACCACTGGGTCACAGTTTCTTAGACCACACACTAGTCCCGCAAGTCACAAACAAATTAGCAAACAAATAAAAAAGATGTTGGCCCTTCCCTTAGCATTGTCACACCAGGTAGAAAATCCTCCCTTTCCATAGCTCAACAAAAAGCAGAAAGAGAAATTCTCAAAAGCAAACAGAAAACAATCTCTAGGGCCCATAGAGCAGGGTCAGCCCTTCCAAGAAATCAGTATGACCCTTACTATCAAGGGTTTTGGAGCACCCCAAAAAAAATGCGCTCGAGCCTGAGACATTGTAGCTAGACACATAGTGTGTTTGCAGTGATGAGCTTCGCCCTCCGAAGCCGATCTGCCAGTCTGTAAAGGTTGCTCGTTTATCAATAAAATTTCAGATGCAATGTGGATAATGCTGTCAAAGATTTAAAAGTCGATCTTGGTGCGTTTAGTATCAGAGCGAGAGAACGGTGTTAATCTGGTATATCTTTTCTTCTTTCCAATCTGAAGATTATGGTTGTATGCATAATATCTACTAAATCTGCTGCATCATTATTGTTCAGTTTTATTTGTTGATTTAAAACATTCTACAACAGAGTCCTGTAGGTAGTGGAAATGACTACTGAGATGATTGTTGGGTATGCGAGGGTGTAAGAGTTGTCCGATGTCATAGAGGTCGTAATTGCCGAAGGGATAGGCGTGTAAATCCTCAAAGTTTCCAGAGACTGAATTCTTAGTAAGCACTCATCCTCATTAAAAGCATGGACCCTTCAATGGATTCCATTGAGCTTACAACATTAGAATGTGAATCTGCAAATGATACTGAAGTCAGTTTAGCAGAACGTAGATCTTCATCTTTTAATCCTCCTTCTACTTCAAATTCATCTTATATCCATATCTCTGATTCTAATCCATCTGAAAATTGGCAACTTCCACAAATTCTTCCTAAAGAAGTTTACAGACTCCCATGGTGGAATCTCATAGCTGCAACACATATCAGAGTCTCTAGTATAGATGTTTCGTTCAGTGATCATGACGAACCTGTTCATATTAATCTCTTAGATAAGTGTCAAATTGATTGGGCAATCAAACAAGGTTATAAATATGCTCATTTCGGTGCAATAAAATTGGGACTTGGTCCTCTTGTTAGACCTCGTCTTCCTATCTCGTCTTTGTGTTGTATAGTTGATACTCACCATCGTAAGTTCTCCGATGCAGTCATAGGTGGCTTTACAGCTCCTTTGCATGATGGACCAGCCTTTGGGACAGTTTATCCAAAGTTCTCTGTTAGTCTCACAGACCCCTACATTTATGATCTCTTGAAAGCCTATATTCTTCCGAAAGGTTTTGATATGGAAACAGGCTCTAAGATCATCTAGCTTAAAGGCGGTGTTTGTGTCCGGTTTGGGAATGATAACCTTCCTCAACTTCGCTCTCATGTTCATCAGAGTTCTGCCAAGCATAGCGTGGTGGAAAGGGAAAAATCCAAGAACGCTACTCCAATTACTTTCAATTGGACTGGCATTAACTATCCCAAACAGTGGGAAATGAAATATACTGAACTCCGAAATTAAGATAGGGTCGCTTCAACCTTCAATGCTCAGCCTTTAACTTTTGATGAAGCTACTAGTTCTTTCTGAGTTCCTGACTCTCAGCGCACACAGAGATTTACTCCTCCCCTCATAAGGTCTGTCTCATCTTCTTCCTACAATAATGCCAGGCTTCAAGCCTTATCAAACCAAGTAAGCAAAGCCTCTGATTCTTCCCCTGTGAATACCTCCTCTCCTGTCCAACCTTCATTTTCCGGTTTGTATGATTCAGAGCATAGAGGCCAGCATGCTGCCTGTCAAGCAGGTCAAAAAATCAAACAAAAATTGTTGCACCAACAGAAACAGAAACAGAAAGAACTCCCTTCCCTAGGAATGTTCTCAGTACTCCCATCCTTAGGTATGTTCTCTCTTCCAAGAGAAGGATCTGGTCTGGAAGTCATAAATACTGGTCAAAGATCGTTTCTTCCAGGTAGAAATTTGCTTGAGATTGGTTTTAGGCAGTTCACTGCAGATGGCCAAAACAAGAGGGAATTTATGCCTTGTAAATCCTCCAGTCAAGACCAGACTATTTCTGAAGAAGTTAAGCTTGCAAATTGGGGAAATTTGCAACAGATTCATACTACGCGGAATCTCGATGACATGGCACGAGATATCCTTGTTTTGAAATCTCAGTGCGCAGAACAAAAAGAGCACATCACAAAAGTTGAAACAAAGCTTGAGTTACTTGATCATCTTTTGCATGATTCAACTCAGATTAGAATTGCTATTGAAGAAGCTTGAAAGAAGATTACTTGTCCTTGAAGAACTCTGTGAAAAGACAGAGACTCTCAAAAAGAAACAATATGTGGTTCCAGACCATGTATTAAAGTTAGCCTCAAAAGGACATAGCAAAAGTCACTCTTTGGGTCAGTTCAGTGTTCGAGATAAGCCTAAGTTTGACTTTGGTGAGAGTGATGCAATTAAAGAAGATGTTGAAGAATGGATTGCTGAATTCAAAACTTTTAAACCAGTTCTAGATCCTAAACATCTTGCTAATCTGAATGCTTTAGATGTTGAGTCTTCTAATAGGAGAAAACTTCCTCCTCCTTGCTTTGATACACATATGGCAGATGTCTCAGCCGCATCTAGTGCTCCACCCAAAGTATTCCATTTTGGAATAAATTCCATGAATGATCTACTGTCTCAAATGCCTGAACAACCTGTGCTGAACATCCAGTGTCAATCCAGAGAAGACATAAAAAATGCTATACAAATGTTAGGCCAGTGGATCTTGTATAAAAAACAACAGGACAACAACCTTACAGGCCAAATGTTGGGTACACAGTTGGTAGCAGGCCTTTCAGGTCTAGCATATGATTGGTGGCGTTGGTTACCCCAAGAAACCCGTAATGAGATGCTTGCTGCAGATGATGCAGATGAGCAAATCTTAAGTGCCTTAGGTCGTGAGTTTTATGGTCCTGAAGATGGTGAAGATTATGACCATCTTGCTTCACTTTTCATGTATGCACAATTGTGTAATTTGAGTAAAAGTGAAGAGTATTTCTGTTACATGCAAAAATTGTTGATTTCCTCAGGTAAATCAGGGAATCCAACTTATTTGAAGCATTACTTAAGAAGTTTCCCAGGACATGTTCCTGATGCAGTAGAACAAGCTCTGAAAGATAAGAAAGTCGAGCTTCGTTCCTTATCACTAGCCCAGCTTCATGCTCACATATTGGAAACATGGCAAGAGCATTGCTTAGAAAAAAGGGTTAGTAAAGATTTCAAGAGACATCAGCAGATGTATTCAGCATCTTTCTGCAAAGATGTTGCAAGTATGCCTGATTGGGGGTGTGGAGCCCATAACAGAGGTCATTTTGGCAATGAATCTTGCAAGTGCAAGAAAAAGAAAAAGTTCTATTCCTCTGAGCCCCGTTATCACCCTGACAAAGCTTACCGCCATAAGCATAGGTATAAGTCCAAACATTCTTACAAGAAGCATAAACATCAGTCCAAGAGATTTGTGAAAAGGCGGATTGAAAAAGGTAAGAAGAATGTTTGTTTCATTTGTGGTAAGTCTGATCACTGGGCAGCCAAGTGTCCAGAACGAAAGTCCAGGCCCCGTCTTGCTGCTCTTTGTAAAGGTCTAGATCCTGAATGGTGGGATCTCCATGAAGTCTCTGTACATTCTCCTCCTCCCTCTGGAGAAGCCCTCTATCTTCTTGATGAATCCTCTTCTGATTCTGATTCTGAATCACCTATCACTCTTGCAAAATTTGCCCCTGACCCTTCGTCTTCCTCTGACTCCGAGTCTGCCTCCAATAAAGATGCAAATTTAGGGGGGTGTAGCCTGCCAGAGTTTGATTTTTCCTTGTATATGTTTTCCCGTATCCCAAAGTTTGATCTGGAAAAACAACTAGCAGATATTGATGTCCAGCTCTCTGTCATACCTGTATATAGGCATGTCGAAAGGCATGGTCTTAGACAAGAAAAGGCCAAACTTCTAGGTTTGCTAGAAAAAGAAAAGTCTGCAAAAGGTAAAGGGAAAGTGAGTCCCTCAACCCTATCTATAAGATATAATCCTGCAAATATCTATAGAGATTACCCCGATGACCATGATGACAGACAGTCACACAGAAAGGATAAAGAAAAACTGCTAAGAAGCCAATTGAAAGAAAAGCAAGGAAAGTTAAAACAGCTTGTGAAAGAAATAGAAGATCTGAAAGATATGATTAAAATATTAGTCACTGAAAAAGACCAATCATCAGATGAAGAACTTTCGAAACATTTGGAACAAGCTATGATGAACCCAGAACAGAAAGAAGAATCTCCTTCTTCTACTCCTCATTCTCCTTCTTCTCCCCAGTCTCAAGTCCCTAATCTTTTAGGTGCTTTGTCAGGTCCAAAGCTTTTTGTGTCAATACAATTTTGTCCTCCCGAGTTCAAATCTTACCCTGTACATTGTCTTATTGATTCAGGGTGTCAGTTTAATTTTGCCAAAGGGAATGCAATTCCTTCCTTCTATTGGGAAAAAAGTCATGAGTTTGGTTCTGCTATAGAAGGTTCTCCTGTATCTCTTTCTAGTAAAGTCAAAGAGTTTCCTGTACAGATTTCTGGTGTGTTTAATTCTTTGTCTCTTTTTAGATTAGATATTCTTTAAGAAGATTGTGTGTTAGGATCTGAGTTTCTCCAGAAAGTCAGTCCGTTTTCCATAGATGTTAATAAAATGTTATTTTCCTGTATGATTCAAGGTCGTGAAGTGTCTACTCCTTTGAGTTTCAGTCCTGTAATTAAATGTAAGTCCTTGCCTATACAATCTGTTAAGTCTATTAAGTCAGTCGATCTGAATAAGATGGATAGATGCATAGCATATGCAGAAATCCATAGTGACAAAACTCTTGCTGCAATAAGAGAAAAGCTTATCAAGGATTGCTGTTCAGAAAGTCCAAATGCATTCTGGACTAGGGAAAAGTACTTTGTATCCTTGCCGTTTGATCCCCTTCAGAAGATCAAACCAATGAAAGCTTCTGCACGTATAATGACTCCTTCTGAGAGAGAGTTTTGCTCAAAAGAAATAAAAGAACTTGTGTAGAAAGGTTTAATAGAGCCCTCCAAGAGTCCTTGGGCGCATGTAGAGCGTTTGTAGTCAACAAACACTCAGAGCAAAAGAGAGGAAAGCCTCGTCTTGTTGTCAATTACAAGCCTCTCAATTTGGTTCTGCAAAAAGTCCGTTACTCTCTTCCAGACAAAGCCAATTTGCTGCAAAATATCACTGGTTGTACTATTTTCAATAAGTTTGATCTTAAGTCTGGATTCTATCAAATTGGTATTGAAGCAAAGGATCGCTTCAAAACTGCCTTTGTGGTTCCACATGGTCAATACCAGTGGAAAGTTCTCCCATTCGATGTCAACAATGCTCCTTCTGAGTTTCAAAAGAGAATGGAAGACATTTTTAGGGATATCCCATGGTTAGTGGTTTTCATTGATGATATCCTTATTTGCTCAAGGAATCTCCAAGATCATCTCAAGCATTTGCAAAAATTCTATGATCTTGTTTATAAACATGGATTGGTTTTATCTAAAAGCAAAATGGAAATTGGGAAAACCGAAATGGATTTTCTCGGTTTTAGAATTCAAAAAGGTCAGGTAGTGTTGCAAAAGCATGTTCTTAGTTCCTTCGAACACTTTCCTGAGAAGATTCTTGATAAAACTCAGTTGCAGAGATTTCTTGGTAGTCTCAATTATATCAGACCCTTTTATCACAGTCAAGCTACAGACATTCATGTTCTGCAGCAGAGGTTAAAAAAGAACCCAGCTCCATGGTCTAATGATATGACTTTGACGGTGAACAAGATTAAAGCCAAAGTAAAAGAATTGCCTGCCCTCCATCTGCCACAAGGTACTGGAAAATTGATTATAGAAACAGATGCCTCATCTACCACTTGGGGTGGTGTACTTCTTGAAGAAATTGATGGCAAAGAAAATATCTATGGATATGGCTCTGGTTCATTCAAATTAGCTGAATTGAACTACCCAAACAGCCACAAAGAAATCCTCGCTATAAAGAAAACAGTCCAGCACTTCATACTGTTTCTTAAACCAGTCAGATTTACAATCAGAACAGATTTAAAGATAATGCCTGGTATATTTTAAAATGAAAATCTCATGGCAGAAAACATCAGTAGGATTCTTAAATGGTTTATATGGTTGTCAAACTTTGATTTTGATATTGTTTATAAACCAGGTTACTTAAATTGTTTAGCTGATATGTTAACCCATGAAGTGGTGCAGTCAAAGCAAATTGCAGGGTTAAATATGTTTTCTATTGGAACGAGCTCTGGAAGTTCCAAAAATGATAAAGGAAAAGGCCCAGCAGAGACCTCTTCAACTATGTTGTTCCAACCAAGGAATGTCCTATTCATGAAGCCTTGGGATGAAAGTCTCTCACTATCAGAGAGAAGATAGCTGCTGGATTACGCTGATCGGCATGAAGCCGAAAAATATCTCAGTCTTACTTTGATCAAGCAAATTCAATCCAGTCCGTTAAAGCTGCACATTATGGAACGATGGGAAAGGTCAGCATTCAGAGGTTTCAGCCAAGCTCAAAAGAAGCTGAGAAGGTGTAAAGAGCTCTGGGTAGATTGCAATCCAGAGAAAGAAGGTCTAGTCTGGTACGTGGATATCAGAGAAGGAAATCTGACTTGGACTAGTTATAACTTGATATTACAGTTTTGTCGTGAAGAACGGTCTATAGTCATTTGTGCAGATCCAGGTAATATGAGAAATAAATCATGGTCAGGATGGACAGAGATCCTGTTCGATAAGTTTTGCCCTAGATTAGATTGGCAAGATAGGCGTGCTAATTTTATACTGCATATGCAAGTCGACATGCAGGTTGCTGACCAAAACAATCTCTGGTTAAGTTTCTCCTTCGGCACTAGGGTGTTCGGTATTCAAAGCTTGAACATATAGTACATGTTACCCAGAAATACATTGAACGGGATTACAGAGGTAACAGAATTGATACTAAAATCCACAAGCGAACCCTTCCTCTAGATTTCCATGTGGAATCTATGTTTGAAAGCGAGTTCATTGGTGAAACCAGTGATGTACTGCATGGTTCAGATATTGAAAGATGTTTCATCCCTTGGCTGTATCCGCCCCCAGTTTTTGGCGACGATGGTCCTATCCCTAAAGATGAGTCACAGAATATAGACGCCCTTCTAGAAGCGCACGAACTTGAAGAGTACCTGGCGGATAATGATTTTGACTGCCCATGTGGCGGACAACCTGTCGGTCCTCCTGGAAATGAAGAATTATTTTGTGTTTGCCGATCTAGCAATGATTGATTGTAAATATGTCTTTTAATGGAAGCCGTAGTGAGCCAGTAACAGTAGCTCCACTTTGTAAAGCTTGTCGGGAATCTGTCTCTCGTGTCATGGTCCTTTGTTTACTTTTTGTCGGCCATGTCGATATCGGGGTCCCCATATGGCTTTGCCTCCAAGGGACGAGATAATAGTGGTGTGTCCCACCACTACCCCGAAATCATTTCTTTTTACCGATTGGTGCTAGTTTGTTGTTACCGAGTGACTGGCTAGTTTGTTATTTAAGAGAGGTCCCGACTCTCATTTGATTCATTCGAGTCTTTGCATCGAGCAAGTAGTCCGCTCTACAAATAAGAGTCTAGTCTGTCGAGTGTTCCAGTAGTTGGAGCTCTACAAGTCTTAGAGAGTCAAGAGCCGAAGCTGTATGCTCTGCAGGTTGCCTATATGGTATAACACTGCATCAGAAAGCTGAAAGCTTGTTATGTAAAAATGTCAGTCAAGTTATAGGGTGTTAGTAGCTATATCTCAGTGCCTCCAGGAAGTCCCGTCTCTCATTTGATTCATTCGAGTCTTTGCATCGAGCAAGTAGTCCGCTCTGCAAATAAGAGTCTAGTGTGCCGAGTGTTCCAGTAGTTGGAGCTCTGCAAGTCTTAGAGAGTCAAGAGCCGAAGTTGTATGCTCTGCAGGTTGCCTATATGGTATAACACTGCATCAGAAAGCTGAAAGCTTGTTCTGTAAAAATGTCAGTCAAGTTATAGGGTGTTAGTAGCTATATCTCAGTGCCTACAGGAAGCCTGCAGGACGTTCCAGTGGTACTGGTTCAGAATGCTAAATGAGCATGAGACATTGTAGCTAGACACATAGTGTGTTTGCAGTGATGAGCTTCGCCCTCCGAAGCCAATCTGCCAGTCTGTAAAGGTTGCTCGTTTATCAATAAAATTTCAGATGCAATGTGGATAATGCTGTCAAAGATTTAAAAGTCGATCTTTGTAAATCCTCCAGTCAAGACCAGACTGTTTCTGAAGAAGTTAAGCTTGCAAATTGGGGAAATTTGCAACAGATCCATACTGCGCGGAATCTAGATGACATGGCACGAGATATCCTTGTTCTGAAATCTCAGTGCGCAGAACAAAAAGAGCACATCACAAAAGTTGAAACAAAGCTTGAGTTAAACTATGTTGGAAAGTGAAAAGGCCAAAAAGTCTCAAACATCTATTTTAGAGGGGAGGAGCTTTGTCGCCTGTGATGCTACATGTAAGTCTGGGGGGCTGATAACTGCTTAGAAGTTGGAAACAATCATTATAGCTCCATCATTAGAATTTACTGATTCTGGGATTAGGACAGATATGTTGTCTCTAGAACTTGGGAGAACCTATTCAATTGTTAAATTTAAGGTCTGTAGACCAATAGACAAGAGAATTGGGAAAGGTTCTTTCTCTTTCAGTTTTTGAGAGGTAATAACATAATACTTAGAGGAGATTTTAATTTTGTCCTCCAGAGTGAAGAACCTTGAGGGCATTAGATTTGGTACCTTGGAATGAGACAATATCTGGGTGTAGAGAACAGTTTAGCAGAAAAGTACAGGCACACTGTTTGTGGGCAGCAACAGTAGATATCTAGGCTGTGTCAAAAGGCACATGCATGCAAGCACCGGCCTTGTGTTCAACCCAGTTTTAATTGCTATCATAAATTTACAACAACACATCCGTTTCTTTCTTAAAAATAGGTAATTATGTTATCATTAAGCAGACTGTTGTTCTGATAGATAGGGTGCAGATTCCTAGTAGATGGTGATGCATGCATGCATACTTGTACTCTCTTCTTGATTACTTGTACTCTCTTCTAGTGGGCATGCTTTCCTAGTAATAGTTCTTTCGTAAAGATTGAGGGCAATAATCCCAAGGCCAAAAATAGAACTAGGGTTTAATGTTAAAGTTAGTGCAGCTACGAGACCCATTCTCAGAGAGGAGGGTACCCTAGTTAGTTAACTAGGGTTCCTAGTTAAGTTAACCATGTAGAGTAAAGAGTAAGACCCTAGAAGGTACCCTAGGGCCCCCAACTGTCTACTAGGGTTCTTGGTCGAGGACCAAGCAAGTTGATGCCATGGCAAAGTCCCTAACATGTGGCTAGGGCCCCTACTTGTCTCTAGGGTATTCTGATCTAGGACCAGACAGTTTCTTGGTCATGAGGACCAAGCAAGTCCTGCAAGTTGAGACAAAGACCTCCTGGTTCGAGACCAGGCAGATTCTTGGTCACGAGGACCAAGTAGTTCCTGCGGTGACATACCTGGTCAATTAACCAGGTGGATCTTGGTCAATGGACCAAGATGATGATGTGTGATGTCCTCTTCTCCTAGGTCTTCGAGATGGTTGAGTTAGATGGTCTTCTCAAGGGACCGGGCACCCCTTGATAGAGCCACTAGCATTTGACCTGAGGAGCAGTCTAGAGGACCACATGATCACATCATCCAGTGTGGACCCTTCCTTATATAGTGATGATGAACTTTCAGGTTATATAGAACATTTGTACATTTGAGAGAGATACGACTGGTCCTTACACCTTGTTGTTTATTGGCCTTGTGGTACCTTGTCTTTGACTCGTGGTTAGTAGGGTCATTTACCCACCTTGAATTGTTTTTATTTGTACCATCTTGATATCTTTGGTCCTATGGGTACTATGGTTATCTGTCCACTTTGAGGTACACTCTTTGGTCCTAGGGGTTATGGGTCAATATACCCACTCTTGTTTTTTATGGTTTTGACTTGTACCATATCGATTGGTCATTGTACCCTCACCTATTTATTTGTATGACCCTAGTACCCACCTAAGACACTCTACTTATATTTTATGTTATTAAATGTGACTTTATTGTTTTTACCATAATGTGTTGGTACCCACCCAAGTCATTTATATTTTATATTTATATATCTTGTGACTTTTATTTTTTATGTCCTAACTAAATGGTACCCTCCTAAATCTATGGAACCCTAACTTAATTAAAAAATTAATTTAATGATCATTCTAGAAGACCTTAATCCTATATCAGCTCTGCTTGATCATTAAATTATAGAAGTCTTCTTTTTGGCATTTAAACATCTTTATCTCTGCTCTGCTCCTTCCTCTGCTTGACGTCAAAGATATCACTGCTGCTCACCCAAGTTTGAAGGCTGCCCACCTGCTGAACAAGTTCAGATCTGGTTTTTGATGTTAGTGATGTTTGATATGCATCTAGGGTTTGATCTATGATCAAAACATGATCCAATTTGATGACTTGTGACCTGATTGAAGAAGGCCGTGACAGCTGTGACCTTGTTAACCTAGCCGGTAGCTCCTTTTCTGCTCAACTGTGATTCTGTGGAGCCTGATCTGTCTGTAAGAGGATCCGATCTGCTGCTAAAGGGTTCGATCTGCTTATCCAGAGCTTCGGACTGCTTATCCAGAGCTTCGGATCTGCTGATTGTACCTTGACTGTGACCCGATCTACTTGACAGGAGTCTGATCTATGGTTTAAAGTTTGCCTGGGTTCTGGTTTAGTATTTTCTGCTCTGATCTGTCTGTGTATGAACCTGATTTGTTGATTAAGGGTCTGAACTGCTCCGATTTGTTGCTATTAGATAGATTATTATCTGACCTTTTTATACCTGGGGTCTAAACTATCTCATTGTGGAGGGCCACAGCTAGTTGGAAGCATACATTTAGTCTGATCTGATTATGTGTAGGTCTGATTTTGTCCTATTTACTGAGGCCATGACCTTGAGCTAGCTGTTGAGTACTTATTTGCTGAGGCAGTGACCTCTGTGGTCAGCTCTTTTATTTGGGTCTGTTGTATGTATGCTGAGCCCTCCTTCTGATCAGATCTATTCACTGAGACCTATCTGTGATCTATACTCTGTCACTGTGCTTCTGACTGTCATTGACTATTTGCTTATACCTCAGCCCAGTCATCTCTCTCTCTCTGGTTTGTACTTACCCTTTAATAGGGTCAGCTGGTTCCTAGTGTTAACTGGCCTCTGAGAGGCACGGTCCTTTTCTGAAAGTAAAATTTTCTGAGTATAAAACAGGAAGGGTTCCACACTCCAGGTAAGTACCCTAACTTGCTCTTCTTATTAATTAGAATTGTTATTGTTAATATTATACTACTGGTTACATGTTACTAAAGATTACTTTAACACGGTGACCCAATTGGTAGTGTTAAAGATGAAAAGTTGAAAGAGATGAAAATTATGTTTCAGTACTATTTACTGTTGTACTATTTCGTTTCAGTATTAGTTTGTTAAAAGTAATTTTGCATTAAAGTACATTGATTTTTATTCTTCTGCATCAAACCCTAACCCTAACCAAAATTTAGCATTTAGGACCTAGGTTTATTCAGGATTGGTCCAGCATTGGATCCGGGTTACTTTGTAAACCCCTTTATCAGTTATATTAGAAGGCAGATTTGTGCTTGCTATTACTTTCTAAGTTTCTTCAATGTGATGTGTTTCAATGTCTAGTAGATTTCAGATTGCAATTTTGATAGAGATTTCAATTTTCTGTTTTCATAAGTATGTAGGTTAGAAATCAGTCTTGAACCATTACCATGTGCTGAGGAATTTCAAATTTTCAACAGGGGGGAGGCTAGCAAGATGGATTCCCTAGTCCTCTGCCTCCTTACGCAGCTGGAAGACATGCACTTATGTGATCCAGACCCCATTGAAATGATCCCAACCTGGAGGAACATGAGGACAAGGGTCAAGGGGGCGGCAAAACGTTTGGACAGATTCATCATTTAAAAAGGAACTTTTCAAAGGGTGGCTAACATTAGAACTGGATTAGCTCTAGAGGGTTCTCCAAACACATCCCATTTTTTAAATTAGAAAAAGATGATAGGAGGCCTTCAAATCCTTTTAAGTTCAATCCTCATTGACTTCTGGACGAAGAATTCTCTAACATAGTTAAGAAGGAATGGAGATTTTTTAACCCTGGTCTTCAAGATTCTAGTATGTTGCAATTTATAATATTTTTTGTTATTAGTTGGTGTGCAAGGACTTATGACCTTAATAGCATCATTTTTTCATGTATTGCCTTGATGGATGAAATTTTATTGATTAATCCACCACTCTAAGAAATTGATGGGATAGCATAGCCAATGGCTTGCCTTATGTGAGCCTATTTTTCTGACTGCAAATGGCTTACTCAATAGCTATCTTCATATGATAAAATGCAATTTTCAAAAAAATGAAATATATAAATTATTAGTTTGGGAAAAGGCTACTGTACTTGCCAACAACAACCATATTTTGTAGCATGAAATAGTTAGGTAACAATAGAGATTCAAATACATAGAACAAGAGAAGGGTTTTGCGCACAGTATTGAAAAGCATGGACTGAAAATGAAATAACCTTTAGAGGTCAAATAAATCTAAATGGGCATACCTGATACCGACCCATCATCAGTATTAGCAGGCTTTTGGCTTTGTTCTTGTAATTGTTGAATAAGTTTCAAAGACAGCGACCGCCCCGTCCCTTCATACCTGTGCATTAGACATGTTTCCACTAATAAATTTTCTATTTCAGGAACTCATTTTATGAAAACAAATATAAACCAATACTTCAATCTTTGTCAAAGAACAAATGCATCCAGAAAAATTTTAAACAAAACATTTTCTCAACCAGATAACTCTTTAACTCTCAAAGTTGGCTCCATCTTCACAATTAAAATAAATGGTTGACTTTTTTAACGCTTTCCCTTACTAAAATAACCCAAATTCTATCACACTGCGACACAAAATTATGTTGTAACTTGTGGATCGGTGAGAACTATCCAACAAGCATTACATGTATAATTAAAATTATTTATAGATTGAGACATTGTAATTATTACCCATTTACAGTAGAGCATAGAAACACTAAATATGGCCCGAGCAGAGCTTTCACAACTGGCAATGGAATTGCAGCTGCTTCATCAATAACCAATAGCTCCACTTGAGAAAGCTTTTCATAATCTTGGGGCTGGATATACTGCAAAGCAAACAGTTGGAGTTATCAATGGTGCTTTGATAAATTAATATAGTTTTTACATTGAGCTAAAGAAAAGAGAAATAAGCAAATGCTGCCATCATAAGATGCTTTGACATAAGAGTTTTGAGTAATTTAGACTTGAAAAGATAACTCATCCACTTATATATTCATTATCATTAAATTATTCATGCTAAACAGAATATCAACTTATCAAGATTAAATACCCACTATTATCTCCATCTCCCAATAAAAGGTTAAAATCTTTACCAAAGAAAGGCTTAATAAATCGGCATCAAATATTTCTCCCTGCTTTAAAAACCCTACATTTAAGTGAGAACAAGCATTGCATATATTTTCACTACAAAAAGCTGTTAGCATTCAAGTGTGCAGATATTTCAGGGTTTGTGTAGGTTATCTCTTTTCAACTTTTAGGTTATCCCCTAATGTGTGCACTATAGTTCATATTAGTCGTAATTTAGGTTCTCTTGTAGAAGGAAAGGTAAATTATTTCCCGTGGAAAAGGAAGTGTTACCAGACAAACTAGCAGGACTAGTGTCCGATAGACAAAGCGAGGAGGGTGTGACCCAATGTCACCTTAGTCACACATCCAACTTCTTTGGAGTGTCGTAACCTCCAAAGGGAGAGCCCTTTAATGCTCTGCAAGACACTTAGGACAAAGAGACTATGTCTTCTATAGGGTGATGTTAGTGACCAGTGCCTTTAACAAATCAACTTTAGGAATGAAAAAGACATACTAGGTAGATAAAGTGCTTGTAGATGCCAATGTAAATATATCAAAATCAATGTATTCATTCAAGTATTCAATTCAAGATGTATGTAACCTGTAGTAGAGGCATTCAATAGTACTTTAGCAAAACAGTAAGATCATTCACCAAATACATTCATTTATATCCAATGACCAGCAAGAGGGTAATACAATGATAGCAGCAGTGTACAGTATGCAGTCCTCTTTATGGCAGTTTTAGAGCAGCACTTAGGAAACCAAGGAAGATGTGTATGAGATATGGTCTATGCACTTAATATATACCACACAACTTCAACCTTTAATCACTATTCTCAGCAGTATATTCCAATTCTGATATAAATATGCAAACAGAGTTAGAATCAGTCCTTATATAAGCAATTAACATATGTTCTCTGACCTTTATTTTAACTCTCTCTAACAGCAGTAAACATCCACTTTGACTAACCTTTAATGTGCTATTTTATGTTGATTTTGCAGCAGCTGTCTTGGACTGTCAAATGGTGACAGTCTGCAAATTATTGCAGACTTGGAGCAGCAGTATTGAAGGCTGCTACAAGGCTATTGCAGTCTTGTTATGGGCAGCAAATAGAGGGTCATGACCCTATGTTAGGGACCGAGGGTAAAGGGAGGCCCTAGGCAAGGAGGGCGAGGCTAAAGGAGAGGCCTGAGGCCTCAAGGAGGATGAGCGAGGGTTAAGGAGGGGATCTGAAGGGAGGCCGAGGGTGGAAAAGGAGAGAGGGAAGGCAGCCAAGGGAAGAAGGAAGGTCGATAAGCAAAGGTTTCAACTTCTTGAATGGACCAGTGAAGCGCTCCTTCTTAAGATGTCCAGACCTTATCCCCAATTTGGAATGAATGAGGGATACGATGCTTATCATGTCGGGGCATATCCCTGCATACACATCACTATAAAAAGGAGAGTAAGGAAAAAGGAGAGTAAGGGGTGGTTTGCATAGACAATCGGCGGCGGCGTTAGCTTTACCTTTCCGATACTTAATTACCCACTGGAATTGTTGCAGGTAATTAATCCACTTAAGTTGTCGAGTTGTTTGTAGTTTCGACTGGGTCGGAACTAACTGAAGAGGCTTGTGGTCAGTGAGGATGACCGTTTCCTTGCCAAGGATGTAATGCCTCCATTGCTTGAGAGCTTGCACAATGGCGTACAGTTCTTTTTCGTATGTCGAATATCTTCTAACAGTGTCGTTAAAAGTTCGGAATGAAAAGCAACTGGGTGACCAAATTGAGTGATCACTGCGCCCAAGGCATAGTCTGATGCATCCGTCTCAATCTCAAAGGGCTGATGCAAATCAGGTAACACAAGTACTGGTGCAGTGCAGAGCTTGTGTTTGAGTTATTCAAAAGCTGCTTGTTGTGTCGGTGTCCATTTAAAGACAGTTTTCCTACTTCCTTTCGTCAACTGATTCAAGGGCCATGCTATGTGACCGAAGCCGAGTATGAATCGTCGATAGAAATTCGCCAAACCAAGAAAACTTCTTAGTTCTTGAATGCTGTGAGGAATGGGTCAATCTTTGAGAATTTGTACTTTTTTTGGGTCGACATGAATGCCTGCAAAGTCAATTACAAACCCCAAATATTTGATGTTGTTCATCGCAAAGGAACATTTGTCCATGTTCAAGTAGAGTCGATGTTGTTGGAGAGTGTCGAGAACTTGTTGAAGTTGTCCGACATGTTCTTCGCATGATCCACTGAAAATCAGTATGTCGTCAAAATAGACAATGACCCATTTGCCAATGAAAGTTCGAAGAATGTTATCCATGTATCGCATGAAGGTCGCAGGTGCGTTGGTTAAGCCGAAAGGCATGACTAACCATTCAAACAATCCTTCCTTGGTCTTGAAAGCAGTTTTCCATACATCTGAGGGCTCGATTGGAATCTGATGATATCTCGACTTGAGGTCGAGCTTAGTAAAGAATTTAGCACCTTTTAGATAGTCGATGAGCTCGTCTATCTGCGGCAGAGGGTACCAATTCTTCACTGATATTTTGTTGAGTGCCCTGTAGTCGATGCACATGCACCAAGTCCCGTCTTTCTTCGGAACGAGGACGACTGGACTTCCACAAGGGGAGGAGCTGGGCCGAATATGACCTTTGTCGATCAATTCTTGGATTTGTCTGCGAATCTCTTCATTTTCGAGAATGGATCTTCTGTAGACAGATGCGTTAAGCAAAGAAGAACCAGGAGCAAGTTCAATAGAGTGTTTAAACTGACAGTGTAGAGGTACTCTGCCTGGAACTTGGAATAGGTTCTGGTACTCATCAAGAATATTG
This sequence comes from Larix kaempferi, assembly GCA_027924585.1. NCBI lineage: Eukaryota > Viridiplantae > Streptophyta > Pinopsida > Pinales > Pinaceae > Larix > Larix kaempferi. The sequence continues at coordinate 17,551,808 of BSBM01000435.1, forward strand.
TCGATCTGCAACTTCTGTCGGGAGCTGCACTCGTCGAGGACTCGACTTGTTGCTGCAGTCTTCCTAGAATGTTGCAGCTTTATCATAATCAATGCGAACTTCTGAGCATGATTGATGAGCTTCTTTGTCTATTTAGCAGATATCATTGCAACCATTGGTGTAGGTTGTCGTTCTGGTATGTTGTACCTTTAATTGCGAATTTTGACAATCACCTTCTGCAGTCGTGACTGGTAACTTCCATGGTGATCCCATAGGTAAGGTTTCCCAAATAGGGCGTCGGCTACGGAGAGAGGTGCCACATCGCAAAGTACTTCATCTTCAAAATGCTTTATGAAATAGGCGAGCTTGCATTGTCGGGCGATCCTTAACTCGTGTCCATCCTTCATCCAACCGATGTTGTAAGGCTGAGAATGCGAGGTGGTCACAAGACCTAATTTCTTAACAAGTTCTTCGGAACACAAAGTTCTTCTAGCTCCCGTTGTCCACAATCAGATGTAACGGATTGTTCTGAACCCATATATGTGTATGGAACAGACACTCTCGTTCCTCCTCGTCGACATTAGTCGAGGCTGCTGGAGTTGTCAATGTCAAAAGAGTCGTTGCTTCTGGGTCAGATTCTACCACAGTCTTGTCGAACACGTCGGATGTCGACACTTTTGCCAAAAAGGTCTTTCTGAGCTTTGCATTCAGACATATCATGCCAAGATGAGTGATGGTAGTCGCACCATTTTCCGGTCGGTTGCTTGCTACGTCCCTTTTTATGAAAAGGCTTCTTGTCGTGGTCTAGCTTTGGCAGAGTCGCCTAAGAAGATTTCGACTTGTCGAAGGCGGTTGATGTCTTCTTGTCAGGTGGTCGTCCTGATGTCGACTTTGTCGCGAAGCGCGCTTTTCCCTTCTACTTGGTTTCGAGTTTGTTGGCATAGTGGAATGCATCCGCAAGCGTATTGACAATCAGAAACTCCATCTCCTGCTGAATGTACTGGGATAATCCGCTAACGTACTTCAGAACAAGCAATTTTTCTTCTTCTTGGACACCAAGTCTAGCCATGAGTCGATAGAACTCGTCGGTGTAGCTTTGCACGGACTGGTCTTTCCATTGCCTTAGCTGCTGCCACTTCTTATACTGCTGCTCAAGGTACTTCGGCGGGTAAAACTCCTTTCGGATGTGTTCGATAAATTTATCCCATGTGTCGATGGGGTCTTCGCTTTCCTCCATCTATGTCGAAAGATTCTCCCACCAGCAGTGCACAAATGTTGACATCTTTAACATGCAATGGTGATCTTGTCGGCTTCTGAGAGTTGATTCACAGAGTAATAGGACCCCAATTGTCGACGGATTTCGCGTCATTCTTGCCTTCTAGATTCGGTATGTCCAAATTCATTTGCACTTTGAAGGGGTTGATTTTGTCGGAGTTGGTTCTCGTCGGAAATGCTCCTGAAGTCGAAGCAAATCGCGTGAGTATCTCGTTGAACTGGGCAAACATCTCAGTTCGTTGTCAAGTCAGTGCTTGCTGTATGAGTTGCTGTGTCCCGTCGATTGCATGTCTTTCGCCTATTTCTTCTGCCATCTCTGGAGGTAATGTCTGCTTGGATTGTTGAGTCTGCAAGCGAGTTTGAACCGGCATAAGTCAGGTAACTTCGCTGGAAGTGTCTACACAAAACTTAAGCATGAACAAAGCTGATGTGCTCTGACGAAGCTCTGAATAAGCTCTGAGTCTGCACTGATACCAATGATCCACTCAGGGCCAAGAAGTCGAGGGAGACAACTGTTCGACTGAATGAGTCGGCTCTGTTATGACGAAAGCATAAGAAATAGAATAAGCAAGCAGGATTACACTACGCAGATAAACACAATTACACGCAGACAATATGTAGGAATGCGAATTGATCTTCTCTATTACTGGATATAAAGATCTCGACTGATAAGATGTATATTACAATAGTTTACATGCTTATATAGAGAGTGTTGAGACGCTTGGGTGCCTGCCCATTACATTCAGTTACAAAAGTAGTTATAACGATTCGGCAATTCAAACGTTACAGTCGACTGGAAGACAGAGAGACAGTCTGTCGAAGTTCGACAATCGCAAGGCGCAAGTCGCAGGTCAACGCTGCATGTCGACGCCGCGAAACTGTGAGGTCGTTGAACATGTTGAAGGTGTGAAGGTGTCGAAGTCGAAACTTGTCGAAGTTGTGTCGACGACGATGACTTGTCGCAGTAGATGTCGGCATTCGACAACAATGCTAACTGCGATATGGATCACCTTCTACCGGAGAAATTGGCTTTCTTGGAGAGCATTGAAGGCCTTAGCAAGATTGTGGACAACGACAGATGCATAATAGGAGGTGACTTCAACATAATTTTGTCCCTGGAGGAAAAGTGAGTAGGTCTCAGACGATTAAATGAAGACAATCGCCTCTTTCAGAATGTCCTACGGCTCCCAACTTATTGATCTTGAACCTATGGATGGAGGCTATACTTGGACCAATCGCAAATCTGGTCCCCAGTACAATGCTTGCAAATTGGACAAAGTTATAATCAATGAAAATCTAATGATGGATGGCCTTTCCCTTGATTTCAAAATCCTTCCAATCGCAGGCTCCAATCATTGGCCTATTCTACTATGGATGGACCTTGTTGGAACCCCTCATCAACGACCGTTTCATTTCGAAAAATTTTGGCTCACCCACCCAGACTTTAAAGAGAAAATGCAGCAATGCTGGGAAGAGATCAACATCCCCTGTGGCTCGCTCATGTACAAATTTCAACAGAAGCTAAAAAATATCAAGTTGAAACTAAAAGACTGGAATAAAACCACCTTTGGCGACATCTTCCAAGCTAAAAAAGCCTTGGAAAAGCATCTTAGGGAAATCCAACAAACCCTCATCCTTCAGGAACATTTAGACCAACTCCATGAAGAGGAAAAACTCCTAAAGCAACAATTGGAGGACAGACATGCCTAGCAGGAAATTCTCTGGAGACAAAAATCCAGAGTCCAGCAGCTCAAGGAGGGGGAAAAGAACACCTCTTTCTTTCACAAATCAATGATTCAACGTAGGCATATCAACATGATCCATAGTTTAGAGGACGATCAGGGAAACACCTTGACTGAGCATCAGGCTATTGAGCAAATCTTCTCTCGAAACCTATTAAAGACCGTTCAGATGCAATCCAAAAGATCGTTTAGCATGTCCCCTCTCCTGTCTCTGAAGATCAAAATGAAGCTCTAATGAGATCAATCACTCGAGAGGAGGTAGATCCTACGTCACCTGGTTCGAGTTCGTGTTCGAATTCGGAGACCTTGAAATTCGACAAAAAATCGGCAATGGAAAATTTGGCAATAAAATTCGACATAAAAATCGACATTAAGTTCGAATAATTATAAATTTTGGAAATTAAAAAATATTTAAACTATTTAGCATCCCAACAAGAAAACTTATATTCTTACCAAATCACATAACATCCTTTCAACTTTGAATGTAAATATTAACATAGATTATTAAAATAACTTGTACTCAACTAACAAAATATCATATCATATAAATAATATTAATAAACTAAAATTAATGAACATTAATTTTTTATTATATTTTTTCTTAATTTTTAAAATAAACAAATTAATATTAAATCAATTTAGACAAACTAAAATAATTATTTATTTAGACTCAAAATCAAAATCCTTTATGTAACAAATATATTTATGCAATGTATCCGTCAAATTCGTGTTTTATCGAGGGGGAACACACACTAAGCCTCAAATCTTCGTTTATATAGACGTCTTTCATCGGATCAGCTACGTAGCTAGGGCATTTTTTATCGATCAAGGCTCTCGTTTTCAGGTTCCATCGAATATCCTGAACACCACCAACACCGCTACGCCTGTTCAACTGTCGAATAAATTTTACCCTGCCTCTCAATGCCTCAACAACTGTAGACTCGAGATTCGGCCCACTGCGCCCTCTGTGACTCACGGACCAACGGTTGCACACCACTTCACTCACAGAACAACGGTTCACTCGCAGACTCGCGCGAGGCTCATGACGGATGCTCACTCACAAACTCGCACAATGAGCAATGAGTTAACGCAAAGATAATTTTATTCGTCAGCTAGGGTTTACCTACGGGTTGCATGGGTTATTCCCCTTTAAAACCGTCGAATTTCAACGAACTAGTTCACGAGGCACAGAAAATCGACGATTTTCGAATTTCATGGCGAAAAATTGCCGAATCCGATGACTTAGGGTAGATCAAGCAATCTAGGACACACAGCTGGGCAAAGCCCTAGGTCCAAATGGCTTCACTTCGGATTTCTTCCACCACTGCTGGGACCTTATTCGAAATGATGTCTAGCAAATCATTGAAGATTCTCAAACCTCAAGATCAATCCTAAAGGCCTTCAATTCCACTTTCCTTACTCTAATCCCAAAAGAGGAAAAGCCTACGAAACCCAGGAACTTCAAACCCATCGCTTTATCCAACATCATCTATAAACTTATCACTAAAGTGATGGCCAATAGACTCAAGCAAATCCTCTCTCACATCATCTCGCATGAGAAGACTAAATACGTGGAAGGACAACAAATCATGGACAGTGTGCTCCTTGCCCATGAAGTCATACACTCTCTCAAGACATCAAGATCACAAGGTATTTTGCTCAAGCTAGATCTCTCAAAAGCTTTTGACAAAATCAATTGCTAGTACATGGAATCAATCCTTTTAGCCTTTGGCTTTAATGAATTTTGGGTTGAATGGATTATGAATTTGACCTCCTTGACTTCTTCTCCATCCTCATTAATGACGCTCCATCTGCCCCCTTCACCTTTACACAGGGCATTAGGCAAGATGATCCTTTGTCCCCCTTCCTTTTCGTCATAATGGCCGAAGGGCTTAGCGGGACTATCAAAACTGGCATTGCAAACGGCACTCTTCAGGGACTCCCTCTCCATGGAATTAACCTCCGATCTCTCATAACCAATTCATTGATGACACCATGATGATGGGTATCCCAACTGTTAGGGAGCCTCGGAACATCAAAGTCATCGTGGAAGACTTCAGTGTTGCCTTTGGTACATCTATCAACCTCAACAAGTCTCAGCTTTTCTTTTTCAACACCCCCAGTTAGATTCAATCTAACATTGCCAGAATCCTTGGCTTCCAACGAAGCTCCCTTCCTTCCAAATATCTAGGTATCCCTCTCACTGACAATGCTCTTCGTAGTTGCACCTAGGAGGATTTACTAAATTCTCTCAAAAGGTGTTTATCCTCTTGGACCTTTCAGAACCCTTAACTTTGTTGGGCGCCTCACTTTTCTTAAATTTGTCCTCCAGGCCATTCCCATTTACACCTTCTCTGCCCTGGACACCTCTAAAAATGTTCTTAAGAAATCAGGAATATCCAGAGAAACTTTCTATGGCAAGGAACTAAAGATTAGAAAAAATGGGCTTTGGTTAAGTGGTCTGAACTATGCAAACCCAAGTTGAATGGAGGCCTTGGTTTGAGAGACCCTCAACTCCTCAATGAAGTGTTAGGAGCCAAAACCTGGTGCAGGTGGCTACAAAACCCTGAGGAACTCTGGGACAAATTATGGAGGAAAAAATACACCCTTGAAGCTAGCGAGGAGCAGCTCATAAGATGGAATGAACAAATATTAGGTTCCACCCTTTGGAATGTTGTCGGGCGTAATAAACCGTTGGTCCAAAATCATGTATTCTAGGAAAATAGAAGTGGGACTAACGTGAATTTTATGGACAGACTCCTGGAAACAACTCCCACCTTTGGTGGAGAACAGAGATCTGGATGAGGTCAGACATTCTCTTACCCTGGATGGAAAGCAGAAAGTGAGTCAGTATTGGGTGGAAAGCCCCGAGGCAAGATGTCTGGAGACAATGGAAGCTAACTCTAGATCAGCTGAACGTTCATCCCCCCATTTGTCTTGATCAATGGTGTAACGAAATGCACAAAAGGAAAATTAGAAAAAAGGATAAGGACCGGACATCTTACGATGGGGCCACACCACCAAAGGTACCTTCACCATTAACGAAGCTTACGCCCTTCATGCTCAATCAGAGCCCCCTCCCCAATCTAAGGCTTGGAAGCACATATGGACTCTCAATCTTTGGCCCAAGATTAGTTTTTTCCATTGGAAAATTATACAGAAAAGCATACTTACCTAGGATAATCTACAAAAGAGAAACTTTGTCGGGCCATTGAAATGTCCTCTTTGCAACCAGCAGGAAGAAACCACATAGCATCTTCTCAACCTCTACGAGTTCAGCAATCAAATTTGGGATCAACTCGCACAAATTATGAGAACCATAGACAGGAACAGAACCAATATCTTAAACACAACCTCAAAATGGCGTTTTGCTACTTTCAAAAATATTATCCTCAACAGAATTTGGCAATTGCTCCCTGGTGTAATGTCCCCATTCAAATAAATCTCAAAAGAGAAAATTCCACCAATCTACTAGTTTCCTAAGTTGGGGTGGAAACATTAGATTTGGAATAAGGAGACTATAAAACCCCAAATGGACATTAGATTGACATAAGTATATTAAAAAGGGTTAAATAAATATTTATGATAAGAAAATAAGGTGGCACTTGGTCATGGAGACACATTGGTGGTGTGGGACCCACACAAAGCTAGATTCCTCATGCCACATGGCATTCTATTCTCACCCATTCCAATCCAAGGTGTAGTCTAATGATCTTGGGAAGTTGGAAGGTCAATATACTTGGCATGACTCAGTGAAGGTCAAATTGGAGTGGAAGAGTAACTCCCATGGAAGAGGAAGGGGCATTTGAGAGATATTGAGACACTTGGGCTAGATTCCCTAGCTTCTATGAAAACAATGATGAAGATGCTATGACACTAATGACACAAATCAGACCTAAATGCTGACATCTGACATATATGACATGTTAGGGCTAAAATTAGCCTCCAAGAAGGCGCACAAGGGAGTTAGAGCAGCCAAAGAGACACCCATTCAAATTGAGGGAAGATGGAGACTAGGAATTGTTGGACAAGTGGCACACAATGGAATCTCTTCCCAACTTGAGTTGGCATGAGGCTTTTGGAATGAATTTGACCCATGGAGGACTTGAGAAGTTTATAAAAGACAAGAACAAAGAAGGAGAGTGGCTTTTGATCATTTCTCATTTTGCATATTGGAGAGCATAGCTTGTCCATGATTGTGGAGTGTTTACTCTACTTGCCTTAGTACCAATTTCGAGGGTGAAAGATTTCCATCCTAATTGGCAATTGGAGAGGCCATTCAGACCTTTCATTTGGAGCTAAAATGGAGTCATTTGTTGCAGGTTGAAGCTACAGGGCTGCTCGTGACATCCTCATCCTCAACTTGCTTCCACACCTTTCTCACTTTTCTCTTCATATTTTGGCTCTTGGAGGAAGGACGCATTTGGTGAGATGTTCTCTTTGGGGGAGCTCTTGTGGCCCCATTTATTTGTAATTTGATGTATTTACTCTGTATTTGTTGCTCAGAAGATCCTCAGGTCGAAATACGAATTGAAACTATGTCAAAATACCAATCAATGTGTAAATGGTGCCATTTTCCTCATATCTTGTTATGAAAGGTTGAAGTTGCTTTATTTCAACTTGTATCAGCTCATCTCTGTGATTTTTATGATGTATGGAGATTCATTAATGTCTTGAAGAAGTTTCGTATACATTGCATAAGCCTTTGGAACATAAATCTCGAATTTCATGGCAAATGGTGAAGTTTCCTATCATTTCCCCCTATGTGAAGACATGTCCACAAACCTCTTATTTATGGGAGTTGCAGAACCCTATAGAAACTGATTGATGTTGCATTTGGGAGCCCATTGAAATCCTTTAACAGTACCATGTCTCTGTTCTGAAATTTGGGAAGGTCGTACAGCATTTGGAAAGCCATCCTTGTCCCCTACCCTTGGGGGTTTTGAACCTCGATTTGACAAGCGAATTTCCCTATTTTTCCCTAATTGTAAATGAATGTTGCAGAAGCCCTTTGAGAGTGTCCAAGCATCCATCAGCCTCATTTTTATGTCTTAATACCTTCCAAACACATTCAAACCCAATTCGGAAGCATTTGGAGCCATTTGGAAGCATTTGAGTCATTACTAGTCTAAGGGTCGAATTGGCCAAAAATTGCAAATTTTCCTAATTTTTACAAATTCTTTAAAGGGACACTACACCGGGCCTCGTGTTATGGAATTATGGAAGGAGAGAAACAGACAGATCTTGCAACCCCAGCAACTCACCTGGCTGAAAATTTGGGTTATGATCAAATCAACAACTATGGAAACAATTAACATCAAAATTTGATCTCGAGAGGACTACAAATGTGAGGAGGAATTGCATATATTCACAACCTGGGGAATTAAGGCCCTTTCTAATACTCCTTCAATTCCAATTATTCTCCCTCTTGGGTCGACGAGTTCCGCCACTGGGCTTTGTGAAAATGAACTTTGGCAGGGTGTCCAAAGGAAATCCAGGCCCTGCTAGCTATGGAGTTGTTTTCATAAATGACCGTGGCAACATTGCTCACATCCTTGATGGCAGTATTGGCCACGATACAAATAATGTTGTCGAGTTATGGGCTCTAATCAGGGGTCTCCAATATGCCACACAACACAATGTCCATCGTATCATCGCTGAAGGGGACTCCTAGATCATTCTGCAACTCCTAACTAAGCTTCTAAAAGGCTTGAAAGCAGAGAAACTCTCCCCTAGTTGGCGTCTCCTTGGGCATCTCGAGACCCTCTCGACCCTACTATTTGTTGGCCTCATCATCATTCCCTCTCATGTCAAAAGAAGTGCCATCAAAATAGCAGACACCTTAGCTAAATTTGGGGTGGATTCTGAAAACCAAGATCTCATCTACTTGCCAACCCATGGATCGAAAATTCCCATCTGGAAAACATGCATGAAACTCGCGGCTTCGGAAAACTCTCCCTCCGACGAGGTGGCAACATCAGCAAATTAATGATTCATAATAAAAATGACAGGTGGACGGCTGGCAAGACATGCAACACCACGCAGCTCGATCTTTCATTGAATAGATGGATATTTAATCATTCTTCCATTCTGAGAAATCTCCTTGCTTTATGGGGAAAAATCATTTCTACGGGTGGCAAAGCAGTCATGACTAAAAATAGGAATTTTCACAAGCTTCGAGACTGTACATCTCATATAGGATGGACTCATCAATTAATGGCAAGAAGTGGGCAAAGGACGATTAGTTCATGCGATTCTCAAAACATTAAACCCCCAAATCCCACTCGACTGGTCTGGGCAAGGAAGCCTCGTGTGGATATTATGATTTGTTACATCACCCAAAGATGGGCTATCGTCACCCGGCCACCTTTTATCTTCCTCACTTTCAGTGAAGTATGGTAATTCGAAGGTCTGGCATGCAGCGATTTCCATGTTCCTAGAAACGGGACTTATTCCTAACCCCCATCCTTTCTCTGCATTTCTTGAAAGTTTTCTGGTTTCGGTTAATGGAGCTCGGAGATGACAATGCTAGTAGCAAGAAGGCGGCCCCATAGCGAGCGAATCGTGACAACCACGCACGGCTCATGCAGCTTGGATGTACAAAGCCACCATCCCCCCAGGAATTCATGAGGAGATTGAAGATAAGGAATGGGCCCTCTGGGATGAGATTGAACAAGCTGCTCTGATGGAAGAATTCACCGCATTGGAGTCTTGGATCCAGGATCATGCACCACCCACAACCATCAATCCCAATTTGAGCAGACTATCACTCTGTATTGGATTATGAAAGGCCTCTTAGGCAGAGTCCTACTTGGGAGAGAGGTAAAGGAGAAAGGTGATGAGATATGGCAAGATCTATTTGCAAATACTCACTTAATGCACATAAAAAGAGATGATATGGCAAACAAGATGGGTCTCCCCTTCCTCCCGAAATTAAATGATGTTGGAGAATGGATCGGCTCCCCCTCTTCAGTCCATCATGGCGCTGCAATGGATAAACAGGTTCCCTGATTTGTTTCTGGTTCATCTTATGGTTAATAGGATCTCAGTCATAGTTTTGTTAGACAACTATAGCATTAATGTCAGTATTATCAGTATTTCTAGTCTTGCCTCTCTACCTTGGACAACCCTAAATCTGATAGTTTCCAATCCCTGTTTCCCCTTCAAGGGAGGAGATATTTTGAAAGTCTGCACTTTTGTCATTCCCTGTTTTCTCCTTCAGGGGAGGGTACTTTTTGGATAATTGTAACTATGTCAGCAATCAGTAGAACCAATCAAGATACTAGCACTCAAAGACAGTCCACTATTCTCTGTACTTTCTATGTTAATATATAATTTCTAGCCTCTTACTTACAAAAAGAAAAAGATAAATCAAGGATGAATAGTTCCCCCTCTTCCCCTCTTGGGTGCTCTTTATACTGTTAGAGTTTGCAATTTAATTCCATTTAACTAGGATCTTTAACTGAAAGAATAATAAGCACAGCAAGACACAATAGACACAATAATTTTCCTCGGGGAAACCATAAAGGAGAAAACCCTGCAACTTCTTCAAAGAACTTCCTCAAAGATAGATTCGTCACTAATACAATATCACAAAAAGGAAAAGCCAAAAATAAGAAGTCCTCTGCAACTCTCCCTCTTTCTCCTCCAGCGAGCTTGTCTTCTCTCTCTTGCTTATGCAAACTTGAGTGAGTGAGTGGTGTGTCCAAATGAGAGAGCAATCTCTCTATTAATACTTTGTGTTTGGGTGACCTTTTTCTTAATTAGGTCAGCTTGACTAACTTGACTGGGCCGACCTGTCCTAGGGAGACTCAATAATACCTTTTACATTTATTCTTTAGGGTGCTATTGCCCCAACTTACAATGGAGGTTTTATTCTCAATGACCTAGCATGACCAATCATAATAATGACATCCCCGAACGGAGGAAAAACATCTCCGTCGGAGGTACAAGTAAAATACAATAATAATATAAATACAAAATACAAATGAATATCTTCCGAAGTTACATTTACAACAACACTCCCTCTTAACTAGGAAGGTATTCTCTCCCCACAGTCATCAAAACTCTGGACACAAATTCTGGACAACGTCATCATCACTGGATCATCTTCAATGCTGGAACATCATCATCAACACTGGATCATCATCATCGTTGCTGCAGTAATCCTCATCTTGTTGATCATTGATTAGTGACATCTTTCGAATTTATCCGTCATAAGAAGTTCTACAGAGCCAACCCTTTTTCATGTTGGATGTAGGCCTAGCCTCATTTAGGTCTTCATCATCTCCACGAGCAAGCCATCAAGTAGGTACAACCCAGGACCACACATTACATTGCCACAGCAATCACACATGGAGAGCAGCCCAGATGCACACCTCATGTCCAACAAACAACATGTGTCTCCCACCTAGTGGGTACAGCCCAAGAGCACCCCAGGTGCATTACGTCTCTCAACGGTCAGCTCGCGTCTACAGCATGCGAGCACAGCCTAGGAGCACCCCAGGTGCATTATGTCCCAAGGACAACCTGCGTCTTCCACCATGCGAGAACCATCCTAGGCGCACACAAAGTGTCTTTGTGACCAGTGGACCTCTCAGTGTCTCCAGCATGGGAGTACAGCCTAGGAGCACCCCAGGTGCAATACATCCCAAGGACAACCTACGTCTTCCACCATGCCAGAACCAACTCTAGTGCATCTGCGTCTGCCGGTCTCATCACTCCCTCTTTTGAGAAACCTCGATCCAGATAACACCAAGCCTCTCTCTGAAATACTCGAACTTCACTCTAGCTAACGGCTTGGTCAACACATCGACTATCTGCTCGTCTATCCCCACATACTGGAGCTTCACTACTCCTCTCTGCACCATATCCCAGATATAGTGGTACTTGATCTCAATATGCTTCGACTTGTCGTGGAACATCGGGTTCTCAGATCAAACAAATCTGTCAATACTGCCATACTGCCTCACAACTAGCCAAACAAGCTGCAACATACTCTACTTTGGTTGTACTCAACGCCACGCATGACTGCTTCCTGCTAAACTAGGAGATCATACCGGATCCCATACTAAAGCAGCATCCTGAAGTGCTCTTCCTATCTGTGGCACTGCCTGCCCAATCCGAATCAACATAACCATGCAGGTGAATCTTCTGATTCGCCTCATACTTGAGCCCATACTCAACTGTACCCTTCAGGTACCTCAGTATATGCTTTGCAGCAATCAACTGAACATGTCTCGGATCCGTCAGGAACTGGCTCAGGGTGTTCACAGCAAAGCATATGTCTGGCCTTGTGTTCATCAAGTACATCAACAAACCAATCATTTGCCGATACATCGTGGCATCAACTATCTTTGATGAAGCATCACACAGTAGCTTCAAGTTTGATGCCATTGGTGAGGCCATTGCCTTACATTCCATCATTTTGAACCTCTTCAGAATCTCTATTGCATACTTTCCTTGACCAAGGAAGATCCCATCCACACTCTGCCACACCTCCATGCCTAAAAAATAATGCATCATTCCCAGGTCCTTTATCTCGAACTCTGTGGCAAGCCTCCTCTTTGCATCTGCAATGAGCTCATCCTCACCTGTCAGAAACAGGTCATCTACATATAGCAAAAGTATCACTGGTCTTCCGCCTTCAACCTTGAAGTAAAGGTTGGAATCTGCTTTACTCTTCGTAAAGCCTAAGCTCATCAAGAAGTTGTCCATCCTGTCGTACCACGTCTTGGGTGCCTGCTTTAATCCGTACAAGGATTTCTTTAACTTGCACACATGAGTCTGTCTGTCATGTGTCTCAAATCCCAGTGGCTGCTCCACGTACACTTCCTCTTCTACTACACCATTTAGGAATGTTGTCTTGACGTCCATCTAGTGTACCTTCCATTTCATTACTGCAGCCAATGCAAGTATAGATCTAATGGAAGTGTATCTTGCTACAGGTGCAAATGTCTCCTCGTAGTCTATGCCTTCTTTCTAGGAGAAGCCAAGTGCCACAAATCTTGCCTTGTGTTTTTCAATGCTGCCATCTGTAGCATGCTTGATCTTGTAGATCCACTTCGAAGTCACAACAAACTTCCCTTCTCATCTCGAAACTATCTCCCAAACATCATTCTTCATAATCGACTGGTACTCCTCGATCATGGCATCCTTCCATTCTTTCTTCTCTGCTGCTTCTTCGTAGTTGGAAGGTTCTTTATCAATAATGTCACATAGCAAGGCCACGTAGCTGGAATATGGTCTGGGTCTCTTACTTTCTCTATGCATCCCATCTGGAGCGCCATACTTCTCTGCATCTTGTATTGCTTCTCATGCCCATGTTGGTCTTCTCTTGTGGGAGTTCTTTTCATGAGGTGGTTCTATGGGTTCTTGTGGTTCTGCCATGGCGTGGTCTTCATGATCTTCTGGAATCGCTTCTTCCATTGTTGTGCCTCTGACTCTGGATATTTCAGGTTCGTCAATTTCTTCGATAGGTAGTTTCCTTGATTTGATATATGTTGAGTCTTCGTTGAAGGTTACGTCTCTTGCTGATGTCGATCTTCTTGAATCCTAGGAAGTATATTCGGTAGGCTTTTGAAGTGTCGTTGTATCCCACGAATATTCCCTTCTTTCCTGAAGAATCTAACTTGGTTCTCTTTTCCTTCGGGATGTGTATGTACACTGGGCAGCCAAATATCCTGAGATGGCTGACTTCTGGTTTCTCACCTGAGAAAGCTTCTTCGAGAGTCTTTTTGCTTAATACTCGGTGAGGTGTACGGTTTTGTACATACACAGTTGTCCTTGCTGCTTCTGCCCATAAGTGCATCGGAAGATCCTCGTCATGTAGCATTGCTTTTACTGCTTCCATTATCGTTATGTTCTTTCGTTCTGCAATGCCATTCTGTTGAGGATTATAAGGAGTGCTCAACTCCCTCTTAATCCCAGATTCTCTGCATAGGTCCTTGAATTCTTCCGAAGTGAATTCTCCGCCATTATCCGATCGAAGGGTCTTGATCTTTTTCTCAGTGTGATTTTCGACCAAGGCTTTGAATTCCTTGAACTTGCTAAATACCTCATCTTTACTTTTCAAGAAATAAATCCAAGTCTTACGGGAAAATTCATCTATGAAAGAAACATAATATACACACCCGCTTAGTGAGCTGGATGACATGGGACCGCATACATCTGAGTGGATTATCTCCAATATTCCTTTTGCTTTGCTTTCACTGATGGGAAACGCCTTCTTTACATTCTTTCCTTGAGCACATCCCTTGCAAATGCCTTCATGTCTTATCTGGATTTCTGGAAGTCCTGAAACTGCTTTGTTTGTAATCGGTAGTGCTCTGTAGTGCACATGTGCAAGCCTTCTGTGCCATAGTTCACTTGGTTCCATGGAGTCATGAACCAATGCTTGTTCAACTTGTACAAGCCTCCCTCTTGCTCTCCAATTACTGTCGCATCATCTATTGTCTTTCCTTTTGGCCACATTAGAACTTGGCCATCCACAAATGCAACCCTCGTTCCCTTAGCATCTAGTGCTGAGATGGAGAGAAGATTCTTCTTTAATCCTGGGACATATAGTACATCTTTCATCTTCAAAGATTTGTCGGAGTCTAGCTTGTAGGAAGCTTCTCCACTTCCTTTTATGGGGTATTGACAATCATCCCCAAGTTTCACCTTGTGGGGTGACTCATGCTCAGATAGATTGACGAATGATTCTTTGTATCTCGTCATGTGCTTGGATCCTCCACTATCTACAAGCCAATCATTGCTCCCATGTGTGACAGTGCCCGTGAGTGTTGAGATTAAGACATACTCTTCATCACTTGAAGAATCATCTTTCTTCTCTGGTTCTTTTCCTTGCCGGTTCATCATCTTCAGCGATGTGAGGACGATGTCTCTTCTTGTTAGTCTTCTTAGAGGAACCTTTGTTTCTGGGACAATCCCTGGAGTAGTGTCCCTTCTCATCACATGTGTAACATCTAATACTGGATAGATCTCTTCTGGATCTCCTTTGTCTTCTGTGATGGTTGTCCTCCCTCTTGTTGTGATTTCTTCTGGTGTGAGCTGTAAGAGCTTGATCATCATTTGCTCCCATCTTCTCTTCTCTTGCCACTAGTTGAACTTCTTCTTGAGTGCATTCTTCCCATAGTCTGTTGAAAGTGATCAACTTCTTTCTGGCACATATTCCTTGAATGAACGAGTCCCATGATCTTGGGAGACCATTCAAGGTGGTCATAACGATCTCTCCTTCTACCTTTTCTTCAACTGCTTCAAGTTGTTCCTTGATTTGAGAGACCCTTGTGAAGTAGGATTGCATGGTCTCTAAGTTTAGGATCTTCACATTCATGAGTTGGTTACTTAATGTCATCTTCCGATTGATGTTCTTCCCTTCGAATAACTTCGTCAAAGCATCGAACATCTCCTTGGGTGTCTTCAAGGATGACACATGGGGGATGAGATGAACTTTAATGGAATCTGCAATAATTCTCTTGTCCTTGACCAAGTTCTTCTTGTGGATAGCCTTTGCTTCATCTCCCTCTGGTGCTGGAACCTCCTCACTAACATATTTGTCCAAATCATTTTCTTCAAGTACAATATACTTCCATGCTTGGAAGATGTCAGCTCCCTCAAGCTTATCCTCAATCTTGGTGCAGTGAGTCATTTTGAAATGAGAACCTCAAATGGAAATAGCAGATATTTAGGTCTTACCAATTTGAGATGCCCAACCTGATTCTGGAGCTGGCTGGCCTAGGGTTTGTCAAAGAAACCCTAATTTTCCAAAGTTGGAATTTTGAACTTTTGATTTGACAGGAAGATGCGCCTCCTCAAGGCGAGTTGTCCAATGTACTCCTTTGTCCAAATTGATGAAGGAAAACCCCAAAAGCTGGATGCCCTAGTTTTCTCCTTGCACCAATGTCTTGGTCAAAATTAAAATTCTCTAAATCCAATTCTGCGTCCTCCAAAAGATGCGCCCTCCTAGGGCGAGTTAGCCTAGCCCTCTTTTTCAAATGATCTGTGGAGAGAAGACCTTGAACTAGGAAGCCCTAGTTTCCCACTGCTGCACAATGCCTTCTTTTTAGGTTAGCTCTGAACCCATGCTAGAGTTTGCAATTTAATTCAATTTAACTAGGATCTTTAACTGAAAGAATAACAAGCACAACAAAACACAATAGACACAATAATTTTCCTCGGGGAAACCATAAAGGAGAAAACGCTGCAACTTCCTCAAAGATAGATTCATCACTATAACAATATTACAAAATGGAAAACCCAAAAATAAGAAGTCTTCTGCAACTCTCTCTCTTTCTCCTCCAGCGAACTTGTCTTCTCTCTCTTGCTTATGCGAACTTAAGTGAGTGAGTGGTGTGTCCAAATGAGAGAGCAAGCTCTCTATTAATACTTTATGTTTGGGTGACCTTTTTCTTAATTAGGTCGGCTTGACTAACTTGACTGGGTCGACCTGGAGACTCAATAATATCTTTTACATTTATTCTTTGAGGTGTTATTGCCCCGACTTACAATGGAGGTTTTACCTCAATGACCTAGCATGACCAATCATAATAATGACATCCCCGAACAGAGGAAAAACATCTCTGTCAGAGGTTACATTTACAACAACATATACAACAATAGGCCTCTAGGTTGTACAGGTTGGGGAAATGCTTGACGAGTCTATGGCTCTCCTCCTAAATGCTACCAAGGACATTTCACACCATCGTGGCTCATAAGAGGCCAAAAGAATGAAGTTATGTGTCTAGTAGGTTTTGGAGTGTGACATACAAATTGATACCTACAAATGATAGCCTCTCAAGAATAAATCCAACCATTTAACATCTTTACCTGCAAAGAAGGTATTCAAAAAACCCCAATTCCCTCAAGTGACAATAATTTCTCGCTTCAATCTTGTAATAGACATCTAAAACTCAAATGTTTCTACAATATCCACTTATGAAAAATAAAGCTTGCAAATCCAATCTTCACAAAGAATATGATGGTCTATCTCTAGTCTACAGTCTAAACTAGTGTGAACAAAGTCTAAGCTAGCCTAGAGGAAATCTAACTTTCTAAAACCAAAGAAGTAGAGTTGATCTAGATGGATAATGAAGTCATCAAGATGGATAATCAAGTCATCATCAATCTCAAGGAAATGTTTAGAATAAAAGGCCAACTTGGCATTGAGATGTTGAGAAGCAAACCAAGTTGTCTAAATGAAACTCAATTAAAATTTCATTCCTAATTGTTACATTAGAACCTTGAAGAGGTGGCATGGAACACCAAGAGAAAAATGGTCAATGGAACTCAAAAATTAAAACCAAAAATAATAGTAGTAAAAGGAGTCCTTAAAGCATCTCCCACCTAAGAAAACCACCAAAAAGGGGTAAACCATTTAACATCTCAACCTTCAAAGAAAATAGCCAATGAACCCCCAATTCCCTTAAATGACAATAATCTCTTGCTTCAATCTTGTAATAGATAAGCATCTAAAAATTAAGTCTTACTACAATATCCACTTATAAATATTAAAAAACAAAGCCCGTAAATCCATACAAAGATAAAAAAACGCAAAGATATTTATTTCCCAAAGATATACAAAATTGTTGGGTTATTATTTTGTACAATGAAAAATAGAAAGCATTAAATACTTTGGCCCCAAACCAAGTGTGAAGGAAATTATTGGTTTACCTAATCTTGCTAGGTGTTGGTGCTTTTCTTCCAGTGCTTAAGGCTTTGTATTTTGGAGGGGTATATGATACTTGGGCTCCCAGCGGTGGAGATGCAAGAAAAAATACAAACCCGACTCTTAACCCAAGTGTTATATTTGGTTATTTACTGAAATCTCCTTTCGGGGGAGAAGGACGGATCGTTAGCGTGGACAATCTAGAAGATGTAATTGGAGGACATGTATGGTTAGGTTCCATTTGTATCTTCAGTGGTATCTAGCATATCTTAACCAAACCTTTTGCATGGGCTTATCGTGCATTCGTATGGTCCGAAGAAGCTTATTTGTCCTATAGTTTAGCGGCTCTATCTGTCTTTGGTTTTACCCATGTAGTTTATGAGACAAGAATGGAAAATTGTACTATGGCCATTGATCCAACCGATGACTCAGATTTTTTAATCTTTTGTAGATTCCAATGAAGAGGATCATGATGAATTTTATGATGATTGCTTGTTTCAATCCAAAGCTTCACAACTTAACTCCAGATAAAAGGAAATTAAGGATGGGCAGTGAATTGATTGGATAGGGGAGTTCAATTGTACTCTACCTTCGTAGCAAAAATAGGGGAATGGTGGTATGAGAGTAGGAGATTGTCAAAGGGAATCAACTGAATGTCTACCTTCAAAAAGAGGGTGATGCAAAGCAAATTGAGCACCTACAGATTATCAAAAATTGGAGTAGCATCGTGTTGTTGAATGCTCCACGAGGATGTCTTTCATATTTTGTAATCAATCTCTAATTGTTATTTTGTATTCAAGAGGGGCGAATTAAAAAAATTGTATTTCATGTTAAAGGTAGTGTTAGAATAAAAAACACTCAATAATATATTAGGACTCCTAATATATAATGTAATGCTAATCATCATGGATGTTAAGTGCCCCGGATGCGAGCGCCATTGTGACAGTTGGAACGCATGCAGAGGAGGAGCCTCGACATGGGAGCCCACAACGTGGCACCCCTCTTTGCATGCATTAACACTGCTGGCCCCTATCTCACCTCGAGGTTGATGGTCTGTTCATTCAAACCGCCTCGCTTGGACGTCCCCTCACCTGTTGGCTGGACGCACTCCCAGTACCTCGAACATTTACTTCGGCTCTCTGCCCACTGATATGGCGCATGCGAGCTTGGATTATCGCCCCTTAAACAGGCCAAGGGAAGACGATGAAGTTATTTTCCCCACCTCTCCTCAGCTCCGTCTTCATTTGTGTTGGTTCTGCCCGGCATTCTGCAGCCCTGCTCTGGGGTACTTTGTTTTGCTCCACGATGCGCTCTCAGCTATGTCCCAACCGTGCAATTCTCCTCGTTGAGGAAGTGGAAGAAGGGGCAAAAGCCAGCGCCCCATTGTGCCTGTCACTGAGGATGGTTATGACCTGGGTATCTCCATCACAGTCTGCACCCTGATTGACGACTGGGAAGCCCAACTAGTCTCGGATTACCTGGACTCGGGTAAAGGTGGAGGTAAGTTCAATCATTACTAGCTCATGAAGAACATGATGGGTAAGCTCATGGAGGACATGATAAACAGCTGGGGTTCTGCAAAAAATTCAGTGCTTGTTGCCAGAGCTAAGCTCATCAATGTGGACGACCGTTTAGCATTCTTGGACGCCTCCTTCTCATGGAGCCACCTCACTTCTGGACATCGCGGCCCGGACAAAGCGGAGGTCGGCAGTGGTAGTGCTTCGCGCGCTCAAACAGATGGCAAGGGTACGCCTTCGGAAGGGCCCATGGCTCCTCCAGCTCTGTTCTCGATTCCTCCAGCGCTGTTCCCGGTTCCGTCCACCATTGGGTCCCCTCCCAGCTAAAAACTTTGCAACCACGCGGAGCCTAACCTTATGGATGCTCGTAAAGTTGCGTCGCTTCCTGTCAAGCTGCCAGAGCCCGACGATGCTTTCCAAGGCGGCTGCCCCATTCTGGAGGAAACCCCTCCTGAATAACTTCTTCATGTCGGTCCTGACGTCTGCCTCGCAGCCCTCTGGTTCTCTCTTCATGTTATGCAGTTTTTTGTATAAGTTAAATATCTACAGCTCTAACTATGCTCAGACTACTCTCGCCCGGCCTCCCTCTAAGGGGCAGTTTTTTTGTATGGCCCATAAAAATCATTGTAACATCTTTCAAAGATTGGGATGGTGGTTCCATCATCTCAGACCGCCTCAAAAGCCTACGTGCTATGTAATTTTTCTCTGGTTCTAGATCAATATACTGTGCAGTTTTACAACAAAAAAAAATCATGGATGTTAAGTGACCATTTAAATTAATACAATAGGAGTTAGTTTTGGTAGTTAGGCTGATTAGGTGGTGCAACTATCTAAATAACGAATAAAAGGATGCTAGCACATTGTATCAATTGACTCCATTGTTAAAATTTGACTTTGACTTCTGTCAAACACTTAGTAAACTCTGATTTCAACCTCCAATAAACTTCAACAGTAATGCAGTAAACTTAACTAGAATTCAACAGTGGTTTATGAACAGAAATACAATAACTAAGCAATCTGAAATATAGCAGCGGAAATGAATGAATGGTAGAAAGCATTCAATCACACATTTGACAAGTAGATTTTCGGGCAATGTCCCTGGAAAAACCCTGAAGGGAAAACCAGCCAACAGAGATTTTATTGTGAGCTCATGAGGAAAAAATTCTCAGAAATTACAGTAGTACATTTTCAGCATTAAAATCACTGTACTTATCTCAGTCTTCCCAATCACCACCTCGAATACTGTGCAGCTGCCTCTACTTCTGTGTCTGTACGGCCCTGTATGTCCCTGTACAGCAGTAAATACAGTGCTGTACAATCATCAATTTGCATGCTGGGTATGCTGCAAGTACAGTACAGCTCTCTATGGATTTACTCAAGCATTTAATGCACTCTATCTTCCTCGATTTCTGTGCACAATCTCTTGCTGTACGGCCCAGCCAAATCCTCACTGTACGGCCCAATTTTCACTGCTGAAATTTCACCTTGGTTTGTGTGCCACCCTCTCCTTGGGATTTGCACCAAGATTGCTGCTCCTCTCTTCTTCAAGCTCAATCTCTCATAGTCTCTCTTGGAATGCATGCCTCTTTGTCTCCCTCAAGCTGCTTTTATTGACTCATTTAGGGTAACTACCCTAACCCTAGA
This sequence comes from Larix kaempferi, assembly GCA_027924585.1. NCBI lineage: Eukaryota > Viridiplantae > Streptophyta > Pinopsida > Pinales > Pinaceae > Larix > Larix kaempferi. Next base: position 17,572,630 of record BSBM01000435.1, read on the forward strand.
TCTCAATGGCTAAGATTCACTCTTAGCCCACAAGATCAACGGATGTGACTTATTCCCTCATTGAGATGACTTAAATCACTTAAGTCGCTCAAATATTATAAAGTCACTTTTACCCATAAAATAATAAAAGACCCCAACTTGACTTTATAAAATCACTTTATAAATACATTTTATAAAGTCACTAGAGCGAGACATTTGCTTGGACTCCTGCATCCTAGGCACAATAAATACAAAAGTACCTCCAAGCTACCAAAATCTAACATCCATTTGAATAATATTTCATATATTTTACCTCTCTGATGTATTTTTCAAACATAGATGTCAAATATGACATTTTTCTTGCGAGAGGGATTCCAAAATGTTCCCATGATGCTTCAAGGATGAAGCACTTTCCTAGTCAAAAAACTAATTATAATAATATTTAAATGCAATATTTACTATATTTTATTTGTCTAAAAAGCATAACTTTTCTCCTAAGTGCAAGAATTTTATAAAATATACTCAACGCTATTCCTTTGTGCCAATCGTTGCTAAACTCTTTGATATAGGAATATACCATTTTTCAAGACATCTATGTCTCTTCTTAGGCAGTTGTCACCTTTGAATATGGTTGGTCATTTGGTCTGCAATGCCTTTCCAATGCTCTAAGTGAATTGAAATTTGCAACCTCTCCAAAAATACATTCAGCTCGTAGGTTTTTTAAATATATATACATCAAAAGGATATCGGTTACACCTCAATCAATGTTCAAGGATATATGACATATATATGAAGCTCAAGAGGACAAAGGGCCAGAGATATACAGCACAAGAGAAACACAGCATGAGGAAGACATGGTGATGAAAGAAGCTGCATTTTTCTCTGAATCACAATCTTTAGATGTGGACAATGAAACTATCCATCAAAATCCTCTTGCTGAAAGAGAAAAATCACAGAAAACAACCATGCATGAAGCAGTCTTTTCTTTAGAGAAAACAATAAAGTTTACCTGTACTGTTTGTCGATGCTGCTTGTAGATATTTACTCGAACTATAGCTTTATTAAATGCAGGATTTGTGCTCTGTACCAAGTCATAATGTGTATGTTCCTATAACCAAATGCCAGATAATATAGCTTCTCTCAGTAATGGACAGAGCTGACTTGAATATCATTTCATATTACAATCTATAAAAACAACCAAAAGGAATTTCTATACAAAATTTATCCAATGGAAATCGTAGCCTCTGAAGGGCAACTATAATTGTCAGAAAAACGCATCCTCTCTGGTTTTACTTCTAGATGGTTGAAATAAGAACTGAAAGAACATGATCAAATAAGTGAATACACAAAATTAAACTTAAAAGTTAAATTCCATTCAACGGAATACTACAGACCTTGTATTCCAATGCATCAAACCCTTTGAAAATGAACTGAAATAATGTTTTCAAGTTTTCTGGACTTGGTGCAGTGACAAAAATGTTTGAATACCTGCAAGAGATGTCATTATATAATACATATCAACCCAGCTTATACTCATAAAGATGAATTTCATATCAGAAGTTTCAAAAACATAGAACAGACCCTGCAGCAATAGCCCCAGCAATAGCAAGACCCAAGGCAGCAGATTTGCCCCGTCCCCGGGAAGCAGTTAAGGCAACAGTGCTTCTCAATGTCTTTTCCAGTATTGCATCAAGAAACGTAATCACAGCTTTTCCCTTCACAATCCAGCATGTTAGTTTATACTAGTCAAAGACCGCAATGAGAATTCTCATGCCACATATTTCTCTCTAATCTTAAATTATAAGCCAACAGGTTTATTGAGAGATATGAGAAAAGTGTATAGCTAGTTAAGGAACTGAAGAAATGTTTTCAAGGAGAAGATATTCATCACCTGATCCAATGTACGACATTTCCCAATCAATGGCCCCACTGGCTGATCATCATGAAGCTGCTCTTTTAGACTTTTTAGGTCCTTTTCTGCCTCGGATAATCCCTCGTCGCCCTTCAGATAAAACATTGTAGAAAGAGAAGAAAAGCATATGTTAAATATTTAAAATCAGAAAACTATATAAAAATCAAAGCTCCAGTACTCTTTTTTACAACCAATAAAGATAGCAAAGAAAGCTAAACAATTCTAAAATCAGAAAGAAAAAAAATAATAATAATAATCAATATTTGAGGTAATGAAAGTATTCAACACAAACCTCTGGCACCGATATTGGTGCAATTGAACGAATGTGCGATGATACTGGCAAAATGTTAAGCTCGTCATCCATAATTATGCATGCTTTGCAGGATGCCAGAGACAAAATGAAGCGTTCATTAAAGCGGGCAATTGTGTTGACATGAGACTCTGTACGAAATCTTGCATGAACATCCTGAAATCAAAAAAAAATGGTACTTCAATCAGTGCAGTGATAAGAAGAGATATGAGGATCAACTCCCTTGCATCAACATCTGCTAAAACAAAAACAGATCAACTCAAAGCCAGTGAACACATGCCTTGCAGTAAATCCAATTTTGAGAGTACAGTATATAAAAGCATAAGCACATCTAATGCACTCCCCACTGCAATCAAAGAGAATAACTTTTGCTTGCATAAGGCATACACAATTCGGCTATAATCCAAAATCCCAACTATGACCATACAACATTTACTACAAATAGTTTCAGCAATGGGCAAGGTTCAATTCGTGTGAGAACCTTTCCTAGAGCCATGGAGACACCTTGAGGTACTGATTGAATGTGTGGTTGCACCTAAGGCATGTTGCCAATAGGGAGGCCGGAATTCATAGGTTCAATCCGGTTGAGTCCCTCATGGTTCAATGTTATCAGAGCCGGAACGGTGACCAAACCAGTTGACGCCAAAAACCAGAACCAGTAGAAAATGGAAAAAATAGCTGATTAAAAAATACATTATATATATATATATATAGAAAGGGTGCACATGACCAAGTTTTGGTCATGTGAACCCTTGCTATATAGTAATATACATGAGAAAAATTATGCAAATTTTTCTCATGTATATAGCACATGACCAAAACTTGCATATTTGTGTAATATATATATATATATATATATTGTTAGTTTTTGTACCTAGGGAAGTGTTCCCCGAGTGACTTTTGCCTAAGTCACTTAGAAAGGGGGAAAAAGTGACCCTTACATTAATTGACTTGTGAAAAGCATTAATGAGACTTAATAACCATAAAGTCACTTTTTGATAAATTTAAGTGGGTGAGGAAAATTAATATTTATGAGAAATAAATAGGAGCATTTAATTTCAGCCGTCGATCTAATATAATCTCACCCATTGGATTTAGAGAACCCTAGGGTTTGATCAAAAAGGAAAGGCATTTCATTTTTCACTTGTTGAGAGATTCAAGTGAAGAGAAGAGAAGAGAGATTAGAGAGCAGGGGCACGAGTTTTGAGGAGGCAGTTAGGGCAAGTTTGCGCCAGCATGCATTTCGAGGCAGCTTGAAGTGCATTAAATGTTGCATGGATTTCGAGGCAGCAGACTTTAATATCAGCACGGTTTTCAAGGTGACCGTACAGCAACAGGAAGGCATGGTTTTTGAGGCATTGTACTTGCTGTACAGTGGCATGGTTTTCGAGGACCGTACAGCGCATTTATTGCTGTACCGTACAGCACAGGTTCCAAGGTATTTTTGGGCACAGTTTTCGAGGTCATTGGCACAGTCTTCGAGGAAGGTACAGCAATATTTATTGCTGCAAATCCGTACAGCAGGCTGGGCACAGAAATCGAGGACCGTACAGCTCAGAAATTATGACTGATGGCACAGAAATCGAGGCAGTGATTGCACGGATTTCAAGGCTGGAATTTCTTGGTTGAGATAAGTAGTATTTGACTGAAAATTTCTGTACTGAAAATATTGCTGAAGAATTAATAAAATCTCTCTCTCTCTTTGACTGGTTTTCCCCATGGGGGTTTTTCCAGGGCTATTGGCCGAAAATTCTGAGTCTAATTTTTTAATGGTGTGCATGTTAAAATTAAATTTCTGCCAGTTAAAGTAATTTTTCAGCGTGTTTAATTGTCTGAGAATTTTCATAAATAATTTCCAGCCTATGCAAAACCAGCTGGAGATGAAAAACACTGAAATGTTGACATAAACCAGCAAGCTGCAAAACACAGAAAAATTTACATATATATTACACAAATATGCAAATTTTTCTCATGTATATAGCAAGGGTGCACATGACCAAAATAGCAGAGTTTAGGTTTAGGGTTCAGGGTTTTAATTTTTTAGGTTTTAGGGTTTTAGTGGGTTTAGGGTTTTAATGGGAGGGGTTTAGGTTTAGGGTTCAGGGTTTTAATTTTTAGGCTTTAGGGTTTTAAAGGCAGGTATTTGGAATTAGGTTTAGGTTTAGTGTTTTAATTTTTTTTGTCTTTTAAGTGGACCATGTGCCTTCCATACAACGTCCTATGGAACCAAACAGTTCAAGCCGAAAATGGCCAGTTCTATGCACAGGCCATTTCTGGTCGGAACCACCAGTTCTACCCAAAAAAGCCTCAGGAATCAGTTCAACTGGACAGTTCCAAGCAGGTTCTGATAACACTGTCGAGGACTATACACAGGACTACACAGAAGTCCAAAAGTAGAGCAGATTTCCTATTTTGGATGCTTCAAAGTTCATGGCCTTTACAGGCAAAGAGTTGCCACTAAGTTTGAACAATGAAAACCAATGTCACCAAAAGGGCATTCCAATCTATGCTTTCAACATTACAGCAAATTCAATAAGGTGCTTAAACTACTGAAAGCTCTGTATTGAGCACTATTTTGCATGGAAACGAGTTATGAATTCAACTTGATGGTCAAGGATAAGCATGGAGGACTATTTGCAAGAAAGTGGACATGAAATGGACTTGAAGATCAAAAATAACCAGGAAGGGCTATGTTCATGACATAAAAGACTAAAGCACGAGGGAAAAATAAATTTCAGGAATGTCATTGACAAACTAAACCCGAAGAACTTGCCGCATAGGCGCTGAACCTGCATCAAACAATAAGCATCAAAGCAACATGTACAATACAAAGATGCCAACACAATCAAATACGGAGAGTTTGCAATTACAAATTCGAAGAAAGACAATAACAGACTGTTTCAGTGAATGGCATCCAAGTTCCAAACAAAGCAGAATGCTGATAAACAAGAGGTAAATGTTTGCACAATTTATTAAAGGAAATAACCCACTATGTCCATCCCAAAAAAAAAGCTTCACTAAATCAGTATGTAAAACAACGGTATCTTAAACAAAGCTTCCAGCGCAGAAACAAATTTGAAAAGTATTAAATACGTTCAAGAATAGATACCCATCTAGTTATTTGCATGATCAATTGAGACCGAAATGATGGCCCATATACAACATCAATACAAAATCATTGAACTTGATAAAAAAAAAATAGGTATCAGGTCATATAAAACATGAAACATACAATTTGGAATTAATCGTCAAAATGATATTCAGAAAGGGCAAAGATATACCAACCATAACCATAGTGTAGAGACTACTAAGTGAGGAAAGAGAACTAAGAAGCAACACCACCAGGCCACCTCCTTCAACTGTCTCTATAGTGCGTGCTAGCAGGTTTGGAGTCAGTGCCTCAAAATCCTAAACAAAAAGGTTCAAAAAATATTCAGAATATAAACAGTCCCATAAAAAGACACTTGTAAAGTCATAGCTTACGTTATTCAGCCTCCAACATGCAATCTAAATATGCCTAGAATCTAACCTGAAGCACACACATGCCATAAGTATTTCCCAAGATCTTTTCAGTTTCTGCATAATAACAGTAACGAATCTCCGTGCTAGTAACAAACAGTGAAAAGGGATCATCTTTCTCGGGATCCAACAATCCTCTGTGCATCATCTTTTTTAACTGCTTCATGCGCTTTTTCTTATGACTGCAACATAAAGCAAATCATCCATATGATTATTGTTGCCAGTGTTATTTCAATGCTTGTGATCATTCAAATACTGAAATGAAGTAAAATAACTGGCCAAAAATACAACAATATTTTAAAATTCTACAGCACACAATTTAAAATACAAATGGTTGCTCATGACCTCGGTGAACCAACACCACCATTGGCATAATTCTTTAAGGGGAGTGTTAATATGGAAAAAAATTGCAACACTGACAATATAGTTTGCCACATCAAAAAGATAACGACCATGCATTGAATATGGCCCACAACGCATCACACCAAAAACGTAAGCAATGCAATGTTAGTATAGGAACGATTGAAGATGCCAGGTACTTGCACCCTAAATCCAGCCATCCCAATTGGAAAAAGTTTTGGTGCTGGTAGCATCCCTGTCTCGGATTTGTAACGTCTTTAAGAAAAAAACTACTATGATAAAAGACGAAGAAAAGTAAAGGAAAACATGAGAATTATTTTAACAAAATTCAAAGAAAAAGTAGGACATACCTGCTAAGGAAAAGTTCTTTCTTGTAACACCAAAGCACAGACGGACGTGCCTTCACAGTTGCCTTTGTGAGCATATAATGAAGATTGACAACCTGCAATCCTTGGGCTTATTATACGGCTCTTCATTGAATAAACGCAAGACGTTGGAGTGAAAATGCTTAGTTTAAGGTTTTACCTGATCACGGCCCTTATCTCCAATGATGACAAACAGGGAGCGATGTTTGCCTTTGACTCCATTTTCTACCACGGTTCGGATGCGCTCGTCCACCTTCTTCCTCATTTCGACGGTATTATTACGAATACTCAGTAAATTAAACAAAAACCCTGAAACTCTCAAATCAATCCTTAAACCCTAAACCATGAATCTTAGTGTTCCTTCTTATTATTGATTACCACTTAGCTTTATTCATGGCGATGATTCACCCGACAAGACGAAATGCAGCTTGGCTGATGCCAGTCTGGTTAGGGCGGAACCCAGTTCAGCTGAACTAAAATATGTCTGCAAAATAAATGCTCTGCAGATTGTCACTGCTATGCACAGGACTACACTGAAATAATCTGCTTCCTTTATCTGAACCAATAATCTGTCTCTCTTCACATGTACCTTATTAGCTTCTAGTTTTCAAACCTTGATTTTCTAGTACTTTGGAAAATATTCCTATTACAAACCCTATTTGGTTTTGGTTTTGGTTTTTCTTTCATACGAGTAATCTTAGATTCGTAATCTGAGTTTGAGCTAGTAGGAGGTCTCGAGGTGTTGTCCCATACTCGTTTACTTTTTGCTTTTTGTGGTGTGTTATCTCAGAGTAGGTTACTTTTCTTTTCTTTTTTTGCGAGATATACCAAAAACTTGTGACTTAGCAGGGCAATAGTGGTTTACTTTTTATAAGCAATCAAATTTATGCATGGAGGGTCTTTGCCTCACAAATAAGGTTGATTCACCTTCTCGAACCATGGATGGATGAAGTGACTCGTCTTAGAGATTCTTTCGACATGATTCGATGTCAGCATATTTACCACGAAGCTAACTCGGCAGCTGATCGCCTTTCCAAGCTGGCGTTGGGGCCGATGGATGGCAATTTAAGCTTCAGTGAAGTCGTGGATGAGATCATAGTTGATCAAGGGAGCATCTAGACTTTCTGAGCCAGCTGCTGAAGCTCTGTCTTTATTTTTTATGTCTTACTTGATCCGAGTTTATGCTTTCTTCAGGTCTTTCCTCTCTTCGGTTTCAGGACGTTGTTCCCTGTCTCTTGTTTCTGGTTAAAGATAGGAACGCAACAGATCTCAGTCTCTGGTTTCTTTGTTTTTCAACGTTTCTTGTTTTCAAGTTTATACTGTCAGTTACTTTTTGGTTTGGAGACTCACTTGATGTAACCTAGTTATACATAATAATTAAGTTACATATTTTTCTTCTGGAAAAAAAAAAAAAGGTTGACTCACCTTGTCAAGACATGTGCTCGAACACTCGAGTCTTTACCACCATAAGCTCCAATAGCAACACGTATGAGTGTTAGTTTATTTGAGTTTTGAATCATGTTAAGTTATTAATTGTCATTGACAATTCCATCCTAATATCCCAAGAAATAAAAGAACCCTCGAGATTTTTTTGGAAAAAAAAACTAATGCACTATTTTTTATTATATATAAATTTGTATATTGTTGTAATTATAGTCCACATTTTTTTTCTAATTTGGTGTAGCTTGAGTAATTGAGAGAAAAAATTGTTTCCTTCCACACTCGATTTCAAATCCAAATCTTACTTTTCGTCATGTTTATTATTCATGAGTCGATTGTTGTTGATATGTTGACCTCTTGAGACCTAAAAAGTCAATTTTACCTTGGGTGCCATCCTTAAAATGAGGGGAATTGCTCAATGGATTTCCCTAAAAAATACATTACATGAAGAAAAAATAAATAAATAAATATATATATATGGACCATATATATATATATATATATATGGTCCATTTGTATTGTATTGTAATCTATCGTTCAACGCATTTTATCCATTTGCACTATGTATCTTTCAAGGCTGTTAAAAGTAGGGTTTCGTGAATAGGAGAGTAGTGTATGTAATATATGCTCCATCTCTGACGGAGATGGCTCTGCGGTTTGCTGAAACTGTTAGGGTTTCTTGACTCGGGGGCTGCAGGCGGCAGCCCCAACCATACCTGCTCCTGCAACGCCTCCCTTGGGAATGGCGACAACAGCTGACGTAGGTCTAGGCAGCTCACACGTGACTCATTGGGAACTCTGGGAGGATGCTGTGGATTACACCAATGACCCTTTCGAGGGTAAATCAATTTTTACCTCCCCGCATGCCTGCCAGTCACCGTCCATCGCAAGGGATCTTCTAGTAACTGTGCTGGAGATGGCGACTTCCAGGCTCCCAGCTTCTAGCAATAGCTCTCCCGGTCTCCATCCTCGTTTTAGGGCTTCACCGGCACAGGATGAGGTAAACCTTGAACTACATTTCGTTGCGCCCCCTGACAACCTCGACTTCTTGTCTTTTGTTGCACATCCATTGGATCCTTCTCTCGGTGGGACTCCTTTCACCCTCTTCGAACTTCCTTCTCTAACGGATCTGGGCGCCCCAGTGCTCATGGACGCGACACGCACCATCTCGAAACACATTCAAGAGGATTGGAGGGACTCTCACTACGGACCCTGCTTTGATTTTCTGGCTACGGGTTGGCCTTCAACATTCTCCACTGCTTTTGAACCAGTACTTCCTTTGGACCCTGCTCCACTCTCACCTCTGAGCTCGGAGGGTTTCATTGCCTTGCTTCTACTTCCTTTTGATCCTCGGGTTTCTCCCCCTTATATTCCCCGCACTAGGAAACCCTTGTCCTATGGTTTAGGCTCTAAAACTCCCCCTAGTCTGTGCGGGGATCATGCTACCGGTGTTAAAAAAAAGGACAAGTGCCTCAAAACCTCGCAAACACCTCTCAATCTCATTTGCGGGCAAAACGTCACAGTTGCTCAATCTGTGGAAATGGCAGAGTTGGCGGTCGTGGGAAGGGCTCGTGGAAAACACCCTATTATGGCACAGCTGGAACGCTGGGTCGAATCAAACTGGAACACTATTCTGAGCTACAAGCCCAACATCATGGTTCTTTCTCGCGGTTGGTTTGTTTTTAAACTTCGCGGTAAGGAAGATGCGGACACCATTCTTCAAAAGCATTAGAGCTTTGGCAATACTCCTTTCCTGTTAAAGAATTGGACGCCTTTATTCGACGTAAAGTGCGAGCGACTCGACACTATGCCTGTCTAAGTCAAACTCCCGGGACTCCCTTGGGAATTTTGGAATTGGAACTCTTTCAGAAACATTGGAAATGCCCTGGGGGTTTTCATCGATGATGATATGTCCTTCCTCCAGACTAAGCGTTTGATGGTTGCTTGGATTTTAGTCTCCTTAAATCTTCGCATTGGGCTCAGGGAAAGCCTAAACTTCATCTGGGGACAGGCAACACGCGTCCAAATTCTCGACTATGAGGGAGTACCCGTCTGTTGCCACCGGTGCCATGTCTATGGCCACCTCGCAAAAAACTGTAAACAACCCTTCACCTCCTATCTGGATCGGGACAAGAAGCGGGCGGTAGATAATGGCACCACTGCGGAATTCCATGACTCTCAAAAACAGGGTCGCACGGAGGAACTTGATGCAAACTTTACCAATGAAAGGCAGGAGGAACCCAGCATTGTGGATACACTGGTTTCGGATCCACCATCTGCAGATGACCCAGCTCTGCAGCCTCTGTCTGCACCTACTCGACACTTTTTGGAACTCACGACTCTGGGCAAGCATTTTTCTCCTCCCCACCTCTATGATTTGGTTGAAAATTTAACTGCACTCAGTTTTGAAGGCCCTGACCTACCCCCTGTCCCCCGCCCCCCCTCTCCCAAGGGTGTTTGCCCTGTAACTACCTTTGGCCCCCTCTCCTCTACTCCTCCGCCCTCACCATCTTCCCTTCCCTCCACCACGGTTCCCACATCCCTATCATCACCCATCCCCCCTCCCTCTATCCCTCCCCATTTATCCGCCACCTCTACTGACTCGGAGGTCTCTTGCCCGATTCGTTTTCTCCTGTGGCCGAGAGATACACTGATTGCTCCTACTTCTTCGTCTCTGCACCTGGGATTGGGGAAAAATACTATCCCTATGAATCGAGGAAAGGGCAGAGGGTGACCCTCGCATCTCTCCACTGCACAAAATCGAGCTCTCTTGGAGCTTGCGGATGGTAAACAACAATCTATTTTGGGGGCGCTTAGAGCAATGGAAGCCTTGGGAGGGGTTATCCCATGAAAATTCTCTCCTTTAACTGCAGGGGTTCGCAACTGAGCCCAAAAAACTTGCACTCAAAAGGCTTATCTTGCTGCATCAGTCGGATGTTCTACTGCTTCAAGAAACGCTGGGTTTCGAAGAGGGAATTACCCTAGTACTTTCCTCTCTTTTCAATTACATGGATTTTTGGGCATTGGACGTCCGTGGCCACTATGGGGGTGTCACCATTGGTTGGAACACACAGACGGTCAGACTCTTAAACTCCTGGGGTGCGAGCTCTATGTTAGGTGTGGAGATTCATCATTCTGTATTAAACACATGTTTCAACATCTTAAATATATACGGACCTTATGTGGATCGGGCTCCTTTCTAGGACACTCTAAAATTGTCTTCTTTTCTTCACCTGGATAATCTCATTATTGGTGGGGACTTAAATTTTACTCTTGCCAACCATGAGATTTGGGGTCCCTGCACTAGAGTTGATCCTATGGCTGACTATTTTGCACATCTTTTGCACGACTTCAAGCTAGTGGATCTTATCCCTGACAAACTAAAACCTACTTGGACCAATCGGAGGGCTGGCGAGAGAAGGATTGCAAAACGATTGGATAGTTTTCTCCTAGCTGAACAACTTTTGTGTAAAAACCTTAACTTTCGACTGTGGGTGGATTTGGGAGGTATCTTGGATCACTCTCCTGTCATCTTGGAATTTAAGGGAGTGGCTTCAAAACCTCCTAGACCTTTCAAACTTTCTGTGGCATGGTTAAAGGAAGAGGAGGTTACTTCAATTATCAAGGATAACTGGGTACCCTACTATCCAGCAGAGGGTTCACATGCTGCTACACACTTTGCCAAAAACCTCTCATCTGTTAAAAAATGTTTAAAGGACTCAGCTTTCAAAAAGAAAGATAGGGATGAATTGGATCTTACGCAGGTTGAAATTGAGCTTAGGTTGGCCCAAGAATCAGATGATTGTGGTTTCCTAACTCAGGAATCCGCTGCACAATTAGACCTTCTTGAAGCTCGCAGGCGAAAACTTTTACAAACCCAAGAAGAAATATGGAGACTTAAGAGTCGGGACATTTGGATTGAATGCGACAATGAAAATACAAAGTTCTTTCAAAATTTTGCAAAAGGAAGAAAGTATAAAAACACCATCTGGGAACTGCAAAACGAACATCATGAGAGAATTTCCTCTTTCAATGGTCTGGTAGCTCTAGGGACTTCTCATGTCTCCTCCCTTTACAAAGCTGACAACATAGTTAATCTTGCCAACATCATTCAGATGTCCCAATTTTTTCCTAGTTTTATCACACAGGAGGACATTTTGGATCTTATGGAGGAGATCTCTAAAGATGAATTAAAAGAAACCCTTCATGGTTTTCAAAAGGATAAAAGCCCTGGCCCAGACAACTGGACCATTGAATTCTTCCTTGCACACTTTGAGGTCATCGGAGCAGATCTTCTTCATCTAGTGGAGGAATCCCGCTCACGGGGACTTGTTCACCCACCCTTGAACTCCACCTCCATAGCTATAATTCCAAAGTTTGATCTTCCGACCTCTTTCAACGATTTCCAGCCTATTTCCCTCTGTAATATCACTTATAAGGTGGTGGCAAAGATCATCGCCAAAAGGCTTAAAAAAATCCTCTCAAAGGTCATATCTATGGATCAATTTGGTTTCTTGGAAGGGCGTCAGATCCATGAATCCATTGGAGTTGCTCAGGAATGTTTTCACTCGATCAAACTCAAAAAATTAAAAGGAGCAATCATAAAACTTGACCTCTCAAAGGCCTTTGATAAGGTTAGTTGGCTTTCTATAAGGATGTTGGTGACACATTTAGGTTTTGGCAACTCTTTCATCAAATGGGTCATGAGTTGCATCTTTATGACTTCTTTTGCAGTTCTCATTAATGGTTCAGCTTCTACTTTCTTTCATGCGGGCAGGGGGCTTCGTCAGGGATGTCCGCTCTCCCCCCTTCTCTTCCTACTGGTGGTTGAAGGCATGAGTAGGGCTATTATGGATGCTAAGTGCAAGGGCTCTTTCAAAGGTATTGGCATCTCGCCCTCACTTTTTATAACTCATTTACTTTTTGTAGACAATATCCTCCTCTTCTGCAACGGTTCTCTGAGGGATGCAGATACACTGGCTAACATTCTAGACCTCTTTGGAAGGCCTACGGGGATGGAAAAAAATATTCAAAAATTCTCACTCTCTTTGTCAAACTTGGAAGATCGAGAATCCCGACACTATTCTACTCTCTTTCCCTATGAGTCTACTGAGCTGGACAGTGGTCTTAACTATCTGGGTTTCATATTAAAGCCAAATAACTACAGAAAATCTGATTGGGGTTGGTTACTTGCCAAATTGGAGAAACGGCTCTCATCTTGGAGTCATCGATGGCTCTCTCGGGCTGGGCGACTTGTACTCATAAAATCGGTGTTGGAAGCCATTCCGTTGTTGAGATATTGTAACTTCAAAGAATATTATATTTGTACTTTATTATTCCGGAGATGTTTCATTCCTCCGTGAAGATCTTATTGTATATCCGGAGATGTTTATTCCTCCGTCGGAATGTGGTAACTCGGGTTATTAGACTTCCCTAGTGGGGGTCGGCCCTGTATGTGTTATGTGGGTCAAAGGGTTATTAGACCACCCTAGAGGGGTCGGCCTAGTCAGTGGTAGTGGGGTATTTAACCCATTGGTTAAATACGAGCCTACGTGTACCTGTGTAAAATACATGTCAGTGTAGTGTATAAATAGAGGAGGTGTGTTCCTCATTTGACACACACACTCACTTGAGGATAGCGCACTTGTGGAGGAGAGGTCTGCTATTGTGGAGGAGGAGATCATGTCTCAAGGTTTCATCTTTGTATATTGCTGGTCATCTATATTGAGGAAGCTTTGCTGGGTTTTCTACCCCATGAGGGTTTCCCAGGATAAATCTCTGTCTCTTGTGTTTATGCTGTGCTTGTTGTTTCTTCAGTGATCCTGTATATGCTATTATTGTGAAATGGAATGTAATGCTGCTATTTTTTGTCTTAGCATATTAAATCTTAACATGGTATCAAAGCTAACCTGAAGGAAGACAAGGTATGGCACTTACGACACTTGCTTTACTTACGACATTTTGAAGGTTAGGGTTTTACATAGAAAAAAACCAGTCATCGTGGAACTTTCGCTATAAATCCATTTATGCGAAGGTTCAGGGTCTGAAAAGTTTACAGGTCGAAGATAACATCCCCAGGTACCTTGTGTCCAAAGGGCACCCTCATATTCGTTGTACTTTATGAGTTATGATCAGTACAAGTTAGGGTTTCTGCCTCTTCCAGATCTCAGTCAAAATCAGGTGACCTTGGCAAAAAGGTCATAACTTGGGCTAGGAAGCTCCAAATGAAATTTCATAAAAAGTGGCAGGTAGTACACAGACTGTACTATCTCAGGAAACTTTTTCAGAGGCCGAAGGTGAACCAGTGACACGTGGAACGCCGTACAAGTTTGCTCTCCTGTTTTATCCCATAAACAGGTCACGTTGCGACACTTGGCATAACTCTCTCTCAGAGAGTCCAATTGAGGTCAGACCTGTAAAGATGGAAAGATAACAGGGCGAGCTATCTCAGAAAAAGTTTTCAGAGGCCGAAGTTCAAACAGTGACACGTGGCACACCGTACAAGTTTGCTCTCCTGTTTTATCCCATAAACAGGTCATGTTGCGACACTTGGCATAACTCTCTCTCAAAAAATCCAATTGAGGTCAAACCTGTCAGGATGGAAAGATGACAGGTTAGGCTACTGCAAAAAACATTTTCAGACCCTGTGGAGCAAAAATTTCAGAGTTATAACAGAAACAATCAGGTACATATTTCTGTCAAAACAGAATTATTTTTGGAGCACCTTTATTCATGGCTTCCGGAATTTAGGGTTTCGGAGAAAGTTAGAATTCTTGGAATTGGAATCCATGGCTGAATGCTACTCAGGAAAATTGAAATTTAGAGACCAAGATCGAATTTTTTTGGTTGGGTAGAAGACCGGGCTTGATTAAACCCTAGCTCGGGATCTTGATCGAAAGATGGAAAATTAGGGCTTTAGCAAAAGTTGGAATTTTTGAAGTCTGTAACCACGGCTGGAAGCTCCTAAAAAAAAAAAAAAAAGAGTTTAGAGCCTTGGATCAAACCTTTTCATTGAGAAGAAGGGTGGGCTTCATCAAACCCTAGTTCGGGATCCTATCCAGAAGATCCAGAAGTTTCAAAGGCAATTTTGAGGGGTCAAATTTTGGAGATTTCAAAATTGAAGTATGCTAGTTTGATCAGCCCAGCAAGACACATCCTTCCATTCATTCGGAAGTGGGAAAGTCAAAGATTGAATTTTTAGGGTTTCTCCAGCAAACCCTAATCAAGCTCCAGATCAAGTTTCAGGGGGAGTTGAGGCTAAGGCCTTACATAAGAAGACTACAAGAAGTCTCGACAGGTATGACTTAAGGAGGTTCAGGTATGTCTTGAAATCTGATTCTTGATTAAGTTCATAATGTGTTTTGTCTTCATGTTATTTATTAGTACAATCTTGATTAATGTTAGAATTGTCTTATCACCCTAGTAACAGTATGAATGCATGTGAATGATCGAAGACATTCATTGATTAGGGCTATATGATTGTACTAATGCATTATGGTGTTGTGTGAGGTTGATGTTGTCTGCTAACAAGATACAGGTACATCACAAAAGACAAATCAAGTTCCATGACCATGACATCATGAATACAAAGACTCATCCATAATATTTGTTCTACTTACAAGGTATGTATGACTTTGTTATATTATGCTTAACCTATGAGACATGCAGGTTCTAGCTCAGGATCTCTAAATCACTGAAGAGATTGTTTAGGTATGTTGTACATAACTAAGCAAGTATACTAATCCAGGTATGTTTTCCTATATCATGTTAGAATCTTACCTTGTATTGGGATCCCTTATATAAGTATACTTGGCATGATTAGATATGCTCATTCATAAAGTTAGTAATCAAGGAATTATGCATATTATGTCTTTTATCTTGATTTATGATATGCATGAGTAAAAGAAGTCTTCCCTGAAATCTTCAATACTAATTTTTATTATCTATAATCATGACTATACATATTCAAGATTATTTTGTTTTGATAGCATTTAGAATATACTAATGAGTGTATGTTTGTGTATGAGATCATGAGGATGACTCTTGAGCATGCACAGTGGTACAGAATGAATAGAAGTTCAAAAGACATACAGAAGATCAAGCGGGAGGCAACCACACAAACATAAAAGATAAGTATTTGAGTTGTTATTTGAAATAGTAATGATATTGCCTGAAATAGGTTGTATGCATATTTGTATTCCTAGAATATATGATGCTGAGTGTAAACATTCATAGAGCATTGAACAGTATGCATATGATTGGTAAGTTGGACAAACATTCCATTGTTGCTTGTCTAGAATGAAACCTCTTTGTTGACATGCTGAGAGCTATGCACACTCTCGATAGTATGTTCTGGTAGAGATGGAAGGCATCTAGATAGCCACTGTATGCATACAGGATATGGGAAAGTGTTGTGCCAAAGTATTGGTCAAATTAGTTGCATAACTTTGTAAATGATATCTGTATGCATAATAGGTTATCATGTCAATGTGATTTGATGATTATGAAATATTACTAATCATATACTTAATCTTGATTTGTAGGAAAGATCATGAAGAATGATGAACACCAAGTGATGGATGTTCAACAAAAGATTTACAAATCAAACAAAATATAGAAGGCTCATGATGAGATGTTTGCTCCAAGTGACTAAGATAAGACCATTCTCTTAATGGTGTAATTAAAGAAGAAGTGTGAATCAGGTTCTGTATGGGTTCCCAAGATCGATAATCAATTGATGAGCTTAATGATCACCATGGGTGATGTGGATCTCAACCTTTGCTACAAGGTTGAATATGGCTTCTATACACATATGACATGGATGCAAGAAGGAACTCACCACAGAGTTCGAATGATGTTGAGGCTCATATCAGTAGACCCATCTGATGAGAGATGGCACATATAGATGGTTGCAGAAATGAAATTGAAAGATCTCAGATTGATGCATTACTTTCTAGGTCTAAAAGTATGGAAAGTCTTAGAAGGAATCTCTCTCAACCAGAGAAAGTATGCTGAGAAATATTGATATGTTGGAATGGCCACTCTTATGGATTCCAACTTGAAGCTGTTAGGAGATGACTCATCAGAGTTAGTGGATATAACTCTGTACAGTCAAATTATTGGGTCATTGATGTATCTAACATATACTAGGTTATATATATGCTTTGTTGTGAACACCTTGAGTCAGTATCTAGTGGAAACTAGATGTGTTCACCCGATAGTTGCAAAGCATGTGATGAGGCACATAAAGGATACGATAGACTTTGATCTATGCTATCTTGGAGATCATGACTTCAGATGGCTACTCAGATGCTGTTTGGGAAGACAGGAAGAACACATCGAGAGGATGTTATTGTTTGGGATTATCCATGATCTCGTGGTTTAGCTGGAAGCAGTCTAGTGTGGTTCTCAGCACAAGCGGAATATATGGCTGCTTGCTCTACTTGTTGTGAAGAAGTTTGGCTTCAGGATTGTTTGACTTAGAGATAGAACCAACTGTGATCCTATGTGATAAATAGAGTTGTATCAGGATGACATAGATTCTAGTGTTCCATGATAAGTCAAAGAACATAGGGAACTAACAAGATTTGACACAGAAAGGAACTATAAAGTTTGAATTTGTAACAGGTTACCGTTGTACTAACCAAACCTCTACCTCAAGTGAAGAAGTTACCAAACTTCTGTCTTGGGTAAAATTTGAATACTTCCAAGACAAGCTTGGTGTAGTTCAAAAGGACCCTCCTCAAAAGGGGGAGTAGTATAGTCATTGATGATGAGATTGTCTCATCGAACAACAAGGTCGATGATGAGGTAACCTGTTCTCTACACCTAGATACTTAGAAATATTTAGATTTAGGACTCTTATACTTAGAATACTTAGTTTTACTTATACATGCTTTTGATGATAGATGTATTGATGAGAATACATGCTTTTGATGATGAGATGTATTGACGAGAAAGAAGAGGGATTCTATCATCCTTGAACACATGTCCTAAAGAGAGCCGTAGACGTGAGGTCTCCGAGAATGAAGTCCTTAGTGGACAGTTGAGGGGATTGGATCATCCCTGGACTTTCAGTCCTAAAGAGAGCCGTAGACGTGAGGTCTCCGAGAATGAAGTCCTTAGTGGACAGTTGAGGGGATTGGATCATCCCTGGACTTTCAGTCCTAAAGAGAGCCGTAGACGTGAGGTCTCCGAGAATGAAGTCGTTAGTGGACAGTTGAGGGGATTGGATCATCCCTGGACTTTCAGTCCTAAAGAGAGCCGTAGACGTGAGGTCTCCGAGAATGAAGTCCTTAGTGGACAGTTGAGGGGATTGGATCATCCCTGGACTTTCAGTCCTAAAGAGAGCCGTAGACGTGAGGTCTCCGAGAATGAAGTCCTTAGTGGACAGTTGAGGGGATTGGATCATCCCTGGACTTTCAGTCCTAAAGAGAGCCGTAGACGTATGGTCTCCGAGAAGTGGGGATTGTATCATCCCCGGACTTCGGTCCCTGAATTGATCCGTAGACGTGTGGTCTCCGAGAAGTGGGGATTGTATCATCCCCGGACTTCGGTCCCTGAATTGATCCGTAGACGTGTGGTCTCCGAGAAGTGGGGATTGTATCATCCCCAGACTTCGGTCCCTGAATTGATCCGTAGACGTGTGGTCTCCGAGAAGTGGGGATTGTATCATCCCCGGACTTCGGTCCCTCAATTGATCCGTAGACGTGTGGTCTCCGAGAAGTGGGGATTGTATCATCCCTGGACTTCGGTCCCTGAATTGATCCGTAGACGTGTGGTCTCCGAGAAGTGGGGATTGTATCATCCCCGGACTTTGGTCCCTGAATTGATCCGTAGACGAATGGTCTCCGAGAAAGTGATTTTTTATGATGATGTGGTTACTTGTATCGGTATGGATACTTGTATTGATGATGTGGTTACTTGTATCGGTAGGATACTTGTATTGATGATGTGGTTACTTGTATCGGTAGGATACTTGTATTGATGATGTGGTTACTTGTATCGGTATGGATGCTTGTATTGATGATGTGGTTACTTGTATCGGTAGGATACATGTATTGATGACATGATTACTTGTATCAGTATGGATACTTGTATTGATGATATGTATAATTGTATTGGCATGAATACTTGTACTAATGATGTGGATACTTGTATTGTTATGGATACATGTATTGATGACGATGCTGACGATCGTGTTGACGATGCTAATGATCGTGTGATGACGATGCTAATGATCGTGTGATGATGATGCTGATGATCGTGTGATGACGATGCTGATAATCGTGTTGACGATGCTAATGATCGTGTGATGACGATGCTAATGATCGTGTGATGACGATGCTGATGATCGTGTGATGACGATGCTGATGATCGTGAGATGACGATGCTGATGATCATGTGATGACGATGCTGATGATCGTGAGATGACGATGCTGATGATCGTGTGATGACGATAATCGTGAGGATCCATATGATGATATTGTTGTAGCTGTTCAAGTGCTACAGAAGATAAAGACTCAATACTGAAGATGTCGATGTTCCAGTATTGAAGATGTTCCAGTAACTGCTTGAGTTATTGATGATGTTGAGAAAGCTTCCAATGATTTATAGATGTATCATGTATGATGTTGATGACTCCTTGCTCGTGCAGATGTTGTTATAATATCCTTCTCGTTAAGGGGGAGTGTTGAGATATTGTAACTTCAAAGAATATTATATTTGTACTTTATTATTCCGGAGATGTTTCATTCCTCCGTGAAGATCTTATTGTATATCCGGAGATGTTTATTCCTCCGTCGGAATGTGGTAACTCGGGTTATTAGACTTCCCTAGTGGGGGTCGGCCCTGTATGTGTTATGTGGGTCAAAGGGTTATTAGACCACCCTAGAGGGGTCGGCCCAGTCAGTTGTAGTGGGGTATTTAACCCATTGGTTAAATACGAGCCTACGTGTACCTGTGTAAAATACATGTCAGTGTAGTGTATAAATAGAGGAGGTGTGTTCCTCATTTGACACACACACTCACTTGAGGATAGCGCACTTGTGGAGGAGACGTCTGCTATTGTGGAGGAGGAGATCATGTCTCAGGGTTTCATCTTTGTATATTGCTGGTCATCTATATTGAGGAAGCTTTGCTGGGTTTTCTACCCCATGAGGGTTTCCCAGGATAAATCTCTATCTCTTGTGTTTATGCTGTGCTTGTTGTTTCTTTAGTGATCCTGTATATGCTATTATTGTGAAATGGAATGTAATGCTGCTATTTTCTGTCTTAGCATATTAAATCTCAACATCCGTTTTACTGGATGTCCCTAGCCTGGATTCCTAAGGGCATTCTAGAGAAATCTCGTAAACTCTGCTTTAGATTTTTATGGGCCGGCAAATCTGAGAAACATGTATCTCCTTGGGTCGAGTGGCAGGCACTTGCAAAGCCCAAGTCATTGGGAGGATGGGGACTTAAGAATGTACACATTTTTGCAAAATCTTTGGCTGCAAAGGTGGGATGGCGTCTCCTGATGACTAATAATTTGTGGACAAAGGTGGTGATCCAAAAATATAATGCGTCGGTCTCACTATCAAATTGGGTTAGAAGTCCAACCCGACACATAGTGGGAATCTCTGTCATTTGGAAAACCATCCTATCTGCCTTCCACATCATCGAATCAAGGTTGGCCTGGAAAGTGGGGGATGGCTCTCAGGTCCGCATTGGTCTTGACCGTTGGCTGGGGTGTCAAAACAAACACATTCTCCCTCAGCACTTGATAACCTCTCTGCATGCTCGTGGTTTTCACCACCTTTCACACATTGTCGACCTGGAGACTACATCTATCATGCACCAGGGTTGGAAAGGCCCTGAAACTATTGGCTTACCTGCAACACACTTGGACATTTGGAATGAATACCTCCTCGCCCTCTGATCCACTCATGTCAGAATTTCAGATTTTTGGGACACCTTCATCTGGACACCATCTCCGCTTGGTTTCTACACCCCAAAGATGGGCTACAAATTACTGGTTGGTGAACTGGAAGGGGGCGAACCTCTGTGGTGGTGGAAAACGATCTGGCACTCTAAATGCCCACTAAAATCCAGACTTTTCATGTGGTGTGCCCTGTCTAACAAAGTCCCGGTATGGGAAAAAATTAAATGTTGGCAGATTGAAGGACCTGGGTGGTGCCCATTCTGTAAACAGGCATCTGAAACTATTCAACATCTTTTTATCTCTTGCCCCTTCATATTAAATATCTAGACTCTGCCGAGATCTTCTTTAAATCTTCGTACTCTTTGGACTGGAGCCACGTTGGAGCAAGCCTGGAGGAACTGGTTTGACTCCCTTAATACTCTGCACTATCGGGCACTCCCCCTCCTGGTCATCTGGGGCACATGGTTGGCTCACAACAAGGCACTCTTTCTTGAGAAACAAATTGTCCCTGACCTAGTGGGTGCACAGAGTGTGGATATCCTGGCATATTTTCCCCAATTAAAGCATTCCCCTCCTATTCGCACTATCATCACCGAATCCTTTGACTCCACACTCCCTTGGGCATATTTCGATGGGGCGGCAAATGACCGACTCTGCGGGGGGGGGATTGTTCTACACCCGTCGCACTCCTCCTTTTATCATATTCAGATGGGAATTGGACCTGGAACAAACAACTATGTCGAACTATTTTCTCTCAAGTTACTTCTCTGTTTCATTCTTGAAAAGAATTGCACTCATATTCAAATCTTCGGTGACTCTATGAATGTGATCAACTAGGTCGACAAAATACAGTAGTGTCACAATCTATTTTTAAGTAATATATTGGCAGATGTATTGCAACTTCTGAGGGATTTTGAAACCTTCTCTTGTCACCATGTTTACAAGGAGCGCAACAATACTGCGGACCAACTATCAAAATAAGGACTAACTTTGCCTTTTGGTCAGTGGAAGACTCTGGCCACAAAACATGGTCAAGCTTTTGAATATTTTCATCGACCTTTCGTAGAAGGACTGAAACTCTTGGACAGTTGATATTATTTGAACTCTACTTTTTTTTTATCGGGATCCATATTTTTTGCCACTTTTGAGGCCCTCGGGGAACCTCGGTACACTCTTACTTGTATATACAGGATGATGGCTCTAATGAGCAGCTCTTTTTGATACAGCTCCATGCTGGATACTCTCTCTGAAAGGCATTTAAAATGCTTTCTGCAATATGTAATTTGATTACTCTCTTAATTAAATTACGCTTTTTTCCTTGGAAAAAAATAATATATATATATATATATATATATATGTATGTATGTATGTATGTATGTATGTATGTATAGCCCGGTGGGTTAGCTCAAGTGGTTGAGAGCCGTGAGTTGTAAGTAGAAGGTCTCGGGGTCAAATCCTCGGGTGGATATGCATAGATATTTAAGGGCCTCACTTGATGTCCCCACCGGTTTAGGCCTCATAATCAGAGTCGATGGTTTTCCTTGGGTACCATCCTCGAAATGAGGGGAAGTACCTGAGGGTTTTCTCACAACATGTTCCAAGGAAAAAATTGTATGTATGTATGTATGTACCCCAGATGTGGGTGCCTATATAGTTGTTAGAATGCATGCGGCCAATGTAGGGACGACATATAACACTGCCACAACGGAGGACAAAGCTCGGGTAGTTGTATGCACATGCGACACATGGACGACAAATCGAGGAAGAAGGTAGTAATGAAGGAAAGGACGAGGGACACATCACATTTAAGAAGATGCACTCGGGAGAAGGCAAGCCAGTTTGGCCTGATGGCAGAGGTAGTTAAGCATAGCAGAAGGTTGTATGTCTGGTTCGTAAGCCACTCGAGCGGTAATGACGGCTACAATAGAGAAGGAAGGAATGGCGCCACGGGACATCAGGAAGTATTTAATTCTCAATAGGCCAACTTGATGGGCCTCGTAAATGAGGATTATAGTGAATGGCTATGAAGGACTCTATTTAAGGAGGAGAATAATGCAAGCATTGTCGTGGGACTTGCTCAGCATTGCAAAACGAGTGGAGCAGAAGGTGAAGAAACGCCCACTCGGCGATGCATTGGCCCCCTGTCGCAGAACGTGAATTCACTCGGCTGATTAATAGCCCCACGCCTTAGATCTCATAGTCGCCAAGGTGGTAGAGGAAGGATAAGGCGGAAGGTGGTGGGAGAAGAAGTCGGGGAGGAATTTATGGAAGGAATTCCAGCCCATATAGATGAAGCCATAATGAGGATGGACTATGAGGATGTCACCTGCATAATTGAAGAGAGGGGGATGGGGCTGGGCTTGAATCCCTATTGGATCCCAAGGCAGATTTTGGGTAAGGTGATGGCGGAGAGGGTAAGTTTCAGAGACTTGGTGGTTCATGTTGTCGATGCTACAAAGGAGGACCTGGCACGCAATTCTTGGAATTTGGAAGGAGTGGTAGACCTGGCCCTCACTTCCTTCATGGCGCCCATGGAGCTTAACTGGTCTCCGCCAAGGGATCCCAACCCAACATTGTCGGCTTGTGAGGAGGTTGTTGATCGTCTAATGGAGTAGCAAAAGGACAACCTGGGAGAATTCGCTTGCACAGAAGTTACGAAGGAGCCCATGGCTCCGCCAACGGCACACACTGTGTAGTGCCATGCTCCTCTAGTATGCTGCTTCTTTTTGTTGTTTGGGTTTATCTTCGGAATGCGTGGAGTCTTGTAGGCCGAGACGACCATGTTTATGTCTGTTTATAGTTAGCTTCTTTGTTTAAGAGGGTTTTGATGACATATATGGTTAAGTTTGGTCTTGTTTGGGCTATAAGCTCATGGGACTAGAAAGAAGGGCTCAAGTGGTTTTGGGTTTCCATTGGGAAGGCTACGTGCCTGGTTATCTTGGTAGGGAGTTTTTGTTGATCTATGTATGTAACTGGGTATAACGGGGAATGGGGATGTATCTAAGGAACTTCTAGCAGTTGTGGTATGATTCCTTGACATACCTTTTTTTATCATTATGTATATTTTTGCACGTTTTTAATAGAAAGCTCTATCTTATTCACAATAGGTGTGTGTGTGTGTGTGTTCCACTTCTTTTTATATTACAAACCTCAGAGTTTTTTGTTTTTTCTTGATTTAAAGTGTTATACATGGACGTTGAACATGTGAATCATACAGGAGTGTAAACTGCATTAGTTTATGTATACGAGACAAAGTTGTTGAACTAGTCTCACATATATGAGACAAAGTTGGTTACAAGGCATCACTAACAACATAAGTTTTACTCATTTGGATGTTGACTTTGGGGTGCAATCCTCCAAGTTGAGGTGACAACATCCTCTCTCACTCAGGGCGAACATCATTAAAATTGTTAATGCGATGCCTTGTAAGATTGTGTATCATAGATTATGGTAATTGAGAATAAAGAATAATCAACTTAGAGAGGGCACTACGCAAAGCCTATCAAGTAATGTACCCAGGGAAGTACCCACAATGATAACAAGAGCCACAAGGTGGCAATGTCCTTGACATTGCTACTAGCTGAAAAGCGATGCTTGTGCATGTCTTTGTCTATTTAATGATATCTATGTTCTAAATCCCAGTGTTTTTCATCTCATTTGTGTGCATTTTTTAATGTTTACTGTGAGCTTTATTTGTTATCTATCTTTTTTTCTCAACATGTCCGCACACCTCTGTTTGCTAATTTAACCTTTGTAATTGCATTACAATTCATGGAAAGCTACCTCATGATATATTCATGGTTGGAGAAAAAAAACCAATGCCTGTAAAAAACAATGTTGTTGGACTAGAACAAACCAAAAGATGTTAGCAACTAATTCATTCCTGAAGAGGGGGGGGACATGCAAACAACCAAGATTTCTTGTTATTATGTTGGACATAAGATTATCTTGAGAGAATCTCCTGAGAAACAAATGTAGGAGATGAAAGGTTGTTTTTAATTTCTTGCACAAGTTATCTCACTATGCAATGAGGGCAGATTGAAGGACCCCTTTTGAAATTCAACATGTAGGACAAAAGTTTGAGGCTATCAGAATACATTTTTGTCGTTTCCTGTTTTGCACAAGGATTTTTTATGGTGGAAGGGGGTTTGTGTGGGTGACAGTCTAGAACCATAAAATATTGGACAAAAGATATGCATATCTGGGGTTATTATATCACGACATTTGTGGAAGAAATAGGAGATATTCGAACATGGACTAGCACAACAAATTTCCAATTGTGGGGACAAGCAGTAGCGATGTATGGAGATATGTCATGTCTCCTCGTTTGTGAGAAAATATGGTACCCCCTCCATGCAATGATTTGATTTCTAGACTCTATGGAGGTGTAGATACCCCACCCCCCTCCAAATATGAACCTGTAACCTCCTAGGAGGGAACACATGTTCTTAAGCCATTAGGCCTAGTTAACTTGTATATGTTACGGTCATAACCCATAGTCCATTTTAACACTTATTTTGAATATATTTGAAAAAAGAGTATTACTCTCATGGGCAATGGATATGTAGCTTTTGGTTGGAGAATTTAAGAAGGCTTGTGGAAACTTAGGAATCTCATGGGTATTTATATTTTTTAATGAAGTAAGTTAATCGTTATACATGTTTCACTTTCATGACAGAAGCAGTAGATGGAAACAAAATTGTATGCTCAACTAGATGATCCACGTGATCCATATAGCAAGCAAAAGTGCTCAAATTTGAATGACAAGGTTATATTTTATTTTAAAAAAATAGTATCAATATTTTTTTAGTTTATTGGATTTAAATCATTTCATTATTTTTAAATGAGATTGTTCATATTTGTCAACCCATCACCAAACAATTAGTCTACAAAGAGTCTCAATCAACATGTGGCCTATAAAAACAAATTACCCATGCAATGCTTTCAAATCACAACATTTGTTTGTTTTGTGGATGCAAAATATTATTAAAAATCAATTTAAATAAAAAGTTGCATCACATTATTAATTTTATTTTGAATCCCATTCAAAAGTGCGCAACCCATCCACCGTCGATTAGATTCTAATCTATGGTGCGAATTGGTTTGACTCTTCAACAATACTTTTACCTTTCCACAACAAAACAAAACATTGCAAAACAAGGAATATAGTTGTTAGTACTCAGTATAAATTTGTATTATTAGAAAAAGCAGTCGGGTTTGATAGTTCATCTCTACAAAGCGGGATTTAAATCATGTTGAGAAGGTAACAATTTATCCTCTCCCTAGACCCAATTGACAGAATATGAGCTACTTATAAAACACTGGAAAATTTAAAATAACAATTAAAAAAAAGCATTGTGAAACAGGTGCCCGGGAGAAAGCTTTGTTATTATAAAAAGAAATAGGGTTTGATAATTTGTCTCCTTCAATAAACGTCCCTCTACAAAAGAAAATAAAAAATCCAAGCATGGATGTAATGAACTAAGATAATGTAAAGTTGAAGACCTCATCCAATGATGTTTTCATCCGGATATAACCCACAAAAATGAATATATTTTCATCTAGATATAACCCGCAATTAATATTATGATCATGGAAATAGAAGGTACTGAGATGTTGTGCTACTTATAAAAACGCTTGAATATTTTAAAGAATACATTGACAACAGAGAATACAATAAAATGGACAATTTTTTTAAGTAGAAATCATGAAGATCATAGGTAATCCCAAGTTTGCAACAAATCGCCAATGTTATTGAGAGCATTTTCCCTGGTACTTCAATGGACATGTAGCTCCAAAAGTTCCAAAATATTGGACATTGTAAGAACTATAGATTTTAAACAATGTGAACTCTAAATAAAAACCCTTATCCTTTAGACATAGACAATAAAGATCGTTCCTCCCAAGGTATCAGGCACTGAGCAGATCTATCATCTATGACATTATAAAGAAAAGGTGGATACAAGTGCCTTACCATTCATCCAAAGTATACATGCACTCCCATCGATATCGGGAAGATGGCATACATAGCGAAGAATATGAAGGAGTGAACCACAATAGATATACCGCTTGTATGGAAGCTGCTGAACTCCACAGTACGACTATGCCCATGCAGCTGAAACAAGAGCCCCGAACGTCAACAATATGAACAAATCATGGCCACTCCTTGTTAATCTGACAATGTAGAATCAATCTGGCATTTACCTCTCCTTGATTGACCTTGAATCGTGACCGCTCCTTATTCAATCCAATAGAGCATAATCAATCTGGTAATGTTTTCTTCTGCTTGACTTGGTTGTGGAAGCGACCAGGATATTTAGTGTCATGCGCTAGGGTTTCTTTACAGGGATCGACCAAGTTGAATCCAAACCCAACAATGAAGGCGACTCTTCAAGTCGACACCAATCATTCCAAATGGTTGATCTATATCATTGTGCACAAATCAATAATCGAGACACAACTTGCAGCTGGGACACAAATATTCATCAACAATTTGCAAGGCATGTCTGTAGTTGTCTTCATTTCACACACAAAATAATGTGTGAAAGGAATTATTTCACACATAAGATAAAAGTTACAAAAGAGGAAGAGTTTTACAGAAAGAGAAAAATTCTTCCAATGTGTAGAGACCGCCCCCACCAGCTCCATCAATTTTCAATTTGTTATATAGACCTTTCCATATAACAAAAGTCGAACTTTATTTGTTAATTGGCATGAAACCTCCATAAGATTCTCTTCAATAACAGTTGAGAAAATCTGGTGCTTAATCTTCATGATATGGTAGTTTGATGTGAAGGATCCTTCTAACAGTCATGAACATTATCGGTAGCAAAATCTCTTCTTAAACAATTAACAATTAACAAGAGCCATGAGGCGGGAATGTCCCCGCAGTTGTTAAAGCTATTGCTATAAGACAAAAGTCATATAAATATGATACTTTTGCCACAAAATTGCAATAGAAAAGAAAATGATTTTCCCACAAAATTACTCAGCAATCAAATCGATTTCATTACTTAGCCATCAAATCAATTTCTCAATGTTTTGTCGGAACAAAGATAGTTGGAAAAGATGCAAAACATGTGTGAAGCATCCTTCTTCATGATCAAAAACCCATTTTGTTACATCTTAAATGTGGATACATCCATGTAGACTTGGAGAAGGGTGTAGCATATGTGTAAACACACAAATGACTTCATTGAAATAGGTAGAACAAACAACCTTCACCATGACCACTCAACCAAATTCATAAAATAACTGCAACAAATTAATCATTATTATTAATACTTAATTAAAAAATAATATATTTAATCTATACAATTACTATCATGCAAACTATCATTTTTAAAACGAAACATGTAATCAAATCATTTTTTTTTAGTATACAAATTCTACGTAGACTATTGAGTTAACAACATATAGTAATTTGGTAAAATATCCTAATCACAACCAATTAAACGATCAACCTCAACGCGTTGGAATAAAAGTAAACAAAAGTATATGAGCAGATGTCCAAGGAAATACCCATCCAAAACTTTAGTTTAGTGTAAAGAGAATCATAGTTTTCCAAGCACATGCTATTGTAAAATATATGAAAATTATATTAGGAAGTCTAATATATTTTTCCAATCTGCCATATTTTTGTAGGATTTCTTTGGTAGGATTTAGTAGCTATACTAGCTCGGCTTACATCACGAGGACGACAATATATATAACCTGATTGTCAATGTTAACATAATTTGAAGCCTCATCTGCCATCGTAACCGCCTGCACTTCCCATTCAACCAATGGATGGCGATTTAGGATGGTATATACAAAATACCTTCATATTTACAACTAAGTTAAACCCAACAACCGTTCATGTAATCCAATGCCAGCTGCCATTCTCATAGTGCCATCTTGTTTGTGCGACTCACCTACACCTATTACGTTACAATGCATTATTTGTGGACAACATTCCAACTTTCCGTCAACCCGAATTTTACCTACCTGAATTTCGAAGAAAATGTCTGCATTATGTGATATGTGTTTAAAGTTTTAAATTGTGAATCTAAAAGAGATTGTAAAATCAATGAAACACTTGTACGAAACTAAATGCACTAAACCGCTATGATGGATGGCGAGGCGTTATCCTTTTCTTCAGTTACAATGCAAAATGTTATTCGATAATTTTTTTATTAAAATCTTAAATAGAAACATAATATAAAAAAATATGGATTTAACTAAAACTTTAATAAGACAAAACAAAAAAATGAAACAGCCCGCAGGGGTGTAGCTCAACCGGCGATTCGCTTGATATGAAGAAAATGTTGTAAATGGAGGTCACAAGTTCAAATCAACCCGACTTACCCTTGCCCCATGCTTGCGGGCTATGTGGGTGCACCTAGGGATATTGTCATGTCCCAAATTTGACATTGGGTCACAATGGCCTAATCACATTGGCCCTATTCATTAGAGTTTGTCAAATTGATGCTAAAGGTCAAATCATTGACAAGGAGGAAAATTACTAGTTTCCTAGGTTTGGGGTGGAAGCTTTGGGATTTGGAATAATGGGGATAATAAATGATGTTTGAACATTAGAATGGCATAAATATTTAATAAAGGAGCTAAATAAATATATACAAGTGAAAATCAAAGTGGCATTTGATCATGAAGAGACATGGAGGAAGTGGGACCCACATATGGCTAGATTTCCCCACTACACTTGGCATCATTCTCTCACCAATTCGAATTCAAGGTGAATGGTAACATACTTGGGGGAGTCCAAAAGGTATTATTCATTGCATGACTCATCCAAGGTCGAAATATAGAGGAAGAGTAACTCCCATGGAAGAGGAAGAGGCAATTTGGAACTAGTGAGACACTTGGGCTAGATTCCCTAGCTCTATGACAACAATGATGAAGATGCTATGACACCTATGGCACAAATCAGACCTGAAGGTTTACATATGATATATATGACATGTCAGGGCTAAAAATAGACTCCAAGAGGGTGCTCAAGCGTGTTAGGGCAGCTAAGATGCTTCCACACATGTGATTTGGTGGAAGTGGGAGACTAGGAATTGTTGTACAAGTGGTGTTCTTTGGAATCTCTTCCCAACTTGAGTTGGAATGAGTCTATTGGAAGGAATTCGACCCATGGAGGGCATTAGAACTTTATAAATGTCAATAACAAAGAAGGAAAGCAGCTTTTGATCATTTGTATAATTTGCAATTGCATTTGTGAAGAGGGAGAGCTAGTGGATGACTAGTTTCTTGCCTTAGCCAATTTCGAGGGTGAAAGATTCCCATCCAAGTTGGTAATTGGAAAGGCCATTCAGAACTTTCATTTGGAGCTTTAATGGAGTCTTTATTTGCAGGTGTAAGCTACAGGGCAGCTCATGGTTTCTTCTATTGCAACTCACTCCTTCAACCATTTCCAGTTTTGATGGCATATTCTTGATCCTTAAGGGAGGGCGTTTTTGGTGAGCTATTGTACTTTTTGGGGGGAGCTTATAATGCCCCATTTCTTTTGTAATATGATGTAAATACTCTGTTCTTCATCTCCAGAGAGTTTCAGGTCAAAATTCCAAGTAGAAATGTATAAATCTCATTTTTAATGGAAGAACAATGCCATTTCCCCACTACCTTGTTGTGAACCAATGTATTGATGATGATTTCGAATGAATGGATGATTTTCTGATGCATTTGTGATTAATGGACTGCCATGGATGTATTTTACAAGTTTCATGTACTGTACTTGAGCATTTGAAGTATTTTTACTCAGTTTAATTGCATTGGGAGAAGAAATAGTGCCATTTCCCCAAGGGTCGAATTGGTGATTTTTGCAGTTGAATGGAAGAGGGTTGGAACAGATATAACAATCAATTAATGGTGCACATGAGACCTTAATAAAATACTTAATACATTCCCTACGTATTTTCAGAAATTTGAGTGGCTTTGGAGGCATTTGGGAAGCCATTTTCAGTACTTACCCCAGGGGGATTTGAACCCCAAATTACTAGTAAAATTGCATACTTGGTCCAGAAACTTAAGAGAGTTTGCAGAGGTATTTTGGTGGCCATATATCATCCATGAACATCGTATTCAAGTCCTAATATTATTCATACACCTTCCTTGAATATTTGAAGGAATTTGGAGTCAATTCGAGACCTAGAGACCAATACTAGTCAAAGGCAAATTACTAATAAAGTTCCCTACATTGGCCAGAATTGAAAGAGTATTTGCAGAAGTATTTTAAAGGTCCAAAGGCATCCATAAAAAACATATTTATGTTCTAATCTCATTCATATACCTTCTCAGAAGATTTGGGATCATTTGGGGCAAATTTGAGACTTAGAGATCAAAACTAGTCAAAGGTCGAACTAGGGAAAAAAGTGAAAAATTGCCATTTTAATAAAATTCCTAACAAGGGACATTACAGTGGTATCAGAGCATGGTCCTTGCACTTGTGGATTAGGTACATACATTCAAGAATAATAGGCAGCCATGTCTTACTATTATGATGAATCCTATGAGTACAATTCTTATGAGGAATATGCAAATGCTTATGAGCAATATGAAGCAGAATGTGAATGGTACGAGGAAGAGATGCCATCATGCAACACTTCTTGCAATTTCAAGAGAAATGAAGATTATTCTTATGACTTTAAATCTGATGAATATGAGTGTGTCACACCAACCAAGGATAATTCTATGAGTGAGTTCCAAAGATGGAGAGCAAAATATAAAACCTTGCCCCAACAATATCAAAAATATCAAGAATATCTTGCTTTTAGCAAAAATACACAAAATGCCATGTCTTTTGAGTACTTTGCTGAACATGTTTTTGAAAATAGGCCCAAACATGAAGATGTGGAGTTAGTAAAGAAAGGTTTATGCCCTTCTTGTAAAGAACCTTGGAGTGAGTATCATACATGTGTGCATGAAATTATGTCCCACTTGAGGAGAGCTTTTGGGAATTCTTCAAAAAGAGATTCCAAAGATATTGATCATAAGGAAAACAAGGGGCAAAATGAATCATCTTGCTTGAAGGATAAAAATGAAGAGACATCACAAAAGCATGAAGAAGATTCTATTAAAAATATGGAAGATCATTTCGAGACACCTTCTAGCTTAGACATGAACCAAAGAGCATCTACTGATGGATGCTTAAACTATGAAGGAGTACCTACTGATGGGTGCTCACACCTCTATGTTGGTGACATAGAAATCACTTTTGAAAGTGTTGCTACAAGCCCAAGTTCCATTAAGCATGATAATGAAGACCTTGTAGCAGTTGAAGAAGAACCAAGATCAACTTCCCCATCACCACTTGAGCGTCATGAAGTTGGTCCAAGCAAAATTGAAGAAGATGAGGAGGTTCATTTGCAAGAGCCTCATTTTCTTGAAGGGTCCTTAAATATGAATGAAAAGAAGATCCAAGAGTCCCTCAGCATTCTCCATGACACTCAAGCATTGGTGTCAAATTCTTGTTGGAGAGCTACTTCATTGGAGGAAACATCCTTCATTGAAGACATGGAGAAGATTCAAAGAGCAATGTGCCACATCAAAGGTAATTTCATGTCTTTAATTTTTGATAGAAACCATTTGCTTGAGCTTAATGAATTGTTATATGATGCACACTTGAAGAATAATGAGGATATTCATAAGCTCACAATTCAAAATGAGCAACTTCTTGAAAAGTTGCAAGATACTTGTTTTTCCTCCTATGTTTCAGATTGTCAAATGGTAGATTGTTTGGAGGATTCTCATGACATGGTGGATCATGAGAAATGTGAAAATTTGAATGTTCTTGATGTGTTTCAAGATGAACTTGAAGAGATCCAAACACTTGACGTGGTGGAAGAGGAATTTGAATTGTCTCTTGATGAAGGTTATGCAATTTTTAAAGAAGAGCATGATTCCTCTACATTGGAACCAAACTATGACAAAGAGTTCACACTTTTGAAGGAGCTGCATGATACTACCCATATGGATCCTTCCCATGATGAAACTTCTATACTTTTTGATCATTTGGGTGATTTGGTTCATTCTCCTACATCCTACAATTCCATGTTTTGCAACATTAGTCTTAATGAAGTATGAGTGAAAGGGTTCTTTTTGATGGTGTCACATGAGGAGTATGGAACTCCTAGATTTACTTTTTATGATTATATGGTTGGAGCACATTCTTATTCACATTTGCAGCAGCATCCTTTGTTACTTTATGATGATGCACATCTACACGAATGCACCTATGATATGCATTTGAGTCACTTGAAGACTCATGGTTTTTCTTGCTCAACACTTGATTCATTTGATGTTGGAGGAACTTCATCCAACACTTGGGTGAATAGATTTATGATTGGAGAACATTTTTGTTGCAAGACACATACTTTGTTATATCTTTATGACTCTCACATTCAGGGATGTATGGGTGAGACTTCTTTGAGTCATTTGAAGTCTCCTTGTTTTTTCTGCTCATTATTTGGTTCAGATTTTAGTGGAGATTCTTCATTCAATTATTGGATGAAAGAATACATGGTTGAATATTTTGATGCATATCACATCCTTTTGGAGCAGCATTATAGGACATGGGATCCTCACCTATGTCATTGGAGCAGATTTGATTGGTCACTTGAAGCTTGTATGCACTTGGAAAATGGTGGTCTACTTGCTTGGAGGTATAAGCACTTTCATGACTCTTTGATGAAGCATATCCTTGATGTAAATTTTCATTATGTTGTTATGTACTTTGATGATATATATTTGGTACTCATGATGTTTGGAAGGATGCATACAAGAAAATGGGATCCAGGAATCCTCTTAACTAATGGTGTGGGTTGGAGAGCACTCTTAATTATTGGGGTGCAATACAAGCAATGGGACCCTAGAATAATTTTTATCTCATTGGTTTCAAATTTTTGGGGAAACAAGCAGTATGGGAGATGGATTTCCCCACTTAATAAAGTGATTTTTATAAGAGTAGTGCAGCAGCAAGCATGGTGGTTCCTCTCTAAAATCTTCATGGAAACTCAAAGACTCAAGGTTGGGAAATTCAATGGCAACTTCAAAGAATTATACAGAAAGCAGGTTCTTCAACACCCATGTTTAAAATTGCTTGAGGACAAGCAATATTGGGAAGGGAGGATTTGTCATGTCCCAAATTTGGCATTGGGTCACATTGGCCCTATTCATTAGAGTTTTTCAAATTGATGCTAAAGGTCAAATAATTGCCAAGGAGGAAAATTACTAGTTTCCTAGGTTTGGGGTGGAAGCTTTGGGATTTGGAATAATGGGGATAATAAATGATGTTTGAACATTAGAATGGCATAAATATTTAATAAATGAGATAAATAAATATATACAAGTGAAAATCAAAGTAGCATTTGATCATGAAGACACATGGAGGAAGTGGGACCCACATATGGCTAGATTTCCCCACTACACTTGGCATCATTCTCTCACCAATTCGAATTCAAGGTGAATGGTAACATACTTGGGGGAGTCCAAAAGGTATTATTCATTGCATGACTCATCCAAGGTTGAAATATAGAGGAAGAGTAACTCCCATGGAAGAGGAAGAGGCAATTTGGAGCTAGTGAGACACTTGGGCTAGATTCCCTAGCTCTATGACAATAATGATGAAGATGCTATGAAACCTATGACACAAATCAGACCTGAAGGTTGACATATGATATATATGACATGTCAGGGCTAAAAATAGACTCCAAGAGGGCGCTCAAGGGTGTTAGGGCAGCTAAGATGCTTCCACATGTGATTTGGTGGAAGTGGGAGACTAGGAATTGTTGTACAAGTGGTGTTCTTTGGAATCTCTTCCCAACTTGAGTTGGAATGAGTCTATTGGAAGGAATTCGACCCATGGAGGACATTAGAACTTTATAAATGTCAATAACAAAGAAGGAAAGCATCTTTTGATTATTTGTATAATTTGCAATTGCATTTGTGAAGAGGGAGAGCTAGTGGATGACTAGTTTCTTGCCTTAGCCCATTTCAAGGGTGAAAGATTCCCATCCAAGTTGGTAATTGGAAAGGCCATTCAGACCTTTCATTTGGAGCTTTAATGGAGTCTTTATTTGCAGGTGTAAGCTATAGGGCAGCTCATGGTTTCTTCTATTGCAGCTCACTCCTTCAACCATTTCCAGTTTTGATGGCATATTCTTGATCCTTGAGGGAGGGCGTTTTTGGTGAGCTATTGTACTTTTTGGGGGAGCTTCTAATGCCCCATTTATTTTTTAATATGAATTAAATACTCTGTTCTTCATCTCCAGAAAGTTTCAGGTCGAAATTCCAAGTAGAAATGTATAAATGTCATTTTTAATGGAAGAACAATGCCATTTCCCCACTACCTTGTTGTGAACCAATGTATTGATGATGATTTCAAATAAATGGATGATTTTCTGATGAATTTGTGATTAATGGACTGCCATGGATGTATTTTACAAGTTTCATGTACTGTACTTGAGCATTTGAAGTATTTTTACTCAGTTTAATTGCATTGGGAGAAGAAATAGTGCCATTTCCCCAAGGGTCGAATTGGTGATTGTTGTAGTTGAATGGGAGAGGGTTGGAACAGATATAATAATCAATTAATGGTGCACATGAGACCTTAATAAAATACTTAATACATTCCCTACCTCTTTTTAGAAATTTGAGTGGCTTTGGAGGCATTTGGGAAGCCATTTTCAGTACTTACCCCAGGGGGATTTGAACCCCAAATTACTAGTAAAATTTGCATACTTGGTCCAGAAACTTAAGAGAGTTTGCAGAGGTATTTTGGTGGCCATATATCATCCCTGAAAATCATATTCAAGTCCTAATATTATTCATACACCTTCCTTGAATATTTGAAGGAATTTGGAGTAAATTCGAGACCTAGAGACCAATACTAGTCAAAGGCAAATTACTAGTAAAGTTCCCTACATTGGCCAGAATTGAAAGAGTATTTGCAGAAGTATTTTAAAGGTCCAAAGGCATCCCTAAAACACATATTTATTTTCTAATCTCATTCATATACCTTCTCAGAAGATTTGGGATCAGTTGGGGCAAATTTGGGACCTAGAGATCAAAACTAGTCAAAAGTCGAACTAGGGAAAAAAAGTGGAAAATTGCCATTTCAATCAAATTCCTAACAAGGGACATTACATGTATAGTGGTAGCGGATGGGATTGGATCCCTGGACCCCGTGTCATGTGAGTACCAACCCCTTCCCAGTTGTTGATTCCCCTAGTTACAAAAAAAACTAAAAAAATGAAACTAAACTAGATTAAACAATAAAAAGGAGAACTGGTAAATTATTCACTACACCCTTTTCTCCATGTTTCTTGTCGATAAATCTGTAGTTCTTCTCTCATAACGATTTGGTATAATCCTTCAATGATTTGGTAGAATCCTTCAATGACTTGGTAAAGACATCCTGAAGAATAACCATGCCTTGGAATAAATAGAATTGGAGAGAGGAAACCTCTTATGACCAAGGTTGAAAAACATACAGCTAAATGCATTAAAATTCTCAGATCAGGTCAAGGGGGTGAGTATACTTCTAGAGCATTCAAAATATATTGTATAGACAATGGAATCCAACATCAATTTATTGTGCCTCATACACCTCAACAAAATGGAGTTGTTGAGAGGAAGGATTACATCGATCTTATTCCTACACACAGGCAGCGATCTCACTATAGCAGAGTTTCAGGAATTCTCCACGAGCTGAGTCTCTTACTTTTTTATGGAATGCCAATACTGAACTCACGAGGATTACATCGATCTTTCTTACCAGCAACGCATATGACCACCATCTAGTGGATCTCCTTCAACAAACTCACGTAGGCACAACACACAGGCAAATTTACAATCTTTCACGCATACTACAACAATGCTCATCTCTCTCATAGTCCTGAGCACTCCCATGAGGGATTCATGCTCAATCCAACTCT
The DNA here is from genome assembly GCA_027924585.1 of Larix kaempferi. NCBI lineage: Eukaryota > Viridiplantae > Streptophyta > Pinopsida > Pinales > Pinaceae > Larix > Larix kaempferi. The sequence continues at coordinate 17,609,372 of BSBM01000435.1, forward strand.
GATACCAAAATAGAATTGGAGAGAGGAGACATTGTAACAATCAACACAAAGCTCTATTGAATAACATGAATATTTACAATGCATTGTGAATCAATATATAGAGTTGACATGTTTGTTATTAGATCTAGCTTAATCTAAATATAGCTAATATAGGTTGAGAGAATATCTCAACCACACATCAAACCAGCAGAGAATCTTTCTCATTAGATAAACATTATCTCTAACAGGAATTCCTCCAACAAATATTATGTAGCTGTTAACACCCAAAAAGTGCTCACTAGCTCATTTACCACATTATATGGCCCATTTGTCCATTTTCCTACCATATTTCCATTAAAAATCCCAAAAAATCCCATTAAAAAGCCTCCAAAAGGCCTAAAATGCCTCCAAAAGGCCACAAAACCATCAAAATAGCCTAAAAAAGGCTAAAAAACCCCATTTTCCTCCAAAAATAGCAAAAATCCCCTAAAAAGGGAATAAAAAATATAAAATAATGAGGAAAAGGAGGAAAAAACCCTATACAGCTGCCCAAAACCATGTGTTTCCTAAAACCATGGGTCAGCACTCCACCACCAAAAAACTATAAATAGGTGATGGAGATCCCTTATTCCACATCCACAATCACAAGCACCCTTACTCTGCCAAAATCTCTCTCGAAACCCTAGTTCACCTTTGAACTATTTTCACCTTGAGAGCCACCTTTGGCCCATTCCCAACACTGGAGAAGGAGAAGGAGCATTCTTGAAGCTTGGAGCATCCTCTTGGACACTGCAAAGGGCTTCACCAACCTTGACACTCAAGGTAACATCAATACAAAGACATTCTTTCATTTTGGTGTTTATGCTTCATGCTTGTATTAGAAATAATTTAATGTTTTGTTTATTGCATAATTAGTTTAATATACTGAACTGCTACTAAGGAGTCCATTCTCCTTAGTAGGTGCTCATTGGCACAAGCTAGGGGTAAAACCCTAGCTACAGTAGCTGATTGCGATTTCGTGCTTTTTCCTTGGCGATGATCTTGGCAATCCAAGGATTCGAGGGAAATATCTTGGCTTTGGTTATCACATCCTCCACATTCTAAGAATAAATCCACGATTTAAATGACCTAATTCCTTAAGAGAATAGTGGATAAATCTGATAATTTGATAAATGACTTTCGCTTCAGCGATCTTGTGGAACTAGCTCATGTCTTTTTTTGATGAACAAGTTTCTCAAAGATTTGATGTAGATATTATAAGATCTCTCCTAATCCTGACGATCTTTGCAAGGCATTTGTCTTCCTTTCACACAATATCTTGTCTTCGTTTCACACACAACATCTGTTATCCTATGCATTAATAATTCATTTCAACCAATTTGTGGACTCCTTCTTGATCAAATGAACTTGACAGGTTTACAAGAGATCAACTGATCAATATCACGATCAATTGATTCGATTTTCCAACAAGATTCGGCACAGAGATCAAACCATACTGCAGGTCCATCACTATTGCACGACCAAATCCGGGAAGCCATATTGCGGTTCCACCACTGCTACACAACCAAATTCGGCAAGCCATACTGCAGGAGCATCACTGCTGCACGACCAAATCCGGGGAGCAGGATACGCTAAGGTCAGCACGCCGCTGGCCCCTGGGATGTTGATAACGAGACATATGTCACATGTTCGGATCCAATAAGATTGCAGAGAAAAGGTCCATTTAATGCCAAACATTTCATCCCGAGCGCGGATTAATCCTGTTGCACGAAAACATAATGTCAAGGACATAATAATATGTATCAAGCTCATCTTTTTAAATAAGGCCCATGTAGTGAGAAAAGTAAAATTTGTAATAAGGCTTTGCTTACTATAAGATTTCTTCTAGCGGAACTAAATAAAGAACTAGAAGCAATGTAAGGTGACGCTTTATGAAATGTGTTGGATGTAATAGTTATAGCAACCGTATAGCTCGTGGAGTGATTCCATCCAAAATTAATAGTTATCGTGTTCACGTGCCTTAAGGGTTCTTTCCAGATTCTTGTGCTCATTTTTTTGAGGATGTATTTTTGTTTATTTGTGGATATTAAGGGTTCTATCTTGTTTGTAATTATATTTTTTGATTGAGATAAATAACATTTGGTATCATAGCACTTTCCAAGGCCAAAAATTGAGAATTTGTTTTCCTTCTATTTTTCAAGTTTTCAAAAGGAAAAAAAGGGACCACGGCACTCATATAGTTTTATGAGTATTTTTTTTATAATTTGTAGGAACTCATTGTAGATCTAAGTTCCCTCGGAAAAATATGTGATTTCAGAAAAAAGAAAAAGAAAAAATAGAGCTCAAATGGAAGTTCAGATGAAGGAGATATTGCCGTTTGAAATTTGCTCTTTTTTAGGGCTTCTAGTGATGGTCGTGGGTCTTGCAAAGGACATCACTTTTGACACATAGATAAGATTGCAACCAAATCAATGCCATTGGATGGAGAATTTTCATGGCTCATATTTGACATTAGATATGATATATTTTCAATCAATATCTAGTGTGCTACAACCATTATAATTTTTTTCTCTCAAAGCTCCACGAAATTAAAGAATAGATAGGTAGATAGTAAAGACTTTACAAGATATATATACAGAGTTGGAAGCTATAAAGCTGATAAATTGTAAATTTAAAGAGGAATGTGTTATTGATGCCACATATTATGTCATCATTGAAGGTTGTACTAAAGAAAGATTTGCATGGTGTGAATTAGAACATGCTTATGAGGATTGTTATATGAATACTTATAATTTTTTGGAAGACAACTACTTCCGTTTTCTTTTTTAGGACTCTTCTCCACCATATGAAAAGAATCTCATGTAGAAAAGACAACAACAGGTGGTGCCTACTAGTTTCTAGCATGCTTCTTCTATAATAGTAGAGTTCCTTTTAGAGCCATCTTTTTACTGCTACGTGGAGGATTTGTTTGCTTTGGATAGTTATACACATGACCATAGTGGGATTTTGAAACATAACACTCAACAATTCATGGGACTTAGGTGTCATCAATTGGGTGCCAAATTGTGCACCTCGACATGGGACCCATGTTTATGGATGAGTTCCTTGGATTACTTTAGCATTGCAGTTAGACCTTACATGGGGGGCATTGGCTTCTTCATCATTGTGGTTAGCACTCATACATGGGACCTATGATTATGGTAGAATTGTTTGGATACTTTAGCATGGCTAGCACATGCACATGGGACCCTAGTTCCATGGTTTACTTCGGTATTGTGGTTAACTCTCGGCCATGGGACCCTACTTTATGGTTATACCTCCTCACATAAAGCATCGAGGGTAACACTTTTCAAAGGGGGGTGGAATTTAATGTACCTAGAGAAGTTAACATGGGGCACCTAGGGAGGTACCCAAGATGATAATGATATGTATTGAGGCCATTTTTATTAAATAAGGCCCATGTACTTGAAAAGTAATAATTGTAACAAGGTTTGCTAGAAGGTTCTGCCTACTAAAACATTCATTCTCTAGGAAGTACATAGAAGGTTCCATCCACTAGAAAGTTCCTTATCTGGAAAGTAACTAGAATGTTAGATAGAAACTATATAAAGAAGTTGAAGTAAGGGAAGGGGACGTATTTTGAAGAATGTTGGATGTAATAGTTATAGCAAGCATATAGATTGTGGAGCGATACCTTCCGAAAGGAATAGTTAATGGTGTTACCCTACCTCGAAGGTTCTTTCCATATTCTCGTGCTCATTCTCGTGTGGGTGTATTTATGTTTATTTATAAAGTTTAAGGGTTTATTGTGTTTGTAATTAATTTTTTGGGTTAAGGAACATAACATATCATGTGGTTGTAAGTAGTATGCATACACATGACACTACTTCCAATGCACCACGTGTAGGGAGATGTGTAACACATTTCTTGGGAAATGTATTATGCAATAAAATAAAATAATTATGGTCCACATCTTTTTACATTACAAACCTCAATGGTTTTTTTCCCATTTTCATTTAAAGGGTTATACATGGAGGTTGCATGTCTGAATCATATGGGAGTGTAAATTGCATTAGTTTCTTTTGTTAAAATAATCTCACATACATAAGACATAGTTGGTTACAAGGAATTATCAACAACAACAAAATTACCAATTTGGATGTTGACTTTGGGGTGGAAGCCCCAAAGTTGAGGTGATAACATCCTTCCTCACTTAGTATTAACGCCATTGAAATTGCCAATGTCATGCCTTGTAAGAATGTGTATCATATACTATGGTAGTTAAGGATAAAGAACACTTAAAATGGAGGAGATAGTGCACGGAGGCTCTCATCTAGTTGTACATTGTATGCATACAAATAGCACTACTTCTAGTGCACCATGTGTAAGGAGACATTGTACATCATGAGCTCCTACCATAAAACTCAATGCACCTAAATATTTTATACGATGGTTGTATGCATCGTAAAAGAACCCTCATGATACTCCTACCATTATCGAATGCACAATTCAATCTAATATAGCCACATATTGCATGACATTTACCATTTCCTTATTGGTGATGATGATAGTTAATGTCCACTTAGATCAATTTTGGTCTATCAGACCTTAAGAAAGAAAAGTAAGGAACTACTTGGTTTGCTTTAGAGTTTTATTTATGTGCTCAAAAAGATTGGAGAGAAGTGTTCCTAAATTACTATAATTTTGATGAGATAGAAGGTTGGGAGAGTTCATATTGTAACAAAAAATTTGAAATAGAGATCTTATGTGGATGTACGTAAGGAAATCTAAGAGGAAGTGATTTTCATCCTCAACAATCATGGTCTTACAAAGATGACAAATCCTTTCAACCAACATAGTTTTAGGAAAGGTTCAATGCCCTATTTCACTCTACAACTTGTGAGAGTTCGTTCTTATTTTAGTTATGTGGATATTCTCCTTTATGATAGTTAAAACAAAGAGATCATTTTGATCTTTGAGATTATGGTCAATGACCTTGTAATATCTTAATTTTCTTTTATCCTCTAAATTTTCATGACTCCGTAGCTTCTCTTTGAACTTTCAAGTAATAATATATTTAATATCATCTATATTTTGCAAAGTGACATTTTCGTCAATCCTCCACATCTTTAACCAAGACATGGCATCTTTATCCCAACCTCGCTTGAGCATATTTAACCAATATATTATTACACCGAAAGCATATTAAATATTATATTACTTATATTAATGTGTTTATGTTAATATAATAAATACATATAAAACTTCTTATGTCTTATTAATATTTTCCAAAACTACCATTTTTTCAAGGTGGGAGTTGCATTGTAAAATTCTCAAATAAAAACTAAATAAATATTGGAAATTAAATTTGAACTAATTGTGATATACACTTAGGAGAGCTTTCATTACAAGACTGTACCTTAACTACATTCAATATATATTTACTCTTCCATAGTGCATGTAGGTTTAAACATCATAACATGGATTCTAATGAAGATACAATGTCGAGGAGGGTTGTGCAGGTAGAACCATTCCTGCGCCACTTTCGGTCGTTGAGCTAGTCCTTATACCAAAGGAGGGAACCCTGGAAATAAAGGCAGTAAACCTTAGTCTGTCACACTAGGTGTGCAAAAAATATACTTGAAAAAAATTGATTAGATTTATGGCTAAGACCTAAGGAGCATAAGATATATATCAACTATGAAAACGATTTGAATGTTAATTTTAGAGAGGAGGCACAAGTATCTCACAAAGAAACACAAATCAAACAAAGAACGGCTAGGGTGCCTTAATCATAACCCATTTCCTGAAAGAATGTATAGCATCAATAAACACATTCAACAGTAAAGCATCAAAATCCCTCCATTAAAATGAATTCAAGAACTACATAAAATCATATGGGCATAAGAAAAGTATAGATCCATAGATTCATGCAACAAGATAAAGACATTCCTACTATCAAAAAGAGCATTCAAAGCACAATACAAGATAATTTTTCCTCAAACACCAGTGGTAAACAACCTTACTCCTGGTTACAAATCCATGGCATCTTTATTTATTCAATACGACAGTACATGAATGAAGGGGGGCTAATTCATCTCTTCCCTAGTTCTATTGTCTTTTTCTACACAATAGGATTTATGTAATCCATTACAAAGAATAAGGATAGAAGGAAAAGGAGATGGCTAATGTTGCAGATCCTAACACACTTTCTTGGCTTCTATTGACTCATGAGAAATGAATGAACCTCCTTTATTTTTTGCTTTTCATTGCGCTTAAATATCTTTCTAGATCTGGATATTGATTGTGTACCTTGAGGAATACTAGGATGCATTGTCTTATTTCTAATTGAACCTTTGTTGAGGTGGCATTGTTGGTTTTTTAGATAAATGGACAAAATATTTGTGATGAGTTGGGGCTTGCCAACACTTTTCTTATTTGATTTATTTCTTTATTTTCCCTCGCATATCTTTCTTGGAAGGTTGAGAGGATTCCCTTGTGTTGTGTGTTGGTTGTTGTTAATGTTATCTTTTTGCCACATAGTCTCTTAAAACTTGTATATTATTTAAACCTTGTGTAGTCAAGCTCTACCCACCTTTCAATATTTCGAAGTATTTATCTAGTTTAGATTTAGGGGTGTAATTTACTTTTCCTAGGTTTTCCATCAAGTTCTTTAACAGGGCATCTGTTGCAATTGCAGGTTGTAGCTCATTCATCAATTCATATGTTGTAGATGGATTTTCCCTCTCAATGGTTGGAATAAAGTCAGGCATTTTCTCTTGGACAAGTTGGTCATATGATTTTTCTGTGTATAACTGATACTCTTTGTTCCAAGGATGAGGGAATCGATTTGCTACCATCGTATTCATTGTTTTAAAGAAACGATTGATTAATGTAGCAAAATATTTTATCCTTTCTTAAGTATCCTGAGGGAAGTGAATTTATGTATGCAATTTTCTATTTGCATATGAGATCATGTTCTATCATATATCTTAAATGATTCTAGTTGCTTCGGAGGCAAGGTGTTCAACACTGTTTTTGGCTATACTGGCCACTTTATATTTGTCCTAGATGTCTGCTTGATGTTTCTCCACATATGCATTTACATATCCAAAGACTATGTAAAAACCCAGGAAGAATTGAAGATGAGCTCTAATTTTGGGCAGGTCACTAATTATGCATGGCCACATAATTTTTTTTTATTATCGATAGCTTTTCAACCATTCTAGCATGAGTTAAGGCTTCTTGATGCCTAGCTTGCCAATCACCCACTTGTGTTTTAAGTTGAGCTATGAGTATATTGAGGTCATGGCTCTTTTGGTCTACTTTGCTGAGCTTTTCTCTCTGTGTCTTAAGTTTCCTCATTCTTCTTTTCTATAAGATATTTTAACTTGGAAATTTCCATCAAATTATTAGAAGATTTCATGTTCCATTCACATCGCTCTTTATATTTCTGTTCCAATCTCTCTCAACAAATTGGCCCTTTGTTCATTTTGACTTATCTGATGACTAGTAGGGGGTGGTAACTCCAACTTCCTTTTTTCTTCAGCTAGTTTTATCTTGAGGGAGTTAAGTTGTACATTGGATTCATCTAATTGGATTCTCAGATCCATTGCAATTGCCTCTATTTTCTCTAGCTCTTTGATTCTTTCTCCATTCATGTCTCTCTCAGGAATTAGAGATGTGTTTTCTCTCCTAAAAAACTGTAATTCTCCCTGTAGTTGTTGATGTTATGCATCCATTTGCATATTTACCAAGAAATCTTTAGTTGTCTTATTGTCCTATAACTCCTTTATATTTTGATTTTTTCAACCAATAAAGCCAACACCTTAGTTGAATCATGTGTTCCTTGCCCTAGTTTGACCACAGAGTTTTGTAGCCTACTATTTTCATCCTCTAAACTTTTCACTTTAGCACTTACGAATTGATTTTTGGTTTTAAGAGGCACGGTTTGTCTCTTATATCCTTATGGAGCAGAAGAAGCCCGGGGATACTTGTTGTACACTATGTTGCTTGACCCTTGGGCCATTGATATGTCATCCTTCGGTGGCAACTTTGCAATATCTATTGTAACTTGTGAGGTCTTCCGCTCACTGGAATGCAAGTCTCTATATGCTTTATATCTGACAATGGATCCATAGTGACTATTGAAAATGATTAACTTGTCCCTTTAAAAATCGATTTGATTGATTGCACTATCTTCACTTACCATTTGCTCTTAGCTAAGGGTATCAAGCATCATCCTCATTCTTCATGCCCTCGGTCTCTTTCACTACAGGATAATTAGATTTAATTTATTGGTGATAAGATCAAACCTTTGTATTTCCCTAGACCGATCTATTGAGTCCAAAGATTCTAGAGTTGGAAAAAAATTTGGGATCTTTTCTCTCCTATGTTGTTCATGCTCTAAAAATGCAAGAAGATTTGTAATTTCCAACGATTCAACTTTTTCACTTCCAACTATTTGTTGTGTCATTTCATAAGCTATGAAATTGGAATAAGCACTCATGGTGTTGCATGTAATTACAACAGATAAACGCTCATTAGATTCAAAATCAAAATAAAAAGGATCGGTGGAAGTTTCACCTCCTTTAGGTTGAGTCTCTTATTGTTGATAAAAAATCCTTGCGAGGCTTGCTATCCATTCTTCTTGATTATTTTCCTTTTCTGGCTCTGACATAGCTTCATCTAACTTAATCTCTTTTTTTCCTTAGGATCCTCTTGAATTCTTTCATCAACATTCCTCTTCACAATTTCTAACGGCTCACTAATGGCCTTAGATCCTGCATCCCCAACCTTGTCTTTCTCTTCCTGGGCCATTTCTTCCATGCTTGCGAGTAAATTTGTTTCAGGATTTTTAGTCATTTCATCCACAGGTCGATCTTCTTCCATGTCGGGAGACAGAATGGTGATCACAAATGGATTAACTGATGTCTTGTTTGGCTCATTGGATTTTGTATTCATGAGGTCACCTTGGGCCTCGTTCTAATGGCACGTATCTCCTGCTTTGGATGTTTCAACATTTCCCTTCTAATGTTCTTCACCTAGCTTCTTATGTTCCCATATTGGGGGTATTTTGGGATCCTGGATTTTTGCTTTGCTAGACTCGCTTTAAGATACTTCATGAGACTCTTAATGACTTGTTTTTGGAGATCTCGGGTGTTCCTGTGATGATGTACTTGTCTCGGATCCTAGACGTAACCTTTTAGGTATCCTTTAAAGTTGAATGGGTTCTTTGTTTCTTTGTCCATCTTTCCCTAGCCCTTGTCTTTTATCAAAATCCATAGATAACATGATGGGCAAAGATTTCTAAATTCTACTTATTTGGGAGGTGGATGAATACGAGCCTCAAGGATTAAAAGTTCTTCTTCCTCACTACCTTGTTCAATTTCTAATACACGAATGACTTGTCATGTCTCTTCTCGAAGAATTGGTTTCATTATGGGCTCATATTCACCATCATCATCATGATACCATTCATACAAATTTTCAAAATCCTCATCTTTAGGGATAGTAATGTACGGAGCATCATCTTTCTTAAGATACTTTATCATTCTCCATTAGGCTCCCCTTCTACGCTTATCTTTGGTGTCATTATGTTTAACATATTCATCATATCGTTTATGCAAAGGAGCAAGGAATTCCATATCTTCCTTGGCAACTAGGACTCCTTTTGGCCTATAAAAGGTATAATAGGATGGGGCCTTAGTAGGCTCTAGAGTAGGTTTAGGGAATGCTTGAGCCATCACATCAATATAATTTGCTTCTCCTCGAATTATTTTATGTACTCCTTCAAATGTGCCTTTATTTGCCAACTTCTCAAGTTCTTGTTTAGACTCATGATCTTGTGGATTTGGGAGTTTCCTTCCCTTCTTTTGTCCAACCAGGAAGTGTGGATCATATATCCATGTTGTGTCCTGTTGCAATTTTAGCACTCCAAACATCTTCATGACTCGTTCAAGGCCTTTCTTGCTATTTATCACTAGTAGAATTTGGCAAATAAATGGCTATGTGACTATAAAGTTAGTCACGAGAGTGTTGTTAAGCTAAAAATGACTAATTTAGTCATCGAATAAAAAATACAACTAAATAGTTGGTCACAAAATTACAAATGACTAAAAAAACAATTTACTTAATTTACTAGAAATGTGTTGAAATTTACTTAATTTTATACATTATATTATAATGCATCTTTGAAAACTTTGAGCTTTCACTCATCCTAATTACAAAAATTAACCTATACATTTCTTTCTTTTCTTCTTTGCTTTCAGGCGAGGCCTTAAGAGGAACAAGAGGGATGAGGGTTCTTGTGGGTTACAGAGTATCAAAGAAGAGTGACCCCTCAGGAGGAAAAGGAGGGCCGAGGGTTTGACTGTGGGTCTATATGGTGTTTTTCCACTTTAGGCATGGAGTTTATGCTCCTCGAGGGTTTTGTTTGGGAGACAATGTATCCATCCATAGTGTTAAAATTTATTGCATCTTCATGGGGAAAATTCGATGGAAGTATTCCTCTACATTTCACTCACATGGATTGCCTATCGAATGCCTTACTCAGGCTCCCAATCTACACTTGGATTTGCTTCTCATAGGGCCCATACCATCCTAGCTTCCCTTTCCCCCAATGTCGACTCTCTATCTCCATTTCGATCTGGTGCTAAAAAGGATGTTGTTGGGTTGACTGTTGCTCATGGGACGTCCTAGCACACAGTGCAACTATATTTTTTTCTTCATTTCCTGAGCACGAGACATGTTTCCCTCACATAATATATCTCTCGAATCAATTGGATACTCCTCCTTCAGTGCGCTTTCCTCTGTGCTTCCAGCTACATGTTTAGATTAGGGGAGGCTAAAATGGCTTTAAAGTGGTGATGTCCCAAGATTCCCACCGGCATGGGGGGGGGTGGGAAAGGTAGGTGCCCTAGATGGGATTAGTCTGCATCTACAAATGATATTTTCCTCACCGACCCCTTTATGGGTCTCTTTACACAAGAAATAGCTCCACAAGACACCCCATACTCCATATTTGTGATTGAGACAAGGAGCCAGTAGGAGAAACTCATCCAAAACTCCAACTCAATGGACTATACAAGACTCCAACAGAGAAAAATAATGGTCACCACATAAAATTGGCGTATGGTAACACAACAGGGAATTGTAACATGGATATCCCATGCACCAGTTTTTATTCGAAAAACATGGTTACCATCTCCATAGATCCAGTATTACTAAAAGATCAACTCCAAAAATTCGCTATGTTGATGGAACAATTACGAGCATTTATGTTTTCCCTTTAGAATAGAGTTCCAACGATAGATTCCTAAAATTTCATGCTTAAATAATACTTGTTCGAGAATAAAACATTCAAAACTCTTCAACCCCCTGGTAATTCCTTACACAACGACCTCAAAAATAAGCAAGAGGATAAAATGCTTGCTTGACCATCAGGAGGGAAAGGAGATCCAAGTTAGAGAATATATTATGTGCTGAAAGAGAGTACATAGCTAGACAATCCATAATTTTTCAGTTTTACAATCCACAATTTTTATCCTGAATAAGTTGAGTAGCGAGATTATTCAGTTTTACAATCCACAATTTTATTTTATTTTGTAAATAAAAACAGAACTATATATTATGTGCTGAAAGAGAGTACATAGCTAGACAACATCTGCAAAGGCATTCCCGAACAACAGAGGTCAAATAGGAACCCAAAATCCGACTTACTGTAACAAAACTGCCTCATAGCATTCCCGGCTTTGTTTGCCAAACAGGAAAAAGACATAATCACGACAAGACAATCTAACCAAGAGTTCATTACAGACTCCATAATTCCGATAATACAAACTGGATTTTGATAGTGACCATACATACTTCCTATAGAAAAACACAGAAACTAGACAGTGCACCTCAATCAATAGTAATAGTATGCAGAGTCCGAACCGCGGGTGTCGGGGAAGGGGTTTTGGCAGGCATCAAGTTCTGGATTGAAGCGTCACCACTAGCAATGCCCGGACGGGAAAGAGCTCCACCTTGGCTGCTTCCACTCCCATCATCAGCAATCACTCGAATGACGAAAGAAATGCCCAGTTTCTTAGCAATGGCGTCAATTTTAGAGTGCATCACCCTATTGTCCAAGTTGTGAGATTTCCAGGATCGCGCAGGCTCCTCGTCACCCATGCATTTGTTTGCAGAGTCCATCAGAATGTTGGCCAACAAATTTTTGGTGACCCAATGAGTCATGAGAGTGCGCTCATAGAGAGAAACCTGACCAACCATGGTGCCAGGGTCAACCACCCAATCCTCCAGGTCTTGATAGATTTCTCCCACAGATAAAGCTTGGGCATTTTCCCAGAGAGCCTTCTCAGTCCCCTCAATTTCATCACGAATGGGGGGAGGAATGCGATTGTGAAAGAACTCAGCAGAATCCCTCAGACGGGATTTAGTAGAGGCACAAGTAACCCTACCCGAAACATAACCACCCAAGTTGGGTGAATCACCACCAGAGGGGGAGGAGAGACTGCGTTTTGGAGCCATGATGAAAACAGGAAAAGGATCAAACAGAAAAAACCACCCAACAGAATACTCAGGATTCCACAAGGCACGAGATCTACAGAAACTGGCTCGTCTGCTGAGAATGCGAATGCGTTGAGGAATGGACATTACGATGAAATTTAAAATGGGGTGGTGCGTCATATCCATTACTGCCTGATGATGCAAATCCGCCGTCAAGTACAGAGCCTCCATTGTCAAGAGATCTGCCCCGATCATGATTCTGAGGTAAGGACAGAAAAGGAATGAACGAGGGATGCTCCTGGTCTTTTCACCACCTATTTCATACTTAAGAGAGTACGTCGCAGCGTCTCTCATAATGGGGGTCATCAAGGCAGGTGTCATTCCGATCGGTGGAGAGACTTGACATGAGGCTCCCTCCTTACCTCATCATCCACCACGTTCACATAACTTACATGAGGCGTACCCAAAGCCGGTGGCAGAATTAAATGCTCACGATCCTTCTGGGCCAAGTGGCAGCATGATTTCATCCACTCGTCATCATTGTTCTTGGTTGGATTGCAAGCCCTTAGGGGGACCCATTGTCAATTCCATGATTTGCTAGATGGTCCGCAACTTTGTTTGCATCCCGCTTGACGTGGCTAAAGGAGACAGCCTCAACATTGAAAAGGAGCTCGCAGAGATATTCCAGCCTGGAGAGTAAGCGCCAACTGGATGAGACTTTTTCCAGCAATTGTCTAAAGGACATATTCCTGGCCATGTGGATAATTATCAACGAATCCCCCTCGAAGACCACCGAGAACCAGGCTTTGGTGATTGCCATGCGAACCCCATGAATAAGACCTTCCAGTTCCGCAGAGTTGTTCGAATCATGGCCAATGGCACCAAAAAAAACCTTTACAATGGATCCCGACTCATCTCTTCAAACTCCTCCAAACCCTGTAGGGCTAGGATTACCCCTAGATGCCCCATCGAAATTAACTTTGAAGCTCCTAGACGGAAGGGGAAACCACTGGGATGGAATGTCGGGTCTGCAAATAACCTCCTTTTCCGCAGTCCCTCCAGATCAGAACGACGCAACCCCCATCCTTCTACAATACGAAAAATCCCCTGAAGAAAACTCTTTGTCTTTATCAGACCATTGCTGACAACGAATGGTCTCTACCATGTTTTTTCCCAATTTTAGCCATACAGTATCCTCCGAGTTGGAGTGATCTCTAAAGATACGTTCATTCCTTTCTTTCCAAATAGACCACATAACCATTCCCGGGAACAGTTGCCAAAGCAAACCAATGATGGGGTTAGAGAAGGCCATGGGATCCCAGGAGTGAAGTGTTTGTTCTGGGTGGTTTCTAACATGATGACTTCTTCTGAAGATTGAAGCACCCCTATCCCAAATCGAGGAAGAAAATGCACAAGAGTCAAGCAGATGACCGCTGGATTCCTCGTCACTAAGGCATAAGGGGCAGTGAGAAGGACCACAAATTCCTCGCTTCCTCATATTTTTCGCTTGTTAGGATCCTCTTCCAAACCACCAACCAACAAAAGATAGCAATTTTTGGCCATTTGTTCATACCCCATACTTTTCCCCAGACTTTCCTGTCCTCCTCATCGTCCTGTATTCGAAGTTCATACGCTTCCTTGATACCAAAGGTTCCTTTATGAGAGAAACCCCAGCATAATTTATCCTGGGAAGCACATGATCTAATGAAACGTTCCCTCATTGTGGAGTCAAAAGAAGAAAGAGAGTCCTCCTCAGAAAGCCCATCCCAGCTTTCAGCCAAAAGCCATTCCCTATGCCATTCCTGATCATTATGGTTCCAATAATGAGCCACCTTAGTTTTTCCAGAGGCTATGCCCCTGTCTTTAATAGAACTCCATCTGGGATCAACACCAAGAATGGGTAATTGGTTCCACAAATCTTCCCAGCAGTTGGTCGTCTCCCCATTGCGGATTTCCCAGAAACAATTATCCTGGATCAAGCGTCTGGCCGCAAAAGCTTTCATCCACATGTGAGATCCCTGCTTGAACTCATTGTACCTGATCAATTGACTGATCTCACTATCCCGGGCATACTTGAAGTGCCAGAGTTTTGCCCAAGGCTCCGTTTGATAATTGCACCAAAGCCACCAAATTTTTGCCCCGTAAATTTCACTTAGAATTTCAGGGTCTCTTAGTCCAAGTCCCCCTTTCTTCTTGGGTTTGCAAACTTTTTCCCAACTCACCAGAGAGAATTTCTCCTTGTTTTCCCTTCTACCCCAAAGGAAGGATCTTTGGATGCTTCGAATTTCCCTTAGGATAGACTTGGGCGTAGAAAGCATAGAAAAAAGATAGACAGGCATGGCCTGCAGAACTGACTTAACTAGGGTGAGCCTGTTGGGAAAGTTAAGGGGGCGAGTGGTCCAATTTGAGAGTCTTTTCCTCATCTTGTCCACGAGATCACGCTAGGACACTTTGCGAATTATGCCATCCGAGAGGGGGGCACCAAGGTATTTAGAAGGAAAGGATCCGCGCTCAAAGCCCAGAATCCGAATGATGTTGCGCTGGGTGACGCCGAGAGTATTGAGAAAAAACACCAGATATTTACTGGGATTAATTGCCAACCCCGAGGCTTTGGCAAATAAATCCAAACAACTTTTGAAAGATCTGGCTTCTTGGACTGAAGGGTGCCCCATTAACATAGTGTCATCAACAAACTGTTGGTGAGTTTGCTTCTCCAATCCATCATGTAATCTAAGACCCCTGATACCACCAGATTCAGCTCGAGAATGCAGGAGTCTGCTGAGACCTTCAACCATAATTATAAAGAGGAAGGGAGAAAGAGGTTCACCTTGCCAAATTTCCCGAGAAGCTTGAATCAGTTTGGTTGGGGAGCCGTTGAGAAGGATGGAAAAGAAAGGGGTGGTGACCAAATTCATAACCCAGTTGATCCACATCTGATTGAAGCCAAAAGCTCTCAGAATACTACACATGTATTGCCAGTTCAATTTATCATAGGCCTTTTCTATGTCTAGTTTCACAAGAATACCAGGTTTCTTCAAGGTCCTGAGGGAGTGTAACGTTTCATGGACTAAAATGATACCATCCATAATCTGTCTTCCTTCTACAAACCCAGATTGCTCGGGGCTGATAAGAATGGGGAGAAGAGGCTTAAGACGATTAGCAATGACTTTGGAGATGATCTTATACATCACATTGCATAGAGCAATTGGTCTAAACTTACCAGGGGAGTCAGCTCCCTCCTCTTTAGGAATTAGAGAGAGAAAGGTAGCATTAAAGGCTTTCAAAACATCCCCACTACATCTTGATTCCTCAACCAACTGATGGACCTCAATCTTAATGAGGTCCCAAAAGTGGTGAAAGAAGTTGGAAGTGAAACCATCAGGGCCAGGGGCCTTGCCTGAAGGCATTTGATGCATGGCATCCTCAACTTCTTGTAAAGAGGCAACCTTATTAAGTGCCTCATTGTGAGATAAGACGAGGGATCAGGGTAATATCTGGCCCACAATCAACTTGATCCTCCATAAGAACTGTCTTGAAATGATAGACAAGCACCTCTTCTATCTCCTCTCTGGACTCCACGATGTTCCCATTGGAAGATCGAATTTTCATGATTTTAGATCTATGCTTGTTTTGAATGACCGAGTTGTGAAAGAACTTAGTGTTTCTCTCCCCTTCTTGAAGCCATTGAATTCAAGATTTTTGCTTCCAATAGGATTCCTCCTACCTTTCCCTATCTTCCAAACGCTCAAGAAGATTATGTTCCCGCTCTTTCAGATCCTCACTCCACCCTTCTTCCATCCCCAATTTATGAGTTAGCTTGAGATCCGAAATGATCTGTTTTTTGTCTTTGAAAATATTACCAAAGTCCTCCTTGTGCCAGGTACGAATTTTGGATTTCAAGGCCTTTAATTTTTGTTGGAATTGATAGATCCGTGATCCTTCCTGGGGTACCAATTCCTTCCACCACTGTCCCACCAAATCCTTAAAGTCCTTGTGATACAACCATAATTGCTCAAAACAAAAAGGTCTGTGCAAGTTGTTAGCATAATGGTTCCATGTGAGACATACTGGCCAGTGATCAGAACCAGCAGAGGGTAGTACACTGGCACTGACCTCTCCCAGTTCCCGAGCTATATCCTCCGTTGTCAGGAATCTATCCAATCTAGAAGCAACAAGATGGGGCACACCTATTTTATTGTTCCATGTAAACCATCCATTTACAGTCTCAACATCTATCAGCTGGCTGTGGCTGAGAATATCCCTGAACTTCTCTTGGAATCTATCCAAAATTCTACGACCACCTTTTTTTTCATCCAAAGAGGCGATCAGGTTAAAGTCCCCACCAACAATCCATGAACCCTCCAAGGCTTGCGTAGAGAGCTAGGACAGGAAGTGAAGGAAGGCCTCTTTAGGCCCAGCCATGCAAGGGCCATAGATGTTGGCCAAAGACCCTTTCATCGCATAATCAATTATCCTAAAATCGCACATAAGGGAAAACCTACTGGATCTCCAATTAGAGAGTTGAACAGACCTGGGATTCCATAAGATATCCATACCACCCGCCATACCAATGGCATCCGTTGCCATAATCCCAGATCCCCTCCAGATTCTTTGTCCATACTTTTCTAGTGTTTCAAAGGAACATTTGGTTTATTGCAAGAATAATACATTCGGTCGCTCCTGCTTTACTTTCCTAGCTAATGCTCTAATTTTCCTGGGATGATTGCACCCCCTAATATTCCAGGTTGTTATCTTCATTGGAAAACTTTGGCAGATTCAGAAAAAGCCTCCCGTATTGTAGGGTACAACCCTGATTCCACAAGCTTAACGCCAATTTTTGCAATGCGTTGTTTATTGGATTTTTTGCCTTTCTTTGATTCATCAACAACGGATTTCTGTTTGAACCCAGATTGTGCGTCTGCCCTAATACCCAATTTCTGAGATGCTTTGGATTTAATGATAGCTTCTTGGAGAAGTTCCAGCTGTCTGTGAGACACATAGCCCTTCCCCTTTTTTCGCATTCCTTCTCAATTTCGTCCAGATCCAAATCTCCCAAATCAACCTCCTCCTCACCATCATCCTTCATGGCCTCCAGAAGAACCTCCAGGGGGGGTGGCCTAGGATGGGGAATTGATTCAGCTGGTGATACCTCAGTTTGCGCATTCGTTTCCTTCTGAAGCTTCTCTCCTTTATCATCCACTTCCTCCAAGATCTGGAATGGGTTCAGGCTCAACTTCCAATTTCACTCTTCCCCTTTCCTTTCTTCCGGGATTCCATAGGTTTAGATTTCCTTCTACTTTTGACTTGGGTAAATCCTTCCTTATCCTTATTGCCTGCTGGAATCTGGGGCGGCGTGGAAGCTGGAGGAGAGAAACATGGGCAATTTATGCCAAAATGGCCATATTCGTGGCAGAATCTGCACCTAAAGGGTAACTGCTCGTAGTCCAGTGGTTGTATCCACTCTTCATCTTCATAGTTCAGCTTAATGGCCTCGGGTAATTCTTTGGAGAGATCCATATAAACACATATCCGAGCAAAAGCTGTGTACCGCTGCTGCTTGGTTTGGTCTGCTGCTTTGACAAATTCCCCTAGGGTATTGCCGATATCCTGCAGAATTTCCAGATTCCAGAACTCACATGGCAGGGAGTAGAGTCTGATCCATACAGGGGCAATCTTGACGTCCTCCTTGTCGGGATTAAAGCGTTCTTTCCATGGTCTGAGATATAACCTCACCGAGAAAAAGAAATAGGGACCTCCTTCAAGAATTCTATCCCGATATTCCACATTGAAGAAAATAATGGTGAAGAAACCCTTGGCCCCCAACTGAAGATCATATTGCCCTTTTGGGTTCCAGATCTGATTGATCCATTTAACCAAATCTCTTTCCCTGGGCCAGATACCAATGAATTTTCCAATCAGGGCCTTTTCCCTCCATTGCTCAACCTTTTCTCTTACCTTCTCAGCTCGAATATTGATGGATGGGATGGTAGAGGATTTAGGAAGACAACCTCCAGGCCCTAGCCGTCTTGTGACCCCGTTCTCTCTGCCTTCGATAGTAGTTCCGCTTGCTCCAATCCCCTCCTCTGCATGATTCAGACCCTTAGGGGTCCCATCCAGAGGCAAAACCATAGACATTGGCTGGGGGGCAGGCATGCCTGCAAACCCCAAAAAACGCCCTACATAGGCTCGTGCGATTCGCTTGGCTCAGAAACCCTAGCTTTCCGATCCTCCGCCGTTCTCTTAAGAAAACATTGTTCTCCAAATATTCCTTTGTTATTCTTCAAAATATATAAGATGACAATTCTACAATCCACAATTAACTTCTATTGGAATTATAATTTTATATTTTGTGTGGCTCTAGGTGCCATCTGTTGCCACAAACAATGAGTCCTTGCCGGAGAGGCCAGGCGAGCCTAAGTGTCTTGTAAGTTAAAGACAATCAAGATTTGTATTTTGTGCTAACTGACATCCTTTTGATAGTGTTGAAATTTACCTTTTATTTTGTGTTGTTTGATTGCTTTTGATATTGTTGTAATTTAGTTTTTTTGTGTGTTGTTTGATGGTTCTCATATTATTGAATTTAGTATTATATGAAAACTGGCATATGTAAGGAATCGACATATGCTAAAACTGATAGGGTTTTTTATGCTATATCTATGCAGATAATGCACACTGCTTATGCTATGTGCATGAGTGTTGTGTCATTGATTAAAATAGGTTTGTTTACTCAGTTTGTCAAAGGTCAATCACTATAAAAATAATTAATGCCCATATTTATCCTCATTTTTATCATTATACTGCATAGTTTAGTATTTAACATATTCGATTTTATGATGTTGGAGATATAACTAAGCAGAGGATTGATTAGGGTTAGCAATGCTTGAGATAACTTGAGCAGATGATCAATTATGACTTGTAATGCCAAAGGCATGGATCTGTAGTGGTTGCCTGGAGTAAAAGACTTTGCTACGATTCTTATCATGTGTTATTTGAACATGGTAAACACTTCAACCTATTATGCATTGAAAACCTGAACATAAACTTCGAGGTTAATTAAAATTATAAAACATGGTGGATTTTGAGGTTCTCTAAAATAAATGAACATCAGTAGGATTAGTAACTTAAAAGCTTTGTTGAAAGTTTATGTGAAGTTCAGTTAACATCATTTTGAGCAAATGTTGAAAAAGATAGTTGTTGGGTTTTTTTGCATTTTTACATGTCGTATCTAGCCAAATTATATCCAAAATTTTGTAAAAATAGTATTGTGCCCAAAAAATGATTTGTGCAAATATCACAAATTTACCAGCCCTCCACCAGATTTATTTGCATGATGACAAAACGTACCTCTTCATATTCAAAGCTTTGACATGATATAAGTTTTATAGTTTCTTTTGTCATTAATTATTCTACTCTGATTTCAACATCTCACTGCCTCCAAATGAAGAAATATATGATGTTATGCTCACACCACATAGGTTTCGGTCAAAGTATCGTGTTTGGTAATATCCATAATGATTTTGATAGATTAAAGAGTAAAAAACTCTAGGTACAGAATTTTTCTGGTTAAACCTTAACGGTGTCGTCTATTGATAATAACGACCTAGTGCGTACAAACTATTAAAATGACCCGGTACGTTTAGACAGATCAAATGCACCGGTACAATAAAATAAAGAAAATGCACCGGTGTGATAAAATACAGAAAATGCACAGGTGCATAAAATCTCTAAAATTCTGATGCATATAAACAATTATAAAGCACCAATGCGATTAACAGACAAAAACGCACCGGTAAATGTGACTGAGGCGTGAACGTTTCTTTTATTTTTTAAATTTAACGGTGTGTTTAATTTGCATTGGAGTACTGGGAGTTTCATTCATTTAAATGCACTGATGCGTATATTGTAATATTTAATCATCCATACATTTATTTACCAATGTACCATTTCACATGTAACATTTGACAATGACATTGGAGAATGCAATATAATATAAAAGTTAATTTTATTGTATATCAGTAAGAGGACCTTTGTCATACAAAATACGACAACATAGAGACATCAATAATCATAATGTCAACATGCATGTAATTGTTACACTTACTGGTAACCCGTTGTCTTTCAATCAAACACTATGTCTAGTACATTATACAAAATGTATGATTTCATAGACAATTATTTCAAAATATATAGTAGCTTGCATTAACATCAAAAATAAATATGGGTAATCATTTCACTGGAACTGTTATCAGTGCTCGAGCCACATGCATCAGTTGGGTTACTTGTCTGAATGTTTTGTTGATTGGCTCAATGTTTTTCCTCTTCTTCAACTTCCATCTGCAATCATAAAAATAAAGTGTACTGAGTGTATCTACATAGTTGGGAATCATGGAAATTAAAATATATAATATACATGAATGTAAATTGAAATTTAACGTACCAGAGCAATAATTGTGTCTTGAGTGTCACACATACTTTCAAAACCATGTCGCATGCCATCTATCAACAATTGTTTTGTTGACTACACTCCATACTAGGGTTGAAATTTGACGTCCTACCTTGCATGTCAAGAAATTTTTATATGACATTTTAATTTTAACATTGCCTTTCATTTGACGTTTAAATCTTAATTTTACCCGTCATAATAATAGTTGATTTGTTTTTGAAATAACATTTATAATAACTACATGAAACATTGAATTCTCATATCTTGCCTCATATAATACACAAATAAAAAAGGGGAGAAAGCCAACCAAACCATGACAAAATCAAAATTTCCATATTAGAAATAGAAGTATAAAGAGAACATATATATATATATATATATATAGAAGTATAAAGATAACACACACACACACACACACACACACACACACACACACACACATATTCTCTTATATATATATGTAAGTGGCATTTTATTTTTACACACCATTAATATGTATATCCCAACCCCATATATATATATATGCATATTATCTTTATATTTTTATTTCTAATATGGAAATTTTGATTTTGTCATGGTTTTGTTGGTTGTTTCCCCTTGTTAAGTAAACTTGACTCGATCACTGTTTTTTGGGGTGGCCCATATATATATATATATATATATATATATATATATATATATATATATATATTTTAATTACAAATAACTAATTAAAGATATATACCAAATTAGTTATTAGTAATTAAACGTTATATATATATATTCTCTTTATACTTACATCGCTATATAAGGGCCTCACCTGATGTCCCCACCGGGTTAGGCCCCGTAATCAGGGTCGATGGTATACCTTGGATACCATCGTCAAAATGAGGGGAAGTACCTGAGGGTTTCTCATGCGTTGTTCCTTGTAAATATATGTGTGTGTGTGTGTGTGTATGTGTGTTATATTTTTTCCAAGGAAAAAAGCGTAATCTCATTAGGAGTAATCAAATTACATATTGCAGAAAGGCTTCTAGGATCCCTTTCCAGTAACAACTTTTCAGCTTCACTAAATAAAAATTGCAGGTACCTAAGCACCCAAGAAAATAAAAAACCTACATCTAAAACCCCCTAGATCAGGGCAGCCATGATTGGTTCATATACAAATGAAAGAACCCGCTCATAAAGAGTTGCAGAAAAAGATTAAGAAAGAAGCCAATAAGAAAAGCCGACCAAGGCAGATAAAAAAGGATATTCCCAGAATGCTTGTAGAGAGCAGAGCCACCGGATTCTGTAATGAATCATCAGTCAACCTCAACAGGAAAAAACACCCTTGACAGCCGACAAGTAGTCGGCTCCCCTCGGCAAGTTAGCTGCCACCGCCATCTTTGGATGCAAGAGCCCGCCGACTGTAGACAGAAGGATCGTTGCTCCCATTGTTTCGAAGAAAGCAGTCGCCGCCGTCTATGGGCAGGAGCCCGTGTCATCACAGAGGGATCCCGTGCTCCACGAACACCTGATGTTGTCGTCGCCGCAGGGCCATGGACGCCCCCATGTTTCGGCTTCCTCATAAAGGGAGCTGCCGCCGTCGACAATGGAAAAATGGGGCCCGCGTGCTCTATAGTCATCCGCTGCCGTCGTCGCCATGCCAAGGACTTCCATCCTTGGTTCGGCTCCCCTCAGCACAGAAAACCGTCGCCGCCGCCACTAGAAAGTAGGAAGAGCTCGCTACCCAATGGGTCAGCGCAAAGGCGCCACCACCACTCCAAGCATAGGGAGAAACCGTCTGTAAATGCCTTCAAGCGGCCTTGTCAGATAGCAACTCAGGGGAGAAGGTGGAAAAGGCGGCCATGGAAGGAACCATGGCCGCCAAGTTCATCACGATAGTCGACTCTTAAACCCTAGTTTCCAGAGGCCTTTTGTGCCATATATATATATATATATATACATGTACATACATGTGTATGTACATACACATGTATTACCATGGGCCCAAAAAACCATGACTGAGTCAAGTTTACCTAACAAGGGGAGAAAGCCAACCAAATCATGACAAAATCAAACTTTCCATATTAGAAATAGAAGTATAAAGAGAATATATATATATATATATATATATATATATATGGGCTTGGGATATACACATTAATGGTGTGTAAAAATAAAATGCACTTCAAAATGCCGGGTGAAATTAAAATTCACACTTCATTAATGACGTTTAATTTTATGAAGTGGCTATATTTTTTGACGTGTAAAATGGAAAATGACGGCTATTTAACCATCAAATTTCAACACTGCTCCATACTTTATTTCCTGCAAGTTTATACCCCGTAAGAAATCATAGATTTAACATATTTAAGATTTTATTGTTCTATTACTTATAAAATGAGAGAAGTAAAACAACATAGATACTTACAAAATACACAATTAATTTTTGATATGTCAACATATACTCACAACCATTGCTTAGCCCAATCTCAATCAAATATTCTGGTGGCTCTTCTTTGTATGTTATCACGTGTATGAAGACATCCAAGGATGGCTAGTGTAAAAATAAAATAATATTTAAATATCACAACCAATATGAAATCTTAAGTTGTTATAAGAAAATCACAATTACTCACAAACTTTGCAATCAACCATTTTCTTCCTTGTCATCCTACCTTATGTGTCGAATGGGTTCCATTTTGTTTTCTTTTCCGCAACAAAATAATTGAAAATTAATATTTAATGCTTAATTAATTAATGAGATGTACATCATCCAAAAAATCAATGATTTCATACATTTGAAGCACGTTGTTGTTGAGATGGCTCCTCCTGCGATGCAATTATGTCCATTTCTTCGGCCATCTCCTTATACACTTTTTTAGACATCCCTACTGGTACATTTCAAATATCACCTCATTCATCCTTTGGGATTTTCATAATCTTCTTGGAAATATAAAATAACTGCATTAAACTATTTTTTTGTTGATATGAAAAATAAATATAGTAGAATTAAATTTATTAAAGGAATGATGCTTTGTAATAGTTATAGATACATATTCTACATAAACATGTATAGGAATATTACTATTTGAATGATTAGTTTTTGTTGTTGTATGTGTTTGCTATTGCAAGTTTGATAAGTTGCATTGATGATTGCTCTGGAAACGCCTCTTGTAGTTTACATATGACTTGATTCTTCGAATCATTTGATTGATTTTTGTATTGTAAGTGAAAAGTACGTTTATACGTTCTTTCCACTAAATCCCTCATAGTATTATAAAACTCTTTCCCCCTTTTATTATCTTCTAGCACCACTCTAGATGAGCTAAGGACTAATTCATCATCATTTGCATCTTCCATAACTTTTTCTTTTCTTATGATGACATCCACTTCTGTTGTTGTCAGTCCATGCATAACATTCAACATATGTGAATTAGATTATTTGAAACATATTAGTGAATGGGTTTAAAGTACCGTAATACTCAAATTTGAAGAAAGAATTCATATTGATTTATTTTTTATTTACTTGATTGATCCCTTTTTAGTTTTTCCATCAATGTTTTACACTCTTATGGACTTAGATTGGTAAGAATCTTATCGAGCTTCCTCATTTTTTGGCTCTGCATGTCACGCGTTAACCAATACATATCAGTTAAACGTACAAATAATTTAAACAAATTAATTAAATACAAAAATTAAAAAGCACTTGCCTTCTTCGTAATTCTGGATGTGCTCCCGCAATGTTGACTAAAATTGTTGTTCATTGAACTCATACCATGCATTTTCTATCAATAAACAACCTGGACCATTAAATACAAAAGCCATCAATATATTACACAAATAAATTACATAGCTTCAAAATAAAAAAGAAATATGAAAGCGGTGCATTTCAGTACATAAGCAGCACCGGTGCATTATATCAACAAAGGCGCACCGTAAACGACATAAATTTATTTAACGTTTTTAAGTAAATTTTTTTTTTAAAATCTGGCATTACCGGTACGCTAATGTATAAAATGCACCAGTGCATCAATACAAAACAATCACACCACGAACCAAGAAAATATTTTTTGTGTTTTAAGAAAATAAAATCTAATTGCAAGCCCGTCAGTTATGGTACGCTATATCTATGAACGCATCGGTGCATTTATGTTATATAAACACACCGAATACGACATAAGCATTTTTTAAAGAAAAATTAACCCCCCCCCCCAACAACAAAAAAAAAACTTGACAGGGCTAACATGGTTTCAAATTCAACCAAAAAATGGCCCCAATGCACCCTACACTTTCTATATATAATCACAATCCGATCAAATATAAAATCCCTAAAGAGAAAAATCTTTTTTTTTAACAGAAACGTATATTGTATATTAAAAAAAAACCGTGGTTTTGAACCAAATTGGCAGAGTACAATTGATGATGGCCAAATTGACTGAGTACTATGAGTTTGGATGTCGAGATGTGTTTCATCAGCAGAAACATCTCATGCTGAAAGAGCTTAATACAAATAAATAAAATGAATAGAGTACTGAGTTTTGCTAATAAGAATGAAGAATGTGAGCATCAGGAGTTGTGATGATCAATATCCAGGTTCAGGTATTTAATAAAAAGAGACTTCTGCGCTAGTTGAATCAATGGTGCCTATCTGCATTCCAAGAATAGATAAGAGGCCAAATAGCAGTGTAATTCTGGCAGTGTTCTGTAGTAGAAGTATTCCAATTGTGTTAGACGAAGATGCCCAACGAATTCAAATTCTAAAGATCATTTGGATGTGAGACATGTATTGATCATAAATTGTATTGATTAGTATTTTGTTTCAGACATTTTAATAAAAATGTGACTTCTTCATTGGTTGATTTGATGATGCCCATCTGCCTTCCAGGATTAGATAAGAGACCAAATAGCAGTGTGCTTCTGAAGGTGATATGCAGTAGAAGAGTTCCGAGTTGTGCTAAACGAAGATGCCCAGAGATCAAATGGATGATCATGGAGTATGATGAGGATCGTTGTCTATGCCGAATGCCTTGATGTAAAAATGAATAAACTTCTCATGTAATGTAATAAAATTCACTATCTGTGTTGGAAGATTGAAGGATCCTTTGTTTGATCCTGCAGGCATATCGATATTTTACAATGAGTTGACTTCATTAACAGCATTTTGCTTGAGAGCTGAATGATTTTGAGAAGTGTAGAAACTTAAGTTCTCGATTTCATTCTACATTTTTTGTGAAGAATAAATGGCATTCTGTATCTCAGACTTCCAACGTGTAGCCGAGGTGTAAGGTTCAGTGTCTATAGTCAATCATTCTGGGATGTCAATTGCTTAATTAAAATGACCTTCATTCAGAGTCTGAAATGAGGGAGAGTTGAGTGATAGATGCCTGAGGCCCTGTTCAAGGGATTTGATGCAATTCACTGACACTGTTGGTTATATTCATAGTTCCACTGTTAAGATTGACTCCAATATTTGCTTCAATGTTTGCTTCCTCGTTTAAATTCCTTAAAATATGAAATGCCTTGAACTGAGTGAATGTGCTCGAGATTTGTCTTATGCTTTGCATTATCCGATTTAGATCTAGACTACTGAGATTTGTGATTGTATTTAGGGCTCTGATGATGAGCAGTGAGTCGCTAAATACATGTAAATTGTTGATCATTCGTTCTTTAGCGATTTCGCATCCTTTTAACAAGGCTAAGGCTTCGGCTGTATTGTTTGAGCAGGTGCCCAAGCCCCAACTGTATTTCACACTGATTGTTCCATCACTTGTCCACAAAACTCCTCCTGCACCAGCTTTGCCAGGATTGTTCTTTGAGGCTCCATCAAAATGTAAACTGTCTGTGGCTTGGTTGTTTCTCCATTCATGAAAGTCAGGAATGTTGAACCTGATATACCATGGTGGTTGATGATGAGGTCGAAGAATTTTGCTTGAATTGGGAAGCCTACCTCCTATCCAATTCCTTTCTTTCTCATTGAGAGTTGCATCAGTTTTGAGGTCGAAATTATTTAAACAGTCTATGAGTAAACTCTTTGCTTGGTTTGCAGTTTGCAAGGGAGTGTAATGCCTATCGTTGAAAATGGTGTTGTTTCTGGTGGTCTAGATTTTCCAACATGTAAATCTGGGAATTGAAGTCCAAATCTGATGCCAGAGATTCTTATTAGATATGGCAGTGGGATAAAAGGAGATCCAATCTTAGAAAAGCTGAGTGACAGAGGAAAAGGAAGGTTGAGTGGTAGTGAGGTCAAGGAGAATTATATTCCAAATAAGTTTAGTAAACTAGCAATCCAGGAATAGGTGGTTGAGTGTTTCGAGATTGTTATGACAAAGAGGGCACCAAAAAGGTCCATGAAATCCTTTCTTGGTGAGATTGTCTCCAGTGAGAACTTTGGAGTGAATTAAGGTCCACGCAAAAAAGTTGATTTTGGGAAGTTCGAATGGATTCCAAGCTATTTTCCAAATGCCTTTTCTTACGTCGTCATGGGATTGGAGTGCTTTGTAACTAAGAATGGAGGTGTATGCACCTATGGGACCCCATCCTCGCTCGTCTTTGGCCATAAGATGAAGGGGAGCACTTCCTTTCAGATTCTCAGTGAGAATGTTTTTAGCAGCTTCGAGATGGGGAGGGATATCCGTGGTTTTCCAGCTTTTCCAATTGCCATAGTGATCCCAAGTGTTGAATTCTTTGAGGGTGTAGATTCCATGTTGCCTGAGCCATGCTGCGATGTCATGTAGTTCATGATTGTTCTTAAGTTCTTCACTGTCCATGATTTTGTCAGTGAACATATTAATTTTCCTGCCATTGCCGGGTATCCAGTATAGACCTTCTGAAAAAAATTCCCAAGCTGCTTTGCATAGTTTCCATATACTAGAGCCTTTGGTGATTGGGTTTTGATCGAGGCATCTTGAATTGGTTCCATGTAAATATTTTTTCTTGAGAACTTGACTAACAAGATGATGTTTATTGTGAAGAATTTGCCAACGGAGTTCACTGCCCAGTGCCAAGTTAGCGTGGAGAGGGTCTCGAATTTGCAGACCTCCCGAGGATTTTGGCTTCTTAATGATTTCCCAGTTCACAAGATGGATCTTGTTTCCGTTGTTTTTTTCGCCGAACCAGAGGAAGTCTCTCAGCAGCTTGCTTATCTGAGGCTCCTTTTGGGGCTAGGAGTATGGAGGATTGACAGATGGGTAGCGTGGAGAGCATGGAGTTTACTAGAATTAATTTTCCAGCTTTGCTAAGCCATTGTCCTCCCCATCTTCAGATTCTGTTGTTTATTTTATTAATAGTATCTTCCCAATTTCCAATCTTTGAGTTGCCAAAAGTGATTGGAAGACCTAGATATTTAAAATTGTCCCATTGATTGTGAACTTTGATGCTGAGAATTCTGCTAATTCTGGCTGCTACGTTGTTGTTTATATTCTAGCAGTAAATAACACTTTTGTGCAAGTTAATTTTGCCACCTGAAGCGTTGCAATACAGATTTAGGCTGCGTTTGAATTTTCGAGCTAAGATGGGAGAGGCTCCGCCTAGTAATAGAGAGTCGTCGGCAAAAAGGGTGTGATTGAGGGGATGAGAATCAAGTGTGAGGCGGAGGCCAAGTAGGGAACCGGTGATCAAATCATGGTTCAGCTTTCGATTGAGTGAGTCTACAATGATAATGTACATGAAAGAAGAGAGTGGACAGCCTTGCCTGATACCACGAGTTGCTTGAAAGAAGTCCGTGGGGCAGCCATTAATTAAGGGGGAAATCTAGGGTTTGCTTATACAGGCTGAGATCCAGCTGATAAAGGTGTCATCGAATCAGAAGCAATTCATAATTTTGAATAAGAAGGAGTGCTTGACACGGTCAAATGCATTGGCCATGTCAAGTTTGATAATCATACCTTTTTCTTTTCGTGATTTGCTGGAATGAATTGCTTCTTGTACAAGAATGACATTGTCGAGTATTTTCCTTCCTTTCAAGAAGCCGCCTTGATTATCAGAAATAATTTTGTTGAGTAAAGGATTCAATCTGGTTGCAAGCATCTTGGAGATGATTTTGTATGAAGAGTTACAAAGTGAAATCGGTCTGAATCTGCTGAAGGAGCCGGGGTTCATTTCTTTCGGGATGAGGGACAGAAACGTAGTGTTGGTGCAGCTGCCAATTTTTGCTTTCAAGTGGAAATTCTTGATCATTCTCATGAAGTCTTTTTTAATGTATGTCCAGCATGCTTTGTAGAAATGCATTGAAATCCGTCGGGGCCAGGTGCTTTGTCTGAGTTGAATGAGTTGATATCATTGAGAACTTCTTGCTCTATAAAGGGTTTTTGGATATTGAGATTTCCTTCGGGGTAATTTCCTTTGGAATGTTATCTAAGAACGCGGCCTCATCAACTCTATCAGCATTAGCATCATCAACGTAAAGGTTAGAGAAGTGAATGTATGCAACGTTTTTTATATTCGCGTTGCCAGTCATAGTCGATCCGTCATCCGTTTTGATCTCTGCGATATGGTTGATGGACTGTCTTGCCACGAATTGTTTATGAAAATATCCAGTGTTCTTATCACCATTTTTAAGCCAAGTGCTGTGTGACTTCAAACACCAATACTCCTCTTCATCTCGGAATGATTGATACACCTTTGTTTGTTGTGCGACTTCGTCTCGGAGAGTGGAAGCTTCGACAGATCGATTCTCCATATCAAATTGGATGCTTTCTAGTGTGTTCACTGCGGAGTTCCTGGAGATGGCAGGTGCAGGGCAAGTGGATTTTTCCCACTTTTTGAGTGCAAACTTGGTATTTTTGAGTTTCTGCTCCCAGACGTAGTGGGGGGAGCCTGAGATAGGGATGCTCCAGGCTTTGTTGAGAGTGTTTCAAAAGTTGGGAAGGTTAAGCCATTGAGGACTATGTTAGAAAAACAGGATCGCAGAGCAATAACAATAAACATAAATGCAAATATAATCGCACATACACATTACAAGAGAGACATAGATATATCGTGGTTCACCCAACTTGGGCTACGTCCACATTGAATTTGCCAGTCCTTATTATTATTACCGTCCAGTAAGGTGAAGGGATACAACCTGCAGCACAACCGCTGCACTTCCTCTTCTCTGTTTCACAGTCTCTCTCTTGATCTCATAGATCTTTACAATGCATAAAACCTAATACATCATCATCCCTAGCCGTATTACAATGTCTTTATTTTATAAGGGAAATACAATGGGAAAATACCACGGGATACCCAAAACCATGGGCCTGCAAAATAGCCCCAAAAATTTTCTTCGGGGGTGCTTCCCCCGAACCCCCATCGGGGGACCACTAGCCCTCGGACCCCCCAGCCAGGGAGGATGGTCCCCCCTGGAACCCCGTGGGGGGGCGATGCCCCCCCGCTAGGGTGACTGTACAGTCCACCTACATATCATATAAAACCGGGGTACAAACACGACTGATACAATATCATCTATGAGACTAGAAGATCTGGCTCCACAACCAACAGGCTAAACCTGAAGGGGATGGGGCCAAGGTTCTCAATGTCTTGTAAAAGAAGCTGAATGGGTTTATGGTCAGAGGCGAGGTTAGATAGTATGCTGGAGGATATGGTTTGGGAGTCGGACAAGAGGCTGCTGTGAACTAGAAATCTATCTAATCTAGCCATGATGTTTCCCTTGCCAATTTGTTTATTCGACTAAGTGTACTTCCCTCTTTTTGGCTTGATGTCGATGAGATATTTTGCTTGAATGAGTGCTTCGACCTGGGTTTTGAAGAAATATTTTGCAATGAGGCCACCTTTTTTCTCTGCTTTGGAGAGAGTGACGTTCAAATTGCTGGCTAGTATGATGTCCTGGGGGCTGTAGACATCCAAGAAATCTTCTAAAAGATTCCAACATTCTTTCTTTTCCGAATGGAGGTTGGGCACATACATATTAAAGAGAGCAATGTGCTTGTTGCTCTGTATATGGGTGAGTTTAGTATAGATCCAATGCTGCGTAGTGAAATGGTGCATCTTTGATCAGGTTAGATCTAGTAGGAATGGGGGAATTCAGAGTCAGGGGGATCTTCGGGGTTTCATGGGCGAGGGGGGTTGTTTGAGAGTTTTGTTCTTCGCACAGTTCTCCTTCTTCTTCAGCCTCAGGGATTTCATGGATTTCGACCGTTTATAGGATTTTGAATCTGTTCGTGTTGTTCGAGGCCGTCGGATCTTGGTGTTGCTGATAAGCTTTCTGTGTATTTGAATTTTTTGAGTGGGGTTTCATACCTGATTTGCCATTTTTTTGAATGGCCATCCATTGCTCTTTTTTTTCGTCCAATTCCAAAATCATTGGCTTCTTTTTGCACGATCGTGCGAAATGGCCATATTCATGGAAGAACTTGCATTTGAAAGGTATTTGTTCATAATCGAGCTCTTGTATGTGTGTCTAATCAGCTATGGTTAGATTTATTGCTTTCTGGAGTCCGTGTTCCAGATCTACTTCGACATAGATTCTTGCACAGGAGTATTGATCTTTTCAGTCTGCTTTTTCAATGTATTTTCCCAATGCGTTCCCGATGGCTTCTAAAGACTCATTATCCCAACAATGCAGGGGTAAGTGGGGGCGTCTCACCCAAACAGGGACAGCAGACGGGATGTCGTGGGTTGGATCGAAGCTCGGAGTCCACTTGTTCATATAGAGTCCTTGGGGGCCCATAAAGTAGGGTCCGTTCCTGAAGATGAGTCTGCGATCCTGTTTGCATTCAAAAACGAAGGCAAAGAAGCCTTTACCCAGAAAAAAGGATTTGACGTCTTCAGTAATCAAGGGTCTCCAGTTTTTCTACACCCAAAGCTCAGTGGATTTCGGGGAGGGCCAGAGGCCTGTGAATTGTATGATCAAACCTCGTTCCGACAGATTGAGAGCTGTCTTGCAGGGTATGTCGACTGGTAAGGTGACAATAGGGATCTCATCGAGTTTCCTCACAAATTTTTGTTGGGAAGAGGAAAGGGGTTTCTTGCCTTGTGTGACTAAAAGCTTTAGGAAGTTGGAAATATCGGGGGAGGGCTTTCGGCCACCGAAGTCATTGGAGGCAAGGGGGAGGGGGAAACAGGTGGGAAGGAAGAGGAGAAGGGTCTCTAGGATTGCGTTGAGGGAGCAGGGTGAGGGGGAAAGAAGGGGATCAAAGGCACGACCAGGAGGGCCAGCGAGGAGAGGGGGCAGTTCAGGTCCTGAATGCATTCATAGGGGCACGCTTGGGGCATGCAACCAGAGATCGAGGCCGAGGGCAGAATCGAGGCCGAGGGCAATCTGAAGAGAAAAATCTTAATTGTGAAACAATAGAGGGATTTAAACCTTATTGTAAAATTTTGCAGGCACATATTTGTAGCTACATAAAAGGAAAAGAAGCAACGAGAAAATAAGGGTTGCAACATTGAAGGTAACTATGGAATTTTCTTCTTCTAAATCTAGTTAAAATAACTATAAGATAATGAGATCAGTGGTAACATTTTACATACTTGAAATTTCTACTATGCAGGGTTTTGTTTGATTCACCATACCTAACGAATTTCAATCCTCAGAACAATCCAGTTGCTCCAAACTCCTTTCACGTGAGTCTCTCTTCCAAAACTCTCTCATCAAAATTTTGGCAAAAGAATGAATTAATGTTTAGGTTTTTTACTTTTAAACACCGTTTATAATTAGGTTTTGAATTTAAAATTGCCGCCCTTTTTCTAGTTTAGGGAAAAAATAACTTGTGTGATTTTATTTTATTTTAATTTTGATTTTAGGCATTCTAGTGCGCTTGTATTTTTTACGCACCAGGGCGTATATATATATCAAATGCATCAGGTCGTTTGAAATTCATCGTAGAACCGTTTAAACAGGAAATATAAAATTCAAAAAAATTATATCATGTTGCAGTGCACATACAATTTTCACACACCAATGCGCCTCTTTTTATCAAACGCATTGAACTGAATTATTTTGTAAAATGCATCGATAAATATATGCTATCAAATGCAACATATATTTTTCTTCTGGTGGGGGGGGTTGTGGATGTTGGTATACAGTGTGTTTGTTGTTATGGTGCCATGGTGCATCACGATATTAAGAGCACACCGGTGTGTTTATATTTGATTAAACACACTAGTTTAATTTGAAAATCATTTGGTTTGATGTGTCAACTTAAAATTATGTACTCATCTGAAATGTTAATTTAGTTTTCAACCAAACCAACTATACTATTTCGTAGTATACATATGTTGCTTTAACTCACCTTATTCTTACAAATTGGTTTCGAAACTATATTGGAAGTTAGATTGTGATATAGTTCTTAAAACTATTTTAGGACTATAGATATGTATATCGATTGTTGATTTGGATGAAATGGAGGGATAAAAGGTTATAATATCAAATGGCCAATTCTTCAAATTCCAGCTCATACCATCTTGTTCAAAGTTTTGCGAGTTCTCCCTTTCCATCTCTAGGAAGTTCAGGTTTTATTTATATTATGATTATCTATTTTAATTTATGTTAGTTATCGATGTGAATATGAATATCAATGTATTCTATATTGAAATATGTTGATTTAGGATCGAGTTCAGATGCATAAGATATTCCACTAGTTGCAAAACGTCGTAAGCTCTTATCAGGAGCAAGATACCGCAAGTAGTTCGTAGATGAAGATGGGCAACCGCTTTACCCCATCAATTGTAACATGCCATCTTCCAACTGCAATCCTGGGTCATCGACGATAATTCATCATGAGTTGGATCTCTTTTATGACACCCCAATAGTATGTGGTTGTTCAAAATGTCAAGGGTTGAAGGATAACCCCCGGTGTGTCACACTCACCCATTACACCAATGATCGATTAACCAATGTTGATGGTCTAATACCCCCCACTACAGTAAAAAAATCCAATATGTGATATAGAAAATACACGTAGGAACACTTGCCTATGCTCATTTTTGGAATAGTTGGAAGCTAAAACAACTATGTCTCGTCCTAAATTGACCAACCTCTCTTCTTTTGTTCAATCAACTGAAACTTCTAGTGATCCAAAGGATGAGATGGATGCCAGCCAACACATCTTTATTAGAAGATCCAAAAATTTGCACTAGTTGTGAGAAAAATTGTCCAAGTACACACCAAGGTCCATCCAATTATTGGAGGGTAGTGATGAATTCTCTCTTCCCATGAATTTGCAAAGCAAATATCAAACTTCTTACAACCGCACTTTGTATGAGCCTTGGCCGTTGTTTCTACATGTGCCTGAAGTTGGAGTCAAATTCTCCTTTTTTTGTTAATTGTTTTATGATTGCCAAGTCTAATATAGATGTTGCAAATATTGGGTTGTTTATCCTTTCACATGTACTCGTTCCTCCCAAACAGTCAGTAGCACTTATGCCATTTTGCGGTCCTATCTATTGTCGGTCAGATTACTTGAATATTGTTAAATACAAGCATACCATTTCCATGTATAGTACGTGCATGAATGGTTATGTTTATGGAAAATTTAACAGGAAGAACTTATTATATATAGATGGTCATCCATGCACTCATGGGAACATTGCAGGGTTCATAAATAGTTATAGGTGCTCTTTATTTTATGCAAATTGTTCATTTGAGGAACACTTCAATGACCAGGAGATCTTTATGAAAAGGAAAGCATCCATATTTGTTGTTGTTCATGCAATACGTAGTTTGTCTCATGGTGATGCGTTGTTAATAAGCTATAACTTTCGTAGACCACCAACCGCTTGTTAGAGACACCATGCATTGGGATTACCCTTGGACGTCCCATTGGGACGCAAGACAAAAAAACATTGATTAATTGTACTTGTTAATTTTCAATGGGATTCATGTTATTACATTGCTCAATTTGAAAATTTTAAATTTTATGTGGGATTGATGTAATTTATCGTTCAATCTGAACATTTGATTTATAAATTGTTTGTAATTGAACACTTTCTGTTAATGGAGATGCTTTTCATTTTTCTGTAATAATTCTTTCATAAAATGTTGGATCGAACCTATTGCATTGTGCTTACTAACATCATCGATGTAATGTTCACTATTTTTGAAATTAGGATTCTAATGATGGGCGGCATGTCTACATATTTCGTTGCACCCCAATATAATGTCAACTCGAGAGAAGGATGAAAAAAGAGTATAACTTTGAGAGGAAGTGTACCAGGCATGGTTGAATCAAACACCTATTCAATTTCCACTTCCTCTAGAACCATAAATTAGGAATGCTTATGGTAAAAGCAGTTGTTCACATGTTGGCAATTAAGGCAATGAAATAGGGGTTGGTATGAATGATTACTTATGGGATATGGCTGCGATGGATGCAATGTTGTTAGATGCATTCCAGGATGATGATCTAGGGGATGATGCTCATATCGCTAATACCTTCTTCGAAAGCCTTAAATCAACTTCCACCACCCCTCTCTTTACATGACCTAGCCAACCAAAGGCTACCCAATTAGGGACAACAATATTACTATATAACTTGAAAGCAATGTATGGCATGTCAGACGCATGTTTCTCGACACTTTTGAGGTAACTGACCATTAAGTCCCTTATATTTTGAGGAATCTTGTCACGCAATCAACATTGATATTGGTTGATTTTATGAGTGTTAAATGACATTGTACATTTACATTGACCACTAATTGTAGGTTATTCAAAGATAAGGTACTTGAGAGTGATAATCTCTTGCCCGACAATTTCTAAGAGGCAAAACAAATGTTGAAAATGTTGGGTGTTGAGTACGTATCATATCATGCATGTCCGAATGATTGTATTATATATAGAGGGGAATATGCAGACAAAGACATATGTCCAAAATGTGGGCATGACAATTACCAATATTCAAGAAACAAGGCTAAAGCACATGGTCCTCCTCATAACATATTAAGGCACGTGCCTACAATCCCAAGGATTCAAAGGCTATTTCATTGCAAAGAATTAGCTATGTTGCAGGGATGGCATGCCTCACATAGAAGCGAGGAAGGAGTTATGTGAATAAAAATAGATTCAATAGCCATGAAGCATATAGAGGATACCTGGCCCAGTAAATTCAAGAATGAAGTACATAGACTTCGATTGTGCATAGCCATTGATGGCATTAACCCATTCTCCCAACCAAACACCAGATATATTGTTTGGCCTGTAGTAGTGATCAATAACAATACCCCCTCATGGTTGTCCTTGAAGAATGAACATCTTATGCTAGCTCTTATAGTTCCTGCTAGAAGGCAAGTGAGGAATATGGATGTTTATTTACAACAATTTATCGATGAAATCAAGGAATTATGGGAAGGGATACAAGTATACGATGTATCAAGACCCATTCCAAGAGAGAGGAGTTTTACGTTGTATGGCATATGTGCGTACACGACACATAATTATCCTGGACGAGGAGTTTGCTTTGGCAAATATGTTGTTTGATTTGTTTATATTCGTAGCAATTATATTTTTTAATGGCATATTTAATTCGGTGCAACAATTGTATTATCTTCAACACTAGCGCACTATGTATACCATAACAGCGCAGGTCTTATAACAAAAGGTTATCATGGATGTAAATGTTGTGGACC
This sequence comes from Larix kaempferi, assembly GCA_027924585.1. Lineage (NCBI taxonomy): Eukaryota > Viridiplantae > Streptophyta > Pinopsida > Pinales > Pinaceae > Larix > Larix kaempferi. The sequence goes on from BSBM01000435.1 coordinate 17,645,829, forward strand.
TTCTCTGAAGGATAGGTGGTCCATCAACCTACGAAAGCCGGTGTATGACTACTCCAAGATATTCCTCTCGGAAGAACACCCTTATAGAAGAGTAACAACTGCTTTCAATGGTAAACCAGAGAGAACACAACGTCTTGAAATAATGACACCAACTCATTGGCTTAGGGCATATGACAGAGAGAAGGAGAAGTAAATGGCATAAATGTTCGATTCCAATGGGGAACCTGTGTTCGACAATCCTGAATTCTTCAACAGCTATATTGAGAAAATGCCCATCAGGATATAAAGGAAATCAATATTGTATGAGCTCCCATATTGGGAGCAACTTAAAATTGCCCACTTACTAGATCCCATGCACATATTTAAAAATGTTTCATCTTCTTTGTGGAGGCACATATCATCGAAAGAAAGTAACACTTTGGCTGCAAGGAGAGATCTTATTTCTTCAAACACTAAAAAGAAGCATTGGCCAAGACAAGAAAATAGAGGTGAGGGTGGTCCATCTTGGTCAATTAATGAAGGTGATGTCCCATGGGTTTTGAAGAAGGATGATATTTCTTTGGCAAAGGAACTTATATTGGGTGTGAAGGTGCCTTCTTTATATGGGTCTACTCTATGACGCTGCTTCACTTTAGAAGAACATTTGTTGGGTTTGAAATCACATGACCATATCAACCTTCTAAGGGTACATGTAATGTAAAAAGCATGTTTTTATTTTTTATTTTTAATTATCTTTTACTCCACAATTTAGAACATAATTAATTTTTTGTGTTCACTGATCTATAGTGTCATTATCCATTGCTCGTGCATGGGTGTGTGAACCACGACTTTCCTGATGACCTGCGACGTGCCATATCTAAACTATCTACATTTGTACGGTGGATCACATCAAAGGAGATTCACATGGATATCATTCAACAGTTGTGTGAAGAGATAGCGGAGATTGTTTGTATGTTTGAGAAGGAACTGCAAAATTTTCATGGACTTGCAGGTTCATCTTCTAATTCACCTAGTTTATGAGGTTGAATTAGTCGAGGTGGTCTCATGCCGTTGGATGTTCTTTTTAGAGAGGTACATGAAAAAATTGAAGGGATTTGTTCAATAAAGGGCAAAACCTGAGGGGTCTATGGTAGTGGGATACACAATATATGAGTAATTTTATTATGCCAGTGAGTACATCAAGCAAATCGACCAAACACTTAGTGCAGTGATTTGGGACGACGAACGTGATGAGGACAAAAGGGAAGGGGAGCTACTACAAACGAATGGAAGAAGGCGCATGATAAAGAGTAAGTCACTTATCTTTCAATCTTCACATTTCCACATAGTAACTATTCAGAAGAAACTTCAAAATCCATATTTGGTCTCATATGTACTATATGTGGATTTGTTTCCACGGATACAATATTGAATTTATAAATCGATGCCATGAACAAATTCATTCTTTACAATGCGGATGCAACACAACCATGGTTTGCATTGTATGAAGAGAAGAGGAGGAAATGGGACATTGACAAACAAATAATTCAGATAGTTGAATGACAGAAACATGCCTTTTCCATATCATTTAAAAGATAATATGTCAATGATATCTCCCAACAGTTGGGTTTTCGACCAAGTCAGACAGAAATATGGTCCATCTGGTCGTTACTCGCCTTAAGCGGAGGATGCACTAAACATTGGTATCGGGTGTAGCAGCTTGATTATAATCTCTTTTTGTAGTACATTTATAACTTTATAATGCACTTTGGAATTATAACATCTATGCTTAATATATTTTTGGTTGGTTTATTAGACAAATGACACCATCATTTGTTCACATTTTTACAGGTGCATTTGTTCCCATCGATGTGGGTGTATGGACATCATTTTCACATTGAGGATGATAATGATGGATGTCTTACGCAAGACTATGGAGTGGAAGTCAAGTTCGACTAATCTAGCCGTGCTAGCTACCGCAATCAAAACCTTATAGGAGGGAAGTTGGGTTGTGTTAAAAAGATACAGGAGATCATTCAAGTGGACTTCTTATCTTTCCAATGTGTTATTTTTAGGTGCAAGTGGTGGGACACATTTGACATGAATAATGTAAAGGAAGATCGTGATAGTGGGTTGATCTGTATCAACTCTAGAAAGATGTGGGATGAAACTAAGGAGCCTTATGTTTTCCCAAAACACTGCACCAAGTGTTCTTTTACTCGGATGTGTTGGATAGGTATTGGTGGTTCATATTAATACACGACCTTAGATCATATTTTTTAGAACAATAGTGTTATCATTCCAACCGAGGAAGATAATGAGGGTGACGACAACAGAGACTAATATGTACATGTTTTATTTCATCATTTACGGAGTGAGAAATCATTTTTTTATTGTTATATTTGATTGTCTAATTATACTGTTCATTTTTCATGTTATGACGATGTAAATGGAAAGTTGATTACTAGATACAGTGTGTAAACAACTTGAGTTGGTTAACAACCAATTTGATGCGAAATTTGTTTTATGTCTATCAAGTAATTTCTCCTTGTATATTAGAATGATTGTATGTCATTGTCCAAACTCATAATTCCTTTTGTGTATACATATAAATCCACCATGAAAACAAATTACATGATTCAATTTTATTTTTTTGAACGTAAAGGCTATCATCTTCCTGACTTTAAAGTGCTCTCTAATTTATCCATCAATATTTCAATGCTTGTATTCATGATGTTTTTGTTATAAATAATGCTAAGATTTATAATTGCATTAATTTATGACGCTTGTTATAATGTTTTTTGATTGACAATGATAAAAAATGGCTTTAAGGATGAAGGTGTAGGTATGGAATCTTCTTTAAGAAGAAAAAAATGGCTTCAAGAGAGATTCTTATTTTCCCTTTCTAATAAAAGAATTAATTATGTTATATTAATTAAGTTGGATTGGATTTTTTCATCTCTCTATTTCCAGGAGGTTAAAATTGATGCAAGAATTGGTTGAGACAATACGGACTTAGATGAAAGCAGTTAACAAAGATGTATGCTTAATATTTATTTACCTTAACAAAGATGTATGCTTAATTATCACAACTTAAATGTGATAATGTTCACATAGATCTAATGACTGGAGGCTCTGCACCGAACAAGCTCTGCAGTGACACGCGAACAGGCTCTGCACCAACTAGAATCTCGTCGATCGCGATATGGACTCGGCCCTCCTGCTCTCCGACGGATCCACATCGCCCTGATCAACGGGAAGGAATCTCAATCACGGCCTTAGGCTAGGGATCGACACTCGAGCTCTATGCCCCTAAATATGTCCTCTGATGGAGACCCTGGCCCCCCTCCCCCTCCACCTGAGCTCAGCGAATTCATGAAGCTCATCTCTGTGCAAGGAAAAAAGATTTTGTCGGATTCTCAGAAAAAAAATTGTGAAAAGCTTTCTGAAATACCCACGATAGCATTCTCAATCGAGCAACCTTGCAAAACTTCCCTTAACCTCTCGTAACGAGGCTTAATTGGTCAATTCATAGGTTTGTGGCCCTCTCCAAAATCTACTGATACATGGGTTCAAAAAAATTGGAGGCCCCTAATCTCGGAGGAAGTAAACTCTTATCTTCTAGGAAAGGGCTTCTTTGCATTTATCTTCGAAAGCAAGCATGATCGAGAGTTAATTTCCAAGAATGGGTTGTACTTCATGGGACCACAAGGGCTATACCTAAACAAATGGAATCCATACTTTGATCTGACCCAAGATGTCCCCTCCATAGTTCTGGTTTGGGTGAGACTCCCGTACCTCCCTCTCCACTACTGGAATCCTGAATCATTAGAAGCCATCGGGAACATCCTTGGAAAATACATAGACAAAGCAGACATGAAAGATCAATACTCATGTGCAAGGATCTACGTTGACCTAGAACATGGACTCCCAGAAGCCATAAATCTCACTGTGACAGGCTGGTCTCACATCCAGGAGCTAGATTACGAGCAAATCCCATTCAAATGCAGGTACTGCCATGGATATGGGCACTTTGCTTGATATTGCAAAAAAAAATGTAGATCTGGACTTAGTAGGGAAAAAAGATCAATGGGCGGCCATTCAAAAAAATCATAATCCCAGATCTGGACCAAAGATCCTCTCAAAAGAAATTCAAGGCACGAGAAAGATCCCTCAGCATAAAAAATCTCTGGCCAATAATAATGAGAATATATTCAAAGCTCTCGAAACTTCAAAAGATCAGGAAATCCCTGAAGCCCCATAAGAAGGAGAAATCCCCGAATATCAGGAATCCCAAGAGGCCCCCCAGATCCAAGAATCCCCAAAACATCCCCAATCCCAGAAAATCCCAATCCCTAAAAAAGACAAAGAAACGCCCTCTCCTTCCTACACAAACATCACCAAATCCAGATCTGTAGCCTCCCCCACCTCTTCAGAAGACCTCATAGACAAATCATCCAAAAAAATAGGGTGGAAATTGAGCAAAGATATAAGGGAAGAAGAAGTCGGACATGAAAAGACACAAGGATCTTAAGCAACAATAGACATGGCCTTCAACAGAAACACCAGATCCAGGATAACAGGAAAGAAAACGGGAAACACACTGGCCCCCCCCTCTATTTACAATAGTAAATAATGAAGTTGGTTTCTTGGAACTGCAGAGGACTGGGAAACCCCAACAAAGTAGATGTCGTCAAAGATCTCCAAAATATTGACATGCTAGACATCCTCATGCTCCAAGAGACCAAACTCGATGAAAATACTATCCTCACAATTGGAAAGGAAAAGTGGAAAAAGAATATTGGCATGGTTGTTAGCGCTAGAGGAGCCTCTGGTGGCCTAACAACCCTCTAATCCTCCGACAAGATTCGACTACGTAATTCCTTCGCCACTCAACATTGGATATTTACAGAACTCACGCACATTCAAAGCAATATTCAGATCGCACTCTTCAATCTGTATGTTCCTAACCTCTACTTTGAAAAAAAAGACTGTTGGAAACTTCTGAAAGATTTCCTAGATGCATATGCTCCCCAAAATCTTATTCTCGCATGTGATATGATCATAACCCTCTCCGCGTCTAAAGAAAAAGGAGGCAATACCGAAAGGGACACTCACAAATCACAAGTTGAAGCCATAATCCAGACTTGGGACCTACTAGATATTAAACCTAAAAAAGGAAGATTCACCTGGTCCAACAAGCGATTAGGAAAAGGGAACATTATGGCCTGACTCTATAGATTCCTAGTCTAAAGCAACCTTCTGGCCGAGGGGCATATCGTCTCTTCAAAAATTATGCCAAATCTGGCCTCGAATCACAAACCGATCCTTCTTCAATTTCAAGAGGAAGAGAATCTCAGACCGATCCCATTCAGATTCAAACCTCAATGGCTAAACCATGAAGGCTTTTGGGATACCTTAGATAAATCTTGGAGAACTCCTACCTCAGGTTCCCCAGGATTTTTTTGGGAGCAGAAACTCATCACTACCAAGAAAGCGCTCAAAAATTGGGCTAAAGATAACTGCCCCCCACCTTCAAACTCCAGGAAGAAGGCTGTTGAAAAGCTGGAGTCCCTTCAAACTTCGCTAGATGAAGGCCCAATAGACAACTCATTACTTCAAGAAGATGTCAATCAACAGATCAAGGTCCATCATGCCTTTCGAAAAGAAGAAGAGTTTTGGAGATTAAAATCGCGTAGCACATGGATCAAGGACGGTGACAGGAATATTTCATTTTTCCATAAACACACCAAAATCAGGCATTCGATCAACCATATCTCAGAAATTAGAACGAAAAATGGACCACTTTCCAAAGGGCATGGAAAAATCCAAGAGGAAGCGTATGATAATTTCTCCAATCTCTTCATAGAGGAAGAAAACACAGGAGAGGAAGATGAGCAAATCCTCCTTAACCACATACCAAAAAACATCACGGTGGATAACAATATCGAGCTCCTGAAACCGTTCACTGAGCAAGAAGTTATCAACACGATATGGTCTTTTGACCCTGACAAAGCTCCAGGGCTGGACGGATAGTCAATCCATTTCTACCAAGCTTGCTGGCAATACATAAGGAAAGATTAGATGAGAATGGTTAGAAATTTTCACTCCAAGGCAAAGATCGGAGGTTGCACCAATTCCACATTCCTTGCACTCATACCAAAAGAAACAAATCCCAGCTCCTTCGGCCTATTCCGACCAATCTCGCTGTGCAATTCTTCCTATAAATTTATATCCAAAATGCCGGCAAACAGAATGAAGCCTCTTCTCACAAACATCATTTCATACAATCAAGGCAGATTCTTAAAAGGGAGATAAATCCTTGACAACGTGATTCTCGTTCAAGAAGCCATCCAATCTAGCATGAAACGCAAGGAAAAAGGTATGTTAATAAAAATTGATATGGCTAATGCCTTCGACCATGTCAAACACTCCTTCCTCTTTAAAATTATGGAATGCTTCGGATTTGGCGAAACCTTCATAAAGTGGATCTTAGCCCGCATAAGCGGGCCTTGGATTGCCCCTTTGGTAAATGGACACCTAAGAAAATTCTTCCAAGCAACGCATGGAATCCAACAAGGTTTCCCCTTGTCTTCCTTTTTGTATATCATTCTGGAAGACTCTCTAAGTCAAAAGTTGAACTCTGGTTTACAAATTGGATCCCTCCTTGGCCTCAATCTAGCCCCCAATTCCATGCCCCTGAACCATTCTCTCTTCGTCGATGACTCTCTTTTACTGGGAGGTGTCTCCTCAATCATTGCTCGGGATTTCAAGCAGAATATGACCTGGTACTGCAATGCCTCGGGAGGCATTGTCAACTCCCGTAAGAGTGTTGTCTACAGCTGGAATTCAAATAAAAATTCCGCAACAAACATTGGTCACATTCTCAGAATGAAAGTTCATGAGCATTGGGACAACTTCAAATACTTGGCCCTCCCCATAGCACAAGGCCACACAAAATCATGATTCTGGGATGAAACTATAAGCAAAATCAAATCCAAAATTAGGAATTGGGGAGGATACTGGCTCAACAAAGCCGAGAAGTTGATCTTGATAAAAGCAGTCCTCTCATCTCTCCCAATTTACCAGTCATCCCTTCTTTTGGCACCTAAAGGGATTTCAAATCAAATAAGTAAACTTACAAGAGATTGTAATGTCCCTCCTATCCTACAAGGCTATGGAGAGGACACTAACAATAATACTAGACATCTAGTCCCATACTTAATCAAATAAGCATTCATATAAATTGTAGATGGAGATATGCAAATGCATAAACATTTGGAAACACAACAGAATTTGATTCCATTACACATCCATCATACATTCCAGATTTTCATGTCATTCATCAATTAAGCAATATCAAATTAGCAAATGAGAATACTTATCTCAAACCCAGTAGTCCCTGAGCAACTAGCTATGCTTCTGCAACGTTCTACCCAACCGTAGGCCAGTGTGCTCCTCAATCTCTCAGCACCACTGCCACCCCCGAGCTGGGCATGATCTCCACAAGGAAAAGGGGAAAGCATGCTCTCACATAGCCAAAGATACACTAGAATCAGCCAAGCCAATCAGCAGTTGGGTTTCTCAGGCTGCTAAGAGATGAATAGAGGTGAATTACTAGGATAGTGGCTCAACCATTGAGCTATGGATACTTCATTAGGCTCATCAAGCCAAATATGTCCTCTTCCTCTCCTGAATCTCCTGCTCACAGGTTCAAACTAAACAGGGAGGGACATAACAGCCAGAAATGCAAGTGCTGGGCGTTTTTGCAATAGGATGCCCAATGATGGGATTTCAACCAGTTCAGAAAAACGTGGGAAAGCCCAAAACGAAAATTGAAAAATGGGAAAACAACCCCAGGAGCATAATCGTTTTCAGAAAAACATCCATGGGCATTTCATGGGCAGAAACGGCCTCTATAACCCCAGAAAATCGTGGTTCTCTTCTCCTAGCCACTGTGCTAACCAAAAACGAGTTCCCAGGCATGGAAGTATGCAGAGAAATGGTGAAAACGTGAAGGAAAAACCCCAGTTCGCCCTAGGCTGCGTGAGAGAGGAAAGATCGTGTTTCAGAATGGCTTGGGAAGGAAAAATGTGGGCGATTTCTTGCCTTGCAAGCAAAAAATCAAATTCCTAGATTGATGGCTTGCCCATACCCGAAATTGGCTGCCATACCTCATCATTCCCAAGGCATTAACTGCCTCAACCAACTCTTGGAAGAATTTAATGATTGGGGCATAAGCCAAAATGAGTAGTTGGGATCTCATGGGTTTTCTCATTGACACATGGATTGACTCCATGGCTCAAGGGTTTGGTTATTTTTCCTCCCTATTCCTTGTAAGATCATGCCCCATCTCTTTGTTGCATTGCATAGCTGGTTGTGGGTTTTTCATTAAAATTGCATATTTACATGATGTCCAAATTTACATTGTGCACGGCTAGCACAAGAACCATATGCATCTATTCTAATTGCCGATACATAGAATGATAAATCAATGGCGGGGCCTTGGCCTTGAGCTCCTCACCATGACTAAATAACAATATTTACATCATTTACAATATTAATGCAATATGGTCAAGATGGGGACATTACATTCCCCTCCCTTTGGAATAACACCATCCTCGGTGTTCCAACACTTCAGAAAATAAATACCCACTTTACATATGTCCAAAATTCACAAAATGTGGTAGGTTTGTCCTGCATTTCACCCTTTACTTGGGTTCTTCGGGACTAAGTCCTTTGGTCTTTACAAACTGCTCTTGCTGGCTGGGACCTTCTAGCTCTACATGAGGACATCGTTCCAAAACAATTCCTTCCTTTTCTTTTCCTTCCAACTAGTCCACGAACTTGGGGAATTTATGGTTGCTACCCTCTTGATATTCTCTTGTTGGGCAGTCACGGAGGCAATGATTTCCTCCACATCCCCAACATTTCATTGGCGGCTTTACCTTTTCCCGGTCCATTTCCTTTGAGTCTTCCCACCTGGAACGTTTCTTAATCGGACGATTGGATGAATGCTTATTCATGGATCCACTTTCCTTTCCCTTGCTGATTGCTCCCAGAATGCTTTTTACCTCTTTTTGTAGACGAATAGAGTCCTGCAAAGCCTCATGGTTTATCTCATTCTGTTGCCTCTGTAGCTTGAGCATCTCCCCAAGATTTTCTTGGGTCCTGGCAATTGTTTGAAGAAGACTTTCAGCCAACCCTAATAGCCCTCGGTCTGCTGCCATGGTCAATGGGCACAACTGAACACACTTTGCTTACTAGAAACACTTTCTTGTGCCGACTGCAACCAATTGTTTCACTTTCTTACTTGTGAAATTCATCATGGGAATTGTTTGTTAGGACAAGCATAACATAAACATTAAGATTAGTCAATTACTTTCCCAATTGACACGGAATGTCCATGCTTTATTCATGGGACTTCCACACTTTCATGCTTTCCCAACATACACATGAACTCATTCATGTTCATCCTCTCACAGGAAATTTACTATTTCAGCATTCACAATTCATCTCAAGCAATTAAACACAATCTATTTTCAGCCATGATATGCACTCAACAATCTTTTGTTTTATAAATGCATCAATCAAAAGGAAAGAGAAGAGCAAGGGTTTCTCCCTCTTAGTCTTGTTCTATTATGGAGCTACACCATCACTGTGGTTTCATGCTCCTTAGTCTCTTTCACTTCAATGTGAATGCTTTACTTTCATTTCTTAGCTATGACACTTAGTGTCTAAGGTCTGTATATGGATTTTCAGCTAGGGCACCCTTCCCATTATTGCCTACAGAACCTTTGGCTGCTAGGATCCACTTGTATCACTAGCACCATCTTTCATTACTACTCATACTTAGCTCTTTAGGATGGTCACATGTCCACATGCATCTCTAGGATGCCTTCATAATCCTTGCTTCCAGCAATACCTACACTCAAACATTGAATCAATTCACATGTTTAGTTCATTTTCATAGGGTTTATCTCTAAACAAGAGTTTAGGAAATCATAGCCAAATCATATACACACGTATATTCATAAGCAAGAAGCTGCAAGGTAACTGAATACTTATCTGTATTGGATGTCTTCACTTTATTCCACGGGATCCTTCTTTGCTTTACGAGCCTTGGATTTCCCGTGAACATAATAATGAATGTTGGGCCAGCACGTAGGCTACTCCACAATCATTCGAATAGGCAATTCCAAGCCAGTACGCCGACTGGGTTTATCAATCATTTCCTTTAGCAATATGCTAGGCCAGTGCTCCGACTGGTTTTATCAATTGTTTAAGGGGTGTTGGGCCAACGTACATGCTGCTTTACCATATCAAGTAGTTAATGCCCAACTAGTCACTCTCTGGACTTATCAAGAACTTTATAGCGTTCAACCAGCTACTCCCTGGATTTCTTAATAATTTATATCGCCCACTCATTTACTCTCTGGATTTACCAGCAATTTATATCGCCCACTCATTTACTCTCTGGATTTACTAGCAATTTATAGTCTTTCAGGGTCTTGCCTTCCTACAATGACCAAGGTTTCCAACAAAGAAACAATAGTGTATCAGCTTAGCTGTTAGAAGACTTATACCTGAAATCTTCATTATTCCAAACAAGACATAAATGAAAATGAATACTTATCTGTATTGTGCATTTCCCCTCTGGTCCACAGGATCCTGCTTCACTTTGCAAGCCTTGGGATCGCCGATGGACTTGGATATAGTTAATGCTTAACCAGTACGCCTCCCCATTGGTTGGATTTACCAAGCATTTGGTGGTGCCCAACCAGTCCCATACCTGGTTGGCCCTCTCCAGTGCCGAGCCAGCACATTCGTCTGGGTCATCGACCAATGGAAGGAAACTGTGCCACCGACCATTATAGGTCAAGGCTCTACCATGGAGCCATAGGAATCTCAGGGTTTTCAGTTAGTCCTCGACGCCCGCCCTCCCACTGCTGTCCCAGTAGAGATTTTATTCCTTTACCAATGTCACCACACCTTCTTGCACCGTAACCCTTCACACACATCAACTCTTCATTTATACAAGGATGCCACTCCTTCTCTTGTGCAAATCGGTGGTTCCTTTTAGGAACTTTATAGGTGACTTTCTTGACTGCAGGTTAACATGACCCCTACTCACAAAAGGATGATACCTTCTCTTATTACACAGCTCTTCGGGCCTGTCCATCCCTTCTGGTAATATTTCATGTGAGCATAGAAAGGTTACCAATTCCCATACAGTCCCTTTGCGTACCCTTCTTCACTTTTCCCTTTAATGTGCAGTATCAATCTGCATCTGTGTAGGTTGACAATACAAGAAGGATAAGCAAGCTCATCAGTATTGTTGTTCAATTCTTAACCACATTCCATATCATTCACTACCAAGTATTGAAACACCAGGAATGCATCCATTCCCTTATGGTGTAGTCAATATTGAAAACCCTATCACGACCTAGCACTTGAAAAAGTGTGCACCCCTTTTTCGATGTGCGCCATGTAGGCCCTAATCATACTCAAGCAGTCTGTAATGATATAAATAAGATAGAGCATGCTCTGCATATTAACCCTAATAATTTAGACATGCATGTTCTTGTCTAGGGTCACAGAATACTCATTCATTTTGCAGATGTGTCTCACATGCCTTCTGGTCATAGCTTTACCATCTCACTTTCATGGTTTACCGACATGCGGTTTGGCTGAGACATTATCAATGGAGTTTCACCCGAAACCCATTTCCAAAGCATGGGGTCTTTCCCATCTGGTTTGGCTTTGGCAGACCATCACTCCTGGTCTTCCTGCAATGTGTCTTCAGAAATTGATTCGCTTAGCCATGAGCCTGTTCTTATATCGTTTGGCTCTTGTTCACGGTAGATTCCAATCTTCATCATGGACTTATCCATATTTGCCATGCCCAAAACAATCTACCTGAAATCTGAAACTTCAATCAACCAAATGCTTTGTAAGTTTCTATGCATATAATATTTCATTGCTGCCACAGTCACTGAAGCATTTTAATATCACCAAAACCATCTACTTCCTATGAATTATTACCATACTAGAGTTGCATGGTTCGATTTCATCATTTTATGCAATTATTCTCTTGCTCTTAAGATTGATAATAGTTCACCATTCCATCTATTATCTAATTGCAATGAAACATACATCACAATCATGCATTCTCACAATGCCTCTCATCATGTGCACCTATACTTATGCATGCACATTTACATCACTCACATAATCTTTTAATGTGCATTCACTCAATGCATAACCACAAGATTGTGCTTAATATCTTAATGCACATTTCCTCAATGCTACCTTGCATTAAGTTATAAGTACTATGCGTTCAACATAATTCAAACATAGTTGAAGGGATCTTACCAAATCCTCTTTCAACATTCATGCAATTTATGCACCAATAACCATTACCTGCATGGCTGTCATTTACATCACTTGATGTTACCTGATCAGTTGGCCTCTTACCAAGGCTACACAGTCCTTTTTCCAACCTCACGATCATAGATTTGTTGCACCATCCCTTCCTCATACGGTTGTTGGTCATATGCAATAATCATCATCCACATCTTCAGCCATGCTTCGGTTGTATTTGATCCTACGACCAATGCGAACATAACTACTTATTAGCAGCCATAATGACTATCTTAAGTGGCTCATTGCATATGTAAAACCTCACTATTTTACCAAGATGTAATATCATATACATGCACAAACATTTTCACATGCACCGTGCAATATTTATTTTTAATCTATTACTCTCTTGCATTTCTAGCATCCTTATGCCATAATTTTCCAGTATATAAATACGATAGCGAGAGAGGAGTTAAGGAATTCTTCCCAATTCCTCATTCTGTCGTGGAGTTCCTCATCCACATCATAGCTAATCCTTTCCTTGGCTTCCCTACCAAGCATACAAGCAATCATTAGCTATGATATTATCATGAATTAGCAATTCAACATATACATATGTGCAATCATTCATTCTTGCTGTTTTCCAATATGCAATTCTTATGCTATAAACAGAATTAGTTTTAAGGTGAGGAATTTCCCATTTCATCTTCCATAATGGATATCACAACCAATTTCTCTTGCTGAGAATTCCACCACCCTTTATGCAATCTGTGCTCCTCATCCCAAGAGTGCATTTCACACTTTCAATGACTGTCTCCGGGGGACGACGGGGGTCAAGGGGGATTGCCCCCTTGTGGCTTCCTTCAGTTTCGCGCAATTTGGCGCACAAGTTCCATGGAATTTTTCAACTTTCGGCGCCTGAAAATTCTCTCTGAAAAATGGCTGAAATTCCTTGTTTTGGAGCAACTCAGCGAGTTCTTCCGACCTGTTTCGAGCCAACTCGCCGAGTTCTTTCGGTCGAGGACTCAGTTTTTCCTTTCGATCCATTGCGGACCAACTTGCCGAGTCCTTCCGCCGTTGCAGGGCGACTTGCCGAGTTCTCCCGCTATTTCGGAGCAACTCGCCGAGTTCTTCCACTGTCTCAGAGCAACTCGCCAAGTTATTCCGAAATTTCTCTCGGATGCCGAAAAATACTTAGAAAAACCTTCCACCGTTTCGGACCATCTTGCTGAGTTCTCTCGCTGTTTCGGAGCAACTCGCCGAGTTCTTTCGTTGTTTCGGAGCAACTCGCCGAGTTCTCTCGCTGTTTTGGAGCAACTCGCCAAGTTCTTTCGAAATTTCTCTCGGACGCCGAAAAATACTTGGAATTTTTTTTGAAATTTTTCTTCCCTTCCCTGGGCACTTCCGCCACCTCGGGCCAACTTGCCGAGTTCTTCCGCCATTGCGGAACAACTTGCTAAGTTCTTCCGCAGTTTCGACGAACTTATTGATTTCCTGCCGTGTTGCAGAACAACTTGCCGAGTCCTGTCGCTGTTGCGGACGAACTCACCGAGTTTTTCCGCCGGCTCAGTTTTTTTGGCAGAAAACTCATAGATACATAGATTTTTTTTTTTTTTTTGATAAATTTTGAAAATTTGAAATTTTTCTTAACAGTCTATGCTGGGCAGGAAGCATACTTACCTCTGCAAGTTGTGACAGGTAGCCCATGAAGGCCCAATGCTGCAACCAGCAGCTCTGATACTAAAATGTAATGTCCCTCCTATCCTACAAGGCTATGGAGAGGACACTAACAATAATACTGGACATCTAGTCCCATACTTAATCAAACAAGCATTCATATAAATTGTAGATGGAGATATGCAAATGCATAAACATTTGGAAACACAGCAGAATTTGATTCCATTACACATCCATCATACATTCCAGATTTTCATGTCATTCATCAATTAAGCAATATCAAATTAGCAAATGAGAATACTCATCTCAAACCCAGTAGTCCCTGAGCAACCAGCTATGCTTCTGCAACGTTCCACCCATCCGTAGGCCAGTGTGCTCCTCAATCTCTCAGCACCACTGCCACCCCCGAGCTGGGCATGATCTCCACAAGGAAAAGGGGAAAGCAGGCTCTCACATAGCCAAAGATACACCAGAATCAGCCAAGCCAATCAACAGTTGGGTTTCTCAGGCTGCTAAGAGATGAACAGAGGTGAATTACTAGGATAGTGGCTCAACCATTGAGCTATGGATACTTCATTGGGCTCATCAAGCCAAATCTGTCCTCTTCCACTTCTGAATCTCCTGCTCACAGGTTCAAACTAAACAGGGAGGGACATAACAGCCAGAAATGCAAGTGCTGGGCGTTTTTGCAGTAGGATGCCCAACGATGGGATTTCAACCAGTTCAGAAAAACGTGGGAAAGCCTAAAATGAAAATTGGAAAATGGGAAAACAACCCCAGGAGCATAATCGTTTTCAGAAAAACGTCCAGGGGCATTTCATGGGCAAAAACGGCCTCTATAACCCTAGAAAATCGTGGTTCTCTTCTCCCAGCCACTGTGCTAACCAAAAACGAGTTCCCAGGCATGGAAGAATGCAGAGAAATGGTGAAAACGTGAAGGAAAAACCCCATTTCGCCCCAGGCTGCGTGAGAGAGGAAAGACCGTGGTTCAGAATGGCTTGGGAAGGCAAAATGTGGGTGATTCCTTGCCTTGCAAGCAAAAAATCGAATTCCCAGATTGATGGCTTGCCCATACCCGAAATTGGCTGCCATACCTCATCATTCCCAAGGCATTAACTGCCTCAACCAACTCTTGGAAGAATTTAATGATTGGGGCATAAGCCGAAATGGGTAGTTGGGATCTCATGGGATTTCTCATTGACACATGGATTGACTCGATGGCTCAAGGGTTTGGTTATTTTTCCTCCCTATTCCTTGTAAGATCATGCCCCATCTATTTGTTGCATTGCATAGTTGGTTGTGGGTTTTTCATTAAAATTGCATATTTACATGATGTCCGAATTTACATTGTGCACGACTAGCACAAGAACCATATGCATCTATTCTAATTGCCGATACATAGAACGATAAATCAATGGCAGGGCCTTGGCCTTGAGCTCCTCACCATGACTAAATAACAATATTTACATCATTTACAATATTAATGCAATAGGGTCAAGATGGGGACATTACAGATATTTCCTATGGACATGGGGCAAAAACAATGAGAACAACCTGCATTTGGTGAACTGGAGCATCATAAAACAACCAAAAATCTCAGGCGGCCTCCAAATTCGTGACCCTCACCAAGCAAATATAGCAATGGGAGGAAAAATTCTTTGGCATACTCTCCAACAGACAGCATCAGGTTAGCCATTTGCTAAGAAGAGAATACTTAACAAGCACAAAGCTAAGATGCCTCGATAACAAGCCCATCTCTAAAGGATCCTCGATATGTTCATTATGTAGGGCCGCATGGGATCTCTTCACTCGAAAGCTTTACTGGACTCCTGGGAATGGAAGAAATATAAACATTTTCTTTTACAAAATCATGGGGCACCCCCCTCTCCAGGAAAAGAACAAACTCCATGACATAGCCCAATGGCTAGCTCATAATAGAATTAGAACGTTGAAAGATCTTAATTCTTGGTATTCCAATGCTGCATGGAAAGACTAGAAAATTCTTGAAATCCAGCTAACCTCGAACCCTCCAGAACCCTTCTCATGGAAAATCTGGTCGGTTGTGCTCCTTCCCACCTACAAGACAAAGACGAGCGTGGTTGGGGCCCAAAAGGGAAGTACACAACTTCTCTTGGCTTCAACGCCCTTCAAAATCATGATATCTCAATGAAAAGCTTATGGAAAATGGTCTGGAATCCATTTGTACTTCCCAAAGTAAATTTCTTCACATGGACACTTGCCCACAGAAAAGTGCTTAATGGAGACAATCTAATCAAAAGAGGCATCATTGGGCCACATAGATGCATATTATGCCAGAAGAATTCCGAATCAATAGACCACTTATTTTTGGAGTGCCAATTCGCAAAAGCTGTCTGGAATCACATGCTCCAAAGTCTTGACATGACCATGTCGGTCTTCAACTCCATCACTTGCCTTCTTAAAGACTGGAATTCCACCTACCCTTCCCCTCTGTAAAAAGAAAAACTCTGGTCTCTTATATGGATGACGATTCCTAAATTCACATGCTGGAAGATTTGGTTGGAAAGGAATAAAGCCATATTCCAAGACACCTATACCTCCCCCTTGCAAGTTGTTGGTCAGGTCAAAGGCCTTCTCATCGAATGCGTGCAATCCTCTAACCTCAGGATGGATACAAATCTCAATGCAAATGAGCTTCATTGGCTTGGAACCCTCCTTCCCAGCCCCAGAAAGGATGTAATATTACGACCTCAGAATCTGCCACATTGACAAATCAGATTCACCAACTTCGAATTTCAAGACTGGAGAAACAAGCAGAATATAGACAGCTTACACTTCGATGGCGCATCCAAAAGAAATCTCGGATCGGCTGGAGCGGGAGGGGTATTATTCTCTACAGGAGGAACGATGGGAATCATATATAGGTGGGGACTGGGAACTTGTTCCAACAATCTAACAGAAGCCTTGGCTCTCCTAAAAGGCTGTCAGATTGCCAAAAATTGGAAAATAAAGAATCTACATGTATTTGGAGACTCCATTTTAATCATCAAAGCCTTCAACACGCACACAGACTTCAAT
This sequence comes from Larix kaempferi, assembly GCA_027924585.1. Taxonomy (NCBI): domain Eukaryota; kingdom Viridiplantae; phylum Streptophyta; class Pinopsida; order Pinales; family Pinaceae; genus Larix; species Larix kaempferi. The sequence continues at coordinate 17,662,905 of BSBM01000435.1, forward strand.
GATCTGGAAATAAAATGGATCATCCACCGCATCCGGCAAATCGCAACCTATTTTATCCAATTCAAAGCATTCCACATAATGAGAGATTTGAACTACGAAGCTGACATATAGGCAAAAGCCAGTACAAGTCTCGAATATGGGAAATTCGAACTCTTGAATGGGGAGATGGGTTATCATTACATCCCTTAACATGCTAAGAATGACTAATCGTGAGAAGACCGAGAGCAGGATCCACAATATTATATGCTACTTTGACCTCATTGATCAACAATTGGCACTAGTCGCCAATCTGCATCGATCTGGATGCAACTCATGGAGAATTGAAAACGCAATCTATCCACCACCAGACGCAGCATCTGGAATCCCATCTTCGCAGTTTGATTAAGCATAATTGCAATCTGAAATATGATGATGAATTTGATCTCTCTATTGAACCGGACTAGCTCAGCCATGGTTCCCCATTCATCTTTTTCTTTTTTTATTATTTTAATACATTTATCCATTTTTGTTAAAAAAAAGGTACGCAGTTTTGATTTTTAAATTAATGCCATGGTTGTATGTTTGACTTAGATTTATATTTTCTTAATGTAAATTTATAATAACATAATCCTAGGTTAATCTAATTTATATAACTAATATGAATCTATACTATTTTATAAATTAGATATATTCATTGACAAACTCAAACATGAATTTTTGATTCTTGAATAGTTTTGAAATTGTTATTATTCAATAAAAAAATTATTTTAATGTTATTAAATAAAAAATAAAGATAATAATATTAACAAATTACTAGAACAATCATTTAAAAATAATAACATTAACAAAGTAATAAAATGTCAATAATTGATTGAATTAATATAAATTAAAATCATTTATATATTTTAAATATAATTAATATATATTATTAGTTAATCCAATTTATATAAATTTACTCTTCAATATAAAAATTGATCTTTGATGACTTAAATGTTAATATGATAAAGAAATAGTTGTGAATGTAGCATGTGTCTTCCCCTTCATTCAATTAGTTATGACATATTTACAATAGAAAATAGCTCAAGTATTTCATACAATTTAAAAATATGCAAAGGGGCAATGTCCATGATAATTTTAAATGAAATATAAAAATAAAAACCATATATATTTAATATATAAAAAGATCATCAAATCAACTTCATGATTAATAACAATAAGTTTGGAGAATGCAACTTCTGGCTTTAGATTAATTGAGAGAAAAAATGTGTTTTTTTAATTAACTATTTGTTTTTCTTCCTATTAGAGATTTGATATTTGTCTTTGTAAAGTGAGTTATTGTCAATAAACAATAACTCACTTTAACAAGTTAGATATTGAATGGAGGGGGAAATTTTTTTCTCAGACCTTAGATTACTGGGGGTTGCCTTTCAGATGCTCTCGGTGAAAATTTGTTGGTCATTTATGGTGTCAGTGCTCCTTGGTTACCTCAGTGTCAGAGTTAGAAGACTCCACAAAAGATATTCAAGCTCGGACATCAGATGACAACATCTCCTCTGAAGATGATTCTGGAGTATGCGGATCTATTGAGCAGCCTTGTGCCGATCATACTTGGGAGGAAACCTCAGACTCTACGAGCTTTGTTGGTAAGCTTCAGGAACTTGACCCTGCCTTTGTGTCTTCTTTAACAGAAGTTGAATTAGAATTTATTTCATCTTTAGAAGCAAAGGGAAACTCTATAGGGGAATATATAGTAGGGGGGTCCTTACTTCTATCATGGTATCAATTTTAAAAACCCTGAAAATATATCTTCCGGGGATATTGGCCCTTAGGATGGGGGTGTGCAACTAAAGAAGCATGATATCCAAAGAATGGATAATTCCATAAACCCTATATTTGTTTCCTCACAGTCTAAAAATATTGAAGTCGACCTTCCTTCACTCACAAATTGTGAGTTTGGCCCTCCCAAATTGGATGGTTACATCCCTTCCACCAATTTGGCCACTGGGGTGTCGTATTATGAGCATGATGGCATATTGTTGACTAGGGCAGTTTCCATAGAGGCAATTAAGGAATCCTTTGGGGACAAAGAAACCCCTGATGATTTAGTGTGCTCGAAGGCGACCCCTACATACTGTGATATGGTTAAGAAGAATCCCCTTACTACTTATATTGGAAGTATTCCGACTGAGAACTTCTCGAAAGTTGACAAACCCATAATTCTTATCAACAATTCACCCGATTTGAAGGCTGCAAAGGGGGTTAGGCATGGGGTTATTGCTAAAAAAAATTCTCCAGTCAAAACAAGAAGTGCAAGGAAAGGAAAACAAAAAATATTAGGTAAGCCAAATAATGATTCCATTCCTATGATTGATACTGATAGCATTCCTACTACAAACTCATGGGCCCTTATAGATTTAAAAGCCCTAGCAAGGGTTAAAAAATTATCTTTATGCCATTAAATATCAGAGGGACTGGGGGCCCTCATTAAAAACTATCCCTCAAAAGGATTTTAGAAAAATGGAATCTAGATGTTATTTTTTTGCAAGAAACCATGGTATCAGCAAAAAAAGCTAGAAGTTTTTTTCAAAATATGAAAAAAGACTAGGTTATTTGCTCTACTGACGCATAGGGGCAATCTAGGGGGCTTCTATTTGCTTGGAAACCTAGGTCCTTAAACCTTTCAACCTTCAGTATTCCCTTGGGGATTATTCTTAGAGGTAGCATTTCAGGTTTTCTGAAAAAAGTAAATTTAATTAATTGCTATGGTCTGTATTCAAATAGGAATCCATTTTGGGATCAAGCAAATGATGATGGCTTTTTACAGCTTCCAAATTTGATTTTAGCAGGTGACTTAAACCTTATTCTGTCAGCAGCAGAAACATGGGGTGACTCAGCAAGATTGGACTCATTAAGTAACTATTTCCAGGATATATTCTCCTCAATAGGCATGAATGATATAGTTCTAGTTACCATATGTCCTACCTGGAGCAATGGGAGGTTTGGCCTCGAAGGTGTATAAAAATGACTTGATCGATTCTTGATGGGGGGCCATTTATTGGATACAATGCATAGATATCGCTCTTGGGTGGAAGTCAATTCCATTTCGGATCACAATCCTATTTTTTTAGAAATGGAATTTGAAGGCATTAAGAATCCATATCCATTTAAGTTCAATCACACTTGGTTAAATGAGGAGGAATTTGAAACTCTGATAAGAAATGAATGGCTAATCTACGAGTAAGATCCATTTGCTTCTCCATCCCATAATCTGGTCCATAAATAAAAAATGTTGAAAAAAGTGGTATTGAAATGGGAACGAGATCGAAAAAAGGCTCAAAGATCAAACCTTTGCAGGATCGAAGCACAAATAGATGATATTTATAAGGACAACATGAAGGAACCACTTATACTATGAAACGAGAACTCGACACAGTTCTCGTTTTTCTCTCTCCTAATTTTAGTAGCTATTTTTACCTCCGTTTCAAAAAGGGTTGATGCCAGTATCACACATTTTCATTTTGAGGCATTTTTTTGGGCTTTTGACACATCTTTATTGTAAAGTATTTTTAATTTCTATTTTCAAGTGTGTTTTTTAGAAATTTAACAAAAAACATACATTTAGAAGCTAGCTATAATGAAAAACACATAGATTTTCGAAATTTATCTTTAAAATTTAATCATAAATAATATATTTTTATGGAAAAAATAGTAAACAAATCGAGAAAAAGAAGACATTTAAACCCATTTTTAACAGATTTTTAGTCATTTTGTATAAAAATGATACTATTTCATATTATTTTTCATAATATTTAACCACCTAACCAATTATTATTAAAATTTAAAAAAAAAAATATTTTAAAAAATTACATTGCCCCTTTCTACCCTAACCTTATCCCTACCCCCCCATAAACTATTACAAAAGTTAAAAAAATAAGTATAATGCGTCCCTTCTACCCTAACCCCCTAACAAACTATTAATAATTTTTTTTAAAAATTACATTTAAAAAAAAATTACATATCCTACCCTAGCCCCTCAACCAACCATTAATAAACATTTAAAAATACAAAGTACATTTCCTAATGCTCTAGCCCCCTACATTACCCCCTACCTTAGCCACCCGAAAATTACATTTCTTAATGCCTTACCCACTACCCGATTACCCCTCACACATCGTTTTAACTAAAAACAATTTAAAACCCAACTTTAAAAAATTAAAAAAAAAACCTAAACTTAAAAAATAAAAAATAAAACCTAAACTTTACAAAAAAAAAAAACCAAAACACAAACTAGACTTTACAAATTAAAAAAAAAAAACTTTAAAAAAATAAATTAAAAAACAAATTTAAAATTTAAAAAAAACTTTAAAAAAAAAACCAAACTTTACCAAAAAAAAAAAATTCAAAATCAAAATTAAAAAAACAAAAATTTAAAAATTAAACAAAAAAAAATTAAAAAAAAAAAAAAAAAAAAAACAAAAATCGCCCCCCCATGGGCGCCCAAAGGGCCGACCCGCGGGGGAAGCTCGATGCCGGGCATCGAGCTTCCCCCACGGGGCGGCCCTTTGGGCGCCCACGGGGGCGGAGCCAGCGCCCGCCGCCCACTTTTGGGCGGGCGGGCGCTGGCTCCGCCCCCGTGGGCGCCCAAAGGGCCGCCCCGCGGCGGAGGCTCGATGCCGGGCATCGAGCCTCCGCCGCGGGGCGGCCCTTTGGGCGCCCACGGGGGCGGAGCCAGCGCCCCGCCCGCCCACTTTTGGGCGGGCGGGCGCTGGCTCCGCCCCGCGGCGGAGGCTCGATGCCGGGCATCGAGCCTCCGCCGCGGGGCGGCCCTTTGGGCGCCCACGGGGGCGGAGCCAGCGCCCGCCGCCCACTTTTGGGCGGGCGGGCGCTGGCTCCGCCCCCGTGGGCGCCCAAAGGGCCGCCCCGCGGGGGAGGCTCGATGCCGGGCATCGAGCCTCCCCCGCGGGGCGGCCCTTTGGGCGCCCATGGGGGGTGCAATTTTTGTGTTTTTTTTTGTATTTTTAATTTTTTTTTTTTAATTTTTTAATTTTTGTTTTAAATTTTTGTTTTGTTTGATTTTGATTTTTTTTTTGTTTGTAAAGTTTATTTTTTTTTTAATTTTTAATTTTTTTTTTAAGTTTTTTTTTTAATTTTTAATTTATATTTTTGGACGGGCGGATGCTTGCGTCGCCCCCTTGGGCGCCCATAGGGGCCCAAGGGGTTGGAGCCAACATCCGCCCGTCATTTTTTTTTTTTAATTTTTAATTTTTTTTTATAAAGTTTTTCTTTTAATTTTTAATTTTTTTTTATAAAGTTTTTCTTTTAATTTTTAATTTGTTTTTTAATTTTTTTTTGTATAGTTTTTTTTTTTAATTTTTAATTTGTTTTTTTTATGAAGTCTAGTTCTTTTTTTTTTTTTTTTGGGTAAAGTTTAGGTTTTATTTTTTATTTTTTAAGTTTAAGTTTTTATTTTAATTGTTTAATTTTTTTAAGTTGGGTTTTAATTTTTTTTAGTTAAAACAATGTGTGAGGGGCAATGGGGTAGCATTGAGGGGTTAACGCACTGGGTAGGGCATTAGAAAATGTAATTTTTGGGCGGTTAAGGTAGGGGGTAACGTAGGGGGCTAGGGAATTAGGAAATGTACTTTGTTTTTTAAAATGTAATTTTTTCAAACATTTATTAATGGTTTGTTGGGGGGTTAGGGTCAAATATGTAATTATTTTTTTAAATGTAAATTTTTTAAAAAATTATTAATAGTTTGTTAGGGGGGTTAAGGTAGGAGAGGCGCATTATAATTTTTTTTTTAACTTTTGTAATAGTTTGTTGAGGGTTTAGGTTAGGAATTTATTTGTTGAAAACAAAAAATTTCAATTTAGGGGTTGATTTCAAGGTTTTCGTAAACAACCGTATGAGATTTTTAAGCCATGGCTATATTTTTAACCCAGAGAAAAAAAACGTTGATACTAGTATCAACACTTTTCGATTTGGGGGTTGTTTTTGGTGTTTTTTATGAAAACATGATACTGGCATCGACACTTTTTGATTTGGGGGTTGTTTTCGGTGTTTTTATGCAAAAATGTGAGTTTTTATGGCTAGAGTTCTCGTTCTTAGTATATAGTTCTCGTTTCATAGTATAAGTGGTTAAGGGTCCTTTATCAGATTAGACCAGATTGATTCTACGGGGATTGGAGAACTACAAATTGAAAATCTTAAGTAGTGATGAAGAGACATGGCGTCTCAAAAGAAAGGCTTTATGGATTTCATTAGGGGACCAAAATAATAATTTTTTTCACAAATTTGTTGATTGTAGACGAGTAAACAATTCTATTTGGTTACGAAATAATGGGGAAGGTGAATGGATTTGGGACTATGATAATCTACAAAAGGAAGTTGTTAGACATTTTCAAAACTATTATAATGACATTGGTGAACATTCAGTTAGGGATCAAATAAAGGTTATCAAAGAATATCCTCACTTCTTTACGGATCAGTAAGGGGAAGAGGTCTACAACCCAGTGACATTGGACGAAATCCAGAAAGTACTAAAAGGATTTGCAAAAGATAAAAGCCTGGGTCCTGATGGATGGACCGCGGAGGTTTTCCTCAAATTCTTTGACATCATGATCAATGATATGCTATCAATGGTTGAAGATTCAAGAATATCTGGTAAGGTCTCGGTTGCTTTGACCTCTACATTCATTGCTTTAATTCCAAAAGATTCAAAGTTAGAATCCTTTGATGAGTTTAGGCCGATCTCTTTGTGTAACCTAATATACAAAATAGTAGCCAAGATAATAGCAAAAATAATCAAATCGATATTGTCAAGGTGCTTGTCTAGGGAGCAGTTTGGATTCTTAGAAAATAGGGAGATTCTGGATTCCATTGGAGTGGCTGAGGAAGCATTCCATAGCATTAAAGTGAGGAATTTAAATGGATTAATCCTTTGGTTGGATCTATCTAGAGCATACAATAAGGTAAACTAGGGGTTCCTTAGATTTGCTCTTATGCAAATAAGAATCCCTTGGAAAGCTATACGATGGAAAATGGCATGTGTCACTTCAGTAAGTTGTGCAATATTGATCAATGGAAGCCCTACTGATTTCATTTCTAGCTTGAGAGGCCTTAGAAAAGGTTGTCCACTTTCTCCACTACTGTTCCTGATCGTCATAGAAGGGCTGAGTAGACTCATGATTAAGGAAAAGGAAAACACGGATATTAAAGGTATTAAAATATCATCCAAGATAACAATTACTCATCAACTATTCGTTGATGGTGTGATGCTTTTTGGGGTGGTAGGAAAGAGGAATGGGGAAATATCAAAGATATCTTAAATATGTTTTGCAGGCCTACGGGTATGGAAATTAATGCTTCAAAATCAATTATATTAAAACATAATTCAAAGGAAGAGTAGATGGCAAAAATTATGCAAATCTTGCCTTTTAAAGTCTAATATCTCAAGGAGGGATCCAAATACCTTGGCTACTTCATTAATCCGAATCGTTACAGGGTTGTTAACTGGCATGGGATTTTGAAGCAGTTTGATAAGAGGATGCATCATTGGTGCTGGAAATGGTTATCCATTGGTTGAAGGGTAACATTGGCCAAATCGGTCTTACAAAACCTTTCAATGTATTGGTTGTCACTTTGTAAAATTTCGAAATCCATTCTGATTGGAATTAGAAGAAAAATTCTCAATTTCATTTGGTCTGGTAGTGATAAACATAACTTTCATCTTGTTGAGTGGAAAAGACTGGCTATCCCTAAGGCCAAAGGTGGATGTTCCTTAAAAAACATTTACCAATTTGCAACTGCCTTATTGCAAAAGAGTTTATGGCGTGCACTAACGGTTGACAACTTATGGAGCAAAATCATCAAAGAAAATTATGGGTGATGTTCCATACCTCTTGTGGAGTTTTGTCAACCAATGTTGATGTGGGTGATTGATTTACCAAGTAACATGTCGTCTCCACTGCCTCTGCCCAAAATTCTTGTCCTATCTCTGCATTGCTTAGCATGCTCCTTACCTTTTCCATTAGCGTCCTATTCATCCTTTCAACAACTCCATTATGTTGAGGTGTGTATGGAGTAGTCTTATGCCTTGCTATACCGCACTTCTTACAAAATTCCTCGAATTCATTCCCACTAAACTCTCCACCATTATCTGTCCTCAACACCTTTATTTTCTTTTCTGTCTAATTCTCTACAAGAGCCTTAAATTCTTTAAACTTAACAAATACTTCAGATTTCTTTCGAAGGAAATAAATCCATGTTTTCCTTGAGAAATGAAACATAATACATAGATCTACCCAGTGAAACATAACGCACAAATCTACCTAGTGATGGAACAAGCACATGTCCAAACACATCACTGTGTATTAACTCTAAAATTCCCTTTGCTCTTGTAACAATAGATGCAAATCTCACTCAATTATGTTTTCCATATATGCAATGTTCACAAAAATCAAAATCTAGAGTGCAATCAGTCATACCTTCAACCATACTTTTACCTTGTAATTCTCATAGGCGCTTTTCTCCGATATGCTCCAATATTTGATGCCATAGCATTGTCTTTCCTCCTGATGCAGTCAACATTCTGTCTTTTGTATCTCCCCCCTCAAGCACAACATAACTGTTACATTCACCAATGATGGTTCTTCCCAATAGTTTGTATAGAGTTCCATACCAAACTCCCCTCATCAATACCATTGATCCTCGAACCATTTTGCAACCACCATCTCCACACACATTCTTTACACCATTCTTCTCTCAACAAACAAAACACAAATGATTATTAATGCTCTGGAAATGCTATCCCTTACCTTGACTCATTGTCCTGATGATGAACCGTGATTAGGGTTCGAAACGTCGACTTTTATAATGTCTACTGCGTTAATCCCGAGCCTTTCACCAATATCCATCTTTCCGACATATATCAAGTTTCTTGCTAAATTTGGAATGTGTCGTACTCCAGGGAGAGTTCTAATCCAACCATCCTTGATTTTCATCTTGACTCTACCATGCCTAACGATACTGACTAGTGAATCATCTCCCAAGAACACATCACCTCCATTGTACTTTTCACATTCACATAAGCACTCTCTATGAGGGGTCATATGACATGATGCACCTGAGTCATTAAACCATATATCACATTCTGAATGATTACCAGCGGAAGCTAGGTACACATACCATCCTTCTTATGAGGAAGTCTTCACCTCTGTGGTAGAGGTATCCTCAAATACCTTTCCTTTCTCAACATTATTATATCTACAATCCTTTTTGAAGTGCCCAGCTTTACCGAATTTCCAACACTTCCTTATAAATTTTCCTGGGGATTTAGATCTACCCTTAGATTTAGATCTCCCCCCAAATCCCTTATTTTTGTTTCTCTCCCGGGGGTGACCTCTCACAGACAAGGCATCCATGCTATGAGTATCCATGGTTTTCCACCTCATCTCTTCTGATAGTAGGGATGATATTATTTCATCAAATTTTAAAGTCGCTTGATTATCACTCCCTGTTGCTACAATTAGGTTGTCCCAGGAATCTGGCAAGGAAGACAATAATGTAATACATTTATCTTCTTCAGCCATTTCAATACCAACAAAGGTTATTTGACTTACCAGAGTATTGTAGAGATTCAGATGCTCTATCACTGTGTCATTATCATCCATTATGAGGTGATACAGTTTCTTTTGCATAAACAACTTGTTTACAAGGGATTTTGATTGATACAAACTCCCTAGTTTCGCCCAAAGATTTACCGTAGTCTCTTCTCCAGATACGTTCAACAACATAGAGTCTGATAAGCACAGGCGGATTGTACTCCTCGCTCTTCTATCTAATTTCTCCCAATATTCTTTCGATGTTCCAGTGGGTGGTGTACCCGGATCCACAACAATCCACTGTTCTTGATCTACAAGAAGATCCTCCATTTTGAGCTTCCATAGCTCAACGTTCTGGCCGTTAAATTTCTCGATCTCAATTCTTGAACTGGTCTCTTCTTTCAATGCACAAATAAAAGCTACAAAGCTCCCACTGAATCCAGGTTTATCATAGACCCAATATCTATCAACCACGTCGAACCCTCAGCAACAAAGGAGTCCCCCTGAAACCAAATAATCGAGCTCTGATACCACATGTAAGTTTTAAACCTATGCAAAGAAGCAAAGCATACAAATTCTTTTAAGCAAAACAAATATTACACCATAACATTTACAACAGAGATTTACCCTGGAAACCCTTAACTGGGAAAACCAACAAAACTCAGAGCCACACCTCTTATTTTCTCATACTCATTATGAATCACTCACAATACAATATAAGTATTTTGCAGCATCCAATACCCTATTCCGTTAACCTGGATTAGAAAATAGATCCCAATCCCTTAACCAAGATTAAATTACATATTTTTAGAAAATTCCCCCAAAATAGTTGAAGGTGCCAGAGGGATCACCAGGCGCGCCACTGACAGGCGCACCCCCCCATAAATATGCAAATAATATAACACATACCCAACAAAATGGTCATGGAATACTCAATATGTTTCCTTGACATCAAAGTTATCCTATGAAGCTATTATGTCAAATTTTCCTACAGAGAAAAAATGGTGGTATAACTATTGTTGGAAATGGAAATTTCCTATCAAGACTAGAATTTTTATCTGGATTGCTTTGGAAAACAAAATTCTATCTTGGGACAATTTGCATAAAAAAAAGGTTTTAATGGACCAAATATTTTCCCACTCTACAAACGTGGCGCTGAATTAGTCTAGCTCCATTTGTTTGTTATATGTTCTTTCTCTGCAAATATTTGGATATCTGTCAATCTCTCTCTCACACATATCTCGACCTAGAATGGGGATACATTACAGGATTGTCTCCAGAATTGGTTATCTCATAATCCTCTTTTTGGGGAAGTGCCTTGTTTCATTCTATGGGAAACATGGAAATCGAGGAATTCCTGCATCTTTGAAAACATATTCATTAATCCTGAGTAGTGTGCAAGGAAAGCGATTTATGCATTCCAGGAATACTCAGGATCATGTTTGGGGTCCACTCATGGATCAGACAAGATCAATCATCCTCCTCCGCTTCTTATTACTGGTTGCAGGGCTAAATTTTATACTGCCTCACAAGATCAAGCTAGATTGTGTGGAGCCGGTGCTATCATTGAATTGGAGCAGGATCATCATTTTAATTTATGGATGAATTGTGGGTTTGGGACCAATACAAGAGGAGAGATTATGGCTCTTTGGTTAGTCCTTTATTTTGCAAATTTTCATCATTTTTCGCGGGTAAGCGATTGATGTTCAATTAAGGCTTTGGTGCTTAGTCATTGGATAGTCCAAGTTAAATCCTTTCTCAAGGATTTTCCGCATGTATCCATTGTCCATATTTTCCACGAGTACAATTCTCATGCCGACTCCTTATCAAGGCGGGGGTCGATCAGATGTGCAGGGGGCGATCCATTTTGAAGACTGGATTGGGGGCCATCTGCATTCTTTTGGAAGCTTTCCCGTTTTTTCTCCTTACCTTTCGTTTTTTTGGAGGCAACTATTGTCTTATCATTTTTTCTATGGAGAATCCTATCTCCTTGGATATTTTTATTTATTTTTTGTGGCATATATTATCTTTCTTCCCTTCCTTTTTCCGGCATGTATCTCTTTCAGATGATTGACCCTTCAATTTTTGGGTCTGTATTTCTTGGTTGTTGGTGGTGTATTTGTATCCTGTGGTTAATATATCTTTGGTCCTGTTTGTGTGATTTGCTTTAAGTTTCTTTGGGACACTTGCCTGTTGATAACATTGATGTATTGGACTTTTGCATATACTTTTATAATTGAAGGTATAGTTATTTTTCTATGTGAAAAAAAGTGAGTTATTTTCAAAAAATTAAAAATCTTGAATGATACATTGATAGGTCATATTGATGTTCATATTTAAATTTTTTTGGTGACGTTCGTATTTATATATTATAATAATATTACATGGTAATACTTGATTTTTTGTTATGATGTTTGGTTACACTTATAAAAAATGATTCATTTATGTTAATCATTTGAATAATATATATATATATATATATTCAACACGAGATTAGACTTTCGATGGAGCTGCCAAGAGGTTTAGGATTCTGCAGCGCTGAGGGGCTGCAACTTGCAACATACTATTTGCAATTGACGGCCTACTGATGGTGGCACGAAACCCTATGTCTCTACCGTACTCCTCATCGGTCTCGGCCTCGCCTTACCACGCTTCAGATGAGGTGTACTACACTACAGAGCCAACTGAGGGTAAATCTATTTTTTACCATGCCAGGGTTACCAATTAATCGCAGCTTTCCACAAATTGTCTTGCAACAGTTTTCTCGCCGATCGCAACCCCTCTGACATCTGGTTTTGAAACGGTGAAGGTTTTGACACCTAGGTCCGGGTGATTGATGGCCTCTTCACTGGCTATAGAAATTTTGACCCCAGTGGAGACTGTTCTCAACGACCTGGGCACTGTTCGTCCTCTAGCTCCAGTGCTTGGGGGCTCAACTTTCTCACTTTTTTAACCCACACCGCTTCCATGCACGGGCCCCTCGCTCTCTACTGACTCCACCATCATACACTCGACGCCCCCTCGGAAGACTAGTTTATTGGAACACCCTTCCTCTCGGAACTACTGGAACACGGATGGCCGTTCAGGGATCTGCTTGAATCTTTGGTAACTTCCTCCACTTTTGCTGAGATACCCGCCTCAAATATCGTTGAAGATTTCTTTGAGTCACTCTTACAGTCTCTGGCCCATTTTGGTCCTACCATTACTCTTAATACTGTTGTGGGCATTAGCTCTGCTATTTCACCTAACCGGAGACCGGAGGTCTCTCCCCCATGGAAGCAAAAAGGGAATTTTCTGAAGAATGCGCACAACACTATAAACCTTGTCTGCAGGAAAAACGTCACAGTGGCAAACTCATTGCACATGGCAAAAACTGCTATAGTTGGGCGCGCAAGGGGGAAACTTCCCAGCTCGGAGGGGCTGGATATGTGGGTTGCTTCAAACTGGTCAACCCTGCTCGATTACAAACCTAAGATTATGGTTCTTTCTAGGGGTTGGTCATCTTCAAATTGAAGACTAAGGAAGACGCGGGTCGGATCTTAAAATCACATTGGAGCTTGGGTAATACACCTATCCTCTTCAAAACTTGGACGCCACTGTTTGATGTAGATATAGAGAAGTTCGATGTCATTCCTGTTTGGGTTCGGTTCCCGGGTCTTCCATGGGAATTCTGGTACCAGGACTCCTTCAGAGATATAGGAAATGCACTGGGAGTCTACATATATGCGGATATGAGATTTCTACACACCCGAAAATTTTCGGTGGCCAAAATCATGGTATCCATCAATGTTAGTGAAGGTCTCCATGAACAACTTACTTTCACTTGGGGGCAGGCTCAGCATGTACATAAATTGGACTACGAAGGTGTACCTTTTCGGTGCCACAGGTGCCACGGTTATGGTCAACTGGCCAAACATTGCCGACTTCCCTTTAATCGGAAAACAAAGCACTCCCACAAGCGGATGGATGGCATTGACCCTAGGACATGTGTGGGCTTGCAAAAAGCAGGCTGTTTAAATGATGATTCGCAAACACACGGTGTTTCATCCTCCACTGAATCGACCACGGTCCCCCTGACAGCTACCAGTGCTACCACTTTACTTCTGCAAAGACCTCCATAGGATTGCGCCACTATGGGTACTGATATGCAGCTGACACCTTCCGTGAGTGACGACACTATCCCATCTTCTGGTACGCATGTTTCTCCTTCTCCCCTCACCTCCTCCTTTGTCACTTCTTTTTTTTCTTTAAATTTAGACTCAGTTGGTACATCTGCAACACTCCTCCCCACTAATCTTGAAAACCTACCCTCTCCACCATTTAACACCACCGACTCCCCTACTCCATCTGTGGTCTGCACCATGGATCTCCTAGCTTTGGCCACCCTTCCCCTAAACCTTATCCATTTCCATCTATGCTCCTGTGACATTCCCGTACTCACATCGTCCTATCCTATTGGCACTGGATTGGGCATAAACCCATTGCCCTGTAAAATTTCTAGGGGCCGCGGTCGACCCTCCCACTTATCTTCAGCATAGCAGCGGGTTATCTAGGATCTAGTGGATGGCAAACAAAAAACCATTGATGGGGCGCTTAGAGCAGCGTTTCCCCTTGTGGGGTCAAATCAATGAAACTATTGTCTCTAAACTATTGGGGTTTGGCAAGTAAACCTAAAAAAACTTGCTCTTAAATGGTTGATTTCCCTCAATCAGCCGGACATTTTCTTGTTACAGGAAACTTTGGGGTCTGAAGCCGATGCTTTGGCCGCCCTCATTTCCCTTTTCCCTGCTTTTGATTTTGCTGTTGTTAGTGCGCGCGGTCACTCTGATGGACTTTCCTTGGGTTGGAAAAAATATTCGGTTAAAGCTATAAACTCCTGGGGTATTGCCTTTGGCCTGGGGGTGGAACTCTTTCATGCCAGTTTGAACAGATCTTTCTTGGTTCTCAATATCTATGGTCCCTACCTGGACCGGCCTGCTTATTGGGATATTCTCCACCAGAAATCCTTTCTTAAAGAGAACAACCTGATCCTTGGAGGGGATCTAAATTTCATCCTAGGCTCTCATGAACTCTTGGGACCTCTTGCACAATGAGACTCCGTTGCTGGCTACTTTGATCTACTACTGCAGGAAACCCAACTTATTGACATTCAACCTCCGAAATTGAAGCCCACTTGGTCAAATCGTAGAACTGGAGTTGGAAGAATTGAAAAGCGTCTGGATCGCTTCCTGCTGGCTGAAGCGTTGGTAGGTCAAAGTTACAGGTATCGTCAATGGGTGGACTCGGGTGGGATTTCTGATCATCATCCCATTTGCCTTGAAATCTTAGGCAACTCTTCAAAACCACCCAGTCCTTTCAAACTTTGTGTTGCTTGGATGAAAGAGGAGGAGGTTTCAAATATTATAAAAAATTATTGGATTCCCTACTAGTAGGGGGATGGTTCCTACGTTGCTCCACATTTTGTCAAAAATATTTCTAGAATCAAATTTCTCTTGAAAGAATGGGCTTTCCAAAGAAAGGAAAATAATGAGCGTTAATTGCTTCGTGTTGAATTTGAACTCACTCATTTACAGGACACTGATGGTGGCAGTTTTCTCTATGAGGAGTCTACTACTATTTTAAAAACCTTGGAAGACACTCGCAAAAAACTCCTCCTAGAATAAGAGGCAGTTTGGAGACTAAAGAGCAGGGCCATCTGGCTCGCTAGAGGAGATAAAAATACAAAATTTTTTCAGGCATAGGCAAAGGGCGGGAAGGCACAAAATACCATCTGGGATCTACACACGGAATAAGATGAGGTTATCACCTCATTTGAATATTTGGCCTCCCTGGGCACCACTCATTTCAAAAACCTCTTCTCTGGCCCCAAACAAGCAAATATTGCTGAAGTCATTCGGCTCTCACAATATTTTCCTGGAGCAGTTACAGAGGAAGATAATCAAAACCTAATGGAGGAAATCTCGGAGGAGGAACCAAAGGAAACTCTACACAACTTTAAAAAAGAAAAGAGCCCTGGACCTGATGGTTGGAGGATTGAGTTCTTCTTGGAATACTTCGACACTATTGGCCCGGATCTGTTACTACTTGGTCGAAGAATCCAAAATTGGTGGCCTCATCCACCTGCCCTTAAACGCCACATTTATAGTGCTCATTCCAAAATTGGATAAGCCTATTACTATGAATGAGTTCCGACCTATATCCCTTTGCAATATTACCTACAAGGTTGTGGCATAGATCATGGAAAAACGACTGAAAAGTGTTTTCTCCAATTTCAACTCTAAGGAACAATTTGGATTTCTAGAAGGCAGGCAGATCCATGAAGCCATTGGCGTCACACAGGAAGGAATTCACTCTCAAAAATTGAAAGGCATCAAAGGCGCAGTCATAAAAATTGATCTCTTTAAGGCTTTTGATAGGGTAAGTTGGCTTTATCTGCGTCTGCTAATGACATATCTGGGTTTTGATTATGCCTTCATTAAATGGACGATGAGCTGCATCTCCACAGCCTCTTTTGTTGTACTCATCAATGGATCACCTACTTCATTCTTCTGTGCTGAAAGGGGCTTGCGTTAGGGCTTCCCATCATCCCCCCTTCTTTTCCTTTTGGTGGTCGAAGGTCTTAGTCGCGCTATTACTGATTCTATTCACCAGGGCTCCTTCCAGGGAATTCGTATCACCAACAATATTCGCCTCTCCCAGCTACTATTTGTGGATGATATCCTACTCTTCTGTGATGGTACTATCAGGGACGCTAAACAACTGAACCTCATCTTGAATATTTTTCAAGCGGCTACGGGAATGGTCATAAACATTCAAAAGTCTTCTATAACCCTCTACAGTTTGAATGTTGATGAAAGAAACAGGTATCTCACACTCTTTCCCTTTGAAATCCTTTTGCTAAATGAAGGTTTAAAATATCTGGGTTTTCAGCTCAATCCAAATGGCTACAAAATATGCGATTGGAATTGGTTAATTGCAAAACTGGAGAAGAGGTTGATGTTATGGAGCCACAGATGGCTCTCACAAGTTGGTCGACTTGTTCTTGTAAAATCTATACTAGAGGCCATCCCGATATATTGGATGTCTTTAGCTTGGATCCCAAAGGGCATCTTGGAAAAATCCAGAAAACTATGCTTCTGATTTCTTTGGTCAGGACACTCGAAAACTATTGTAATGCCTTGGGTAAAATGGGAAAGGCTTGCACTACCAAAATCCTCGGGGGGCTGGGGTTTGAAACATATTCACACTTTTTCAACTTCACTGGATGCAAAGGCAGGCTGGCGATTAATTACTACCGATAAACTATGGGCGGAGGTGGTCACACAGAAGTATATTGCACCTGACACTCTGCTACACTGGCTGCGAAATCCTCTTAAGCCTCGGCACGGGATTTTCGTTATTTGGAAAGCTGTTATGGAATCACTCTCTCTCATTACACAGGGGCTATCCAGGAAAGTGGGAAACGACACTCATATCCTCATTGGATCTGACCCATGGCTCGCGTGTAATAACAAACATATCCTCCCTATCCCACTCATTCTCTTCCTGAATCAACAGGGTATTTATCACTTACATCAGGTTGCGGATCCAAACACTACATCCCTCTAGCAATAGGGGTGGAAGAACTCGATGGATCTGGAGATTCCGGATGGCCTGGCATTTCACTGGAATGAGTATCTCATCGCTTTGAGACTTTCTCATGCTCGAATTTTTGATTCCAGTGACAAACTCATCTGGTCACCGACCTCAAATGGAAGATACACTCCTAAAATAGGATATAAATTGCTGATGGAACAAAAGCATCAACGTGTGGAGAGACTTTGGTGGTGGAAAAAGATTTGGAAATCACACTGCCCCTCAAAAAAAAAAAAATCATGCCGTGCACCCTAGCCAACCAGATTCCGACTTGGGACCGTTTAAAAAATAAAAAACATTGAAGGTCCCGGTTGGTGCACACTCTGCAAACAAGATGAGGAAACTCCATTTCACCTCTTCATTGACTGTCCTTTCACCAAAAGTCTTTGGTCTGTTTTAAAAACTATACATTCGGATGCCTGCACATGGGATGAGAATACTATAGAAGAGGCTTGGCGACATTGGCACAATTCTCTGGACACCGCTCACATACGTGCGTTACCTTTGATTGCTATCTGGGGCATCTGGATCGCACGAAATCAATAGATTTTCCTTGGCATTTCCACTACCCCTACTATCTTGGCAAACCGCAACATTTCTATACTCTCTCATTTCCCTCAGGAAAAATTTCAAGCGGTTCCCCGCATCATCACTGCTGAAATCATAAATCACTCACATCCCTGGGATTTTTTCGATGGTGCTTCACAAAATGATCTTTGTGGTGGGGGTGCGATTCTGTTTCTCTCACAACTCCACTCATACAAGATTTACATGGGGCTGGGAAGTGGCTCAAACAACTTTGCAGAACTCTATGCTATAAAACTTCTGCTTACTTTTGCTCTAGAAAAACAATGCACACACTTACAAGTCTTCGGTGACTCCATGATTATTATCAACTGGATAAATCAACTACAATGGTGCCATAATTTGATTTTAAGCAATATGTTAGCAGATACTCTGAGATTATCTGGTATTTTTGACACTTTCACATGTCAACATGTGTACAGGGAAAGGAACTATGAAGCTGACAACTTATCAAAGAAGGGCTTGACCCTTCCACTTGGACAGTGGAAAGTTTTGGAACTGGACAATGGAATCTTCCATGAATACTATCACAGGCCCTTCATCGAAGGGATTGGAACACATTCATTTGATACGTCTCCAAAGAATACTTTAATAATTAGAAAACTACATATATAGCGGTCTTATGGACACGTTTTGTAAAATAGTTTTGTTCGGGATAGAGCTCCCTGGAGAGCTCGCAAACTCTTCTTTCTTAATGATTTTTTGATACTGGAAGCTGAAAAGCTTATTGCTGAAAGGGCTCATAGAAGTTCTTATACATAATGTAATTTGATTATCTTTGATGAAATTATGCTTTTTTCCTTGGAAAAAAAATAAAAAAAATAAATATATATATATATATATATATGGATTGTTTTTTCCAGGGTTGTAGTAGAGTGGCAGAGCTAGGGTTTGTTCATGATGGGTTTCCTCTAAATTTTTCCTGATGGCCGCCGGCGGCCATCGCTATCCTGGTGCTGACGGGGGTCCTGGGGTTGTCAGGGACAGGCGGACGTGGTGGTTTGTTGTTTTCTTAAACGATGTGCGGGACGCTGGGTAAGACAGATGGATTACTCCGATTATTTGTGTTTAACTTTTGTTTAGGGTTTGACTGCTAGTGCTCCCTCTCACAACTGTGCTGCTTCTTGGAGTTTTACTGTGGTAATTCCTTATACGATGGCATATTATGATGACCTGGTCGATTATTCTTTTGACCCGTCGGATGGGGAGCGGCCGTGGTCACAGACAACTGGCGTGGGTTGGGGTGATGTGGCGAACGATGGTGGGCTGGAGAATGTGGGTTTTTTTGCTAGGGAGGCGAAACAGGGGCTAGGGTTCTCTCCGTCGGATTTTTTGGTTCAGTCTCCGGCTCACAATCTCTTGACAGAACCACTTGCTAGGGTTTCCTCGTCTCCTCCTTTACGGGAATCGACAACTCCTTTCTGGTCCTCGGCTCAGGTGGTCCAGGATTTTGTTGGCTCGACCGAGGGGGGTGGTGGTACTTTTTCTGGGAGTGGTGTGAACACTGGGGTGGTTGACCCTCTGAACACTCTGATGGATCCATTGTATTCTGGACAGAGAGAAGAAGGGCCTTTGGTAGGTATTGGATTGGGTTGCTTGGGGGCTCAAGAACATCGTGGGTTTGCCATTCCTCTAGTGGGCTCGGGCACCAGTTCGAATGAGTGGGGTGGCTGTTCTTCTGATGACACATACAACCAGGTTAAGCGTGGACGGAAGCGTTGGTTAAAACTGAGCCACACCAAATATAACTATTCCCTGGGTGAAGATATAGAGTGGCACCAACTCCTCAAAATGGCCAACATCACTTTGGTAGAGAAGGCATTAGGTCTGTCTTTCTCCTTGCGCACCATAGAGGAGTGGGTGGCGGAACAGTGGACACAACCGATGGGGTTCTCACCCAAGGTGGTGGAATTGACCCGCAATAGGTTCGCCTTCAATTTTCAGCATGAGGATCAAGCTCATTGGGATCTTAATCGCAATTGGTGCTGGGAACATTGTCCAGTTATGATAAAACCTTGGCACCCAATGTTTGACGCCAGCTGCGAAAGATTGGATTTGGTTCCAATTTGGGTTCGTCTACCTGGTTTTCCCCTTCATTACTGGTCTGAGAGACATTTAAAAGGCATTGGGGACCTTATTGGAACTTATTTGGAGGGTGACTACAGTTTTATTCAGTCCTGATAGAGAAAGGTGGCTCGTATTTTGGTAAATTTGAACATTCGAGATGGTCTTGCGGCAGAAGTTACTCTTAGTTGGGGACATTTTTCCTATGTGCAGAAGCTTGATTATGAAAATGTTCCTTTCAGATGTCGACGTTGCCATGCTTATGGTCATCCGGTGGCCGACTGCAAGTTACCCTTACGAAGTCGGAATGGTGGAGGTCATGCTAAAACGAAGGTTGGGGAGGCTCCTCCTCCCGTGGGGCTCTCTTCTCCGGAACATATACATTCTGGAGGAGTGGGCACTGGAATTGAACATGGTCTGGATCAGGGCTTGTCTCAGGTGGATGGCCCGATCTCTGATGCATACGACATTATTAGTTCTGGTCCTCCGGTGTCCCTTCAACCATTGGTGGCTCCGGTTGCAGGTATTTCTCCTCCCATCAACTCTCATTCCTTTAATTTTGTTTTAAATAATTTTTCGTTGGACAAGATGGACTGGGTGGAGGCTCTAAATAACCTGAATCTCTCCTCTTCCTCTGCACCGGTGAGAACCCCCCTTATTGATATTCCTTCTGAATGTATTGAGGAGATTCCTGCTGCTCCGGATGTACCCCCCGACTCTGATCTTCCCCCTGAGGAAATGCTCTCATCCTCCTCCTCTCTTGAATCCTCTGATTCGGGATACTTCCTTCGGTCTCTTTCAAAAGTCACCCCTGGTGGCTTGGGTGTTGGGGTGGGTCACTCTATTAAGGGCCATTGAAGGAAATCACACCTCTCTAAGGCTCAGACTAAGGAAAAATTAGATCTTTTGGAAGGGAAACAGGTTACTATTGATAGGGCGTTTAGAGCGATGCGTGCCCAGAAAAAGGGACGTTAATGAAGGTCATGTATTTTAACTGCTGGGGTTTGGCTGGTCCCCATAAAATATCAGCACTGAGGAGAGTGGTATCTCTTGAACACTCGGATATCATTCTTCTTCAAGAAACCTTGGGTGATGGCACTTTGGTGAAGTCTTGGCTAGAAAGTTGGTTTAGCGGTTGGTCGTTTATTACTTTAGATGCTCTTTGTCGCTCTGTTGGTCTGGATATTGGCTGGAATGTCAGATCCGTTAAGATACACAATTTGTGGGGGATGGAATCTGTTTTGGGGATGTCCTGTTCGGCCCTAGATATTGGCAATGTGTTTACTGTGGTTAATGTATATGGTCCTTCTAATAATCGAATCCCCTTCTGGGATTCTCTTCTCTTGAATCCTCTATTACTGGATGGGGATCTTTTGATGGGTGGAGATTTCAATTTCTCTTTAGGACCAACTGAAGTCTGGGGTACCAGGGCTCGTCCCGAGCCTTTGGCTGGTTATTTTACTCAGAAACTTATCTCCAACAACTTGATTGATGTTGAACCTACCTTGCTCAAGCCTACTTGGAGGAATAACCGGACTGGAGAAAACCGTGTGGCGAAGCGTCTATATCGGTTCTTGGTTTTAGACATCTTTGTGGACAGGTTCTTCCTCATTAGGCAGTGGGTGGGCTCGGGGGTGTCCTCTGATCATCATCCTATTTTTATCGAACTTCGTCCTGGTCTTGTCAAACCTGCTGGGCCTTTGAAGTTCAACAAGGTTTGGTTGAACGATGAATCCTTCTCTAAACTGGTTTGAAAATTTTGGTTGCCCTACAATCCAAGGGTTGGGGTTTCGACTTCTTTCCAATTTGCTACAAATATTAAGAGGATCAAAGGTCCTATCAAGGAATGGGCTTTTGAGAAAAGAGTCAGGGAGGATAGGGAGATAAAACTGATTGAGACAGAACTGGGGGTATTATATGAGTCTGGAACTGGGGGATTGGGATATCTGGAGGAAAAGGCCCATCTTGTCTCTTTGGAAGGAAGGAGAAATACTTTACTGATGGAAAAGGAGGAAACTTGGAGACTGAAGAGCAGGGCGATTTGGCTTGAGGCTGGTGAAGAAAATACTAAATTTTTCCATGCTTATGCGAAAGGTAGGAAGGCTGCCAATACGATCTGGAGTCTGGAGGACTCGGTGGGGGATCCACAGACCATATTTGAAGGTATGGCTAGGGTGGGGGTAGAACATTTCAAGAATCTCTTTAAAGCCATGGCACATGCTTTGGTTGCTGAAGTTGTCAGGATGGCCCAACTTTTTCCCCATTTTGTTGATGACATTGATAATCGGGCCCTGATGGATAGTGTTACTGAGGAGGAGCTGAAGGGGGTCCTTCAAAGTTTTCAGAAAGACAAAAGCTCGGGTCCGGATGGATGGACCATTGAATTTCTCTTGGCTCTTTATGAATTTGTGGGGGACGACCTGTTACAGATGGTTGAAAATACTCGTACCTCAGGGCGGATTCCAGCTGCTTTAAATTCTACCTTCATTGCTCTTATTCCAAAGATGATAATCCCACCACTCTTGGTGATTTCAGACCTATTTCACTGTGCAACTGTGTGTACAAGGTGGTGACTAAAATCATTGCACGGAGGCTGAAAGCTATTCTGTCTAGGCATATTTCTGCTTAACAATTTGGGTTTCTGGAAGGCCGTCAAATTCATGAAGCTATTGGTGTGGCATAGGAAAGTGTTCATAGCATGAAAACTAGGAAGCTGAAAGGGGCTGTTATTAAGATCGATTTATTGAAGGCTTATGATAAGGTGAGTTGGCTCTATATTCACTTGCTTCTTACTCATCTGGGCTTTGCTGTGGATTTTATTAGGTGGATAATGAGCTGCATTACTACGGTCTCCTTTTATGTTCTCATTAATGGGGCAGCTTCCCCCTTTTTTCACTCTGAGAGGGGGCTCCTCCAAGGGTGCACTTTGTCTTCATTACTTTTTCTACTAGTTGCGGAAGGGCTAAGCAGGGCTCTTAAAAAAGCCTGCAGGGAAGGCTCTCTTCATGGTATTTAGGTGGCTCCAGAACTTTTTATCTCACACTTACTTTTTGTGGATGATATTCTCATCTTTTGTACTGGCTCGCACTGTGATGCCGAAACTCTTCGGGATATTCTACAACTTTTCTCCAAAGCCACAGGTATGGAGATTAATGAAAGGAAGTCTACACTGTTGGTGCATCTATTAAGAGAAGCTGAGGTTTTGGCCATTAGCAGGATCTTTCCTTTTAACATCTCGACATTGGATGAGGGCATCAATTATTTGGGATTCCATTTAAAGCCGAATGTATATACAAAATAGGATTGGGCTTGGCTTATTGAAAAACTCCATAAACGTTTGAAGGTGTGGAGTCATAAGTGGCTCTCGCGGGCAGGTAAGCTGGTATTGGTGAAATCTGTCCTAGAGGAAATCCCTGTTTATTGGATGTCACTCTCTTGGATCCCTAAATGAACATTGGAGAAGGCCCGAAAGATTTGTTTTCGTTTCCTTTGGAGTGGTAAAGGAGACTTCGTCTCCCCTTGGGTTCGTTGGTAGAAGATAGCACTACCTAAGGCTTTGGGCGGATGGGGTTTAATTTTTTTTTTCTTTTTCTCCAAAGCCCTAGTGGCTAAAGGGGCTTAGAGTATCTTAAACACTGATAGTCTCTGGACCAGGGTGGTCATACATAAATACATTGCTCCTGCATCTGTAATGGACTAGGTTCGGAACCCCGAGAAGAATCACCGAGGAGGGTCGTTTATTTGGAAGGCAGTTATTGACTCTTTTTCTGTGATTGGAGACCTATTGACTTGGAACATTGGCAATGGTAGACTCTTGCGGGTGGGAGAAGATCCTTGGTTTGGGTGTGCCGGTCAATATCTATTATCGGATGGTTTGATGTTATCCCTTCAAAACCAGGGTATATTCTATTTATCTCAGCTGGCGGATCCGGTGATGGATAGGCCTTGGGAACAAACCTGGAGGGATGTTAATACTTTGGCTTTGTCGATCGTTGAAAAAGATGAATTGAGACTTTACTATCAGGCTCTTGTTCACTCTCAAATCCTCCTCCGGGACAGAGATGATATTCTGGTTTGGGAGGGGTTACCAACAGGCATTTTTTCACCGAAGGATGGGTATATCAATCTTAGTTTCTTCGACAATCCCCAGGATTTGGTTTGGTAGTGGAAGACACTATGGAAACTAAAATGTCCTATGAAACAAAGACTATTCATGTGGAATGTTCTTGAGAATACGGTTCCAACTTTGGATTTTTTACAGCGTAAGAACCAGGCGGGCCTTGGATGGTGCATCTTATGTAAAGAGGCGGAGGAGACTTGTAGACACTTATTTCTGCAATGTCCTTTCACGATCAGTGTTTGGGTTGAATGCTCCTTACTTACTAACTCCCGATATACCTGGGTTGGCATTTTGACGGTTCAAGCCTGGGCACGGTGGAACTTTGATCCACTTGGGAAATTGAAAAAAGATTTACCTTTGATGGTTTGTTAGGGGATATGGTTGGAACAGAATAATCTTATTTTCTCAGAAAAACCTTGCACCCCTGCTATTTCGGCGGCACTAATCTGTGGCTTTCTTACTGCTTTCCCACAACATATCAGAGCGGCTAAACAACGGGTCATTATGGAAGTGGATATTGATCAGACCACCCCATGGGGATTTTTTGATGGATCTGCGTAGGAAAATGTGTGTGGGGAGGGGCAGTCCTACATATCTCTAACACACACTACTACCACCTGTTCTGGGGTTTGGTGGTTGGTGGGAATAATTTTGCTGAACTCATGAGATTCAAACTCCTTTTACTCTTTGCTATCGAGAAAGGATGTCAAATTCTTAATGTATTTGGTGATTCTATGAATGTTATAAACTGGTCTCTTGGAATCCAACAATGCAGAGATATTAGATTAGCTAACATCCTACAGGACATCCGTGATCTGCAACACTCATTTCTACATTTTTCTTTCAGACATGTATACAGGGAGAATAACTCGGAGGTGGACGCGGCTTCTAAAGATGGCAGGAACCTAGCAATGGGGATGTGGAAGATAAAGGAGTTCCGAGAGGGAACAACTTTTGAATACTATCACCGGCCTTTTATAGAAGATGCGGCATTAATATGATGAGGAATCATTACATGTTTTCCTCCTGCAACTAAAATTTTGATCAAGTTGACAATACTTCACTCCTTGGTTTTGGTACACCTGGTATCGATAAAGAACTGGTTTCTTATACTTGATAATCTTATTGCTTCATCACCATGGCTCGAGGAGCTGGTTGACACTCTCACATGATAATTTTTGGCCTGAATCGGTGATTATATTAACACATTTTTTGTTGTAATGAAGACTTTATATTGTCTCTAGCACTTTACAGGTTTTACACTTGTACTTACATGCATACTCGAAATGCATATTCATAATGTAATTTTGTTCACCTCTGCTGAAATAAAATTACGCTTTTTTTCTTGGGAATATATATATATATATATAACATTATATGATGAGGACTTATTTTTCTTATAATTAAAAATCATTATATATTATTTTGTAATGCTCAACTTAAAGTTACAAGAAAACAATATTATTATATAAGTATACTATTATGACAAATTTTACTACATTATTAAGAAAATTACAATAAATTAAAAAAATATCCACACAAATTATATGAGAACAATATGAAAACCAAATAAAAAAAATATTACATAAACATAATACTATGAAAAACTATACAACAATTATAAACAAGATACTATGACAAATTATACAACAATCATAAATCATAGAGTTGTCACAACTTCATTCATTATCAATACAAAATTCATAAAAATATTTAATTCAATGATTTTTTTTAATTCAATTATATTATACATAAACATACCATCATTATCATTGTCACCATCTAACAAACATAAAAATAAACACCATCGTACCATCATTAACATAAAACTAAAAATAAGCATGAACATGCCATAATAAACATTACATTACATATTCATCTAATAGATTTAAACATCATCTAACACACATATGATCTAACAATAACATCTCACAAGATACAAGTTGCATTTTCCAACATAACAGTCATAAACATCTAATGAACACCATAGAACGCGATCTAAGATACACATAATGACCATCAACATATAAATAAACATCAATATAATCATCAACATCAACATTTGCAAAATGGAAAATGTCGTGTGCATTGACACCCCCGTGACTAGTAGAGCTAGAGGCATCAACACCTCTGCTAGCAGAATCAAAGATATCAACACCTCCACCAGTAGAGCTAGAGGCATGATCAAGACCTCTGCCAAGAAATAAAGGAGCATGTAGATCACTACCAAAGACATCTATAGGAAGCCAGATCATATCAACCGATGCAAGCATCCTCTACAAAAATGAGGGGACTAGTGGATGAGGATTATGGGTATCTAATGGATCTACATGTCGATCAAGAGTATGGGCTGGTCGGTCACATAGATATAACTGATGAGATGTTGGATCCGTTGATGAAGAGGGAGGTGGAGGAGATGTATGAGATTATAGAGGAGGAGGAGGAGGTGGATGAGATGTCAGAGGTGGAGAGGAGGTGGAGGCCGAGGAGGAGGTGCACGGGATGTGGAGGCTACGTCAATAATTGAAGCAACTAATGGAGAAGGAGGTGGACTAGGAGGCTGAGGATCTACCCTCAACATGGGAAGAAGTACTATTAAGGGTAGCAGCTAAAAGATCACATGTGCCAACAATGCATTGCATCAAGCTCCCCATATCATGAGGAAGCAACCTCCACAGCTCTACAAGTTGGGGGTCCCTCAAAATGTCTCTCACGGGTACAAGATGGAACCTTGATATGCTAGCAACCTTGCTAACCTATCCGCAATGTCCTGTTGGAACCTCTCATATGGCCTGCATTGAAGGCCGAGTCTAACTAGGTGGGCCACCTTGGGTCGGAGGAGGCCACACACCACCATTGAATTTCCCAATGGCTATAAAATATATAGTACACAATAATAATTGGACAATTTCATTAAACATGAATTCAATATAACTATTTAAAATATATTTGATTTGCATTAAGTATAAAGAGAATAAAATGCAACTATATTAATTTAAACACAACGCTAAATTTACCTCTATCATCTGGTGGCTCGTCCTGGGTGAAGAAGAAGTTGGTACACCCTCTCCAATCCAAGCCCGCGTATGGATATGCAACCATGTCTAATCTCAACCTAGGATGGGGCCAGTCAATAGAAGGAACAGTGGTCGGAAATCTCTCAAAAAATAGACAAAATAACTCTGAACCAAAAGAGAAGTTCCCCCTTCCGTCAATACACGCACGACATCAACTAAGAGAAAAATGAAACTGTCATAAAAAAATAGAAGACCACCAAATGCATCTAGGTGCCTGCACCAAAGAATCAACAAAATATAATAGAGGGTGGCTAATGCATTGCCCATCAGTGGTGAGCTATGTGATGGTCATCACCAACAAAGAGAGGCACCTCACATCCGCTCTACCAAAAGCATAAATGGAAATCTGCCCACCACGCACCTGAAACTAAGCAGGGTCAATGATGTTGGGATCGATGTATCTGTGAATGTACATGAATCGAGTCCCTGTTACAACTCCGACGGGGACCTTACAAAACTCAGGAAAGTCCTCACCTCTCCTAGAGAGCCCAATTATTAAATAAATTTCCTGCTCAATGGATTGGAACCACTCACTAAGACCAAGTCGAAACGCCTGCCTATGATGATTCCAATGTGCAGTCAACTGGGAGAGTAATGTATTATTCCCCTTGAGAGATTTCGCATCCTCACAGAACTTGAGGAGGATGACAACCCTCACAAGGTGTATGGTCTGAGGAGTAATGGGATAGGGGTATAATTCTCTCTCCCTTTCTCTTACCTCCCAATCTCTCATGAAGTTGTATTGATCAACCTGTGCTTCCTGCTGCTTCCTATCCTCGCGGTGCTAACGTCTTTGTTTGACATATAACATTAATAAGTCTCATAAATATACATATAAAAGCATTATATGAACAATATATCAACTAAAATAAAATATTATTTGTTTTACAAAAAAAGATCTCTGGTGCGGCAATATAATTTTAATGCATCATTTACGATACGCTAATTGAACATCAATGCACCGAGAATGGTGGGATTTCAAATATTAAGCACCGTTCGCAGTGCGTTACAATAAGTATCACACACTGCTATTATATTTGTATATATTTAAAATTTATTTAAATGGTGCGCCAAAGACTAGATGCACCAGGTTGTTTTATAAAATGTGGTTCACGGTGTGCCTAAAGCACGTTAGCACATCGAACACTAGTGCACTCACATGCACTAGGAGAATCATTAAATTATGATTTCCTACTCTCTAAAAAATTATAAATTGTAGTTGTCGGTGTGTTTAATTCAAATATACACACCGTAAACAATGTGCTTAAATGATTTAAACACACCACCGTTTATTAAATTTAATGATTTTATGGAAATCTATTCATGATGCACATATGGCAAGTTAGAGAACTGGGTATCGATGCAGTGACGTGCCTAAGGCGCATCATTAAATTATGATTTATAATATTCATATGTCCATGCATTTAGATAGAGTCAACACACTGTCACGAGTGCGTTTACGCGATAAAAGCATCGTTGTTTATCAAATTTTAATGTTTTTATGGGTGTGAAATTCTATGTCACAACATATCTAAAGAGTTGAGGATACCTCACAAAGAAAGAATGAGCAGAAAATTTGAAGAAGAGTGAAAACTGCAGTAAAAAAGAGCAGAAGATTATTAATGCAACATAACTCAAATAGGAGCAGAATAATGTCACATGTTCCAATTATTAGTACAATAAAAAATGATGTTACAATGGAGATAATTCAAATCACGCAGGAGAATTTGAACCTCAGTTGGTCTAGCATAGGTATTATCACCACTGGAGTGCTCCAAAAGACTAAGAGACAACTGAACTGAACCTAAACTCAGCTAACTGAAGTCACAATCAGTTAAGTGACTAAGGAGGGCGCAGTAGTGAGTCTATCATGCATGCCAGTCAGAAAAGGGTGCATGAGGCCACAATCAGTGGCATCCAGAGCTCTAACCCCCCACAAGAGTCAGATAACTCAGGTGGACTGCACTGGAACACTCAGTAGGTTCCTATAAAATAGGGAATTGACTGAAGTGGTCCTAAAATGATGCATGCAGGCTCAAAAGGTGGTAGATGGATCCTGGATGACATATGCACACCACTAGGGGGAAAATGACATCATCAACAACTAGGAAAAATAATGCTAGGTAGGACAAGGATGGAGTATTGAAATATCCTAACACCCCCCCTTAATCCATACTTTGCATCTCGAGCCCTGGTTACTAAGACCAAAGGTCACTCATACAATCAAATAAATGATAAAAAATAAAGAACTGTCCATGAACCAAGGGAATGGGGAAAACCTCATGGGAAAAATACCCCCCCTAAAAAAGAACAGCAGTAGGGAAATCAAAGAACCTTCATGCTAAGTAGAGAAGGAAAAAAAATTCCTTAGTGAAATCCTTTGCAAAAATATTGGCAAGCTGCTCCTCTGTAGGATAGCAATGCAGGTGCTAGACCTGGATCTACTCCTCTGATGTGCTTCCCACTGTGTAGAAGTTGTATTTGCCAAAACAAGTCTTTCAGGAACCCTTCTTGCTACTGGAGAAAATGGCTCATTGTGGTCCAAATCATCAACCTTTGAGTACATTTTGTCAGACAACCAAAATTGTTTTCTGGTTGTAGATACCCCATGGAAAGTCTCTCCAAGAGATTGTGGATTAAACCCCAGCATCATGCAACACCTCTCTGAGAGAAGTGGATTTGCATGACATCGTGCAAGTTTTGCATGATATTGAGATTTGGTGGTTCTATGGTCAGATGGATCCCCAACTGTGTTCCTAGTAGCTACAAGGACTTTGTGAGCCCATATTGGCCTTGGCCATGGATTGGGAGCATGTGTTGGATCTGGATCTGAATCTGAATCTCCTTAAACTTTATTCTCAACATCAAGATCTTGATCCTCATATTCATTAGAAGAGGTATCACTTTGATCTTCATTAGATTCAAATGTGGTAGGCATAGAGTATGGAAAAAATGTGAGAATTCATATGCCTTGGAGGCATGGTTTGCAAACCCTTTCGCTATAATCTTCCTAGTGGAGATCTCCGCAATATCAAATGTGTCAGGACCAAAGACCACTTTCTTCAGTGAACCTGTGTGAGTCATCTGATATACAAACAACAAGTTTTCTAACAAAGAAGGCACAAATAGAACATTCTTGAACTTTCCATGCTCCATATGTACTGTGCCCTTCCCTTTAGCAGAGATCTGAGAGTTGTCTCCCATGTGAATAATCGGACCATCTTTGAGATCTAGAGAAGAAAATGATTCTCTAGAGGCAACCATGTGGTTGGAGGCTCCTAAATCTATGAGGAGGGCTTGTGATTTTTAAAATCTAACCTTTAGTGCATGGCAACTCTCATGACCATCAGACTCACTTCAAGAATCAGTCTTTGTTGCACCTTTTGGGAGGGCAATGTTGTGTTGGTCAAGAATCTTGGTCATCTGATCTATCTTCTTTTGCATGCAAGATCTCTCTGGGTGGTTTCCTTTCTTGCAATAGGAACACTTGGATTTCTCAAATCCCTTCTGTTTGTCCTTCTTAGAGATGGAGGCTCCTTATGATGGAATTGACTTGGCATTCTGCTTGGGTTCATATTGCCTCTTATCCTTGCCTTTGTGCTTCCCCTTCCCATTCACACTTTTTGCTTCTCCATCCATAAGAGATTGATCTTTGGAGGCCTGCAAGGCGCCCATCTGTACCAACTTATCTTGTTCTTGTACGAGAGATTCAGTGAAAACATCTAAGGAGGGCACCTTCCAACCAGGGATTGACATTCACCCATAATGGAAGGTAGAGACAAAGATAGAGAACTCAGGACCTAGCTTGATCAAAATGGACAGCACCAGCTTCGCATCCTTCTTCTCAATGCCACACTGCTTGCATGGCATAACCAGAGATTTGAATTTTGAAAAGAACTGCTGAATGGTCTCAAAACCGCTCGGTTGTAGGCAATCAACTCATTTTCCAGAATATGGCCTCTTATCTCATATTGTTTGCCAAAGAGGGTCTCTGACTTCAATCATAACTCTCTTGGAGTCTTCAATCCTTCGATATGGAAGAGTAGATCCCTGGAAATATGTACACATGAAACCAAATGCTTCATTTAATCTATTCAGATACTTGGTTTTCTCCACAACTGATGTTGGTTTAGGATCATTTCCCATTGTCACCCTGTACAATGATTTGTTTCGCAATACCATCTGCATATGATCCCTCCAATAAAGATAATTGAAGGGTGTCAAGATCCTGGGAGAGAGAGGAGAGTTCGAATTGTTCATTACAATTGCTGGAGCGAATACAAGGTGAAACTACTGCTACTGCAGAAAAAACTGATGCAACTGCAAAAAACCACTGTAACTGCTACAACTGCTGCTGCACTCAAAAAATTTGAATAACTTGCAAAAAACTCTCAATAAGGAGGTATACTACTATTGATCACTGCTTTAGGACAATAGGCACTTTTATCCGGATCCTTTACACCTGGCTAGACCTCATTGGATTTCTCCAATGAATTTAATGCAATGCACCAGGATTTGCTGTGCAAATCCAGAGGCTTCTGGTGCACTACCGAAAGCATTTGCTCAACCTATTCACTCAAATGGCTTTGATACATTGTGAAATTCTATGCCACAATAGATATAAAGAGTTGATGATACCTCACAAAGAAAGAATGAGCAAAAAATTTGAAGAAGAGTGAAAACTGCAGTGAAAAAGAGCAGAAGATTAATAATGCAACACAACTCAGATAGGAGCAGAATAATGTCACATGTTCCAATTATCAGTATAATAAACAATGATGTTACAATGAAGAGAATTCGAATCATGTAGGATAATTCGAACCTCAGTTGGTCTAGCATAGGGATTATCACCACTGGAGTGCTCCGGAAGACTTAGAGTCAACTGAATGTAACCTAAACTCAGCTAATTGAAGTCATAATTAGTTAATTGAAGTCACAATCAGTTAACTAATTAAGGAGGGCTCAATAGTGAGTATGTCATGCATCCCAGTCAGAAAAGGGCGCATGAGGCCACAATCAGTGGCATCCAGAGCTCTAACCCCCCACAAGAGTTAGATAACTCAAGTGGATTGCATTGGAACACTCAGTAGGTTCCTATAAAATATGGAACTGACTGAAGTGGTCCTAAAATGATGCATGCAGGGCTCAGAAGGTGGTAGATGGATCCTGGATGACATCTGCACACCACTAGGGGGAAAATGTCACCATCAACAATTAGGAAAAATAAATAATGCTAGGTAGGACAAGGATGGAGTATTGAAATATCCTAACAATGGGAATGTGTCCACAGTGCGCTTACTACACGTCAAATCACTGAAAACTGGTGGCGTGCATTAGGCACATTGTATAATTGAATTTTTTTTGTTTTCTAGGGTTTGTTAACTGATGCTTTCAATACATTTAAGTGCGTCGAAAATTCAATGTCTTTAGTGTCCCACACACTGATAAGTAGTTCAATGTTTTTAAAATAAAATTTCACGATGAAACAGTGTGTTTGAGCCGTTTGGTTCACACCGTTAGTGGTGCACCCCGTAAAATTTTACAGGGCGCACCATTTCGCGGTGCGAGCCGCACGGCTTGAACACACCTTGCAATTTTTTTTTAAATAGGACAATTTGAAGCTCAATTTTAAAAAATAATCTGCTAAATATTTAAATTATGAAGTAAGAATCAATTTACCTGCTGAACGACCCGTCAGGGAGGCATCCTGGTGTTGTATGGAAAATTTGTATTTTTGCCCATTGTTTGACAAAATTCAAACTAGAATTAGCAGCCAATAGGAGTGAGGAATTTGTACATGTGCACCACGGATGTGAGGGCGTTCAGGTGGGTGAAGTGCAACACTGATGCAGATGGGATCAAATGCACTAAAGAGGGTAAAAATGAGTTTTACGGTGTGGTTATTTTGTTTATTAAACCCTGTTTCGATGCGCTCGACAGTCGGGCGCACCGATGCGAGTAGGTTTTTTTAAATGAACGAGTTTTATAATAAAATAATATTTTTTTTTTAAATTTTTTTTAATAAAATAATTTTTGGTGCGTTTGTTTCATTTACATGCATCGGGGCGTTTAATATCATCTAGAGCATCGATTTTAGGTTTTAAAAAAATTAAGTGTTAATAAAATTATATATATATATATATATATATATATATATATATATATATATATATATATATATATATATATATATATATTAATAATAAAATGGGTGGTGTGTTAGCGTCTATTACATGAACATAGGCGTTTATTGGCTAATGCACCGTTACTAGGATTTAAGTAAATTTTTGCGAGGTTTTTTAATAAAATAGTTTTAATATTTTTAATAAAATATATCACGGTGCATTCATTTTGATAACACGCAACAGGGTGTTTATTATTAACTAACACATCAAGATGAGGTTTTTACCTAAAAGTTTACGATTTTTTTTAATGAAATAATAATTTCTTTAAAATTTTGTATAAAATATTATATAGTGTGTTTATTTCTACTACACGCATCGGGGCATTTAGTGTTTGGTAACACACCACTTTGGTTCTTCAAAATTATTTTTTTGACATTGATATTTTTTGGTCGCGGTGCGTTCTAATTAGGTTAAACACACCGAAATAAAAACTTCCGCTAAAACCTCCGGCCGCTCGCCTCCGCTAGTGACCTCCGCTATAAACAGATATGTGGGCTCTTTTGGGAGGAGCATACGCTATAACCTTCACTAAAGGGCCTTTTCCTTGAAGTGTCATCTTCAATTAATGACATATAATCCTAGCAGGAATTTCATGACCATGAATATTTAGGAGATCACAAAGATTCAACAAGCACTAGTAGTCAAAAAGGGAAAAATTAGACACCAAAAACTTGAAGATAGACCATCGCTAAAGACTTCCAATGACATTCATAGAAGGTATAGACTCTTTAATGTCCCACCTTGTTCTTATTCAACCTATCACTAACAACTGAATCATATTCATAGACAAGTTCACCTGTCATGGGTGGTTTGGGTGAAAATCCAAGTCATTTATCCTATGGATCCCAAATTCAGCCACCGACATTAGTTGTTGAGAGCCTTCTAAAAGACAATAATGAGCATTATGTTTATGTGCAACCAAACATTATGTCCAATGCATCTTCTGAGGGGGGGAAATAATTTTTAGCCCTGATGTTATAACCTTTCCAATCAATATCATTGATTCAAATATCATGGTTAATGTTTTATCTTCGAACTTATCCACTTCATAAACATTGCAAACCTCTTGGACACTTGATCTTTATTTCTTCATCTGTTAAGAATGGTCCAACTTTGATTAGCGAAGGAAAAGTTATCTATGCTAGGGTTTCCTCTTGTTTCAGCGAAGGCTACAATAGGGCTTCTCCTTTTGACTTCTTGCTGTGGCTTCCAGCGGGGTCGGTTCCCAACCGCCCTCTTCCTCCTTCCCCTCGCCTGAAGTGGAAGCTTTTGATCGACTGGTCTCTTCTCAAGGATTGAAATCGAATTGCACGACCCCTCCTAAGTTCGTTAAGAAATTGGATGATGTCCCAGTGGTTTCCCTCCCGCTAGAAGAAACCATCCAAATCGCCTTGTACTTGGCAGATCGAGCATTAATCACACAATTTACAGGCCTATGGCAATCGCTGAAATCTGCAAACAATTGGTTTCAATGAAACTGGCGGCCTTTGATCTCCAAAAAAGTGACGAACTACTCAGTTAGCAAAGGGTTCTTCGTCTTTGATTTTTATCTAAGGAATATCAGAATCTCATTTTCAGAAATGGTCCCTATTTTATGGGTCCGCAGGGACTATACCTGAATCGATGGACCCCCGATTTCGACCCAATGTCTGACATTCCTAAAGCTGTCCTAGTCTGTGTTTTCCTGCCAAATCTTCCAATCCATTGCTGGAACCCTAACTCGTTGAAATCTATTGGAAATGCACTTGGCCGGTACATAGATAAGACAGATCCTAAGGGCCAGTTTGCATGTGCTCTCATTTGTGTGGATGTCGATCTGGAAGTAGTCTTGCGGAAGGCAATCAAGTTAACGGTGGGGACTTTGTCCCATTTCCAAAAACTAGATTACGAACAACTACCTTTCAAGTGTCGAGGATGCCATGAATATGGTCATTTCCAAAGGAATTGTCCAGTCAATCAAGCAGTTCAACAAAAAGAGAAAGATAATAACAAAGGGTGGCAAATGGATAAGAAAGCTAAGGCGAATCCCAAAGCCATCTCGGGTCCGAGGAAAGAGTGTAAGAAAACCCCTAACCCCAACCCTTCCACTGGCTCTTCTCCTAAAAAATCTGTTGATCAAGGTCCCAAAATCAATGGGAATAACTTTGCAATCTTGGAAGCTAATGATTCAGAAGGTAAAGTAAATACTAAAGATATCCCACCAGAAGCTTTAGGATCGACATATCAATCCACATAAAAGCTGGTAGATCCTTCTGAAGGGGTTGAAGAAGCCAATGACCAAGGAATTTCTGAAGTTGAAACTGACCTCGAGGAATCAAAAGACAATGAGGGACAAATTGGAAAGATGCCAAGCAAAAAAAAGAAAACCGTGCGAGGAAGGAAAACAACCAAAGAACCAAGGGAGCAAGCCACTTATAAGGAAAAGCTACAAGGATCTCAATAAACACTAGAAAAAATTCTCAAGAATCTGCGAACTACTAG
This sequence comes from Larix kaempferi, assembly GCA_027924585.1. Classification (NCBI taxonomy): domain Eukaryota; kingdom Viridiplantae; phylum Streptophyta; class Pinopsida; order Pinales; family Pinaceae; genus Larix; species Larix kaempferi. The sequence continues at coordinate 17,698,634 of BSBM01000435.1, forward strand.
ACATTAAGGGCAGTCCCAAAAGGGAGGCCCATCTACAACCAAAATTAAGTAATAAATATTCTCTCCTAGAATTGTAGGGGGTTATGAAGTCGAAATAAGGAAGAAGCCATGAAGGATTTGGTACACTGTTCTCAACCAAACCTTCTACTAAACGAGGAGACCAAAATGGAGAAAAGGAACTTCTTCCAAACCAACCTGAATTTTTGGAAAACAGGAGGAGGCCTCGCAGTCAGTTCTAGAGGAGCCTCAGGAAGAATTGGCACACTTTGGGATTCTTCTAAATTTGATCTGATCGCATCCAAATCCTGTGATCATTGGATCCTCATTCAATTACTCCAGAAAGACTCAGGAAACCAAGTTTGTCTTTTTAATATGTATGTTCCATTTTTATTTAATGATAAAAATAATTGCTGTGATCTTCTTAGGGAAACTTCTATTGATATGCCTTTGGATAATATTATCATTGCTGAAGATCTGAACGTAGTCTTAAATCAATCTAAGAAAAGAGGTGGCTCTGTTTTCCGAGATCCAATCAGGGAAAGGATAGATGAGCTTATTTTGGATTGGGACCTAGCTGACATCTGTCCCGTTAAAGGAAAATATACTTGAACCAAAAAGCACATTGTCCCGACCATATAGCGGCACGACTATATAGGTTTTTGGTCCAAAAATCCTTCCTCTTATTGGGGCTAAATTCTTCCTTGAGGATCATCCCTTTTGGAGGATTGGATCATAAACTGATTATGCTTGAATTCAAGAAAGTATCTAATCTGGGCCCCATTCCATTCCGCTTCAGTCCCCTTTGGGTTCAACAGGAAGGTTTCTTAGAAGTAGTGAGAGATACGTGGGAAATCTCGGTCTTTGGATCTCCCTTCTTCATTTGGGAAGAAAAACTCTATAGAGTTAAAAGAGCACTCAAATATTGGGCTAAAGGGAAGAAAACTCCCTCGCAGCTTCACAAAGATACTTAGCAAAACCTTGGAATGCATCAAGCCTTGATGGAATATGCAATCATCACCATAGAAGATCTGTAAAAAGAATCTAACCTCAATCAATCTTTTCATTCAGCCTACCGTCAGGAAGAATAATATTGGAGACAAAAATCTAGAAGCATTTTTTTTTAAAACTAAAACGGCTATTTTATTGAATATGAGGAGTGGATGGGGTTAACCCAAAGCTACCAATAATACAAAAAATTCAAAATCCAGCAAAATCTAGCAAGCTTTCCCAATCATTACAAATCTGAGCCTCAAGGGATAGGGATCCAAGAGAGGTCTTCATTATTTATTCTGTAAGCCCCTTGGGACATAAGACATCCCATATTAGCTTTGATATCAGCTTCTTTATTCAATCCACGCAGAATGTGGAAATAGAGGGAGGAGGAGAACCCAAGCAGCAGGTATCACAGCCTTTGCAAAGTGTTGTTGAGTGAAGGATTATTGAATTGTTCATTCGAATTTAGAATTTTTATCAGAATTTCAGAGTCTTCGAAAATTTGTATATCTTTGTAACCATTGCCCCGATCTATCTGACTAGCTTTCAACAACCCGAGAATTTCAGCCTGATTATTGGTTCTCTGTCCTAGACCCCAGCTGAAGCTGTCTTTCCTTGTGCCATCCGGGGAAAATATTGCTCCACCAGCTCCGGACGTCCCAGGGTTCCCTTTAGAAGTGCCATAAAAAAATATGGAAGCTTTACCCTACTTCCTCCACCATTCCTGAAAAGATGCCTCAGTAATTCGAAGTTTCCATCCTGGAGTGTTAATGGGTCTGATCATGGCCGTGTTTCTATCTCTGAAAGTATAAGTTCCCATCCATTTCTTTTCAGTAAGAAGGAGAATGATATCTATCTTAAAGGACTGCTGTGCCATGGTTTCAAGGAGAAGGGATTTGGCTTTTAAAGCAACCTTCGAAGGGAGACTCAGCGTGCTGTTAAATATCTTGCCATTCCTAGCCAACCAAAGTTTCTAGCAGACATACTTTGGGATGGCCTACCAGATCCGGGACCAGAGAGAGTTGCTGAGGATCGCATGGGGATATCTCTCCTTCCAAGATGAAAAAAGAGTATCCAAAGAGACTTGAGACGACACAGCAGCATTAAGACCCTGAAGACAATGATCCTAGACATCATGGGCGTAGGGGCAATCCACAAACAAATGATCCAAGGTTTCAGCAACATTACAACATAATGCACAGTGATGAGGGCCAAGGATACCTTTTTTTATCAGGTTGTCGCCAGTCAGAATTTTCCTGTGAATTAAAGTCCAAAAGAAAAAATTAACTTTGGGAAAGCCGAGAGGGTCCCAAACTGATTTCCAGAATGAAGAAGTATGAGTGGACGCAGCGTGAGCTTGAAGGGAGTAAAATCCTTGCGCAGGGGAGTAAAATCCGGTCCTTCCCCAGCCCCACGAGTCTTTAGCCTGAAGATGCACAGGAGCTAAGCCCTTCAACCCTGCTAAGAGGGAGTTCTGTTGATGAAGAATATGCTTAGGAGCACGAGGAAAGGACTACGAAATCCAATTTCCATAATTATCCCATGAGGAGATGTCAGCGAGCGTGTGGATGTTATTCAGCATTAGCCAATGACGGATGTCTTTAATATCTTCAGAATTAATAAAAGAAACACGACCCATAATGCTATCATGCCACAGTAGAATTCTATTACCATTCCCAGGAATTCGATATAAGTGTTTCTGAAAGAAGTCGAGACCTCTTTGGTAGAGGTTCCAGGTCATTGATCCTTTAGGAGTGCTATTAACCTGAATATTTCGCAGAGAGACACCATTAAGGTATTTTTTCTTAAGAATTTGGCTAATAGGATGCTTTCTGTTGGTGTACAACTTCCACAGGATTTTACCACCCAAGGCTAGATTAGCCAGCTCGGGATCTCATATATTTAAGCCACCTTCATCTAGAGGACGTTTAATAGTGCCCCAATTAACTAAATGAAATTTATTTTCATTTCCTTTTCCACCATGCCATAAGAAATCTCCTAATATCTTTGAGACATGCTTCGTAATCGAGCTTGGAGCCAACAAAAAGGAGGCCTGATAAATGGGTAAGGCAAAGAGCACCGATTTAATGAGGATGACTTTCCCTACAGTAGTGAGCCATTGACCACCCCAGGAAACAATTTTAGACTTGATTTTACTCAGCACTTCCAACCACAACGATGGTTTATTAACTCCCAAAGTTAAGGGGAGGCCGAGATATTTAATCTTGTCCCAGCTATCATGTCCCGAAAATCCCATAAAGTGAGCAATTCTCTGTATGGTTTGATGGTCTGAGTTCCATCCATAAACAACACTTTTCCTTTTGTTGATGAGGGCTCCCGAGATAGAGCAGTAGTTTTGAATAATATCTTTGAATGCCTTCGCAATCTTTAAAGAGGCTCCACCCAACAATAGAGAATCGTCAACAAATAAGGCATGGTTAATGGGTACCATACCTTTCAATGGCCTTATACCTGGGACTGACCCAGCCTGCTACTCAGAAAACAATTTCCATCTCAAGGAATCATCCATCAGAATGTACAAGAAGGGGGAGAGAGGGCAGACTTGCCTTAGACCCCTCGAAGCTTGAAAGTAGTTTGCAGGTCTTCCATTCACAAGAGGGGCTATCCAAGGTTTGCTCGTGCAGGCTCTGATCAAATTGACAAATTCAATGCTGAAGCCAAAAGAGTGAAGAACTCTATAGAGGAAGGAGAGATTGACCCTATCGAAAGCATTAGTCATGTCAAGCTTTATGAGCATCCCTTGCTCCTTCCGGTGGTAACTAGAATGCATGACTTCTTGCACTTGGATGACATTATCCAAGATATATCTCCCTTTGACAAAACCACCTTGGGAGGAAGAAATGAGCTTCCCAAGCAGCGGTTTGATTCTTTTAGCCATTATCTTGGATAGAATTTTATACGAAACATTACACAAAGATATAGGTCTGAATCTATCAAAGGAACTTGGGCTAGCATCTTTAGGGATTAAGGCCAAGAAAGTGGAATTGATGCTGCCTCCAACTTTAGCTCTGTGTTGGAAGGCTTTGACAATTCTTAGCAGTTCAGTTTTTATAACTCCCCAACATGTTTTGTAAAATTGAATTGAAAATCCGTCAGGCCTAGGGGCACTATCCGACTCCATAGACCAAATAACGTCGTTGATTTCAGCTTCAGTGATAGGATTCATGAGAGTTGAATTATCATCCATACTAACTAAAGGAGGGATATTGGAGAGGAAATCAGAAATGATCTCCTTGCATTCAACTCCATCTTCAGTGTATAGATTTTGAAAGTGAGCTGCAGCAGCCAATTTAAGCTGGTCAAAGCCTTTGTGTATCTTTCCATCAGTAGAAGTGATTTCAGAGAGGTGATTTAGGGAGAGCCGAGCCCTGTAATTCCTATGAAAGTAGGATGTATTTCTATCTCCAGCTTTAAGCCACAAGCCGCGAGATTTTAGTCTCCAGTGTTCTTCTTCGTAGCGGAAGGAATGAAAGATTTTGATCTGGGCAGAAATTTCCTTGTCTAAATCAGCTGTGTTAACAACTTTGCTTTCCATATCGGCCTGCACCTCTGCTAATTGATGAATAGCCTAAATTCGCAGGCTAGTAGGGTTGTTGTTGGGAATTTTTATCCAAGCTTTCAAAGCAATCTTTGTCTCCTTAATCTTTTGCTCCCACACAAAGCTGGGGGAACTGGAAATAGAGATAGACCATGCCTTATTCACAACATCCATGAAACCATCTTTTTCAGGCCAGAGTGGACTGTATCGAAAGGGAATGGGGCCCATATTTTCTTCATTTTCCAAAAGCAAAAGAATGGGCTTATGATCAAAGGTGAGTTTTGGAAGGATTTTGGAAGAGATAAGCCTTTTATCCAACAATAAAGAGCTTTGAACTAGGAATTTGTCAAGGCGGGTAGAGATGTGGTCCACTCCTATTCTATTGTTTGTCCAGGTATACAAACCTTTTAAGCGTTTAATGTCAAGAAGATCCCACTGCTGAATAAGCTCTTCCACTATGGGGAGCATTTGGTCTCTTCCACGATTACCTCCTCTCTTTTCCTTCGGATCAAGGACAATGTTGAAGTCTCCGGAAAAGATAATGTTCATAGGAGAGGAGGTTTCCAAAAATTCAGTAAGGGAAAGCTAGCACTCTTTCTTTTCAGAAGGGAGGACAGGGACATAAAAGTTAAAAAGAGAGAAAATGATCTTACTTGATGAATGTCAAAGTTCAGTGAAGATCTAGTGTTGAGTTTCAAAATGGCTTTCAATATTAAACATATCCTCTGTCCACAGGGTGGCCAGACTGCCAGAGGTACCTCGAGCACTGATGGCCTTTCCGGCATTCTTATTCCATTTGGATTTGCTGATGTCAAGAAGTGTGTCCCCTTCGATTTTAGTCTCTTGGAGCATTAGGATCTCGGGAGTTTCAATTTTTAGTAGGTCTTTTATTGCTTCGACTTTCATAGGATACCCTAGACCTCTGCAATTCCAAGAGACTAGACGCATTATTTACCGGGGTTGGAGAGTGTAGAACCACCCTTGGGGTTTTTGTTTCTGGTGTTTCTCCCAATGGACATTTCAATAGTAGGTTGGTTTCCTTGCATTTTTTGCGTCTCTGCTTCCTCTTCTCGAACTTCCTTGTGAGATTTCCTCCCTGCTTTTTTCGATGGCCTGTCAAAAGACTCATCCTCTGAGGATCCAGAGATTTCAGGTTGTTTTTTCCTTATCATTTCAGCATAGGAGGGGGGAGGGGGGGTGACCAAGGAGGCACCTGAGGCCTCTGCTCTTCCCTTCTCCACTGTTTGAGAAGCAATTTGTTGTTCAACCTCCTCAAGAATAGACTCTGGAACTTCTGAGACAGTGTTTAGAGATTCAAATTGATTATTAACAGCTGCTGCCAATGTGGGGTTAGAGATCCCTTCTCCCTGTGTCAACCTAGGATTGAGTGCATTAGTCCCTGGTGCCACTCCTTTACCTTTGGTTTTTCTATTTTGTTTAGGCTGGGCTACTTTCTGCACCTGAGTCCATTGCTCTCCAGTGGAATTCTCTACATCTTCCTCCACCTTCTTCTTGCAATTCCATGCAAAATGACCATATCCACGGCAATGTCGACATTTAAAAGGGAGCTGCTCATAGTCCAGTTCTTGGGTATGAACCCAATTAGCCACGGTAAGCTTAATGGCTTCAGGTAGCCCCACTTCCAGGTCCACTTCAACGCATATTCTAGCACAAGAGTACTGGTCCTTTTTCTCGGCTCGATCAATATATCTCCCGAGGGCATTACCGGTGGACTCTAGGGACTTCGGATTCCAGCAGTGCAGAGGTAAATGGGGAAGACGAACCCATATTGGAACAACTGAGGGCATGTCCTGTGTCGGGTTGAATTCTGGTGTCCAATTGTTTAAGTAGAGTCCCTGGGTTCCCATGAAATACAGACCATTTTTGAATATGAGGCTTCGATCTTCTACATTATCAAATACAAAGACAAAAAATCCCTTACCAACAAGATAACTTCTGATATTTGCAGTGGCAAGAGGGCACTAGTTTCTCTGCACAGAAGCAAGAAAACAATTTAAGCTGGGGATCATAATACCTCCTACTTCCATAAAGAGACATAAGCAAGAAAACAATTCAAATATGTCACATAAATACAAGCACATGGTTATTGTATCATAGATTTCAACAAAATAAAGGAAGAAGTAGTCAAGCATTTTGGGACAATCTATACAGAAGAATCACAAGTTCAGTTCTTAGATCCAAGAATAATTATGGATCTGATTCCACATAAAGTGCAAAGAAAGGATAATCTGATTCTCACTACGCTAGTCGATTTGGAGGAAATCAAGAAATCTTTAAAGGACATGGAAGAGGACAAGGCAATTGGTCCAGATGGGTTCACTGCTAGATTTATTAAATCCTGTTGGGATATTATGAATAAAGACCTCCATAGAATGGTATTGAAATCTCAAAGATGTGATAAAATTGGGGGAAGCACTAATTCAACCTTTCTAGCTCTCATCCCGAAAGAAAAAAATAACCTCCTCTTTTGATTGGTTTAGACCAATATCTTTGTGCAACATAGGCTACAAGATCATCACTAAAATTATGGCCAATAGATTAAAAGGGATTCTCCCATTGCTCATTCTAGAAAATCAAGGTGGTTTCATAAAAGGTAGAAAAATATGGTACAATATCATCCTAGTCCAGGAAGCAATTCATTCGAGCATCAACAATTGTGAGAAAGGTGTGGTTATTATAATTGATTTAGCCAATGCTTTTGATAGAGTACGTCATGCTTTTCTTTTCCAGGTAATGAGTCGCTTCGGCTTTGATCCCACCTTCATCTGTTGGGTGAAGACCTGTATTATGGGCCTTGGATTGCCCCTTTAGTAAATGGCAGAGCAGCCTCCTTCTTCAAAGCTTCCAGGGGATTGTGTCAAGGCTGCCCGCTTTATCCGTTGCTATATGCTATTCAGGTAGCTGTCTTCAGCTTCTAACTTGAACACCGCCGAATAGAACAAGAGTTTCTTGGACTTAGGATGGCTCGTGGAATTAAAGACATCAATCATGCCCAATTTGTAGATGATACTCTTCTCTTGGGAGGGGCCAGTCCGACTATAGTGCACATTTTCAAATTGGAATTGGATTCCTATTGCTTTGCATCTAACAACCTAATGAACTTCAGGAAAATCCAAATCTACTCTTGGAACATCAACCTAAGAGATTTGTTAGTTATCTCTCGCATTCTAGAGATTGAGGGATATTTTTAGTGGGATAAGTTTAAATACCTTGGGGTCCCAAGTTTCAAAGGCTCCCAAAAATATGGAGTCTGGACTCCTCTGTTGGAAAAAGTGAAAAAAAATCAGTTCTTGGGGGATGTCGTGGCTTAACTTAGCCGTGAAAGTCACTATGATAAAATCTGTTCTTAATAGCATCCTGATCTATCAATGCTCAATTATGTTGGCGCCAACGACTTTTCTCCAATCTATAGAAAAAATTCTCAGAAGCTTCCTTTGGAGAGGAGGGAAGACTACCCATGGGAAAAAGTTTGCACTTATCAGTTGGAAAAAGTCAAACAACCTTTTATGGAGGGGGGACTCCATATATGAGACTTGAAATTTCAAAACTTGGATTTGGGAGCCAAAATCCTTTGGAATATAATTGCAAGAAATCCCTCTTGGAGCATCAAGGTACTTTGGAAGAAATATTTTAATGGTGATAGAAAGAAATGTTTGGCTCAGGACCGAAAAGTAAAAAAAGGATCTCCCATTTTCTCTATCTGTCTTCGTGCACTTCCCTGTTTCAAAGAAAATTTGACCTGGATTCCAGGTAATGGGAAACAGATTCATCTCTGGAAGGATTCTAATCTTGGACACCCCCCTCTTGATTCTGAAATTGGACTTTAGAATATTCGTCATTGGCTGCAAACTCAGGGTTTTACTACCCTTTGGGATATCTCCACCTGGAACAATGACTCGATTTCCTCATGGCAAGGCTCGCAACTCCCCGGTTGTCCTCGTCAATTAGAAGGAGAAAAATCCCTTCTTATTTCCTGGCTTCAAGGGATTTGCCTATTGCTGGCTCTAAGAAGGAAAAACGAGGATGGGGATTCCATATAGGTTCCTACTCCGCTGCCCAAGGCTAGTCAATTTTCTCAGTAATTCCTTCTGTCCCATCTAATCCAGTAGTGTGGAAAAGTATATGGAATTTCAAGAGCCTTACTAAGGTGGATATGTTTGTCTAGACTTTGGCGCACAAAAGCATTCTCACTGGAGAGAATTTGGAAAAAAAGAGGTTTCGCGGGCCCATTTTGATGTCCTTTATGTCTCAAGCATGAAGATTCTTTGGAGCACCTCTTCCTTCATTGTCCCTTTGCGTAGGATGTTTGGAATCTGGCGCTAGGACCCTGGTCCAGCCAGATAGATCTCCCAGAAAGCATACATTCTCTCTTCAGATATTGGGATCAGGTTTATCCTCTCTCTTTGACTCAAAAGTCTCTTCTCAAGTATTGCTAGTTGACTCTTCCCAAATTTATTGTCTAGAAAATCTAGCTGGAACGCAATGCTCGTATCTTTAGAGAACATTATTACACTACGGCTCAATTAGTATTCAAAGCTCAAACTATTATGGGAGAATGTCTAAGAGCTCTCTCCCTCCCGACCAACAAAATTCCTCCATTCCCTAAAGAATCAGATTGGTTAAAGAACTTCAATTTAATAGAGAAGGCGAACCCCTCTCAGATTCCTCCTCTTGAAACTTGGGAGGTAAGAATGGATCAATCCCAATTGGAAAATTGGAGAAAGGAACGAAAATTGTATAGTTTATTTTTTTTATGGAGCTTCGAAAGGAGACCCAAGGGAGGTAGGAGGGGGGGGGGATTATTTATAATCTCGAGGAAGTCATTGAAATAGAGTATTCCTGGAGTATTGGCAGGGACACAAACAACATGGATGAAGCCTATTCCCTATGTCAAGGGATGAAACAATTGAAGACCACTGGAATTAATGAAGTTATGGTATTTGACGATTCTCGCTTGTTGATCCAAGCTATAAAATCCTCCTCCACTGTTCGAAACCTAAGGTTGGCTCATTTGATAAAAAGAATTAAATTTCTTTCTCGTTCCTTTCTAAAAATATAATTTTTTCATATTCTCCGAGATTTGAATAAGGAATCAGATCACGCTGCCAATAAGGCCACCCTTCTCAACAAGGGTGAACTTGAGGTTAATGGATAATTACGGTGCCCCCCCCTTCCCTAGCATCCTTCGTGAATGTTCGACTAAAGTTACATGTGCGCATAAGCTTTGACAGTAGGAGGTCTCCGAGGATTGAATTGGCATCAAAATTCAGGGACGAAGGGTATTACATGGCAGTTAAAGCGGGATGTGAAGTATGTCAGTGAAATCTACTTTCAGAAGATCTCCCCCATCTATGATGGAATTATCATGCGAAACTTTGAGCTCAATTTAAATGAAATGTTACCGGTCCTATCCTTTCTTTGTTTGGCAGCCAAGGTTCCCGATTCAGGCATGTTGAATTAATAGTTATGGAACCCATTCTCGGATCCAGAAGGATGTACTTCTCAAGGCAAGTTGAGAATTCATATAAAAATTAGGAAGGTTGGGGAAGGTCTTGTTTGCATTGGTATTTTCTATTGGAGAGGAAAGAACCATTCGTCTCCTACTCTAGTATTCCTGAATCGTTCTTGAATGGCGTCGAGTGAAAACTCATGAATTGAAGGGGATCTGAAATTCTAAGTCACATCATATCTAAAGAGCTAAGGATACCTCACAAATAAAGAATGAGTAGAAAATTTGAATAAGAGTGAAAACTGCAGTAAAAAGAGCATAAGAATAATAATGCAACAAAACTCAGATAGGAGCAGAATAATGTCACATGTTCCAATAATTAGTATAATAAACAATGATGTTACAATGGAGAGATTTTGAATCATTCCAGAGAATTCGAACCTCAGTTGGTCTCGCATACGGATTATCACCACTGGAGTGCTCCAGAAGACTCAAAGTCAACTGAACTGAACCTAAACTTAGCTAACTGAAGTCACAATCAGTTAACTGACTAAGGATGGCGCAATAGTGAGTTTGTCATGCATTCCAGTCAGAAAAGGGTACATGAGGCCACAATCAGTGGCATCCGGAGCTCTAACCCCCCACAAGAGTCAGATAACTCAGGTGGACTGCACTAGAACACTTAGTAGGTTCCTATAAAATAAGGAACTGATTGAAGTGGTCCTAAAATGATGCATGCAAGGCTCAGAAGGTGGTAGATGTATCCTGGATGACATCTGCACAACACTAGGGGGAAAATGACATCATCAACAACTAGGAAAAATAAATAATGTTAGGTAGGACAAGGATGGAGTATTGAAATATCCTAACATCCCCACTTAATCTATACTTTGCATCCTGGGCCCTAGTTACTAAGACCAAATGTCACCCATACAATCAAATAAATGATAAAAAATAAAGAAATGTCCATGAACCAAGGAAATGGGGAAAAGCCTCATGGGAAAAATACCCCTCCTAAAAAATAATAGCAGTAGGGAACTCAAAGAACCTTCATGCTAAGCAGAGAAGGAAACAAATTTCCTCAGTGAAATCCTTTACAAAAATATTGGAAAGTTGCTCCTCTGTAGGATAACAATGCAGGTGCCAGATCTAGATTTTCTCCTCTAATGTGCCTCCCACTGTGTATAAGTTGTAATTTCCAAAATAAGTCTTTGAGGAACCCTTCTTGCTAGTGGAGCAAATGGCTCATTGTGGTCCAAATCATGAATATTTGAGTACCTTTTTTCAGACAACTGAGATTTGTACTTGGTTGTACATCCCCCATGGAAAGTCTCCTCAAGAGATTGTGGATCAAACCCCACCATCATGTAGCACCTCTCTGAGAGAAGTGGATCTGCATGACACAGTGTAATTTTTGCATGATACTGAGATCTAGTGGTTCTATGGTCAGATGGATCCCCAACTGTGTTCCCAACAGCTACAAGGACTTTGTGAGCCCATATTGGCCTTGGCCATGGATTGGGAGCATGTGTTGAATCTGGTTCTTAATTTGAATCTCCTTGAAATTTATTCTGAACATCAAGATCTTGATCCTCATCTTCATTAGAAAAGGTATCACTCTGATCTTCATCAGATTCCAATGGGGTAGGCAGAGAGTATGGCAAAAAATGTGAGAATTCATATGCCCTAGAGGCATGGTTTGCAAACCCTTTCACTATAATATTCCTAGTAGAGATATCTGCAATCTCAATTGTGTTAGGACCAAAGACCACTTTCTTCGGTGAACCTGTGTGAGTCATATGATATACAAACAATAAATTTGCCGACAAAGAAGGCACAAATAGAACATTCTTGAACTTGCCATGCTCCATATGTATTATTCCCTTCCCTTCAACAGAGATCTGAGAGTTGTCTCCCATGTGAATAATCGGACCATCTTTGAGATCTAGATAAGAAAATTATTTTCTAGAGGCAACCATGTGGTTGGAGGCTCCTGAATATATGAGGAGGGCTTGTGATTTTGAAAATCCAGCCTTCAGTGCATGGCATCTCTCATGATCATCAGACTCACTTCTAGAATCAGTCTCTTGCACCTTTTGGAAGGGCAATGTTGTGTTGTTCAAGAATCTTGGTCATCTGATCTATCTTCTTCTGCATGCAAGATCTCTCTGGGTGGTTTCCTTTCTTGCAATATGAACACTTGGATTTCTCAAATCCCTTCTATTTGTCCTTCTTAGAGTTGGAGGCTCCTTCAGATGGACTTGACTTGGCATTTTGCTTGGGTTCAGATTGCCTCTTATCCTTGCCTTTGTGCTTCCCCTTCCCATTCACAGTTTTTGGTTCTCCAGCCATAAGGGCTTGATATTTGGAGGCCTTCAAGGCGCCCATCTGGATAGTCTTATCTTGTTCTTGGATGAGAGATTCAGTGAAAACATCTAAGGAGTGAAACTTCAAACCAGGGATTGATATTCGCCCAGAATGGAAGGTAGAGAGAAAGATAGAGAAATCAAGACCTAGCTTGCTCAGAATGGATAGCACCAGCTGCTCATCCTTCTTCTCAATGCCACACTTCTTGCATTGCATAACCAGAGATTTGAATTTTGAAAATAACTTCTGAATGGTCTCAAAACTGCTCGTTTGTAGAGCAATCAACTCATTTTCCAGAATATGGCCTCTTAGCTCATCTTTTTTGCTGAAGAGGGTCTCTAACTTCAACCATAACTCTCTTGGAGTCTTCAATCCTTCGATGTGGAAGAGTAGATATCTGGAAATATGAATACACATGAAACCAAATGCTTCATCCAATCTATTCAGATACTTGGTTTTCTTCACAATTGATGTTGGTTCAGGATCATTTCCCATTGTCACCCTGTACAATGCTTTGTTTTGCAATACCATATGCATATCATCCCTCCAATCAAGATAATTGAAGGTTTAGGATCCTGGGAGAGAGAGGGGAGTTCTAATTTTCCATTACAACTTCAAAACTGCTGCGACTGCAGAAAACTACTGCAACCGCAGAAAACTGTTGTAACTACTGCAACACTTAAAAAATTTGAATAACTTGCAAAAAAATCTCAATAAGGAGGTAGATACTACTGAGCACTATTGTAGCACAATAGGCACTTTTATCCATATCCTTCACACCTGGCTAGACCTCATTGGATTTCTCCAATGAATTCAATGCAATGGCACTAGGATTTGTTATGGAAATCCAGAGGCTTCTGGTGCAGTACCGAAAGCATCTGCTTGACCTATTCGCTCTATGGCTCTGATACCATGTGAAATTATAAGCCACAACAAATCTAAAGAGATGAGTATACCTCACAAAGAAAGAATGAGCATAAAATTTGAATAAGAGTGAAAACTACAGTAAAAAAGAGCAGAAGAATAATAATGCAACATAACTCAAATAGGAGCAGAATAATGTCACATGTTCCAATAATCAGTATAATAAATAATGATGTTACAATGGAGAGAATTTGAATCATCCAGAAGAATTTGAACCTCAGTTGGTCTAGCATAGGGATTATCACCACTGGAGTGCTCCGGAAGACTCAAAGTCAACTGAACTGAACCTAAACTCAACTAACTGAAGTCACAATCAATTAACTGACTAAGGAGGGCGCAATAGTGTGTTTGTCATGCATGCCAGTCAAAAAAGGGCACATGAGGCCACAATCAATGGCATCCGGAGCTCTAACCCCCCACAAGAGTCAGATAACTCAGGTGGACTACACTGGAACACTCAGTAGGTTCCTACAAAATAGGGAACTGACTAAAGTGGTCCTAAAATGATGCATGCGGGGATCAAAAGGTGGTAGATGGATCCTGGATGACATATGCACACCACTAGGGGGAAAATGACATCATTCGCCGGTTGAAGCAGAAGGTCCGTGACCATAAAAAATTAATAAGGAGATTGCACTCTAAAGCGGGTCAACTGATCTTTGACATGGTGGATGAAGATGTTTTGCAGCTCAGGGAGGCTTTCGACTGTTCTCTGCAGCAGGAAGCACGGCGACTCAACACTCATCATGCAACAATTAAGGAGTTATTAGAAAGGGTTTTAAAATTGGAAATGGAAGTCAGAAAGCTAACTTTTGACATGCAACTTCATTTGGAAACAAACTCTGTGGAAGCTGCGCTAACTCATTCTGCCCTGGGTACTAGCGGCAAGGACCTCAAGGAAATCTGAATGTCTGATTTGTTTTCATGCATTTTTCTGTTTTACTCATGTTAATCTGATCTAGTATAGCTCTTTTAAGACTATGGCCTTTCTGTTCAAGGCATTTTGAATTTTGTAAAAATTGTTTGACTAGAACTTGTTGTACTGGATGGTCAGACTGTATATGTACCCACTGTTTTCTTAATATAATTTCATAACTGTTTCTTTCTAAAAAAAAAAGAATGGTCCAACTTTGTCCAGTAAGAGTTAAGTTTCTTTTTAGCCTCCAATTGGAGGGAGAAGGTGTTATCTCTACGCATGCAAAAATAAAGAAAGGTATGTGAGATGAGCATGTAAAAGCAAAGTTATAGAGTGTGGCGGAGAATGTGGCAGAAGTTTCTCTTTGGTAACCTCTTCTTCATGCTCCAACATTGATAATGAATGAATGGGTATAGGTCATTGATGATGTAAACCCTTAGGAACACACTTCAAATGTTTAAGCAACTAAAGTAGCATAGGAGGATATTCTTATGAATGAAAAGGTGTGGCTCTTTTTAGGGATCTCATACCCAGTCTCTAACATTCTAAGGAAGTTTTTAGCATATGCATTTTGATGTACATTGAGTTGACATTTTATGTGTTTAAGATGCCAAGGTTAAGGACTTGGAGAACATTGATCTAGTTAGTGATGCATACATTGTAGAGTTGAAGCTAGTCTTCACGGGTACAGGTTTTGAAATTTCAATATCAATAAGATAATTAATTGTTTCACAAGTTATTGTCCCTGTAATTTGAGCATTTTTACTCTAAAACTTCCTTTTGTCATCTGTTTTTGTTGAAAGATAATAAAGATTGCTGACCTTGAAGAATTGCAAGAGCTAGGTTTTGGCACCTTTGGAATAATATACCATGGCAAATGGAGGGGATAGGATATTGCAATTAAACAGATAAAATATAGTTTCTTTGCAGGAAGGCTGTCTCAATAGGATCGTCTATTGGGATCCTCAATCCATAATTTTCAATATGTGCAACCTATGGTTTCTTTCCTATCAGTTGTATGTTGTTATGATGTACATAACTTACAATGGCATAATCCACAAAGAGATGATTTTTGGAGTGAAGCTTGCTTGCTTTCAAATCTCCATCATCTAAATATTGTGGCCTTCTATGATGTTGTACCTGATGGACCTAATGGAACCTTGGGAATTGGAACACAATATATGGTGAATGGCTCTGTCAAGTAGGTTTTGCAGCAGAAGGATAGGTATCAATTATGCCATTAACGGTATTCGTTCTCCTTAGTACAAGAAGCAATGGATAGGTAGAAAATGATTTAATTATTAACAAAATTATAAGGCACATTGTTGTTTGCAGAATAATTGATCATTGCAAACAAGTCATAATTGCAACATATGCTACTTTTGGAATGGAATATTTAAATAACAAAAAAAAATGTGCGCTTTGACCTGAAATGTGAAAACCTACTAGTTAACATGAGGGATCCTCAATGCCCTATATGTAAGCTACATGCATATTATTTTCAGTACATGGTATACTCTTGACTTGCATTGTTGTTTATATACTTTTTAAAGGTAAGTGCTATAGAGATAATTACAGCTTTTTTGGTACAAAGGCCTCCATTGTTGTCTAAATTGAATTGTGTTCTTTGAGAAGCATACATGAGATATCTTTTGGCTCATCCTATTAAATTTGTATAAGGTCAATAGTGAAATATTTGGGATGGCTTTGTAGACAAAATAATGTCGATTTGTTTATAAGTGGATATAGTTGGCTCCACCTTGCCTAGAATTGCATATATGTGCTTTACACTTGGATTGTATATTCAATTGAATTTTATCCTATGACCTGCTTCTTTACTATCTTAGTATTTAGGGGTTTCAAGACTTGGAATTTTGAAATGCCTTAAAAGTTAAAATGTACAGATACAATAAATAATTGACAATGGAAATCAACTAACATGTTACCTCTGCCTTTACTTCTCCAGGTTGGATATTTTGGCTTATCTAAAATAAAACATTAGACCTTAGTTTCTGGTGGCGTTTGGGGAACCCTCGCATGGATGGCTCTAGAGATTATAAATGGTAGCAATAGCAAGGTTTATGAAAAGTTGAAAAAATGGTGTATAGTCATATAAAGGTTTTTATTTTAGTTTTTCTATTAACTATATGAGAAGGTGAAAACTATAGTTTATGGTCTTATTTATTAGGTATTTTTGACATTGTTTTTGAAACTTTTTTTAATTTGGCTTCAGGTTGACATGTTTTCCTTTTGCATAATAATGTGGGAGCTTCTAAATGCCAAAAACCTTATGAAAATATGCATTATGGAGAAATTATTGGTATGCAACTGGAAGTTATGCTTTTTCAAAATTTGAGCTGTCATTTTATAAGTGATAGATGGGGGATTGATGAAGTGAAAATTGTTCATTATATAGAAATTCTTTTATGATCTTCTAATTTTATGAAGCATCTACATTTCTATATAATTACTTTAACAATATTCCCATCACTAATGTTTTCAGGGCACTGTTTAGGGGGATAGTAAACAATACATTGAGACCACCCATGCCTAACTAGTGCGATCGATCCTTCTTGGTGGTCACTAATGGAGAGGTGCTGGTCATCTGACCACATTGCAAGGCCTTCTTTAACTGAAATTTTCAATGAATTGCAGGCAATGGAAACAACACTTCCATCTAAGGGAGAAGGTCATCATGCTTCAACTCAAGCACTGATAAATATCTCAAGCACTAATAAAAATCCCCGACATTGCTACTTTTTGTGGAGCCTTTCTCTCATTGTACAAAATAATTGCTCGAAGTGGATAGGGTCCATAAAACCTAGGGGATAATTTTTTGGTATCTCTCCCCATGCTTGAATATGCCATCTGCACATGGGTTTTTGTAAATCTTCAATTTCCATTAAAAATAATATGCAACAAATAAGAACATAAACATAAAAAGTTAATCCTAGGACATCTCCTCCCTAACACATAAATAAGGTAAATAAATAACATGACATCCTAACAAAAATGGGTGGATCCATAATGGATAAACTGTCTGCAAAAGAGTACATCCCTGAAGGTGAAGGCAATCCAAAAAAGCAATGACACAGAAGAAAGAGAGTTGGTTTGATACCAACATAAAGATAAAATATAAGAGCTACCCTTAATTTTTTAAATTTTCTTAATTGAGGTCAGAAAGTGTCATTTAAAAGGTAGTTGTATTTATTGTTGTTGTTATTTTGCTGCTCAAGATCGGGAATTCATAAATTTTATAATGACATGCAAATAGTAATGCAAAATATATTTGTCAAGGATTACATCCTTGGACACCACAACATTGCATCCGCTTGTCCCCCCTCACACTTCTCTTCAACTCTATTTATCCTAGTCACCTACCTTGCTGGATTGATCACTTTGATTGCACTCTCGCATCACCTATGGATGCAAATTGCGAAGGCTTGTCTTTTCACACATCCAATAGTTGCATTTGTCCACACAATCTATCATCAAAATGTTGAAATTTTCTTGGTCCCATTTGATGACATGTACCCTTTTGTTGTAAGTCGTTAAGTCAAGGGTAGTAAATGTTCACTTCACTTCTGCCACCTTCTCCTTAATTACCTTTTGAAGTTTATGTCCTTATCGCATTATATCAAGGAATTCAAGGATTTGTTTGAGGAAGGTAGTACTCTTATTTTATTGAGAACATAGTTTATAGGTGTTTCTTAGGAGAAAGAGTGAACTCTTCATTAACGACAATATCAATTCCTTAGCATAGAATGAAAAATCATTAGTTCACTACATACAAACAATACTTAGAACAACTAGAGGAGGAACATAGGAAAAATGTAATTTGGACATTAGTGTTGGTGAATGCTTGTGTTGCAGAGGTTTGTTATTTATATGAAGTTGTTGAATGGTGTGTTTAGGAATTTGATTCTAAATACTGGGTGGTAAGGTTGGACAAAGATGGAAAATTTTAGGTACTATTTACCCTTTTTCAAGAGAATGTTGAGGCTTTTGGATCCTATGAAGATGTTTAAAATGTTTGAGATTGATGCTTTCCTATGTTCTCACAGTGGTCATTCCGCCCTCTTCAATAAATGGTTGATATAACCTAAATCTAACATTGCAAAGCTATATCAAGTGAATATTATGGGGTTTACTAACCCCTACTAAGAAATGACATGGTTGTTCACATGATTGGTTGGATGGGAGCCCACAACTTGTATATATATGTATGTGGTATTTATAATCAATTATTCTTTGGATAAGAAAGTATTTTTGATGATGCACAGTTGGTTTTGAATGAAATTTCACACTAGTTGCTGGAATGCCAAAAAACCAAGAGATTTTATATGCTCTCTTATTTGATTTTTGCCCTGATATTCAACAAAACTTTTGAGAATTTGCCAATTAGTCCTGGTGTGGTTGTTGAGTTTGTACATTTATTATACTTGTTTTTCAAGCATAAAGCCCAATATCAATTTTATGCAATCCAATATCTCTTTGTAAGAAAGGTAAAACAAAGGATTTTGGGAAGAGAAATCGATTATTTCACCTCCAAAGCAAGATTTTTCCTGACATGGAAGGGCCAAATTTTTAATGAGGATAATTTAACATATATTAGGTCCTTAGAATGTATGATTTTGAGGGAAAACCCTTTTACACACCCAAGGTTTTTTCAAACTGTTTATTCTTGATGGAAGTTGCTAGATAGTATGTGGAATAGGGTATTTCTCCTTATCATGAGAAGAAGCATCAATTTTTGTCTATACCTTTTGTTATTTGTTAGAGTTTTTATAAAAGATTTTGTGCATTCGATTAACAAATCTCAAAGTATGGGTTACTTTGAGATTCCTCAACACACCACGCCATTTCAAATTTTTTAATATTAAGAGGTGTCAATGATTACATGTTGGATGAGATGGAACGATCTATGCACGATGCTTTATACATTGTGAAAAGGACATTGCAGTCTCACACGATATGCAAGAATATATAAAGTTGTGTTATTGGTTTGCTTGGGTTGTATTTTCACAATTGACTTCTGTTTATATTAATATTCATGGAGCCTGTTTCCTTCTTTATCTATAATTTCATCGTTTAGTTGATATACAAGTAGTTGATGGTGACGGTGCTGTTGAAGCAGCTTTATCGGTATACTTGAGAAATTGGAAACCACTCTAGGTTCTAGGGAACAACTTGCTATTGTAGAGTTTGCATAATCTCATTTGATCATACCAAAGGTAAGGGTGTAACTCCTAACTCTGTTGAATTTTTTCTAGGTTTGCAACATTTTTGGTTCACAATCTTAATCATGTTCTCAATTGTTTGTATCTCTATTTTGTTCATGGAATTTAGGTTCTTGCTGTGAATGCTGCAAAATATTCCACAAAGCTAGTTTCTAATCTTCGTGCTTACCATCACAGTGCTCAGATAAAGGCTGTCAAATAACATATATCAAAGTATGAAAAATTCCATAAATTGTCTGCCTTAATTAGTAATTATATTTTTGCAAATATTTGGCTAGTAGATACTTTATGGATCATCAACAAAACTTTTTGTTGATTATGTTCCTAGTTGTAACTTTGATTGAGTGTGAACTTTGATTCTTCTATTTAAGGGTGCTAGCTCAATGGAAGAGGACCTTCCTTACAGGCAGGAGGTTGGTAGTTCGATTCCCGGTGCCCTATCTACAGAAATCAATGACTAATTAAATGACTAAATAAATGACCAATAAATGACTAAATAAATGACTAGTTAATTGTACTTAATGCCTAACTAAATTACCAGTTAAGCGCAATCAATGACTAAAAAAATGACCAGTTAACATTAATCAATGACTAAATAAATGACTAGTTAACAACAATCAATGACTAAACAAATGACCAGTTAACAATTATCAATGACTAAATAAATGTCTAGTTAACATCAACTAATGACTAAAACAAAGACTAAATGACTAAATTTTTTTAGTCATGTATTTAGTCACATTATAAGTGACTGGAAATAAATGATTGTTAGTCACGTGACTAAACTTAGTCATTTATATGCAAATTTTAGTCATATATCCCACTTTTTCTACTAGTGTATGGCTTATCCTCCAATAACCATGGGAAATTTAGCTCTCCCTTTCTTCTTAGATTGAACAAAATGGAGGTTGTCCACTTCTAGCATATGCATTACGCATTCAAGGATAAAGGTTCTGGTAGTGAGCAACTTAGGAAATTTGTGTGGAGGTGATTTAGTGCCATACAACCTGATGATATTGTAGTCTTTTGCCAAGTACCAATATCGTCTCTTAACTGCCTCTCCAAGTTGTAAATAAGGCTTGATCTCCTGAGGCATGTGTTTGGGCTCTCTCCCATTAATCAAAGCAAAGTATCTACACAAAAATTGGGATACAAAGCGAGATTAGGTAAATCCCTCTTCCTTCCCCTTCTTGACCAAAGGGATCTAGTCATATATTTCATTGGGAACATTATTTTTAGTCTTCTAAATATCTACGGCTTCAAAATGTAGAGACTGATTGAAAATGAGTAAATAGACATGGCAAGAATAATATTTGAAAATCTCGATTTCATTTAAACTTTCCAAATGGGACCTGATTCATGCTGCTATGGCCTATGCATAATTATATTTATGTACATGTAGTTATATTCATCCACCATCTTTGTCATTCCTTCATCAAGTTGTTTGTCAGAATCCCTTCTCACTGTTAAGGTAAAGGCAAAGATAGTCTCCTGGTTCCAAGGTGACAAGTTTGCATGTTTACATGGGTTGAGGTGAACTTTATGTGGGACCTAATTGTCCACAAGTCAAACTCTTAACTTCTCCTGTTGAAATGGTTTCATACCTCTATAATGGGAAACCTAATCGTCAAGGCATATGACCACCCCTATAGGGGAAGTGCCCATCATTCACTATTGAAATTAGAAAATAAATGACTACGTGACTAAAAAGTTAGTCATGACACTGTTTTTAAGCTAAATATGGCTAAATTTGAGCAACACAACTAAAAATGACTAATTTATTCACCGGATAAAAAATACAACTAAATAATAAGTCACACAAATCAAATTTGTTGGAATAATTTAACCATCTAGACCTTAGTTTATGCCATCATTTGGTTTCCTAGGTGTTTAGACTAGTTTAGTTGGCTCCCTAGCACATTTTTTTCCCACCTTGGTCATGTTTATCCACTATAGTGACCTCTTTCTGCTTTAGTTTATGCTTTTACTGTGCTTTTATGAGCTAGAGCGCTATTCCTACTTTATCCTACTTTTATCCAGTTTTTGTGAGTTAAGGCAGCTTTATTCATGCTTTTCACATGGATTAGGATGAGCTAGTGCGAAAGGATGACTTGGGAAACCTTGTTACTTTTTTTCCTCAACATATTCCATCATTTTCTCTTGAAAAACCACTCACTGCTTGTTTTTGGGTCACTCATTGTCAACCTAGGCACACCTAGCCAATTCGTGACCTTTCACCATGAGTTCGAGATGGATACTTACCATATAGGGATATTTGGTCTATTCTAAGCCTTCCACATGTGAGGTACTCAAATTGCATCCAAGGCATTTAGATTCTCTCTATCATATGTATTATATATTGTATTCATATTGATGAAGTTTACATCAATTGAGTTCTCTCTCTTATGTTTCTGCTTCAATATTTCTTCTTAATTATGCTAATCTTTGTGTAAATTATTGGTGAATACTACTTCGTTTCTAGATACTACCTTGTGAAATTATTGTATGGTGTTGAACCTATTTAGAATTTCTACAAGGTACCAGATCTTTTGGAGCTTAGATTGAGCATAGTTGCTTGCAGTAACACACCAAAAATAGTGTAGTTACCACAAAATTCCCAGGGCAATTTCCTTGAGTCCTTTGGTTTATCCATTGGGGTCTACCCAGGTGTGATGCACTCTTGAATGTGCTTAGTGACTAAAGCAGAGCTCATAGCTTATATAGATCCAGATATTCCTCCAGTATAAGATTTTCTAGAAAGTTTGATTTGCAGGTATAGAAGATCAAGTGGAATAAATCTCAACACAAGTTCGAATGGTGAATGTCTCCTTGAAGTGACTCCTCCTTTTGTAGTAGAAGTTTATGAGAACTTTGGTTTCTCCTCTTCATATGCAGCTGATCCAAGAGAAGACATTCAAACCTCTATTGTTGAAGAAGAACTCGAATACTTCATTCTCTCATCATGTTTTCTTATCATTCTTCAAATTGTGAGGATGATAAGATTGTTGTGGCAGATTATTTACACCCTAATCCTTCTCTAGAAGGTGAAGAGGAATTTGATTCCTCTCTTTCACGTGAGGATTTTGGTTCAACTTTTGGTTTTTTATTGGATGTTTTGAAGGATAGATCAAAGTCTGGGGATAATGCATTCACTCTCCTTGGTCTCATGCTTCCTATCCACTGCAACATGATGGAAAGCACCTTTCCTCCTGAAGTTGGAGAATCTCAAGACTCATTTGGACCTAATCTTAGGAAGTTCAAGTCTAGTGAGCACCTACTTTCTCTCTACTATCAGTGGATCTCAGTTGTTCTGCATGGCTAAATTGTCCATCATGTAGTTGTTTATGTTCCTAATTTAGCTGAGCAAATCCCACTTCTTCCCAAGAAGAAGATTCATGTAGACATCTTTACCAAGTTCACACCTGCTTGGAGTTTGGAGAGCCTTATTATGGTGTATTACATGTCCACTTTTTAGGGGGGGGGTTCTTCTGATTTGTTTTTCTCTCTTTCCTCAGTTTACATGGACATAATAAATTGTAAAGGGTGACCATAAGCCTTTGTTGCTTGGGCCCTAATTTTTCTATTTCACTCACATAAGTCAAGCTTAAGAGGGGGTGTTGGAATAATTTAACCATCTAGACCTTAGTTTATGCCATTATCTGGTTTCCTAGGTGTTTAGACTAGGTTAGTTGGCTCCCTAGCACATTATTTTCCCACCTTGGTCATGTTTATCCACTATATCGCCCTTTTTTTGCTTTAGTTCCATCTTTTACTGTGCTTTTATGAGCTAGAGCGCTATTCCTGCTTTATCCTGCTTTTATCTAGCTTTTTTGAGTTAAGGCAGCTTTATTACTACTTTTCACATGGATTAGGATGAGCTAGTGCGCTAGGATGACTTGGGAAACCTTGCTTCTTTTTTGCCTCAACATATTCCATCATTTTATCCTAAAAAGTCACTCATTGATTGTTTTTTGGCCGTCACTCATTGTTAACCTAGGCCCACCTAGCCAATTCGTGACCTTTCACTATGAGTTAGAGATATATACTTGCCATATAGGGAGATTTGGTCTATTCTAAGCCTGCCACTTGTGAGCTATTCAATTTTCCTCGAAGGCATTCGAATTCTCTCTATGAGATGTATTATATATTGTATTCATATTGATGAATACTATAGAGATGAAGTTTACATCAATTGAGAGCTCTCTCTTATGTTTCTGCTTCAATATTTCTTCTTAACTATGCTAATCTCTATGTAAATTCTTGGTGAGGACTACTTTGTTTCTAGATCCTGGCTTGTGAAATTCTTTTATGGCATTGAACCTATTTAGAATTTCTACAAAAATGACTAAAACAATGACTAATTACTCCTATAGACTATCATTTCAATATCAAACACTTATACTTATTTGTCTTTCTCATTAACTAGTACTTGATTATTATTCTCTTCATAAACGAAAAAATGATATTCATTTCTAACACTCTCATATTCAACAACAAGAATTGGAGGTATAAGTACAACCATATTCAACAATACTAGTGATCCAAAGCGTTGATCTTATGAATCTATTCTTTGCTCAGAGGAAAAGTGGAATGTTTTGTTGTCAAGTCTAATATATGAAGAGAATGGTGTTGGTTTTCCTACTTTTTCTAATGGTTGCTCCGACGCCATGGGAACCTGTTGTCTTTGCTACTCCTCTAGGTATCCCCCCACCTTCAACAATATAATATGCACACTCTATAATATAATATAATATTAATATGATATGTTTTTAATATATAAATATATTATATTAATATATAATATAATAATATTAACAAAATTTAAAAACTCAAATACATGGAGGGAAATAAAATTAGGGGGAAAATAAAAATTGGGGCAAATAGAAATTGACATAAGTATAAATTGGAGAAAGTTTCTTTTAAGCCAAATGAGCAAATTCGGAATGGCAATGGCTAGAATTCAATATACGATTTACTTTGCAATGGATATGGTAGTGTCTTGGTTAAAGGTAAGCATATGAATTCAATTATTTGATGTAGGGATTATGTGTTGTGGGTAATTTAGTGTTTCTTATTGTTTCAGTGGATAGATTGTTGATTTTAATTGTAAAAGTTTACATGGATGTTTGTGAAATTGCAATATAATCCATGTGCATTATGTAGAGAATGGACACATAATTTTTGAGTGGATCTAGCCCCTCATTGCCTTAAATTCCAAAACATATCCCTATTAGAATTCTTCATCAATTCCTAATTGTTCTTTAATTAAGCAGACAATTTGTAACCCCGATAAAGCAGGCATATCGGTATTGTAACCCAACTATATGGCATCCATTCCTCTGTAAATCCACATCCAAAAGGAAATGATTTGTCAATCTCCCATTTGCGCACTTTTTGCTTGTCTTCCTCTGCCACAAGATATCGAAACCGAATCTTGAATCGACTCTCCAAAACACCACCATTAAAGCTAGTTTCACAGAAGGAGACATAGGGACGTTTCATTGCTTTTAATCTATATGATATGAGAACCTAATCAAATCAACTCATGGGTGATTGTTGTCTTTGTCTTGATAGTTTGCGAATCTATTGGTTTAACCAACATAAGGAAGGGTTTCCGTTAGGATGTGGAGTGGAACCTCTTTGTAGAACCTTTGAATATTTCGTTCTAGTTATCATGGGTTGAAAAGGGACAAGAGATATATACATAGCCTGACTAGTAGAATCTTGTTTTGTGTAATTGAAGATTTAGTTACTTTTCCAAATGAATAGATATACGAAAATGATGATATCAATACCACCCGTTCGCATCTCATGATTAGCTCCTCGTGCACTCCCGCTGTGAAAATGAGTCCTTCGTTAAGCTCTTGTCATTGGTCAGTTCCCATCACTCAAGCTATTGAAGACAATCCTCTTATTGACTGAATTATTTACTTATTTGATTCGATTGGCTTGGTCTTTTACCAAAAAAAATTGATAAATTGCTTTTTTTATGTGTATGCTCCTACACCAATTACTACAACAACCAAATAGTCTTGTTTATTGATTTCCTAACTTTGGTTCTTGTTCATACTTATACCCATTAGTGGAGCTAGGAGATTTGGTTGTTTAATTTAATGTAAGGCAATGAAATTGTTGCAATGGAAGTTTCAGTCATTCCCTTTGCTTGTATTCCTAGTCTCGTGGACTCACTTTCTCTCTCTATTGAAGTTTTGTGGCTCCATTCTACTCAATTCTAACTAGATCCAAACCATCATTACATCAACCCAAAAATATTCATGGCACAATAAGGGTACATCTCATCTCCTAATTCTAGAGGCATTCCACATGCTCAGTATATATCTACCTATCAGCTACTAACCACAATAGTACAATCAACAATCTAACAATGATCAACAATCAACGATCAAATCTAACAACATAGTTAACAACCTAACAGTAACCCATGAGAGAGTGTAATAAATGCAATTAGCCAGATGAATGTGATTAAGTATCTGCAGGGTATTACATCGACAACTATTACACGACGTGCATTTCTTGCATTCCATTATGTACAATAGTTGTGGGGTAAGATTTTGTAGAGTCATGTTCTGGTGCTTCGCGTCTTCAAACGTCCAACTGGGATTAGTTGATTATGCAGGTGCGTGTGCCGGTTAAGGTTTGATTATGCAGGTGCGTGTGCCGGTTAAGGTTAACAATGCCTCTTTCCAACCCTATTTCTAAAGGGGCTCATGTGACTGGTCTTGCTAACTTAACCGTTGACAATGTTTCATTCTCATATAAATCTCAAACAAATGCATTTTTCAAATGATTAAGGAGGAATTGGGGGTTGATTATAATAGTAGTAGTGTTAAGTCATAATAATTAGCGAGAGAAATAAAGAAAAGTAAGAAGAGAGCAATGATCTTTGTATTTTTATGGTTGGAAGATTGTTTTCCTTTTAGGAATGAATAAAAGTGATATAGACTATTTTAATCTATTATTATCTTATTCAAAACTATGTATCATGCCCTATTTTGTCAATTTAGAAATTAGAATCAATCTCTATAGTAGGTAGTGAGGATGCTTGGACTATCGGTTGTTACACCATTGATGTTTGGTATGAGACATATTGGGTGGTGAAATATCTAGCAAGACAATATCTACAAGATGTGTTGAAAGTTTGTACTTTAGTAATTAATCTATTCATTGGATATATATTCACCCAGAAGTTATTATTCCAATGATGACTATTAAACAAGGTTGTTTGTTTTGCATATTCTAATGTCTCTTTTGACAAATATATTCGAATCTGAACTTTAGACTGAACACCATAATCCCCCCCAAAAAAATAGTGTGTCACTAGAAGGAAAAGAGCTTGTAGCGGAGGTCTTAGTGGAGGTTTTGAGTGTTACAAGATTGGAAAAAATTGTCTAAAATCCTCTGCTATGACCTCCACCAATGGTAGCAGATGTTTTAACGGAGGTTATTACAGATATATTTTATAACTAAAAAAAATTGGTGACCAAAGGTTTTAGCGGATGTTTTTTTACCGGTGCGCTTTGTTGAAAACATGTGCACTTGTGCATATCTTAATAAAATGCATTGATGTTGTACAGTATAAATAATTTGCACCGGTGCACTCAAACAAATCGAGCATTAGAGAGCGCCAAATTTCAACACTGCACCAGTGCTTACACATAGCTTATACGCATAGGTGCTTACATTCAACAAAAATTCATTGATGTGATATTCTATGTCATATGCTCTGGAAATTTTAAATATTTTTAAACTTTAACGATGTTATCTATTTATAAGAGCGCCTCAGTGTGTACAAACTATTAAAATGTCCCAGTTCATTTAAACAATTAAACACATTAGTGCTTTTATTGGTCATATTGGTCAATTACAACCTTTTTGACTCTCTTCTCCTCGACTCGACTACCCTCGGCCCCGATGTTTGGCTGCATGCCCTAGGAGTGCCCCCTTTGAATGCACATAGGCTCTTAACTGTCCCCTCTCCTAGCTGGCCCTCCTGGTCGGGCCTTTGATCCTCCTCAATCTCCCTCACCCTACTCCTTCGATGCCATCCTGGAGAACCTTCTCCTCTCCCTTCCCGTTCGTTTCTCTTTCCCCCTCGCCTCCAATGGATTTGGAGGCCGAAATCCCTCCCCCCAATCTTGCCAACTTCCTGAAGATTTTAGTCGAACAAGGAAAGAAACCCCTTTCCTCCTCCCAACAAAAGTTTGTGAGGAAGCTCTATGAGATCCCTACTGTCGCCTTACCAGTTGACATACCCTGCAAGACAGCCCTCAACCTGTCGGAACGAGGTTTGATCGGAAAGTTCACAGGCCTCTGACCCTCCCCAAAATCCACCGAGCTTTGGGTGCAGAAAAACTAGAGACCCTTGATTACTGAAGACGTCAAATCATTTTTTTTGGGAAAAGGCTTCTTTGCCTTCATTTTCAAATGCAAACAGGATCGCGAACTCATCTTCAAGAATGGACCTTACTTTATGGGCCCTTAAGGACTCTATATGAACAAGTGGACTCCGAGCTTTGATCCAACCCACGATATCCCTTTCGTTGTCCCTGTTTGGGTGAGACTCCCTCACTTACCCCTTCATTGCTAGAATAATGAGTCTTTATAAGCCATCGAGAACGCATTGGGAAAATACATTGACAAAGCAGACCAAAAAGATCAATACTCTTGCGCGAGAATCTGCGTCGAAGTAGATCTGGAACATGGACTCCCGGAAGCAATAAATATAACCGTACCTGACTGGAAACACATACAAGAGCTCGACTACGAACAAATCCTATTCAAATGCAAGTTTTGCCATGAATACGGCCATTTTGCACGATCATACAAAAAGAAGCCAACGTTTCTGGAATCAGACGAAAAAAAAGAGCAATGGACGACCATTCAAAAAAATGGCAAATCATGTACGAAACCCCACTCAAAAAACTCAAATACACAGAAAGCTGATCAGCAACATCAAGATCCAATGGCCTCGAACAATAGGAACAGATTCAAAGTCCTAGAAACAATCGAAATATATGAAATCCCCGATGCCAAAGAAGAAGGAGAACTGCGTGAAGAACAAAATTCGCAAACAACCCCCCTCGCCCATGAAACCTTGAAGATCCCCCTGTCTCTGAATTCTCCCAGTCCCACCAGATCTATCTTGATCAAAGATGCACCATGTTATGTTTAAGTCATTAAAGCAAGAACTCCCAACTCCCCCTCCTCCTCAGAAGAACCCATTGACAAATCATCCAAAAAACCTGGTCGAAAATCTATCAAAGATTGGAGAGAAGAAGAAGCCGAGCGTGAGAAAATACAAGGATCCCAAGCCACAATAGACATGGTTTTCATTAGGAATACTAGGGCCAAAGGTGTAGGAAAGAAATACGGAGATCTAGCAGGAGGAACCCCCTCCTCCATCAATAATTCCAAATGATGAAGCTGGTCTCTTGGAACTGCATAGGTCTAGGAAATCCCTGCAAAATTGATGCAGTAAAAGACCTCCAAAAGATTGATATGACCGATCTCCTTTTACTCCAAGAGACCAAACTCGATGACACTACAGTCTTATCAATCGGCAACGAAAAATGGAAAAAAAACATGGGGTACGTAGTCAATGCCAGACGAGGAGGACTGGCAACTCTTTGGACAACCAAAAAATTCCATCTTCACAATTCCTTTGCTATGCAGCATTGGATCTATACTGAACTCACCCACATACAGAGCAACAAGCACACTGCTCTCTTCAACATGTATGTGCCCAACCTCCATTTAGAAAAGAAAGATTGTTGGAATTTATTAGAAGATTTCTTGGAAGTTTACAGTCCCCAGGACATCATTCTAGCTGGTAATATAAACATCACCCTCACCAAAGCAGAGAAAAAAGGAGGCCTCATTGGAAAATATTTCTTCAAAATCCAGGTCGAAGGTCTCATTCAAGCAAGAGATCTCATCGATATCAAGCCAAAAAGAGGGAAATACACTTGGTCGAATAAACGAATTGGCAAGGGAAATATCATGGCCAGACTGGACAGATTTCTAGTCCACAGTAGCCTCCTGTCCGATTCCCAAACCATATCCTCTAGCATACTAGCTAACCTCGCCTCTGATCATAAACCTATTCAGCTTATTTTTCAAGACATTGAAAACCTTGGCCCTATCCCCTTCAGGTTTAGCCCCCAATGGCTTAACCTTGCCAGCTTCTGGAACACTCTTGATAAAGCCTGGAGCATCCCTATCTCCGGCTCCCCTTGCTACGTTTGGGAGCAGAAACTCAAAAACACCAAATTTGCACTCAAAAAGTGGGCCAAATACATTTGACTTGCACCTGCTATCTCCAGGAATTCCATAGTGAACATACTTGAAGACATCCAATTTGATATGGATAATGGATCCGTTGAAGCTTCCACACTCCAGGATGAAGTCACACAGCAAACCAAAGTGTACCAAGCCTTCTGAGCTGAAGAGGAGTATTGGAGCTTGAAGTGACGCAACACTTGGCTTAAAAATGGTAAGAACACCAGCTATTTTCATAAACAATTCGTGGTTAAACAGTCCATCAACCATATCGCAGATATCAAAACGGATGACGGAGCGAACGTGACTGGTAACGCGAATATAAAAAATGTTGCATACATGCACTTCTCCAACCTTTACGCAGATGATGCTAACACTGATAGAGGTGACGAGGCCACATTCTTGGAACACATTCCAAAGAGAATCACCCCGGAGGAGAATCTCAACATCCAAAAACCCTTTATAGAGCAGGAAGTTCTCAATGCAATCAACTCCTTCGATTCTGACAAAGCACCGGGCCCCGACGGATTTTCAATGCATTTCTACAAAGCATGCTAGACATACATTAAAAAAGACTTCATGAGAATGATCAGTAATTTCCACTCGAAGGAAAAAATTGGCGGTTGCACCAACACCACGTTTATGTCCCTCATCCCAAAAGATACGAACCCTAGCTCCTTCAACAGATTCAAATCAATTTCACTTTGCAACTCCTACAAAATCATATCCAAGATGCTTGCAACCAGATTAAAGCCTTTACTCAACAAAATCATTTTTGATAATCAAGGCGGCTTCTTGAAAGGAAGGCAAATACTCGACAACGTCATTCTTGTACAAGAAGCAATCCATTCCAGCAAATAATGAAAAGAAAAAGGTATGATAATCAAACTCGACATGGCCAATGCATTTGACCGTGTCAAGCACTCCTTATTTAAAATTATGAATTGCTTCGGATTCGATGACACCTTCATCAGTTGGATCTCAGCATTTATAAGCAAACCCTGGATCGCCCCCTTAATTAATGGTCGTCCCACGGACTTCTTTCAAGCATCCTGTGGCATCAGGCAAGGCTGTCCTCTTTCTTCTTTCCTGTACATTATCATTGCAGACTTACTCAGTCGAAAGTTGAACCATGAATTGATCATTGGTTCCCTACCTGGCCTCCACCTCACACTTGACTCTCATCCCCTCAATCACACCCTTTTCGTCGATGACTCTCTATTATTGGGTGGATCCTCCTCCATCTTAGCTCAAAAATTCAAATGCAACCTAAATCTGTATTGCAATGCTTCAGGTGGCAAAATTAACTTGCACAAAAGAGCTATCTACTGCTGGAATATAAACAACAACGTGGTAGCCAGAATTAGCAGAATTCTCAGCATCAAAGTTTACAATCAATGGGACAATTTTAAATATCTGGGTCTTCCAATCACTTTCGGAAATTCAAAGATTGGAAATTGGGAAGATACAATTAACAAAATAAAAAACAGAATCAGAAGATGGGGAGGACAATGGCTTAGCAAAGATGGAAAATTAATTCTAGTAAACTCCGTACTCTCCGCGCTACCCATCTATCAATCCTCCATTCTCCTAGCCCCAAAAGGAGCCTCTAATCAGATAAGCAAGTTGCTGAGAGACGTCCTTTGGTCCGGGGAAAAAAACAATGGAAACAAAATCCATCTTGTGAACTGGGAGACCATTAAGAAGCCAAAATCCTCAGGAGGTCTGCAAATTCGAGACCCTCTCCGTGCTAACTTTGCACTGGGCGGTAAACTCCTCTGTAAAATTCTTCACAACGAACGTCATCTTGTTAGTCAAGTACTCAGGAAAAAATATTTATATGGAACCAATTCAAGATGCCTCGATCAAAATCCAACCACCAAAGGCTCTACTATATGGAAACTATGTAAAGCAGCTTGGGAATTTTTTTTAGAGGGTCTCTACTGGGTACCTGGTAATGGCAGGAAAATTGATATGTTTACTGACAAGATCATGGACAACAAAGAACTTCAGAACAATCATGAGTTACATGACATCGCAGCATGGCTCAGGCAACATGGAGTCTCCACCCTTAAAGAATTTAGCTCTTGGGATCACTATGGCAATTGGAAAAGTTGGAAAATCACAGATATCCCTCCCCATCTTGAGGTTGCTAAAAACATTCTCACTGAGAATCTGAAAGGATGTGCTCCCCTTCATCTTATGGCCAAAGACGAGTAAGAATGGGGTCCCACAGGTGCATACACCTCTATTCTTGGTTACAAAGCACTCCAATCCCATGATGATGCAAGAAAATATGTTTGGAAAATAGCATGGAATCCATTTGGACTTCCCAAAATCAACTTTTTCACGTGGACCTTAATTCACTCCAAAGTTCTCACCGGCGACAATCTCATCAAGAGAGGATTTCATGGACCTTTTTGGTGCCCTCTTTGTCATAGCAATCTTGAAACACTTAATCACCTATTTCTAGAATGTCAGTTTACTAAACTTGTTTGGAAATTAATTCTCCTCTGTCACCTAGCTTTTCCAAGATTGGAATTCTTTTTATCCCACTCCCATATCCAATAAGAATCTCTGGCATCAGATCTGGACTTCCATCCCCAAATTTACATGTTGGAAAATCTGGACTACTAGAAACAATGCCATTTTCAACGAAAGGCATTACATTCCCTTGCAAACTGCAGGCCAAGCAAAAAGTTTACTCATTGACTGTTTAAATAACTCCAACCACAAAACTGATGCAACTCTCAGCGCGAAATAAAGGAATTGGATAGGAGGCAGGATTCCTAATTCAAGTAAAAATCTTCGACCTCAACACCAACCAACATGGTATATTAGACTCACCATTCCTGACTTTCATGAATGGAGAACTAACCAAGCCATAGATAGCTTACATTTTGATGGAGCCTCAAAGAACAACCCTGGCAAAGCTGGTGCAGGAGGAGTTCTATGGACAAGTGATGGAACAATCAGAGTGAAATACAGTTGGGGCTTGGGCATATGCTCAAACAATATAGCTGAAGCATTAGCCCTATTAAAAGGCTACCAAATCGCTAAAGAATGTATGATAAAAAATTTACATGTATTTGGCGACTCGTTTCTCATCATCAGAGCCCTAAATGCAAACACAAATCTCAACAATCTAGCTCTAAATCGAATAATGCAACGCATAAGGCAAATCTTGAGCACATTCACCCAGTTTAAGGCATTTCATATTTTAAGGAATTTAAATGAGGAAGCAGACATTGAAGCAAATATTGGAGTCAATCTCAATAGTGGAATTCTAAATATAACCAACAGTGTCAATGAACTGCATCAAATCCCTTGAACAGGGCCTCAGAGATCTATCACTCAAGTTTCCCTTATTTCAGAATCTAAATGAAGGTCAAATTTATTTTAGAAACTGATATCTCAGAAATATTGATTGCTGACAACCATCATCCAGTTCAATGAATAATATTCACCCTGAATTCAATCGTTTATTGATTCCACAAGTCATGAACTCGCTGGTTTATAGATTTCACAAGTTATGAACTCGATGATTACTAACATCACAAATCATGAATCCAACATCCGCGTGGATATGAATGTTTGAACCTTACACGTCGACAACAGGTTGGAAGATTGAGATACAGAGTGCCAATTACTCATCACAAAAACGCAGAATCGAGAACGCTGATTACTCTTCACTTAATGCATGCTGACTATTACATTCAGATCTTTCTGATTCAAATAGCCTCATCGAATTCTACATTTTTTCATTAGCATTTTCCCACTCAGCAGTCTTTCAAAGCTGATTGAGGGTTTAGAATTAATTATTTTTGTTTTACAACGTACAACAGGCTTCTTCACTTCTCGAAGTCATTTGGCTATCATTCTGCAAAAATGTTGATAGTGGAGTTAGCTCAATGTAACCTGCCGATATGCCTGCAGGCTCAATCAAGGGATTCTTCAATCTTCCAGTACAGACAGTGAAATACATTACATTACATGAGAAGGTTTATTTATTTTTATATAAAGGCATTCGGTATCGACAACGATCTTCATCATATTCCATGAATATGTTTATCCATTTCTACAACAGGGCAAACCCTGTCACACACCCAATTGATCATTAGTATTTGAATTCTCTGGGCATCTTCTTTTAGCACAACTCAGACTTCTTCTACTGCAGAATACTTCCAGAATTATACTGCGATTTGGTATCTAATCCAACAGTGCAGAAGTCTCATTTTTTATTAAATGTCTGAAGCAGAACGCTGATCCTTGTGTATTTGAGACTCATTACAATTTCTGACTGTCACATTCATTTTTTCATTGTTATCAGCAAACTCAGTGCATTATTCATTTTATTTATTTGTATTAAGCTCCTTCATCATGAGATGTATCTGCTGATGTAAAGCATATTGACATTCAAACACAATCTCATCCAATAATGGTCTCTACAGGCTCTCTATTAAGTGTTGCTGAAATTGCTCATAGCCAATTTGGCCATCAATTGTACTCTGCCAATTTGGTTCAAAACCACGTTTTTTTTAATACAATATACGTTTCCGTTAAAAAAAAAAAACATATTAGTGCGATTATTTACAAAAAGAATTAGTGCATAAAAGCTCTAAAAAATCCTAATGCATATAAACAATTAAAAGGCACTGGTGCGATTAACAAACAAAAACGCACTGGTAATTGCAACTGAGATGTAGACATTTTTTATTTTTTAAGCATAACGGTGCATTTAATTTACATTGGAGTACTAGGTGTATCATTTATATAAACACACTAATGCATGTAATTTGAACAAATGCACCAAACCGACATTAAATACCAAACGCACTTCAGATGATTCTTTGAACAATGACTACTGACATTGCTGTGAAAAATCTATATTATATATATATATATATTTTTTATTCCATTATTCATCAGAAATTAAAATATTTGTTTATTGTACTATTCATTTCAATTTTAATTATTGCGTTTGTTTGGATTAATTTCTTATATCATAGATTCTAGCATCTATTGTAATATTTAATCATCCATACGGTTAATTACCAATGTACCATTTCACATGTAACATTTGACAATAACAATGGAGAATGCAATGGAATAAAAGAGTTTA
Source organism: Larix kaempferi (assembly GCA_027924585.1). Classification (NCBI taxonomy): domain Eukaryota; kingdom Viridiplantae; phylum Streptophyta; class Pinopsida; order Pinales; family Pinaceae; genus Larix; species Larix kaempferi. The sequence goes on from BSBM01000435.1 coordinate 17,733,524, forward strand.
TTTTAGTATATATCAATAAGAGGGCCTTTATCATACAAAATAGGACAACATAGAGACAACAATAATCAAAATGTCAACATGCATGTAATTGTTACACTTATTGGTAACCCATTGTCATTCAATTCAAACACTATGTCCAATACATTATACAAAATGTTTGATTTTCATAGACAATTATTTCAAAATATACATTAGCTTGCATTAACTTAAAAAATAAATAAGGATCATCATTATTCGTTGGAACTGTTATCAGTGCTTGAGCCACTTGTATCAGTTGGGTTATTTGGCCAAATGTTTTGTTGATTGGCTCGATTGTTTTCCTCTTCTTCAACTTCCATCTAGAAACATAAAAATAAAGTGTATGAAGTGTATCTACATTGTTGGGAATGAAGAAAATTAGAATAGATAATATACATTAATGTAAATTGAAATTCTACGTACCAGAGTAATAAATGCGTCTTGATTGTTACACATTCTTTAAAAACCATGTCTCATGCCATGTATCAACAACTGTTATGTTGTTTGTACTCCATACTTTGTTTCCTACAAATTTTATACCCCATAATAAATCATAGATTTAACATTTATGATTTTTGTTGTTCTATTACTTATAAAATGAGAGAAGCAAAACAACATAGATACTTCCAAAATCCACAATTAATTTTTGATATGCCAACATATACTCACAACCCTTGCTTAACCCAATGTTAATCAATTATTTTGATGGCTCCTCTTTGTATGTTAACACCTGTTTCAAGACATCCAAGGATTTCCAGTGAAAATAAAAATAAATAAATATAAAGATACCAACCACTATGGAATCTTAATTTGTTATAAGGAAATCACAAATACTCACAAAATTTTCTATCAACCCCTTTTTCCCTTATTGCCCTATCTTGTGTGCTAAATGGGTTCCATTTGTTAGTTGCTTGAAACCGCATGAAAGTAAATTTCATTCTCAATGTTTAAATCCCTTATCTGGGATTATCCTTAGGAGACATCAAGCCTGGGTTCCATTTGGTTATCTTTTCTGCAACAAAACAATTGAAAATTAATATTTAATGTTGAATTAATTAATGAGATGACATAATCCAAAAAATCGATGATTTCATACATTTGAATCACATTGTTGTTGAAATGACTTCTCCTGCGATGCAATTACATCCATTTCCTTGACCATCTCCTTGTACACTTTTTTGGACATCCCTACTAGCACATTTCGCATATCACCTCGTTCATCCATTGGGATTTTCATAATCTTCCTGGAAATGTAAAATGACATTAAAATATTTTTTCGTTGATATGAAAAATAAATATAGAAAAAATAAAATTATTAAAGGAATGACGCTTTGTAGCAGTTATAAATACAGATTCTACATAAACATGTTTAGGAATATTATTTTTTTAATGATTACTTTTTGTTGTTGTATGTTTTTGCTACTGCAGTTCTGATAGGTCTCATTGACCATTGCTCTGGAAATATTTCTTGCAGTTTACATATGACCTGATTCTTTGAATCATTTAATTGATTTTTGTATTGTAAGTGAAAATTATGTATATACGTTCTTTCCACTATATCCCTCATAGTATTATAAAAGTATTTTCCCCTTCTATTAACTTCCAACACCACTCTATATGAGCTAAGGACCAATTCATCATCATTTGCATTTTCCGTATTTTTTCTTCTTCTTATGGTTACATTCACTTCTATTGTTCTTAGTCCCTGCATAACATTCAACATATGCCAATTAGATTATTTGAAACATGTTAGTGAATATTATTAAGTACAATACTACTCAAATTTGAAGAAATAATTCATATTAACTTATTTTTTATTCACGTGATTCATCCCTCAACAACTTTTCCATCAACGTTTCACGCTCTTATGGACTTAGATTGGTAATAATATTATCGAGCTTCCTCATTTTTTGGCTTTGCATGTCACACATTAACCAATACATATTACTTAAATTTACAAAGAATTCAAACAAATTAATTTAAATACAAAAATTAAAAAGCATTTGCCTTCTTTGTAATTCTGGATGTGATCCCATCATGTCGACTAAAATTGTTGTTCATTGAACTCATACCATGCATTTTCTATCAATGAACAACCTAGACCATTAAATCCATAAGCTATCAATATATCACACAAATAAATTACATAACTTCAAAATAGAAAACAAGTCTAATATCGATGCGCTTAAATACATAAAATGCCCCAGTGATTTATGTACAAAAACGCACCAATGTGTTATATCAAAACAGGCGCACTATAAATGACAGAAAATTATTTAGCGTTTTAGGAAAATAAAAAAGTTGCATTCCTACCATTACCGGTGCTCTTTTAGTATAAACGCATCAGTGTGTTAATGTGATACTGTGGCACCAAGAACCGAGAAACGTTTTTTTTGTGATTTTAGAAAATAAAATATAATGTCACGCATATTAGTTCTGGTGTGCTATTACTCAAAAAGCACCAATGCGTCGTTAGAAAATGCACTGGTATGAATTATTTCGTAAAATGCATCGATAAATATCTGCTATCAAATGTAGCAGATATTTTATTTTACGGGGGCTTTTGCAGATGTTGATATATTGTTCATTTGTTGTTATTACGCACCAGTGCGTTAAAGAGTTGCGAGCAAACCAATGCATGTTAATTTGATTTGATGCACCGTTTTAATTTGAAAATCCTATGCTTTGATGTGTCAACTTAAAATTATATATTCATTTCAAATGTTCTTTTTGTATTCAACGCCAATTACAATATTTCATTATATATATATATATATATATATATGTTTCTTAAACTCACCTTATTCTTACAAAATGGTTTTCAAGCTGTATTGGAAGTTAGATTGTGATACAGTTCTTAAAAATATTTTAGGACTGTAGAGACGTATATTGATTGTTGATTTGGCTCAAATGGAAGGAGAAAATGTTACAATATCAAATGTCCAATTCTTTATATTCCAACTCATTCCATCTTGTTCAAAGTTCGACGAGTTATCCCTTTCCATCTCCAGTAAGTTTAGGTTTTATTTATATTTTGACTATTTATTTGAATTTATGTTACTTATCCATGTGGATTTGAATATAAATTTATTCTATATTGCATGATCTCTATTTCGGTTCAAGTTTAGATGCACACAATATTCCACCAGTTTCAAAACATCGCATGCTCTTATCAAGAGCAAGATACTGCAAGCAGTTCATAGATGAAAATGGGCAGCCGCTTTACCTCGCCAATTGTAACATGCCATCTTCAAGCCACAATCCTAGTTCATTGATGGTAATTTGTCGTGATATGGATCTCTTTTATGACACCCCAATAGTTTGTGGTTGTTCAAAATGTCAAGGGTTGAAGGGGAACCCTCGACATGTCACACTCACCCATTACACCAATGATATATTACCCAATGTTGATGGTCTAATACCCCCTACTGCAGTAAAAAATCCAATAGGTGATATAGAAAAGACACATAGGAACACTTCCCTATGGTCGTTTTTGAAAAACGTTGGAATCCAAAAAAGCTATGTCTCTTCCTAAATTGACGAACCCCTATGCTTATGTTCAGTCAATTAAAAGTTCTAGTGATCCAAAGTATGATATGAATGCCACCCAACACATCTCTACTAGAAGATCCAAAAAGTTGAATGAGTTGAGAGCAAAATTATCCACGTACACACCAATGTCCGTCCAATTATTGGAGGGTAGCAATGATTTCTCCCTTCCTGTGAATTTGCAAAGTAAATATCAAACATCTTATAATCGCGCTTTGTATGGCGCTTGGCCGTCTTCTCTACCCGTCTCTAATGTTGGAACCAAATTCTCCTTTTGTGGTAATCGTTTTATGATTTCCAAGTCTAATATAGATGCCGAAAATATTGGGTTGTTTAACATTTCACATGTACTCGTTTCTCCCAAACAGTCAGTAGAACTTATGGCATTTTGCAGTCCTATCTATTGTTGGTCGAACTACTTGAATACTGTTAAATAAAAGCATAGCATTTCCATGTATAGTATGTGCATGAATTTTTATGTTTCTGGAAACTTTAACAGGGAGAACCTGTTATATATAGATGGTCGTCCACACACTCATGGGAACAATGCAGGGTTCATAAATAGTTCTAGGTGCTGTTTATTTTATGCAAACTGTTCATTTTAGGAATACTTCAATGACCATGAGTTCTTTATGAAAAGGAAAGTGTCTATATTTGTTGTTGTACATGCAATACATAGTTTGTCTCCTGGTGATGAGTTATTAATAAACTATAACTTTCATATATCACCAAACGCTCGTCAAAGACGCCTTGCATTGAGATTACCCTTAGACATCCCCTTTGGGTATAAGACAAAGAAACATTGATTAATTGTATTTGTTAATGTTCAATGGGATTCATGTTAATGTATTGGTTAGTTTGAAATTTTGTTTTATAAATTGTTAATTTAATTTATAAATTGTTTCTTTTATGGAAAAAATAGCGGACTTTCCCTAAAATCCTCATGTGAGTCATCATACACTCAAGGATGTTTGATCACGCCGTTATCATATGTGTAATTGTCACGCCAAAATATCACACACATACTCATGAATTGCACTACATGTACTGCTAGTTAAGCTACAAGGGCGCTCTTCTTTGATAATGTATTGCTCAATTCTCCCATGGGGTGTGGAATATATAGTTAATGGGTATATGGTCATCGATTCGAAACTCCGTGGGTACTAGCCCTACAAAAAAAATGTATTTCTCAATTTGAAATTTTTAAATTTTCTGTGGGATTGATGTTAATTTATCGTTCAATTTGAACATTTGCTTTATAAATTGTTTGTAGCTGAACATTTTCTTTTGGAAATGATTCTCATGCTTCTGTAATAATTCTTTTGTATAATGATGGACCAAACCAATTTCATTGTGCTTACTAACATCATCAATGTAATGTTCAATATTTTTAAAGTTAGGATTCTTATGATGAGCGACCTGTCTGCCATATTTTGTTGCACCACAAAACAATGTCAAATCAAGAGAAGGTTGAAAAAAGAGTGCAACTTGGAGAGGAAGCATAACAAGCATGGTTGAATAAACCATTGCATCCAGACTCACCGATTATGAATGCCTATAGTAATAGTAGTTCTTCACATGTTGGCAATGGATATAGTGAAGTAGAGGTTGGTATGGATGAGTTATTACAACAAATGAGTGCCATGGATGCAATGTTGTTACATACATTCCAGGACAATGAGTGAGGGGATGATGCTCATATCACTGAAAACTTCTTTGGAAGCCTTAAATCAACTTCCACCACCCCTCTCTTTGGATTTGTCTGGTCAAAGTCTACATAGTTGGGGACAACAATGATACTATACAACTTGAAAGAAAAGTATGGCATGTCATACGCGTGTTTTTCGACACTTTTGAGGTAACTGACCATCAACTACCTTATATTTTGAGGAATATCATCACTCGATCAACATTGAAAATGGTCGAATTTATAAATGTTAAATGACATTGTACATTTATATTTCCCACTAACTACAAGTTATTCAAAGATAAGGTACTTCCGATTGATATTGTCTTTCCCAATAGCTATGAAGAGGCAAAGAAAATATTGAAAATGTTGGGTGTTGGGTACATATCATATCATGTGTGTCCTAATGATTGTATTCTATACAGAGGTGAATATGCAAACAAAGATACATGTCCAAAATGTGGGCATGACAAGTACGAATAATCAAAAAACAAGTCTAAAGCACATGGTCCTCCTCATGAGATATTGAGGTACATGCCTATAATCCCAAAGATTCAAAGGCTCTTTCATTGCAAAGAATTAGCTATGCTACAGGGATGGCATGCCTTGCACCGAAGTAAGAAAGGAGCTATGGGAATCCCAACAGATTCACTAGCCATGAAGCATATAGAGGATACATGGCCTGATAAATTCAATAATGAAGTACGAATCCTTTGATTGAGCATAGCCATTGATCATGCCAACCCATTTTCCCAACCAAAAACCAGCTATACTATTTGGCATGTAGTAGTGATCAATAACAATATCCCCCCATGGTTGTCAGTGAAGAATGAACATCTTATGTTGGCTCTTATAGTCCCTAGTAGAAGACAAGTGAATAATATGGATGTTTACCTACAACCATTGATCGATGAATTCAAGGAATTATGGGAAGGGATACAGGCATATGATGTCTGTAAACCCATCCCAACAGAGAGGAGTTTTACATTGTATGGCATATGTGCATACACCACACATGATTATCTAGGGTTAGAAGTTTGCTCTGGTAAATATGTTGTTTGATTTTTTTTTATTCAAAGAAATATTTCTTGGCATATTTAATCCGGTGCAACTGTATTGATCTTCAACACTAATGTGCTTTGTATACCAAAACACGCTAGGTCTTGTAACAAAAGGTTATCATGGATGTAAATTTTGTGGACCTTCTTTGAAGGCTTGATGGTACAGAGAGCTATGAAATCTAGTGTATGACTACTCGAGGGTATTCCTCCCAGAAAACCACCTTGGTCGAAGAGCAACATTTGCTTTCAATGGTAAACCAAAGAGAACCCAAAGACTGAAATAATGATACTGACTAACTAGCTTAGGGAATATGATGAGAGAATGAGAAGGAATTTGTAGAGATGTTCGATTCAAATGGGGAACCTATGGTTGATGATCCATAATTCTTCAACACCTATGTTGAGAAAACGCCCATTGGGATGAAAAGGAAATCAATATTTTATGAGCTCTGATATTGGGAGCATCTTAAGTTTTCTCACTTATTAGATTCCATGCATATATTAAAAAATGTTTCATGTTCTTTGTGGTGGCACATATCATCGGAAAAAAATGACAGGTTAGAAGTCAGGAGAGATTTTATTTCTTCAAATACTAAAAAGAAGCATTGGCCAAGACAATAAAATAGAGGAGAGGCTAGCCCCTCTTGGTCATTTAAAGAAGGCGATGTCCCATGGGTTTTGAAGAAAGATGATATTTCTTTGGCAAAGGAAGTTATATTGGTTGTGAAGACGCCTTCATTATATGGGTCTACTTTACGGTGCTGCTTCACTGTAGGAAAAAATATGTCAGGTTTGAAATCACATGACCATCTCGACCTTCTAAGGGTACATATAATGTCAAAAAAATGTTTTTATTTTTTATTTATATCTTTTATCACACAAGTTAAATTAATGCAATTAAATTTTTATATTTACTTTGTAGTGTCATTATCCGTTGTTGGTGCGTGGGTGTGTGAACCAAGACTTTCCTGATGACCTGCTACGTGCCATATCTAAACTATTTACATTTGTACGGTGGACCACATCAACGCATATTTACATCGCTAGCATTCCACGGTGACTTCAAGAGATACCTGAGATTGTTTGTATGTTTGAGAAGGAACTACTGACGAGTTTCATGGACTTGTAGGTTTATCTTCTAATTCACCTAGTTGATGAGGTTGAATTAGTCAGGGTGGTCTCATGTCATTGGATGTACTTCTTGGAGAGGTACATGAAAAAATTGAAGGGATTTGTTCGACAAATGGAAAAACCTGAGGGGTCTCTAGCAGAGGGGTACATAGTATATGAGTCATTATATTATGCTAGTGAGTACATCAAGCAAATCGACCACACACGAGGCATAGTCATTTGGGATGATGAACATGATGAGGACAAAAGGGAAGGGGAGCTACTGCAAACGAATGGAAAAAGGCACATGTTAAAGAGTAAGTCACTTATCTTGTGATCTTTACATTTCCACATAATAAATGTTCACAAAAAAATTTAAAATCTATATTTGATCCCATATGTACTGAATGTGGTTTTGTTTCCATGAATACAACAACAAATTCAGAAATTGATGCCATTAATAAATTCATTCTTTACAATGCGAAGGAAACACGGCCGTGGGTTGCATTGTATGAGAGAAGAGGAGGAAATGGGATATTGACAGAAAATAATTCATACGGTTGCACGGTAGAAGCATGCCTTTTCCAGATATTTTAAAAGATAATATGCCCATAATCTTTCCCAACAGTTGGGTTACGAACCAAGTCAGAGAGAAATATGGTGCATCCGGTTGTTACCCGCCTGAAGAGGAGGATACACTAAACATTTGGATCAAGTGCAAAAACTTGGTAATAATATGTTTCTGTACATTTCTAACTTTATAATGCAACTTTGAACTATAACATATATTTTAATATTAATGGTTGGGTTATTAAACATATGACACCATCATTTGTTAACTTTTTTTATAGGTGCATTCATTCCCATCTACGTGGTCTTATCGACATCATTTTCACAATGAGGATGCTGATGATGGATGTCTTACACAAGACTGTGGAGTGGAAGTCAATTTCGATCAATCTAGTTGTGCTAGCCACCACGATCGAAACCTGATAGGAGGGATGTTGGGTTGTGTCGTAAATATACACGAGATCATTCAAGTGGACTTATCATCTTTCCAATGTGTTGTTTTTAGGTGCAGGTGGTGGGACACATTCGATAGGAATAATGTAAAGGAAGATCCTGATAGTGGGTTGATATGTATCAACTCTAGAAATATGCAGGATGCAAGTAAGGAGCCTTATGTTTTCCCAAAACATTGAAACCAAGTGTTCTTTACTCGGATGTGTTGGATAGATATTGGTGGTTCATATTAATACACGACCCTAGATCTAAACATGTTTTTTAGAAGAACAATGCTTTCATGCCAACTGAGGAGGATGATGAGGGTAATGGCAACAAAGAGTGATATGTACATGTTTTATTTCGCCATTTATAGATTGAGATATCATTTTGTTATTGTTATCTTTGATTGTCTAATTATATTGTTTATTTTTCATGTTATGACGGTGGAAATGGAAAGTTGATTATTGGGCGCAGTGTTTAAGCAATTTGAGTTGGTTAACAACCAATTTGATGTGAAATATGTTTCATGTATATCAAGTAATTAGTGATTGTATGTCATTCTCCATAGTTAGAGATGACCTTTCTTACTTTCCATTTAGTTCATTGTAGTGTGGTTTTTATCATTTAATTTATTGTATTGTTATAACTGGATCAGAATCAACTAATTAGAGTGCAAATTATCATTGATGTTAATCATATTTATTGTTTGTTGTAATTTCAACTACTCTCATTTGAATAACACAGTCGTTTTAATGAATATATTATATTTAGACACTTATATTTTATATTTTAGATACTTAGAGACGTATATATCGTTAAGGCAGAAAAAAATTATGGTAAGAATGAAAGATGTATATCCTTTAAAATTATGATATAATAAATAAATAAATAACAAACAATATTTTTTTTAAAACCCAATATTTTGAATATGCATTTCATATCTATATGTATTTGAAGTTTCATTGTTGATGTATTTATATAGCCTGTTTAAAGATAATGTGAAAATGGAGATATTGGGAAACATTTTTATGAAACTGGAGATAATTTTTTTTTTTTAATTAAATGAGATATCACAAGTGTGGAGTTTCACATTGTTAGTCAACGTTAAAATATTTAATATTTTACTCGATACCTTGATTAAAGTCAAGGTTTATAAGTCATTTTATTACTTTGATTCAAATTGGGCATTGAACACAACATTTCCTTGTTGATTAGTAAAGTAAATACCAATATAGTGGATTAAAGAGACAATTGTACTTTAGTTTCATGATATTTATGCTTACCATTTGCATTGCTCATGTATACCACCTTTCATTTCCTTTATTAATTATACTTAGCATTTGCGTTGCTTATGTATACCACCTTTCATTTCCTTTATTAATTATACTTAGCATTTGCGTTGCTTATGTATACCACCTTTCATTTCCTTTATTAATTTCGATCTTCTTGGTTTTTTCTTTTTTTTCCTTGGAAAATGTCCATAATTTTATTTCAAAAAGATGATTAAAATTACATATTGCAGATGTAGTAAGATCAACAAGGATCCCTACATTTTCGCATATTTCTGTCCCATATAAGCAGAAACACAGCTTATAATGAGCTGAACCAAAAGAAAGAAGAACCCAGATAATGTTGCCACAAGAAGTAGAACAGATATATCATGAACAGTGGTGAAATTGGGGCCACCGGTTTCAGGTCTGGTCCCTGAATCCGCCGCCGCCGCCACTGGATCGTGCAGACCCAATGGGTCGCCGCGCAAAGGCGCCGCCCTCTCTCCATACTCAGAAATATCCATCACGCTCCATCAATGCAAAACCACGCAGGCCCAGCCATAGAGAGATCTCGGACTCATTTCTCCAGAGAAGCAAGCAGGGTTTCCTTTGTATTCCAAACCCACAATAACATCGCTGTAACGTGATTTGAAATCTCTGTTCTTGGAGTGCTCCTGCTTGGAACCCTCGAGAACATTTTTTGCCCTCTCACCATGGTTTGCCGCTATGAATTCGGGTCATACCGGGAAGAGGAAGACATGCCGTGAGGGCCGTAGCTGCTTCTGGAGGTCAATACCTTGGCCCGGGCCACTGTTCGTCGCCATTGAAGGACGATTCTGCAGGTCGAAGCCTGTGAGGGTTAGCCAAGACCCGCCGTCGATCCATGCCTTCCAAGAAACAAGACCCGTCAATGGACCAGCTCGTGGTGGATGCACCGTTAAGCTGTGAGCTGGGTCGATGACCCACCGGCCTCCAAGAAAACAGCACGGCTCCGCAGAAGCAGGCAGGTCCCGATGACCTTCGATGGTGTTGCAATCTGTAGAAACCTCTCCGACAGGAACCGTCTTTGGAAGCCGCTGTAGAGCCACCGATGGATGTTGGCCGCTCCCCACAGCTGAACCGTCACCACAATGCCAAGAATGTCGCCCCTCTGCGCCCGCTGCCGCCGCCAGGGCCGTCAATACAGTGAGCTCAGAAGGAGTCTGACCAGGGATAGAGCCCTGGCCGCCGAGATCAACTCGGATCGGCTCAAAACCCTAGGTTGCAGAGCTCCATCCCCAGCTCCCTCCTTCCCCCCTCTTCTTGGTTTTTTCTATCATACAAATCATTAACAATAGTTGTAGGAAATTACATATTGTAATGGATTCATTTAAGATGGAATTAATATTCCCCATTCTTGCTTTTGAATGCCATGATATGCAATAGGTTTGTAATATATATTTTTCTCCATCTAAAATTAATCACACCATTGCTAGGAATTTGGTTGATAACTACTATAAAATCATTAATAATAGTTGTAGGAAATTACATATTGTAATGGAGTCGTTTATAATGGAATTAATATTCCCCATTCTTGCTTTTGAATTCCATGATATGCAATGGGTTTGTAATATATATTTTTCTCCATCTAAAATTAATCACACCATTGCTAGGAATTTGGTTAATAACTACTATAAATTATGTTAATAAAAAAAATGATTGCGATGTCATATTTGTAATAATAAATCAATTCATAATAATATAGTTGAATATTACTTACAATTAGTTTGCTTTATAATACAGTAACAAAGAAGTGATTTCCACGATAATAAAAACATAAATAATACATTAAATCTTATTGTATGTTGATCCATTCTAATTGACATTCAATATTGGAGTTGAAAATCTTATAAGTATTTTTTAGTACATTCCATATATTGAAATTGAAAACCTTATAAGGATTTTCACATTCCATTTTATATATTTATATAGTTGGCACATGCATATATTGGAATATATTGGAGTAAGTTGATAGTCAATTTTTCTCAAAACATTGATTTTTTTAGAAGTAATTGCTAGCTCAACACTGTATTTATAAAAAATTGTCCATTCATTCATTGTTTATTCTTTTTACTAATGGCACTTATTAAGTGTTAAAAATATTTTTCACCTCACTATTTTAAACACATGATCAATCAATCAAATGAAATTAATAAATATCCTAATTTATAATTTTAAATATATATCATCATACCACCTAACAAACATAAACAATATAAAATAATCATACCATAATACAAATAAACATAAACGGACCATGATCATCATTTTCACCACATAAACATAAACCTGCCATCATCACGATCATTTTCACCATCTAACAAACATAAAACATAAAAATAATCAATCATAAACATAAACATTACATTACCATCATCTAACACACACACACACAACATCATCTAACACACAAATTTAATAACCAACATAGATCCATATTAAACCCAGATCTATCAAGCACCGAGAGTGATCCAATTTCTTGAAGTGTAATTTTTTTTTTAAATTTAAAGATCCGGGTTTAAGTTTTAAGTTTTTATTTTATAGACAAACATCTATTTTTTTAATTAATTTTCATAATTTTTATTTTATGAGCCAACATGGATTTTTTTTAAATACTTTCCACAATTTTTTTATTTTATAAGCCGACATGAAATTTTTTAATTTTTTTTTGGGAAGGAACGTTACAACATCTCCCCCATACTGGGTCGTGGAGCACCTCGCTCCTCTCGGTGCAATAACATCTAACAAAACAAAAGCCACATTATATTATAACATGCATAACCATCACACACATCTAACAAAGTACATCATCTAACCTAACCTAACATACACATCACCATCAACATAATTAAACATTAACATATAAATAAACATCAACATAATTAAACATTAACATAAACATGAAAAATGCAGTATATATATATGAACATATATAACATCAAAATGATGATACAATATGCCAAATATAATGTATCTCCAGTCCAACAACTGCTATGACATATATGAACCACCTCAGCCAGAGGCATCATCAATATCTCTCCAACCAGAGCCAGAGGCATCGTCACCTCCACCAATAGATCCAGAGGCATTATCAACAACTATGCCAATAGATCTAGAGGCAACAGAACCTCCACCAATAGAGCAAAAGGCACTGAGTACCTCTGCCAAGAAAAATCCCAACTTGGAGAGAAGTATAGATAGGGCCATCAAGCTGAATTGTACCCCCTCTAAGCATCATATCTATAATAAAGGCGACTGAAGTAGGAAATGGTGGATGGTCAGGTGGATCAATAGGATCGGTAGGTCGGTTGAGTAGGAGTAGAGGAGATGGTGGAGGAGGAGTTGAGGAGGAGGAGTTGAGGAGGAGAAGGTGGATGATATTTTTACGAAGCTGATGGAGGAGGAGTAGTAGATGTCAAAGTTGTTGGAGGAGGAGGTGTAGGTGGAGGAGGTGGAGGAGGAGGCTGGTGGTCATCCCTCATAGAAGCTATTCGAATACATACACCGACATAATGTTGCATCAACATCCTCATCTCACAAAGAGAAATCCTCCATATGCCTGCAAGGTGAGGCTTTCAAACAATGTTGTACACTCGTACAGGATGAACCCCCTGTTGTGCCAACAATGTCACCAACTTGCCTGCCACATCCTGACGATACCTGTCCTGGGGCTTGCGTGGATAGTGGCCAGGATGTCTTCTAGCCAACTGATGTTCAAGTTGATCGGGCTCCTCTAGATATTCATCCTCCTGAGCAAGACGAGGCTCCTCGACCTCACCATTGAATGTGCCAATGTCTACAAACTATGAAGTACACAATAATAATTAGTCAAATTCATTAAACAATTTAATATTTAGAAGATATTTCATTTGCATTAGGTATAAGGATAATAAAATGAAACTAGAGTAATTTAAACATCACGCTAATATTACCTCTCACATCCGGTGGCTCCTCCTAGGTGAAGAAGATGCCGCAACACCCTCTCCAGTCCAAGCCCGCATATGGATATGGCACAATGTCTAATGCATGGTCATCCTCATTGCCTAGCATCTCGAGCACATCTTATGTGATACTAGATGGGAAGTCAAACTACCCCCTCTTGGGAATCATCTACCCCCACATGTGCATACGCCCTCTATCATCGGCCTATAAGGAAGGTGCTGAAATGATGGCTTGGTAGCCAAAAACCTCTCAAAATATAGATAAAAAAAGCTATGAACAAAAAGGGAAGTTGGACCTCCCATCAATCACTACACGACATCTATCCAAAGCATAACAAAACTGCCACAAAAAAATGGCAGACCACCTAATGCATCTATTTCTCTGTAATAAAAAGTCAACATAATAAAATAGAGGGAAACTAATGTGCTACCCATCATAGGTGGAGTGCGCCATAGTCGCAACCAAAAGAAAGAGGCACCTAACCTCCTCTCTACCAAAAGCAGAAATATTAAGTTGCCCAATGCTCACTTGAAAATCAAAGGGATGGACGACCTTGTCACTGATGTATCTCTGAGAGTAAACTAGCCGACTCTTTGTTGTATCATCAGCTAGGACATCATGGAACTTGGGAAAATCCTCCCCTCTATTGGATTTCCTAGTGATGAAGTAAACATCCTCCTTAGTGGATGGAACCAATGATCGAGACCAACATGAAATGCCTGCCTGTGATGATCCCAGCGTCGGATGAACTGATGCAACAAGAGTTACCCTTGAGGGATGTAGCCTCCTCATATAACTTTCGGAGGCCGACAATCCTCAATAACTCTCGAGTTTGAGCAGTAATGGGGTGAGGATACAAATCCCTCTCCATATGTCTAGCCTCCCAGTCTCAGACCATGTTGTAGTAATCTACATGTAAACACTTCTACTGAGCAGCCTATGGCCACTCACGTATCTGTTTCACATATAACATGAATCATTGCCATAAATAGATATCTAAAAACATGAAATATTTAATTTAATTAACATGTTATTTAATAAAATCAACAATAAAATTTTTCTCAAAACCATAAGTTTTTACAAGTGGTGAGTCTAAAAAAACAGAAGTGCACTGGACACAGTGCTTTTATTCATCAATTGCACCGTGAACGGTGTGTTCATAGAGCAATTGCACCAACAATGATGCTTTTTCATCTATTACGCACTGTCATTGGTGCACTCCAATAAGTAAAACACACTGCTAATATATTTCTATAAATTTAAAATTTTATTTTTAAAAGTGTAGGAGTCGATGCGTATTTAACAAGTACACACACCATAACTGGTGCACTGACCTTACCTAAAAGCATTGTTGTTTATTTTATTTTATGGTTGATAAAGAATGTGTCCATGATGCGCCTACTACACATCATAGCACCAAAATCAGTGCACATTGACATGCACTAGTAACACCATTGAATTATGATTTTTTAGGGTCGAAAATTTTAAAATTGCAATGGTCGATGCGTTTAGGCCATGTCAACACATCGTTACATGTGTGTTGACATGATCTAAATGCACTGCAGTTTATTTAATTTATGGTTTATGGGGAATGTATTCACAGTGTGCCTACCACATGGCATAACATCGAAAACCAGTGCACTGACATGCACTTGGAGCACCATTGAATTATGATTGTTTAGGGTCTCTAAATCTTAAGTTGACTAAGGTGGTGTGTTTAGATCACGTCAATGCACTATTTCCAGTGCGTTAAATTGAACTAAAATCATCGTATAATTTTATTTTAATTTGTTCTTGTTAATGTTTATCGGTGCGTTCAATACACATAAGGGCACCAAAAAGTCGGTGCGCTTCTTTGTTTGGAATGCATTGTGCATTAGTTCATAATTTTAAAAATAAAATTGATGTTACTGCAGTGCACTACGAAAGTGTAGTAAACTATTTAAGCGATGTGTTTGAGCCGTTCAGCTTGCCCTGCCCACAATGTGCCCTATAACATTTTACAGGGTGCACTGACAACCGGTGGGAGCCAAATGAATCGAACGCACCACAGGATTTTTTTAAATTTTTTGATAAAAATGACAAATAATGGCTTAATTTAAAAAATTAATCTGCTAAAAATTTAAATTATCAAGTAACAATTAATTTACCTACTCAACCGCACATCAGGGAGGCATCCTGGCTATGTATGGAGAATTTGAATTTTTGCCCACCGTTCGACAAAATTCAAACTTCGGTCAACTTTCAATAGGAATGACCAATGTGTCGGCAACCAATGAGGAATGAACACAGGTGGTAGGGCGTCCAAGTGGGTGATGTATGACACTAGTGCAAATGGCTCAAACACATTGTATAGGGGGTAAAAATGAGTTTGACAGTGCGATATTTTTTTTTACAAAACCCTGTTTCGGTGTCGATAATAAGACGCATTAGGGCTGTTTAAAATATAACCACACTGCTATTAGGTTTTTAAATAAAATTTAACGTTTTTTTAATAATTTTTTTTAATGAATAAGAATCGACGCGTTCGGTTATATGCCACGCACCGAGGCGTGTCTGATTAAATAACACACCATGGTTTAAATAAAATATAATGAATTTTTTCATAAAATAATAAAATATTTTACTTTTTAATAACACATAAATCGGTGCATTTGTTTCTATTACACGCACCGAGGCATGGTTTATTAGGCAACGCACCAAATGTAGGATTTTAAATAAATTTAACCAGATTTTTAAATAAAATAATAATGTTTTATTTTCTATTTTTTCATAAATTATATGTCCATGCGTTCATTTATACTATGTGCACTGGGGAGTTTAGTATTAGAAAACGCACCACCATAAGGTTTTTTAATAACATTTAACGAGATTTTTTCATAAAATAATTATTTGTTTTATTTTTAATAAAATATAAGTTGATGTGTTTGTTTCTACGACACATACTGGGTCATTCAGTATTAGAAAACACACCATAAATAATCTTCTAACCAAAATTTTACAAGTATTCTAGTAATTTTAATTTTTTTAAACAAAATATAGTACCGTGCATTTGTTGAAACTTCACGCACTGGGGCTTTTTGTATTAAACAATGCACCACGACGGTTGCAGAAAATTGCCACACATCTCACATAAATCAACTTTTTTCATTGATTTCTTTTTGTTGTGGTGAGGCATGATTTTTGGCGGCCTTGGTGTGGGTTGTTTATAAATGCATTGGTGCGTATATAGTGACCTCCAGCCGCTCACCTCCACTAGTGACCTCCGCTATAAACGAATATTTGAGCTGCTTTTAGAGGAGCATTCACTATAACCTCTGCTAAAGGGCCTTTTCCTTGTAGTGTGTCTCATAGGCCAACTATTGGTGCAATCCCATAGATAGAATGTTTATGGTAAACAGGTTGCACCTCTATATTTGGTGCACGTTTTCACTTAGATGAAAAAAACAAATATTACTCAAATATCATTACCTTCAATGCAATGAGCACCAATTATGGAAAAGCTTCTTTGATGGAAAAGATGAAATTGGTATATGAGGAGATCACTATCTTAGGCTATGAACCAAATCGAGTTACATATATGAGCATTTTGGCTCTATTATCAAAGCAAGAGAAAAATATTTTTCTAGAACTAAATGCCAGAATTTAGCACACAACTTTCAACTTTATGTGTTTTAATTTGAAGTTTATTGCAATATTGGCTAACTGATTGAGGAGAATTAATAGTTTGATATAACTTGGCACTTTGTCATATATAAACCCATTGAATGAATGGTTTGAATTTATGAACACCAAACTTCTTGGAAATACAGCGTGAGCCTCGATCCTTCTACCATGGCGTAATTCTTAATCAAACTCAAAGTGCATACCACCTTCATCTACAAGTTATGTCATTTGTTTGCTACAAGTTTGTTTATTTAGAGGTTCAAACCATTATAAGGTGTATCCCGATTCCCATATAAGCAGGAGGAAACATAGAATATGCTTCAGGCATACGTAACTCTGGTGAAGCTTCTTGAAATCCCACAAGTCAAATGCTCACAAGGCATTTTCAACTTCACGTATTTTGATTTGGGATTTGTGGCCAATTTACAGAATGAAAGTAAATCATTTCTGCCCACCTGTGGATGCCTACTTCAACGTTGGCACAATTGATCATGGATGGTGGCATTAACGCCATTTCCTCCGTAGCACGTTGGGTTTGTAATGTGGTTGTATTTTAATGATTTATGTAGAGCTGAGACAATTGAGTCTAACTAAACAAATTATAGAAGGTTGCATGTTTGTAGATTTTCCATGCAATTGCTAAAATGTTTTCATTCTGAAAGCTCTTTAAAACTTGTATGGCATTTCATTTTCGCAATGTCTTGTTACATGTTATCATTGATACCAGTCACTGTTAGTGACACTGCTCTTTTGTTCCTAGGAATAATTTAACAATAATTGATGTCTGCATACACCCAACTTGTGGGGTGTGCAAGCTTTATATTTAATTATGTTGGTATGAATTCAATATCATTTTGTTGTCACGGTTTTAGACATTTGATGGGTCAAGTCTGAAGATTACCTAATACAATTTGAATATTTTCCAATGTTGCAAATATGGTGTAAGGAATATATGGCAAAGGGTCTGGAAAGAAACAAGCTCAATATATAGTCTGGAAATGTGTAGAAATAAAACCCATGTATAAAAATATGTGAGCTATCTTAGGGTGGATTCAAAGCCCTAATGGAATTTTCTCTAACATCATAACAAACAAACATGTCTATATTTTTTTTTCACATTCTTCCCATAAATTCATGCATCAATAACATAGTAAAATGAAGCATGTTTATCAATTTGGTTATGAAATATGCATACCATCGTCAACTACAATCATATTCCCTTGTTTCCCACATGAAGCATTAGTTGCAAAGCATTTGATTCTTCTTGATCCCTTCAAGCTAAGATGAGGAGAGGGAGATATAAACATGTGCAAGTAGCTTCTTATTTCAACAAATTTGGACAATTTTTAATAATCAACACAGTTAGGACCCAATTTTTGCAATGACATTATTTGCACACATTTATTTTCATAAATACCTCTTTCTATGTTATATTAAATTGATATTTTTGGCATCATTCAATAGCATTAATAATATCGTATTTGATGCAGATGGAAATAATGATGATGATGCCAAAGTGGGAAGAAGTCGAGTTAATAATTTATTGACAGCTAACCATAATTTTGAGGGCAATGCAAGAAGGGAAAGAAGTGTAAAGATTGATTCTGGTTGTAGCTCCCCAAAAGATTAGGTATTCTTTTGAATGCCACTTAAGTAAATTTTGAACATCATATTGTCCATGTTTTTAGTATGTGTTTCACTTATTTTTTATGATCCATTCTAACCATGCTTAGTCTCATTGGCTATGCCAAACATGCACAAGTTGTTGAAATGAAATGAGCTAGAATGGTGCCACCAAAGGTTTTTACTAATGTTCCCAATGGTTTTGGTGTCATGCCTTGTGGGCTAGATTTGGCATGTGATTTTATCCATGTGATGTTGCAAGCAATCTTAAGATAATGGCATATTCCTATGTGAACTAAGCATGGTGTAAAGAATTTTTGGGCCAACAAATTTTGAGTGAACTCATCCCTCATCACAAGGACTATTCTCTTTCATTCTATTGACAACCCTAATGATGAGAGATGAGTTTACTCAACACACATTGGCCCAAAAATTCTTTATTCAATGAGAACCAAATATTTAATAGTAATATGTTCAACCGTGGAAACAACCCTCTCCATTCAAAAATGTTGTATGAGGCTTATGTTACTTGGCCAACATTTATAACAAGGGTTGAGAGACATGGATTGATAGTCAAGACCATGATGAAGTATTGTTTATGTTGTTTTATTATATATTTGTTCCTTTTTCTTATTGGGAGAGAGGGTAGGTATTTTTTTGTGTTGGTTTTACATTTGATTGGTTTGTGCTATATAGCCACACTTCATTCTTCTATAGCTCCAAGTTGGCTAGACTTCTCAATGACTATTAAGATTTAAACATGTTAGCTATTAATGGTTCTATTAAGGGTAAGCTTGGACAACTATGTTTTTTTTCCACATAAATGAGGCTTTTTGAAAAATCTTAAATATTGATGTTGTAATTTAATTTATTTGGAGATAAGTTGTGAAAACTACTCCAACATATTAATTTGTGTGAAGCATCCTTTAGTAAAATATGAAATTTTAGGGAAAAGATAATGGAATGTGGTTTAAAGTTGAAAAAATAATAAATTGTGCATTTTACTAAATAAATGCATTGAGTGACCTTGGAAAAAATATACATGTTTGTGTTAGTAACAAAATTGTTTTGACCATGCTAAAAACACTTAAAGAGATTCCATCGGGCTCTGCTAAGGTTCTGATCCTCGGCTAGGGCTCCGTGATGAGTTCTATTGGAGGCGATGATCAGCCATCTCCCCCTCTGTCCTCTTCTGATGTTGAAGCCTTCAGACGCCTCCTCATATCGCAGAGCAAGAATCATGTCCCCAGCTCTCTTCCCAAGTTTGTGAAAAAATTGGATGATGTCCCGGTTATTGCCCTCCCGCTGAAGCAGCCTATGCAAATCGCAGTTTCTTTGGCAGATCGAGCATTAGTCGGTCAGTTCACTAGCCTCTGGCCTTATCCACGCTTGACAGACAATTGGATACAGAAAAATTGGCCGTCATTGATCTCCAACACCACCTGTTATGCGGTAGGAAGAGGTTTTTTCTTATTCAAGTTTATTTCCTTGGAGGATCGAGATCTGATCTTCCAAAACGATCCTTACTTCATGGGACCGCAGGGACTCTACATAAATCGTTGGACCCCTAACTTTGATCCGGCTATGGACGTCCCCAAAGCAGTCCCAGTCTGGGTCTGCCTTCCCAACTTGCTAATTCACTGCTGGTGATCCAGATGGATATCGGTGGCCACCCACCTATTCCACTGGCTCAAAACAATTTCCCATTTCGGCAATTTTCTAGTAATCTTTTTAGCAGTTTTTCGGGTCCTAAACTTTCGGATCCGTTTTGAGGCCCTAAACGACATTTTTTGGGGAATTTAGCTCAATGAATGCCCCCAGTAGTTTTGTTTAGCGTAGTCCTAAGATAGACCTTTCCAATGGGCTACCGAGCACCACAAATGGAGATCGTATGCAAAATTTATGACCCCGGGAAGTTGACTGTTCAACTAACGACCTTGGGGCCGAAAAATTTATGATGATTCATCTTCTAGGGTTAGGTTTTTGGATGTTTGGGATTCTTTCCCTCACGCTTATGATAAATAGGCCCTTTTGGCCTCCTTTTGTATTCATCTTGGCACGAATGAGTACAGTGGCCACATCTCTTCTCAGAGATAGCTACTACCATTCTAGCTGTTGTATTTTACAGTCTATTCTATTTCCGCTATTTAATAGAATATGTGTTTACTGTATCGTTGTATTCTTTGCAATATATATCTATATTTGATTATGTATCTACTCTTTCATTTCGTTCCCACATAAATCTAGATCAGTGGTATCAGAGCACTCTGCTCTTTGATTGTTTCTCGGTGCATGTCCTCAATGAGGTTAGGATACAGAGAGTTGAATCTTGAACTAGTTTCACTTGGGGAAGACCACTCTCACCGCCCCAAACGGCCGCCCATGGCAGAAGAAAAGAGAGACGATGGAGCAGGAGATCCTATCAAGTTGTTGCTCGAGGAAGCCCTCGCGCGACAGAGGAACGAGGTGATGGATAATTTCGCCCAGATCCTTCGACGCATGCCGACGGCAATAGATACACCTTCGATAAGCAGCAGTTTCGAAGATGTGACTCCCTTCAAGGTACACATTAACTTTGATATCCCTTTATTTGAAGGCCGGATCGATGTCGATGCCATAGATAAATGGTTGAATCTACTAGAAGGGTATTTCTCTGTCCACAATTTTTTCGACAGGGAAAAGATCATCTTTGTGCTCCTCAAGGCTGTACCCCATGTCAAAAATTGGTGGGAAACTTATTGTGAGAAAAAATCATCAGACGAGTCTGGATTGTTTGAGGCCAATCCCACTTGGGCCTCTTTTATAGATGTTGTTAAGGAACAATATTACCCTGTGTGAAACTATGATGACCAGTACACAAAATGGACCATTCTACATCAAGAGAGGGACCAAACGGTGTCAGAGTACACCAACAAATTTCATACCTTGCGCACAAAGCTAGGTATCAAGGACTCCTAGCGACACCTAATACTGAAATATCGCAATGGCCTACACCAGTACATACGAACATAGATGGATTTCCTGGAAATATCTTCACTCGGATCCGCCTATCGATATGTTGTCAAAATTGAGCAGAAATTTCAGCAAAAGAACAAGCGTGACTTCGGACCTGCGCAGAAGCAGGGCAAGGGAAACTCTGGCTCACCAAACACGGGCCAGGGAAAGGACAACTAGTCCCAACCACAAGCGAAGAAGGGTAACGAAAAGACAAAGAAGGACACCGGGAAGTGGTGCGAGTTCCACAAAAGCCCCTAGCACAACACTGATGAATGTCACTCAAAACAATCATTGGTGGCTGAGATCAAAGCTTCAGAATCAGATCCCAGTTCTGATTCTGACTCAGAACCTAATTTCATAGCCGCTGAAAAAGGGAAGCAGATCATTGATGTAGAACCCAGTGTCATTGTTGCCACCACGTAGATTCAACCAGAGGAACCTGAAGAGTCGGAGGCAAAGGAGCGCCTTTTCCACTCACAGATGTGGGTGAAGGGAATTCCCCTACACATTGTTGTGGACAGCGGCAGCCAGAAGAACCTGATCTCAACAGAAGTCATCAAGAGATTGGAGCTACCAATAACACCACACCCACAACCATACACCATTGGATGGCTAAGCCAAGGACGAGGGATCCGCGTCAGTCACCAATGTCACCTACCATATGGCATCAAGCCCTTCAAAGATGAGGTATTGTGTGATGTGGCCCCACTTGAAGTATGTGATGTTCTTTTAGGACAGCCATATATGTGGAAGCGTCATGTTGTATATGAATCACGACCTCCCAGTGTCATTGTCACATTGGGAGGACAACTCTATCGGATACCAGAGATAGTTGCACCTACCCCAACCAAGCAGGGCAAGACGATAATATCCCACAATAGGAAATTTTCCCTATTCACAATTGCCACTGAAGGAGAACATCAAATCGCAGAGACATCCACAATCTCTGCACATTATCCCTGTACTCAACATAAACAAGAAGAACACAAAGTTAGTGCAGCATCACCTATTCGAGTACCTCTACAGTGCAAGGCCACGCATTCAAGGTGCTCCTCCAAAAAGAAACCATCCACACCGGTGCAGACCAAGGATAACACGGCAACCAAAACTATTGAATAGCTCCAACGCATCCATCAACAACAATTACAACCCTCCACAGATGTCAAAGTAAGGCAGTCTTTTCACTTTAGCAAACGCTGCACCAGGAGCTCAACTCAACACACAGTTCGACATATGATAAGGGATTTGACGCAATGGAAACCATTTCTTTCTATAGGGGGAGGAATGATCCAGATGGATATCGATGGCCACCCACCTATTCCACTGGCTCAAAACAGTTTCCCATTTCGGCAATTTTCTAGTAATATTTTTAGCAGTTTTTAGGGTCCTAAACTTCCGGAGCCGTTTTGAGGCCCTAAACGACGTTTTTTGGGGAATCTTGCTCGACGAATGGCCCTACTTGCATTTTTTTGTGGAGTCCTCAGATAGACCTTCCCAATGGACTACTGAGCGCCCCAAACAGAGATCGTATGCAAAAGTTATGACCCCGAGAAGTTGACTGTTCAACTAACCACCTTGGGGCCGCAAACTTTATGATGGTTCATCTTCTAGGGTTAGGTTTTTGGATG
This sequence comes from Larix kaempferi, assembly GCA_027924585.1. NCBI lineage: Eukaryota > Viridiplantae > Streptophyta > Pinopsida > Pinales > Pinaceae > Larix > Larix kaempferi. Next base: position 17,757,120 of record BSBM01000435.1, read on the forward strand.
TTTTGGATTCTTTCCCTTATGCTTATGATAAATAGGCCCTTTTGGCCTCCTTTTTTAACCATCTTGGCACGAATGAGCACAACGGCCACATCTCTTCTCAGAGATAGCTACTACCATTCTAGCTGTTGTATTTTACAGTCTGTTCTATTTACGTTATTTAATAGAATGTGTGTTTACTGTATCGTTGTGTTCTTTGCAATATATCTTTGTATTTGATTATGTATCTGCTCTTTCATTTCGTTTCCACATAAATCCAGATCAGCTGGACCCCTTCCTCCTTACAATCCATCGATAATGGCCTCGGACGATACATGGACAAAGCTGACCCAAAAGACCAATACTCCTGCACTCGCATATGTGTCAAAGTTGACTTAGAAGTTGGCCTGCCAGAAGCTATCAAGTTAACTGTAGGAGAATGGAAACATTTTCAAAAACTGGACTACGAACAACTGCCATTCAAATGTTGCCACTGCCATGAATACATGCACTTCCAAAAGCATTTTCCAAAGATTCATCCTGAGAAGGAATTGGAGGAAGGATGGTAGCAAGCAAAGCGCTCGAAATCAAATCCCAAATCTGTTACCAGAAAGGAGGGAAAAAACTGTAACCCCCCTAAGGCCGCCCCCAGAAAGGATACTGCTCTTCAGAAATGTCAGATCGACACTGGAAATAGCTTCTCTGCATTGGATGTCCCAGAAGAAGCAGCAAACTCCACTGATGAAGTTATTGCAACGAATTCCTCTCCCAAAAAGAAGAGCCCAGAAGGAAAGGGAAATAAAGCATCGTATTCAAAAAGAAAGGTCCCACTTTCGGACCAAAATGTATCAGATCAGAATGTGCCCCAGGATCCTGGAATAGAAGAAGCATCAGAGGAGGAGGAAGGAGAATTCGGTCCTTCACAAATGACTACAACAAAGAATAAAAAAGGGAGGAAATCGGCAAGGGAACGAAGGGAGGTAGCCACCTATAAAGATATGCTGCAAGGATCCCAAATCTCGTTGGATTCCATGCTCAATCCCAGAACAACCAAGCATCAAGGTCATGCCTCGCGGGGGGGCGCATCTAACCCAAGACTTAAGTAATGAAGATTCTCTCATGGAACTGTAGGGGATTAGGGAGCCGAACAAAAAAAGAAGCTATGAAAGACTCAATTCGTATCTACCATCCCAATATTCTACCAGTCTAGTAGACCAAATGGAGGAACAGGAGCTCCTCCTAACTAGTAATTCTTTTTGGAAAAAAGGAGTAGGAGTAGCAGTAAGTAATAGAGGAGCCTCTGGCGGTCTTGGCACCCTCTGGAACTCCTCCAAATTCGACTTAGTCCACTCTCATTTTTGTACTCACTGGATACTCACTCTCCTTCTTGACAAAGACTCTGGTTATATGGTAAGCATTTTTAACATGCTCTTGTGCTACTCTCAGAAGAAAAAAATGTTGTTGGAATCTTATTCAGGATTACCAGAGTACTCATCATTTTGATAATTTAATTCTAGCCAGTGATATGAATATCACCCTCTCCCTTTGAGAAAAAAAAGGGGGCTCTATTGTAGGAGATCCTATGCATGAATTGGTTGAAGATATTATACTGGATTGGGACTTGGAAGACAGCAAGCCCTCTCGTGGTAACTTCACCTGGACAAATAGAAGGATTGGCCCATGACATATTGCCGCCCGTCTTGATAGATTGCTAGTCCAAAACTCCCTTCTCCTGCTTGGACTTAATGTTGATTCCACAATTCTTCCTTTCAGTGCCTCTGACCATAAACCAATCCTTCTCAAACTATCCAGAGATCGGAAACTAGGTCCTATCCCCTTCCGCTTCAGCCCTTCATGGCTTCAACAAGAAGACTTTCATGATCTGGTTCTCTCGGTTTGGAAGAATCCGGTCACTGGTTCTGCATTTTATGTCTGGAAAGAGAAGCTTATAAAACTTAAATCTGCAATTAAACTTTGAGCAAGAGCCTTGAAGTCCCCTCTCAAGCAGCGTCTAGAAGCCCAATGTTTGGAACAACATCGAAACCAGATGGAAGAACACCCTGTTGATACTGAATGTTTAGAGAAAGAAGTCCAACTTCAGTGATCCCTTCACTCAGCCTACCAATTGGAGGAATATTTTTGGAGGCAAAAGTCTAGATGCCTTTGGCTCCAAGCTGGGCACCAAAACATGAGTTTTTTTCACAAACAAGCGGAGGGCCATAAGCATTTCAACTCGGTCAAGGAAATTCACTTTCAAGATCAATCGATTCAGGAATTCAAAGGTATTAAGCAAGATTCTCATTTACATTTTAAGGATATTTATATAGAGGATAGTTTCTCTCAAGAAGACACTCAAGTCTTAAATCTGATTCCCTCCAAAGTCACTTCAGCCTCAAACGAGATTCTTACTGCTCCGGTCACCAGACAAGAAATTAAACATGCTCTGGATGAAATGGAACCTGACAAATCCCCGGGTCCAGACGGGTTTACGGCCAGGTTCCTAAAATCCTGTTAGCAAGTTATTGAAAAAGACCTCCATAGAATGGTCCTAAAATCCCAAGTTTGCAGCAAGATTGGGGGCAGTACCAATTCATCTTTTCTTGCCCTTATTCCCAAAGAGAAAGGAGCCTGTTCCTTCGACCGCTTCAGACCAATCTCTCTCTGTAACATTGGCTACAAAATCATTTCCAAGGTAATGGCCATCCGGCTCAAAGGCATTTTTCTAGCCATTATCCCAGAAAATCAAGGGGGTTTTAATAAAGGAAGACAAATTGTTGATAATATTATTTTGGTCCAAGAAGAAATTCACTCAAGTATTCAGTGCAAAGAAAAAGGTATGGTTGTCAAATTAGACTTAGCTAACGCTTTTGACAGAGTTCGGCATGCTTTTCTGTTCCAGGTCATGAAGCGCTTTGGATTCACTCCTGCTTTTATCAACTGGGCGAAAGCCTGCATTGGAGCTCTATCACATCCCCTTTCATCAATCCAATGCAAGGGAGGGAACATGACTATAACATGGGGTGTCTAATTCTTCCCCAAAGCCATAATGGTAAAATTTTTGCGATTTAAATAAAATGCACAATTAAATTCCACAGCGGAACTAAAATACATAATTGCACAAATACAACAGACATACATCAGCATATTTATCTCAAGCAAATGATGCATCAACAGGCAAAGAATCCATCCCATTCTCATGCTATGCACAGACTTCATACCAATTCCATTAATCATGAATAAATATCATTCTGAATTAGCATAATGCATATAATTTACAACACAGAGAACACTTATCTTTGCGATGAAGTTGTCCAACAATTGGCTATGTGAGAGCAACGTTCCACCCAACCATAGATCTCTGTCCAGCCTGTATTCTTTCAGCTGAGAGATCACCCCCGAGCTGGGTTGTGTATCGACTAAGGAGTAATTAGCTGGACTCACTCATAGCCATGGTTTCACTCAACAGCTATGCTAAGCCAACACACAGTTGGGTTTATAAAGCATACAAGAAGATAGAGGAGGGTAATGCTAAGCCAATGAGCTCAACCACAGAGCTACAGGCATCTCAAGTTAATTAAAACAGTCAAGGCACCCATAATACCTACCACACCCAACACAAGGAAGGTCCCCTTCTTTGCTGCACAGTCCCTCGGGCGTCCCTTCCCTCCAGTGCTCTTCAGGATGGGCATAGAAAGGTCCAGCTACTAATTCTTTGAGATTCTAGCCTTCACTGGGTTTATCAAGCAAACCCAACCTCTGCTCAATCGTTCACACTTGGATTTCTCAGAACTCTGTCATCAAATAACTCAATCCCGTCACTTGTTTTCTGGGCTATAAAAACTGGGCTTTCCAATGGATTTTGGGGTATCTAATACTCTCAATTTAGCCCCAAGGTTCATATCTATGGATCCCCCATTGGTTTTCACTGTCAAATACTAAATCTGGGCGTTTTTGGGTCTTCAAAATGTGGGTTCTTGCAAAGTTGCGATTTCTGGTTTTTCTCCACTGATGGTAATTCGTCCTAGATGAAAATTGATGCCGGTAACTTCCACAATGGAATGGGGATGAGGAAAAAGCAACTCCCATGAGGTAGAGTGACTTGTGGTATAAGAAAATAGAGCCCATACTTGCAATTACGAATTTTTGGGTTGCCCATGCTCCATTAAAGCCATGGACTGAAACCTTCAACTACTTCCTTACAACAGAAATAATTGTCATCAAGGAAAGTCAAATGAGTTCTCACAATGACATTTGACAACATATGGTTCGTCTCCACAACCCCCTCACCACTCTCTAGTGGATACACATGGCCCCTTCTCATCCGTTGCTTCCATAGCCAGTTTTGGTATTTTATTGAAATATTAACATTTACATCAATTTACAATATTCCATGGCTTAATAGCACATGGGTATCAAAATATCAAATACTTGCTTGTTTTAAATAAAATTCGAACATACACTAGCAGGGCCTTGGCCTTGAGCTCCATGCTAGGAAAACATACAACGCATGTATACAATATTTACATTAAAAGCCAATATTTCCTAAGGGTCAAAATTGGGGTATTACATTCCCCCCCCCCTCCCCTTAGAACAACACCGTCCTCGGTGTTCTCAAGACTGAACAAAAATGGGAATGACTCTCTCATGGCATCCTCCAGCTCCAATGTAGCCTCATTAGGACTAAGGTGCTCCCATTGGACCTTTACCTGCCCGATGGCTCTGTTCCGAAGCAAAGTGACCTTCTTGTCGAGGATGCGCATAGGCTCTACTTGGAACTCTCCCTCGAGTTCCACCTGTATCACATTCCAATCAATCATATGATTAGGATCATGTACATACTTCTTAAGTAAAGATACATGGAAAACATTATGAGCTCTTATGTTAGCAGACAATGCAAGTCTATATGCAACTGGCCCTATCCTATCTAGGACTTCAAATGGCCCACAATATCTTGGTGACAACTTGGCACAACTCCGCAACTTGAGGGAACTCTTCCTTGGTTTCACTCTCAAATAAACATGATCCCCAATCTGAAATTTTTTATGCACTCTTTTCAAGTCTACATAACTCTTTTGCCTATCCTGAGCTGCCTTTAAATAATGTTTGATCTTAGCAACTTCCTGTTCCATTTCCTTGATCATCTTTGGTCCAAGTACTACCCTGTTCACTGGGCTGTCCCAATTCACTAGAGTCCTGCATCCCTTGCCATACAATGCTTCAAATGGACTCATTCCCAATGATGCATGATGTCCATTATTATATGCAAATTCTACCAAGTGTAGGAAATCTTCCCACTTGGATGGTTTATCCATCACATACATTCTCAGCATGTCTTCAGAAACCTGATTCACCCTCTTAGTTTGGACATCTGTTTGAGGATGATATGTTGTACTGAAATTCAATTTAGTTCCCAATTCCTGAAATAATCCCTTCCATAAATTGGAAGTGAACTTTGTATCACGATAAGAAATTATTTCCTTAGGCAATCCATGCAATCCGAATATCTCTCTCATGAAGATGTTCGCAATGTCATTAGCCTTGTGAGTGGAATTGACTGGAATAAAGTGAGATACCTTTGATAGCTTGTCCACCACAACCATGATTGAATCATGCTTCTTCACTGTCATGGGCAGACCTGTTGTAAAATCCATAGAGATTACTTCCCACTTCCATTCTGGAATGGGTAAGGGCTACAACAATCCTACTGGATGTTGGTGTTCTGCCTTGACTTGTTGGCACTTCTGACACCTAGCAATGTACTCAGCTATGTCCTTCTTCATGCCATGCCAAAAGTATTGTTTTCTTGCTGCTGTTATAGTCTTCTGATATCCTGGGTGTCCAGAGTATGGCATTTGATGTATTTCATCCATCATTAGCTTCTTCAAATCTGTATTATTTGGAATGTACAACCTATCTTTGTAGATGAGGATATTGCCTTCTTCCAGCTGATATCCCACACACTTTTCATCCACATTATCTTGCTACAACTTCTCTTTAATTTGAAGGCAAGTTTCATCACCGTTTTGGGCTTCAAGAACTCTTGTCTTCAAATCTGATTTGCACATACTTAATGCTACAACATGAAATTTTCTGCTAAGAGCATCTGCAACCTTATTCTCCTTCCCTTTTACATGCTTAATTTCAAAATCAAATTCACAAAGAAACGCCATCCATCTAGCTTGCCTAGAATTCAAGTTTGGCTGGTCAAACAAGTACTTCAAGCTCATGTGGTCAATTCTAAGCTTGAATCTTCTTCCCATCAAATAATGTCTCTACATCTTAAGAGTATGCACTATGGCTGCGAATTCCAAATCATGTGTGGCAAAATTCTTTTCATGCTCCTTTAATTTCCTTGACTCATAGCAAATCACAATTCCTTCTTGAATGAGAACTCCACCCAGTCCTTCAATGCAAGCATCTGTGCACACTACAAAATCCTTCTTTGGATCTGCTATCTTCAAAACAGGAGCGCTGGTAAGTAACTCCTTTAACTTCTGAAAACTTTTCTCACATTTTTCAGACCACATAAACTTGATGTTCTTTCTTTGCAATGAAGTGATCAGATGAGCTATCCTGGAGAAGCCTTCAATAAACCTTCTGTAGTAACCAGCAAGACCCATAAAAGATCTAACATCTAAAACATTTCTTGGAGTTGACCGATCCATGATGGAATTAATCTTCTTTGGATCCACTGCAATTCCTTCTTCCGAAATGACATGACCCAAATATTGAATCCTCTTTTGGTAAAACTCACACTTGCTTAACTTGGAATACAACTGATGCTCTCTAAGGACTTGCAACACCATTATTAGATGTTCCTCATGTTCTTCTTCATTCCTTGAATAGACAAGAATGTCATCCAAGAACACAATCACAAACTTATCCAAATATTTGCTGAAGACACTATTCATGAGACACATGAATGTGGCAGGTGCATTAGTAAGACCAAATGGCACCACAGTGAACTCATAATGACCATATCTAGTTCTAAAAGCCGTCTTGTGAATATCTTCTTCTTTAATTCTCACTTGATGGTAGCCGGACCTCAGGTCAATCTTGGAAAACACTTTAGCTTCTTTCATTTGATCAAACAAGTCATCAATTCTTGGTAATGGATACTTGTTCTTGACTGTCACTTTATTGAGCTTCCTGTAATCAATACACAGTCTTAAAGTCCCATCTTTCTTCTTGACAAATAACACCGGTGCTCCCCAAGGAGACACACTAGGCCTAATATACCTCTTGTCCATTAATTCTTGCAGTTGCATCTTCAATTCTACCAATTCCGGTGTACTCATTCTATAAGGAGCTTTGGAATTTGGCACTGCCCCTGGAACAAGATCGATGGTAAAATCAATATCTCTCTTTGGTGGTAGTCTCGGCACTTCATCCAGAAATACATCTTGGAATTCTTGCAACAATGGGAAGTCTTCTATCATTGGACCTTTCTCCTCTGACGAATTTGATATATGGACTGCATATAATTGACAACCTTTCTTATAAAACTTTTTCAACTGTAGGGCTGAAATTTGTCTTACTGAAACTTTCTTGGGAATTCCTCTGACCAATCTTGGTCTTCCCTCTTCATCAATACATTCAAGTGATTTCTCATAACAGTCCAACTTGGCTCTATGTTTTTCCAACCAGTCCATGCCAATTAAGGCATCATACGTTCCTAAAGGTAGCACATTCAATTATGCATGTGTGTGGAGTCCATTCAATTCTATGGGGCACTCCAACACTACTTTACTTACTTTCCTCTTGGTCCCTGTGGCTAATTGAACTAGCCAAGATTTATTATGCTTCACTTTTCTAAGAGAACAACTTTCAACCACTTTTGGATAAACATAACTATGAGTAGATCCTGGATCAATCAAAACATAAATAGATTGCTTAACAATCTTACCTTCAACTTCCACCACTGATGATTGATGGTCTGCTTGATGATTGTCCAATGCTGCATAAATTCGAGGCGCTGCCCTTGCCATGTCCTCCACTGTAGATTCTCCCTTTAAGTTGTGCAACCTTCGGGGATTATCCTTCCGATGTGGACAGTCCTTCAACATGTGGTTTTCTCCACATCCCCAACACTGAAGTGGTCCCTTTGTTGCTTTGTCTGCTACTATTGCTGGTTTGAATCCACTCCTTGCTTGCTGCCCCTGTGGAAAGGTTATAGGCTGACCTTTGAATGGTGGATTGAAGCCACTCTTCTTTTGATCAAACCTCCCTCTTGGCTTTCCTTTTCATGCTTGGTTAACCTCTATTTTTCCTTTATTCTGCTCATAGCAATGCATTTCCATTCTAATGGCTTCATCAAGACTTGGTGGATTAACAAACTAAATCCTGTCTTTGAAACTTTGAGGTAGACTCCCAAGGAAACATTGGATTTTTATCCTCTCATCTTTAATGTAGTCTACATACCTCAACAATTCCAAAAACTTATGAACATGCTCTTCCATAGATTTTTGTCCCAACTTGAGTTCATTGAACTCCTTTCTCTTACTGTCATAATACCTAGTAGAAAGGTATTTTTCCTTGAAGTATTTCTTAAATTTCTCCCAACCGATCTTCCTTTCATTGATTCATTTCACTTGCAAGAGATTGTCCCACCAAATTGAATCTCTTCCATTTAGATTGTAAATGGAAATTTTGGCTTTCTCATTTCCTTAGTAGTCTTGAATTCTAAAATATTTCTTCATTCCAAGAATCCATGCCTCTACCTCTTGGCCAGTCTTGCCTTCTCCATCAAATGTGGGAGGCCTTTCCTTCCTGAATTCTCCTTGTGGGATGCCTTTGAACTTCTTTCTTCCATCAAATCTCCTGAGCATATGCCTTGGACTTCTTTGAGAACCTCTGAAGTCACACGATTTGCTAGAAGAAGATCTAGAGGAAGGTGTTCTAATCTTCTTGCTCACAGAACTCTTCCTTGGGCTTGCAATCCTCTTCTTTGAACGACCTCTAGAGCGAATCTCTGCCTCTCTTCCTTCTTCACCTGCATTGCTTGGGTTGGACCCAAGTTTTATCCTCTGATGCATGTCAGTGAGACTTTGCAATATAGCAGCATTGAGTTGGTGTTGTTCTTCTTGAGCCTTCATCAATCTTTCATTGAAGCTCACCATGGTTTCAACCAAGTTCTGAGGAGTCACCTGCTCCCTTCTCCCATTGGATTCAGTCTCAACATTCTCTTCATGCACATTTTCTCCTAGGATGTCTTCTTCATACTCATAAGGATCTTAAGCATCATTTATGGTCACCATTTTTCCTGTATGCTACCTCTGCTACAATTATTAATTTTATGAGCTGCAAGCACTGTGCATTATGAAAATATTTGTTAGACATCATAATAATGCATCTAGAAATATACAACAATCAATATTTAACATAATCAACTCATGGAATAATTCACATAGATGTTATGCATTCATTTCTTTTGCCCATTCATGCAATTCTGGAAATTGCCCATACTGTCAACAATATGTCAAAAACAGTCACTGGCACTTTTCGACTCTAAATATCTATGAGTTATGATGGCCCCATCCAAATTCTAGTTATGTTCCCTTATCCCTTGCTGGATAAGCTTTCCAATGTCTATCCCTGTGCCTCATTCCGATATCGGGTGTGGGAACTACATCACTTCAAAAATGACAACTTTTACCAATAATTCTGCACACTTTTACACAGTTGTATTTTGGTCCGGAATGCCAATTTCAACCACCTGTGGAAGAGAATATATGAGGAATAACGAAAACTTTTCTACCGGGTGAAGTTAGTCTATATAACAAAGAACACTCAGAAACTCGCGGATCTCTATTCCGATGCACCATTCATCTTCTATAAAATTTTGGGTTTGACTACTTTCCACTTTTCACATTTTTCCAAAATTCTAAATTTTGGACCAAAAATGGCCATTTCCAAAATGGTGCATTTCTGGGAAATCTTTGTCTAACGGAATATGTCTGGTTTACTAAAAATATGAAATGTTGAGTTCAGTAATTTTCTTGATTCCGAATTATAGAGTCACTTTCAACCACTGCAAGCTTTTCTAAATTCCTAAAACGTGGCCCGGAATAGTGCTTTTTGGCCTTCTTGCACACCCCGACTCCACCTCCTTTGGATTTTGGCTCCAAAACTCCAAACTTAACACCGTGCCTGCTCCATTACTGCCCCATATCAGTTTCAGCTCAATCCGACCTTCTGTCAAGCGTCGGGACACTGATTTGTAAAAGCCAATAATTCCAATTTTATGCCAAATCGGAGCATAATGGGCGCGGAATCTTCACTGGTTCATTCATGGCCTCCGTCAATGGCCTCAGAATGCCCCTGAACTCATCAAATTCAGACCTCGCAAGCTCCTGTAATCCAAAAATCAATTTTTGGACACTATATATATATTTTTAAACCCGAATCACACAACCCGCAACCCGAAACCCGAAATGCGGGATCGGGAAGCCAAGTTGCGGTCACGGGAATGTGACCATCCCGCAACCTGCAACCTGAAATGCGGGATCGGGAAGCCAAGTCACGGTCCCGGAAATGTGACCATCTCGCAACCCGCAACCTGAAATGCAGGATCGGGAAGCCAAGTCGCGGTCCCGGGAATGTGACCATACCGCAACCCGCAACCTGCAACCCGAAACCCAAAATGCGGGATCGGGAAGCCAAGTCGCGGTTCCAGGAATGTGACCATCCCGTAACCCGCAACCAAAAACCCGAAATGTGGGATCGGGAAGCCAAGTCGCGGTCCCAGGAATGTGACCATCCCGCAACCCCCAACCCGAAACCCGAAATGCGGGATCGGGAAGCCAAGTCGCGGTCCTGGAAATGTGACCATCCCGCAACCCGCAACCCAAAATTTGAAATGCGGGATCGGGAAGCCAAGTCGCGGTCCCAGGAATGTGACCATCCTGCAACCCGCAACCCGCAACCCAAAAACACCTGTGTTTCCTGTAACTTCCGGGGTTCATAACTCCCTCGTCCCTTAGCCAAATGGGACGAGTCTGGTACCGTTGGAAAGTTGTTGGACAGTTCTATGCAATGGTGTGATCCTATCCTACACCTGAGAACTCTAACCCTGTCATTTTTCCAATCAAAAATGCTGCTCCAACTTCACCAATACTGCGTTAAAACCATTCTGTTGCTTGCCTGTAACTCAGAGTTTGGCCCAAGCAGCCCCAGTGCTGCAAGCTGGGCTCTGATACACTCTGTCACATTCCCTTCCATCAATCCAATGCAAGGGAGGGAACATGACTGTAACATGGGGTGTCTAATTCTTCCCCAAAGCCATAAAGGTAAAAAAATTGCCATTTAAATAAAATGCACAATTAAATTACACGGCGAAATTAAAATACATAATTGCACACATACAACAGACATACATCAGCATATTTATCTCAAGCAAATGATGCATCAACATGCAAAGAATCCATCCCATTCTCATGCTATGCACAGACTTCATACCAATTCCATTAATTATGAATAAATATCATTCTGAATTAGCACAATGCAGAACACATAATGCATATAATTTACAACACAAAGAACACTTATCTTTGAGATGAAGTTGTCCAACAACTGGCTATGTGAGAGCAACGTTCCACCCAACCATAGATCTCTGTCCAGCCTGTATTCTTTCAGCTGAGAGATCACCCCCGAGTTGGGTTGTGTATCCACTAAGGAGTAACTAGCTGAGCTCACTCACAGCCATGGTTTCACTCAACAGCTATGCTAAGCCAACACACAGTTGGGTTTATCAAGCGTACAAGAAGATAGAGGAGGGTAATGCTAAGCCAGTGAGCTCAACCACAGAGCTACAGGCATCTCAAGTTAATTCAAACAGTCAAGGCACCCACAATACCTACCACACCCAACACAAGGAAGGTCCCCTTCTCTGCTGCACAGTCCCTCATGCGTCCCTTCCCTCCAATGCTCTTCAGGATGGGCATAGAAAGGTCCAGCTACTAATTCTTTGAGATTCTAGCCTTCACTGGGTTTATCAAGCAAACCCAACCTCTGCTCAATCGTTCACACTTGGATTTCTCAGAACTCTGTCATCAAATAACTCAATCCCGTCACTTGTTTTCTGGGCTATAAAACTGGGCTTTCCAATGGATTTTGGGGTATCTAATACTCTCAATTTCGCCCCAAGGTTCATATGTATGGATCCCCATTGGTTTTCACTGTCAAATACTAAATCTGGTCGTTTTTGGGTCTTCAAAACGTGGGTTCTTGCAAAGTTGAGATTTATGGTTTTTCTCCACTGCTGGTAATTCGTCTTGGATGAAAACTGATGCTGGTAACTTCCACAATGGAATGGGGATGAGGACGAAACAACTCCCATGAGGTAGAGTGACTTGTGGTACAAGAAAACAGAGCCCATACCTACAATTACGAATTTCTGGGCTGTCCATGCTCCATTGAAGCCATGGATTGAAATCTTCAACTACTTCCTTACAACAGAAATAAATGTCATCAAGGAAAGTCAAATGGGTTCTCACAATGACATTTGGAAACATATGGTTCGTCCCCACAACCCCCTCACCACTCTCTAGTAGATACACATGGCCCCTTCTCATTCGTTGCTTTCATAACCAGTTTTGGTATTTTATTGAAATATTAACATTTACATCAATTTACAATATTCCATGGCTTAATAGCACATGGGTATCAAAATATCAAATACTTGCTTGTTTTAAATAAAATTCGAACATACACTAGCAAGGCCTTGGCCTTGAGCTCCACGTTAGGGAAACATACAACGCATGTATACAATATTTACATTAAAAGCCAATATTTTCTAAGGGTCAAAATTGGGGTATTACAAGCTCTTGGATTGCCCTGTTGGTCAATGGTTGTGCTGCGTGTTTCTTTCAAGCTTCTAGAGGGTTGCGGCAAGGATGTCCCCTCTCCCCTCTTCTTTATGCCATTCAAGCTTTGACACTCAGATTTCAATTGGAACAGAGACACCTTCAATAGGAGTTAATGGGTCTTCGAATGCTCAAGGAGTTAAAGATATAAAGCATGCTCAGTTTGCTGATGATACTCTCCTCTTGGGTGGAACAAGTATCCTCTTGGCCAGGAAATTCAAACAAGAATTAGATCTCCATCAAGAGGCTTTTGGAAGCAAAATCAATTACAGGAAAAGTCAGATTAATGGTTGGAATTGCACTCCAAAATAGGTGTTAGGCATCTCTAGAATGCTGGAAATAGACAGGAAAAATCAATGGGATGCTTTCAAATATCTAAGGGTCCCTATATTCAAAGCTTCTCCAAACGTTTCCCACTAGGTCCCCCTGATCGACAAACTGAAAGCAAGACTTAACTCCTGGGGAACTTCTTGGTTAAATTTAGCTGGAAAAGTGGTCCTTATCAAATCAATGCTCTCTAGTATCCATATCTAACAAAGCTCTGTTTTACTTGCCCCCCGAGGAATTATCTCAAAGATAGAAGCTCTTCTCCGAATATTTTGTGGAAATGTGGACGGAAAAGTGATAATAAGCTCCCGTTGGTAAGCTGGGGGGGAATCTCAAGGCCTCTCTTTGAAGGGGGTCTCCAACTTTGAGATCTTCATCTCCAAAATTTGGCCTTAGGATCAAATCTACTTTGGAACTTGGTTTCAGGAAATTCAACTTGGATTAAGCAAGCACTTTGGAAAAATTACTTCACGGGGGCACGAGCCAAATGTTTAGAAGCTCCTCCAAGGATTCCTAAACGATCTCCAATCTACAATATTTGTTTCAAGGCTCTTTATTTTTTCAAGCCACACCTTACCTGGATTCCTAGAAATGGGAAAAACATTCATATTTGGGAAGACTCAATCCTTGTGGACCCTCCCTTCAATTCTATTCCAGGTATATCCCAAATCAAGCTCTACCTTCACTCCTGCAGACTCTTCACCCTTTGGGATATCTCCTCCTCGTAAGACGGTACTTCTAAAATATGGAAAGAATGGAACATCCCGAGCTGCCCCCCTCATTTGAATAATGAAAATCTGTTGTTGCTTTCTCTACTACAAGGGAAGTCGCCTATAGCTAAGAACATTAAAGATACCTGTGGATGGGGATCTCAATCTGGTTGTTACACTATGGCAACGGGCTAGAAGCTTCTCAAATCAGTTCCCAATGTTCCTACCAATCCTGACATTTGAAAAGGGGTTTGGAAAGCTAAAAGTCTTCCCAAAGTGGACATATTTATTTGGACTTTATCTCATAATAACATATTGGCAGGGGGCAATCTGAGGAAGAAAGGTTGGGCAGATCCTACTCGTTGCCCTTTCTGTCTCTCTCAGGAGGAATCTACTAATCATATTCTTCTTTCTTGCCCCTTTGCTTTAGGAGTGTGGAATCTAGCCCTCCCTCCTTGGTTCAACTTGGTAAATCTTCCTTTGGATGTTCCTTCTCTCCTAAGCAATTGGCTCTCTCTCTTTGTCTGTTTCTTGTTCTAAAAAAATATCTCCTTAAATATTGTTGGTTGACTCTTCCAAAATTTATCCTCTGCAAATCGTGTCTTGAAAGAAACTCTCGTATCTTTAGAGATAAATTTTCCACTGTTGCGCAGATTGTTGCCATAGCTAAATCTCTGTTAGGGGAATGCCTGCGCTTCCTTAGGCATGTTGAAAATAAATCTCTACTCACCCCCCAGGAAGACAAAAGTTGGAATCCTAGGAAATGCGAATGGAGAAATCATATTTCACTAGTTGGAGAAAGTCTCTTCATAGACACTATATGTTCTTTGATGGAGCTTCTAAAGGTAATCCAGGGGTGGCAGGTGGGGGAGGGGTCCTCTTCGATCCCGACGAAACGCAGGTATTCTCATACCCATGGGGAATTGGAGAAGACACCAATAACATAGCTGAAGCTCTCGCCCTTTGGCAAGGCCTTTTTCAAGCTCTAGCTCATGGTATCTCTAAAGTAACTGTTTTGGGGGACTCTCGGGTGATAATTCAGGCGATGATCACTAACAAACTTCCCAACCAGATGACACTTCGTCAAATTGTCAGAAAAATTCAGAGTTTAGTAACGTCCTTCCATCGAATTCAGTTCATCCACATCTTGCGAAATTTTGAACGAGTTTGTTGATCAGGCAGCTAACGATGTGATCCCTCTTGGGAAAGGGACTTTATGCCTCAACGGAGTTCCCACCTCCTTTATTTTACCATAAGACCTTGGGCCTGAGGGAACGAGGCTTCCCCTGTTCTCAAGCGAAGTGGTGGTCCCTAGGGATGCGGATATTGTTGATTCATCTCTTATTTTTTGGTGGATGGATAGATGTTCACTGGTTTAGATTGAGGGTTGCCTATGTTCTGTTCTTGGATTCATGCTCGGATCCAGACGCCCCTGGGCAAGTCCTGACTCCTCCAATGGAATTTGAACGATGGGAACTCTGCAGGAAATTTCAGGTCTAGAAGTGGTTCATGCTGCGATCAGACGAGGATGGGGGACTTCGTTGTGAGTTTTTTACGAGGACCCTCTCTAGATCCATGGGGAACTCAACGCCTCCCTCTCGCTGTCAAATCAGGCCCTGTTCCCCCATCTTGCTGACTTAGAGGTGAGATTCAAAAAAATGAAGATGCAAGCCTTGAGAATGGCTATGGAGAGGCGCAATATCCATGTTGAACATCAGGAGCCGTCATCTCAAACCCGAGGCACTTCTGAAAGTTATCTCCAGTTTTTCTTTGGAGGATTTGACATCTGTAATAACTTTATGTTTGGTATTTATGCTCTTTAGACACACTCTAGTTTTCAGTTCCGATTTAGAAGCTAGTTTAGCTAGTCAGGATTCTAGAAATTGGTCAAGTAGAAATGAGTGCCATTTTGTATCTGTCTTAAAGCACCAGACTTGGATTTTTCTATTGTAACTGTGCCAGTGGTTCCACCACTATTTTTCTAATTTAAATCATACCCGTTCTTGTTATAAAAATAAAATTGTTTTGACCATGCTTAGTCCCATTGGCTCCGCCAAACTTGCACAAGTTGTTGAAATGAAATGAGGCAAAATGGTGCAACCACATATTTTTATTAATGTTCCCAATGGTTTTAGTGTCATGCCTTATGGGATGGATTTGGCATGTGATTTTATACATGTGATGTTGCAAGCAATCCTAAGATAATGGCATATTTCTATGTGGAATTTTGTTCCATATTAATACTCACCTTAGTTTTTGTTTTTAGATAATATTTCATGGGTATTAAAAGTAATTGTTTTGGGAGCTAGAGAGCAACTTGTGGTAAAAATTTGTTGGGGAAGAGCTTGTCGTAAAAATTCACTTCCCTGCTTATCAAAGGTTTCTAATGAGATCACATATCCTCCACGATGGGTTCTTGAGAAAATTTGGAGGTTGTTGTCCCTCTAAGGAAGTAGATATGGTTTCCATTGGCCATGGTCTTGAACCTTTTATGGCTTTCCTCCTGAAAGGTATGTTACTTGTTGGTGCGTTGGAAATATACCTTTTATTATCTTTTTGTTTGATCAAGTCTTATTATGCCACTACTAGTGCCTCGTGGAAGAAGAAAAGTCGAAGTAAAATGTGATTTATATATTTAACTAAACTTATTTTTCTAGTGCGAACTTTGATTCAATTTAAACTTTTATTATATTTAAGGGTGTTAGCTCAAAGAGCACCTGCCTTATAGGCAGGAGGTTGGTGATTCGATTCCTCCTTTCCTTATCTATAGAAATCAGTGAATAAAAATCCAAATTCAAGCTCATGGTTGGTGGCTTATTTTTTTCAGGAGCTTCTCTAGCACATAATCCAAATTCAGCTCATATACAGATTTCCTAGGAATCTTTTTCTGAGTTTTAGTTGAATAATGCCATTTAATTATCCTCCAGATGGGCATTAATGCTATTTTGATGGTGTTGTCATCTTTCTGTAGTTGGCAGTACAGGACGATGATGTCAATCATCAGAGCTTAGAGCTCAACAAGCCCCTTTTCTCCTGCCTCGAGTTTGATATTTTGACCTAAAAATTGAGGATCAACGAGCTCCGATAATGTTTTCAGATGTAATCTCATTTTTATGGTGAATCTATGATTCTTCAAGGAATCAAGTATCTTATTTAATGACGCAGGACAAACCTCTTGTGTGAACAACCCAGATTATTAGTTAAGAAGCCTAGCTCAATCATACCCAGGCGCAGGGTGCATCATCTTATAATTTTCATTTCATTGATCGTTGCGAATGACCCAAATCGTTCGTGGGAAGATATTTCATCAAATATTAGTCATTGTCGCATGAGCTCCTTTATTATTCCCTTTGCTAGTTTTGTCGTTGCGTACAGGAAAGGTCATCCATATGAACATGCTCGCTTCGATCCTGGTTGTTGGCACATGGGTTTCCTCATTATACATTGGTGCAAGTCCTTTAGTCGTGAACGATCTAGATCACTTATAGGAATTAACACGATCCGATTGCGGTCTTTGGTAGGGAATCCCCTTTTTAATACTCGATCAGACACGTTCCTTTGTCGTAGACAATCTAGATAATTTATGGGAATCAACATGATCTAATCACAACCATTGGTGGAGAAGCCTCCTTTTTTATACCCAATGCAAGTTCCTGTTCACGACCATTGGCGGGGAAGGCCCCTTTTTATCTTTTATGCAATTGATATTGCCCTTGTGAATGGTCTCGATCATCCAAAAAAGACTTCATGCACTACAAGAAAAAGGCCCTTAAGCAAAGGTTATAGCGGATGCTCCTCTCAAAAGAGCTCAAATATATGTTTATAGTGGAGGTCACTAGCGGAGGCATGCAACCTAAGGTTGTAGCAAATGTTTTTTCTTCGACACGTTTATAAACCACATGCACAGGTGCATCTCCAAACAACACGCATTGAGGCCGCCAAAAAAAACATCAATGAAAAAAAAAAAATTCTCCAAGATGTGCTTCAACTTTCTAAAACTGTCACTGTGCATTTTTCAAAATTTAACGCACCAGTGTGTTATGTTTCAAAGAATGCACTGTACTATATTTTATTAAAAATTAGCCGTGACGGTGCGTCTTGGGAAACCTAATGCACTGGATCGTTACGTTTCAAAAAACGCACCATATTATATTTTATTAAAAAAAAAAATTATTGTGTTATCTAAAAATCCACAACCCGGTGTGTCGCATAATAACCCACGTCCTGGTGCGTCCAATAAAACGAATGCACCTGGTTATTTTATTAAAAAATCATGTTGTATTTTACTTAAAATACTAAATGCGGGTTGTTAATTACTCTTAAATGCACCAGTGTGTGTAATATCACCTAACTCACTAGTTCGTATTTGTTAAAAAATTAAAAAAGTTAATTTTGATTTAAAAACCTGAAGGTGGTGCGGTTTATGTACACCGTAATGGTGCATCCCACTGTCGGGCGCAACGAGACAGGATTTTATAAAAAAAATTATCTCACCGTCAAACTCATTTTTACCCCTCTACAGTGTGTTTGACTCATCTGCATTGGTGCCATTCATAACCCACCTAAACACCCTACCACCTGTGTTCATTCAACCTCCTATTGACACATTGCACGTTATTATTGGCTGCTGTCTAACTTTGAATTTTTCCAAACGGTGGGATAAAATTCAAATTCTCCATACATATCCAGGATGCCTACTCGATGTGCAGTTCAACAGGAAAATTAATTCTTACTTGATAATTTAGATTCTTAGCGGACTAATTTTTGAAATTAAGCCATAATTTGTCATTTTTTATCATTTTTTTTAAATTGTGCGGTACGTTCGAGTCGTTCGGCTTGCACCGAAACCCGGTGCACTGTCTAAATTTTTACAGGGTGCACCATTTGCGGTGTGAGCCAAACAGATCGAACGCACCACATAACCTGTGTGCTATGCTTTCGTATAAGTACACCGCAATAACATAAAATGTGTTTTAAAATTTATAAACTAATAACTGGTGCGTTAATTACACATAAGCACACCAACATTATGGTGCCCTTATGTGTACCGAACACACTAGTAAATGTTAATAAGAAAAAATGAAAAACAAAAGTATAAGGTGCTTCTAGTGCACGTTAGTGCACAAGTGCTCAGAGTTATGACATTCGGTAGGAGCACCGTGAACACATTCCCCATCATCCATAAATTAAATAAACCGCGATGCTTTTACATTACGTCAGCGCACCTAATTAAATGGTGTGATGACAAGGTATAAACACACTGACAACTAGAATTTAAAAATTTCCCAAGAACTAAAAAATCATAATTCAGAGGTCCTCCTATTTCACGTCAGCGCATTGGTATTCGGTGCTCTGACGTGTTTTAGGAATGTCGTTGACACATTCCTTATCAATTATAAAATGAAATAAACTGCGGTGCTTTTAGATAAAGTAAGTGCATTGTTTATGGTGCGCTTACGTGTTAGCGAAGCACCAATTCCTACACATTAAAAATTTATTGTATCATAAAAAACCATAATTCAACGATGCTTCTAATGGACGTCAATGCACTGGTGACTGGTTCTCTGATGTGCCATAGGCGCATCATGAACGCAAATTTGAAAATGTACTGGTGCATGTGTATTATAGTGCACCAGCTTGCTAATAAAATTTTAAATTTATAGAAATATATCAGTGGCGTGTTGTGTTAGTTTAGCACACCGAAAACAATGCTTGAAAAGTAAAAACGCACCATGGGTGGTGCGTTAGTTTTATATTAGCGCACAGTGAACTAAAGTTTGATTTTAGTGCATATAATTCGCATAGAATGCTTTTACATGTACTTTGATGAGACTAATTGATGTTATATGTGAAACAAGGACGTGAGGCCACGCGACAACAAGAAGCACAATTTGACCAGTATAACTTCCGGAGAGAGTGGGAGGCCAGGGAGAGGGAGAGAGATTTATACCCTCGTCCCATTACTCCACAGACGAGACACCTCTTGAGAGTTGTTGGCCTCCTCGAGTTTTATGAGGAGGTGACATCACTAAAGGAGAACAATACATTCCTCTCCCAGTTGATCACATGATGGGATCATCATACGCA
This sequence comes from Larix kaempferi, assembly GCA_027924585.1. Lineage (NCBI taxonomy): Eukaryota > Viridiplantae > Streptophyta > Pinopsida > Pinales > Pinaceae > Larix > Larix kaempferi. The sequence goes on from BSBM01000435.1 coordinate 17,777,083, forward strand.
TGCATTTTGAGTCAGTCCCGATCAGTGGTTTTGAACCACTAAGCAGGACATATATTTTATCACTAGGCTCTCTAGGAGAGGTGAGGACTTTCCTCAATTCATTGAGGTCCCAACTAGAGCCATGGCAGGGACTCGGCTAGTCTATGTTCAAAGATATGTTTATCCCAACATCGTTGACCCTGCTCAGTTTTAGGCCAGCAGTGGGAAAATTTCCATTGTTGCTTTTGGTAGAGAGGATGTGAGGTGCCTCTCTTTGTTGGTGACGAATGCTAGTAGAAAAATGGGTGATAAATGACTGGGCGACCAAAAAATTTGGTCACTGTTAACACCTAAACGTCGCACACATGCGACATTTCGGTGATTCATCCAGTAAAGCATCATTAACATAAGGAATGCATCTCACCATAGGCATCCTCAACAGATCCAAAACACAGCATGAGTCCACGAGTGCCTAGAAATAGTCAAAACAAAGGGTAGTGTGGGTATTACAAAGTTGACCCGCGCTATAGTGCAGGTTACCTGAACAATGCCCGCGCTACACCCGCGCGGATTTTCCTTCGATAACCATGCTACTGTCAAAACAAAGGGACCACTCACACATAGTGGTGCATTAAAGATTCAATCCTCCCAAGGATTAGAATTCGGATCCTCACACACTTGGGAGCATTAATCAGCCCCCCTTGTGTACCTTGGAACTAGTTCAGTAAGGAGGAGAGTTCACATTTGAATCAAGCTGTTTGTTGGCCACCTCTTGGCCCATAAAAGGAATCCATTGGCATGCATTTGGTAGAGAGAAATTAGAACAAGGTTATGCTGCTAAATTTGAGTTGGAGCTTCCTCACAACCCACCATTTCCTACCATTGTGAGAATTCCCAAGCTTGCTTGCCACCTACCATAAAGGGGCAAGTGTTTCTCTCCATTGTTCTTCCACCTACTTAGCATTTAGTTTGGACAAGAAAGGCCTCCCTAAGGGAGATTGTTTGCTTCCCTTAAATCCTTCACCTCCTAGGTGTTGTACATCTATTCCATTGGACAATACAAGAGTGGTTTAGCATATCTTTGGTTGTTGTTGAAGTTTGTATTATACCCCCATGTCTTTCACTTTGTTTTTATTAATATTTTCATGTTTGAATGTGAACTGCACTAACAATCTCTTACAGAATCACTTGGAGGAATACCACCAACCATCAAAAGGGGCTCCAAGGACCGAGGCCTTGCAACAACCTACAAGGCTTAGCCCCTCACCAAGTGGAAGAGTGCACTTGTGCAATTTTTTCCATAACAGTTCTAATGGAGACCATACTTATTTTTGTTCATTTCTTTTTAAACTAGGTTGTTTTATGCTAAGTGGCTAATTTTGGGTATTTGTCACTTGCGAGAGATCAAGTATTCCATCTCTTGCTTCTAGAATTTGGCCCCATCACATCCCCATTTATCTTTTTGCATCTGTGTGGTTCTCGACGTCTATGACGTGCTGATAGCACGGAATCGACTCGGACAGTCGCTTGCATAGTGCAGGTTACCAATGTAATTCCTGCGCTACACTGCTCATCGCACCCACGCGGAAGGTTAGTGTATTACCCCCGCTACAACGCGTATGTTTTGTATTAACCCGCATGGTCCGCGTGGCAAAGTCTGGTTTATCTGTGCTACTGTCGTTTATTTTCTTTTTATCTGCATAACTTAGTTTGGCAGCCCAATTGTTGCTTACTAGTGAACTTAAATTAAGGATAATTCACCCAATTACTTAATTTCTTAGTAATTGGTGCACCTAGACGAATATTAGGAAGTAAAGAGTACACCTCTCTTGAAACTTACCTAGGTAACCAACTATGAGGCTTTCAATGGGCCCCATTGTTGTCACTAGTATTCAAGACCATTTCTTATTTATGCATCAAATCGACATGTTGTTTTTAGTAGCATTGCTAGTGTAGAAAACACTTTTTGCACACAAGAAAGGACCTAAAGACACTTGTCTCCCGAAGCATGCCCTTCACCTCGCAGTTCATGTGAGCTTGGTGAATCAGAAAAAGGGTGAGAAGTGTGAAATACCTCCATTGCACACTTTTCTATTAGTTAGAATATTTTGATATTGCAAAGCACCGTGAGCATCTCTTAGAGTTAGAAGTACACATTACTTGATATATTCTTTTAGTTCATTTGTCAATAAAATCATTTTTTGCTTTCATCACATGTGTTTGCTCCACTAGCACACAATAAGAGGCCTAAAGATTCTTTCTACCCTAGTATGCTTTTCACCTCGCACTTCATGTGAGCTTAGTGAATCAGAAAGGTAGGAATTGTGAAATACCCCTCTTACACTCCATAAGTGAAACATTCAAACCCCTTAAAATCAACATTGTAATTGTCTTAACCAACTAAAATCCTCCATAGGAGGTCACAAAATAATATTTTAGAAAGGTAGGAATTGTGAAATACCCCTCTTACACTCCATAAGTGAAACATTCAAACCCCTTAAAATCAACATTGTAATTGTCTTAACCAACTAAAATCCTCCATAGGAGGTCACAAAATAATATTTTAGTTAAAGGTAGGATTGATTGGGCTAGGCATCCATTAATGCCCACCTATCTAATTTCATTAGAAATATTTTGAAACATAGCATTGTTTTCTTTTAGGGTACTTACAAAATCCTGCTATAAGCAAGTGTTAAAAGAAAATACGGATCAAAAGTGCGCAGTGAACAAGGAGGTGAACGCCGAGGTATAGCTTCCCTTCTCTCCCCTACAAGCCACTCAACTTCTTGTAGGGATACAACACTATACCATGCAGGATGAACCACTAATCCACACTTGACGCAAGGTATCTTAGTGGCCCAACTTAGGATACCACCAAGGAGCAATTGTGAGAGCAATTGACTCCTGAAGTTAGCTATTTCCATTGGGAAGTGTTTCCAAGTCTTCTTGATTGGATCATTGGCCCCATCGTCGGTAGAACTAACTCTTTGTTACCTCCACTAGTCGATTGGTGAGTGGATACCATTATCACCATCAATTGTGCTTTTGGGAGGCCCAGTTACATTTGAGAGGAAGGACATTAGGTCTTATAGGGAATTTACATTTATTTTCTTTTTAACTACAAGTTCACTAAACTCGTAATAAAAAGAACCTACATGTGGGGACTCATGCACTAAAACCAACATTGCACATACCACTCACTTATCGCACCATTTTGCATATGTTGTGGTTGATTGTTCAATTGTGTTTATTCCATTATCACTCTCATATTGACACAAAGCCTTCACCATTGAGGAACAAAAAAACATCCTAAGACAGCCTCGTAGACTGCAAGGCCTATCCCCTCTCTCGAGGGGTGTTCTCACACCTCCCCCCCATGTTACACGCAGAGGGAATTCAAGCCGAGGTAGTTCCCAGGAAGCATTGATAGGATCATCTAGTCGAGGCGAATCCTTTCTAGGTACATTTTCTCCCATTGGATAATCTATTAATTACACCACTTCTTCCCCCATCGGAAGTAGTCCCCCGCTGGCTTCTCCCCGCAGAGATCCCTCAGATCCCTTTGACCCATCCTCTCTCATAGGAGGTCAACCATTGTTTACAACACCACCTGAGTGTCCCCATCGTGGAAATCACATCCCAAACATAATGGAAAGACCAGTTGTCCCCACCTCACCATTTATGGATAGTTTAAATCTACCATATTTGGCCTAGCTGACTAATGATCCCAACACTCATGATGCAACATGGGCGGCTATGCCTAACAAGATTCCTTACGACATTCCCAAATTTGAAGGAAAACAAGGAGACGATCCCGCCAACCACGTTATGTCTTTCCACTTATGGTGTTAATCTATCAACATAGTGGATGACCCCGTGAGGATTCGCCTCTTCCAACGTACCCTCACTGGAATGGCAACAAAGTGGTACATCAACCTAGAAAGTGGAACCCATTCCACAATTGCGGTGTTGGCCATCGCATTTCTTATGTACTTTCAACTGCCAATATGACATGATCTAGGCCTCTAAATTCTCACTGTGTTTCATCAAAATACTTCCACCTATGTCACAGACCACATCCACGAGTGGCGTAGATGATGCACACTATGCAAGATCAAAATACAACCTCCCTTTTTGTTGGATTGGTTTATCAAATATCTCCAACCTGCCATAGCTAAATATGTCGCCACCTCCATGCCACAAAGTGAGGAAGAGGCCATTCTAAAATCACAACATTTCGACCTCATATATGCACAATCTGGCTACCTTTACACAGTCCTCCTTGATGCCCCGGGGCATCGATCGTTGGATCCTACACCTTTTGGATCGACACATTCGGAGGATGGGATTATTGGGTCCATTTCCCATTTAGGAAAGGTTCCTACCACCACATCAGTACCATTTAACATGGTCTTGTATTACCCATCCATGCCACCTGCATCGGTACCCCCCTACACCGGTACCAACACCATCAGTTGGTCAATTACAGTATGGACCATATAGTCCTACGTACCCAAACGTTAGCCAAGCGATGATGATTCCCACACCGCCAATGGCACAAGTTGCTCCTACATCCACCTCTTATGGATCACAAACGACATTTATCCCACCGACGAGTTATAATCTGTATTACCCTTTCCCATGCCCAACTGGTCAACAACCTTCCCCCCACATGGGGGTTAACCTAGTTCAACATACTTATGTTCAACAAGCTCAACCATTTGGGCAATTTAACTCCGCAAACCCCCATAATCCAAAGACTTAGGGGAAGAATAAAGGTAAGAACAGGCAGAGCAGTCGGGACAAGGGAGAAATCCCCCTCCAAATGCAGGGACTAATAATCTCCCCAAACAAGGGAAGAATCCCCCCTTGATAACCAATTATTGATGCTCCATCTATGGCAATTATGGTCATTACACACATCATTGTCCTCTTATCCCTGACTTCCAATAGTTAGTGGAATCTAAAAATAAGATGGTGACGAACCTTTCTCAGGAAACGAATCCTCCCTAACCACAAACAATAGTGTTATAACAACCCTTTTCCAATCAAGGGGCAGTTACACAAGAACAATATCCTCATCCACCTGGCGATGTATCTTTCCAAAATATCTATACGTTGGACATCAACCTCCAAACAAGATCCAAAGGTTATGATGGGCCTTCCACCCCCCAAGTGGAAGAAATTTCTATCCCCTCATGGGGGCCTCTATAGATTCCTCAACCGAACACCAAACAAATCCCACATATTGCAAAAGCTCCACTTCGGCGTAACCCTAATAACCCTCACATTAAATATTCCCACAATTACAGTATTGTGGATGACTTGGCTCAGTCCCCCGTGGCTATGTCCACATTATAAGTATTATAATCTTTCCCAACACAGAGAAAGGCATTAATCAATGCACTCAGTGTTGTCAACCCTTCTGACTCTCACCTCATGACCTTTGATGTTGACAAAGGTGATCCTGACTACCATCATCAGTCGCATTTCAAGTTCCAGTCACGGTTAAAAACATCATGATCCATCATTGTATCATCGAAGAAGGCGCATCCACTTGCGTTATGTCCGTAAAAGTCTGGAAACGATTAGGATCTCTTGAGTTGGTCCCCTTGTTTATCGCTCTTCACGCATATGATGGGAGACCATCCCAACCAAGAGGACTGTACCAAAATGTCCCCATAGATCTGGGGGGTAAGATGGTTATGATTGATACCGAAGTAATCGATTCTAAGATCGACTACAACATTCTCTTGGGGCGTAGTTACATGTACGCCATGAAGGCGGTAACCTCCTCAGTATTCTATATCATGATGTTTCCCTTAAATGGGAAGATAGTTACCCTCGACTAGCTTAACTACTATGACCCTAATACCACAAGCAATCCCGACAATGTCCTACAAACTATATTGGGCGATGATAAATTGTATGTTGACATTGACCCCGATATGTATAAGGACTCCAATTTGTTAGGAGAATATTCATGACTACCACCAAATATTCCTACATCTACCGATGGCCTAATGTGCACAATTTTCACCACCGAAAATTGACTCACCTCGTCCTCAACATCGTCATCAGCACCGTCATTGAGTCATGGCATTGAACAAATGTTAAGTCCATCGGTACCACCGATTTTTCAAATCCCATTCTTGTATCCTCCCACGGGTGTACAAGGGACGTCGGATATGGCTCAGTTAACTCTATCTGGGCTAACTTTTGGGATCCCGATGTGGTACCTTACACCACCCTTCTGAGAGTTGGCTTCCAAACCAATCGCCCATTATGAGTTTGTCCTTGTTTCGGTTACTACATCCGTAAGGCCCGTAACACGTTCAGTTACGACAGGCCAATCTATGACATCCACAACTACACCACAATTGGTCGTCACTAGGACCATCAATGGGGGAACCCAACAACCGAAGTTTAAAGGTCCCCTATTGCCTAACCCAACATCTAAATCAATAGAAACCACTAAGCCTAAAGCAGGGGACATTAACCATCAAGAGATAAAAGCCCTAGTTATTATTAATACTCCCAATCAAAGGGTCACACCGTCGTGTTCTCTTTGCGGGCAGCAAGTCCACGCAACAAACCTATGTCCTACTCTACCAGAGCTAGGGAATTTGCTTAATACCCTCGTTATCATCACCCACACTCCACCAACGAAAAAAGGGGGTAAGCCCCCATCACCCACACCTAAGCCCAGAACTCTATGTATGAATCACACATGTTCTGTATGCCCTCAATATGGCCACTACACACATCATTTCCCTGACCTCCCTCGCTATCGGGATGCCTTGGGACCTATTCGCCTCACCTAACCCTTGGAAGATACCTCACCTCCCTCATCTCCAGGAGAAGCTCCTATCAGCATGGGTACTATAGTGATCCTGACTAGTCCCTTCCCATGGTGGGTCGATTCCATACCCTACCAACAGTTGTTGCGACATCCAAAAAACCCGGCCATTGTTTTAAATCATATGAACACCACTCGACCGTATCACTTGTGCAACTTAATGTCTCACCACTCATTCCAATGCCCTCTTATTTTCGCATTTCACACTTTGCAGAAAACCCAAAGCCGATTAGCTGGTAACCTTACCCCGTGTGGAACCACCCTCCCTACAGTAATCGAAGACGATACCGAACCAACAAAGCACAATGGGGACAACAACATGCCACATTCGTTAGATGCCACGATGGACCTTGATCCCCCATCACCAATTTCTTGTGAGGTGATAGACCCATTAATCTTCCGTCAAGATGAAATCCTAGCACCCACAGCAGCCATCCCTGAGTATCTTGACATCCTGCATCTCAATTCAATTTATCTTTCTTCCCAGACTGAAGACCATGGGTCTTCAAATGAGGATATACTAGAAGAATACATCTTCACCACAGATGAGGAGATAATCAAGACCATGAACGCTATTGAACCTCCATGGGATTATTTCCATCATAGGTCCTTAGAAGCAACCAGGGAAGAACCACACACACTCCCCATTGAACAACAATAAACCATCGAGTCAAAATACTTTTTACCCCCCAATCACATCGATTGGTTTAAAAATATTATCCTCGCCCCAGATGCGTTCGAAGACGGTAACCTTGCCAATATATACCATACCATATAGGTTGATATCCTCATAACATTAGGAGTCGTCGAAAACATCTCTGTCACGGCTTCCTGTTCACCGTAGGAAATTATTGATTTCACCGCTCTATTTAAAGAGTTTCGCAACGTCTTTGCATGGTCCTATGAAGAAATGTATGGTCTTGACCCAACAATTGTAGAACATTACATTGACACTTGGCCCGATGCCATTCCTGTCTAACAGAAACAACGCCTGGTCCACCCTTCTAAGGGATGCCCCTGCGATCAAAGCCGAGGTCGAAAAACTCTTGCAAGCCGGATTTATTTTTCCCATCACTTACACATCATGGGTGTCTAACCCCATCCCGGTTAACAAAAAGCAAGGAACTATTCGTGACTATTTTGATTTTCGAGACCTCAATTTATCCTCCCCCAAGGATGATTTTCCCATGTCATTCATCAACCAAATCGTCGATTCATGTTCCAGTAGTGAAATGTTGTCCTTCATGGATGGGTTCTCCAGATATAACTAGATATGCATCCACCCTCAGGATCAGTATAAAACTGCATTTACCACACCATGGGACACCTTTGCTTACAAAGTCATGCCCTTCGGTCTGAAAAACGTTGGCACCACTTTCCAGTGAGCAATGGCATATGTTTTTAATGACTTGGCTCACATCATCCTCGCCTTTTTAGATGACCTCATAGCCAAGTCCAAAAAATGATTCGATCACCTTCAAGACCTTCATACCATCTCCACAAGATGTCGCAAGTATAATATACGCTTAAACCCCCTTAAGTGTGTATTTCGCATCACCGGTGGTCACCTCTTAGGATTCATTGTTTCCAAATATGGTATCACTATCGACCCCTCGAAGGTTCAAGCCATCTTAGAATTACTAGCACCACGAACATGACGCTAGTTGCAAAGTGTCCAAGATAAGGCCAACTTTCTTCATTGCTTTGTTCCTAACTATTCCACTCAGGCCCATGGATTTTTATGTCTTCTCAAAAAAGATCTGCCATTTAAGTGGGATGACTATGCCCAAACTTCCTTTGGTGACCTTAAACAAGCATTGTCATCAGCCCCTCTCATCTCTCCTCTAGACTTTGACAAAGATTTCATCTTGTATATCTTTGCGTCATATTCTGTTGTAACCAACGTACTAGCCCAGCCTACCGCAAACCATCAGGAACATGTCATATATTATGTTAGCAAAAACCTCGTCAGACCTGCAGTCATCCTTGCCCTTGCAGTCATCCTTTCTGTACAGAAACTCCACCACTATATTTTTCTCTAAAAAACAATCGTCATCGCTAATTCCAACCCTATGCAATACATACTTAGCTATAGGCTTATCAATAGTAAGTTTGCACAGTGGATCGTTATTTTACAAGAATTCGACCTCGAGTTTGTGATTCCTACAAGCAATAAATCCATGGCCTTAATCAAACTCATTACAGATATTCCCTCCACCACCACTAGCGAATCCATCTAGGACCAACTACCCAATGAGCACCTCTTTCTCATTATGACCAAAAATCCCTAGTACGACGATATCCTCGTTTATATCTGCACCCAGAAATTATCTCCCCACTTATCCCACCAGGCACCGTGATACCTCCCCATCGAAGACGTCCTATATCATCATGGCATCGACACTATTATTCGACGATGTCTAAAGCATGAAGAAGCCGAACAAGTTCTCAATGATTTCCATAGCAGTGTGTGGCAACCACCTCTCTAGACTACCCACCGCCCATAAAATATTACGAGGGTATTTTTGGCCCTCAGTATTCAAAGATTGTGTTTACACCGTCAAAAAGTGCACCAATTATCAGGTCTTTTCTTGCAAAACATGGTCTCCCCTTGCACCCCTCAATCCGGTCATCACTGTGGGCCCATTTTGCAAATGGGCAATTGATTTTATGGAATGTCGTCTGATGTCAGCCCAAGGTCACCACCATATTGTCATCGTCGTGGACTACTTCACCAAATGGGCCGAAGCGATGCCCACATTTGATTATAAAGCAATAACTGCTACACGGTTCTTCTTCAACCATGTCATCTCCCGCTTCGGCGTTCCCAACTAACTTATCTCTGACAACGTAAGACACTTTCATGACAAAATGTTTGAGGAACTATCACGACTATTAGGATTTAAACACAAATTTTCAACCGCTTACTACCCTCGGGAAGATGGTCAGGTTGAAGCTATTAACAAAATCCTCAAAACTATGCTCCAATGCACAGTGGATAAAAACAAAAACCAACTGGCACCACATGCTCTTTCTGGCCCCTGTGGGCTTACCGCACTTCCGTCAAGACTGCCACAAGTTTTACCCCATTTCACCTTGTACATGGAGTAGAAGTCGTCCTCCCAATCGAGTGTCAAATCCCTACCCTCCAATTTGTTGTCAAATTGTTGCCAGATTACCCTGCTCTGGAACAACAGTTATTCACTTTGGAACACTTTGATGAGGAAAGGCGTGACTATTTTCAACAAAATGAATCGATGAAGGTCATCTTCAAGGCACACTACAATCGACAAGTGCGACCACGCGCCTTCACCGAAGGTGACTTTATTCTTGTGTTTAATGCCAAGAAAGATGGTAAACTAGGGCCAGGGAAGTTTGTATCTAAATGGACAGGACCTTATGTCGTTAAGCATTGTCTCCCAAAAGGATCATATATCTTAACCAACAATGAAGGTATTACCCTCAACAACCTGGTCAATGGGTTGTACCTCAAAAGGTTATATCCTTCACTACAAAGTACCCCTCGAGTACTCACTGTTCTGATTATGTGATTTCTTCATTGTCAATACCTTGGTTATGTCTTTTACTACACTTGGGTATGTGCGCCGCATGTGCGGTGTAATGTCCCCATTCAAATAATTTCCTAGTAAGACAATCCCATCAATCCTACTAGTTTCTTAGGTTGGATGGGCACATGTGGAATGGTAATAAGGAAGCTAATAAATTATTTTTAGACATTAGAAGGGTTCAAGTATTTAATAAATAGAGTGAATAAAGAAATTCAAGAGAAATCCTAGGTGGCAAATGGTTTTGGAGACATATGGAGGATGTGGGACCTGCACTAGCTTGATTTTTCATAATACATGGTATCTCTCTCTTGCAAATTCGAATTAATGGGAAGGTGAACACTCTTGGGTGAGTTGGTAATTCATAACACATGTCATTGAGCATATTAGGTCTAATTGGGAAGGCTTGGTAACCTCCATGGAAGATAAAGAGTCAAATTGGAAGTTTGTGGACACTTGGGCTAGATTCCCTAGCCCCTATGACACCAATGATGGAGCATCTATGACAACTATGACAAATTGCAGACCTGACCTTTGACATCTGACCACTATGACATGTCAGCCCCAAAAATAGGCTCAAGGAAGGCGCTTATGGGAGTTGGAGAATCCAAAGAGACTCAAAATCGAATTTGGGAGAAGATGGAAGGTTGGAACTAGGAGACAAGTGGCAAATGTGGAATATTTCCTAAATGGAAATCTATTGAATCTATTGAGAGGATTTCGACCCTTAGAAGGCTAATGTTGGTTATAAAATGTAGAAATGAAGTATGAGAATGGCTTTTGATGATTTGAGAAAAATTGCATTTGTGAAGAGAGAACTAGTGGATGACTAGTTTCTTGCCTTAGCCAATTTCGAGGGTGAAAGATTCCCATCCAAGTTGGTGTTTGGAGAGGCCACTCAGGTCTTTCATGATGCTTTAATGGAGTTTTATTTTCAGGTAGCAGCTACAAGAAGTGTCATGGTTTGGTTTAGTGCAGCACTTTCTCTCCACCATTTCCAATTTTGAAGGCATATTCGGACTCCTTGAGGGATTGCGCTTTGGGTGAGATATTGCACTCATTGGGAGAGATTCATATGATATTTTTATGATTGTCATAGCTTCATATCCTCGGTTATTCATATTCAGAGACTCTCAGGTCGAAATACCCATTGAATGTATGCAAAATTCTTGATTAATGAGCAAACAATGTCCATTTCCCCAATTCTTTGATGTATGACACTATAAGGGTGATTATTTCAAATGGATGGATAATTCTCTGATATATTTGTGATTAATATATTTCCATGGATATATTCTACAAGTTTCATGTACTGTACTTGAGCATTTGAAGCATTTTTACTCAGTTTGTTTGTATTGAGAGGTGAAATAGTGTCATTTCCCCAAGGGTCGAATTGGGGATTTTTACTGTTGAATGTGAGAGAGTTAGAACAGTAGTAAAAATCAATTAATGGTGCATATGAGACCTTAATCACATAATTAACACATTACATACCTCTGTTCATAAATTCGTGGGAGTTTGGAGGCATTTGGAAGGCCATTTGCAGTGTTACCCCGGGGGGATTTGATACACAAATCACTAGTCAAAATTACATATATTGATCAGAATACAAATCAAGTTTGCAGCAGTATTTGGAGGGCCATAAAACATACCTAAACCTAATAATAAAGTCTAAATATCATTCATACACTCCTACAGAATATTTGGGAGCATTTGGGTTGATTTGGAGGTCAAAACAGTAAAACTAGTCAAAGGTCGAAATTGGGGAAAAAGTGGAAAAATTGGCATTTTAATAAAATTTTGAAAAAGGGTCATTACAAGTGGTATCAGAGCATGTTCTTGGCACCTGATGGTCTTAACAAGAAGTCAAAAGAATAATCCACCACCCTTTGAACTAGTAGTTGAAAATATTTTTGTTGAAGAAGAGGTAGTAGAAGAAGAGAAGTCTTTTGCTGAAATCATGGCTAGAGAGGAGGAGGACAAAGCAAGATATAAGGAGGAACTTATTGCAACCTTAGATCCATGTTTCTCTAAAATTTCAACAAACATGGATAGGATAGGTGACAGATTGTTGCAAGGATTCGAATTGTTGATTAGCCAGCTTCAAAGCAAAGGGATGATAGGAGATAATAGTGGTTCACACTCAGGGGAAAAGATGAAAGGGAATGAGCATATTTTCTCAAGTACAGGACCTCATAATAGACCTGATGAATTTCAAAGCACACAAAGGCATACTGCACCTAAATTTCTCACACCCAAAGAAGAGCCCAATCTTGAATTGGATTACAAGAAACTAGTAAATGATTGGAATGATTTGAATGAAGAGTGTAAAAGAGGTGTACCACTCAGTGACTACATTGATGCTATGCAAAAGATTAAAAGGAATGGAGACAATAGGAGTCCATTCCAAAACAAAGAATTAAATAGTGCCATTGGAAAAATGTCACTTCCTACTTTTGATGGTTCTTCCAAAAATTCTGCTAACACTTGGGTGCAAAAATTGGATGTGTATTTTCAGCTGAATCCTATGTTGGAAGAGGATGCATTAAAAATGGCCATTTTGCATTTGGAAGGGGATGCCAATGAATGGTGGTTCTATGGCCTGAAAACCTTGGGTCATGATCAGGTTAAAACATATGGAGAATTTGTTGACAGGGTACTAGAGAAATTTGAACAAAAAGATCCAGAATTGCCTTTCAAGGAATTAGCTCAATTGAAGCAAACTGGGACCCCTACTGAATATATGTTGGAATTTCAAATATTATCAGTCAAGGTGGCTGATGTATCTATGGGGAGGTTGGTATTGCTGTTCAATGAAGGTTTGGTTGAACCCTTAAACAGTTTGGTCAAAGCCCACAAGCCAACTACATTAAAATATGCAATGAACTTGACTAGGGATCTCCAAAATGTGCTTCCTAGAACGAGATTTCCTCCCAAGCCTAACCTCAGAATTGAAAAGAAACCTTGGAAAAGAGATGGACCTGATAAGAAGCCATGGAAAGAAGATGAATATGGAAAGGATAAGAAAGAGGAACTAAGCAGGGAAGAGCTCAGAAGGAAGAAATTGTGTTACTCATGCTTCCAACTGTGGGTACCTGGACATAAATGTGCTAAAGGAAAGGCCCAATTCATTGAAGTATTTTGTGATGAGGGATATGAAGGGGGCATGGAGGAAGAAGGACATAATTCAGCCCAAGAAGAAGGATATACTATAGCAGAAGAAGGGAAACCAGAGGTGAAGCATCCACCACCCACCAAAGTAACAATGGCAGTACTTTCAGCAGTACCTTGCTATCATACTATCCGATGCAAGGGTATGGTACAAGGACAAAGAACTTCAGTTTTGGTAGATGGAGGAGCCACCCATAATTTCATTGATGCAAAGATGGTGGAGAAAATAAAGAGACCTATTGAACCATTCGATGGCTTCACAGTTGTCATTCCCGGTCACAACACAATGGAGTGCAAAACATGGATTCCACAGCTGCAAGTCACCGTAGGTAACTATACTTTTGTCGATAGTTTTTATGTGGTTGATATTGCTGATAATAATGTTGTTTTGGGAGTGTAATGGTTGTATTAAATAGGATAGCATACGATAAATTATAAAATTCCTGAAATGAAATTCCAAGATTCAAAAAGAGTACTAAGGATTGTGAGAGGGCAACACACCTATCTGAATTAGGTAGTTTCTTCCCACAGCATGAAGCACCGGAATAGAAAGATTTTGGGAGACATTACTCATGGAAGGCCACGTGATAGAGGAGGGACAAGTTGGCAGCATGGTAAATTGAGATTGCTTGAGGGCAAGCAATCTTGGGTGGGGAGGACTGTAATGTCCCCATTCAAATAATTTCCTAGTAAGACAATCCCATCAATCCTACTAGTTTCCTAGGTTGGATGGGCACATGTGGAATGGTAATAAGGAAGCTAATAAATGATGTTTAGACATTAGAAGGGTTCAAGTATTTAATAAATAGATTGAATAAAGAAATTCAAGAGAAATCCTAGGTGGCAAATGGTTTTGGAGACATATGGAGGATGTGGGACCCACACTAGCTTGATTTTTCATAATACATGGTATCTCTCTCTTGCAAATTCGAATTAATGGGAAGGTGAACACTCTTGGGTGAGTTGGTAATTCATAACACATGTCATTGAGCATATTAGGTCGAATTGGGAAGGATTGCTAACCTCCATGGAAGATAAAGAGTCAAATTGGAAGTTTGTGGACACTTGGGCTAGATTCCCTAGCCCCTATGACACCAATGATGGAGCATCTATGACAACTATGACAAATTGCAGACCTGACCTTTGACATCTGACCACTAAGACATGTCAGCCCCAAAAATAGGCTCAAGGAAGGCGCTCATGGGAGTTGGAGAAGCCAAAGAGACTCAAAATCGAATTTGGGAGAAGATGGAAAGTTGGAACTAGGAGACAAGTGGCAAATGTGGAATATTTCCTAAATGGAAATATATTGAATCTATTGAGAGGATTTCGACCCTAAGGCTAATGTTGGTTATAAAATGTAGAAATGAAGTATGAGAATGGCTTTTGATGATTTGAGAAAAATTGCATTTGTGAAGAGAGAACTAGTGGATGACTAGTTTCTTGCCTTAGCCAATTTCGAGGGTGAAAGATTCCCATCCAAGTTGGTGTTTGGAGAGGCCACTCAGGTCTTTCATGGTGCTTTAATGGAGTTTTATTTTCAGGTAGAAGCTATAGGAAGTTTCATGGTTTGGTTTAGTGCAGCACTTTCTCTCCACCATTTCCAATTTTGAAGGCATATTCGGACTCCTTGAGGGATTGCGCTTTGGGTGAGATCTTGCACTCATTGGGAGAGCTTCATATGATATTTTTCTGATTGTAATAGCTTCATATCCTCTATTTTTCATATTCAGAGACTCTCAGGTCGAAATACCCATTGACTGTATGCAAAATTATTGATTAATGAGCAAACAATGTCCATTTCCCCAATGCTTTGATGTATGACACTATAAGGTTGATTATTTCGAATGGATGGATGATTCTCTGATATATTTGTGACTCATATACTGCCATGGATATATTCTACAAGTTTCATGTACTTTACTTGATCATTTGAAGCATTTTTACTCAGTTTGTTTGTATTGAGAGGTGAAATAGTGTCATTTCCCCAAGGGTCGAATTGGGGGTTTTTGCTGTTGAATGTGAGAGAGTTAGAACAGTAGTAAAAATAAATTAATGGTGCATATGAGACCTTAATCACATAATTAACACATTACATACCTCTGTTCATAAATTTGTGGGAGTTTGGAGGCATTTGGAAGGCCATTTGCAGTGTTACCCCGGGGGGATTTGATGCACAAATTACTAGTCAAAATTACATATATTGATCAGAATACAAATCAAGTTTGCAGAAGTATTTGGAGGGCCATAAAACATCCCTAAACCTAATATTCAAGTCTAAATACCATTCATACACTCCTACAGAAGATTTGGGAGCATTTGGGTTGATTTGGAGGTCAAAACATTAAAACTAGTCAAAGGTCGAAATTGGGGAAAAAGTGGAAAAATTGGCATTTTAATAAAATTTTGAAAAATGGTCATTACATGCGGGACCATTATCAGGCCAATATGGAGCCTCTTGTTTGTCCACTATACAGATAAGACTCCAAATCTCTAACAACAAGGTGCACACACCCTACTACAGGTATCATTCTGAAACTGTCATATAGACTCTATTTACCCTATGTTTATAATTCATATCCCAACATTCCCGTTGATAACCATAGGTTCCTCATTCATGGCCTTGATGTGCCCTCAACATCATTCTCGTGAATAACATGTTCCCCCATGGCTGTGTGCACCACTTCCATCCCCATCATCAATTGGTACCCATGATGTCGAAACCCCAAAAACATGAGGAATTTGGTCCAGCTTGAAAAGATTCCCCTTTAGAGTATCATTTTATAGTTGTGCATTTACTCCATTAAGTAGACGCACGTCAGACTCCTTGGCATAGGTTACGAGAACGATTCATGAAGCCACCTCCATACCTCCATGAGCACTTTACCCTTCATAATCCCCCTCGTATCATCACCCCTGAAAAGACACCTATGGGCCCCCTCCCACCTTTAGAAGCAATCTGTTCTATTAAGTTATCCTTTAGGTATACACTACATAGAATCGTTTCAGGGGGCACCCATCTTTGCGTTTGCAAGTTAACCCTCACTTCACCATTGGAAAGTGTCCCCCGATCCACTAAAAATCGTGGGGAGTCCGCCCATCATCAAATTGGTCCTCCGATACACCCAAAACTGTGGGGACCCCACCGATATTCTTTATGTACAAATACGTTCCCTCGTCACCTCACATTGAGGGAACACCATATTATTTTTGCAGCAACCCATGGTCGCCTTTGATCGATGTATTTGAGTCTCCATATGTTCAGCAGTATCTGTTTTTCCGGTAACCATTACCATTTGTTTTGTGTCTCCATCAAAGCCCTTTCACTTGCAGTTTGTTTCCACCAGTTTCAATCTATGTCGTCCCAAAATAAAATTTCTTGTCTCCTCTCCCCATGTTTACATTGATCAAAGGAAGTTACAATCCCCATGTTTATCAACCAGTATTGTGTCAGGTCTGTCCGCCCACCAATTGATTACAATATGATCTCGGTTCTCAGGATAAGAACCTCGTCTTATCATATAATTCAGCTCTCATCGACGTCAAAACCTTATATTCCAAGAGTTGCAGTAGTTGTAGTTGTACCTTGGGATCCATTTCAATCACTATAAGGGATCACCTAGAACTTAGTAGGGAGAGTCATTAGTGCTCCCTAACTAAGTGGTTTCCCCTATGCTCAACGTCAACGACTCAACACATCATCGCATCAAAGGGAAACGTACTTTTGAAGGTAGCAGTGTTCACATTTGGAAATCATGATAGCAGTCTATTCAATACGGTGAAGCCCTCAGACATATTTACATACCAAGTTTAGTCCCCCACCATAGTCGGTTCATCATGGTCACCAAACATTCCACTTCTTCAATATTTCACAGCATCTCCATGGGAATTTACTCTAACATGTATTGAACCCACCTTCATCCATGTCCCAACAGTATAGTAGAGTCGACACCTTTCTCCTGCCTCATTTGTATAAAAACTATTCTTTATTACAGCTTCAACGGTCATCACCAACACTCTTCCCCCATGGGAGAACCTTATTTTTTCCACATATGCTTCATCCTACAGAACATGAGAGAAACAATAGAAAACATAATGCATTATTGGCCCTACAATACCCTCTGAACCTCATACATCAGGGGGCATCTGTTAATGCCTAAATGTCCACACATGCGGCATTTCAGCGATCCATCTAGTGAAGCGTCATCAACAAAAAAAATGAATCTCACCACATGTATCCTCAACAGATACAAAACACAGCATGAGTCCACAAGTGCCAAGAAACAGTCAAAACAAAGGGTAGCGCGGGTGCTACACAGTTGACCCACGTTATAGCACAGGTTACCTAAACAATGCCCGTGCTACACCCGCGCGACTTTTCCTTCGATAGCCACGCTACTATAAAAACGGTGGAACCACTCACACCCAATGACGCATTAAAGACTCAATCCTCCCCAAGTATCAGAATTCGACTCCTCAAACACTTGGGGGAATTAATCATCCCCCCTTATGTACCTTGTAACTAGTTCATGAAGGAGGAGAGTTCACATTTGGATCAAGTTGTTTGATGGCCACCTCTTGGCCTACAAAAGGAATCCATTGGCATGCATTTGGTAGAGATAAATTAGATCAAGGTTATGCTGCTGGAGTTGAGTTGGAGCTTCCTCATAGCCCACCATTTCCTACCATTGTGAGCATTCCCAAGCTTGCTTGCCACCTACCATCAAGGGGCAAGTGTTTCTCTCCATTGTTCTTCCACCTACTTAGCATTTAGTTTGGACAAGAAAGGCCTCCCTAAGGGATATTGTTGGCTTCCCACGAAGCCTTCACCTCCTAGGTGTTGTACAGTTATTCCATTGGGCAATACAAGAGTGGTTTAGCATATCTTTGGTTGTTATTGAAGTTTTCATTCTCCCCCCATCTATTTCATTTTCTTTTTATTAATATTTTCATGTTTGAATGTGAACTACACTAACAATCTCTTACATAATCACTTGGAGGAATACCACCAACCATCAAAAGGGGCTCCAAGGACTGAGGCCTTGCAACAACCTAAAAGGATTAGCCCCTCACTAAGTGGAAGAGTGCACTTGTGCAATTTTTTCCATAACAGTCACCAAGTGAAATAAATGACTAAACCACCAAAAAAGTTGGTCATCACAGTGTTTTTAAGTGAAATATGACCAAATTTGAGCAATTTTAAGTGATCACAACTAAAATGACTAATTTAGTCATGGGATACAAAATAGGACTAATTTAGTCATGGGATACAAAATATGACTAGAAAATCTAAGTTAAATATAATTATATAAGATGTCCATTGTTAAAA
Organism: Larix kaempferi; assembly: GCA_027924585.1. Lineage (NCBI taxonomy): Eukaryota > Viridiplantae > Streptophyta > Pinopsida > Pinales > Pinaceae > Larix > Larix kaempferi. The sequence continues at coordinate 17,795,987 of BSBM01000435.1, forward strand.
TTTACGAAATTGTAATAATTTTATTACAATTTTGTAAAGTGTTACATATGGATTCAGACCCCCTTAATGCATCTAAGGGGGTCTCTAAATCCATCTGCAACGTTAAAATTTACGAAATTTTAAAATTTTATTGTCAAAATTGAAATATTCTATTGTCCAAACAATGGATAATTCCCTCTTCTTCAATAGGATCTCCTTTAGATATTGTTTCTATTGTCTAATTTTAATCCCCAAATACAATTTGTCTAAGGAGCATTGCTAGTCACTAGTATGAAAATTGGTAGCCAAATGAGAAACTATTAAACTTTGTCTAAAGGCCATTGTGTATGTACTTTCGTATCCACGGTGATGTGCTTGTCGTGTCCATACTAGCTTGTTTCATTATTTTCACTTCCATATGCCCCCTTCGGCACACTTTTCAAGTTTCATCTTATGTGTCATCATGTGTCATGTTGAGTCGTGCCATGGAGTTAGTCGTTTCTCGCTATAAGAATCATCATGTCATGATTTTTATACCATTGGGTTCAGGTCATCATGTTAGTCACGTCCATGTTTCACTTGATGAAAATCATCACCATTTGACCCTTTCGATAGTCTGTCAAAGTTTCGGCAAGTGCATATATTTTTGAGTCACGATCGCAAAAAAATGTTAATTTATTGTCATTGATTAATTTACAAGCCGCAACCATCCGCCATGATTGTCACTTAGTCTAAGCTTGTTAGGATATTCCTATACTCCATCCTAGTCCTACCAGCATTTTCATTATTTGCATTTTCAGTCTTGCATGCATGCATGCAATTACATGCATCCCAGTCATCAGTCCCAACACCTAGCCCTCAATTAGCCAGCCCCCGGGAACTTCTCACTGATCACTTTTAGCCCTCCTAGAGCTTAGTGCGCCCTTCTTCCTTGATTTAAGGAAGCCACTCGTCCTCTCTCACTACCACTCAGTTGCACTTCAGTTAGTTGAGTTATCTTTAGTTCTTTCCTTGATTTAAGGCTAGACTGACTCTCAACTGACTGTATCACTCTGATGGACCTCCGATGAGACTAGACTGCCCATTCTGAGTCCAGTTAGCTCCTCATGCACCCTCCACTAAGCCTCCTTCATTCAGTTAGTGCCTCCATGTGCTAGTTACACCTACCACACTCAGTTAGACTCAGTTTGACTGATGATTGACAGTTACTTGTGCATTGATGACTCCACTGATGATGATGAAGACTTCTAGTTGTGCTCCGATGACACTCCAGTGATCTTTTGATCTCCCCATGAAGGCTAATTTGAATTTCCATCTTGGCATTCGAGTCCTCATGCATTGTATTATTTATTTGTCCATTTGTCATTAATGAATTAGTGTGTGTGAAGTTATTTTGCTTTTATCCGAGTTCTACTGTATTATTATTTTGTTGCTCATTTACACTGCATTGACCACTCTTAATCTTATTCCTAAATGCTTTCTTGTGAGTTATACATCAGCTCTTAGATCTACTGTGAGGATTTTCACATGGTATCAGAGCATGTTGAGAGTATTGTTTATCTCCATTCCTGAGAGTTTTTTGCAGGTTATTATTAAGATTTCGAGTGCAGCAGTTTCTGCACTTTTGCAGCAGTAACAGTTGCAGACATTTTCTATTGTTTTTGCAGGTCTTCTGAAACAAATTCCATGTTCAATTTGGAAGGAATTACTCCTCTTTCTCCATTCAACTATGATGAATGGAAACCACAGATGATAGCACATTTGAAGAGACATGGTCTCTTTGATTATTGTTTTGAAAGAGAGTTCGAATCCTCTGAAGAAGAGAATGACTAGTTAGATGAAGGTGAAAGAGCCACTGCAGCCAAGATGCTTGCTATGCCTCGATGCATGGTACACCACTTCCTTCATGTTGAATCTCCAAAAGATCTATGGGCCCAGCTAGATGACAGATTTGGAAAACAGAATGAAGGGATTGGTCCAAACCCTTTCGAGAGCAAGCCCAGTAATGCATTCACCCCCCTTGATGATCTCATTGATCATGAATCAGTATCAAACATATCTCATATTGAAGTTGTCGACAAAGAAGAAGAACTTGTAGATTCTACACTCATGCTCCAAATTCCTTCTATTTCAAATTCTGTGCCAGCTCACACTCTAGAAATTGCAGAGGTTCCTAAATCCTCTCTTGCACCAGAGTCTGTTGGTTTGCATCATGATATCATGGATGTTTCGGAGGTCAAATCAGCCATTGGAGGTAATGCATTCACTCTCCTTGATCAATCACCTCTTATTTACTATTGTAAGATCATTATTTCATGCTCTCAGAAGGTTATTGAAGATGATGGCCATTTCCATTCGCTTGGGATAATTTCTCATGCATTTACTGGTTTAGATCTCACCTCAAATGGTTCAAAGGAGATCTTAAGCAACCATGATTCAAGTCTTGGATCTGATTTGGATTCCAAGCAATCACTGATATTTGATGGTTCTTTTGGGCATAATCTCACCCATGATGGTTCAACGGAGAAAACAAAAGACTATCTGCATATTCATAGATTTGATCCTACCTCAGTTGATTCGAATCACAGGTTCAAGGATCATCCTCATACTTTTGGATTTGTTCTCATCACATTTGATCTGAAGAGCAAGTACAAGCACATGCTTTCTGAGCATGATCCACTTCTTCCCAAGAAGAAGATACCTCCAGACATATGACCAAGCATCACATCTGCTTGAGTTTGGAGCATTTATTTTTGTGTGTGCCTTACAGTCTATTTTGAGGGGAGGTATTTTTCCCATGAGGTTTTCCCCATTTCCTCGGTTTATTGACTGTTATTATTCATTGTATTAGGTGACCTTTGGTCTCAGTTATGAGGGCCCAGGATGGATTAAGGGGGGGTGTTAGGATATTCCTATACTCCATCCTAGTCCTACCAGCATTTTCATTATTTTCATTTTCATTCTTGCATGCATGCATCCCAGTCATTAGTCCCAGCACCTAGCCCTCAGTGAGCTATCCCCTGGGAGCTTCTCACTAATTAGTTTTAGCCCTCCTAGAGCTCAGTGCGCCCTTCTTCCTTGATTTAAGGAAGCCACTCGTCCTCTCTCATCTACCACTCAGTTTCACTTCAGTTAGTTGAATTATCTTCAGTTCTTTCCTTGATTTAAGGCTAGACTGACTCTCAACTGACTGTATCACTCTGATGGACCTCCGATGAGACTAGACTGCCCATTTTGACTCCAGTTAGCTCCTCATGCGCCCTCCAATGAGCCTCCTTCATTCAGTTAGTGCCTCCATGTGCCAGTTACACCTACCACACTCAGTTAGACTCAGTTTGACTGATGATTGACAGTTACTTGTGCATTGATGACTCCACTGATGATGATGAAGACTTCTAGTTATGCTCCGATGACACTCCAGTGATCTTTTGATCTCTCCATGAAGGCTAATTTGAATTACCACCTTGGCATTCGAATCCTCATGCATTGTATTATTTATTTGTCCATTTGTGATTAATGAATTAGTGTGTGTGAAGTTATTTTGCTTCTATCCGAGTTCTACTGTATTATTATTCTGTTGCTCATTTACACTGCATTGACCACTCTTAATCTTATTCCTAAATTCTTTCTTGTGAGGTATACATCAGCTCTTAGATCTGTTGTGAGGATTTTCACAAAGCTTAAAATGTTAAAATCCCCCCCCTGGGCTATCTCCCTACACTTGAAAGCGCCAATAACCCCTATTTCAAGAAGAAAAAAATATCTCCCTCCTTCGACATAGTATGGTTGAGTCGAGTCTTGGATTAAATAAGAAAAATAACTGAATTAATGTATTCAAAATAACTATTGTCAAAAAATAATATTAATATAATATGTTTTTAATACCTTTCAATATTAATATGTTTTAATAATAATATAAATATGAATACTAATATTAATGTTAATATTAACATTAATATTAGTATTAATATTAGTATAAGTATTAATACATTTTTAATATTAATATTAATCCTAATACTATTATGTTTTTTAATATTAATATATGATATGTTTTTTTCAAGGAGAAAAAAATGGTACTTTTGTTATTTCTGTGAATCAAAATGTACACCACCATAACTGTATTAGAACAGTCCAAACATTCTGAGTTTTCTAGTCTATACCATCTAGATTAGTAACAACCAACCCTTGACACATAGTTCATGCCTATCGAAGAAAACAAAAAAATCCTTCTGACTATAGTCCCAATCAGAAGATCATCAAAACCTGTAAAGTCTAGTAATAGTCTACAAAAAAGAACATGGAACATGAATGTCTATTGACTCCATCTACCCATTCTTCCCAATACAAAAATCATCCTTCACCATCAAGTGCTTCTTTGGAGAGTGCATCGACTGTATCATTGATTTCACGATCTATATGATCAATGGTGAGATCATAGAAGAAGGACATCATTTTAGCAATTCTATCACACCAATGATTATATTGCAGAACATTTAGATTTAATTTCTTTTGTACCCACTTGACAATAACCAATAAGTCGCCAAAGATCTTGATGGAAACTAAACCACGAAGGATGGCTACTTTTAGAATACCCCAAAGTCCGAGCAACTCAACTTTTGTATTAGAACCTTGGCCACAAGAAAGCCAGAACTTGTAGGAGAGATCCTTTCCCACAATAATATAAAAACCTGCTCCACAATTTTCCTCCACCGAGGCACCATTAAAAAAACCAACTGCAGACTTTGACGTATCAACAGCCAAATCCGTAAGTCGCCTTGGACCCCGAAAAAATACTTGATCATTTTTATATGCATTTAAAAGCATTCAAAGTCTATTTATAGCCTGATGTTCTGAGGGAGAATCATTCTAAAACAAAGCTTGATTGCGTATAATCCATAGAGTCCAAGCAACTAGCCCCATAATATTTTTAAGATTGCGGTGTCTCTGGATCCAGGTGAAATAAGCTTCCTTAAAAACTGTATTAGGCCAATCTGCATTCACTTTCAGGAGACTACATATCTTCATCCAAACCTTCCTTGAAAAATGATCTTATAGATCAAGTTACATAATGCTATGGGCCTATAATCTCCAAAGGTGTGAGGATTATTGCTTTTTGGAATCAGGGTCAAGAATGTAGAATTCAGAGCACCCGAGATAAAGCCATTAATTCTGGAAAATTCAACCATAGCAAGAATTTCATCCCCCCATAATGTCGAAGAAATGCAGGAACAACTCCACAGTCTAGCCATTAGGCCCGGGACTTTTTCTTTTGCAAAAAGTTTCAATGTATCTTCTACTTCCTTTAATGTTACAGCCTGCTCCAGGTCCTTAGCCTCCTGATTACTGAAAAATACAGGGTATAACCTAGCAATATCCAACTACTTCATAAGGTCACTAATCCAAAGCTACCCACTGCTTTGGGGACAAGTGATAACACTTTAAGATTAAATTCATCTTGTGCCCATTTAATGGTGACCCTAGAGTCCCCATAAATCTTCAGATCATCAATGCCAAAGATACTAGCCACTTTCATAACACACCATAAAGCAAGGAGCTCTGCTTTCATGTTTGTCCCATTCCCACAATTGAGCCTTAATGTAAAATAATGTGATTCATTTAAGAAAATAGCACCCCTAGCTGCACACAAACCATCTTGTGCAGCACCATTGAAAAAAAGAATTCGACGATTGAACTGAGGATCAAAAGTACCAATTCTTCTAATAATTAAGGGCTCCTGCTCACTGTAGATTGATTTATAAACACTCAGAATTTGTCCAGCCATATTTTGAACACAAGGATTCAGATCTTCAAAAACAACCATGTTCCTGCTAAACCAAATAAACTAGGAAATAATCACCGGCAACAAAATATGGGCTTTGTCCTTCACCAAAGAATGGAATCGGAGGAAATCACGACCTCTCTTCTAAATAAAGAAAAAACCTTTGAGTTGGATATTCTTAGAGCAGCAAAACAAGAAGAAGAAACCTGGAGAATCAAGTCCAGGCAGTTATGGCTTAGAGGGGGTGACAGTGATACCAAGTATTTTCACAACCAATCCAAAGCTCACCGAATCCAAAATGCTATCAGGGAACTAAAAAATAGCAACGGGGAAAGGATCAACGGCTAGGAGAATCTCAAACTCCTTGCCTTCAATTGCTTCAAGGATCTCTTCTCGGATAGTGGAGAGACTGATCCGAATGCACAAGTGGATCTTTTAGAGGGAATCCCCAATCTTGTCTCTGAAAATGCAAATAGAGAACTTGCCAAACCTATCCTGGAACACGAAATTGAAAAATCCATTTGGTCTCTCCAAATTGATAAGGCTCCTGGCCCTGATGGTTTCACCATAAACTTCTATCGGGTTGCGTGGGAGATTATCAAAGATGATCTAAAGCGAATGTTGAATTGGACAAGGAAAAAGGATAAAATCGAAGGAGCCACAAATTCCTCCTTCCTCACCCTAATCCCCAAAGAAAAATCCCCTTGTTCCATGAGCCGCTTCAGGCCTATCTCCCTCTGTAACACCTCTTACAAAATCCTCACAAAAATTCTTGCCTCCAGGATGAAAAAAGTCATGGAAAAACTCATCTTTGATGCTCAAGGGGGATTCATTGCGGGTCGCCAAATCTTGGATAACATTGTCATTGTTCAGGAAGCTATCCACACCAACATGGAAAAAAATCATCAAGGAATGGCTATCAAGCTAGATATGGCCAATGCCTTTGATAGAGTAAATCATAGCTTTCTCTTCGCGATCATGGAAAAATTTTGATTCTCTACAAGGTTTATAAGGTGGATAAAATCTTGCATCAACTCCCCCTGGATTGCCCCTCTTGTCAACGGTAAACCTGCCAATTTATTCCGGGCTACTCGTGGTATGCGCCAAGGTTTCCCTCTGTCCCCTTTTTTGTATCTCCTAGTTGCGAAATCCTTGAGTCGAAAACTCCACTCCATGCAAGCTTCTGGAGAACTTAAGGGTATCAAAATTGTTAGAGGAGTTCGACCTATAAATCACTCCCAGTTTGCAGACGACACTATCCTCCTTGGAGGAGCCTCAGTCAATATTGCTAATAAGTTCAATATGGTTCTCACGTCCTTCCTCAAGGCCTTGGATGGCAAAGTGAACTTTGAAAAATCCAAAATGTATAACTGGAATTGCCCTACCAGGACCCTCGCAAGAATTGCTAGGACTTTTGGTTTTGAAGGAATAAGAGACTGGATCTCTTTCACCTACCTTGGTGTGCCAATATTCAAAGGCAGGAAAAAAGTGGCTGACTGGCAGGGACTTGTTGTCAAAATTAAGAATAAAATCAACACTTGGGGCTCTCGTTGGCTAAACCCTGCAGGAAAGCTGGTGCTCATCAAATCCATCCTTACTGCCTATCCTCTCTACTCCTGCTCCATCTCCCTTGCCCCCAAGACTGTGATATCTGAAATATCCAAAGCTCTCCACAACTTCCTTTGGCAAGGTGGGAAAACCAATGGCATGAAAAAGTTTCACTTCATAATCTAGGATACAGTGTGTAGACCTAAAGAGTATGGTGGGGCTGGGATTAAAGACCTTTCCTTTATGAATCTTGCCCTTGGTGCCAAAATCCTCTAGAGGATCATCACTGGGAAGAAAGCATGGTGGAAAGATATCTTCTATAAAAAATACATGCAGGGAAGCAGAAGCAGGTCTGTGGAAAAAATCGACCAAGATAAGAAAGGAATTGCAATTTGGAACCTCTGCAAAAATTCTGCCTTCATCATTCAAAATAACCTCTCATGGGTCCCAAGCAAAGGTAAGAAATTCAAAATTTGGAAAGACAATTCCGGGATTCACTCTCCTGCCAACTCTCTCCTCTTCTTCCTGGATTTGAGATGTTGGATGGAGCAGGCCAACATCAATACCCTTTATGACTTATCTACGTGGTCCTCCCAAGGAAAATGGACAGGATGGCAAAAGCTCGACCTACCAGACCACTTACAGTCTGAGTACAATGCACTCCTCTCCTGACTTCATGGTGCGATTCCCATCCACCAATCTTTGCGAGACAAGCACAGATGGGGGAATAGTGGGCACTACACTGTCAAGGAAGGATACAACTATTTGGATACTCTAAACAACAGAGGTAGCAAGGAAAAAAAATGGAAGAGAGTGTGGGAGAGATATGGGATCCCTAAAGTGAATGTCTTAAATTGGGCGCTTGCTCATAAAAATATTCTCACTACAGAAAATCTTAAGAGGAGAGGAATTGAAGGACCGGCTAGATGCATTCTTTGTAAAAAAGAGGAGGAGACAATCAACCATCGTTTTCTTGACTGTGAATTTACCCAAGAAGTGTGGCACAGAGCCTTTCAAGACATCCATACTAACTTGGTCCTCCCTACCATCTGGTCTGGCCTCTTTGCGAACTGGCATTTATATTATCCCAACTCCTTCTCCAGGAAATCTAACTTCAAAAGAGCCTGGATCGCCTTTCCAAAATTCCTGTGTTGGAAACTTTGGACTGCCAGGAATCATGAAATTTTTGAAGGTCTCAAATCTTCCCCCGGAAAAATCATATCCTCTGCCAAAGCCCTATGGATCGACTCCCTCTCCTCTAGAAGTATGAAAAATCTCTGCAAGGAACCCTTAAGTGTTGAAGAAAAAATCTGGGTGGCTGACCTGCTATCATCTCCTTCTCACTTTGTCCCTCAAATTCATAGGAATATTAAACCTCAAAGCTGGCACATCATAATGGATCCTAAAAATCTCCAAAACTAGATTTGAACTCTGGGAAGCAACATCCTCTTCTTCGATGGTGCCTCCAAAGGCAATCCCGGGTTGGCAGGTGCGGGGGGAGTTTTTCTTTACTTCGATGGAAACAAAGTGGATGATTTTGCTTGGGGAATTGGAAAAAAAACTAACAATGAAGCTAAATGGTTAGTTGTGATAAAGGGGTGGAGATTGCTAGAAGCAAAGATATCAACGACCTAGTGGTTTTTGGAGATTCCATGTTGGTGATCAGAGAAGCCACGGACATTATCAATTTGCGTCGAAAACCTATCTCCACGATGCATCACCATTTCTTATTTTTGGCCAAAGAATTCCATTCCCTATCTTTCCTTCATATTCTTAGACATAGCAACAAAAGCGCTGACACTATGGCTAATATCGACGCGGGATTGAATTGTGGTCTTGCTCTTCTCCATGGTCTCCCCAAGGCAGATGTGTGGGTTCCTTGAGCCTTATCCCTTGTTCTGCCCCCCTACCCTCTCCATACCTATCCACCTGATGGCCTCTTTAATTCTCCATATCTCCCCTAGATCCTCCTGCTCACATCAAATGTCTCCTCGACTGTTTTGGCGGTCACCCCTGGTAGACACCACCTTTCTCGCATGCGGGGTTTTAATGTGGACGATCCCCAAGGTGGTGTGGGGCTATTTCATATACGGTGGTGGAGGTCTTAGCACCCTGCGTTTTCTTTTGGTTTCCTATTATTTGCTCCCTACTCCTGTCTGTGTCTTCCCTTGCAAAGCTTCTCTCGGAAGTCTGTTGTTTCGGCATACTATGGAGGATTGCAATCAATGCCCCCTACTCTGCACTGCAAGAAATGTAGGAGGAATGACTAGAGCACCCTTGGGGGGGCTGGCAATGGCGGAAAGAAGCATTACCTTTCCGATATCTTTAAGGGTAATGGCGGTGTGGATCCTTCTAGGGGGAGTGGAACTAAGTTGGCCCATCTCAGTCATCCCAAGGCGAATGAATCTGGAAACGGAGGAGCATGGATGCCCCTTGATACTAGTCATGGTTGTGGAAATAGAGGCATTGAGTTGTTTCCTGGCTGCGGTTTCGCTTCTGGTCAAGTTTCGACCTCTGGCTATCACTCGAATCCTTGTGAAATTGGTAAAGGTGCAATTCGGCAGCAGTATCATGGTAGTCCTAGTGATTTGGGAATTAGGGGTTCTCCTCAGGGGCAGGAAAGCCCCTCCCCTGACCTCCATTCGCAGGTTCTGGACCTGGAAGCACAAGTAAGCTGTCTTAGGGGAGACCTCGCGGACATGAAGAAAGCAATCTCCAATTTGGCTACTTTTGTCCAAATCTCAAATTCTAAAGTTCGGGCAAGCACTGGTAAGATGAAAGATTTCTTTGAAAAGTTAATGGGCAAGCATGACACCTTCTACAGTTCTTGCTAATTGTAGAGGCCGAAGTAGATTGTGTTAGGACCAACAGCAGGAGCAGCCCCTCAGTCATCCTGAATATTGACGACGACAACACTGGCGCGGCTTCTAGCAGCAAGGATAAAATTGCTCGCAACCGTCATGACAATTAATTCTCGTCTGTGCAACTTCTTTTTGGTCTGAAGTTTACCCTTCTAGATTTATGTTTTGCCTTTGTTGCTTCTTATTAGGCCAGGTCGTTAATATCTACAGTTGTAGTAACTTCAATACTTTCAGTTGTAACAGGCATAATGCCACTTTTGAAATGCAGAGGCTGGGATTTTCAGAATCTGTCGTGACAGTTCTGGTTTTTTGGGATCAGCCTCCCCTACTCTTTGTAATCTGCTCTTCCCTTTTAATATAAAGCCTATTATCTGTTTGTGTAAAAAAAAAAAAAATATGGGCTTTGCATTCCCTGTACCACTTAAGAAAGCAAAGATCAAAATTTTTAAATCCCCACACCTGAGAAATTTTTAAGGCTGAGCAAATCATTCTCCAAATATCTCTAGTGAAATTACAAGACACAAGAAGATGGTTTTTGGATTATGCATCAGAGTTACACAAGGAGCACTAGCTTGGGCCATGCCACCCAATTCTAACCAGATAATCCCAAGTCTTTAATTTCCCTTTTAGAGCAAACCAACCAAAACATTTGAATTTCAAAGGCATCTTCCATCTCCACAATATTTTAAACCACCATTGCTGAGGATAAAAGTTTCTAAATTGAATGATAGCCTTATGGGTAGACTTTGCTGTGATTTCTCTCGAACTGGGATTACCCGTCCACTTAATAATATCTCTGAAAATAGAAAGCCCACACCCCACAGAATCGAGACGAGAGAAATAATTGTTCCATTCCCATTCATATTATCAGAAAAACCATGGTCCGCACCTTTGATCCAATAGACATTACCGTTGAGAGATCTGAAATTTTTCATATGGTCCAGAGTGATAATATCCTTCTCTCTTAGGAATGCTAAGATTTCATCAAACACGATGAAGTCATCGTCCAGACCCAAGATAGGATCAACCCCTACCAAAACATGTCGCCCTGATCCCACTTGCCATTGCAAATCTTTTTCCATCCAATTAAAAACATTCATGAATCCCTTCCAGATAACAGAAGAATTTCTTATTGTTTTCATAGGATTCCTGAGCCACATCGTGGTATCTTGCTTGATGTATTTCACCCCCAGAACTTTATACCATAAAGACGATCCAAATAACCTGTGCCAGAAGCTTTTAAGGCGTAAGGCCTTACCAAAAACCTCCATATTTTTCAGTCCCCAGCCTCCACAACTATCACGAAGTGTAATATTCTCCCACTTAGCCATAATCAAACCTTTACGATCTTTTCCACCTGACCATCAAAAATTGGAACAAAGTTTCCTAATATTCTGCAAAACCGAGCTGGGAGATTTAAACAAGGAAAGCCAATATACATGGATACTGGTTAGAACAGCCTTAACCAGAATGAGGTGACCGCCAATGGATAACAATCTATTAGTCCAACATTGAATTCTGCTTTCAAATTTTTTAAACAGCCATGACCAATATTTTACTCTGTAACTGTTTGGCTTCAGAAAATACCCAAGATACTTAAATCCATCAACCAACATATGAAATTTAAAAGGCAAGATATTTTGTAAATCCACGATCTGAGATTCGTCCACCTGATGCTGATAAAGGATAGATTTTGCATCACTAACCTTCATACCCGATGCACAGCATAAGACATTGATGTTGTTCATATATCAGTCCCATTCATTAATAGAATCTGACCCAGCAAGGAACACATCATCTACAAATAGTAGATGGGATATATAAAGTTATTTGGACAGCTTTATACCCTCAATGCATCCATCAAATTTGGCTTTGTGTAGTAACCTGCTAAAGCCATCAATAACCAGCAGAAATAGAAGTGGGGACATAGGGCAGCCCTGTCGAATCCCTTTGGAGCACTTGAAGAAATTTAACGGCACACCATTAACTAATACTACAATATTAGTAGAGGATACACATGCCATTATCCAATTGAGCATTAGTGGCGACAAACCAATTTGAATTAGAACAATTCTGAGAAAGCACCAATCGACACGATCATAGGCCTTCTCAAGATCCATCTTGAGTAAGCAAGCTTTCTTTTTTCGAATCTTAATGGTATGGATGATTTCCTGCGTGATGCCCACAACATCCAGTATTTGCTTGTCATGTAAAAAACCAAACTGTTCAGCGGAGATGAATTTGGAAAGCCCGGGTTTGATTCTCACAGCAATTATCTTGGAAATGAGATTATAGATCATGTTACATAATGCTATGGGCATATAATCTCCAAAGGTGTGAGGCTTATTGCTTTTTGGAATAAGGGTCAAGAATGTAGAATTCATAGCACCCGAGATAAATCCATTAATTCTGGAAAATTCAACCATAGCAAGAATTTCATCCCCCATAATGTCGAAGAAATTCAGGAACAACTCCACGGTCCAGCCATCAGGCCCAAGACTTTTTTCTTTTGCAAAAAGTTTCAATGTATCTTCTACTTCCTTTAATGTTACAGCCTGCTCCAAGTCCTTAGCCTCCTGATTACTGAAAAATACAGGGTATAACCTAGCAATATCCAACTACTTCATAAGGTCACTAATCCAAAGCTACCCACTGCTTTGGGGAAAATGAAAGCTATCCACCCCTACGATAACAGACTGGTCCTGGGTGGAAGGCCGAGTTCTGGAGTCCAAGTCTAGTTTACCCATTCTACTAATTCCATACGAGAGAGCTTAGTGCCTTCATTTTTTCCCACAACAGCCCTTTTGGAGAGAATGATAACTCTATCCAACTTTACAGCTTGATCAAGAACAAAGACCTCCACTTCAGCCTTTGCTTTTAGGGTTTTTAACCGCCTTCGATTGCGGGCTGCTTCACCAGTCAATGTTTTCGAAACCCTACCCTCTTTACAGTCTGAATGGGAAGGAGCAGATAACACTAAGTTACTAGGTGTAAAACCTTTGTGTGTACTAGAAAGTGGGTTATCAGGGAGTCTTGGAGACCCCACCACCATTATTGGAGGAAGAAAGGACAACACGTATTTGATAAAAGACCCCACAAATCTGATAACACACCACAACATACAGAAAGCGACCGCACAACACAAGTTCACATGAAACCCAGCTACATCTCAGGACATAATCGAAATAGTTCCACAATGTATTTATAGATCGATTTGCAGCAAATAAACCTAAGATTTCCACTATTTTTTTTTTATCTTGGTTGGTACTAAGCCAACCTTTTGGTTGGCTGAAGTCCAAGATGCTGCAAATTTCTCCGTCTTACACTGCAAAGAACCTTCCAATACTGCAAACCCTAGCCGCCATGGTTGATTCCATAGCCTCCATGCTCAGTTTCTATAAATATATTTATATATATAATGAATCTAAAATTCTAATATATATAATATGTTTTAAAAATTATATTATACATAATATAATAGTATTAATTCATTTAAAACAATTAAATTCACAAAGCGGGAATCTAAGAAAATAAATTGGGGCTTTTTGGGTTTTTGGGGGGGATTTTGTCGTTTAACATTCTTATTATCTTCTACTACAGAGGATCTGCAAATTGGATCATCTTCGGGTGCATATATGGCTTCAGGTTCTTGCTTCAAGTATGGATTCCAATCTCCTTTTATTTATTTCTTAGTATCCAAGTTTGTGTACCAAGTTGTAGTGGATAAGTCATTTAGTCCGGGAACAGTGGAAGAGTGGATCAGGAAGCCTATGAATATATGAGGGAAATAGTTTTATTTAAACTCAGTCAGATAGCAGATAGCAGATCTATCTACTATTTGGAGTTTGGGGTGGATGTCAGTTGGAAGGATTGGTTTTAGTAGGGAATATGTTGATGTTTGGGATGCCTTCATTTAAAGTTTCAGATCTATAATGTTGAAATAAAAGAGGGGGAGGAGTACAGTCTTATCCGATCCAAGAATACTACTGGTGTGTATACACCAAATACTGGATACAAAGTTTATCAATTACTCTTTTTTTTACTTATTTGGTGTGAGGCGTATTTGAAACGGTGAGAGCAGTACCTACATGTACAATTAAACCAACCCAAATAAAGAGAAACACAACTAATCAATCATTGGAATTAGAACTCGTTGCATGAATGGACACATCACACCTGAGCCCATCTGTCACCTACCCAAATTCTGAAAATATTATTTTATTGACAAAATACTTTGTGTTAAATTTTAATTACAAAGTTTTGTAATTATGACCAAGTTTGGTCAAGGATGAATGTAATTACTGATTAATATTATTTAATAAATTAAAGTAGGAGACAAACACCCAAGGGAACTGTTAAATGAGTGTTCACTGACCCACTAGGAGGAATGGAAGATGTTAGAGGGCATGGGACAGATGGCAGCAATTGCACTTCACCACTAGTTGTTGGTTATGGGACAACTACCCCTACAAATGTGGCATTATCCCCCAGGTGGAGGGAGTGAGCAGGCAGCTCATTTAATGACCAGTTAACAAGTGAAAGCCCTGGGAAGCCTACATAAGGCAAATTCGAATTGAGCAAGCAGCTCTTACACAATATTTCCTGCATAAATATTCCTCAAATGCATCAGGTGATCACTGAGATATTCAAATAGGGAGGCTATGTGAGAGTGCAACTGTAAGTCTGCAAATTATTCTGAGAAGGAGAACCAGAGGTGCTGGTGCTGGTCCCCTTGACTGCTAAGTCTTTAAGACTGGATAACTATTGCTACTGCAAGTTGAGGTCCTAAGCTTCTAAGTTTCTTCCTCCTGGTGGTTCAGTGAACAGGCTCGGGGGTCCTAAGGCAAGTAACTTGGCTGTCTTCAGGAATTGGTTGGGTGGAATAGGCTCCTTGGGCTGTTTGTTTCTCTACAGTTAACCAGGTTTTGTTGTTTCTATTTTTTTTACAGTTCAATGTTCTGTTTAGTAGAATTTATCAAACTCTGATTTGTAAAAGAATTTATTTTGTTTTCGATTTATGTTCGTTACTAATTGATAAAGTCTGTGAATTATTGATTAGATAATCATCTCTATATTTTTCCCATGTTGTTATCTGCATAGTACTCTAGTATAGAGAAGCAAATTAAATGATAGATGAGAGATAGGCAGATTGCCATTGATTGGACAAATAATTACAGTATGTGTCATGTTTACAATTCTGTCCTATATCTAAACATAGTAAAAATTTACTGCATAGCATCGACAGTAATATAAAACTCTTTTGTTATTTCATGAAAGAAAAACATAGTCCAAATTCTGCATAGTCATATATTTTTTTCTCTTATCTCTATTCAATCAAGATAGCAAGCAAATGCAATTAAAAACATACATATCATGTTTTCCAAGTAATAATATTTCCAAGAATTTTAACAGCTGCAAGAACTAATCAATATATAGTTTTCTTATCATTATGCATACTTTCTCTCTTCACTAGTTTCTTATTTGATTTCATACATCAATTATTTATTTCAGTAGTATAAAAGTGTTCCTGGTTAAGAAAGATTACCCCACCTGCTCCACAGTTCCCCAAATTAGCTGCCCCATCAAATAATAGTACTAGATCATCAAAGGAAAGATGAAAGTTTCCAATAATGCGTTGAACAGGTTTTGCTTCATCAATTTGATATTTAAAATATAGACACAGAGCTGAATTATGTATATTCTCCAAGTTTGGACTAAGGTTCTCAAAAATAGCCTTATTTCTTGCCCTCCAAATAGCCCAACAAATGAAGACCGGAAGAGTAGTATGAATATTACAGTTTTTCACCCAAAAATGAAGACTTGATTCCACATTACTACCTCCCCATGCCATAGAAATGCCAAAACACTGGTAAAACTTTTCCCAAAGACATTGAGTGAAAGAACAGTCTAAGAAAATATGAGAAGAAGATTCAGAACCGTTCTTACAAAGTATGCACTGACTAGGCCCAATCCACCCCATCAAGATAAATTATCCCACATTTTAAGCCTATCATGTAGCACGAACCATAAGAAGCATTTAAGTTTCAATGGGATATGCCAAGACCAAATTACCTTATACCACCAGTACATGGGAAAGATACATCTCCTCTTGATCATATAGCTGTGTGCTGTGTTAGCTGTGATAATCCCTGTAGCTTCATTTCCAGCCCAGACCACCTTATCTTCCCCACATTTCAAACGGACACCGGCACTGTTTAGATTATGGAGATAAATACCCCATTCAATAGCAAAATGACGTGAAAGTTGTAGCTCATCGGCAGTGATCCAATAACTCTGCACATTATTGCTGACAATACTATTTAAAGTATAATATCCTGCATTCCTTAATAAAGATAGTAGTCCAGGCGACAGTTTATATTCAACATTCAAACTTATGATAGGATCAATACCTATAGCAACATTCTGTCCATTCCCCACTTTCCAACAAGTCTCAGCAGCAAGCCAACAATAAACCTTTAAAAATCCATTCCAAACAGGAGAAACACCCCTTGTTATCTTTTTGGGCGTCCTCAACCAGTGTGTAATTTCTGATTTCACATATTTCAGATGTATAACCCTGGACCAGAGTGTGTCCCCAAATAATGCTCTCCACAGGCTCTTTAAACGAAGGGCAACACTAAATACAGATAAGTCTTTAAGCCCCCATCCCCCAGCAGTTACAGGTAATGAGATTTTATCCTAGTCGATCATAGACATGCTAGTTTTCTTCAATCCTCCGGTCCATAAGAAATTAAACATGAGTTTCCTTAGTGTATTAATCACTGAACAAGGCACTGGAAGAAGTGAGAACCAATATACAGGTGTCCCAATCAGAACAGATTTTACTAGTGTGAGATTTCCACCGATGGATAAGAGGTGATATGTCCAATGGGAGATCCAGGACTCAAACTTTTTAATCAACCATTGCCAGTCTTTGATAAGGTAGCCATTCGGCTTAAGCTGGAATCCAAGATATGTAAAGCCATCAACTATTTTATTACACTTAAAAGGTAGCATAGATTTAATGTCCTGCATTCAATCCACCTCAACACAATTCTCATAAAGGCAAGATTTTTTCAGACTAATCTTCATACCCGATGCCTTACAGAAAAGGTTCATAATACCCTGATAAGCACTCCATTCATCCAGCGAGTCACTGTCTGCTAATAATACATCATCCACGAACATAGCATGTGATATAAATAAATCTTTAGCAATTTTCAAACCTGTTATCTTACCTTCCCTTTGAGCCTGCTTGATCAACCTGCTTAGTCCATCAATAACTAGCAGAAATAGTAAAGGAGACATCAAATAGCCTTGACGGAGTCCCCTAGAACAACTGAAAAAAGATGTAGGAGCGCCATTAACCAGGACAACGATACTCATAGAGTTCACACAGGCCATAATCCATTGAATGGCAGGTGTTGGAATACCAATTTGAATCATACCGATCCGAACAAAATCCCAACTAACTCTATCATAAGCCTTCTCTAAATCCATTTTAAGAATGATAGCTTTCAACTTCTTACACTTGATAGAATGTAGTAATTCCTGGATGATGCCAACAGCATCATGTATCTGTCGATCCTCTAAAAAGCCAAACTACTCAGGTGTGATAAATTTTGAAAATACCGGCTTTAGGCGACCCACAATAATTTTTTATACAATCTTATAAACAAGATTGCAGAGTGCAATATGTCAGAAGTCTCCAAATGACTTTGGATCACTAACTTTAGGAATAAGAGTGATGAATGTAGCATTCAATGCACCAGAGACATAACCCTGCAACCTCGTAAACTCCACCATCTTCAAAATATCATCCCCCATAATGTCAAGGAAGTGCAAAAATAACTCCACTGTCCAGCGATCAAGCCCTGGACTCTTTTCCTTGGCAAAAAGTTTAAGGGTTTTTCCTACCTCCTCCAAGGATATCTCCAAACACAAATCTTCAGCCTCCTTATCATAAAAAAACTTAGGGAAAAGTCTCGCCACCTATAGCTGAGATAATAAATCGCACCCCTTATCATCAGAATAGATATTTTGAAAATGTTTCTTAGCCAATGTTTGAAGCTCCATCACACCAGCCACTTCAACCCCATCCACACCTGACATTTTCCAAATAGTGTTATTATTCCTCCTGGCCGAAGCAAAGGTATGATTTTTTTTTTGTATTTTTATCACCAAAGTCAACCCACAGAGCCCGACTTTTCAGTCGCCACTATTTTTCCTCTCTCAAATAAATATTATCTCTCTCAGATTCCAATTTCTTCAAAAGAGCAAATTTAGAACTGTCTAAAGGGGCCTCCAAATTGACTGAATATAGCAAGTGCAGCTAAGCTTCAATTTTCAATAAAACTGCTTTTCCAACCTTTTCTTTTGATGAATCCACATCGTGACTTCCTCTTTGAGCTTTTTCAACTTCAAACATAACCGATCCACAAGGTTTAATTCCTCATCAACATCCAAGTGTAACCAGACATCTTTAACAAACCTTACAAAATCCTCATTTGAGAGCCATGAACAATCAAATTTGAAGGGATAATTGTGTTGAGGGGTACAATCATCCAACTGTAGAAAAATAGGCCAATGATCCGATATCTTCACCTTACCAACCCAAGATCGGTACCGAGCATAGGACTCCAGTAATGATCCCTTAACCAGGAACTTGTCTAATCGCTTTAGAATACTATCATGACCTCCACGACCATTGGTCCATGTAGGAGTAACAGCACCTGTATAAACATCAATCAGGTCATTATTAACTAATAAATCAGAAAAATAATTTGCCAAGACATCCACCTTAGCAGTAGGCCCCCAAATTTCCTATTGTAATCTAGTAAAGTTTAAATCGCCAACCACAATAATATTATTCCTGCTCAATAACCCCGAAGATTGCAAACCATTCCAGAATAGTTCTCTGTTCCTATAGGGAGCATAGCAATTTAAGATAGAAAGTAATAGGTCATCCACTCTACAACTGCCTTCCAACAGAATACCCCAAACTGTTTTATACACCAAAAAGGAATAAAATCTCGGATCTCAGGCCACCAAGAGCCCACTCGACATCCCATTAGAACTGACAGCAGAGACTTCCCAACCACCCAGGATGCCAATGATTTTTTAAATCGCCACCATGTCCTCACACATGGTTTTCTACAGAAGAATGATACCAGGGCGAGTAGTAAAAATTACGTCTGAAAGGGCCCTAACTCACACAGGCCTTCCCAAACCCCTAATATTCAGAGAACAAATGGACATTAATGAGCTCTATCCATGGGGGATATCACTCTAAGACTCCCTACAGTGTTAGAATTTCCCACCTCTGCCCCTTCCAAATCAATTCTTCCAGAAAGAGGAATAAAACTAGAAACAATTTCACCTCCCAAATCTCCATCCTTTCTACCCTTCTTCCGGGTTTTTCTTATAGTTACATTTTGAAATCTAACCGAGTTCACCGACTGAACCTTAGGGTTAGAGGAAGGATTTTTTGAGAAAATAGGAAGAGAGGTCATTGAACCTACTCCAACAGCAGCCCCATACCTGGCTTCCCCCAATAGTAACGAATCATCATTAGAATAAGGACCCTGCTCCAAAACCCTAATATTTAAGAATTCCCCCCCCCCCCCTCATCAACTACATTAGAACAAGCATTACTACGACCCAAAATAGGATAGGGAATATCATCCTCCACTAGGTTTGATCCCTCACCAAACAAATCTCAACACACTTTAGATTTAGCAGAAGGGGGATCCTCTTTAATCCCCTCAAAGGAGTCTAAATTCTGATCATGGTTCCCCACAACAGTATGCTTATTCAAACCGACATCCGTATCAAATATCACATCTATTTCTGCATCAGAAATATCATGAAAACTAGAAGTAGCAGGAATATAAGACTTACCCGGAGTCACATGCCCCACCAGAGCGTCCAAAGACTGAACCTGCAAGTGAGAATCAGGAACCGAAAAGGAAATCAGAGTCTTATCATGGGTAACCGAAGAAAGAATATCCGGACAACGAGCCTTAGTATGTCTAGTATTTTGGCATAGGAAACACCTAAATGGAACCCTAAAATAATCCAGTCTTTGCCTCCAAACCTTCGAACCCCAAACTAGTTCAACTTCCGCCGGCAATCCCTTGGCCATCTCGAATTCAACCATTACTTTTGCAGACCTCCGGTCATAGCCAAAAAGAGAACAGTTGTCCAATCTTACAAACTTTCCCACCATATTGGCAATAACTATCAAAATGTTTTCCATCCAAAGTTCAATTGGCAATCCCGGAATAAGAAGCCAAAGATGGTGAATGCTCAGTTTTTCCTTCAATGGATCGAAGGCCAGGTGCCATTTCTTGAGATAGAGGGAGCCTTCTTTAAAACACTAGAAACATTTAAGAATAGAACCAACATGTTCAGCTTTGGAAAATATGAAGAATATCTATCCATTCATGAGCTGAAGAACCCTCGGCGAATCCCCCACTATAGGCATCCAGTGCTTTCTAACCCATTCGACAAGTTCCCTCTGGTCACCGACCGTAAACTCCAATCTACCGATGATTGCTCTGGACGCCAACATCTCTATACGGTCAAGGTTTGTTTCCAGGGGAATAGTGAACCTATCCAAACCCTCACGCACCTTCAGTGCCTTTGCTTGTCTGCGTTTCCGGGCTTTTGCCCCCTTAAACCAACTAGACCATGCTACTGCATTGGTAGGATTCAAGCTCAAAGCTTGAACATCCCCAGAAACCACCGGAACTGAGCCTCCTTGAGCAGGACCAGTATAAGGCAAGTGTTCTCGTGCCTCTGCTAAGGGAGAAACAAACCCTGGGGCCTCAAAGTTGTGACCCATAAAGCCCTCCAAGACCGGCACTTGTCAAATCTTACCTAAACCAATGAACCGTGTCACACATAAATCCTCCAGCTGGAGAGCAACATTCCAAACAGGAACGAACAAAAATCAGTGGCACCCAACAAAATATCCCTGCAGAATGACCCACCAAACCAATTTGGAGCCCACCAACTCCAAACAATGACAAGGCTAGCCAAAGAAAAGGGAAAGTACTAAAAATAAAATAACCCACAAAAATAGAACTGAAAACTGTTAGCAAAGAAGGCACTTCGAGAGCAACCAACGTACGCTATAACTTCCCACGTTTTTTATACTTGGCTGGTACTGGGATGGTTCGAAAGAACCATCTTGACTCCAAGTTGTGGTTGCTCAAAAAAATGCCCTCTCTACCATAATCTTCAGCCCATTCCTGCAGAATGTCCCGAAAAACTTCCCACAAACCCTAACCAGTGCCATCCTCCAGAAATTGTCAAAAATCTTACTAGTCTACTTTGTAAACTAAAACTAATATATATGAATTTAATTTATATTTTATGAGTTATGTATTATATTAATATATTAAAATATAAAATAGATTGAATTTTAATTAAAACTAGTATTTAAATTTATATTTTTTTAGTATTTTTTTTATTATATATATTTAAATATATTTTATAATAAAAAAAATTAATTTATAATTTTAAATATTATTTTAATTAATTTTCGTTCACAATATATTAATTTTTAATAATCTAAATTAAAATATTAATTTTAGTTAAGATTCAATAATTATTTTTAATAAAATCTAAATTTGGAAGTATTTAAATTGTGTTTTGAACACATAATTGGATTTAGCACAGTGAAATATCTAGAAAAAATAAAAACGTAGAATATTTAGACTACTCCTATTACATTTAACCTAATTATACTTATATGTTTTTTTATTCCAAATTATTTTTGTTTTAAATGGATTATTGTACAAATTTCCATAATCTATCGTATCCTTAATTAAAGTAGATGTGAATTCATTGTGATAAAATTTATGTACAAAATACAAATACATGTAAAGTTGAAGAAGACTAAATTGTAAAATGAAAACTACTTAACTAAAATAATGAAAGTGTGTATCAAGATACTCATTAGAAATTAAAAATCTATATAACTAAAAATAGTGATATAATTT
Organism: Larix kaempferi; assembly: GCA_027924585.1. Classification (NCBI taxonomy): domain Eukaryota; kingdom Viridiplantae; phylum Streptophyta; class Pinopsida; order Pinales; family Pinaceae; genus Larix; species Larix kaempferi. The sequence continues at coordinate 17,818,162 of BSBM01000435.1, forward strand.
TTTTTTAAATGTTACAAACTAAATAACATATGTATACTATTTTTTTTCCAGCAAAAAAAAAAAAAAACCACCAATGTTATTCATAACGAATCAAAAGGTACATGATTTAATCAGTTTAAAAAAAAAAAAACCCAATGTTATTCATAACGAATCAAAAGGTACATGATTTAACCAGTTTATAAGAAGACTCGAGCTGAGGCAGAAAGACATGCCATCATATCTCAAAAACATCAAAGTGCTACAACTAACCATCATAAGAGGTATAAAAAAAACTTCAAAGTAACATCTACCCAAATAAACTCATCATACAATGTCCTGAGACAAGCAGTTACTAAAAAATTTTCAGAGAGCCAAAATTCAAAACCTGGGAATTGTGAAATTCTTCCCATATTAAAAAATCGAAATCACCGCATAAAGCTTGCTTTGAGAGTTTGTCTGCCAGATGATTGTGTTGCCTGTATATGTGCTCCAGAGATATGTTCTTGAATAGAAGGATAGCTGATTTTATCCTGATACACCAGTGGACAAGTGATAACACTTTAAGATTAAATTCATCTTGCGCTCATTTAATGGTGACCCTAGAGTCTCCATAAATCTTTAGATCATCAATGCCAAAGATACTAGCCACTTTCAGAACACACCATAAAGCAAGGAGCTATGCTTTCATGTTTGTCCCATTCCCACAATTGAGCCTTAATGTAAAATAATGTGATTCATTTAAGAAAAAAGCACCCCCAGCTGCACACAAACCATCTTGTGCAGCACCATCAAAAAAAAGAATTGGACGATTGAACTGAGGATCAAAAGTACCAATTCTTCTAACAATTAAAGTCTCCTGCTCATTGTAGATTGATTTATAAACACTCAGAATTTGTTCAGCCATATTCTGAGCACAAGGATTCAGATCTTCAAAAACAACCTTGTTCCTGGTAAACCAAATAAACCAGGAAATAATCAATGGCAACAAAATATAGGCTTTGCATTCCCTGTACCACTTAAGAAAGCAAAGATCGAAATTTTCAAATCCCCACACCTGAGAATTTTTTAAAGATGAGCAAATCATTCTCCAAATATCTCTAGTGAAATTACAAGACACAAGAAGATGGTTTGTGGATTCTACATCAATGTTACACAAGGAGCACCAACTTGGGCCATGGGCCACCCAATTCTAACCAGATAATCCCAAGTCTTTAATTTCCCTTTTAGAGCAAACCAACCAAAACATTTGAATTTCAAAGGCATCTTCCATCTCCACAATCTTTTAAACCACCATTGCTGAGGAAAGAAGTTTCTAAATTGAATGATAGCCTTATAGGCAGACTTTGCTGTGATTTTTCCCGAACTAGGATTACCCGTCCACTTAATAATATCTCTGCCAATAGAAATCCCACACCCCACAAAATCAAGACGAGACAAATAATTGTTCCATTCCCATTCATATTTACCAGAAAAACCAAGGTCTGCACCTTTGATCCAATAGACATTAACGTTGAGAGATATGAAATTTTTCATACGGTCCAAAGTGATAATATCCTTCTCTCTTAGGAATGCTAAGATCTCATTAGACAAGGTGAAGTCACCGTCTAGACCCAGGATAGGATCAACCCCTACCAAAACCTGTCGCCCTGATCCCACTTTCCATTGGAAATCTTTTTCCATCCAATTAAAAACATTCATGAATCCCTTCCAGATAACAAACGAATTTCTTTTTTTTTTCATAGGATTCCTGAGCCATAGCATGGTATCTTGCTTGATGTATTTCACCCCAAGAACTTTAGACCATAAAGACGATCCAAATAACCCACGCCATAAGCTTTTAAGGCATAAGGCCTTACCAAAAACCTCCATATTTTTCAGTCCCCAGCCTCCAAAACTCTCAGGAAGTGTAATATTCTCCCACTTAGCCATAATCAGACCTTTACGGTCTTTTCCACCCAACCATAAAAAATTGGAACAAAGTTTCCTAATATTCTGCAAAACCGAGCTGGGAGCTTTAAACAAGGAAATCCAATATGCAAGGATATTGGTTAGAACAGCCTTAACCAGAATGAGGCGACCGCCAATGGATAACAATCTATTAGTCCAACATTGAATTCTGCTTTCAAATTTTTTAAACAGCCATGACCAATCTTTTACTCTGAAACTATTTGGATTTAGAAAATACCCAAGATACTTAAATCCATCAACCAACATATCAAATTTGAAAGGCAAGATATTTTGTGAATCCACGATCTGAAATTCGTCCACCTGATGCTGATAAAGGATAGATTTTGCATCACTAACCTTCATACCCGATGCGCAACAAAAGACATTGATGTTGTTCATATAGCACTCCCATTCATTAATAGAATCCGACCCAGCAAGGAACACATCATCTACAAATAGTAGATGGGATATATAAAGTTATTTGGACAGCTTTATACCCTTAATGCATCCATCAGATTTGGATTTGTGTAGTAACCTGCTGAAGCCATCAATAACCAGCAGAAATAGAAGTGGGGACATAGGGCAGCCCTGTCGAATCCCTCTGGAGCACTTGAAGAAATTTGACGGCACAGCACTTGAAGAAATTTGACGGCACACCATTAACCAACACTGCAATATTAGTAGAGGATACACATGCCATTATCCAATTGAGCATTAGTGGCGACAAACCAATTTGAATTAGAACAATTCTAAGAAAGCACCAATCGACACAATCATAGGCCTTCTCAAGATCCATCTTGAGCAAGCAAGCTTTCTTTTTCCGAATCTTAATGGTATCGATGATTTCCTGCGTGATGCCCACAGCATCCAATATTTGCCTGTCATGTAAAAAACCAAACTGTTCAGTGGAGATGAATTTGGAAAGCCCAGGTTTGATTCTCACAACAATTATCTTGGAAATGAGCTTATAGATCAGGTTACATAATGTTATGGGCCTATACTATCCAAAGGTGTGAGGCTTATTGCTTTTTGGAATCAAGGTCAAGAATGTAGAATTCATAGCACCCAAGATAAAGCCATTAATTCTGGAAAATTCAACCATAGCAAGAATTTCATCCCCCATAATGTCAAAGAAATGCAGGAACAACTCCACAGTCCAGCGATCAGGCCCAGGACTTTTTTCTTTTGCAAAAAGTTTCAATGTATCTTCTACTTCCTTTAATGTTACAGCCTGCTTCAGGTCCTTAGCCTCCTAATTACTGAAAAATATAGGGTATAACCTAGCAATATCCAACTGCTTCATAAGGTCACTAATCCCAGGATCTGTGAATATGTTACCAAAAAACTCTTTAGCTGCATCCTGAAGTTGAACTTGCTCAGAGATACAGTTACCTACTCCATCCTCCAAGTCCCAGATGGCATTGGAATTCCGTCTATGAGAAGCAAAGGCATGAAAATATTTGGTGTTTTCATCCCCTAAATCCAACCATAATGCATGGCTCTTGAGTCTCCAATTGGCGTTTCAAATAGCTTCCTTCTTTTCTTCAAGAGATATAATTAAGGATTGATCATCCATATCTTCCATTATATCAAATTTTCGACAGTACACTTGTTGTATCCGGATCTCCAAATCCCTATACTCTTTCAGATCCTGCTCCTTTTTATTCTTTATCCATTTTGTAACCACATCTTTCAATTTCCTTAGTTTAGGAATAAGACGATCCATAGGGTTCAGGTCATCTCCATTAATAAAACTTAACCAGAACTGACTAATTGTCGCACAGAAGTTTTCATTCTGTAGCCAGGAGCAGTTGAATTTAAATGGAAACTTCTGTAAATTCACTTTATCGTCACATTGAAAAAAAGCAGGCCAGTGGTCCGAAAAGATAGCCTCCCCATTCCATGATCTGTGGCGCTGAAAAGTGTGAAGCAAAGACCGACTAACCAGAAAACGATCAATCCTTTTGTGGATACCTTCTCTTCCCACCCTGCCATTTGTCCACGTTGGAAGGAGAGATGCAGGAACGATATCAACCAGATCAAAGTTAACCATCATATTTGAGAAATAATCAGCAAGACAATCCTTACGGGCCAGAGGGCCCCAAACTTCAGCAGAACTTAGAGAAAAGTTCATGTCGCCTGCCATGATAAGATTGTTCATATTTAGGAGACCTGAACTCATCAGAGAATCCCAAAATACCATTCTTCTAGAGTAAGGCCCATAGCAATTAAATACAGCAAATTTAAAATTTTGAATTAGACTCCGACCATTCATCAAAATACCCCAATTGGTATTGCAGGTGTTGAAATGAAAGAGACGAGGATTCCATCCAACAATAAGCCCTCCAGACCTACCAGAGGCACTGACAGCAGAAAAATCCCAACTTGGTAAGATATTGGCGAGCTTCAGAATAGCAGAAGAGTCATCACACATTGTCTCCTGTAGGAGAATAATCTCCGGGCTAGTAGCATTAAACAATCTAGATAAAGCCCTACCCCGGGTAGCCTTACCTAGACCCCTAAATAGCACTTAAAGTTCACATTATAAAATATAGCTAACTTTAAGTACTTTTTAAAACATGATAAGATATATGTATCTCTCCATATTTATTATATGTGCCTAGGGCTCTATATTATGAGTTGTCTTACTCTTTATAAGCTGTGTCATTTAGGATTTTGTCATCTAATGTCAAAATGCTCTTCCATACTAATTTTAGTTTTATTGATGGTTTATGAATGAATACAAAATGATACATCACTTATATTGATTAAGAGAAAATAAACTTAATAAAATATAGATCAACAATCATATTTAATGGACTATTTTTTTATGTTTACATAAATTACAAGTTTCATTTTCCATTTACATACAAAATTAAAAAAATAAATATAAAAATATCAATAAGTATGTGAGTTTATGCATTTAAACTTAAATATAGTTTTTTTAACTTTGTCTAAATTAATATGGAATACAAAATTTAAATATCTTCTAATCCAAAATAAAATTGAAAAAATATATATATTTTTAAACTTCATTTAATGATGATGATGATGATGATGATGATTAACTTCCACTGAGACCAACTTTAGTGTATCAGACCTTAAGAAGGTTATTACTTGATTTGCTTGAAACTTTTGTTCCTATGCTCAAAAAGCTTGGTAAGAAGCTTTCCAACCTCACTATAGTTTTGGCAAGTTAGGAGGTTAGCAAGGTTTGTATTGTAGCAAATACTATGAAACTCATATCTAATGTGCGTGTAAGCAAGGCACTCTAAGAGAAAGTGTTTTCATCCTCAACGCGCATAGACTCACAAATATTGCAAACCCTTTCCACCCACGGAGTTCTGGGAATAGACCAACGCCATGTTTCGCTATGAAGCTCACAGGAGTTCGTTCTAATCTTGGCTATATTAATTTTCTTCTTTGAACTAGCTACTATCGAGAGATATTTATGATCTTGCAAATTAGGGTTAACGACCTCTTTATAATATCTTAGTTTTCTCTTAACCGCTAAATTTTCCTCGCACCACAATTTCTCTTTAAACTTAAAGGTAATAATATTTTTGACATTATCGATATTTTGTAAAGTGTCATTTTCATCAATGCCCCAATGGTTTGACCAAGCCATCGTATCTTTACACCAACTCCGCTTGAGGCGTAGTTGGTTTTGACTTGAATTTAAAGCAATTTTAGGAAGTCTCTCGTTTCCCATGTTATTTATCTTGTGCTTGTACATGAGGTACCTAGTCATAGCCATGCTCTCGATGGGGGAAAGACCCACTTCTATGAAGAGAATAGGATAAGGCATATTGCTTTTAATTTTGAGGTTATAAGTTATAAACCGCTTCTGGATTTACTCAATCTTTCTCAAAGATTCTCTAAAAATGATGCACCCCCATACTTTACAACCGTATAAGATAACATGGATGACAAGAGTTTCAAAGAGGAAATTTTTTTATCTCACATCACCAATTGGCTGATTTACAATTATTTTCAAGACCAAAATAAGCCTTCCATCCTCCATTAATCCTTTTCTCAATGCTATGGTTCCAATTGAGCTTGTGATGAATATCAATTCCAAGATATATGATATACAAATCACTATTAAAAAATTCATACAAATAAAATTTAATAATATTATTAATATTTTTTAAAGTATTATTAGTTTATTTATTAATCTATATATTATTTCTGGCAGGGATATACTTTTCAATGGAAAGTCAAAATGCATTAGTTTTTTTTTGACTAAATTTTTTTACAATGTTTTGTTATATTTAATATAATTTTTATATTATTCATAATATTTTGGAAAATCAAAATAGATTTAACAATTTTTAAAATTCATTATTCTAATTTTCTTATTGGTTTAGTACAGTTCAGATGTGACATAATTCTTTGAAGGAGTGGATTTTTAAATCAAAATTTAAAAATAAATAAAAATAATTTATAATAATAAAATTTCTCTGAATGCCACTTGTTTTTTCCCAGACTATGAATGCCACCTGTTATTACATTAAATATAAAATTAAATATAAAGCAAAACTTAAACATAGATTTTATTACTAACATGGTCAGGCGGCTGACTATTTGAAAATGCTCCGATGAGCCATAGCAAGCAACTTCCTCCAGGATAGGCTGCACAAGTTCTTGCAATATACCCTGTGCATTGAAAATCTACGAGCATTATTCATGTGCATCGGAGCACTATGCGGCATAGGTGACACGAAAATATTTCAAAAAACCGAAATTGCTATCCATGCTTTCGATCTTTTCTTTGATGGATATGCTCTTTAACACAAGTATAATAATGAAATAATAGAAAAATCATGGATCAGTCCGAAAAAATTACTTCAAGTATGCTATACCAAGTTTTTGTTCACCTCTAAGCACTTCAACAGAGAAAATTGAAAACTTGTGAAGCAGTAGATGCCCGAATCACCTCGAGCAATACTGGATGTGGAAGGGTTATTGCTTTGATCCTTTATTTTTGTGTTAATTGAAGACAATTATATGACAAGTGTAGAATATATCTACAAACATTAAAAAAAAGTTGTACCTTAAATCCATGGATATGGAAAAGTATGAATTATTGAGAAGAATGAGCACAAACAACGTATTTAGGCACTAAATATTGAAGGGATCATTTTCTAAAATATTTTATTATTTTAAAGAGAAACATATTAGAACATAAAGTACAGGAATAAAAAAATCAGAAACCCAAATACAGAGTTTACTTGAGTCTTAAAAGTGTTGGTTATTTACATAGTTCATAGGCCACAATTGCATTATTTTGCCAAGATTGGTTTTAGAATTCCCTAAACACAAAACACAAACAATGTATTCTACCTTAAATCCTTAGATATGGAAACGTATCAATTATTGAGAAGAGTGAGCACAAACAGCGTATTAAGGCACCAGATATTGAAAGGGGATCGTTTTCTAAAATATTTTATTCTTTTAAAGAGAAACATATTAGAACATAAAGTACATGATTAAAAAATCAAAAACCCAAATTCAGAGTTTACTCGAGTCTTAAAAGTTCAAAGTAGCCTGAATAACAAAATAGTTTTGTGCCTATCACTCCTAGAAATGATTAATGGAGTTCAAGGGAAGACAATACTATTAATGATTAATTGAGTTCAAGGGAAGACAATACTATTGGGATTAATAAATATTAAAGTTGTTGTTCTATGTGTGCTGCTGTTTCTTTTTGGTTATCAAAATAAAAATAGTGCATAAACAGAACACCATAAAAGATCTATGATTAGTTTACATAGTACCTGGCATGGTATTTTCAAGATAAATGCATTGAGAAAACAAATTCTAAATCTAAATTAGACTGGCGACAAGCTAGATTACCATGTGTCACCAATACACTTGAAAGGCCACAAGACAAGGGATGATTCCCAAAAACACTTTGCAAGTGATTATATTATCAAGGTAAGGATGATTCTCAAAATGCACTTTCCAAGCATTTTCTACAGCCCCAATAAGAGGGAGATGTTTAATTCCATGTTCAACTTGGAGCATAAACAATAATAAATACTGGTAACAAAAAATGATTTCAATGTCATCTTTAAGTAAAATATTGCAACGTAAGTTTTAAGGAAACCAACCTAGATCCATCTTTAACTCTGGCTCTATCAAATGTCTAGAAGTATCAAATCTGTCAGAGTGCAATCCTTCTTCAAGTTTTGTTCTTTCAAAATGACTTTCACCTCTCTAGATTCAATTTCTCTTTGCACTTGATAAAGCAGATGTTAAAGTGGATATATGCTAATATTATCAGCATGGAATGCAAAATCTACATATCAATTTACAGGTTATTCCCTTATCCAATTTTGCTCAGTTTGTCATTTAAGATAGCTAATATTAGAAGTCTTATGGCAAGCATGCTTAGGTAAGGAATATTTTAGATAATCACTTATCTAATTTTGCTTAGTTTGTCATTTAAGATAGTTAATATTATAAGTATTATGTCACACATGCTTATGCAAGGAAAATTTCAGATTGCTTGAATTCTTTAACTTGGATATTGTATCTTGGCACACACCTCAAACTTAATAGGTTGTTTAGTAGATGTGGGCTAGTGTTTAACTGTTGATTTCTCAATTAAAGCCAATGTGCAAGTCGTGTAAACTTTAGAGACAGTAATTAATGGTTCAAGCTCCTACAAGCTGTAGAAAGATATAGGGCAGTGAGGAGGCGATTCTCTAACTCTTAATCTGGGCTCCATTTATAACCAGAGACAAAATCTCCAAATCAGTTATAGCATTATATTTAGTTATAAGATACCTTGGATACAAAGTAACCAGGTGACTAAGTACACTGAAATCGCCTTAAACCATGGTTACCATGTTCCAAGAGTTTGGTAGGTTCAAGGGACGTGCAAATTAACGTGCACGTCGGAGCATAACCTGTAGGCAGGTTGTCGGTTCCCTTCCTTGATTATATGCCAACTTGATTATAGGCCAACTAATATTCAAGAGAAAAGACAGAGAGCATAGCCTCCTACATCTCGTGAACCATGTATTTTCAGCGACAGGAGTTATGATGGGCCACTTTTAGTGGGATTTCTGGGGGATGTTATGCCATTTGAACCTTAGCTCCCAGTCGCCAATCTCGTCCTTATCTGAGAAATTTTGATTGACCACTTAACATAAATTGATCAGAGAGAGAAGAAAGAACCACGCTTGCGTTATGAGCAATTACAACAGTCCTGTGTTGGTAAAAGAGATATATGCTGCTCTCTTTAAGCCGGAAGTAGTATACATGTTGTCTAAATCACAACGGTCCTGTGTTGGTAAAAGAGATAGCTGCTGCTCTCTTTAAGCCGGAAGTAGTATACATGTTGCGCTGCTATGAATGACGTTGTCTAAATCTACACTTCAGCTCTTAACATGTTAATGGCTTAAGCCTTTAGCTGTCGATGTGAACCAAAAGAAAAGAACGAGACCACTAGTATTCATGCACATTATTTAAAATGGGTAACCATCTAGCAACGTAACATTATAAACATCATTCCAACCTTTTTAGATTTTCTAATATTTTTCAATTTTATTTTTATTATACATTCCCTTGTAAAAACACTGTAAATATATCAAGTGAGATAATACCAAATCTCCTTCAATAAATTGCTTTTCACTTCGCTTTGAAATGAGCCTTTTTCTTCATGCGTCAATTCGCTTTGAATTGAGCCTTTTCTTTATTTTGCAAGTTGCTACTAGACACCTTCGTGACCATATCCAGTGACCATATCCACATAATATAATTTTATAGATTCTCTCTAAATAATCATTAAATTGGCTAAATATTCATTCACATTCCCTTAATGTATTCGATCAACCTTATCACTTTTAGGAGACCATAAATTCTAAGATTAAACATCATCAATAATATTTGGTATTTTTTTAAATGATTGGAGGCTTTCTTAGTGTGTGTTGGAGGGGACCCTTCGGGATCCTTAGTTGTTATTAGTTACTTATGTAATAATCTAGTTAAAGAAGCAGTTGGAGCGGGTGAAACCGCTCCAACCACATATAAGATGTATAAATATACCTTTCAAAGATAAATAAGATAGTTGAATGCATTTGGCTCATCTCTTGTCTTGATTATATCTCTGTGTATGCATTTACTCTCTGCTTGAATACAACATCTGGCGTCGTTGCCTCTTTCATGCAGTCTAGGTGAAAGCAGCAGCGCATGGAAGCTGGACTGAACCTGCAAAAGATCATGAGGAGAAGGAACCCTGCAATAAATGCTCAGAACTGTTGATGTTGCACCATGTTGTTGTAAAGAACGAAATGTTGCTCTCGAAGATCCTTCTTGTTGCATGAATTTTGCAATGACTAAGCATGGACGAGAAATTTCTGCAAAAAGAAAGAGGAGATATTGCAGTTGACTGACCAGAAATCAAATCTTCATTTGGCTCGAAGTGATGGACGCGTAAAGAACCTGCAAGAAAGTGGAAAGATTTCTCATGCGTGAAAGACTGAGAAAGATTGCGTATGGGAAAACGTTTCTAAAGATGTTGGTTCAAAATAAAAGGTCACCGAATATGCAAACATGTACGCAGACGGCCCGACGACTTGTCTTACAAGGTATGGAGTTATTAAAAGTATCTTTGTTTATCTATACCGTCGACCATTGGCATGATGGCAAGGTTGGTTGCGTCGACTATTGACACATGGAGATCGTGAAGACAATTTTTGTGGTCTAGCGTGCTCTTGTTGACCAAAGCAAAGCCTTCGGTGGTATGGAATTATCTGTGCATACCATATTTTGCATGATTTTACCATGAGAAATATGTTGTCATTATATTTCGTGGATGAAAGAATCCCATCGACCAGCCAGAGAATGAAAATGACCAGTCAATCAAAGGAATTCCTTCGACCACATGCTGGCATGGCGTCGTGGCGATCGTGATTGAAGAATTTGACATCTGCAGTCGACCACCATTTGATCGACCAGAAGACATCAATTGATCTTCGACGGGCATTAACCTGCTAACCGTGCAGTCCACTTGCTAATCACAATACTCAGTCGATGATCACTTCTTCACTGACCAGAAGTCCACTTGCTAATCACAATACTCCTGCGAAAAGAAAAATATGAAGATGTCGACCGTGACCATTGACCAAGCATCGAACATTGAAGAAAGCATGTGAAGTTCGTCGAAGAGCCTGCAAGAAAGATGAAGGATGCTTGTGCGTGCATTAAAGAAAACATCTACAAAAACAAAGATAAAATATTGGCATTGCTCGTGAATTACAAGAATACGACGGACCTTGTTTTCACTCGCGCTTCAGAAATTGTCTAGCACTCGGACCTGCTCATCGATCTGCAACCTATGAGGATGGAAACCGGTTCGAATCCCGTGGAAGAGTCTGCCGACTATCATCACAAGTATACAACCGCACTACAGTTCACCCATCGGCTAGCCCGTCGACTAAGAAAATGAAAGTCGACAGTAGACCTATTCTGGATATTATAAAGATTGAGATGGAATTCGATGGTAGAAGCCCCTCATTGGGAGCGACTCCAGGCTGCGTTATGTGCTTTGTAAACGGAATGCGTGCATACCTTATTTTGTTTGTGGATTAAAAGAATATAATGGTTTTTTTTATTCGATTGATGCAATATTGGCAACGCTCCTCGAAATCAATAAAGTTTGCAAACTCAAAGAATTCTTACATTGTTGGAGCTCGACAAAACGCGAGCAACAGAACCGCCTTTGCATTGCAACCGCCTACCAAGAAGTCTGTCGACACAACCGTTTAGAGAAACTGTTGGCAGGCGGTTTGGTAAGATGGTATCACAGCATCTCCGATGCTGCGCCAAGGCAGAAGATGGCGTGAAAGGCGACGAGCGAAAGATTATTTTGTGCATGTGTGGGTCAATTGTACCGAGGATTGCGGGTTTTGGGTCAATGGACCACATATTATGTACTGTTGAGTCAGTTATACCGCAGCATGCGGGTTTTGGGTCGTTTTTGGACTAGGTCAGTTAGATATTGGGTCATTTGTCCATAGTGTCAGTTAGGAGTCGTTAGTAAGTGGACAAGAGTTGTAAGGCGGAAGCCTATATATAGATAAGAACTGTAAGTGTTGAGGAGAGAATTGGGCTGAAGAACAATGTGAAGCTTTGATGTTGGTTGTATGATTTTCGGGTATGTTTTATGTCAAGAGTCATTGCGGAGATCTAGTTTTTGCAGAGACATTGTATCTGGGTTGACAATGATAAAATAATGAAGTTATTTTGGTGCAATCTCTGTGTTCAATCTGTTCAGTTATGATAATGCGATGTTGCAATATATGAATAATGTCGTGCTTCTTTGATGCGATACTTGCTTTACAATTACTGTTGTTGCAATGATGAATGTTTGGGTTGAATATCGCTTTAATACTATGTTCAATGCTTAAAGACCTATGTTCTAGTGTTGCAATAAGTGTAAGTGCTATAGCCGCAACCATCCTCCTTCATTCGGCGGAAACATGGTTCCATCCACTCTCCCTTGATTGCCTCGGGTGAGACCTCATTTGCTCTGCAGGTGTTGCTGGGCAGGGTTCAACCTGTCCAGGCCGGTGCTTAGGGAGATCGCGGTGGGTTCGGGTCGACAGCGATGGGAACCCCTGTCGACTGGGTTTGAGTCAACAATTGGTTCTATTGCCGGGACCGTGTATGAAGTGAAAGGAGGATATGTTGTGGCACCCGACGAAACCAAAGATCCAAGAATGGTTTGATCAGAAGTTGCAGGAATTCGCTGAAGAGGAAAGCCGGAACACTCGATTGACAGTAGGACAGTGGGTAGATAGATACATTCACGACGGTCCGCACAAATGGTTCTTCTATGAGTTCTCGGTCCTACTGTTTGAATGGTTGGAAAAGTTGACCTTCCAAAAGAAGAACTTCCAAGGTGGTGAACCAACGATCTGGACCCTCGAATTGATTCAGGAAGTTGATAATAAAGCATCGCGGGCTGTCGAAGTGTGGTTCGATAGCATCCTAGAGGGCTATATCACAAAGTTCGCGGTTGATACTCAAAATTCCTACAGTGAAGCCGAAAGATATTTTTTCCGTGAACCTCGGAGCCGGTTTTTACTATTGCTTCAACTGTCGATCAAGATGCTTATTTGCGAAAAAGGTATATTGAAGATGCATCTTGATCAGTAGATAGCCTGGTGGGCGGAAGCCATGGGTACTGCGACAGTTTGGGGGCGGTGCATGGAATGTTAAGGGGTATATGGGTGCAGGTCATGATGAGACTGTGAGTGAAGCCGAGGAAGAAAGTGGTCTTACGAGGGGAGGAGCGAGGTTCCGACATGACAAGAGGTAGAGGACGGGATAAGGTCCTGCTGCGGTTGAACCGCAAGACCGTGAAGGAAGACGACACGGGACGAAGCGACCTCACAGTACTGACAAGGACAACCAGGCTACGCCCAGGATAGAGGCAAGACCAAACCCCAGCACCAACGTGCCCACACCTCCGCTCACTATCTCTCAGATAGCAAGAAATACCACTTCGACACCACCAAGTTCGTCAATTCCACAAAAGTTAATTGGTAGTAGCACAACAAAAGGAGGAAGGAATCCCAAAATGGCGGGCGATGATGCTAAGTTACTGTTGTTCCACGGGAGTGCGACAGACAACCCAGAACAGTATTGGTTTTTGTGTGAAGCGGTCTGGACCATAAAACAGATCACCGATGATGCTGCTAAAAAAGGACAGTTAGCGACGACTCTGCGAGGTCGTGCATTAGATTGGTTTATGAAGTTTTTTCTAGTCCCTACAGGAGCCCCAGAGAAGTCGCTGGATGAGATTCGGGATGGGCTGATTGCCGAATTTGGAAGGCCCAAGTCTGAGGCTCAATATATTACAGAATTGAAAGAAATTAAGCAGTATCCCAATGAGACAGTATGGGATTTTGACCAGCGATTCAACACGCTGATGGCAAAGGTTAGTTTTGATATGAGTGTCGTCCAACATAAAGAATGGTTCATTGTGGCACTACTACCACATATTCGGCTACCATTGATGCAACAAAACATCTCAACGCCCAGTGAAGCTCTGGAGATTGCAATCCGGTTGGAGGCATCGACAATTGGAGAAAATGCAGCCGGGATGTTGCAGATACAAACACAGCTGGCTAACTTAACTATACAGCTGCAAGATTTAAAGAAGGTCAAGGAGTAGCGCGAAGATGTCTGGTGTACGCGATGTCGAGGAGAAGGGCATACAAAGGACAATTGCCTAGACTTCCGCAATTATTTGGTTTCAGGAGCACCAAATCCATTAAATGGTGGTAGCATGACGTGGTGTCGCGTCTCCCAGGTGTATGGGCACAGTCATGACAATTTCCCTTATATGTAGAAAATGGTCACCACCCCGAGGAATCTTTATTGTACATTCTGCAAATCGGTGGGTCACGACGACAAGGATTGCCGTGCATATGGATTGCTACAAGAAAGAATGTGCGATGCATTCTATGTAAAGGACGACCAGCATGTCGTACAACATCCGCAACCGCAGGTAGCCCGGCCGCTACCTCAACCGCAGATGCAGTTTGTACCGCAGCAACAGCAACCGCCGCAATTCATGCCGCAATATGCTTCGATGCAGATGGATCCACAATAGCCACAGTACGTACAGCAACCGCAGTATGCACCACACGGACAAGGGATGCAACCGGCACCAGTATAGCAACAGTTTAATCAACCACATTACCAACAACAGGGAGGATTCCGGGGAGGATACTGGGGAGGCCATGGCGGTGGATTTGGTCGTGGAGGAGGACGAGGTGGTCGCGAACTGGTTCAATGCTATCACTGTGTGGTATGGGGGAACTACCAGCGAGACTGTCCACTACTATAGAACCAATGTACATTCTGCTTTTTTAATGATCACACAGTTGAGAATTGTCCACAGTTGATTGCGCGCTGGCAAGCAGAAAATACTCCTCAGTTGTAGAACCATCCCCAGGCATAGCAACCTGCCCAGAACCAAGTCCAGCAACCAGTACAGAACCAGAATATGTGGCAGACTCAGAATCAGAATGTGAACCCACCAGGAAATCCGTCGCTGAACCAGACCCAAGGTGCAAATATCGCGACAATTTCTGCAGAACCAAGACCGCAAGATGCTTTTGTTGTTGTAGTCACTCACGGAGGAAAGATAATTGGAGAGGACAGCTCACTGATCAGATTAGCTGGACAAAAGAAGGTATCATTTGACATTGATGCGGAGCGGGAGACATTTCTTCAAACACGACGTGCTCTCGAGAATGACCGAGGCAAAGTTGTTGTGTATGACATGCCTTATACTTTTGATGCTACTTCGGAGGTCGGCCCGTCACAATGGTCCAACACACTTCGAGCATTTTTGGAACATTAGTTGTCCCTGGCAAGAGATCCCAATGCTCTTGCTGCGATTGAATCTTTGTTACGATGACCGGCCCAGGACCGACAAGAACTCGCGGTCAATTCCCTGCAACGACGGAAGATGGGTAAGGAGATGCGGATGAATATTCAAATTGGCGACTACGTTGTTGATTCGGTTATTCTGGACCTTGGTTCGGATGTCAACATCTTGACCAAGCAGGCTTGGCAGAAGATGGGGAGCCCCCCATTAAGCTGGTCTCCTGTATAGCTCCGATTAGCTGATCATGCTAAAGTAGCACCAATTGGGAGAGTTCCGCGAATGGTGGTGGACATCGAAGGAATGAAAACATATGTCGACTTTGATGTAATAGAAGTAGTTGAGGGAGGAAGCCCTTATCCAGCATTACTGGGGATTGGCTGTAATCAACTTCAAGCGACGGATGATGACTTTTGAAAATCGTGATCTCAGAGTTATCACCCCGTTGGATCTGGCTAAAGGACGCCGCTACATAGAGCCCGTGAAGGACGACGATCCCAGTGGATGGGACCATGCATTCAATATTTCAGAAGATTATATCCATCTGACTGCCAACAACAAGCTAGGATGGCGCAGCGACAGCTCTGCGTCTTCCGACTCTGATGATGCGCTAGAATATTGGCAGAATCGCTTGCACGAGGTGTCGCTCTGTAAGTGCGGGTTGGTCACACAGTCATTATGTCGTATCGCAACTGAAACGATTACACTTCCCATATATGATGGGCTGCCCGGCTTATTTGAATTTCTGACGGAGTTTGAAGCAAGAGTTTCCAAACCTTAGCGATTGCTGGCGTTGAATGAAGCATTGAAGGCTGCTCCAGCACGCTGGTGGGAAACACACAAAGCATCAATTAATGAATGGTCAAAGTGTAGAAGATTGATGATGGTACGCTTTGGCGATACCGAGGTCTACCACACCGGGAAGTATGATGGTCGGGACGACCCTAGTGGTCACCTACTGGAGTGTCAGCGGTTATGGGTATCACGACCAAAAGATGAGTGGGTCCATACCTTGGATGAGATGCCACGCTCATGGTATACTGCAGCTGAGTTGCGAGGGGAAATTTCTACTTGGTTGGAGCTCACCGTGTGTTTTACCCATACATTCAATTTTGCTAATGCCGATACTGAGGTCAATAATGCACTGCAGCTCATCCGTGATGTAATTCTACAGGTTGTCCTGGTGGCCTATCCTGCGGATCCACATATGCACTGCCAGATGAAGTCTCTTATGGAATGCTTCAATATCAGTGGTGGGCCAGAAGATGGTGATGATCCGCGGAATGTGAATATCCCGAAATCCGAAGGAAGTCATGCTGTGGTACCACCTGATGCGCCAACCGATCCTATCAGTCAGCCACTGAGGATCCACAAGATTAACATTGGGACAGAGGACACTCCGAAGTTCGCAAATGTCGGGGATTACTGGGATGACGAGCTGATAAGCAAGGTCACTGATATGCTCCATGAGTTTCAGGATGTATTTCTGATAAAGTTTTTCGACATGAAGGGGATCCTGGGCGACTTAGGGGAAATGAAGATTCCATTAAAACCAGATGCTAAGTCGGTCCGGCAACGACCCTATCGACTAAATCCGCGACATAAGGAGAGGGTCAAGGCATAACTTGATCGCATGCTGGATGTTGGTATCATCGAACTAGTCGAAGAGTCATAATGGATTAGTCCTATAGTGGTACAAGATAAGAAGACTGACGAGGTATGCATTTGCGTCGACCTCAGGAAGCTGAATGATCCATGTTTGCAAGATCCGTTTCCAACCCCATTTACCGACGAAGTGCTAGAAGCTGTGGGTGGCCAGGAGATGTACTCTTTCACAGATGGGTTCTCTAGCTACCATCAAATCCACATTGCCAAAGAAGACCGCCATAAGACAACTTTTGTTACCGAATGGGGCTGCTTTCAGTACACCGTGATGCCGTTTGGTTTGAAGAATGCGCCTGCGATATTTTCGTGGGTTGTTGTCGCCGCATTCAAAGATTTCATTCAGAAGTTTTTACAGGTATACATGGATGATTGGACGGTCCACGGATTGGTCCACGATCATCTGGCGAATCTGCGATTGATGTTAGAATGATGTCGGAAGCATCATATATCGTTGAATTTGAAGAAATGCATCTTTTGTGCACCGTTTGGGATATTACTAGGCCATATTGTGTGTAAGCAAGGATTGTTGGTTGACCCAGCAAAGATTGCGCTTATTCTAATTTTGACACCACCGACTACTGTTAAGCAGTTACGGGCAACGCTGGGACACACGGGGTACTATCGCAAGTTCATCAGGGGTTATGCTACGATTACTGCCCCTGTGGAGAAGTTGTTGAAGAAGGATGTGACATTCCAATGGATCCCAGACTGTCAGGCTAGCTTTGAAACACTAAAGGAGAAGATGGCGTCGGCACCAATATTGGTATTTCCGGACTGGAGTAAGGAATTCCATGTCCATGTTGATGCCTCATCGATTGCGTTGGGTGTCGTGTTGGCTCAACGAGGAGAAGGCGATCTTGATCATCCTATTTCTTTTGCAAGTCGAAAGCTGTCCTCCGCCGAAAGGAATTATACTACTACTGAGTGGGAAGGTCTGGCAATGGTCTATGCGCTGCAGAAGTTTCGACAATATTTGTTGGGTGGGCACTTTAAAATGTTCACCGACCATTCTGCGTTAAAATACCTAGTCAATAAGCCTATGTTGGGGGGGAAGATATGCCGCTGGCTACTTCTTTTTCAGGAGTTTGATTTTGAAGTCATTGTGAAGCCCGACCAGTTGAATGTTGGTCCTGATCATCTCTCGCGGATTGATACAGGAGAAGAGCCGACCAACATTGACAATGGTTTGTCGGACGCTCAACTATTTCGGATTGAGGTTTCAGATGGCTACTTTACGGAAATCATTCAGTTTCTGACAACGGGCACTGCACCAGACGAGTTCACCACCAGTATGAAGAAGCAGTTGGTAGTCAAGGCTGCAGACTTCCAGCTAATCATCGGAGAGTTATACAAAATGGGTGCCGATGAGGTATTGCGTAGATGTGCCTTACCGCATGAGCAAGCGCAGATATTAGCAGAAGCGCATGGAGGAGTTTCCAGAGGACACTATGGCGGTAGGGCGACTGCTAGGAAAGTGCTGCGTGTCGGGCTGTGGTGGCCCACACTGTATAATGATGCGACAGACTATGCGCGGTCCTGTGACATTTGTCAGTGAACTGGAAAACCATCTCGACGCGATGAAATGCCACTCATGCCTCAGTTGACATTGCAGTCGTTCAACAAATGGGTAGTATATTTTGTAGGACCGATCAATCCACCAAGGAAGCGCACGGGTGCACACTACATTATCATAGCAACCGAGTATTTGACTCGATGGGCAGAGGCGGTACCAGTAGTTGATTGTTCCGCAACAACGGCGGCGCGATTCTTGTTTGACAACATCATCACTCGCTTCGGATGCCCCAAGATATTGTTGAGCGATCAAGGTATCCACTTTCTTAATTGCACCATCAGCGCATTAACGGAGGAGTTGCAGATCCAGCATGAGAAGAGTACACCCTATCATCCGCAGGAAAATGGCACTGTGGAGGCCTTCAACAAGGTCTTGGAGCATGAGCTGGCAAAGGTGTGTAACGTGAACCGCGACGACTGGTATCTCAAAATCCCAGCAGTCTTGTGGGCCTATCGCACCACATGTAAACGGCTGGCAGGGCAGACACCATTTAAGCTGGTATATGGACAAGAAGCAATTATGCCCATGGAATATATTGTCCCGAGTCTGCGCATCGCGACCGCAACAGGCATGGATGATGCGGCGGAACTAGATGAACATCTAGAGCAGTTGGTAAAGTTGGAGGAAGATCACTTCCTCGCTGGGTTCCACCAGGGGGTAGAGAAGGATCGCCAGAAGACATGGCACGATCGACACATAAAAAATAAACAGTTTCAGCAGGGTGACTTGGGGCTGTTGTATGACAGCAAGTTTATGAAACATCCAGGAAAATTGCAGATGCATTGGCTTGGTCCATATCGCATTAGTAGTATTACTTCAGGCAGTGTGGTTCAGCTGCAGCAGCTGGACGGGGCGATACTCCCAAAACTGGTGAATGGTCATAGGTTGAAGCCCTATCAGTCGGACTTGGAACAGCGCGATGCCTGAGTCGCATCGGATAAAAAAAAAAAGAATGGCAGATTGATTGGTGGTAGGATGGTGCACCCGTAAGGATGGAATGGAATGTGGAAGCAGGATGGCTCTTGCTACAAGTTTGAAACGGTTTGCAATAGGTAGTAGTGTTGCACTTGGGTCACATCCGGAATCATTCGCAAACGGGAATTTTTCCTTTTTGACGGGTATGATCGTTAGATGATTTCGATTGTGTCAGAAGAACACACGTTTGGGATGAGGGATACACTGAGGCAGCATGGCCGACGGCACTCACCAAGACGATCCGCATGGTTGGAACGAAGCATCCACTATGTCGGCATGGCCAATGGCATGAGTTGTACGTTTTTGTATGATGGGAATCAGGTGGCGGTACGATTCCTCCACAGTCCGGACAATCCTTACACAGAACGGTGGGATATTATGATTACCCTATAGTGTGAGCAGGTGCTGCAATGGATTACCGAGGCAAATGAATGACAGGGTGTGCTGTATAAATAAAGTACCTGAGGGGAGTAAGACCACAAAGGTTGGTTTACTTAAGAAGGGTTATGCTATGAAAGGCTCTAGCGTTTTGTTAAGTTAGGAATTCCAAGGAGGTTGTGGAAATGCTACATTTTATTTCGCAAGGTAGCACACCCAGTGCGCTGAGGGCCCGAACCACGAGTGTCCATGAACGGTTAGAGCAAGCGGCGCTGAGGGCCCGAACCACGAGTGTCCATGAACGGTTAGAGCAAGCGACGCTTCGGACACTCCGGCGTCACAAGCATGAAGTATCATCCGAGATGTCTAGGAAGTTGGTGATGGTTTGAAGTCTCGTGGTCCCTGCGACCACACAAAAGGGGGGGTGTCGGCCCTGGGTCCCTGTAACATTTGTTTACTGGTGTGAAACAGATGTGCCGAAAGCGCTAGCCTGTTTTACACCTTGGCGTTGCTTGCAAAATTCCTCTTTGACTATAATTGGTCTCTCGAGACTAGAGGATGATTTTGCAAGGCCTGCAACAGTAAGCTGGGATGAGTCCACCTTTGGGTAAGAAGTACATAACAGTGAGCAAACGATCAGTACACCAGAAGGAGCAGAACAATATCGCGAGATCCAGACAACAAGAACAATTGCAGAACTTGAGTACCGCCCTAGTAGAGTAAAGACGACCGAGTACACTGTATCCAGTTGACGTGGCTCGAGGGCGAGCCACAAGATTGTGTTGGGGGCCTGTTGGCAGGCGGTTTGGTAAGATGGTATCGCAGCATCTCCGATGCTGCGACAAGGCAGAAGATGGCGCAAAAGGCGACGAGCGAAATATTAATTTGTGCATGTGTGGGTCAATTGTACCGAGGATTGCGGGTTTTGGGTCATTGGACCACATATTATGTACTGTTGAGTCAGTTATACCACAACATGCGGGTTTTTGGTCGTTTTTGGACTAGGTCAGTTAGATATTGGGTCATTTGTCCATAGTGTCAGTTAGGAAGTCGTTAGTAAGTGGACAAGAGTTGTAAGGCGGAAGCCTATATATAGATAAGAACTGTAAGTGTTGAGGAGAGAATTGGGATGAAGAACAATGTGAAGCTTTGATGTTGGTTGTATGATTTCCGGGTATGTTTTGATGTCAAGAGTCATTGCGGAGATCTAGTTTTTGTAGAGACATTGTATCTGGGTTGACAATGATAAAACAATGAAGCTATTTTGGTGCAATCTCTGTGTTCAATCTGTTCAGTTATGATAATGCGATGTTGCAATATATGAATAATGTCATGCTTCTTTGATGCGATACTTGCTTTACAATTACTGTTGTTGCAATGATGAATGTTTGGGTTGAATATCGCTTTAATACTATGTTCAATGCTTAAAGACCTCTGTTCTAGTGTTGCAATAAGTGTAAGTGTTATAGCCACGACCATCCTCCTTCATTCGGCGGAAACATGGTTCCGTCCACTCTCCCTTGATCGCCTCGGGTGAGACCTCATTTGCTCTGCAGGTGTTGCTGGGCAGGGTCAAACCTGTCCGGGCCGGTGCTCAAGGAGATCACGGTGGGTTCGGGTCGACAGCGATGGGAACCCCTGTCGACTGGGTTTGAGTCAACAGAAACCGACCATGAAGGATGCGTTCAACAGGACAAATTGATCGAGCGTGTCAACGAAAATGCCCAAGCAATGAGTCGACCAGTGAAATAATACCTGTACCCATATTTGATGACTTGAAGGACATTTGCTCAAGTAATAACTTACAAATGTTCAGCTAGATACCCAACCTTTAGTAAAAGTGTTGTTTTCCTACAGAAAGGCACCCCAATGGCATTGGAAGGCACCCCATTGGTGGTTAAAATTTGCTTCTCATCGGCATCATCGAGTACACTTCGTCGGCGGTTGAAAGGTTCTCCCTATTGGCATCGACTAAGGATTCCCGTCGACATCAACATGATTCACTTGCTCGAATTTATTAAAGAAGTTGTCTTATAGTGCATTATGGGTGGCTTTATTAATCGGGTCGATGGTTCTCTCTTTTCCATATTAATGATAATGTAGTCTTGTCAAGATTGATGCATAGTGACAATATTATATTGGGTGACAGGGTAAAGTAAAAATATGTGTGGTCGATGATTTGTCGCTGGCCATTATGAGTTTGGTCGAGAGTATTTGGGTCAATAGAATCATAATTATATTTAGACTTCAGTCTATAATTAAGTCGAGTTACTTTTGTCGGTCGACAAGTTATTTTTGTAAGTCATTGTAAGTCGAAGTAAAAAGTGGTCGGAATTCAAAATGGTCGGTTGTAAATGGTTGGTACTAAAAGTGGTCAAAACGCAAAATAATCGGGTCATTGGTCGATATTGCAAGTGAGTCTTTTAATGAAGTCAATGTTAAATATGGTCGAGAGCCGACCTTTTTGTATTTTAATTTTGTAAATCCAGTCAGTCTCTAGCCAAATTAGTAATTCATGTCGAGTCGAGTTGACCAATATGAGTCGGTATCGACCACGAGCAGTAGCGACACATTCGAAACTTGCAGGAAGCCTCACGACAGATAAGTCTACGAAAACCATGTATTCAAGCAGAAGACATCTATACCACACAGAAAAAGAGCTTCAAGCTTAATAATGACAAAAGAACACTTAAATTAATCAAGCCCCCGGTGCTGAAATACAGAAACATATATTCAATGTCATTTCATAAGTTTTTTCAGGCAGTTGATGAGTTGGTGTAATGGCAGAGCGTGGAAGCCCATAAGTTCCTGGACCGATGAAGAGAATACCGACCGGAAGGTGAAAGGGTGAGGCTCGATTGGCCACTACCAGACTACTGACAAAGACTAAAGGAATCACAGTTCATGGTTGTTCTTGCTTTCTTCGGGACGAAGAAAGATTTTGAGGTGGGGGAGATGTTGGAGGGGACCCTTCGGGCTCCTTAGTTGTCATTAGTTACTTATGTAGTAATCTAGTTAAAGAAGCAATTGGAGCGGGTGCAACCGCTCCAACCACATATAAGATGTATAAATATACCTTTCAAAGATGAATAAGATAGTTGAATGCATTCGGCTCATCTCTTGTCTTGATTATATCTCTGTGTATACATTTACTCTCTGCTTGAATACAACAGTGTGGTTGAAGGAACATTAAACATCATCAATTATATTTGTTTTTTTAATGATTGAAGGATATTTTAGGGTGGTTGAAGTGACGTAGTCAAAATTTGGTTCCCTTGCAAAGTGTAGAAGTGACTTTAAAGTGGCTTTGGGATCTTCACACAACACTTTGGTTGATAGCTACATTTTTTTTTCAAGTGAAAAATTCACCTTCCTACTATTATGAAGGAATTAAGGAAGACTAAACACTCATGGGAAATCCCAACAAACTTCCTCACATATCGTGGATGATAGGTCAAGCAAACCATCAACCGGTTAAGGAACACATTTTAAACGAAATAACAAAAAATATCAAGTTGACTTTAAAAAATAATTAATAATTAAACACTTCTATACTTAAATTAAAGATAAACTTTAATTCATTTATGGATGAGTTAAAGTTGAGTCCTCGTAAAAGAAAGTAAGTTTCAATCATGATCAACTTTAAAAGATATGAATAAACATGGATCGGTATCACAAGATCATGAAAAACTTAAATACAATTGCTTTACAAGTTTTATTATTCCCCAAGGCAGAGATATACTAATCAATTTATTAGTTAAATACAATATTTTGATTTTTTGATTGGTTTAAAACACTTTTGATGGGACATAAATCCCTGCATGAGTGATTTTTTGATCAAAATTTAAAAATAAATGAAATTACTTTTTTAATCTAATTTTTTTTAAACTGCCACGTGGAGCTACTGTACCTCTAACATTAAATGTAATTATAATGATTTGAACCAGTCTCATTTCCTGGTCATTGACATGGTAGAGGAGAGGGGGCATTATTACTATTCGATAGTGCTCCATGAGATGCATTGTAGCACTATTGAATAATGCTCCACTAGATTTCAATGTGCACGGATTTCATTTTGATTGGTGACATCCTGACAAGTCAACAGAGCCACGTGAATGGAAGGCATCCAGACGTTCAGGACTTGCATGCATCATTCTCGGCACACCCACTCACCAAATCAAAATATCAATTGACATCGAAATCTGACAAATGGTGGCCGCAACGACTTGCTGCACCCCCAAAGAACCACTTCTCAGCACATTCACAAGATGGGCGAGTAACCCAACAGAGATTAAACAGTCAATAGGGATAAATGTTGTCAGGTTCCGTAAAGCTCCAATGACTGTCTCATGAGGCAACGAGTAGTGTAAGTATTTCAACATGTGTTCAATTCCACCTTGGAGACGACCATCCAAAGCAGGATTTCATAACCCGAAGTCAAGTGTTGTATATAGTCGAAAATGTATTCTTTGGATAGGGTAGTGATGCCGAAATCAAGCAAATTTATCGTGATGGAAATAATGCCTTCTTCTGCTAACCCCAGTCTAACCTCTGACATGACCGATAGATTTCTGAAGGCCCCCACTGCTGTCGTCTACATTACAAGTAAACCAACTTGGAATATTTCAATTAGGGATGGAATCCCGCTGTGACCTACCACAGATCAAGCCATATCTGTAGTAGCATCGCATTTTCTTTTGCCAAAGGGCTTCTGGATTCCAGCAACCTCACCAGGGGTGAAATAGCTCCTTCTGATACCAATATTTGATCGCAATTCTCAGACTCAGCAAGGCAGTATATGAATGTGGTCGATGTTTCAAGAAACTGTGGCAAACTTGTGCTTAAAAGTTGTATAAGAACCGAGACACTACTTCTACTAGCCACGACCAAGATGTTTTTCTCGTCTTTGCTCATCATTTATATGAGACTGTCCAGGGCTTTGTGCTTGGATTCCATGTGAACGATTTGGAGGTGAGCGAGCAATTCCTTTATGTTCCATCACATTGCTTCATGCCTTGCCCCGGATGTAGACTTGGTAAGCGTTAAAGGAATGGTTCCCTCGCCTAATATGTCGGTTTTCACCAGGAGACTGCAGTCGTGAAGACTGAGGTGGATTTAGGCAGCCAACCCATCTAGGTTTCTTTGCATCTACAATTTTCTGCCATAGTTCTGGTAGGCACAATTAGTGGTGAGCTTTATAGTTTCTTGGAGAGAGACTACGACGACTTGCAGTTGTTCCTTGCATAGGCAATTTTTCGTGAAACATGAATGGCTTCCAAGTCCGAGAGCGTTGAAGGAAGTTGCTCCACTTTGTTGGATATATTCTTCCATCTTCCAATAAAATCCTTAACTTCTCCAATGAGTGAAATCTCTTTCACTCAGCATTAATGCTCGAAGGCAGGTTATGCTCTTCAACGCACACAAGAATATCATCACACAAATCCACAAATACTGTATGAAATAGTAAGAAATCGATTTCCTTGAAAGTTGTCAAATTGTGGCCACTGACTCAACAAGTCTAGCTTCTTCAATGGCTACAACTGCAATGTTGGATTCTTGAAATCGTTAAATCATAACAGGATACTGAGGATTTATACAAGGAAGAAGAGTGTCTCAGAAATGGAGACAACTATAAAAGAAAGCATATAATATGAGAAGTTGATTGGACGAAAGGTAAAGGTCTAGTGGAATAATATAGTTAAGGCACATTAAAGTAACAACAAAAATTCTTTATGCCTTTGATAATGGAGATTTGAAACTTATGTTAGCGAGGCATTTGAGGCATGTGTCGGCGAGTTAAGTTGTATGGTAGCGATGTGTCTCAGGTTTAAAGTCTAATGTGTAGATACAACATAGACTTAGTGACTACCGTGTCGACACAATGGAGTTGTTAATGATAAGAATTCCGATGCTTCAAAGGTTTTAGTGCTAAGGAATGAAATACATCAGAGGTTTTAATGTGAAGGAGTATGACCCCACGCTTATCATGCTCCTCCAAAACATCAATTTTCTCAAAATTATCAAGATCTGGATACAAGCACTCGACATTACTATTACTTGCATTTTGGTATCCATAGTTGTAAATTCTAGTGCCTTTGTCCAAGAGTTTCGAATGATTCTTTAATAGTGCCCCGCTAGCTTACCGATTAACGCCCTGCTACTCTTTTCTAACTTATCAAAGCTCTAATAGTTAATGCTCCACACGCTATAATTTTTTACTCTGACATTTTTTTGGCAGGGAATATGCTGCAAAGCTGCTTTCCCTTGTTTATTGTTATTTTTTCACTTCCAAATTATATATTTTTTACTAATTTATTATTAATATAAATGATTTTTTGGGTTGATGTAATTGATTTGTAAACTAATTTAATTGGTATTTATTTTTTCATATTTTTCTATATTACCAATTTTAATTTATTATACCTAGAGTAGATTGTGTTTTTTATACCAGATTGAAAGTTAAGTCATATGTTAATCTCGTGTATTATGTTGCAATGCCTAAAGTGAAAATATAAGTTAGTTTGATTATTTATTTAAATATTTTAATGGTTATGCTTATTTACTTTATATTTAAAATATTGCATATAAAAATGGCTAATTATATTAACAATGAGATTAATATGAAAATACTTAAAAATATATTAATTGGATTATAAAGTCTTTATTAATATTTTTAAGCTTTTACTTATTGGAATTAAACTTAAATGAATCTCTTTTAAATCTATGCAAATAATAATAACAACAATATTAATAACTTATTTTATAAGTTATATAATTACTTGAGATTACAGAGTTATACATCTTACCATATAACTAGTGTTTCTTTTAACAATTGTCTTTATTATCATTGCAAGAAATTTTTATTTATTTGTAAATTAATTTTATTATTGCGCCGTAAGGCGTTCTACAAGTGGGAAAGACTTCCCCAAATTTTGCCTTAACTTTGTTTCGATCGTTGGATCAAAGTGTCCGACGATTGAAATGATCTCTATGGTTGATTCATTCACGTGGTTGTAGGTATCGTGTTATCCAAACTTTGTTTTGTCAATGCCAGATTTTGTCCGACTCGTCATGTCGTCGTTTCAAGTACCGTGCTATCGAAGCTATCGTTTCAGGCGACTTCCTATACCTCATGGCTGCCCACCACCCGGTTACCACTACATCCGCTGCGATTTAGCGTGATATGTTAGTGGTTGTCCTCGAAGGAGCCCATTATGTGATACTGGGAAACGATGCATCCATTAGACAGGGTGTCAAGGTCACCAGGGGCTCGTATTATGTGCTTACATTTAGTGATGTGAGAACTTGTGCACATATCGAGAGATTGAATGTCTCAGTTCCTCCGCTTTCTCGAGACATATCCATACAGACCCTTTACAGCAACAACCCCAATGTTGAAGAATATCCCGCTTGCGGACCGATGCTGGACGCAGTGGCCATCAAGGAGATGTCCCCCCTAGGTTCACAAAATGTAATCTATCTTTGCTTCTTGCTTTCTTGATTTTGATTTTGTGCACTAAATAGGATCAAAAGTGTAATCTGGTTTGGGTTCTTGGTTCTTGACCTTTGATTTTGTGCAGTCATATGATAAATAATGGAGATTTTGGAGAAGGGCCTTACATGTTCCTAAGCTCCATCTTTGGCGTGCTTCTCCCTCCCAACGTTAAAGATGCCATCTCTTCTCTGCTGGGATGGATCATCGAATCCTGAAAGCTGTCAAGTACCTTGATGCTTTTCATGTGGGGATGCCACACATGAAAAGCATTACACCATAGATCTGCCTCCAAATCCTTATTTATTCCAAATGATGATACAATACAATAAAACTAGAACAGCCCTTCGGTCCTCTGACCACGAGCAAAAGATCTTGCTTAAATAAAAAAAGGAAAAGAGAGGGGGGGCATATCCATGAGGAGGGCACACCACTAAATTAGTTGAGTGATCTAATCCTTAATCAATGGCTTGATTGAAGGGATGGGATGTGAGGTGGCTTCCACGTAAGGAGGGCGTCCCCACTCAAGCTTTGTAAACTCTTCCGAGCCACAACGATCTGCCACATATAGCAAAGTCGCCCAAGAAGGAGAGGGGTGCATTCCCCAAAAGATGACAACCTGCCCCCTCCAAATCCTTGTTTGAATCCACCCAAAAATGATTGAGATATTCATGGGATGTGATTTCCAACTTAACTGGGCCTTCAAAGAGACCAAATTCCCATGATTTAGGAATTGGATTTCTCTCATATCTTTATTTTTTTGAATTAAATATTTTTTTTTTATATGTTGGAGAGAATATTTATTTAAGTGAATAATACTCACTTAGAACTTACGAAAAGTGGGTTTAGGGGTTTGATGGGTGCTATAGGTTAGAAAACAAGCACCCATCAAACCCACTACAACAACAATGTCTAGGATGCTTATGCTTGTCCATTCAAAGCTCCTTCCAGTGTAATCGATATCATTCTTCACAACCCCAATGTTGAAGAATATCTCGCTTGCGGACCGATGCTGGACGTAGTGGCCATCAAGGAGATGTCCCCCCTAGGTTCACAAAATGTAATCTGTCTTTGATTCGTGCTTTCTTGATTTTGATTTTGTGCACTAAATATGATCAAAAGTGTAATCTGGTTTGGTTTCTTGGTTCTTGACCTTTGATTTTGTGTAGTCATCTGATAAATAATGGAGATTTTGGAGAAGGGCCTTACATGTTCCTAAGCTCCAACTCTGGCGTGCTTCTCCCTCCCAACGTTGAAGATGCCATCTCTTCTCTGCTGGGCTGGATCATCGAATCCTTAAAGTTGTCAAGTACCTTGATGCTTTTCATGTGGGGATGCCACACATGAAAAGCATTACACCATAGATCTGCCTCCAAATCCTTCTTTATTCCAAATGATGATACAATACAATAAAACTAGAGCAGCCCTTTGGTCCTCTGACCACGAGCAAATGTTCTTGCTTAAATTAAAAAAAAAGGCAAAGCGAGGGGGGCACATCCATGAGGAGGGCACATCACTAAATTAGGTGAGTGATCTAATCCTTAATCAATAGCTTGATTGAATGGATGGGATGTGAGGTGGCTTCCACGTAAGGAGGGCATCCCCACTCAAGCTTTGTAAACTCTTCCAAGCCACAACGATCTCCACATATAACAAAGTCGCCCAAGAAGGAGAGGGGTGCATTCTGCAAAAGATGACAACTTGACCCCTCCAAATCCTTGATTGAATCCACCCAAAATTGATTGAGATATTCATGGGATGTGATTTCCAACTTAACTGGGCCTTCAAAGCCTGACCAAATTCCCATGATTTAGGAATTGGATTCTCTCATATCTTTATTTTTTTGAATTAAATATTTTTTTTTAATATTTTGGAGAGAAAGTTTATTTAAGTGGATAATACTCACTTAGAACTTACGGAAAGTGGGTTTAGGGGTTTGGTGGGTGCTATAGGTTAGAAAACGAGCACCCATCAAACCCACTACAACAACAATGGCTAGGATGCTTATGCTTGGCCATTCAAAGCTCCTTCCAATGTAATCGATATCATTCTTCACAACCCCAATGTTGAAGAATATCCCACTTGCGAACCGAATCCAAGCCATGATCATCTAGTATACCAATGTAGATTCAAGTACTGATTTGACCGGTACCAATCTACCACTACTGGACAACCATTTATTGCACCAGCTATTGATGCAACTTTCTATCCTTCTAATGAGCCACATCCAATCCAAAATCAAATATCCATTTGGCTTTATGTGAAAACACAAGTATTTCATCCCAACAAAAAAAATCAACCTTAAAAGGAAAAATGCTTAAACATTAACAGATTTCCTCTTCCTCAAGTCCAAAAAAAGAGATAGATGACTGCTAACATTAACTTTCATTTCAGTAGCTTGTTCGAATGGCTTCAGGATATCATTTAGTGCCATCATATCCCACCTTGATCCATTACAAAATATCAAAGTATCATCTGCAAATAATAAATGGGATATATGAATATTACCTTTAAAGTGGATACACTTAAAGTTACCATTTCTCTTTGCATTTAGTAAGGCTCGACTCAATCCCTCATCTACCAACAAGAACAAGAGTGGCGATAATGGACATCCATGTTTGACACTTATGCCCATTTTAAAAATTCCCAAAGTTGCTCCATTTATTAGAATAGCTAATGAGATCGACTTTAAGCAGCTCATTATCCAGCTAATGAAGCCAATAGAGAATCCAAGGTGAGTAAACAAGATCCTAACATATGTTCAAATGACCCGATCGAAATCCTTCTCCAAGTCAAGTTTGATGATTGCCACCTGGAGGTTTTTAATTTTAATTGAGTGTAAACCTTCTTGAGCTACTCCTATTGCATCACGTATCTGACATCCTTCCAAAAAACCAAATTGTTCCAATGATATGCTTTTTGAGAGAATAGTTTTCAACCTTCCATATATTATTATGGATATCATTTTAAATATACAATTATAGAGTGATATAGGTCGATATTCACTAAATCCCGGAGGATTGTCCGATTTAGGGATGGGAGTGAGGAACGTGGTATTAAATGCTGCTACCGCTGATCCCGATTTTCTAGAATGTTCCACCACCTGTAAAAGATTATCTTCCAATAACTCTTGGAAGCCCATAAAAAATTCAATCGGCCATCTATCTGGCCTAGGGCTTTTGTCCCATTGAAAGCTATGCAATGCTGATACAAGTTCCTCTTTTGTAATTTCCTCCATAAGAATCAAATTGTCCTTGTCACTTACCATAGTTGGGAAGTAATTTTTTAATTTTATAATCTCGGGTAAGTTTGCTTGTGGGTCAACCATATATAGTTTGTTGAAATAAGAAACTCCAACCCTGGCAATATCCTTGAATGTACTTCATTCCCTTCTGAATCTACAATTTTCCATATAGAACTGACACTTTTACGCATGTTTGCATAATTATGAAATTATTTGGTATTATCATCGCTAGCAGCAAGCCAAACCGCTTTGCTTTTAAGACGCTAGACTGTTTCCCTCACTAGAAGAAGCTCCCCTTTTCTTGAGTTCAAGATCATATATCCTTTCTCCGCTATGAACAAATTCAAATCCACCTTCTAGAGTCTCTTTAATAGTTTTTATATTGTGCTCAATACTCAAGAACTCTTCATCATCTTTCTATTCTTGTTAACCGACCACACTATTGTAACTTCTTTTATTCTTTTTAGATTATTAAGAAACTGCAGTTGTCCCAATATATGAGAAGTGGGATCATAGTGCATCCACATATCATTAACCATCTTGACATAATCCTTGTCCTTCAACCATTCATAACAAAACTTGAACGAACTAGGTGGTTTTTTACCTTTATTAAAGATTTCCAATATTACTGGAGAATGATAAGATCCCCCACAAGAGCTCACCCACTGCTTAATTTGGAAGTTAAGCCATCCCTCATAAATTAGGAACCTGTCCAACCGTTTGGCAATGTGCTCTGTACCAATTCTACGGTTTGTCCAAGTAGGTGAGAGGTTTGTCGGAGCAACATCTACTAGACTTGCTTCATCAAATGATTTCATAAAATAAATAGAAAGACTATCACCATGAGCTTTTTTCCACCAAATATCTGAGCAAACTAAGGATAAATTAAGATCGCCTCTAAGAATAACCATCTCCTCCTTATACAAGATTTTTTTAACAACTTGTCCCAATAACTTGTGCACTCAAAGTATGGGCCATAGATATTTAGGGCTAAGAATTTTTTACCCGAATCCCTTGAGTAAAGTTCAATTCCAATTCCATAATTTAGAGATCACGCATTAGATATATCTAGAGTATTTATCTTCCAACCAGTAATTACTCCACCTGATTTTCCAATAGCATCAATCCCTATGAACTCCCATCCTTTTATCATAATACAAAGATCCTTAGCTAGTACACATGCATCACACAAAGATTCTTGAAGAAACATAAGATCTGGTGAGTGTGTCTCCACTAGTCTTTTTATGGCCATTTTTTTGGGGGAAAACTAGCCAAACCCATACAATTTAGGGTCAGATAAGGCATGTGACATTTAGATACAAGATGTCCATACACATGATATCGGTTGCACCTAAATGGGATCCCTTTGTAGTCCAACATTTGGGAGTAGGTTCGATTCCCAATAGCGATGTTCGAAGAGTCTGTTAATCCTTCCTTGAGATCCAGCTTTACCAATACCCTAGGCCACATAAAGTATTCCAATGGAGAGATAGTTCATGTCCGCCTTAATAAATTCCCCAATCTTATCTCTAATGATTTTGAAAATTTGGGGAGACCAGAAAGAAGTGCTAGAAGACGAACCCAAACAAGGGAATTGTCCAATCTTTCCGTTCTTGCATCAAATAGAGGGCTCCATCGTTTAATACATAGTACCACCGAGTTCCAAGACCATACCTCCTTCAAGATGGTATCTCCATGATCCTTCATTATGAGTTTGAATACGAGGCAACCTCTTGCTAGAATCAAAGCTTCTGGAATATATCCAAAAAGGGAGTCCCAATGTAAGGTAATCCATTGCATGAGGGTTTTCTGATTGCACCTTCTGCCAAGGAAGCGACCCACGAGTGTACACTCTGCCGTCTCCACAACTTCATTTGACTAGATTAAGTGCTTTGGTTTTACGCTTGATGCACTATTGTTTTTTAAATGTTTTAGTATTATTTGTTCGATCAACGGACGGCTCAAGACACTTCGGTATCAAACTAGAGAAGGTAATCAAATTTCCTTGAGTATGGAAAAAGTATGATGGCAAGTATCTAGAAAGGGACTCAAGAATCTAAAGGTTCATTTATTGCCGTAGTACGCTTTGCTCCATCTGTCATCAACGTGAGAGGGATTGTCCAACAATCTGGAGAGATAAGTGATGTATCTGCTTCTTTGTTAGGTGTGTTTTTGTGAGCTGTATAAACGTTAACTAAAACATTCTCGATTTGTTAGAATTCGGTAAAGTAATTTTGGTCAAAATAGCAATTTGGAGTGTTCAGATTGCAATTTTGACAATCTAAGTAGTTTTAAAATTGGGTAATTAGTCTAGAACAACAATTGCAATAACTGAAATTACTAAAATTGGAAAATAACAATTTCCAATAAAAAATTTAACCGTATTTTCTCCCAAAACTACCGAAAAAGCGAGGCGTTTTGGTTGTCTTTTATCATACGGGTAAGTGTTTTTTTAATGGTCACGTGCCTTAGCCTTCCAATTCTTGGATGATGACATGCTTGTCACGAGTGTTGTAATTACTACAAATCTGATTTAAAATCTATCATTCATTGTAAACATCTATCCACCATCTTCTTCAAATGACTTGTGACTTGAAACATCTGTCCACCATCTTCTTCGAATGACTTGTGACTTGAGACTTCACAAGAGAGTTCACCCTTCTTCAACTAATAAGAACTCAACTCTGAACCATTCAAGATGAAAGAAAAAGTCATAGTTTTATAGATACTTTGGAGAGATGATATAATTGTTTGCAACTTTAAATATTTAAAATCACTATGGATCGAGAAAGATTCGACGAGAGAGTTCACCCTTCTTCAACTAATAAGAACTCAACTTTGAACCATTAAAGATGAAAGAAAAAGTCATAGTTTTATAGATACTTTGGAGAGATGATATAATTGTTTGCAACTTAAGTATTTAAAATCATTATCGATCGAGAAAGATTCAATACACTAAGTAGTTAAAGGAACCATAGTA
This sequence comes from Larix kaempferi, assembly GCA_027924585.1. Taxonomy (NCBI): domain Eukaryota; kingdom Viridiplantae; phylum Streptophyta; class Pinopsida; order Pinales; family Pinaceae; genus Larix; species Larix kaempferi. The sequence continues at coordinate 17,851,809 of BSBM01000435.1, forward strand.
AGTATATATAGAAGTATTTATGTTGTGAAAACAATTTTAAGATATATAGATTTTAGTTGTATTTAACTTGGTAAAAAAATAAATATAAATATCATTCGTTATACAAAGAACAATATCTTTTAACATATGTAATATATAAATGTATCAAAAGATGAGATGAGAGGGTATCAAAAGATTTTAGAGCTTTTCTATAAGACGACATATATGGAAGTGAACTTAAAAAAGTTGTCAATAAGTTTTAATAGATTACAGGATACTCTCTCGGCTCAAATTGGTCAAATTTTCCAGTTTAATCAGGTTGATCTTAATGAAGGCTTAAAATACTTGGGGTATTACATAAATCCAAATGGATATGCAAGTACAGATTAGCAGTGGTTAATTTGCAAAGTTGAACGTAGAATTAATTTATGGTGCCACATATGGCTATCTAGGGGAGGAAGATTGACTTTGGTTGAAGCGGTCCTTGAAGCAATACCGGTTTATTGGTGTTTCCTTGCGCATATTCCCATAGGAGTTTTGGATAGAATTATACGCACTTGCATATATTTTCTTTGGAGAGGAAAGAAGGAGGAAACATGTTTGCATTTGGCAAGATGGCTCCAGATTTCTTTGCCAAAGCATAAAGCTGGGTGGGGATTGAAAAAGCTTCGGGAATTTAGCAGAGCGTTGGCAACTAAAAGTGTATGGAATCTAATTAGTAAACAAGGTTTACAACATAAAGCAATCTATTAGAAATATATTGCTCCTATCACTTTTATAGAATTGATTAGGAATTATGTGAAAAGCCATTTGCATTGCTTGAACCAATGGAAAGCCCTATTATTATCTTTTCCTATTATCGGGAACTGTTTGGTCTGGAATGTAAGGGATGGATCGTAGGTTAAAATTGGGAGAGATGGTATTTTGGGGTGCAACAATATGGTTTATCACTATGAGGATTTGTTACAGGTACTACATCGACATAACTATTTCTATTTATCCCAGGTAGCAGAAGAGACGAAGACGACATGCTGACAACAAGGGTGGATTAGTGTTGAACAGTTGAATTTAAGGGGTAGTTTGGCTGAACAACAGGCGCTCTTTATTTTGGAACTACAAAAAGGATCTATTTGGTTACAAGAGGGAAATGATAGTCTTAGCTAGGCACAAAACGTGGAAGATGGAACCTATAAGGTTAGTAAAGGTTATGAAGTGCTGATAGAATAGGATTTGGGGGAGGAGAGGTGGTGGTGGAAGTCCGTATGGGAGGTAAATGCTCCAAAGAAAACAAAATTGTTTAAGTGGTGGCACTAAATGGAAAAGTTCCTACATGGGAGATCTTGCAGAAGAAACAATTCCATGGTCTAGGATATTGTTATATGTGTAGGAAGGTTGGAGAAGATATCTCACATCTCTTTATTACATGTCCTTTTGCCATTCTGGTTTGATTAGAAGTGGGTAAATGGTTAAGAGAAAATGAATTTTGGAAGGGCGACTCTATGGAAGAAGGACTTCAAAACTGGTTTAAGAATCCAAATATGGTTTTACATCGCTCAATTCCTTTCTTAATGTCATGGGGTATTTGGATGGTGTGTAATGCGTGGATCTTTGAAAAAAACTTATCCCTACTTTCCAGTTTTTTCCTATGATTACAATGCTTGCATAGGAATACAAAGTTCTTAAAAAAGTTAAGTGACAAAGAGTTATTGAATGAATGGAGATTGACAGATCGAGGCCCTTGGCATTTTTTGATGGGGATTTTCAAAGGGAGTATTAGAAGGGGGAATTGGAGGAGTTATATTTTTTCTGAGGTGATTACTATATACATCTAGTGGCTAACGTAGGGGATGGCAGCAATAACAAGGTGGAGTTCCTGGCTCTTCGTGCAATTATGAGAGAGATAATCGAGGTATAAGGCAATTACAAGTTTTTGGAGACTCTAAGTAGGCAATAAATTGAATGAATCATCTAAGCTCTATAAGGGCTATCAATACAATGAATTTGGCTTTAGTTCTAAAAATGTCTATTAGTCTTTTTGAAACAACTACCTTTAGTCATATTTACAGAGAAGCAAATCAGATGGCAGACATGTTATCTAAGATTGGTATTTCAAAAGCTCTAGGCAAAATATATGTACAGGTAATTAATCAAGGAAAGGCATAGGAAGATTTAAGCTATGAGCTTTATTGAGTCCAAATGCTGTTTGGAATCATGATTGTGTTAAGAAGATTAAGCTATGCAAATGACTTTGCTTATTATGTCCTGCGTAGCAGGAAATATATGGATCGCTCGTACCCTATTAATCTACCTAATTTGCATGGTACTCTAGTTTAATTTTTTTGTATCTATATAGTTTTACATAGTTACAATCTTTTTTTATTAAACTGAAATATATGGATCGCTCTTATCCTATTAATCTACCTAATTTACCTGGTACTCTAGTTTAATTTTTTTGTATCTATATAGTTTTACATAGTTACAATCTTTTTTTATTAAACTAAATTTGATAAAAAATGATTTATCTCAAACCTCATTCACTCTGAAATGATGACGTATGTCTTGAAATGGGTACCCCAAGAGTCGGCGGCGCGATGCCATCAAGGTCTGCACATTAGTTTAATGCATATCACAGAACTTACAGCAACTGACATGACAGTGAACAGGACGTTGCAGGCGTTCACAACAGGTTTTTCCTCGAAATCGACCGACATACTCCTCGCTTAGTTAAGAGTTTAAGTACTGTTAATAAATATGCCAATCCCTTACATTTTATCTCCATAGCCAGTGCAAGCTTTGATAATAACTTTAAATCCATTCCTTCAGTGAATAGACAAGTTGAAGCCAACATTCAAGTCATCAAATCTTGGGTGGCTATGAAAGACACTTGCTCCGCCACCTCCTCAGTCAGTTTTATGGTTTCATAGCCTATTTTATTTTGTGAATCTTCAAACAAATGAATAAAATACAGCGTTCCAATTACTCCAAATCTGGCTAAGAACAATATGGCATAGCTCAAGTAGAACATTGAACAATTTGTTTTGTAGGAATTGAAGTTTCATGCCTATTTTGAATTGTCCTTGCAGGAAGGATTAACAAACTATAGAATTTAGCATTTGGTGCTTTAGGTGTAATGGATCCATATAGATACCGACCTTCTAGTGCTCACGATGCTCCTTTCTGGACCAGGAACCAGGGTGCCCCTGTTTGGAATAATAACTTTTCTCTTATAGTTGGTGAAATAGGTGAGTATTTTATTCATCCAAAGAACATTATCACGGTTTAGTGACATTACTGTAACTGTGATAGATTAAGTGTATAATTGCATTTTAATTTTTGAGCTTCAAATGTTAAACCGGGCCTAATTCTCAGAGTGGGGCTTACTTCTATGCAATAGGTCCTGTGCTTTTAGAAAACCTTGCTGAGTTTGACAGTGAAAGAATCCATGAACGTGTTGTCTATGCTAGAGGAGCAGTTGCCAAGGGATTTTTTTAAGTTACACATGATATTTCACACCTTACATGCTCTGACTTCTTGAGGGCACTTGGAGTTCAGACCCTTATCATAGTTCAGTTCTCTACTGTTATACATGAATGTGGGAGCCCAGAGACGTTGAGGGATCCCAGGGGCTGTGCAGTGAAATTTTACACAAGGGAAGGGAACTTTGACCTTGTTGGCAACAACATCCCTGTGTTTTTTATTCGTGATGGTATAAAGGTTTGTTTATTGGTACCATATACTGAAATCGATTCCTCCTATTTTTAGGATTGATTTTGGACTTAAGTAATTGTAAAGCTGAAATATAAGAGATCTTTTCACAGATTATTGATTCTGTTAATTTTTCAATCTTTTGTTTTTGGTTATGCAGTTTCTAGATGTCATTCATGCTCTGAAGCCCAATCCAAAAACCCATATCCAGGAGGCATAGCGTATCATGGATTTTTTTCGCATGTCAGTTTCAACATTTTTGACTGAGAGATGGACCTCACCTCCCTACTATTTAATTTATAGAAAAAACCCATCTATTTCAAGATACATCTACTCCCAGTTATAAGAACTTTGATGATGCAATTTTCAAGGTTGTATATTATGAGTTTCAACATTTTTGATATCTCAGTCATTTGTGTGAATCGTGTGAATCTAGGATATGCGTCCCTCTTGTTTGGCAATAGTGTCGTACATGTATCAGACTTGTTTAAATGATTTGTGTTGATGTCTATATCTTGGTTCAATGCACTGTAACGCTATGAAAAACAAGAAAGGAAACTTCAAATTTAAATGGAACAGAGGGTTTCAGGATAAGAAATGGCTCTCCTCTATTATGCGAAAGCAATGAAATTGAAAATGACAACGGAATAAAACGTTTAAGGATAAACTTTGATTCATGATTTGATGCGATCTGAAAGCGTTGAATAATGCCCTTTCGAATGCTGGGTGGGAATATATAAATAAGTAAACGCATATAAAAAGGTTCGGTTCTATAAAAGATAATCCTCAAGGTGAGGATCGAAGAGGCCTTTTTATTCCATTATGTCTGCAGAAATTTGCGAATTCTTTAGAATCATACTCTCTTCCTTGGTCTGATCTTAGTACTTTAATGCACCGTCCACTCTATTTTTCCACCATGGCCATAAATTATTTCAATTTTTCCTGAGTTTCAGACTTGTGCTATGTTATAAATATATACCCAGATGGTTTGCAGGATAATAAATGGTCATCCACTACCATGTGTATTATGAGATAAAGCATATTATTTATGCTTTAGTGAACTTGGATCCATTCAAGATCCTAAAGCATTAAGTTTTAAGTTTTTCTAAAATATTTATTGGATTTTTTTAATACTATCACACATAGTAACTTTTTCTTGGTTGTTTCTAAAATATTTATTGGATTTTTTAATAGTATCACACAGTGGATGGATCATCTCCACACCCAACACCCAAGCTGTAGAATGCTCCTTGTTGATATTGTTTATTTCATGTCAAAAATTTTGGCAGTATATTGGTGAGTGCATTCGTCAACACCCAAGCTATAGAATGCACCTTGTTCATATTGTTTATTTCATGTCAAAAGTTTTGGCAGTATACTGGTGAGTGCATTCGTCGGGACTTCTTTGGCCTTTGCTTGCTTTTCGGGAGCAACAATCACAGCCATGAGACGAGAATTTATATTTTCGGGAGGATTATTGGGCTCGGGGGCAACATATTGATGTGGCTACAATTGGCATCTACTTTCTTTGGTTGTGCTTCAGCAATTTATACATTTTATGAGGTAAAACTCTTAAATTCAATGATTCTTTGCCTCTGCTAAAACACGCTTTGTACAAAAGAAATCATATTTGTGGAAGGGTCCATAGAATTGCAGAATATACTTGCACATATTAGGATACCAATGAAAACATAGAATCTGTAAAATTGCATTACAAAAGATGATTTATTTCATATTATTTAGATAATATGAAATCATATTTGCAAAAGGGTCATTGCAGATGATAAACAGTACATATTTAATTATAAATGGGTTTGGTAGAATTACAAAATTTAAACTATGTATATTAGATTACAAATGAATTCTAATTTGCAAAAGTTTGGGAAGAATTACTTAACGTTAACCTCTTGCAGCTCTACTTAGGTCTTCTAGTTTTCCTTGGGTATATCATATTTGACACATAGATGATCACTGAGTAAGCGGATCATGGAGACTATGATTATTTAAAACATTCACCGGACCTCTTCATAGACTTTGTGGCTGTATTCGTTTGTCTGGTGGTCATAAGTTGTTTTATCTTTTACTATTTTCCTTTAATTTGTAATTTTCGTTTAATTTGCAGGCAAAGAATTCAGATAATAAATCTAGAGAAGGGAAAAAGAAGAGAAAAGCTTGAAACCTGTGATATTACATAAATGAACAGGGTGTTGAAGTTAATATGGCAGGTTAGGTGTTTTAGATGTAATATATAATGTGTTGTTGAACATCTTGAAAAGTTGGATATTTCATGAAACCGTTTCCTAAAATATTAGTTATTTTCTCTTCATGTTTGTTGCTAAATATTTGATGCAATGGATTTGGTGGTGGGTTTTGCGGTACACGAAGTTTTAATGTTGTTCATATTTGCTACAAGAGAGACACTTATGGGTGTGAAATCACCAAGTTGTGTGAATTCCTCATTTAAAAATTATGCATGACCTCTGTCATGCATGCTCCAATGCTTATGGATACCTCTTCGATATCATATTTCATATCTCTGATATTCTATTTTTAATTTTTCATGATATGTTGAATAGTTAGTAAGAAATGATTCTTTGTTTAAATTATATGAATTGCAAGTAGTGTGTTTTGATAAGTTGTAAAGTGACAAATGATGTCAAGGTTTAAATTTAGAATTATGTAAATGTGTATATTTTGATGGGTTGTAAAGTGACATACTGTAAATATGTGTATATTTTTAATCATTTAAATAAATATGTTTAAAATTAGGTGTATATTTATAATTGTTACATTTTTACAACTTTACAAAGTTTGCTAGAGAAAGCATGCTAATGTTAAAATGATGTTGATGAAATATGATATGGTGCTTAATTATTTATATTTGTATGTTTTAACAAAATTATGTGATTAACTTAGATGATGTGATATACACAAGTATTTCGTTTGTATAGGCTATTTTTTTCATATTTAAATTTTTTTTTATGTTTTTTTTTTTATGGAATACCATGTTTCAATGCAATGGAAACAAATTATTTTCTAATGGATGTCATGAAAGCACGTGACAAATCTTGATTCTTAACAAATGTCATTTTCTTCCCTAATTGTTGATGTGCATTGCTTTCCATTATGAATGTGACTGATGCTCTACACCTTTATCAAAGAAATACATTTCTACCTTGACCCCTTGTTCCTAAGGGAGACTACTTAAAAATTGTTCATTAATTCATCCTTCATCCCCTCAATTCCATTCCTTTGTGTTATGAATGTGATGGATGTTGTAGAGATTTATTAAAGAAATTCATTTGCTACCTTGACCCGTTGTTCCTAAGGGAGACTAGTTCAAATTTGTTCATGAGTTCACCCTTCTATCCAAGATTCCAAGGGAGACTAGTTCAAAATTGTTAATTAATTATAACTCTGTTTAGAAGTTTGAAGACTAGTTAATTGTATAATTAATGGTAAGGGCCAACAATGAAAATCCAATTAATTCACGACTCACATGTTGATTGCAAATTTAAAAAAATTCCAATTTACAATGACGCAGGACATTACCATTTCGTGGCTCTTGTTTTGCTAATGGATTCTTTTATATGTTACTTTTTGGGCGTTTTGGCTGATAGATCATTGGATGCGTGAAGGCGTATTTACGACTCATGTCTAGGGATGATTACAGATTAAGCTTTAATGCAGATCTAGACTCGTTTGACTATGTTTTGATGGAACTTTAGAGGTTTTATTTATGACTAAAGTATGTTTGTTCTTTCTTTTTTGTTTGAACTTATTCCGAGATGTGCTATGAACTAGATGTAACATTAATATTGGATTTTGAGCCGATAATCAATCCTTTATCGAGAAGTGATAAATATTTTTTATTTTTATTGAATAGAAAACATGATCTTTTTTTGAAAACAAATAATCAATATATAAATGTTACATTTATATAGAATCCATCTCTACAATACTACCTAACAAACTTTATCGTACACTATTAATACATTTTTTTTTCAGCGGAAAAATCACATTCCTGCTATTTTGAAGGAATCAAGGAAAGCTAACACGCACGGGAAATCTCAACAAACTTCCTCACATATTGTGGATGGTAGGTCGAGCAAACCGTCAACTAGATATCCAAGCCAGAAGATGTCTCAACGGAATTGCACCCAAGTGGATGGAATGAAATCCATCTATCCCCACCAACGAACCACCATATTTACACAAATGCTATCACACTGACTTAAATTATATTTAAGTCTCACATTCAAAATTATACTTACGTCCAACTAACCAATAAGTGTAATGCTCTTGTCCAAAATTGTTCGAAATAACTACACATCAATTGGTCGAAAATAATTACACTTTAACCCTACCATAAGTGTGGTCGAAAATAACTACACTTTAACTATACCATAAGTGTAGTATTCTTGTGCAAATTTGTTCAAAATAATTACACTATTTGTGTCTAAATATTAATAAGTACACGACAAAAGGGTCTACATGTCGAAATTCGGAATTCGGGGCCATCTTACCGTACATATATGAATATGTCTTATGTGCCGACATGTGATACATATACACACAACATATCAGTTACCCATCGCGTAAATCTCTGCGACGAAGAAGCGGTGCAAGAAAGTCATTTATACGTTGTCGAGATTTGATGCTCGGGTGTGTGGTTTTCCATCAGAAGGAGCAGAGATCAGTTGGGATGAAGTGTAGGAAGAGGATGTTGAAGATGCAGCGGGGTGCGGAGTATTGTCTGATGAGATCACTAGCGGTACCTCTGTTCGTTCTGTGGATATCCGTGCCCCCATTGTTATACATCCTCAACAATCCTCCTTCTCTGCCCAGGGGCTTCTCGTTGGATCCTCCGCCGGAGCCGAGCTGTGAGGGACCCGGCCCGCGATTTGCTCTCGAAGATTCAGGGTTTCAAATTGGGGCTTGCAGACGGGAGTGTTTTCCTCGTGTGAAGGATCTCTGCATTTCATCTTCTCAGGTTTTTTTTTTCATGGGAAAATTTCATCCTTAAAAACCTCAATAGTCTTTTTTTTCTATTAAATAAATTTTATGGACATTAATTTTTTTGTTTTTGTCATCCAAGAAGTCCGGAACTCGAGCAATTTATTGGTTAGAGGGTATATTAGATTATTATTGTAACATCTGAATTTTTCGGGCTGTAAAAGCTTACATATTTCATAAATTGCTGCTTTATGGATATAATAATGTCCTCTGCTTTAGATGTAGATGATTCTACGTTTATGCCATTTGAGAAGTTTCGAACCAGAGGAATTTTATTGCATTAGAGATAATATTTGGGATTATTATGACAGCAACTGAGTTTATTGCTCGGGATAGTTTTACGTTCTTAAGAAATTGCTGTTCTACTGGTATATATCTGGTCATCGCTACATATGATGTTATGTTTTTGTCATTGGAGGAGTTTGGAACAGGAGGAATTCCTTGTTTGACGAGGATATTTGCGATTGTTTTGACAGAAAGTGAGTTTACTGTGCAGAAAGGGCTGGCATATTTAAGAATGTGTTGTTCTACTGGTATAATGTGAGTTACCGTTACCAATATAGATGATTTATATGTTTTGTGTCATCAGAGGAGTTCCAAGGAGTTTCAAACCGGAGAAATTTGTTGGGTCGAGTGGATATTTGAGATTAATACGACAAAAAATGAATTTATTGTGGGAAAGGGCACATTTTTAAGAAATTGTTGTTCCATACGCTATATATAGTTTTCGTGGAAGGCAAGCAAATTGGACGAAAGTCTGCAGAGGAAATTGTCTTTCTATATGCTAAATATAGCTTCGAAAGGCAGGTGTGTTGAAGGAAGGTGCCCACTGTCCAGATCTCAGGAGCTTCGAAAGGAAACATAGGTCATCACAAACGGATTGCCATATCCTTATATTTTATGGGTTATTCAAGAAGAGCCCGGGAGCAGCTCGTTGAAGAAGTGGGGTATACACTGATACAGTGGAGAGAATTGGTGATACTAGTGCACAACACAGGATTAAAGAATACCTCTAACAACAAAGGAGAGTTTCTAGGTTTAATACAGGGGATTTGATTTGTTTGGATAGGGTATCACCTTAGTCGCCACATTTGGCAATTTTTTTGAAAAAAATGACATTCCTTGAAATCTTAAAGACTCTCAAGACTGACCATTAAATTTGCAAGATTTGATGAATTTAATTGTTACAAATAAAATTGAATCGAATTGAATGGGCCAATTTGCTAAACTTGTCGAATGTATGTTTTTTATAATAAAATCAATCTTAAGAAAAGAAACAAATATTATTTCTCCTATACCCTAAGTTACTCGACGCATCATGCAAATAATAGGAAATTCCTTGCTACCACCACGAGAATTCATTGCTGTGGTGCTGTTGCTGCAGGAAGTTCGAGTGAGAACTAACTGATGTTGCCATGTAAAGATTGCTTGAGAAATTCAACACTTAGGGCGATTTCCTAAGATCAACTAAGGTTCAAAAGGACACCCTAAGGAAAGAGGACTTAGAACATAGACAAACTAACCTGATTAATTATATACAAATTCAGATCTGGTTTGTGTTAAATTCAAGGTTGAAATAGGGCTTTTATCTAAGTGTTTTAGTTTCAGTTTTAGCCCTTAGTTTCCAGATTAGATTTGTATATTGTTTGCTGTTATTTAAGTGCAGATTTAGATCAGCAATGATGTAGATAACAGCAGAAAAATTCCAGCTTCTTAAAGGATACAAATAAGTGCAAGCTAGGCTAGGAATGAAACAAAACAGCAAGAATTAATGTAATAATTAAATGAAATTTCAAGCTGTTAATATAAACAATCAACTTGTATGTTATTCAATTCCTTTAAAGTTGATTTAAGAAGATAGTAAGATACTAATACCAGATTTGAATTTAAGATGAGAAAGCAATAAAATAAATGATTAAATCAAGGTGAAACACTTCCTAAGCTCAAATCCAAACTGCTTAGTATAGCCGTAGCAAATTTCTTGAAGATTAAAGAGTTCAGACCAGCAAACCAGGGTTTACGACAGCAGAAATATTTCAGTGTCCAAGAATGCTTGAAGAAGATGTATTGGAGTCCAAAATAGGGGTAGATCTAGGGTTTAGATTTGCTTTCACAATTCTGAATATGATACCCAATCAATTGGTGTCAAACTAGATTTATAAGTCTGTTTGCCCTTCAGATTTAGAGACCTGTTACAGCAGATTTCAAAAAGTAGAAACTCTGGCAAGGCAAGAGGTGAATACTATGGACCAACGAACTTAGAGCCAATTTATACAGGCTGCAAGCAAACTTACTTTCCAGATCTACTTAACAAAATTAAAATGGCTTTAAAAATGAATTTTATGTGGCTAGAAATTTGTAACTAGTGCTGAGGGTTGAAGCTGGGTATATGGGGTCAATCAAGGCTAGTAATGAGGGGTTTACTGTTAAGTTTAAACCAAATAGACTAGCAAAATCACTGAAAGAAGCATAATCACAAGATAGACACAAATTTACCCTGGGAAACCCTCATGGCGTAGAAAACCCAGCAAAGCTTTCCTAAATAAGATGATCAACCAAAATACAAGATGTGCTCCCTCCTTCTTCACCTCCTTAGCAAATCTCCCAGACAAGTGCGCTACTTTTCTCAAGTGAGCAAGTGTGTCTAATGAGGAGTTCACCTCCTCTATTTATACTAACTCCCGACCACCAAAAATACCTAATGGGGCCGACCTCTCCTGGAGAAGTCTAATAACCCCTAAAATATAACCTCAGGGCCGACCCCCACATGGTGGGTCTAATAACCCTAGTTACCACAACTTCTCGGAGGAATAAACATCTCCGGATACATAATAGAATCACCTCGGAGGGATGGAACATCTCCGGAATAAATAATGTACAAATATAATATTCTTAGAAGTTACAATATTCAACATTTACAACCATCGAGGATAGATAGGGATTGAGTGTAAATCCTATCAAATTTCTGAAGGCTAGATCTATCTCAAGGATCTATGAGGGAAAAGGTGTAAGTGGTTTTTTCAAACAAAATTTGGGCAGAATATTCATCATGTAGCGAATCTAGGGCATATAATCAAGAGTTGAGAATATGTTACCTATCCACCATACAATACTAAACATTAACAAAACAAAGTAAAGAGCTTATTTGATTTAATCCCAAGCTTGAAGCAATTGTAGATCCACTTCATAAATATTGGCATGTGCAAAATTCCCTAAAGATAGCACTAGCCTCAACCATCCATAAGCATTCACTTCAAGAACTAGACAAAAAGTAAAGAGAGAGAGAGAGTTCTCCACAAGCTTTTGAGAAATTTGACAATGAGAGGAGGGCCTCTTTATATAGGAAGAGAGACTAACTAACTCTTTAATAGAAAAATGATAAATCATCCTCATGACGTTGTCAAAATACCAAAACCCTAACTGACTTGCTCAAAACAGGGGGGCACACCACTAGAATAGGTGGTCAAATACATGAGAAATACAATAATAGCTGACTAAGGTGGAGTGCTCTAGAAGACAAGGTCAAAATTAGAAAGGAGGGGTCCAAAACCTAGGGTTTTGACCCTCAAACTCCGCCGAAGAGCAACGACCTCAACCATGTGAAAGATGTGCCATGAATGCTCCTCAAGAAACATGGCATGTGTGCCATGAATGAGGTCTCCCATGTGTGATTGTCCCCACAAGAAAATCAAATAATGAGTGCAAGGTGTCTCAAAAGATGGAGTGCTCCACTCCAAATAGGTGCCATGTGGTTCTAACCTTAGAGTGCTCCGCTAGATTATGCAACAAACTCTGTTAATATGTGGCACGTGTGAGATGGATGGGTGCCTATTTTGCTTCATTTTTGAGCTAGTTGTACTCATTGAAGTGGTACCTTTTTGCCCTGTTTACCCTCTATATTTCTCCTTATTCGTATTACCTGCAATATACTTGCACATTTAACAAAGGAATGATAGATTGTTATTTTAGAAGATAAATTCATTTATTTCAAGAATTTAGGCTATTAGTTTAAGAGTTTACATTGTGATGTGATATGTAAGGATTGTGTAGATCCAAGTTCAAAGAAGACAAGGTTCAACCCTCTGTTGCATGGGAGCACCCACCCTCTCGCTCCTGCTCTCGGAGCTCGCTCCCTTCTGAAGCTCGCTCCCGGTTGCTCCCTACCTCTCATATACTAAAAGCTCCTATAATAGGTTGATCATTTGATGACAGTGTTATGGTACCTCCCTTCTTTGCCAAGCTCCTCTAAAAGTTGTTATGGTTGATCATTTGACAAAGTGCATTTCCTAGGTTGACAAAGCTCCTCTAAGACAAAGTGCATTTCCTAGGTTGACAAAGCTCCTATAAGACAAAGTGCATTTCCTAGGTTCACAAAGCTCCTATAAGACAAAGTGCATTTCCTAGGTTCGTAAGTGAGGCGATGGTGATGAAGTGAATTGTGGTACTAGGAGGAAAATTGTTTGCGAATTGACCATCATAGAAATGTGAATCAGTGTTAGGTCTCCCCCTTGGCTTTCAAGAGTTAGGGGTTAGTGATTTTTCTTTCACATGTGAGCCTTTGAAGGGGGCGCTTTTCATGAGTTACCCTTTCCGTGTGCCTTTTTTTTGAGTGATCCCTTTATTTATTTATTTTTATTAGCCTTTTTGGGCTTTGCCCCTTTTATTTAGATCTGGCTTTGAAAACTGGAAACCTAGTGAACTTGGCTTATTTGCAAGGGGTCATCGCTCACATACATAACATTTATAATTTAGTGGCATCAACCTTGGAGTTTTTTTGACTCTTTGCTTTGATTTGGCATTTTCATTCATGGGAATATTTTTGAGACCTTGGAATATAACATATGATAATTTAATTATGAGAGGGGACAGGATGGAAATGGGTGAAAAGGCTAGTGGAATGACATGGTATGAAAAATGGCTAGGTAAAAAGTTTGAAATGATGTGAAATGAGTGTTACACCTACTTAAATATTAGGGATACAAGATGACACACTTATCTAAGGGAAAAATTATAACCACACCGTGATAAATATTTAGTTATGAAACAACAATTTGAAGTACATGAGCCACTACAGAGCAACACAAGCAACCCCTCGTGGTCATGTCCCACATAGAAGGCATTTCCCATGTGTCAACAAGTATAGTATATGCTATAACCAATGTTATCGGAACCGGTAAAACCGACAGGTTCGACCGGTTCATAGGCTCAACCAGTCCGGTTAGGTGCCTGAACCGGAAAAACCGTAAAAATGATTTGGATCGGTTGTGAACCGGTTGGTTCCATATGGAACTGGCCGATCCATACATTGCTCATTTTTTGGACTCTAAGGGCCATTTAGAGCCTCTTTATTGATGTAGCTTGGTTCAAAACTTCAAAGATGTATTTCACTCGGTGTTATTTTGGTAATTTGCACCCGTACTTGCTATATATATGAGAAACTTTGCATATTTGTGTATTAATGGTTTGGATTCATATGTATGCACATGAATATATATGTCTTTTACAAAATATGAATAGTTTATGTAATTTTTGGTCGACTGGATTTTTTCTGGTTTCGGTCCGGTTCACATTTTGGGCTCTACCGGTTCAATCACCATTCTGGTTTTGATAACATTGGTTATAACATTGGAATCAATTGAAAAAGTCCCCATCAATCTCTAGCACATAAATGGTTATCTAAGCAAGTTGGAAGTGTCTTTGGAAAATCTCCATGGGAAAAAACCATAGATCTCTTCTGTGGAATTGATAGATGTGATCAAAATCATGAAGGCATTGATCATTAGGTCACCCCTACATGTTAGGGGTTAACATTGCCGTAGTAGGTTTGACTGAGAACTTGTTGCTTAATTATCCTTGCCAAACTCAATGGCAAATTATATCTTTTGTTTTTGTTGATGATTGCTTTTTTGAATTCCTTGTTGAATTTCAAACACGAAACAAACCAAGTGTCTTAGGGTATCATTAACCTCCATGTCCAAGGAATACCGTTGTTGACATTGAAGCCCCTCAAAGATAGGTGGAAGGGTGTATATTTCCTAGTTGAAGTTGGAATGCTTATAGAAAGATTTATGAAATCAAGCATTTTCATAATTTAATAGATTGTAATAAGTTGGCTAATGATTAAGCTAGGAAGGGAGTTGATCTCCCCTTGAACATACAATTGAAAAAATTGTGTATTGGGAGATTGGGGATTCAAATTTGTAAGGAATGGTGGTTTGTTTTCTAGTAGGCATTTGTTGAGGTGAAGAATTCCTTTAGTTGGACTAAATGGAAGAAATCAATTTGAGTCCTCATTGGAAGGCATAAAGCAAATAAATGGAGATTGAGATTGAGTTGGCGCTCGATCATGGTAAGAGGAAGTGCAATAAAAAAGGTGCCATGGGAATTTGCAATAATGATTGGAAGTGTGTATTTGATTCTCAATGAAAGTTAGTGCTTTAAGTCAATCATTGATGGCGCATCATTGAAGAGCAATGTGAAATTAGATTATATTAGAAGCTAGACGAAGTCTTTTCCATTTTTATTGCTATCTCTAGATTCTAAAGTAAGGAATAATGGAGATGGAGGCTTACCAAGTCTAGTCCCTATGGTGGTAGATGTCGATGTGAGCACCGTAGGAGCCAAAATTACGAGGAGAAAGAGAGCTCATATTATATAAAAAACCTTGAAGCAAGATGACAATCATATTAAGAAGGTTCACTTAAGGCATATAGTGTCTAAAAGATTGTATGCTTGAAGGATAATGCAAGTAGAAGACATGGCGTGGTTAATAGGGGAGCCTAAGGATTACATGGAGATTATGAAGTGGGAGTTGAAGATCACACAAGCTTTCAAATAAGTTAACTAACATGAGGACACAAGACGCAAAAATATGAGTATTTGGCACGAGACAGAATGACCCTAGAAATAGGACATGGGGATACCATTATATATATCTATATCTATATCTATATCTATATCTATATCTATATCTATATATATATATATATAAAGATCCATTTTTTTAGAATCTAGAACATTTAGAAAATATTGATACAACTAGCTACTAACTATGTGTAACAACGACGATGATCAAACACACAAGAAATTAGAATATTCCATACACATCATAAAATAGAAGTTTAAAGCTTTAAACCTTAGAATTTGAACCCTAAACTGCAATTTTCTCATTAAACCATTTGATTTAATCAAAATCAAATAGTATTACATAGATACTGAGTCATTGATAGTAGATACTATAGGTGGGATTGCCGATGATAAATTCAAAATAGTGTAGAATCTAGATTCTAGAACCATAGATGGAAGAATGCCAAAGCTTGAAGTAGTCACTGTCAGGACTTAGTAGTCGTCCTCCATATCAACATCATCATAATCATCACCATTGCCACTGCCACTGCTATCTCCTCCATCCTTCTGCTCCTCTTCCTCATCTAGTATATCCAATGTGAGATCTGCATCCGTTGGTGTAGAGGATGACCCCTCAAAAGGATCACCATTGTCAAAAGTGATTGGCTTTGGCATACAAGATTCGACACCTATCTTCAATAACTTTAATGAACAATTCACCCATATATTGCATATCCTTGTATTTTCCAAGAGCATCCACCGCTTTCAAGAAGATTGGTCCATTTAGGGAAGACAACCATGTAATTGATGAGAGGATAGCATGCTGCATCTGTCCATCCATCAGAAATAATGTTGACATCGGATGAAGGCCATGATGATTTAATGGGTTCTAGGATTCTATCCACCTCCTCCTTTGCCTTAACCAACAAGGTGGTTCTAAGCTTCTCTGAACTGGGAGGCACATAACCTGTTGGAGCTTGTTCAACTAGAGCTCGCACATCTCGATAAAAAAGGTGACTCTGCAACATTAAATGAAATGAAGCTGAGATAAAAAAAGAACCAAATGGTAAGATCAATCTCCTCTCACTTCCCTTGTTGAAAGATCTTGTCCATTGGACTGGCACTTGGAGCTGACCTCTTTTTTGGTGGCCGACTTACAGTCCCACTCCCAAATTTGTTTGTAGGTTTCTTCAAGAATGGAAGAGGATCCTCATTTTTTTGTTTTGTGCTTTCTGCTGCCACCTTCCCCAAGTCAATTCTATCCTGTTTCCCATTCTTTTCATTTGCTATTGCTCACCCCTTTACATGGTCCAAGTCCACATTCAAGTGCCAACAGATGGCCCTTAACTTGAAAGTAGGTGCTCTTGTATGCAGTGTTGCAAAAACTACATGTCCAAAGAACAATCCCTCTCCTAGCAAGCTTTTCTCCGGGCCCTTGTTGTCTTGTCACATACTTCCACAATGGATATTTCTTTTATTGAGTTTGCTGTCTTGCTATAGCAGGGTTTCTTTTAGGATTGGAACCAGCTCCACTTGCAGCAGATGGAGCAATAGCAACAGCACAGGTAGATGAGTTTGGGGGGGTGGGGGGTAGGTGCACACCAACAAGGACATTTCTCCCTTTCCTTTGGCCTTTACCAGCTGCCTTTGATGATTGAGCCATGAAAACTGTGGAATAAATGAAGAAACCAGCAGCCTAGAAATTTCACAAATCCTTCTCGAAATCCATCTGCAAATCCTTCAAATCCCCTCACCAGCAAAATGCAAACCTGTTACAGCTCTGTCCCTCAGCAAAAAATGTGAAAAATAAATGTCAGATCATCTTTAAAGACGTCCACGGGTCCTTTTTTTTCCATCACACATGATGGACACACAGAATACATGTCCAACACAGAACCTGTGTCGGACATGTGTCCTTATGTATCTGTGTCTAACATGTGGGATACAGACAGGCAGGGCTGGGAGGACATGTCCTGTTTTAGAGTTCAATAATAATCACCATGCAGACATGATAACACATCACACCAAACCTCCTAGTCAACCACCATGGTCACCGCTCAACCATAAACAAACACCATCTCTGAGTAAGAACACAAGGGAGCCCCCTGCCCATCCAAATATCAAGCCATGAAGTACTCCAAGTGCAATCCTTATGAAAAATTTCACAAGTGGTTTAATGATTTACATACAATATGAGGGGTAACAGATAACAAGCTGGAAATTGCCTAATTGAAAAGATGCATGGAAAATGATGCAGAAATTTAATACTACGTATGCTGTAATGTCCCTTGTTAGGAATTTTATTAAAATTGCAATTTTGCACTTTTTTCCTTGGTTCGACCTTGGACTAGTTTCGATCTCTAGGTCCCAAATTTGCCCCAAATGATCCCAAATCTTCTGAGAATGTATATGAATGATATTATAACATAAATATGTGTTTCAGGGATGCCTTTGTACCTTTAAACACTTCCTGCAAATACTCTTTCAATTCTGGTCAATGTAGGTAACTTTACTAGTGATTTCCCTTTGACTAGTATTGGTCTCTAGGTCTTAAATTGACTCCAAATGCCTTCAAATATTCAAGGAAGGTTTATGAATGATATTAGGAATTGAATATGATGTTCAGGGATAACATATGGCCACCAAAATACCTCTGCAAATTCTCTCAAGATTCTGGACCAAGTATGCAATTTTACTAGTAATTTGGGGTTCAAATCCCCCTGAGGTAAGTACTGAAAATGGCTTCCCAAATGCCTCCAAACCCACTCAAATTTATGAACAGAGGTATGTAATGTGTTAAGTATGTTATTAAGGTCTCATATGCACCATTAATGGTTTATTACAACTGTTCTCACCCTCTCCCATTCAACTGCAAAAATCGCCAATTCGACCCTTGGGGAAATGGCACTATTTCACCTCCCAATACAACTAAACGGAGTAAAAATGCTTCAAATGCTCAAGTACAGTACATGAAACTTGTAGAAGACATCCATGGTAGTATATTTATCACAAATATATCAGAGAATCATCCATTCATTCGAAATCACCATCAATACATTGGTTCACAACAAGGTAGTGGGGAAATGGCATCGTTCTTCCATTAAAAATGAGATTTATACATTTCTACTTGGAATTTCGACCTGAAACTTTCTGGAGATGAATAACAGAGTATTTACTTCATATTACAAAAGAAATGGGGCATTAGAAGCTCCCCCAAAGAGTACAATAGCTCACCAAAAACGCCCTCCCTCAAGGATCAAGAATATGCCATCAAAACTGGAAATGGTTGAAGGAGCGAGCTGCAATAGAAGAAACCATGAGCTTCCCTGTAGCTTACACCTGCAAATAAAGACTCCATTAAAGCTCCAAATGAAAGGTCTGAATGGCCTTTCCAATTTCCAACTTGGATGGGAATCTTTCACCCTCGAAATTGGCTAAGGCAAGAAACTAGTCATCCACTAGCTCTCCCTCTTCACAAATGCAATTGAAAATTCTACAAATGATCAAAAACCATTTTCATACTTCATTTCTACATTTTATAACCAACATTAGCCTTCTAAGGGTCGAAATCCTCTCAATAGATTCAATAGATTTCCATTTAGGAAATATTCCACATTTGCCACTTGTCTCCTAGTTCCAACCTTCCATCTTCTCCCAAATTCGATTTTGGGTCTCTTTGGCTTCTCCAACTCCCAAATTCGACTTCCTTGAGCCTATTTTTGGGGCTGACATGTCATAGTGGTCAGATGTCAGAGGTCAGGTCCGCAATTTGTCATAGTTATCATAGATGCTCCATCATTGGTGTCATAGGGGTTAGGGAATCTAGCCCAAGTGTCCACAAACTTCCACTTTGACTCTTTATCTTCCATGGAGGTTACCAATCCTTCCCAATTCGACCTAAGATGCTCAATGACATGTGTTATGACTTACCAACTCACCCAAGAGTGTTCACATTCCCATTAATTCGAATTTGCAAAAGAGATATACCATGTATTATGAAAAATCAAGCTAGTGTGGGTCCCACATCCTCCATATGTCTCCAAAACCATTTGTCACCTAGGATTTCTCTTGAATTTCTTTATTCACTCTATTTATTAAATACTTGAACCCTTCCAATGTCTAAACATCATTTATTATCCCCCTTATTCCAAATCCCAAAGCTTCCACCCCAAACCTAGGAAACTAGTAATTTTCCTCCTTGGCAATTATTTGACCCTTAACATCAATTTTACAAACTCTAATGAATATGGCTAATGTGATTAGGCCATTGTGACCCAATTACAAATTTGGGACATGACATATGCCCAATGGAAACCTATGCTGAAAAATACAAATCTATGTGCTGAAAATAACAAATCTATATGCTGAAAACAGCAAGTAGAGTAGGCTGTAATGGCTGTTTTTATGCTAAAAATCATTTTTTAATGCTGTTTTTCTATTTTTTAATGCTTTTCTAATGCACACAAATGAAGGAAAATGTATAGTTTCTCTTTCTTTCTGCAAAAAACAGTAAGCTAATCTTGCTGTTTCTCAATAGAATACCGTAAGATAGCGAAATGAAAATGCCTAATCTATATGTCCTATATGCTTAAGATGCATGATAATCAAGATTTTGAATAGTTTTGTTTTTTGAATGTTTTAATAGCTTGAGTAAACTAACTTGTGCCTTATGGAGTCGAATTATGAACGAGGAAAAGCAAGGTAAGTGATGGTGTTTAAAGTCCTACTGCTGAGATTCTATCAAGCATGCAAGGGAAAGACAAGTGTCTAAGATAAATCAAAGTTCTTACATACCAAAACACATGAAGTAGTAGCCAAGAAAATGTTGATGAGTTTTTCTTACCAAGGGATGTAGGAAAAGATAAATCCTGGACAGGTAGGAACACACTGACAACTCTTTTAGATCTTGGCGATGACAAGATTTTACAGCTCCACATTCAGTATGGGATAGGTACAGTCACAATGCTGCAATGAAGAAGTCCAACCATCACATGTGCTCTATGATAGCTCTTGATCACATAATTTCAAGAAAGATATGAACTTTGAAGCAATGAAAGAAAGAGGCATTCACTGATCAAACCCTTTCAATTGCTTGTACAATGATATATAGAAGAGAGGTGTCAGAATAGGGTTGAGAGATAAGAATAGAGTGTTGTAAACTCTTCAAAAATATTCTAGGATCTTCCCTCAGTGGAGCACTCCACCTACAAGAGAAAATAGAACATGTATGGTGTAACCAAGGCTCCAATAAAGTGCCCTCCATCCAAGAATAGCAACCTGAAATTTGAATACATGAAATACCAAATCTGCCATAAAAACCCTCTTCTTCTAAAGTGCACCCCTGTCTTCCATGACTGATTTCCTTCTTAATAAATACCATGTATCCTTGTAATAGGATCCAATGAATTCACTAAGAAAAGAACTTGCATGCAAATACAAAAATAAGATGAAGGCAAGAGACTTAGAGATGTAGGGTTAACTCTTTAAGGAGAGGAAACTGCCATGAATTTAGTACGCAATGTGTGGATGTGAGAGAGTTAACTCACCACCAAAATAGTATGGCAGCTAGATCAATAATTAGTAAGAGTGAAACATGTTAAAAATAGCAATAAATTCCTTAGCAAGGTGCACCCCACTCTCAAAACTAATAGGTCTAGGTTCACACAAATGCAAGTAAGGTTCCTCTAAGTCATGCACTCCCCATTTTTAGGAGATATGCCCTGCTCCTGTTTCTTAGGAGATCTTCCCTAAAGTCAACAGTTTTGTAAATGGTGAGTCAGTGACTACCCCTTCGATCCTTAGTAAAGAAAAATGCATAAATAGTAAGGGGGTTATAAGGAGGAAGAGTAGGTTTTAAGCAAACATAGCAGTGAGAATGGCTCAAGGAAAGAGAAAGGGAACTTCCATGAGGAAGGCGCATTAGTCCAAAGGCATATGGCAACCACAAGAGTGATATTTCTCCTAAAATAGCAAGTAAACGGCACGTGGGCCCACCAAGTACCCTCTTAAAGTGCAAAATGTGTTTGGTCCTTGAAATTTCAAAATCCTCATATGGCCTGAAATCCGACATTGATACTATATGCCAGTATCCAAAAAACTAGTCACCCTCCCATAAAGTAGCACTGCTAAAAAGAGACCAAAAGTCCATGGTCTCATAGTTAGTTGAAACTCAAACCAACTCAAATCTCAATGTTGGGTACTCATAAATTAATCACCTTGTCAATTAGAGCAAAACTAAAAGTTTCTAAATAATAGAATTTTCTAAAAATAGAAACTTCTTCGATTACCCTCAAATTTGAACCATATGCACACCCTAAAGGGTATCCAAAAATATGATCAGATTAGGGAAAGGATGATTTCCAAGGAACATGAAAAATTCAAGACCAAAATTCTTGAAATCAAGAAATTGCAATAGATGTAGATCTGACCATGCCCTTGAGGAATCTTTGATCTTGATACTTGCTCTGAATGCTCCAAGGAACATGCAAATATGGGGCACCTGCTGCTATTGAAAACTTGTCCAATTGCCACCTGTGATGACTGATGTGGCCTCTAGATGTACTTGTATATAAGCTACCCACTCAAGAACTTGTCCTACCGTCAACCCCTTAATTACAAAAACTTGCAACCATGTGTGAAGTTTGAAAGGCACTCCACAGACCATTAATGTCGAATGATGGTTTGATCAACTAGTGCATCCCATGATGTACCCACGAACCTACTCTAGTAAGCACCTACAAATTGGATTGTGGAGAAATCCAATTTGGTTGCTAACAGGATACATGTCATGCAATCAACTTTATCTTGCACTTTGTGGTAGGATCAAAAGCTGATTTTTGGAGTGTTCATGAGAGCGGTGACAACTAAATAGAGAATTATAGCAGTGACAACAAAATGGGAGGTTATGGACAATAAAATTGAGAATTATGAACATGTTGATATTCATCATATCTCTTTCAGTTACTGATTGAAAGTGAGGACTTCAAACTACAACAGTACACAATTTAGATGCAGGTAGTGGGCATCTTCTTTAATGGACTTGGTGCAGAGAAATTTGTGATTTTTTGGCATGAGTATTTAATTTCGATATGATCAAGTGAGGATGACAGAATTAACATAATGTAATGGTCATATAATTTTTTTTTTTTTTTTTTCAGTCTTCATTGTATTGTATTAAAATAAAAAGGTGGCAACTTTACCTGTACGATATAGTACAAAAGGTTCATTAAGTTTATAATATCCAAGTCACTCTTCATCCCTTAAAAAATAACAGGGGAAATGAAATACAACAATGACTTCTTACTTGCTTCTAGACATTCTCTTCCATAGCACAAGAGCACTATTTTAGAAATTGGTTGCACACAAATACATAGAAGTCTGAAGACAATCATTAGCGATAATGCTTGTTATATTTCTTGGGCCTTCTGCTTCTTGTGTCTGGAGGGGCACACAGAGACACATGAATATGTTTTTTCTTGGCTACCTTCTCCCCACATTTCAAACATGCATGGATATCCAAATTAAGACCCAAGGAGTGCCAGAGACCTTCAGATGTTTTGTCTACCAAATTTTCTTCCTGAACTATTTGGTTCGCCCCAACATCCAATTCTAGGTTTTTGATGGGACTATGTGGGTCCTTGCTGTGTCTTTCCCTCCTTGTTTCCAGCTAATAGAGTGTGTTGGAACTTAGTAGAAGGCTTTCCCATTGAACTTGTGCACTCCATGGGATCCGATTCAACTCTTGAGTATTTGTCTTAACTAAATCCTTTTTACCATGATTTTCGGTTTTCTGATCCTTGTTCTCGCCCTCCTTGATCTTTTCTAGTTTCAAAGGTTGGCTGATCTCTTTTCTCTCCCTAATGTTGGGGGGGTGGGGGGAAGCAGGGTTTCTTTTCCTAGGCCTGATGCTTCTTCTTCTTGGACAATTCCCAAGCCAATAATCTGTTTTGGCTTGGACTTTTGTGTGTATCATTTATGTGATGGGGGCTGGAGAAGGGTTTCCTTTTCCTTTTGTTTGATGGTTTGGACACTATTTGGAAATCTTCTTCTTTCTCTTGAGCAGGGGGGCAATCCTTTTTGCGTATTTCTTATTGAAGTGTCCATATCAATTGCAACGTTTGCACCTGAAGAGAAGCTGTTTATAGTCCAATAACTGCACATGGGTCTTCTTATCAATTTGGGTGCACGTGAATGTTGAAAAAGTACTAAGGAAGTGTTTTTTCAACTTGTGATGCGTAGGGGTGGATAAAGTTGAAATACTGAGAGGGGGGTGAATCAGTATTTGCACAATAATAAATTTTTTAACCAAGAGCAAGTTGCTAATCACCAATCATAGCATATCATCAATGTACATGAAAATAACAAGATGCACAGTACACAATATTTTTGACTTGGAAACCCAAGTCGTGGGGGTAAAACCACGGAAGCCTTTTTAGAAATAAATTTGACTCAGCAACAACTGGGGTAACAAATTTAATACAACTTTTCCAGCTACAACTGGAAGGGGCTACAACCCCTTAGGCTTCGTCAGCTGCAACTGACAAGCTGCTACAACAGCTTAACTCATTAGATTGTGAACCCTAGCACCACCCTACCACCCTGAAGAAAAATGACGACTGAACCTGTGGACCTGTTAAACCAATCACTGAACCTGTTGCTGATAATCTCTGCTCTCTGATCACTGCTAAATCATCACTGTAGATATATATATATCACTGCCACACACTGCTTATGTACATCCTTGTACACCTCGTCATACACAATCACTGAAGTAGTTATGCTCTTCTATTACTGAACATCATCATAGGTTATGCGTCAACAATATAGTGTATACATCATCATAGTATAGGTAACAAGTATCATCACATCATCATCTTCATGTATCATATCATGGCATTCATCATCATACAATGGATCATCATCAGCATTGTCACAAGGCATGGATCATCATGCAGTAGCATGTAACATCTTCACACTTTACTGTTTGCTATACCACTTCATGCCACTGTATACTTCTATTATACAGACCACTGTACACTCCACTTTACACTCTACTATACACTTACATTCTAATGTACATACCACTCTACATATAAATACTGTACAGCAATGTCATGCCAACATACCTTTGCTGTAGGTGATGATACAAAAATGGACTGTGTACATACTGTAGAAGACCTTAAGTCAAACCTTAGACTTAGCCACTGCTGAAACAATAGCAGAAAACCAATTCAGACTTTTCTTTTGCTGCTGCAAATTGCTCCCACTAAAACTCTGTTCACTATCCAACGAAGAAGAAACCAATGATAAAAATCAGATTGAAAATACTGTGGAAAAACTTGGGTGTAAGGTTGACTGTTCTGCTCCACGAGTTCTCTTCTCTGCTCCTACGAACTCTTTACTTCGCAGTCAACACAAAAACGAAAATACTGTGTGTAAAATTCGGGTCCGCTGCTGCAAAACTTGTGCTCAGTCCACTGCTGCTGCCTCAGTCGAGAAATCTCAGAGCTCCACCGAAAAGTTCATTGCTGAAATGAGGACAAGTTATGCCCTATTTATATAGATTTTTCATATATATTTACTGGGCCGACTTGTAATTAAATTAAACAAAATTTAATTTAAAATTTTGTAGGCTGGCTGACTTTTAGGATAAGGAAGGTAAACAAATTCTTGGGAAAGAAGGGAGAATAGGTATTTTGTGAAGAAAACAGGGTCTTGAACAGTTTGGGGTTATGGCCACCGGACTCAGATTAGAAGATAGGCTGGATGGGGCTGTAAATTTTAGCCCATGGAAGGCTAGAATAGTGTTGATTCTGGAAGAAAATGAACTATGGGAGATATTGGAGAGTACCACAGCTAATCCAGTCACAGTACCTACCGATGCTACATATAAGGTTGCTTTTCTCAAGAAAGATGTAAAAGCAAGAAGGATCATACTTGATGCCGTGAAGGATCATGTGATCCCACATATTTCAGCAAAAGACCATGCTTTTCAGATGTGGACTGCTTTAACAAATCTTTACCAAAGTTCGAACGAAAATAGGAAGATGGTATTGAGAGAAAAGTTGAAGGGTGTTCGCATGAGTAAGGGTGAAAACATGGCCTACCTTACTAGGATCACACAGGTGAGAGATGAACTTGCAGCGATTGGGGAGGTTGTACAAGGCAGTGAGTTGGTGTGGACAACATTAAATGGCGTGACAAAGCCATGGGGTATATTTGTGGAGTTCGTAGTTGCTCGTGAGCATATGCCTTCCTGGGATCATCTCTAGGACGACTTCATTCAGGAGACCCAAAGAGGGTATGTACAAGGTAGTTCGTCTCAGAGTAGGGAGGATGAAGAGAATGTGGCATTAGTAGCAAAGGGAAAGAAGAAGAAGTTCAAGAAGGGCCCTAAGGGGGGGGCAAGCAGCAGAGTGGCGAGCAAAAGAAAGACATGAGCAAAGTCAAGTGCTTTGCTTGCGAGAAGTTTGGACACTATGCTGGACAGTGTCTAAACAAGAAGAAGAAACAACAGACGACATCAACAACTGACATTGATGAGTTTGCTACACGATTTGAGGGAGAGTTTTCTCTATATGCTGGTTGTACAGAGAGATCATCTATCACCAATAGTGATGTGGAGGATCAGATACAGTATTCCTTATTGGTTGGTCATTCATTGACTGCTTCCACCACTTCTTCCACTTGGTATATTGACAGTGGGGCTTCAAGCCATATGACAGGTGTTCGAGACATGTTCACTGAGATGACTGAGACTGGTTTGAGCTTAGAGGTAGTGTTGGGTGATGATACTGTTGTGAGAGCAGTTGGGCGTGCTACTATCAGCTTTAGAGGGAGTCCATGCAGCCCATGACATTGAGGGATGTCTTGTGTGTCCCTGGGCTGAAGAAGAACCTTGTTTCAGTTTTCGCTATTGAGGACAGGAGCTTTGGAGTGTATGTTTTTCCCAGAGCAGTAGGACCATCTACTTCATATGCCATTGGAGTTAGATGTGGGATACTGTTCTCTTCCAGCCTCATCATGCATTGGCCCAGACTAGCAGTAGCAGTGAGTTGTGGCACAGGAGGATGGCCCATCTTCATCATTCAACTTTGAGATTGCTGAGGGAGATGTCTACAAGTTTACCACAGTTCAGCACAGAGCATAATGGTGTGCAGAGGGTGTGCTTTTGGAAAGTACACCAAGACTGTTTTTTCGAGCAGTGATAGTAGATCAGGAGTACTGGATTTGATACATTCTGATTTATGTGGACCCATGTCTTCTACTTCATTGACAGGTTTTGAGTACTATATCAGTTTCATTGATGATTACTCTAGGAAGACCTGGATCTACTTCCTGAAAAACAAGAAGTCTGAGGAAGTCTTGAAGAGGTACTCAGGTCAGACAATGGGGGTGAGTATACCTCCAAGGAGTTTGATGAGTTTTGCAGACAGGAGGGGATCAGGAGGCAGTTGACCGTTCCATCTACTCCATAGTAGAATGGAGTTGCCGAAAGGAAGAGCAGAGCTATAGTAGGAGCAATTAGAGCCATGCTGCATGATCATAGTCTTCCTTTCTTTCTATGGGCTGAGGCCTGTAGTACTGCTGTTTATGTGTAGAACAAGAGTACACATCGTGCCTTGGGGTGTAAAACTCCTGAGGAGATGTTCACCGGGAAGAGGCCTGAGATAGGCCACTTCCGCATATTTGGATGCATTACATATTCTCATGTCCTTATGAGAAAACGACTTCTGAGAAAAGGACAAAGTTAGAGCCCACTGCAAAGAAAGGCATCTTTGTTGTCTATGATGAGACTTTAAAGGCCTTCCGCTTATACCTTTCATGCATAGAGGAAAGTTGTGGTGCGAAGGGAGGTGAGCTTTGAGGAGGAGCGGGCCTTCAAGAAGTCTCGTGAGTCAGAGATGGTGGAGCAATAGGTTATTACTCCACAGGTGGCAACATCTCAGAGTTCAGCTAGTCAGGGTGTAGGGTCATAGGTTTTAGGGGTGATTGGTCCATAGGTTACAGGATCTTCAGGTTTAGGGACTAAGTTTACAAAGACTTCTGGTACCGGGACAGGTTCTTGGGTCACAGGTTCACAGGTTTAACCTTCATGTGTTTCGAGTTCACATTGTTTTGGTTCACTAGGTACAGGTTCTCAGACCACATGTACTTCTTCATGTAGACAGTTGCCAGATGAGGATGTTCATGAGGAGGGCCTGCCACAGGAAGCTACTTCCAGGAAGAGGAAGCCAAGTTGGCATAAAGAACTTATGAAGGAAGTGTTATCACATTTATTGTAGCTGGAGATACCATATTGCAGACTATGTGGCCGAGGACCGCACAGTACTTTTTTTTTCCAAATCGGAGATCAACCGCCTTCAGACGAGTTTGTCTTGTTCAGACTTCCCCTAGCAGATATATCAGAGGGGACAGACAGATGTACAGTGCTACACACATTGTCACTTACCATCTACCACAGGGTCACCTTTGATTTGCCAGGCTTTGACACAAGCCCATTTGAGACAATTGCCTAGTCTTGTTCTGATCAAGACTGTCACAGTACATTGCTGGTTTATTATATGCCCGAATTCAACAGAGATCCAGCTCAGAGACAGGTTCAGTAGCAGCAGGTATTGCAGGTATTGCATTTGATGATTATTGCTCATGTTGTAGATTAGACTTATTTATACTTGTTAGTACACTAACTTCGCATGAGATGATATATTTGGTGATCTAGCTATTGTATGATGTGATTGGGCCCTTGATGATGTCAATCCACCCCTCCGGTTAGACTTATGTATATGCACGCTGAGTCATGTCCTCTATACTTGGCATAGACTTGACCACTTAGTCCCTCTCGGTAGCTGACTTTAGCTCCATTATCACTTTCCCCACTCATCCGACTCATCCATGATACTTGCTCCCGACTTGGATTTTGATTTGTGATCCCCAGGACCCCTTTCCCCACTGATCTTTGAGTTTGCCATGACTCCCTGTTTATTGTGCCTCGGCTCTTTAGTGTGTGAGATACACGGTTAGACCTGAGATTTGCTCCTGTCGGTTGCCCCTGATGTTGCAATGCAGTTAGGATTGTGTAGCCTCACCGGGTGTTCCCCATTGGTCATCAAAGCATGTATTGCTCACCCCCATTACCTTTGCAGTATGAGCACCATGTTTATATCTTTTGAGATATGTATGTAGTCCAAGAGGGCCCTTGAAGAAATGAAGAAATTAAAGAAATGTAAATCAGGCTAAAAGGCCATTATGTTGTAAATTGTGAAATCTAGCCAAAAAGGGCTAAGTATGAAACTTATTGTAAAATCCATGCAATGTGTTTATGAAAACACATGGATTCAGGTCAGCCATACATGTTAGCATTTGTAGTGGTTATTCCTCACCTAGTCCTGCTGGACAAGGAGGTGAGAAGGAGCAAGGGACAAGCTCAAGATTGCCCCCTAGAGTCTCAAGTTACGGTTTGCCGGACACCTAGTTTGGCGGCTCTAGAAAAGAACCTCACGGAGTCTTCGGATACGGATGTGAGTTGTGAGATACTTGTTAGATGGCTAGTGGTGGTTTCCCTGCACTATACCCATTTGTGAGGCACCACCCTTCCCCATGTTCTGTCATGGCATACTTATCTCAGTGGATCCCGCTTTCCTGAGTTGTCCAAAGGGTCACATGATCTTCATCCTTGTCTTCCCGCATCTTTTGCCTTGTTGTCCGCATCACCTAAAGTCAGCAAAGTGGTCAATCCTATAGATGTGCATAGCATTTTGGTCTTTTGGAGCTGGTGGGCCCACCTCACCTGGGCCTTGTATTATCTCGGGATTTAATGTATTTTTGAATCACCATGTTATCATTGTATTGCTTAGTAATGTACTAACTTGTATAATTGAGCCTTGTCACTCCATGATTGCATACGTGCATTCAACTAGCACTATTGTTGACCAGATTTGACTTGGTTAAACTGAGTTGACTAGGCCAAAAATGGGCCTGAAAAAATGTTGTGATCGGAATTTTGATTTTGGTCAATTATTATCTACAGGGATCCCATATGAGCATGCAGGTGTCAGAATTGCAAAAGACCGAAGCATTTGAGAAATTTTTAATTATTATTGGTCAATTTTGACCCATTTTAATTAAAAATTATGGATTTTGGGCAAATAATGCCTAAGTGATGGATCGGGGTCGTTCGAGTGGTCATCCCTACTACTTTTGGGGTCTATGGTCACATTGCAGCAGACGGTTCGGCAATCCGGGCAATAAAAGTGGGTCAAAAGCCCAAATTTCATCTTCAGCCATACAAACCAGCAAAAATTACATGGAAAATCAAAATTTGACTAAGGCAACTATAAGCAAATGGCAAAATCAATGGTTGGCAAAGGTAAAGGTAATTTCTAAGGTAAAATGGTAATGTTTGACATGGTGTTTATGTACTGTGGGGCCCTCTCTTGCCCAACTCACCATGAGGGGCGAATTTGCCCATGGGGGCGTTTTTTCCACTTAGTGAAATTCATGATTTGCATTGTATTTGATGTGGGACCTTGGGTGTATGTGTTAGGGGGATAAAACATCATATAGACACCCCCTAACACTTGTTTTATTTGTTGTATGGCCCCACGATGGGCGCCTCACTCCATATGTGCACTATAGATGGGCAATTCACACCCCTTTCTTGAGCTGATCTTCTCCATTCGTTTTGTGGATTGGGGAGATGATCTCAACCCTCCATTTTGGGGGGAAACCTATTTTGGGAGTGGCCTCTCTCTATAAGAGAAGGCACTCACCTCCATTGTTCTCTCTTAGCACATTTTTGCACTTGAGTTTTGAGGATATAGAGCCATTCTTCTACTGATTTCTTGAGAGTTTATGCATGGATGTGGATTGTTTGATTGGTATCTAGTTGCCTTAGCTTTGTTGAGAGGTTATTGTTGTGTTTCCTATCTTGCCTTGGCCAAATCGATTTGCAGGTGAAGAAGACAGCTGGAGGAGGGTGCAGTTTTTGGAGTGGGAACCCCACAACTGCTGGTTTCTTTCAGAGTATCAACAAGAGGGAGTTGTCATTGCTTAATGCTTTTCAATTCATCTATTTTCAGTCATTTACTTGCTGGTTTGTTTAACTATTTTGCTACATATATTGATTTCATCTTATTTGTGGCAGGTAGTTAGGGCGTTTTTGGCCAGCTGGGAGCTCAAACGCACAAAGGAATCACCCGGTTACTCAACAACTGAATTTGGGAGCTAGTCTTCAGCAATTTCATCCATCTCATTCACTTTCAAGTAGGTTTCTCTTGCTGGTCTCTTATTTCCAAAATTTCACTGTGTGTGTGTTGAGCAGAAAATCACTAAAACCCCCAAAACTAAAATCTTTAAAATCAACTGTTAAAATTTGTTTTCCTTGTAAACCCACAAATGTTTTATGCTTAAACGCCTATATTCCAAATTGCATTTGATTCCGACTCCATCTACCCACTTAACCAGGCACTAGTCCTTCACTGAATTCGCCCCACCTGGGCAAACTGTCTAATCACGTTGTTTGGTTGATTTCTGGGTTATGGGTACTTGATATTTGGTTTCAGAACGCCATTTTACCTTAAGATATCAAGTTTCGTTGGCTGGAAGTGAGTATAAATGCTCATTTTTCTATGCCCTAGGCCCATTTATCCATTGTTTAACTCATTCCCCTAGGGCAGTTTCACTCAACTTCTTGCTGGCCTGTTTCTTGAGTTTTAAATCAGCTAGCTAATAATCTTATAAGCACTAGAAGATGTGTTTCAATTGCTGATCCATCTCTGCCATGTATTGATAAATTATAAGAAGCTTCATTTCCCATAGGCAGGGTCCCCAACCACTCTTCTAATAATTTTCTGTTTGCTGATTTAATTTCCAGCCTTCAAATCTTTCATAGAATCCATCATTTATATGTGTAATCAGATCTGAATTTGCTTCATCTAGCATACTTTCCCATCCAAAGTCTCGATTCCACTAGGCTAGAAGAAATCTCACACTTAGTCATCCATCTTGTCTCTCACTTTGCTTATCTTTCGGGTTTGGGTGTCTGATTATTGAGTCTCAACCATCACTGGTTGAGTGGGGTCTCCCCCCTGACTTGGCTATGTGCCTCATCTAAAGTGACTGTAGCCTTGTTCGGTGTGACTTCTGTCCCTTGGACGGAGGACCTGGCTACTGTTGGTTACACCTTCCTAGCTGTTCACCTCTACCATCCCTGTTGGGACAACCATTTCCAAACAACTAGAGTTTGTGTGATAACAGGAAGCTGGGGAGTCTGTGGGGCCACCCAAGAGGGAGGTCAGAGAGGGTAGAGCACTAGAGAGGTTTTCCAGTTATATGGCGATGGTGACCAGCTTGCGTGAGTCAGAGCCTTCTATTTTTGAGGAGGCTACCCAACATTAGGTTTGGAGAGATGCCATGATGGAAGAGCTCAATTCCATCATGAAGAATGATGTGTGGGAGAGAGTTCCAAGACCAGAGGGGAAGTTAGTTGTGGCTTCCAAGTGGCTCTACAAGATCAAACATGCTGCAGATGGCAGCATTGAGAAGTACAAGGTTCGTTTTGTGGCATGAGGGTTCTCACAGGTGGAGGGAGTAGACTATGATGAGACCTTTGTGTCGGTGGCTCGATATTCCTCGATCAAAGAAGTGATCTCCATAGTAGCAGAGATGGGTTGGAAGATCTACCAAATGGATGTGAGGACTGCATTTCTCAATGGTCTTTTACAGGAGGAGGTGTACTTAGAGTAGGCACAGGGATTTGAGATTCATGGGAGAGATCTCATGTGTGCAGGCTGAAAAAGGCCTTGTATGGATTGAAGCAAGCTCCTCGGGCTTGGTATTCGAGGATTGATTCTTACTTGCTTTCGATTGGATTTTAGAAGAGCGAGGTTGATCCCAACCTATACTTCATTGTGGTTGGCGGTGATCCGCTCATTATTCTGCTATATGTTGATGACTTGTTTATCACAGGAGAGGAGCATCTTATTGGAGCTTGCAAGAAGGATCTTGATTCAGAGTTTGAGATGACTGATCTTGGGCTGATGCATTATTATTTGGGGATGGAGATTTGGCAGGAGGATGGACATGTTTTCCCGAGGCAAGGAAAATATGTAGTTGATGTTCTGAGGAGATTTCGGATGGAGTTCTGTAGACCAATGCCCACACCTATGATCGCCAACTGGAAGAAGCTTCATGCTTCTAAGGGAGAATTGGTGGATCCTACCTTATATCGTTAGCTCATAGGGTCTTTGATGTATCTGGTCAACACTAACATATTTGTGTTTTGTGGTGAACACTCTCAGCCAGTTCATGATGGAGCCTAGGAGAGTGCATTGGATAGCCGCAAAACATGTGCTGAGGTACCTTGCTAGGACAATGGATTATGGTCTGGACTACAAGAGGTCAGATGGAGTTGGTTTGAATGGTCTGGACTACAGGAGGTCAGGTGGAGTTGGTTTGATTGGCTTCACAGAGTCAAATTGGGCAACCAGTGTAACGGACCGGAAGAGCACTTCCGTTTGTTGCTTCAGTTTGGGCTCGACAGTAGTGTCATGGTTCAGTCAGAAGTAAACGTCAGTTGCATTGAGTTCTGTAGAAGCTGAGTATATGGCACCCAGTCAGGCTAGTTGTGAGGCATTGTGGCTTCTTCGCAAGTTATTGGTTGGTTTATTTGATCAGGAGCTGAGACCTACGGTTATTTACTGTGACAATCAGAGTTGCATTAAGCTCTCAGAGAATCCAGTATTTCATGATAGGTCAAAGCATATAGGGATCAGATATCACTTCATCAGAGGCTATGTTCAGAGAGGAGTTGTTGAGTTACAATACATTTCCACTGAGGAGTAGGTTGCAGACATCCTAACAAAATCTTTGGGGAGAGGGAAGCATGTTCACTTCATAGACAAGTTGGGGGTTGAGAAGAACACCTTCCTCGGTAAGAGGGAGTGTTGAAAAAGTACCAAGGAAGTGTTTTTCCACCTTGTGATGCCTAGGGGTGGATAAAACATTAAAAGTGGTCCCTAGTCATTTTATTAAAGTGAGAAGCACTTTATAATTTTAAAGTCACTTTATAAAGTTTATTCATGGTCTAATTTTAACTTGATTTTATGAGAAATAAAGTGGGTGAGGAATTAAAAGGGTCATTAATGTACTTAAGTGAAAAGTGCATTAAATTCATTCATTAAATTATTAATGAGCTTTTTATGAGACCCTTAGATCTCATTGAGCCAAGATTTAATCTTGGCCATTGAATCTCAAGAAGAAGTTACCATGAACAAATAGGAGAGAAACTAGGGATTGAGGCATTCATTCTTTCATTGTGATTCAAGAGAGTTGGAGAGCAAGAGAGCAAGAGGAGAAAGGAGAGGAAACTAGGGTTTGAAGAGAATTCGAGCTAGAGAGAGTGTGAGCAAAAACTGGCACAAATCCCAAGGATTGGAGAATGACACAAATCCCAAGACCATAGCAGTGAAGTACAACACAGATTTCAA
Source organism: Larix kaempferi (assembly GCA_027924585.1). NCBI lineage: Eukaryota > Viridiplantae > Streptophyta > Pinopsida > Pinales > Pinaceae > Larix > Larix kaempferi. The sequence goes on from BSBM01000435.1 coordinate 17,885,843, forward strand.
GGCACCGTACAGCAGTAATAGTTTCACACAATTCGAGGCTGAGAAGTGGCACGAATTTCGAGGTAAAGTACAACTACAGCAATTAATGCTGTTAGCAGACTGTACAGAACAGCACAGAAATTGAGGCACTCCTGATGTCTTGCACAGAATTGGGGCAGAAATTCTGGGACAGATTTGTCACATTTTTTCAAGGCCACACGTGGCTGTACAGCTGATTTTGGGCACAATTTTCGAGGAAAAGGACACAAAATTACAGCAGGCCGTACTGTGATAGTTTGGCACAAATTTCGAGAAGAAATTGGTTGAGATAAGTACTGCTGTTAATTTTGTAATTTGCCTGGAAGAATAAAATTTCTCTCTCCTATCAGGTTTTCTCTTCAGGGTTTTTCCTGAGCCTATTTGGCTAAAATTTTGAGTTTGAATTTTTATGTGTGTGGCTGTTATAAAATTTCTGAGTTTGAAGTTTGAACAAGTGAAAAGAAATTCCATGTGTTTCAAGAAAAAATAATTTTTTATGCATTGAAGCTAATATGCAGTCATGGGGTTTGGGCATTAAACTCAATGTGAAAAAATAAAACTTAAAACTGGGTTGGGGTTCCAAAATTTTCAGGGAACAAGCTCAATCTTGGCTTCGAGTTGTCTATAAATCCCCTGAGTTTATTCCCTTTTGCCTCTAGGGTTTCAATGTCTTAGAGGTTTAGAGAGAGATGGGGTCAAGATCTCCTCCTGGTTCAAAGTCCAAAGACCAATGATTAAGATGCAACCCACTAATTCCCATAATCCATGAGCCACAATGAAATATTCAATCTTGATAATCTTTGCATTGAAACTGAATGCTAATGTAACCTGTACTGTATAGGTAAATTTGGATTCCAACTTGCATGTGGGAGACCCAATGACTTTGGATCCAAAGATTTGAGTCTTGAGGTTTGGTCATGCACTCATGAACTTCCCAATTAGAGCCTAATTGGCATACATAAGACCCTTTTTCTACAGCGTTGCGAGTTAAAGGTTTATTTATTAGGTGTTAGTATTAAATAATAAATTGTCTTAGGACACCAGGTATTAAAGTCTCATGTCACATTAATAATGTAGGTTAAGACACCTGTGACCTAACGTGTTAGCCAGGCAATAATTGTGGCTTAACTTAAAGGGAGTTGGCTGTATGGGTGATTGCCTCCCTCTATGAGACTTTCATTATGGAATAATACAATCACATCTCTCTCTCTCTCTCTCTCTCCCCTTTTCTTTATGGTCCTGGAATATTGTGTATGTGTGGATAAATCTTTATAGTATATACATATATTTGTGATGATAGACATATACGATATATTCACTGTATCTATTATTTTTGCTACTTTGTATTTTTTAGTAGTACTTCTTGTCAACTACTTTTTTCATGGCATATAGTAAAAGGCTGAAGATTACTTGTTTCTTGTATTTCTCTATTGGTACTTTTCATAGAAGCATGATGATTTTATTTCACACCTAAAAAATCTTCATTGTTTGGTTCCCATTCACTCAAGAGTCTTTTCTGAATAAGGTTAGTAAGGATGATGTTTTGAGTTTGTGCTATATATTAATATAATACCCTTTCTTACATGCCTTCATTCTTGAGTGGCTTATCTAAAATGTAATGAGCTAGTCAAGGGTGCAGGTAGGAATCATTCTTGTTTACAATCATAGGTTTTTCAGTTTCACTACCACCATTATATATTTGCTATTATCAACAACCTTGTATTAATATAACAATGGACATTTTGAGATTGCTTTTAGTAAAACTTTGTAGAAACTTATGGAGAAGTTTAAACACCTAAGCCTATATCAAGTACATGCCTTCAAATGAGAACTGGCATGTGGCTTTGAGCCAATTACACAACATGCATCTCTTAAAATTCTTGTCACATCCATATCAATTACTGATTAATATAAGCGGCAGTGATTACTGCTAGGGATAAAATATATTTATGAATCTCAAGCAACAGGACCAGATAATGTTGTTAGCAAGCATTGTGTGAACTAATTGTTGAGTTATGAGTATGCCCCAAGAATTCCAAACCTAACTAACCATAGAAAATGCAGGACCAATATATTTTGTTCTATCAGTGCACTGGTTCAAGGTAGTTGGAAGTAGATTCTCGAAGCATATTTATGTATGAAGTCTAGGATAGTTGGAAGTAGTTTCTGGATAGTTATGGCAATATGCATGCATATGTACTATGTAGTAGTCAAACAATGATAATCCAACTAGTAGGAAGGTCCTGGTGGTGTATAGGCTTTTGTGAACCAAGGGTTTTTTTCCAATTCTCTTTATCTAACATTATTTACTAATCTATAAAGAATTAATGGAAAGTTATAAGATTAGGTTGTAAGAGTTTTTTTTGCTTTTTGGGGTATGAAAAGGTCAAAACTCGAATTTATTAATGTTGTACTTGGTTGAGTTGAGGTCATTTTGAAGAGGAGTGTCACAAAGGATAGAAATAGTAGTTGAATTCCTTGTTCATTCAGTAGATCAACTATCCTATGCACCTTTGTAATTTGACATATCCTAGGAGAGAGCAGCCAGTGCAATTGTCAGTCAACTAGAGAAAGGTGTATCCTTTTGCACAGGTCAGTACGTCTAAAGTTGTGAAAGTATTATGGTCAACCCAGTTCTTAGTTGGCTGAAGAGAAGTTTCATTTTATTGTGAGGGGCAAGAGTTGCATTCTTGTGAGAACTATTTCTGGTCTTTTGTTATTTTGATTTCAGATGTCGAGAATTGCACTAGGGAAAGGGTTAAGTTATTTGCTTAACCTTGCTAATTTAAACTTATTTTCATTAAACTTATTTTCATTAAACTTATTTTCTCATCATTGGTGTCGGTCATTTGATAAACGGGCTTTGTGAGCTCTCATATGGTAGCGTAGCCGAGTTGTAAACCTCGTCTTAAACCTATTTCCATCTATATTACCCTTATGCTAACATAGTGATAACAAGTACAAGAAATATCATTTGTTGATTGTCCAACATACAACGACTGTAAATTGAGTCCAAGTAAATCTCAAATAACTTTGTGCCTCTACTACAATTTTAACCCTGGCAAGTACCTGCATTGTTTATAGTTCGTACTGCATATCCAAAAGGAGAAGCTTCATAGAGCATGCATTTATTATAAAATCTTCAAAATTATACATGAGGATGATGTGGGCTATACAAATACTGTGCTATCTCCAGTCTTTGTTGACACCTTGATCTTCACCTTGTATATCTTATTTAGCAACACCCTTTCTTTCATAAGAGTGCTATATCGGTCTACTGAACCTAATTTATCTACATATTTCTGTTAGTGCTCAGTCACTAAATGTTATCAATTCTTTTTTTGAGATGGACTTATCAGCAAAATATCAGCATCCTGGTTCTTTTTGTTTTTTTATTATGTTTAGAATGCTTGGTGTTTTAACTTTTAAGACTCATCCCATCTATTGTTGAATTATGTTTCTATATTTCTTGTGCGTACTTGCTTGCCTTTTATATTTTCTTGAAAATTTTTCAGCACTAATGCTTTGGCATGTTGCTTCCTTTGTGCTTTTTACCTATGGAAATATGAATGTGTATACATTAGTTTAACTGCTCAAAGGCTTCTTCATTGACATGAACTTTCTATCGCAGGTGGAATACTGTAAGATCACAGAAGAAAAGGAAGATATTGCATCCACAGAAACAATATATCCATCCACTGATGAAAAAAACCTGTCACTACCCGGATGTTTGAAAATGCCGAATTTAATGCGTTTTTCTGGGGAGCGTTTGACTTTACCAGTAATGCCTTCTGTTTGTGGGCAGGAAAAGAAAGGAATTCCTGGATTATCTTTAGTAGCAGACCAGCGATATCTTCCATACAAAAAACCGAATCCTCATCACGAGGCAGAAAAAATTATTCCTGCCCTTCTTTTTCTACAACATTATGAACAGCGTAATCACACTTTATATTGGTTCTCAAGATCAGATGAAATCTCGGAGTGGGGAAGGGGTTTACTGGAAGCTTTCGGCATGCAAAAAAATGTCAAATATGTTGAATTTCCCGACAAGAAAAATGGTACTGTTTGCTTTCAGGATGCTATAGTTTTTTCGGCTGGGACAAGCCTTTACTATGTACCTGATTATGATACAAATGAATGGCTCCGGAGGCGTGTACTACAATATTGCTCTATTCCAATTGTAGGTAATATCTTTTTGTGTAGCTGTTTGATTTAATATGCAGTCATATTACAAGTTTGAGTTTATTGCGTTAACCTTCTCAAACTATTTAGCTTTTTACTAGATTATTCAGATACTATAGCCAATGAAAATTATTATAATTCAGAGGAGGCTTTAATTTTCTTTCCAGTTTATTTTACTGGATAGATATCTAATTTAAGATGCTTATTGTATTTTGTTTGGTTATATTTGAAACTGTATGACACTCTTTTTTGAAAAGGCTTCAATTAACTAGCTTTTATTTCCGATACTAACAAATGTTGAAGAATGTAACTTCGGAAGATATTCTTATTTGTATTATTTGAGTCATTTGTATTATTTGTATTGTACACCCTACAGGGATTATTATTGATGTAATTGATTATGTAAAAGTCATTGAAAGAGTCAATGTAAATCCTAACTGTTAGGTCTGCCTAGAAAATTCTAGAAAATAATATTTTATTGTAAAGTGTACAGGTCGGCCCAGTTAGGAAAGTCAAGCCGACCTGATTAGTGAAAAGGTCATGTGTTTTGTTTAGTATAAATCAATGTTGAAAAAGTTGGACTCGGCAAAAAGTCGGCAAGGGTCCAGAAAACAATTTCTCGGCAGCATCGGCGAAAAAATCGGAAAAAGTCGGCAAACATTAAAAATTACAAAATACATTCATTTTTTTTCAGAATTTTAAACATATAAAGCAACAATAACATCAGATAAACACATTGGAACATAAATATGTAGAAAGCATTAATATATAGATGTAGTGGATGCAAATAACTTGGAGTGGTTTGATTTCAATGACTCAGATTGTTAAAAAATACATAAAATTTTACAATTTTAATGAAAAAATATATATTAAAGATTCCAAACCATTAGAGACAAAATATTATCAAAATGGCACCAAGCACAATACATATCTAAATCAAAATTGAAAAAACATAATCATCAAAATCATTGTCTATGTCGAGATCATATTCATCAATAGCACCATGTTCCCCCACCTCTAGGCTCTAGACTTTGCCTCTGCTTCCAATCTCGAAGTTGATCCTCCAAGGACATCAATTAACACCCTACAATTTTGTTCAAACTTCTTAATGCAAGCGTTAAAATAAGGTAGAAAGAGCTTCCCATGCTTAATAAGTGATTTTGCTTGACTGAAGGGTACATTTTTTTATTAAGGTCATGACAGTGGAATTCAAACAACTTTAACAATTAGGCATCGACACCACCAACATCAAGGTACATAGAGAGTTTGATGTACTTCATTAAATTCCAATCCCTTATCCACATACATGATAGAATCCACTAGAAACGTTGGAATCCTGAAATCCTGAAAACCATTAAGTTTGTTGAATTCTAAATGGGATCTAAAATCCTACTTTTTGCATATGAAGTCTGATGAGGTTGGAACCACTCTCAAACATCCTGAAACAATTAATGGTAATGTTACAAATTTAAGTAAAAGGATGGAAAATGAAAGATAAAGAGAATGTCACTCAAGCAAGTTTACATAAGGAGAGAGAAGACAAGTTCGCTGGAGGAGAAAGAGAGAGACCTGCAGAAGATATCTTATATTTTGTTTTTTCTATCTTGCTTGATATTGTACTAGTGACAATTCGATATTTGAGGAAGTTGCGAGGTTTTCTCCTTTATGGTTTCCCCGAGGAAAATTATTGTGTCTCTTGTGTTTTGCTATGCTCGTCTGTCTTCTAGTTAATGACCTAATTAAATTGAATTAAAGTGCAAACTATAACATGGTATTAGAGCCAACCTGAAAAGAAGGCATTGTGCAGCAGCGGGAAACTAGGGCTTACTAGTTCAAGGTCTTCTCCCCACAGATCATCAAAAAAAGAGAGCTAGGCTAACTTGCCCTAGAAGGGCCCATCTTTTGGAGGCAGCAGAATCCAGTTTGGAGAAGTTTCATTTTTGACCCAATCATTAGCACCAGGAGAAACTAGGGCTTCCTGTTCCGAGCACTTTCCTCCACAAATCAACTTGAAAAGGAGGTGAATTCAACTCGCCCTAGGAGGGCGCATCTTCCTGTGAAAGCATAATTCAAAACCGAGAATTTTCATTTTTGGCCTTGTCACTACTACCGGGAGAAAACTAGGGCATCAAACTTTTGGGGTTTTCCTCCATCGATTTGGACAAAGGAGTACACTAGACAACTCGCCTTGAGGAGGCACATCTTTCTGTCCAATTAGAAGTTCAAAATTCCAAGTTTGGAAAATTAGGGTTTCTCTAACAAACCCTAGGCCAGCCAGCTCAAGAACCAGGTTGGGCATCCCAAATTGGTAAGATCTAAATCTTTGCTATTTCCATTTGAGGTTCTCATTTCAAAATGACAAATCACACCAAGCTTGAGGATAAGCTTGAAGGAGCTGACAACTTCCGAGCGTGGAAGTATAGAATCTCTCTTGTCCTAGAAGAAAATGATTTGGACAAGTATTTCAATGCGGAGGTTCCATAACCAGAGGGAGAAGAGGCAAAGGCAATCCACAAGAAGAACTTGGTCAAGGCCAAGAGGATTATTGCAGACTCCATTAAAGATCATCTCATTCCTCATGTATCATCCCTGAAGACTCCCAAGGAGATGTTCGATGCTTTGACGAAAATATTCGAAGGGAAGAACATCAATCGAAAGATGACAGTAAGGAACCAACTCAAGAATGTAAGATCCAACACACAAAGACCATGCAATCTTGCTTCACAAGGGTCTCTCAAATCAAGGAGCAACTTGAACCGATTGAAGACAAAGTAGAAGGAGGAGAGATTGTTATTTCCACTTTGAATGGTCTCCCAAGATCATGGGACTCATTCATTCAAGGAATATGTGCCAGGAAGAAGTTGATCACCTTCAGCAGACTATGGGAAGAATGCATCCAAGAAGAAGCTTGGCTAGTAGCAAGAGAAGAGAAGATGGCAGCTAATAATGACCAAGCTCTAATTGTTCACACTAAACGAAATCACAACAAGAGGGAGGACCATCATCACAGAAGATCTAGAAGTCACCATGGACCTAGAAGGGATCTCTCTAGTATCAGATGTTACACATGTGATGAGAAGGGACATTACTCAAGAAATTGTCCCAAAAATCAATGTTCCTCCAAGAAAACCAACAAGAAGAGGCATCATGCTCACACTGTAGAAGATGATGAACCCGCAAGCAAAAGAACAAAAGAAGATTCTTCAAGTGATGAAGAATATGTATTGTAATAAATGAAGGTTAACCAATTACAAGGGTTCATTCAGAAGGTTCCACCTCATAAGGTGAAGCTAGAGATGACTTTCAGGATTACATGAAAGGAGTAGGAGAAGCTCCTACAAAGTTGGACTCTGGTTTTTTTTTTCAAATAAAGATCAATATGGAAGAACCTCTCATCCAACTTAGCATTGATTAAGATACAAAAGTAGGGACACCCAGAGTCTACTCCAATACAAAGAACAAGTGATCTACGGTGTAGAATACTTGCTCAACATTTTCGATCATAAGCAAGAAAGGCACACGTCCTCAAAATTAGACAATGAAGTAAAACACACTCTGGTAGTTCCTGCAAGGAAGCAAAGATCAAGAGGGAGTCCACCCAACAACCAAACAAAGATGAGTATTTGAATTGTCATTTCTTGTATATCTAACTACTTAAATGATATTGTTCAGTTGTGTACATACTTATGTTCCTAGATTTAGGAGGTGTATTATGCATGTTAGAGAAGTTGCATTGATGAACAAAATACTACTAATATGAAAGCAATGGGTGAGTGGCCTATGGCGCTGTACAACATTCCATTGCTACTTATCTAGAATGAAACCTCTTTGATGACATGTTTGGAGTAGTGGACGCTCTTAATAATGTTCTGGTAGAGATGGAAGGCATCTAAAAAGTTACTGTATGAATACTGGATATGGATGAATGTTGTGTTGAAGCATTGGCTAAGATAGTTGTATGACTATGTGACCTATGCATAAGAATTTGTCTTGAAAATTATGAACTGTTTCTAACCATACAACTAAATTGACTTGTATGAAAGATCATGTACCATCACCTACAAGAGAGACTTGTTTCGAAGAACAAGCGACGATGATTCAACTATAACATTCAAGAAGTCAAGATGAAGAAATTGAAGTTCCCAGAACCAGAGACAAAGTCATGGAAGAAACAATTCAAGAGGATCATGAAGACTGCGACATAGTAGAACCAGAAGAACCTGTAGATCCACCTCGTGAGAAGAACTCCCACAAAAGAAGACCAACATGGGCACGTGAAGCAATCCAAGATGCAGAGAAGTAAGGCGCTCCAGATGGGATGCATAGAGAAAGCAAGAGACCAAGACCATACTCTAGCTATGTGGCCCTGCTATGTGACATCATTGATAAAGAACCTTCCAACTACGAAGAAGCAACAAAGAAGAAGGAATGGAAGGATGCCATGATCGAGCAGTACCAATCGATTTTGAAGAATGATGTCTGGGAAATAGTTCCAAGACTAGAAGTGAAGTCTGTTGTGACTTCGAAATGGATTTATAAGATCAAGCATGTTGCATATGGTAGCATAGAAAAACACAAGGCAAGTTTTGTGGCACGTGGCTTCTCCTAGAAAGAAGGCATAGACTAGGAGGAGACATTTGCACCTGTAGCAAGATACACTTCCATCAGATCTATACTCGCATTGGCTGTAATAATGAAATGGAAGGTACACTAGATGGACGTTAAGACAACATTCTTGAATGGTATAGTTGAAGAGGAAGTGTACATGAAGCAACCATTGGGATTCGAGACACATGACAGACATACTCATGTGTGCAAGTTGAAGAAAGCCTTGTATGGATTGAAGCAGGCACCCTGTACATGGTATGGCAGGATGGATAGCCTTTTGATGAGCTTAGGATTTACCAAGAGTAAAGCAGATCCCAACCTTTACTTCAAGGTTGAGGGCAGAAGACCAATGATACGATTGCTATATGTATATGACCTGTTTGTGACAGGTGAGGATGAGCTCATTGCAGATACAAAGAGAAGGCTTGCCACAGAGTTCAAGATGAAGGACCTGGGAATGATGCACTACTTCTTAGGCATAGAGGTGTGGCATAGTGCGGATGGGATTTTCCTTGGTCAAGGAAAGTGTGCAGTGGAGATTTTGAAGAGGTTCGGAATGATGGACTGCAAGGCAATGGCCACAACAATGGCAACGAACCTGAAGCTACTGTGTAACGCTTCTTCAGAGACAGTTGATGCCATGATGTACCAGCAAATGATTGGTTCGTTGATGTACTTGACGAACACGAGACCAAACATATGTTTTGCTGTGAACACCATGAGCCAGTTCTTGGCGGATCCGAGACATGTTCACCTGACGATTGCAAAACATATATTGAGGTACCTGAAGGGTACAGTTGAGTACGGGCTCAAATATGAGGCGAATCAAAGGATTAACCTACATGGTTATATTGATTCAGATTGGGCAGGTAGTGCCACAGACAGGAAGAGCACTTCCGGATGCTAATTCAGTTTGGGATCCGGTATGATCTCCTGGTTTAGCAGGAAGTAGTCATGTGTGGCACTAAGTACAGTCGAAGCAGAGTATGTTGTAGCTTGTTCGGCCAGTTGTGAGGCAGTATGGCTTCAGAAGTTGCTGTTAGATTTGTTTGATCTCAAGCTCGAGGCAACTTGTATCTTCTGCGACAACCAAAGTTGCATGAAGTTGTCCGAGAATCCGATATTCCATGACAAGTCGAAGCATATTAAGATCAAGTGTCGCTATATCCGGGATATGGTGCAGAGAGGAGCAGTGAAGCTCTAGTATGTGGTGATAGACGAGCAGATAGCCGATGTGTAGACCAAGCCATTAGTGAGAGTGAAGTTTGAGTACTTCAGAGAGAAGCTTGGTGTTATCCAGATCGATGTTCCTCGAAAGAGGGAGTGATGAGACCGAAAGAGGCAGTTGCACTAGCGCTGGTTCTCACATGGTGGAAGACACAGGTGGTCCATGGGACGTAATGGGCTTGGGGTGCTCCTTGGCTGTATCCACATGTTGGAGACGTAGGCTGAATGTGAGAGACGTAATGCGCCTGGGGTGCGCCTAGGTTGGTTCTCACATGGTGGAAGATGCAGGTGGTCCTTGGGATGTAATGCACTTGGGGTGATCCTAGGTTGTATCCACATGTTGGAGACGTAGGCTGAATGTGAGAGACGTAATGCACCTGGGGTGCTCTTGGGATGTACCCACTAGGTGGGAGACGCAGGTGGTTTGTTGGACATGAGGTGTGCACTGTTGATTAAGTTGTCATTGATGCCAACAGTGCTTGGTCATTGATGCCAACAATGCATTGTAAGGGTTTGTTGAGTCTTGGTGCCCCTTGTGGAGCCATTGAGGGTTAGTGTTTGGTTTGTGGTTGTCTCAGTGACAAGAGTCCTTTTGTGGTTGTCCAAGCCAAAGATTGAAGCCCTTGGAGGCCTTGGGACAACAACCAAAGCCTTGGTTACCCACTATCTTGGTCCCCTTTGAAGACTCTTGTTGACCTCCTTAACCCTTGGTGGTACTTGAAGTCCTTAGTGCCATGAAGAGATCCCAAAGAAGCCCATGACATTGATCTTGATGTCCTTGTTGACCTCCTTAACCCTTGGTGGTACTTGAAGTCCTTGGTGCCATGAAGAGATCCCAAAGAATCCTATGACATTGATCTTGATGAGAAGTTTAAGCCCTTGCTTGATGGTCCTCAAGCCCATGTTTGAAGCCCTTGGAGGCCGTGGAACAAATATCAAAAGCCCTGGTTACCTACTGCCTGGTAGAGCCTCCCTAAGTGTCTTTTTCCCTGTTTGGTCTTTGAAAACCTCCTCTTTTGACTTGTGCCCCTACTTGGTGTCATAATACTTGGTGTCATAACTTGTTGGTGGAGCCCTTGCCCTTGAAGCATTTGATGATCAAATTAAAGAAGCCCATTTCACTTCGTAATGATTTGGACATATGACCCATACACATGGGTTGAAGTTTGATTTTTGGCATTTACATATGTTGGTCATGGTTTTATTCAACCATGCTTTGATGAAGCCTGTTATCGGGCAAACTAGCAGGGCTAGTCCCAGATAAGCAAAAATAAGAACAGTGACCCAATGTCACCTCGATCACGGTTCTAACTTCTTCGGAGTGTCGGAACCTCCAAGGAGAAGTACTCTTTGATAACTTGTAGGGCACTAGTACAACCAAAAGACTATATTCTCTATGCAATTTATAGTCAGACCAGTGCCTAAATGGAGTCAATACGAAGATAACATAACAATTAATCATTCAATGATAGCATATGAAAATTAAATATAATCAAGGTTACCAATTATTCTATGAATCACCATAGGCCATTAATCAACTTAAATCATCCAATGAAGTATAAAATCATATATCATTCATCACATGTAAGTAGATATAGCAAATAAATAAGCATGTATTATGGCAATATGTAACTAGTCAAATGAAGATAATATAACCAGAATTCTTCAAAGAAACAATTAGCAATATATTCACTGTCAATCAGACTTATCATGTAAGTATATATCATACATAAGGCATTACTAAGGCCAACAATACTGCAAGAGTTAGCAAGGCCAACAATATCAATAAGCCAACGAATGAGCATTAACTATGAGAAGTATAAGATCAAATGTTTAGCGCCAACACATCCGAATCCAAGTAATGCCATATGTCAATCCTTTATCAATAATTAGCATTAACCTCCAATAACCAAATGTAATTTCAGATCTGTGTATGTAATAAAAGGTACAACAAAAATGTAGATTATGTAGAAAGCATGGAGATGTTATAATGCATGAAAACTAACTCAAAAATCAAACCATGATTAACTAAAATTAATGTGCTAACTTCACTTTCTGTTTTGTGTTTTGTAGAGGAGGAAAAGGATGAAGGGCATAGGGTCTGCAATTTTAATTGCAGACCTGTGTTTTCCTGAGGTAGAAGGCTTGGTGGGGCAGCAAAAGGATGGAATAGGGCAGCGAGTAGGATGTGGAGGAGAAAGGGATAGGAAGTGGAGAAAAGGAAAAAGGGAGGCCGAAAAGGAGGTGGGGGAAGTTGGATAGGGAACGAGACGAGGGACAACAAATCCGAGTTTGATAAGGGCCAGCGAAGGAGAAACAAAAGGTCCGAGGTAAGGATGGAGGGTAGCAGAGATGGTGGGGAGAGGGATGAAGGCCACATGTAGGAAAGGAGAGGGGATCCGAGGGTATGAGGAGGTAACCGGATGGTAGCATGTTCGAGGTTTGACAGGTGCCATTGAAGGAGGAGGTGCCAAAAGAAGGGGAGTGAGCTAGAGGAAAGGGGGGTCCGAAGGGTGGATAAGGGATAGAGGAGAACGACGAGCTGCTAGGTGAGGAGAGCGAAGGAAAGGGAGGCAAAGGGGTAGGTTGTTTAGGGTTTTTTAGGTCTGCGTTTTAGGGTTTCAACATAAAATCTTTCTTTCCTAGGGTTAAACTTTACAAAAATACGTGAAAAAATTAACATAAAAAAAGGAAAATCTAATTTAAAATAATATTTACAAAATATATATAACTCAGAAATTTGGTATGGAAATGTAGGTGAACAACATTAGGGTTTTATTAGTGGAATTCACCTAACCCTAGAGCATCAAAGAGGACAACCCTTCTCTTGAGATGGTGCTTGCCAAGTTTGGAAAGCTAGGGCTTCTCAACAACTATAAGGGTTGGTTGATGATGCCCTAGCTAAGACAAACTTTGGAGACCTAAAACTCAAGTTGACAATGCTAGGGTAACTAAAGGCTAGAAAATGACATATGCTAGGGGAAAATGCAACTCCAATGGCTACCATTCAACCTTAGACAAGCATACATCCAACTTTTAACAAAAAGACATCAAGAGAAAGACTTAGATATCTTCTTGTGCATGTGTCAAGCAAACAACTCTTAGCATCACTTTAGCAAAGAAACAAGAGCAAAGATTCCAAAGATTTGTCCCCAAACTAGCAAGCATGATCATCCTCAAGAGGTGCGCATCACCTAAAGAGCCCTAGTGAGGGAAAAAATTAGAAATAAAAGTGTAATCCCATAAAGTTGATGCGTAAAAATGAAGTGAGGAAAAGTTATTTAAACTTTTAACACTCACTTTTACAAAAATAATTAAAATCCAGGCCAACATGCCTTTTTAAGATGTCAATTTGAAATTAGAAATGTCAACTTAAAATTAAAACAAAAATAATATAAAATAATCAAAGTAGTGGGTAAATTGGGGTGTTTTCTCCAGATTTGACCCCTACTTGAGCAAAATGACTAAAACTGAGCAAATTGGTCCGTTTTGAAGGCCAGACTGCGGAGTAGGGGGTTGTCATGCCCCAACTAACCCCAACAAAAGTGAATATCGTTCAACGCCCGCCCCCCCTTATCAAGCATGACAATGTTCCAAGATATGTGACGAAGGAGGAAGGTTTGGACTCTCTTTGTCCTATCTTAGTCGGTTTGAAACAAACTTGGTCCCCAAATTTTGGAACCATAAAGAATAATGGGTTTGATGATCATGTCCAATATGTACATCTTGGATGAGATACTTCCAAGAGTTACATCTTGGATGAGATACTAGGAAATGATTCCGGAAACACTATCTCTTAAGAAGGGTAAGAGGGCCCTATCCCTTGTAGGTTTTTTGAGGTGAGAGAGCATGTCACAAGCTAAAGCGGGTCCTCATGAACTGCACCCTCAAATAGGTATAGGCTATAGTGTTCCTTGATTTTTATTCCTCCAAGTAGAAATGGCAATTGGAGCGAGCACGCTTCGACGCATCAAAGATCTGTTGATTAGGTTGTCATTGATGCCAACAATGTCTGGTCATTGATGCCAACAGTTAAGTCTTGGTGCCCCTTGTGGAGCCCCTAAGGGTTAGTGTTTGGTTTGTGGTTGTCTGTGTCAAGAGGAGTCCTTTTGTGGTTGTCCAAGCCCAAACTTGAAGCCCTTGGAGGCCTTAGGACAATTACAAAAGCCCTAATTACCCTTTGACGTGGTTGTGTTGCCCTTAATAAGAAATCCTTAAGTTCTAGTGTCACCCTTTCTAATCCCTAATCTTTGCTAAAACACTAATAATTAAATACTTTAATAATTAAATAATTAATAGAATAATTTAAAAATAAATAAATAAATAAAATAAAAAGGGAGCCCTAATTAAAGGTTTAATAAAAGGTTTTTAAAAATAATAATCTAAATTAAAATTAAAATTAAGAACTTTTTAACCAATCCTAATAATTAATAAATTACATTAAATGAATTTAAAAAAAAATTAAAGGAAATAATTAACATTAATTTTTAAGAGGGGGGACAAAGAAAAAGTGACTTAATTATTTTAATAGTAAATTTTAAAAGTAGGCATGCTAAAAGAACTTTTTGATTGATGTTAAATTAAAGAACTTTTTAATTTAAAAGTGACGGACTCTAGAGGGAAGGCAGGAATAGAGCCTATAGTGTATACATGTAATGGGTTCACCAGCTGAGTTATGTGCACACTCAACAAATCACCGCGGGTTATAATAACCCCCACAAAAGATGGGGCAAGAATCGAGCCAATTTATTATGATGCTTCAAATAAAGCGGGCACTTTTTTAAAACAAAAATATTTAGTTGAGACAAAGGGAATTCTACTTATTAAATTGGGATTAAGTAATACCAGCTCGGGCTGATAATAAAGAATTCATATTATGTCGGCTCCAAATAAATTAAAATTAAATTTTAAAAATTATATAATTTTTGTAAGGTCGGCTCCAAATGTTTTTTTAAAAAAAAACCACTATAAATACCAGTCAAATGATATGTCATTTGAGTAGTGGAGATGTTTGGTTGAGCTCTAAAATTCGGGTATCTTCTCTGAGGCAATTTTCGCAGAAACACAGAAGTCTGGTTTTTGGTTGCAGGAGCAAAATTTTGAAATTTTTTTTTGGTCAAAACGTGGGAGTAATTTTCTCTCTGATTTTCGGGTAGCAGTTGACTGAGGAAATTCGGAGGCAACAGTAAGTTTTTTTACAGTCTGATTTTTGCAGCAGATAAACTCTTCTTTTGAAATTTTTTTGGGGTCAACAGTTCAGCAGTAGTGGAAGAGAGATACCCGATTTTTCCCCCAGTGGCAGCAGACCCGAATTCTTCAGAAATACAATTTTCGCTGGTGTAAAAGAGACAGAATTTTGGGTATACAGTGAGGTAGCAGCAGAGTAAGGCAGCTGCAGTAGAGGTCATCTTTCAGCTCAGAAAATAGGGACTGTAGCAGCAGATCAGTAGTGAAAGTTTATGTGCACATCCTTTTTGATTTTTGGGATATTGTCCATCTATTGCAGCAGTTACACAGTCAATCAGTACACACAGTCCCTAAGTTGACAGAGGTTGGTCTTCTTGACATGCACTGCTTGTGAAAGGTATGATCATGTATACTATATGATGTTAATGCATACTCTCTATGATGATGAAGGTTTGTATGCTCAGAAATTTTGTGTGCCCTTGAAAGCTTATACAGTGAGATGCTAGATGCCATATGAACAGTATTTTGAAGTGATATGCAAGAAATGTTTGTGAATATATATGATGTACAAGAGTGATGATGAGAAGTGGCATCTATACAGTGAGCATACAGTACACAGTGGTATATGTGTAGTGATGTTCAATATATATATACAGTGGTTTGTACTAAGTGGTATGTACAGTAATGAGTGAACAATATTGACTGTATATAGTGGTATAATGATACATGTTTTAAAGTGATTTGATACTCCTATGATATGATGAGGGATGATGAATAGTGAGCAGTAGTTTGTGTAGTATACAGTGATGTATACAGTGCATATACAGTGATGTATACAGACTTTTTGATGAAGACATATTGGCACTTGATGATGATATGTTAATATATATAGTGCATACACAGTGAAGTACAGTAATGAATGCTACCTTATGATGATGTTGCATACTACTGTAGGATGATGATAAAGTATACTTGTATAAGGATGATGATATGATTTGAGAAGAAGGATGATGTACACTATGTTGCATACTTTGTTGATGATGCATGCCTTATCTTCAGTAGAGCAGAATTACGTGATCAGTGATTGTGTATGACGAGGTGTACAATGATGTACATGAACAGTGTATTGTAGTGAAATGACTTATCAGTATACAATGATGACTTGGCAGTGATCAGAGAGCAGAGGTTATCAACAGCAGAGTGTACAGGGTTTGTTGTTTGACAGGTCCACAGGTTCAGCAATCTTTTTCTTTAGGGTGGCAGGGTGGTGCTAGGGCTCACAATTTTGTGAGCTAAGTTGTTGTAGTAGCTTGTCAGTTGTAGCTGACGAAGCCTAGGGGTTGTAGCCCCTTCCAGTTGTTGCTGGAGAAGTTGTATTAAATTTGTAACCCCAGTTGTTGCTGGATCAAATTTTATCATAAAAGGCTTCCGTGGTTTTACCCCCAGGACTTGGGTTTCCACGTAAAAAATCTTGTGTATTGTGCATCTTTTTTTTTTTTTTTTTTGGACTGTTGATGATATGCTGCTATGATTGGTGATTAGCAACTTGCTCTAGTTTAAAATTTTATTATTGGCAAATACTGATTCACCCCCCTCTCAGTATTTCAACAAGATCATAACCGTAGCTTTACCCAGGTTGATCGTTAAGCGTTGAAGATTGTCGAAGTTTAATAGGGTGATGATTTGTGCTTGTCAAGTTGTTTGACTTGATATGAAAGTACTTGAGATATTTGGTGAATGCTTATTATTCTTTGTTGAGGAATATCTAATTTTCATTTTGCTGGGTATAACAAATATTGCATTGCTCCTCGGATTTAGGGAGCTTGTACCTATCATATCCCCAAGAGCTCTGGAGCTTGTTGGAAATGCTCCCTTTTGTTGGGAGCTTGATTTGGGTGCTCTATTTTCTCTTGGGAGATTGTAGAAGTTCCTTGTCTATTTGGTAGCTTGTATAAATCCTAAGAGGAAAAGTGCCAAAAATCAATTGAATCATCATCATTGTTTCTCATGCCAAAAGAGTGCCAAAAAAATCAATTGAATCTATTATCATGATAAAGGAAAATCGAGCACATAAGGAAAACCAAGATAACTTGAGAGAATTCTCTGTATTGCATTGATTAAATGAGAAGTGAAAGCCTTCTTATAAAGGGTTATGTACTAGGTGAGTCAATCAACTGTATGAATGTGAAATAGATCGAGGAACACACTAAAGTGTAATAAAACATAAACGCATAAAATAATCAAAAGTAAAAATGAGTTTATTAATACCTATGTCTAATATCTAATTGAAAATTATTATTCTAACAATTTACGAACATCTATCAATTATACAATTTTAAATTTTCACTCTTATATGAGTTAAGAGGGTTCACCCCTCTTATCCATGTAGATTTGTTCACACAGATCTTTCTACAACATTACTAAGATATTGAACATATCTAATTCATGTCATAAATGTTTATAACTTTATAGCTAGTTGACAATATTCCTATTGATTGAAATTGCAATTAGGATCATAAACAACATCAAACTCAAACTATCAAAGGCTTTGAAAGTTTGATGGTAGTTGAAACTAGTGTAGTCACACTCAGTAGGGACTCGTGACTCTTGCCGAGTGTGCTCCAGTGGCTGCCGGAACGGGCACTCACCTGATATTCGCTGTCAAGACTCGTGACTCAGTGAACTCGCTAGGACTCGACCTAATCGAGGAACTCGACAGGCACTCGCCGGATTCGTCGAGTCCGTGTCACCCGCTGGAAAGGGTCACGTCCGTTCCATGTAAGCCCTGTTGCGAACGATTCAGGTTTTGTTCTGGCGGGAACGTGTTGTGGGAAATTGTTTAAGAAGGCATCTCACTGCCTGTCTACTCACATCCATCTTTCTTGCTCTCGAGCTCATCACCTCCACGGGGGTTCGACTGGAGTTGGACGGAGGGCGATGGGAGTTCGATTGGACTCATGGCAGGTGGAAGGGAGTTTGATTGGTGCTCAACCGGGCATCACAAGTTCTGAGCATTGCTGCCAGCAACCCAACATCACGATTCAAAAGACTGTTTAGGTTAGTTTTTTGTTTTAAGTTTAAAGTTTTTAACTTCTTAATATTTTTTTTAATGTTTTGTATTAATTTTTTTTTATTTCTGCCATATGTTGGTGTTTTTGGCAGCCTCGACAAGAGTTCAATTGGAGGTCGAGTGAGCATCACAACTTCACAAGTTCTGAGCATTGAGGATTTTTGGCCTAACAGGCTAGCATCACAAGACTGTTCGGGTTAGTTTTTTTTTTAGTTTTTGTTTTAAGTTTAAACTTTAAACTTTTTGATATTTTTTATGTTTTGTATTAATTTTTTTAATTTTTGGTTTTTTTTGCAGCCTAGGATTTCAACTGCCAGCATTGGTTTCCATTGGCAATTGTGCAAGGTCAGGGTTGTCGAGTTCATCTGTCAACCAGTTCAGGTTGGTTTACCGTTTTTTTGTTTTTGTTTTGGTTCTATTTTTTTTTAAAAGTTTTGCTTTAATTTTTTTTTAAAATCTTTTGCATTGATTTTTATTAAGTTTTGTTGTTTTGGCAGCCTGTGGAGGCTGCCATCACAGCCTACAGGGGCACCCACCACAGGTTGCCAAAACATTAAAATTATTTATTGTTTTGGCAGCCTGTGGAGTAGAACGATCATAAATTTTCTTGTGGCTTGTCCTAAAGGAACACTGTTCCTAAAATCTGTTGATGCATCTTCACATGTGAAAGATGCAAATATGATATTTACATTGTTAGCAAAGGTTGTGTAAGAAGTGGGGGCCAAACATGTTGTCCAAGTAATCACGGACAACGCTGCAAATTATGTGGCAGTAGGTAAATTGCTTTGTGTAAAATACCCTACTATTTTTTAGACCCCTTGTGTTGCCCACTGTATACATTTGATTTTGGAGGACATTGGGAAGTTGGAGTGGGTGCAAGATGTGGTTCATGAGTGCAAGCAATTAACCAAGTACATTTATAAACATGCTTGGGTGTTGAGTCTTATGAGAGAGCACACAGAAGGTGAACTTAGTCGCCCTGCTGTCACACTGTTTGCAACAAACTTTCTCTCCCTCCAAAGCCTTCTTAATGAGTACCAAGCATTGAGATGGATGGTTAGTCGCAGGGAATGATTGCATTATACAGACAACACAAAACCAGATGCAATGGCTATGAGTTTGTCTGTCCGTAGAGATAGTTTATGGGAGGAAGTCACTGAGATTGTCAGAATGACAGAACCACTTGTGAAAGTGTTGAGGATCATGGATGGTGACAAACCACCAATGGGGTATGTTTATGAGGGGATGGACAGGGCCAAAGAGGTCATCAAGGTCTTCTATAAGGGGGATGAATCAAAATATCTTCGTATATGGGATATTATTGATTCTAGGTGGGACAGGCAGCTACATTCACCATTACGTGCAACATGGGCATATCTCAATCCGGGCATATTCTATAATGATGGGTCTAAAATTCAAAAAGATCCTGAGGTGATGAGAGGTGTGATGATATGCATTGAGAGGTTGTACCCCAATCAAGAGACTCAAGACTTAATCAATAATCAGCGAGATATGTACAAGGAATCATCTGGCATGTTTGGATTTAGCTCAACACAATATCTTAGGGAGAAGAAAATGCCATGTAAGATTCAATTCGTAATTTGTTAAATTTTATTTTTCTAGTTACATTTTTCAAGTTTGACATTGCAAAACTTGTTATCTTTGTTTTTTATAACAACCCATTGGTGGTTAGATTGTTGCACTGAAGCACCACAACTACAAGAATTCGCCATGAGAATCTTGAGTTAGCCTTGCAGCGCTTTAGCTTGTGAGCGCAATTAGTCAGTATTCGAGCACATCCACACCAAAAAGCGCAACATGTTGGAGCATGAGAGGTATTGTGCCCCTCTGCTCAGGAAATGCGCCTCTTTGAATGATCAAACTCTGATCTAGTAGTAGATGGATTCGGTCTATCTTGGAAGTTGACTCTGCCTCTAGTGGATCCAACCTCAACACCATATGAAGAGATCTAGATCCTTGCTCAGATGTACGCCCCTCTTTCCCTCTGAAAGTGCGCCCCTCTCCTTAAGAATGCGCCCTAGCTCAATCTTTGAACTCTCTTCGTGCAGATGAATTCACTGCTCGGTAACAATGCTCCTCAGTGCCTCAGATCAAGTGTGCATTGATATCTCTCAGATCTACCCACTCTCTCCCTCAACAAATGCTCCCCTCCTCTCAAGGATGCGCCCCTCTACATGCACTGATTTGCCTTCACTCTCTCTCTCTTCAATCTCTGAAGAATACTGAGTAACTTTTTCCATGTCCCCCTTGCCTCTTTTTATCAACTCACAGCCTGATTAGGGTTTCCAAAACCGTAATATGAGTGCATGCAAAAATCCTGCTTTTGCATGTAAAATTACACTCGGCATTAAAAAATATTGCATGTGTAAGGCAAACGTTACTAAAAACTCTGCATGTCTCCACCACTGGATCCATTGCACTTGGTAGAGTGTTTCTCACCCTCTACCCTACCCTAATGCCTATACTGATCATGTACCTTCATGTTAGGCATAACCACATGAAGGACATCCCGAGATACACATATCTCTAACAATATAGGCAATTGGACTCGGTAAAGGGGATTCCTCAATATATTGGAGTGTCTACGAGCTGTACCCCACTTATACAAAATGTTTGCACTTTAAGGACAATGTAAAGAAGGTCTGATAGAGTCTAGGCTGACATAGAGGATTGATAAGATGATTCCTTGGACTCTATGCGATCATGCTTTTGCAGCATCATGTCTTATGAGGATTCCTCTTTTGTTGCACATTGATTTATGCAAGTGCTTAGACAAAACTAGGCCACAAGAACTCCTCGACCACACCTTCCAACTCATCCCCAAGATAGGTCTTGCATCTCACTCTTCAAAAATGGCTTTAGCTTAAGGATCTCGTTTATGGCCGTGCCCTAATCCTAGTGATGGGAATGATTTTTGGGGTATGTAGAAGGTGTTCATCAAAGGCCTGATGTAATCTAATTCTGCAACATATTCAAACCTTCTGAAGGAAGGTCTCACTCAAGACATGTATGATATTTGCCATGTTAATAATGTAAAGAATATTAAAGATTTAGTGGGGGTGTATGATCCATTATTGATCCTTTAATCGTATTCAGTCAATCTACTAGAACATAAAGCATGCATAGTAAAAACAACAATGAAGACATCGTCCATGTACACACAAACACATAAAATGAGCATAACTTTCCATTATATTAACAGATCAAGCATTGCATAATATGTCATGCAATGCATAGAACACATTTCAGAGCATACATGTTGCAAGAATTCAAAATATAATCTCATCAAAACCTCTCCCTTTACATAGCAATTCTCATATATATAGGCAACTGGATTGGGTAAAGGGGATTCCTAAATATAGCAGAGTATCTATGAGCTGTACCCCACTTATACAAAATGTTTGCACCTTAAGGAAAATGTTCAGAGGGTTGGATTGACTGACGGAGATGATTCCTTGGACTCTGCACTCATGCTTTTACAACATCATGTCTTCTGAGGATTCCTCTTTTGTTCCACATTGCTTTATGCAAGTGCTTAAACAAAACTGGGCCACAACTGTTAGAGATTATGGTATCTTCGGATGTCCTCCATGATTCAGATGCCTTGCATGGAGGTACATCAACAGTATATTAATCAAGATGGAGTAGAGGGTGAGATGCACTCTACTCAGTGGCATGAATCCATTGGCAGATGCATGCGGACCTTTCAGGGTGTTTTGCCTCATGCATGCATGAGATTTGCATGTACAGTTATTAATTAAAGATGCATGCAAAAGTGACTTTTTGCATGCACAAATATTAGGTTTTTGGTAAACCTAAGTGATCAATGAGATGATATAAGGAGGCAGGAGGTCCCCGAATGAGGTTGCTCAGTTGACTTATCAGAGAGAGATCAGTCAAGAGTGAGGAGGGCGTATTGTGCATGCAGAGGGCGAATTTATGAGAGAGGAGCTTTTGGAGTAGGGAGAGTGGGGTGATATGAGCTGGATCAGACACCACTTGACCAAAGGCACTTGGCACCTAGTTCTGTGGAGAAAGAGAGTTCATTAGAGTGGTTTTTGCAGAGATTGAGGAGGACGACTTCCAAAGAGAGAGAGGGGTGCAATACCAAAGGAGAGAGGAGCTCGTTCTGGATCCGATTGATTTATTGAGCAGCTGAGACTTTCGAAGCATCCTTGCCTCAGTGTTTGAGGAAGGACTGTGACGATCATAACAGATTTGATTCCGTACGAGCATTTGACATCTTGAGGGAGGGTGCACTTTTCCATGCAGAGGAAGGGCACATTCACCAGATCTGGCAGTTGGCCTTATTCCTTTGCTGAGCAGATCAGAGCAATGCTGTGAGAGAAACAATACTGACAGATTGCTACCTTCAGACATATCAGATCCAGTTGACAGGTAGGGCACATTTCCTCTGTGCATGCATCGGTTGTTGCATGCATATCTAGGGTTTTGACCCTGTCAGGTTTGGTTGTTCCTTCTAGGGTAACATTGTATGTACTGGTATTCTTCTTAATTTGCTCTGGGCTCGAGATAGAAGAAAACCCCACAGATAGCTCGTTTTCCCCATTTGGGTTTTCCAAGGTACATTCAGTGTTGTGTGATTGTTGTGCTTTCATTGTCAAAGTGTTAAGAGATATATAGTGTTTGTATCTTAAGTCTTTATTGCATTATTGATTTATAGAGACTCAAACCGCTTGAGATCTTAGGGCTATCCAGAGGGAGTAGTGATCTCTGGATAAATTAACCACAACTCCCTGACCACACCTTCCAACTCATCCCCGAGTTGGGTCTTATATCTCACTCTTCAAAAATGGCTCCAGCTTAAGGATTTCGTTAATAGGGGTGCCCCCAAAGCCGGAGAATTCTTCAAAATGGCATTTCAAGAGGTGATAGCATCTTGGATTTTCTGGTCCCACTATGTTGAAAATATGTGTATCATGTCTTCTATAGCTAATATTGCCTGCGTCAATGGTTCCTTCTCGATGTCTATTTTTTGTTTCATTGTCTATGTTGAGATTGTGCCTTCCCTGCAAGTTCTTGTGCCATACTTGCTAGCTTCCTCTTTTCATCTTGCAGAGCATGCTGTCACACAACAAGGCTCTGCTCTTCCTCCATCTTGTCATCAGTTTTCAAATCGTTGGCTTTGGCATACGCTTGCTCATATTGCTTCTTTTGTATCTCTTGCTCCTTTACCCACAGATCTTAAAGATCATAAAAAATGTTTAAATAAAATCCAAGTCATTGACCCTTTTTGGTTTGTAAAATCTAACACTAACATATATATATATATAAGTTCTTGAGCCTTTTTTGTTTGTAAAATCTTACACTATATATATATATATAATGTTTAAATAAAATCCAAGTCATTGACCCCTTTTGGTTTGTAAAATCTAACACTAACATATATATAAAAGTTCTTGAGCCCTTTTTGTTTGTAATATATATATATATATATATATATTCTCTCATAATAGAGAATATTTTAAATCTATATTTTTAGAGAAAAGGGGGCACATATTATCTTTGTGCTCTTTTTCTTGCATGGACTGGATTTTGTGTTATTTTACTTGTGTTGTTTTTTGATCACGTCAAATGTGGTTGATGTTCGTATCATATATGAACACGGGATTGGATTTATTGTAGAAAATGATTACTTAGAATGAAGGTTTACAAAATAGGTACCCTTTAATCAGTTGTCGATAAATAATTCCACAATAGATTCACTGATAAATAGTCTTTCTTTGCCAATAAGGTTGTGGTTCAATGTTGAGGTTGACAGAGGAATATACTGTTTACCATGTTTCCATTCTCGTTGGGGTCTGGCCCACCTGTTTGGCATGCTTTAATAATGGGATTAGGCAGGGTCTGGGTCTCAGGCAAATTTTGGCAGATTAGATCCGCCTTAGACCTAAGAGTGAATCTAAAGGAAGTCTGTATCATGTGGTGCTGCTTCTTGGGGTGCATTTCAAGAAGCAATTTCCTACCAAAAAATCCTTTCTGTTAAAAATCTATCTATTCTTTGCTTTGAAATTGACACGAGGTATGGTCAAAGAGTTCCAATGTTGAACCAAATGCATTGCTTCAAAGTCATCAAGAAGAGAATCTGTTTGTTGGCAATGTAGACAGGAAGGGACTGTCTTTACTGTGGAGGATTGGGTTCTCTTAGCTCTCACTTATAAATATTTAAGTGGATCCTATTCCACATAAAGAATACAACGTTTACAATAATCTGTAGCTCACCAGATTGAACCTATGCTGTTGGGAGCGAGAAGCGGGAGCGGAGCGAAAAGCAAAATTTTCAAAAGCTCCCATTTTGGAAGCGCTACGGGAGCGTTTTTTAGATAGTATATATTTTGATGGATTTATATCTAAAAAACATGTAGTATGTTGAATTAGCTATAAAAAACATGGATTAAACCATATAACATCAATTATCTAATAGTTATAACTTGTAACATGATCATCAAATGATCAACCATAACTACTTTTATATGAGCTTGGCAATGAAGGGAGCTACCATAACATTGTCATGAAATGATCAACTTAATATAGGAGCTTTTAGTATAGATAATAGGAGAGGTAGGGAGCACCTCGGGAGCGCCTTGGGATCGTGCTCCCAAAACTGGGAGGGTTTTGGGAGCTCGCTTCTGAAGGAAGCGAGCTTCGGGAGCGGGAGCGAGGGGGTGGGGGGCGCTCCCTCGCAGCAGAGGATTGAACTACCTGGATACAGTGAGAATTACAATCTTTAGAATATTCAATATTCCTATAGCACGTACAAAGCCTTTGGTGCCAAGAACTTAAAATAAATCAAGTAGATTCATGTAGGGATCTCTAATTTTATATGAACATTGTCAAATCATTTTCAGTCAAAACTTTACTGGGAATAGCTTTTATGGTTCTTGCATACACTTACTTGCCACCGAGTAATTTTCTGATGAGCTTTATTTCAACTAGCATTGCATGTGTAATATGCAGCCACTAGTGATCATATATGGAGCTGTCAGTATCTATAAATCCTGGGATTGTCTTTGTGCTGCTATATAATTTAAGGTTGTTCATATTATATATTTAAACAATAGTAAAACTGAAAGACAAGGTCCTCCAGCCTTGTTTTAAATTTTTTTTTTATTTTTATTCTTTGAATCTGAAGCCTTCTGGAAAAACCTTTCAAGATTTACCGAAAACTATCTAATGCATAAGCCTCAAGATTACAAACATATAATGGCGAATCTGGTTCCTCCTACATTTTTCCTGATCTGATTTGTTTAATGAATGATTTTTACTAATAAATTTGATGTATAAATCATTGAATGCTATATAACTATTTAGAAATTGAAGCATTGGCCAATTCTAAGCAGGATGGACTAGGCAAATTAAATTCTTAATTGTAGTGTCATAAATGCATTTCAAATATTATCAATTACATTGTTCTGATTTCTAAGAAAGGTAATTTTTATTCTCTTATATGTTTTTCAGGTTAATGCATCTTGGCCTCCTAGAAAGGCTGCGATATTAAATCGAATGAATGGGTCACGAG
This sequence comes from Larix kaempferi, assembly GCA_027924585.1. NCBI lineage: Eukaryota > Viridiplantae > Streptophyta > Pinopsida > Pinales > Pinaceae > Larix > Larix kaempferi. The sequence goes on from BSBM01000435.1 coordinate 17,911,696, forward strand.
CACTGAAAAATAAACTTGCGGTATTTTTCTTCCCATTGCTCAATATGTTCTGCTTGTAAGTGTAAAGTTTAAGATGTCAGATATGGTTTCAACAGTATCACAATTTTGCTTGTGAGTAAGTCAATGTCTTCTCAAAATGCAATTGTTTTTAAATTAGGCACCTATTTAGACTAATTAACCATGAATCAATTGTTGGCTTTTTGACAAGATAAGTTAAAATAAGATCATTTTATTAATACCCACAAATGACCTAGGAGTGTGCAATGGGCCTAGAACTGGTGGCCATAACTCGAGTAAAAAAGAGATGCCGACCATAAACATGAGAGAGAAACGTATATACAGTAATGGTATTATATATTCATGGACATCTAGGGCACACTTCATGAGGGAATCTCTTTAAGAAGTTTTTAGGTTTTATCTTGCCTAATTTAAGACTAGGAAAGTGCACCCCACTTTATGGATAAGGTTGACTTTTAGCTTATGCATTGAGGGGCCTTTTTGGTTCTATTTCTAGGAGACCCTTGTGCTATCTTTCCCAGGATCTATTTTGGATGGAGGAAGATGTATTCTTGGAGGTTCCTTGACAGCTACTCCGTCTATTTTCAGTCAGGGCCTTGTTGTATCTTCAACTGTGGTCAATTCTTAAGAGGAGGGCACATCCTTTTGAGTAATCTCTTGCATATGCATGAGCAAATTAATCTCTTTAGATGGAGTGCTTTTGCAGTGATAAGATGGATCTATGCTATGTTAGAAATGATGAGGTAGAGGATCTATAGTGAATTATCCAATAAACACCCTTGAAACAAAGTTGAAACCCTAATTTCACTACTGAAGAAATGAGAAAGTGCTGGATGGAGGAAGAGAAATCCAGACTAGTTTTCAAATCTTGTTAGCAATCTTGAGGTAGAGGATCTACGATGAATCCAATAAACAGGCTGAAATTAGCAGTGCTGAAATGAACCTTCTTATGTCAGCCTGCTGACTCTATAGTAAACCTCATGCGACCTCTAGAATTCGTAGAAATTAGACTTAGTAGGATTGCCCTCTTAAAACTAGTTACTCTACGTCCTTTTCTGATTGACCCAACTGTTCAGACTAAGCTGCAGCGATCAAGAGCATACTTCAGATTTCGAGCGTTGGTTGATTTTTTTAAAAGGGTGAGGTGAGTTGTTAAACTAAACTATGCCCCAAGAATCTCTTTTCCACACACCAAAGAATGGTGCAGTACTTCGGGAAAGCAAGGGGAAAATTTTATTAGGTTTATTTTGAACAATTGTGAGACAAAGTATCAAACATGAGATAAATAACTTAAATTCAAATGGGTCCTTTGAGGACGTTTGTGTGCTTTGTGATTTGATTTAATTACTAAGAACTTTAAAGGAACTAATCTAACATAAAGATTTGAAGAAAAAATGAAAAAATAAAAAAAATGCGAATCTCTTCTGGGGGGATGGGGGCAGGCGCTGGAATAGCCTGCAGTGCTCTTTTATTTTTTGGTTACATTCAAGGATGGGGAAAACTACTATTGCTCTTTTATCATTAGGAACCAAGACAATTTACAATATCCAGTAGAAAGCGAAGGTGGTTGAAATAGGTTCTCCGGATGGTCTTGGAAGCCCTTGAATCCAAAATTTTTTGTGTTTGAAAAGTTCAAACCTACTAAGCATGCAATAAAAACCAGCGAGCTTAGTTTATTAAAAAAGTGGCCTAAAAACACTTTAGGAGTGTTTCTGGCAATACTACAAACTTGCTATAAAAATCTAAAAACTAGTGGGTTGAAAAGGCTTTCTGAATGATCATGGAAGTGTCCAAATCAAAACTTTTTATGATTTAAATACTAAAACCTGCTAAGCATGCAAAAAAAACCAGCGAGCTCTTTTTGTTTTGAAATGGCCCAAAAAAACTCTAAAAGTGTCTTTGGTCTTGCTACAAAAAAAATGCAAAAATTATGGGTTGAATGCAACGCTGTTGGGAGCGGGAGCGAAAAGCGAAATTTTCAAAAGCTTCCGTTTCGGGAACATTTTTTATATAATATATATTTTAATATATTTTGATGCATATAAATTAAAAAAAACATGTATTATGCCAAATTAGCTATAGAAAATATCAAAACATAGAATCTAGATATTCATATAACCATTTAGTACACATTGATATAACATTAATCATCTTGTCTTCTAGATTCTAGGTCGAATCTAGGAGCTATAACTTATAACATTGTCATTAAATGATCATCATCAAATCATCAATCATCAATCATCAACAACATCAACCTTCAAATTTCAACATATAATATTTGCCATCAAACTAGGCCATAATGTTTACAAAATAGGCCAACAAAATAAACATGAAAATGAAATACAAACTACAAAGTAATATGAATCTACTAAGCTTTCCGCTTGCCACGAGTAACTTCCAATTTCTTTTCTCGTGTTCTAGGTGGAATAGGTGCTGGTGGAAGTGATCGTGGAACATGAGAAGAAGATGAATGGCCCTCGCGGGCTAAAATTGGACGTTGTGAAGCTAAAGGCAAAACTCTTGCATCCGGAAAGCTGCTTCTGCTTGGGGGTGGCATCTCTGTATGGGTAGTCTGAATTGGATCATCATGATCACCCAATAGTTCAGCCTCCAAGCGCTCTAATGCTATGGCTCCATCCTCCACATTAGCCTCTTTTGGATTGTTGTCCCAAGTAAAAAATGTTCTATCATTCTTGGCTGCCTCACAATAATGGGACAACAACCTCAAGTTGTAGTGCACATAAACCAAGCTTTCTGCACGATCTACATTTAGATTGTTTCTCTTTACACTGTGGATGAAGTTGTAGGTGCTCCAACACCTCTCTGCAGAAGAGCTATTAACAACCTGTGATAGCACCCTCAGCGCCAATTTATGCAAATATGTGGCTCCAGAGCCATGCATGTTCCACCAATGGATAGGATCCAATCTGTCTCGATCTTTGGTTGCAAACAGGGAACCAAAGCGTCCATGCTCACTTATGTATATGCTCAATTCACTCCATACTTGAGCACACTCTTCCTCATCAAGGATCAAGTTCTCTAATGCAAGCATATACCCAGCAGCAACCTCTGGATCTGTGTGGGGTTTTTTCCTGACTCCACCCCCAGGTGCAGGTTGGGCCAACCAAATTGGAGAATAGTATTTTGGGGTGAGGACATATGCAAGGGCATGGAGTGGAACATTTAGATTATCCCACCTTTTGACCACAAGTTTGTGAATATGGTCATACAAGACTGGATCTCTTTGCTCAACAATGTCTTTGATTTGACCAAGCATGCTATCCATCTGCTCATATACCTCCTCAATCACCGGTTGATCTGTATCTGCAAAACGAATCATGTTATAAACTGGCTTGGTGAACTGCAGAACATACCTAACCTGTGACCGAAAATGACCTTCAAGAACGGTGTCCTCCACCTCCTGAAAGTCACTTCTATCTGATGCACTTGCAACTCTGTCTTTCAATTCCTGCGATGGATCACTTGAGACCATACTAGGCAATGCCTCTCTTACCTTCAAAAGCCTCCTGAAGGTGAAGTAGTAGCTAGCAAATCTAGTCTTTGCAATCTTCAATAGCTCCAACTTAGAGTGATTGCGAAAAATGTTGTGGGCCATGCTATGATTGGTAATAAATTTGATCATTTTCTTACCTCTCTTGTACAAGGCACCAATCCATCGGTAATTATTATCCTTCATCTTAACAATATCACGCATCAAAAGGTTCAATGTGTGAACCAAACACCCTGACCAAAATATGTTGGGATACTTATCCATAATGATTGCTCCTACTGCCTTACAATTAGCAGCATTATCAGTGATGACTTGAATGACATTATATGGCCCAATCTCCTGAATGGTTTTAAGTAAAGGTTGTGCAATATTAATAGCGGTCTTGTAGTGATCTGAGTAGTCATGGGCTGAAAGGAAGACCGCACCGCTAGCAGAAACGCTAAGAATATTTATCAATGGCTTGCCTTTAACATTTGTCCACCCATAAGATACAATGGATACCCCATAGTTGGACCAATCATTTGTGAACTTTCCAAGAGCACTATTGATTTTGGCTCTTTCCCTGTCAAGTCCCACGGTTCTAGCTTTGCCATACCTAGGGCTTCTGTATCCTTGAGGGCCACCATTGATGGCTTGTACCATTTCATGCCAATAGGGTGAGTGAAGAACATTGAATGGCACACCACATGCATAGAGAAACCTATAAACTTTTGAATCCACATCATCTCTACAACCTTGGTCAAGGAAATCGGATAATGTTCTTCGTATAGGCGAGTGGGGAGATGAGGCTCCCAATCGAGCCGATGATGATCCAGCAGCAACTCCACTACCAAACATTCTCTGTGGGGATTCAGAATCAACCCTCGATCTCATGGAGTTGTTTTGAGTGGTCTCTTCTTCCATCTTGTATTTGCTTTTCTCTTTAGCTCCCACTTTGTCACAAGTTTTGACTCCATGAGACTTACCTACATCGCATGGCATAACCCCACACAAATGCTTTCTCACCCGGGTATATGAACTTGTGTATGTTTTCCCACAGTGGGGGCATCCAAACTTTGTGGTTCCACCCCCTCTCCCTCCCCCTTGCCTTGTCACATACTTCCACAAAGGTGTTGTGTCTTTTTGTTGTTGCCCCACATCACCCTCATCCTCATCATCATCACCCTCTTCCCCTTCCTCCTCTTCTCCTTGGTATGCATCACTCTCTACCTCTTCCCCCTTATCACTACCACCACCACATCTACTTCCCAACACCATCATAATGAGAAGAAGTGGAATGAAAAACCAAAACCACATACCCATCATGTTTCTTGATTCAAGATGAGAGTCACTTGTTTCGCTGCAATAGAATGATGGAGAAGAAGCAATTGGAAAGAGTAGGAGAAGAGAACATTGCAAGTTTTCCATTTTTTAACATAGTGAAAAAAAATTGCAAAAACAAACAAAGATGAGTTTTTAGAGCCTACCTTATAGCTCTTCAATGGTGGTTGAATGTCTCTATGGAAGCTTCAATCTCCCTTGCAAGCTCTCCCCTTCAATCTTCCACTCAATGCTCAAAGCTCTCAAACAACTAGCAAACTCACTCCAATCTCACTCATAGCTCCAAGCTCTTCCCAATCAATGAAATGAGTCCAAATGGATTCCAAATCCCTTTATAGGCCCAAACTAACCCTAGCCCATCCAAAAAAACCAAAAAATATGCAAAAATCGAAATTTTTTTGGTTGAGTCCGCCGAACTCGTGGGAGCGATTTAGGAATCGATTTCGGGTTCGATTTTTTACCTCAGAATCAATTCGGAATCGATGAGGAATCGTAGCTTCCAGATCGATTCCGAAAAAACCAGGGATCGATTTTTTTTTGAAGGGAGCGCGAATTACCAAATCGATTCCGGGAGGAATCGCGATTCCGGAATCGATTCCTCATCAATTCCTTCCGAAGCGCGATTCAGGATCGATTCGAGGGGGGGGGGGTCAATTCCCAACAGCTCTGGTTGAATGATAAATAAAAAATAGAAAAATTGAACTAGTAAGACAAGCTAGAAAGCTTGTCTTGCTAGGATCTTTGGCTGCCCTCTTTCAAGTTGCAAGCCAAATCGTGCAAGCCTAATGAGCTAGATATGTCTTTATAATCACTCTTCCTTAACTAACAAGATCTTTCAAATTTCAGATGCAAACTTAAGGAAAAGACTTTTCACTAATGAACAATAAGATTTAAACTTTAATAATGTGATACCATTAATGAAACAAAGCTAGATCTACTTCTTTCAAATATCAATAATATTGCTTAGATCTAGAAGAAAATAGAACAAGTAACCAAGAAAATTTTGAGAGAGATCGAACTAAGGTGAGATAACCCATTTTTGAGTGAGAAAGATTGGGTGAATGGAGACCACTTGCGAGTGAGCACTCGAGGGACTACTCTTCCTTTACGATGACTCCAAAATCGGCAATGTTAACATGCATGCCTTCCTCTATAAGATCCGGTTACCTGCAATCACACTTCACAACAACACCTTGCACAAGCGGATTAAATGGCACCAATGTGAATCATGTAAAAGACATTAAACATAAACATTCAAACAAGACATGCATAATGTTCAAAGTAGAGAACCAAAATTTAGATTTTATTCCTTACCCTACTGAAATAGTAAATTTCCTTCAGAGGTCAGTGCGAATACGAACAATAAGCAAAGTTTTGTGAAAAGACACAGATTACCTCCACGGGATTTGAAACATCAAACATTCACACATTTGACACGGGCCCACAATATAGCCTCCAAAGCCTTCTCTTTATTCCCAAGAACACAAGAAAAATTTACAACATAGGAGCAGAGGTTCCACCTTTAGATCCTCAACAATGTGTTAAATTTCTAGAATTTACTTCAATCTGATCTAGGATCTTAATTGAGAGAACAACATGTACAGCATATCTACAACATATCAATCATGAACGCAATAATGCAAGCACACAAGAGACACAGAGTTTACTTGGGGAAAACCATAAAGGTGAAAAACCCAAATAACTTCCTCAGAGATAGATAGAGCAATGATACAACCGAAACATAAGAGATAGACATCTCCTAGCAGCAGCGTCTCCTCCTCCACAAGTGCGCCACTCTCCCGAGAGTGTGAGAGAGAATAAAATGATGAAATAGAGTGCCTCCCGCACTCTATTTATACTTGAATTGACTTGCCTAATAACCTTTACTAGGTCGGCCTTAACTTAACGACATAACATAATGCTGACTGGGCCGACACCCAATAGGGTGGTCTAATAACCCTTTGACCCACATGGCCGACCCCCAATAGGGTGGTCTAATAACCCTTCGACCCACATGACTTATACAGGGCCGACCCCAACAAGGTGGTCTAATAACCCATCAAGTATAAGTTACGACACTTACAATATAAATGACGACACATCCATATAGAGGAATAATAACCTCTCTATAAGAATACAAACATTTATGTATAGAGGAATAATACCATCTCTATAGGAGTACAATATACATATATGAAATACATTCCGAAGTTACATATACATCAACACAATGGAGCAAAGCTCTCTCTTAAATAGATGATTACATGCAAAGTAGGGCGCAACTACCCAAGGAGGCCGACTTCTGTTGAGAGGGGGTTAACTGATATGTGATTGAATCTTGATTGATCCTTAACTAGATGCCAAATGGAAGAGAATGCGCCACCTCTAGAGGTGGTAGGCACCCCTCACGTCGTTCCCATCACACCCAACCACGATCCTCCACCTCACAAAGTCGCCCATGCAAAAGGAGGGCGCATTCCTCATCATGGAGTTAACTAGATCTTCATCGGTTGTGATTGAGATCATCTTTTTGGTGTCTGCAGTGATTAGGAATTGATTGCCAATCACTTTAGTCTGACTCCAGACCAACTCCGGACCAATCCCACTATTTTAGGAACTTGTCCCTTTTTATTTAATGTCTTTTTTGACATTTATTTTGTCTTTTTTTGAGTTTTCTGAGTAAATATCATTCTTTCAGATAAATACTTACTCAAAACTTAGGAAAAATGGGTTTATGGGTTAAATGGGTGCTTTGGCTTAGAAAACAAGCATCCCATTGTCAAATTTCACCCATAGACCACTTATTTATTACATTTTGAATTTTTTGAATTAAACCATACAAAAAATAGTTTAATTTATTGAAAAAAATGGGTCCAATACTGCGGTTTTTCTTTTTTTAAACTTGAAAATAAGCACCTAGGGACCTAGTACATGACTATATGACCTTATTTAAGTGTCTAGCATGTTTATATATGTTAAAAAATGGACTTTAATAACCCCCCAAGGCCTAACCACCACTTTAGGCATTCCAACTTTGGAGGTGTAGGAAAAAAATTCATCAATTATACTCGGCTAAAGGGAAAGCATAATTGACAAGGGAAAAAACTCCTTGGAATACCTTCATTGGTTGTCAAGTCCTAGGGAACCAAGTCACTCAAAAGACCACTGTGCTAGTACACTTTATTACAAACCCTATGGGGCATGGACATGCATTACAAATTTAAAAAGGGGCCTTGAAAAGGCCATATTTGGAACTTCTGAACCGTGAAATGCACAAGTATTTGTGCAACATTGACGGCTCTTTGGAAGTCGAACTGATGTGCAACGCAGGTGGTAACACTACCCTTGGGGACGCGTACCCATGTAACATTGCTTAGACCATGATCGTCTTTGACAAAGGGGGGACCGTAACAGTTTCACTTCCCACCTGCACTAATTGCTCCCATTTGAGTCTCGTATCTCATCCCTTGACTTTGCATTTGCTAAATACACCTTCCTTTCATGCACCATTTGAGAAGATTTGCATAAAACCTACCCCACTCCATTTGATCCACCTCCCCTTTCCTTGAACCTAGATCTTGCCCTATGCATCTGTGGCATGACAAGGATTGCAAGATTCTCCATAGCCAGGTTTGTTACGCCTTCACCCTTGCTCTCCCTTCCTACTGCAATCTTAAGGCTTCTTACAATAGTCTTCTTCAACACAAGAAACACCTTTGCATCTCATAGAGGAGATGAAGGTTGAGGTCCTCCCTCATCCACTTCCCCAGAAACTTCTGGCATACCATCTTCTCTCACCACTTCCATCTCTTTCTTGATCTTGATCCAAAATCAATGTTTTCCCATACCTCCTACCTTTATGATGTTCTAGGGAAACTACCCTAATCTAGGTTACCTCTGCCCCCCTCTCTTGCTACCTATTCTCTTATCGAGATATTCGAGAGGCAGTTTGGGTGATGAATAATATGAAAGAAGCAGATGGGAAAGGGTTCCAAGCATAACTCTTCAAGCATTGTCTCCATGCCCTAGATTACCACTTGGTCGATATGTTCAGCCACGTGGTTTGTATAGGTTCCTTACAAACTTGGTCACACAATATTATTCATCTAATCCACAAATTGTGTTCTAGTGCAGATCCCAATAACTATAGAACAATCATGATTGGTTACATTTTTCCTTAAAACTCTATGCTATGGTCGTTCATATGAAGCTTTCTAGGTAGCTTGGGCGAAGGAAACTGAGATCTAGAGGATGGCTTGGATTTCGACCGATACACTGAATCATTGATCACATTCTTACATTTCGGGGCCCGGGCCATCATTGAGGTGTTGCGATATTGCTTTTTGAAAGTCAACTGCTACTTTGTAGACTTTCAAAAAGCATATGACTCCATTCCCAACGAGGCATTGTTCTAATGGCTCAAAGACATTGGCCAAGACCCTACTAACCGCCATCATGCACCTATATGAGATGGTTCTTGATTGTCTCCACATAATCCACTGGGTATCGGACTTTATCGGGAGTACCAATGCAATAAAAAAGGGTGCCCCTTGTCCCCTACTTTATTTGAGATCTATATAAATGAGCTGGAGTCCTTCCTAGATGAGCACATCTAGGACGATGATGGGTCCCTTCTCCACTAGGTCTTGATTTCTATCCTGCTTTTTACTAACGATGTGGTACTCCTGGCCTCATCTCCAAAGGGGTCTCCAAAGGGGTTGCAGAGGTAGATGTATGCCTTAGCCAATTTCTATGACCTTAGACCTTAGTCAGTAAACCCGAGTAAAACCAAGGTCATGATCTTCAACGGGTTGAAGAAGACCCTTGGGGATCACCATTTCTTTTTTAGAGGGGTGTAGATTAAGATTACCAACACCTATACTTTCTTCGGGGTATTGTTTACCATACCTTGTTGCAATTTGTGGCATTCCCTTTAGATCATATTGAACAAGGACTATGGATACTTAGCCTTCCTCGTGAGACAATGTTTCCAAAACCATTTCTAAAACATATCTTCCAAGATGTTTCTCAAGGACACCCTTGTTCGACCTAGTGTTCTCTATGGTTCAAATGTTTGGGGGCCTTGTTTACTAGAGTTTGACTGGGCCTGAGCAGAGAGAGTGCAGATCCTACTCCTTCACCACAACATTATTTGCAAGCAGACAATCCCTCAACCCATCATACTTGTGATTAAGGTGTACAACCCTTTCAGTTTGAGAAAGTATTCAGCCTTGTTCCACTTCTACACTACTTTTGAAGTTTTGTTGAATCTAAGGGACGGGACTGGTATCCATACTGGGCCTAGTGTTCATTAGAGTCCATGGCCTTAACCAACCCTCTAGGTTGCACTTGGTGCTGGTATGTGGGGGTCTTGGACCTTTTGGATTATGTTGGTTTTGTCATGGATTGACTCCCCCTTTTTAGATACTCTTTGTGTATGTGTGTGTTTAAGTTGATTTTTTATTGAATTAATAATATTTTAAAGTAAATATATTGTAAGGTCCACTACTTTATCTTTTAGCTGCATGAACTTGTGTACGCAATGAGCAGATTATTCTATCAAGGTGCATTATTATTGTTGATGTCTAGCAGTGGTGGGTCCTTCTCGGGGTTGAGTTTTTTCCAAATTTATTATTGCTACCAGGCATGGTTACAGGAATCACCTTAGGATTCCCAGCACCCACATCCAGTTATCTTCAGAATCCCAAATCTGTATTGGATTCTAGGTTTTTGTGTATTTTGGATTGGATCCGCTTCCTAAAATAGGATCTGCTTTGGATATAAGTGGATCTGGATCCCAGTGACAGAATTGTGGCAAATTTACCCCCAGGTGCATGCTTTGAACAATTCTCACCATCATCATCTTCAGGAACAGTGAGAACACAACTTACATAATAATTATTTGCTATCTTGGTCAAATTGTGAGCAATTTTTTCCCAAATGCATCGGATGCGCACTTTAAAGTTAGCATTAGACTAGTTGTGATCATAAGATTTATATCAATATTGTACTTTAGTTGTTTTTTACAGTGAGTTGTATTCAGTGTAGTCTGTCATCTAGAGAACTGTAGCTCTCATCTGAAAGGTTAAAGTTCACAATGCACATGCAATGTGTCTTTCTGTATTTAATGGGTCTCTCTTTGTATATAGCCATTGTCACTCATATATTATCATAGTTTTTTAATCTGAATTAGAACTGTTGAAACTGGACAGTTTTCCACTAGTGAGTTTTGTCTCTCCCCTTGCAATTAGATGAATTAATATTACTTTTTCTCACTGTTCTCCATCTTGGATCATATTTTTTTGCTCTTATAGCCTAAATATTTGATTATTGCAGTCATTAAATCTTTAGCAAACTTGGTGGTTTTGTCTCATTCCCCAATTGGCAATATGAGTATGAATGCTAAATAGTTGATATGCTTTCATTCAGATTTCATCTTTATTTTTTCAATATAAAATTTAAATTATACACACACATAGACATACACACACACACACCCTCCAAGCACTTCCCCTCATTCCGAGGATGGTACCCAAGGTAAACCGTTTGGTTGTAGTTATTAGACAACCTAACTCGACCAGGACATCGAGCAAGGCCCACACAGAGGCAGCCTGTCCGGGGACTTGACCCCGTGACCTCCTGCTTGCAATTCACAGCACTCAACCACTTGATCTAACCCACTGAGCATTTATTTACAAGTCCGGTGGGTTATTGAGTGGTTGTACCCACTGGGCATATATTTATAAGTCCGGTGGGTTAGCTTGGGTGGTTGTAGGGGAAGTGCTGCATAAACAAAAATATTCTGCAATAAAATATATCGAATGATAATAATTGATTGAATGAATGACGAATGATTACAAATGAGGGCCTCATATAAATAGGGATAGTTGAAACCTTTTCACGAAAGGTTCTATCCTTTGATTTTCATTAACTAATATTATTATTATTCTTCGTAGTATTGTTGTTGTTGTTATTAATATTACATTTATATTTATGTTTGTTACATTGCCACCTCCTTTTGGAATGCTTTGTACTGAAAGCATAATAAATTGGATTTTCTTCGGCTAAGCATGTTTCTCTAGCTAAGTATGGTTCTCTATGCCTTCAAGATCCGGGGACCAAGCATGGTATAGACAGACTGGGCCCAAACGGAGAGAGTTTAGACCTTGCTTCTTAGACGCATCATTCGATGCAAGCGTATTGTTCCGTAGCCCATTATTCAGGCAAAGTTCGGTGTCCACCACTTCCGCCTTGAGGTCATCTTCCGCTTGGTCTCTTTCCTTCATAGAGTTAGATCTTTTAGAGACTGCCACTGGGAGAGAGAGTTACCCCTACCTTGCACTACGCTCCTCAGAGGCCCTCGCTTTAGATCACCCCAAAGGTCGTGCAAGTAGTTGGTTTTTTGAGGCATCTCAGCTTCTCCAGTCAATGGCCATCTCCCTAGAGCGCCTTCCCCCATTCAGATTCTCCCTAGATGCGCTGAGCCATCTCTTGCCGCTTAGAGAGGTACCGAATTAGTCCATCAAAGAGGATATCCACAAATTATACATTCAGGTCACTTGGACTTCACCTCCGACAAGATTGGGCTTGAAGATGTCCTTCTACCTTGAGCACTTCTTGGAGATGCAAGATGGAATTATCGTTTGCCCCCCATACATGCGTAGGCATTGGATGCACTCACTCAAGATCCGCTTGGGACAACTTTGGGGTTCTCATCGACTCTTAGTGGAGACTGACCACCATCTACCATGATCTGATAGGATCTGCCAGATGTGCCACCTACAGGAGTCGGAGACAGAGATGCACCTCATTTAGGTGCCTTTTATACGATGAGATCAGAGGATGATATCACTGCCTCTATACTTATAGGGACTCAGGGGGATCCCTCGCCACCTTTCGGTATCAGGACAAGAGATACCTCGCCCTCTTCATCAAGGAATATTAAGTCATAGGTCCCAGATCCTACACATCTTGCCCCACCTTGGAAGGACAAGGACAATCATCTCTTATTTTAGTGTTGATCCGTTAGATCAGAGCAATAAGCGATAGGAAGAACCCTAAAGTACCTTCAACAGTAGAGTGATGAAACCTCGGGTCTCCCCTCAGCCTCCCCCTCTGGGAGACCAATGATTTTATCAATATCCGTTCGTAGTTGTCAAACTATACATAAGGCATTCATTATTAGAGTGTTAGACGGATCAGGTCTAGACAGATCTAGAGCAGGCGCCTCTTGCCTATTAGATTCCCTGATAGCCCTAGTTTTTTTGCTTTGACCTTGGATTCAGGAGTAATCCTTGCTTCTACACCCCCCAGGTGATACAGTTGGACACCTTGATGGTTTCGAAGAGCCTCGACAACTAGCAGGTGCTCCATTCGACCCCCTCTCTTTCGACTATCAGACCCAGGAGATCTTGACATCACTGGATTCATCTTTAGTTCTCTCATGTGATCTTCCTCTCTGGACATGATCTTGAGTTGTTTGAGTTGTCCAATATTGGGAAAACTCACTCTGTATTTTGCATTCCGTACCTTTGACATGGATATATATATATGTTTATGAGGCTGTACTATTGCTTGTATCTTTCTTTATTTTATTTTATCTTAGTTTCGACATTTTCTAGGAGTTGCGTTTGCACTCCCTGTTGCTGCCTAATACACACTTGGGGGGAAACGCGGCAGGGGAAACCTTCAAGTTGCTCGGTATGTTCTTGGGGGCAAGTCAAAGTCAAGTGCTGTCACCTGATTACTTGACTCCTCTGTTTATGCTACTCCTAGCAAAGCCAAAGGGGGTGGTCCTTATGAAAGAAACTATGGCTTTTAAACTATTATAAAAAATGAGTAAAAGCTATTCTAGGAGTTTAAATGATGGATACGGAAAAATATTACAACTAAGCATAATTTGCAATTAAAATTTAATTAACACAAAACATTATATAGATAAACTCATGACATTTTATGATTGAATTAAAAAATATTTGTAAAGGATCAAGACCAGTGCCGAGAATATAAATGTGAATGCTTGCTGTGTTGTGTTGTGAAAGTATTGCAAAGGCTTGTTGTAAATTTTAATTTATTAATGTGTATTATAGGAATGGGTTTATTTTTGGTTTGGCCCAACTTAGATTCACTCGCTTGGAATGGGCGTTGTGACAGTTATACCAAGTGTCCAACTAGGCGAGGATGAACCTTCTTACGACATCCTGCTGACTCTATAGTTAGCCTCACTCGACTTCCGAAATCCTTAGAAATAAGACTTTATAGGATTGCCTTATTCAAACTAGTTACTCTACGTCCTTTTTGGATTGACCCAACTGTTTAGACTAAGCTGTAGTGGTCAAGAGCATGCTTCGGATTTCGAGCGTTGGTTGATTTTATTTAAAATTGCATAATGAGTTGTTAAACTAAACTAAAGCCCAAGAATCTCTTTTCCACACACCAAAGAATGGTGTAGTACTTCGGGAAAGCAAGGGCACAATTTTATTAAGGTTCATTGGAACAATTGTAGAACAAAGCATCAAACATGAGATAGATAAATAAGATTTAAATGGGTCCTTTGAGGACGTTTGTGTGCTTTGTAATGTGTTTTAATTACTATTAGCTTAAAGAAACTAATCTAAGTTGAAAAAGTAAAAAACAAATGCAAAAAATGAAAAAAGTGCGAATCCCCCCTAGGGGGATGGGGGCAAGCGCTGGAATAGCCTGCTGAGCTCTTTTTTTTTTTGTTACATCAAAAGGAAAATAAGAACTACTGCTGGTCTTTTATCATTAGGTACCAATACAGTTTACAATGATTTAGAGATCTAGGAGCAACAAATAGTATTTGGTTGTACTCTTGCCCTTCTAATCTCTTACCATTTGATTTACTGGATTTTATCTCGTGTGTATGAGTTTGTTGGTTGTGTTGCATGATTCGGTGCAAGACTTTGGGATTTGATCTTGTCTTGACTCTTCTCCCAAGTTTGGTGATGGATCACCTTTTTCCAAGTGGATATCTCATTTCTTGTAGGCACCAAGCTCCTTCTCCATCTCGAGAAAGCTAACAAGCTTTGGTTTCTTTCCCATCATCTTCTTTCCAATCTAAAAGCAAACTTCTCTTTCTTTTTTTTGTTTTGAAGCAAGTAGAATAGATCTAAGATTTTAAATTATTTAAACTCTTGCTTCTCAAGTAGATCTAGAAGGGTACTATTTTTGAAAGCTAAATCCATAGATTTAGATCTAGTATTTTATACTTGAAAGTGCTTAATATTTTCCAATATTTTTTGCAAGTATAGAGCTTGTATTTTTATGTGTTTTAACCACTAATTTACTTCTTTTAGCTCGCTGGTTGTTAGCAGGTCCGAAATAAAAGAGAGCAAATTTATGATAAATTCTTGTCAGAGAGTACAAAAAAGACTCTCGGTGGATCCCCCTTTGTCTATATATCATTCTATAAAATTGTAAACCCTTAGATCCAATTGTAAATGGACTAAGTGGCACTTCTTTATTACCATCTTTGTAGAAATTATAAACGAGAGCAAGTGGGCTACTCAACGCCCACACCCCATCCCCCCTGGGAGGATTTGCAGTGTCAAGTTTTTCATGGCATAAATTTTTCTAACAAAACACCAATCACACACAAACACTTTTAACTGCAACACCCACAAAATTTAGGAAACGGGGAAACGCGATATATATATATATATTATAAATTTATATAGGACATTTAAAAAATTGAAAATACATATTAGTTATTACAAATCAATGAATAATTCATATAACATCACAATTTATTCATGATTTCATAAATGGTTCTATAATGCAAGTAGTAAATTTAAAAGAACGGGCATTTTATTCATAAATGACTCCATAATGCAAGTAGTAGTATGAAAAAACAACCTTGATAAATGAGGCTAGTACATATATATCCAAAATTAAAGTCATAATTAAAAAAAATAAAAAAAATGATTTGCATAAGTTAAAATCGCCGAATAGGGGGAAACGCGTCGTACGGATGAGTTTCTTGTATGGAAACGCGTTTCCGTACAGGAAACTGCGTCCGTCTGTACGGAAACATGTTTCCATACTGTCCCAAACGCTGAAACGCGTTTCCAGTGCCAGGACGGGGGGGGTGGCGTTTCCTGCATCTTAGGTATTTGGCCACACTTGGAAAAAATTTATAAATTTTTTCCAAGTTAACTAGCTACAAAAATGGAAAAATGAACTAAGGTAAGCTAGAGAGCTTGCCTCTTTAAGAGATGGAAAGCAAATGATTAGGCACTAACTTGCTTGATAAAACTTTTTGGAAATAAGAAAAATCCTCTATTTTGCTTCTTTAGATCTACTTTAAAACTTTCAAAATAGAGAGATGGCAACCTAGATCTAGATGATCAAAATAAACTCTAAGTATTTAGATTGCAATTTTATTTAGATCTACTTCTCAACATAACTTTCAAATGCAAGATCTAAATTTTTCAAAGGAAGAGAAAGGTAACCAAAGTAGATGAGAGAATGGTGGATCTAGAAATTGGAACCAATGGGGGTTGAGCAATGAAAATGGGCTATGGAGTCTCCTTTTGATGTACCGGTGAGATCTATCGCCTTGTTTGGATCTACTGAATGAAGAGATGAACTAACATGCTCACTGACTCCTCCAACTTAGGCAACCTGTGAAGAAAATTGATTTAAAATATGAAATGGCTCATTTACACATTCTGTCAAACATTTGCAGAAACTAGGGTTTTAACTTTAATTTCTGAAAGTAAAACCACACTTCTAAAATGTACTTCAAAAAATACAGCCAAATACTGAAACAATCTTTAAGCAAATGGACACAAATATTTTGGTCAAAGACTGGGCAAAACCCTAAGAAGAAATTTTTTCTTTAAGAAGAGCAAAACTCAGAAAATTCTCACAATGATTTTTTCTTTCTTTTAAACCCTTACAGACAAAATTTCTCAAAATAGAACAACAAAATCTACCTTGAAATCTGTGCCAGAAAAGTACTGTACGGTCTGCTGTATGGATGCCCACACGTACTGTACGGTACTGTACGGCCTGCACATTTTTTCCCTCGATTTCTGTGCCCACGTGCTTGTAATTAATGTTGTACGGTCTGCAATAAATGCACAGTCATTTCTTGGGATGCGAGCCAACTTTCTTGGAAAGCGAGCCCACACGTGTGACTGTCATAAATGCTCTGTACGGATTGCTGCAGGTTGCCTTGGGATGTGTGTTGCTGTTCCTCTCTTGGAAATCATGCCCCTTCTCTGTTAGGGAACTCTTCTTGATCTTCAATCTTCCGCTCTTCCTCTCTGATGGTGAGTGTTTCATTTGTCCCTCTCACTTTGTTTTATACTTGTCTTTTGCAACTAACTTCATCAACTACCTAATCTAGGGTTGAGATTGATTTACAAAATCAAGGATCTACATTTAATTCACTTTTAATAATTAAAAACATTAATTATTAAATACATCACTTAAGTGTGACCCACTTTTCTAAAGTATAAAATCACATTGACTTTATTTACATAAATGCCACTTTGTTACATAAATACATAAAGGATAAAATTTTTTTTAGTCCTCCTCATCACACCCACACCAAAAATATGGGAGGATCTTCAGAGTTAACCTTTCAACACTCCCTCCTAACGAGGGAGGTCCTTCCGACACCATCCAAATCTCTACCTCTGACTCCTGATGCAGCTCCCTCCTGCTCTAGAATGTCTCTCGGAGAAAAGTGCCCACCACTCAAATAAAATTCTGATTCCTAAGATTCAACCTGAACCTCATCAACCTGCTCATCACCATCACCTGTTTGGTTGAGTCTTCTGGCAGTGCTCTAGAGAGACTCACTCTCCTCATCAGAAGGAATGTAAACAACATGCTGATCAATTGTATCTTCTGCCCCATCCTCTAACTCTGACAACCATCCCCCTGTCCATGGACGTACAACATGTCCTCTCACGATATATAATCTGTCCCTGTGATCACTAAGCAAGATAGTGGTCTTGACAGGATCATCTCTTCGATAGATGAAGATATGATCGTCCTTGACCAACATTCCATAACCATCATCTTCAAGAGATGACATTGAGAGTTTGCTAACTCTCATCCCAGGTACAAAGAGGACTCCATGTATCTCCAAGACCTCTCCAAGGTCTACTTGGAACCCGATTGTTCCAACCCCTCGAATAACTATTCGTGGACTGTCAATGGCTGTTTGACTGTAGTGTCTTGGTCCCAACTCCGTGATAATTTGGAATGCATCATACACTCCAGTCATATGTCTGGTTGACCCACTGTCAACTATCGAGACACGCTCGAAAACTGAGCTACCTACACTAGAGTCAAAAGAGGCTAGAGAAAATTCACCTGCAAACTCTTCCATTGCAGTAGCTGCTAAATCTTTCTCTGACTTTCCTTTCTTCTTCTAAGGACATTTCATGGCATAGTGTTCTAACTGACCACAATGGCAACATTTGATCTGATTCAAATCTTTCTTCTCCTTGTTCTTCGATTTGACGGCAACTGCCACATCTTGCTCAACATCCTCACTAGTTTGGCCAATCTGTGACCCATCCCAGATTTCCTCTTGGGTAAAATCATCCCATAATTTGGACCAACTGGGAAGTTTTTCTCTGCCCACAATACATTTTACAAAGACCTCCCACTTCTTGGTGAAGCCCTTTAGGGCTATTCTCGCCAACTCTGAATCAGGGATAGTCTCTCCTACTGCTGCCAACTTGTCCTTGACTTGTGTGACACGAGTCAAGTAGGAGGCTACACCCTCATCTTTGTTCATTTTGATGCAGTGTAGCTTGTCTTTTAGGGCCATCTTCCGGTTCTCGTTCTTTTCTTCGAACAACTTGGTCAATGTGTCCCACATCTCTTTAGCAGTTTTCTTTTCTGCTAAGTGTGGAATGAGATGGTCTTTAACCCCATCCAGTATAACTCTTTGGGCTCTGGCTTCAAGAGCTTCAAACTCCACAAGCTCATCTTTATCCGTTGGCTTAGTCATGACACTGTTAGTGAAACCCCAAACTCTAAGTTCCTTTAATACAATAGTGATTCTTACTTTCCATGGGATGTAGTTGGATACTCCATCCAACCTATCCTCATACCTAATGCTCATCATGGAAAATAACTTGCAACCAAAAATAATTGACAGACAACTTTAATACGCTTCTGAAACTTCAAAGAACACTTGCTTATTATCTTTTTCAGTATGGCTCTGTTAAACTGTTATGATACCATGAAGAAACTTGACTTAAAATATTAAATGGCTCATTTACATATTCTGTCAAACATTTGCAGAAACTAGGGTTTTAACTTAAATTTCTGAAAGTAAAACCACACTTCTAAAATGTACTTCAAAAAATACTGCCAAATACTGAAACAATCTTTAAGCAAATGGACACAAATATTTTGGTCAAAGACCGGGCAAAACCCCACTGCTTGGGGAAAACCCTAAGAAAATTTTTCTTTAAGAAGAGCAAAACTCAGAAAATTCTTACAATGAATTTTTCTTTCTTTTAAATCCTTACTGTCAAAATTTCTCAAAATAGAACAACAACAAAATCTACCTTGAAATCTGTGCCAGAAAAGTACTGTACAGTCTACTGTACGACTGCCCACACGTGCTGTACGGTACTGTACGGCCTGCACACTTTCTGAACTCGATTTCTGTGCTCACACATGCCTGTAATTAATGCTGTACAGTCTACAATAAATGCAGTCATTTCTTGGGATTCGAGCCAACTTTCTTGGAAATCAAGCCTACATGTGTGTCTGTCATAAATGCTCTGTACAGACTGCTACATGTTGCCTCGGGATGTGTGCTGCTGTTCCTCTCTTGGAGATCATGCCCCTTCTTTGTTAGGGAACTCTTCTTGATCTTCAATCTTCCTCTCTTCCGCTCTGATGGTGAGTGTTTCATTTGTCCCTCTCACTTTGTTTTATACTTGTCTTTTGCAACTAACTTCATCAGCGACCTAATCTAGGGTTGAGATTGATTTACAAAATCAAGGGTCTACATTTAATTCACTTTTAATAATTAAAAACATTAATTATTAAATACATCACTTAATTGTGATCCACTTTTCTAAAGTATAAAATCACATTGACTTTATTTACATAAATGTCACTTTGTTACATAAATACATAAAGGAAAAAAACTTTTCTAGTCTTCCTCATGACACCCACACCAAAAATATGGGAGGACCTTCAGAGTTGACTTTTCAACAACCTGCAAAATCACTACAATACTAACAAAGGGGATAAGAGCATATGTGTAAATAATCAAGAGAAAGCATATGAAGCAATAGATTCAAACAAGAAATCACACTACTTTGAGCATCCTATTATTATCAACAAGAGCAAGCAATCTATAAAGTATTACTTACAAATCTTTGAGAAAGATAACTTCCCTTACAAAAGACATATAATCCCAACAATAACTAATATGAAACAATGATACATTTTACCTCATAATAGCAAAGCATGAAGATCCAACACCAGAGTAGCCTCCAAAGCCTCTTATTAACTCAATGAAAAATATTACAATAGCAAGCAAAGGTTCGACCTTCTGATGCGAATAATTGAGCAAAAGCCTCCTTTAAATAGATAAATACATGCAAAGTAGGGCGCAAATCCCAAGGAGGGCGACTTCTTGTTGAGAGGGAGTTTGAACTAGAAAGTGGTTGGAGTTTGATTGATAGCCAAAGGA
Organism: Larix kaempferi; assembly: GCA_027924585.1. NCBI lineage: Eukaryota > Viridiplantae > Streptophyta > Pinopsida > Pinales > Pinaceae > Larix > Larix kaempferi. The sequence continues at coordinate 17,932,248 of BSBM01000435.1, forward strand.
TGGGGATTGTGCCACCTCTCCATGAGGTAGGCGAACCCTCCTTGTAATTATCACCACCAAATCGAGAGCCTCCACCTATGCAAGTCGCTCATGCAAGAGGAGGGCGCATTCCTCATCATGGAGTTCACTAGATCTTCATCGGTTTTGATTGAAATCACCCTTTCGGAGTCTACAATGATTATGAATTGATTGCCAATCAATCACTTTAGTCTGACTTCTGATCAACTCCGGACAACTCCCACTGATTTAGGAATTTGTCTTTTTATTTAATGTCTTTATTTGACATTTATTTTGTCTTTTTTGGGTTTTTCGAGCAAATATTTTTTTCTCAGATAAATAATTGCTCGAAACTTAGGAAAAGTGGGTTTATGGGTTAAATGGGTGCTCTGGATTTAGAAAACGAGCACCACATTGTCAAATTTCACCCACAAACCACTTAATTATTGGATTTAAATTTTTTTTAATTAAACCATTAAAAACTGGTGCAATTACTGAAAAACTTTTTTTTCTTTCAAAACTTTAAAAACAACACCTAGGGACCTAGTACATGACCATATGACTTTATTTAAGTGTCTAGCATGTTTATATATGTTAATACGTGAACTTTAATAACCCCCCAAGGCCTAACTACTAACTTAGGCATTCCAACTTTGGAGGTGTAGGAGAAAAACTCGGTAATTATACTTAGCTAAAGGAAAATCATAATTGACAAGGGAAAAAACTCCTTGGAATACCCTCATTAGTTGCCAAGTCCTAGGGAGCCAAGTTACTCAAAAGACCACCATGCTAGTACACTTTATTACAAACCCCGTGGGGCATGGACATGCATTAAAAATTTAAAAGGGGGTCTTGAAAAGTCCTGATTTTGAACTTCTGAACCTTGAAATGCACAAGTATTTGTGCAACCTTGGCGGCTCTCTGGAAGTCCAAATGATGTGCAACTCATTTGGTAACACTCCCCATTGTACTCATACTAGATTTATCTTTTATTCCCATTGACCTACTTTTGTGGTCATTCGTTGGACATCAATAAAATTATTTTATCTTATCTTATCTTATCTGGCGACATCATCCTTGTCCTTGTCTAATTTTAAGAACATGACTTGGTTTTTAATTTGGGTATCCCCAGGATTCTTTTGTATGTTGTGCATCATACCCTAAAGTCTCTTGATTTGGTTAGATAACGTAAAACCTTGACATGTTTTGGATGCAAACTTGTTTTGCCTCTGTTGTTGCATGATTCTTTGGCCTTTCAATGTTTTGTTCTTTAGTTGTAATTCCATATTTTTGATAGCACAACCTTCAACCCCACAGAATTTATAATGTTGTAACTTATCTTTCATGGGTATAGGTGGAGCTGTAAGTTTGGCTTCTTGTTTTCTTGGAGCCTTGATCTTCTCACTCTTCCTACGATGAGGTGGAACATACTTTGTGATTACTTCTTGTGTTCGTTTTTTTGAGTAATAGTTTCTTTTTGCAATATATCATCTTTACTCTTATTTGGTAATGAGCATGATATTGATGCTAGTGATACTTTCTCTGGTGTTTCCTCATGATCAACATCTGTAGTGATACTTTCTCTGGTGTTTAGTCATGATCAACATCTGAGTTGTATGCCACTATGATCTTGCTTTTGTCAACGTTTCTCATTTGTCTCCTCTAACTAATGTTCTTCTGAATCTTCGGCTACTTTGTTAACTCTGTTTGTGAACAATTTATGGATGTTAGCTACCAATCTATCGATTTTATTGCCTAAATATTTTTGACCTTTTGTTTACTCTTTCCACGATTTTATGATGTTATCCATAATTACCGAGGTGTTATTGGCTCTGTCTTCAAAATGACTCTCTGTGTGAACTTTATCATTGTCACCCATTTTAAAATTTTCCCACTTTTTAATTTTACTTTATTTTTGGAAAAAGTTTTTTTCTTTTTTTTAAATCGACTATCTAAACCAATTTATTCTTTAAATAAAGTGACTTTATACCAGCTGACTTTAATATTAGCCAACTCTTTTATTAATAAGGTGACGTGTTAAAAGATTTAGTAATAACGTAAGTTTATTAAGAAAACAAAAATTGAAATTAAAGATTTGAGGTGTCATGACCTATCACCAAAAGGTGTCTGTACGATTAAATGCTGTATGAAAGAGGCGGCGGATGTGTACAGACAAGTGCTGACTGTGGGTATGGACGGGACTGTACGTACAGGGCATCGTACAGGCATGTTGTACGTTGTGAACAGGTTGCAGGTGACGACAGCGTATGGAGGTGATGGCAGCGTATGAATTGTATGGAACTGCTGCAAGCAATTGGTGGCTGAGAGTATGGACGGACTTGAATGTGTCTGATTGTATGGATTGACAGGCGGCTGGTACAGGGTATCTCGGCTGTGTACTGAAACCATACTGGTGACTGAAACAGAGCTGTATGGAATAGCAATTGGGTGTGTACGGCTGAGTTGCTGAGTAGTTTTTTTTAATCCGAGAAATGGCTAGCTCTGATAACAATGTAGCGGAAGTGCTGCATAAACAGAAATATTCTGCAATAAAATATATCTAATGATAAGAATTGATTGAATGAATGATGAATGATTACAAATGAGGGCCCCATATAAATAGGGCTGGTCGACACCTTTTCATGAAGGTTATGCCCTTTGATTCCTTTGATCTTTCATCAAGGTATAACTAATATTATTATTATTATTATTTGTAGTATTGTTGTTGTTGTTTTTAATATTACATTTATATTTATGTTTGTTACAGTGTTTGAGTGCTGTGAATTGCAACCAGGTCACAGGGTCAAGTCCCTGGGCAGGCTGCCTTTGTGTGGGCCTCACTCGATCTCCCCGTCGGGCAACTGAACGGTTTACCTCGAGTACCATCCTCAAAATGAGGGGAAGTGCCTTGAGGGTTTCCCATGATGTGTATTCCGTCGATATATATATATATATATATATATATATATATATATATATATTTATTAGGGTTATGGTTATGAGCCCCCAATTCATAAGTTCTAGATGAGTGCAGTAGCCGGACTAGATTGGTTTGCTGATCAGATCACACCCACGGTTTGTGTAACTTTGGAGTGCCAGGGGATGTTTTATATTAATTGAATAGCATGCTGCAAAGGTATCCTTGATTAGAGCACTCACACTTCCCTTGTTACTACCTATCTCTGACCTTCAGATGGCTTCCACATTTGTTGGTTTTGGAAACATTTGCAAGTTTTGCCCTTCCAAGGTTCTGGATCTTTCCAAACATGTCTATGGAAACTGAGAAGGTTTAACTTTCTTCTTATAGTTTAATGATCATACTTTGCATGGTGCACTTGCCTGGAGTTGTGGCATCTTTGTAGGCTTTGTCATATTTAGTGGGAAGTGGATACTTTGACTGTAATTACAGCCAAGCACATCAGCACAATAACTTTTCATAACAAGTCAAAAATGTAAATTTCGAATCAGGTTTCCATGTATCACTCTTTTATTAGTCATCATCATTCTTTTAATATTCATTTATCTGAATTCCAAGAATAGAAAGAATTTCAAATACATGGAGATATGTCTATTATTGTCCTTTTGTTAGTTCACCTTTGCAAGAGCCATCTTTGGCTTTTGTTTACAATTCATGCTTACCTGAAAATGTGGGATTATAGAAAGAAGGGTTCAGCTCTCTAAATTGTTTTTTAATATTCCTGTGCTATGTTATATTAGATCGAACAAATATTGTCTCAGGAGCTAAAAATCAATGTGAGGCATGGTTATAGTGGCAATGGCTCATTTTGTGATCAGGTATGCTTGAATTTTATTCAAATAATGTTTAGATATTAGCATGCTATAGGTTTCATTCTATTGTTTTGTTACTATGTTGGAAGCACAAATTTTAGAAACTAAATACCAAAAATTATATTTGTATACTGCTAAGAATTTTCTTTAATGGAAAGAAAGAATGTATACTTCCAAGAGATAATTATGATTTGTCAGAGATGGCCTTATAGGAGTGACACGTTTATTTACCAAGAACTGTTTGATGGATGGAATGTGATATGTCAGATGAGGGGTTTTGGATAAAGTCTTTTTTTTGAAAATTCTGTAGATAAGATGAGATAAGATAAGATAAATTTATTAATGTCCAACAAATGACTACAAAAGTAGGTCAGTGGGACATAATCATAATTTATGATTTGTCAGAGATGGCCTTATAGGAGTGACACGTTTATTACCAAGAACTGTTTGATGGATGGAGTGTGATATGTCAGATGAGGGGTTTTGAATAAAGTCTTTTTTTTTGAAAATTCTGTAGATAAAATGAGATAAGATAGGATAAATTTATTAATGTCCAACAAATGACCACAAAAGTAGGTCAATGGGACATAATCATAATTTATCAGAATTATTATATTTTATTCTTGTGGATTTAAGACCTCATTGTTTAGTTTGGAAAAGCCATCGGATAAAAGGATGACGTCTGAAGGAAATTACAAAACAGTTTCAGTCCAATGTAACTTTTCATTGAAATTTCACATTTGGGACTTAAATGCATAAACAGCCATTGTGGGTCTGAAGCACGTTTTCAAATAAATCTTGAATGCTTGTATTTATGAGAACGTGTCAAGAACATAGTTTTCAGTCCCCTAAGGTCATGGAATCCCCTAGCTGTTCCTTTATGTCATGTAGAATATTTATACCCCATCCTACTATGTTTTTCTATATGAGAAGATACATCTATTCCCTTGATGTGGTGGGAACATTACAGTTCAGTAAAAGAAATGAAGCAGATTCTGCTTGAATTGTCTTTGACGTTAAGAAGTCAATTCCATTTGCGGTCTGTTTCTGATTTGTAAATAAGCTTTTCCAGTCTAACCAGGTTGAAATCATCTTGTTTCTATTCTGAGATGTATGGAATATTATGGAGAGCAAGATGTTAACCTGTGCACAATAATATTGTTATTGAGGTTGAGTGAAGTCTTTGAAGTTTGAATCCTAGGGGAAGAAGGCAATGACATAATCTCCACGAACAAGTTAAAGATGAATTTGAATGTTATTACTTGACACTGAAATACTGTTTAGTGTTTTCTATTGGATTAAATACCCTGCAGTTTAGAACTTTAGACTAACCTCAATTTCATTTTACTAAAAAAAGACCATGGTTATTTTACTTATTTCAAATCATTTATGGTCCTTTTAATCTTACCTGTGTATAGTTTGCATCAGTGATGGAGCCTAAATTTTGATGTTATAAATATTCACCCATGACTACCGGCCATTAGACTGAACCCACTTTTTCTAAGCTAATTGAATATGATTGCATTTAGGCTTTTAGCTGAAACTATCCAGGGTTTTTCTTATCATAGAACATTTCTATGTTAGGAACAAGGATCGAGATATGTTTTGTATCAGATATGGTTGAAAGGAGGTCAAGTATGGGCTTGGCCATTGTAATATCCCAGTTTTGACCCCTGGAATATAATATGTAATAAATCATCTATTATTTATATGATATGGTTTATGAGATGGGAGTCAACCCAGGTAGGATGTGTTATAATGACCCCATGTTGCATTGTAAGCATTCCTAGTGCGAAGCTCAAGGCCAAGGCCCGGCTAGTGAATGTGTATGAGTTCCGGTGATGGGCTAGGACTATAGTATGGTGGTTGTATTTTCCATGATATGCTCATGTATATGTAAATGCATGTATAAAAAGGAACTCCTACACATTCATAATAATACAATATCCACTAAAATGGTTGCTTGAGGAGTCAACAAGGGGACCATGATAGCACAAGAGGAGAAGAGGAAAGGGGGTTGTTTGGTGATATGACCTTGTCATAGTCCTTTGGACGTACCAACCTTTCTTGCCCATGCTTCCTTACAAGTTGTCCCATCCATCTTTGACTTTTATGTGTGTAGTAAGTACAGTGTCATATCCTTGGGAAGAAAGTAGATCTCATGCAAGAGAATGTCTTTCATTGTCTTTTCCATGCATTCTATAGAAATGATCATTCTATGAGGAAAACATTTGTGGGCATGAAGACTAGACAAGCTCTCATGTTATGGGGATGTTTTCTCCGTGTTGTGATGGCGGTTATAGCTGAAAATAGCAAGAGTTTCTTATGATGCCCCATTTTGGATGGTAGGTGCAAGCCATTGCCCACACATTTTGAGGAAATGGTATGCAACAAGAATATTTTAAATAAGCAATGGCTTGTAAAATATTGCATGGTTTTAGGAATCATCAAATTTCTTTACTTGTGCCATTTTAAATTATTAATTGTTTCATATCGACTCTTGAAGAATGAATACATATTCATCATAACCAGATAGTTTGGTTAGGGCTATGGGAGGTACCTACTCACAATGATCAGATTAGCCAGCTTCTATCATAGTGGGTGAAATTAGCATCCTTTTTATTTGGTTGTAAAAGACATCATCAATTAGATCCAAACATAATATTGAAATTTAAGTGTACAACAAGAAGTGAGGGCATATGGTACACTCAAATGCCTATGTGCTGACCTTTCCCTTAAAATGGCTATACAGAATATTTGCATGCTATACCTATGGTACATTGAACATTTGGATGATGTATCTAAAAAAAGAAACAACTCACACAGGCTCTTAAGGATAAGAACCATCAGATTAGATTATTCCATTATCCACTATTGTTTTTGGTTGGTGCTCTATGCCGTAGGCTAGTTCCAATGGGTTCTTTAGTTAGCGAAGCCATAAAAACCCTTAAATGAATGATTCGAGCCGAGAATCAATAAAATGTGTTCCTAGTTGTTGCAATTGGTTGGAGGAATCAATGCTGTAAAACTTTGTTGTAAAAGTCATTTTGCAGTTAAGTTGCGACTTTTGGAGCAAGAGCACGAAGTGCCAACTTTCAAAGGACTTTGGGAGCAGGGTGTTTTTATATAATATGTGTTGTTATATTTTGATTCCTATATATTAAAAAATAGCATGTAGAATATTGAATTACTTGCAAAAAATATGAAACATAGATTTAATCATTTAACTTGTGGGTTGATAATGATCATTAAAATATCGACCATATAGAATCAATACACATATGACATCAACCAGCTAGTATATAACATATAACATCAACCACAAAATGAAACAAACCATCATATTCATGACCAAAGAGTTGTAATATGTAGTGAATAGTTCAAAGTTCAGACTTACATTGTCATATAATGTTCACAAATAGGCCATGAAAAAGACAAACTCAAAGGACTCCCAAGTTCTAGAAACTAGATTCTAAATTGAAAAAGAAAAATAATTCTAGGTCACCTCTATCATTGTGACCCCCATGAGCTCTCCTCTCGACTTGCTCTCGATTTGTAGCCTCGACATGACCTGTGACCTAGTGGCTTGTGGTCTATCTCGACCCATAGTATTGTCTTGCGCCCTCTCGACCTCACCCTCGTGATTTCCATGCCTCATCACCCTCGACCTTGGCCTGTTCCCCACCTCCGCCCTCCCTCTTCCCTTTCGCCCCGTCCATGTCTCACACACCAACACCATCCCCCCCTCGTCCTCACTCCCCTCCTCTCCATATCGTTACCCGTCCACCTACTCTTTGACCCTCCCTTCCCCCTTCACTCCCTCAATGTCCCCCTTCCCTCTCTCCTCATCCTTGAGCCTTGATGTGGAGCTCAAGGTTGCCAGAGAGTGGGAGTGGGAGTTGGATCGGGAGGGGGAGTGCAGGACCGCAATTTTCCAAAAAGTTAGGGAGCGAAGCATCTCGGGAGCATATATATATATATATATATTTAAAAAATACATTTATATTAAAAGAACATGTAGAATGCCAAATTAGTTGTAGAATATGTGAAACATGTATATTTATGCTACTTCTAGATGAATATTCATAATTTCAACATACTACCTGTTACCAACTTTTTGTACCATAGTTGGATTTTCTGGAGAGCCGCCATTTGACAAACATGATGAATGTTTGATTCCAGTGTATCAGATGATCCAGCATTTTGTAGCTAGCCAGTTGTGGTTAGCTTGTTTTGTTTTTTGAGTCGACATGACCATGGCACCATGGGGGTTTGTAATAAAAGTGTGCTAGTAGGATCTGAGTGCCTCGGTTTCTCATGACTGGATTAAGCAACTAAGGCATTCCAAGGAGTTTTTTCCCTTGTCAATTATGCTTTGCTTAAGGCGAGGTATAATCGATGAGGTTTTCTCCCGCTCCTCCAAAGCTGGAATGCCCGATTTTGAAAATTTGGCCATGGGGGGTTATTAGAGGCCAACTAATGTATATAAGCCTACTAGACACTGTTAGAATAGGTGTCAGTCATGTCCTAGGTCCATAAAACCCTCAGAAAAAATTTCGAAAAAATTTTACCGGGTCCGTCGAAATTTGGGTTTTAATTATTTTTTAAATTTAATAAATTTCTCTATAGTTTAAATAGAGAAATAATAATTTGTAATATGTCAGTCATCCGGGGTCCGAACTTAGTGTTTGATGGCTCGTTTCATAAGCCAAAAATCACACATGACCCATGGAGCAGCTAAACCAAATTTTCGGATGTCAATTCCGCCCCGTAATTAATATTTTCTCTGAAAAGTCAATTACAGAGAAACTATTAATTAAAATAATAAAATTGATTATTTTGGAGATAATCCAAATCTCTCCAAAATTAATCGATTTGATTAAAATAAAGGGCTAAATGACATGGCAATGAGCATTTAGGAAGATTCCAATCAACTCCAAGCCCATCCAGTCATCCATCCAGTCACCAAAACTTTATCCTTTCAAACAAGTTCGCCCTCCTTCATGCAAAGTCGAGTTTGTGAGTTGTCATGTGATAAGTGGTTTGTTGGTTATGCATTTGTGTTAGATTGGCGCCCTCATGAGTCACCACACCTACCAAAGCTTGGCTCCTTGTGCTAATTCGAATCTACACCTACCATCCCCCATGTGTCTCCCTCACAACCAAGTCGCATATCCTCAAAATCCTCACGTCATTCCTCTTGGGCTCACGTGGATCCTAGTTGGGGTTTATCTATTGGTTAAACTCCATGCAAACACCAATTTATTTGCTCAATCCAACTAGCATTTACCTACCAAGTACACGCCATCCCTCATCCAATTCGCATGTCCTACAATCCTCACGTCAATCCCCATTAGATTCACGCCATTCCCTTGATTGAACTCATATTGGTTGGTGATTTGTTTGGATCCCACTCAAAGCTCGAATTGGTACCTACCTTTCCACTTGGCATTCATCAAACTAGCTCGCATCTCCCACATGGATCACGCCCTTCATACCCTAGCTCGCATTTCCTTGTTGTTGCATGCCTATTCGTTGTTTCCTCCTCCCAAAATCGAGTTTTTGCCACATATCCAATCATACCTACCACTAAAACTCGACTTTGTCTATTGTCTATTGCTCCAAGCCTTCTCATGATTGGAATTCGACCTCATGCTCACCACCAATTCGATTTAGGGTTTAGGCTTAGGTTTCTAGAGTCTTTTACTATAAAGAGAGGCCCATGTTGGGTTATTATCTCATGGATTTTTGTGCATCGAAGCTCTGATAAAATTGTAAACGCTTTTAATTGGAATAAAGTTGAGACTTTGGAGGTCAAAAACGTGGAGGCTTTTGATGTGCTTGCTTCACTTGATATTGAGGTGATATTGTTTTACATTTCATTTGAGGCTCTTAAGTTGTAGAACATGTTCATGATGGCTAACAATCTAGCACAAGTAGCATGTATCTAGATCTTTTCACTTGAATGTTTTGTTTCAATTATATTTCATGCTTAAGGTTATTGCAGGTATATCTTCACTCCATAAACGAGACCAAAGGAGCTTTAACTTTTTTGATTTGGGAAACAAAGAGAGTTAGATCTTCTCCATCAAACTTCTAAAATACATTTTTGGTTACTTGTTACTATAGGCTTACATCTCTTCTAGCCTTCTACTTTGCTCCTTGAATTTTTGTTTTGACATGCTAAGCCATTTCTAGCCCCTCTAGCCTTGACCCAAGTTACCTTGTCTTCAAGCTATAGATTAGAACTCCATAAGGTTGAAGTTCCTTCAACCTTGGGGAATAACTTGGGATTTGTTCCCTTGTGCTCTCTTCAACACTCGTTGTCGGCGTATCACCGGTTAACCGGAGGATTTCCAAGGCAGTGTTTTTACCATCTCAAGTGTTCCACTTGAAGCCCTTGCCCTAGATTTGCTCCCCCATAGGTTTATCTTCATCCTAGATTTCGTCCCACTTCATTTTTTGCTTCCCTAGCTTGCATTCGTCCCTCCTTATCTTCTCCCATTTTTTCCTCCTCTCTTCCAAGCTTCTCCTTCTCCATTCGCCTTTCTCCTCTTGTGCTCTCGTCTTACCTCCTTTAGCACCCATTCCTCTCTTAAGTGCCCCCTCGTCCACCTGCCAAAACACAACAAAATACAAAACATTAAACAAGTTAGAAGTTGGTTTTGTTAGACTTATTTTATGAGCATAGATCTTGTCCTTTGATTGAAGTAGATTAGATCTCAATCATTTTGCTTAAGTAGCTCCTAGTATATGCTTTAGAAAAAGTATTATAACTTGCATCTAGTATCTATCAATAAAAGTTCTTAGCTTTATTTCAAAGACAAACACATTGGCACATAGGATAGTGTAAAATTTTATGGTTGCATGTTCATTCCCACCATATTTTGGGGCATTTTAGCTTGCTGGTCCGTTTTACCATATTAAATATTTTAAGACAAAATCTCATGCTTTTTCATGTTTTAGTCCTACGTTGCAAACTTAGACTTAATTGTTCAAAGTTTGATTAGATTTCTAACGCTAATGGGTGCATGAGTTATTGGCTTATCCTTGTGGTAGGATTGTGGGAAGAGAAAGATCTCTTAAATCTAAAGATCAAATCGAAGAGAGAAGAGGAACTCAAGCATCATAAGACATATTCCAAAATATTTCTTCTTATCCTTTGTAAAGGCCATCAAGGGCTTCAATCCATTAAATTTTTATAAGTTGTTTCTAGGCAGTCATTAAAAGACCTTTCAAGGATTTTCCCTTGAGGCACTTGTAATTATTTAATAAAACTTTTAAGTGGAGGAGGCCTCCACTTTTGGGTCTTCTTCTCCATTTGGGGAAGGGTGTTGGGTCTTGTGGTTGGTTTTAGCTTAGATTTACATTTTCATGCTCTTAGTTTAAATTTTGCTCCAAATAAGTCATCTTGATTATATTCCATAACTACTTACCCCCATGCTTTCCCGAGTAGGGTCTTCAACCTGAAAGAGATTCTTGGGTAGTTTAGTTTTATATTGCATTTTATCTTGCTTCTCTTCCAAAGCCCTCAGCCGGAAGTTGTATCCTTGAGATTTCGTCTTAAGGGCAGGACCACATAATTTGTGGTTACTCTTCCATCCCCGTCGGTTTCCTTGGTAGAGCTTTCAGCTAGCTGGAGGTTCTCAAGTGCAGGCGGTTCTAGCGGTTGATCCTGTTTCGGGGATCAACCCCACCTAGTAGATTAATTTTGTGTGGTAGAACACTAGATTTGTTCATCTTGCAGGCATTATCATTAGTGATAATTTATATCTTGTGATCAATAATATTGCTTGAAATCTGTTTCAATCTGAGATATACTGCTACTACTTTTTATCTGTTTCTTAAAATAAACCAAAGTCTCTTGAACTTGGCCAAATCCAAGTCAAGAGCACCCTCTATCGGAGGGCATTTTAGTTTCTTGCATTTCCCTGCATTAGGCATTGTTAATCTAGCAAGTCTCTTGAACTGTGGTCATAAGACCAAGTCAAGAGCGCTCTCTGTCGGAGAGTTGAACAAGGCTTTCTAATAATAAATTTTTTTCTCTCACACACCCTTTAATTAATTTATCTTGGTCTCTGTCCTACACCCGTATGCTCTGCCAACCTGAAAAGGTTGGGCTAGTACTCAGAAAGGTGGAAGACTTGATAATTTACAAGTGAAAATCTAATTAAAACTTTCACCCCCACAACCAACCAATCCGGAGTTGATCGATAAGATAATTTCAGTGGGTAATCTCTTAGTGAGGGCGCCGGTATTCCATGTTCAGCCTCTAGTTTGCTGGCTTGCATTGCGCGGCCTGGCTAGAGCACTGGGTGGCCCGACATGTCCTTGAACGGAGGCACTTTATATTATCTTTTCCGGACTTTCTTGAATACCCTTGGTTTTAGCCCTAATAATCAAGACAACTAAAACTTTGAATTCACCAAGATAAGCTGCATAACGTTCTCACAAACTTTCAATTCAAGCACTTGTACCAAGTTTTCACAATTCACATTAAATTCTTGACTCCATAAGGCACTGGTCCTTTATCTTATATTTTGTTTGCCTAAATATCAACATCGGAGTGTCTGCTATATTTTGTGAAAAGTGATTTACTTATTTTCCCAAGTGTATCTTTCATCTTGTATTTGCAACGTGGATTGCGTTATCTTGTCTTATATTTAAGTTTTATAATTGTCTTTCATCTCAAAAAACTCCTAAAAAACACCCATCTGCATCACTACATCAAAAACACATAAATACACAGAGCCTTAGACAACTCTTTTTTAGGGACTACCCCCCTTGGCTTCGTTAGGAGTTTTGCCTAAACGGAGGAGCTGGGATTCAGGTGACAGTACTTGGCTCATTGCTTGCCCCCAAAGCCACACCTCTCTCACTTGTAGTGAAGAGACAACTTTCGAAAGGTTTCTGCTGCTGGTGTGCATATTGGCGGACAACACTACCATAGCACATTAATAGTTAACCATTCAAGCATCAACTTGTTATCACACAACTTGTAGTTGTTCCTAAAAGGTATCCTATCCAGGACAGTAGAAATTTTGGACAACTAAAGAGGTGACCCAAGAGATGCCATGGTTCCCAATGCAAGCTGGGTGTCACGTTAACCGAGGCACTCTTCACTTTAGATCAAGATGAATCAAGATCGGGGGAGACCCTAGCCAATCTATGAGGACTAGCTAACCCAAGGACTCCAAGGGAAAAGTGTAGAGTTAAGCAAGGAGATCAAGGGTGTCAGACTTTAGATCTAGAAAGGTAACTGGACCCAATGTGGTTAGGGCTGGGTTGAGAGGCTTAAGCAATGGACAAATGATTCAACCAATTGTTTGATTTGGGCCACTTATGAAGTTAAATAAGTAGATCTAAGAAAGAGCTATTGCATCACCCAATGACCCAAGTGGGGCACAACCCTCAAAATGAGGAATGGGGCCCACAAGGTGAAAATCAATGGGCTGAAGCACTAGGGGTAGGTTTTGAGGGATGATCTATCCAATGAAGCAAGAGTCTCAACTACCCACGTCTTGGAACTAGCAAAAGAGCCTCCCTCAAGGAATGTGACTTCCCTTGGAGAGACCAATGTGCCTCGGGAAATGGGCCAAATGGAGTCCAAACACAACCAAATTATAGATCGAGATTGCCGTGAAGATTATTAAGGTGGGTTTTAATTTTTATACCCAAGAGCATGCTAGTCCAAGTAGATCTAGAAAAAAGTAAAAATGAGGGTTTTGTTTGACCAATGGAGAAAATAGATGGATCTAGGTACATACCTGAAAAGCTTGTGGCCACTTCGCAAATTGATAACCTTCCCCCTGTGTGTATATTCAAGAGTGAGATCTAGCGCCCCAAGCCAAATCGTCCTCCCTCAAAGATGACCAAATCGTCCTCCTCCTGCAAGACAAGATCTAATGAGAAACAAGCCTAGCAAAAGAATGATGAAAATGATGAAAAGATGAAGTAGAAAGCATCAACTATGTCACAAAGATACAGTAATGATACTCCCTGCAACCAAAGACCAATCCAAAGCAAGATATGGGGCTTCCCCAAATATCCTCTGTCAAAGTCGTCCTCCTTGCAGAAAAACGAATTGAAGCCCACTAACCACAAGTGATACACAGAGAAAAGATTTTATATTCAACTTGCAAAAGAATCCATCAAGACAAGAGAAGTAGATCCACAAGATAGTATTTTTATTCCAATCTTCAAGAGCTCCAAAGGTGCCTTTACAATGAGGGGGTCTCCTCCTTAAATAGAATGAGGAAGACCAAAACCCTAAATCACTTTTGAAAACTAGTGGTTGAGATCAAAAGATATAACAATATAATCAATGGCTAAGATGAGCCAACATAACAATATAATCAATGGCTAAGATGAGCCAACATAACAATAGACATGAATCACTCAAAAAGGTGACGGCGTCATGGCTAGATGAGCCCTATGGGGGATGACGTCATACATGGGGGTGGCTAATAACATAAGAGCCACAACATAAAGACACAAACAAGTGACTAGGAGCACATGGTGGGGCTAGGAGGTATTATTTCCCTTCACTAGCATGTCGCCATGGCACAATAATATAAAATATGACTCAATGACATGTCCAAGTATACAAATGATCAAATCCTGTCCCCATAATCAGAGAGAGATATGTAATAAAAGTCCTCTTGTAGCCCATGTGGACCCCTTTGACTGCTGCAAACTGATCTGGAAGAAGGGGGATACACCATGGATGACCTATGAGCAGACCAAGTGCCAAAACCTTGCCTTAATTGCCCAAATCGAATTCCTCAATGACCCTTTTATTCCATTTTTTAATCTCCTGAAAATCTTTGAAAATGCCCAAAACTGGCTTTGGGATGCCTACGCTATGAAACTGAGTGTGCCATCATGTACGGAGGGAGGTAATGTGGTAAAAACAAGTGGCTGGACCACCCCCTTCCTTTGTAGCGTCCTAGGCAACGACTAGCCTCCAAAGATACTGTTGGACATGCCACATCAACATGGCCACCGCCAAACTAGTCAACAGGTGGAAAAACTGCTAATATCATGTCAAGGAGTGCCTGGAATTGAAAGATAAGTGTCTCAATGGATACAAAAGACCCAAATCCACTAGAGATGAGTACTCATACACCTCATGATAACCTGTATGATCATCTGTAGGGTCCACCATACCCAGACAAGTAAAAATATGATGATCTGTAAACAATAATAATCCATGAAAACTGCATCAATCATCATCTGAAGCATGTGCTCAACATATGGAATCATCAATAGGCATATGTAGGACCATAGATCAACATCATATAACATTAGTGGTCCATCTCATCACGGATCCCAAGGATGACCATGGTCAAACTATGTTTGACTAGGTCAAAATACAACCCAAGACTAGATTATAACAAATGACTAAGACATGTTCCTTTAACCATATTCATAGCTTAACTCAAAGTATAAACATCAATCAAGTGGCAGTTATACGTAGATATTCAATGTTATTTATATCTTACTTGCACCAAAGCTTTAAAGACATACTTCATTCAATGGACATGGCCTAACTGCTAGCATAGGGTGAAGGCCAAGGACAAGGCTAGGTAGAAGGGATGACTTGACCAACTTGTCATAGTGATACTTTGGATAAGGGAAAAGGTATTACACACTTAAGCATGTGTCGGACCAAGATACACAGGGAATGGCGGTGTCTCACAAATGGATGAGTTGTTTAGTGAAGTGTTTATTCAACCATGGCAAAAATGTCTACTGCTAGAACTGTCACTCATGGATCTAGGGGACACTTTGATTTAGCTGTCTCTTACTCCATCTCAAATCATAACCCGTTGGCTCAATGAGGTATTTTTCCATATGAGGTCAACAGTCTTTAGATTTAGCATTTGTTTAGCCACTGCTTTTTAGGACCTTTCATTTCTTCATGGCCAACAATCATTAGATATAGCATTCATTTATCGATTTGCTTTTTTAGGCCTAGTACAACCCCTCTGGGATTTCACATGCGCTAATAAGCACAACTAATCGCAGCTTGCATCCAGGGTGCATTTACATTTCACAACATTTCATAGCCCTTTTCATTGGGCTTCCATTTGTTTCCAAGGCAATACATTTTGCTTCAAGTTTTAGCCAACAACAACTCAAGCAACTAGGGGGAATTCCGCGCAAAACCACACATCGGGGCAACCGACTAGAATGATAACGACATAAAATCCAACTCACCAAAGGCAAGTTTTGTTGCCAACTCAGAGTCGAGACAAAAAACTAACATGGATGCAAGTCCAACACAGAGGCAGAAGCGGGGAGGTCCTCCATATCACAAGTCAAGGAGGCAAGTTAAGGTGAAAGCCAAAATAGGGAAGGTCATGGATGGATGGAGTCAAATGAATGTGGTGCCTAAGCTAGCAAACATAAATGTCAGGAAAGACCATGTCCATGCTCGTAAGAGGGTAAGTGAAACCAATGAGTATAGTCAGTAAACCTTTAAAGTCCCAGTAATACAATTTATCATTTAAATCCAACCAAGATAGTTCATTTTATTCATTTAAATAATACTGCCACATCATGAGATATATACCAAGTTCAGTAATACAATTTATTATTTAAATCCAACCAAGATAGTTCATTTTATTCATTTAAATAATATTGCCACATCATGAGATATATACCAAGTTAATGCTATCAAGATGACTAAAACAACAAGATAATAATCAAATGGTAAAAATCACAAGTCTAATGGTCATATCATTGCATATCTCAATCAATATCATCTAGAACCAATGAAACACTGCTGCAATAAGAACATCTGGAACTCTGGGCACTGAACTGAATCTGTATGGAAGAAAAGGTCATATCGGTCATAAAATCTAAGCTCTCAAGGCTCAGCCTTGGCACAAGGTCTATACACTGTCTGATATAAGGTTGCTCTGATGTACAGGTGATCATAAATAATGATGCTCATGATAAGTGATCTCGCTGAATATGTGTAAAGGCAAAGCTCTGAAAAGTGCAGATATCTGCTCAAGCCTTAAAAGACATGGTAGCCCAGCTACTATGGTGTGATAACACAACCATCTAACTATTAACAATTACAAAGTTACAAATACAATGTTCAAACCATCTAGCAATTACAAACATACAAATTATAAAACAATATAATAAGAAGTAGATCATTAACTTATGGTATGAAAATTTAAATAGATTATCCACCAGCTGTCAACATGAACAAATAGTTATGTTTACAAAATAGGCCATTTGCATAAGTTCGAAGATTATAATATCATAATTGAACTGAACTATGAAAACTGAAAGGTATGATACTAATAACTATGAACTATGAAGTATGGACTATGATCATTGAAGACCAAAACACTAAAGTTTTTCCTTCCTCTTTGCACCACCACGGTTGCCCCCTGAGCCTTCGCGTGGTGGTAGTGAGCTTGAAGCAGGATGTAGCTATGTAGAATTTGTAGGTGGAAATGGAACTAAACGTGAAGGCCCTGTTGATGGAGTTCTGTTCTGAAGGGGGACCATGGCAGTGGATGGGGGTGGCAATGGCATCTCAACATTATCATCATCATCATCATCATCTAAAAGAGCATTCTTCAATTGCTCCAAAACCAATGCTCCATCCTCCAAATTGTCCTCCTTTGGATTGTAGTCCCAAGTTTTAAATGATTTGTCCATCTTTGATTCCTCACAGTAATGGAACAACAATCGCAAGTTGTAATGCACATAAACCAAGCTCTCTGCTCGGCTTGCATTCAACCTGTTTCTTCTAGCACTGGGAATGAAATTGTATGTGCTCCAACACCTCTCTGCAGAATAAGTGTTCACCACTCGTGAAAGCACCCGCATTGCCAAACGTTGTAGCTCTGGGCAAACACCACCATGCATGCCCCACCACTCAAGAGAAGACAGATTCCCTCGATTTGTAATTGCATGATTGGACCCAAAGGCACCAGTGCTACTAATCTACTGGCTCAATTATTTCCTTATGGCACCAGTGCTACCACCACTCAAGAGAAGACAGATTCCCTCGATCTCTAATTGCATGATTGGACCCAAAGGCACCAGTGCTACTAATCTACTGGCTCAATTGTTTCCTTATGGTATCACACTCCTTATCAATATACATTTTTTCTAATGCTTGCATATAACCATTTTGAACCTCTGGATCTTGGTGTGGTTTTCTCTTCACCCCACCACCAGCTGTTGATGTTGAAAGCCATGATATATGATAGTATTTTGGGGTAAGCACATATGCTAAGGCATGTAGTGGAATATTGAGCTTTTCCCACCGTTTTTCCACCTCTACACGGATATGTTCATACAAGTTCACATCTCTAGGTTGAACAATGTCCTTAATTTGCCCCAGCATGGTGTCCATTTGCTCATAGACCTCCTCAATGATCGACGGATCTGAATTTGCAAACTGAAGCATGTTATAAATTGGCTTGGTGTTCTGCAAAACATACTTGATCTATGACCAAAAATAACTATCAAGAACAATGTCCTTTGCTGCATCCATGCCCTCTTTATCAGTGCTCAAGTCATCCTTTCTCATCACTCATCACCATAGCACCCAATGCCTGTCTTACCCTCAAGAAGCGCCTGAAGGTGAGAAAATAACTACCAAATCTAGTCTTTGCAATCTGAAGTAGTTGCAACTTAGAGTAAGTGCCATAACATGCATCGACCCTTGTATGAGTTGTCACAAATTTGATGAGTTTCTTTCCCCGCTTGTACAAGGCATTAATCCATGCACATTCTTTATGCTTGACAATATCATGCATCAAAAGGTTCAAAGTGTGCACCAAACAACCAAACCAAAAGATGTGAGGATACATCCGCTCATTGATTTTTCCTGTTGCCTTACAATTTGCTGCATTATCAGTGATTACTTGAATCACATTTTCTGGACCAGCCTCATCAATGGTTTTTAGTAGGAGCTCTTCTATGTTTTGAGCTGGTGAAGAGATTGATGAAGAGTCATGTGCTCCAAGAAACACTGTACCACTAGCTGAAACACCAAGGACATTTTTCAAATGTTGGTTTCTAACATTAGTCCAACCGTCAGATATAATGGATACCCTAGTATCTGCCCACGCATCTGTTAACCGTGTAAGAGCTCTTTTGATTTTTGATCTTTCCTTATCTAGCAACATAGTTCTATCTTTTTCATAACTGAGGCCTTTGTACCCAGAGGGTGCTTTGTTGATGGCTTTAACCATATCATGCCAATAGGGAGATCAGAGAACATTGAATGGCACACCACATGCATAGAGAAACCGTGCCACTTTTGCATATATATCATCCCTACTGCCAATATCAAGGAAATCTGATATTGTTCTCCTACCCTCAATTTCCTCAATAGCAAGCACCTTTTTGAGTAGCACCAGTATGATAGCCATCTCTAAATTAGACAACATGCAACCTATAGGTGATACAATTGGCTCGGACACATGGGTTTTTCTAATTGCCCAGGTACATAGCTTGGCCAAGGTGGTGAGGCACATGCAGAAGGAGATTTACATACTTTCCAATAGAATATCCAATGTGAAATTAGAAAACTTATCCCTCAAACAATTTTTTGAATGAACATAGAATACAAGAAGCTCTTTGTTACGTGGTACCAGTACCAGCACACCTGCAGATATGCTCCAGGGAGAGAGGGTCATTTTTTCTTGACCAAGAGGGGTGTTACCCAAACTTTTTCTAAGTGGGGGTTATGGCCAGACCCTTTGGTTTCTCCCTTGGGAGTACTATGGCTTAGTGGCATAGCTGACTGCCTCATGAAAGGGCTTGAAGCCCTGAGGTTGGTGTCCGAGGCTTCCAGGGATGGGTCACTGGGTCACATGACCCCCCCGCCTTGTTTTATGATTCCGATGACACTTCTTTCAGCACTGAGGCTTATGTTTCTCCTCTAGGTCACCTTCTGCACCCTCCTGGTTCTCCAGTTCACCAACGCCCTCTCTTCTTGGGCTCCTTTGATGATGACATCGTCCTCCAAGCCAGGCTGCATTGCTTGATTAGGGGGGGGGCGTTGAGGGATTTTCACTACTATTGGGGTTAGATGGGGTATGGCGACCCCCCCCTCCACACTTGAGCCCTCAGATCAGAGTGATATGCTTAATTTTAGCTATTTAGTCATGTATGGGTAAATTTTGGGGAAAATGTCCCAAATTACCCACATATTTGATTATTTTATATTAATTTTGTTTTAATTTTAAGTTGACATTTTATAATTTCAGTTTGACATTTTAAAAGGCATGTCGGCCTAGATATTTTATAAAGTGAGTGTGAGAAGGTATAAATATACTTCTCCTCACTTCATTTTTAAAACAACAACTTATGGGATAAAACATTATGTTACTTTTTTACGCTTCTTAGGGCTCTTTGAGTGATGCGCACCTCTTGAGGATGGATGTACTTTTTGGTTTGGAGGCAATCCTTTGAAGTATCTCTTGTTCTTGCTCTTTGCTAAGGTGATGCTAGAGTTGTTTGCTTAACACATGCACAAGGAGATATCTAAGTTCTTCTCTTGATTTCTCTTTGTTAAATGTTGAATGATGATGCTTGTGCTTGGTTGAAGGGTAGCCATTAATGTTGCATTTTGTCCTAGCTAGGTCATTTTCAGCCTTTAGTCACCATAGTATTGTGAGGGTTGAGCTTTATGTCTCCAAGGTTTGTGCTAACTAGGGCTCCTTTAACCAACTTTTGTGGTTGTTGATGAAGGCCCTAGTTTGCCAAACTTGGCAAGTACCATTTCAAGAGGAAGGCCATCTTCCTTGATGCCCTAGGGTTAGGGTAAAACCTTTAAAACCCTAGGTTTCCCTATTTCTACCTTTTAAAACCCTAGTTTTGTAAATTTGTATATATTATTTTAGCTTAGTTTGTTTAACTTTTTAATTTAGGTCATTTTTACTTTTGTTTTTCATAAAATTAAATTTTAAATTCTAAAAAGCCCTAAATTTCTGTCCTAAAACCCTAGTTTCAGACCTAAAAAAAAGCCCTAGCGGCCTCCTTTTCTCCTCTCTTCTACCTTCGCTCCACATCTCCTAGCCCTCGCCCTCCTTCCTTCTTCCCTTTTTCACCTTCGCTCCTCCTCCTTTCTTCCTTGCTGGCCTCCTTTTCTCTGTTCTCTCCTCGACCTCCCCCTTTCTTTCCTTTTCCTCGCCTTTTTCTTTCCCCTTCCTTCTCCTCCTTTCTCCACCTTCCCTTTCCTTCCCTCTACTCCCTTCTTTCTCCTTTTTCCTTCTCGGCCAGCTCTCAAACCGGGCCTCGATCCTCCCTCTTAGGGCCTCGGTCCTCTTCCTTTGACCTCCCCTTATCTCGACTTGTCCCAGCTCCCTCCAGTATACCTTTTAGGCATCGATTCCAAGGCTTGGGCAGCCTTCCCTTGGACTTCTCCTCTGCTGCAATAAGCCTGCTAAAGCAGCAGACTGAGGTTCCTTTGTTTGCCCTATCCATCAGCATACTCACCTACAAACACAAGTGACAAGCAAGGTGAGAAGTTATGTACGATTACCTGTTAATGGTGCTGCTATATCTCTGGTAAGGAGGTCTAAAAATCATCTTAATTAGCTGATTTTTTTACAGTGAAAATCTATATCTTTGCATTAATAATTTAATAAAATGGTTAAAGTCTAAGGTCACATTGTCTACTTTCTTTTAACATTTTCTGTTGTTGTAAATTGGACATCTTACTGCTGTTATCTCTCTGAAGCATGGTGTAATTGACCCCCTTGTGTACGTCTTTTATGACCTTTGTTGGTACCATAGAAAAGATGTTGTAATTCTGCTATTGGCATACTAAGCATACTGCTACTATAACTGTGTTACTGATCTGAAATAAATACTTCTTAGGTTTCTTTAAGGTGATGAGATATCAGGTTCGTGTTGAAGATATGCATGTTCATCATTAGTACTTGTACTTATCTATCATTGACATTGTGGTTGATTGGTGGTTCATACTACTTAATAAACATTGATATGTGCTCTTATAGTTCAATACTGTATGCAAAAGACTAATTCTGAAACTTACTGTTAACGTACCTAATTATTGGTCCTTGAATATTGCAACAAGATTGATGGTATGTTGGAGGGTATTATATTTCTGATTTTGCTGATATAAAGTGAGGATTAGGGGTCGTTTGATTATTGATGATAGCTTCATTATTTCATGCAAGCTGATGGTAATGCATTAAAATCTGATATAAGGCATCATTCCACAGTCCTAAAAGTGCTCAGATATTGAAATGTAATTACATCAGCTGATGAGCACATATCTGCATGATAAATGTTCATAGTGGTATTAGTGGGTTGTTCTTGCAGCTTGTTGATGATCTAAGATTAGTTTATTGATGATCACTCTATCATGCATGCTAATAACCATCAATTGTTCCCATCAGTCACTTTGGCAAGGGTTTGCATTTGATGCATCTTATCTTCCATTTACAAACACTAAACCTAAGTAGTATGCCTTCTTCATTCGCTCAAATTCATTATCTAAGGCAGTGGTCACTAATATTTTTGTCATAGAAGACATAGCTTCTCTTGTCCTAAGGTGTCTTGCAGACTACATAAGGGTTCTTACCCTTGGAGGTTCTGACTCTCCTAAGAAGTTAGAGGATTGGCTAAGGTGACAGTGGTCACTTCTCTCATATTTGTCATCGGGGGCTAGCCCTGCTAGTTCAGCCGGTAACACTCTTCATTCGCCAAATGATGCGTTGCACGCTTAGATTTTTGACCTCTAAAACAAGCATGAAGAGATTCGAAGTCAGTAGGCCATCATCAAACGGGAAACCCAAGACACACGTTAACTCATGGGCACAAGTTGTTCATGGAAAGGATATTGCTCCTACAATGGAAGCAGTTGAGGAAGTAGTATAGACCAAGCACGTTGAGGAGTGCACTAGGCAAGCTTGAGAGTTGAACCTCAAGGTAAGGGGGCTCCCATCACCTCCTCCATTGTTGGATCCATTGCACGTTGGAGCCATATTCCTCCATGATACCCTCGACCTCCTAGACATCACCCTAGAGAGGACTTGGTTCGGATCCAACTCCACACTTTTCCTTCGCTTCAGGTCCATGGGTGATCGACTTCGAGCTCTTCGGGCCAAGCAAAAGCTACTCTCCCTTCTCAACAAGATATTCCTTGAGGAGGACCTCACCAGGTCCTAGGTAGCGGAGCTCAAACGCTCCAGGGAGTAGGTCAATGCAGCATGGCAAGCGGGGAAATGGGCAGTTATCAGAGATCTTAGAGCCGTTATACGAGATTCCCCCGTCTCACCTAGGGTTTTCCAAATGATGGCCCCGTTGGGAGAGGCAGCAGGGATCAGGCATTTTAGTAGGATGCTGGGATGGCAATGGGACTTTTTGGTCATCGTCAAGAATGATTTATGATGCTCTTGGTTCGTTGGACATTCTCTTTATCATTGATACCCATGCAGGCCTTGTCCATCCTCTCCTTGACATAGCAGGATACCATTGGATTTAGTTTGTAGGCAAGAGACCAAAGCTTCAAGAGGTATTGGAGGGTCAAGTGGGGTCGCTTGTTTGATCATGGACTTGCTTCAGGGGAGGGTGTCTATAAAGAAGAGGCAGAATCACTCTTGAGTGGAGATTGGATTGTTTTCACATGTTCAGGAGCTCTTCTTATCCATCTTCTTCCATCCTTAGCAACAATCAATAACATGTTCTTCATTGCAAACTTTGGAATGACAGGAAACTATTGTTCTATTGCATTTATTATGAATTTCCTACTTTAATTCTAATAAATCAGATAGATTCATTTATTTTGCTATCTCGTGGGATTTTCGAGGTTGTTTCTGTATGTAGATCATGTGATCATTGCTTGTATTGCTGCTTTGATGCCTTTGTTTTGCATTCATTCACTCAAGGCACATTAACACGTTCACATTCATCTTTGTTGCTGAAAAATATCCAAGGAGCTGATCCCTAATTCTTCACTTATAAGTTTTATTATGTTCTCATGTGTCTAAGGAGCTAATCCCTAATTCTTTAGTTATAAGTTTTATTATGTTCTCGTGTGTCTTAGGGCTCTTCGAGGGCAGCCTTGTTTGCTGATTTGAACAACAGCCCAAACACAAAGGCATTTAGCAAGTGAAGGGGCTAAATTGCCTACAATGGTTGCTCAGATCTGTTTGCCTATTGGTGCAGATTTGTGTGATAACACAACGATGGTGGTAGATGGCGGTGGCATCTTTGTTGCATGATCAACGTTATGAGTCCCATCAGCGAAGCTTTAGCATCCAAGCACTCTGATACCATTGCTCAATTATCCAAATTAGCCTCCTTTGCATTGTTACCGCAAGTCGTATATGTTCTATGCAATAATCAGACAATAACCTCAGGTTGTAGTGCACAAATACCAGTCCTTTTATTCTATCTACATTCAGGTTGTTTCTTTTTACACTGTTGATGGAGTTGTATGTGCTACAACACCTCTTTGCAAAATTGTATATAACATGTGAAAGCACCCTCATCGCCGATTATGCAGATGTGTGGTAGAGGTGCCATACATGTTACACCATTCGATAGGGTTCAGCCTATCTTGATTTTTAGTTGGATGCATATTGGTAGACTCCATATTCACTAATGTACTGCTCAATTCACTTTTTACTTGAGCACACTCATCATCATCAAGGACCAACTTGTCTAATGCATGCATATACGTAATCTGTACGTTTGGATTTGTGTTTGGTTTTCTCCTAACTGCACCCTTTGTATCTGGTTCGACCAACCAAAATGAAGAATAATATGTGTGTAAGGACATATGCTAAGGCACAGAGTGGAACATTAAGATTATCCCAAGTTTCGACCATTGCCTATGAATATGATCAGATCTCTTTGCTCAACAATGTCTTTGTTTTGGCTACCATGTTGTCCATCTGCTCATACACCTCTGCAATCACTAGTTGATTTGTGTCTACAAACTAAATCATATTATAAATGGGCTTTGTGCACTGCAAAACAACAATAAGCTGTGCCCAAAATTGAGCATCAAGAACAATGTCCTCCAGCTTGTGAAATTCCTCTCTATCAAATGCAGGTTTTGCCTTATCTTTCAAAGGAAGTCATGAATTACTTTAGACTTTAATAGCCAATGCTTCTTTTATCTTTAAAAGGCGCCTAAAATTGAGTTAATAGTTATAGCAAAATATGGGCTTCACATCTTAAGTAGCTCCGACTTAGTGATTGTGGAAAATGTAGTGGGCATGATTGTGATTGGGGATAAATATTATCATAGTCTTCCCTTGTAGAATGCACCAATCCATTTATAATCTTGCCCCTTCAACTTTAAAATACCATGCATCAAGAGGTTCAATGTTTGAACTAAACACTTATACCAATATATGTTAAGATACATGTCTTCAGTGATTGCTATGACTGCCTCACAAATAGTAGCATTATCTATGATGACTTGAATGATATTGTATGATTTAATATCTTGAATTGTTTTAATTAAGGGCTCCACAATGGTAATATCGGTTTTGTGACTATCTTAGTCATGGGCTAAAAGAAAGTTTGCACCACTATCAAAAACACTAAGAACTATTATCAATGGTTCGTGTTTAACATTCATGCAACCATCAGATACATTGGATACCTCATATTCGGTCCAGTTATTTGTAAATTGTCCCAACGTACTATGGATTTTGGCTCTTTCCTTGACAAGTCCCATGGTTTTGGTTTTGTCATACTTGAGGTCCCTATCTGTCATTTAGGGGCATTATAGATGGTGTTTCCTCCCCCCATTTGCATCAGTGTCCACTTGTAATTTTCATCACAATTCTCTCTTTGACAAGTCCCATGGTTTTGGCTTTGTCATACTTGAGGCCCCTATCTGTCCTTTAGGGACATTATAGATGGTGTTACCCTCCCATTTGTATGGGTGTCCACTTGTAATTTTCATCACAATTCTCAGTGGGGGTGACATGTTGATGATGCTTGGGTGCTAGCCCATGGATGATTATTGAGATTTGATGCTTTTTGTTGGTTGATGAGGGTTTAGATGGTATGTTGATTGTTTCATGGTGGTGTTGAGCCGTTGGAATTTGGTCACATTTTGCAGCTGGTTTTTCATTGTTATTCTAGAGTGGATTGAGCAAAACAAGACCTCGCTTTCAAACCCTTGATTATCCAATGCCATAGCTCAGACGAGGGCATATGGCATATGGTTGGAAAGCTTTTTCCGAGCCCTTTCAAATGGTTTAGAATGCTCAACCAGATTCCTAGTAGTTTTGGTCCTTTGGAGCGCTAGAGTAATCTTTTAGGCAGTTTTTGTTGGATTTTGGGTTGTTTTTCAGCAGTTTGGTATCTTGTCTTCAGGAGGGTTGATCTTACTCAACTAAGTTCTGTTTGGGAAGTGCCATATGTGGTTGGAAAGTTCTTTTCGAGACCTTTCCAAAGATGTAGAGTGGTCAACAAGATTCCCAGGCGTTTGAGAGTGTTGTGGTCATCTTTTAGGCTGTTTTTTTCACCTTTTTGGAGTTATTTCCAGTACTTGGTTTAACCTTATTTGCACATGCTTGGACCATTGGCACGAGTTACAAGGAGAACCTTATTGGCACATGCTTGGACCACTGGCACAAGTTACAAGGAGAGGTGGTTACACATTGGACCTTTTCTTGTCATTATTGATGGGACGTCTCACATGTGTGGCCCATTTGAGGAGCACATGGCACATTGTATTGGTGGGAGTGCTTTTAGTTTTGGAGCGCTCTTTTTGGAGGCTCCTTGAGGTTTCCACATCATTTGGCACCATTTTTGAAGAAAGCATTGAGTTGTTGAAGGGAACTAAGGAGTCAAACCCTAGGTCTAGCCTCTTTTCATCATTGTTTGACCTAGATCTAGTGGTATGCCCTCTCTCTTGGGCCTTATGTTTATCTTTGGTGTTGTAATTGTGGCATTGACCACCTTATATCATCAATCATGGTGTTTGTTAGAGTTAAATTTTATAAGAGTTTTTTTTATTTGTTTACTCCTCCCTAGGATAGATCTAGGGTTTTGGTAAATCTATTATTATTTTATTGTAAAGGAAGTTGAGCTCCTCTCCTATACAAGAGTCTCTTCCTCATTTGTACTCATGGTTGGATTTTGAAAGTTCCCTCTCTATTAGAGCGTAATAAACATTATATTTAATGGAGCAAATCGAATGGTAAGGTTTCCTTTTCCGTTCTAAGCGTGGTTTTCCTTCTTCTCATCTTTAATGTTGCAAGTGATTTGTCTTTAATTAGGGCCATAGAAAGGCAAATTATCTCATTAGAAGGGTTGTGAGAGAAAATCTCCTTCAGTCCTTTACTGATTTGAGCATGATTTTTATTGTTACAACATCTTGTCATCTTTAAGAGTATTTGCTTTCTAATAATGCATTACATAAATCACTCCCTAGTTACAATGTTTTGAGTTGCGCCTTTATGGGGTCTCCTAGTATTTCTATTTATCATCTTGTAGCATGTTGGGGTTATTTGTGGATTGTGAAAGTAGCCCTAATTTCCGTAATACTTCAAGAACTAACCCCTTTGTTGGATTAGCTTCCCTTGACTCCATTTTCCCCGAGGATTGGCACCAATCTTCATGATCCTCCCATCACCCTTTTATCATATACTACAAAAGACCCGTTTTGTTAGGCAACCTCTGCACCTTGTCCTTCGTTCTCAAAAGCCTTAGCAATCCTATTTAAGGGAAGCCCCCCCTTGGTTGGAGAAGAGCCAACCTAAAGTGTAGGGAGGTAGTATCGAGGTGACAATGGGTAACACCTCTAGGTTATAGTTGGGCTAGCTTTATTCTTTGGGGATTTAAATCACACATGCTATTTCATGCTATTTCATGCTGTAATAGATGGCATGAGTCATATTGTGTCAATGGGGTGAGCAAAGAACATTGAATGGTATGCCACATGCATAGAGAACCGTGAACACTTTTGCATCCATGTCATCTTGACAACTTTGGTCAAGGAAATCTGCTATTGTTCTATGGCCTGATTGCATGGACAAGGATCCACTCGCATAGGGTGAATGGTATGCCACATGCATAGAGAACCGTGAACACTTTTGCATCCATGTCATCTTGACAACTTTGGTCAAGGAAATCTGCTATTGTTCTATGGCCTGATTGCATGGACAAGGATCCACTCGCATAGGGAGAAGGGGATTGACCACTGAACATTCCCTATGAGGTCTTAGATTCAACCTTGGCATTTTTTGAATTTTTTTTGTGCTTCCGCCTCTTCTCTTGTGTATTTTTTTCTATGTTTTGTTGGCCTTTATTGTAGGTTTTGACTCCTTTCATCTTCTTCCTCTTTTCATTACTTGGCATAATCCCACAAAGATTCTTACTCACATGGGTATATGGACATGTGTAAGTTGTGTTGTAATGTGGGCATAAGATAAGATAAGATAATTTAATTTTTATTAATATCCAACGAATGACCAAAAAAGTAGGTCAATGGGACTAGATGAAACATCTAGTATGAGTACAATGTGGTAGTGCAAAACGCAGCTCCTAGAAAGTCTCAAAGCTAAACTAAAATAAAATAAAATAAAGAAAGATACAAGCAGCTGTGGGCATAGAAATTTATTGGTTCTGCACCCTTACCCTCCCTCAACCCTTGTTACATACTTTTACAAGGGTGTTGAAATTTCATTAGTTTTATTTCATCAACCCCTTGTCTTCCACTTGTCAATGGTATGGGCCGTGATCTACTTCTTCCTCCTCATCATTGGTATTTGAGTTTCTCATCAACATCATCATAATAAAAAAACATAAGCATAAACCACATAGCCATCATGCTTCTTGAGAATGCTCTTTTGCCCTCAATAGAATGAGGGAGAAGGAATGGGAAAGAGTAGGAGAAAAAAACATTCATGATTCAACATAGAAAACATACAAGTTTACAACAAAGGAGAAAGAACAAACAAGCATGGGCTTGGAGCTTACCTTTTCAGCTCTTCAATAGCTGTTGAATGTAACCATGGCAGCTTACAATCTCCCTTCCAAGTGATCACAAATCTGCTTATCAACAACTAGCAATAAGTCCACCCAAAACCCTAGAAAAGATGAGTGAAATGAGTGAAATGAATGAGAGCAAATGGCGTGAAAGAGTGTTTTAATTGATTAAGAAACCCTAGCCATGATTGCTTTTCCTATTGGACCCTTGCTTTGGGCCCCATAAGCTAAAATAAAAAAAATTGCCAAGGACATGGGACCAATTTTTAACCTACAAGGAGTGCTAGGGTATTGTTTTTAATGGTTTCAGGAGCACCCTTAGAGTGTTGGGGTAGTGCTGATGGAGTTCTGAGGGTGTACCACTCTCGGGTTGCTTCCCACAGCACCAAGGAGCATAAAAAACAGTGGATGAGTGCGCTCCTAGAAAGTGGTATCGAGCAGGGGTCAATCTTGCCTGGAGTGTGTTTTGGGGGTGAAGTGAGTTGAAGGAGGGGGGGGGGTGCACTCCCCCACATTGTAGGGTTATGTGATGCCAATTATCATTATGCAAAATTGGCTCAAGTGCAGCTGAAGATGTTTGGGGTGGGTTGCACAAACCAAGGATTGCTCCAATTGAGGCCTTGAGATCTAGGTATCTATCGAAGATCCTATAAACATTGTCTTGCTTTATCAATCTTTTGCACAATCGATGAACACCTTGGAGTTGCTTGTTTTCACCACATCTTTGTAAATATTGAAGAGCGTGTCAGATTTTGAGCCTTATAGTAAGAATATGTCTTAAATGCTGGCAGGTCCCATATCAGTTCCTCTCTCACGCTTATGCTCACATCATTTTTGGTACCAGAGCCTGAAGGTCAGGCCTCTATGCTCAAGCCTATGCCAAAGCTAGCTCTGCGTCCACCAGGGTTCTCAGCATCTTGCTGCAGTCCTTCGAATTAGACCTTGGTTTCTCTATTCAGGGTCATTGTGTGTTTAATTTGGAATTCTTATTGTCATCCATATACATGACCTATGGGAATTCCCAAGATTTACAATAGGATATTTAACACGTTGCAGGATTACATGTCTGATAACCAGGAAGGCGAACTATAAAGCCTTTCTTGATGAATGTGCACATGTGTGCTTATGTTTTCCCATGTGCTGCTTTTGTCATTTTGTGTAGGATACAAGTTACTATTCCTTGGAATGGTATCAGATGGGGACAGATTGCATGTGTAGCTTAGTGTCTCATCAAAGTTATGTAAATAGGGATACATGAAGCTTAGTAGAGTACTAGTGTTCAGCATTAAAGAAAGGAGACTAAAACTGAATAAAATCCAATTTTGTCAAAGAAAATTGTAGGGGGGAAAGAAGTTTTGAAGATAATGAACTACAAAATTAATTAATTCTAGTTGTAGATCTACTCCTAGAACGTGCTAGAAGACCATGACTAGGGTTTAAAAGCAAAAGGTATTACAGGCAGAGTCATTCTAAGATTATGATTTCCCTAGGTATCAAATAGAAAGTCAGAGATCGAGTTTCAAATAGTTTTAACTACTATCAATTACTGACATCGCAGCAAAATGCTATTTCTTACTTGGTGGAAATTAACATATTATTTAAAAATTTGTATCCCATCGGAAAAAATGCTGAAAGACCATGGTTTGTTTTGAGAATATGTCAAATGTTATGAACTTCTATAACATTTCTTTTCTTCTGTAGCGTCTGTGCTTTTATTAATTTTCTCTGATCACGTATTGCGTTGTTAATAGTTCTGTTATATGATTCATAGCTAATAAGTACTTGTATTTTGGAAGACATTATCATTGTTGAAAACATTTTCTAAAAAATATTCACTCTTTCTCAGTCCATAAGTGAGAGGTCACCCACCAGATGGTATCAGGCAGGTGGGTTCGAAGGTGGACTGGAGTTGGTTTGCTAAATCTGTGATGCTCTGGGGAAAGAGGGGTCATTCATAGAAGCAGCCAGCTTCAGAAATTTCCAGTAAAACAACCTTTGCGTAAATTTATGTATTACTTTATGTTTGGATGCCAGGTGCGTGAAGTTGCGGAAGAGGACCTGATAGTCGTTCCACACGGTTCACAAAACGTTAACCTCCTTTTTGCTCGTAAAGGGGCTGTTGTGATCGAGGTAAGAGGTCTTTCTTTTCCTTATACATTTTTAACATGTTTTTTTGGGGCAGGTACATTGACTTCAATAATTTATTCAGATTTACAAATTTTCATAATTTGACAGTTTTAATGTATTCGGGGCTGTAGACACTTTGTTTTGCTATCTTGGTTACTTCTAATGATTGTTTCAACTGCAGGTTTTTCCTTATCTGTATCACACAACGGCTTTGAGGAACTACACACATGCAGCACAATTGCATGTCTATCCACTTCTTGGAGATATCCCCAAAAATAACTTAATTTTGCATCTCCTATCCAGTGTAGGTTGGGACTCTTGCTTTGAGAAATTTCGCTGGTGCAAATATTATTCCCGTAAACAAGTTGTTCATGCTGATATTGAAGAGCTAAAAAAATTGCTACATCATATCAAAGAGGAGAGTTCGAGGTGGCGAATGTGATATTTTTTTTTAAATTGTAATTTTTAGTGTTCTTTGATTGCATTGCTGTTTCCTAGTACTCTTGTTTCAATCCAGTCTGGTATTCCTCGAGTCATTTTAAAAATGCATCCGACATGGGACTCATCGACCTTGGAAACAAGACGCAGTATTATAATAATAATACTAATACTACTACTACTACAAATTACAAATATAAAAATGAAAAGTATTATAATAATAAAGTATTATAATAATAATAATAATAAATACAAATTACAAATATAAAAATGAAAGACATGCATATTTTCAGAAATTAGAACATTTACAAACTATGTAGACAACTAGTTACTACAAGAAATTACAAATATAAAAGTGAAATATAGACAAAGATGCATTTTTTTAGAAACTAGAGTTACATCAAGGATGATAAAACACAAGAAATTGGAATAAACTATAGTTTCCTCGTCATTTGATGTAATCAAAATGATTCAGAGTAATTGATGCTGTAAGTGAGACGAAATTAGAATATATATATATATATATATACAAATTACAAATATAAAAGTGAAATATAGACAGAGATGCATTTTTTTTTTCAGAAACTAGAGCTACATCAAGGATGATAAAACACAAGAAATTGGAATAAACTATAGTTTCTCGTCATTTGATGTAATCAAAATGATTCAGAGTAATTGATACACTGTAAGTGGGAATGGCAATGGCAAATGCAAAATATGGTAGCTACTAGACCATAGATGGAAGAATCTCATAGCTTGTCATTGTCACTCGGCCTTCTCCGGTTAGAATCACTGCCACTGCCATTGGTATCTCGTTCATTCTCCTCCTTTATATCCAATCCAAGATTTGGATCTGCTGATTTGGAGGGTGACCTCTCAAAAGGATCACCATCATTAAAAGTGACTTGCTTTTCCTTAAACCACTCCTTGTGCATGTAAATAAGATGGAGTTTGGAGTGCACATATACCATTGTATCTCCCTAAGGTTGCCTTAGCTTGCTCTTCTTCAAATTGTACAAGTTTTCATATGTGCAAAAATTCCTCTCGCAGCAATAGAGGATGAAGTAACTTGAGGGAGGAGCCTCACGGTTAAATGTTGTAGAATAAGGCATGCTACATGATGAGTTTCCCACCAAGCATAGGGCTTCTTAAGCCCCATTGTCTCTAAGCACATCATAGCCTACAAATATCTCAGTGCTAGTGCAAAGCTCTTTGAAGTTCTCCACCTCATTAAGGGATGCTCTATTTTGATATATCTTTCTAAATGCTTCCTTCCTCCCCTATGAGATTTGTGTGAAGGCCCACCATTGAGATAATCATTACTGTAGTACTTGGGACTCAAAGTGCGAGCCAAGTAATGTAAAGGCCTGCAATTGATATCCCCACTTGTTGATAATAATATCTTGTATGGTGGTGAATAATATCTCTGCTGATGCGCCATACTTAGGGGCACTCATTTTGTAAAACAATGGTCTTCACAGATTCAATCATGGAATCCCACTCCTCATAAAGATCTTCTAAGATGCGTTGGTTTGTGCCTGCAAACTACAACAAAGAAATGATAGGGTCCATGATCTTAATGGTAAGATCTATCCTTTCCCACCAACCATCATCTAACATTGTATCCTTGTCTTTCTTTTGAAAAAGGTTGAGTGGGCTTTCTCCAAAAAGACCAAAAACTCTGAAATAACCATGGCCCCAACTTTTTAAGTATGATGAATGAGGCAAACTGAGTATCAACAAATCTTCAACAATGATAGATGTGTGTACTTTTTATAGATTGTGAGTGCATTGGTATGGTTTTGTACAAAATTGTGGATATGGTGTGCAATGATGAAGGATGAAGTTTGATGAAGGATGAAGTTTGAGGGGCTAGTTTTAATTTCAATTTGAAAAACATATTCAGCTAACCATTCATGAAGAGATTTATAAATAATTATATTTATATTAACAATGGTTATAGTGGTAGCATACAAGCTCGATCTTGGGTGGTGTCTGGATAAAGCTTCCTAAGTTATCGATTTTGCTGTTATATAAATATTGTACTTATATTGACAAATGTGAATTAAGTAAATCTTTTATAAAAAACGTGAAAATAAAATATTGTCCTTCCAAATCTTTATACTTCAAAAAATTAAACACTAATCATATAAAAATTTAAAATTTCAAGAAAAGTTAATAAATAAACTTTTTTTGCTTCATAATTGCTTTTTATCCTTCTCAGTGTGGTCAATGGGAAATCTATTTAATCCATTAAAACATTAAATAAGCAAATACACTAAAGATTAGAATGTTTAATGTTTAATATTCTTTTTCATATATTTATTAGTTTTGAAATAGCGAATTTTTTTATAAATAAATAAACATTTTTTGTTTCATAATTGCCTTTTATCCTTCTTGAGGTGGTCAATGAGAAACATCTATTTAATCCATTAAAACATTAAATAAATAAATACACTAAAAATTAGAATGTTTAATATTCTTTTACGTATATTTATTAATTTTGAAATAAATAAATACACTAAAAATTAGAATGCTTAATGTTCTTTTACATATATTTATTAGTTTTGAAATAGTGAAAAAGTTAAAAAAAAACAGTAAATAAGTAAATAAGTAAATGCACTAACAATTAGAATGTTTAATATTTTTTTCATATATTTATTAGTTTTGAAATAAATAAATGCATTAAAAATTAGAATGTTTAATATGTTTTTTCATATATTTATTATTTTTGAAATAATGAAAGTTCTTTTAATGATTTCATTGTTTATTAACATATGCAAGACATTCAATTTCTTAAATAGTAAAAATAATTTCTTAAATTATGTTCCTTCTTATAATATATAATATATAGCTCAATTTGTGAGATAATTCATCCAAGTTAAAAATGCCCTATGATAATATGAGATCAAGAAGTAAATAAGAAAAGCAAGAATGTTCTATAATAATATGAATGAAATTAAGAAAAAAAACAATAAATGAAAAGTAAGAATGCCCTATGATAATATGAAATCAAGAAGAAAAGCAATAAATGGTGAAGATATTTAGTCAGTTAAACTATATGACAATTTAGTCTCTAAGTTTGGAATATATGAAAAGTAAGAATGCCTTATCATAATATGAAATAAAAAAAAAGCAATAAATGGTGAAAATATTTAGTGAGTTAAACTATATGACAATTTAGTTTCTATGTTTGGAATATGTTTTTAATGAAAATGTGAGACCTATTTTTATATAAAATAAATTAACATAAATTTATATTAATATGTGAGAAATTAATATGTTTTTATATGTCTATAGTTAACATGAATGAACCTATGCAAATTTTGCAACCCATAAGATTGAATGTTCAAATAGATATACATAGTTTACATTTCATTAATTTAGCTCGCAACTCATAAGATTGAATGCTCAAATAATAGACATACATAGTTTATATTTTATTAATTTCATGGTAACGTGCAGTTTTAAAATAAAATAATAAATTATACCAAAAGTAAAATTTATAACTCAATAATTTTTAATTTGAAAATTCCATCAACCAATAAAATTAGTAAATTGTTTGTAAAAATCATAATTACATTTGAAATATATTAATACATATTGCGACGTATGTGTATATGCCAGGAAATACTTTACTTAATTTAATGTGAAGGATGTCACTGCTCCACGAGATTTAAACTCTAAGCTTGATAATATGAGATTGATTACATGGGATGAACTGGAATTGTAAATAAAGTAAAACAAATTACTTAACATATTCCCCCTAAGAGAAAGCTTAGCAACTTGCATTAGACAATGATCAAATTTGAAGGGCTAGTCTTAATTTCAATGTGAAGGGCATATATTCAATGAACTCTTCAATGATGAAGGGTTATGTAAATAATTGTACTTATACTAACTAGTGCGAATTGAGTAAACCTGAAGTGAATAAAAATGTTTTATTGAGCAACTGAGATGAACAAGGTGCTATTTACCGTTTATTTGAGGAAGGGGTTGATCTACTCAAGCTAAGGTTCCCGCATAATCATGTGCATAAGTTCCTTCTCTTTTTCTTAGTCCATATTTATTGCTCATATATTCATATTTATATATCTTGACAAGTATGTAAAATTCACTACATATACCAAAGGTTGCCAAAGGGAGACCTAGCACCGTAACTCTTCAAAGTTTATATGATTATATAGAGGCATCAGATAAATGTAAGGAAGAACGAGAAACAAAAAATTATGAATATATTGAGTCATTAGAAAATTAGGGAAGAAAGAGAAGCTAAACTTCACAGAGAGTTAGAAGCCATGCTTGATAATAAATTTGCATCCTTTGAAGATGAGATTAAAAAACAAATAGAAAATAGGATAAAAATGGTTGAGAATAAGATGGAGACAATGGAATTATATTATAGGAAATGGAAAAACAAAGCCAAGAGATAAAACACCCATCCCAATAAGTAGATATTGATACTTAAGAAAATAGTAAGATGAAGGACATGATTAAAGAGTTAGAAGAAAAATTAAATAAAAATCTGACCCTAAATAGTTTAGAGAGTAAATTAGATATCGAACCCATTAAAGAGAAAACGAATCATCTCTTAGAATTAGACCACGAGGATAACAAACGAGCCTTGAACCTTGTAATTTTTGGTTTGCAGGAAGAAGTAGAAGATGATACATTAGCAATAGTCAAAGCAAAACTACACAATAGGTTATAAATTGAAAGATTATGGCTCACAGAAGCAACCAGGTTTGGGAAATTAATCGAGAATAAAAATGGCTAATCATGGTAAAGGTCAGCTATAATGACCATAAATATGGCATACTCAACAAAACCTCAAGTCTAAAAGGATTGAGAATAATTATGAATGAAGATCTCATCCCATAAAATCAAGTTGAATTAAGAAAGGAGGTTCAAAAGGTAAAATATGCCAAGAAGGAAGGAAAATGGGTTCTAATCAGAAATAGAAAAGCTGTTATTCGGGATAGTAACCAAAAAGATAATACTGAATAGCAATTCAACATGCTCCAAATCTTCTCTTGGAATTGTCGAGGCTTTCCATGCAACAAAGGCCCCAATTTACGCTGGCTCTCGAGTAAGGTTGATATTATTTTGCTTGTTGAAACTTGGGAACATGAAGAATCTAAGATCCCTAACATCGATGGTTTTGTACTATGGTCGATTAGGAACAAGCGATCCAACCGTAGGGGCATTGGGGGGATATCTTGTTACATTATGAATAACATCTTCCCCCATGCCAAGATTTATAAGAAAAACCCTTGCAACACATATATTTGGATAGAGATTACTGACATTAATGCTAGTAAAATCTACATCGCTGTATGTTATTTTACCCCTATTAATTCAAACTTTTATAAGAAAATCAATTTAGATAAAAAAAATGTCCTTACAATAGCTTAGAAAGTGATATTTCTAGTCCAAGGAGTGAAGCAAATATCCTTTTAATGGGTTACTTTAATGCTCAAACTTCAAGTAACCATGTTATTCTTCTAAGCAATCATTCTATGTGTGCCCAGGGTCTCAGATTCAACCCTTGATTTTTTGGATTTGTTTTATGCATCCACATCATCCTTGCAACCTTGGTCAAGGAAATATGATATTGTTCTATGTATAGGTGAGAATCCACCACCATGAGGGGATGGGGATCGATCACCATACATTCTATGTGAGCTTGGGGTCTCAGATTCAATCCTTGACATTTTGGATTTGTTTTTTGCAACTTCCTCTTCCTTCTTGTATTTGTTTCTCTTCATTGGCATTATGTTACCGAATTTGATTCTTGTAGTCTTACCTTCATCCCATGGTATAATCCCACATAGATGCTTTCGTACATGGGTATATGAACTAGAGTAAGTTTCATTAAAATGGACGCATATAAACTTTGATCCCACATAAATCCTTTCTCACATGGGTATATGAACCAATGTAAGTTTCATTACAATGGAGGCATATAAACTTTGTTCCACCCTCTAAATTTTTGTTTTCGCAAGTGCATAATATGGAAAATTATACCATAATTCATAACCTAAATATAAAATTGGAAATAAATCTAGGTGAATAGTTTGAAGGGTAAAATTGCCCATGCACAAATACTTTTAGCCTATGATACGGGCGATAAAAACAAGGTTGTGTTCTTAAACTGTAACTCTAACTATACTAAGGTTTATGGCCACTAAAACTCGTACTTATATTTTTGAGCGTTGTTATGAAATCAAGGTACTAAGTTAAAAGATTGTGCTAAATTTTAATACATATAAAATCAAAAGGTGAAATCTATGGTGATAAAAGAAAATATATATAACGAGCCTGTAAGTTAATAGTCTCAACTGTAAGCAGGTTTAGGTGCATGGGAGGAGTTACGACCTGTACTTGGAAACATTAATTGTTTATTAAAATAAGCCTCCCTGGCTGTGAGTTGGCAACGCAACCAGTCTTTTTGGCTAACACTGAGGATGTAAATCTAACGTACACTTGGCACTTGGGTTTTTGGAAAGGTTCTGTTTACAAGGCATGTCCTATCTTCATTTAACATCGGTCTTCCTCGAGCAGAGAGTTGGTCCGTTGGACACTTAACCCCTAAAATGAAACAAATAGTTTTATGTTAATGCGTAATGTTTGAAACTCAGTTTGCAACTCTAGTGTAATGGGTTGTGAGGCCTTCGGAACTTAACTAGTCAATTGGAAGCTGTCAAACCTTCGCACTCAGTGCTAACCAACTGTGGTTGTTTGTCGAGGTGATGAGGGAGCAAGACTAGCCTGTCGCCAAGCTATCACCGAATGTGGGCTTCAAATCCAAATGATGCACAGGCCTGGAACTAACCTCAACATGTATGGAACATGGTTGAGGTCAACCTACGTACTAATAAATCCTTGATTACAAAAAAAATAAACCGAAGGAAACTCGACTTGATGGAGAAGTTGAAATGAATTTCAGGTAGCTGGAGCAATAAGGGTTGTCGAGGAGTCGACGACCCTAGGCTCCCATTCTGTGCAGAGAAGGTAAGAAGACCCGAACCACCTGAAACCTAGGTTAAAGTTTGTACATGCTATGGTATTAAAGATTTGATTTTCTTTGTTCTTGTCTACAGCTTGAAGGCGTTGGCAAAGCTGCGTTAAGGTCATCTTCTCCGAGGCCCAAGTCGCAACTTTGCCCAGGTGAAAAACTCCTCAATGGTTATACTCTGTTAATCATATATATATATTTTTAAAAGAAATCTATTATGTAAATTTAAGCAATCAACAAAAAAATCGGTGTGCAGGTAACAAAAGCGAGGGTTAGAAAACCCTAGGCGTTCTCAACTCCGGTTGTAAGGCCCTGTTGTGAGACTAGGCTCCGGTTCCGTAAAGAAAACTCAAAACAAAGATAAGTTTTGTTCCCAGCTTAACCAACATGGAGTTTGTCGCCTATTGGGTTTGGCTTCCCTTTTTAAGCACTATTAAAAGCTTCATTATTTATTTTCATTAGATTTATATATTAAGTATGGAAGCTTCCAGGCGTACACGATTTATGTATCGCAATTTATTAGGTTTACAAAATAATCCTTTTTACTTTTGGAAGTTACAGTAGTGAGCTTTATCCAGAAATGCGATTACTGTCTTAGGGTTTTTAAAGGAATTTAGTTACCAACTGTAATTTCTAAGATAAAAACTCTGTAATGGCAAACTTGGAAAAACTTCCTAAATTTCAGTCAATATTTTTATTTATGTTTGGTTTGTAAGGCTATGCCATCCGAGATCCTTGCAGAGGCCTGGATTTGGGTCTCGTCAGTACAATTGGTTTGAGTTTAAGCAAAATTATTTAATTATACAAGGAAAAATAAATTAAGTGATATATGACTGTATCTCGTGGATCTACGTAGAGCTAGGGTGTCATGAGTTTCATATTGATGTTTATTTTAATTTTAATTTAAACACTATGATTTGTTTTTGAAGCCTTAATAATTTATGTTCATTAAACTAAGATCGTTTATCCTCGGCTGAGGAATTTGATGAAATCTAGAACTCCATTTTTATATATGGTGATTATTAGGGTTCTGTGCGGGTTTCAATTTTTAACTCTGTATTTATATAAATAAAGGAAAACAAAAGTATTAAGATCAAAATCGATGAAACATAATTTAATGCCCTAATTTCTGGACAAATCTTCACATGATTTAATATAAAGAAATATATTTATATGGATAGCCTAGATCCTAAATTCTGGATCTGAAATTTGTCATTTCAATGCATCATAATAATGGATCTAAACTTAGATGTGGAATCTATACTATTTTTTTGATTTCGAACATTTAGTGGACAACATACATAAAACATATATATAAAATTCCTACTGATAAACAAATTGTAATCTATGGAAGAAAATATACACAAGGTTTTACCAGAAACTAGAGTTAAGAGTAAATAGTGAATAAACTATGTAAAAGCTAAAAGAAGAAGGAACCTGTTACTGTAGGTGGAAAACATAAGTGGAAATGTCATTCCTCCCAACCAACTCCTAGAGAAACCAGATCACTTGCTCCAAGACCCCCGAGCCTGTTCGCTGAACCACAAGAGCAAAAATACTTCAATGCGCCAGCTCTTGGATTCTTAGTTTCAATCCCTGTCCAATGCTAGCCTCCTGCTGCTCATGGATCTACTAATTAATAGTAGTTTTCGTA
The DNA here is from genome assembly GCA_027924585.1 of Larix kaempferi. Taxonomy (NCBI): domain Eukaryota; kingdom Viridiplantae; phylum Streptophyta; class Pinopsida; order Pinales; family Pinaceae; genus Larix; species Larix kaempferi. Next base: position 17,972,246 of record BSBM01000435.1, read on the forward strand.
GGACTTGGTCATTTATGAGCCTCCTTCTCTTAAGCACTCAACTAAGAGTTGTGACCTGATTTTTAGGGATGATGCCTCCTGCATCTTGAGTTCTCACTTAGTGGCTTTCGCCACTTGTGTTTTCCTCTTGTGCGTCAGCAAACACTCTTCAACGACTATTTCCACTTTTGTCCCCCTTTCCATCACTTTTTATTAATTAAAATAAATAATTACAATCTGTTTCATATTTTGACTTTCTGTCAAAATAATAAAAATAATAATTCATGTTTTCTCAGCAGAATTAAAATAGTTTAATTATTTCCGGTGTATTACATACACCTCCTCTTAGAGGATAACATCGTCCTCGGTTGTATTATTTTTCTGTCTTTATTCTTCAATCTCTTCGTCTTGGAATAGGATTGGATATGCCTCCCGCATATCACTTTCCAATTCCCACATGGACTCTTCCAGACTAAGGTGCTCCCATTGCACCTTGACTTGTCCGATGGTACGGTTCCGGAGTATGAGTTCTCTTCTGTGAAGGATACGCTCCGGTTCCACCTGGAACTCTCCCTCGGGTTCCACCTGTATAACATCCCAATCAATAACATGAGCAGTGTCGTGAACATAATTTTTTTAGAATGGAAACATGAAAAACATCATGTACTTTAATATTAGGTGGTAGGGCTAACTGATATGCTATTGGCCCTACTTTAGCCAAGATTTTGAATGGCCCACAATACTTGGCTGCTAACTTGGAGTACTTGCCCAACCTTAAGGAGCTTTTCTGGGTCTTACCTTTATGAACACATGCTCACCTACCTGGAACTCTCGATGAGTTATTTTTAAGTCAGCATAAATTTTTTGCCTGTCTTGGGAAGTCTTCAAATTTTTCTGTACCTGATTGACGGTTAGTTCCATTTCTTTTAATAAATTAGGTCCTAGCATCAATCTGTCCATGGGACAACTCCATGAAATTGGAGTATTACACTTATGTCCGTATAGTATTTCAAAGGGACTCATACCTACAGAAACTTGAAAGTTATTATTATATGCAAATTTTACTAAATGTATGTAGTCCTCCCACATACCTGGTTTGTTCATGACATACATCCTTAGCGTGTCCTCTAAGACTTGATTTACCCTTTCAGTCTGCCCATCTGTTTGCGGATGATATGCAGTGCTGAAATTTAACTGCGTCCCCAAACCCTTAAACAAGGCTTTCCAAAAATTACTTATAAATTTTGCGTCTCTATCCGAGACTATTACCTTTGGTATGCCATGTAACCTGAATATCTCTTTCATGAAAATATCTGCAATGTTAATAGCTTTATAGGAAGATTTCACAGGAATAAAGTGAGCAGCCTTGCTTAACTTATCTACTACAACCATGATTGAATCATGCTGTCTGAAATTTTTTGGTAAGCCAGTTTTAAAATCCATACTGATCGTTTCCCATTTCCATTTCAGAACGAGTAGCGGTTGCAACAGTCCTGCTGGATGTCGGTGTTCAGCCTTGACTTGCTGGCATTCTAAACAGCGAGCTAAGTATTATGTTACTTCCTTCTTCCTGTTTGGCCAAAAAAATCCTTCCTGATCATGGTGATCATCTTTTGATACCCTGGGTGCCCTGAATAGGGTTGCTTGTGTAATTCATTTAAAACAGTTGAATTGACTTTTGCAGAATTGGGTATGTATAATATGCTTTTATACAGTAGTAGTCCTCTTTCATTAATACATAAATCTGTTTTTAACTGATTTTTTTTGTTTTCAACAGTTTTCTTCATTAAAATTTGGTATTCTTTATCAAAATTTTATGCGTTTAAAATCTGTTTTTTGAGATCAGATTCGTAATTACTGCTTGCATATAATAAGTTTGCATGGCGGCTTAAAGTTGTCTGTAACTTTGTTTTCTTTACCTTTTATATGTTTTATTTCAAAGTCATATTCGCTTAAAAAGGACAACCACCTTGCTTGTCTAGCGTTTAAATTTTGTTGGTCAAACAAGTATTTTAGGCTTATGTTATCTGACATAAGTAAAATTTTTCTTCCGATTAAGTAGTGTCGCCACATTTTTAAGGCATGTATAATTGCAGTGAGTTCCAAATCATGCGTAGCATAATTTTTCTCATGTTTTTTAATTTTCGGGATTTGTAAGCTATGACATGGTTTTCTTGAATTAGCACTCCGCCCAATCCTTCGTTACATGCGTCGGTGCATACGATGAGCCCAAGTCTTCTCACATACTTCCACAAGGGTGTTAAAGTATCTTTGTGTTTTTTTCCATCATCTTTTTGTTTCAGCTGCTGCTTCAGTAGGAGTATCAACATCCTCAATAATGGGGCTTGCTGAATAGTGATGATTTACTCTAGTTCCAATCACCGGGGATGACACATCCTCAGTGATAATAGGCTCCACTACCCTCCCTAATCGTAATTGTATATCATGACAGGGAATCTGAGTAATGGAATACGCAGGCATGTTGCAGTCTCAAATTGATGGACTGCTTTATTATTTGGGTTCGGGTTAGGTTATGCAGGTAGCTGTGGTCGAAGTGGTGCATTCATAGGTGCGACATTATTCTGGAAAGGGAGCTGTGGTTGCTGATATTGCTGATGCTGATATTGTTGAGGAGGGTATTGTTGATACTGAGTTTGGTGATGGCGAAAGTTATTTCCTTGGTAAGACTTTCTCCAGTTGGAATTCCAAGGAGTTTGGTTTGACTGCTGTGGCCATGGTGTCCATGAGTTAGGATTTTGCATTGGGTTCTAACATGGAGGCCACTGGCTGTTGCAATAATGTGAAGGGAATTGTGTATTCATATTATGCATGTTGTTCATTCCATTCATATTATGCAGGAAAAATGCTGGATCTGGATTCATACCTTGGTTTCTAGGCTGCCATGGTTTCTTCTGTGCCATAAAGTATGCTGGCTCTACATATGGAATAGATGCATGCAGGACTGCTTTAACCTTAGGTAACAAAGGACATTCCTTAGTATCATGCTCGAGTTCACATATCCTACATATCTCTACTTTGTCCAACGGGCACTCCTTCAGTGGATGCTTCTTTCTACATTTAGGACAAAATGCCCCAAGTGTAAGATCTTCTACTACTTGTTTCTGTTTTTCCCTCATGGAATCCAGCTCTGAGGAAAGGGAGCTCATCACGTCTGTTTTAAATTTCTCCAGCAGGTTTCCTATTTCTGCTCGAGTGGCACCTCCACTCGCTGACTTTTGAGTCCTAGTAAAGACATCCTGGTCTCGGTCTTTGTCTCGTTTGCTGGTTCTGGAAGATCCCCTGGAGTACTTCGACATAATTCAATAATCTTTTCAAAAAGTTCCTTCGAGATACCCCCTTTCCCCAACAGATTCAACATATCAAGGCAATCTTCTCTAGTCCCTCTTAGTAAGATGATCTTGAGCACATCCTTGCCAATCTCAGCATGACCAGATCTTTGCAAATTGTACAGCAATCTCTCCACAAAGTCTTCCAAACTCTCTTCATCCTTCTGAACCATTTTAAACAACTCTTCCTTTCTATCTCTAGTTCTACAATATTCTTGATATTTAGAAAGGAAGGTGTTCTTCATTTGGTCCCAAGTGGTAATGGTCTCACGACCCAAACTCATGAACCAGCGCAGAGCATTTCCTTTAAAGGTGGCTGGGAATAGATTCAGCTTCTGAGCACTAGAGGTGTAATCATAGCTGCGACAGATGATATCAAACTCGAAAAGAAACTCATCATGATCCTCAGAGAACTTACCATGAAAATTAGGGAGCACTGATGTTGAGATATTCTTCATAGGAGCTGCTCCAGGTGTCTGAAGGATAGGAAATTCTTATGTAGCCACAGTATTACCAGGCTGATTATTTTCTCCTTCTTCCTCCCGGTGATCCTCATGTTCATTCTCACCCCCCTGTTCTCTACCAGCCATGGCTCTTGTCCAAAATTCAACAGTCTCCTTTATGCGTTCTTCCTCTGCTTTAGCTTCTTCTTCTTTTCTCCTCTCTTCTCTTTGCCTTTTCTTTCTTCCTCTGCTACTCTGCGAGTCTCCAACCATACCTCTTTAGTAACTCTGGTTCCATCAATGTGATAAATCTCCTCTCTATCTGGTGCACCTACAACACTTCCCTTATCTTCAGGAGGTTTACTTTCTGCAACAGGAGTTGAGGGTCCCGTTGTATTCTCCACTGTGGATGCTGAATGTTCAAGATTGGGAGGAACAGAATGTCCCCTGCCTATAGAGTTCCGCGATGGTCTAGTGGAAGAATCAGCTCTAGCAATGATCTCATCAATATATGTGTGTCTTCCTTGACCTGCATTACGACCTCGACCTCTTCCACCTGCAATGTTAGTATTCAAAGGGGGTTCCCGATTTGTTTTTCTTGTATTCATGCATGCTATAAAAAATTGAACTAAAATAAAATCAAATGAAACCAACTACTAACTTTGTCTATCTATTACCATCCCCGGCAGCGGCGCCAAAATGTTGGTCACCCTATATGTCAGTTAATTAAAGATAACACACAGAATGGTCAATATAAATTGTCAAACCCAGGAAGGTCTTTTATTTCAAAGGCAATAAGCACAATCTATGCATAAACAGATCAAGCAGTTGATTTGCTGAATGTAAATGATGATCCTACCTATGTGTCCAGCCAACTCACTCCTTAAGAACACTAATCTAATTCATACATCTAAGAATCCAAATAAAGCAACTTCCCTACAGAAATCAACCCAACAAGTTAATGATTTAATGATGAAATGAAACTAGATTACTTTTGCAAGAAGTTAAATCCTATAATTATCAAACTACAACATTCAATCTTTACCAAAATGATCTATCCAGTAGCTACTGTAATTCTGCCATTAATTGTCTAATCTATAAATGCAATTGAAGATACAACAACAACCATAATTAAAACACAAGCTTGAACTCTAACTGATAATTATTGGAAATCCTAGAAAGCATAAACAACTAGAGGATAATTGGAATTGAGCTTGGCTATCACAGCTGATTAAAACACACATGCAATTAAGTAAATTATCCTACACAGTCAACTGTCACACCACTCTGTTACAACTATTCAAGATGCAATTATAAACTACCAAAAAGGAAAGCTAATCGCTGTTACATCTACCAATAATGTCTGCAATCATTCCACACCACACAACAGAAGTAAAACTAAAATACTCTACCTACTTAAACCGGCTATCTCTGTGAGAAGGCGGGCCTTGGCCTTCTAACAGAGACATCGAGAGTCACAGCAAATTAAGACACAGAAATGAAGAACTCTGCTCTCATATTATTGATGGAAAATCATGAGTCTCAGTGCTATGTTATAGCTTACACAAGTAATGATTGTCCAACCCCAGGCTACGAGAGCCTTCTGGAATTTATACAAAAGAAATACAGTTTCAGATCCACTAAAATCGCGCAGCAATGAAGATCTATGATCTTCATGCTGCGGAGTTACAGCTAACTGATCCAACGTATTAAACAGGGCTGTTAATTTTGAAAGATGCTGTTGCTTTGATAGTCAATGAATCAACGGACTCAACAGCTGGAACGCTACCTGTCTATCGCAGCTAGGCTTTGCTTCAATGGAATCTGTTACAGTGGGGATCTGATACAGCTTGCGTGGAGGATGCGTTGTCCCTTGGATTAGGAGGAGCCGGTGCTTGAAGAGTAACAGCTAGCACTGCTGGGATGATACACCTGCGCTTTAGATTTGAACTAAATAAACTCACAAGTGTTAGCATAAACCAAAGGTCAGGATTCGAATCTTCACAATCTTAGGCATAGAAATAAATAAGGCAATAACAAATTATACCTGTCAATATCATTGATTGATTTGGGAAAGACATGGATATAGCTCATGAAAGTAGGATGGAATTAGGGCAAAATTATGTAATAAAGGTGGCCAAAAAGGGGCATTTCCTGGACCCAAGATCTCCCCCCAACTATCCAATTGCATGTCCTCATGCAACAACTTTCCTTAATCTGAATCTGAGTCTGATTGAAATCTGTGGATATTTGTAAGACTGTAAGCAAGTTCTGGTACCTCCCCTCGAGGAACAAACCCATAGCAGGATACCCAATGCCCCCACCACAGCTCTTCTTCTTCTAATGTTAGAGCATAGTTGGTTCTCTAAGAATTGCTTATAGGAAACCAAATGAGAGGGAATTTGAATCTCAAACCAAGCCACCAAGACCCACACATTTCCATGCACCGCACATACCTAGGAATCCTTGTCAAAGCTTGCCTAAAATTTTCAAAGCCATATGGATCCACTTCCTTAAGAGATGAGGAAGAGTACAACCATCTATATTCACTCCCCTCCAGGGAATCTTGCATATTGAGAATCATTGGGACACATGTGGTAAGGAGTCCATCTCGCAGTCTCTCAAAATATCGAGCAATTGAGGGAACCCTGAGAGTTTTAGCATGATTTTCCATAAATGCTGATAGATTCTGAGGTTCCCCCCTAATCCAAAGAGTAGAATTCTCCTCATTCTTAAGGATGGTTTGGAAAGCATCTCGCCATCTCACATGGTTAATGACAAAGGAGGAAAACGCTCTCAGCTGAATATCCCCTAGAATAGGTAAAGGATTAGATGGAAAGTCAATGAAGCAAGCCCTGTCATGTAAATATAATTCACATAGCAAATGCTGGTCCTCAAAGTCACTCTTTAGGAAAGTCTCCAAAAACTGAGTAGCTGTTTCCAAATCAAATGATCTCCCATCCTTGAGAGCTCTTATTTGGAATAAGGTTGTTCGCTCATGGAGAAAAACAGGGTAATAAGGGGATGGGGCCCTGCAAATTAACAATTCTAATGAAAGAGTGTACATCTTGTCTTTTTCTTGTTGCAGGGACTTAAGTTTCTTCAATCCTTCCAATTTCTCTTGAAGTTTCTCCCACCGAAGTTTCTGGAAGAATAACTCCTCAACCCACTTTTCTCTTAGTCCCTTAATGAAATTCCTATGCTCTTGAAGAGAGATCATACCTGTTCTGAACTGTTCAATCCACTTGAGCCATTTATCCAATTCGAGATTTAACCAGGAAACCTTTTTCTCCAGTCGTTGAATTCTTCTGTCTGCTACCTCCTCTTCATCATCAGAATCCAAGTGAATGAATTCCTTATCTTGCTTTGGTATTGTTACAGTTTCATCCTCTAGTGGGGTTGTAGTGGTCTGTGCATGTAGTGCAGTCTTAGCCATGGGTTTTAGGGATGCCGGTTCTTGTGCAACAACATTCTCTATTTCCATATTCTCCTTAGCTTCCTCAGTCTATGTTACAGTCTCAATCAATATTCTTAGGACTGTTGGTTCTTGTGTAGAAGCATCCTCTTTTTCTATTTCAATCTCAGCCATCTCAGTTTGTGTTGCCACTCTAGCAAATGATTTTAGAAACACTGGTTCTTGTGTAACAGTGTTTTCCTCCTGGTCCTTGATATCAACTGTTGCTATCTGAGTTGCATCTTTAATAAACATTTTCAAGGGTACTGGTTCTTGTGTAGCAGTCCCCTGTTCCTCAGTTTCTTTGAGTTGCTGAGATTGTGTCTAGTTTATATCAGGTTTTTCTGACTGATGAGACTGATCCTAAAGAAGCTCGGTATCCCCTGATAATTGGGACTGAAGAAGTTTAGTATCCCTTGATGGTTGGGACTGAAGAATTTTAGTACTTGCTGATGGTTGGGACTGTATTGTTTCATCTCTTAAGCTTCTAGCAGGGATCTCTTCAATTCCTGGCTCATTTTCCCCCATCCATTCAATTTCTGGCACTCCTTCTTCAATCTCCTCTATCTCTACATGCTTCTTTGATACATCCCCCAACACAACAACCCTGTGTCCTGCTGAAGCAAATATGTCTCCACACTTAGGACAAACAGTCTCTCCATACTTCTCATTTTCAAATGCAAAAGATGACTTTTCAAATAAATTTGCAGCATTTGCTAATGTATCCAAATTATTTTCTGCCTGCTTTCCAACTAATCCCTTCCATCTTTCCAACTCATTTCACAATATCTGCACCTCTTCTTTTAATAGTTCAGATTTTCAATTTGGGGTTCTTCTCTGGGAGGTTCTTGCATAACAGTAGATGACTTAGGGTTCAAAATGGGAATCTCTAAATCTATTCCTATCACAGGTATTTCCTCCACCCAAGATGGTTCCCTATTCTCTTTGACTGCTCCCGCTGTCTCTGCTACTTTTGCTACTTCTGCTGTCTCTGCTAGGGGTGATTCAATATTATCCCCAGTTGCATCCATTGTCTCCACTTCTTCTGTTGTTCTTGCTATCACAGCTGCTTCTTTTGCTGCTGCTGATCGAGTCCTTCTTCTCACCATTCCCACTGGGTGTTCCTCCATGCCTACTGCTATTGGTGATTTAATAGTTCTAATTTTCCTTTTCTTTGTTGCAGTAGGTGTCTGGATCCTATTTCCTGATCTTACGCCTCGTTTCTTTGACACAGGGTCCCTACCTTAGACTTTTCTTCTTCAATAATAATACCCCTTATTTCTGAAGAGGATTCAACTTCCAAAACTTCCACAGTGCCTTCTTCTACTATCCCTATCCGATATCCTTCCTTCTGAATCCCTGCTTCTGCAACTGCAGCTTCTACGGTCGCAGCTCCAGTTTCAGCTTCCTTTATTTGAGTAACTTCTTCTGTAGTTACAGTTTCCATCACAGTTTCTTCAGCTACAGGGTTTTCTTCAGCTACAAGGTTTTCTGTTATTGCCGTTTCTCCCTTCTTTACTTCCTCTTCGTCATTGGCTTGGTTTCCTGTTGTTCTAGCCTCCCCCCCAACTGGGTTTGAGGAACGCCGGTCCTCACTACCTTCACCAACACCCTCCATTTCCAACACAGGTTGTATAATTGGCGCATCTCCAGCCAAAAATTGTTCCCAAGTTAAATTACGGTTTACAATGGCTCTTAAAACCAATAATTTAATTAGGCCATGATTGGTAAGAGAGGAAATTGGGTGTTGGGCGGTTTTTGCATAACTAGCCATGGTTTGTAGGGCTTTGAGCAGATAGAATGGTATATCCACCAAATTACCATGGCGTAAATGAGAAAGTAGGGGGAGTTCAGAGAAGGAAACAGTTTGGTACCTACCTCCACAGGAGATGTATCTTTTCACAAAGATTGCCACTTGATTCCAAGGTGGTGGTAAAGATGCCAATTCCATCCCACGATGCTTCAGACGAACATGCTCCCCAACTGCGAAGAATTCTCTAACAGCATTTGCATTATGCACCTTCCGTCCAAATAATTTCTTCCCAACCTGGGGTAAACCAATAACCTCTAATATAATCTCTTTTGTAACATCCACACACAACCCTCTAACCTCAGAGTAAGTATCAGTCAAGTTAAGTGCAAACTGCAATGCGGTTTCTGTATGGAAACCGTTCAAAATATTCCATCCAACCTGCTGCTGTAAAAATATTAAGGACTTCTGCATTAGCACACACAGCTTCTGTGTCTACTGGCTCATGTCGGACCGGGTTACCCATCTTAATTTCTTCTCAAAACTCGGAACCCATACAACAGTCACCAGTCTCGACGTAGGAGATGCAGCATACGAGCATGCAAGCGATAGTTGGAGTTCGAAAATAGGGTATTTTAGGAAAGTCGGCGTAGGCATAAAATTCCGGTAAGATAAGACGGTTATGGAAAATTGGCATATTTGGAGTGTTTTGGTACTGTTCGGGTGTGGTGTCAAGGAATAAATACAGATGTGGTTTTGACATACCCTCCAGTAATTAAACATTATAGGTTCATTAAATCAAGGGTTTAAGACAACATATAATTATTATTACCGTATTTAATTCCTTGCCAAATCATGTAAAAGTTCCGAACCGTACCTTTCATTTATGTGTTCAGCCACGAAGTAATTATTATGGTGCACCAACTATTATAGCCCTCCTTCATTATCATCTCCATTTTTAAAACAAGCGTAAACGCACATGTGCTGAAGTGATGTGGCTACGCCATGCGAACTGACAGGTACCACGATATCCAAATGATTTTCTTCATGAAGGACTGCAATTGGACTGATGAAACAGGTGACTTAGACTGACGACTGATCAAACTATTATTGGTAGCACCGATCGGAGAGCAGACAAACTGGAGGACTATCAGCTACGAATTTTAGCAGAATAAGCGAAAATGGCGGAGTCGCAGCTGTACGGAAGGAGCAAGGATGAAGTGGAAAAGAATGGAGTCGCAGCTGCCAACTTAGAAAGATAAGCAGAAATAGCGGAGTCGCAGCTACGAAATTTGAAAGGTAAACAGAGATAGCGGAGTTGCAGCTGCAGAATTTGGCAGAATGGGCAAATGTGGTAGAGTCGCAGCTACGAAATTTGGCAGAATGGAAAATGTAGCAGAGTCGCAGCTATGAAATTTGAAAGGTAAATAGAGATAGCAGAGTCGCAGCTGCGGAATTTGGCAGAATGGGAAAATGTGGCGGAGTCGCAGCTACGAAATTTGGCAAATAAGCAGAAATAGCGGAGTCGCAGCTGCGGAATTTGGCAGAGTGGGCAAATATGGCGGAGTCGCAACTGCGTTAGATTGTAGTAGAAGCAAATTTTATCTGTGAAAGACCATGAATTATCCATCTTCTTCAAAGAGCTTTATTAGATCAGGAACAAATATGGGGTGTCTGCAGTCGTCTGGCCCAGTCACGGCTGCTGCTCCTCCAGTAAGTTCCTGCACACAGTACTTCAAAACAAACCGATCAAGTGCAAGAAAAATTAAAAATAGATAAAATACAGAATGAAAGAAAAACCAATTATTTATGTACAAAAATATGTGTGGAAACTGCAACTTTTAAGAATTCACAGGGTTTAAAAACCCCTGCCCTGACGTTAACTGATACTCTGGATCAGCTGCAATTTGTGAAATAAAAGCCTCCCTTGAGATCGGCCTGTGATATAGTCGCAGCCGATGACCATTTGTGAATAATGGTACTTTGTTCTCATCAATGGTGATCAACCATACTGTTCCATTATCAAATACCCGATCTATCTGATAGGGTCCCAACCAACGGCTGCGCAATTTTCCTTTAAAGTCCCTCTTAAATCGTGAATCATACAACAGGGCCCAGTCTCCTTCCTGGAAGACTCTTTTCTTTATAAATCTGTCATGCCATCTAGAGCACTGTTGTTGGATTAAAGCTGTATGATGCACTGCAGCTGTGCGCTTCTCATCCAATTCATTAAGCTGATTCAGTCGATTCCTCTGTGCCTCTGATAAATCCATATTTGCTTCAATAGCTGTTTTTAAAGTTCTGATTTCAAATTCAATTGGAAAAACAACATTCTTGCCATACACTAGCTCATATGGGGAAAAACCAGTGGTGTTACGCCAAGTGGTATGATAGGCCCACAGTGCCTCTGGAAGTCTTTCAGTCCAATCTTTACGATGGCTCTTCACTGTTTTTATTAGAATAGCCTCAATAACCTTGTTCGTGCTCTCCACCTGCCCATTGGCCTGTGGATGATATGGTGAGGTTATTCTGTGCGGAATATGAAATTTTTGCAACAGTGCTTCCATCTCGTGAGATACAAATTGTGGTCCACCGTCTGTAATGATCTCCTTAGGTACTCCAAACCGAGTAAAAATCTCTTCATACAGGAAATCAATCACAGCCTGATCATTGGCCTTGACCAAGGCTACAACTTCTACCCATTTAGTCATGTAGTATGTGCAAACCAAGATGTGAACTTTCTGCTTTGAGGGAGGGTTGATAGGCCCTACAAAATCTAGAGACCACCTATCAAATGGTTCAACCACAAGCTGTGGCTGTAAAGGCATCTCATCTAATCTGTTGGGTTGGCCCATCCTTTGGCAGCTATCACATGCCTGAACATACTTCTTCGCATCCCTGAACAATGTAGGCCAGAAATAGCCCATTCTCAAAACTTTATGACCTGTCCTCTTGTTAGCAAAATGTCCCCCACAGGGCTCATCATGGCAAGCTTTAAGAATGTTGAAGATCTCATCTTCTGATTTCTAAATCAAGCCCTTTGTAGAAAATATGGCCATCAATCTAGCAGTACCTAGCACTCTGTTGTATGATCTTTCGTTTCTCTCTTTTTGAGAGATGTGCTGGGAGCTTACCTGCAGCCAAAAAGTTAGCAATATTTGCATACCATGGGGAATGAGCTGATACTGCAAACAAATGTTCGTCAGGGAAGGAATCTTCGACTGGTAAATTGTCATCACTATTAGTAAGTCGAGATAAAAAATCTGCAACAACATTTTCCTTTCCTGGTCTATCAATAATCGTAATATCAAATTCCTATAACAATAACAACCATCTAGTAACTCTAGCATTCGTGATTGGTTTATTCATTAAATACTTGATATCAGAATGATTAGTGTGCACAATAGTAGAATATCCAGTAATATAATGTCTAAATTTGTGGATGGCATAAACAATGGCAAGAAATTATTTTTCTGTGATAGTATAATTCAGTTCAGCAGGAGACAGATTTTTACTAATGTAGTAAATAGCATAAGGAGCATTACCTTCCTGCTGTCCCAAAACTGTTCCAATGGTAGTGTCTGAGGCATCTGAAGAAATATGAAAAGGTAGAGCCCAATTGGGTCCTCTTGAGATGGGTGCTGTAGACAGCCTTTTCTTTAGCTCAGTAAACGCTGTTTGACATGCATCATTCCAGAAAAATTGTGCATCCTTCATCAACAGAGTGAACAAAGGAGAAGCTAATTTGGAAAATTTTTCTATGAACCTTTTGTAATAGCCAGCATGCCCCAAGAAGCTACGTACATCCTTCTGTGTTCCAGGAGTCGGTATATTTTCAATTACCTTGATCTTGGATGGGTCTACCTGGATACCATCAGAAGAGATGAAGTGTCCCAGCACTATGCCTTCACTCATCATCATGTGGCACTTTTCAGTGCTCAAAGAGAGCTGGCTTTGTTCACAGCGTTTTAGGACCTTTTCTAAGTTCTTCAGTGCTTCTTCATAACTGTCACCATATGGAGTAAAGTCATCCATAAAAATTTCCATGCAATCATTCACCATTTCTGAAAAGATTCCAATCACTGCTCTCTAAAATGTAGCTGGTGCGTTGCACAACCCAAAAGGAAGTAATCGGTATGCAAAAGTCCCCCAAGGACAGGTGAAAGTGGTTTTGTCTTGATCTTCTGGAGCAATCTGAATCTGGTTATAGCCACTAAATCCATCCAGAATAGAGAAATACTTCTTCCCAGACAAGGTATCAATGACCTTATCAATGAAAGGTAAGGGGAAATGGTCCTTCTGCGTTGCCTTGTTCAATTCTCTGTAATCCACGCAGACCCTCCATTTCCCGTTCTTCTTTGGCACGATCACAAGTGGAGAAACCCACTCATTGTCTGAAATTGGATATATAAATCCAGCTTCCAACAGTTTCTGGATTTCCTCTTTCACTATGTCTCTCAGGTTTGGGTTCATCCTTCGTTGGGGTTGGCATACAGGCTTGGAGTCGCTCTTAATATAGATGTGATGAGTGCACAGATGAGAAGGAATTCCTTTCATGTCTATGTACTCCCAAGCAAAAGCTCCCCTACGCTGTTTCAGCAGAGTGACTAGCTGTTCCAGCTCGCTAGGTGCCAGATTAGGATTGATATTCAATGTTTTTCCTGGCTCAATTTCCACTGGAACACTCTTCGAATTCTTAAGTACTGGAATTACATTATCATCACCGATCATAGTTTATTCTGTAAGATTTTCTTGTTTGTTGCAGCTAAAGTACTGTCCAAGATTTGATAGACATTCTTATTGACTGACATGGGCTCACTGATGAAACTATTAATGGCATCATCCTCTATTTCATCTTTAAATGTCAAGGCTCTCCCTATGGTTAATAGTGGCTACACACCCTCTTCCTCCTCCAAATCTTCCCACAATGGAGTTTCAGCTTCTGTGCTTGGTCGAGTTGGAGGGTACAGGGTTAGATTTTTGATCTCAGTTCCGTCTGAAATAGTCATAGAACCTGACCGACAGCTGATATAGGCATCAGCTGTGTCCAAACACGGTCTTCCCAGGATCAGTGGGTGTCCCCCCAACTGAGATTTTGGCTGTAATACCAAAAAATCCACAGGGTATTCCCATGAGTCAACTGAAATTATGAGGTCATCTAGGATTCCTTCCGGTTTGATAGTTGATCTATCGGCAGGTTCCAAAACAGTAGGGGTTGGTCAAAGATTAGTGAGTCCCAATTTCTTCACAGTCTCTACGGTCATAACGTTAATAGCTGTGCCCAAATCCACCGAGACATTTGGAATTTGTGTGTTCCCTATGTGCACTGTAACAGTCGGGTTCCCAGGGTCATCGTACTTTGCCACAGGGGCCTTTCCCGTTATCAATCCTGAAAGATTTCCTAGCACGTGGACAGTGGGAGGATCCCTGGGCCTTCTTCCTAGTTTCTTAACACACAAATCTTTAACTGTCTTAGCATAAATGGGCACATCATGGAGGGCCTGTAACAATGGAATTTTAACATACAAATTTTTCAACTCTCCCACGAGATCAAATCGGGGCTGTTCCACTGTTTTCTGCAGCTGCAATCGTTCAGGGTATGGTGGTTCTCTATTCGACTGTGTAGGCTGTGGCAGATTGTGTGTTGCTTCCTGAGTTTCAGCTGCTGCTTCAGTAGGAGTATCAGCATCCTCAATAATGGGGCTTGCTGAATAGTGATGATTTACTCCAGTTCCAATCACCGGGGATGACACATCCTCAGTGATAATAGGCTCCACCACCCTCCTTGATCATAATTGTATATCATGGCAGGGAATCTGAGTAATGGAATACGCAGGCATGTTGGCAGTCTCAAATTGATGGACTGCTTTATTATTTGGGTTCGGGTTAGGTTGTGCAAGTAGCTGTGGTCGAAGTGGTGCATTCATAGGTGTGGCATTATTCTGGAAAGGGAGCTGTGGTTGCTGATACTACTGATGCTGATACTGTTGAGGAGGGTACTGTTGATACTGATTCTGGTGATGGGGAAAGTTATTTCCTTGGTAAGACTTTCTCCAGTTGGAATTCCAAGGAGTTTGGTTTGACTGCTGTGGCCATGGTGTCCATGAATCAGGATTTTGCATTGGGTTCTGAGATGGAGGCCACTGGCTGTTGGAATAATGTGAAGGGAATTGTGTATTCATATTATGCATGTTGTTCATTCCATTCATATTATGCAGGAAAAATGCTGGATCTAGATTCATACTTTGGTTTCTAGGCTGCCATGGTTTCCTCTATGCCATAAAGTATGCTGGCTCTACATCCGGAATAGATGCCTACAGGATTGCTTTAACCTTAGGTAATGAAGGGCATTCCTTAGTATCATGCTCAAGTTCACATATCCTACATACCTCTGCTTTGTCCAACGGGCACTCCTTCAGTGGATGCTTCTTTCTACATTTAGGACAGAATACCCCAAGTGTAAGATCTTCTACTACTTGTTTCTGTTTTTCCCTCATGGCATCCCGCTTTGAGGAAATGGAGCTCATCACGTCTGTTTTAAATTTCTCCAATAGGTTTCCTATTTCTGCCCGAGTGGCACCTCCACTAGCTGACTTCTTAGTCCTAGTAAAGACATCCAGGTCTCGGTCTTTGTCTCGTTTGCTGGTTCTGGAATATCCCCTGGAGTACCTTCGACATAATTCAATAATCTTTTCAAAAGGTTCCTTCGAGATATCCCCTTTCCCCAGCAGATTCAACATATCAAGGCAATCTTCTCTAGTCCCTCTTAGTAAGATGATCTTGAGCACATCCTTGCCAATCTCAGCATGACCAGATCTTTGCAAATTGTACAACAATCTCTCCACAAAGTCTTCCAAACTCTCTTCATCCTTCTGAACCATTTTAAACAACTCTTCCTTTCTAGCTCTAGTTCTGTAGTATTCTTGATATTTAGAAAGGAAGGTATTCTTCATTTGGTCCCAAGTGGTAATGGTCTCACGACCCAAACTCATGGACCAGCGCAGAGCATTTCCTTTAAAGGTGGCTGGGAATAGATTCAGCTTCTGAGCACTAGAGGTGTAATCATAGTTGCGACAGATGATATCAAACTCGAAAAGAAACTCATCATGATCCTCAGAGAACTTACCATGAAAATTAGGGAGCACTGATGGTGAGATATTCTTCATAGGAGCTGCTCCAGGTGTCTGAAGGATAGGAAATTCTAATGTAGCCACAGTATTACCAGGCTGATTATTTTCTCCTTCTTCCTCCTGGTGATCCTCATGTTCATTCTCACCCCCCTGTTCTCTACCAGCCATGGCTCTTGTCCAAAATTCAACAGTCTCCTTTATGCGTTCTTCCTCTGCTTTAGCTTCTTCTTCTTTTCTCCTCTCTTCTCTTTGCCTTCTTTCTTCCTTTGCTACTCTGCGAGTCTCCAACCATACCTCTTTAGTAACTCTGGTTCCATCAATGTGATAAATCTCCTCTCTATCTGGTGCACCTACAACACTTCCCTTATCTTCAGGATGTTTACTTTCTGCAACAGGAGTTGAGGGTCCCGTTGTATTCTCCACTGTGGATGCTGAATGTTCAAGATTGGGAGGAACATAATGTCCCCTGCCTATAGAGTTCCGCGATGGTCTAGTGGAAGAATCAGCTCTAGCAATTATCTCATCAATATATGTGTGTCTTCCCTGACCTGCATTACGACCTCGACCTCTTCCACCTGCAATGTTAGTATTCAAAGGGGGTTCCCGATTTGTTTTTCTTGTATTCATGCATGCTGTAAAAAATTGAACTAAAATAAAATCAAATGAAACCAACTACTAACTCTGTCTATCTATTACCATCCCCGACAGCGGCGCCAAAATGTTGGTCACCCTATATGTCAGTTAATTAAAGATAACACACAGAATGGTCAATATAAATTGTCAAACCCAGGAAGGTCTTTTATTTCGAAGGCAATAAGCACAATCTATGCATAAACAGATCAAGCAGTTGATTTGCTGAATGTAAATGATGATCCTACCTATGTGTCTAGCCAACTCAGTCTTTAAGAACACTAATCTAATTCATACATCTAAGAATCCAAATAAAGCAACTTCCCTACAGAAATCAACCCAGCAAGTTAATGATTTAACGATGAAATGAAACTAGATTACTTTTGCAAGAAGTTAAATCCTATAATTATCAAACTACAGCATTCAATCTTTACCAAAATGATCTATCCAGTAGCTACTGTAATTCTGCCATTAATTGTCTAATCTATAAATGAAATTGAAGATACAAAAACAACCAGAGTTAAAACACAAGATTGAACTCTAACTGATAATTACTGGAAATCCTAGAAAGCATAAACAATTAGAGGATAATTGAAATTGAGCTTGGTTGTCATAGCTGATTAAAACACACATGCAATTAAGTAAATTATCCTACACAGTCGACTGTCACACCACTCTGTTACAGCTATTCAATATGCAATTATAAACTACCAGAAAGGAAAGCTAATCTTTGTTACAACTACCAATAATGTCTGCAATCATTCCACACCACACAACAAAAGTAAAACTAAACTACTCTACCTAATTAAACCGGCTATCTCTGTGAGAAGGCGGGCCTTGGCCTTCTAACAGAGACGCCGAGAGTCACAGCAAATTAAGACACAGAAATGAAGAACTCTGCTCTCATATTATTGATGGAAAATTGTGAGTCTCAGTGCTCTGTTACAGCTTACACAAGTAATGATTGTCCAACCCCAGGCTACGAGAGCCTTCTAGAATTCATACAAAGGAAATACAGTTTCAGATCCACTAAAATCGCGCAGCAATGAAGATCTATGATCTTCATGCTGTGGAGTTACAGCTAACTGATACAACGTATTAAATAGGGCTGTTAATTTTGAAAGATGTCGTTGCTTTGATAGTTAATGAATCAATGGACTCAACAGCTGGAACGCCACCTGTCTATCGCAACTAGGATTTGCTTCAACGAAATCTATTACAGTGGGGATCTGATACAACTTGCGTAGAGGATTCATTGTCCCTTGGAGTAGGAGGAGTTGGTGCTTGAAGAGTAACAGTTGGTGCTTTTGGGATGATACACCTACGCTTTAGATTTGAACTAAATAAACTCACAAGTGTTAGCATAAACCAAAGGTCAGGATTCAAATCTTCACAATCTTAGGAATAGAAATAAATAAGGAAATAACAAATTATACCTGTCAATATCATTGATTGATCTGGGAAAGACATGGATATAGTTCATGAAAGTAGGATGGAATCATGGCAAAATGATGTAATAAAGGTGGCCAAAAAGGGGCATTTCTTGGACCCAACACTAAGAAGGAATAAAAATGGGTTGTAATCAGAAATAGAAAATCTATTATTTGAAATAGAAACCAAAAAGATAATACTAAATAGCAATTCAACATGCTCCGGATCTTCTCTTGGTATTATCAAGGCTTTCCATGGAACAAAGGCCCCAATTTAAGTTGGCCCTTGAGTGAAGTTGATATTATTTTGCTTGTTGAAACTTGGGAACATGAAGAATCTAAGATCCCTAACATGGATGGTTTTGTACTATGGTCGATTTGGAATAAGCGATCCAATCGTAGGGGCATTGGGGGGATAGCTTGTTACATTAGGAAGACCATCTCCCCCCATGCCAAGATTTATAAGAAAACCCTTACAACAAATATATTTGGATAGAGATTACTGACATTAATGCTATTAAAATCTACATAGCTATATGTTATTTTGCCCCTATTAATTCAAACTTCTATAAGAGAAGCAATTTAGATAAAATTGTCCTTACAATAGCTTCGAAAGTAATATTTCTAGTGTAAGGAGTGAAGGAAATATCATTTTAATGGGTGTCTTTAATGCTTGAACTTAAAGTAACCAAGCTATTCTTCTAAGCAATCATTCCAACCCTAATCCTCTTTGGTTAGACGAAGACCTTGCTCTAGATAGCAGATACGAAAGATGCTCTAAAGTCCCAGGGGAGAATTTGTTTGGTTTTGAGTTGGTCAATCTTTGTAGCGCTCAAGATCTTATAATTTGCAATGGTCTAATGAAGTGGCCCAATTCTAGTCATATGAATTGTATTCATGGCTTGGCAGTAGTGTAGTAGATTTTGTTTATCTTATATCCCTTTATACACTGAAATAATAAATTTTAACATCTTAAATGACCATGAGCCTGACTAGGATCATAGACCTTTAATTGTAACTCTAAATTTTATCTTGCATAGAGATCCCTTATAAGAAAATGCTCATGGACAAAACCACTTAATCTTCGACAAAAGTAAGGATGGTTTTTTTTCTAAATGATTTAAAAAATAATTTGTTCCCTTTATCAAGTATGAACACCATAGTGGATCTCTATCATAATTTTACTACAACCCTATCATCTTCCATTAAGAGGTTCTATATTGAAGTTTTAGGTAGAAAGGGAAACAGAAGAACCAACCCTGGTATGCTAAACATTGTAAAGATGCGAGAAGATAAATTAAAGAAGCTATTGACGAGTCTCTAAAACTAGACAAGATAAATACATACAAAGCCCTAACTAAAAGAAAAAAAAGGCACTATATTCATAAAAGGCAAGAGAATCTTTTACGCCTCTCTAAGGTGGCTCCTAAGAAATTATGGATGCAAATTCTAACTAGAAAAACTAAAGAAAATAATAAGATTATTTTGAAAGATGGAATTCCTACATTAAAAAACTCTACGAGTCATCCTCGGATGTCATAGATAACATTCACACCATTCCCACAATGGAGGAAGTTTTATCATTAGAAGACATCAATTTTGGGGTTAAGCGTCCAGCAAATGGAAAATCTAAGGACATTGAAGGATATCAAGAATAAATATTAAAAATTGGAGGTCCTATACTCAACCTGCACATTCACAAGCTCTTCAATCTAGCAGTTAGGAAAGGGTTCCCTAAACCGTGGAATCAAAGCTTCATTGTTCCTATTTTTAAAAGTGGTGATACGAATAACCCCTCTAATTTTTGGATGATTATGATTAGTCCTCTCTTAGCCAACTTATGTGGTATTATTTTGGAAAATAAAATCAACATATGGCTTGAAAGTGAAGGTAAGCGGGTTAATGGCCGAGCGAGTTTTAGAATGCATAAATCAACCACAGACCACCTTATCACGCTTAGGGTCATTGCAGAAGCATGCCATAATAATAAATCCAATCTCTTTTGTTTCTTTGTGGAATTTAGGAAATCTTTCGATACGGTTCCTAGAAATAACTTATGAAATAGATTAGAAGAGCTATCACAATAAGACTATACGAGAATGTCATTTCCAAGTTTAAGAATACTTAGGGGTGGTCGAAAGATATAAATTGTAATATTGGAGTTAAGCAAGGTTGCCCCCTCTCCCCTACCCTTTTCAGCATATACATTGATAAGCTAAAAGGTTGTTTAGAAGACGTAGGTTGCGTTGGTACAATCTTAGCTGAGATAGTCATCATCCTTCTTCTATATGTTGATGATATTGTTCTTATGACAAGGTGTCCATTTGATCTGGATAAACAATTAAGAATTCTTAAGGAATTTTTCTCTAACATGGGCATGATTTCTAACAAAACAAACAAAAGGTTATGATTATCAAGTCTAAGAAGGTCACTTACGCTAACTTTGTGTATGACAATATCAATATGGAAGAAGTGCCATCTTATAAATATATAGGAATTGATATTCATCACAAGCGCAACTAGAACTATAGCATTGAGAAAATGATTAATGGATGGTGGAAAACTTATTTTGGTCTTGAAAACAATTGTAAATCAACAAACCTTGTGATGTGGGATAAAAATAAGTTCCTCTTTGAAACTCTCATTACTCCTGTTATTTTGTATGGTTGTGAGATTTGGGGTTGTAGTATCTCTAGAGAATCTTGGAGAAATATTGAGCAAATCCAAAAGTGTTTTATAACCTATAACCTTAAAATTAAAAGTAATACACTTTATCCTATCCTCCTTTTAGAAGTGGGTCTTTCCCCTATTGAGAGCATGGATATGACTAGATTCCTAATGTACAAGCACAAGATAAATAACATGGGAGACCAAAGAATTCCTAAGCTAGGAAAAACAACATTCGTCTTAAGCAAGGTCGGTATAAAGACGCCATGACCTGGTTAACCATTGTGTGGTTGAAAAAAATGTGTCGTTGCAAAATATTTAATAACATTAAAAAATTTTCAAGCCGTCCTTGGCTCATCATCTCTAATTTCTTGATGATGAGCCAAGGATGGCTCGAAACATCGACAACACTACTTTATCTACCGCAGACTCTCCGAATCTCCACAAAATGCCACTAATTTGGATTGCGGATTCTCAGTTAACTCTAACATTAAAAATATTGCTACTTCTAAATTTAAAGAGAAAATGTTGTGTGAGAAAGTCTTAGAGGTTAAAATCAAATTAAGATACTATAAGGAGGTCATTAACCCTAATTTAGAAGTTCAAAAGTATCTCTCTGTCTTAACTACTTCAAAGAAGAAAATTAATTTAGCCAAGATAAGAACGAACTCTCATGACCTCTATAGTGAAATAGGACATTCAATAGTTCCTAAAACATTGTGGGAGGAAAGGATCTACCATCTCTATGATACTATGAGTGTTGAGGAAGAAAATCAATTTCTCTTAGAGTGCCTTGCTATACCGACCTTCCAATCTTTGCTGCAATACCGACCTTCCTATCCTTCTAGCACATCAAATTATGGTGATTTCTGAACGCTTCTCTCCAAGCTTTTTGAGAATAGGAATACAATTTTAAAACAAACTAAATAATTCATTTTTAAGGTCCAATACACCAAAGTTGGTCTCAATGGACATTAATTATCATCACCATAAAAAAAAACAACTATATAAAAAAATAAATTTAAATAAATAAACATAATTTTCTTTCAAAATAATGGTAATTGCCTTTTATCTTTCTTGGGGTGACAAGTGGGAGACTTTTTTGGATTTACACTTATTTAATCAATCAAAACAATAAAGTAAATACAACACACACACAATTAAAACAACAAATTTATATTAGAATTAAACAATTACAATGCTTAGTATTCTTCTAACATATTTATTTGTTTTGAAATACTGAGCCATTGTTTTTATGGTTTCAATGCTTACTAACATATACATGAAATGATACTCAATTTCTTAAATAGTTATCAATTTTTTAAATTGTGCTCTTTTTAATAATACATAAATGTGTGAGATGATAAAATAATATAAAAATATCACAAGGTTTTATTCTTTAGGAATGTGACTTGCTACATTCATGAGGAAAATGTTAATATTGGAGAATTGCTTATCCAAGATAAAAATTTTTATCAATTGCATAGAACATGTCGTTTTAAAATAAAAAATAAATTATAATTAAAAATACATTCTATAACTAATTATTCTCTAATATGAAAAGTTCCATTAACCAATAAAATTAGTAGTATATTGTTTGTAAAAAAAAATAATTACATTTTAAATATATTAATACATAATGCAATGAACGTGTGTATATGGTAGCACCAGGTTTTAGTGAAGGACGTCTGTGCTCCATGAGATTTAAACCCTAAACTTTAAGCTAAAAGTGATAATATGAAATTGATTACATTAGGATGAACTAGAATTGTTAATCAAACCTTTTTCCTAAAATTACTTATAAAGAAGTGGCCTAACAATTTGCATACACGTTCAATATGGGCTCACAGTCGGGTAACTAGAACAATTTTGAAAGTAACCCTTCACTTGACTGATTATGAACAAAAAATGGAATTTATCTTCTTAGGATCCTTACTTTGGATTACATGGAATGAGTGCAACCACTGAATATTTAGAGAGAAAGAAAGAGAACTTGATCTACTATGGCATAACATAGAGAAAAATATGCAAGAAACATCAAATGAAAACATGCAATGCATGAGGAAAGGCACTAAAAAATACATGAGTGACCATTTGGCACAATAAGCATTAGCAAAACATTTTCTTGGAGGAAATGGTGGAGATGTTGAGCTTTAGATATATGTCACTTGTTAGAAAAACAGGATCGCAGAGCAATAACAATAAACAGAAATGCAAATATAATCACACATACACATTACAAGAGAGACACCGATATATCGTGGTTCACCCAACTTGGGCTATGTCCACACTAAATTTGCCAGTCCTTATTATTATTATCATCCAACAAGGTGAAGGGATACAACCTGCAAGACAACTGCTGCACTTCCTCTTCTCTGTTTCACAGTCTCTCTCCTGATCTTAGAGATCTTTACAATGCATAAAACCTAATACATCATCATACCTAGCCGTATTACAATGTCTTTATTTTATAAGGGAAATACAATGGGAAAATACCACGGGATACCCAAAACCATGGGCCCGCAAAACAGCTGGCGAAAACAGCCCCAAATATTTTCTTTGGGGGTGTTGCCCCCGAACAGCCCCAAGGGTTTTCCCCCCTGGAACCCCGTGGGGGGGGCGATGCCCCCCCACACCCCCCCGCTGGGGTGACTATACAGTCCACCTACATATCATATAAAACTGGGGTACAAACACGACTGATACAATATCATCTATGAGACTAGAAGATCTAGCTCCACAACCAACATCACTAGCTCATAAGTCAAAGATGGGGGAATTGGTAGAATTGATGCACAGAGTAAACTAGTCCACACATTTAGTGAATTTTCACTTGTGAGATGCACCCACACATTTAGTTTTTTAATATATTTCTTATACCATATTAACTTGCTTTGGAGTTGGTATAATGCCATTATAAAAAATAGTTGCCTCTCATTAATAATTAATCTGCAAATTTATAACACATTAACATTTTTATTATTATTTATGATATGGTGCATGCGAATTTACAATGAGAAGTTTCTTGAAATTGAACAATAAGAAATTGGAAAACAAAGATAATTGGATTCAACTCATGCGTGGACAAATAAAATGGAATATGGCTTCAAGTTCCAGCTATTAATACTACATGTTTCGGTGAAATCAAACAAAACCAATCTCAAATTTGTCTCTAAAGAGAATTTAATAATTTACAAGAAATGGTTCAAATTTGTGGTAATAGAATCCTTAAAGTTTATTCAACTAATGGATCATTATCCAATGAATATATATTAATGGGTTATTTAAAAAGTTACCCTTCTTTTAAAATATTTATGTCTACTCTTTCCTTCTTAGTTGGTAGGGTAAATTTAAGATTTCAAGTTTGTTTTGAAGGAAAACTTTTAATTAACACTTTTGGATGGGCCAAAACCATTTGGAAGGGATTGTCACGTCCCCTTCCATCAATCCGACTTAAGGGAGGGAACATAAACTAAATTCAGGCTTCCAAATTTAGGCCCATCATCATCTTATGAATTCATAACAAATGAAACATGTGTGAAGATGCACAATCCAAATAAACACAACGGAAATAAACTCTACTACACACATCTAGCATGCAATTGCCAACATAATTATAACAACCATCAATCAATGACATTGCATAATTAAATATGAGAGAATACTTATCTTGAAATGAAGCTGTCCTGAGCAATTGACTATGCAAGTGAAACGTTCCACCCAACCATAGACCAGTTGTGCTCATCAATCTCTCAACACAATTTCCACCTCCGAGTTGCACATGATTTCCACAAGGAAAGGGAGCCTACAAAATTATGCATAGCCAAATGAACACCACAACCCAACCAAGCCAGGACACAACTGGGTTTATCAGGATATCAAGGCAGTAGATGGAAAGGAATTGCTAAGCTAGTGAGCTCAACCACAGAGCTATCGGTACCTCTACAAGATTCAACTAGCTTGTCACCCACAATACCTACACACCCAACACAAGGAAGGTATCCCCTTCACTGCTCCATAGTATCTCAGGCCATACCTCCCCTTCTAGTGCTCTTCAGGGTGTGCATAGAAAAGTAGCCAAAGCCCTATCATCTTTGGTGAGGTTACATCCTTCACTAGGTTTATCAAGCCAATTCCAAATCCTTGTCTACTCATGGTTGCTTACGCACAAGTTCAAGCCAAAAAAAGGGATGCACATAACCCAAACCATAGAAATATCCCCCACACACAACAAGGAACAATTGTTGGGCATAACAAATGTTTTATCTATGGGATTCACAAAACACGATTTCCATGAGTGTTCCAAATCGTGGGCACACCAAAACGAATTTTTGAGAGGGGAAACAACAACTGGAAGCTACAATTCGAATTCCCAACATGTACACAAGCAAAAAATGATCTCATAGAATCCCAATTCAATTTCCCTTCTTCCCCACCATTTTGAAACACCCAGCTAAAAAATGGACGAAAACATTGCAAATTTGGGGAGGAAAACGCCCAACAAGCAAGAGGGACGTGAGGGAACAAAAAATAATGGATGAATGATGGATTGGGAGAAATTTTGTGGGTCTTTTATTTCCCAGGAATAAAAAACATGACTTTAAAAAATGGTGGCTTTCCCATACACAAAAATTGGACAGCCATACTCTTCATTTTCCAAAATAATAACTACTTCAACCACCTCTTAGAAGAATTAAATGATTGGGTTCATAAGTCAACATGGGTAGTTAATGGTTAATGGGTTCTCTCATTGACACTTGGCTTGACATAATTGGCTTCATGGGTTTGAATACCCCCCCCCCATCATTGTAAAAATCATGCCCCCATACTCTTGTTGCCTTGCATAGCTAGTTGCGGGTATTTTTATTAAAATACATTTACATCATATTTATGATTTCCATCATTCCAGGCTAGCACGCGATCCACATGCATCGATTTTTAATTGCCGATACAAGAACGATAAATCGATGGTAGGACCTTGGCCTTGAGCTCATCACAATGATTTTATAATGATATTACATCATTTACATGTTTAATGCAATGGGGTCAAAATTGGGGTGTTAGATGGATATGACAGATTCAAATTTGATAAATGATGGTGCTCATCATCGATAAGAATTCCCATCAATGTCATATATGAAGCAATAGATTTAAGTGCTAAATTCAAATAATGAACAAGGAAATGTGTCCAAAATATTTGTCGATATCTAGCTTCCAAAAGCTTCCCAATGGCCTTGCAAATAGGTACATTATCATAATTCCCACACAATAATCAACACCTACTTCTTCAATAACTTTAATGAACAACTCACCCATACATTGCACATCTTTGTATTGTCCAAGAGCATCTATCGCTTTAAAAGTACCGACCCATTCTAGGAAGACACAATGAAATTGATAAGTGGATGACATGTTGGATCTGTCCATCCGTTAAAAACAATACTAACACTGGATGAAGGCCATGATGATTTAATAGGTTCTACAATTTTATTCACCTCTTTATTTTCCTTAACCAACAATGTGGTTTTTAGCTTCTCTAAACTAGTAAGAGGCACACAGATGGTTGGAGACTGTTCAACTATAGCTCGACACATCTCAATAAACAAAGGGGATCGTGCAACATTAAGTAAAATGAAGTGGGATAGTAAAAAAACCCAATAATAAGATCAATTTCCTCTTGCTTCTTGTGGAAATATCTTGTCCATTGGACCAGCACTTGGAGTTGGACTCTTTCTTTTTGGTTGACTTGTAGTTCCACTCTCAAATATGCTACATGGCTTCTTTAAGACTAGAAGCGTATCCTCATTTTTCTTTTTCCAACTTTTTGCTGCCACCTTCCCTGAGCTAATTTTATCCCCTCTTTCCATTTTTTTTGTTTGGTAGCACTCACACATTTACATGATCCAAGTTCACTTTCAATGGCACTTAACTTGTATGTGGGTGCTATTTTATGTAGTGTTGTAGAAACTACATGTCCAAAGAACATTCCCTACCCCAACAAGCTTTTCTATGATCCCTTGTCTAGTTACATATTTCCATAGTGGATATTTCTCTCCTTTAGCTTGTTGCCTTGCTACAACAGGGTTATTTTCAATATTGGACACTGCACGTAGTAGATAGAGTACTAGCACTAGTAGAGATAAATGAGCTTGGAGAAGAGGGGGAGGGTGACCTTTACCAACGGTCTTTGAGAGGTAGATGTGGTTTTGATGATTTATGTGGAATGGATGAAGAAAAATGTTGTTGTTGAAGAAATGGAAAATCTAGTTTGCACATATGTCTTCAAACGACTTGAAATCCTTTCAAATCTCAAATTTACCCTTCATCCACACAATGAAAAACTATTGAGAGTTGTTTCCCTCCACTCGATGTGTGAAAATTGGTTTTTATAGGTCTGTGGGTCACTTTTTTTCCTTCATGTGTTAGGCATGCGAGACACTTCTAGGGAACGTGCTTAACATGTGGTATATAGACATAGAGTCCCTAAGGAACATGCTCTACTTCTTATATGCACACCTACCATTTTACCAAAAATATGGGGTTGAAAAAGATAAATACAACCACTAAGGGTTCATAAAGAAGGTATCAATAGTCATCATCTTGAAATTTACAAAACAACAAACCAAAGTAGGCTATTAAACATGCAATATTCCTAGCAAGAACTAGCATTAATATCATTGAAAGAAGACATAGTACTAGAAATTTGATGTTTGCATTGAGGAGAGCACTAGTCATGAGCATAATCATAAGAAATTAAAGCACAAACCATTGAAATTGTAGGATTTGCGTCATCATTGTGGGTTTGGACCTAGGAGCATTTGGGGAGATCATCAATAGTTAGCGGTCCCCCATCCATCGCTTTTGTAGTTTGTGCATCTTTGTAATGGCTAATGGATACATGACCCTATATCATTCAATGATAGTCAAGGATATCATCATTCCAACCATATGGTTAGCTTCATTTTCACTCCCTTTGTGCATCACCTACTCGCTTGCAAAATGGTGGGTTGTGTGTTAGTTTGATCCTTGATATGGAACCTAAGAATCCATCAACGATTGGGACTAGAATGTTTGGGAAAGACACAACATTGGCATGATTTGGGTAGAACAGGGTCCACATAGGTGTTCAACAAAGGTTGCTATAGTCCAACGTTGACATTGTCAATCCCCAAATTAGGGAAGGTCAATTGAGGTGCATTTCCAAGATGTTAGGGATGTGGAGAATACTGCAAAATGAAGTTATTGTACAACCTTGTGGTACAATGCATTCATTATTATTTCATATCCATAAAAATATTATGAACCAAATTTGCATTTCATTATAATGCAAAATGATTCGTTCATCAACCATAAACATGGAGCGAATAAGCATCACATAAGCATCATCCATATAAACCATAAGACATGACAAATAGGAAAATAGGTAGATTTGTATTAAAATCCATACCTATCCTAAGATGCATCATGCCCAATAGAATATGTCATCATTTTTTAGCTATAACCCTGAGTCACAAAGGACCAATACAACCATCAACCTACAAGACAACACATCAACTAACTCTTTATTTTTATACAAATTGGATCGTAGGGGTTGAGATTTGGTCAAAACCCTAGCATAACCAAAATCACTACATAAAATATTAATTATATTGCATACATATTGTTTTTCCTACCTTGATCCCCCAAAATATTGGTGATGTCATATTGAAAGGATTCTTTCTACTTCAACCCAGTCGTCTTTGTCTTGTCCGTCTCCTCTTGGTTGATTCCTTTGAAGGTTTCAAAATGCGTGGCACCACATAATTTTTGCATGAGTTCAATTGGTACCCTTGAGTACTCAATTGTCTTTGCCTCGTGCTTCTCCTCTTGGTTGAGTCCTTTGATCCCTTCAAAATGTGTGGCACCACATAAGTTTTGCATGAGTTCAGTTTGTATTGTTGGTTCGACTCTGGGTTTCATTTCCACTCATCCTTGCATTTTGTTGTCTCCCTAAATGAAGGGGCCAACTCGATAACAACTTTGAAAGTGCAACCCATGGAGTGTAAAAAGGCCTCACATTCCTATGACCACTTACTAAGTAGAATATTGATCCTTGTAGTTAAAGATTGTGCTTTGTTATGCTTGGGGGTAGAGGGTTGCATCTCTAGGACTGTGTGCCACTTTGCATTTGCAAAAGTGTCCATATATTGGAACTCCAATTCAAGGTTGTGCCATAAGTCAAAGTTCATGCAAAGTAGCCTTGTTAGCAAAAGAACCACTATGGACTATGACTAATTTATCATTTGCCCGCTAGATTTCCACAAATTTTGGAATTCGCCATATAGGATTAGTAATGGGACATCTCTTCACTATCATTTAAGAAAGGTTGTTGGGAGCGGGAAGTGCAATTTCCAAAATATTCATAGAGTGGAGTGTTTTGGGAGCATTTTTTTATATAATACATATTTTAATATATTTTGATTCACATATATTAAAAATCATGCAAAATGTCGAATAAGCTGCAAAAAACATGAAAACATAGATCTAACTATTGGATTAATGATGATATTTAAATAATCAACCATTTAGTACACATATAACATCAATCATCTAGCAACTATAACTTATAACATAGTTATCAAATGATCAATCATCAACCTTCAAGTTTAAACATATAACATTTTCCACCAACAAACTCTAATAGATAATATTGACCATGAAATGAAACATGGCATTATATTCATTACAAAGAGTTGTAAGATGCAATCGAGAATTTAAAATTCAAAGGTAAGTTCAAAGTTCAAACTGACCATTGAGAACATACCTAACATGTGCCTAAAACTCACCATTAAGAGCAATGTACTCCATCTCTTGAAATTCATGTCTATAAGATGTGGATGTAGCTTTGCCTTTCAAACCTTGCCATGAGTCACTTGAAAACATACTATTCATTGTCTCTTTTAACTTGAAAGGCACATGAAGGTGAGGTGGTAGCTAGCAAATATGGTCCTTACAATCTTAAGTAGCTCTAACCTAGAGTGATTGTGAAAAATGTGGCGGGCCATGCTATGATTGGTAATAAATTTAATCATTTTCTTCCCTCTCTTATACAATGCACCATTCCATTTATAATCAGGTCCCTTTGTCTTAATAATATCAAGGTTCAGTGTCTGAACCAAACACCCTAACCAAAATATGTTAGGGTACACATTCTCAATGATTGCTTCTATTGACTTACAATTAGTAGTATTATCAGTGATGACTTGAATGGCATTGTATGAACCAATCTCTTAAATGGTTTTAATTAAAGGTTTTGCAATATTAATACATGTTTTGTGATGTAGTAGTCATGGATTGAAAGGAATACCACACCGCCGATAGAAACACCAAGAATATTGATCAATGGATCGCCTTTAACATTTGTCCAACCAATAGATACAATGTGAATGGATACCCCATATTCACTTCAATCATTTGTAAAATGTACTAGAGAAGTATGGATTTTGGAATTTTCCCTATCAAGTCCCATGTTTTGGCTTTGTCATACAAGGGGATTTTGTATCCTTTAGGGTAACCATTGATGGCTTGTACTGATTGCATGCCAATAGGGTGAGTGAAGAACATTGAATGTACACCACATGCATAGAGAAACCCATTTTTTTGCATCCACATCATCATTGCAACCTTGGTCAAGGAAATATGATATTGTTCTATGTATAGGTGAGAATCCACTACCATAAGGGGATAGGGATCGAACACCATACATCACTATGTGATCTTGGGGTCTTAGATTCAACCCTTGAATTTTTGGATTTGTTTTATGCAGCCTCCTCTTCCTTCTTGCATTTGTTTCTCTTCATTGGCATTCGGTTACAGGTTTTGACTGTTGTAGTCTTACCTTCATCCCATGGCATAATCCTATATAGATGCTTTCTCACATGGGTATATGAACTAGTGTAAGTTTCATTAAAATGGAGGCATATAAACTTTGATCCCACATAGATTCTTTCTCACATGGGTATATGAAACAGTGTAAGTTTCATTACAATGGGGGCATATAAAATTTTTTCCACCCTCTTTCCCATGCCCAAGTCTTCTCACATACTTCCACAAGGGTGTTAAAGTATCTTTGTGTTTTTTTCCATCTTCATTGTTAGCTTCATTGTCATCATCCCCTTCCATTATTTCCCCCTTTGCATGGTATGTTCCACTAATTACTTCTTCCTCCTCACAAATGTGATTTCACCTTCCCAACATCACCATCATAATAAGAAATGGAACCAAAAAGTAAAATATGACATAGCCATCATGCTTCTAGAATCAAGATGAAAATAACTTGTTTCTTGCAATAGAATGACAGAGAAGGAGAAATGAGAAAGATTAGGAGAAGAGAACATTCGAGATTCAACATAGTGGAATTTTCCTTTTAAAAGCAAACAAATAATGAGATTTAGAGTCTACCTCTTTATCTCTAAATGGTGGTTGAATATAACTATGGAAGCCTTCAATCCCCCCTCTAATCTCTCAAAAACAACAACCTTGAATCTCCCTTCCAAGCTCTCACAAATTTACTTATTAATAGATAGTAAATAACCCACTCAAAACCCTAGCAAAGGAGAATGAATTGAGAAATAGAATGAGAGGAAATGGAGTGAGTGAGTGTTTTAATCCACTAAAGGAACTCTAGCCATGCCTAAACCAATGATTGGAAACTTGTCTTGGTTCCCACAAGCAAGAGAGAAAATATGCCTATAATCGACAAGATCTAAGGGGGAATACTTTTTTTTGTCTTATGGGAGAATTGAGGGAGTGACTTGGGAGTGTTGAGGGAGTGACTTGGGAGTGTTGAGGGAGTGACTCGAGAGAATTGAGGAAACAACACTACCTTTTTTTGGCATGGAGTATTTTTTCACCTAGGGAGTGTGCTCCAAAAATTTATCCCGTAGGGGAGCAATCATGAAGAATGTTCCCAAGGGCACTTCTTGACTGCGCCCTTTGGGAGTGCGCTTCGAGAGAAGAGTGTTGAGGCATGGGGAACTCTCCTGCAATGCATAATTCGAGTGATATGTGCATACATCTCCTCCAATGCCAAAATATACAACCAATCATGGATATGCAATACCCCCAATTTTGACTTGGAATTTATTTAATCAAAATTATGTAAATGATGTAAATATGCTATTATGAATTCCTAGTGCAGAGCTCAAGGCAAAGGACCGACTAGTGAATGGATAGGAATTTGTGATGTATATATATTTTATTTGGACCGTACGGTTAGCTTATCATGCCGATTCAAAAAAATGTAAATATTATGTTGGAAAAATAATAAAATGGTCCAAGATCGCTGTGTAAAGAGCACTATAGGGGCTATGATTCCACGAGAGGGGAAGAGGAAAGGGGGCCTAAGGGAAAATAAATCCTTTGCTTCTAAGTGTCAACCTTAGAACTCATCTAATTGCTGCCATGTGCTTTAAATGAGCCAATTACCTTCTCTTGACTATTAAACCCAATCATTGAATGCACGTGTGAGGTTGGTGGGAAAAGTCACTACATGTAGTTATTGAAGCATGGGGGTGGTGACAATTTTGTTAGTTGTCAAGATTCCTTTTCTTCTATGGTTAGAAGCTAAGTTGGTTGTCTTTTCACCATCATATTATATCCCTTGGAGTCAACACTCATTCTATGATTCCCTCATGCAGACTTCTACACCATGTAGAACTTCCTATTGTTGTTCATGACCATTGCCAAACTGTTTTTAACCCATAAATTCGAATTTAGAGACAAAGCCACAACTTTGAAGGAGAAATAGATGGATGTAGGTGAGTATAGAGGTTGGGAAATCTAGGAACCCTTAACCATTGATTTTTTCTACTCATAGATGCTTGAGAAGCCATAATTTATGCTACATGAGGTTCTCCACAACATACAACATATTGGACTCTTATTGCACACACTGGAAGAGCTGTAAAAGTTGGATTTCCTAATGGAACTATGGATCAATGAAGGGGAATTCCTTCCTTATGTTGTGTGGGATAGTTGGAAGGAGTGCCATGGCTGTGATGGTTGAGTGAGATATCTATAGAGCTCTGGATGAGCATTTGTCTAAGCATAGAGAGCAGAGTGGATCGTGGGAAAAGAGAGAGAATCCTGTAGGTGTTTCCTTCACCCTAGTGGCCTCATAGCCTAGCTTGGGGGTGGCCTCTCAGCATAAATAGTATATGTTGGACAAAGTGTCTACAATTGGGTGGAAAATCACTCTTACATAGTTAGTTGCTTGGATCTTCTTTGTTAAATATAAATATTCTCTTTGTATGTGATGTGAAATGTTTTTTATTTGATGCCTGTAGTGATTATGCTTGTATGCGCATGCTATATGTAGATAGATTTTATTTCTGATGTGTATTTTTATTATGCATATGCACACATAATTTAGATGTTATAAATTCATAATTATGGTTATGGGGCAAAATTTAGAATATCGTAATTAGTTAATGTACCCTTCTATTGACCGGATTTAGTGAAGGGGACATTACCAGATAATTGTGTAGATAGTGCAAATTTTAGTAGTTGTGGTCTGTAACTGCATTTTGGATTGACACCTCTACACAATCAGTGGATAAATTCACAACAACTTTGAATTGTGAGTGCCCATATCTTTGCTTTACCTCCAAATCTAATTGCAGATAAATGTTTTCATTGTGTAATCACACCAAGGAACCATGAACATGATTATGGGTCATAGTGGGTTTCTCATACAACACTAGATAATCTAATCCTATCTTCTAAGTTTCCAAATTTGTGGAAATATATCAGGTCAAAGATAAATTAGACGTAATCCATATTTCTTCTTTCACTAACAAGGCTATTTTGCATGAACTTTTCTTTGTGGCATGAGCTTGACTTGGAGTTGCATTAGATGGAGTTTCTCGTTGAGCACGAAGTCTTCTAATTGGGATTATCAATTTTTCACAATTTAGGCCACATTTGGGTGAATGTAATGTCCCTTTTTAATAATTTTATTACAATGGCAAGTTTTTCACCTTTTTCCCCAATTCGACCTTTGACTAGTTTTGATGTCTAGGTCTCCAAATTGCTCCAAATGCTCCCAAATATTCTGAGGAGGTGTATGAATGATATTAAGAATTTATTATGATGTTCATGGATGATTTAAGACCATTAAAACACTTTTGCAAACTCCTTTCAGATTCTGGTCAATGTATGGTATTTTACTAGCAATTTCTCTTTGACTAGTATTGGTCCCTTGGTCTCCAAATGACTCCAAATTCTCCCAAATTTATACAGAAGGTACTTGGATGATATTAAGAAATATTTATAATTTTTATGGATGCTCTGGAGTGTTAATATGACTTCTGCAACTCCTCTTTAAAATTTGGTCAAGATAGGGATTTTACTAGTAAATTGTGGTTCAAATCCCCTAGGGGTAGATGATGAAAATGACTTTCCAAATGCACTCAATCCAACTAGAATTTCTGAATGGAATAAGGGGAAATATAAAGGAAATCAAATTGAACTCATATTCATCACCATTCAAATTTTAATGTCTGCTATAACTCCCTTAAATCAGATGCAAAAAGATTAGTTTCAACCTTGGGGGAAATGACACTAAATCTTCTTCAAATGGTATTAAACTAATCAAAATGACTCCAAATGATTAAGTACTGAACATGAAACTTGTAAATATCATAAACTAAAGTCCATGAATCATAAATAAATCATAGGAATGATCTTTCATTCGAATACGTCAGTACATCATTGCTACACATCAAGGTAGTGGAGAAATGACACCATTCTTTCATTAAAAATAAGATTTATACATTTACAATTGGAATTTCGACCTGAAAATTTTTGAATATGAATAAAAGAGTATTTAATTCATATTAAAAAAGAAATTGGGCATGACAAGCTCCCCCAAAGAGTACAATAACTCACCCAAAATGCCCTCCCTCAAGGATCAAGAATATGCCATGAAAAATGGAAATGGTTGAAGGAGTGAGCTACACTAGAAGAAACCATGAGCTGCCATGTAGCTTACACCTAAAAATTAAGACTCCATTACATCTCCAAATGAAAGGTCTGAATGGTTTTTCCAATGACCAACTTAGATGGGAATCTTTCACCCTTGAAATTGGCTAAGGAAAGAAACTAGTCATCCACTAGCTCTCCCTCTTCACAAATGCAATTGCAAATTCTAAAAATGATCAAAAGCTGGTTTCATTCTTTGTTCTTGACATTTATAAATTTTCCAAGCTCTCTATGGGTCTAATTCCTTCCAAGAGATGCATTCCAACTCAAGTTGGGAAGAGATTCCAAAGGATGCCACTTGTATAACAATTCCTAGTCTCCCACTTCCACCAAATCACATGTGGAAGCATCTTAGCTACCCTAACTCCCTTGAGCACCCTCTTGGAGTCTATTTTTAGCCCCGACATGTCATATATGTCAGATTCCAGCCTTCAGGTCTAATTTGTGTCATAGGTTTCATAGCATCTTCATCATTCTTGTCATAGAGATAAGGAATCTAGTCCAAGTGTCTGACTAGCTCCAAAATGCCTCTTCCTCTTCCATAGGAGTTACTCTTCCACTCCAATTCGTAATTGGTTCATTCCAAGTATATTGACCTTCCAAATCATCCCAAGACCCTTGGTATTCTTATGGATTCGAGATGACAAGAGGAGGATGCCATGTGGCATAGAAAATCTAGCTTGTGTGGGTCCCACTTCCTCCATGTGTCTTCATGGTCAAATGCCACTTTGATTTCCCCTTGTATATATTTATTTAGATCCTTTATTAAATATTTATGCTATTCTAATTTCCACACATCATTTATTATCCTTCTTATTTCAAATCCCAATGCTTCCACCCACAACCTAGGAAACTAGTAATTTTCCTCCTTGGCAATTATTTGACCCTTAACATTTAATTTGACAAACTATCATGAATATGGCCAATGGGCTTAAGTCATTGTGACCCAAGCAAAATTTTGGACATGAAAAATCCTCCCTTCCCAATATTTATTGTCCTCAAGCAATTTCAAACATGGGTGTTGAAGAACCCGCTTTCTGTATAATTATTTGAAGTTGCCACTGAGTTGCCCAACTTTAAGTCTTCGAGCTTCCATGAATATTTTAGAGAGGAACCACCATGATTGATGCTACACTACTTTGATTAAAATCACTTTATTAAGTAGGGAATCCATCTCCCATACTACTTGTTTCCCCCAAAACTTGAAACCAATGAGACTAAGAATTATCCCAGGGTCCCATTGTTTGTATTGCACTCAAACAATTAGAAGTGCTCTCCAATTCATAGTTCCTGGATCCCATTTTCTTGTATGCATTCTTCCAAACATCATGACTACAAAATATATATCATCAAAGTACATAACAACATAATGAAAATGTACATCAAGAAGATGCTTCATTAAAGAATCATGAAAGTGCTTATACCTCCAAGCAAGTAGACCACCATTTTCCAAGTGCATACAAGCATCAAGTAACCAATCAAATTTGCTCCAATGACATAGGTGAGGATCCCATGTCCTATCATGCTGCTCCAAAAGGATGTGATATGCATCAAAATATTCAGCCATGTATTCTTTCATCCAAGAAGTAAATGAAGATTCTCCACTAAAATCTGAACCGAATAATGAGCAAGAAAAACAAAGAGACTTCAAATGACTCAAAGAAGTCTCACCCATACATCCATGAATGTGAGAATCATAAATATATAACAAAGTATGTGGCTTCCAACAAAAATGTTCTCCAATCATAAATCTATTCACCCCAGTGTCGGATGGAGTTCCTCCAACATCAAATGAACCAAGTGTTGAGCAAGAAAAACCATGAGTCTTCAAGTGACTCGAATGCATATCATAGGTGCATCCAGGTAGATGTGCATCATCATAAAGTAACAAAGGATGCTGCTGCAAATGTGAATAAGAATTTGCTCCAACTATGTCATCATAAAAAGTAAATCTAGGAGTTCCATACTCCTCATGTGGCACCATAAAAAAGAACTCTTTCACCCATACTTCATTGAGACTAATGCTGCAAAACATGTAATTGTAGGATGTAGGAGAATGAACTAACTCACCCAAATGATAAAAAAGTGCAGAAGTTTCATCATGGGAAGGAACCATGTGGGTAGTATCATGCAGCTCCTTCAAAAGTGTGAAACCTTTGTTGTAGATTAGTTCTAATGTAGAAGAGTCATGCTCTTCTTTAAAAATTGCATAACCTTCATCAAGAGACAATTCAAGTTACTCTTCCACCATATCAAGTGTTTGGATCTCATCAAGTTCATATTCAAACACATCAAGAACATTCAAATTTCCACATTTCTCATGATCCACCATGTCATGAGAATCCTCCAAACAATCTACCATTTGACAATCTGAAACATAGGAGGAAAAATAAGTATCTTGCAACTTTTCAATAAGTTGCTCGTTTTGAATTGTGAGCTTATGATTATCCTCATTATTCTTCAAGTATGCATCATGTAACAATTCATTAAGCTCAAACAAATGGTTCCTATAAAAAAGCAAAGACATGAAATTACCTTTGACGTGGCACATTGCTCTTTGAATCTTCTCCATGTCTTCA
The DNA here is from genome assembly GCA_027924585.1 of Larix kaempferi. Classification (NCBI taxonomy): domain Eukaryota; kingdom Viridiplantae; phylum Streptophyta; class Pinopsida; order Pinales; family Pinaceae; genus Larix; species Larix kaempferi. The sequence goes on from BSBM01000435.1 coordinate 18,009,677, forward strand.
AGGAAGGATGTTTCCTCCAATGAAGTAGCTCTCCAACAAGAATTTGACACCAATGCTTGAGTGTCATGGAGAATGCTAAGGAAATCTTGGATCTTCTTTTCATTCATCTTGAAGGACTCTTCAAGAAAATGAGGCTCTTGCAAATGAATCTCCTCATCTTCTTCCTTCTTACTTGGACCAACTTCATGAAGCTCAAATGGTGATGGGGAAGTTGATCTTGTTTATTCTTCAACTGCTACAAGGTCTTCATTTTCATGCTTAAGGGAATTTTGGCTTGCAGCAATACTGTCAAAAGTGATCTCTATGTCACCAACATAGAGGTGTGAGCACCCATCACTAGGTACTCCTTCATAGTTCAATCATCCATTAGTAGATGCTCCTTGATCCATGCGCAACATAGAATGTGTCTCGAAATGATCTTCAATATTTTCAATAGGATCTTCTTCAAGTTCATGGGATATATCTTCATCTTTCTCCTCCAAGCAATCTGATGTACTTTTAACCTTGGTTTCCTTAATATCAATACATTTGGAATCTCTTTTTGAAGAGTACCCAAGAAGTCTCTTCCAGATAGAAATACGTTCATTCCCTGAAGCTTCATATTTTTCATTGCTCTTTTCACTCACACATATATGATTTTCTCTCCAAGGTCTTTTGCAAGAAGGACATATACCTTTCTTCACTAACTCCACATCTTCATTTGTGGGTCTATTTTCAAACAACCCATAAGCATAGTCTTCAAAATACATGGCATTTTGTGTATCTTCCTTCGAAGCAAGATATAATGCTTGATATCTTTGACATTGTTGGGGCAAGGTTTTATATGTTGCTCTCCATATTTGTAACTCATCCATATAATTATCCTTTGGTGGTGTTTCGTACTCATATTTATCATACATGTGGTCATAATAATAATATTCATTCGTCCAATTGTAAGAAGTGTTGCATGATGGCACCTCTTCCTCAACCCATTCACATTCTGCTTCATATTGTTCATAATCATCTACATATTCCTCATAAGAATTGTACTCATAGGATTCATCATAATGGTAAGACATGGCTGAAAATTATTCTTCAATGTATGATATTAATTCACAGGTGCAAGGACCATGCTCTGATACCACTGTAATGTCCCTTTTTAATAATTTTATTACAATGGCAAGTTTTTCACCTTTTTCCCCAATTCGACCTTTGACTAGTTTTGATGTCGAGGTCTCCAAATTGGTCCAAATGATACCAAATATTATGAGGAGGTGTATGAATGATATTAAGAATTGATTATGATGTTTAGGGATTATTTAAGACCATTAAAACACTTATGAAAAATCCTTTCAGATTCTGGTCAATGTATGGTATTTTACTAGCAATTTCTCTTTGACTAGTATTGGTCCCTTGGTCTCCAAATGACTCCAAATTCTCCCAAATTGCCACAGAAGGTACTTAGATTATATTAAGACATATTTATAATGTTTATGGATGCTCTGGAATGTTCATATGACTTCTTAAACTCCTCTTTCAAATATGGTCATGATAGGGATTTTACTAGTAAATTGTGGTTCAAATCCCCTAGGGGTAGATGATGAAAATGATTTTCCAAATGCACTCAATCCAACTCGAATTTCTGAATGCAAGGAGGGGAAATATAAAGGACATAAAAATGAACTCATTTGAATCACCATTCAACTTTTAATTTCTTATATAACTCCCTTAAATCATATGCAAAAATACTGGTTTCAACCTTGGGGGAAATGGCACTAAATCTTCTTCAAATGGTATTAAACTGATCAAAATGACTCCAAATGCTTAAGTACTGAACATGAAAATTGTGAAGCTCATAAATTATAGTCCATGAATCATAAATACATCATAGGAATTATCTTTCATTCGAATACATCAGTACATCATTGCTACACATCAAGGTAGTGGGGAAATGGCACCATTCTTTCATAAAAAATCAGATTTATACATTTACACTTGGAATTTCGACCTGAAACTTTCTGAAGATGAATAAAAGAGTATTTAATTCATATTAAAAAATAAATGGGGCATGAAAATATCCCCCAAAGAGTACAATATCTTACCAAAAACGCCCTCCCTCAAGGATCAAGAATATGCCATGAAAGATGGAAATGTTTGAAGGAGTGAGCTGTACTAGAAGAAACCATGAGATTCCATTAGCTTACACCTGCAAATTAAGACTCCATTAAAGCTACAAATGAAAGGTCTGAATGGCCTTTCCAATTACCAACTTCGATGGGAATCTTTAACCCTCGAAATTGGCTAAGGAAAGAAACTAGTCATCCACTAGCTCTCCCTCTTCACAAATGCAATTGCAAATTCTAAAAATGATCAAAATATGGTTTCATTCTTTGTTCTTGACATTTATAAAGTTTCCAATCTCTCTATGGGTCGAATTCCTTCCAAGAGATGCATTCCAACTCAAGTTGGGAAGAGATTCCAAAGGATGCCACTTGTACAACAATTCCTAGTCTCCCACTTCCACCAAATCACATGTGGAAGCATCTTAGCTGACGTAACTCCCTTGAGTGCCCTCTTGGAGTCTATTTTTAGCCCTGACATGTCATATATGTCAGATGTCAGCCTTCAGGTCTGATTTGTGTCATAGGTGTCATAGCATCTTCATCATTCTTGTCATAGAGCTAGGGAATCTAGTCCAAGTGTCTGACTAGCTCCAAAATGCCTCTTCCTCTTCCATGGGAGTTAATCTTCCACTCTAATTCGACCTTAATTGGTTCATTCCAAGTATATTGAACTTCCAACTCATCCCAAGACCCTTGGGCTTCTTATGGATTCGAGATGACAAGAGGAGGATGCCATAAGGCATAGAAAATCTAGCTTGTGTGGGTCCCACTTCCTCCATTTGTCTTCATGGTCAAATGCCACTTTGATTTTCCCTTGTATATATTTATTTATCTCCTTTATTAAATATTTATGATATTCTAATGTCCACACATCATTTATTATCCTTCTTATTTCAAATTCCAATGCTTCCACCCACAACCTAGGAAACTAGTAATTTTCCTCCTTGGCAATTATTTGACCCTTAACATTTAATTTGACACTCATTAATATGGCCAATGGGCTTAGGTCATTGTGACCCAATGCAAAATTTGGGACATGACAGTGAACCTCTATCATACTTCTTCTAATTGGGGCTCTCAATTTGTTGCAATTTAGTTCACATTTGGGTGAATCTCTATTGTACTTCCTCTAAGCCATCTGCCAGGGCTATTTTTTCCCTTTTATGCTTGTCCTTGTTAATGTGAAATCATGCTTAGATTGAACCAATTTGTGGGAAAAATTCTTGGCCATAATTCTTTTGATCCGCAACAAATCCTCTTTAGGTTAGGGGTTAAGATAAATTTGGTAGGATTTCTAAGAAGGTAAGGGTGCATTAGGAAAACACCAAGCTAGAGGTTTTCCACTAGAAATTGATGGTTTAGCACAACCCTATGCCTTGATATCTAGGTCAAAGTTAGGGATGAATCATAGAGTGGAGTTTTGGATGCATTCTTGAGTTTCAACAATGATGTACTACATGTTATCAAAATTTATTACTTATTTGCACCATCTCTTGGACTTACTCATTAATGTGTGCTAGCTACTTGGTGTACATAAATGATATGGAGTGTGAGGCTTTCTATTCAAACTTTGATGAGGGGATCCCTGAGTTGTTGTCACAAATGTTTTTGTAGCAACCTCATCAATGAACAAAACTTGTTTTCCTTTTTTTTTCTTCTGGTTGCAACAACTAAATTGGATACCAATAGAGTTGTTGGGTCTCATTCTCAACTAAATTATTTCCTCATTCTTTTTATCTTTGATATCAGTAGTGGGGTCGGTAATGGATTTATTAGTCATAGTTGCGTGATATTTTGTATCATCACCATTCCTCACAAGACTATCGAGTCTACCACCATTAGTGGAAAGTTCGATTTGCACCATGCAGAAGTATGCAAAGCACCTTGAGGTTGTACCACATTAGTAGGAAAATTGGTTTGTTGCTTCCAAAGGGGAGAAGTATCTCTAACAATGTCACTAGCTACATTTTCAATACTCATCCCAAAATTCAAAAGCGCAAACTTAGGGTCATCATCAGGAATGTCAACAATAGTGGGAATTGTACAATAACCATAGTTTGAAGTTCTTAATAATAATAATAATCTATTTTTAAGGCCACAACCAATCCAGACACCAATTTGGTGTTTGAGACCCCCTTGTTTGTGGGAAAAAGGAACCCCTTCTTATTATTTAAAAGTATTTGTCACCCTTTAGAGATTCCATAAAGTTGGGAGGCAAGGAAAAGCATCCAAAACTTGGAGTGGTGTAGTAGGAGGGGAATAGGGGCACCCACAACTGTGTTTCCTTGCAATTATGGAAGGTTGAGCCTTTAAGGAGGGAAAGGGTACACCTTGGATCGATTGCAACCTTGTATTGAAACCTATATTTGAAGCAATAGAGAGCAATGCAACACTAAGCAGTGGGATTGTCCGTGACTTCTTTCTAGAACCTTTGAGAAAATCCATGACAGTCTCGAAACATTCTTTCACTTGGTAACACCATAACATTGCATCATATAGAATGGGATGGGTTTACATTGTGGGACGAGCTCTCTTATTCTCTTCTTTGCATTGTTCCAAATCCCCTATTGGAACCTTCTCAAAATTATCTAGGTTATATTTTGAACTAGAGTTCTCTTCTTGAGGTTTTTCCTTATCATAATCACTACTGAGATCATGTCCTCCTGCTTTCTATTCATTGATACATTGAAACATGTTCACCCAATAAAAAATGGATGTCTATTCCCAAGGAATTATGGTTCTTGGGGAAATGCGAAGATCAAAGGTCTAGCAATGTAAGTATCCAACAAGGAGGAGATTTTTTAACACCAAATACTGAATCTTGAATATATTCTTTCTTCTTATTTTCCCATTTTTGAGACAAGAAATTACAAGAATGAGAACCATTAAATGTGATAAACCCTTACAAAGCATGCAATAAATTTCAAAGGAAAATTAAAATAGTGAACAAAGAGCATGAAAATCCTTATCTTGGAAACAACATAAGATCGATCAAATTGTGGGTCTCTGTCAATGGAGGCTTGGAGGTTGTAGGAACAATGGAGGGTGATGAGTGTTTGCTTTACCTTCTTTTTTGTTCTTTTAACTATCGTTGGAAGTTAAAAAAGACACTAATAAGAGAAAATATTTCAAAGAAGAGAGACTTTGTACAAGCATTTTGATTTAAATGAGTTAATTTGGATGTTGTAAAGAAACAGATAAGATAAAGGAAAGCAGAGAAGGGAGACTTTGTACAAATCATTTTGATTTAAATGATTTAATTATTTCCTTTCATTGCAATACAAATTTCTCGTTCAATCCACAAAAGGAAAGGAGAATTAGCAATTGAGTTGAGCAATAAAAGAAAGTAAGGTAAGTCACTGCGTTTGCCAATAAGATTATGAGATGTGTTGATTATGGGATCATATTGTGGCCTAGGATAAGTTGAAGCCTCAACATAATAACAAGTTATTTCAAAATATGAACAAAGTTTTTGATCATGTAGGGGATTTGGTCATTATAAAAGTGACATAATTTGATGTGACAATTTCTAAGCATTGCAAAGGATGAATGCCATAAATATGCGGGATTTGGTGATTATAAAAGTGACATAATTTTATGTGACAATTTTCTAAGAATTACAGTGGATCAATTCCATAAAGTTGATGGATAGTGGCGGTTTCAATATATGTATAGCTTCATTTTATACTTAGACAAACTCTTTTCTTACCATATGCAATTTGTTTCTTTCATATTCCTCGAAGATGGTTGGAGTGTCCACTCAAAACATTGGCTTCCAAAAATTTCAACACAATGAAAATCTAAAAGCATTGACACAATGTCTAACCAATATGAAAGCACCCACAATGTCCAACCACTGTGAAAGCACAGTCAACTTCATATTTTCTCACTATGGTTTATGAATTACTTTAGATATTCGACTAGATGCATAATGCGCATATACAAGCAGAATCTAAAAGTTTTGTGCATGTACATGCAAAATTTAAAAGTTTTGCAGGTGTATTATGCCAATCACATATAAACACTATGAATGATTACTTACCAATTCTATATAAATTTTATGAACGATTGCTCTTTTATTGCTTGTTTTTACCTCATAGGATGATACAAAGTTGAAGCATTTCTTTGTAATGAACAATTTTCAAATATGGCTTTCACCCCCCTCATAGTGTGACAACTTTGTTAAACAAAAATTATAAGTTTCCAGAAGTAATATCCCTCTCTGTCCCCACCCCACCCACCCCCCAAAAAAATGGCTTGTGGGTGATAGTGGGTGATAAGATGATAGAAGAAGATATTATGTGATTTGCAAGAGCAACATATACAATAGTAACAGGGAGATGGTGCAATAGACCCAACCTTGCATGTTTTTAAATAGGAGATGATGAAAATAAGTTTACTCATAGTGGTTTATAGATCACAAGGAATAATACATTCGATGTTTAAAAAATGATGTTTGAAGCATAGCGTAGTATAATGATTTGTACAAAGTGCAATTCACAAGAGTAGAGAGCATGTAGTTTAAAGATCAACAACCAAAAGATCTATTTAACAATTATATTAGAAATGATGGATTTGTTGTGTATCTACTTGGTAGTATTTTGGGGTATTTTGTTTATATCCGAGATTACTAGATCATCAAATTGTGGTTGTTGTATCAACTAAATTCTTGTTAGAGATGAGCATTTAAGCAGATCATATAACATGTGTTTCCTCCTAGGAGGTCATAGGTTCAAATCCAAAGGGTGTAGGGTATGTAGACCTCTGTAGAATTTATTAGTTACATCGCTACATAGAGGGTGGTCCATTGTCCCACAAACAAGGGGGTCTCATACACCAAAATTGATGTCTGGCTCGGCTATGACCTTAAAAAATAGATTAGTATTATTATTATTTATTATAAAATCGTGCCATCATATTGCTTATATTTATTATGATGTCTCACATGGCATTTGTATTAATTGACATATTACTACTTGTCAAAGAGTTTTCCTTAAAGGAGAACAACTAACACATTATGAAAATTTTCAAACATATAACACAAATAGAGGAAATGACACCATACTTGTGAGTGAAAACAGGGTGTGGATGGCACACAATGTTGGAATATGTAATGATGATTTGTGTGGTGTTGTTGGTTGTGTAATGATCATGTCTATCAATGAAGGGATACATGAATTTATATATTATAAAATGAGTTATCCCACATGCATCATGAAGTAAATTCTCTTATTATAATTCTTTATATAAGAGAAGTGGTAACATATTTATCCCACATTTGTTATCGGATGTAAACCTTCCATACCTCTATCTATATAATAGAGGTGAAGGAGACCCTTTTAGGGTATGTTGTTGAAAAATCATTATGACATGATGTGAATATGGAGTGTGATGCGATGCTTATGTGATGATGCTTTGTATTGTTTTGCGACATAATATTTAAGCATATTTGATGAGTTCAAATCTATCTTGTATAGATTGATGATCATGAGTGGTGTATTGATGGATAGTAAAGGAAAATTACCTCTAGTTAACTTCTTCTTCTTCCAGAATACACCATAACATATAAGTAAAAACGATTAATTTTACTGCAATAACACCGATTATGTCATGGCTTTCCATTGCAAATGATAACTACTTTTCACTTCTAGAATGTATGTCAACATTAATATGGGATTCTAGATTCATCAACTAATTTAAAATTTTTGTTTTTATTCAACAATTTAATAAATTTTAATAGTGTTTTATTGGGTGATAATTTAAAATTTACATTTTACTTCACACAAAAAATCCGACGATTAAGTCATGACACTTGTTTCTTTTACACTCATCTTGCTGTAATATAATATGCTAGAAACTCTATAGTCACATATTTTGAACAATGACATATCAATATTGTTTCTAACGAGAACATATATATTTACATTTATAAAAGGCCGAAAAAGTTTCAATAGAGTGGTACAAAATTTCTCAAACATAGTATCATAATTTAATGTTATGAGTATTAAGAAACTCAATTTAATAATCCAAGATAATATATGCTTTAAACAATAAACATGTTCCCCTAAGCTGCTATAGATTTTAACATACTAGCATAAGAGAAACTTGCAAAAAATTTATGCAAAAACAAAATTAATAGGTACTAGGATCACTGTCCATGACCTGAACATCTTGACTGTTCTCATCATATTCCTTAAATATGTCCTCAACATCCTCCTCCTGGTTCTCATGATTATCTTCGAAAATATCCTCACTGTCCATTGACTGAGTGCCTTTCTTGTCCTTTACATTTTCATTATGCTCCTATGAATTGAAGATGTTGACAGTTGCATTGATAGATTGATAGAACATAGTATCCTTAATTTCTTTGCTTCTTGAACCAAAATTACCACATTCTTTTGTAGCTATAAGAACATCATGGTGCTCCAGAGTGATCTCAATTGTTTCCACTTGAAATTTGTGATTGCAAACATTTCCTCAACCTCATCGAGGTGGGAGTCTAAAGTACAAGATGTGTGGGAATTGAGTTGAAAGACAAACGATTAAGCTTCTTCAAGATGGGAGTCCACTGAGGGAGCTTGAGATGTTATCCGACAAACAAAAAAAAGCAAACCCTCCATTTGAGAGTCCATCCACTTCAAATGGATTCATATGTCTTGGATATCTGATCTGGTTTCACAGATACTATATGAAAGATCCCATAGCTTTCTCTCTATGTACACTAATGGATTCATAGCTACAAGACAAAACATACCTTCTATTAGTCTTCACTTGTTTAGCATATAACAATAAACAATCTATCACTGAAAGAAATACAAGCACATCAAGAACACAATGAACATAATATTTCTCTCGAGGAAACCACAAGGGATAAAACCCCGACAAAATATTCCTCAATATAGAAATCACAAAGTACAAAAGTAAACCCCAAGACAAAATCAGCTACTCCTCCACTTGTGCGAACTTCCCTCTCTCTCTCCTATGCGAACTTGTGTGAGTAAATGAGATGATTACAAATGAGAGAGGCCTCCTCTATTTATTGTCTTCCATTGGAGTGACTTTTCCCCAATAGGGTTGACTTCTCCTAACTGACTGGGCCGACTTGTCAAATAAAAAATATAATGATCTCTTTTGGGTTCTTCTAGGCTGACATAAGAACTAGGGTTTACATTGACTCTTTCAATGACTTACATTATTAATTACATCAGTGACATCTCTCGAAGGAGGAATACAAATACAATAGACAAGTATCAAATAGAATATCTTCCACAGTTACATTCTTTTAACACTCTCTCTTAACTAGGACAGTATTCTGTGGGTAACAACAACTTCTGCACAACTGACTTGTGAAACTCTATATGTCATAGGAATATTTTGGATCATCATCTGTCTAGGGTATCATCTATTGGAGTAGCATCATCAAAGTCTGCTGGAATGTCATCATCAACATCATCATCATCATCTGCTGGAATATCATCATCAGTAGCATCCTATGTATCATCATCAGCAACATCCTCTACAGGAACATCTTCTACTGGATCAACAACATCGTCAACTAGAACATCTTCTGCTGGATCAACAACATCGTCAGCTGGAACATCTTCTGCTGGAACATCCTCATCAACAATATCATCAGCTGGAACATCTTCTGTTGTTAGCAACATCATCAGCTGGAACATCCTCGTCAACAACATCATTAGCTGGAACACTATCAATTAGCTAGCACTAGTCTTATGTCCCTAGGAATTGCATCTATCCTTTCAGATAGGAACTCTATCAATCATCCAGTACTGATCTTATGCCCCCAAGACATGCATCTATCCTTTCAGATAGGAATTCTATTAGTCATCCAGTACTGATCTTCTGCCCCCAGGACATGCATCTATCCTTTCGGATAGAAACTTTACCAGTCAGCTAGTACTGATCTTATGCCCCTAGAATAGGCATCTATCCTTTCAGATAGGAACTCTATCATTTAGATAGTACTGATCTTTTAGCCCCAGAACAGGAATATATCCTTTTGGATAGGAACTCTATCAGTCAGCCAATACTGATCTTCTGCTCCCAGGACATGCATCTATCCTTTCAGATAGGAACTCTATCAGTCAGCCATTACTGATATTCTGCCCCCAGGACATGCATCTATCCTTTTAGATAGAAACTCTATCAGTCAGCCATTACTGATTTTCTGCCCCCAGGATAGGCATCTATCCTTTCAGATAGGAACTCTATTAGTAATCCAGTACTGATATTCTGCCCCCAAGACAGGAATCTATCCTTTCGGATAGTAACTCTATCAGTCACCCAGTACTGATCTTCTTCCGCCGGAATAGGCATCGGTTCTGAAGAACTGGAACACTATCATTCTCTCTTTTGAGAGAGGTCCCTCTGGACCGCACCAAGCTTGTCTCGAAAGTATTCCAACTTTACACGAGACAGAGGCTTAGTCAGCACATCAACAAATTGTTCCTCTGTAGGAACATACTTGATATTTACAACTCCCTTCTACACCATATCCCAGATATAGTGTAACTTGATCTCGATGTGCTTCGATCTATCATGGAACACATGATTCTCTGTAATCTTGATGCAACTCTAGTTTTCACAGAGTATCTCCATAGCATCAATCTCTACATCGAACAATCCTGCCAACATCTTGCGAAGCCACATTGCTTCGCTACAAGCTGAACAAGATGCTACATATTCAACTTCCGCTGTATTGAGTGCAACACAGGGCTGCTTTCTACTGATCCATGAGATCATACCTGATCCCAAACTAAAGCAACATCCTGAAGTGCTTTTCCTATCTTCGGTTCTTCCAGCCCAATTTGAGTCCGTGTACCCTTACAACCTGAACTCACTATTTGAAGCATATCTGAGTTCATAATCCAATATAACCTTTAGGTACCTCATCACATGTTTTGCTGCAATCGGGTGAACACTCCTGGGATCCACCATATACTGACTCAATGTGTTCATAGCAAAACATATATCTGGTCGAGTATTGGTCAAGTACATCAATGACCCAACAATCTGTCTATACATGGTGACATCCACTATCTCTAATGAAGTATCATTCAAGAGCTTCAAGTTTGTCACCACCGGAGTAGTCATGGCCTTACAATCCAACATCCCAAATCTCTTTAGGATTTCAACTATGTATTTTCCTTGGCTTAGGAAAATCTCATATGGAAATTGCCATAATTCAAGACCTAGAAAGTAATGCATCATACTAAGGTCTTTCATCTCAAATTATGCTGCAAGCCTTCTCTTACATTCGGTGATGGGATTGTCTTCTCTTGTTAGGAACAAATCATCTACATATAGTAGTAGTATCATAGGTTCATCATCCATAATCTTGTAATAAAGATTAGAATATGCTTTAATCTTGGTAAATCCCAAACTCATCAAGAAGCTATAAATTCTTCCATACCATGCTCTGGGTGCTTGCTTCAACCCGTACAATTCTTTCTTTAGTCTGCATACATATGAATTCCTATATTATGTTTCAAATCCTTTTGGATGCTCGATAGATACTTCTTCTTATATCTTCCCATTCAGGAACGCCGTCTTTACATCCATTTGATGTAACTTCCATTTCATCTTGGATGCCAAGGAAAGAATGGTTCTAATTGAAGTATATCTGGCCACATGAGCAAAAATTTCCTCATAATCAATTCCTTCCTTTTGCGAGAATCCTCGTGCTACAAATCTTGCCTTGTACTTTTCAATGCTTCCGTCTGCTGAGTGTTTTGTTTTGAAGATCCATTTTGATGATACAACTGATTTATTCTTTGGTCTTGGTACCACATCCCAAACATCATTCTTGATGATGGATTGGTATTCTTCATTCATAACATCCAACCATTCCTTCTTCTTTACTACATCTTCAAAACAAGTTGGTTCTTCTTCAACAAGATTACACATCAAGGCTACATAACTGGAGTATGGCCTTGATCTTTTGCTCTCTCTACTGATTCCTTCTAGGGAACCATACCTTCCTACATCTTGTATCAATTCTCGTGCCCAAGCTTGTCTTCTCTTTCGAGAAATATCCTCATGAGGTGTCTCCTCAGGTCTTTGAGGTTCTGCCATGTCATGATCCTATGGAATATGATCTTCTTCAATATTTTTGTCTAGTACTTTGTTTGTTTATGTAACTCTAAGAGCCTCCTGCTCCTCTTCATCCTCATGAGTCTTCTTGGATTTGTGGAAGGCTGTGTCTTCATCAAATGTAATATCCCGACTGAGTTCGATCTGGCAGAATCCTGGGATGTATATACGGTAAGCCTTAGATTGCTCACTATAGCCCACAAATATTCTCTTCTTCCCTGAAGGTTCCAATTTCGATATTTTATCCTTTGGAATGTGAATAAGCACTGGACATCCAAATATATTTAGATGACTAACTTCAAGCTTCTTACCGGTGACCATCTCTTCTGGGGTCTTGTTTCCAAGAGCACTGTGAGAGATTCTGTTTTGTACATATACTATGGTTCTGGCTGCTTATGCCCATAGATGCATGGGTAAATATTGATCATGGATCATAGCCTTTACTGCCTCTATGATCGTTCTATTCTTCCTTTCTGCTACACCATTTTGTTGTGGATTATAGGGAATAGTAAGATCCCTCTTAATCCCTGCTTGTTTATAGAAGTCTTTGAAATCACCTAAAGTATATTCCCCTCCATTATCCGACCTTAAGATCTTTATCTTTTTCTCAGAGAGGTTTTCTACAATATCCTTGAACTCTTTAAACTTTTCAAAGACTTCATTCTTATTCTTCAAAAAATAAATCCATGTTTTGTGGGAGTAATCATCAATAAAGGAAGCATAGCATACATACCTGCTTAGAGAAGTGTTGGACATAGGTCCACATATATCTGAGTGAATAATATCCAGAATACCTTTTGCTTTGCTGTCGCTATTTGGAAATGGGTTCTTTGTACTCTTTCGTTGAGCACAACCCTTGCATACTCCTTCATGATCTAGGATTTCTGTTAGTCCAGTCACCACCTTACTTACTATTGGTAAGGTTTTGTAGTGTACATGAGATAGTCTTCTATTCCATAGCTCACAAGGTTTCATAGTACTGGTCATCAATGTTGTATCTGCATGACCCTTCAGTTTGTAAATTCCTCCTCCTTCTACTCCAATGACTACTGCATCATCAATAGTCTTCCCTTTTTTCCACATAAGAAATTCACCATCTATAAAATCAATTCTAATACCTTTCTTATCTAATGCAGAAATAGATAGAAGGTTCTTCTTCAAACTTGGCACATAAAGTACATCTTTCATATTCATGGACTTTCCAGAGTCCAATTTATAAGAGGCTTCTCCCATTCCTTTGATGGCATATTGATAATCATCTCCAAGTTTTACCTTGTGTGGTGATTCCTTCTGAACAAGATGTGAGAGGGATTCTTTGTATCCCGTCATGTGTTTTGGAGATCCACTATCTACTAGCCAAGTATCACTCCCATGAGAGATTGAACCAGTGAGGGATGATATTAGAACATATTCTTCACTGGAGTCTTCATCATCTCTGGTTTTGACTTCTTCATCACTGTATTATGCTGCATGCGCATGAAACCTCTTCTTTTGCTTCTTATGATGTCCATATTTGGATGGACAATTTCTTGCTAGATGTCCTGTCTTGTGACAAGAGTAACATTCAACGGAGGAGAGGTCTCTCTTGAATCTCCTGTTCTTTTGATGTCCTTGAGATCTTTTGGGAGAGTGGGTACGTACATCACTCTTCCTTTTCCTTCCACCTTTGGCATGAGTGTCGAAAGCTTGATCTTCCTTATCATTTAGTTTCTCCTCTCTCACCGCTATTATTTCTTCTTCTTGTGCACACTCTTCCCATAGATGTCTGAACTGGATCAATTTATTTCTATCACAAATACCACAAACAAATGGTTCCCAATCTCTGGGAAGGCCATTCAGAGTGGTCATCACAACTTCTACATCCTCTACCATATCTCCAATAGCTTCTAGTTGTTATTTTATCTGGGACACTCTGGAGAAGTATGAGTGCATGGAATTAGAATTCAAGTTCTTCAAACCCTTGAGTTGGTTTCTCAAGGTTATCTTCCTATTGATATTCTTTCCTTCAAACAAGCTGGTCAAAGCATCAAACATTTCTTTTGGTGTCTTCTTGGAAGACAAATGGGGGATCAAGTGGTCTTTGATGGAATCAACAATGATCCTCTTTGCCTTGACCATATTCTTCTTATGCCTTGCCTTGGATTCATCTCTCTCAGGTTCTGTAATTCCTTCCTTTACATAGTCTTATAGGCCATGTTCTTCAATGATGAGCATGACTCTATACTTCCATGCCCTAAATTTCTCAACCCCCTCAAGATTCTCATCAAGCTTGGTATTTCTTGTCATATTGATATAATGAGTACTTCAAATGGAAATATAATAGATTTGAGACTTACCAGAAAAGTTGTCCTTTTGAAATCCGTTTCTTCCTTGACCTAGGGTTTGTCAAAGAAACCCTAATTTTTCAACTTCGGAATTTTGGAAATCTAATTGGATGAGAAAATTCGCCTCCTTAAGGTGAGTTGAGAAAAGTACTCCTTCTCTCAATTCAGTGAGTAGATGATCCAAAAACTTGATTCGCTAATTCTCTTGGGCTATAGTGAGGGACCAGAAAATGAAAATTCTTAGAATGAAAATCTGCTTCAATAGAAAGATGTGCCCTAGTGAGGCGAGTTAGATGCACTATCTTTTTCAGTAAATCTGTGAAGGGAGCTCTTGGAACAAGGAACCCAAGTTTTTGTAGTTACAGAGGCTGCACAATGTATTCTTTCAGGCTAGCTCTGATACCATATTAGTTTTAACTTGTTCAGCATATAACAATAAACAATATATCACTGAAAGAAATACAAGAACAACAAGAACATAATGAACACAATATTTCTCCCGGGGAAACCACAAGGGATAAAACCCTGGAAAAATCTTCCTCAATATAGAAATCACAAAGTACAAAAGTAAACCCCAATACAAAATCAACTACTTCTCCATTTGTGCGAACTTCTCTCTCTCTCGTATGCGAACTTGTGTGAGTGAATGAGATGATTACACATGAGAGAGAGCTCCTCTATTTATATTCTTCCGCTGGGGTGAATTTTCCCCAACAGGGCCGACTTCTCCTAACTGACTGGGCTAACTTCTCAAATACAAAATATAATGATATCTTTTTGGTTCTTCTAGGCCGACATAAGACCTAGGGTTTACACTGACTCTTTCAATGACTCTTACATTATTAATTACATCAGTGACATATCCCGGAGGAGGAATACAAATACAATAGACAAGTATCAAATAGAATATATTCCACAGTTACATTCTTTTAACACCTTCCAACGCTCTTGAATCCCATGATTCCCAAATTAGGGAAAAATTAGTGCCAGAACTAGTCATGGGAATTAATTCTTGAAGGATATCCTCTTTCCCAACAGACATTGCGTCCATAAGCCACTCCCCTAGGGAATAGGGGAAAGCAGCAACATATTCCACTTCCGACAACACCATCACTAGACTGCACCCAACCCTGCACTGCTTTCCCTCATTTCTCTAAGATTGACATAATGAATTATCAAAGCATGAATAGGAAGATACATTCAATCGAACCATCATCATGTCCTTCACATGCAAGATGATACACCTAGATTCATGCAATAACACTTGACATTGTGCCCATTAATGAATGATGGGACTTGCATTTTAGTGTTTCGATCCACCCCTAAGCTCATCAAAGAACAATTCATTTCAGACTTGGAGGATCAATGTGATTCATATGTCCTTAGGGGATCTAACATAGAGAAACTTGTTGGCCCCCATTAATGATGAAATTCCAAATTCTTAGATGAGACATTGCATTTGCAAAGAGATATGCTTGTCAATTTTTTTCACGTTTCACTTGAAATATCTAAACATCAAGGATTTGATTGAGAAGTTTGATGATTCAAAGTTTGCAGTCTATCATCTAACCTATCATCAAGGTCCTTTTTGTTTCTAGTTTGAGAAAGGATTAATAAGGAATCTCTTATAACTACGATTAGTGCAATTCCCAGGGAGACAACCTTCACAAGACCTTGGTAAAGAACAAAGTGCTCAACTTGATTATTTGTGGCGATTCCCAATCCCCATTCAAAATTTAACCTTATATGTCCTACATGATCCAAAAGGACCCCACCCACACCTACCTCCCCAGGGTTTCCTTTCGAAGATCCATTAAAGAATAGAATATGACACTAAATTTCCAAGAGCCACTTCTGAAATTCATCCTGTTTCATTTTCAATTTCCAAGTAGAAGTGCTGATTGATTCTCTCTTAGTGAGATCTGCATCCTGAATTTTTGGAAGGAAATCCTTAACCCATAATTTCTCATCAAAACCCAAATTATTAGTGTATCGGATTTGCTTACATCTACTTTGTATTACTTCAGTAAGAAGAGCCATGGATCGAACGACATTTGTTAATGTTTAGATAAAATTGTTGTCAAAGATTTCCCTATTTCTTGCTACCCAAACTTTCCAAAAAACATTCTTTGGAAGAGCAAACCATATCCTGGAGAAGATGGGTTTGCTTGAAAATGAACCAAAGTATTCCTTTTTCCAATTTAAAAAATAACCACTCTAATTTTTAGGCATCTTGAATTGTTGATTGAGACCCTTGAATATGTGCTTCCAAACTTGCATTATATATTCACATTTAAAAAATAGATGACTGATTGATTCTTCCGCTGCTTTCAACATGACACATCCCGACAACACTTGTATTTGTCTATTTTGAATATTTTATGAGGTAAGAATTTTACCATGCACAAGGACCCAACATAAAACATTTATTTTTGGGAGTCCATCTTGTTGCCAAACTTTTGACCGGATCCAAGAGAAAGGAGGTGAGGCAAATCCAAATACAATGACTCATATCCCTCTTTAACTGTAAAACCCCCACGCTTACCCTAACCTCTACAGTATTTAAAATCCAAACTTATGGGGGCCGTCCCTTGTATAGATTGAAGAAGGCAAGGAAAAGTCTTCATGCAAAGATGATGGAACAATAAAATTTTTCCAATTTATCCAGCTTGCTTCACTGTCCCATTCAAATAGGTCAAAAAGAGTATGTACCCCTCTAATAGTCAACCATTCTTTTATATCCATGAATATTTCATTCTGACTGAGAGGAGATTTTCCTAATATACTATCATGCCACATATTTACCTTTTTCCCATTAACATGAATCCAATAAAGGCCTTCTTGTATTACATGTCCTGCATATTTACAGAGTTTCCAGATTTATGAGCCATCTCCTTTGCATTTGCAAGTATCAACACATCTTAATCTAGATTTATGAAAGTTTTTTTTTTCTCCGAAGGATTTATTTCCACCATGTTTTTCCTTGAAACCAGGCTCCAAAGAAATTTAGATCCCATGGCTAGCTTCATTAACTTTGTATCTCTTATACAAAGGCCTCCATTTCCTTTTGGGGCTTTAATTGTGTCTCAATTTATCAAATGAATTTTGTTTGCTATTTGATTTCCCCCCTTGCCAAAGGAAATTTATGAGATTTTTATTGAATTTTTTCATAACACCAATCGGATCCAACATAGAACATTGAAATAAAGGAAGGGAGGATAGGACATACCTAATTAAGAAGATTTTTCCAGCTAGATTAAGCCACTGCATGCCCCAAATTTGAATTTTTTCTTTTATTTTTTGTGTAATTTTTTCCCATTTAGCAAATTTGACTCTCTTATACAAAAAGGGAATGCCAATATATTTAAAAGAAGTCCATCTGGAAATTCCAACAAAGCTGAGGACTCACGCTATTTTTTTAAGAATAGGATAGGGAACATTCCATCCTTAACTTTTTCTTTTTTCATTGTATTTTACCCCCCAAAGCATCCATGAAGACGTCTAGAGTTGCTTTGTATATGATAGCATTTGTTTCTGATGCACCTCCAAGAAGAACCGTGTTATCTGCAAACCGGTCATTATTAACTACTTTAATTCCTATAGCTATAACGATCCCACAAATATTTCCTTCCTCTCTTTCCTTGGCTAATTTCTTCAGAGAGTCTCAACCATTACTATATAATGGAATGGGGAAAGAGGAAAAGCATGCGTAAGTCCTCTTGAAGCCTGGAAAAATTCAGTAGGTTTACCATTAACCAGAGGGGAAATACAAGGTCGATTAATGCATGCTTTTATCCATTTAATGAAGATTGGAGAGAAACCAAATCACTCTAAAACTGCAAATAAAAAGCTGTGCCAAACTTGATCAAAGACATTTTCCATATCAAGTTTGACTTCCATCCCTCTTTCTTTTCTCGTAACACTAGAATGAATAGCCTCTTGCACTAAAAAAATGTTATCTACAATCTTCCATTTTTCAACAAACCCTCTCTATCCTTCCAAAAGAAGCTTAGGAAGCACAGTCTTCAAGCTTTTTGTTAGTATCTTATAGGATGATTACAGAGAGAAATTGGCCTAAACCTTACAAATGTAGAAGCATTTGTTTCTTTGGGTATTCAGTGTAGGAAATTCAAATGACGGACATCTGTCAAAATTGCCGGTTTTAATTATATTCTGGAACGTTTTCCATGTTACAAGCCAATTTGTGACGGCCTGGCTGAAATGCTAACCGTATTTGACGGTCAAATTGGCCTCTGACAGGCAATTCAACCGTCAAATTCCATCACTGGGTATTATATCCAAAAAAGAAGAGTTTGTAGCACCACCTATTTTTTCTCTGCCCTTAGTCCAATTAATCATTTTACATAAGTCTTTTTTTTTATGATGGGCCAACATGATTGATAAAAATGGACAGTGAAACCATATGGCCTTGGAGCTTTGTCTGGCCCAAGACCCCCTTATAGCTGCATACAGTTATGCCTCAGTGATAAATTTATTGAGCATATGATTTTCCTCTTCAGTAACTAACTGTGACACATTTTGTAGCATCTCAGATTTTGCTATTCCTGTTAGTGCCCCCTGCTTTGTGTAAAGATCCTTATAATGATGATATGCTTCTTCCTGAACATTAACTATCCCTGTAAATTTATCCCCAACGCTATCTTGGATTTATTTGATAATATTTTGATTCATTCGAATTTTTGCCTGGTTATGAAAGAACGTTGTATTTTTATCACCTGCTTTTAACCATAAAGATCTAGATTTCAATCTCCACATCTCTTCCTCCTGTCTATTGAATTCTATTAACCGACTGTTTAATTGATGTTCTTTTTGTATCAAGTCTACTGTCACTTCAACTGTCTCCATATGATCTTGCAGAAGTTTTAAATATGCTCGGATTTGAATTTTTCTTTTTTTGTGGGGAAATATATTGAGTTTTTCCCCATTTTTTTAGTTCACCTTTAACTATTCACAATTTTTACGCCCATAAAAGACAAGGATCCTTCTATATAGGTTTTCTAAACTCTTCCATTGAGGCGGTAAAATTCACTCTTTTCTAACCATAGCGGGTTAAATAAGAAGGGAATCAGTCCTTGATTCTCCAAATCTTTAGTAATAAGCATAATGGGATTATGATCCGAGACTGCATTTAAGATAATTATAGAACAAAGCAAGCCTCCTCTTTGCAAAATGTCACTATGCACCAAGAATCTATCTAGTCTAGAGGCTATATGCTGTGGACCTACTCTCATATTAGACCAAGTGTATAAACCTCGCTTGGGAATGGCATCCATAAAATAAAAAATCACTTATTAAGTCCTCAAGACTTTCACCAAAAGGATCTCTTACAAGGATACCTCCTCGCCTCTCTTTTTGAGAAACAGTAACATTGAAATCTCCAATTATAATACTACAATGGCATACACTTAGAGAGTTTAAAGATTGCCAAAATTCCCACTTATTACTGTACTGCATAGGACTGTATACATTGCATATTCTAAGGATCTCATGAGTATTTCTATCCTCCAATTCTTCCATAATCCAATTATTATTTTCTTTTTGAGAGCAAAGTTTAAATTTACTCAAATCCCAAAAAGTTGCCAGCTTGCCGGATGCTCCTCTAGCGCTGACAGTGACACAATTGCCACTTTTCCAGACTTTTTACATAATTTTCTTTACATCGGCTTTGTCCATTTTTGTCTCCTGGAGCAGGAGGATGGATATTTTTTCCTTATGAATCATATTCTTAATTGCTTCTATCTTTAGATTGTCTCCAAAAACCCTACAATTCCAAGAGACTATATTCATTATTTTCGTGTTTGAAATATGGATTTGCATCTAGCTTCCACCTTTATTCTTTTTGAGTTTTGACTGGATCCTGGAACCTGTAACCTTTATAAGTTGATCCAAGGAGGTTTGTTTGCCTAGTTGTTTGTCAATATATTTCCTAAAGAATTTTCAATAGCTGCAAGAACTTCATCAAACCAACAATGTAAAGGTAGATGAAGTAATTTTACCCACACCGAGACATACAAGGGGATATCACACCTATGATCAAAGGACATATTCCAACTATTTAAGTACATACCTCTTGGTCCTATGAAGTATGGCCCATTTAAAAAAATCATATCTCGATCCTCATTATTCTCAAAGAGAAAAGCATAGTAGCCCCTTCCACATGAATGATGCTACATCCTTCTGGCCAAAAGTGCTCTCCAGTTTTTATTGAGCCAAATTTCCATAATTCTTGGTGATGGGCAAAGACCTGTAAACACTCCTACTAAACCTCTCTCTGTTAATCCCAAAGCTTTCTTCTTGCTAAAATCAAAGAGATCTTTACTTCTAGAGCCAAATCCCTTTTCACAAAGCAGATAGAAGACAAATGAGTTGGATCAGATGAGGGGATTGTCACATCCAGACGACAGAATTCGTCATCTAGGTTAGGTTCTCCCGGATTAGGCTCTGACGGTTCCCTTGTTGATAGGTTCAACAACAGACCCCGTGAACTTCAAACCTTGAAATATTTTAGTCAAATTCTTTGGAGTTGTAGAGCTCTGTCCACAGTATTAGTTGCTGAAATTATATTTACATATCAATATATTGTAAACACTTTCCATCATATTTTACAAACCGTGATGAGTTTCTTTTATCTATATGTACATGTAGAAAGGCCTCTCATCAACACCAGGCCAAAAGCCTGCAATAGCAAGCTACCAGGTTGTGTCAATCTATGATAGTGAGGGGTGTTGTAGTAACGCTTTGCTAAGTTGCATTCTCATGGGAAATGACCAAATTTTCACTACTAGTATGCACCCCATCATCATTAGTGATAAAAGAGCCCATCATTGGTAATTATTTTATTAATTATTAATTATATTGTTTATTTTAAATATTTTTTAATGTTTATATGTAATTTTATTATGATGTTTTTATTAATATTTATTACTTTTTTCATTTAAACTTTTAAGACATTAAAAAAATTTAAAATTATAATACTCTTAAATTCATGAAATAAAAATAAGAAGGAAATAATTCAATTTGTTTTAGTGTAATACGTGATACCATTAATACAAGAAAAAATAGTTTAGGTGACTTCATTTACTTTGACACCCATTGTGTGGAAATTTCGTGCATTCAGGAAACTAATGCAAAAATGAAATTTCACTTTTATCCTAGTAGGCTTCTCAGATCTTAGCTTTAGAATTTTCAGTGTTTAGGATTGATGTAAATTAGAGTTTAAAACAATGGAAATATCACAATAATTTACTTCTAATAGCCCGAAACTTACAACAATTAAAAAAGAAAAGATGCCAAACCAAAACATAAGTTTTTAGCCCTTTGAGGAAAAATTCTCAACCAACAACATATATACTTTAACAACAATAAATGCAACCCTTTAGATGTTAAATCACTTAATAATTTTCTCTTTAGTAATGTCAAATCAACAAGACATAAGTGACTATAAATAACAAAGCACAAAGAACATATACTGGAAATTCAAATATGAAAATGACATAAGCTATGTGTTAGTGGGGGAGCATGATTATCTTCCTGATTTAGAGGTCTTGTTTAAGCTGTGTTTGGATCCCATTTCATGACGAGGGGTGTGGGGGGGATTCCCCCTTCACTATTGTCACTGGGCGGTCCAGGAGGGGCGGGGGGACAACCTTTTGGAGCCCCCCTTGGTGAGGGTTTAGGGGCAGTTCCCCCGAAGAGAATTTTTGGAAAATCCGTCTTGTAAAATATTGTAATTTCGTAATCAATCTAGACCATTAATCACTAGGTTACATATATGACAGTAGAGATTATGTTTGTGTCTTTTTGCCCTAGAAGGAAAACCTCTTTTAAGGAGGGCATTGTATTACGACTGCGTAGTATGTGTGAGAGAGACTGTGAGAGTGAAGAGGAGGTTGTGACAGATGTGCTATAGGTTGTATCCCTTCATTTTGATGGATGAAATAAAAGAAAGGACTGGTTGTTTCTCTGTGGATGTACCCCATATCAAGTGAACCACATATATTGGTGTCTCTCTTATGTTTTTATTTCCACATTCATTTTTTATTTTATTGCTTTGCGATCTTGTTTCTAACAATATGGATAGTTGAAAGATTCATATATAAGCTCAATATGAAGTACAAGTACATCTCATAGATTTCTTCCAAGGTTAGTACAAAATCCAACCATCCAAAAATCCATAGTTAGGGTAAATAATCAAACCCTAGACCAACTAAGAAGAGCCAAGTGCAAGTTAAAGTAAAGCTTAGTCTTATATAATGTTCAATTAGATATTGTCAAGTCTAATTAGCGCGATTTTTTTCTAAGGGTTCCGTTTATTAGGAGGCCTAGGGTTTGAAACTTTGTGGTAGTGGGAGGAGACACCTAAAAATCCAACCATGCTAAGGGTTGGTGTGGCCTACACCAGATGCAATCTCCGAGTGATTTTGACAGTTTAGATGCCCATGGGTTGTGGTTTCTTAAATCACAAGCTAGTCCTACAAGTTACAAGCACGCTAGCAAAAAAAATAAAAACTTTCAATTAGATATTAGACTTAAGCTTTAATAAAG
This sequence comes from Larix kaempferi, assembly GCA_027924585.1. Taxonomy (NCBI): domain Eukaryota; kingdom Viridiplantae; phylum Streptophyta; class Pinopsida; order Pinales; family Pinaceae; genus Larix; species Larix kaempferi. Next base: position 18,032,781 of record BSBM01000435.1, read on the forward strand.
TCACTTCCGACATTATATTAATTTGTGCTTATATTCTTTATTTTTCTTTGTTGTATTTTTCATTATATCCCACATTCATAAAGTGGATTGACTCAATTTCATTGTAACCCTATATAAGAAATCTTTTGTTTTCTCGTATATGTCATACATTATAACATTTTTGAGTTTTTTCTTGGTTTCTTTATGTGCTCAATTTCTTATAGATATAAATTGAGGGATTGATAGAGTGGCGAAAGCTAACCATTGAGCTGCAGAGCATTAAATGCGGCAGCTCAGTGGTCTCCAGATCCAACGGACCCTAACCACTGAGCTGCCATGAGAGATGTTGCACGATTATGTATATGTGAGAGTCATTGTACAATTAAGTTTGAAATTGAAGAATGTATGGAATATTTGTAGCCTACATCATCCATACGAATCATAAATTTGTTATACAAGAGACATCCCAACCATCAATTACTCGTTCCGTACACATATGGATCTCTTAGTTTCCAATTGCATAAATTGAGAGTTGTACTATAGATTTGGTATTCGTATTACTGTACAATCACATTTTCTAGCTACCCGGAGATAAATTTGCATTACTGATGACCAATTGAGTCGATATTTGATTGTACGACCGATTTTAGACAATCAATTGGTAAAATTTCTTTGTCATTTGTCCAATTTAGTCAGCTAAATAGCATATTGGTTTTGTTCTTACATGAATTGGTGCTCGGATTCTTAGATTTAGATATTTTTGCTGCTGATTTTGAGTTTTTCAATAGATTTACATAGAAGTTAATTAATTTTTTGGTGTCACTTTGACTGTCTTTGAGTTTTTTGTGATCATATCTATATAGATTTGCGTGTTTTACAGCTATTTGAGTGCAGATTCGGGGTTTACAAGGTTTATTTTGATCAGATTTGTCAAATTATTCATGTTTTAGAGCTATTTGTGGGCATTGCGAAACCACATCCTGTTTGATGACTATCATTACAGTTTTAGTCGGTCTCTTCATTTTATATTGCAGTTTCTTTCGTGTGCATTGGTTAAGAGTGTTAGTCACAAGATTAAAACTTTAAAAGGTCCTACACTTCCAGTAAATGGAACATATGGTTTTTTTGATGACATTGAACAACGTGGTAGATGTGGGGCTGGTGACATTTTTGTGATTTCCAATACAGAATATTATGAATTGTCTCTGGGCTGTGGCATGGGTAGCAACACACGTGCTGAACTCTTGGCACTCTGGATTTTACTTTATTTTATCTGCCCTTTACACTTAAACAATGTACAGTTGTTTGGAGACTCTTCTATTATCATTGGATGGGTGCTGGCTTCAAATGCTCTTAAGGTGGCTTCTCTCGATCAGTGGAAGAGGAAAGTTAGATTACTTATGGTTCAATTTGACAATCTCCATATCACACATGTCTCTAGATTTTACAACTTTAGGGCAGATGGACTATAGAAGAAAGGACTTAACTTGGAAGAAGGCACTCTCCAGATTACTCACTATCATCAGCTCAGGCCTCCATAATCTTGGACTGTACACATCTATTAGTGCTTACAATTTCTTTTCTATTTTATATGTATTTGGATCATCAGATGCTCTAACTAGTTGTGGATTGGATCCATCATTTTGATGATTTTGTTAAAATGGTACTCCGGTATCATGGTTCCCTCAGGCTTTCTGTTTTATAGTGATCAGTTATTAGATTTATATGTTTTTGAAAGAACAAACTGAATGTTTTCGTTACATTATCCTCGAGATAAGTTACATTGTAAATTTCTTTGATTCACTCTTATGAATAGCAAGGAATTTTATTTTATTTTATTTATTTATTTATTTTTTTCAGTTAGAAAAAAGAGCTATTTGTGGGCATGCGTATATCATAAATCTATGTGTAGATCAATTATATGTGGCCGTTATAGTGATTTAACTCTAGTATATAGGGGTTTGACGATTATTTTTTAACATTTCACCTTGCTTTTGTTCATTTTAGTGTATTTGTGACTTATCGTTATGGCCTCTTTGACCAACATGATGTTGGACGTGAGCTAGAGAGCGAGCCAAATATTCTCTGAAAAAACCTACAAAATGTGTAAGTAATGTAGGTTGGCCATTTTTTAGTATAGATGCTTGGCTAATATCATCCTAGGTATCGATAAGTGCCCATAATTGCAGGTAGATACCATGAAAACTTTGATGAGGGAGATAGGGAAGCAATAATGTTGCTTAATTTGTGCACGTTGGATGCTATGCTTCCCGAGGTCTAGACTAGGAAGATGTTAGGTAACTTATAGGCACAAATTCTAAGCATTAAACTATCAACTAGGTGTTCATGTACTTGTGAGGTGTTGGAAAAGTATATGTAGGATCATGAGAAAAATTAACCATGAATATGCTAAAACCCTACCGTATTCAAAAGACAATATATTTAATAAACCACTTTTAGGAATCAAAATGAAACATCAAAGCTATACTGTTTACTCAAATCACAATTTTTATTCTTGTAAGAAATATTCCTGTAAAATTTTTAGATAGCTCTTTAAATGATTCAATGGACCCTTGAAGCTTTACAAAGCATAAAATTAAATCTCAAATCAATCTTAAAGCACAATCTGCTTGATGAATCAATTCTGAAAATTCAAAGTTAAGTATGAGATTTATGCTATGTTCACAAACCAACCACAATATTTACTCAGAGAAGGAGTATTCTTGTAATCATTTAATATATATATTACTCAATTCATGCAACTTAGTCAAGCATCAAACTAAATAAAAACTTGCAATTTAGAACACAACTAGAAATCTCAGAGTTGTCAGTTCAAGTCCTATAACTTCATGTTTTACTAGAATTCATGTGTTAACAACATGTTAAGATTTCCAGTAGTAAATCACACCACACTTAAACTATGGAATTCTAATGGCCCATCCAAATAAGCATTAAGAATATAACTATGATGAAAACATAAATGAATCAACCAATTCAGGAAAGCAATTGAAACTTCTAAATAAGGAAATGATTTATAAGCATAAATTAACTAACGCACAACCAACTATGAAACACACAACTATAAGCAAATAATAAAAACAACTATACTAAATATCTGTAGTGCATACTTAGGTCAAGGGGTTCTTCTGTCCCGTAGGAAACCACAAAATCTAACTCACAAAATTCAACAACACATTCTTTGTATTAACTTGAAATATTCAAAAGGTTACAAAGTACAAAGCTCTGCTCTCACATTATTAGGGTTCTTCCTCTATCTCTATTGTTTGCTTAACCCTCTTGACATTAGGACACATCCTTTTGTACAAATACGAAAGAGATGACTCGATCCCCATCTTATGGATCTTTTAACCAATTACATTCTTAAAATAAATATAAAAGATATGTCTGGATCACAATAGATAGATCAATATTTAAATACATGGGAATGATAAAAAAATAGCTTGAATTTGGCTCAATGGATTTCAAGATTGAAAGCATGAATCGTGATCTTGTATTTGGATTTATCTCTTCCAGCTTAGTCATTGGCCCAAAATTTCACTAGAGATCCATGGGTTTGATATTGATGCTGGCAATGAATAGATAGGACACAATCCATGTCGACACCTTCCTAGAGATATCCATGTGCCCAAATTTGTCTTGGGGTGGAACAACTAGGAAAACCAATGAACATGTTACGAGAACCTACCACGCTACTATAGAAAACAAAATCCAATAACATCATCAATGCATAGTAATTCTGATCTATGGAATTCATTAAAATAAAGGGATTTAAATATTTAGGTAACAAATTACCTCATAATCCTGTAATAGCATAAACTCAATGAAAATGTAGGTAAAGGATCGAAAAGGAGTAATAAGATGGTGGAATGACAAAATATTGTTGGGAATGTTATATTCTTTGCATAAGGATCGACTGGCAAAGTTGATATTCGACTACCAGTTGACTGAAGTCAGAGGCAACAAATGGTTGTAGTCTGGTTGGTTGGCTGAACGGATAAGTTGTTTGGTCGAAGGAAACGACTTGGTTGATAGAAGTCGACTGACCGGCCAGAATCTGAACACGCAATCAACCAAAGTTGACCTAGTCAAGTTGACTATAATATAATAACCGAAAGTGGTTAGGAAGTTATGGATTGTCATTAATGAGTAATTGGTTATATTGCATCTATAAATAAGATGTAATGGTTGTGCATGAAAACATACAATGTAAGCATATATTGCAAGGGGTATAATGTGTAACATGATCATGTAATAAAATGTGATTTGTGGTCTAGAAAAAAAGACTGACCGACCAGAATCTCAACACGCAATCGACCAAAGTTGACCTAGTCAAGTCGACTATAATATAATAACCGAAAGTGGTTAGGAAGTTATGGATTGTCATTAATGAGTAATTGGTTATATTGCATCTATAAATAAGATGTAATGGTTGTGCATGAAAACATACAATGTAAGCATATATTGTAAGGGGTATAATGTTTAACCATGATCATGTAATAGAATGTGATTTGTGTTCTAGCAAGTCACGCTTGTAAACAACTGTTTTAGAGTGTTTGATTAATAAAGGATCTGGAAGATCATTGGTTTGTTGGTTTTCCCTCAGAGAGGGGTTTCTAGTGTAATTCTTGTGTTATATGTTAATGTGTTGTATGCCATTGTTTATATGCTAATGTGTTTAACTATATGAATCAAATTGCAACCTTGTCGTAATCAATATTTAGAACCAATAGTTGGTATCAGAGTTATATTTGGTTGCAGGGGGATGCCTTTGTTGCTGAGGGTTTTAGTTTGGTCCTGGATCTAGGGAATACTTTTTACAGTGGGAGTCTCTGGAGATATTGATTCATTGTTAGAATGGATAACACATCAAGGATAGAAATTGAAAAGTTTAATGGGAAATTTTTTGAGCTTTGGAATCTTAAAATGGAAGATATACTTGTGGATGCAGAACAATGGATTATAGTAGACCCAGGAACGATTCCGTGAGTGTGTCGAAGGAAGAATAATAAAATATTGATAAAAAGACGAGGAGTGCAATCCAACTTTGTTTAGTAGACTCATTATTGTTGAATGTCTCAGAAGAAGACACTACAAAGAAGATGTGGGAAAAGTTGGGGAACTTGTACCAATCGAAATCTATGGTTAACAAGTTGTTTCTTTGGAAGAAGTTGTATCTTTTGAGGATGGGATAAAGTGACTTAGTTACAGAGCACCTGAATGAGCTCAACACTATGATCAGCCAGTTGTTTTCCGTAGATATTAAAATTACCAAGGATGAACAGCACATCGGTATGTTGTGTTCTTTGCCAAACTCCTGAGATAGCCTGGTCGTGGCTAGTGGAAGTAATATCACCATAAGAATATCGACGATGTGGTCGCATCTCTATCGTCGAAAGAGATGAGAAGAAAGAATATGGAAGGAGTGATCTGGCATAAAGCCTTGTTGGTAATAGGTCGATTGATTGACAGAGGAAAAGGAAAAACCTCCGGTAGAAGATCAAAGTTGAGGAGTAGATCTAAGACTAGATTGTTTGTTCCAAGGATGAAAACATTAGAGAAAATTTGGGTCTAAAATGGGCCTCTTAAGGAAAATAATAAAAATAATATTTATGAATTTTGGAGGAAGAGAGAAAAAAAACTATTTTTTATTTGTATTTTCAACATTTCTCCTTGTGGTTTTACTCAAATTTTGAGTGAGAGCACTCGTTGGATGCAAAATTTAATTCCACATCCAATGAGTACTCAAATTGCATACTTTTGAGGGACCCCCAACCATAAAAAATGAGAAATACATAGAAAAACATGTTACTTTCAAGTAACCCATTTTTAAAATGTATTTCTTGTTTTTTGTGGGCCGGGGTCCTTCAAAATTATGCAGTAACATGTTTTTTTAATGTATTTCTCATTTTTTGTGGGGTGGGATCCCTCAAAAGTATGCACTGTGGGTATTTGTTGGATTCGGAATTAAATTCCACATCGAGTGAGTGCTCCCGCTTGGAATTTGAGTAAAACCATAGGGAGATAAGTTGAATATACGAATTAAAAAAGTAATTTTTTATGACAAATATGCCAAGTCAACCATTATGGTTGACTCTTTTTCTTGAAATTCTATTGGTTCTTGAATTCCAACTCATCAATGGCTCTTTTTCTTATGCGGTGGCTCATTTTCTTACGCGGTGGCTCATTTTCTTATGAGGCCCATTTTAGACCCCAAATATGCTCTAATGCATGTTGGCAATGTGGTAAAGTCAGGAATTATCGACGAAATTGTGAGTCGACGGAAGTCAAGAAAGGAAAAGGGTCTGAGGAAGGTTAGTCGGCTGATGGTAAGATTTCACAAGAGGAAAAAGGTGATGTGTACTTGGCCTCCACAAGTACATAGTTGGATCGTGACTCTTGGATGATCGAATCTAGTGCGTCATATCATATGACACCTCATAGAGAGTGGTTATGTGAGTATGAGAAGATCGACGACTTGTCCTACTAAGAGATAACTCACTGACCTGGATAATAAGACGAGGTAAATTTCAACTCAACCTGAAAGATGGAAGAACATGAACACTTCCAGGAGTTCTGCATATCCCAGGTTTGGCTCAAAACCTAATCTCACTAAGTAAGATGGGGAATGCAGTAGTACTGTTTGTATTTGAGAAAGATACATGCAATATGGTGTGAGGACCAATGGTGCACATGAGAGGTGTTCGAACTAGAACCTTGTAGAAACTATTGGGAAGAATAGACATCGACGAAAGTGCTAATGTGGCATGTTCCAAGTTTGACGTAACATCTGCTTGTCTAATCAACTTACTCGATCATGTTGTGGCATCAACGGACATGGAATATATGTGAGAAAGGTCTTCATGCTATGCAAAATAAAGGTGTGGTCGAAGGTCTCCTTGATAGTCCTGAAACATTCGTTTTCTATGAGCATTGCATTTATGGTTGTATTTTCTGAGGAAGAAATTAGAGGTTTTTGAGAAGTTTCAAGAGTTCAAAAATATAGTGGAAAATCAGACTGGTAAAAAGATAAAGGTGCTAAGCAATGATAATGGAGCATAATTAAGTGGAAAAGCATTTGACCAGTTCTCCAAACAAGATGATATAGCTCGCCAAAACACAACTCCATACATGCCTCAATAGAATGGAGTTACTGAAAGAATGAATAGAATGTTGATGAAGAAAGTGAGGAGCATGCTCAATGGTGCAGACACCAAACGAGAATCCTGGGAAGTCGACATGACATGTTACCTTGTGAATATGTCACCATTGACAGCTTTGGTCGACAAGAATCCATATGAGGCATGGGATGGGAATAAAATTCCCTTAAAAATATCAGAGTGTTTGGGTGTGATTCCTTTGTGCATATCCTAAAGGAGAAAATAATGAAACTCGACAGAAAGTTGGAGAAGTGCATCTTCATCAGGTACAAGGATGGAGTGAAATGATATAATCTATGGAACCGAATGATGAGGAAGGAAGTTTATAGTTGAGATGTGATCTTTAGAGAAGTTGAAGGAACTTCTAGGGATGAAGAAGTGAAAAGAGCAAAACTAGAAAACCAAGAGTTTGAAATGAATGAAGAAAGTATGGATACATGATATTTGACCGAATCTGATGAAGAGGTGGAACAACAGCCTCCGGATGTCATTAGGTCTGTTCGAGCAAGGAAAAAACCAAAAATGTATATACACCCTAATTTCACTCTTCTTTTGCATTAAATGGAATAGATGATGATCCCAGTTCGATAAAATAAGTGGTTGACGTGATAGAGGGTGAACATCGAAAAAGGGCCATGGAAGAATAAATTGAATCCTTGAAGAAGAATGAAACATGGGATCTAGTTAGGTTACTAAGTGGAAGGAAACCTGTTGGCAATAAATGGGTGTTCAAGAAAAAGTTGAATGGAGGAGGTCAAGTTGAGAAGTAAAAGGCTTGACTGGTAGCAAAAGAGTATTCCCAAGTCGAAGGAGTCGACTTCGGTGAAATTTTCTCACCTATTTCCAAACTAATTCCATAAGGGTACTAATGTCTTTAGTTGCAACATTTGATCTTGATATAGAACATGTGGATGTAAAGACAATATTTCTTCATGGTGATATTGAAGAAAAAATCTATATGAGTAGTCCGAAGGTTTTATAGTGGATGGAGAAAAGGAGCTGGTCTGTAAGATTAAGAAGTATTTCTATGGTTTAAAAAAATCACCCAGGATGTTGTATCAGAAGCTTGACATTTATATCCAGCAGTTGGGGTTTGTAGTTAGGTGGATCATTATGTGTATTTGAAGAAAGTCGGTGGTCATTTCATATATGTAGTTTTGTATGACAATGACATGTTGTTTGTTGGAAATAACATGGATATGATAAAGGAAGTGAAACTGCAGTTCTCCTCCAAGTTCAGCATGAAGGAACTCATAGTAGCAAATTTCATTCTTGGAATGGAAATTCAAAGAGATCGAGCATGTATAAGAATCTAGTTAAATGAAAGGAAATATGTTGAGATAGTTCTGAAACGTTTCAATGTGCAGGAGAGTCGACCGGTCAGGGTCCCTATTCTTGTGGGAGTCAAGTTATCTACTGAATAGTGTCTGAAGACACATGAAGAAAATGAGTGCATGTTGCATGTGCCCTATGCTAGTGCTATTGGTAGTTTGATGTATGCTATGGTTTGTACATGACCCGATATTTCCCATGTAGTGGGAGTATTGAGTAGCTACAAGTCGACACCTGGAAAAGAGCATTAGATCATAGTCAAAAGAGTATTTTGGTATCTATGCAGCATGGTGGATTTTGTAATATTTTATGGAGGAGAGCCTAAGGGAAACATGGAAATCAATGTACATGGTTTTGTTGATTCCGACAGGGCTGGAGATATCGATCGCAAATAGTCAACTAGTGGGTATGTGTTCACGATATTCGATGGAGTGGTCAGTTGGATGAGTAGGAGATAGTCGATCGTTGCACTTTTGACTATTGAGGTTGAATATATGGAAAATACTCATGCATGTAAGGAAGCTATTTGGTTGCAAAGGTTGTGTTCAGATGTTGGTTTAAGACAACATGTTGTTAAGTTGGATTATGACAGTCAAAGTGCAATCTTCCTGGAAAAGAATGTGACATATCATTCGAAGACAAAACAGATTGATGTTCAATACCATGTTGTGAGGGAGATGGTGGAGAACCAAAAGGTGTTACTGGAAAAGGTAGACACAGTGAAGAATGTTGTAGAATCATTGACCAAGTTCGTGAGCACAGAGAAGTTTTCTTGTTGCAGGGAAAATATCGGCTTGTTAGCCCCGCTTAAGTGAAATGAAGTTCTTAATCTCCTGTTTATGCAAAGAAGACAACAAGTGAGAGATTATTGGGAATGTTATATTCTTTTCACATGGACTGACTGATAAAGTTGATAGTCGACTGGTACTAATTGAATGGAGTCAGAGGTGACAAATGGATGTAGTCTAGCTCGTTAGTCGACTAGATAAGTTGCCTTGGTCGGAGGAAAACGACTTGGCCGACGAAACAACCAAAATATCAACGGGAAATCAACCAAAGTTGACCTAGTAGTGTCAACTGTAACAAAATAACCAAAGGAGGTTAGGAAGTTATGGATTTCCATTAATGAGTAGTTGGTTGTATTCTATAAATAAGATGTAATGGCTATGCATGAAAAAGTACAATGTAGGCATATATTGCTAGGGGTATATTGTGTAACATGATCATGTATTAGAGTGTGATTTGTGGTCTAGCATGTCACGTTTGTAAACACCTGTTTCTGAGTGTTTAATTAATAGATGAGATGAAATCTCATTGGTTTGTTGGTTTTCCCAAGGAGAGGGGTTTCCAGGGTATTTCATGTATTATGTGTTAATGTGTCATATGCCATTGTTTATATGTTAATGTTTTCACTATATGAATCAAATTGCAACCCTGTTGTAATCGATATATAGAATCAATAAGTATATGGGAAAAATAGGGTATTACCGACATCACAAAATGCTTCAAAATTGGAACCCAACATTTCCCTCACATTTGAGAATTTGCATGTCGTCATGCAACTTCATTGTAGATATTAGTCAAAACTGCTTCTAGGACCCTGATAAAAACTGCTTCTAGGACCCTGATCAAAACTGATGTAGACCAATCTAATTCATGTACAAGTAGCTGCATGGATGAGTACATATAAATTGGAGGTGGAAGTAGTCTGAAGTTGATGTCGGGGATTAAGCATTTTCATCTTGATTTATATCCTCTTGTTTTTCAATTTAAACTGTAGAGTCCTCTTATACCATTTTGTGCTATCATGAGTAATTTATTGTTCTTTGATTCCAATTTCTCCCTCCGAGTCTTGGAAGTTGACAATTTCAAAAACTCTTTTTCAGTCTTGATATCTCGATCCAAAGTATCTAATTATTTGATGTCTTTTCTTAACTTTATGATATTTTTATTCTTCTTCACTAACTTAGAATCATGAAGGTCGGGATATGTAGGGTTTGGATTGGAATCAAGAAAATCAGGATATATAGGGTTTGGATCAAATTCTTAATGTATAATGGTTTCATCAAAATCATCCCCTTTGGCCTTCCTTTTAACATTGCCCCAAAACTTTGTAGTAGGGATCTCATGGACTAGACTATTGTCTTCAGGATCATCATTTACTGTCAATATTTTATTAGAAGACTGTGTTCTATGTTTCTTATATAATGAAGGAAAATATACCTTTCTTCCATGCTACTCAACTACCTCTCTTTCATGCTCCTTGACTACCTCTCTTTTGTGCTCCTCAACTACTAGTTCTGATTCCTTTGTGGCCCTTCTTCTTGTGATTCTGTGTGAAACTGTGCTTTGCTTCCTTGCTCGTGATGATAATTTATTTTCTCTGCGGGTGGAACCCTTTCCTTGTTGGAGATTTGCATGCCCATTGTCAGATTCTCGTGCCTCTATGACAATATGCTCAACAAATCCATTTTGAACCAAAAATCCTCCCCCCCCCAGTTTCATATTGCCTTTGTAGCTCTTCTAAGACAATAATTCTCACAAGCCCATGGTGGTATAAAATTCTCTCTATGTGTTTCGATCCTTTTTGTACTGAAGAAGACATTTTATACAGAGAATTCCAAAGATAGTATGCCAAGTTAAGTTCTTTCCCATACTCAAAATGTAGCAAAAGATGAATATGGTATAAGAATGTGAGACCATAACGCCCTTCACAAGTTATATATTTTTGCAGAATAACCAAAAGTTCCTGGTATTTACCTTTCAACCAACTCCTTGTAATCGCCTTCAATCAATTAAGGTTTTGACGAGATTCAATTAAAAACTAATCCCACCATGCCTTCTCAATTTGTTGGTTCTTGAACCACTGCTCGCTCGTTTGAGGAAGATTTGTAGCAACCATTATGGAGTGATTTGAAACCTTGAATTACAAATCACCTACGTTGGCCATTTCTTCGTTGAAATTTTGAATTCTAATGTCACTTCTCAGTGGTATCCACAAAACTTCTCAAAGAATGGGAGCCACTCTGCTATTTCAATCTTTCGCTTGCATTAAGGGTAGATTTCGAGGATTCCACCCTTGATGGCTCTTCTTGGACCACACTCCACATTTTCAAGATGCAGAGGATCAATTAGATCTTTGTCTTTCAGGAAAATGATACAGTCAGTGAAGGGTCAAGTAAGTGGGTTCAAATAGAATGGTGGACAACTAGTTATGGGTAGACGAGAAAATCACGTGTATCATGATCATAATGAGAGATAGGATCTCTCGTATGATCTGATCTAGGGGGCTATGTCAAATATATGATAAGAGATATTGAATGTGGAAATGATTACACATCAAGGCTTATTCAACAACTCGATGGTATAAATGGTATAGTTAGGGATATATCCAGTATAAAGTAATGATTTTTAGTCGATCCAATTTTAGAATATGTCAGAGTTTCTTGAATAAATGCTATAGGGATTCTTGATACAGTTGCATTATCATATTATTCCCATGTTTTAAATGAATGAAATAGACTTTAAAAGAATTACTCTTTACCTTAGTTACCTTCTTCCTTTACCTTTGCTTGATCATTCTTGATGTGACGCAGGAAGCACATGTTGGACTCAATACGTCAAAGAGTGCTTGGAAGTCTATTGTGTACTACTGGCTGAAGATTTTGAAGCTGTTGTTGGAACATGGACATTGAATAAGAAAGTTCTAGACTGCTACCATAAAGTCTAGCAACACACATTGCTACTGAAAAGTCTGGAAACACACATTACTATCAGAAAGTCTGGAAACACACACTGCTATTGGAAAGTATGGAAACAACTCATCACATAATCTAAATCACATTGTTTATTTGTTGTGGGAACATGAAGTAGAACCTGAGATTGAATTTCCCATACCCTCTCATGTCTTATTTAATTTGGTGTTTATTAAATTATGTAGGAATATAACTAAAAACCAACTACTAAATTGAACTTGGAAAATAAATTATGTATTGAAATTTAATGAACTGAATTGAGCTGAACTGAACTGCTGCAAAAAATAAATGCTGCAGGAAAGATGAACTGTTGGGTTGATGAACAAACATGTGTGCCTGGATCAAGCTCTATAATGAGACAATCTACTACAAAGATGAAACAAAACTTGCTACAACTGAACATAAACTACCTCTTTTTGAAGCTGTCTACCCTACTTATTCCAACAATCAATATACCCTTTTTGTTCAGAAAATCTATCATGGATGCAGCTGCTGTTAGTGATATGAAACCAAAAAGTCTTCAACCACATCCAAACCCATTGTACAATTCTATCCATGCAAATATATGTGTTGATGTTGAACATGGAGAGAAATCATTGGACTACTGATCATTAATGTATGCCATTAACCAATGCGAGACAACCCCACCATTGATGAAATTGGGTGCCAAGGTACCCTAGTACATTCCAACAAGTAGAAATAAATGTGTCGATGTTGAGTCACCTACATAACCTAACGATTAGGGGACATTGATGAATTCCTACTCTCATCAACGAGGGAAATTTCTATTGATGAATGCAAGCCCCAAGGTACTATAAAAACCTCTAACCTTGATCCCATATAATGTGTTGAAGTCAATGGAATAAGGTTTGTTAGAAGGAGGGCCTTAAGAAATTCCACATCATCTAACGCGACCACAAAGTAAAATGATTTTGAAGAACCATAATTAAAGGATCTAACCAACAATATGATGCAAACATTTATTGTGAATACTGCTCACCAAAAATATGGTTTTCAGACATAATTATTATCTAGCCGCGCTAGAAGGTTTGGTTTCCACAATTAAACTGATTTTTTTTCTCTTATTATTATTATTGTTATTAATATTATTATTATATTTTTTTCAAGGAAAAAATTCGCATTTCTATTCATAAAAGAAATAAAATACATTCTTTAGATATGTCTGAGCAGATGGGTCTTCAAAAAGACTGAACTAAGCTTCTTCAGGACAAGAGTCTCATATTTCTCTTATAGAGATACAAAAACATATTCAATCTATAGATTTAATTCGAGCCTCATACAAACTGAGTCCTCCACAATTTCTTTAATAATCATGGATCTTGGAGGAAGGAGGATCTCTGCTTTCAATAGACTCATTGAACTCCCTGTAGAAATGATGAAACCTTATATTCTTAAAGGAAGCAACTATCTATTTGATATGAAATAACAATGGCCTAAGTTGAGTATCATGTACCTCAAATTCATTTCTAATGCATGAAATAGAAAACTGAGAGTTACCCATTATCGTCATATCATCAAGCTGATTATTTGCAACACAATTTAGAAGCTAAAAGAGAGCAAGAAGCTCAACCCAAATATTCATTCTTGGCTCAATACTTCATTTTTCCTAGATAGAGGAACCCTTCTCCATATGAATCACAAAACCAATCCTAGTTCTTGCCTTGTTGTTTTGAGAGGCTCCATTGAAAAATTCCCATGGAAATATTGAGGGAGGGGAGAAAGGAAGGATGTTCCTATGATTTTTTGGTTTAACAAAATTTTCATAGAATTTGAACAGAGCGAAAACTTGATCTATCAACAATTGAATATGGGGGGACTTTTTTTGAAAAAATTACAATGTTCCTTGATATCCATATTCCCAAACAAATCAGGAAGGGAAGGGATCGGAATTTCTTGAGATCCAAACATGAAAAGAATCTTGGAAAATTTGAGGAAAGGGAGTTACCTGCCATATGTCAGAACTATAGATCTAGCTAAACTAGTTTACCTATCTATGCTATCAATAACATATCAAAATAAATAATAACATAAAGAGTACAAGGAAAAGAACGGGAAGGGTTGCATCTTCCATTAATATGAAAAATATCTCAAAGATTACATGACATCCTCACATATGCATCATATCAAGCTCCATCATACAATGTGTGTACAAATGACATACACAACATGTGATGTGTGATGAATTACAATCAACACATACCCAAAAGGGTCTCCTTCACCTCTCTTATATACCAAGAGGTTTGGATTACAATACATCCCATAACACTTGTGGAATAAAGGAATTTCCTCCTCTTTATATAGAGAATGGTTACAAAGGATACAATTACAATGATCCATGTGGTATAACTCTATTTTATAACATTATAGTTATTTTATGCCTTTAAAAGATATTTTACCAATATACCACATAAGTCATCATTACATATTCTAACACTCCCCCTTAATGATGACTAGGAGAAATAATACAAATGGAAGGAAGGTGGAAACACACCAACATCCCCCTTGATGAAAACTTCCAGAATGCTCCATAAGATGCGAATAAAAAAAACTTCGCCTCATGGATTTGATGAAGAACAACCGCTTCTCACTGAATTATGAAACTGCACACGAACCAGGTTGTACGATGAAATACTAACAACAAGATGTCTGATCTAAAGAGAATACTTTATGGCTACTAGATCCAACAGTAAAATGTCGAGAACATGTGACGCAATCCAACAACAAGGTGCCTAGATCACCACAAGAATCATCACAACCATAACTGATAGCTGAAGAACTATGATATAAAATCCACACCAGTGTACAGATACTTTCTAACGGTTGATACAATAGAACATGTGGATAAGAACACCACAACAATGTACAAAATACCCAGGTGGCCAATACACATGCGGATAGCATACATTCTTCCAATCAAGGTGCAATATAAATATCTGTAGAAGACCTCAAACATCGAAGAAACAAGACCCCAATGGTCTATACATCGAAAATGATATCATACAGATGAACATCATGACTTTAACAATAGAAGATGGATGTCCATCATACAACATTTCTGAATATGATAGAGCATGATAAAATTCAACATTACATTCCTTCTTAAGATGAACAATGCTGAAAAACCAGAGATCTGCAACCATCAAATGCTTAAACAAGGAGGGAATAACAGAAGAAAGCTATCCCACAACATGGATAACGAATCTACACAAATGAACTTAAAAAAAAAACATATAAAAACATGACAAGCCCAAAAGACATAAGATATGACAAAATGACATTGCTCAAGAACATATCAATAAATGATGTCGCTTCTATGCAAGACCATATAAATTTGAGCAAAAGATTATCAATAAAGGATATGACATGATATAAAAGATAGAGGAGCATAAACATGAGTGAGCATAATAGATACCGAGATAGAATAATGAGCCAAGATTTCACTTAAATATATGAAAAAATTTAGTCATCAAGCAACTAATCTTAAGCATAGGTGCATTTTTTATTAGCATTATGTTAATATGCAAGAGATGAATACCCTGAAAATGTCAATGCTTCCATATATGAACATTAGAGACAAGAAACACATGTCAATGCTTCCATATAGGAACATTAGAGACAAGTAGGAACAAGATAACCTCTGCAATCATAAGACTATAAATCACATTGCAACAAGAACAAAGTGCTCATGACAAATATTTCAAGATTATAAGATTGCTCAAAGCCATATAAATATTGAGTAAAAGATGATCGAAATAAACATGACATGATATATATGAAAATAAATCAAAATGTTTAATATGATCAACATTTAGCAAATTATGATCAAATCATGATATAACTTATAAAAAAATATGAAATGACAAGTCACTAATGGTCTTAATCATGGGTTCATTTCTTGTTAACACTATGTAAATATGCAAGAGATGAAATGCCCTGAAAATGTCAATGCTTCTATACAGGAATGTTAGAGACAAACAACACAGGAACTAGATACAATCTCTGCAATACATGAAAAATAAACTATATCCCAATTAAAGAACTTATGACAAGCCAAAAAATATGATATCACATAGATTCAAAAAATTGACTTTACTTAGGAAATTAATTAGCAAGAGCATATAATGATCATAAATATATTGCTTATAAAAAACACTGAAATTGCTTTTACACAAAGGTTAGCAATAGCATATAAATAAAGCAAATAATGATCACAAGATAACACATATAGAAGCTTCATTATCATGATTAGAAGAGTGAGACCATTTTAGAATATCACTTAGATATAAAAATATAGTCATGAAACAACTAAATCCTAAGCATAGGTTCATTTATTGATGTCATCGTTACCATACTAGAGATCCATGCCCCTGAAAATGTCAAAACATCTTCCATACAAAGAAGGTTAGAGACATAAGAACAAGACAACCTCTGTAAACATGATGAATAAGAACAAAAAATTAATGCAAAGAGATCAAGAAGCTTATGACAAGAATTTCAAGATAAGAGATGAAACTTTTCCAAGATCTAAAAAAACACAGTAAAAACAGAAACTTTACCTACAACCCTTAGAAAAGGTTCCAAATAAAGTCACTCATGGGTTTGCCATAGTAAACTCGCGTGTACTCGTGGGTTATGCACAGAGAAATCATGGTTACTCGCAGTTCTATGTACAGTGAAGTCACGGTTATGTTGAAGTACTTGAGGGTCTCTACACAGGAGGGTAGCGAGTATACTAAGTAAAGGCAAGTTTACAGTTAGAGAAGACGCGAGTATTCTATAGCACACACGGGTCTACAAACTAGAATTCGTGGGTTTGCAATATACTTGCAGGTTCACAGTGGGGAAATTCGCGGTTACCCACTCTGTCTACGAAGAGAAAGTCGCAAATGTCTAGTTTTAGCCTGAAAACAGTGCCGATTATGCCGAAGACGGAAATATGCAAAAAAACTACCAAAATTGGACAAAAACGGCCGATCTGACAACCGAAAGATAGATATCCTTAAGGAGAAGACAAAAATCATATAGATATACAAAAAAAACATCAAGAAACCCTTGAAAAATGTCTGCAAAAATCTACACAACAAGGTTAGGGTTAGAAGTAAAAAACTGCAGAAACATGCCTAGATCTGAAGAGAATCCTAATGGCTACCAGATAGAAAGCAAATCTACAAGAATAAACAATGCCCATATGCTAATAGTTATTGATTGAAAGCTATAGAAGGTGCTAGATCATAGCAACCAGCTCTGATGCCAAGTCAAAACTATAGATCTAGCCAAACTAGCTTACCTATCTATGCTATCAATAACATATCAACATAAATAATAACATAAAGATAATAAGGAAAAGAATACACTAGATATACGTGGTTCACCCAATTGGACTATTTCCACAGGAAGGGTTGCATCTTCCATTAATATGAAAAATATCTCAAATATTACATGGCATCCTCACATATGCATCACATCAAGCTCCATCATACAATGTGTGTACAAATGACATACACAACATGTGATGCGTGATGAATTACAATCAACACATACCCAAAAGTGTCTCCTTCACCTCTCTTATATACCAAGAGGTTTGGATTACAATACATCCCATAACACATGTGGGATAAATGAATTTCCTCCTCTTTATATAGAGAGTGGTTACAAAAAATATAATTACAATGATGCATGTGGGATAACTCTATTTTATAATATTAGAGTTATTTTATGCCTTTAAAAGATATTTTACCAATATACCACATAAGTCATCATTACATATTCTAACACCATAGACCTTACTTTTGAATTCTTTTTTGAATTATATTTTTTTCATTAATTTTTTTTAGGAAGAAGGATCATGAGTGGTAATGATTCCCTTCTTAGTTATCACCTCCATTTTAGCACGCTGAAGCAAATCTGTAACAAATTCATCCTTGGACATAGGTTTGTGATACAACATTAACTTATGACCATTCACTAAGAAAGAAACCTATTTTTCATCAATGGTTTTGATTGTGACTACTCCATTTTCAAAAAAAGTTTCTATCTCATAGGGCCCTAACCATTGAGTAGTGAGCATCCCCTTAAAATTATTAAACTTCGAGTCAAAGAGGAGGGCCCAATCACCTAATTTGAATTGATTTTTTTGGATGAATTTATCATTCCACTTGGTTCTTTGTTTCTGGATAAGGGCAGTCTGATGAATGGCATCTTGTTTTATATCATCTAGATCATTAAGCCAAGCTAATCTTTGCTAATATGCATCTGAAAGGTCCATTCCCAATTGAACTGCCATTCTAAAAGTTTTGACTTGAAATTCAATAGGAAGGAGAACTTGCTTACCATAAACCAGCTCGTAAGGTGTGAATATGGTAGTGTTACTCTAAGTAGTTCTATAAGGCCATAGTGTCTAAGGAAGCTTATGTGCCCAATCTCTGTGATGGATCTAAACTGTTTTGGTTAGGATCACTTCAAGCACCTTATTGGTGGATTCCACCTACCTGTTGTCCCGTGGGTGGTAGGAAGAAGAATTTATGTGCTTAAGTTGGTATTTTTTAGTAAGAGATTGAATAGGATTTGATGTGAAATGGGTACCTTGATCTGTAACTATTTCCCTTGGAACACTAAATTGAGTAAATATATATTCATACAAAAAGTATGCAACTACCTGTTTATTAGCTAGAAGGAAACCCTTAGCTTCTACCTATCTAGTAACATAGTTCGTGCAAACTAGAATGCACCTTTTCTTTCTCAACATGGGGGTGATAGACCCAAAACAATCTAGAGCCCATTTTTCAAAATGATCAATAAGTACCTATGGGTGCAGGGGAACCTCATCTACATGTACCGTTCGACCCATTATATGATAGTTGCCACAACTCCTTACATACTTCTTGGTATCCTTGAAAAGGGTAGGCCAATAGTACCCTGAATGTAAGACCTTGTAGGGAGTCCTTTTGTTGAAAAATGGACCCTACATGGTTCATCATGACATGCCTTTAAAATATCAGGCATCTCATCCTCTCAAACACATCATTGGATGATCAGATCTAGCCTGGTGCATAAGAGACCCCCTTCAATCCAAGAATAGGTAGCACTTAACCAGATAATCTTCTATTTCTTCCTGGATGATAAATGTTGTGGTAGTTTTCTCACGTCCAAGTAATTAGCTATATCTGAAAACCACAAAGAGTAAGTAGTTATATAAAGCAAATGTTCATATGGAAAACTATCATCTACATGAATATTTTCACCTTCATTTTGTATCTAGAAAGGAAATCTACAACTAAATTTTCCTTACCAATCCTATCTAAAATGGTAATATTAAATTCCCGCGGAAACAAAATCCATCTAGTAACTCTCCCATTTGTAATTGTTTTATTCATCAAATAATGTATGACAGAATGATCAATGCGAATAAAAACCACATAACCAATAATATAATGCCTAAACTTGTTAATTAATTGAATGCATGCTAAGAACTCTTTTTATGTAACAGTGTAATTAAGTTCAGCATGTGTAACATTCTTGCTAACAAATTAAATAACATAATACAACTATTTTTTTTTCTACCCTAGTCCACAAAGGTGTAGCTCGACTGGAAAATGAAGTGAAATGAAGGTCATGGTGTATATAGAGGTTACGAGTTCAAATCACCCCGGCTTACCCGTGTCCCAAGCTTGCAGGATATGTGGGTGCACCAAGGGGTATAGTGGTAGTGGATATGAACCGAATCTGTGTAATGCAAGTATGTGCACCGCCCTAGTTGCCGATTCCCCTAGTACAATTTATTTATTTATTTTTGCCCCAAGAATACTCCAAGAGTTGTATCGAAGGCATTTGTAGAAGAATGGAAAGGGAGGGACCAATTTGACCCCCTCATGCAGCTGGAAAATTTCTCTTTCAAAGTTTCAAACGCATGTTGACAATGATTATCCAAAGAAAAATCGATGTCCTTTGTGAGCAACTTGAACAAGGGTGCAGCTATTCTTGTAAAATTTTCAATAAATTGTTTATAATAACCAACATGGCCAAGAAATCTTCTTACCTCTTTTGGATATTTTGGAACTGGAAGTTTTGAAAGTTCTTCAATTTTAGTTGGATCAACCTCAATTATTGCATGAGAGATAATATGCCCAAGAACCACTCCTTTTGTGAGCAACATTCAACATTTTTCATGACTTAAAGAAAGATTAGTATCTTGGTATATGATTAGGACTCTTTCAAGGTTCTCTATTGCTTCCTCGAAGGTGTTACCATAGATGGTAAAATCGTTTGAAAATATGCCTAGTACTACTCTTTGAAATGTTCTAGGGGCATTAAAAAATCCAAAAGGTAACACTCTATAGGTGAATGTGCCCCATGTCTCCTGGTCCTTAGATGCAATATGAATTTGGTTATAACCACTAAAGCCATCTAGAAAGGACACGTGATTTTTACCTGCTAAGGTGTCCAAAACTTGATTAATAAATGGAAGAGGAAGTAGTCTTTCAAGGTGTCTTTTTTTAGTTCTCGGTAAACTACAGAAATCCGACACTTTCCATTCTTTTTAGGCACCATCACAAGAGGTGAGACCCATCTTTTGTTAGAAATTGGATATATAATGTTGGCATTAAGCAATTTTTATAGTTCTTCTTTCACTACTTCTTTAAGGGCTAGATTCGTGCACCCCTGGGGCTACCTGATAGGATGGGCATGATTTTGAATATAAATATGGTGAGAATTTTTTTTAGGATGTATACCTTTCATATCATGGTAGTCCCATGCAAACACACTTGAGTTTTTTTGTAAAATTTTAATCAATTGGCCCTGCTGAAAATTGTCAAGCTAAGAACTAATATGCAAAAATTTACCTTGACTTATTTCAACAAGCATACTGGAACATTCATAATTCTGATAGGTGGATGTTATAGGATTGTAGAATGAGGATAAGGCAAATAAATCACTAATTTCTTGCACATCATCCTTTAAAATTTGATCCAACAAGAGAGTAAGGCTGAATGGCACTCTTGCTATCACTATACAACCTGTTGTTCTCCTGCTTCTTACCCAATTCCTCCATGAACCTCTGTATCCAAATCATCTCTTTACTAGCCTTCATAGTAGCAACATACTCTGCTTCTATTGTTGAAAGTAAAACAACCGTCTATAGTTTCAAAATCCAACTTACTGTTGTTCCGGCTACAGTAAAAACATTACCTTTGGTGCTTCTCTTGCTATCTTTATCACCTACCATATATGAATCAACATATCCCTATAGAACAATGTTCGAACCTCCAAAACATAATGCATGAGTAGTAGTACCTCTCAAATACCTGAGAATCCACTTTACTACCTCTGAATGCTGAGTCTTTAGTTGGATTGTTCATATACCTGCTCACAACTCCCACTATATGTGCAATATTTGGTCCTTTCTATGGTTTCATTTTCATGTTTCTTTCCCTGCAACTGATCTTTGTACATGGAGTGTTCATTGAATACTAGATCTCTACTCCTAATGATTTTTTGATTTTCATATTCCCATAAGTGGTAACCAAAATCATTAACTCCGTATCCAATAAATGTACACTTCTTGGATTTTTCCTCAACTTGTCTTCTATTTTCTTTATCAATATGGACAGATGCTTCACAACCAAAAGTCTTCAGAAATGAGTAGTTTACATTTTTACCTGTCCATGCCACGTCCATGCATCCTCTGGAATGCCACCATCCAAGGAGCTTGAAGGCCCTCTGTTTATTAAGTATACAATAGTATCTACAACATCTTCCCAAAATTGTAAGGGAAACTCTGCATACAATCTCATACTCCTTGCATGCTCCATGATTATTTTGTTCATCCTTTTTGACACCATTTTCTTATGGTATTCCTGGAACTATCTTCTCTC
Source organism: Larix kaempferi (assembly GCA_027924585.1). Taxonomy (NCBI): domain Eukaryota; kingdom Viridiplantae; phylum Streptophyta; class Pinopsida; order Pinales; family Pinaceae; genus Larix; species Larix kaempferi. The sequence continues at coordinate 18,054,918 of BSBM01000435.1, forward strand.
TACGAATCCCATGGCATGAATAATAACTATCAAACTCATTGCTACAATATTCACCTCCATTATCTAATCTAAGACACTTAAATATTTTTCTTGTCTCATTCTCAACCAAAGCTTTCCATTTCTTAAAAGTTTCAAAAACATCAAATTTTTGTTAAGTGCAATAAACCCAAGTTTTCCTAGTTGCATCATCAATAAAAGTAACATAATAACGAGAGACACCAAGAGATGATACCCGAGCCGGTCCCCATACATCTATATGAACAAGCTCTAACTTTTCAGTCTTCTTTTTCTTCCGAACTCTAAGAAATATGACTCTCTTATGTTTTCCATAAACACAACTCTCACAAAAATACAAATAAACCCGTTTCAAATATGGCGGGAACTTCTTTAAATGGAGAATCTACATCCCCTTCTCACTCATGTGTCCAATCCTATGATGCCACAATATTGTATCCACTCATGTAGAAGCTAAAGAGATAGAAGAGTCAACATTACTAGTACATAAATAGAATGTACCTACCTTCTCTCCTTTCGCTATTACCAGTGATCCTTTAGTGACTTTCCATGCTTTTCCATAAATGTAGATATTCAACTTGCACTTCAAAACTTCCCTGGTGAAATTAGATTTCTTCTCAAAGAATGATTGTGCTTTACCTCTTTCAACAACCATTGGTTTCCATTCTTTAACTTTAACTATATCTTACCCTTTCCAACAATTTTACATAGTTCATAATGACTTGAATAAACCTGTTCAAAATCACCTTGAACATAATCTTGAAAATATTTCCTATGGGGTGTGGCATGAAATGAATCCCTTGAATATAATACCAAAGAATCAATAATATTATCTAATGAAAGGGTCAAAGCATAAACATCACCTGCTACATTTGCTTCCTAATTATTCTCTTGCATTCCATCTCCTTGTTTCTTTAGAGATCTACAGTCTTTCTTCAGATGTCCTTTCTTCCTGCAATTCCAACACTCTATCTTTCCTAGTTTGGATTTGGATTTGTTTTTCTAGACTTTCCGCGGTTCCCTGGGCTCTTTCCTCTCTCCCTTTGTCTTCCCCTATTATCCACGGTCAATGCAACACATGATGTATCACTTGTTCTTTTCTGTTGCATTTCCTCGCTAAGGGTAACACCAACAACATCATCAAATTTCGGTGTTTCAAACAAAGACAGAGTTACTTACAACCATGACCAAGCCATTCCATCTTTCTGGCAACGAGCACAAGATTAGAAGAGGCCTAACCTCATCATTGAAGTTCACTCCTACATAACTTAGCTGATTAGTAACTATATTAAATTCATTTAAATGGTTGGCAACATACTCAACTTCTGACCTATTCATATTAAATAATCATTTCATTAGAAATACCAAGTTGAAGGCCGAGGATTTTTCATACAGTTTATCGAATGCCTTCATTAGATCTTTTGTTGTATTTTCTTTTGAAATGTTGAAAGCCACATACACTGCCAGGCACAACCGTATCGTTCCTAGTGCCTTTTTGTCAAGAACCTCCCATTCTTCATCCTTCATAGTCGCCGACTTCTTTTCTTTTTCTCCCAATGGTAGGAACATATCCTTTTGATATAGATAGTCTTCCATTTGCATCTTCCATAGCTGGTAGTTTTGGGTGTTAAATTTCTCGACCCTAAACTTTCCTTCTTCCACCATTGCTCCCACTCAGACCATGAACCCTCATTTCTTGTGAGTTTATTAGCTAATTAGGCCTTCGACTCTGATACCAATTGTTAGAAAAAAAGATCGTAGAGAAATAAAATAAAATAAATGTTGAAATAAAACATATAAGAGAATAATACAAGAGAGGCACCAATGTGGTTCACCCAATATGGGCTACATCCATAGAGAAACAACCAATGCTTTCTTTTAGTTTGTCCAATAAAATGAAGGGATACAACATGTTGCACATCTGTCACAACCTCTTATTCACTCTCTCATAGTATCTCTCACACACACTACTACTCAGCCATAATACAATGCCCTCTTTAATAGAGGGTTTCCTTCTAGGGAAAACATACACAAAAATAATCTCTACAGTCATATATGTAACCTAATAATAAACACTCCAGATTGACTACGAAATTACATTATTTTCAATCGCTTTTTTTTGCCACATTTTAGTAGCTCGACCATTTATTCTGGGATCCAAACACAGTTGAAACAATCCTCTGACTTGGGAAGATAATTAGGCTCCACTTAGAGATTGATCACGACAACTTCACCGTTGCTGTACTTGTTGGACTGTGATCCACCTTGGACTTGGAAATTTTCTCATCTTCACCTTCATGCTTAAAGGAAAACTAAAACTGAGCAAGAACTAAGTTTCTCCCTGGTTACTACTTTTGTTAACATGTCTACAGGATTCTGGCTAGTATGTGTATTTTCCAACTTCAACTGTCCATCTTCCAAAACATATCGTATGAAATGGTACTTGAGCTATATATGTTTCGTCTTATAATGGAAGGTTGAGTTCTTTGCAAGATGAATGGCACTCTATCTATCACTGTACAACCTTCTATTCTCCTCCTTCTTACCCAATTCCTCCACGAACATCTGTAGCCAAATCATCTCTTTACTAATCTTTGTAGCAACAACATCCTTTTCTTATGTTGTTGAAAGTGAAACAACCTTTTGCAGTTTCGAAATCCAACTTAATGTTGTTCCACCTACAGTAAAAACATACCTTGTGGTGCTTCTCCTGTGATCTTTATCATCTTCCATATCTGAATCAACATATCCCCATAGAATAGTGTTTAAACCTATAAAACAAAATGCATGAGTAGTAGTACCTATCAAATTCCCGAGAATCCACTTTACTGCCTCCCAATGCTCTTTAGTTGGATTGTTCATATACTTGCTCACAACTCCCACTGCATGCGCAATATCTAGTCTTGTGCACACCATCGCATACACCAAGCTATCAACTGCTAATGAATAAGGGACCTTGGACATGTATTCTATCTTCTAATGTGTCTCGGGACACATCTCCTTAGTTAGTTTGAAATGGTTGGAAAAATGTGTACTAACTAGTTTTACATTCTGCATTCTAAACCTCTCTGACACCTTCTCTATTTACTCACCCCGAGACAAAGTCAAATTGTGATTTTTACCGTCTCTTGTTATTCTCATACCAAGGATTTGTTTTCATCACCCAAATCCTTCATCGCAAATGAATTAGCTAATTTCCTTTTGAGCACATTTATATCCTACATGACCGTACAACAATCATGTCATCTATTTACAATAACAAGATAATATAACTTCCATTATCCAGTCTCTTAAAATAAACACAATGCTCAGAATGACATCTACTACCTTGTTCTATCATAAACCGTTAAAATTTCAAATACCATTGCCTTGGAGCTTGCTTTATGCCATACAAGCTCTTCTTCAACATGTATACTAAATTCTCCTTCCCTTTGACCTCATACCCCTGTGGCTGCTGCATATAAATCTCTTCCTCCAAATCCCCATAGAGAAAATCCATTTGTACATCTAACTATGACACTCGTTTATAAGGGCTTTTAATGTTTTGCCAAATGCGATAGTTGGAAGTGATCTACTTTTACCTCTTTTGAATTTTAAAGCATTTTGACTGGCTAATACATGATGACATGGAATTTGATTTAGGGTTGAAAGGCCCAATTTTAATCGAAATTTCCTCTAATCATTATTACAAGAAATTTGGATGAAAATTGGGCCTCCTAAGGAAAATGATACAGTAATGCCATGTGGACAATTTTCATACTATTTCACTTTTATCGAAGCTGCCCAAGGTTATTTCACTTTTATCAAAGCTATATTAGATATATATATTTTATATTAAAATCAATTTATGAGGACGCAATTTGATGTAGTGTTTTCACCCAAAATAAGGAAAGGAAAATTAAATACATAGTGTCATGATCATCTTGAAAATTATTAGACTCAACGTTTCACAGTGTATAGTATTATTATAATATAATATTATTATATATTAGTTTTAATATTGATTGGATCCAGACATATATTAATATTATAATATGTTAATTATAGTATATATTATTATATATGTTATAATATTAATTATTCTTACTATTATATATTATATATGGGTCATGTATTACCTAAAATATGGATAGGTATATTAGTTATGATATTAATTATATATTAATTGTATATTAGTTATGATATTAATTAAAAATTATTGGATCCAACTTTTCAAGGTGTATAGAATATTATAATATATTAATGATAGTATAATATTATTATATATTGGTTATAATATTAATTACTATTACTATTATATATGAGTCTTGTATTACCTAAATTATGGATGGGTATATTAATTATGATATTAGTTATTATTATATATTAGTTAAAAGTTATTGGACACAACTTTTCACGGTGTATAGAATATTATAATATATTAATTATTATATATTAGTTATAATAGTAGTTATACCTAAAAGATGGATGAGTATATTAGTTATGATATTAGTTACTATTATATATTAATTTTTAATTATGATAAGTTATTGGACCCAATAATATTATTATATATTCATTATAATATTAATTAAATAATATTATATAAAATCGGTTAGCACATTAATTTCATTATCAATATCCAAGATAATTTTGGGTAGCTTGGGAAACTGGTAGACAAATTATATTATTAAAAAATTCCACTTATCCCCAAATTATATAATAAAAAATTGCCTCAAACATGAACCTCTTTTGGATTTTAAAGTATTTTGATTGGATAATACATGGTGCCATGGAATTTGAATTGGGGTTGAAAGGCCCATTTTCATCCAAATTTCCTCTAATCATCATCCATAGCCCTATTCATACAGTTCCAACATATTCTAGATTCAATAAGATAGCGTACTCACGATAGTGAATGTACAGGTTCTTACCTCTCGTATTATTGTCACTATTTCACTGTATTACGTGGGAACCAAAACCAATCACATGTAGAAAGAAAAATAAAAACCTTGAAAACTCAAGAACACACAAATCAGAACCTAATCCTTTTAACACCTCCCCAACAATGATGCCAAAAATGTCAAGTAATTTATAGGTATAAAATATGAGCATTTAATTATCATCCAGGTGTTCATGGACTTGTGAGTTGTTGGAAAAGTATATATAGGATCAGGAGAAAAGCTAACTATGAATATGCTAAGCTAACCCTACTGTATTCAAAAGAAAAACTGCTTAATAAACCACTTTCAGGAATCAAAATGAAACATTAAGTCTATATTGTTTACTCTAGTCACAATCTTTTATTCTTATAAGAAATATACTTGTAACATTTTTAGATGGTTCCTTAAATGATTCAATGGAATCCTATAGCTTTACAAAGCATAACATTAAATCTCAAATCAATCTTAAAGCACAATCTACTTGACGAATCAATTCCAAAAATCATAGTTAAGTATGAGAGTTATGCTATGTTCACAAACCAGTCACAATATTTCTACTACGAGAAGGAGTATTCCTGTAATCATTTAATAGATGGATTACTCAATATATTACTCAATTCATGTAGCTTATTCAAGCATTAGATTGAATAAAAAGTTTGCAATTTAGAACATAACCAAAAATATCAGAGTTGTCAGTTCAAGTCTTGTAACTTCACGTTTTACCAGAATTCATGTGTTAACAACACGTTAATATTTCCAGTAGTAAATCACACCATACTTAAACTGTGGAATTCCAATGGGCCATTCAAATAATCATTAAGAATATAACAATGATGAAAACATAAGTGAGCCAATCAATTCAGGAAATCAATTGAAACTTTTAAATAAGGAAATGATTTCTAAGCATAAATTAACCAACGCACAACCAAATATGAAACACAGAGCTATAAGAAAATAATAAAAACAACTACACTAACTCTCTACAATGCATACCTAGGATAGGGGCCCCTCCTGTCTAGGATGCACTACAGGAAACCACAAAATCTAACTCACAAAATTCAGCAACACATTCTTTGTATTTATAACTTGAAATATTTAGAAGTTTACAAAGTACAAAGCTCTACTCTCACAATATCATGGTTCTACCTCTGTCTCTATTATATGCTTAACCCTCTTGACACTAGGACACATCCTTTTATACAATACAAAAGAGATGATCTGATCCCCATCTTGTGGATATTTTAACTAATTAAATTCTTAAAATAAACATAAAATATATGTCTAGATCGAATAGATAGATCGATATCTGAATACAGGGGACTGATACAAAATAGTCATCGATTTTGGCTCAACGGATTTCATGACTAAAAGCATGAAATTGTGATCTTGCATTCGGATTTATCTCTTCCACCTTATCCATTGACCCAACCTTTGACCAGAGATCCATGGCTTTGATGTTGATGTTGGCGTCGAAAAGATAGGTTACAATCCATCTCGACACTTTTCCAAAGAATGCCCATGTGATCAAATTTGTCTTGAGGTGGTGCAACTATGCAAACCAAAGAACATGTTATTGGAACCTTCCATGTTGCTACATGAAACAAAATACGGTAACATTATCGATGCAAAGTAATTCTAATCTTTATATCATTCATTAAAATAGAGGGATTTAAAGATTTAGGCAACAAATTATCGCATAATCCCATAATAACATAAAATCGATGAAAATGTAGGTAAAGGATAAAAAATGAGTAATAAGATGGTGGAATGGAAGAGTACAGGGGAAAAATATGGTATTACTGACATCACAAAATACTTCAAAACTGGAACCCAACAGAAGAATTCAACAAAAAATTGGAAGCTATTGAAATATATTCATGAGGCTTCTGATAAGGGATGGGCCTTATTCCCGAAGAACATGTCGCTCTCTGTTACAATGAATGAGAGTACCTCATTACAGGAGAACTTACTCAAGATCAAAGATATATGAGAACAACTAGTTTCCATTGAGCGCAATATGGATAAAGAAGACAGGGTGGTAATCACGTTGAAAATATTACCATGCGCTTATTAAAGTTTCATTAAAACCCTGAACATCACCTTTATGGGTGTTTATTTGAAGTTTGATTAGCTTTGCATAAGCTATTACAATAGGATATATGGAATAAATAGTTTGACAACAACAATGGGATATAACTGGGTTCAAAACATGCCTTTTCCACCAATTTCTATGGCAATGACAAATGGGCCAAGAAGAAAGGTTAGGGAAACATGGATGATGCCACATAGAGTTAGAAGACCGTTATTTGTCACTACTGTGGCAATGTCGACCATATGAAAAATTTCTACAAAAATAGGTTGGATGAACAAAAAACCAACCATGAGGGGATTCAACATAAGACTCATGTTGTAGAACATACAAAGGAGAAGGAGTCAACCTTCTATGCATTCATGGCTAAGAAGACAACATATAACCCTAAGTCATCTTCTTAGTACATTGGCTTAGGTAGATCTTGTTGGATTTTGTGCAACTTCAGAAGATATTGTTTATTGTATTTCTATTGTACTTTATTCATATAATCCCCCCCCCAAGTGTAGTCAGCCCAGTCAAATAGAGAAGTCGGATCACCTAGGGTAAAAGTCACTTTTGTACTTGTATAAATAGAGGTAAAGTTCACCTCATTATATCACTCACTCATCCACTCAAGTTCGCATCACTCGGGAGAGAGAAAGTTCGCACAAGGTGGAGAAGAAGACTATTTTGGGGTTTCTACTTTTGAAAAGCATTTCCATCTTTTCTGTTTTATGATTGTACTCTGATCTCAGGATTATCATCTCTATACGAAGATTGCTGGGTTTTCTCCCGTTTGGGTTTCCCAGGATAAACTCTGTTGTTATTGTTTTTTGCTTTGTCTTTCTTCTAGTGATCATGTTTATGAAATTGAATTATTATGCTATGAATGTATGCAAATTAACATGGTTTTAGAGCAGTTCTAGAAGAAGCCATTTCCGGAACTAGGGTTTCATCTTATGAATTATTCACCAAAATTTTTGGATAAAAAGAGCATTGGGAATTTCACTTTTAGGGAGGCGCATATTTTGGTGAAGACATAATTCAATTCTGATAATTTTCAGTTTTTGACCTAATTCTGCAGCTGCAGCAGAAATTAGGGTTTCAGTTTTGGCTTACTTCTCTCCATAGAGTTGGATCAGCCCTACCTCATCTCAGCTTGCCTTGGCAAGGCACATCTACCTATGGAATCAGTTTTTCAAGTTTTCAACTTTCATTTTGACCTAGCTCATGCTAGGGTTTCTGAACCAGATTTGCAGTCAAGATGATTGGTATGAAGGTTTAAGATCATCTGGAAGGAGCTTCCAAATTGATCTCTTGGAAGTCTATGGTTCTTCTACTTCTAGCAGAAAATGACCTTCTACAATATGTAAATTAGAAGGTCCCTGAGCCATAATCCGAAGAAGACAAATCCCGATGGAGGAAGAATATATGATGCCAGAGCAAGAAGGATTCTGGTGGACTCAGTAAGAGATCATTTGGTTCCACAAATATCAAGGAAGAAGATTGTTAAGAAGATGTTCAAGACCATAAAGAAGTTGTTTGAACACACTAGTATCAATGTATCCATTACATTGAGGAACCAACTTTCAAATATAAAGATGTCCAAGTCAGAATCCATTGCCTCATACTTCATGAGGATCACAGAGCTAAGGGACAAGCTTAGCACTAGTGGAGATCCCATTGATAATAAGGAGCTTGTTATCAACACTTTGAATGGTCTTCCACCATCTTGGTAGTCCTTTATTCAAATCATAAGTGGTAGATCCAAACTACCCACGTTTGATAAGTTATGGGCAGATTACACTCGGGAAGAGACAAGAATAGCAGCAAGCCAAAGACTTCATGGCACTCAACCTAAGGAGAATCAAGCATTCGTATCCCATGCCAAGAAAGGAAAGGGAAGAGGAATAAATTTCTACAAACACAAGCACCAAGATAGGATATCTATTTCTCCTCCAGATCAGAAGAAGGAGAAGAAGGATTTGTATCAGATACAATGCTACAGGTGCAAGGCATATGGTCACTATGCCAATAATTTCCAAAGTTCAAACAAAAGGAAGCATGAATCCTCAACTGCTAATGTAGAAGAATACCATCATCACAAGAAGTCAAGGGATGATGATCGTTCATAGTTCTTCTTTTAGCTCTCTATATGTTGAGGAGATATGAAGATCTAGACTGCAAGAACAAAAGTCTCTCATGGTTGCCACAAGAAGGCAGTGGGATCCCACACACAAAAATAACAAGAGATAAGTATTTGGTTTTCTTGCTTTGTCTTATATGTCTTCATAACTATTTTACGCAAATCTATTAGGAAATGTGTTGAGCAGTTGATATAGTTTACCTTGTTATATTTATTATGCATATGACCTACACAACACTTCATGAACACATGATGGATCTAGTCTAGATGATATCTCCTTCTTGCATGCTTAGAGTAGTGCACACTCTTGATGGCATGTTCTAGTGGAGATACCATACATCTAGATAGTTTCCAGATGTGTTTGGTAGACATGTTTATGATTATTGTGTTAAAGTATTAGCCAAGATGCTTGTGTAAACTATTGTCATTGCATTGAAATTGACATTGGTTAAATTTGATTATGCAATATCACTGATCATCAGACTGGATTTGAATTGTAGGGAAAAGTCCATGTGATATGGCCTACAAGAGAAGGATGATGAGACTTGTTCCAATGAACAAGTGATGGACACATGAATCTCGTTGATGTTTAGCAGGAAGCTTCCAGGAATACGACTCTTAGCCTAGAAGGATGACCTCGGAGGAAGATTTCACAGAAGTCAAACCAGAAGTGGGCCACCTTCAGATATTCGACTGTCCAGTCTACATACATGTGCCCAAGGATAAAAGAACGAAGTTGGAACCTTTAGGCTAGAAGGAACTTTCGTGGGACACAGTGAGTCTTCAAAGGCGTACATAATCTACATTCCAGGATCTAGATAGATTAAATTCAGTAGGGATGTGACCTTTGAAGAAGAGATGTCTATCAGGAAAGGTAGAGGATCAGACATGGATATCGATAATGAAGAAATGCTAGAACCAAAGGAGATGAGATCATCTCCCCCTCTATTTCAAGAGGGAGCTAGAAGAAGAGGATGAACCCATCGATTCCATTGATCCAGTTGATCCAGTTGGTGTTCCTAGAGATATTGCAGTAGGTTTGAGGAGGCCTAGACGGGCACAATAGAATTTTCTTAGAGAAAATGGCAGTGTGGAAAAACACAAGGCTAGATTTGTTTCCAGAGGATTCTCTCAGAAAGAGGGAGTCCATTATGATGAGACATTTTATCCTGAGGATTGATATAATTCCATCAGATCGATCATTGCTATTGCTTCAGCTATGGGATGTGTTGACATAAACCCAGTTGACAGGGGTTCTTCAGTCTGTCGACATCCAACCCACCGTGATCTCCCTGAGCACCGACCCAAATAGGTTTTACCCTGTCCAACAACACCTGCGGAGCAGATGAAGTCTCACCCGAGATGTTCAAGGGAGAGTTGACACAACCACGTTTCCGCCAAATGGAGAAGGACCATGTGTGGCTACTTATCAACTTAGAGAAGCATTAATCAACAGATCATTCAGATTCAACTTATGCATTAAACAAAGTCATAGCACTATTCAACAGATCTCATTGTCAACAAAACTATCAATGCGCAAACAAATCTAACAACATAACATCATTTGAAATAGGAAAACATCGCATCATTTAGAAATTCATATCGCATATCGCATTCATAGCAGGAAAATAGAAAGAAACACAGTGGTTCTGGTCAAAACCCCATCATGTCATATTAACCTTTGCATTAAACCACAGATACAACAATATAGTTCTTCTGTCACATACCCAGATTCAAACAGACTCAGATCAATATCCAAAACATCCCGTAATAACAATTCTCCGGATAAAGATATCTATCACTTGCAATGCTACATCTATTTATAGGCTTGCACCTTTACATTCATTGTCCACTTAGCCGACTGCCTAACTAATTCTTAACAAACTCTACAAAAAGGACGACCCTAACCCACACAATGCGGTTCAACATGACCCAAAAATACATAAAATACTATTATTTCCAACTTGTGTGCGATTTTCCTCCTTGCGTGGTGTCTTTGGCCTTGCGCACCATCCATGATGCTGCGCAACTGACTCATCCAAACCGCCTGCCAACAGGCCCCCAACAAAATCTTGTGGCTCGCCCTCGAGCCACGTCAGCTGGACATGGTGTACTCGGACTCGTCTGTCGCTTGACTATTCCTCTGCAACTGTTCTTGCTGTCTGGAGCTCGCTGTTGTGTATTGCTCAAACTGCTACAATGATCTTTCGGCTTGCTGTCATGTACTTCTCAAACTCATCCTCCAATATCTGGAACTTTGATCATCGATTGCTTTGGCATATGCTGTCGCCTTGCACACCTATTGTAGACTAAGGAAAAGTTCATGAACAATGCCGAGGTGTGAAATAGGCCAAATGCTCTAGAACATCTGTTTCGCACTAGGGATCACCTACTATTGGGACCAAGGGGCTGCTGCACCTGTCGTTCTGGTGGTCGTAGGGACCACGAAGCTTCGAACTACCACCACATACTTATACATCTCGGATGATACTTTATTTCTGTCACTCCTGAGTGTCGCGCTGCTTCCTTCTCTAGGTGTTCATGCACACTCGTTGTTCGGGCTCTCAGTGCAACTGGTGTGCTACCGCACGAAATGAAATGGATCATTTCCACAGCCTCCTTGGAATTCCTAACTTATCTAGCTTCCTGACCCGCTCACAGCATGGATTCCTCGCGTCAGATAGATACCTCTTTGCTCAACTATCCTCCTAGGCCTGTGTTTATGCATTTTCATCGTGTCCGGGATGCCTGTCTCTGAAATCATTTGCAAATCCGTTCACGTAAGTTCCCTATCCTATCATCATATCATTTCACCATCTCTCGGTGAGGCGGATTCGTAGCACTCATGCTCAGAATTGACTTCTTACGTGCGGAGCAACGACCATGCTTCCACCGGTTGTCATTCGTGCCAACTGGGAAAAGCATCAATCATGGTGCCATCGACCATGCTGCCACCTTTGGTTATGCGTGCCAAATGTGCCTGACTCCGATGTCAATCCAGGCAATTTAATGGTCAGAGTTGTCAGAGATACCTATCACGTGAAAAAGTGCCCTCTGCTAATGATCTGTAATGATTGCTAATTTGACTGTGTCACGACCCTGCAGTTGTCGCGGCATGGCTCCCTAATTGCGCTATCATTTTTCCAACTTGCGCATTCTACTCCTGCTAGTGCACCATCCTGCCACTTAACATCCTGCATTTTTTTTCTTTTCAATGCGGTTAAGCATCGCGTGACTTTGGGCCCGTCTTGTAGTGCTTCGATCGGCTACCATTCACCATCTTAGCCCTCAGTGTCTCGAAGCTTACTTGACATTCTAGACTCCATAAGAAGACCGCATCCTTCTTTAACAACTTTTCCATAGGGGCCGTGATCACTGCATAACCTTGGATAAACTTGCGATAGTACCCTGTGTGCCCCAACGTCGCTCTCAACTGCTTAACATTTGTAGGCAGTGTTAAGCTCAAAATGAGCGCAATCTTTTCTGGGTCGACCTGCAATCCTTGCTTGCAAACAATGTGACCCAACAACATCCCAAATGGTGCACAGAAAATACACTTTTTCAAGTTCACCGATATTTGATGCTGCCTACAACGCTCCAACATCAGTCGCAGGTTTGCTAGATGATCGCTGATCAATCCATAAACTGTCAAGTCATCCATATAAACTTGCAAAAACTTATGAATAAAATCTCTGAATGCAGCGACAACAAATCGAGAGAATACTGCAGGTGTGTTCTTAAGCCCAAATGGCATCACGGTGTACTGGAAACAACCTCATTTGGTCACAAATGTTGTCTTGTGGCGATCCTCTTTGCGATCCTGATTTGGTGATAGCCAGACAAACCATCCGTGAAAGAATACATTTCTTGACTGCCCACCCCTTCCAGTGCCTCATCAGTGATGGGCTTCGGAAATGGATCATGCATACATGCGTCATTCAACTTTCGGAGGTCGACACAAATCCGAGCCTCACCTGTCTTCTTATCTTGCACCACCATGGGACTAATCCATTCCGATTCTTCGACTTGTTCAATGATTCTAGCATCCAACATGCGATCAAGTTCAACTTTGACCCTTTCCTTATGTCATGGATTCAGTCGATACGGTCGCTACCTTATCGGTTTCACATCTAGCTTCAACGGAATCTTCATCTCCCCTAGATCCCCCAATATTCCCTTCATCTCGAAAAACTTTGTCGGGAACAAATCTTGGAACTCATGCAACAGGTCTGTGACCTTCACCATCATTTCTTCATCCCAGTAGTCCCCAACATTCACAAACTTTGGGTTCTCCTCCATCCCAATGTTGACCTTCCTAACCTTCAATGGCTGACCGATCGGATCGATCGGTGCATCAGGTGCTACAACATCTTGACTCCCTTCTTATTCCGGAATATTGATATTCCATGGGTCATCACCATCCTCTGGCCCTCCAGTAATATTATAGCATTCCATCATCGACTGCATCTGACATTGTATATGCGGATCCACAGGGTAGGCGACTGGAACCACCTTCAGAACGACATTGCGGATGAGCTGCAGGGCATTGTGAACATCCGGATTGGCATCCGCAAAACTAAAGGTATGAGTGAAGCAAACCGTCAGCTCTAACCAAGTGGTAATATCCCCGCGTAATTCAGTTGCAGCATACCAAGATCGTGGCATTTCATCCAAGGTGTGGACAAAGGCATGGACCCATTCATCCTTTGGTTGTGAGGCCCACAGAGTCTGACATTCCATCAGATGACTACCAGGGTCATTCCTCCCATCGTACCTTCTGGTGTGGTATATTTATGTGTCGCCAAAGCAAACTGTCATCAGTATTTGACACTGCGACCACCTGGTAATTAACTTCTTATGAGTCTCCCACCAACGTGCTTGAGTAGCCTTCAACGCCTCCTCTAGGCCCAGAAACCGCTATGGTTCTGACACCTTGTCTTCAAATGCTACTAGAAATGCGGACAACCTGGGCAGTCCTTCGTATACTGGCAATTCAACAGTTTCAGTTGCGACATGACACAACGACTGTGTGAGCAAACCACACTTCCTAAACGACACTTCATGCATGCGATTCTGCCAATTCTCTAAGGCATCATTAGAATCAGAAGACGCCTAGCTAAAGTTGAGCCATCTGAGTTCACCGTCGTTAGTCAGATGGATGTAATATTCTGAAATGTTATATGCGTGATCCCATCTACTTAATACTTCATCCCTAACTGGTTCAACATACCTTCTCCCCTCAGTTGGATCCAATGGAGCTATAACTCTGAGGTCTTGGTTTTCAAAGGTCATCACCCACTTCTTGAAATTAATGACTGCCATACTGTCATTAGCCCATCCGATCCCTAGAAACACGGGATAGGAACTTCCCCCATCAAAAACTTCAATAACATCGAAATCAACATATGTCTTCATCCCCTCAATATCTACAACAAGGCGTGGAACTCTCCCAATTGCTGTTACCTTGGCCTGATTAGCCAATCGCAGCTGTACGGGAGACCAACTCAGCGTTGGGCTCCCCATCTTTTGCCATGCCTGCTTTGTTAGAATATTGACATCTGAGCCTAGATCCAAAATAACTGAATCTATGTCGTAGTCCCCAATCTAGACATTCATGCGCATCTCTTTTCCTGTCTTCTTTCTCTACAGAGAGTTTACTGCAAACTCTTTCTGTCCCTTGGGAAGTCGATGCAATAGACTCTTGATCTCGGCAAGAGCATCGGGATCGCGTGCTAGCGATAAACAACTTTCAAAGAAGTTTTGTAAAGTACCATACTTCCGCGACGGGCCTGCTTCTGAAGTTGAGGAGTAAAAAACAGGGGGCATGTCGCAAATAATTGTCTTACCAAGGTTTCGTCCCATCGCATTGCGTGCTTCAAAGAATGTTTCTCGCTCAGCATCAATATCGAACTGCACCTTCTTCTTTCCAACTAGTCAGATGAGTGAATGCGAACCATCTTCTCCTGTCGTCGCACCTCCACGAGTGATAACAGCAACAACAACATCTTGCGTCCTTGACTCGGCTGAAATTGTTGCGACAGTTGATCCCTGATTCTGGTTCGACAGTGGTTGCACGGGTTGATTCACATTCTGATTTGCATTTTGATTTTGATGTTGATTCTAGTTCTGCATCTGATTCTAATTCTGCAGTGGTTGCTAATTCTGAACCTAATTTTGATTCTGAAACTGGTTCTGGTTCTGGTTCTGCAACTGCGGAACATTCCCTGCCTGCCATCTTGTGATCAGCTGTGGACAGTTCTCAACAGTGTGATCAATACCAAAGCAATATGTACATTATCTTTGCAACTGCGGGAAATCTCTCTGATAGTGTCCTAATACTCCGCAATTATAACATTGGACAGGTCCACGACCTTGTCCTCCTCCTCGACCAAAGCCTCCACCTCGTCCTCCTCAGAATCCTCCACATAATCCTCCTTGCTGTTGATATTGTAGTTGGTTAAATTGTTGCTGCAAGGGATTCGGTTGCAGCTGAACACACTACCCTGGCTGAACATACGACGTCAGCTGAACGTACTGTGGATG
Organism: Larix kaempferi; assembly: GCA_027924585.1. Lineage (NCBI taxonomy): Eukaryota > Viridiplantae > Streptophyta > Pinopsida > Pinales > Pinaceae > Larix > Larix kaempferi. Next base: position 18,070,615 of record BSBM01000435.1, read on the forward strand.
CTACGGAGCCATCTGCATCTAATTATAATGCAGTTGTGGTACAAACTATTGTTCTGGTTGCGGCTGCTGTACAAATTGTATCTGTGGCGGCTGGGCCACCTGTGGCTGTAGCTGCGGCTGTTATACTGCACAATGGTCGTCCTTCACATAGTATGAGTCATACGTTCATTCCTGAAGTAGGCCATATACGCGACAATCCTTATCTTCATTCCCAACTAACTTGCAAAATGTACAATACAAATTCATCATCTTTGTAACCATCTTCTGCATGTATTGAAACTCCTCATGTCGATTCCCATAGACCTAATAGATACGGAACCATGTCATACCTCCTCTACACAATGGGTTCGGCGCTCCGGATACCAGATAGTTGCGGAAATCTGGGTAGTTATCCTTGGTATGCCCCTCTGCACGACACCGTGTACACCATGCCTCTTCGCGGTGTTCTTTACCCTTCTTAAGGTCTTGCAATTGTATTGTCAGGTTGGCCAGCTGCGTATGAATCTGAGACATGCCGGCTGCATTCTCACCAACCGATGAAGATTCTAGTCACATTGCAATCTAAAGATCCTCGCTCGATGTCGCAATGTTTTGCTGCATTAACGAGAGTCGAATATGAGGTAGTAACACCGTGATGAACCATTACTTATGTTGAACAACCCTCATCTCAAAGATGACTCTTGCCATTAGCGTTTTGAACCTTTGGTCAAAGTCCCACACAGTTTCATTTGGATACTGCTTGATCTCCTTTAGTTCTGTAATGTAGTGCGCTTTGGACTTCAGTTTTCTGAACTATGCAATTAACCCTTTTCTAACTTCATCCAATGTCTTCTCTGGACTTCCTGCAGGAACTTGTACAAACTTCATGAACCAGTCCAATGCACAACCCCGAAGAGTCGTCGCCAATTGACCTTTCTTGGCCTCATCATTCGTAATCTGTTTGATAGTCCACACAGCTTCGCATAAAAACCAATATTGCTTAGGGTTTTTAGTTCCATTTCCATGGAACAGAGGTAACTTTGCATCTTCGCCCGCCATCCTGGGCTTCCTTTCTACAGTCGTCGATCCACTAGCAATTAAGTGTTGATGACACGATGAACACGACGGTGTCGAAGTCGTATTTCTTACTAGTTGTGATATAGTGAGCGGAGGTGTGGGTACACTACTGCTGGGGGTCGGTCCTGCCTCTATCCTGGGCGTATCTTGGTTGTCCTTGTTGGCACTGTGAGGTCGCTTCGTCCTGTGTGGTCTTCCTTCACAGTGTTGCATTTCGATCGCAGCAGGACCTTCTCCTGCCCTCTGCCTCTTCTCTTGTCGAAACCTTGCTCCTCCCCTCGTAAGACCACTCTCTTCCTCAGCTTCCTTCACAGTCTCATCATAACTTGCACCCATCTACACCGTATCATTCCATTCACCTCCCCCCTTCCTGTGCGGTATCCACAGCCTCCTCCCATCAGGGTTCTTCTACTCGAGGTTCATCTTTAGTATGCCCTTTTCACAAATGAGCATCTTAATGGACAACTGCAATGACAACAGGAACCTGCCTCTTGGTCCGTTGAAAAATTCCCTTTCAGCTTCGCTATAGGATTTTTTCGTATCGACCGCAAAATTGGTGATATATCCCTCCAATATGATGTCAAACCAAACTTCAATAGCCCACGATGCCCTATTGATGACTTCTTGCAACTCCTGGATTAATTCTGGAGTCCAGGATGTTGGCTCACCGCCTTGGAAGTTTACCTTGCGAAAGGTCAATTGCATCAACCATTCATACAAGATAATTGGTAATTCGCAGAAAAATATTCGTGTGGACCGTCGTGTATGTACTTTTCCAGCCACCAGTCCGTCGTTAGTCTAGGGTTCTGAGTCTCTTTCTCAGCGAACTCTTGCAACTTTTGATCGAACCAATCTTGAATTTCTGGTCTTGTCGGATGCCACAACATGTCCTCCCTTCACTTCACGCTAGCTGTCCTAGCAACGGAACCATTTGTTGACACAAACCCAGTCGACAGGGGTTCCTCACTCTGTCGACATCCAACCCACCGCGGTCTCCCTGAGCATCGTCCCAGACAGGTTTTACCCTGTCCAGCAACACCTGTAGAGCAGATGAAGTCTCACTCGAGATGTTCAAGGGAGAGTTGACAGAACCACGTTTCCGCCGAATGGAGAAGGACCATGTGGGGCTACTTATCGACTTAGCGCAACATTAATCAACAGATCATTTAGATTCAACTTATGCATTAAATAGAGTCATAGCACTATTCAACAGATCTCATTGTCAACAAAACTATCAATGCGCAAACAGATCTAATAGCATAACATCATTTGAAACAGGAAAACATCGCATCATTTAGAAATTCATATCGCATATCACATTGATAGTAGCAAAATAGAAAGAAACACAGTGATCCTGGTCAAAACCCCATCATGTCATATTAACCTTCGCATTAAACCACAGATACATCAATATAGTTCTTCTGTCACATACCCAGATTCAAACAGACTCAAATCAATATCCAAAACATCCCGCAATAACAATTCTCTGAATAAAGATATCTAGCACTTGCAATGCTACATCTATTTATAGGTTTGCACCTTTACATTCATTATCCACTTAGCCTACCGCCTAACTACTTCTTAACAAACTCTACAAAAAGGACAACCCTAACCCGCACAATGTGGTTCAACATGACCCAAAAATACATAAAATACTATTATTTCCAACTTGTGTGCAGTTTTCCTCCTTGCGCGGTGTCTTTGGCCTTGTGCAACATCTGCAATGTTGCGCAACTGACTCATCCAAACCGCTTTCCAACAAGATGGAATTTGCATCAGATGGATGATAACCTTTCTCAATGGTGTTAATGAGGAAGAAGTTTACATCGAACAACCAGATGGGTTTATTGTCCACGAAAAGGAGTCTCATGTATGCAGATTGAAAAAGGAACTGTATGGACTCAAGCAAGGACCTCGTGCTTGGTATGGACGGATAGACAGATTCCTGGTGAGCTTGGTGTTATAATAACATGATCACAAAGCAATAACAATAAACAAAAATGCAAATATAATCACACATACACATTACAAGAGAGACACCAATATATCGTGGTTCACCCAAGATGGGCTATGTCCACACTCAAATTGCCAGTCCTTATTATTATACCATCCAACTGTTGGATAAGTCAAGCAACTGAGAGGAGGGGGGGGTGAATCAGTTGCATACATATTTGTATATTTTATTGCTATACCATAGTTTACTCCCTCTAAAGCAGTTTTAAAATTAATGATTATTTTGTCTTCACTAATCATGAATCAACAACCATCAATCACATGAAATGGAAATAGACACAAAGAATTTATGAGGAAACCCGTAAAGGGAAAAAACCTCTTCTTCTTGTGGATGTAAAGCAAGCAAGCTACTTCAGTTACATCATATTTTATCTGAGCAACTACTTAGATGAGGCTACTACCTCTTTATCTCCAGCGCCTACTGAAAGACAACTTCTACTTCCTGAATGAAAGCTTCAACTTGCAATGAGACTATTAGTCTCCCTAGATCCTCCCTTCCTCCCTTTAGTACTAGCTTCAACCTCTGCGTTTATCTTCTTTAAGAAGAAATTCATTAGCATTCTATATTTCTCTTTCCAAATTCTGTTTTCCTTTGTGAAAATCTCTGCCAAAAACAAGTTCTAAAGCCTTTATTCAAAACATTAACAACCTCTGCGTTTTTTTCTCTTTTAAGAGTTCTTGTCACACGTTTTTTAGAAATCTATTGCTATTTAGTTAAAAGCCAACCCAACCAGAGATTTGAAACATTTTTACTCAAACTAGTTTCACCCATGCTAGAGGAACTTCATTGACAAAGTTTAGCATGATTTTCCATTTCATTCATCTCTGCGCATTCTCTCTTTTCAACAAAACATTGGATTAAGTATTGTTAAATTTTTAGTATTAAATCACAATGATCTTTGCTGAGAGAATAACATCTACAGTATATCAATGCATGACAATCATAATATGACAAGCATCACAAGCATCACAAGAATCAAAAGCATAGAGACAAGAGACACAGAGTTTCCGTGGGGAAAACCCTAAGGTGAAAAACCCCACAACTTCCTCAGAGATAGAGAGAGCAATGGCTCAACCAAAATACAACCAAATAGCACTGAGATAGTCTCCTAGCAGATGATCCTCCTCCTCCTCACTAGTGCGCCAATTTTCAGAGAGAGAGATAGTTACTTTTCCGAGTGAGTAAAATAGAGATCTCCTATCTCTATTTATACTCACCTTTTTGCCCAGTGACCTACTGGGGCCGACTTGTCTACTTAGATACATCCACATTATATTATATATAATTCCGGGCCGACCCCAAATGGTGGTCTAATAACCCATTGGCAAGTACACACACTTGCGACACTTGTCAATCCACATGACGACACTTCCTTATAGAGGAATAACACATCTCTTATAAGGGTACAATAAATATATATATAATACACAGATGAAATACATTCTGAAGTTACATATACATAAACACTCCCTCTTAACTAGGAAGGTATTTCTCGACACAGATCTGATAGACAAGTCTTCTTCTCTGGATCATTGTCATCGATGCATCGTCATCATCATCGTCACTGCTGCTACTATCTCAACCAATCTCTAACTCTACTCGTCATAGGAAGTTCTACAGAGCCATTCCTTTTTCATACTGGATGTAGGCCCACCACCTGCATGTCTTCGTCATCACTGGCCATACTGTGGAATCCTCAGGACTTATTACGTGCGTCACAAAACCTCGAAAGAGCATCCCAGGATGTTACGGGTACACAACTCCGACCTGTAGGATCTCCCAGGGCGCTATTACATGTGACCCCACCACAAAACCTCGAAAGAGCATCTCAGGATGTTACGGGTACACAACTCCGACCTGAAATCTCCCAGGGCACAAATTACATGTGGTCCACCACAAAACCTAGCAAGAGCATCTTAGGATGTTACGGGTACACAACTCTGACCTGAAATCTCCCAGGGCACAAATTACATGTGGTCATGGCAAAACCTCGCAAGAGCATCTCAGGATGTTACGGGTACACAACTCTGACCTGAAATCTCCTAGGGCCCAAATTACATGCCATAGGACAAAACCTCGCAAGAGCATCTCAGGATGTTACGGGTACACAACTCCGACCTGAGATCTCCCAGGGCGCTATTACATGTCCTCCCATAGCAATGTCTCGAAAGAGCATCCCAGGCTGTTACGGGTACACAACTCTGACCTATAGGATCTCCCAGACATGCTCATCTGCACAACCTGATCCACGGCCATAGAGTATCAACCTGATACTCACCATACATCATCCTGATGTACTCATGATCGTCCTGATCATCATCACTGCAACGTCCTGCTGCATGTCATCTGGAGCAACATCCTGAAGCTCATCATCCATGATCATCTTGATCATCACTGCAACATCCTGCTGCATGTCATCTGGAGCAACATCCTGAAGCTCATCATCCATGATCATCCTGATCATCACTGCAACATCCTGCTGCATGTCATCTGGAGAAACATCCTGAAGCTCATCATCCATGATCATCCTGATCATCAATGCATCCACCTGATGCATACCAAGTATCTACCTGATACATATCATCATACATGATCCACCTGATCATTAATGCATCCACCTGATGCATACCAAGTATCTACCTGATACATGATACATATCACCATACATGATCCACCTGATCATACAATGTATCCACCTGATACATATACAGATACATGGTCCAAGCATCTAACATGATGCACATATATACATAAATGATCCACCTGATCATTTCCAACATCCAACATGATGCATACATACATAAATGATCCAACTGATCATATCCAGCATCCAACATGATGCGTACATACATACATAAAAATGATCCAACTGATCATATCCAGCATCCAACATGATGCGTACATACATACATAAAAATGATCCAACTGATCATATCCAGCAGAAACCAGAACATCATCCTGATGCCCATTATCTAGCGCTTACATCCACAGCCATGTGAAGGATCCTCCTTCCAACATGCTTGGAATGGCTTCAACAAATGTGTCCATCACTTCTTCCTCGAAGTGTCCTCGATCTGAAGAACACCAAGCCTCTCTCTGAAGTACTCGAACTTCACTCTGGCTAGTGGCTTCGTCAGCACATCTGCAATCTGCTCGTCTGTCGCAACATACAGAAGCTTCACAGCTCCTCTCTGCACCATATCCCTGATATAGTGATATTTGATCTCTATGTGTTTCGACCTGTCATGAAACACTGGGTTCTCGGATAGCTTCACACAACTCTGGTTATCACAGAAGATACCAGTAGCCTCCAACGGGAGATCAAATAACTCAGACAGTAGCTTCCGTAGCCATACTGCCTCACAACTAGCTGAGCAGGCTGCAACATACTCTGCCTCAGCTGTAATCAGTGCTACGCAGGACTGCTTCCTGCTAAACCAAGAGATCACACCTGATCCCATACTGAAGCAACACCCAGATGTGCTCTTCCTATCTGTAGCACTGCCAGCCCAATCTGAATCAACATAACCCTGCAGGTTAAACTTTTGATTCGCCTGATACCTGAGCCCATAATCCACTGTACCCTTCAGGTACCTCAGAACATGCTTTACAGCAACCAGGTGAACACTCCTCGGATCCGTCAGGAACTGGCTCAATGTGTTCACAGCAAAGCAAATGTCTGGTCTAGTGTTCGTCAGGTACATCAAGGACCCAATCATCTGACGATACATAGAGACATCAATCGGCTCAGATGAAGCATCACATAGAAGCTTCAGATTCGATGCCATAGGTGTGGCCATGGCCTTGCAATCCATCATCCCGAATCTCTTCAGGATATCTACTATGTACTTCCCTTGACCAAGGAAGATTCCACCTGCATTCTGCCACACCTCCATACCTAGGAAATAGTGCATCATTCCCAAATCTTTCATGTCGAATTCAGCTGCAATCTTTCTCTTAGTATCTGCAATCAGTCTGTCATCTCCTGTCACAAATAGGTCATCAACATACAGGAGTAAAATCACTGGATTCCCTTCCTCAACCTTATAGTAAAGGTTGGAATCTGCTTTACTCTTGGTAAAGCCCAAGCTAGATAGAAAACTGTCCATCCTACCATACCAAGTTCTGGGAGCTTGCTTCAAGCCATACAAGGCTTTCTTCAATCTGCACACATATGACTCCCTGTCATGTATTTCAAAACCGAGTGGCTGTTCCACATATACTTCCTCTTCTACTACACCATTCAGGAAAGCAGTCTTGACATCCATTTGGTGTATTTTCCATTTCATTGCTGTAGCCAGGGCAAGTACTGTTCTGATAGAAGTATACCTGGCTACAGGTGCAAAGGTTTCTTCATAATCTATTCCTTCTTTCTGAGAGAAACCACGAGCTACAAATCTTGCTTTGTATTTTTCCACACTGCCATCTGCAGCGTGCTTGATTTTGTAGATCCACTTGGAAGTCACAACAGACTTCTCTTTAGGTCTTGGGACGACATCCCAAACATCGTTCTTCATTATTGATTGGTATTCCTCAACCATAGCATCCTTCCATTCTTTCTTTTCTGTTGCCTCTTCATAACTGGAAGGCTCTTTGTTCATAATGTCACAGAGTAAAGCAACATAGCTGGTGTGTGATCTGGTTCTCTTCTTTGCTCTGTGTTCTTCTTCTGGAATGCCAAATCTTTCTACATCATGAATGAGCTCTCTAGCCCATACAGGTTTCCTCTTGTGAGAGTTATCCTCACGGGGTGGATCTACAGGTTCTTGTGAATCTTCAAACTCACGAACAGTTTCTGGAACTGCTTCAGTCATGGTAGTGTCCTGAAATCTTGTTTCCTTAGGTTCTTCATAAACTTCGGTAGGTGCCTTTCTTGATTTGATGAATGCTGAGTTTTCATCAAATGTTACATCCCTACTGACATCAATTTTCTTGAACCCTGGAAAGTATATTCTGTAAGCCTTCGAGCTTTCACTATAACCCACAAAGATGCCCTTCTTTCCTGAAGGATCTAGTTTAGTCCTCTTTTCTTTTGGGACATGAGTATATACTGGACAACCAAATATTCTGAGATGGCTGACTTCAGGTTTCTTACCAGAAAAGATCTCTTCTAGTGTCTTGTTGTCCAATATCTTGTGGGGTGTTTTGTTCTGCACATATACCGCTGTTCTAGTTGCTTCTGCCCATAGATGCATAGGAAGATCCTGGTCATGCAACATTGCCCTTGCTGCTTCCATGATAGTTCTGTTCTTCCTTTCTGCAACTCCATTCTATTGAGGATTATAAGGAGCAGTCAACTCCCTCTTAATCCCTGAATCACTGCAAAGCTTCTTGAAGTCATTTGAGGTGAATTCTCCACCATTGTCAGATCTGAATGTCTTGATTTTCTTGTTAGTTTGATTCTCCATCAAGGTTTTGAATTCCTTGAATTTATCAAGCACCTCATCTTTTCCCTTCAAGAAGTATACCCAAGTCTTCCTGGAGAAGTCATCGATAAATGATACATAGTAAACATACCCACTCAGGGAGCTGGATGACATAGGGCCACATACATCTGAGTGTATGATTTCCAGGATGTCTTTTGCCTTGCTTTCACTGCTTGGGAAAGCCTTCTTAATGTTCTTACCTTTTTCACATCCTTTGCAAACACCTTCATGTTTGGTCTTGATTTCAGGAAGACCCTCTACTGCCTTGCTTGCAATTGGAAGTGCCCTATAGTGCATATGAGCAAGTCTTCTATGCCAAAGTTCACTTGGCTCCATGGATTCATGTACCATGGCATGTTCAGGTTGTCCCTTCAATTTATACAAGCCTCCCTCTTGCTCTCCAATCACTACTGCATCATCTATGGTCTTTCCCTTTGGCCACATTAGGACTTGGCCATCCACAAATGCAACCCTCATACCTTTTGCACCAAATGCAGAGATGGAGAGTAAGTTTTTCTTGAGCCCAGGTACATAAAGTACTTCTTTCATCTTCAATGATTTTCCAGAATCTAGGTTGTAGGAGGCTTCACCACTTCCTTTGATTGGGTATTGATAATCATCCCCAAGTTTCACCTTATGGGGTGATTCATGTTCAGATAGGTTCACAAAGGATTCTTTAAACCCAGTCATGTGTTTGGAAGCCCCACTATCAATCAACCAATCATTACATCCATGGGAGATGGTACCTGTAAGAGCAGAAATTAGAACATATTCTTCTTCACTTGATGAGTCATCATCACTACTACTTTCTGCCCTAGCCTTCTTCTTTGGAGGTTCATCATCTTCGGCAGCATGAGCATGAAACCTTCTGTTGCTGCCCTTCTTCTTCTTATTGGAGTTATTGTTATTATCCCTTTTGTTCTTGGGACAATCTGAAGCAAAGTGACCCTTCTCATTGCATGTGAAGCATCTTAGGTCCTTCTTACTCTTTTGATGGAATCTTTTGTGGTGAGAGTGATCCTTCTTGGTTTTGCTTCTCTTGGTGTGAGCTGCAAGAGCTTGATCTTCTCCTCCCATCTTTTCCTCACGAGCTATGAGTCTAGCTTCTTCTTGAGAGCATTCTTCCCTCAATCTGTTGAAGGAGATCAATTTCTTCCTTGCACAAATTCCTTGAATAAAGGAATCCCATGACCTAGGTAGGCCATTCAGAGTGGTCATCACCACTTCACCATTCTCCACCATTTCATCCACTGCTTCTAGTTGTTCCTTGATTTGGGAGACCCTTGAAAAATAAGATTGAATGGTTTCTCCATTCTGAAACTTTACTGCTTTCAATTGGTTCCGCAGGGTCATCTTCCGATTTATGTTCTTTCCTTCAAATAGCTTGGTCAAGGATTCAAACATCTCCTTGGGTGTCTTGAGAGAAGACACATGGGGTATGAGATGGTCTTTGATAGAATCAACAATGATTCTCTTTGCCTTGACCAAGTTCTTCTTGTGCAATGCCTTGGCCTCTTCATCCTCTGGGATAGGGATGTCTTCTTTCACATATGAGTCCAACTCATTCTCTTCCAGGATTAGCCGAATCCTATACTTCCAGGCTCGGAAGTTATCAGCCCCTTCAAGCTTATCCTCAAGCTTGGTGTGGAGAGACATCTTTAAGAGTAATGCAAATGGAAATAGAAAAGATTTAGGACTTACCACTTGAAGTGCTGAAAACTGGATCTGGTCCCGGATTAGGGTTTGTCAGAGAAACCCTAAAAATTCAAAATGTGAATTTCAAAATTCCGAAAGGATAGAAAGATGCGCCTTGGAGAGCCGATCAACCTAGTACATTCATAATTTGAGATCAGCAAAGTCTTGCCCTTCAAAATTGCCTTTTTGTCCTCCCGGGTTCACTAGGGAGAGCCCTGAATTAGGGTTTGAGTTTCCCGGAGATCTACCCAGCCAAAAATCTCGATCCAAAGCTCTAACCTTCGAGTTTTGCAAGGAGCTTCCAACTGTGCCTTCAGTTTCCAGAAATTCCTATTTTTGTGGAAACCCTAAGTTTTAGGGCCAAATCTGAAAATGCTCGAAACTGAATTCTGATTGGACAGATAGATGTGCCTTGATGAGTAGATCCAATCTACTATACTGAATTTCAAAAATCTGTGGAGAGAAACCCAATAAAAAAGGAATACAAGCTTCCGTCACTGCAAAATGTCTTCTTCTCAGTTAAGCTCTGATACCATGTTAAATTTTTAGTATTAAATCACAATACTATAGGATCTTTGCTGAGAGAATAACATCTACAGTATATCAATGCATGACAATCATAATATGAAAAGCATCACAAGCATCACAAGAATCAAAAGCATAGAGACAAGAGACACAGAGTTTCCGTGGGGAAAACCCTAAGGTGAAAAACCCCACAACTTCCTTAAAGATAGAGAGAGCAACAACTCAACCAAAATACAACCAAATAGCACTGAGATAGTCTCCTAGCAGATGATCCTCCTCCTCCTCACTAGTGCGCCACTTTTCAGAGAGAGAGATAGTTACTTTTCCGAGTGAGTAAAATAGAGATCTCCTATCTCTATTTATACTCACCTTTTTGCCCAGTGACCTACTGGGGCTGACTTGTCTACTTAGATACATCCACATTATATTATATATAATTCCGGGCCGACCCCAAATGGTGGTCTAATAACCCATCGGCAAGTACACACACTTGCGACACTTGTCAATCCACATGACGACACTTCCTTATAGAGGAATAACAAATCTCTTATAAGGGTACAATAAATATATATATAATACACAGATGAAATACATTCCGAAGTTACATATACATCAACAAGTATGAGGAAAAAAACTCAGTTTTTCTTCACCACTGTGTTTCTTTCTATCAACCCTCAAAAATTTGAAACGGTTTTTCAGTTCAACAAAATTACATCAAGAAAATTTCTTAACCAATCGAATTAATGAAAACTTGTTTAATCATGAGCTTTGGCGCTTTAACTTCTTGAATGAGATCGCTTCACCATATGACTTGTCATAATACCAACACATTTCCAAATATTGGATGGTCATCATGTTTGTTTGACCAAAAACCTCCAATCAATTTTTAGCTTAAGAGAATTTAACCTTTAAACCTTTTGTTAATGAATGAAGAAACTAGCACTAAAACCCTAAGTGCTGATGTTAAGTTTTGTCTATTATATGAATGCAATCCAAGTCCATTAACAGGTTTCATTTTGACATTAATGACAATAACCATTCACCCTGTCCTTTGTAGTCTGGCCAACAAACTCCCCTTTTGGCATTCACCCTGTCCTTTGTAATCAACTCCCCTTTTGGCATTCACCCTGTCCTTTGTAATCTGGCCAACAAACTCCCCCTTTGGCATTGATGGCAAACTGAAACATGTTCTCCCCCTTTTGTCATCGATGGAAAAGGATCAATCATGCTCCCGCTGTCAAAAATACCAAGAAAAGATCACCTGTGCAACAATTGAAACATCACCAACACCCCCTATTAAAAAGACATGAACCTGTGCAAACTGTAAGCAACCAGGAAAAAGTATTGTAGAGGGGCCAAAAATATGATAACAAAGCTGAAAAATACATCATGGAAACCTGCAATCCTGAGTACAATTAAAGAGAAACATAACTACATAAGGCAAACCCCCAACTGATTCCTGAGACTCTCAAATTGCATTTTAGGTAAAGGCTTAGTAAAGATATCAGCAATCTGATTCTGTGTACCAACATATTCCAGCTTAATGGTATTACTCAAGACCTGCTCTCGAAGAAAATGAAATTTAATAGGGATATGTTTCGTTTTGGAATGCATAACTGGGTTTTTAGAGATACTAATGGAGCTGGTATTGTCACAGAAGATAGGAATGGGAGCATCATAATGAATGTGTATCTCTGATAACATTTGTTTCATCTAGAGAACCTGAGTGCAACAATTTGCAGCTGCAATGTATTCTGCCTCAGCAGTAGAAAGGGAAACTACTGATTGTTTCTTGCTAGACCAACTCTCAAGACATCCTCCAAGATAGAATGCTACTCCACTAGTACTTTTCATGTCATCAACACAACCCGCCCAATCAGCATCAGTGAAAGCATACAAATCAAGCTGATTACCCTTAGGATACCATAGACCATACTCTGCTGTGCCCTTAAGATATCTAAGAATTCTTTTGACTGCACGTAAATGATAAGCTTTAGGAGAGGCCTGAAACCTAGCAACTTGACAAATTGCATGCATAACATCGGGCCTTGTAGCTGTAACATATAGAAGACTGCCAATCATAGATCTATACATTGTCTGCTCAACATTTTCAGAATCATCAATTTGACTTAACTTACATCCAGTAACCATGGGAGTGCCAACTGGTTTACAATCCTGCATTTGAAACTTCTTGAGCATTTCATTGATATATTTAGTTTGAGAAATGAAAATACCTTTATCAGATTGAGTGATTTGAAGGCCTAATAAAAATTTCATTTCACCAAGCATGGACATCTCAAACTCATTATGCATACTTTCAGCAAACTGTTGGCTAAGTTGATCATTATCACTGCCAAAAATAATATCATCTACATAAATCTCAACAAAGACCAAACTATTATGTTCTTCTTTAATATAAAGATTACTGTCAGTGTTACCTTTTCTGTATCCTTGTTGCCTTAAGTATTTATCAAGCCTGGAATACCAAGCTCTTGGAGCTTGCTTTAGCCCATACAAAGCCTTTTTCAACATGTACACATGATTTTCTGCTTCTTGGACCTGAAACCCATTTGGTTGTTCCATGTATACTTCTTCCTCTAATTCACCATTTAAAAATGCACATTTTACGTCCATTTGATAAACTTTAATGTGCTTGGAACTAGCATAAGCCAAAATCATCCTAATAGATTCCATTCTTGCAACAGCAGCAAAAGTTTCTCCATAATCTATGCCTTCTACCTATGCATATCCTTTACAAACCAGTCTAGCTTTATTTCTAGTCACTTTACTTGCTTCATCCAACTTATTTATGAAAACCCACTTAGCCCCAATCACATTCTTATTTAAAGGTCTAGGAACCAATTCCCATGTCTCATTCTTTTCTATTTGACTAATCTCTTCTTTCATTGCTTTCATCCAATATTCATCATCAATTGCTTCTTCAACATTCTTGGGTTCAAACAGAGAGAGTAATGATACATGTTCGTGATTTGAAATAGATTCTTGTTTTTTGCTTCTAGTTTCAATACTTGCATTTATATCACCAATGATTTGCTCTTCAGGATGATTTCTTTGTACATTTTTGCTGGGAGTCTTATATGGAGTTGACCCCTGCAACAGTTTGCTTCTGGTTTCAACACCTGCATTTATATCACCAATGATTTGCTCTTCAGGATGATTTCTTTGTACATTTTTGTTTGGAGTCTTATATGGAGTTGACCCCTGCAACAGAGTGGGAATTAGATTTTCATTGTTAGCTAATTTAGTTTCCTCTATATCACTTGACTCTTCTTCCATTTTCCGCTTGTCATATATTTCATATATCTTATGATCTTTCTTTTCAATTTTGGATTTTAAAAATAAAGATTCATCAAATTTTACATCTATGGCTTCAATAACTTTCTTCAATCTGAAATTGTAGCACTTATAAGCTTTCCTTGAGCATGAATATCCAACTAAAATACCTTCATCAGTTCTAGAATCCAACTTTCCCATGTTTTTATTAACTTTCTTTATGTAACACTTACTACCAAAGATTCTAAAGTGTTTTACACTTGCTGGTCTACCTTTCCATAATTGATAAGGTGTTTTTTCATAGTTATTTCTCAACAAGCTTCTATTCAAAATATGAACAACAGTATGGACAGCTTGAGGCCAAAGTATGTTACTGAATTTAGATTCATTTAGCATTTTTCTTGCCATCTCCATAACAGTCCTATTTTTCCTTTCAACAACACCATTTTGTTGAGGTGTTTCAGTGACAGAAAAATGTCTTTTGATACCATTATCATCACAATACTTATTGAATTCTTTAGAAACAAACTCTCCCCCATTGTCTGATCTTAAGCATTTAATTTTCATGTCAATTTCATTTTCAGTTAACTCTTTGAAAATTTGAAAAAAATTGAATGTTTCAGACTTCTTTTTCAATAGAAACATCCAAGTCATCCAAAAATAACAGAAAATATCTTTCACCATTTAATCCTGTTGTCTTGATAGGTCCACAAACATCGGCATGCACTATTTCCAAAGGTTTTGTTGTAGAGTGTTCTTTGGTTTTAAACTTAACTCTAGTTTGTTTACCATGTTGACACTGTTTGCAAATAGAACTTGTAAGATTCTTTATGACAGGTAAATCTCTTATTGCTTCCTTTTTGTTTAACTGAATCATATTTTCAAAGTTAGTATGCCCAAGCATTTTATGCCACAACCAACTTTCATCTTCATTACCAAGATAACAATTTTCCTTTTTCTCATCTAATATGTAAATATTGCTCGGTGTTCTTGTAGCTGTTCCAACTAACTGATTAGTTTTGACATCTCTGATTTGACAATTTTCAGAATAAAAAATCATATAATGCCCTTGAACACAAGTTTGACTTACTCTCAATAAATTGTGTTCCATATCCTCAATCAACAAAACATTTTCAGCCATGACATTTTTGTTATTCAGACACACCGTACCTCTTCCAATTATCCTAGCTGATTGGTCATTACCAAACGTAACCGTTCCTTCTTTTCCTTCATCCAAGATAACAAAATTCTCTTTTCTGCCTGTCATATGTGTTGGCTTGGTTTTGCAACCAAGCTTAGTGCTATGTGCACCTGCTAACTAGTAGTAGCAGTTTCAATAGAAATAAATAACAATAAACTAAATCTAAACTAAACTAAACTAGCATGTGCATTTTCGAATTAAAAAACAAGAACAAGAAAGATAAAAAAAATAATTTTTGTATTGACAATGGGGCAAGCAAATGCTTGCAATAACAATACCTCCAAGTGATGAAGGTTGTTGAATGGCTCCAATGGTGAGTAGCTCCAATCTCCAATGGTTCCTTTCTCCAAGGTTGCTACAATGGCCAAATACTCAAGGGAGATTTTGGCAGCATGAGGATAGGAATATGGATGGATGTGAAATGAGGAGCCCCTACCACCTTTTTATAGGTTTTGGTGGTGGGGAATACCATTTGTGGTTTTGTGGAAACCAAATGGTATTGACCAACATGGTTTAGGTACTTTTCCCTCCTTTTTCCTTTTTTGAATAAAATTAATATTTTTATTCCCTTTTTAATATTTTGGGAATTTGGACCCTTTTTTAGGGTTTTTTATGCTTTTCAGGAAAAATAATCTTTTTGAGTGGGAAAAAGGGGTGTACTAAGGTCTTTTGGTGACCTTTTGTTGGTTTCAGAGGCTCAGATGGTGGAAAAGTGGACAAATGGGTCATGTGAATAAGGGAATGAGCTAGTGAGAACTTTTTGGGTGTTAACAGATTGCCCCCTGATGTGTGAGGGCAGGAGCTCATCGTATGACCGATAGACATCATAGTTCTTTTGTCTTTTTTATGGGGTTGTAGGGAGGAGAAGAGACTGATTGGAGACTGGATCCGTGTCCCATGGAAGCTGCAAAAAATAAACAAATATTACATTGCCTCAATATGAATGAGGGATGATCTTTGATAATGGACGAGGCGGGCATACCCATGCTCGTATCAAGACATATACATAAAAATTAGTCCCAAGAAGGGGGATCTAATACATAAAAAATATGCTGGTACATCATAATGGTCCAGAGGGTACATTATTTTGGGATGTACTCATGATCATGACATGGCTGATCTCAATAACTAATACACTGGAATAACTGATGAACTTGTTGGAACTGAAGGTGTCCAACATCTGTAGGGACGTAATGACTGTGAGCCATCTCTGGGAAATATCTGTAACTGTATACTCGAGGGATTATAAAACTGGGGTACATCTTAATACTGTCGCCATACGCAACCCGGATATCTATAGGAACAGTGTAACTGGTTGTATCCATAGGTAGACTCTCAAATGTGGAGGAGTCAGAAGGTATCCGGGGTCTTCGACTAATTAGTGAACGAACCAATGCCCTGTGCGAGTCTCAACGATGCGATCAAGGTGTTGAAGTCGAGCATGTGAGAAACAACCATTTGGAGAGGCACTGAGGACTCTTCTCGAAATGATTCGTAGGAACTCATCATAAATGGTGATGAGTCCAAGACACAGGGACCTCTAGGTCTATCCTCTGGAATAAATTTGGTTGTCGTCGACAGAGGGAGACCAGCAACTAACAAGGCAATGATGTTTCCTTCATAGGAGCACGAGGTGTAGAACTGAAGTATTGTAGTACTGATGGTAGGACTGACATACTTGTGGGGATGGGAAGTAACTGGGGTCATATAGTGGGTAGACTCAAACTTCCTTTGTGCAGAGCATGATGACATGGTTGACCTAGCAGTGTAGGGAACTGACTTATAGGTTTGAGGATCATAGCTTTTAAGGACTGAAGGGTATGTATGACTCTGGGGGGGTCAAGCTGATGGGTGCTGTCGAGGGATTCTCAGGGTAACATACTACAGAATACTCTGAACAAAGGCGACCAAATGGGGAAGCTGCCATATGAGTAGACGTGATCTGTTGTGGCACCGAGAAGCACCATTGGGTCCTTCTTCGTAGTTTTAATGAGCTCCAAGAAGGGATAAAAGTATGCTCCGAAATGGTACTGTCCTTTGGATTTTGTGAGCCCAGGACTGTTCGTGCTCATTGGTGCTTTCATTTTTAAGGAGTCTGAAAATGATAAGAAGACTCTGCAGTGGTTATGACTACTGTCCTGTTGGTTTTACGAGCCCAGGATGGTGATTGCTCGTGGTTGCTTTCATGTTTAGAGAGTCTGAAAGCGGTAAGGGGACTCCATTGGTGTTCTTTTTTGTAGGTTTAGTCTCCAAGGCCCGAAAAAGCATAAAATGATGTGGATGGAGAACTCTTCTAGCCGATGTGACTAGAGTATACCTTTTTCGTAATTAGTCTACAAGGTCCGGAAAAGGGGTAAACTTATACCAGGTAGACACCCTTTCATATACTTTTAGCGAGCATGAAAGGAAGCAAGATTGCTCGATGATCTTTTCATTGTTTTAGGAGTCAGAAAAGAGCTTAACAGAAAGTCCCTAAGTGCCTTTTTCGTAAAAGGGATTGCTCGGTCCGAAAAAGGGTTAAAATTATACCGAACAAAAAGGGATTGATGAGAGCGAGAAAATGTCTCAAGCATCATCATGAGTGCGGGATACTGGATCCGGTGACATAAAGGTTGTCAAAAGGGGGCTGTGGCCGTTGTGGCATGCAAACCGAGGCAATGAGAGGGCATTTTGAAAAAATGGCCGAAAAGTATGGGCGTGAGAGTGAGAAATGATCTCAAGCATCATCACAAGCGCGGGAAACTGAATCCGGCGATATAAGACTCGCTAGAAATGGACGACGGCCGATGTGGCACGCAAACCGAGGCGATGAGGGGGCATAGAAAAATGCCCTAAAAATCTGGATGTGAGAGCAAGAAATGATCTCAAGCATCATCACGAGCGCGGAAAACTGAATCCGGCGATATAAGACTCGTAAAAAATGGAGGTCATAAGGACTTCGGAATGGTCAAAGCAAATAACTAGGTTAAAAAATTGCTACAAATAAAGGTGAGCCCACCAAGCCAATGATGCAGTGGTGGGGAGAAATGATGACCCGCGGGGGGAAATACATGTGTATAAAATCAAATCGAATATACAAGTGGTATGTGACCTCAAAAAATGGTTGAGATCACGCATGCAAAAAAGTCAGCAGGGTTAATGACCTGCCCCCATGCTATGTGCATGGGATTTGTGATTGTGGATCACATATGTGTTGGTTTGAACGATGGGCTCATTGGGGTGTTGAGATAGAGATGATGGGGAAGGTTCAAAATGATTGATCATGCCCCCTATCCCGGGGTCGAGGTAATCTATTATGCCCCCTAACTCAGAGGTGTCAATGTGGTGCAGATGTTGTCTCAGAGAGAGATCAATAGGGCATTGAGCAACTGCTGGCGGGGTGTTATACCATGAGGCTGTGGGTCGTGGTGGCATACTGAAGTGATGATATGATGATGGGGGATTCCCTTTGTGGGGTGGATGCCCCCAGTATCTCCGACGAGGATCACGATGATGATGAGTAGGAAAGGTTTTGGGCCTGCCCCCATGTTGTGGACATGTGGTTTCCTGGTCGATTTGAAAGGGTTGAACCTGTGTGTCAAAGGGATCAATGGAAGGGGCCGACCGGACAGAGGGGTATCCAGTGGAAATCGTGTAAATGGTGTGGTCAAGGCCAGGCATTTCGGTATCTGACCAAGTAAAGACATCAGTGAATTCTTGGAACAGTCGTTGGTATTCTTCGATCTCATGCTCACTGTGGGAGGCTCCTAATGTAATGGTATGAAGGGCACCAAGTGGGTCAGAGATGTCAATGTGGATGACGGAAGAAATATCGGCCATGGGATCCATTAGCCAATCGACTTTAGTAGGAAGGAAATCTTTGGACTCAACCACGGATTGGGTAGCGGTGGTGGATGAAGTCTCTTCCGGGAGGAAGTATGGACGATGGTGCATGTCTTCCCAAGGATGATTAAGGGCAGTAGGAGCCTCTAGAATTTCTTCATCATTGCGGGAGATTTGAGTTGTCAAATCAAGTGATGAGGTAGTGGTAGTCGAAGAGATCATGTAGATGGTGTTAATCTCTCCGGATGAGGATGATGCGTGAGGGTAGATCTCCTCGATAGTAGGGGGTGCCGTCTCAAGGTCCAAATTGTTCATCTCGTAGAGGGCTGCTCTATAATCTGGGATGTCAGGACAGTGATGGGAGTAGTGGCCGTAAATACCGCATATCGCACATGGGTGGTTGGTACGCAGTGATTTATCACGAGGCATGGGGTTTGGATCGAGTTTGACAACCGGGATGTTGGGGTCGTTGTCCAGCATTTGCATGTGTTCCTGCAATGCAGGTAACTGTGGACATTGATGAGTTGGATGGCCTAACTAATCACACAACGAGCATTTGGGAGGAGCACGAAACACGGGGGGAGGTTTAACTGCCTTGGGTGGGGGTACCGCAGTGTATGGTTGCGGGCCTCTGCCCCCAGTGGGTCTGATGAGTGGAGGGGGATTCGTCGACGACGAACGAGTCGTGATACTGGGAGGTGGTTGGGTAGAAGTAACAATGGGTTGCACCGGTTGCAGGATGACATTTGGTGTCGGCGGAGGAACGAGAGGCGTAATATACCACACGGGTAATCCCAATGTTAACCCGGGGAGACTAAGGGTATCCATAACCGGGGCGCTTACTACACCCGAAGGAGGAAATAGAAAGGGGATTGTGTGGATGGGTGTAACCCCAATGTGACTAGGGACTAATGGTGGTTTGGGTAACAAGGAGGGTTGATTACCGGGTGTTTGTGAAAGAGTGCAGAGGTTAGCGACCTGGGTCTCTGGTGACGGTGGTGGAATGGCCTGGAATGTAGAGGTCATTGGCACCTCGGAGTAAAGTCCGGGTCCTACTGAGGAAATGAATGAGGTAGTTGCACCACAAACAGGTTGTTCAACCATGGGGAGAACATTTTCAGGTGTGGCGGGGGCCTTGGGATCGTAATAGGTGAGCTGGTTGACCTTGACCACGCGTCCCTCATGGGGGAATTGCATGGTGCGAAATACGGATGAGGCAATAGCCCGCATGGAATACATGTAGCTGCGACCAAGTAAAAGGTTATAGTCTAGTTGGGCATTGATGACCTCAATGTCAATGAGCACGGTTTTACCCGCCAGCTGGACGGGGACATTAGCTCATAGACCTTGGGGTTGTGCCGAACGACCGTCATAGGCTCGCAATGCAGTGGTGGACTGCTGGAGAGTAGGGGATCCCAAATTCTGCCAAACGAATGTGGACATGACACATGTGGAGGCCCCTTAATCGATAATGCACCGATGGATAACAAGATTTCGAACAGAGACGAAAACTTGGAATGCTAAAGAGGAAGGCAGGCGTGGTTCAGACTGGTCTGAATCGAATGCGATCAGCTGTGAATCATTGGGGTCAATGGCGCCAATGGCAAAGAGCAAAGTTTTGCGCTGCGAAGGACAGTTTTTCAAAACTTCTAAAGCAGACATGGCTGCAGGAGACTGGGCTAAGTCGTCTACAATGTTGTAATTCGACGCAGCGCGAGCATTGGGATTATTGTTGAGACGACGAAGTGGGAAGCGAGGTGCTTTGGAAGCGCCATCAAGTGGAGCCGGAGGTATACGTAACGTTTGATCTGTGGGATTAACGTTAGTGTTCTTGTCGGCGGGAGGGGCTTCAGAAGTGGAGCCATATTGGTTCTGACGGGTTTGGAGGTTGGCATCGGCGGTTAACATCATCAACAAGTGGTGAGTACCTAAATCAAACATGGGTTGATCGGGGGTTGCATAA
This sequence comes from Larix kaempferi, assembly GCA_027924585.1. NCBI lineage: Eukaryota > Viridiplantae > Streptophyta > Pinopsida > Pinales > Pinaceae > Larix > Larix kaempferi. Next base: position 18,091,611 of record BSBM01000435.1, read on the forward strand.
GTGATCTGCTGTGGTGGTACGTTGCCCTGAGGGGGGGCTAACGACTGAGTGTTCGCTACACCCTAGTTTGGAAAGGGATTTTGCAGCACCAAGGGTTGATGTTGAGGTGGTGGAGGGTTGGGTGGCGGCTGAGGAGCCGCTTTCCCTTGACGATGGGCATCGTCGGTCCAGAGTTGCCGAGCTCGCTCCAAATGTGGGCAAGAATGCATGTAATGACCATAGACCCCGCAGATAGAACAAGGGTGGTTTGTTCTGAGGTTATTATTTCTAGGCTGCTTAGGATTCTGATCCGGATTGTGGTTGGGAGGAGCAGCATTGTTATTCTGCGGAGGATTGGGAGGTGGAGGACCTTGCTGATGTTGTTGGTTATTACAGCGGTTACGACCTCTACCACGGTTCTGTTGCGCACCTTGGTTGCGCTGGTTGTTTTGGTTCTGGGGCTGGTTGTGCTGTGTGTACACTTTCCCTTGAGCAGTGGGAGGATTGTGGTTCGTCGCAGGTGCGGGAGCAGGTTGTGGTGGATAATAAGCCTGTGGGGATAGAGGTGGTCCAGTTTCCTGTTGGGGTTGTTGGTAACCCTGAGCTATTGGAGGTGTTGGGTTAGCTACCACAGCTTGCTGTGGATAGTACACTAGTTGAGGTGCAGCTGGGGGGGCGTATGCAGGTGGTGCATGACCAAAACACTGAGGTGGACATGAAGGTCCATGGGTATGGTGGTGATGTGCCATGGGAGCATATGAACTAGTTGCTCCAGACTGAGATGTAGCCCGCGAAAGGTTGGGACCAGGGCTAGGATGTGTAATGGAAAAGGGTTGGGGATGCGAGGCCATACGACCAATGATACCATCAGCAGCATGGGATGCCCCCAGCGCATCATGTTGGGATGACTCGCCCCAAGGGGCGTCTGGAATAATGGTATACAGATAACCCGATTGGGAGTAAATGAGATCAAACTGTTGGGCTTTGAGGATGGCCTCTTCTTCAGACTAGGGTCTTTCAGATGCCACATCCTTCGCAATGAGAGGGAGAAGGGATTTTAGAAACCAATCTAGGAAGATACAGTCGTCTAATTTGATTTTGTAGAGGCTTCGGCGTCGACGCCACTCGTGAATGTGGTCAGTGATGTGGGTGGCCGTGTTCTGTCTGCAAGACAGTAGGATCTCGATGCCCGCATCATAGCGGATAGGTAACTGGAAGTATTGCAGGAAGGTTGAGGCAAGGGAGGTAAAGGAGGCATGCGTCCCATGGGGCTGCTCGATATACCACTTAGCTGCAGAGCCAGTGAAGGTGCGCTGTAATAGACGGAGGCGGACAGAGTCGTCCACTATGGAGTTGGAGGAACACCATATATGGAAGGACATGATATGGTTCTGGGGGTCCTCACCTTCCTTGCCCTCAAACTTAGGGATGTCGGAGGGGAGTTTGGTGGGAATGTGAGGCCACGCAGGATCGTGTCTGATAGGATCATTGGTGAGCCTGGCTAAGTCTGGCAAGTTCAGACTCGCCATGTATGGTAAACTTGCAGATGTAGTGACTGGGACTGGGACATGCCTAGTCATGGTGGTATGATATAGGGGTCTAGTAGCGCCTAAAGGTATGCTAGGGATTGAAGGTATATGTCCTCCAATAGGTGTGGTCTGGTGTGGGCCAGCGCTTCCAAGTGCAACATGGGTTACACTTGGGTTAGGAATAGTAGTGGCGATTCCTGGAATCTGAGTTGTGGGAATCAGAGGGGGTGTGACCCCTATGTTGGGCATACCCATAACAGGTGGTGGTCCTGTGTTGGGGATTCCTATAACAGGAGGTGGCCCTGTGTTGGGCATTCCTAAATGTGGAGTGTCCGCCATATTAGGCATACCTAGGGGGGTAGGTGTTGCCATGGATGGCATTGCAGTAGAAGGGTCAGTAGACGTCTCTCCTATGGTGCTGGTAAAGAGTGGATCAAATGGTATTCCATACATAATGTTGGTTGGGAATAACGCAGTGGGGTTTTCGGATTCTGCCTCAGAATCAGAAGTGAAGTGAGGCGTGTCAGAATCGGATGACTGTCTAGTTGACCGACGATGTGTCGAGTCAAGGGATAAGGATCAGCGTCTGTGACGTGGCGAGCCAAGTAGACTGAACTCTGGGAGTTCACCCTGTAGACGACGAGAGCGTCTAAAATTCTCAATGGTGAGAAAATAAGTTTTTGTGAAAAAATATGTATGTGTAAAATGGTAATATATGAAAAACTCAAAACCCTAATGCAACCAAGGGTGCAAGAAAGGGAGTAAAAATGAAGGCTCTCAGGCCAAAAAATCAACCTAAAAAAAGGCACTTATTCTAGCAGTTGTGCTACAATAAGTAGAGGGATGCAACAAATGGTCAGAGTACCAACATGCAAACAGCTTCTAGAAAAAATAGGTGTAACTAGACCAAAGTTGGGTTGAATCATGCAAACACCTAACTAAAAGTATTGTGAATCAACAAACTATATTCTCTGCACAGTGATGAAATCCAAGTCAGACAATATTGAGTGTTGAGTCCACGGCTAGATATCCCCCTACCGGGAGGGACACCGGGTAATCAATCCTAAAGAATGGCTACTAGGATACTCCGTTCATGACGCGTCGAGAAAAGGTAAATCTGCCGTTTGGTCCTTTATCGCAATATCCCAATACAGGGATATCCCAAGAACTGCGAATGGTAGCCCTTCGATTACTGAATGGATTTCGGTATTCCACTCAGGCTTCCGGAACCATCCTCGCGACTTCAACCCTCCTAGGGGAGAGGCCTTCGCACAAACCGGTTGTGACCACACCAATAAATACTAAGAGATTTTAGCTCCCTAAATGGACAACTTCTATTTCTCAGATGTAATAACTGAGGGGTGTTATTGGAACACCTATCCCCTCAATACTACCTAGCTACAAAGTTCTTTTAGTGTTCCCCAAGTGGGGTTAAAAGTGTGTTGAAATTAGGGTAAGTTTTAAAGCTCAGTTCAATTAAGTGTTTGAGTGGGTGCACGTGTGGTATTGTAAACTGAACTTGAAAGAAGTAAATGCTTTATAGAAAATTTTCAAAAAACAAAGGATCTTTTGAAAATAAAAATAAAAACAAATATTTATGACTTTTTTCAATAAATGGAAATTAAATGCTTTGCAAAATCAACACAAAAAACAAAGGACCTTTTGAATCATGAAAGCAAATAATAGACTTCTTAAATAAATAAATGGATTTCTTTTTCAAGGAAATTGCTAAGGGCAAGATTTTAAAGAAGTAAACAGGAATTTTTTTTTTTTTTTTTAACCTAGATAAACTGCAAAATAAGTCTTTCTTTCACTTTCTTGAAAATTTTTAAAAAGAATTTTTAGATGTGTATTCAAATAGTAAAAAAAAATTTCTATGGTTGTAAAATATGTTGAATTTAAATACTGGAAAATATGGGCCAAAATGGGTGAACTGAAGTGATAAATAAAACTAAAATAAAATATTAGATAAATTTCCATGAAAAATTTCTTAAATATAATAGCATATTTGGATTCCTTGATCGAAAACACCCAATTTGAAAAAAAAAATCGTTTCAAACGGAGTTCGGGAGAGGGAGATATGGTCGTTTGAAAATTGAGCCGCGTGGCCAAAAAATCACATCGCGGGTTTCGGGCTAAAAGTCGCGATGTGCATCGCGGGTTTTGGACTAAAAGTCGAGATGGACCGCGCAGGTTTCTGTCGCACAGTCGCGATGAGCAGCGCAGGTTTTAACCGCGAAGCCGCGATGTGCAGCGCGGAATTTCGGCGCACAGTCGCGATGAGCTGCGCGGAAAATGACCGCGAAGCCGCACGACTGTTAGGCTAAAAATCGCAAGGCGAAATCCGTGCACGGGAGCCGAAAAACGAACCCGAAAATTGAGAATTCTGGGCTGTTAATGGCAATAGATGGGGCCAAAACCTAGAGCAGCAATAGATCTGCTGTCTAGGATGGCAGATCTATGGATCTAAAGGCTAAAAACTAATAAAAAACTAAAATTGAAAGCAAAATTTGAGATCTATTGTTCAAAGCCAACGGAGTCGCCAAAAACTGTTGGCTTGGTTTTGCAACCAAGCTTAGTGCTATGGGCACCTGCTAACTAGTAGCAGCAGTTTCAATAGAAATAAATAACAATAAACTAAATCTAAACTAAACTAAACTAACATGTGCATTTTCGAATTAAAAAACAAGAACAAGAAAGATAAAAAAAAATAATTTTTGTATTGACAATGGGGCAAGCAAATGCTTGCAATAACAATACCTCCAAGTGATGAAGGTTGTTGAATGGCTCCAATGGTGAGCAGCTCCAATCTCCAATGGGTCCTTTCTCCAAGGTTGCTACAATGGCCAAATACTCAAGGGAGATTTTGGCAACATGAGGATAGGAATATGGATGGATGTGAAATGATGAGCCCCTACCACCTTTTTATAGGTTTTGGTGGTGGGGAATACCATTTGTGGTTTTGTGGAAACCAAATGGTATTGACCAACATGGTTTAGGTACTTTTCCCTCATTTTTCCTTTTTTGAATAAAATTAATATTTTTATTCCCTTTTTAATATTTTGGGAATTTGGACCCTTTTTGAGGGTTTTTTATGCTTTTCAGGAAAAATAATCTTTTTGAGTGGGAAAAAGGGGTGTACTAAGGTCTTTTGGTGACCTTTTGTTGGTTTCAGAGGCTCAAATGGTGGAAAAGTGGACAAATGGGTCATGTGAATAAGGGAATGAGCTAGTGAGCACTTTTTGGGTGTTAACAATATGTTTTGAACATCCACTATCCACACACCATTTTACTTTATGATAATCCTATAAAGCTACATTGCAATTTTCAGATTCTAAATGGTCACTTTTCTTTTTCCAACATCTAGTTTTCAGATTAGTATACTTAGGTTTAGCAGATTTATGAAAGTTCATTGGATAGTTTCTTGACACATGTACGAAGTTATTACATCTATAACATTCACCCTCAAACCTTAAAACATCAAATCTGTTATAGGAATTGTTCACACTGTTCTGAATGGTTCTATCGTGCCTTCTTCCATAACCAAACCTAGATTTGTCATGACTGTTATGTGCAATTATGTTTCTTGAAAAGGCATTACAAAAAGAAGCTTTATGTCCATACTTATAACAAAAGAAACAATATCCATCAAACTTGTTCTGATACTTGTCATAACTTCTTCTATGTACTTCTTGCTTAACTGATTCCATCTGCTTGCTAGTGTTTTTCACATTTGTATGTCTTGTACCTGCTTTTTCAAAACTTGTGCTAGTACTTGCATTAGTAACTTCAGATTTATAACCAATTCCAGTTTTGTCATTTGTTGGTCTTTGATTACTAATAATCTGTTTCAAAATCTTTGATCTATCATCCATGTTATTTACTTGTAACTTCTTTCTTAATGAACAACTTCAAGTTTCAGACCATCATTTTCTTTATCCTTTTCTAAAAGCAAATTGTTTAGTGCTTCTTCAGTTACTCTAGCTTCTTCTGTTTTGAGATTTAAATCAATTATCATAGTTTCAGTGCTTTCTATCAACTTGTTAGATTTCTGTATCTCATTTTCAAGATTCTTAATTTCTTCTTTGAAATGTTTACACTCTCTTCTTACCTTTCTAAGTTTTGTCAAAGCACTTACAAGTTCAGCTTCCAAATCAACTTCACCTTCTTCTTCTTCACTAAATTTATCATTCTGATTTTCTATAGTCATAAAAAGTCTTATATCTGAGCTAACATCACTTTCATCCGTTTCTGAAGAGTCACTATCATCTTTAATAAATATACTTTTCTTTTAAAAGACTTCTTATACTTGTTCTTGTATTCTTTACTCTTTCTATTGCTTTCTTCTTCACCATCAGAATGCTTATTGAAAGGACACTTGGAAGCAAAATGTCCTATTCTACCACAACCAAAACATTTAAGAGGAAGCTTACCTTTGTATTTTCCAGTACCCTTTTTCATATTTTTGACAAAATTAGCTTCTTCCATATCCTTTTCTGAATCCTCATAATTGTTGGTTTCTGCTTCAACCTTTTTCTTGTCCTTCTTTGCTGCCTTGAAAGCTGCTTCTTTCCTGGAATAATTCTCACCAGAGGTCCTCATTTCATATGCTATTAGTATCCCATGTAATTCATCCATTTCTAAAGTAGCAAGATCAGTTCTTTCTTCTAAAGCAGATATTTTTGAATCAAATTTTACAGGTAGAGATCTAAGTACCTTTTGTACAATATCAACATTTTTAACTTTTTCTCCTAGACCTCTCATGGTATTAACTACTTCATCAACACGAAGGAGATAAGTTGCTTTATCTTCTGATTCTTCCATTTTTAAACTTTCAAATTGACTCCTATATCACTGTAACTTAGCATTCTTCACCTTAGTATCTCCTTCATAAACATTTTTCAGCTTGTCCCATAATTCTTTCACACAAGCACAGTGCAGAACCTTAACAAATTCTGACCCCGCTAAACCTCCAAGTATTGCATACATAGCTTTGGAATTGCTTTCATAAATTTTCTTACCTGCAACATCTATTGGAATGGTTGCTGGAACTTTATATTCATTCAACACAGCTTGCCAAACACCTACTCCTTGAGTATGCAAAAACAATTTCATCCTAATACTCCAAAAGGCATAATTATGTCCATCAAATAGAGGTAATCCATGTTTTGTGAATTTAGATTTTTTATCCATCATAAAAGATCAAACTTCTAGTTATGAAACTGAGTTTTGAAGTAACCTTGCTCTGATACCAACTGTTGGATAAGTCAAGCAACTGAGAGGGGGGGGGGTGAATCAGTTGCATACATATTTATATATTTTATTTCTATACCATAGTTTACTCCCTCTAAAGAAGTTTTAAAACTAATGATTATTTTGTCTTCACTAATCATGAATCAACAACCATCAATCACATGAAATGGACATAGACACAAAGTATTTATGAGGAAACCCGTAAAGGGAAAAACCTCTTCTTCTTGTGGATGTAAATCAAGCAAGCTACTTCAGTTACATCATATTTTGTCTAAGCAACTACTCAGATGAGGCTACTACCTCTTTATCTCCATCTCCTACTAAAAGACAGCTTCTACTGCCTGAATGCAAGCTTCAACTTGCAATGAGACTGTTAGTCTCCCTAGCTCCTCCCTTCCTCCCTTTAGTACTGGCTTCAACCTCTGCGTTTATCTTCTTCAAGAAGAAATTCATCAGCATTCTATATTTCTCTTTCCAAATTCTGTTTTCCTTTGTGAAAATCTCTGCCAAAAACAAGTTCTAAAGCCTCTATTCAAAACATTAACAACCTCTGCGTTTTTTCTCTTTTAAGAGTTCCTGTCACATGTTTTTCAGAAATCTATTGCTATTTAGTTAAAAGCCAACCCAACCAGAGATTTGAAACATTTTTACTAAAACTAGTTTCACCCATGCTAGAGGAACTTCATTGACAGAGTTTAGCATGATTTTCCATTTCATTCATCTCTGCGCATTCTCTCTTTTCAACAAAACATTGGATTAAGTATGAGGAAAAAAAACTCATTTTTTCTTCACCACTGCATTTCTTTCTATCAACCCTCAAAAATTTGAAACGGTTTTTCAGTTCAACAAAATTACATCAAGAAAATTTCTTAACCAATCGAAATTAATGAAAACTTGTTTAATCATGAGCTTTGGCGCTTTAACTTCTTGAATGAGATCGCTTCACCATATGACCTGTCATAATACCAACACATTTCCAAATATTGGATGGTCATCATGTTTGTTTGACCAAAAACCTCCAAATGATTTTTAGCTTAAGAGAATTTAACCTTCAAGCCTTTTGTTAATGAATGAAGAAACTAGCACTAAAACCCTAAGTGTTGATGTTAAGTTTTGTCTATTATATAGCGAAAACAATTCTAGTCATCAAACCCATAATCATGATCTGCATATGAATGCAATCCAAGTCCATTAACAGGTTTCATTTTGACATTAATGACAATAAACATTCGACAATAACCATTCGCTCTGTCCTTTGTAGTCTGGCCAACAAACTCCCCTTTTGGCATTCACCCTGTCCTTTGTAATCAACTCCCCTTTTGGCATTCGCCCTGTCCTTTGTAATCTGGCCAACACCAGCAAAGTGAAGGGATACAACCTGCAGCACAGCTGCTGCACTTCCTCTTCACATTCTCTCACAGTCTCTCTTCTCGATCTTAGAGATATTTACAATGCATAAAACCTAATACATCAACCCTAGTCATGTTACTCCCCCACGCCCCCTGGGGATCGTGCCGAGATCATAACCAAACCTGGGGTACAAACACAGTTGAATCATCATCTATGATACTGGAAGATCAGGCTCCACAACCAACACTTGGGATTTACCAAGAGTGATGCAGACCCCAACCTTTACTACAAGGTTGTAGATGATGAGCCATTGATATTGGTACTATATGTTGATGATTTGTTTCTCACAAGAAATGAGAAACTTATTGTATGGTGTAAGAAGAATATCACCTCTGAGTTTGAAATGAAGGATCTTGGATTGATGCATTACTTCTTGGGATTATAAGTATGGAAAAGAAAGAAATATATTTTCCTAGGCCAAGGAAAGTACACCATATATATATTGAAGAGATTTAGAATGTTGGACTGCAAATCCATGACCACTCCAATGGATGCGAATTGGAAGAAGCTGAGAGATTCTGCTTCAGACTCATATTTGATTGATCCCACCATGTATCGCCAGTTGATTGGGTCATTGATGTATCTGACCAACACTAGACCAGATATATGTTTTGATGTGAATTCCCTCAGTCAGTTCATGTGTGAACCGAGGCAAATTCACTGGATTGCTGCAAAACATGTGCTCAGATACTTACGTGGCACTGTGGGATATGGTTTGAAATATGCTTCAGACTGTGACCTGAGATTGTAGGGGTTTATAGACTCAGAGTGGGCCGGATGCATTGCAGATAGGAAAAGTGCTTCCGGATGTTGCTTCATTTTGGGTTCTGCAGTTATTTCCTGGTGCAGTAGGAAGCATAAGTACTTGATAGCACTCAGTATTGCAGAGGCCGAGTACATGGATTCTAGTACAGCAACTCGAGAAGCAGTTTGGATTCGTAAAATCCTGGAAGGATTGTTTGGACAGATTCCATAGCCGACCATGATTCACTTTGATAACTAGAACTATGTGCAGATGTCAGTGAATCCTGTATTTCACAATAGGTCGAAGCATATAGAGATTCAGTATCACTTCATACATGATATGGTGAAGAAAGGTGTGGTCGAGTTACAGTACGTGTCGACATATGACTGGACTGCAGATGTTCTCACCAAGGCCCTTCCAAGGGTGAAGTTCGAATACTTTCGCAGAAGACTTGGAGTAGAAGAGAACGAGTCCCTCCTTGAGAGGGAAAGATGACATTGAGATGCTTACCCTCCTTTCTCCCAGGTTCCTCTTGTTGATGTATTTGTAACTTCGGAATGTATTTCATATATGTATATTGTATCCCTACAGAGATGTTATTATTCCTTTGTATGGAAGTGTCGTCATTTGTATTTACAAGTGTCGCAAGTTGTATTGCAAGTGTCGCAACTTGTATGTGATGGGTTATTAGACCACCAGGTGTGGGGTCGGCCCTGATTTGAGTTACCATGGGTTATTAGACTCTCCTAGAGAAGTGGGCCCTGTTAGGTTATTAGGCAAGTCAAGTCAGTGTATAAATAGAGTGAGGATGTCACTCTATTTGATCATTCACTTACTCATTTATTCTCTCACTTGAGTGATGCACACTAGTGGAGGAGGAGAAGCTGCTAGGAGACTATCTCTTGTATTTGGGTTTTGTATCATTGCTCTTTCTATCTTTGAGGAAGTTGCAGGGTTTTTCACCTTCTTGGTTTTCCTCGAGGAAACTCTGTGACTATTGTCTCTTGTGATTGATATGTTGTACATGTTATTCTCTTAGATAAGATCCTAGATCATTTTGAATTAATGCTCAAAATCTAAAATGGTATTAGAGCTAACCTGAGAAGAAGACACTGTGCAGCTGCGGAAACTAGGGATTCTTGATTTTTGGGTTTCTCTCCACAGATATTCAAAGGCAGGAGGCTAGATTGACTCTCCTAGTAAGGGCGCATCTTTCTATCGAAACAGAATCTCATTCTGAGCACTTTCAGTTTTTGGCCTGTCACTACTGCGGGAAATTAGGGTTTCAAAGAAAGTTGGAATTTTTGGAATCTAAGTCCATGGATGGATGCTTCTCAGAAAAATCAAACTTCTAAGCCTTGGATTGAAATTTTTGGTTGGGCAGAAGGCCGGGTTTGATCAAACCCTAGTTCGGGATCCTGTCAAGTGAATCCAGAATTTTCAAAAGCAATTTTGAGGGGTAAACTTTTGCAGATTTCAAAATCAGAGTGAACCAGCTTGACCAACTTAGCAAGGCACATATTTCTATCCTTTCATATGTTTGAAATTCAAAATTTGAATTTTTAGGGTGTCTCTAACAAACCCTAATCCAACTCCAGATCCAGTTTTCAACAAATCAAGTGGTAAGACCTAATAACTTTTCTATTTCCATTTGAAGTACTCTTTAAGATGTCTCACCACACCAAGCTTGAGGATAAGCTTGAAGGCGTTGATAAATTACGAGCATGGAAGTATAGGATTGGGTTAATCCTAGAAGAGAATGAGTTGGACACCTACATAAGTGAAGAGGTTCCAGTTCCAGAGGGAGATGAGGATAAATCCTTACACAAGAGGAACTTGGTCAAGGCTAAGAGAATCATTGCTGATTATATGAAAGACCATCTCATACCACATGTGTTATCTCTGAAGACATCGAAGGAGATGTTTGATTCCTTGACCAAGTTATTTGAAGGGAAGAACATAAATCGGAAGATGACCTTGAGGAATCAACTAAAGAATGTCAAGATTGAGAATGCAGAGACCATGCAGTCTTACTTCTCAAGGGTCTCCCAGATAAAAGAACAACTTGAAGCTGTGGGAGAAGATATAGAGAATGGAGAAGTGGTGATGACCACTCTAAATGGCCTTCCTAGGTTATAGGATTCCTTCATCCAAGGAATTTGTGCTAGGAAGAAGCTTATCACATTCAGTAGACTGTGGGAAGAATTCTCACAGGAAGAAGCTCGGATTATAGCTCGAGAAGAGAAGATGGGGAATGAAGACCAAGCCCTCACATCACACTCCAAGAAGCATGATGATAAGAGAGGGCATCATCATAGTAAGAGAGAAAGGCACCACCATCAGAATCAAAAGGGTGACTTCAGAGCTCGAAGAAACATGTCCTATGTCTGATGCTATACATGTGATGAGAAGGGACACTATTCGAGGGATTGTCCCAGAAATAATAAAGATGGCTCTCACAAGAAGAAGAGCAACAAAAGAAGACATCATGCTCACACTGTAGAGGATGATGAACCTCCCAGGAAGAGGGCTAGGGAAGAAAGTGAAGATTCTTCAAGTGATGAAGAGTATGTTTTGATTTCTGCCCTCACTGGTAATATTGCTCATGGAAGCAATGGTTGGCTTATAGATAGTGGGGCTTCTAAACATATGACAGGATTCAAGGGATCCTTTGTAAACCTATCTGAACATGAATCACCCCACAAGGTGAAACTCGGGGATGACTACTAGTATCCCATAAAATGAAGTTGTGAATCCTCCTATAAGATAGACTCTAGAAAATCTATGAAGATGAAAGATGTACTCTATGTTCCAGGTCTCAAGAAGAACCTTCTCTCCATATATGCTTTGGATGCAAAAGGAATAAGGGTTGCATTTATAGATGGCCAAGTTCTTATGTGGCCAAAAGGTAAGACCATTGATGATGCAGTAGTGATTGGAGAGCAAGAGGGAGGACTATACAAATTGAAGGGCCAACCAGAACAAGCCTTGGTTAATGACTCAGTAGATCCAAGTGAACTTTGGCATAGAAGGCTTGCACATGTGCACTACCTATTGCAAGCAAAGCAGTTGAAGGACTTCCTGAAATCCAAACAAAGCATGAAGGAATTTGCAAAGGTTGTGCAAAGGGAAAGGACACAAAGAAGACATTTCCAAGTATTGAAAGCAAGGCAAAAGGAATCTTGGATATTATCCACTCCAATGTATGCGGTCCAATGTCTTCCAGCTCTCTGAGTGGGTATGTTTATTATGTTTCCTTCATTGATGATTTCTCTAGGAAGACTTGGGTTTATTTCTTGAAGAATAAATATGAAGTGTTTGATAAGTTCAAGGAATTCAAAGCCTTGATAGAAAATCAAAATGACAAGAAGATCAAGATCTTTAGATCCGACAATGGCGGAGAATTCACTTCAGGAGACTTCAAGAAGCTATGCAGTGATTCAGGGATTAAGAAGGAGTTGACTACTCCTTACAATCCACAACAAAATGGGGTTGCATAAAGGAAGAATAGAACTATCATGGAAGCATCTAGGGAAATGCTTCATGACCAAGATCTACCCATGCACCTATGGGCAGAAGCAGCAAGGACAACTATATATGTGCAAAACATAACACCTCATAAGATACTTAACAAAAAAACACTAGAAGAAGTATTCATTGGAAAGAAGCCAAAAGTTAGCCAGCTCATAATGTTTGGCTGTCCATTATACACACACATTCCAAAGGAAAAGAGGACAAAGCTGGATCCTTCAGGAAAGAAGGGCATGTTTGTGGATTACAGTGAAAGCTCGAAGGAATACAGAATCTACTTTCTAGGGTTCAAGAAGATTGACATCAGCAGGGATGTGACTTTTGATGAAGACTCATAATACATCAAATCAAGGAAGACACCTGCTGAAGACAATGAAGAACCAAGAGTACCCAGAACACAAGACACCACCATGAATGAAGTTATTCCAGAAGAAGATCATGAAATAGAAGATCCACACGAATCTGTAGATCCATCCCGTGAGAAGAACTCTCACAAGAGAAAACCAGCATGAGCTAGAGAGCTCATTCAAGATGCAGAAAGGTATGGTATTCCAGAAGAGGAACACAGAGAAAGAAAAGGACTAGGTCACATACCATCTATGTTGCCTTCCTCTGTGATATTATGAACAAAGAACCTTCCAGTTATTAAGAAGCAACGGAAAAGAAAGAATGGAAGGATGCCATGGTCGAGGAATACCAGTCGATCATGAAGAATGATGTTTGGGATGTGATCCTAAGACCAGAAGGGAAGTCTGTGGTGACTTCCAAGTGGATCTATAAGATCAAGCATGCTGCAGATGGTAGCATAGAGAAATACAAGGCAAGATTTGTAGCTCGTGGCTTCTCCCAGAAAGAAGGGATAGATTATGAAGAGACTTTTGCACCTCTAGCCAGATACACTTCCATTAGGTCAGTACTTGCTATGGCTACAGTGATGAAGTGGAAGATACACTAGATGGATGCCAAGACAGCTTTCTTGAATGGTGTAGTCTAAGAGGAAGTGTATGTGGAGCAGCCACTCGGTTTTGAGACACATGACATGGAGTCATATGTATGCAGATTGAAGAAAGCCTTGTATGGCTTGAAGCAAGCACCTAGGACATGGTATGGGAGGATAGACATATTTCTATCCAGTTTGGGCTTTACCAAGATTAAAGTGGATTCCAACATTTACTACAAGTTTGAGGAAGGTAATCCAGTGATACTACTATTGTATGTGGATGACCTGTTTGTGATAGGTGAGGATAGCTTGATTGACGACACGAAGAGGAAGCTTGCTGCCGAGTTCAAGATGAAGGACTTGGGAATGATGCATTACTTTCTAGGTATGGAGGTGTGGCAGAGTATAGATGAGATCTTCCTTAGACAAGGGAAGTATGCAGTAGAGAACCCAAAGAGGTTCAGGATGATGGACTACAAGGCCATGGCCACACTTATGGAATCGAACCTGAAGCTTCTGTGTGATGCTTCATCTGATCCGGTTGATGCCACAATGTATCGTCAGATGATTGGGTCCTTGATGTACTTGACGAACACGAGACTAGATATTTACTTTGCGGTGAACACCTTGAGCCAGTTCCTGACAGATCTGATACATGTTCACCTAATTGCTGCAAAGCATATTCTGAGGTACCTGAAGGGTATGGTTGATTATGGGCTCAAGTATAATGCGAATCAAAAGTTTAACCTGGAGGGTTATGTTGATTCAGATTGGGCAGGCAGTGCCATTGATCGGAAGAGCACTTCAGGGTGTTGCTTCAGTATGGGATCCGGTATGATCTCTTGGTTTAGCAGGAAGCAGTCCTATGTGGCACTGAGTATAGCCGAAGCAGAGTATGTTGCAGCTTGTTCGGCTAGTTGTGAGGCAGTACGGCTTAGGAAGCTACTGTCTAATTTATTTGATCTCCAGTTGGATGCTACTTGTATATATTGCAACAACTAGAGTTGTGTGAAGTTGTCGGAGAACCCAGTGTTCCATGACAAGTCAAAGCACATTGAGATCAAGTATCACTATATCAGGGATATGGTGCAAAGAGGAGAAGTGAAGCTCCTGTATATTGCAGCGGATGAGCAGATAACTGATGTGTTGACCAAGCCGCTGGCGAGAGTGAAGTTTGAGTACTTCAGAGAAAGACCTGGTGTACTTCAAATCGAGATTCGTTCCAAGGGGAAGTGATGAGTCCGGAGACATAGATGCACATGGGCCATTCTCGCATAGTGGTAGGAAAGTCCTCCTATGCTGGTAGATGTAAGGGCTGAGCCATTCTCACATAGTGGTAGGAAAGTCCTCCTATGGTGTAGATGTAAGGGCTGAGCCATTCTCACATGGTGGTAGGAAAGTCCTCCCATGGTGTATATGTAAGGGCTGGGGCCAGTCTGGCATGGTGGTAGGAAAGTCCTCCCATGGTTTAGATGTAAGGGAGGGGGCCAGTCTGGCATGGTGGTAGGAAAGTCCTCCCATGGCCATTGACATAAGTGCCGGAGCCTTTCCCGAATGGTAGTAGGAAAGTCCTCCCATGTTGGTTGATGTAAGTGTTGTGTCTCACATGCTGGTAGGAAAGTCATCGCATGTTGGTAGACTGAGTCTCATATGGTGGTAGGAAAGTCCGCCCATACTGGAGACATTGTGGTGTGCATCTGGATTGTTCTCCATGGACTATGAGGTGATCTGAAGACGATGATGTGACAGTAGGGTACACAGGTTTTGCATAGGCATGTAATCAGTCCTGAGATGCTCTTGCAGGTTTTGCGGTGGCATATGATCAGTCCTGAGAGATTTTGCAGGTTTTGCAGAGGCAATGTAATCAATCCTGAGGTGTACCTACTTGATGGCTTTCTCGCAGAGATGATGAATACCTACATGAAGGCTAGGCCTATATCCAGCATGAAAAAGGGATGGCTCTATATAACTTCCTATGACGATTAGATTGGAGATTTATTGAGATAGCAACAGAAGTGACGATGATGATGATTCGATGACGATGATCCAGAGAAGAAGACTTGTGCTAGAAGACCGGTGTCGAGAAATACCTTCCTAGTTAAGAGGGAGTGTTGATGTATTTGTAACTTCATAATGTATTTCATATATGTATATTGTATCCCTACAGATATTTTATTATTCCTCTGTATGGAAGTGTCGTCATTTGTATTTACTAGTGTCGCAAGTTGTATTGCAAGTGTCACAACTTCTATGTGATGGGTTATTAGACCACCAAGTGTGGGGTCGGCCCTGAGTTGAGTTACCATGGGTTATTATAATCTCCTGGAGAAGTTGGCCCTCTTAGGTTATTAGGAAAGTCAAGTCAGTGTATAAATAGAGTGCGGGTGTCACTCTATTTGATCATTCACTTACTCATTTATTCTCTCACTTGAGTGATGCGCACTAGTGGAGGAGGAGAAGCTGCTAGGAGACTATCTCTTGTATTTGGGTTTTGTATCATTTCTCTTTCTATCTCTAAGTAAGTTGCATGGTTTTTCACCTTCTTGGTTTTCCCTGAGCAAACCCTGTGTCTATT
The DNA here is from genome assembly GCA_027924585.1 of Larix kaempferi. Taxonomy (NCBI): domain Eukaryota; kingdom Viridiplantae; phylum Streptophyta; class Pinopsida; order Pinales; family Pinaceae; genus Larix; species Larix kaempferi. The sequence continues at coordinate 18,107,573 of BSBM01000435.1, forward strand.
GTCTCTTGTGATTGATATGTTGTACATGTTATTCTCTCAGATAAGATCCTAGATCATTTTGAATTAATGCTCAAAATCTAACACCTCTACAGTCCTGGTACTCTAATCTCGGGATTATCATTTCTATATGAAGGTTGTTGGATTTTCTCCTGTTTGGGTTTCCTAGGATAAATTCTGTTGTTATTGTTTTGTGCTTTGTCTTTCTTCTAGTGATCATGTTTATGCAATTGAATTATTATGCTATGAATGTATGAAAATTAACAGATCTCACTATTTGACCAACAACCATGAATAGTTTAGGGAGTACACTCCTAATGTCTTTAAATATTCAATGATATTTGGTGGTGGTGAAGAGTACATGATCGTTGGGAAAGGGAATGCTCAAATTTCCTTTGGAGGAAAAAAGTTCATTTTCCTTAATGTGCATTATGTGCCATGTATGGAGCTTAATATGCTACCAATTAGTCAAATTATAAGACATTGTCCCCAAATTGATATCATATTTAGTGATCATAAGTTCTATGTAGTTTGTAAGGAGACTTAGAAGACAATTGATAATGGTGTGGAGGATCGTGGACTATTTCGATTATGCCATATGTACACTATGGCATAAGTGGTATGGGCACCTTAACCTCACCTACCTCTCTCAGTTAACTCTAGAGAATATAGTAGATGGAATTCCATACATATAGTAGAATATTCTAGGAGTATGTGGAGCTTTCCAATCATGGAAGAAACACATAACACCATTTGACAAATGAAAAGATTGGAGAGTGATGAAAGTTCTTTAGATGGTTCATGCAGACACCCATGGACAAATGAACACAACATCAATTACCAATACCAAGTAAGTTCCTTATATTTGTTGATGACTATATTAGGAAAATGTGTGTGTACTTTTGCAGTTAAAATATGAAGTGTTTAAAGAGTTTCAAAATTTAAAATAGTAGTAGAAAAGAATTGGGTTTTTCTATAACCACTCTTAGGTATGATAACAATGGATAATTTTGATCCAACTAATTCAAATGATTTTGTGCTAAACATGGGATCCAAAGACAATACACTACACCTTACACTCCACAACATAATGGAGTAGTTGAGAGACATAAACACACAGTCATGGACATGGCAATATGTACAATGAAGAATAGATTTGTTCCCAACATGTTTTGGTTTGAGGTAGTTTTCATAGTAGTATATCTGGTGATCAGATCTCCAATGATGACAATGAAGGAGAAGGACCCTAAGGAAGCAAGGTCTAGGAGGAATCCCAAAGTCAGTAAACTTAAGGTTTTTGGTTCTACTACATATGCCTAGATTCTAGAAGCGAAGAGAACCAAACTAGAACCTAAGAGAAATAAATTGAAACTTTCAGGGTACAACAACATTCATAAGGGCCTACATATTGATCAATGTGGAAACTAATAAGGTGATTTTTAGTAGAGATGTTGTCATTGATGAGGAAGTTGGACCATTCCATTTTTCTTCTTCATAGTTCATAATTACTATTGAGCTTCCCATTGTGGCTAAGGATTCAGGTGTTTAGTTTTAGATAGCTCCACTTGAAAGGGGGGGAGATTTTGAACATTTTGAGGAGTCTCCCAGACCCAATTTGGTAATTTTTTATCCACATAGCCTGAATCAACACTTGGGTCACACGTGTACAAGAAAACCAAGTTTTAGTGATGATACTAAATTGGATTCGGAGATTCCCAAGAAGAGACCCAAGTGGTGGCACAATACCATTGGATATCTTTGAGTAACAAAAAATATCAACAAATGATCATTGAGAGGAAAGAAAAAACAAACACTCAACATGGTTAATGCCCCCCATATGGCCAATGTTCACGAAGTATTAAGACCACAAACGTTCAATGAAGCTAAATGAAGACTTGACTGGGAGAAGGCCATGACTATCGAACATAAAAGTTTGATGAAAAATCAGGCTTGGGATCTCACAACACTTCCATAGGGAATAAATTGATTTGTTGCAAATGGGTGTACAAGGTCAAGTACAAGGCATAGTTGGTATCTAAAGGGTTCTCTTGGTGATAGGGCATTGATTATGAAGATATCTTTGTTCCTACAATAAAGATGAGCACCATCTCAATTTTTTTGCCATTGCAAAACAACATGGTTGGAAGGTCCATCAAATAGATTTGAAGAATGCCTTCCTCGGTGGAGTTTCATGGGAAGAGATCTATATGAATCAACCACATGGGTTTGAATTTTCAAGGAAGGAGCATTTTATTTCAAGAAGGTTCTATATGACCTGAAGCAGTTGGCGCCCAAAGCATGGTACATTAATATTTACAAGTTCTTGGTTGAATATAGCTTTCAATGGAGTCCTTCAGATGCCAACCTATAGGTCAAAACCAATGGTAATGATATTATCCTACTAGTCATTTATGTAGATGAAATAATTATCACAGGAAGTGAGAAAGCATGATTGAACAAATAAAATCAAACATAAGTAAAGATTTTGACATGACTAATTTAGGCCTCTTACATTACTGTTTAGATGTAGAAGTTTTGTAAACATGTAGCAGTAGTTTTTTATTACAAACAAATATTCCAAGAGTTTGCTTATGGAGAGTCAAGGAAATAAAAGCAATTAATGGATTTGGAAGTGCACTTATAACAAACAAATTATCGTGTCTTCTTTTCCTATGTGTTTTCTTTGCATAATTTAGAATTAAATGGTTGTTTTAAAGAAATAAATTCCATATGTTTTGGATTGGTACAATGACTGGCACACTGATTCGACCTCCATTGGACCACAATAACATTACCATTCAAGTTGTAAATTATATCCCATGTAAGTCAGTTACAAGGTTAGTGGGCATACACATCAATTACTATGGTGTTCACACAATGTCCAATTTTGAAGATTGAGACTTTCATGGGGAGCCTACCACATCCTCTTTAGATGACACTATATTTACTCCATGAGGGGCCAATTGTTAATTTTCAGGCTACTTCAAAATGTTTACACCATGTTTGGCGTGCTTTATGAGATTTGGGGTAGATGGTGTTAATTATGCCCCAAATGGTTTGAGAAGGATTGGCACATGGGAGATGATTTGTGATGGATTTGCACTGTTGAGATAGCTTTCTCAATGCCTATTTGACCTCATATGGTTGTTGACTCAGTATTCTTTCCTTAAGTGTTGGATTTCTCTTGACAAGTTTGTGGATTCCATTCATATTGTGGCCATATGGAGAGTTCACCTAGATTGAGGATGCCCTACTTGGGAGCAGGAGTGTTGTATATCTTGGACAAAGGAATCAAGCCTTAGATGGTATGGAGTTGCTTGGATTCTTGTTTGGAGGTTTGGAGTTGGATTGAGGGTGCCTAATATGTGATAGTGTTCTTGTAGGGGGGTAACTAACCCAATGGAGTACATTGCTTAGGATGATAAATGGAGTACATGGAGGCTTGTGAGAAGGGCATGTGGAGTTACCTTATGTAGCTACATCATATTGTATCTCTTATTATGTATGACATAACCATGGAACATGATACATGTATTTTGGAGTTTAGAGTCTCACTTTTGTTAGGCTACATGAGATTATTATAGGTTGCTTGTAAGGGCTTGGGCCCACATTGTATTGTTGGCCTTCATTAACTCTAATATATATAAAGGAAGGGGAAATTACTCATTCATCATCATTATCATACTCTTCTCTTTGTACTATTATTGGAGAGATTTGATAGGGTTGATGAGTTCATGATCAGGAAATCCGAGGAGAACCTAAGGAAGGGAAAGGGGTCATCTTAGTTAGGAGTTTTCTCTTGCGGCCTCTAGGGTTTTCTCTAGTGAAGGAGACAATAGAGATGATTAATTCATTCACTCACTTGTATTCTCTATTTTCATGAGACGTGACCTAGAGAGAAGTGTGCATTAGTCCTCTCTCTCTTGAGTGGCTAGGGTTTCTTGGTCCTCTTGGAGTATCTTGATGCATCTTGGAGGTCTAGAGTTAGGGTTTATCCCTTGGATATTGGAGATTAGGGTTTTGAGAAGAAGAAAATATGAGTATGTATTTCCTTGGAGGATGTGTTGGAGTGATTGTTGCATATTAGAACTCCTTGGTTGAGCTAGAGTTTTGTTGATTTTCCCTAGTTAGGGTTTTGGAGAGATAATGGACTTGCACTAGCCTTGATAGAAGGCTATAGTATGTATATGTACTTCATCTTGAGAATTATATAAATGAAGTTTTCACCTATCCAAAACTTGTGCATTTTATACAATTTTATATGTTCTTCATGTACTGTTATTTAAAACCATATATGTCTTAATGACTTGACATAATTAAAAGGACAATTGTTAAGTGATTTAACATATTCATTGAGGTATCCAAGGGGTTAATTTTTTGTTGCTATACATGTTGTATTACTATTGTAACTATTGTAAAAGGTAAGTTTAGATATGGTTTATGTTGGATAAATTTCCCCAGAGATATGAAACATATTTAAGTTGTTTGGTATGTTTTTTTGTTTAATTAACTAGAAGTTTGGAATATTTGGAAGTAAGATACTGTACTCTTTCCATTTTTGTTTAATACACTATTTCAAAACATACCTATGTTTGAAAATTCGTAAGGTTAAGATCCAGGAAACCTCTAAGGTCAGAAGTGAAATTGTTGATAGATTCCTGCAACATGTGTTAGAAAAAACCATGATCTAGGGTTGTGATTTAGATAAGAAACAAATATAATAATTAAATAAAACAACCATTAATCAATGTAAATATGCAATAAGAGTTATTAATAAACTCATAAAACATTGTCAAAATATGAATATCATTCATATTCAAATGGATGCTTTACGTTAACGTTACCAATGAATATGACAAATTAAACAAAATACACACCTGAGAGTAGCTTAATCGAATAAGGCAGTCTCTTTTGTTGCTCTATCGGGAGATTTTTTTGCTTCCTTGAATGCTCTTAGCTCATTTCCTTGGTAGATGGAGGATAGATGGGGAACATAAGAAGAAGTGATCTTCAACTCTCTTGACCAAAAAAATAATAGCATAACCTTTGTTTAAATGGGAATGGTATGGTGTGACCCCTGATGGTCTCTTTGTAGTTTTGTATGGGGAACTTGAAATAATCCTCTCTTTGACTTAGCTTGAGTTTTATCAAAGAGATAACTCCATGCATATTGATAATAGGAGGATTTTACTTTAGTTTAAGTAGAGAACTAATTTCATGCATATTATTGATCAGGGTAGTTAAAAGTTAGTTTGACAATTCATAACTACTTCTTTAAAGTTGAATGCATACCGATTAGGTGGGCACATGCCCTGATTCTTGAAGACAATCCTAAAATTACAATAATTAGGGTTTCTAAGGGGTATGGACTTCTTGAATAAGTATCTGCATTGGAAGTGCACTTAATGAAGCATTATATACATTGGCCAGTGCAAGAAGTTCACCAATATATATGCTAGCCTCTTGCGGCTCAAAATTTACTAAGAGGAGGCCTCTTGATGGTCAATATTTGTTGATAGGGATCACATGATGGGATGAAGGTATTGTTGGTGTAGGATATGCATTTGGTGATTATGCATTAAGGTAACAAAGATTCTTCATAGTGTAGGGGAGAAAAATTAGGTTATAGTAGTCTCCCCCTAATGTATGAGGTTAGGATCTCATCATATGACTGGAGTACATCATAGTTTCTTTTCTATGAAAAATGAGGTTTACCAAGAAAGGAGTGGAGCAATATTAGAAGGAGAACCACCCTTGTAGAGAGCTTGGGAGGACCACCTGCACAAACAACAAATTGAAGTGGTGGGTACATAATGATATCTCAATTGAGACGAATTGGGTATATCCATACTCGTCAACATGTCTCAATATTATACAAGAAGGACCAAGAATTTGTGAATCTTGGTTGATAATACAATAAGGGATCATGACAAAGAAAGGGCAATGAAAAAGTACAATTTTAGGACACTGGAAAAGAAGAAGACATGTTAGAGTACATAAACAAAATAAACGAAGATTATATAGTCGAAGCAGAAGAGATCCAAACTAAGGGTTGCATTAAGTTGAACAACATAATCATTGGTGAACTATGTGTTTGTGTCTTAGAAAAATGGGGCATGAGATGAAAAAAGAATATGTGGGGAATTTCCTAAAGGGAAACCCTATATTCGAATATGGGTCATCTTGCATTGATCTATAAATCTACACTCACATCAACTAAGACATATTGGGAGATACCTGAAGGGAAAGTCCCTCCCAAGGTTTGTGAAACATTGAACTCACACATGATGTCTAGTAATATGAGACAACAACCACCAAATTTGGAGAACTACCTAAAGGATAGCTCCCTTATCAAGGATGAAATCAACTCACACATGTGTTGGGGTTTGAGTAAACAATTGATACACTAGGACCACAAAAATGTAAAAAATCTTGATGGTGCAATCATAGGAGTTGGAGTTGAGCATGTGAGAAACTACCAAGGAAAAGAGCAATGAGGCCCTGAGGGATATCCTTTCTTGGTCTAAGTGGCCATCAATGATGAAGGTGGGACCAAGGTATATCATGAATATCTATACTAATTCCCTGGAATGAAGGTGTTTGTGTCAATAGGGGAAATCCTGTTGAAATCGAAGCATAAGGAAATACTTGGAACCAATACAAGATATGAAATACCATATGACATGTAGGAAGAACCTAGGGAAGAAGGAAATGGGAAGTAAAAATAGTGAAATAAATGAGACTTCCTTGGTTCATATCATAATGGAAAGGCATACTTGGAAACATTAAACCATAACGAGGAAATGAAGGGTCAATTGCAAAGTAGTGGGTGCAAAGGAGAAAATTCAATAGTATGTATAGCATTGGAGGTTTGGGATTTTCATTATGGGAAAATAGTGACTAATGAAGGTTAAGTCATAGGGAATGATCATTGCAGTTGGGCGGGAGAAACGTTTATTAGGATTCTCTTAGAGATTTTTGAACACAAATTCTCTAAACCAATGAAAATTGATGTGCTTCTAGCAATACTAGGGTTGTCACGGTAAGAAGCATAGTTAAGGAGGCTACAGTTGTGGTGAGAAGCAAAATCAAACTAGTCAGTAATGTGCTGAGATGCATACTTGAATGCTCCCCATGTGGGGAATCGAAGGGAGGAAAGGAAACAAGTGCCCTATGCATAGAATCAAATGGTTGAAATGACAATATTTGATGAAATCAAGTGTGGGACACTAGTGAAAATTTCCTTGGGTATGGATTAAATAGAGATTGATAAATGCAAATCTAGAATATATTATGGATGATATGGAGGGATCATGATAGTTTTCAATGACGAATGTGATATACCAATCATTTATGAATCCGTTATGGATTCCAAGGGGTAAAATTAATGTTGAAATTTGAGGAAACACATGAGATGTTATAACTATGGGGATAAAGACTATGTATACTCTTAATCGTAAGGGGATAAAAAACAACATGGGTGCTAATAAGAAAAGGGTTACTAAAATAGGAGATAAGTATTATTCAGAAAGGGATAATGCAATAAGTGGAATAGGTTATACCCCTTTCCCAATGGGTGGTAGTGATGGTGGGGGGAAAGGGGGTTCATGTAGTTTATTGCATTAGGTTCATTAGGGTATATGCAATAGAGGTAGAAGGACTTAAGTATCTATATATATGAATAGGATTAAAATGATACTTGAAGGGGCATTTGTGAATGTCATTGTGTAAATATGTTTATAACAACATATTACACACATATAAACATATACCATGGCATAAAGGTGGAAATGAAATGTAAATTTGATTACTTAATTACAAAATTCCTCAAGGGGGATCGATCTAGGATTAATGCATTAAACAATGCCATGAAAAAAGGTCCAAGAAAAAAAAATGAAATTATGAAAAAAATACCCTTTTGGAGAGCTTCAAATTCAGAATCTAATGGTGCAAATGCTACATTGATTGGACACCATAAGAGGGAACATGAGGCCAATGAAGAGTTAGGGTTTAGGCTATAAAGAGGGAAGGATACCCAAATCCAATTGATTTTTGCATGTGGATCTTGGATATCTTGAGATTTGTAGTGTGCCCTAGATCTTGTAGAGCTCATTGTGGACAAACAATTAATAAATGGAATTAGATTTTGCAAGTTTCAAGTTGGCTGCCATATCCTCTTCAATTTCAACCCTTTAGTTTCTAGATTATGGGATTTTTTCTCTATGAAAGAACATTTAGTAAAAAAAAATTCCCTAACAAAGGTTTATATGGATTTTTTGTGTTAGGATTGTAGGATAATAGTGTAATAGGTGTGTTGGGCTTGTGCAAGAAAGACCCTGCTCTCTTGCACTGGCACAAAGTAGGAAACTAACTAGTTTGTGTGTTGGGAGCATAGAAAAAGGCCCAATATCTGCAGTAGGAAGGGAGAAAAGGTATTCCTCTTGTATTTACATCGATCAGTGGATTTTTGTGCAAGGATGGTAGGATTTTTGTCTCTATGGAGAGAGAAGGAATTGAGGGTTTGCAAGAGAAAATAAAGAATGATTAGGTTGTACATGTTTCACTAGATAGACATGGGTATATGAAGCTCTTGGGGAAACCACTATTGAGAGTTGGTGAGGGCCCACTATCTTAGAGCATCCATTACTGGGTTGTAGATGTAAGGTTGTTCGCGATATACAGGTAGTCAATTCCCCTAATGCTCCATAATATATACTTCCTTACGAGCATTCCTACCTATGAAGTGGTAGGAGATATATGGTTTGTGCTTCCTTGAGGGAGGAAGTTGTAGGAGTTTGTTTATGTGCATGAGACATTGTCGAGTGAAGGATGGGGCCATCCCCATCAAGAAGATAGATTCTTTGGAAGTGATTTACATAGTAAGTAATCATTCCCTACATAGTACCTTAGGTGATTTGATGGTGATAGTAGAGAGTGTGCTAGTAGGGGGACCTGTTGTGGATGGGCACATATGTTACTAGGCACTATGAATCATCAACTATCGACTTGCAGGCACAAGTTAGGACGTAAATTCTACTTTGGTAACTTTATTGCGTGCCTTGATTTTTAATAAGGTTCCTACGCTTTGACTACATATCAAGATCCATGATGTAGGGCATAGGGAGCCTTAGATGCATCACTAGGGAAATCTACTAAAGTAGGCTGAAGGAGGCGCAGTGGGGAACCCCTTTATATTATATTTTTTTGCACACTGTATTGGGATTCCAATATAGATTGATATTTATCCCTATTTAGTGATGAACTTCCATGATTATCCATAGTTACCATTACCACCAAGATGGGTCTAGGGACCTAAGGGTAAGTAATTATGTGTTTGCATGTTTTATGTTTGAGTATATTTTTAAATTTTGATTATGTATACACTGATGTTTGTTGCTATATTGAGTATATATGCTACTGACTGTGATTTTTGGTGTGCAGATATAGTGCCAATGAGGCCAACTGGGTAGGAGCATAATCATGGCTGAGTGGATCTAGGAGGTTTGGAGCCAATGACGAAACAATTGTTGGAGGAGAACAAGGAATTACATTTTCATTTTGATGGATATCTTAGAGGGGTGTCAAAGAGAGTTGGAATATTAGAGGAAATTCAGGGCTTAAATATGTCAAAGAAGAAAAATCATTCTTGTTGAATTGGAAATTCAATAACCAATAGAATTTCAAATAATTAAGTCAACCATAATTGTTAAGGTGGACATATAAAAGTTAAAGATGCTTTTATGCCATGTTTATATTTCACAACATATAATCATATATACCTTGATGATGTTATAGGTGAGTTCATCTCTATATGATAAATATTTTTGAAATACTAATATAGAATAATTAATATCCATAGTATTTATGTTTTTTATTGTATGATATCCAATAGCATTTACTCATGGTATTTTCATTGTTATTATTTATTGATAATAATACGTACTTCCATTATATATGATATATTAATAAATTATCATTATTATTATAAGACTATATGATATATTATATAGTTTTATATTATTAGTATTAAATTAAGAAATTATCAAGCCAAATATGCATCTTAAATAAGAAAATACAAAAAAAAACGCTTAGTATTTCTACCCTAAATTTTGATATTGAACTCATATTTGGACACTCTTTATACTAGTAGAAAGGTATTGAGAATATCTACAACTTTTCTTTTATACATTTTTTCAAATTACATATGGATCTTGCAGTGTGTGAATTTTCCATTGTAGGGAATCTTTTGACACAAAAAAAACTTTTGATACTTGTATAAGTTTTTTTATATTCTTCATTGTTTGTTTCAGATTTTCAAAAGAAAAATATGGGAATCTTTTGAAAAATATCATAATAATATTAATAATCTAATTTAAGGTCACGACTAAGCTAGACACCAAATTGGTGTATGATATATATGGTAGAAGGAGGTAAGAGGCTAGTTAAATGTCGCCACCATTATATTATTATATTATATTATATTTAATTATTATTATTATATAGTAGTTGACCATTAATATATTAATATTATATAGTTATGTTGATGGTTAAGATATTATTTTTATATGTTAACAATGCATTATTTGTGATATGATATTTATTATCATTTATTGTGTGTGCACAAGAATCTAAACTTATCATTATTATCTTTAATTCTTACTTCATAATTCTAGATTAACTTCGATTACTTGATAGTGTGATGTGGCATATAAGGCTTATTATCTTATAATTCCTTAGGAGACCCATTTTTTAACCATGTTTCTTTAATGGAACATAGATGACACTAATTTTCAATCCTTCTTGCGAGCTAGGCCTAAGTGGATAGGTCTCTTGCAGAGAGTTAGCATGGTAAGTTAGGAAGTTCGAGATTTTATCAATGAAGTTAAATCATGTTGATACCTTAATATCCTCCTATGGGTGACAACAAGAATGACTAGGGATTGACATGGGTGTTGACATAGTCCTGTCGACAGGGGTTCACTTCGGATTGTTGTCAACAAACATCAAGCCAAACTCCCTTAAACATCATCCCAGAAAGGTTTTACCCTTTCTAGCAACATACGTAGAGCGAGTGAAGTCTCACTCGAGATGCCTAAGGGGGTTGCAGGAACCAAGTTTCCACAGTTGTGAGAAGACATGCATTATCACACACTCATTTGCAACATAAGCCAGATATTTTCATTTGCATCATAACATCATATTATCAACCTATTAACCATTATCCTCATTCGCATCAATCACATTACTATCACATAGTTAACAAATTAAACAAATTATCAAAGCATGTTCAAGGAATCGACGGTATATAACATAACTGCGAAAACATCAACTGTGATCTCAATGAAAAATCAGACACTGCGATACTCAAACAATAAAAAGAGACAGAGACAAAGACATATATCAATCGTTCCCATTATTTATCAACTTGTCTCATACATCGCAGAACCATTACAAACTCAAAACAATCGTTGCAATCGAACAAATCAAAACCGGATATATGCTCCAATAGATCTATCACAAAAATTAGAACAAAGATAGATGCCCTTAGGATTACAATCATACTTCTATTTATAGGCTCACTTGGCCATTACAAAATGGTCCAAATGACCCATTACTAACTAGCTTAACCAAATAATCTGCATTTGTCGGATCTTTTATACTTCGTGACTGGTCCTTTGTTCCTGTCGATGACCCTTTCGCCGCTTCGGGGTTCCACACTTGTACGGTCTAGACCTGTTCCAACAACCCCACAACACAAAATTGTGCCTCACCCTCGAGCCACCTTAGATGGAAATTGCTGGTGCATTTACCTGCATCTTGAAGTCATCATATGCTGTCATAACTTGGTCGACAGCTTCTTTTGCCAATGCCTTAAGGGATACACAATCTTCTACTTCCTGCTCTGTCGTGTGTTCACCACTCATCTGCTCAACTTTATCCAAATCCTCTTTGATCTTCGTCACTCTTTCCATTCTTTGATTTCCAACTGCTCAGCCTTTGTCTGCAGCTCGTCAAAGTGCATTGTTCTTCTTTGTTGTCTTGTGCACGCCTTGTTGACCCGATGCTGCAGTTCTTTCAGTTCTGTTTCCTTTGTCATCTGCGCTAGTAGGGGCATTGCCTTAAGCGATCCCCTCAATACCTCCAGATGCGCTTCTAATTCACTGAGTTGCACATTCAACTAATGCAACTTCTCATCCTGTAAAAAGCTTCCCCAAAATTGTGTGATGTCTTTTGCGATTGTTTGTGTTATTTTCTCTAGTGTCGTGATCTATGTCGCAGCTTATTCAATCATGTTCTTCCTCTTCAATTTGCTTCGACGTTGTGCTTGGAACTTCCCTTATTTGTAGTTCCTTGTTCTCTTTGCACAGGCCTGCAATGATCGCGCCTAGCCTTAATGCTTTTGCTTCTGCCTGCATATCTTTGTCGACTTTCGGTGCTTCTTCGCATGACATGGAGATGGAATGCTCCAACCTTTTTCTATCCTCAATGGCCTTTGTTGTTTCATTCATACACATCTCTTTCTCTTCCTGGAGGCGCTGAACCTCTACCTCGGTGCTTCGCACTTGTCATTTGTACTTTACCATTTGGTCGTGCACTGTGGCTTCCCGGTTGCCGATTTCATCACTTGCTACAGTATGAGCTATATGCAACATCACCATTGGAAACATGTTGAAGTCGATATTGATCAAGTCATGCCCTTGTAATGCGGCATCCAGGTATTCGTTGTCGGTAGTGATGGAAGTAGGTAGTATTTGCACTATCTTCTGCTTCATGTCAATTTCCACCTCAACTCTGCTTGTTAACGCACTTGGCGCCACTTCTCCTTGTGGAAGCCTTGTTTCTATCACTGCGTTAGTCAATGTTTGTAGCAACTACGATACCTGATTGAAAAAATCAGTTGCATGCTGAGTGAATTTCGCGCAGTTGTCTTCCGCCACCACCGTTATATTTTCCATGATCTTGTTCATTTGATCCTAGGGGAGGCCAACAGTTGCGCTCCCCTTACCTCTCTCCATCCTGTGCTTTGTTCTTTCTTTCGCTCGCTGCGCTTCTAATTATGAATCTGTGGGGGTTTCCGGTGATGCACCGTCGTGACTTAAGGTATGCGAATGTTCTTCCACAGGGTCACCTTCTCCTGCCCCTTCTTATTCTCCTTTTGAATTCTTCACCTCTTCTAGAAACTTGGGTCAATTTATCGACTGCCCATTCTTCGGGTCCGACAGTTGTTCTTCGCCTACTGGGACCTTCCATTCTTCTGGCCAATCTTCCACAATGGCATCTAGTTCTGCATTGTTGAGATTGTATTGTGTCGAAAACCACTGCTTCTGTGGGTCAGCACGCACCTGAATGAATATTTTATGAGGCTCTACTCACAACCTTGCGACTCTTTGATACTTCTTCATTGTGTCCTCTTTTAATCGCAGGATCACTGCGCATCTATCTTTAGCATTTCTAAATAAATAAAAAATTGGATATTGTTACCTGTTTTTCGTTCTTTGTCATTTAGCGCCCATAGGTTCTTGTATCGTGCCCCTTGGAACACCTTCACTAGTTTTGTTTCCATCCCTTGGTAGTACAATGGTTCCCTCCATCCAACAAGCGCGATCAATATCAACAACCATGAATAGGTGAATGGATTCCCTTTCTCCTGCGCTTCTATCACATCCTCCATCAATTTGTTCAACAAGAAAAGAGACCAGTTCATTTGAACTCCTGCTACGCACTGCTCTGCGGACGCAATCATGCCTGATGTGCATTGGTTTGGTCTATTCTTCCTTACTAGCTTGATTTCCAGCAACTTTGCTACAATCCTAACTGCCTGATCGTTGATTGTGTCAATCAAGTACCCTCTTGTGTTCTTCTCCACTCCATATTTCATCTTCAGCTTCACAGCAAGCTTCTTGTCATTATCCTTCCCCTGAAAATATTAGGAATAATCTACCCCAGCCTTGGGTAATCCGTCGATCCGATGATCCTTGAAATCAAATAGACTGTGATTGGGATTTTTGTCGCCAACCAAAAATACCCACCATGAAAGCAGGCCAGTAGATTATTTACACATGCATTTACTTCTGTTGATCTCCCGAAGTGTGTCATGTGGATGATGGACAACAGTCCTGATCGCTCTAGCCCCAATTCCCACATCGTCAGTTCTTTAGTTATCGGACCTCCTTCTCCATGTGCTGTAAAATTAGTCACAGCAAATCTAATGAACAAGTAAATCAATCACAACAGATGAACATAGAAAATATGGTGCAAAACTGTGCAAAACATGCAGCAGTGCTCTCTATCCCAGAAAGGGTGAATGAATTACAATACAAACTGTCGCAATGACTGAGCAATTCGAATTGCCTAAGGAGGTCATTCGAATCACAGAATGGAGTAGCTTGACTCTGTCTAGGAGTCCTCATAAATCATCGGTGGTGCTCATCAATCACAACAACCAGTCATCCAGGTGTCAAACTGAGTCTAACTGAGTGTAATAAATGTAACTGAAGTGTGTAGCACTGATATAGGATCTGGAGGCTCAGTGGGGGCGCATGGGAGGCTAACTGGAGTCAGAACAAGTCACCTAATCGAACTGGAGGTCAATCGGAGGTGAAACAGTCAGTCAGGAGTGAAACTAGCCTCAAATCAGGGAGAATCGGAGCTAACTGAATGTAACTGGAGTGAATCTGCAGTGGTAGGTGAACAAGTGCGCCCTTCTTTGGCAGTAGGTGAGAAGAGGGCGCCTTTCAGCTTAGGAGGGATAAAACTCTGTGGTAAGTGGCTCCCGGGTGCTAGAAGAAGGTGGATAAGGTGCTGGAGGCATCAAACTGGTGACTGGGATGCATATCCTGAAATAGATCATGCAAGATCCTGAAGTAGATATGTATCCTGAAATAGATGATCCTGAAATAGATATGTATCCTGAAATAGATGATGTGGATATCCGAACACCCCCCCTCAAGCTAGACTATGATGTGCCAACTAAAATAATGTGGGGCCCTGGTAACTAAGACCAAAGGTCACCCCAATACAATAATCCAAAAAATGCTGAAAATAAACTAAGTGAGGAAAGAGGGAAAACCCAGTGGGAAGAAAGCCCCCCCTCAAGCTAAAGCATAATAATGAATCAATCTGTCTCCACCATGATGGAACTCACCCCCAACAGTGAACGGAGGTAAGAGAACTTCTTCTCAGTGAAGCTCTTGGTGAAGATGTCTGCAATTTGCTCATCAGTAGGGCAATATTGCAGAATGATGGTGCGGTCATGCACCAACTGTCGAATGTAATGCATATGAATCTCAATGTGTTTGGTCCTCTGCCGCTGAACTGGATCTGTGGAGATCTTGATAGCACTTTGATTGTCACAAAATAGGACAGTCGAAGTAGTGCCACCAAAACCAAACTCGGAAAGAATACCCTGCAACCAAACTGCCTGAATGCAGGCATTGACTGCCCCTCGATACTCTGCCTCTGCTGAAGAAAGTGCAATGGCTGCTTGCTTTTTGCTGGACCAGCAAATAGCACCATGACCAATCATGAAAACATAACCGGAAGTGGACTTCCGATCAATGCTATCACCTGCCCAATCTGAATCAGTAAAACCAATGAAATCTAGCTCAGAATCTGCAGCATAATGTATGCCAAACTGTCTCGTACCTTGCACATACTGCAAGATCCGCTTGGCTGCTCGCCAATGAAGCTCATGTGGCTGCTGCATATATCTTGACACGGCACTCACGGCATATGAGATATCAGGCCGTGAATGTGTCAAATAAAGTAGTGAACCAATCAACTGTCGATACATACTGCAATCTGCAAGCGGTGTGGAATCTCCCTCCTCAAGATTGATTCCTGAGAGGAATGGGAACGGGGCTGCCTTACATTCAGCCATATTAAACTTCAATAACAGGTCGGAAGCATATTTTTGCTGAGATATACTGATTCCATCAAAATTTTGAGCTATCTCCAATCCCAAAAAGTGACTCAGCAAGCCCAAATCGCTCATGTCAAAAGCTAGATTTAAGGCAGATTTTAGCTTGTTTATTGAAGTAAGTGTGCTACCAGTAATAAGAAGATCATCAACATAAAGTACAATAACCAACAAATTACCTTTAACTCGCTGAATATAGACATTCGGATCAGATTTGCATCTTTGGAAATTCTGAGAAAGAAGGAAGGAGTCCATCTTTGCGTACCAAGCTCTTGGGGCCTGTTTTAACCCGTACAAAGATTTCTTCAATCTACAAACCAATGATGGATCTGATGTATAACCCTCTGGCTGCTGCATATAGACCTCTTCAGCAAGGTCTCCATGTAAAAATGCACTCTTCACATCCATATGGTGCACTTCCCAGTGCTTGGATGCGGCAATAGCTAAAACAAGGCGGATGGAATCCATCTTTGCAACCGGTGCAAAGGTCTCTGTGCAGTCCACTCCTTGGACTTGGGAAAAAACTTTTGCCACCAACCTTGCTTTATATTTGCTGATAGTGCCATCAGCAGAAACTTTAGTACGGTAGACCCATTTACACTTCACTAATTTTCTTCCAGGTGGAAGAGAAACTAGCTCCCATGTATTGTTCTTTTGAAGAGAACTGTACTCTTCATCCATGGCACTTTTCCATCTCGGATCTCGATGGGCTGAATAGTATGATGTAGGATCTGAACCAGCCATCAAATAACAAATCTCAGGAAGAAATGGATCAGCAATAGAAAGAGCCATACCTTCTCTTTGAAAGTCTCCTCTTGTTCGTCTCGGATCAGCAGGATTTCCAAGATTCGAACCAGCAGATTGTAGAGTATTTTGGGCCCACTTTGGTAACTGAGGGGGATCTGAATGGTCGGATTCCGAACCTGATATGTCATGATCATCATATGCTGCTACAATATCAGAAATATCAGAACTCATACCTTCATTATCGCTGCTCGAATCTTCTTCTGGTGAAGGCGGTGAATCGGCAATTTTCTCCTCAACTAGTTGCAATTCTTGAAGCGGTTCTTCAAACTGCACACTGCGCTCCATGAATATATTTTTAGATCTGATATCCATGAGTTTATATGCTTTTGATTCTTCCCCATATCCTATCAATATGCACTCGATACTTTGTGGATCCAAAGCTCGTCTCTTCTCAGAAGGAATTCTAGCCCATGCAGTAGAGCCAAAAACTCTCAAATTTGACACATCCGGTTTGTGACCAAAGAATGCTTCGAAAGGAGTCATACCTTTCACGGATGAATGTGGAACACGGTTCTGTATATATGCAGCAACATTGATTGCTTCAGCCCAAAGATTTGCAGCCAAACCTTTCAATTCAATCATGCATGTAGCCATCTCTTTCAGTGACAGGTTTTTCCTTTCCGCTACACCGTTCTGCTGGGGTGTGTAGGGAACTGTATGTTGGATCTTGATTCCGCTTTGGGCACAAAGTTGTAGCAACTCGGACTTGATATATTCCCCACCATTATCAGATCTAAGAGCTTTGATCTTGCTCTCAGTGGTGGTCTCAACAGAAGCCTTAAAATCCTTGAATTTTCCAAGCACTTCTGACTTGTTTTTGAGAAAGAATACCCATGTAAAGCGGGAAAAATCGTCAATAAATGTCAAAACATACCTTGAACCATTTAATGACATATGGGGCAGCGGACCACTGATATCAGAATGGATCAATCCCAAAATAGTAGAGGCTCTGCTAGCCTTGCCGTGGTCGAATCTGTGCTCGGGGTGCTTCCCAATAATGCAACCGGTGCATATTCCCTTCGAGGAACGGAGTTCTGGAAGCCCATCTACCATGGATTTATTTGATAGCAGCAGCAAATACTTATAATTTAGATGTCCAAATATTTCATGCCAAATCCTACTAGCCTCATTACCATGTGTGCGAAGAGCAGTGGGATTTGCAAGCGGAATAAAGTGCGAAAACTCATAACATTTTGCAGTGTGGTTTGCCTTTCCAACCGCAACTAGTCTTCCACTTTTGATATCAGAAATTTCAACTGTATTAGGGCTGAATGTGACTTTCTTTGGATCACCAGTATGTGTCATTTGATACACAGAAAGGAGATTCGAAGATAAGGAAGGCACATAGAGAACATTCTGAAAGCATCCATGATCTACATGAATCGTACCTTTGCCCTTTGAAGAAATTTTTGAGTCATCTCCCAAATGGATGGGGATGGAGCTGTTTGGATCGAATGAGGAAAAAGAATCAATATTTGCAGCCATATGATTTGATGCACCCGAATCTATCAAGAGAGTGGGCTTCGAAACCGTTTCCATGAGTGCTTGTCCTCTTTCATGATCGTCATTCCGATCTTTCTTCCTTGCACCGTCAGGAAGGGTTATGTTGTTCTTTTCCAAAAGGAGGGCCATTTGATCTATAGTCTTCTTCATACATGAACTTTCGGGATGAAATCCACGGTTACAATAAGTACATTTAGATTTTTGGTTACCTTCTTTGCCCTTTTGCTTGGATTTCGAACTGGATGGTGCATCCATTTGCTTGCCTTTGTCTTTTTGCTTGTGAGGCTCGAATTTGGGCTTCTCCTTCTTTAGCTTTCCTTTACCATTCGAGATCTTGGGTCCTTGAACAAATAGGGCTGAATCTTTGGAGCTTATGGACCCCATTTGAATCAACTTGTCATGCTCTTTCGTAACGGACTCAATGAAGGCATTCAAGGTAGGCATCTTCCAATTCGGGGTAGTTAGCCGACCGGAATTGAAAGTGGAGACAAATACCGAATAATCTTTCCCAAGCTTGCTTAGAATGGAGAGGATCAACTGTTTATCCTCTTTGATAACACCACTGTTCTTCAATTGCAAGTTCAAGTTCTTGAATTTTGTGAAGAATTCATTGATGCTCTCAAAGTTCTCAGGATTAAGGCCAATCAATTCATTCTCTAATTGAAAAGCCCTAAGCTCATCCTGCTTGCCGAATAGTGTTTCAAGTTGCTCCCATATGGCTTTTGGAGTCTTCAATCCGCTGAGATGGAAGTGAATATCCTTGGAGATGGAGAGACAAAGAAGACCGTAAGCTTCATCAAGCTTGTTGTAGTGTTTGGTTCTTTCTGCTACATTGTTTGGCTCCAATTCAAGACCAAGAGTGACTCGGTAGTAACCTTTTGAACGTAATATGATCTCCATATCATCTTTCCAATCAAAATAATTGAATGGGGTGAGGATAGGCTTTGAAGAAGAGTATTCCATTGCAAGGATTGAGTCAACTGATGAAGAGGAAGCTTGCATGCAGACTATAGCGAATGCAATTGAAGGAGGAAACCTTGCATGCAGAAAATAGCGAGTGCACTTGAAGGAGACAATAAACCTGCAAATCACATCAAAACAACCACAATAAGGTCGAACAATCCACCCTTTGAGAGTTGCATCACACCTGGGATTGGATTTCAAGCAATGTTGAATAGGTCCAATGTATCAGATCCAGGAATTATGTGGTAACTCAAGCTTCTGGAGTGGTATTGGAATATTTTTCAAGCTTTGCATGCACAGGAGCGAATGCCCTTGAGATATTTCATGCCAAACTTTTTGCAATTTTTAGCAATTCAGTCAAATCTTCTTGTATAAACACCTGTAGAAAAGAGATCTTGTCCCTGCAATGGCTTTGATACCATGTAAAATTAGTCACAGCAGATCTAATGAACAAGTAAATCAATCACAACAGATGAACATAGAAAATATGGTGCAAAACTGTGCAAAACATGCAGCAGTGCTCTCTATCCCAGAAAGGGTGAATGAATTACAATACAAACTGTCGCAATGACTGAGCAATTCGAATTGCCTAAGGAGGTCATTCGAATCACAGAATGGAGTAGCTTGACTCTGTCTAGGAGTCCTCATAAATCATCGGTGGTGCTCATCAATCACAACAACCAGTCATCCAGGTGTCAAACTGAGTCTAACTAAGTGTAATAAATGTAACTGAAGTGTGTAGCACTGATATAGGATCTGGAGGCTCAGTGGGGGCGCATGGGAGGCTAACTGGAGTCAGAACAAGTCACCTAATCGAACTGGAGGTCAATCGGAGGTGAAACAGTCAGTCAGGAGTGAAACTAGCCTCAAATCAGGGAGAATCGGAGCTAACTGAATGTAACTAGAGTGAATCTGCAGTGGTAGGTGAACAAGTGCGCCCTTCTCTGGCAGTAGGTGAGAAGAGGGCGCCTTTCAGCTTAGGAGGGCTAAAACTCTGTGGTAAGTGGCTCCCGGGTGCTAGAAGAAGGTGGATAAGGTGCTGGAGGCATCAAACTGGTGACTGGGATGCATATCCTGAAATAGATCATGCAAGATCCTGAAGTAGATATGTATCCTGAAATAGATGATCCTGAAATAGATATGTATCCTGAAATAGATGATGTGGATATCCGAACATGTGCTACCTCCACATGTGTGTCATTAGTGCATTCTGGATACACCAGAATGTTGTGGTCACTATATTGTAGCTTTTGCAATCACTCTACTATGTTCCTGGCAGTATGAACTCCCTTTGGTATCACCGAAACCTTGATGGTGTATTTCGCATTCTTCCTGAGTCAGATTGCTGGTGTCCCTTCCTTCTGTGACGACACATACCTAGGTATGTCCGCTATTGTTGGGACATGGTACCCTCCTCACAATGTTCTTTCTTCCTCCGTGACACCTGATGTTCTTGCTTCTCTTGTCGCAACCTGTGCTGAACTACGGGTCTCTCTCTTCGGCCTTCAGTCAGTATCCGTCAGCCGACTGGAACTTCTATTCTTTCTGTATAATCGCGCCGATGCAATCTACGGTTGCTCGTGAATAATCGGCATTGGCCTGGTTCTATCTTGTGTTCTCGTGCTTGAAATGAAATGCGCCATTTGTAACTCTCTAATCTCACTCTTCGCTCGGATCTGTTCTGCAATTTCTTGACTAATTCACTCGATGCACAGTGAGTCGAACTGTCCCCCTACTAGTGTATTTATAACTTAAACTTATCGCTTCCCTTCCATCTTGTCGATCTTTGGACAATGACTACCAAATCCTGTGTTGATTTACCGAATTGTCTGTCGATTTGCCGAATCATGCGCACCCATTGGTCATTAAATGCACCTTCGTCCACTTGTGTTGTTGCCCGCCATGTCTTAACTGCTGCATTTATGACTCGATTTGACTCGTTCGCACTTCGACGAATGTCGACAGACCAAATCCTTGTCACTATTCCTTACTTCGTCATTGTTCCATCGACAGACTCCCAAACTTCACAATGTACTTAGGTATTTTTTTTTTTTTTTTTTTGTTCAACTCAATTGTTTGTTTCAGTCGCTATGAGTCGGGATATCCTAATAAGGCTTTAGCCGGATCCCATTCACTAAATTTGTCAATAGTGTCCCATCTAGATTTTGTAGCTACACTGCACCTCCATCAGTAATGGAATTGATTATGTATGGACCCAGCCAAGGCATCTGTAGGTTACCTAGGTGTTTCGCAAACTTACTTTCATAAAGCAGAACCATATCTCCTCGCTGGAAGTGTTTCTCCTTTACGTGGCGATCATGCCATTTCTTCTGTCGTGGCGATCATGCCATTCCTTCTGTCGATCCTTTTCTACCTGCTAATGAAATCCAGTGATGAAGCGATCCTCTTCGAGTTGTAGCATCTACACCAACCGTTATTCAATGGCTTCATCGTCACTCATTCCTATCGTTGTTGTGATGCGTAGACTCAGGACAATGTATTCCATCGTCATCACTTCTTCTTGTCCATATACTAATTTGAAAGGAGTATGGCCTATCAACCTTTTAAATGTCATTCTGTAGGCCCACAATACCGCTAGAATCTTCAAATCCCAATCGTCACGATTTATGTTACACATCTTGGTGAGCGCATGCTCCAATACCTTATTTAGCGCTGCCACTGCACCATTTTCCTATGGATGATATGGGGTAGTCCTTCGATGCTGGATTTGAAATTCCTCCGTCATGGCTCTAATAGTTTGATTGACGAAGTGAGTGCCTTGATCGCTCATCAATATCTTTGGGCACCTGAATATGGTGACCACGTTGATGAATAGAAACCTTGTTGTTCTCGTAATTGTGCAATCCTTTACTGGTGTTGCTTCACCCCATCTCGTCAAGTAATCAGTCGCAGTAATTATGTATCGTGAACCTATTCTTCTTCCTGGTGGGTTGATGGGTCCCATGAAATATACTTCCCACTTGTCGAAGAATTGTAACGTCAACTGATATACTAGTGGCATTTCATCCCTTCATGACGGTTTCCATGTCCTTTGAAATACATCATAGCTCTTAGCATAATCTACGGCATCACTATGCATTGTTGGCCACCATAGTCCAGCCCTAAGTAACTTCCTAGCAGTTGTGCGCCCTCTGTAATGACCTCATGCGATTCCATTGTGCGCTTCCGCCAATATTCTTTCTTATTCATGCGGAAGGACGCATCAACAAAGGACTTCATCTAGTCCCATCTTGTAGATTTTTCATGTGATTAGTTGAAAATCAATAGCCCTGACGACTAACTGCTTCTTTTGACTGGTAGTGAACTCCTCCAGTGCTCTTCCTATTGTCAAGAACTGAATAATCTGTTCGTAATGGTCATCGACGATTCCAATCCTGAATAGCTGCACATCGGACAAGACTTCATCAATGCTCCTTAGTTCTTCTCATGATTCAATCCTTGACAGGTGATGAGGTCCTGCATTCAATCGCCCTGGTTTCACAATGATTTCAAAATGAAACTCCTAGAATAACAGAAACCATCGACAGATGTTCCCCCCAACATAGGCTTATTGACTAAATATTTTAATGTGGAGTGGTCAGTAAACATTTTGAAATGCCCTCCAAGTAGGTAGTGTTGGAATTTATGCAGCACATAGACAATTGATAGGCCTTCTCTCTCTGTCGTCGTATAATTCTTCTCTACAGTGGACAACTTCCTACTCGCAAATGCGATCGTATGGTCAATTGATCCTTCTCCTGGCTGGGCCAATATCACTCCCAGCTCTATTGATGATGCATCCACATGGACATGGAATTCTTTGTTCCAGTCGGTAAAGACTAATATCGACGTTGCGACCATCTTCTCCTTTAGTATGTCGAGGCTCTTCTGGCACTTGTTGCTCTGACTTGAACTTTGCATCCTTCTTTAACAGCTTCTCCATTGATGTTGTAATCGTTGCATATTCCCTGATGAACGTCTTGTAATATCCAGTATGTACCAACGTCGCCCTTAGTTGATTTACTGTCGTTGGTGGTGGTAAGTCGATGATGATTGCAATCTTCGCTAGATTGACCAGCATCCCCTCCTTGCATACAATGTGTCCCAACATGATTCCAAATGGTGCACAGAAAATACACTTCTTTAAGTTCAGCGAAATCTGATGTTGTCAACACCTTTCTAACATCAGCCTTAATGATTCGCAACGTGGTCCTTAACCAGCGCATATACAGTCTAGTAATCCATATATACTGCGAGAAATTTATGAATGAAGTATTTAAATGCAGCGAAAACCAACCTTGAAAATATCGCAAGGGCGTTTTTAAGACCAAACGACATCACTGTGTATTGAAAGCAACCCCATTCTGTCACGAAAGTTTTTTTATGTCGATCTTCTTCCGCAATCCTTATTTGGTGGTATCATGAAAATCCATATGTAAATGAATATATCTCCTGGCCTCCAACGCGTTCCAGTACTTCATCAGTGAATGGTGTGGGGAATGGATCGTGAAGACATGCATCGTTCAATTTCCTTAGATCGACACAAATCTGGATTTCGTCGGTCTTCTTATCTTGGACAACCATTGGGCTGATCCATTATGATTCTTCGATAGGTTCTATGATTCTTGCGTCTAGCATTCTCTCTATCTCAGCTTTTACTCGCTCCTTATACCTTGGATTCAGACTATATGGTCATTGCTTTACTGGCTTCACATCAGGTTTCAGAGGGATATTCATTTCTCCCAAGTCCCCGAAAATGCACTTCATTTCTGAAAATTTTGTTGGGCACAAGTCTTGGAACTCATGCAGTAGATCAGGAACTTTTCCAATTTTTGAATCAACCCAGTAATCTCCAATACTAGTGAACTTGGGATTTTCCTTCGACCCAATATTAACCTTATTGATTTTCAGCAGCTATTGGAGTTTGTCGAATGGAATCTCTGGTGCTTTGACATTGTGACTTCCCTCCGAATTTGGGACATAAATATCTCTAGGATCATCCTCTTCGTCGGGTCCTCCTGACACATTATAGCATTCCATCATCATTTATGGTGTCGCGGTCCACTGTAATCCCATTGTTTTTTCCGTAGGAATTGTCTCGAGTACCCTTTCGCGGATCTCCTGCAATGCACTGTGGATGAAGGGGTTCTCATCATCGAAGATGAAAGTCTGACTGAAGATAATGGTCAATTCTTCCCATGTAGTTGTTCTGCGTCGCAGTTCTGCTATGATATACCAGCTTCGCGGTACTTCATCCAGTGTATGGATGAACGCATGGACCCATTCCTGTTTCGGTCTCATTCCCCATGTTCTTTGACACTCTTCTAGATGATCCCTTGGATCACCCCTTCCATTGTATTTCTTTCCATAGTAGCCTTCAGTCTCCCCAAACCTAACTTCCATCAGTTGTCGACATACTTTCTAGCTCGTTATCGACGACTTTTGCATTGCCCACCATCTTGTTGGTGTGGCCTTCAGTGCTTCTTCTAACGCCAGTAGTCGTTGTGGTTATGATACCTTCTTTTCAAATTCAGTGATGAAGATAGACAAATTAAATAATCCTTCATATGTCGGCAAATCGCATACCTCCGTCGCTACCCATATCAATGACTGAGTGATTTGCGTGCACCTTCTGAATGATACTTCATGTAATCGATTCTGCCAATTCTAGCGCCTCGTCGGAGTCTAACGATGATGAACTAATACTTCACCACCCCAACTCCCCATCGACGGTGGGATTGATGTAATATTCCGAAACTTTGTAGACATTGTCCCATCCTTCTGTAAATTCATCCCTCGTTGGTTCGACATACCTCTGCCCTTCTGATGGATCAAGTGGGGTGACTATATCCTGTCGCGGTTTTCAAAAGACATTGCCCTCTTCTTAAAATTTATGACAACCTGATTCTCCATTTCCCATTCTATTCCCAACAACACCAGATATGGGCTTGTGTTGTCAACTATCTCTATAACATCGAAGTCTGCATAAGTCTTCAATCCCTCTATTTCGACAGGAAGATGACATAATCGACCAATTGGTGTGACCTTGCTCTGATTTTCCAATCAAAACTATATAAGGGACCATGCTAACTGTGGTTTCCCCATTATCTCCCATGTTTGCTTAGTTAGGATTTTTACGTCTGATCCTAGGTCCGAAATGATAGAATCGACGTCAAATGCACCAATCTGTGCATTCATCCTCATTTCCCTCCCCGTCATATTTATGTGCAATCAGTTCAGTGTCCGATCTTGTCGCCCGTCGTCATGTCGATCCAATAAAATAGCTATCTCTATTATTGCATCATGATCCTTTTCCAACGTCAAAAAACTTTCCAGGAGTTGCTCATGGTGCTGACCTTCCCTAGCGGCCTCTGTGAATTTGTCATATCAAATATCGGTGGCATCTCATAAACAGGTTCCTTCTGGATTGTAGGTGGCAACTTAGTCTTTCTCATCGCGTCTTGCGCTTCCAAAAAGGTTTCCTTCTCTACTTCCACATCAAATTGAACTTGTTTCTGGGTTGTAGGCCAAACATTGTGCAGTGGCCTATCTTCTCCTATCGTAGATCCTCCCCAGGTCACTACTGCAACATTCACAGGTCGACCTCTTATCTCTACTGAGATATTCTGCACATTCGGGTTATGGTTTTGATTTTGATTTTGATTTGGATTTGTTTGTGGCTGTGGCGGATTCTTAGTTTGCCACTTCGCAATCAAATGGGGACAATATTCAATACTGTGGTCTGCTGCACTGCAATAGGTACATTACGGAGTCGGATTCGGACAATCCCTTTGATAATGTCCAATCTGGCCACAATTATAACACGTAACTAGCCCTCGACCTCAGCCAAAAGTTCCTCTACGACCAAATCCTCCACCGCGACCTCCGTGGAATCCTCCTCGCGTATGATTGTACTGATTCTTATTATATTACAGTGGTTGATACTGTGGTGGTGGTTGGTTATACTGCTGCTGTGGTTGATTGTAATGCAGCTGCGGATGATTATACTATTTCCGCGGCTGATGGTAATGCTGATGTGGCTGATTATACTGTTGTTGCTGTTGTACAGGAGGTTTATCCTCCCCCTTCATAAAAAAATTATCTGCAGTTCTCTCTTGGAGCAAATCATATGCTCTACAATCCTTCTTCTCATGGTCGACCGATCGACAAAAATTGCAAAAAAGGTTAGCTGACTTCGACACAATTTTCTGTAAGTATACACATTCTTCTAATCGATGTCCCCTTGTCTGAAAAATATGACACTAGGGAATTCCTCCCTCACTGAGTGATTTTGGTGCGGCAGCCTGTAAGTATTCACGGAATTTCGAGCACTGATCCTTATGGTGTCCTTCATACTTGCATCGACTGCACCATATTTCTTCGCAAACTTCTTTCCCCTTCTTGATATCATGTATTTGGATCATTAAGTTCTCTATATGCGCTTGGATCTGGTTCATATCTACCCCTGTTTCGTCGATTAGTGAAGCCTCGAGTTTCATTGCAATTTCCCATTCCTTCGCCTGGGATACAATCTTCTTTTGCATTAGTGGCATCCGAATGTGCATTGCCAATCCCGCAATGAGCCATTATTTATGTTGCATGTCACTCATTCCAAAACTTACTTTGGCCATCAGAGTTTTGAACCTCTGATCGAATTCCCATATTGATTCATTAGGAAATTGATTTATTTCCTTCAACTCTATGATATACTATGACTCTGATTTTGGTTTCCTAAATTTGTCAATCAATACTGCTCTGATTTGTGCCAAGGTTTTCTCTAGATTCCCTGTATGTACTTGTACAAACTTCATAAACCAATCCAGCGCATGACCCCTAAAGTTCATCGCTAATTGTCCCTTATTAATATCATCATCTTGGACCTGTTTCACCATCCACACCGCTTTGCATAAGAACCAGTATTATTCGGGATCCTCGGTCCCATTACCATGAAAAAGAGGCATCTTTACATTGTCACCTACCATCCTTGGTTTCCTACTGGTGTTCATAGACCCACTACTCTTACCACTGTTGTGACACGTAGGACAACCCTGCGAAGAGCTTATATTTCTTCCTCTGAAGTTTGGCGCAGTGCGTGGGGTTGTGGGTACGTTGTAGCTTTGGGTCTGTCCTTCCTCAGGTTCAGGGGTATTCTAGTCGTTCTCTTCGTCATAGTAAGTTCTCTTAGTCCCTTGTGGTCCCGTTTCACAGTTCTTTGTTTTAGTTGCACTAGGAGACTCTCTATCTCAGTCCTCCTCTTCTTCTCCGACCGGAACCTCAGCCCAGTTCGTAGGGCACCACAATCTTCCACAGCTTCCCTCAAGATTTCTTCGTAACTCTATCCATCTACCCTGCATCATTCTACCAGAATCGCATCCGTGCGGTACCCACAACCTCCGCACACCCAAGCTTTACTCGTCGGATTTCATCTTTAATATGCCCTTTTTCGCAATGATTATCTTAATCCATAGTTTTAGAGACAATAGATACCTTCCTCTCGGTCCCTTGAAAAATTTCCTTTATGTGTCGCTATATGAATTAATCATGTCGACAATGAATTCAGTGATGGATCCTTCCAAAATACTGTCTACCCAAACCTCGACAGCCCTTGACGCTTCGTTGTTCACCCGTTTCAACTGTTAGATCAGTTTTGGGGTTCAGTGTTCAGGCTCACCTCCTTGGGAATCCTTCTTCTGAAATTCAATTGTGCCAACCATTCGTGTAGCAGTATAGGAAATTTGCAGAAGAATACTTCATGGATATCAGAGTAGATATACTTTTGCAACCAATCGGTTGTCGACCATCCATAGTTTTGATTTTCTTCCTCAGCAAATTCTCGCGTCTTCTTGTGGAACCACTCCTCGATCTCCGACTATGTCGGATGCCACAGCATGTCCTCTCTCCTTTCGCACTAAGATCTTGGCAATAGAACCATTTGTTGACACAGTCCTGCGACAAGGGTTCACTTCACACTGCTTTCAACAAACATCGACCCAGACTCCCTTAAACATCGTCCCATACAGGTTTTACCCTTTCTGGAAACACCCGCAGAGTGAGTGAGTCTCACCCGAGATGCCTAAGGGGGCTGGGGGAAGCAAGTTTCCGCAGTTGTGAGAAGACATGCATTATCTCACACTCATTCTCAACATAAGCCAGAGATTTGCATTCGCATAAGAACATCATATTATCAACCTATTAACCATTATCCTCATTCGCATCAATCACATTACTATCTCATAGTTAACTAATTAAACAAATTATCAAAGCATGTTCAAGGAATCTACAGTACATAACATAACTGCGAAAACATCAACTGCAATCTCGATGAAACATCAGACATTGTGATACTCAAACAAGACAAAGAGACAGAGACAAAACATATATGAATCGTTCCCATTACAAACTCAAAACAATCGTTGCGATCAAACAGACCAAAACCAGATAGATGCTCCAATAGATCGATCAAAAATATTACAACAAAGATAGATGCCCTTAGGCTTATAATCGTACTTCTATTTATAGACTCACTTGGCCGTTAAAAAATGGTCCAAATGACCCATTACTAACTAACTTAACCAAATAATTTGCATTTGTCGGATCTTTTATACTTCACGACTGATCCTTTGTTCATGTCGATGACCCTTTCACCGCTTGGGGGTTCCGCACTTGTGCGCTTTGGACTCGTTACAACAATGGGTTGTTTATCATATCTTATATATATCATTTTTGGACATGTACTACTTTTGGAAGGGTTGTGGACTCTGACGCAGACATTGCTTATATATATATATATATATATATATATGGTTTTTTATGGTTTTGATGCATGTTAAAAGGATTTGAATGCAAAAATGTTTGATGTATCTATCATGCTTTATCTTTATGTTGATGTATGTATACTATGCCAATCTAGAATGTCATTAGCAATTTTATCCACATAGTTTTTTTCTTGGTACATGTGTGAATGAGATGAATTCAAATTGTCTAACCAAAATTTTTACTCGAAATTATTTCCGAAAGAGGAAATAGTTACGCACACGATAAATTTTGCTTAGTTGTTGGACAAGAAGCAAAGGAAAAAAACATTTGTGCATGAAGAATGGACATTTGGATAGGATCAAATAGTAATCCAATCACAACATCATTGGTGGCTAAATAGGCACAAACACCGCCCATGTGGACAAGATTTTGCAAGCAAGTATAAATTACCCAAGCTACAAAAGCAATATTATGAACATAATGACTCACCCCATTGGAAAAACCAACATAAAAGAGAGATTGGGGATCCATCTAAATAATGAAGGAAGAGAGTTCATGGGATATAAAACAACTAGCTATGGGAATGCAATAAAATATTATCTAGGAAAACAAAAAGAATACCAATGTGGTGTAGTCAAGGGTGAAATTTCTTTAAATAGAGACCGTTGTGGGGGTTCTTAAGGAACTTACCATTTGATCTTGTGAGAAAATATGCCCCATTACCCAAACATTTATGGAAAATGTAAGGGCCTTTCCATAGGGATTCTAACTTTCCTTTACCAAATTTATCATGGACTTGGTCATATATGAAAACTAAGTCACCTTTGCTAAATGGTCGAGGGTGAACTTGGTGATTGTACCAAGCTTTGACTGTTGCTTAGTAGACTCATTATTTTGTAAAATGACTTGACAGTCTTAGTCACTCATTCTAAAGTGAATAATATGGATTCTAATAGGGAAATGTTTAGAAGGAGTTCGATGGCTAGTTTTGTAGGGAGGAATTTCAAATTCAATGGGAAGTATGCCTTCAGTTCCATGGATGAGATGGAAAGGGATGAACACAATGGCCATTTTGAAAAAATTTCCATAGGCCCATAAGGTTCAGAATATCATCAAATTCCAATTCATTTTTTGGTTATTCACAATGTGTTGTAGCATTATCTTCAAAACCTTATGATGTTCTCAACTTGTCCATTACCCTATGGGTAATATGATAATGAATATTGATGCACATATCCTAACTATGAAGCTAGCTCATGCCAAACATTGTCTTTGATAAATGTGATTCGAAGCTAATTGTTTTGGGATGCCAAAATGGGTGATGATGTGGTTAAAAAAGTAACTAGTTGTTGTTGTCACAATATTATTGAATTTTAGTATGGCTTTAATCCACTTGGTGAAATAGTTGACGACCACAATAATGTACTTATGGTCCTCAATGGAAGGAGGTTTTCACTCCATGAAATAAATCCCCCGTTCTCATAAGGGATGGGTCATGATGAGTGGGTGAAAAGGAGTGGGATGAAGGCATGCTTTATGTGTGTATATAGTTGGCGATTGGCACACTGATTAACTACTTCAATGAAATCAAAGTAGAGAGAAGGAAAAAAACTGACATGGATGATTTTTTGGGAAGTGGCTATTCTTGAAAGATGGTTACTACAAGCACCACTATGAAAATCATTAATACTTGCTCAAATTCATCACGTGTGAGACAACAACGTGAGATGGTGTCTACTCTTCATCTATGCAAAACATTGCCAATGGGGATATATTGAGAAACTTGGTGATGAATGCAATGTTGATTTTGTTTTTATCTACATTGGATGTTTTATTAGTAACGAATCGTGTTCATTTCATTGTTATCAGAGCAAGTATGATCTGGCATTTGGCTATTGGCTTGTGGCCATATAAATTTCAATTTCTCTGGTAAATTGGTCTTTGACTTTGTTCCTTGGCCATTCAAATTTCCATTGAAGAAGTAATCATTCCGTTGCAAATAAGAAGAAGAAGAAGAAGAAAAACAAAACAAAAAAAATAGAAAAAAATATAACCAACACATGGTTTTATAAAAACAAAACGTGGTTTTATTTTCCAACCTCTTGTTGGAAAAATAAACGAAGCATTCGTGAAAGTTAATAAAAAGCATAGAAGCATATATACACCAATTATAAAGGTGTCGATTATTAAGTGGAAAATTATTTATTTGGCACATTGTTGAAGTTAGGATATAAAGTAATATATTCAAAACTAAAAAGGGCTTTAAATCCATATTATCAAAAGCATTACTCATACATTGTACTACATCAAAGAGTTATATTAAAGAGTATACATTATATATATACAAAGTGAAGAATATAATATTATATTGGATTATTAAAGAGTATACTATAAAAGAGCGATATGTTAAGTTCAAAAAGGTGGTGATTAAAGAGTTTTGAAATATTTCAAAAGGTGGAATACAGGAGACATTAAAAAAAAAAATTAAAATCCTAGCACTAAAGCAAGGAGGAGAATAATTTTTAAGAAGAATCAGAAGTCGCAAACTATGGAAATTACCAATTCAGAAATGCAATTGCAACTACAAGTAGCATTGGGCGAATTAGGACATTATAAAGCGATCAATAGATAATTACAGTTTGAGATTGAGAAGCAAAAATATTTTAATGAGTTAAAAGAGAAAGATAACTGCTACTTGAAAAGGCGTATTAAGGAATTCATTGCACAAATTGAGGAACTAAAAATTGAGAAACAAAAATAAAGAAATATCTTGCCAAAACATTCAAAATCAAAAGTTAGAACAAGCTAACCTAGACCTTGAGAAGAAGTTACTAGAGAAGGATGAATAAATATCACATTAAAAAAATCACAATCAAAATCTACTAGCAAAAATGAGGAAGTCAAAACACAAAATACAACATGAACAAAATTTAGAACACGAAAATCAAGGTATGGAAAAGAAATTATTTGAAAAAGATCAAGGAGCTTCTAACTTAAGGAATCTTAATCAGAGGTTGCTTGAGAAAATCAAAATATTAAAAGAACAGTCGTCAGAAAACCAAAACCTTGAAGACAAAGTCAGAAAGCCAGAGAATGATGAAGATCTTTTATGTTTATGACAACATAATCAAATCTTACTTATGGAAATTAAGAAGCTAAAGAATGATAAGAAGTTTTCACAAGAAACAAAAGATCAACTAAAAAAAGGAAGCAGATCTCAAAAAAGAGTACAACAAGAACCTATCAGAAAAAAATGAAGAAAACTCTCACTTAAAAAATCTCAACCAGGGTTTGATTGAACAAATAACAAAATTAAAAGATGAGAAGCTAGACAAATCCTTAAAAATGGAAGTCCAAATTGTGGAAAGAGGAACAAATACACTCTCATTTGAATTATTATCAACCCATAAATCACTAGAGCCATAAAAAGTTGAAGTTTCTACAAACATTCCACAAACGACTCGAATATCTTATCATCATCCAAAGAGTCGTTATGCCCGGCGACAAAGCCAAGAGGAAAATAAACAATATTCTTCTTATAGACAAACCAACTACCCCATTGAAAAAGTACGAAGACAAAATCAACAACTTGTATGGAAGCCTAAAATGAGACGTTCTATATGAACAATTGATCAACAAAATTTTCCAATGAAGGTTAACATTGGATGGACCGCTTCACAAATGATACAACATTTTTACTCAATGTTTAAAAGAGCATATCATCTCATTTCATCAAGTGTCGCAACAGCCAGCACAAAATATCATGAGAAGACATCACGAGCAAGAACAGAGGATAAAGTCTTCTATAATAATGCTTTGAGGACAAAGCATTTCTAAGGGGAAGGAAATGTAATAGATACACAATATAAATATTAAGTAATAATAATAATAAATTAAAAATGATTTAAGTTAATTAAAATACATGTCCTTTCATGTGAAAAGGCACAAGTAAACCTATTTATTTGTGTCTTGATTGTATTGTAAAAACATATCTCATATCATTATCATATTATATTATATTTTATTCATATTCTATGGATTATTTATTTTATCTCCATTGGAAGTTTTCTTAGTAATGAATCTTGTTGGTTTCACATGGGTCTTTCAAAGAGATGGTAAATAGGTATTCGTTAGGAAGATCATGATTAAGGGGAGGGTTTGACTCACTAGAGGGGAGGTCAAAGATGACCTCATCTAGGATGAAGGCTTTCAAAGTCTCAGGGGTTGTGAATTCGAGGTCAAATTCTTATAGGATGATAATCCATCGAGCAAATTTCCCATTTATCACCCATCAACTTAGGAGATATAGCATGAAATTTAAATCGGTCATGACCTATGTTTTACACATTAAGATGTAATGTTTTAGTAGCTGGATGGAAAAGATAACTACCAATGCTAACTTTTTCATCATGATTGTAATATAGTTGGGAAACTGCTAGGTTCCTTCTCATATAGTAGATGATGTGCTTTGTTATTCCATCTTCCTGTTGAACTAGAACTCCACCAATTATGAACGGTGCAACTGATAAGTAAAGGATAAAGTCCTTATGTCTGTTAACAACCTATTTTGCTCACCTACTTTGTCAAAAGTATCATCACCATTATACATAGATTCGGTAGTATTATCCACATTTCCATCACTTCCATCACCACATGACCTCAACAATATGACCAAAAACTGAAGAAAAGTCATAAGTTGACCCTTAACAGTTATTACGTGGATTTTTCCTAAAATTTCATTTAACCCCGTCACACTAAAATCCTCAATAATCATGACATAGACCAGAAAGAGAAAATTGGTCATATTTTATTGTTGTGCACCTTCCAAAAAGTCTTAGTGGTTGAAAGTGGACATTCCCCAACTATTATTGCCAAAAATAACATTTAATTTGGTTTCCAAAACCTATCTTCCCCACTAAGTCATCAATGAAAAGGATATTATTCACATTGGAGCTATATCTAAGAACTGTCCACATTCCATCCTAAAAATAAATCCCTCAAGATCATTCCAAGACATACTATCTATTCATAATAGCAATGTTGTGTAACCTATTGTTGGATTTCCTATAGAAAGTGAGAGAGAGCCTCCATAATTTTCCTTCCACCATTTGGGATCCACCTTTTACATCACTTGGTTGGGAATTTTGTACAACGAAGAAGAATAATCTTCCCTTGGAACAACTGCATAGGTCCAGAAATGTCAAAAGGAAGCTCTAGGACATCAGAGATGTCATGCAGAGTGCAAGGAGGTATTGAGCAAACAAGAGTGGTCATTTTAGTGTTTGGTATAGAAGTATCAACATTCCTTGGTGGTTTAGATTGGTCAGCGGGCTTCTTTTGTGGTTGAGGTGCTAAAGGGGTTTTGAAATATCTAACCTGGTTAAAGATAATATAAACATATCCTTGATTTAACCATACTAGAATACCTAAGGTGAGGTTAGGAAGAGTCAATGTAGCCATAAAAGATTTTTATCCATTCCAGGCGGTAGATACAAAAAGGGGGTTTGTGTAAAGGGAGACCTCAAATTTAGAAATGCACCCTATGGGAGCATGGCTGGAGTAGGCATGGTAGGAATTCCATGTACTTGAGGTAATTTTATGATAGTTGGGGTAGGAACAAGGGTATATGGATTCTTTGACAATGAGATGGAACACATCTTAGATGTATTTAGTTTTTTTTATAAAAAAAGGTGGGCCATAATAAGTATCGAGTAAAGCGAGATCTTTGAAAACAACTAGCTCTATGTTTGTAAAAGTAAAAATGATTTGGTTCCCATCTAAGTTAGGAAAGACATTGTTTGGATTAAGTTGATACTTAGGGTCATAATAGGTGAGTTGGTCAATGGTTATGATCTTACCATTATGAGGAAATACCATCTTCCAATATACAAAGGAGACAACGACTTTCATAGCATACATATAACTATGTCTAAGTAGGATGTTTTTTTTTGTAAACTACATAAGGAACATATTATTAAAGTACAAAAAGAGTTACAGGAACAAGATTATCATGAGGTCTGAGAGCCTTCAGAGGATTCTTGTAGCACCAAAAATAAAACCAAAGACCCTGATCATAGTAGTGTTGATTGTTCATGAGGTACAAAAATGACATAATACTAGAAAGGGACTGTTACAAAAACAGTTGGATATGAATCCAAGCTTTACTTAAAAAACCTATGAACCAAGAGAGGAGATTGTCCTTCAAAACAGAGATGCAAATGTATTTTTTAGCATATCCTATAGTGCCAAGTGTCAAGAAATGGAAGAGAACAAAGTTACTTGGAAATGTCTGGGTCGGCGGTGTCCACATCACTGGGTTTCTTCTCCAAAATAGAACAGTGGTAGCACTCCCAGCTCGACGAGCTGTAAACCATGGACTTAACAGGAAGTGGCTGAGTCTTCCTAAGAGAGTTAGAATTCTCAGTGCCTGCTCGCTCCACGCGCTTCTGCTTATGCCCGCTGGTAGGTGCTAGATTGTTGAGTTTCTCATGTTGTCGTTGTTCATTAGCTGGTTGAGCGTTGTCCTACTCAATTGTTCGATGAGTGTTGACGTGCTCCAAAGGTTTGGATACTGGGATGAAGCTACAGGGGATGGAGAGTTCCTAACTGGTGCAGGAGGTGGAGAAGGAGGGTGATTATTCACCTGAAGAATCTCCTGTGAGTGCAGAATGAGTTTGGCCAAAACATTATTCATCATCCAGTAGTGTCTTCGACGCTCTCTAGTTCTCTGGCTTACCAACTGTTGAATAAGTAGTTCTTCCTCCCAATCCTCTATCATAATTCTCAGATGCCCAGGGATTGAGCTATCATAGCCACTTTCACTAACCACTCCATGAACTCTCCTTCCCTGATTTCCTCAGACTCTGCCTCCTCAGCGAGGGGTTTCTCGTAGTCTTTGAAACATTCTCCCAGCCTGAGAGCAAAAAGCAGTGCCTTTGTGGATCTCAGTTGAGAACCCAAGTGGGGGAAGGCGCCAATCCAGTGCAGGAAGAAGTGGGAGGCACGAAGAGTCTTCACTGGTAAGTCTAAACTCTGCAAATGTCAGTCGGTTCTGAGAGGAGAAGATCACCACTTCAAGCATTTCATAGTTGGAATGTTTTTTCCTTTGGGGATTTAACCCAGCGGTAGAGGTGTCCATTAATTAACACTGTAGGGGAATGATGTAAGGGGTGCCTCCTCCAACTTTCACAGATGTTCGAACGTCAATCCTCATGAATTCCCCTCCCATCAGTAACACGGATAAATTAATGAGCATGGAGGGAGTGACGAGGAGACTCCATGTGGTGAGAGGTGGAGGCCATCGTGGTAGTTTCCTTGTGCTTTTCCCTATCACTAGTGCCACCCACATCCGGGTATGTCTAAGTAGGATGTTATAGTCCAATGAGGCATCTATCTTCCATGTCAATTAAAACTATGTTATCGACCAATTCAATAGGTATGTTTTGGTAAATCCTTCTAGTTGGAATGGAAAACCATCATATGCTATAAGGGTGATTGT
This sequence comes from Larix kaempferi, assembly GCA_027924585.1. Taxonomy (NCBI): domain Eukaryota; kingdom Viridiplantae; phylum Streptophyta; class Pinopsida; order Pinales; family Pinaceae; genus Larix; species Larix kaempferi. The sequence goes on from BSBM01000435.1 coordinate 18,144,016, forward strand.
ATATCATATTAAATCAAGGGATCTGAGTTGTTTCCAGACATTATCATACATGACACACATAAATTATCCCTCTTCCATAATGCATCAATGAACAATAATATTCTTTACAAGGAGATGAAAAAATAATAGAAGGTGGTAGGCATGTTGTTGAGTTGTCATCATCAAATGTGATCATTTGATCATTGGAAATGTCAATGTTTCCCAAAGAAGATAGTAACACTCTTCTCCATGCTGGACACGATTGGATAACCTCAAGGGATGACATAGTGACAACATATTGTGTTAAATCATTGACTACGTTATAATGGTAGGCAAATTTCGTAAAAGAATTTTGGACTAGATGACACAATGGGATATTTGGGACCTCCAAAGAAATATTGATAGTGGATCTTGGAATCTATAAAGAGATTTCATTTCTAGATGGAGGTTCAGTAGTCTCGACTGGATGGATGTCTAGTGGTAGTTTTTATTAACCACTACAGGTCACAAGGTTTACTTCGTCGGAGTTTATGAACAATCTTACTACAATCTCTACAAGGGTGGGTTTTAGAGGAGGGTCCTCAGGGTTAATTTTGTAATCTACTCACTAAACCTTGTGATGGAAAAGGGTATCTCAATACATCTTGTTGATTCCCTAGTGGGGGAATTGGGTTGGAATTAGCCTTTCCCTTGGTGGCAATGAGTACGATCAATGGATTCCTTCAATGTGAGCAAATTTGGAATTAGGGGGAATATGTGGATATAATGCTTGAATACCCCACAAACGGTACAAGGGTGGTTGGTTGGGAGTTGAGGGTTCTTCTCATGTTTGGGCAGGGGATCAAAATTTTGGTTTTGATTGGTGATATTCTTACTTCCCTTAGAATTATTAGGTTGTTATTTTGGGTTTTGGGTCTGGTTGTTCTCCTTATTCTTCCCATTGTTGTTTTTTGGATTATTACTATTGTTTTCAACTAGAGGGTTAGGAGTATTCTATTGGGCATAAAGTTAACCCTATTGGGGATTAGTGGCTTGTACCATGTTGACTTGGGGTTGAGGTGTTTGAACCTGATCCACCACATGGATTGTGGAGGACCTAGGAAATGATAGTAGGGGTTTTGTTGATTAGGATCCCCACATGATTGGAAAGTATCATTACAAGAGGAATTGTTACCTGGATGCACATGGTAAAGTGTAGAAGGGTCTATGTGACAGGTATTGGCTCTTGCTTGGGATGAGAGTTGTGAAGGATTTGAAGGAGGTTTTGAATAGGTGTAAGGAATTGAGGGATAGCATGGGGGCATGATATAGGAGTTTTGGGGTCTTAAAAGATACTAGCTAAACTGTAATTGTAGGTTGATATGGTTAACCAACCCTACTATGCCATCAACGACATGAGATGCCCCTAGTCCTAATATGTCCCATAACAAGAGAGTACCCAAAAGAATATAATATAAATATTATTTGAGTTTCCCTAGAGAGTTCGGCCCAGTCAAGTTAGTGAGGCCGACCTACTTAGGTTAAAATTCAAGTGAAAAGTAAAGTATAAATAGAGAGTGTTTCCCTTTCATTTGAACCATTCATTCACTCAAGCATTGTGCACTAGAGGAAAGAGGAAGATTGCGAAGGAGGAGGAGGAGTGTTCCTGGCTCTAGAGTTTGGGTTTTGTCTCTCTTCTTTATGAGACTTATTTGTTTGGGCATTGTACTTTGGTAATCTATATTGAGGAATTTCTTGTTGGTTTTTATTCCCCTTAAGGGTTTCCCAGGATAAATTGTTGTGTACCTTGTGATTGTGTGTCTTTCATAAATCCTCTTTATGCTGCTATTGTTGAAAATGTATTAAATTCTAATGAAGTAGGAATCTAAGTTATTGCAGCATATAAATTCAACGTGGTATCAAATCTAGACTAAAAAGAGCAGCTTTCATTGAGGTAAATCTCTCTCTCTCCTTCTTTGGAAAAGAAAAATAGGGCTTCCTACTGAAGAGGTATTTTTTAGTGCAAGTGGAATTGGGAAGTGTGCCTCTCCTAGGCGCATCTTTTGGCACCAAGATCAAAACATTTCAGTGGCTAAATATTCCAGAAAGTCAAACCCTAGTTTGAATTGGGACTAGAAAAAACAAAAAACTGCAATCCAGAATTTTGCAAGTCCAGTTTCAGGGGTTAAATCTTGGATTCTTCAGAAACTGATTGTACCAGCATACTCGCCTCATTCAAGTGCATCTTTTGGTGAGTTCAATTTTCATTTTCAGAGAAATTTCAATTTTGGGGCTTTTTTTGCTCTCTAGGATAAGATGGCCCCAGGCACTAAGCTTGATGACAAGTTGGAAGGCATAGAAAATTTTCGTGCTTGGAAATATAGTATTGGACTCATTCTAGAAGAGAATGATCTTGTGAATTTTGTTAAGGAAGTTGTTCTAGAACCCACATAAGATAAATCAAAGGAAAAGCACAAGAAGGACAATGATTAGGGCCAAGAGGATCATAGCAAATTCCATCAAGGATCGATTGATTCCTAAAGTGTCCTCCAAGAAAATACCTAAGGAAATGTTTGATGCCCTATCAAGGATGTTTGAAGGAAAGAACATTAATTAGAAGATGAATTTGAGAACCCAACTCAAAATTACAAAGATGAATTAGGGTGAATCTATCCAAGAATACTTTACAAGGGTTTCTCAATTCAAAAAACAACTAAAAGCAATTGGAGACAACCTTGATGAAGATGAATTAGTGATGATCGCTCTCAATGGTCTTAGTAGACCTTGGGATTATTTTATCCAGACAATGTGTGCAAGAAAGGAAAGTCTACAATTTGAAGTTGTATTGGAATAATGTGTTCAAGAGGAAGCTAGAGTGGCAAATCGAGAAGCACTACTCAGAGATGATGATCAAGCTCTAGATACCCATACTAAAAGAGGAAAAGGAAAATTTGATGCAGGAGCATTGGGGCCTAGGCAGATCAGTCGAAGATGATCGACTGGAAGGAGCTGAGCAGCGGGAGTGCCGATGACCACTGGTGTAGAGAGCAGGTTGACTTGTCAAAGTCAACAAGTCGAACAGAAGCAGTCGGGGTGCGACCGACTGGGGAAACGCAACAAACGTTGAGAAGGGTCGAGAATCGACAGGAATTAGTCGATAGACGAAAAGTGGAGTAGAACGTTGGGTAGTCGACGAGGGGTTAAACCACGACACGACAGGTTTGGTGGAGCCAAGCGCGGAGGAAGGGGAGGACTGGCGAACCGCAGAAGATGGGAAACAAGCCGACATGGAGGTCGAGATGTGACCGACTACTGTAGCAGGGTCGGAAGGACAGAAAGTCAAGGGACTGTACCTGGTAGCCATTCGGGGTTGCTGAGGAAGTTAATATAGTTATTGCGATTTGGTGAAGGACATGACAGGTGACGTCACAGACAAAGGTTGTACAGCACGACTAGGAGCTGACAGTGCAGGTTCGCAGGATTTGGGAGGATCAGCGAACAGGAGGATGCGTGTCTCAGGGATTGCAGCAGTCTCGGGAATAGCAGTAGTAGGATAGAAGACAAAGGGGAGGATCATTAGTATCTTCAGTCTTTAATCGACGATATCAAAGAACGGAGCTGAGAGAAGTGGTGAAGAGTCACACTCCTCACAGAAGAGGGTTGAGATCGAGCCATAGCTCAGCGTTCAGTGTTGAACCAGGAGAGGGTGAGGTCGACACATAGGGATAACACACCACAGTTACTTCTAAGTTGTAACGGATGAGGCCGACTGTAGTTAGTTATTTGTTTACAGTTATTCCGAATTGTAACCGAATTCAGAGAAGTAATATAAAGCCACTTCTGGCATCTTGTTTTATACCTTGTTTGTGTAATCATTGTGGTTTGTGTCGTGTGTATTGTTAAACAAGAAAGTATTCCAGTAAGGTGGCTTGCGTCAGTTGGTATCAGAGCACGGATCATAGCAGGTCAGAGTGGGAACAAAGAGCCGGAAGAAAGTCTGGTTGAGAAGACGATTGTACCAACCGTGATTTGCGTCAGTTGGTATTGGAGCGAAAGAATCCGTTGAGTTCGTGATAGTGAGCCTGCAAGTGTGTTGAATAGGTCCAACTGCGGTTGGGTAGAGTTGTGCATGACTTGTTTAAGTCCAATTGCGGTTGGATGCGTGAGATTTTTCAATGGAGGTTGGAAATGGCTCATAGAGGCGTTAATGTCCGAGGAAAAAGGATGCGTGGCGCAACAGCTATCATAGTGGATCATGAGATGTTCGACAAATGCGTCAGAACAATGCGCACTTTGACGAGTGAAGTCGCAGCGATCAAAGAAAGCTAGAGGCGTGGTTGTATTCCTGATGCGTTAGACCACAACGACGAGGAAGTCGAGGAAGTGGAAGCTTGGGAAGCCGTAGCAGAAGAACCAGAAGAAAGACTTATCAAGCTTCTGACAGATATGAGAGGTTGGGAGAAGATAGATGTGCGTACGTACTCAGGAAGCCTGGACCCAGAAGACTTGACCGACTGGTTCAGAGAGATGGAAAAATACTTCGATGTAGAGCAGATCGAGGACCTTAAGCAGGTAAAGACTACATGTCTGAGGTTGAAAGGTCATGCCTCATTGTGGTGGGACAATGTACAGGCTGACAGACTCAAGAAAGGCAAGGAGAAAATCAAGTCTTGGGACAGAATGGTTGCCAAGTTGAAGGGAAAGTTCTTTCCAAATCACTACGTGATTTCCCTGTTGTGGAAGTTACAGAACTTTTGACAGAAAGAAATGACCATGAAAGAGTACACGGAGGAGTTCTACCAATTGTCGATTCGGTCAGGACAAACTGATGAAGGAGAAGAAGCTGTCACTATATACGTGAATGGATTGAAATATGTTATTCAAGGCGAGCTAAGCATGTCGAGATTTAGAGCAGTCGGTGAATCCTACCAGTTATCTCTGAAGGCAGAAGAGAAACTTTCGAGGAAATCCATAGCGACCATGGGAAGGATGACTGGTCGAGGTGCAAAAAATGTTTCCACGAAAGGACAAAGTAGCGGGTACAAGAGGGAAGGTGTCAAAGATAGCCGACACACAGAAGGGACATCGACAGGGAAGATGCAAGAAAACCGATGCGATGGTCGTGAGAACCGCAGTCGAGGTGCGTATGGTATAAGTGGTCCATCTGATAAGAAAGGAGCTAACAGACCAGCCATAATCTGTTACAAGTGTCGAGGAACGGGACACAAGGCATATGAGTGCCCAGAAAACTTATATGCTGCAGAGGAGTCGAAACCCAGACGTCGAAAGGATGAGTAAGTCGACGAGAGGGAAGAACCGACATCCGAAAGCAGTGGAGGTAAGAAGAAGAAGAACCGGAATCTGGCAGTTCAGAGAGCCTTGATCCAGAAAGATCAACGTGACCCGATGGAACCAACACAATGGAAGGCAATATTTCGAACGAAGGTGCGGATCGGGGAATGGCATTGCAAAACCATAGTTGATGGTGGAAGCATGGAGAATCTTGTGTCAACAGAAGTCATTCACAAGATCAGGTTGAAGTGTCGAGAACACCCACACCCCTACAATATCTCATGGTTGCAGAAAGGACACCATGTTAGGGTGACCAGACAGTGCCTGATCAACTTCAGAGTTGAAGGATTAGAGGACAGCGTAGTGTGCGATGTAGTTCCCATGGATGCATGCCATCTGTTGTTAGGAAGGCCATGGAAATATGATCGGAAAATGATCTACGATGGTCGAGCCAACACAGCCATAGTGTGGAAGAATGGAGTGAAGAGGACTCTTAAGCCGAGGCGAGAAGAGCCAGCCAACGATAGGGATGTCGAGAACAATCTTTGGGAAAAGCGAGTGTTGATGAGCACCGCGAAGGAATTCCTCGCAGAAGAGGAGAGGTAGTCGGGATGTTTTGCGATCATTCCGAAAGGACCATATGTTGAAGGAACGACCAAGGAGGAGAACATTCCGGTCGAGATCGAGGAGTTGCTCAAAGAATTCAGGGACATAATGGCTGATGAGAAATCGACGGGATTGCCACCGACAAGGATCATATCCCATCATATTGATTTGATTCCAGGGTCAAGTCTGCCAAACAAAGCACCATATAGGATGAGTCCGACAGAGGGACAGGAACTAAACCGACAGGTCCAAGAGTTGTTGGACAAAGGGTTAATCAGAGAGAGTCTGAGCCCGTGTGCAGTACCAACGGTATTGACACCGAAGAAGGGTGGGGAATGGAGAATGTGTACTGACTCCAGAGCCATCAACAGGATCACGATCAAGTATTGGTTTCCATTGCCAAGGATGGATGACTTGATGGTTTTCCTGAGTGGAGGGACATACTTCACAAAAATATACCTGAAGAGTGGATATCACCAGATTAGGGTCAGAGAAGGAGATGAATAGAAGACAACATTCAAAACAAAAGAAGGGTTATACGAGTGGTTAGTCATGCCATTTGGGTTGACTAATGCACCCAACACATTCATGAGATTGATGAATGAAGTGTTGAAACCATTCCTAGGAAAGTTTGTCATAGTCTATTTAGATGACATTCTGATTTTCAGTTGAACCAAGGCAGAACACTTGGAACACGTTCGACAAGTATTACAGAAATTGTAGGAAGAGAAGCTGATGGTAAATATACAAAGGTGTTTCTTCATGAAGAAGGAATTGGTGTACTTGGGATTTGTAATCTCGGGTAAAGGGTTGGTGATGGACCCGGAGAAGGTGAAGGCAATAGTGGATTGGCCGGAATTGACAAGTACGACTGGAGTGAGAAGTTTCCATGGACTTGCTAGTTTCTACAGGAAGTTCATTCGGGGATTCAGTCGAATTTGTGCACCACTGATAGAATGCATGAGAAAGGGTGAGTTCAAGTGGATGGACAAATCCCAGAAATCTTTCAATGAGTTGAAGGAAAAAGTCACTGAGAGCCCCGTGTTGGCACTCCCAGATTTTGACAAAGTTTTCCAGGTCGATTGTGATGCAAGTGGAACGGCAATTGGAGCAGTGTTGAGCCAGGAGGGTCGACCAATTGCATTCTTTAGTGAAAAGCTAAATGGAGCGAAGCAGAAGTATTCGGTCTATGAATAGGAATTTTATGCTATCATTCAAGCATTGAAGAAGTGGAGGCATTATCTGTTGCCTAAGGAATTTGTGTTATACACAGATCACCAAGCACTGAGGTATTTGAACACTCAGTTGAAATTGGACCAGAGACACATGAAGTGGGTGGAGTTGCTTCAGAGATATACATTCATGTTGCGACATAGGTCGAGCAAGTCAAATAAAGTTGACGATGCATTGAGCAGGAGAGTTGCGCTATTAAGCACGATGACAGTTCAGGAAACAGGGATAAAGTCGATAAATATGTGAGTATGAGACCGACGAGGATTTTGCGAAAGCATGGAAGGCTTGTCGTGAACCTTGGAGTATCGACAGAACTCCATATTTGAGTTACTTCATCCAAGAAGGCTATTTGTTCAGGGGAAGTCAGTTGTGTATTCTCAGAGGCTCGGTAAGAGAGAACCTAATCCGAGAATTTCATAATGGCGGGTTAGCAGGACACTTTGGCATCGACAAGACCAAAGCACTCGTTGACGAGAAGTATTTTTGGCCAAGAATGTCGACAGATGTCGGAAGGTGGGTTCGACAATGTCAAGTTTGCCAGTTGGAGAAAGGAAGGAGTCAGAACACAGGGTTGTATACACCATTACCGGTACCAGAAAACCCTTGGGAGCATCTTAGCATGGATTTTGTGTTAGGATTATTGAAGACTCAGCAGGGAAGCGACTCAATATTTGTTGTAGTTGACATATTTTCGAAGATGGCATATTTCATACCATGTAAGAAGACGAGTGACGCCATAGGGATTGCTGTACTATTCTTCAAGGAGATAGTCAGATTCCATGGGTTTCCAAAGAGTATCACGTCGGATCGGGATACAAAATTCATGGGACATTTCTAAAGAACCCTATGGAAGAAACTGGACAAGAAGTTGCAGTTTAGTTCGGCGCATCATCCGCAGATGGACAGACAGACCGAGGTGGTCAACATAAGTTTGGGAAACTTTCTGAGATGTCTAGCTGCTGACAAACCCAAGTAGTGGGAAAGTGTGTTGGCACAGGAAAATTTTGCGTATAACAATTCTGTGAATCGGTCGACGGGATTGAGCCCATTCCAAATTGTTCAAGGGAGAAACCCACACGAAGTGGTGGATTTGGTCGAGTTGCTGACAAAAACCAGGAAGAGCGCGGATGCAGAATCATTCGCAGAACATATGCAGGAAGTTCATGAAAATGTGCGAAAGCGCATAGAGAAGAGTAACGCAACATATAAGTTGAGGGATGACAGGAAAAAGAGACTACAGTCGTTCCACGAAGGGGACTTAGTCTATGCATACTTACGGAAGCAAAGATTTCCGATAGGAACATACAACAAGCTGAAGTTGAAAAAGATAAGACCATGCAGGATTTTGAAGAAGATTTCGGACAACGCTTATGTGTTGAAATTGCTGGAAGACTTGAACATTTCAGCAACGTTCAACGTCTCAGACCTGTACAAATTTGAAAAAGGGTCCAATAGCAGAAGAAAAGAAGTGATAAGCATCGACTGGATAGAGCAGATTCCAGATCGACATAAAGAGAAGATCGCAGAAGTATTTGAAGAATGCGAAGTGGGGCATACCCGTAGATCACGAATGAAGGAATACTTAGTGCGATGGACAAATGATGAGTTGCAGGAAGCGACGTGGATTTCCGAAGAGGCGTTCAGGAGACTGACGAAGTAGTTGAATTCTTTTTCACCTAGGGAGTCTGATGCAGGAGCATCAGGGCCTAGGCAGATCAGTCGAATATGATTTACTGGAAGGAGTTGACCAGCGGGAGTGCCGATGACCACTAGTGTAGAGAGCAGGTTGACTTGTTGAAGTCAACAAGTCGAGCAGAACCAGTCGGGGTGCGACTGACTGGGGAAATGCAGCATACATTGAGAAGGGTCGAGAATCGATAGGAATTAGTCGATAGACGACAAGTGGAGTAGAACGCCGGGTAGTCGACGAGGGGTCGAACCACGACACGACAGGTTTGGTGGATCCAAGCGTGGAGGAAGGGGAGGACTGGCGAACCGCAGAAGATGGGAAACAAGCCGACAGGGAGGTCGTGATGTGACCGACTACTGTAGCAAGTTCAGAATGACAGAAAGTCAAGGGATTGTACCTGGTAGCCATTCGGGGTTGCCGAGGAAGTTAATATAGTTATTGCGAGTTAGTGAAGGACATGACAGGTGACGTCACGGACAGAGGTTGTACAGCACGACTAGGAGCTGATAGTGCAGGTTCGCAGGATTTGGGAGGATCAGCGAACCGAAGGATGTGTGTCTCAGGGATTGCAGCAGTCTCGGGAACAGCAGTAGTAGGATAGAATATGAAGGGGGGGATCATCAGGATCTTCAGTCTTTAATCAACGATATCAGAGAATGGAGCCGAGAGAAGTTGTGAAGAGTCACACTCCTCGCAGAAGAGGGTTGAGATCGAGCCATAGTTCAGCGTTCAGTGTTGAACTAGGAGAGGGTGAGGTCGACACACAGGGAGAACACACCACAGTTACTTCTAAGTTGTAACGGCTGAGGCCAACTGTAGTTAGTTATTTGTTTACAATTATTTCGCATTGTAACTGAATTCAGAGAAGTAATATAAAGCCACTTCTGGCATCTTGTTTTACACCTTGTTTGTGTAAGCATTGTGGTTTGTGTCGTGTGTATTGTTAAGCAAGAAAGTATTCCAGTAAGGTGACTTGCATCAAAATATCACTACCAGAAGGAAACTCATAAGGAGTTTCATCCTCCTAATAAGTTTCAGAAGTACAAGAAAGGAAACTACAAGCATAAATACTTTGTTAGAAACAATGGCACATAGAGAGGGGGGGGTGAATCAGTGTGCTAGCACTTCTAGCAATTTTACTTCGAAAAACATAACTAGAGGTTATCATACACATTAAGATACATAAACATTCATTAATTAACATGTCATCAACATAAATAATAATAGACACATCACAAGGAAAATGTAGTGAAATTTATTTATAATTTCATATGAAATACAATGAAGACTTCAATCTTCCGATTACATCAACACCAACTGACCAAAGAGCACCAACTCCTATAACAGGGCCCAACCTGGTTTTCTTAGCACCAACTTAGAAGAAATGCAAGACCCGGGTTTCCTTCACATACTGATCATTGTTATGTTATCACTTTGTCAATGTCATCATCTACCTATCTCTATCACTGTCAAATGTTGTCACTTCAGGATGTAATCAATAACAAGGCTATCACTGTCACTTTATGTCAAAACAATGTTGTAAGGTACATTTGTGTCTAGTACACTTGTGTCACTTTCATGTCATATCAATTGTGACTATCACATTAACCATTGCCAAACCAAGTACTATCACTCTCTAGTAAGCCTGCAAATCCTATTAAAAAGGTTTACATCAAATCAAAACACACTGATCTTCAACACACATCAGATCTGATCTACATTGATGAATTCTTCTTCTTGAAACTTCGACCTGATTTCACTTAGAATTTTGGATGCCCTAAAATGATTTAAACATTGTAGATACCGTGGATACTCCAGGATTGTGATTGCTTAATCATTGCTTGCACATGAATGAGGTCAGCCTTCCACTTCACATTTCTAATGGATTTAACTTCGAGTGTCTAAGAAGAATGCTTTCACAAAGCTTGATCTTAAAGCTTGATAAAAATAATTCAAAAAGAATAAGACTTCTAGCACTTCCAATCAGTTTGGATGCCCTTCATCTGTTACCATTGTCCAGTACATCATTGTCAAGTCAGTTAGATTTCTGCTATCATTGTCAAGTCATTCTCTATCAAGTGCCATAGTACTGCTGCTATCAAATTAATTCAAACTGCTTCGTCTTCACTCCTCATTAATCCGAATTTTAGACTTCCTCAAAAAATTAGACAAAACAGTCTTCCTTATTGTGGTTGCCTCAGGATAATACCACCACCAAATTTCATTGTAGCTGCCTCAGTCTATTCCAAAATTTCCTTAGTAAAGTCTAAAAATCAGAGCTCTATATTTTTAGTTTAAATGAAGTTTTAAGATGTATTTATACAGGTTCAAAAAATTAATTTCAAACTGACCCGACTTGTCATTAAACAAATAAGATTTTAATTTATGTATTTTTTCCTTTAGCTGGCCGAATTCATGTTTGTGGTTGTATTCCATTAAATTTTAATTTGAGTTTTCTTTCAATATTTTTCCCTTCACTGCTTGCAAGCTTATCCAAAAAAAATTTCATCATCTTAGTTAAGATCTTCATCATTCAGTTAGTTCAAGGTATAATGTGTTTTCCATGTCATCATTCAATTGATTCAAGATCTCCATGTCATCATTGTGCATCCATGGCAACGTAAGGGCTCTTTCATGTCATCAACCAACAATGCATCAAGTTCTTCAAACGTATGGGCTTCTTCATCATTTGTGTGGGCTTCTCAAACCATCCACATGAGTCATGGGCTACATTAACATCATCAAAGTACCTCCATTTAGTTTGTGGGCAAAAGATCAACAAGCAACCAAGTGTGTGGGCTTCATGACCCCATCAAGCCACAAATGACCACATAATGGGTCATTTGGACCACCTAGTGCTCCAATGCACGCACCAGCTGTGAATGGTCTCCAATGCCCAAACAACCAAGCCTGCATGCTTGCCATGTCATCAACCTTTGTCACTCCTTTGTCATTAATGGCTTGTCACTCCTTTGTCATTAATGGCTTTTCATCAATGACAACCATGCTCAACAAACTCTCCCTTTGTCATTGATGGCAAAACCTCCTCAATTTTATCCCCCTTTGACATTAATGACAAAGTGCCAAACACTTAGCCATCAAAAACTTCACAAAGCCCAAAAAAAGTTATATTTTTGAATACTTCTGGAGATCAAACTGAAATGTCTGCTCTCCCTTTCAATGATAGGATTTGCTTCAGTTATCAAAATTCTTCATATGCCATTTCAAGGTCAACCAAAATTCTACTCATATACAATAGCTAGTCACACGTCAGAGATCTGCTCATTATGTACTCATTAAGGGTTTGCTCATACCACTGCTGGATTGCTATCAAGAATCATGCCAAATCAAAATAAGAATATGCTCATATCCTTCTCATCTAACATTAGAATGTATGTAAATGGTCTTCTCATATGTAAATCAAACATCAGAGGTTTGTTCAAGTCATCAAAGATCTGATCCAGTCATAAAAAAGTATTGTTGCTTCATTGACTCCTATCAAACTTAGGAATATTCCAAAACAAGTTGCTGTTGTTTTTCAAAACCATTCAAACTTTATCTCAATCTTATCTTTATCCTGAGAGACAAAATAATTCAAGCTTTCTATTTTTCAAGGGTCTACTCAATCACTTTTCAATCTTGTCCAAATTGTTGCTCATACAAATAGCACACTACTTCACTACTGCTCTCTATGTGAAGATGATTTTGGATGTTCTCAAAGATATTCTCTTGCTTCAAGAATTTTAAATAGCACGCTCTTCTTAGTTAGTCATTCTTGCTTCAACAAATGTATTTCCTATTACCAAGAATATGCTTGAGTGAGGTCTATTCCGAGGTCAGACTTTTGTACCTGTGTCTACAAAAAGGTTTGATCTATGATATATGCTTTGTCTATGCAGTATCTTTGGCTTCCAAGATTGATGAGATAAAGACCTTCATGAAGTTGTCTTGACTGGGATTTGTTTACACTTATGTCCCTTGTTCTTCACAAAGTCAAAGATTTATGAAATCTGAAATTGTAGGTTCCTTCACTTGTCACTCGTCCAATGTTCAATTCAGAACTTGATGATGACCTTAGTTCGGAGCTAGATGTTCTTCTCGGGACATTTAAAAAGTGTCTTCTCGGTGAATGGTACAACAAAATAATTCTTACAATCAGATACCAACAACAAGTGTTTCTTGAGACATTTTTGTCAATCATATCCAAGGTTAGAGAGATTCATTGGTACACTTTATGGATGCTAGAAGGAATGCATCAACAATTATCTTAGTAAATTAATAAAAGGTATGCATGCATCACAAAATTCTTTTCATCACCATAGCCTAGAAAAATTCAACCGAGGAGACATTAATTCCTCAATGGTCAATTGAGGCATACCACATACAATGACTCTGCATCACTTGCTCCCCCTATCAACATGCTACGATCCTTGGACCTGTTTCATTGCTTGGAGTATCGATCATTTACCAATGATTCCATCCTCCACATCAATGAACTCAAGGTGTTCCAAGGTATTTTAAATACCTCAAACATGGCTTGCGATATGGAAGCCATCTTCTTTGCATTGGTCAACTTCATTCATGTTTAACAATGTATTATTTTTCATCCATACCTACGAGTGTCCTTAACTTTGAGAACTTGTCTTTGGAGCTTCAATTCTTCCTGTATTCTTCTTCTTCCATGGTTCATAGGATTTCCTTATGATGTGTATGAGGGACTCATCATAGGTTGTCTTCTTGTACTTGCACAGTATTGAGCTTTGTTACCAAATCCATGATAGTTGTAACATCTCATGCTGTGGAAATTTGCAGCAATATGGCCAACACGGTTGCATGTCCAACATTTAACCATATTGTTAGGAGGCCCAACACTTCTTGAATGAGATCTACAATCCATAGCCTTGTGACCAAAATCATTACATGAATAGCAATAACCATTGAAACTATTTTCATACCTGAATACCTGAGTCCACCTGGAGGATGTCTCTTTTTTTAACTTTCTTTGAGGAGTAGGACTAACTCCTTGATGTCCTTCAAATTTTCTGATGTATTTTGTAGGTATATGAGAGGCAGATTGGTTTTCACTCTTGGGGGATTATGATCTTGCTTCAGTCTTCTTAGGAGTCTTTGAGCTATCTTCATGGTTTTCTTCTTCCTTGTTGTAGCCCAAGCCAGTCTTGTCATTAGGTGATCTTTGACAACTTAAGATCTCATATAGAATGGTAGAGTTGTTGTTGAACTTGACATAGGAACTTGACTTTTCATTCTTCTTCTTGAGATCAACCACTTTCATTTCAATATTTTCACAAGTCTTCTCTTTTTCATCCAATTGGATCTTCAAAACATCTTCTATCCTTTTGGATTCCTCAAGTTGAATCTTCAAATCAACATTATCCTTCCTTGTTTCTTTAATATTTTTTGAATCTTCACTAGACTCTCCTTAACTGATAAGTTTAATCTTTAGTCTTTCAATTTCATCATTTTTGCCTTCTACTCATCTTGTAAACCTATCTTTTTGAGATTGAGTTTCTTGAGAAGATCCATGGTCTTCTTTTGGTATTTTTCAAAGGACCCCAAAATCGTCTTTTTAAGCCTTGAATTGTATTTGAGATCAATGTCATTTAAAATATGTTCTATAAATTCTTTCTTAACCTCTTCAAGATCGTCTTCAAGGGCATCACAATTAATGTTACCTCAATTAGAAAGATCCTTACCTTCACTGATGTCTGATGCTTGCACCTCCTTTTGTTCTTGCTCCACATCTTCAGTGGGATTGACTTCTGTTTCCTTCTCTGGGTCTTGGTTTCTTCTTTGGTACTCATTTTCCAGGTTAAACCATAGGTATTTGGCTGAAGTGTGTTCTCCTACACTCTCTTTGACAGAGCTTGGAAGTCCATCCACAAGAAATTTCAAGGCAATGGCATTGTCCTTCTTGGCATCTTTTTGTGAAGTTGTCTTGGTATTCTTGTTGGACAAAATGGGTGGATTGATCACAATCTCCCGGACACAAAAATTCTTCATATAAGATTTCATCTTGCTTCTCCATCCAAAGTAATCTATCACATCAAATACTGGAACCTCTTCATTTGATAATTCTGCTTGTCCTTCCATTGTGTGTCCACAGATCTCCTTCAAGGTTTCTAGGATCGTGGTGAAGGCCTGCTCTAATACTAATTGTTAGACACAATGGCACACTGAAAGGGGGGGGGGTGAATCAGTGTGCTAGCACTTCTAGCAATTTTACTTCGAAAAAATTAAGCAAAGGTTATCATACACATTAAGCTAGATAAACATTCATTAATTAACATGTCATCAACATAAATCATAATAGACACATCACAAGGAAAATGTAGTGAACTTTATTTATAATTTCATATGAAATACAATGAAGACTTCAATATTCCGATTACATCAGCACCAACTAACCAAAGAGAACCAACTCTTATAACAAGGCCCAGCCTGGTTTTCATAGCACCAACTAAGAAGAAATGCAAGACCCGGATTTCCTTCACATACTGATCACTGTTATGTTATCACTTTGTCATTTTCATCATCTACCTAGCTCTGTCATTGTCAACTGTTGTCACTTCAGGATGTATTCAATAACAAGGTTGTCACTGTCACTTTATGTCAAAACAATGTTGTAAGGTACAACTGTGTCTAGTACACTTGTGTCACTATCATGTCATATCAATTGTGACTATCACATTAACCATTTCCAAGCCAAGCACTATCACTCTCTAGTAATCCTTGCAAATCCTATCAAGAAGATTTACATCAAATCATAATACACTGATCTTCAACACACATCAGATCAAAACTGCATTGATGACTTCTTCTTGAAACTTCGACCTGATTTCACTTAGAATTTCGGATGCCCTAAAAATATTTAAACACTGTAACTATTATGGATACTCCAGGACTTTGATTGCTTAATCATTGCTTGCACATGAACAAGGTCATACTTCCACTTCACATTAATGATGGTTGTAACTTCGAGTGTCTAAGAAGAATTCTTTCACAAAGCTTGATCTTAAAGCTTGATAAAAATGGTTAAAAAAGAACCATACTTCTAGCACTTCCAATCAGTTCGGATTCCCTTCATCTTCTACCATTTTCCAGTACATTACTGTCAAGTCAGTTATATTTTTTCTATCATTGTCAAGTCATTCTCTATCAAGTGTCACAGTACTGCTTCTATCAAATCAACTCAAACTGCCACCTCTTCACTCCTCATTAACCTAAATTTCAGACTTCCTCAAAAAATCAGACAAAACAATCTTCCTCACTGCAGTTTCCTCAGGATAATACCACCACTGAATTTCATTGTAGCTGCCTCAGACTAATCTGAAATTTCCTCAGTAAAGTCCAAAAATTAGAGCTCTATATTTTTAAGTTAAAATGAAGTTTTAAGATGTATTTATACAGGTTCAAAAAATTAATTTCAAACTGAGCCGACTTGTCATTACACAAATAAGATTTTAATTTATGTATTTTTTCCTTTATCTGGACGACTTCATGTTTGTGGTGTTATTCCATTAAATTTTCATTTGAGTTTTCTTTCAATATTTTTCCCATCACTGCTTGCAAGCTTATCCAAAAATTTTGTCATCATCTTAGTTATGAGCTTCATCATTTAGTTAGTTCAAGGTATAATGTGTTTGTCATGTCATCGTTGTGCATCCATGGAAAAGTAAGGGCTCTTTCATGTCATCAACCAACAAAGCATCAAGTTCTTCAAAGGTATGGGCTTCTTCATCATTTGTGTGGGATTCTCAAACCATCCACATGATCATGGGCTACATTAACATCATCAAAGTGCCTCCATTTAGTTTATGGGGAAAATATCAACAAGAAACCAAGTGTGTGGGCTTCATGACCCCATCAATGCACAAATGACCACATAATGGGTCATTTGGACCACCTAGTGCTCCAATTGATGCACCAGCTATGAATGGTCTCCAATGCCCAAACAACCAAGCCATGCTTGCCATGTCATAAACATTTGTCACTCCTTTGTCATTAATGGATTGTAATCAATGACAACCATGCTCAACAAACTTCTCTTCTTATCAATGTTATTATTGTGATAAAATGGGACATATTGCTAAAAATTGTCCGGTAAGAAAAGAAGAATAAAAAAAGACATCATGCTCATTTTGTTGAATATGAAGAAGAAGGGCCTCCCATGAAGTTACCAAAGGAATAAATTGAAGAATATGTCGTATAATGGTGGTGCTTCAAAGCACTCTCTCCATTCTTGAATAAAAGGACTCCCCTCAAGTTTCACTAGGAGAATAGGAGAATCTACTTACAAGCTTGATTCAAGAACCCCGATGAAGATGAAGGATAAGACTTGATCAACATTATAGATCATAAGCAAAGGACCTCATAATCAGATGATGGAGTAGAGCTCACCATCAGACATTCCAGTAATCCCTGCAAGGAGACTAGGATCAAAAGAGATCCCACCAAACAAACTAAGATAAGTATTTGAATTGTCATTTTATCAAATTGTTTAAATGATATTGTTCAGTTGTGTACATATCTATATTCCTAGATTTAGGAAGTGTAGTATGCATAATTGCATTAATGAACAATTTACTACTAATATGCATGTGACAAGTAAGTGGCCTATGGTATTATACAACATTCCATTACTACTTATCTAGAGTGAAACCTCTTTGCTGACATATTGGGAGTAGTGCATGCTCTTAATAATGTTCTGATAGAGATGGAAGGCATCTATAAAGTTACCATATGAATGTGGGATATGGATGAATGTTGTGTTATTAGATAAGATAGTTGCATGACTGTGAGACCTATATCTTTATACATAAGAATTGTTTTTTATGAAATGTTTCTAATCATGAAACTAAATTTGATTTGTAGGAAATATCGTGTATAATATACTACAAGAGAATAATGATGAGACTTGTTCCAAATAACAAGTGACGATGACATTCAAGAAGACTTATAAAGCATAATACAGATGAACAAAGTGAGAGTGATTCGACTATAACAAGACGTTGTCTTAGTGGAAAATAATGTATATTACGCTAGACAGATGGTGAAATTAACCTCTATAATTCAGAACTCTCTACAAAGAACCACATGTGCCATCTTGAAGAAGTATATGAATGAGATGTAGATCTCAGAGTTACAGAATCGATGAAAGAAGAAGCTCGCTGCAGGATTTGAGATGAAAGACCTTGGCTTGATGCATTATTTTCTAGGTCTTGAAGTATGGCAGAGCCCAGAAGGAATCTTCCTTAACCACGGGATGTATGCAATAGAAATATTTGATATGTCAAAGTGTAAAGCCATGGTCACACCCATGGATACAAATTTGAAGTTGATTACTGATGCTTCGTTAGAGTTAGTGGATGTGAAACTATACAGACAGATTATTGGGTCATTGATGTATATGCTTTGTTATGAATACCTTGAGTCAGTATTTGGTTGATCCTAGGCATGTTCACCTTGTAGCTCCAAAGCATGTGATGAGGTACCTAAAAGGTACGGTAGACTATGATATTTAATCATGACTTTAGATTGACTGTACGGTTATACAGATCCGAGATATGGTGCAGAAGGGATCTGTAAAGCTCCAATATGTGAGGACAGATGACCAAGTTTCACATGTGTTGACTAATCCTCTGTCTCGTGTGAAGTTTGAGCACTTATGTGAAAAGCTTGGTATAGTCCATAAGGACTTCCCTCGAAAGGGGGAGTAGTGTTGATGATACTATGGTGGCACAGTTGGGATTGATCATCCTTAGACAATGATCCCGTAATTTTGAAAGGAAGGATAGTCTTAAATGTTGATCCTTAGACTAAAATCCCGTAATTATGAAAGGAAGGATTGTCTAAGATGTAAGTGGTGGACAATGATCCCATAATTACAAAAGGAAGGATCGTCCAATGTGTTGTAGTGGTGGCTTCATAGATATTGGGTCCTGTAATTCCGAAAGGAAGGATTGTCTAAGCACCACCAGTGTTAATGGACTAGAATCCTGTAATTCTGAAATGAAGGATTGTCCATGATCTCGTAATTTCGAAAGGAAGGATCACCAGTGTTGTTGGAATAGAATCCCGTAATTCCAAAAGGAAGGATTTCCCATGATCCTGTAATTCTGAAAGGAAGGATCACTAGTGTTGTTGGACTCAAATCCTGTAATTCCGAAAGGAAGGATTGTCCATGATCCCGTAATTCTGAAAGGAAGGATCACCAATATTGTTGGATTGAATCCCATAGTTCTGAAAGGAAGGATTTTCCATGATCCCATAGTTCCGAAAGGAAGGATCACCAGTGTTGTTGGACTGAATCTCGTAGTTCCAGAAGGAAGGATTGTCCATGATCCCATAGTTCCGAAAGGAAGTATCACCAGTGTTATTGGAATGAATCCCATAGTTTCAAAAGGAAGGATCACCATTGTTGTTGGAATGAATCCCATAGTTCCGAAAGGAAGGATTGTCCATGATCCCATAGTTCTGAAAGGAAGGATCACCAGTGTTTTTGGACTAAATCTCGTAGTTCTGAAAGGAAGGATTGTGCATGATCCCATATTTATGAAAGAAATGATCACCAGTTTTGTTGGACTAAATCTCGTAGTTCCGAAATGAAGTATTGTCCATGATCATGTAATTCTGAAAGGAAGGATCACCATTGTTGTTGTTGTATTAGGTCTTATACTAATGAGTTGCGGATGATGATGTTCCAGCTTTGTGCTAGAGATGATGATGTTCTAGCTTTATGCTGGAGATGATGATGTTCCAACTTCATGCTGCAGATGATGATGTTCCATCTTCGTGTTGTAGATGATGATTTTCCAGCTCCGTGCTGCAGATGATGATGTTCCAGCTTCGTGTTGCAAATGATGATGTTCTAGCTCTATGCTACACATGTTGATGATGTTACATGTAGTTGTTCCAATTGTTGATATTGATGTTGTTGAAGAACTTCCAATGATTCATAGATGTACCAACCAATGTTCCAGATGATGTTTTTTATGATGCCTCCTCCTCCTCCCTCCTTCCAATGATGTTGTGTAGAGCCACACATGTTGTTGTTGTCAGTAGAATACCCTTCTTGTTAAGGGGGAGTGTTGAAATAATGTAACTTCGAAGATCATTCTACTTGTATTATTCCTCCTTTAAGAGATGTATTTAATGTAAAAGGTCATGTAAAATTCATGAGGTAAAACCTCCATTGTAAGTCGGGTAATTAGTACCCAAAAGAATGTAATATAAATATTATTTGAGTTTCCCTAGAGAGGTTGACCCATTCAAGTTAGTGAGGCTGACCTAGTTAGGTTAAAATTCAAGTGAAAAGTAAAGTATAAATAGAGTGTTTCCCTCTCATTTGAACCATTCATTCAATCAAGCATTGCGCACTAGAGGAAAGAGGAAGATTGCGAAGGAGGAGGAGGATTGTTCGTGGCTCTAGAGTTTGGGTTTTGTCTCTCTTCTTTATGAGACTTATTTCTTTGGGAATTGTACTTTGGTAATCTATATTTAGGAAGTTCTTGTTGGGTTTTCTTCCCCTTGAAGGTTTCCCAGGATAAATTGTTGTGTACCTTGTGATTGTGTGTCTTTCAGAGATCCTCTTTATGATGTTATTGTTGAAAATGTATTAAATGCTAATGAAGTAGGAATCTAAGTTATTGCAGCATATAAATTCAATAGAAAATGGGGTAGCAAAATTTTTAGGGAAATATTTGGATTGGCCAACACAAAATTATAGAGGGAAGAAAGTGTTATATTGCAAGAAACAGTCAAATATCATTGAATTTCTGATAATTGATATAAAAAGATGGGTTTTTATACTAAAAAGTAGACCTGAGAGTACCAGCATGGGGTAAACAAGACATGCAAGGGTAAAAAAGAAATAAAGAAAACTTATAAGTGTTAATTTTTTTATAATTTCATTCAATATTATCTAGGATCACTAAGAGAATAACATGTACAGCATATCAATCATAAACACAAGAGAAAATAGACACGGAGTTTCCTCAGGGAAAACCAAGAAGGTGAAAAACCCCACAACTTCCTCAGAGATAGAATAAGCCACAATACAATATCACAATGATCAAACCCAAAGAGATGTCTCTAATAGATACTCCTCCTCCTCCACTTGTGCGCAACTCTCTCTCTCAACTATGTGAGTTGGAGAAGTGAGTGAATGAATAGAATGAGAGACACAACCTCTCTATTTATACACTGAATTGACCTTCCAATAAACTAACTGGGCTGACTTCCTAAGGAAGTCTAATAACCCACTCATATAATATAATCAAGGCCGACCCCACACTAGTGATCTAATAACCCTTCAAATATAAGTTGTGACACTTGAAACACTTGCGACAATTACAAATACAAATGACGACACTTCTGATTGGAGGAATAAGACATCTCCATCATACATATAACAAAGTACAAGTGTAATACATAGAAGAATATCTTCTGAAGTTACAAATACATCAACACTCCCTCTTAACTAGGAAGGTATTCTTTTGACACAGGTCATCAATACATAGTGCCACAAGTCTTCAATTCTGGAGCTAGATCATCATCACTGGATCACGGAGCATCATCATCATCACTGCTATTGTACTCGGCATCTTGATCACTGGTATATATCATAATTCTTCTCATCATAGGAATTTCTACAGAACCAGCCCTTTTTCATGCTGGATGTAGGCCTAGCCTCCTGTAGGTCTTCATCATATCTGCGAGTGGTCTGATAGAGGTGGTATCTCAAGACTGATTATGTGCATATGCAAAACCTGACAAGAGTATCCCAGGAACAGTTTACATGCCTAAGCACGACCGACAAGATCTCCAAGGACTAATTACATGCATCCCTTCACAAAACCTTTAAAGAGTATCCCAGGATCAGTTTACGTGCCTCAGCATGACCGGCAATATTCTCTAAAGAGAATCCCAAGACTTATTATGAGCACACAGCTCAACCTATCGGATCTCCGGGACTGATTACATGTGATTAGGCAAAACCTTAAAAGAATATCCCAGGATCATTTTATGTGCCTAAGTACAACCGGCAAGATATCTAAAGAGCATCCCAGGACTTATTACGAGCACACAGCTCAACCTATCGGATCTCCAGGACTGATTACATGCCTCCCTAGCAAAACCTCAAAAGAGCATCCTAGCACAGACTATAGGATCTCCCAGGATCTTTTCTATGCTATCTGCACAACCTGCCACATATCCTTGCCCTCTGAGTATCATCCTGAAACTCATGATCCACCTGATCCTCCTCGCATGGAGCATCATCCTGATGCTAATGATCAACCTGATCATCATCATACCGTACATCATCCTGATGTAGATCATCATCACATGATCGTCCTGATCATCATATAGTACATCACCCTAATGTACATCCTGATCATCATCACAGCATCGTCCTGATGCATATCATCACATATGATCATCCTGATCATCATCATAGCATCGTCCTGATTCATAGCATCTGGAGCATCGTCCTGATACTCATCACATAGTGCTTACATCCACAGCCATGGGAAGGATCATCCTACCACCATGCTTGGAATGGCTCCAGCAAATGTGTCCCATCACTTCTTCCTCGAAGTATCTTCTATCTGAAGAACACCAAGCCTCTCTCTGAAGTACTCAAACTTCACTCTAGCTAGTGGTTTAGTCAACACATCTGCAACCTACAAATCCATCGCAACATACAGGAGCTTCACTGCTCCTCTCTGGACCATATCCCTGATATAGTGATATTTGATCTCGATGTGCTTCGACCTGTCATGGAACACCGGGTTCTCAGACAATTTCACACAAATCTGGTTGTCACAGAAGATACAGGTAGCATCCAACTAGAGATCAAATAACTCAGACAGTAGCTTCCTAAGCCATACTACCACACAACTGGCCAAACAAGCTGCGACATACTCTGCTTCAGCTGTACTCAGTGCTATGTAGGACTGCTTCCTGCTAAACCAAGAGATCACTCCTAATCCCATACTGAAGCAACACCCAAAAGTGCTCTTCCTATCTGCAGCACTGCCTGCCCAATCTAAATCAACATAACCCTCCAGTTTAAACCTTTGATTCGCATCATACTTGAGCCCATAGTCAACCATACCCTTCAGGTACCTCGGAATATGCTTTACAACAATCAGGTGAACATGTCTAGGATCCGTCAGGAACTGGCTCAATGTGTTCACCGCAAAACAAATATCTGGTCTCGTGTTTGTCAAGTACATCAAGGACCCAATCATCTGACGATACACCATGACATCAACCGACTCAGATGAAGCATCACACAATAGCTTCAGGTTCGATGCCATAGGTGTGGCCATGGCCTTGCAGTCCATCATTCTGAGCCGCTTCAAGATCTCTACTGCATACTTCCCTTATCCAAGGAAGATTCCATCTACACTCTGCCACACCTCCATACCTAGAAAGTAATGCATCATCCCCAAGTCCTTCATCTCGAACTCGACAGCAAGCTTCCTCTTTGTGTCGGCAATCAACCCATCCTCACCTGTAACAAACAGGTCATCCACATACAGTAGTAGTATCACAGGATTTCCTTCCTCAACCTTGTAATAAAGGTTGGAATCCGCTTTACTCTTTGCAAAGCCCAAACTGGATAGAAAGCTATCTATCCTACCATACCAAGTCCTAAGAGCTTGCTTCAAGCCATACAAGGCTTTCTTCAACCTGCACACATATGACTCCCTATCATGTGTCTCAAAACCGAGTGGCTACTCCACATACACCTCCTCTTCGACTACACCATTCAAAAAAGTTGTCTTGACATCCATCTGGTGTATCTTCCACTTCATCACTGTAGCTAGATCAAGTACTATTCTGATGGAAGTGTACCTGGCTATAGGATCAAAAGTCTCTTCATAATCTATTCCCTCTTTCTGGGAGAAGCCACGAGCTACAAACCTCACCTTGTATTTCTCTATGCTACCATCTGCAGCATGCTTGATCTTATAGATCCACTTGGAAGTCACAACAAACTTTCGTTCAGGTCTTGGGACCACATCCCAAACATCATTCTTCATGATCGATTGGTATTCCTCGACCATGGCATCCTTCCATTTTTTCTTTTCCGCTACTTCTTCATAACTGGAAGGTTTTTTGTTCATAATGTCACAAAGCAAGGCAACATAGTTGGTGTGTGACCTTGTCCTTTTCCTTTATCTCTGTTCGTCCTCTGGAACACCATACCTTTCTGCATCTTGTATGATCTCTCTAGCCCAAGCTGGTTTCCTCTTATGAGAGTGCTTCTCACGGGGTGGATATACAGGTTCTTGTTGATCTTCAATTTCATGATCTTCTTCTAGAATTGCTTCATTCATAGTGGTGTCTTGAATTCTGGTTACCCTTGGTTCTTCATTGTCTTCAACAGGTGTCTTCCTGGATTTGATGTATGCTAAGACTTCATCAAAAGTTACATCCCTGATGATTTCAATCTTCTTGAACCCTGGAAAGTAGATTCTGTAAGCCTTCGAGCTTTCACTGTAACCCACAAAGATGCCCTTCTTTCCTAAAGGATCTAGATTTGTCCTCTTTTCCTTTGGAATGTGTGTGTATACTAGACAGCCAAATATTTTGAGATGGCTAACTTCTAGTTTCTTACCAAAGAAAACTTCTTCGGGTGTCTTGTTGTCAAGTATCTTGTGAGGTGTTCTATTTTGCACATATACATCTATCCTAGCTGCTTCTGCCCTTAGGTGCATAGGTAGATCCTAGTCATGAAGCATTGCCCGTGCTGCTTCCATGATTGTTCTATTCTTTCTTTCTGCAACTCCATTCTGTTGTGGATTGTAAGGAGTATTCAACTCCCTCTTAATCCTTGAATCACTGCATAACTTCTTGAAGTCTCTTGAAGTGAATTCTCCACCATTGTCAGATATGAAGGTCTTGATCTTCTTATCAGTTTGATTTTCTATCAAGGTTTTGAATTCCTTGAACTTATCAAACACTTCATCTTTATTCTTCAAGAAATAAGCCCCAAGTCTTCCTAGATAAATCATCAATGAAGGAAACATGGTATACATACCCACTCAGAGAACTGGATGACATTGGACCACATACATCATAGAGGATAATCTCCAAGATTCCTTTTGCTTTGATTTCACTACTTGGAAATGCCTTCTTTGTTCTTTCCTTTTGCATACCCTTTGCAAATACCTTCATGCTTTGACTGGATTTCAGGAAGACCCTCTACTGCTTTGCTTGCAATTGGAAGTGATTTATAGTGCATGTGTGCAAGCCTTCTATGCCAAAGTTCACTTGGCTCCATGGATTCATGTACCATGGCATGTTCAGGATGTTCCTTCAACTTGTACAATCCTCCCTCTTGCTCTCCAATCACCACTGCATCATTTATTGTCTTACCCTTTGGCCACATGAGTACTTGGCCATCTATAAATGCAACTGTCATTCCCTTTGCATCCAAAGATGATATGGAGAGAAGATTCTTCTTGAGTCCAGGTACATATAGAACATATTTCATCTTCAAAGACTTCCCAGAGTCTAACTTGTAGGAGGCTTCACCACTTCCTTTTATAGGATATTGATAGTCATCCCCAAGTTTCACCTTGTGAGGTGACTCATGTTCAGATAGGTCTACAAAGGATTCTTTAAATCCCATCATGTGTTTGGAAGCCCCACTATCAATAAGCCAATCATCACATCCATGTGAGATAGTACCTGTGAGAGCAGAGATTAGAACATATTCTTCCTCGCTTGAATACTCTTCACTTTTTGCCCTATTCTTCTTCTTGGGAGGTTCATCATCCTCAGCAACATGAGCATGATACCTATTCTTGATGTTCTTCTTATTGTTGTTGTTGTTGGATTATTTCCTTCTCTTGGGACATTCAGAAGCAAAGTGCCATTTCTCATTGCATGAGAAGCATCTTATATCGTTCTAATCTTTTGGATGGTAGTGAGAAGATTTCTTGTGATGAGGTGGTTCTCTCTTGAACTTGATTTTCTTGGTGTGTGCTATGAGAGCTTGATCTTCACTTCCCATATTTTATTCTCGGGCCACAATCCTAGCTTCTTCTTGTGAACATTCCTCCCATAGTCTACTAAAAGAGATCAAGTTCTTTCTTGCACAGATTCCTTGGATGAAGGAGTCCCATGACCTAGGTAGGCCATTCAGTGTAGTCATGACAATTTCTCCATTCTCCACCATTTCATCCACAGCTTCAAGTTTTTCCTTGATTTGAGAGACCTTAGAAAAGTAGGATTGGATGGTCTCTCCATTCTGTGTCTTTACCCCTTTCAATTGGTTCCGTAGATTCATCTTCTGATTTATGTTCTTCTCTTCAAACAACTTAGTCAAAGAGTCAAACATCTCCTTAGGTGTCTTTAGGGAAGACACATGGGGTATGAGATGGTCCTTAATAGAATCAGCAATGATTCTCTTGTCTTTGACCAAGTTATTCTTGTGTAAGGCCTTAGCCTCTTCTCCCTCTGGAACTGGAACCTCTTCACTTATGTAAGTGTCCAACTCATTCTCTTCTAGGATTAACCCAATCCTATACTTCTAGGCTCATAAGTTATCAACTCCTTCAAGCTTATCCTCAAGCTTAGTGTGGTGAGACATCTTAAAGAGTACTTCAAATGGAAATAGAAAGTTGTAGGTCTTACCACTTGATTTGCCGAAAACTAGATCTGGAGCTAGATTAGGGTTTGTCAGAGAAACCCTAAAAGTTCAAACTTTGAATTTCAAACTTCTGAAAGGATAGAAAGATGCACCTTGCTGAGCTAGTCAAGCTGGTATACTTTGATTTTGAGATCTGCAAAATTTGACCCCTCAAAATTGCCTTTGAAACTTTCGGATCTACTACACAGGATCCCGAATTAGGGTTTGATCAAACCTGGTCTTATGCCCAACCAAAAAGTTCGATCCAGTGCTCTAAATTTCAATTTTCTTGAGGAGCATCCAGCTGTGGATTCATATTTCAAAAATTCCAACTTTTCTCGAAACCCTAATTTCCCGCAGTAGTGACGGGCCAAAAACTGAAAATGCTCAGAATTGAATTATGTCTCGACAGAAAGATGCGCCCTTGCTAGGAGAGTCAATCTAGCCTCCTGCCTTTGATGATCTATGGATAGAAACCCAAAAATTAAGAAACCCTAGCTTCCGCAGTTGCACAGTGCCTTCTTCTTAGGTCATCTCTGATGATGAACTTGCTTGAAAGGTTCGAAACTGTCGAGTTTTTAAATTTCTTCCGTAGTATTCCTTCCATCACTAACCATGTTAATTTTTCGATAATTTCATTCAATATGATCTAGGATCACTAAGAGAATAACATGTACAGCATATCAATCATAAACACAAGAGACAATAGACACAGAGTTTCCTCGGGGAAAACCAAGAAGGTGAAAAACCCCGCAACTTCCTCAGAGATATAATAATCCACAATACAAGATCAAAATGATCAAACCCAAAGAGATGTCTCTAGTAGATACTCCTCCGCCTCCACTTGTGCGCAACTCTCTCTCTCTCTCAACTATGCGAGTTGGAGAAGTGGGTGAATGAATAGAATGAGAGACACAACCTCTCTATTTATACACTGACTTGACCTGCCAATAAACTTACTGGAACGACTTCCTAAGGAATTCTAATAACCCATTCATATAATATAATCAGGGCCGACCCCACACTAGTGGTCTAATAACCCTTCAAATATAAGTTGCGACACTTGCAACACTTGCGACACTTACAAATACAAATGAGGAAACTTCTGATTGGAGGAATAATACATCTCCATCATACATATAACAAAGTACAAGTGTAATACATAGAAGAATATCTTCTGAAGTTACAAATACATCAACAATAAGAACATAAGCACAACTGAGAAAGAGATTATAAATCAATTCCTTATTGGAATTTCCATTATGTTGACATATTCCTACAACATGGGTTGGCAAAAAACTCTGATGACTTACATCATAGAAAAATATAATAATTCAAGCTAACAACCATTAATCGATGTAATTCAATCAAAACTATTAATAAAATCATAAAACATTGTCAAAATAATAAGAACAATGATATACAACTAGATGTTGGACATGAACTTTATCAATGAATATAACAAATTATACAAAATGCACACATGAGAGTATCTTAATGGAGTGAAGGTGGTATCATATGTTGCTTCGTAAGGAGAGTTATTTTCTTCTTAGAATGCTCATGGCACATTTCCTTATTAGATGGAAGCTAGATGGGGGATATAGGAAGAAGTGGTCTTCAATTCTCTTGGGAAAATACAAGCATAACCTTGCTCTAAAAGGGAATAATAAGGTGTGACCCCTGATGACCTCTTTAGAGTTTTTAATTGGAAACCCTAAAGAATTATCTATTCGAAATAGCCTGAGATTTATCAAAGTTAACTCCATGCATACTAATGATAAGTGGAGTTTGCTTTAGTTTGAATATAGAGATAATTCCATGCATATTGATGATCAACAGAGTTAAAGAGGAGTTTGAGACTTCAAAACTACTTCTTTGGAGTTGCATGCACACCCATTTGGCAAGAACATGCCCTGGTTTATGGGTGACACACTTCTTGAAGCAATATTCGCATTGAGAGCGCACTTGATAAGGCATTATTTACACTTGTTAATGCATGAAGTTTGCCAATATTTGCATTGGCCTCTTGTGGGTCAAACTTGGCTAAGAGGAGACCTCTTGATGGTAAAAGTTTCTTGAGAGAGATCACATGATGGGATGAAGGTAGTGTTAGTGTAGGTTATGCATTTGGTGATGATGTATTAGGGAAACAAATAGTCCTGATAGTATAAGGGAGCAAAATTAGGTTGATAACAAAAAAAAATATGTTTCCATTAAAAATCAAAGGCCTTGATTATCACCATAATGTTTTTACATGGTATTATATTTTTTTGGATAAAATCACGTTGGAGTAAGAGTGAGCCTGTATTTCAACTAGATATTACCTGGTAGATGTACTTGAACTTGTTTTAGTTTGTTGGGTTTCAAATCCTAGGTTACTAGTAAGACGAAATCATGAATCTATAAGAGGTTTTGATGAGCTTCTCCTGTGACAAGAGATGATGGATATACTACATTGATGGTTCTTATATATGTATTTTCAATTGGTGTTATAATTCCTAGGGGGGCCCATGATAGGTGGTTGATTTTATTCAGGGGTTTCTAGTGATAGTCAGGAGATATGTGCGATTATTGATTCGAGTGGTTTTATTTTCAGTAGGTGAGATGCCCAGAAACACCTATGCTATCATAACCTAACCCATATACTTTATGAATGTACAAGGCCATAAATCCCAATAGATACTTGGTGATTAGTGACTTAATGTAAAAGGGCCCTCCTTATTGAATAAAGGCCTTTAGGTGGTTGAACCTCATTTATAATGAGACCACAAGTACTTAGGGATTTGGTTATTGAAGCATGTTATATAAAGTAGTAAGCTATGTAATTTTTTTCCAATAATTGTTATTATATTTGGAGCTTTTCTCTTAATGGAGGTTGTCCCCTTGGAGAGGCAAGTGAACATAGATCTCTATTTTATTTTATTTTTATCTATTTTATATTTATGGTTTTATCTGTTCTCTCTTGTGTTTTTTTCTCTTTGCTCTATATTTATGGGTTTAAGTATATTACAAGTGTTAGCATAGCTCTTTCTTGGGCCAAAGATGAAGAATTTTTAATCCTAGGGTTTGGCCCCTTCAAACAAGTCATCTTCGCATTGCTCCAAAATTTCTTCTACGATGTTTTATGGTACACCAAGGACATACATAGTAACATGTGTCAAAATTTCATCTTTTCAGTCGCTATGCTTTCAAAGATATACTCTATGCAAGTTAGGGTTTTTGACTAATCCAAAAGAATTGGATCCTTCCAACTAGTCATCTTGGAAATTTTGCTCCAAGTTTTTTTCTATGAATTTTCAATGTCTAGATTTTTCAGGTTGTAGCTATGACATAAGAAAACAATTTGTGTCAAGATTCCACCATTTGGAACACTATAATTTTGGAGATCCACTTTGTGTAAATTAGGGTTTTTCACTAGCTCGAAAGGTAGCATTAAACATGTGTTATGGATAAACCTATTATAATTGGATTGGGAAAGATCCAATTTTAGTGCCACCAACTACATTGAAAAGAAGGTGGAAAATATGATTTTTAGTACAAATTTCAGATTCAGAACCAAAATATTGGACATGTGGTAGGTGTTGATATTTCATTAAACACTTAGACAACAACTAGATTTCAGTCTCCAATAATTATTCACCATTAATGCATGTTAAACCCACAAGCATTCGAATGTGATCATGAGCAGAAATACAAATGACTAAGAACTGAAAATTTTGCAATGGAAAACAAACAGTAAACACACCTTTGACACAATAATTTTCTGGGCAATGCCCCTGTAAAGACTCCGAAGGGAAAATTAGTCAAATGAGAGAGAATTTTACTATGCAACTCACAGCGAAAACTTAGAATTTTTACAGCAATATAACTTAGTATTTAATGTACCTATACAGTTTACAAGAATTGCAAACTACCTCGAAATATGTTCCCAATATGTAGTACGTAATGTACGGCCTTCATGGAAATCATGCCCAACTACAGTACGACTTGTACGACTAGTTAATATCATCATGTACACTGTCTCGAAAACTATGCAATAAATGCAACAATTTTACAGCTTGTACGACCTTAAAAAAATGTGTCTAGGACTATGTACTTCTCTGCTATACAATCTCCTTGAAATCTACACCTCGTATGGCCCTCTTTCCTGATGTACGATCACTCTTCTGAGCATTAAACGTTTTCTTGAAATTTGTTCCCTCTTCCCCTCCTTGGAATATGCACCCTTTTCCTCTTGCTTCAACCTCTTCCTCTTTCTCTTCATCTCTCCAAAGTTATCTCAATAAATGTGCCTCTCCACTCTCCTTAGGTATCTTTTACAACTTCATTAATGACTCTTTAGATACCTCTGGATCTCATTGGTCAAGATTAGATCTTGGCCTCACTAGATCTACGGTTGTGACTTAATATCTCAAGTTAGATGACTTAAATCACTTAAGTCACTCAAATTATATAAAAGTCACTTTAGTCCTTAAAATAATAAAAGTCACTTTATAAAATAACTTTATAAAGTGCTCACCTAGACTAGAATCACTTTTCGGACCACTTCTACCTCGCTAAGAGGAATTGTTAGTTTTTTTAGCTACTCCCTTTGATCCAAAGAGCCTCTTATCCACCTACACTGGATCCTGTGGTGAAAACCTATCCCTTCAAACCATGCTTTTCGGAGTCTCCTCAAAATCCAGAGCATCCAAATAAGTCATCTTGTACCATGTAAGTCTCCTAATAGTACTGGAAGAAGCCTCACAACCATATGTCATAGACACCGACACATACCCTGAATCCAATATCCCCTTGGACCCAACCATAGGCTATCCCAACAACCTATACAATCTCCCTTGTCTAACACCAAGCACTCATGTTGTGTCTAGGGTAGATCCCTCTGGATATATAAGTACATGTCCATTATAGAACACCACATTATATCCAGCATCCTCCAAAGATGATACTGAGAGAAAACTAACCTTCAAATCCGATGCAAAAAACTCCTCCACCACATCCAAATATCCTCTTAACTCTAGATGGAATCCCACACATCCAAACCCCTTCACTACATGCATGGTGTCAACTCCACTATCTCCATAGTAGTCTAAGTCTATCTCTGAAACACTAAGGAACACCGACCTCATTCTCGTCATATGGTGAGATGAACGATTGTCCACATCCCATGCTCCATTGTCCTCCAACCCTGCACTACCACTTACTGAAAGACAAGAGACCAAAGAAAATTCCTTCTCAAACTTCTTAGCAAATTCCTCAATCTCAACTGATGATGTCATTTGTGTCTCATCCTTTCCCTTCTTCTTTTTGGTTGGACATTGACTCGCATAGTGGCCAGTCTTGTGACAAGCAAAGCATTTAACTTTACTCATATCTTTCTTATGTTCACCTTTCAAGATAGACCCACCACCGAGGCCTTTCTTGGGCCTCTTCTTGCTCTTCCATTTGAGAGAAACATTATCCTCATCATCTCCATGTTGTTGATCTATGTGGCTGGAATTGACTCTCAACTCCTCCTATATGAAATCATCCCAAAGTTTAGTCTGTGTAGGCATGTTCTCTTTGGAAATGATCGCACAAACAAATTCCTACAATGGTTGTGAGAAACCATTCAATGCAATTCTAACCAACTCTGTATCATCCACTGTCTCATCAAAAACACCTAACTCATCACATACCTGTGAAATCCTAGTAAGATATGATGTAACATTGTCAGTCTTGGTCATCTTAGTATCTCTTAGTTTCTCTCTCAAAACATTTTTCCGGTTTTGATTATTTCTTTAGTACAACTTCATCAAATATTCCCACATATCAAAGGCATTCTTTGTACCAATCAGATTAGGCACAATGTAGTATTTCACTACATCAAGAAGAATACGTTTTGCCTTCACATTCTTCTTGTTATATTTATCCAATGGATCAGGATCAGTGGGAATCATGACAACTTCCTTCGTTATATCCCATAACTAAAATTCCTCCAACATCAAAGCGATCCTCTCCTTCCATGGAATGAAATTCGACACACCCTCCAACCTGTCCTCAAACCGCAAGGCAAATTTCAAAGACATACTCACTAACCAACCAACAACAAGCCCAAATTTGCTAGGTGAAATAAATTAGCAATACTCTTGCTTCCACCTTGTCTCAAATGTCTTCAATGCCTTTCTCAATCCCAACTTTGATACCATGTTGATATTTCATCAAACACTTAGCCAACAACTAGATTTCAATATCCAATAATTATTCACCATTAATGCATGTTAAACACACAGGCATTAAAATGGAATTATGAGCAGAAATACAAATGACTAAGAACTGCAAATTTTGCAGCGGAACACGAATAGTATTTTTATGGGAAACGCTCTTGGAAAAACCCAGAGGGAAAACTGGTCAAATGAGAGAGAATTTTATTATGCAGCTCATAGAGAAAACTCATAATTTTTACAACAATATAACTCAACAACTAATGCACTGGTACCGTCTGCAAGAATTTCAAACCACCTTGAAATATGTTCACAATATGCAGTACGACATGTACGACCTTCTTGGAAATCATTCCCAGCTACTGTATGGCTTGTTAATTTCAGCATGTATGCTGCCTCAAAAACTATGCAATAAATGCAGTAATTTTACAACCTGTGCGACCCTAAAAAATGTTCCAAAGACTCTGTACTTATCTGCTATACGCTCTCCTCTAAATATGTTCCCTGTAAAATTCTCTCTCTTGTTGTATGGTCACTCTTCTGAGTATTAAATGTTGCCTCATAATTTGTTCCCACTTCCCCTCCTTTGAATCTACGACCTCTTCCTCTTGCTACAACCTCTTCCTCTTTATCTTCAGCTCTCCAAAGTTCTCTCACGCAATGTGCCTCTCCACTCTCCTTAGGTCTCTTTTATAACTTCATTAATGACTCTTCATCTACCTCTAGATCTCAATGGTCAAGATTAGATCTTGGCCTCATTATATCTAAGGTTGTGACTTAATCTCTCATTAAAATGACTTAAATCGCTTAATTCACAACTATATAAAAGTCACTTTAGTCATTAAAAATAATAAAAATCAATTTATAAAATCACTTAATTATAAAGTGCTCACCTAGAGAGTCACTTTTCATACCACTTCTACATGCTAGACACATAGTCTATGTAGAAGTACTTGTCCAAGCTACAAAAACTAACAATATGCATTAAAAGTCCGCTCTTAGAAGGCCAAAATTAGCAAGTTTTGGGAAAATTACCCTAAATTTGTCTTGACACATCTGAATTCCGTCAAATTTGTGGCAGATACTTGAGCGAACTTTTAATGCTTGATCCTACCTTGAATTCAATCACGTATACTTGATATTTACTCAGACTCTCATACTCACACCCTCAAAGGGATCTAGGCAGGCTCCCCTAAAATCATAAGTTCTAATTAGATGGAAAAATTATTGAAGAAAGGCCACTCTAGAATTATTGCTCATTTATGTTCCATTCAAGCCCTAGATAGTACCACAAGCAAAATCCATCATGAATTACATAGGGTTTTGGACAAACATTAGTAGGCCTTTGAGAAATCAAACAGTTTACCTCCATCTAGAGGAGAGCATGATTATGGTATTCCCTTGATTTTGGGTAGTCAACCACCAAATGTATGACCATATAGGCACCCATTCGTGCAAAAAGAATGAAATTGAAAAGATCATTTAGGAGCTACTAGGGGAAGAATTCATTCGTCCCATCACTAGCCCATATTCATCATCAATAGTCATGGTTTTAAAGAAAGAAGGCACATGGTGCATGTGTCCTGATTTTAGTGCCCTCAATAAGTTGACTATCAAAAATAAATTTCACATCCCAGCTATTAATGATCTTTTAGATGAGCTCCATGGGGCCAATTTTTTCACCAAACTCGACCTTTGTTTAGGATACCACCAAATTAGGATGAAAGAGGCCAATATTCCAAATACAACTTTCTGCACACATGAAGGCCATTATGAGTTTTTGGTGATTCCCTTTGGACTTTGTAATGGCCTTTCTACCTTTCAGAGCCTCGCGAATATAATTTTGAGGCCATATTATTATTTGTAATTTTGTGTTAGTTTTCTTTAATGACAACTTGATTTATAGTAAAACTTGGGATACCCATCATACAACGTGTTGATAAATCCTTGCAACTCCTTTGGGACCATCAATTGTTCATTAAATGCTCCAAATGTGTTTTTGGGGTCTTAGAGGTCAAATACTTGGGTCACATTGTTGGACAAGATGGGGTAAGAGTGGAGCCCAAGATGTTTGTGGCAATGCAAGAATGGCCTTGCCTTAAAATCTTGGAGAGATTACATGGATTTTTAGGACTTACAGGATACTAATATAGGAAGTTTGTGTAAAACTATGGTAAAATTGCAGCCCCATTGACAACTTTGCTCAAGAAAACTGCCTTTCCATGAAACCAAGCAGAAAACAAGCATTCTTAAATTTAAAGCAAGCCATGTGCACAACCTTGGTCTTAGCCGTGCCTAATTTTACTAAAACTTTTGTATTAGAATGTGATGCCTCCGAAAAAGGTTTGGGTGTAGTTTTAATGCAAAACAAAAGACCCTTAGCCTTCACTAGTAAGAAGTTGTATGGCAAGAGTTTGGGAAAATCTGACTATGAAAAATAAATGATGGTCATCCTACATGCAGTTGACACATGGCGACTGTATCTCATAGGGTGATGCTTCCAGATAGAGATAGATCAGCACAACCTACAGTATATTTTGGAACAAAGGTTTTCATTCCCAAAGTGACATTAATGGGTCAGAAATATGTTTATATATGATTAGGAGATCATTACAAAAAGGGAACAAGGTTGTGGCGGATGCATTGGCAAGGAAACATTAGTAAGAGGGATCCTTTTTTTCCTTATCCTCTCTGGTACCTGAATAGTTAGAGGAAGCACGAAAAGAATGGCTAACTAATGCTAGTACATCTCAGCTCATCAAGAAACTCCAAGATGATAACAACCATCCCCAAGGTTACACTTGGTAGAAATATACATTGCAATATAAAGGTCGCCTTTTTATGGTACCTAACTCTACTTTAAAACTGACCATATAAGCATAGTTGCATTCATCTCTTCGTGTGAGACACTCAAGATTTCAAAAAAATTATGCACGTGCTAGGATCTCTGATTCTTTTGACAATGAGTGAAAAAGGAATCCTTACCTTTATAGTGGAGTGTGATTTCTTCCAAAGGAACAAGGGTGAGGCAATAAAGAATCATAGGGAATTGCAACCATTGGTAATACCAACCACTATTTGGACCAACATTTTTATGGATTTTATTGTTGGTATTCCAAAAGTGTTGATGTATATATAACTTCGGAATGTATTTTACCCATGTGTATTGTATTCCTATAGAGATGTTATTATTCCTCTATACGAAAGTGTTTGTATTCGTATAGAGATGTTATTATTCCTCTATACGGAAGTGTCGTCATTTATATTGTAAGTGTCGTAACTTATACTTGATGGGTTATTAGACCACCAAGTGTGGGGTCAGCCCGGATTAAGTTAACCATGGGTTATTAGGATAAGCTAGACAAGTCGGCCCCATTGGTTTATTGGGCAAGACAGGACAAGTATAAATAGAGATCGGGAGATCTCTATTTGATCACTCATTACTCACACTTCTCTCACTCGGAAAGTGGCGCACATGTGAGGAGGAGGATATGCTGCTAGGAGAAGACTATCTCTTGTACTTTGGTTGTATCATTGCTCTTTCTATCTCTGAGAAATTTGCGGGGGTTTTCACCTTCTTGGTTTTCCCTGGTGAAACTTTGTGTCTCTTGTGTGCTTGCATTATTGTGTCCATGATTGTTATGCTATAGATATGTTGTAGATATGTTGTACATGTTATTCTCTAAGTTAAGATATTAGATCAAATTGAAAATTCTGAAAAACTAACATGGTATCATAGCTAGCCTGAAATAAGGCATGATATGGCATGTATGACACTTGTTGCACTTGCGATGCTAGGGCTTGATATAGCAAAAACCAGTCATCGTAGCACTTTCGCTATAAATCCATTTTGGAAAAAATTTCTGATCTGAAACTTTTACAGGTTGAAGATCAGATCCCCATGTACCTTGTGTCCAAAGGACAACTTCTAATTCATTGTACTTTGTGTTTTATGATCTGTACAATATAGGGTTTCTGCCTCTTCCAGATCTGAGTCATAAACAGGTGACGTAGGAACAAAGGTCATAACTTGGGATAGGAAGCTCCAAATGAAATTTTGCAAAAAGTGACACGTAGGGCACGAAATGTACTTTCACAGGACGAAGGTTCAAAGGCCGAAAGTGAACTAGTGACACGTGGCACTCCGTACAAGTTCACTCTTCTTTTTTATCCCATAAACAGGTCACGTTGCGACACTTGGCATAACTCTCTCTCAGAGAATTCAATTGAGGTCAGACCTGTGGGGTTGGAAAGATGACAGGTCAAGCTACCATAGGTAGAAGTTTCAGATCCTGTGGATTCGTAATTTCGGAGTTACACTAGAAACAATAAGGTGCATATTTCTGTCAAAACAAGAATTGGATTTTGAGCACCTTCATTCATGGCTCTGGGAATTAGGGTTTTGGAGAAAGTTGGTATTTTTGTAATCAGAGACCATGGCTGAATTCTACTCATCAAAATAAAAATTTAGAGACCAAGATCAATTTTTTTGGTTGGATAGAAGGTCGGGCTTGATCAAACCCTAGTCCGGGACTTTGATTGGAAAAATGGAAAATTAGAGCTTCTACAAAAGTTGGAATTTTTGTAGTCTATGACCACGGCTAGAAGCTCCTCAGAAAAATCGAAGTTTAGAGCTTTGGATCGAACCTTTTGGTTGGGCAGAAGGGTGGGATTTATCAAACCCTAGTTTGGGATCTTGTTTAGAAGATCCGGAAGTTTCTAAGGCAATTTTGAGGGGTGAAACTTTGCGGTTTTCAAATTCTGAGTATATCGGCTTGATCAGCTCATCAAGGCGCATCTTTCAATCCTTTCAAAAGTTTGAAATTCAAAGTTTGAATTTTTAGGGTTTCTCTAACAAACCCTAATCCAGCTCCAGATCCAGTTCCTGCAAATCAAGTGGATTGGGTTAATCCTAGAAGAGAATGGATTGGTCACCTGCATAAGTGAAGAAGTTACTGTTTCAGAGGGAGATGAGGCTAAGGCCTTACATAAGAAAATTACAAGCAATCTCGATAGGTATGACTTATCCAGGTATGTTTCGAGATTTGTTCATGATTAAGTTTATGGTATGTTTGTCTTCATATTATTATGGTTAGTACAATCTTGATTGAATTTAGACTTGTCGTATCACCTTAATAAAATTATGAATGCATGATAGAAGATATTCATTGATTAGGGTGTTGACACTTATGATTGTACTAATGCATTATGGTGTTGTATGAGGTTGTATGAGGTTTATGTTGTCCGCTAACATGAAAGGTACACCAAGAAAGACAAATCATGTTCTAGTTCAAGAACACATAATCATGGTGACATAAAGACAAAGATTCATCCATTGTCATGGATCACATAGAAGATCTATTTATGAGGTATGTAATGGTTAACTTATGAGATATGCAAGTTACTAGCACAAGTCATTGAAGAGAACAAGAAGACATCATGTGGGTATGTTAGACATAACTAGCTAACATACTAATCCAGGTATTTTTTTCCTATATCGAGTTAGAATCCTACCTTGTGATAGGATCTCTTATATAAATATACATGGCATGATTGATAATGATTATTCATAGGTTTGAATAAACATGGGTGTATGCATATTATGTTTCTTACCTTAATTGATGATATGACTAACCAGAAGAGTCATGAAAGTATAGGTTTGAGTAATCACGGGTTTAGGCATATTATGTTTCTTACTTTAATTTATGATATGACTAGCCATAAGAGTCCTTGAATACTAATGCTTATTATTTTTGTTTGAAATGATCATGACTATACATGCTTAAGATTATTTTGTTTTGATAGTATTGAGAATATACTAATAAATGTATGATTATGTATGAGATCTCGAGGATATCACAATAATGATACTTGTAAGCATGCATAGTGATCAAGGATGGATATAAGTTCAAGGACAGGTAATCCAGGAAGCAAAGATCAAGAGGGAGCATACTCCAGTAGTTTCTGCAAGGATGCAGATATTCAGAGGGAGTCGACCACTTCTCACAATCCACATCAGAATGGAGTTGCAAAGATTCAGAGGGAGTCCACCCAACAACTAAACAAAGATAAGTATTTAAATTGTCATTTTTTACATATTTGTTTGTTTAAATAATGTTGTTCAATGATGTATATGCTTATGTTCCTAGACTTAGGTTGTGTATTATGCATATTATAATAATTGCATTAATGAACAGTATACTACTAATATGCATGTGATGGGTAAGTGGCCTATGGCACTATACAACATTCAATTGCTACTTATCTAGAATGAAACCTCTTTGTTGACATGTTGGGAGTAGTGCAAACTCTTAACAATGTTCTGATAGAGATTGGAAGGCATCTAGAAAGTTACAAGATATGGATAAATGTTGTATTGAAGCATTGGCTAAAATAATTGCATGACTGTATGACATATTTCTTTATGTGTAAGAATTTGTTCTGAAAACTATGAGATGTTTTTAATCATGCAATTTAACTTATTTTGTAGGAAATATTGTATACCTTCACCTACAAAACAAGGACTACAACATTTGTTCCAGCAACAAAGATATCTATTGAAGATATTGAAGATATTGAAGTTCCCAGGATCTGGGATGAAGTAATGGAAGAATTCCATGATTCGTCGATCATGAAGAATGATGTTTGGGATGTAGTCCCAAGACCTGAAAGGAAGTCTGTTGTGACTTCCAAATGGATCTACAAGATCAAGCATGCTGCAGATTGCAGCATAGAGAAATACAAAACGAGGTTTGTAGCTCGTGGCTTCTCCCAGAAAAAGGGATTGAGTATGAAAAGACTTCTACACCTATAGCCAGGCACACTTCCATCAGATTAGTACTTGCTCTGGCTGCAGTGATGAGGTGGAAGATACACCAGATGGATTTCAAGAAATCCTTCTTGAATGGTGTAGTCGAAGAGGAAGTGTATGTGGAGCAGCCACTTGGTTTTGAGACACATGACGAGAATTCATATGTGTGCAGACTGAAGAAAGCCTTGTATGGCTTGAAGCAAGCTCCTAGGACTTGGTATGGTAGGATAGACAGCCTTCTATCCAGTTTGGGCTTTACTAAGAGTAAAGCATATTCCAACCTTTACTACAAGGTTGAGGAAGGCAATCCTGTGCTACTACTCTTGTATGTGGATGATCGGTTTGTAACAGGAGAGGATGGATTGATTGCCGATACCAAGAGGAATCTTGCTGCCGAGTTCGAGATGAAGGACTTGGGTATGATGCACTACTTTCTAGGTATGGAGGTGTGGCAGAGTGCAGATCGAATCTTCCTTGGACAAGGGAAGTATGCAGTAGAGATCCTGAAGAGGTTTGGGATGATGGACTGCAAGGCCATGGCCACACCTATGGCATCGAACCTGAAGCTTCTGTGTGATGCTTCATCTAATCTAGTTGATGTCACTATGTATCATCAGATGATTGGGTCCTTGATGTACCTGACAAACACGAGACCAGATATTTGCTTTGCAGTGAACACATTGAGCCAGTTCCTGACGGATCCAAGGAGTGTTCACCTGGTTGTTGTAAAGCATATTTTGAGGTACCTGAAGGGTACGGTTTATTATGGGCTCAAGTATGATGTGAATCAAAATTTTAACCTGGAAACACACATTTCATTAAATTTGGAATTAAACAGTGGATCTAGAATTCAAAAATAACCAAAAAACTCAATTATATGGTTGCACTTGTAATAAAATATTTCCAAATTTAATGAAATATGTGTTTGGAGGGTTATGTTGATTCAGATTGGGCAGGCAGTGCTGCAGATAGGAAGAGCACTTCCGGGTGCTGCTTCGGTATGGGATCAGGTGTGATCTCTTGGTTTAGCAGAAAGCAGTCCCACGTAGCACTGAGTACAGCCGAAGCAGAGTATGTTGCAGCTTGTTCGGCTAGTTGTAAGGCAGTATGGCTAAGGAAGCTACTGTCTAAGCTATTTAATCTCCCGTTGGATGCTACTAGTATCTTTTGTGACAACCAGAGTTGTGTGAAGTTGCCTGAGAATCCGGTGTTCCATGACAGGTCGAAGCACATAGAGATCAAATATCACTATATCAGGGATATGGTGCAGAGAGGAGCAGTGAAGCTCCTGTATGTTGCAACGGATGAGTAGGTTGCAGATGTGTCGACGAAACCACTAGCCAGAGTGAAGTTTGAGTACTTCAGAGGGAGGCTTGGTGTTCTTCAAATTGATGACACTTCAAGGAAGAAGTGATGGACACATTTGTAGAAGCCATTCCAAGCATGGTGGTAGGAAAATCCTCCCATGGCTGTGGATGTAAGCGCTGTGTGATGAGCATCAGGACGATGCTCCAGTTACTGCTTTGGATATGATCAGTTGGATCATGTATATGATATGCATCAGGTAGATGCATGATATGTATCAGGTGGATACATTGTATGATCAAGTGGATCATGTATATGATATGCATCAGGTAGATGCATGATATGTGTCAGGTGGATACATTGTATGATCAGGTGGATCATGTATGTGATATGCATCAGGTGGATGCATGATATGTATCAGGTGGATACATTGTATGATCAGGTGGATCATGTATGTGATATGCATCAGGTGGATGCATGATATGTATCAGGTGGATACATCATATGATCAGGATGATCATGTGTGATGAGTATCAAGATGATGCTCTGGATGACTTGCATTAGGACGATGCAGAGATGATGATCAGGATGATGTATGATGAGTATTAGGTTGATACTCTGTGGCCGTGGACAGGTTGTGTAGATAAGCATATAATAGCGCCCTGGGAGATTTGCAGATGCTCTTGCTAGGTTTTGCCGCTGGCATATAATAGCTCCCTGGGATATCTGGCAAATGCTCTTTCGAGGTTTTTCTTGGAAGGACATATAATAGCGCCCTGGGAGATTTGCATATGCTCTTGCTAGGTTTTGCCGCTGGCATATAATAGCTCCCTAGGAGATCTGGAAAATGCTCTTGCTAGGTTTTGTCCATGGCATATAATTTCTCCGTGGGATATCTTGCAGGTTGTGCTAGGCACGTAATCAGTCCTGAGATGCTCTTGCTAGATTTTGCTTGGTAGCATATAATGTCTCCTTGGGAGATCTTGTAGGTCATGTTGGGCACATAATCAGTCCTGAGATGCTCTTGCTAGGTTTTTCTTGGTCACATGTAATAGCTCCCTGGGAGATCCAATAGGTTGAGCAGTGTGATCGTAATCATTCCTGGGATGCTCTTGCTAGGTTTTGTTGACGCATGTAATAAGTCCTGAGTATTCCACAGTATGGTCAGGGATGATGAAGACCTGCAGGTGGTGGGCCTACATCCAGTATGAAAAAGGATTGGCTCTGTAGAACTTCCTATGACGAGTAGATTCAGAGATTGATTGAGATAGCAGCAGCAATGACGATGATGATGATTCGAGGACGATGATTCGCTGATGATGATCCAGAGAAGAAGACTTGTGTTAGCAGATCTGTGTCGAGAAATACCTTCCTAGTTAAGAGGGAGTGTTGATGTATATATAACTTAGGAATGTATTTTACCCATGTGTATTGTATTCCTATAGAGATGTTATTATTCCTCTATACGGAAGTGTCATCATTTATATTGTAAGTGTCGTAACGTATACTTGATGGGTTATTAGACCACCTTGATGGGGTCGACCCTGTATGAGTCATGTGGGTAAATGGGTTATTAGACCACCAAGTGTGGGGTCGGCCCGGATTAAGTTAACCATGGGTTGTTAGGCTAAGCTAGACAAGTCGGCCCCATTAGTTTATTGGGAAGAACAGGACAAGTATAAATAGAGATCGGGATATCTCTATTTGATCACTCATTACTCACACTTCTCTCACTCGGAAAGTGGTGCACATGTGAGGAGGAGGATCTGCTGCTAGGAGAAGACTATCTCTTGTACTTTGGTTGTACTTTGGTTGTATCATTTCTCTTCCTATCTCTGAGGAAGTTGCGGGGTTTTTCACCTTCTTAGTTTTCCCCAGTGAAACTCTGTGTCTCTTGTGTGCTTGCATTATTGTGTCCATGATTGTTATGTTGTAGATATGTTGTACATGTTATTCTCTCAGTTAATATCTTAGATCAGATTGAAAATTCTGAAAAACTAACAAAAAGAAGGTAACAAATCATTCATCATGGTGGTAGTTGATCAATTTTCCAAATATGCTCTTTTTTGTGCTCTCCAACACCCATTTACCCCGACAACAATTGCCCAAATGTTTTTAGACCATAAAGTTTCAAACTTCATGGCATGCATACCTCCATTATGTAAGATGGTGATCCCACATTCACCATAAAATTTTGGCCAGAACTATTCAGACTATAGGGTACCCAGTTGCAAATGAACACCTTTTATCGCCCCCAAACAGATGGCTAGATAAAAGCATTCGACAAGTTTCTTGAAGCCCATCATGATGTTTTGCATCCAAAAAGAAACACCAATGGACACAATGATTACCTATGGAAGAATGGTGGTATAATACCACTTATAATGAGGCTACAAAATGATGCCATACAAAGCGATCTATAGCTAACAACCACCCTCTGTGGTTTATTATCTACCATGTACTTCCAATATACACACAATTGATAGTTTGATTCATAATCGTGAAGTCACGCTTTGCACACTTCAAGAAAATTTAGCAATGGATCAAAATCGCATGGAGCAACAAGAATAACAACACCACTTAGAATGTTCATGTGTAGAAGGTGACCAGGGGTTCCTTCACCTCCAACCTTATAAGTAGACCTATCTCAAAGTTAAAGGCCATCAGAAGCTCACACCAAAGAATTATGGCTTATAACAAATTGTTCAATGCATTGGTCAAGTGGCCTATAAATTAGTGCTTCCAACACACTCCAAGATCTAGTATTGCATGTTCCATGTTTGAAGGAGTTCATGGGTTAGAATTTTCAAGTTCAAAATACATTACCAGAACTGGATGAAGAAGGCTCCATTTGGGTCCAACCAGAAGCAATTTTGGAGAATAGGGAGCATTAACTATGTCAAAGAACTATCTGTGAAGTTTTGTTTCAATGGAAGGATACCTCACTAGAAGGTGCTACTTGGGAACTGTCATCCATTTTGTAGTAGTTTTCCTATCTCCAACATTGAGGACAATGTTTCTTTTGAAGGGGGGGGGGCATGTTAGGGTCCTACACTAACCCCCCTACTTTATCAATGTACAAGGCCATAAATCCCATTAGATAGTTAGTGGTAGTGGCTTAATGTAAAACGGCCCTCTTTATTGAATAAAATCCCCTAGGTGGTTGGCCCTGATTAATAGTGGGACCACATGTAGTTAGGGCTTTGGCTATTGAAGCACTATATAGAGAGTAGTAAGCTATGTAATGCTTTGTTAAGAATTTTTATTATGTTTGGAGCTCTTCTCTTGGAGGTTAACCCATTGAAGAGGTAAGTGAACATAGCTCTCTATTTTATCTTTCATACAATAGATATTTTTATAGTTTTATCTATTATATCTTGTGTTTTTCTATATTTTCTCTAAATTTATGGGTTTAAGTATATTATAGATTTGTTTTAGTAGATGCCAATTTGTTTTTCACATATGATAGGTGGAGGATATTATTCATATTGCAAATTTTCCAAGATGGATATGGATTTGGCCTCTTACTTGTCCTCTAACATTATGGCTAGTGTTGGATGGTATGTGAAGAGTGGAGCTTCAAAACACATAAAATATGGTAGGTATTTATTTAGCATGACTTAGGAGCAAGAGGGAGGCATGAGCATGGAACTTGGTGATAATGTTATTTATCACGTGAGAGTAGTTGGCTCCAGTTATTTTTAGATGCCTCAAAGGTGGTGTTATTGAGATAAGTGATATTCTATGTGAGCCTGGTTTGAGGAAGA
Organism: Larix kaempferi; assembly: GCA_027924585.1. Lineage (NCBI taxonomy): Eukaryota > Viridiplantae > Streptophyta > Pinopsida > Pinales > Pinaceae > Larix > Larix kaempferi. The sequence continues at coordinate 18,188,549 of BSBM01000435.1, forward strand.
ACCTCCATTCAATCTCGTATATAATACATGTAAAATGGAGAGTTGCATTTGAGGGTTAATTGTGCATCATTAATCATTGTAATCTAGCTAGTCTAAGGAATTTGGATATAGGGATGAGAGAGGGTAGCCTTTGTAGGTTACTTGTTGATCTAGTAGCACTTTTACACTATAGTGATAGGTTGGATGAGTCTTCTACTTCATGAGGCTCGAGAGAATGTAGGATCCCCCATATATTCAGTGAGGGCGAGTATACCTCTTAGGAGATATTCTAGGCATATTGAATTGGTTTCTTCCATTCACAAGACTTCCAATTGTTCAATGGAGGAGAGGTGTGATAGCTTCATGGATCCTTAATGATTAGAATTATTCTAGTGGGAGGTTGGAACAAGCTTCTAGCTTTGACGAGGCACATGCACAGTGGAATGTCATGGAGATAGGTTTAGCATCTAGTGTAGTTTTAGTGATTGATTCCAGATTTGTAGTTGATGGAAGTAATGTAGAGTGCATGGATAGAGTAGATGGATTCTCTCAAACATAAGAAGTAGCCCATGTATTCTCTCGGATAGAGGGAGTTTCCCATGGGGTTACTCTTGCTTCAAGATTCTTTTGGGTTGAGGGATTTGACCTAGTAAATGTTGTTTAAGTTGGTAGAGGATTTGAGGTGCATGAGAGGGATTTTTGTCTATACCATGAGCCTTGTATTCAAGGATCGAGGAGATGACTCATGTAGATTTCTATCTTTTTTCCTTTGGTATATGTTATGTACTATTATTGATCTTGCATGGAGATATATTTAACTTTATAGGATGTCCTAGAGGGTTGATGATGGGGTGTCTATTGATTTTGGCCTATGATGGTGACTTGGAGGTTGATAGAGTTTGGTTGGTTTATTTTGTTCCCGATTTATGTTCCTTCATATTCACATATAGTCATCATTCTTTGGATCTATATGTTGTGATAGAATGGTGACAATTTATTTATAGGTGACAGTGTTTGATTATGGAACTGCAGCTTATTCAAATTTGTAGGTAGCAAGACCTAGTGGAGTTGTAGAGGGACTCCACAAGTGTCGATGTAATCACTTTCCTCGTAAATAAAGAGTCTTATTTTTTAAAGATACTTTGAAAGTGTATACACCATGTTTAGAGTGCTTCTTTATATTTGGGGTACATGGTGTATGTTTAGCACCTATATGGTCTAATATGGATTTCACATGGGAGATGGCCCGTGATGGATTTTCATAACTGAGATAGCTTTCATGGTGATTGATTTACCTCAAAATGGTTGTTGGATTCATGTTTTCCCTTAATTGTTGGATTTTTCTTAACAGGTTGGTGGACATCCTTCATTGTGGCCACATGGAGAGTTTACCTAGTTGGAGGATACCATACTTGTGAGGTGGAGCTATGTGCATCTTAGAGGAGTGCATATCAAGCCCCTAGATGGCATGGGATTGATTGGATTCTTGTTCAGAGGCTTGGGGATGCCTAGGGTTAGGGAAATTTTAGGAGCGAAATTTCGCCAATTGGCTATTTTTTGGGCTTTTTTTCAAAAAATAAATTCGTTATTTGGTATTTTTTAGTCTCTAATATCGCCTATATTTACATAAAATATGTTTTTTTGTCATAATATTCGCCAAAATTTACAATTTTTAGTAGTAAACTGTATGTTTCATATTTAATATTCGCCTACCAATCTATATTTTTTTTCAATCCAAAATAATCGCCTAGAATACTATACTTAAGTATACTTTTATAATCCTTAAAAAATACCTTGCCTAGGGTATACTAGTGTCCTTGCAAGGGACAACTAGCCCAATGGACTACATTACTTCAGAGGATCAATGAAGTCTGTGAAGGCTTGTGATGGAGGCACATGGACTTACCGTGTGTATCTACATCATCTTGGATCCCTTATTTTGTATGACATCACCTTGGAGCATGACAAATACTTTCGAGTGTAGTGTCTCACTTCTATTGGCCTACATGAGCTTATTTTAGGTTGCTTGTAAGGACTTGGGCCCACTTTGTATTGTTGGCCTTCCTTACCTCCTATATATATAAAGGAAGGAGAGAGTCCTTATTCATCATCATTATCATACTCTTATCTTTGTACTTGTGTTCTTGCAGAGATTCACTAGGGTCCATGAGTTCATGATGAAACCCTAAGAGAATTTATGGAAGGGAAAGAGGATGTCTTGGTTTGGACTTTTCTCTTATGACTAGGGTTTTCTCTTGGGGAGGAAACATTGGAGATTATTCATTCACTCACTCACTTGTATTCCCTTTTTGTGATGGGATGTGACCTAAAGAGGAGAGTGCACTAGTCCTCTCTCTCTCTCTCTCTCTCTCTCTCTCTGTTTTCTTTTGTACTTTATCTCTCTCTTTCTTGAGTCATTAGGGTTTATTGTTATTCTTGAAGTATCTTGGAACATATTGGAGGTCTAGGATTAGGGTTTATCCATTGGGAATTAGAGATTAGGATTGTGTGATAAAATCCTAGGGTCCTTTTGTTGGAGAAGAAGAAAAGAAGAGGGCATATTTCCTTGGATGACGTGTTTGAGTGATTCTTACATATTGTGGCTCCTTGATTGAGCTAGGGTTTTGTTGATTTGCCTTAGTTAGTGTTTTGGAGAGCTAGTGGAATTTTACTAGCTTTGAGAGAAGGCTATGGTATGTACATGTACTTAATCTCAAGCATATAAATGAAATTTCTAGTTGTCCAAAACTTGCACATTTTATAGATTTGATTTTCATCCATATATGTTCTTCATATATTTTTATTTATAATTATATATGTCTTGATGATTTGAGATAAGGGAAATTGTCAAGCGTTTTAACATATTCATTGAGGAATCTATGAGGTTTTTTTTGTTGATGCTATACCTATTTTTGTACTACTATTATGATTGATGTAAAAGATAAATTTATGGACTCGTTTATATGCGATAAATTGTCCTAGAGGGATGAAACTTATCCAAGTTGTTTGGTTTATTTCTCCTTCAATTTCCTAGAAGTTTGCATTGTTTGGAATTGAAATATCGTACTCTTTCTACTATTGTTTTATACACTATTTCACAACAACCCTAAGACTAAAAATCATAGGGTTAAGATCTAGGAAACCTATAAGGTTAGAGGTGAAATTTTTGTTTTGGATTAAATGTCAAAGACCTTAACTAGCACTAGGAAATGTATACAATAATCTACTCCAACATGCTCATAATGAGATTCTACGAAGGCCCAAAAAGGGTGATAGTTCCCCTAAATAAGAGAAAGCACATCATCGAAGCATAAACAACAACTACAAAGATCAATGAGTCATTAGGGCTCAATGTTGATATGGGTTATTTGCACAAAGACAATCAAGTAGAAATTGATGCAAAACCTGATGAGGAAGATGTCCTGCACAAGGACACATCATTGAAGGAATATTCTAACAAAATATTGCAAGAATGGGTGCATGAGAACCAAAAATCAATTTGAGTTATATTAAAAACTTGTTTTGGGTGCAAAGTGGAAGCACTTCTAATTTTGTTGATTCCAAAATTTGAAGCAAACCAAGATCCCTCAAGCACTTAAAAAGGCTCGAGGTTTTCACAATGTCTTTCCTTGTGCAGAACATACTATAGGCATTACCCTAAGCATTAAGGCGAACAAGATAAGGTGTCTAGGACATTTTTTCCCATGACTATTTATAATTGGGACCATTTCCAACCCTTCTTTCTTTGTTAGTTCACCTAAATTAAAGGGAAGAACTACTGTGGACATTTTGGTATCATCCAAGTCTAACATTTGCAAAGGTTGTCGTATATCAAGAAAACCAATTGAAGCATATATGAAATCCTCTAAAGATCAACATCCATATTCTCCCCACCTTTGTTGATGGTTTTGCACTAAAATGGTATTGTTACCATGAGGAGAAACACAAGGAGCATCAGAGTTGGGTGTTCTTTTTTGAGGTTACTCTAGGAGTGTTTATACCATGTTTTGGGGTGCGTCATGTAATGGGAGGTGCATGGCATATGGATGGACCTTGGTTTTTCCATGATGGACTAACACAATGGAGTTTCCTTGCTTATTGAATGTTAGACCTTCTCTTAATGCTTGAGTGGCATTCTTCCTTGAAGCATTGGAGACCTATGGAGCTTGGAGGCATTCTTCATGATGGCCACATGGAGGTTGGTTGCTTTCTTTGGAGGAGAAGAGTTGGGCATCCTGGAGGAGGGAATTGAACCCTAGATGTCATGGGCACACTTGGATTACTACACGAGGACTTGTACTTGACTTGAGGACACTTGGGTTGAGGGAGTGATCATGTAGGGGGGGGGGGGGGGACCTAAAGGAGCACATGGCATAGGACGTTGGAACATTAGAGGCTTGAGGAGCTAATTGGACTCATTTCATGCATTATTCATGCCTTAGAGCCTTACTTGTTAGATGTCTTCAACTTTGGCTTGACATGTTTCTCTTGGAGTGAGAGCATTCCACGTGTGAGCCTACTTGTGTATAGTTAGGTTGCTTTTATTGTACTAGATCCATTTTATATTGTCGACCTCCCATACCTCTCATAGAAATAGAGGAAATTGGGAGTACTTTCACACAATACATTCATTCCAACACTTGTATTAGAGATGTGAAGAGTGGAGTGCATTAGTGTCTTTCTCTTGTGTACTATTCATTGTATTATCTCTCTTTATCTTGGAGAGCTAGGGTTCTTGGAGGAAGTTCAAGGGAAGATATAGGGTTAGGGTTTTACCCTGAGGAGGCAAGGGAGCTAAGGTTTTTGATGGACCATATAGGCACAAAGATAACATTGTATCTTGTAGCTCTTGTGAGAGAAGACCAATGCTTTGTGGCATTTGGAAACCCTAGTGTTACTTTCTATGTTTGTTGAGGAGAAGAGAAGAAGACATCTTGCAGTGCCAAGGAGGACTTGTTAGTGAAATGTTTTTCATCTTCTAAGTTGTTAGAATTATAACCTTTACAATTATTTCTTCCCAAGTCATTTCAAGTTTTATCCACCTCTCTTCACTATGAAGCTCATTTGTGTTTGTTCTTATTTTTTCAATATTTATTTTCTTCTTGAAATTAGCAATAATAAAGATATAGTTTTGAACTTCTAACTCAAGGTTAAAGGTCTATTTGTAGCAAACCATTTATTTCTTATTATCAATCTAATTGCAAAACCATAGAGTTTCTTTCAAGTTAGTTACGACAATACTATTAATAGCATTGATACTCTAAAGGGCATTATCTTCTACTATTGGGCCAACACTGCAAGAAAAAGTAACATCTCGGGTCCACACTCTCTTTAGCTTTTAGTGATTTTTACTATTGTTTGAAATTGCTATAGGAAGCCTCTCTTTCTTTGTGTTGACTAGCTTATACTTGTATAATAAATAGCTTATCATAGCCTTACTCTCCATAGGTGGGAGACCAAACTCTAAAAGGATATGGGAGAGGGTATTGCTTTTAACTCCAATATTGTGTATTATACAACGCTTTTGGATTTGCTTGGTTTTCCTCCAAGTCTCCTTAGATATATTACAATGTCAAACTTCACAACCATACAAAATTATTGGGCTAAAAAGCATGTAAAAAAGAAACTATTTTTCTCCAAAAACCAAAACTCAAATTATGCAAGATTATTTTCAAGGCAATAAAAAAAATTCCAACCTCCACCCTAACTATTTTCAACAATTTAATTCTAGTTTAGCTTATGATGGATATCAATTGCAAGATATTTATATGGACTTCCTCCATTGAGTTGTGGTTATCATATAAAAACTTTGGGTAAGTGATATTTCTAGACTCGATCATCATTATCTTTGTTTTATCAATATTCATAGTTACCCGAGAGTTTGTGCAAAAATATTTGAGAGATTGGGCTACTCTTCAAGGTCAAAAGGGTTCATTGCTAAAAGAACAATGTCATTTGCATACATGAGGATGATAACCAGCCGTGTGAGGTCTAAACTTGCACACCTTGCTTCCTCTAGGAAATATTCTAACTTGTCTATATAAATGCCAAAATGAATAGGAGACAAAGGAATTCCATGCTTGACCCCTATATCACAATTGATTTGTTCTAATACAACCTTGTTACTTCTAAATTTGACAACTAATATCTCATATAATATTATCATTGCAACTTTCAACCCAAATTGGACCCCGATATCTTCCAAGCTCTTCCAAAAATTATTTCAAGGAACTATATCAAAGGCTCCTTTAAAGTCAACGAAACGACATAGGAGATTTTCTTTGTTATTTCAACACTCTTCCACTATAATCCTAAAAGTGATTATTAAATGATCTAAATTCGAGTGATAACTTTGAAAATTGCCTTGCCATTTAGTTCTCTTATCATGGTTTTATGGCCATACACTAATCTTCTCTTCTACAATTATACCATACAACTTAGCTATAAAAGGACTAACGATATAGTCCTCTAATGTGAGGGGTTATCTTTATCACCACTTTTAGAATATGAACAATAAGGCTCTATGTCCAAAGCTCAGGTGAGCCCTACTTAAATGCTAGATTAAAGACATTGTGGACGTGTGGAATGAGAATAGAACTACCCATTTTTAGAATTTGTCTGATATCCCTTGAGGTCTTTAGCTTTTTCTTTTATAAGACACTTAATTACAAACTTTATGTCTTTCATAATAAATGCACATACACAATTAAAATCATGTGCCTATTATTTTAAGACATTAAGGGATTCATAGAGATTGTGAAGGTATGGGTTCTAATCTTTGATAGCAATCTTACCTTGCTTTTTAACATTCAAAGTTAAGATTCATCTCCAAAACATTTTATGTTCAAATTTAGAAAGATGTAATAGCTTCTCTTGGTTTCTATTAACCTATTGTTGCTTCTTTCTTTTAACCAATGTATTGTGCCTTTTTATTTTCATAGCTTTTTGGAGTTCATTTAAGGTATCCCTAATATATTTTCTAGCAACCTTATACTCATTATCATACTAAAGGTTGGTTCAATGATTCTTTTTAAGAAATGTAATGGAAGAGTACTTGTGTATGCAAGTTGAGAGTTCATTGTCCGGCTATGATACACATCCTCAATATTATGTATGCAAGTTCAGAGTTTTGTTGTCTAGTTATGATATGCATCCTCAAAATTATTATCAATAAAGAGGAGGTAAAAATTCTTCTTTAAATCTTTTAAGAAAACCTCAATTTGGGTTTTTTCAAAAATTGGGTGCTTTTAATTATTCATATCAAAGTAATTTGTCTTCCCATGCAAGGAAACAATTAGAGTTAAGATTAAGGTTTTATGATCCAAATCAAGCTCGTGGTTATTTAATAAATCAATGTTATTGATTTGATTGATTTAAGGGGATTGATGAAATGGCGTAGTCTACTAGACTATTCCCAAGTCCATGGAAACAATCACTCAATTTGAAGAGGGCTACTTATATCTTTACAAATTATTAAGTCTTGGCAGATACATAGTTAAGCAACTCAATATAAATAAGTTTTTTATTGCCTCATTTAAGCTAAGTGTTGACTATGATACTAGCATGAATATTACTTTATGACCTACTGTCAACTAATACAAATCTCAATTGTTCAACCATAACCACCATTAAGCCAACAAATAAGAAAGTGATAGTTGAATGTGCATATAATTAATTGTTCTTACTTTTGTTTTGATCATACAAATGTTTTAAGTTTAAATAATTAATTTAATCAAATTCCCAACAAAGGGAAAAAACATGAAACAAGATTTGATTAAACAAACAAGCTCTCAAAGATGTCAATTTCAATTGACTCATAATGTGGTGTTTAACTTTTGAATAGAAATGTGATTATTTTTACCTCGAGAGTTGAGTATCCCATAAAATGTGTCAAACCACATATTATTGAGCCAAGCAATTTAGAAAGTGATGCATTCATATAGTAAATTGGCATTATCTTCATTATTATCATGCAAATAATCCCTTAAATGATTACTATAATAAAAAAATTATCAAAAAAAAATACCATAAGTTTTTATTTTAATAAATCAACAAGATCTCAAATATGTCCCTTCCGATAGACTCATAAGCAGAACGATGCTTAGCTTTTAGAGGGAAATGCGGAGTCCAAGATCCAATAAGATGTTTCACTATGTCAAGAGGACATTATAGTTAATCAATTTATATAGATTAACTACTTCCAATCAAAGCTAAAAAGATTCTTAGTTACTAAAACTTCCCCAAGAAATACCAAGCCAAAATATTTCAAGCAAAGAGCACATCTGAGCGTAAAATATATTTAACACCTTTAGAAACCACTCGAGCCTCATGCAACATGCATTGAGGCCCATGGATGTGAAAAAGTGCCATTCCTGCAATTGGCGCCACCTATAAAACCAATATATATAATAAGCTAGTTAATACGCAACACTACAATAAAATTAAAAGACATACAATAACTTGAGAGTTATTATATATATATATATATATATATATATATATTGAGAAAGATTGAACGCTAAGCAATATTTTGTGACAGGTCCATGCTCTTTTAGAGTGTAATGCATCTCAAGGGTATGAAGAGGTGTTCCTAATCTCAAATATGTTGAAGTTTTACCAGATTATTAAAATCGGTTGAAGTAACTCGAATAATAAGCAATTGCACAAGAGGCCCAAGATGTGGTTGGTTTGAAGCCACCATTATCAATAAGGCTCAACTCATGCTGCAATGTGATATGTGTGAAGCTGCAATGCGATATGTGTGAAGCGTGGTATGGGGCATGTATCTATGTTCAACCAATGTATTGTTTACATGTATGAAGGTTAGGTCAACCTAGTACTCATATCACCCATCCATGGCTCCATGTACACCCATTAACCCTTTACAAATGGACCTAAAGGTTCCATATTGCTCACATATGTAACAACACAATATTAGCTAATCCATGCATATATATTAATAACCTTCACCAAAAGGTTTAATCTTTATAGAATGTTTATTACAATGACCTAAACATGATATTAAATTAAATTTTCAACTTTGATTCTTGTTGCCAACACACTTTTTCATTTTAAAACAAGTAATTATGATTTCTACGGAGATCTATGAGAACCAAAAACATCAAAAGTTTGATAATTAGTTATGTAAATCTGGTTGTGAAATTTTGATGTCCTTGGATAATGCAATGTCAAACAACTTGGAGAGGATGGGTCCTATGCCCTCAACAAGTATATAAACCAATTTGAGAGAGACTATTTATTTGTCAATAAAGACTTTTCTTTAATAAAGACTTTTCTTTCATCTTTCAACTTTGTCCACAAAGGTATCAGTGGTGTTGGAAAAGGGATTCAAATGAATGTTAATCTCTGAGGGACTTTTAAACATCACAATCTTTTCTTGCAATAATTTCTAACCATTAACTAAGTCACTATTCTATGGTTAATAAAGGTTACCTTTTATCAAAGAAAGGAATCAAGCTATTATTGATAACTTATAAAAGCATAGAGTTCACCATTGTAAATCTTATATTTTTATAAAGAGAATGATTCAATAATCTTTGTCAAGACTTTAAGCTTCCCAACCCTAAGTTTTGATGATTTAGCTTTATATTTGAGTCTAGCTTTGTTAGGACAATCATGTACTATGTGCTTACATTCAAAGTTTTTATTTGTCTTCACCCTTTAATAGAGTGAGGGGTCATGTTGTTTTGGCTTAAGGTCCCAAATTGATCTTCGCCTCCTAATTCAATTCCACTCGATGAGTCATTTATAGGACATAAATAGGGTGTAGTAGGCCTTCCTCTCAAATGTCATTGTTTGGTTCCTCCTTCAAGTCCTGCGTGACAAACCCATTTTGGAAAGTTTGTGAATAATGTGAATATTAAGATTGAAAGGAACTTGTGATAGGACCTTGGTGTGATGTAATCAATGTTTTTATGTGTGAACACAACCCGTTTTTTCATTAAATATTGTACGATATCGGCCCAAACAATGTAAAACAAAACATACATGATCAAGATTGAGCATGCAGATTTTCATCGTGAGTAATTATTATGTAAGTATGAATGGAAATTACATTGCGTTGGGGTTTATAAATGTGCCACCATTTAGAGTGGACACTCCACCCATCATCAAGGGATTCAAACAAAGTTATAAGATTGTCAAGATCAAACAAAGTCATTAGATAGAGCAATTGATCAAGATTGACCTTGTCAACCGAGTTGCAACTATTTAAAGGTCTAGAGTTAAATAAGATAGTATAACTACTCTTGAATAATGAGCTTACACTATCGATTGTATTGTACTTTGATTTCTAGCAAATAACACTAAGCTTTGCCATTTTGATGGTGGATTGTCATCCCAATACTTGGATTTCCCTCTTAAAATCCTATAATGACACGATGTGTTGCTAATATTATTGTCTTCTTTGTTAATGTGCTCACTATTATATTTCAATCATATCATATGATTAGATTTATAGTTAAGTTATGATATAATCAGTGGCTGCATTTGTTCTCTCATATTAGTCGACCATTTGATCGAGAAGGTATACTGTTGTGTTTTGTAGGCTCCATCTATTTGGATCCCAACATTTGAGGGGAATTCCTATGAACTCATGAATCTTGCAATGCAAGAAGATACCATTGGTGAAACTTAATGAGAGGTTATGGGGGACAAATCGAGAAGGAAATATGACATAAGTTATATGGCACCGAAGAAGAAGACTAATTAACTAGTAAAGGGGACACCCACAAGAAGAAATCCTATACCTAAATAACATTTAAGATCAAGGATCTCATAATGAAGATATCCCTAAGGAGACTCTAGGATATAAGATGATGGCAAGAAACTAACCACAAAATCTAGACAACCTTAGCTATGAAGTATGCCAAGATCTTGAAAGGTTCAAAGAAGATGAAGAATCATCATCAGTGAGACCTATAAAGAAATGTACCTAGCAAAGAAACGAAAGAACTAAGCACATGAAACATTGCAATTGAATGTGTCAAAGATACCCTTCTTCAATAGCAAGTGTAGCATGGTGGACCATCTATTCAATCTCAATACCCATTGGGAATGGGAGAAGGAAGCTCGCCATTCAACATATAAACTTTAAAGGTACCTTGTGGGGTGTTGCATTAAAATGGTACCATAGAATTAACAAGCCTTTAGCTTTCCAAAATTGGGAGGGCATTATCCACCCATTAAAAAATGCATATAGCTACCTAGACATGAATGTTAGAGATAGAGGTGTATCTCGGGATGTCCTCCATGTTTAGATGCCTAACATGGAGGTACATTTTCAGTATAGGCATCAGGATCGGGTAGAGGGTGAGATGCACTCTACCAAGTGTCATGAATCTAGCGGTGGATGCATGCAGACCTTTCAGGGTGATTTTCCTTACAAATGCATGATTTTTTTAAAAGCATGCAAAAGTGAGATTTTTGCATGTACACAGTTTAGGGTTTTGAAAACCCTAATCAGTCAGTGAGTTTTTATAAGGAGGCAAGGGTTCACTAGAAAAGTTTACTTTGCAGTTTCTTCAAAGAGTGAGGAGATTTACAGAGTGATGTTGCACTTGTGCATGTAGAGGGCGACTTCCTGAGGAGAGGGGGCGCATCCGTTGAGGGAGTGAGTAAGAAGAGCAGAGAGGCATCTGTTCCTGCTTGATCTGAGGCACAGAGCAGCCATTCCAGTGTGCAGTGAGATCATCTGTGCAGAGAGAGCTCATACATTGGGCTTGAGTGAATTCCCAAAGGAGAGGTGCGCACTTCCTAAGGAGAGGAAGACATCTTTTTTAGAGGAGTTGATCTTCTCAAGGCTAGGAGGGCCGAGAGAACCAGAGTTGGTCTTCTTCAGTGATTGAAGAAGAACATAGTAGATCTCATCGGAGTTTTTCAGAGATCTGGTAAGGAGTGACTTCAGAGCAAAGGAGGAGGGGCACATTTCTCATGTAGAGGGGGTGCACTTCATACTAAGAGGAGGTTGCAGTCTTTCTTCTGTGTCAGAGCAGATCAAGGAAGAGTGGTTAGAGAGTTTGTACCGTTTCCATAGATTGGCAGTGATAGTATTCATAGATCCAGAGTTTGATTAGACAACAAGGGCGCATTTCCCATGAGCAGCAATTGATTCTGCATGCAGATCTAGGGTTTTGACTCGTCAGGTTCTTATTGTATCTTCTGAACATCTGTGTGTATTTTTCTCTCTATTATATGCTCTAGGCTTGAGAAAGAAGAAATCCCCATAGATGCTCGTTTTCCCCATTGGGGTTTCCAGGGTAAATCTGAGACTCATATGTGTGTTTGCCATATTTTTTGTTAAGTTGATAAGAGATCTATAATGCTTTTTGTTATAAGTATATTGCATAAATGTGATCTTCTCTGGCATAGAGAAGTTGGGATTGCTTGTGGCTTATAGAGACTCAAGGCTGGTTGAGATCTCAGTTTTCCAGATCAAGTAGTGACATCTGGAAAAATATCATGGTATCAAAGCCTTGGTGAGGGCCAAGGGGCATTCACACTCAAATTTGCAAGCTGTATACAAGATCTGTGTGGAGACTCAGTGGTGATATCTGAGTTGTGAGTTAGAGACCAGATCTATCATATCTGAAGAGCGGAGCTCAGATCTGTGGTTGTAGAGGTTAGATCTATCAGATCTATGAGTTTGGAGGTGAGATCTGAGATAGATCTTTTAGATCTGAGCGTGTAGGATCCAGATCTGTGGCAGAGAGTTTCTTTTCTTCATTGAGATTTTGATTCAGTCCAGGTTGACTAGAGATCATGGCTAGCAGGTTACGTGTTGAGGTTCGGTTGGATGGGGTCTCAAACTTTACTGCATGGAAGGCCAGAGTTGTCCTATTTCTGAAAGAAAGTGATTTATGGGATATTGTAGAGAGCACTGCCACAAAACATGTAATTATTCCAACAGATGTTGTGGCAAAGGCATCCTATGACAAGAAAAATATCAAGACCCATAGGATCATCCTTGATGTGATCAAGGATCATGTGATACCACATGTTACAAGTAAAGAGAATGTGTATGAGATGTGGGATGCATTAATGAAGTTGTACCAAAGCTCTAATGAGAACATGAAGATGGTACTTCCTGAAAAGTTGAAGAGCATAAAGATGGTCAAGGATGAGAGTATGGTCACATACCTTACCAAGATAACACAAGTAAGAGATGAGCCAGAGGCAATGGGGTGAAGGTCGAGGATGGAGAGTTGGTACGACAAGCTCTAAATGGTGTGACTAAGCCATGGGTGGTGTTTGTTGAGTCCGGCGTGTCCATAGAGAACCTCCCCAAGTGTTGGGATGATTTCACACAAGAGGAAACTTGAAGAGGTTATATTCAGGGCACCTCTTCTACCATCCCTGAGGAGGAGGATGTGGCACTTGCAGCTAAAGGAAAGCAGAGGTTCAAGAATAATGAACAGAAGAAAGACCTGAGTAAGGTCAATTGTTTCGCATGCAATGAGTACGAGCACTATGCAGGACAATGCCCTCACAAGAAAAAGAATAAAAGGGAGAAGGATGAGCAAGTAGTTGCAGCAGAAGAGGTAGATGAGTTTGCTTCCAGATTTGGGAGGGATTTCTCTCTTGCATATTTTGTTTCAGGCCAAGATAGCAATCAACCTGAGGTTCAGGTTAATGAGAGGTGGATGATTGACTACAAGCATTGCAGTCACATGACTGGGATGCGAGAGCCATTCCTCTTCCTAGAGTATAATCATGTGCATAGTATTCATGATGTTGAGGGTACTGAGCATATGGTCAAAGGAGTGGGACATGTATGGTTCCTCCTAGACCTTGGAGAACTCCTAGAGATGTCAAGATTCCTATTCATTCCAAGACTAAGAGGGAGCATACTTTCAGTAGCAGCATTGGATGTTGCAGGTTACTCTGTAGTGTTTCAGAGGGAGCTTATATTCGCTTATCCGGAGGGAGCAGATCCTGTGTTGATGGGTCACCGGATTGACAGGGAGTATATAGTTCAAGGAAACCCACGTCGGGTGCATCTGGGTGGTTGACTGCATCTTCATCAGAGTCTGAGATAGACAGGGAGCGAGATGCTCATAATGGTGATGAGGCACGGAGGAGTGAGTCCTCATATCAGATGGATGGGCGAGAGGCTCATATAGGTACCAGTCAAAGACTGATTTGGTATGAGATGACAGAGTTGGATTTATCTCAGGAGCGAGCTGAGTCAGCTCGGAGTAGGGAGATAGATACATGTCAATGGATCTGCTTGATGGTAGTCTCTGAGATTGGTTGTAACAGAGATTCAAAGGGATTTTGGATCAGGGATCAGTGACAAAGTCTATGAGAGAGCAAGAGCCTTCTCCTAGGGCTACCTAGATAGAGATGGATCATGTTATTTCATATCAGAGTGCAGCAGTGACAGTCAGGACAGATGGGTCAGTTACAGCAACAAAGGATTTGTTGGATCCAAGCATCAGTGGTTGGACTTCCCTCGATAAGAGGAAGTGTTAGAGATAGAGGTGTATCTCGGGATGTCCTCCATGTTCATATGCCTAACATGGAGGTGCACTTTCAGTATAGGCATCAGGATGGGGTAGAGGGTGAGATGCACTCTACCAAGTGTCATGAATCCAGCGGTGGATGCATGCAAACCTTTCGGGGTGATTTGCCTTACACATGCAAGATTTTTTATAAAGCATGCAAAAGAAGGATTTTTGCACGCACTCACTTTAGGGTTTTGAAAACCCTAATCGATCAGTGAGTTGTTATAAGGAGGCAAGGGGTCATCGGAAAAGGTTACTTTGCAGTTTCTTCAGAGAGTGAGAAGATTTACAGAGTGAGGGTGCACTTGTGCATGCAGAGGGCGACTTCTTGAGGAGAGGAGGCACATCTACTGAGGGAGTGAGTGAGAGGATCAGAGAGGCATCTGTTCCTGCTTGATCCGAGGCACATAGTAGCCATTCTAGTGTGCAGTGAGATCATCTATGTAGAGAGAGCTCAAAGACTGAGCTTAAGCGACTTCCCAGAGGAGAGGGGTGCACTTCCTGAGGAGAGGAAGATGCCTTCGTCAAAGGAGTTTATCTTCTCAAGGCTAGGAGGGCCAAGAGAACTAGAGTTGGTCTTCTTCAGTGATTGAAGAAGAACATAGCAGATCTCATCGGATTTTGTCAGAGATCTGGTAAGGGGAGACTTCAGAGCAAAGGAGGAGTGGCGCATTTCTCATGCAGAGGGGGCGCACTTCATACTAAGAGGAGGTTGCAGTCTTTCTTTCATGTCATAGCATATCAAGGCAAAGTGGTTAGAGAGTTTGTATTGCTTCCAGAGATTGGCAGTGACAGTATTCAGAGATCCAAAGTTTGAGCAGACAGCAAGGGCGCATTTCCCATGAGCAGCAGTTGATTCTACATGCAGATCTAGGGTTTGGACCCATCAGGTTCTTATTGTATCTTTTGGACATCTGTGTGTATTTTTCTCTCTATTATATGCTTTGGGATCAAGAAAGAAGAAATCCCCATAGATGCTTGTTTTCCCCATTTGGGTTTCCAGGGTAAATCTGAGAGTCATATGTGTGTTTGCCATATTTTTTGTTAAGTTGATAAGAGATCTATAGTGCTTTTTGTTATAAGTATATTACATAACTGTGATCTTCTCTAGCATAGAGAAGTTGGGATTGCTTGTGGTTTATAGAGACTCAAGGTCGGTTGAGATCTCAGTTTTCCAGATCAAGTAGTGACATCTAGAAAAACTATCAATGAAGACTAAACTACTCAACAAACTTCAAGCGGTAATTCAAATGTGTAAGGAGAAAGTTGAATAGTAAGAAAGATTTGTTCAAGCAATTGAGAGATAGTATTATTGAACTTGTTCACATGGACTAGTTCATTTCCAGAATATAGCCTAACTTCATGCATATATTCAAAGCCAACAACCATAGTCATATTAGGAAGCCCTTACTCTCACCATGAAAAAAAAGGATGATCATAAACCACCCTGTTAGGATATTCTTATACTCCATCCTAGTCCTACTAGCATTTTCATCATTTGCATTTTCAGTCATGCATGCACTTTTAGGGTTTGCATGCATCCCAGTCATCAGTCCCAGCACCTAGCCCTCAATTAGCTAGCCCCCGGAGCTTCTTTCCACTCAGTTTCAGCCCTCCTAGAGCTTAGTGCGCCCTCCTTTCATCTATCAGTTGAGAAAGGCGCCCTTCCTTACCTACCATTCAGTTATCTTCAGTTCTTTCCTTGATTTAAGGCTAGACTGACTCTCAACTGACTATATCACTCTGATGGACCTCCAGTGAGACTTGACTACCCATTCTGACTTCAGTTAGCTCCTCATGTGCCCTCCACTGAGCCTCCTTCATTCAGTTAGTGTCTCCATGTGCCAGTTACAATCAGTTACACCTTCCACACTCAGTTAGACTCAGTTTGACTAATAGTTGACAATTACTTGAGCATTGATGACTCCACTGATGATGATGAAGACTTCCAGTTGTGCTCCGATGACACTCCAGTGATCTTTTGATCACTCCATGAAGGCTAATTCGAATTGCCACCTTAGGCATTCGAATCCTCATGTATTGTACTACTTATTTGTCCATGTTGTGATTAATTAATTAGTGTGTGTGAAGTATTTTTGCTTCTATCCGAGTTCTACTATATTATTATTCTGTTGCTCATTATACTGCATTGACCACTCTTCTATTTTCCTGCTTAATCATAATTATTCTCTTGTGAGATATACATCATCTCTTAGATCTACTGTGAGGATTTTCACATGGTATCAAATCATGTTGAGAGTATTGTTTATCTCCATTCCTGAGATTTTTTTGCAAGTTATTATCAAGATTTCGAGTGCAACAGTTTTTGCATTTTTGCAGCGGTAGCAGTTGCAGATATTATCTATTGTTTTTGCAGATCTTCTACAACTTCCATGTATTCAGAAGAAATCTATCCTCCTCCATTCAACTATGATCCTCTTTCTCCATTCAACTATGATGAATGGAAACCAAAGATGATAGGATATTTGAAGAGAAATGGTCTCTTTGATTATTGTTTTGAGAGAGAGTTCGAATCCTCTAAAGAAAAGATTGTCTGGTTAAATAATGGTGACAAAGCCATGGGAACCATGATGCTTGCTATGTCTCGATGCTTGGTACATCAATTCATTAATGATGTTGAATCTCCAAAAGAGCTATGGGCCTACCTGGATGAAAGATTTGGCATACAGAATGAAGGGATTGGTCCAAACCCTTTCGAGAGCAAGCAAAGTGATGCATTCGCCCTCCTTGATGATCTCATTGATCATGAACCAGTATAGAAAATATCTCATATTGAAGTTGTCCACAAAGAAGAAGAACTTGCAGATTCTACACTCATGCTCCAAATTTCTTCTATTTCAAATTATGTGCCAGCTCACACTCTAGAAATTGCAGAAGGTCCTAAATCCTCTCTTCACCAGAGTTTGTTGGTTTGCATCATGATCACATGAATGTTTCGGAGGTAAAATCAGTCATTGGAGGTAATGCATTTGCTCTCCTTGATCTATCACCTCTTATTTACTATTATATTATCATTATTCCATGCTTTCAGAAGGTTATTGAAGAATATGGCCATTGCCATTCGCTTGGGATAATTTCTCATGCACATCATGGTTTTGATCTCACCTCTTATGGTTCAAAGGAGATCTCAAGAAACCATTGCCATTCGCTTGGGATAAATTCTCATGCATTTACTGGTTTTAATCTCACCTCTAATGGTTCAAAGGAGATCTCAAGAAACCATGATTCAAGTCTTGGATCTAATTTGGATTCTAAGCAATTACTACTTGGGATAATTTCTCATGCATATGATAGTTTTGATCTCACCCCTGCTAGTTCAAAGGAGATCTCAAGAAACTATTCTTCAAGTCTTAAATCTGATTTGGATTTCAAGCAGTTATTTGATGGTTCTTTTTGGCATAATCTCACCATGATGGTTCGAAGGAGAAGGCAAAAGACTATCTGCACATTCATAGATTTGATCCTACCTCAACTGATTCGAATCACAGGTTCAAGGATCATCCTCCTATTTTTGGATTTGTTCTCATCACATTCGATCTGAAGAGCAAGTACAAGCACATGCTTTCTGAGCATGATCCACTTCTTCCCAAGAAGAAGATACCTCCAGACATATGACCAAGCATCACACCTGCTTGAGTTTGGAGCATTTATTTTTGTGTGTGTCGTACAGTCTATTTTGAGGGGGGGTATTTTTCCCATGAGGTTTTCCCCATTTCCTCGGTTTATTGACTGTTATTATTATTCATTGTATTGGGTGACCTTTGGTCTTAGTTACCAGGGACCAGGATGGATTAAGGGGGGGTGTTAGGATATTCCTATACTCCATCCTAGTCCTACTAGCATTTTCATCCTTTGCATTTTCAGGCATGCATGCACTTTTAGGGTTTGCATGCATCCCAGTCATCAGTCCCAGCACCTAGCCCTTAATTAGCTAGCCCGGGGAGCTTCTTTCCACTCAGTTTCAGCCCTCCTAGAGCTTAGTGTGCCCTCCTTTCATCTACCAGTTGAGAAAGGCACCCTTCCTTACCTACCATTCAGTTATCTTCAGTTCTTTCCTTGATTTAAGGCTAGACTGACTCTCAACTGACTGTATCACTCCGATGGACCTCCAGTGAGACTTGACTGCCCATTCTGACTTCAGTTAGCTCCTCATGCACCCTCCACAGAGCCTCCTTCATTCAATTAGTGTCTCCATGTGCCAGTTACAATCAGTTACACCTTCCACACTCAGTTAGACTCAGTTTGACTGATGGTTGACAGTTACTTGAGCATTGATGACTCCACTGATGATGATGAAGACTTCCAATTGTGCTCCGATGACACCAGTTGTGCTCCAATGACACTCCAGTGATCTTTTGATCACTCCATGAAGGCTAATTCGAATTGCCACCTTAGGTATTCGAATCCTCATGCATTGTACTACTTATTTGTCCATATTGTGATTAATTAATTAGTGTGTGTGAAGTATTTTTGCTTCTATTCGAGTTCTACTATATTATTATTCTGTTGCTCATTATACTGCATTGACCACTCTTCTATTTTCCTGCTTAATCATAATTATTCTCTTGTGAGGTATACATCATCTCTTAGATCTGCTGTGAGGATTTTCACACACCCACATAAGAGAAAGTACAACACAAAGGACATTAGTCCTAGAAGAATGAAAATGAAGCAAAACGTCATGAACCCATGTTCGATAAGGAAAATAAGTAGCACAATGATGACATACCAACAAAGCAAGAAAGAAAGTAGAGACAATTGAACAAGTTCAATTTCTGTCAAACTTACAAAGTTACAACACAAGCAAGCATAGTTGGAACCATTGTAGTTTCAATCCCAAAACCCAAGAACACTTCTCAAAGTAGAATACAATGGAGATGACCAAGATACCATATGTTCATGAGATCAATATTGAGACAAACCCCGTGATCAAAACGTATATCGGGCATAGGCCCAAGTTGTGGCTTGTGTTAGGGTGATAATGAAGAATGTGTGTAAGGCCTACAAGTGTTTTCATTATGGATCATGGGGCCATACAATGGATCATTGTATTTTTAGTGTCCTTGTACAGGGTTGTTGCATCGTTTGTGAACTCGATATCCATAACACCAAGGGTTGCCCCAAAATAAAAAGGACCCCTTCCAAAAATTGTCAAGTTATACAAGTCATCAAAGATGAACAACCACGAGAAGCATTCATTACTACTCATTCTCAAACCGAAGGCTATGCTCCACAAGAAAAAAAATGAAGAATTCATCTTTGATGAGGACAAGATGGATTTCAGCCCACGAGGGAAGAGCAATTGGTAATGAGTAAATGAGATGAGAAGTTGTAAATGGAAGGTCACAAGTTCAAATCCCCGTGGGTACTAGCTTAAAAAAACAAAAAGGACAAGATGGATTTCATTGAACAATGTATGGAACAAAGATTGAAGTATTTATAGAAGCAAAACCGATAAGCACATGAACACCATATCCACCAACAAAGTCCTCAATAGTTAGGGAAACATTCTGAAACACGATAAAGCAATTAAAGGCATTGGCACAAAACACATGTTGCCTCATGAAGATATATGAGTTCCATGGCTACCTACCACATGTCAACAATTGAGAAGACTCGAGCTCAAATGTAGTAAAGGTTAACAAGGTTAGTACTTTCTTCTGAAAAGACCTACAATTCCCCACATCCAGTAGAATTAACAACATATGTTGTGGTAGACCTAAGCACTGAGATCAATATCGTATTTTCCATTTATTGGGAAAAGCTACTTGTACTAGTGCCTCATTCATTAACTTTGATAATGTGCTTGATTTGGAGGTCAACCGTCGGTAGTTGGGGTGACTCATCTATTATTTTTTGGTTGATGATTGAGATGATATACTTGTTAGGATTTCATACATCACTAATGTTCTTGGATACAGTACTTGATGTTGATGTTTTTAACTTAGAAGTATAATTTTCATCTCTTTCAACTTTAATTTCATAATTCATTTCATCCCATAATTATAGCATCATTCATTTGCAACAAACAATAAAACAAGGATCACTGAAAGATAACCATGCACAAGAGAGACGAAGATTTATCCTGGGAAACCCTAACAGGGGAAAACCCAACAAACTTTTCTCAGAAGAAATTAATCCAAGTGACAAGAACAATACCAATCATGAAGTTGAACCCTAGCACAAGATAGGTTCAACCTCCTTCACAATAAACCCTAGCGAGGGTAGATAATTTTCCAAGAGAATAAGAGAAACCCAAAAATTATGCTTCTAGTGAACTTCACTTGTCCTCCTTGATAAGTGTGCACCAATTGAGAGAGATGAGCTTGCTTATATGTGAGATATGAAGTGTAAGAACACTTCTATTTATATTCTTCAGTTGACTTGATTTTTACTCTTGAGGTCGACTTGTACTTTTATTTATTCTCTATTTATCTTTCAAGCTGACTTGTCATTTTGTCTTCTTGGGTCAATTTGCCCCTTTTTGTTGGGTAGTTGTGCTCTTTTTTGCCTTCCACTTTCTCTGGGACTTCTTCAGTGGATTGTCTTGACTCCTTGGTTATTTCTTCATCATAGAAAATTTATCCTCGTTGATATCTCCTCACATGCAGTCACATTCTTTCCATAGAGCTCTAATGTTGATTTGACCATACTCTAAGAAGTCTCAAACACTTCTTAGAGCCAATTGTCAAATTCAACACTAGATTAGACTTTGTCTAATATACAAAAAGATAAGATCTCCTTGTAACATAGACAAGTCATCTCACTCTACAAGAATAGATCACTCTGTCTAAGGAGTACTCCCACCTGGAGTCCGCAATGTGACCTCTAGCCTACTACCACTCCAGTCAACACATAACTCGACGAGGCTAAGCATCCGAAGCATAAGACACACAGTCAAGGGCTACGACGAGGCCATTCTCTTTGGGTCGTGAACCCATCCAAGAGAATGATCTATAGAATATTTGCCTGATGTTGGAACCACGGAGAACATCAACACTCCCTCTCAACAAGGGAGACATTTTGTGCCAAGTCGCTAACTTGGTGAGAATGTCTGTAATATACATCTCGAGTCTATTAAGACTGCATTATGGTCATTCACCACTAGCCAAACTAGTTATTTCTATGAGTGAATGAGTCATTCTCCATCACCATGGATTCCCGTGGAGAACGTCTACTCGATGCTACTCATATGTACAATACTTGTACTGCATCTGCATCTATATGGCATCTGTACTAGAAGTTGGAACTGCACTATATCTATACTACAACTGCATCTGTACTACTGTACTGCAACTGGATCTATACTGGGCCATTCACTTTCGTGAATATCTATCATTCATCTATTGAATCATCATGATGTTTCGGCCATTCATGTCTCATATGAATGTATGCCTACTCATCATGGTGTCTAGGTCATTCATCTCTCATATGAATGTATGTCTACTCATTACGATGCTTGGGTCATTCATCTCTCATATGAATGTTTGCCTGCTCATCACAGTGTCTGGACCATTCATCTCTCATATGAATGTTTGCATGCTTCTCACAGTGTTTGAGCCATTCATCTCTCATATGAATGTCTACTTGCTCATCACAATGTCTTGGCCATTCATCTCTCATATGAATGTATTTGACCCATCACGATGTTACACATTTAACAATGCGCCCTCTCACTCGGAGAGGCATTCTCCATCACACCAAGCGTGTTACTAAAGTATACAAATGTTTCCTTGGACAGAGGTTTGGTGAGAACATCGGCTATCTGCTCATCCATGGGCATGTATTGGAGCTTCACTGCTCCCTTCTGTACCATGTCTAGAATGAAGTGGTATTTGATCTCCAAATCAAATAGTTTTTTGACACTGGCTGCAATTTGCTCTACTTCTGTTGTACTGAGTGCTACAGGAGCATTCTTCCTCTATCCACTACACTCTTCTTAGTCAGAATCTGTATATCTTTTGCAACTTCACTTCATCACCTAAGATCATATCCTATTGTACCACTCAGGTACCTCAGCACAGTCTTTGCCCCAACCCAATGGAAGAGTCTCGTCTCAACCATAAACTGGCTCAGGGTATTCACTGTAAAGTAAATATCTCATCAATGATCTGATCAAATGCATGTACATCACCGAATCTGAATCTGAAGCGGAATCATTTAGCTTCTCCAAATCCGCCTCCATAGGTATATCCATAGACCTACAGTCCATCATCCTGAATCTCTTAGGATCTCAATTGTGTACTCCCTCTTATTGAGGAAGATCTCATCACACCTCAATCCCAATAATATCGAACTCAAAGGTCAACTCCCTTGAGAATGAGCTTCTTTATTTCCGTAAAGGAACAAATCATCAATCATACAGCACCAAGATCAAATGGCCACCATCAACAACCTTGTAGTAAAGGTTGGAATCTACATCACTCTTGGTGAAACCCAAGCTCGTCAAATATTTGTTGAACTTGGCATACCAAGCTCAAAGGGCCTTATCAAGTCCGTATAGGATCTTCTTTTATCAACAAGCTATGTTGCATCTACTCCTTTTGTGTGTGGGAGCATATTGCTCCCTCTACACCTGAGTATCCTGCTCCCTCTGCATCTGGACACTATGCTCTCTTTGTATTTGAGTATCATGCATTCATTGCATCTGGATACTCTACTTTTGAGCCAATCTCCCCACACCACATAGCTCAAGTTCATGGAAGATTGTCTTCCCATGTGTATCTATTTGTGTCACCTCCCATCAAGTGGGTTTACTGGATACCATCCAGGACCTTCTCAAGTTCTACAATGGCTAACTGCATAGGCTATATAATGTGCCTTCTCGGATGCTAATATGTGTTAGAGTTTGCACTTTAATTCAAATTAATTATATATTTAACTGAAAGACAAAAAAGCACAGCAAAACACAAGAGACGCAATAATTTTCCTCGGGGAAACCATAAAGGAGAAAACCTCGCAACTTCCTCAGAAATAGATTAGTCACTAGTACAATATCAAGCAAGATGGAAAACCAAAGAGAAGATGTCTTCTACAGCTCTCTCTCTTTCTCCTCCAGCGAACTTGTCTTCTCTCTCTCCTTATGCGAACTTGCTTGAGTGAGTGGTATGTCCAAATGAGAGAGCAAGCTCTCTATTTATACTTTATGTTTGGGTGACCTTTTTCCTAATGGGGTCGACCTCACTAACTTGACTGGGCTGACCAGTCCTAGGGAGACTCAATAATACAATTTACATTTGACCTTAAGGGATCTAATGCCCCGACTTACAATGGAGGTTTTACCTCAATAATTCTTGCATAACCAAACATAATAATGACATCCCCGAACGGAGGAAAAACATCTCCGTCGGAGGTAAAAATAAAATACAACAATAATAATAATAATAATAAAGTACAATGAATATCTTTCGAAGTCACATTTACAACAACACTCCCTCTTAACTAGGAAGGTATTCTCTCGCCAGAGTCATCATCACTCTGGACACAAAATTTGGATAACGTCATCATTGTTGGATCATCGTCGTCGTCGTTGCTGCATCAATCCTCATCGTGTTGATCATTGACTGGTGACATCTCTCGAATCTATCTGTCATGAGAAGTTCTACAGAGCCAACACTTTTTTATGCTGGATGTAGGCCTAGCTCTCATATAGGTCTTCATCATCTCTACGAGCAAGCCATCAAGTAGGGATAGCCCAGGACCACACATTACATTGCCACCGCAATCACCTGCGTCTCCTATTGTCATCTCATCGTATCCAGATCATCTCATCATCTCTCACGGAGAGCAGCCCAGGTGCACACCTCATGTCTAACAGACCACCTGCGTCTCCCACCCAGTGGGTACAACCCAGGAGCACCCTCGGTGCATTAGGTCTCTCATGGTCAGCCCGCGTCTACAGCATGTGGATATAGCCCAGGCACATCCCAGATGCATTACATCCCAAGGACCACCTGCGTCTTCCACCATGTGAGAACCAGCCTAGGCGCACCCTAGGTGTCTTTGTGATCGGTGGACCTCTCAGTGTCTCCAGCATGTGGATACAACCCAGGAGCACCCTAGGTGCATTACGTCCCAAGGACCACCTGTGTCTTCCACCATGCAAGAACCAGCCCTAGTGCACCTGCATCATCCGATCTCGAGGAACCTTGATCTTGATAACACCAAGCTTCTCTCTGAAGTACTCGAACTTCACTCTCGCTAAAGGCTTGGTCAACACATTGGCTATCTGCTCGTCTGTCGCCACATACTAGAGCTTAACTGCTCCTCTTTGCACCATATCCCGGATATAGTGATACTTGATCTCAATATGCTTCGACTTGTCATGGAACATCGGGTTCTCAAACAACTTCATGCAACTCTGGTTGTCACAGAAGATACAAGTCGCCTCGAGCTCGATATCAAACAAATCTGACAAATAGCTTTTGAAGCCATACTGCCTCACAACTAGCCGAACAAGCTGCAACATACTCTGTTTCGGATGTACTTAGCGCCACGCATGACTGCTTCCTGCTAAGCCATGAGATCATACCTTATCCCAAATTGAAGCAACATCTTAAAGTGCTCTTCCTGTCTGTGTCACTGCCTGCCCAATCTGAATCGACATAACCATGCAGGTTAATCCTCTGATTCGCCTCATACTTGAGCCCATACTAAATTGTACCCTTCAGGTACCTCAATATATGTTTTGCAGCCGTCAGGTGGACAAGCCTCGGATCTGTCAAGAACTAGCTCAAGGTGTTCACGGCAAAACATATGTCTGGTCTCGTGTTTGTAAAGTACATCAACGAACCAATCATCTATCAGTACATCATGGCATCAACTGTCTTTGATGAAGCATCACACAGTAGCTTCAAGTTCGATGCCATTGGTGTGGCCATTGCCTTGCATTCCATCATTTTGAACCTCTTCAGAATCTCCATTGCATACTTTCCTTAACCAAGGAAAATTCCATCTGTACTCTGCCACACCTCCATGCCTAAGAAGTAATGCATCATTCCGAGCATGGAAGTATAGAATCTCTCTTGTCCTTGAAGAAAATGATTTGGACAAGTATGTTAATGAGGAGATTCCAGCACCATAGGGAGATGAGGCAAAGGAAATCCACAAGAAGAACTTGGTCAAGGCCAAGAGGATTATTGCAGACTACATTAAAGATCATCTCATCCCTCATGTGTCATCCCTGAAGACTCCCAAGGAGATGTTCGATGCCCTGGCAAAGATATTCGAAGGGAAGAACATCAATCAGAAGATGACATTAAGGAACCAACTCAAGAATGTGAAGATTCAACATTTAGAGACCATGCAATCCTACTTCACAAGAGTCTCACAAATCAAGGAGCAACTTGAAGCAATAGAAGACAAAGTAGAAGAAGGTGAGATCACTATGACCACCTTGAATGGTCTCCCAAGATCATGGGACTCATTCATTCAAGCAATATGTGCCAGGAAGAAGTTGATCCCATTCAGCAGACTGTGGGAAGAATGCACCCAAGAAGAAGCTCGGCTAGTTGCAAGAGAAGAAAAGATGGGAGCAAATGATGATCAAGCTCTTACAACTCACACTAAAAGAAATCACAGCAAGAGGGAGGACCACCATCACAGAAGATCCAGAAGATCCAGAAGAGATCTATCCAGTATTAGATGCTACACATGTGATGAGAAGGGACATTACTCAAGAAACTGTCCCAGAAACCAAGGATCCTCTAAGAAGACCAACAAGAAGAGACATCATGCTCACACCGCTGAAGATGATGAACCTGCAAGGAAAAGAACCAGAGAAGAAACAAATGATTCTTCAAGTGATGAAGAGTGTGTCTTAATCTTATGACTCACGGGCACCATCACACACGGAAGCAACGATTGGCTTGTAGATAGTGGAGCATCCAAGCACTTGATGAGATACAAAGAATCCTTCGTCAATCTATCTGGACATGAGTCACCTCACATGGTGAAACTTGGGGATGATTATCAATATCCCATCAAGGGAAGTGGAGAAGCTTCCTACAAGCTAGACTCTGGCAAATCATTGAAGATGAAAGATGTTCTCTATGTTCCAGGATTGAAGAAGAATCTTCACTGCATCTCAGCACTAGATGCTAAGGGAATGAGGGTTGCATTTGTCGATGGCCAAGTCCTAATGTGGCCAAAAGGAAAGACAATAGATGATGCAATAGTAATTGGAGAGCAAGAGGGAGGCTTGTACAAGTTGAAAGGACAACCTGAACAAGCATTGGTTCATGACTCTATGGAACCAAGTGAACTATGGCACCGAAGGCTTGCACATGTGCACTATAGAGCACTACCTATTGCAAGCAAAGCAGTTTCAGGACTACCAGAAAACCAGACTAAACATGAAGGCATTTGCAAGGGATGTGCGCAAGGAAAGAATGTAAAGAAAGCATTTCCCAGCTATGAAAGCAAGGCAAAAGGAATATTGGAGATAGTCCACTCAGATGTATGCGGTCCCATGTCATCCAACTCACTAAGCGGGTATGTATATTATGTTTCTTTTATAGATGACTTTTCCCGTAAGACATGGATTTACTTCTTGAAAAGAAAAGATGAGGTATTTAGTAAGTTCAAGGAATTCAAAGCCTTGGTTGAAAATCACACTGAGAAAAAGATCAAGACCCTACGATCAGATAATGGTGGAGAATTCACTTCAGAATAATTCAAGGACATTTGCAGAGAATTTGGGATTAAGAGGGAGTTGAGCACTCCTTACAATCCTCAATAGAATGGTGTTACAGAATAAAAGAACAGAACGATAATGGAAGCAACAAAAGCAATGCTACATGATCAGGATCTTCTGATGCACTTATGGGCAGAAGCAACGAGGACAACTGTGTATGTACAGAACCGTACACCTCACCGAGTATTGAACAACAAGACTCCCGAAGAAGCTTTCTTAGGTGAGAAACTAGAAGTCAGCCATCTCAGAATATTTGGCTGCCCAGTGTACAACTTTTTGATGAGCTTAGGCTTTACCAAGAGTAAAGTAGATTCCAACCTTTACTTCAAGGTTGAGGGCGGAAGACCAGTGATATTACTACTATATGTAGATGACCTGTTTGTGACAGGTGAGGATGAGCTCATTGCAGATACGAAAAGAAGGCTTGGCGCAGAATTTGAGATGAAGGACCTAGGAATGATGCATTACTTCTTAGGCATGGAGGTGTGGTAGAGTACAGATGGAATTTTCCTTGGTCAAGGAAAGTATGCAATGGAGATTCTGAAGAGGTTCAAAATGATGGAATGTAAGGCAGTGGCCACACCAATGGCATCGAACTTGAAGCTACTGTGTGATGCTTCATCAAAGATAGTTGATGCCACAATGTACTGATAGATGATTGGTTCGTTGATGTACTTGACGAACACGAGACCAGACATATGTTTTGCCGTGAACACCCTGAGCCAGTTCTTAACAGATCTAAGGCTTGTTCACCTGACAACTGCAAAACATATATTGAGGTACCTGAAGGGTACAGTTTAGTATGGGCTCAAGTATGAGGCGAATCAGAGGATTTACCTACATGGTTAGTATGGGCTCAAGAATGGGCTTGTCAGCTCCCTCAAGCTTATCCTCAAGCTTGGTGTGGTGAGTCATTTTGAAATTAGAACCTCAAATGGAAATAGCAAAGATTTAGATCTTACCAATTTGAGATGCCCAACCTGGTTCTGGAACTGGCTGGCCTAGGGTTTGTTAGAGAAACCCTAATTTTCCAAAGTTGGAATTTTAAACTTCTGATTGGACAAGAAGATGCACCTCCTCAAGGCGAGTTGTCCAATGTACTCCTTTGTCTGGATTGATGGAGGAAAACCCCAAAAGCTTGATGCCCTAGTTTTCTCTCTGAACCAGTGTCTGGGCCAAAAATGAAAAATTCTTCAAATTTGATTATGCTTCCTCCAAACGATGCGCCCTCCTAGGGCGAGTTAAACTAGCCCTCTTTTTTCTGATGATATGTGGAGAGAAGACCTTGAAATAGGAAGCCCTAGTTTCTCCCTATTGCACAATGCCTTCTTTTTAGGTTGGCTCTGATACCATGTTAGAGTTTGCACTTTAATTCAAATTAATTAGATCTTTAATTGAAAGACAAACAAGCACAACAAAACACAAGAGACGCAATAATTTTCCTTGGGGAAACCATAAAGGAGAAAACCCCACAACTTTCTCAGAAATAGATTAGTCACTAGTACAATATCAAGCAAGATAGAAAACCAAAGATAAGATGTCTTCTGCAGCTCTCTCTCTTTCTCCTCCAGCGAACTTGTCTTCTCTCTCTCCTTATGCGAACTTGCTTGAGTGAGTGGTATGTCCAAATGAGAGAGCAAGCTCTCTATTTATACTTTATGTTTGGGTGACCTTTTTCCTAATGGTGCCGACCTCACTAACTTGACTGGGATGACCTGTCCTAGGGAGACTCAATAATACAATTTACATTTGACCTTAGGGGATCTAATGCCCCGACTTACAATGGACATTTTACCTCAATAATTCTTGCATGACCAAACATAATAATGACATCCCCGAACGGAGGAAACACATCTCCATCAGAGGTAAAAATAAAATACAATAATAATAATAAAGTACAATGAATATCTTCCGAAGTTACATTTACAACAACAATATGGACTATATGTTAGATCTTATAGATCTACTTGGAGGTCACTAGTGACTTCCCTTCAGGTCTCGGCACTATCACACATCATTCTTTATTATGGGCTAATATTCATCCATCATGGCTTCTTGTTGATCTGATGCCCGATCAATGTATCATCCCTTGGCAGATCCACTTGTTCTGATGATTCTATTATCTCATCCCGATAGATGGATGATTAATGTACTTAGAGGGATACTCATCCTTCGGAATCTTTTGCTTTTCATTATCAAACTCCATATGAAACCTTCTAGATCTCTTCAAATTTACCGTCTTCATCCTCTTCTTCCTTGGAACATAGGTGTATGCAAGACAACCAAGAATCCACTCATGCAAATGCTTCCTCGGGAGTCTTGTCATCTAATAAATGGTGTACTAGACGCATCTTCCCATAAGAACATGGGTAGATCTTAATCACGGATCTTTGTATCCACAATATTTAAAATGGACCTATTCATGACATAAATGTCCACAAGGGTTAACCAATACTAATTTAAATAGTTATGTTATTCATCAATAATAAAGAAAATGAATTTGAGCAAATAAAACTTATCATATAAAGTATAAAACACTTATCTTTGTTTGTTCTGTTGGCTCCTTCTTGATCTTTGCCTCCTTGCAGAAATCATTGGAGTTTCTGGGAGGGTACTATGCATCATAGTTTGGTCTGAAGACCTTGATCTTCTTCGTCGTCAAGTTTTGAACTTTTGGAATATGTTGAAGTTTTCATCTTGGATCTTCATGTCTTCTGGAGAGAATCATACATAGTACAAGAAGACATCCAAGGATGCCCCTACATGTATATGAAATTACTAGGACTTATCACCGCATGGAAAGAATTCATTCTTTCCAAGTATACATCTTCTGTCAAACATCTTAATGCCAAAGCTCCTAAGTACTTAGAAGTACTCTTTGCAATCTTCATCAAATCTGTCTTCTTTTCTTCTCAGGTGGAATCTTTTCAACATTAGTTGTTGATGTATGATGTTCTCTCTTCCTTTTCTACTAATAAGCAAAGTGACGAAATTTCCGAGAAGTCTAACATTATATCTTTGAAAGGTCCTTCTTCCTTTGAGTTTGAACTGGGACTGATTTTTCACTTGTACTTCTCTTCTTCTTAAACTTTCTTATATTTCTTCTTCTTCCTTTTTCTTTCTTCTGAAAACAATGGAAAGCATAGTGTCCATATTCATGACAACGGAAGCATTCAACCTTTGAAAGATCCTTCTTTTGTTCTTGGGTTGTAATGTCCCTAGAACCACCACTGTCCATTGACAAGATATCACTGCTATCTGAAATAGTAGCATTAAGAGTAGAGACAAAGGAATACTGGAGTTCATCTATAATCTCAACATCATCCAACCCGTCTTTATCTCCGGATACCATCTTGACAAGATCTGAGAATCTGATTCTAAACCCTAGTAGGAGCTAGGTCAAAACTTAAGTTGAGAAAAATTGAAATTTGCCTCCATAGATAGATGCGCCCTCCTAGGGAGAACTTCAAAACACTATTTTTCAGTTTGATATGTGGCTAGAAAGGCTCAAAACTGGAAACCCTAGTTCCTCAGTTCCAATAGAAATTAGGTCAAAATTGAAAATCGACTCACTAGTAGATGCGCCCTCCTAGAGCGAGCTCCAAAATGATAAGATCGAACCTAATGTGTGGTCAGAAATGTTAGAAATTGAAAACCCTAATTTCTTGATTCCAATAGAAATTAGGTCAAAACTAAATTCTCACAAAACTAAAATTTGCTTCCAGGGATAGGTGTGCCCTCCTAGGGCGAGTTCCACTGTGCTCCTTTTAAGTCCAAACTATGGAGAGAATTGTTTAATCTTGGAAGCCCTAGTTTCCATATTAAGGCATAAACAGTCTCTAGCAATGGCTTCTATTCAATACTGCTATGATACCATGTTGATGTTTTTAACTTAGCAGTATAATTTTCATCTCTTTCCGAACTTTAATTTCACAATTCATTTAATCAAACAATTATAACATTATTCATTTGCAATGAAAAATAAAACGAGGATCACTAAAAGATAACCATGCATAAGAGACACAAAGATTTATCTTGGGAAACCCTAACGAGGGAAAACCCAACAAACTTTTGTCAGAAGAAATTAATCCAATACAAGAACAATACCAATCATGAAGTTGAACAATACACTACCTAGGATTGTGCACTAGGGCCCTCTAAGTCTCAATTATTATCCAAACGACCTCATCAAATAGTGTATCGAAGCCTTTACAAATTAACAATTCAAACAAGGAGACTTCCCTCCCTTATCTTTCGATCTCAACTGCCAACTCCAATTCCACCTAACATGCTCTTCCCATCGGTGTTTGCACAATTGTAGTCATTTCATTTCCACTTCTGCAATAGTTCTTATATATTTTCTTATTGTTGCTAGATTAAATTTGAAGAAATTTGATAAACAATCACAAAAACTTCTTATTGGACTTTTATCAAACACTTTGATTTCAAATCTTATTTATGACTTTTCTGAACTATGAATTCATGTATCACACTATAATGAATTTTCTTATACTTTAAGCATAAACACCATAAAACCAATCTTGTGAACTGAAGATAAATGCAACACAGAAATTTAGGGCCAAGCCCAGGGAAAAACCTCACAAGAGGAAAACCCAGAGAAAGAATTTTATTTATGAGAGAAACTCATATATTCAACAACTCGGAATTTCTTCTACAACATTAAAAAAATTTCAGAAACCCCACTCATCTACAAATCTGCATTGGAAATTGTGCCAAATAATACTCACAGTCAACCCACATGTGCAAACTGTACATAGTAGTTTTTTGGGATTCGTGCCAAGTACAGGCAGTATGGACTGTATGGATTCTCCCCAACATTAAATGCAAAGCAAAACAATCTCGAAATTCGTGCCAAACTCGACCTCAACTATCTCGAAATCTGTGCCAGCAATCTACCTCATTTTATATGCGTGTACGGTTTGCAATGATGATTGTATGGTCTAGCTGTACTGTTGATGTATTTGTAATTTTGGAATGTATTTCACTTGTATATTTTATATTGTCATTATACTTTTGACGGAGAGGTTTCATTCCTCCGTTCGGGAAGGTTATTATTGTACTTGAGTGGGTTATTAGACTCCCCTAGTGGGGTCGGCCGAGAGTTAGGGTATAATGGGTTATTAGACTCTCATAGGAGAAGTCACCTAGTTAGGGGAAAAGGCAAGTGAAGTAAAGTATAAATAGAGAGTGTGACTCTCTCATTTGATCACTCATTCGCATAAGTGAGAGAGAGACAAGTTCGCACAAGTGGAGGAGGAGGAGCTACTAGAGTCTATCTCTTTGTTTTGGGGTGTTGTATTATTGCTCATTCTATCTCCGAGGAAGTTGTAGGGTTTTCTCCTTTATGGCTTCCTCGGTGAAATGCTTTGTGTCTATTGTCTCTTGTGATTGATTTGTTGTGCTTGTTATTCTCTCAGATAAGATCCTAGATCATATTGAATTAAATGTTGAAAATCTAACATGGTATCAAAGCTAACCTGAGAAGAAGACACTATGCAGCTGCGGAAGCTAGGGCTTCTTAATTTTTGGGTTTCTTTCCACATATCATCAAAGGCAAGAGGCTAGGTTGACTCTCCTAAGGAAGGCACATCTTTCTGTCGAAACAGAATTTGATTCCGAGCATCTTTAGTTTTTGGCCTCTCACTGCTGCGGGAAATTAGGGCTTTTGACAGAAGTGGAATTTTGGAGTGCTCTCAGCATAGGATTGTTCTCCTCAGCAAAATCAAAACTTAGAGACCAAGATCGAACTTTTTGGTTGGGTGAATCTCTGGGAAAGTCAAACCCTAATTTGACTTTTGGACCAGAAAACCATAATTTGACAAAAATTACAGATCCGAAATTCGCAGGTCACTTTTGAGGGGCAAATTTTTGGAGTTTTCAAAATCTGAGCACACCAGCTTGCTCGCCTCAATCAATTGCATCTCCCTGTCCAGACAAAAGTTTGAAATTCCAAGTTTGGATTTTTAGGGTTTCTCTGTCAAACCCTGGCCAGCTCCAGATCCAGTTTCAGCAAATCAAGTGGTAAGATCTAAATCTTTTATTTCCATTTGAGTTTCTCATTAAGATGTCTCACCACACCAAGCTTGAGGATAAGCTTGAAGGGGTTGATAACTTCCGAGCATGGAAGTATAGGATTGGGTTAATCCTAGAAGAGAATGAATTGGACACCTACATAAGTGAAGAGGTTCCAGTCCCAGAGGGAGATGAGGCTAAGGCCTTACATAAGAAGAACTTGGTCAAGGCCAAGAGGATTATTGCAAATTCTATCAAAGACCATCTCATACCTCATGTGTCTTCTCTAAAGACACCCAGGAGATGTTAGATTCCTTGACCAAGCTATTTGAAGGGAAGAACATAAATCAAAAGATGACTTTGCGGAACCAATTGAAGAATGTCAAGGTACAAAATGCAGAGACCATGCAATCCTACTTCACAAGGGTCTCTCAGGTAAAAGAACAACTATCAGCTGTGGGAGAAGATATAGAGAATGGTGAAATTGTGATGACCACCTTGAATGGTCTCCCTAGGTCATGGGATTCCTTCATTCAAGGAATTTGTGCTAGGAAGAAGCTCATCTTATTCAGTAGGTTGTGGGAGGAATGCTCACAAGAAGAAGCTCGACTTGTGGCTCAAGAAGAGAAGATGGGTAATGAAGACCAAGCTCTCACAACACACTCCAAAAGGCATGATGACAAAAGGGTGCACCACCACAGTAAGAAAGAAAAGCACCACCACTAGAATCAGAGGGGTAACTTTAAACCCCGAAGAGATATGTCTACCATTCGATCATATACATGTGATGAGAAGGGACATTACTCCAAGGATTGTCCCAGAAATAATAAAGGTGGCTCTCATAAGAAGAAGAGCAACAAAAGAAGGCATCATGCTCACACTGTAGAGGATGATGAACCTCCCAGGCCAGAGACGAAAGTGAAGATTCTTCAAGCGATGAAGAGTATGTTTTGATATTTTCCCTCACAGGAACTATTACACATGGAAGCAATGATTGGCTTATAGATAGTGGGGCTTCCAAACATATGACAACATTCAAGGAATCCTTTATGAACCTATCTGAACATGAATCACCCCACATAGTGAAAATTGGGGATGACTACCAATATCCTATAAAAGGAAGTGGTGAAGCCTCTTATAAGCTAGACTCTGGAAAGTCTATGAAGATGAAGGATGTCTTGTTTGTACCAGGACTAAACAAGAAGCTTCTCTCCATATCTGCATTGGATGCAAAAGGTATGAGGGTTGCATTTGTAGATGACCAAGTTCTAATGTGGCTAAAGGGAAAGACCATAGATGATGAAGTACTAATTAGAGAGCAAGAGGGAGGCTTGTACAAATTGAAGGGCCAACCAGAACAAGCCTTGGTCTATGACTTAGTAGAGCCAAGTGAACTTTGGCATAGAAGGCTTGCACATGTGCACTATAGAGCACTATCTCTTGCAAGCAAGGTTGTTGAAGGTCTTCCAGATACCCAGGCAAAGCATGAAGGCGTTTGCAAAGGATATGCAAAAGGAAAGAACACAAAGAAGACATTTCCAAGTAGCGAAAGCAAGGCAAAAGGAATCTTGGAAATCATCCACTCCGATGTATGCGGTTTGATGTCATCCAGTTCTTTGAGTGGGTATGTATATTATGTTTCTTTCAATGATGATTTTTCTAGGAATACATGGATATATTTCTTGAAGGGCAAAGATGAAGTATTCAGTAAGTTCAAGGAATTCAAATCCTTGATCGAGAACCACACAGAGAAGAGTATCAAGACTTTTCGGTCTGACAATGGTGGAGAGTTCACATCAAAAGACTTCAAGAAATTATGCAGAGATTCAGGGATTAAGAGGGAGTTGACCACTCCATATAATCCACAACAGAATGGAGTTGCAGAAAGGAAGAATAGAACAATTATGGAAGCAGCAAGGGCAATGCTTCATGACAAAGATCTTCCTATGCATCTATGGGCAAAAGTTGCTAGGACAGCTGTGTATGTACAAAATTGTACTCCACATAGAGTACTTGACAACAAAACACCATAAGAAGTTTTCTTCGACAAGAAACCAGAGGTCAGCCATCTCAGAATATTTGGTTGCCCTGTGTACATACACATTCCGAAAGAAAAGAGGACGAAGTTAGATCCTTCAAGAAAGAAGGGTGTATTTGTGGGATATAGTGAAAGCTCGAAGGCTTACAGGATATATTTCCCAAGCTTCAAGAAGATCGACATCAGCAGAGATGTAACATTCGACGAAGACTCAGCATATCACAGATCCAGGAAGATATCAGTTGAAGATATTGAAGAATCAGAAGCACCCAAGAATCGAGATACAATGAATGGAGTAAATCCAGAAGAAGACCATGAGATAGAAGATCCACAGGAACCTATAGATCCACCACGTGAGAAGAATTCTCACAAGAGGAAACCAGCATGGGTACGAGAGGCAATTCTAGATGCAGAGAGATATGGTGCTCCAGAAGGAATGCATAGAGAAAGCAAGAGGCTGAGGCCATACACCAGTTATGTAGCCCTATTATGTGACATCATTGACAAGGAACCTGCCAACTATGAAGAAGCGGCAGAAAGAAAGGAATGGAAGGATGCCATGATCCAGGAGTACCAGTCGATCATGAAAAATGATGTCTGGGATGTGGTCCCGAGACCAGAAGGGAAGTCTGTGGTGACTTCCAAGTGGATCTACAAGATCAAGCATGCTGCAGATGGCAACATAGAGAAATACAAGGCAAGATTTGTGGCACGTGGCTTCTCCCAGAAAGAAGGGATAGACTATGAGGAGACATTTGCACTTGTAGCCAGATACACTTCCATCAGAACAGTACTTGCTCTGGCTGCAGTGATGAAATGGAAGATACACCAGATGGATGTCAAGACAGCGTTCTTGAATGGTGTAGTAGAAAAGGAAGTGTATGTGGGGCAGCCACTCGGATTTGAGACACATGACATGGAGACTCTTATGTGCAAATTGAAGAAAGCCTTGTATGGATCGAAACAAGCACCCAGGACGTGGTACGGCAGGATAGACAGCTTCCTGACTAGTTTGGGCTTTACCAAGAGTAAAGCAGATTCCAACCTTTACTACAAGGTTGAGGAAGGGAACCCAGTAATACTCCTACTGTATGTAGATGACATGTTTGTGACAGGTGAGGATGGGTTGATTGCTGATACAAAGAGGAAGCTTGTTGCCGAGTTCAAGATGAAGGCTTGGGTATGATGCACTATTTACTAGGCATGGAGGTGTGGCAGAGTGCGGATGGAATCTTCCTTGGACAAGGGAAGTATGCAGTAGAGATCCTGAAGAGGTTTGGGATGATGGACTGCAGGGCCATGGCCACACCTATGGCATCGAACCTGAATCTATTGTGTGATGCTTCATCATAGTCGGTTGATGCCACGATGTATCGTCAGATGATTAGGTCCTTGATGTACCTGACGAATACGAGACTAGATATTTGCTTTGCTGCGAACACATTGAGCCAGTTCCTGATGGATCCAAGACATGTTCACTTGATTGTTGAAAAGCATATTCTGAGGTACCTGAAGGGTACGTTTGATTATGGGCTCAAGTATGATGCGAATCAGAAGATTACCCTGGAGGGTTATGTTGATTCGGATTGGGCAGGCAGTGCCATTGATAGGAAGAGCACTTCAGGGTGCTGCTTCAATGTAGGATCAGGTGTGATCTTTTGGTTTAGCAGGAAGCAGTCCTGTGTGGCACTAAGTACAGCCGAAGCAGAGTATGTCGCAGCTTGTTCGGCTAGTTGTGAGGTAGTATGGCTTAGGAAGCTACTGCCTGATTTATTTGATCTCCAGTTGGATGCTACTTGTATATATTGCGACAACTAGAGTTGTGTGAAGTTGTCGGAGAACCCAGTGTTCCATGACAAGTCGAAGCACATCGAGATCAAATATCACTATATCAAGGATATGGTGCAGAGAGGAGCAGTGAAGCTCCAGTATGTTGCGACGGACGAGCAGATAGTCGATGTATTGACCAAGCCACTAGCCAGACTAAATTTTGAATACTTCAAAGAGAAGCTTGGTGTACTTCAGATCGAGGTTCCTTCCAAGGAGAAGTGATGAGTCCGGAAGACGCAGATGCACACGAGCCATTCTCACATAGTGGTAGGAAAGTCCTCCTATGGTGTAGATGTAAGGGCTGGGCCATTCTCACATGGTGGTAGGAAAGTCCTCCCATGGTGTAGATGTAAGGGTTGGGCTTTTCCGACATGGTCAGAGGTTAGTCCTTCCATGGTCGTTGATGTAATTGCCGGGACTTTTCCGACATGGTCAAAGGTTAGTCCTTCCATGGTCGTTGATGTAATTGTCAGGGCTTTTCCGACATGGTCAGAGGTTAGTCCTTCCATGGTCGTTGATGTAATTGCCGAGCTTTTCCGACTTGGTCAAAGGTTAGTCCTTCCATGGTCGTTGATGTAATTGTTGAAGCTTTTCCGACATGGTCAGAGGTTAGTCCTTCCATGGTCGTTGATGTAATTGTTGAAGCTTTTCCGACATGGTCAGAGGTTAGTCCTTCCATGGTCATTGATGTAATTGCTGAGCCTTTCCCGATGGTGATAGGAAAGTCCTTCCATGCCGGTGAGTGTAAGTGTTGTGTTGTGTGCATCTGGGCTGTGCTCCGTTGACGATGAGATGATCTGGAGATGATGAGGTGACAGTAGGGTACACAGGTTTTGCTGAGGCATATAATCAGTCCTAGGATGCTCCTTCAGGTTTTGCAGTGGCATATAATCAGTCCTGGGAGATCTTACAGGTTTTGCAGAGGCAGTGTAATCATTCCTGAGATGTACCTACTTGATGGCTTGCTCGCAAAGATGATGAAGACCTACATGGAGGCTAGGCCTACATCCAGCATGAAAAAGGGCTGGCTCTATAGAACTTCCTATGACGTGTAGATTGGAGATTGATGATCGAGATAGCAACAGCAGTGACAATGATGATCTATCTTTGATGATGATCTAGTGATGAAGACTTTTGCCGATGAACTGTGTCAAGAGAATACCTTCCTAGTTAAGAGGGAGTGTTGATGTATTTGTAACTTCGGAATGTATTTCACTTGTATATTTTATATTGTCATTATACTTCTGATGGAGAGGTTTCATTCCTCCGATCGGGAAGGTTATCATTGCACTTGAGTGGGTTATTAGACTCCTGTAGTGGGGTTGGCCCAGAGTCAGGGTATAATGGGTTATTAGACTCTCCTAGGAGAAGTCGGCCCAGTTAGGGAAAAAGGCAAGTGAAGTAAAGTATAAATAGAGAGTGTGACTCTCTCATTTGATCACTCATTCACTCACTCACTCATTCGCATCAGTGAGAGAGAGACAAGTTCGCACAAGTGGAGGAGGAGGAGTTGTTGGAGTCTATCTCTTTGTTTTGGGGTTTTGTATTTGTTATCACACCATAGTAGCAGGGCTACTATTCTTGTTTAGCAGATATCTGCACATTCCAGAGCTTCCATTATTCAGAGCATGGCTATGATGATTGTATATTTTGTGATCACTCATGATCAGAGCAGTGTATTATTCAGACTTATGTTAGACCTTGTGTCAAGGCTGAGCCTTGAGAGTTCAGATTTGATGACCGATGTGACCCTTTATCCCATACAGTTTCAGTTCAGTGCTTAGAGATGTATTGCAGCAGTGTTTCAGATGGTATATGATGTTTCTTACTATGATGATGTTGTATGATCTATGGATGTTTTATCATTAACTGTGGATTATTATCTTGTTGATTTAGTCGTGATCACAACATCTGCTTGGTATATTATTCCTGATGTGGCAAACTGTTTAAAATGAATTATAAATCATAAAATGGACAATTGCTTGCACATTTAGGTCATTTAACAAAACCCACTGGTTTTCCACCTTACATAGATATGGTCTTTCCTGACACCAGTTGTCTGCTAGTGTAGGCTTCATATTCACTTGACTCCATCCATACATGACTATCCTATTTGACTTTAAACCTTGACCTGTCTCATTTGACTTTCTGATACTGAGGGCTTCCCCATTTTTCTACCTCTGTGTTTGGACCGCATCCCTGTATATTCAGTGTCTCAGCTCTAAGTTGGTGACAAAACTTGCCTTTGGTGAGTTGGATTGTAGGCCTAAATCATTATGGTCGGTTGTCCCGATGTTTGGCATTGGCTCGAACTCCCCCTAGTCACTTGAGATGTTGTTGGCTAAAACTGAAAGCTCATGTTCTACTTATGGAAACTTATAAATTCACCCATGGAAACTAAAAAGGGCAAGAGCGATGAACAGCTAAAAATACTCCTCAAAGAGTATAAGAAAGGTCCAAAAAAGCAATGGTTCTTAAAAGCTATATCTAAACAATTGCTGACCTTATATGTATTTGAAAACATGCCCTGGATGCAAGCTGCAACTAGTTGTGCTTATCAGCACACCTGAGATCCGAAGGGTTATGTAGGCCAAAAAAGCCATGAAAAGAAATTGAATGATCCTAATGAACCTGGATCAACTTGATGTAGACATGATGCCTAAGTTGAATAAGCACTCTCTGAACAACTTATCCATTTGTGAGGCACAGCCATCCCCCGTGTTATTTTGTCCAGCACAGAGTTTGTAGCTTTCCCCCTTCTCCCAGTCCAAAGTATTTTTGAGTTAAGTTAGACAAGTCAACCCCTTGGCCCAACCTTGTTCCTAGCCTTCATCCTTCACTAGCAGTTTGACCATGTCCAATGGGTGAGTTTGTCATTTGAACTATTGTGCAAGTAATTTTATATAACAAAGGAATATGCTAACTTGATTAATGCCACTGAATGGATGTTATACTTTGAGCTTGGCTGTGAGAATGATTAGAGAAGCATGTCTTAGTCTGCTGATGTGATTGATCCGTGGTTGCATATTATTAGGATCCGTGATGATGGGGGCCATATATATATACCTATTGATGATGATTGATGGTCCCACATACTTGGTGATGATATCATATGATGGACAGATGGTTCAGATGATGATTGATGCAGTTCAGCAGGTTTTATTATTACTTCAGATCAACAGATTATGCATTGTCCATATATGGTGGACCCTACAGCTGACCCATTAGGGCAACCCATGGTGTATGAGTACACATTCCTAGTGGATTTGGGTCTTCTGGATCCAATGAGACACTTATCTTTCAGTTCCGGGCACTTCTGACAGTGATTGGTGCATTTTTACACTTGTTGACTAGATTTGGGGCTGATTGCCCAGCCTAAGCAGTAGGGGCCAGGAGAGGCCAATTCACCTAGGGCACTGTATGAGGAGGGGGTGGTCCAGCCACTTGTTTTTATCATTTACCCCCCCTTCTGGAGAGCCTGGTGGGCTCAGATGGACAGCGCAGATGCCCTAGGAGGCAGTTTTGGCACTTTCACAGTTACCAAGGCAGTTAAAAAATGGGATAAAGTGGTCACTGAGGAATTCGATTTGGGCAATTGAGGCAAGGTTTTGGCATTTGGTTTTCACAAAGGTCTTCCAAGGTGATCCCACTATCTTCCAGCCAGTTTTCACCATGTGGGTAGCCCCACAGCGATCACAGGAGGTCTTTTACTGCTTGTCTGTCACATATTTTGAGGACAGATTTGATCATTTATACTATCTTGGACATATTTTATTATTTTATTGTGCCTTGGGGATGAGCTAGTAAGGATTGATGCCTCCTAGCCCCACCATGTGCTTCTTATGTCATGTCCTAGTCATTATGAGGTGGATTTTTGTACTTTTACCCCTCTAGTGGATGACGTCATCCTCACTTTGTACCATTTAGTTAGGGCGTCATCATTATATTGGGTGATCCATGTGATATATTGTTATGATTCATTATTAACCATTGATCATGTATTGAGATCTTTTAATCTCAACCACTCATTTGATGTAGTATTGTAGAGTGGTATAGGGTTTTGGTCTTTATTATCCTATATAAGGAGGAGACCCCCTATTGTATAGCTCACCTTTGGAGCTCTGAAATATTGGAATAGAACACTTCTTTGTGGAGCATATCTCTCTTGTCTTGTGGATTCTCTTGCATCTTGAGTATACAGTATCTCTTCTATGTATCATTGTGGGTTTTGGTTCTACAACTATTTGTCTTGCAGGGAAGTCGAATTGGTGGAGAAGAGGGCGATTTCTTGAGGGTTATTGTTGGAGGGATCCACATATTCTCTCTTGGGTTGATCTTGTGACAGGGAGTATCATTATTGTATCTTCGTGACATAGTTGATGCTTTCTATTACATCTTTCTATCATTTTCATAATCATCTTACTTGACTTGTTTCTTTGATCTTGTCTTGTAGGAGGAGGATGATTTGGCTTGGAGAATCAAAATTGCACTCTTGAATATACACATAGGAGAATGCTATCAATTTGCAAGGTGGCCACAAGCAATTGAGGTAAGATCTACAAGGTATGTGCCTCTTTCATCCATTCTATCTTCATTGGTCACAAACCCTAATTAATTAAAACCCCAATTTTGGTTTTTCTTAGATCTACTTAGATCTAGCCTTGCTTTTAAAAAGATCTTAAGAACCCACCTCTATAGCATCCACCCCTAGTTGGATCTATAGTTTGGTGGTGATTGGGTTAAAATTGACACACTTTTCAAGGCAATTTAGCCCTCTTGAACCAAATCGCACTTCCTTGGAGAGGCTTGTTGGGTTAGATCTAGCATATGGGTAGGTGAGATCCCGCTTGATTTGCAATCTACACACTTGATAACCTACCCCCAGACTTTTACTTTGGTGATTTCTACCTTGTGGGCATCATTCCACATTTTAAGGGATTAAAACCCCCTTTTGAGCTACTTGGCATCCTAAAACTCAGATCTAGTAAGATCTAACCCTTGGATTGACTTGATTTTCTAGATCCACATAGATCGGTGCATACGCTACTTGGATCTACAGTTTGGTGGCCATTGGACTTGATTTGACCCACCTTATCCACCTTTTAGCCCTCCTTGAGCAAGGTCGCACTCCCTTGGGTGAGTGAGTTTGCCCACTTTGAGGAAGTGGGTGGTTGAGATTTTTGTGGAGTTGGAACGGCCATACCTTGAAACCTAGGTCTAGAGTATCATTTTGTGATGATCTGCCTTGGGGGTAGCATTCCTTGTTTTAAGGGATTGTGGTCCACTTAGGGTCATTTCATGAAATCCTACATCTAGCTAGATCCAACCATTCTATCTCAATTAGCCCACTTGACTTGACCTCTAGGTGTCCCGATCTACACTTGACATACCTTTTGACTCCATTAGCCCATCCAACAAGGCACTAGTCCTCCTCAAAGCAAGTCGCACTCCTTGGGAATTGTGTCAAACCTTAGATCCGGTACATGGATACTCCTAAATTCAACTTAGATCCATAGATCTACTCATTACATATCCTCTAGTGCCAATTGCATCCCTTAACTTCACCTTGTGGGTCCCCTTTAAGCCATTTCACATATCCCAAGAAGGTAAAACCCACTTGTGTACCACATGGTACTATACCTTGTCATTATAACTAATCATGTGGCCTAAATCATACATTGGTTGAAACACTAATCATTTCTCAAACCACCTTCAACCATACTTGAAATTCTAGGTCCACTTAACCTTGCATTGGTTTCCGTAACTCATTGTCTACTTATCCCTAGGAACCTTTGTTTGGGTCCTGTTATCACATTTATAGTAGCCGGGCTACCATACATTATTTTTCTGATGCCAGTACACTATTCAGCCAGTTCCCCTACATTTGAGATGACGAGATGAGCATCTATATTGGATCACTATCAGATTGTGGACAGCAGTTGCATTCCCCATGCCATGACTGAGTTTCAGGACACTCAGAGAGATGACCGATGTAGCCATTATATCATTGGTACAGAGCAGACAGTAGTGCCCAGAGTACCAGCAGCAGTTCCAGAGGACAGATGATGGTACAGGTTGATGTGCATTCAGGTATATGACTCAGCAGGTATATTACAGTGTTATGGTTAGATTGCTTTTATACTTATTCTTATAGCATGTCTTAGCACTTGGTGTCATGATCTGGCGATCATATAGATATATGGACCTGGTTGATTTATTATATATATATTATACTGTCCCTACTCAGACTTAGAAGTTCACTATTCATACTCATTGGTATGTACCCTCCTTAGGGAGAATAGAGGTGATCATTCAACCATACCTTGGCTTGCTAGTGTTGGCTTCATCATTTCATTGTCTTCATCCATCCATGACCTACCTTTTAGATTATCACCCTGACTTACTACTTGACTAGTGGCATGGAGGACCTTTCCCCACTGTAGCCTCTGTATTGGATGAGCTTCCTTGTTTATTGTGCCTC
This sequence comes from Larix kaempferi, assembly GCA_027924585.1. Lineage (NCBI taxonomy): Eukaryota > Viridiplantae > Streptophyta > Pinopsida > Pinales > Pinaceae > Larix > Larix kaempferi. Next base: position 18,232,150 of record BSBM01000435.1, read on the forward strand.
GGCTCTGAGTTGGTGACAAAACTTACCTGTGGTGAGTTGGAGTTCCTTGGAATTTCCCCTAGTCACTAAAGTTGTGTTGACTAAACCTGAAACTTTTGGTGCTGCCATGAATACAAAATCTGAAAAAAATGAAATGCTATATCTTGTATAAAAAGCCCATTCATGCAATGTGTTTCTAAACACACATGAATGAGAGGCATGCCAAATGAACATGGCAATAAAAATAAAATGTTATATCTTGTGGAAAATAAATACCTAGGTAAACAAGCTGTCCATGACACACCTAGAAGTGCTCAGGTAAACAAGTGCCTTAAAAACACACCTGCAGCAGAAAGCCTAAAGAAAAAATGTAAATCTATGCAATGTGTTTGTAAACACACATAGATCAAGGCTATGGAAACTTCAGGCCCAAAAAGCAATGAAACTTAAATGCTATATCTAAACAATTGCTGGCCTTATTTGTATTATGGATTGTGCGCATCTGTGAAGGTGAATAAACCCTCTTTAAACAACTCATCCATTTGTGAGACACCGCCATTCCCTGTGTTATTGCTCATTCAGTATATACTATGGTGTATTCCCTTTCCCTTGCCAAAGTGTCACAAAGTCAAGTCAGTCAAGTCATCCCTTAGCCTAGCCAGTTAATTTAGCCTTCACCCTTCACTAGCAAATTGATCACAACTATGAAGTGAGTATGATCCTGAAAGTCTAGTCTGAGTAATAATAATAATTAACGACACTATATATTTGGATTTAGATCGCCAGTTATGATTACTCTGTGTTATAATTGCTATTTGAATAAGTTGTAGAGCATGTATTAACCTTGACACTTTACAGCAGCCTTGGATGATGGTCTGAGTTATATTTGGTCTTGGTTGGACCTAGTTTGACCATGGAGGACCATGGAACATGAGATGATAGACATTATGATGATATGGATAGATGATATATGGTCTATGTACACATACAGGATGATTCTATGCAGCAGCTACAGGGTTATGATGATGATTCTTGGAATACAGCAGTGTTTGATCATTTACAGAGCATTATTATTGGCCTTGTTCCGGTATATTGGATATTTATTTTGATCATGCAGAGACTCATATGGTGTATGAGTACACATCTTGGATAGATTTGGACCTTCTGAGTCCAATGGGACAGTTTGTTTTTAGTTCCGGGCACTTACAGTGATGATTGAGCCTCAGTAGGCTGTCCCAGTGCAGTTTTGGTCTGCTGGAGGCCCTGTCGGAGCAGATGTGATTTTTATCCGGTTGACCTAGGGCGCTGATGATGGAGGGGGTGGTCCAGCCACTTGTTTTTACCATATTACCCCCCTCCCGGACACACTGGTGCCCTCACCTTGACAGCGCCAGCACTCCAGGAGGCTGTTTGGGGCAGTTTCACGCTTCCCGAGGCATTTCAGGATTGGTAGAAATGGCTATTGAGGAAATCGATTTGGGCTACTGAGGCAAAGTTATGGCATGGGATGATCAGTGATGATAGATCGGGACCTTCCACACCTTCTCCAGCAGTTTCAGCTTCATCGGGGCCCGCATCCATCATTTATGGCACTTTCTGTGGATTTTTTGAGGTCTTTTGAGGACCACGACTTCACTATGGAGGCACGATTTGGTACATTCATGATTATTTATTGGTTATTGTGCTATGGGGATTGACCAAGGAGGGATAAAATTACCCCTTGGACCCACCATAAGCCTCTTATGATATTTCATCATCATGATTTGGTGGGATTCCCCTCTTCTAGGGCGATTTTGTCCACTTATGTTATATTTTATGTGTGATCCATGTATTATGTTGTTGAGCTCATCTCAACCATTGATTAGACATTTGTATCTTTTAATCTTAGCCACTCATTCAAAAGGTGGTTAGGGTTTTGGTGCCTCTCCTTCCTATTTAAAGGAGAGAGCCTCTCATTGTAAGGAGTCTTTGGCTCTTGGATTATTGGCATAGAAAAATATTCTTGTGGAAATTCTTGTGGTCTCCTTTGCATCTGGTGTTCTTAGATGGTGATTGGAAAGTCTATTGCAACCTAGCATTTGGAAATTGGGGTAAGATCTATCTTTTTTTGGAAATCATTGTTTGTCTACAGGAGGGCGACTTCAACAAGGGCGATTTTGCAAGGCTTCTTCAAATCGACTTTCTTGGCATTCGCTTGTATCAGGGGGTTATCATTAGTATCATTGTGATCTATGCTATCTTTCTGTTACTTCTCTTGTGGCATTAGTCTTATCTCTTGATGCATCAAATCTGATATTGTTGACGTTTGTTGTGCAGGAGAGAGGGCGCATTGGCTTCTTGGACTAAATCGACTTGCATAGAAATTACCTCAAAGCTTCTCAAATTGATCGGGTTTGCATAGATCATCATCATCAAGGCATCTACAAGGTTACCCAGGTAAGATCCACAGGTTTGTTTCTCTTTCCTCTATCCAATCCATTGACATAACTCATAAATTGTTAAAACCCTAAATATCTTAAAACCCCCATTTTACATTTTCTCAGATCTACTTAGATCTAGTGAGTTGTTGGGTATAATACTGAAAACCCACCTCTATAGCATCCAAGGCATCCCGGATCTATAGTTTGGTGAGGATTGGCCTCCATTTGATCCCCTTCCCAGGCCAACTTAGCCTCTCCCAAGCAAGGCGCACTTCTCTAGTTGGGCAGGTTGACCTAGATCTAGGTGGTGGGTGTTTGAGATTCCACTTGATTTGACATCTACACATCAAATAACATACACCCAGGTTGTCACTTTTCTGAAATTTACCTTGTGGGCCCCATTCCACATTTTAAGGGATTTAATCCCCATTTTGGACCACTTGGAACACTTAAACTCAGATCTACTAAGATCTAACCGGTGGATTGCCACGAAATTACAGATCCATACTCCTACCTGACCGATCTACTAAGATCTAGAGTTTGGATGCCATCCGACTTGTCTTGACCCACCTAAACCCCATTTTAAGCCTCCTTGGGCAAAGTCGCACCACCTTGGAGAAGTGAGTTGACTCACTTCCAGGAACTGGGTACTTGAGATTTTTGGAGATTTGAAACCGGAATAATTCAAAACCTAGGTCTAGACTGTCATTTCATAAAATCTTGCCTTGGGGACAGCATTCCTTGTTTTAAGGGATTGTGGTCCACTTGGTTCAAACCTAGATCTAGACACATTTACACATCAAAACTTAAATTGCCCACTTATCTCATGTACTTGGAGTCTTAAACCACAAGTCAACCCTACTTTGACTCCACTTCCCAATTCCCAAGGCACTGGTTTCTCTCCAAGTTAGTTCAACCTTCCTAGATTGTTGGATTGACTTGTGGATTGACCTATACATGGTGAACTAAACCCTTCAAGCTATCAGGTATCATGGTCAAGCTTGTCATCTGTACTAGTTAGCCCCAATACAACCCTTAACTACCCTGCATTGGTCACAGTTCCCAAGGCAGTGGACTATCCAACATTGAACTAGTACACTAGCCCTAGATCTCACTTCAAACATTGTAAGTCACTTTCACATCAACTATGAACCAAAGCTATACCTATTGAACCCCTCACTTGGCTTGTGACTTTACCCTTAGGTCTAGGATAAACCATACACCTAACTTCACTTAGAAATACCTTGATTTGGTGTCTTGGTTTTGATCTCTCCTGTCGGGAGTAGATCGGGTCTCCCCCTTTGTTGTCTGGGCTAGATAACATAAAGTGAAGGTTGCCTCGACTGGTGTGACAACCATATATATATATTGGAGGTCGAGGTGATCGTGGTTGCACCTTTTGAGTTGCCCTTCCCTATTGCCATCCATGACTAGATCCATCCATAGGGGTAACTACAGTTTAGGTGATAACATTTTGGCGCCGTTGCCGGGGAGGCAATAGCTTGCCCTAGTCCTTCCTGCATATACAACGACACATATCTTGGTAGAAGAGTTAAATCTACCTGGCGACTCCCAATCGTGACTCCGCTGAGGAACGAGCTCATTTTAAAACACTTAGAACTATGCCTTGTGTCACTAATTCAGAGAACGATATGATTTTGAAAATGATGACCGAAATGAGTGGTTTAATCCGAAACCTGAATGGGGTAGTTCTCAGAAAACAAAGAGAAAATATTGAAAAATATAAACCTTTTTCTAGAACCTTTGAGGGTGTGTATGCCAACGAATGTCTTCAAACTAAGCCCAATTCTGATGGCAGAGTAGTAACCAGGTCTCAGGCAAAGAATAACACGAAAGACATAGATAAGAACAAAACCAGTCTGAAAGAAAATTCACTAGACCAAAGAAATACCACTCGCAGGTTCCCCACTCAAACTCCAAACATTTCTCCTAAAGGAATACTAAAGAAAAATGATCAACCCAGAAGGTTATCCCCTCAAGTCACCAAGAAGGTAATAAATTCAAATCCTGCTAAACCCCATGCTAGGGATCCAGTACAAAGAAAACAAGAGAATACCCCTAGCAAAGAGGTATCTCCTATAACACAAGAAAAGCTAAATTCAAACATATTGGGAAAACTCTCAGGATCTTCTGTCATGGTATCTTTAAAAGATTTGGTAGTTATTCCTTCCGTTAGAACACAGGTAATGCATTTATTGGGTTTAAAAATGAATACCAAGGACAAAGAAAAGGCTTGCAACTTAAAGATTGATTTGAGTAATTTCGTATCCAAACCCAATATCCCTGTGCCCTTGGAGGAACTTCTGAAAATCCCTTCATACTTCAATCAAGCAACTAAATTCCTAGGAATCGAGCCTAAAATCAAGAATCCTGTGAAAGTAACAGTTGAGGATGATCCCCCCATCATGATTCAAAGTGTAATTGATAAAGGTAGGGGTCACCCTCCCTTTTATATTGCTTTGGAGATAAATCAATTGATATTGCATAACTGTATGTTAGACTCAGGAGCAGAAGTAAACATTATGCCTCTTAAGGTCATGGAACAATTAGAGTTAAAACCATCTAGAGAATATAGAAATGTGTGCGGGATGGATTCCAGGCCTGTTGAGTCAAAAGGTATGATTGAGAACCTCAAAATGAAACTAGCTGCTTACCCTGCAATTGAAATAAGTATGAATGTCCTAGTTTTAGACATTCCTGACGCATGGGGGATGTTGCTATCAAGGGAATGGGCTGCCAAATTAGGAGGGAGTATCCAAATGGATTTATCTTACGCAACCATCCCTATAGGAGAAAAGGCCACTTATAGATTGATGAATGAAAAACCTATGACAGAACACGTAGAAACACCCGACTACTTATTTGAAGACGCTATGCGTCCCACTGAGGAAGTTGGAAATTACATGGTGATGGCCAACTATTGGGAAGAACCCCGACAGCACCCTTTCCCTCCTAGTCAAGTTTGGAAAATGCATTTTGATGGGGCAAAGTCTAGGCACGGTGCTGGAGCTGGGATTGTCCTTACATCTCCTTCTGGTGAAGAAAAATTGTTTGCATACCGTCTTGAATTTGATTGCACAAACAATGTAGCTGAGTATGAGGCATTGCTTTTAGCTCTAGAAATTTGTCGTGAACAAAAGATCAAATGTCTAAATGTAACTGGAGACTCTGATTTGGTTGTATCCCAAGTGAAGAACCAGTTTGCAGCCAAAAATAATAGGCTTAGGGATTATCGAAATGCTGTTTGGGACACTATAGAAATGTTTGATGCCTTTGCAATACGAGCAGTCCCGAGAGAAGAAAATACCCTGGCTGATGCATTATCAGTAATAGCATGCACCTTTGAAACTCCTGATCATCTAAAAGATAAAGAGTGTAAGGTTGAAGTAGTATTCAGACCTTCCGTTCCTGATAATCAAGATCATTGGCAAGTCTTTGATTCTGATGCACAAATCATTGCATTCTTACAAAACCATGAAAGTTTTCAGAATTGCAATGTGAATCTAGAAGATAAATCATGCGGTTCTTCCATTCAAGATCTCGATGTTATGAAATTAGCAATACCCCTGGAGAAAAATTTCAACAGGCATGATGAATACAAAGGTAAGAGAGCTGAACCGGTAGATGAGGTTATAGAGATAAATATCGGAACTTCAGTTTCTCCCAGAATGATTAGGATAGGAAAGAATGCCTCCCCAGAAGAAAGAAAGGCGATTGTGAATCTGATTAGGAAGTATCGAGATATTTTTGCTTGGGCATATGACGAACTCAGAACTTTTGACCCTGAAATTATTGAGCATACTATCCCTTTGCATGAAGGAGCTAAACCTTATAGGCAAAAGTTAAGAAATGTCAATCCAAAACTTGCTCCCCTAATTAAGAAAGAGCTTGAGAAAATGCTAGCAGCCGGAATTATCCAACCTGTCCGACACACTACTTGGGTTTCTAACCCGGTGATTGTGAGAAAGAAAAGTGGTGAAATCAGAATATGTATTGATTTCAGAAACCTGAACCAAGCATCCCTTAAGGACAATTACCCTTTGCCAAATATGGAAAATTTGTTGCAAAGTGTCACTGGGGCAGGTATGTTGTCAATGTTGGACGGTTTTTCGGGGTATAATCAGGTGCGTATTAGAAAGGAAGACAGAAATAAAACAACCTTTACTACTCCATGGGGAACTTTCCAATATATAAGAATGCCATTTGGGTTATTAAACGCTGGTTCCACTTTTCAAAGGGCTATGGATCAAGCATTTAGTGATTTGATTGGGAAAATTATTGCCATTTAACAAGATGACCTAACAGTGTTTTCAAAGAAACGAGGAGACCATGTAGAACATTTGAGAAGAGTTTTTGAACGTTGCAGAAAGTTTGGTATATCATTAAATCCCAAAAAATCAACTTTCGGAGTAGATGAAGGTAAGCTATTAGGACACATTGTGTCAAAAGAAGGTATCAGAATCGACCCAGAACGTGTCCAGGCCATCAATGCTATTGCAGCACCCCATAATGTGGCCACCTTGCAATCTTTCTTTGGCAAAATAAACTTCGTTCGAAGATTCATTCCAAACCTAGCAGAATTGGCCAAACCATTGAATGCCCTTCTTAAAAAGGATGTGAAGTTTGTTTGGGATAAAGAATGTGAATCATCTTTCACCAAGCTCAAGAAGGCCATTTCAACCTCCCCGATACTAGCTTGTCCTGATTACAATAAAGAGTTCATGATTTACTCTTATGCTTCGGAAGATACTATTGCTGGTGTGTTATTACAAAAGAATAACGAAAACCATGAACAACCTATAGCCTTTATGAGTAAAAACTTGAGAGATGCCGAACTGAAATATACCACAACTGAAAAGCAAGCTTATGCCCTAGTTAAAGCCTTGAAACATTTCAGAACCTATGTGGGGTATTCCAAGATTAAAGCATATGTGCCTTATCAAGCAGTAAAGGATGTTCTATCACAAGCAGATGGCATAGGTGTAAGAGGAAATTGGATTTCACGTATACAAGAATATGATCTAGAGATTAAACCAATTAAGATTGTGAAAGGTCAAGGGTTAGCCCAACTTCTAACTGAAAAGGGAGGAAATGTGGTAAATATGATAAGTGAGAGGGATCCTTTTATTTTAAGCATTGATGAAGAGCATGAATGGTACAAAGATATCGTATATTTCTTGAGAAACTTGTCATGCCCTGATCACCTGGTGGATCATCAGAGAAGGGCATTAAGGCTAAAAGCTGAAAAGTATGTTTTAACCCAGGATGGATTAGGATGGAGGAACCCCGATGGGATAATCTTGAAATGTGTCAACCTGGAGGAATCACAAACCATTATGAAAGAAATGCACTCTGGATTATGTGGTGGGCATTATGCCCCAAGAACAACCGCTGCAAAAATCATGAGGGCTGGTTATTATTGGCCAACACTTTTCAAGGATGTGCATTCTTATGTTAGAGTTTGTCAAGAATGCCAACTTTTTTCAGGAAAACCGAGATTGCCTGCACTACCTCTAAACCCTGTAGTAGAAGAAGCTCCTTTCCAGCAATGGGGTATGGATTTTGTTGGACCTTTTAGTGAAAACTCGAGCAATGGATATAAGTACATGTTGACCTGTACTGATTATTTTACTCGATGGGTAGAGGCAATCCCAACTAAAAAGGCTACAGCCGAGGTAGTTGTGAAATTTTTGGAAGAAAACATCGTATCCAGATATGGTTGTCCTTTAAAAATAACAACTGATAACGCTCCAGCTTTCAGTAAAATAGAAATGTCAACTTTTTGCATGAATCATGGAATCACTCTCTCACATTCATCAAACTATTATCCTCAAGGAAACGGTCTTGCCGAGTCTAGTAATAAGAATTTGATAAGGTTACTAAAAAGAATGGTTGGCACCAATAAAAGAAGTTGGGATACAAAGTTGAAATATGCCTTATGGGCTGACAGGACAACGGTTAAAAGGATTACCGGAAAATCACCTTTTGAGTTGGTATATGGGCAAGATTGTAGACTCCCAATAAATTTGCAAATTCCTGTATATGAGCTGTTACAACAATGCACTTCGGATGAAGAAGCCTTCCAAGCAAGAATTGATAAACTAGTAGAACTTGATGAAATGAGAAGAATGGCACTCAACAAAACCATCATTGAACAAGAAAGAATTAAAGGAACTTTTGACCAAAGAACAAGGAACGTGAAATTCAGGGTAGGAGACATAGTTTTGTTATGGGACAAAAACAAGGCAAAACCTGGGAACCATGGAAAATTTGAAAAAATTTGGATGGGTCCGTATCGAGTATCGAGGATAGCTGGAAAGGGGTCAGTTTTTCTAGAAACTCTAGATGGGGATGAACTTGAACTCCCTGTAAACGGGCTTTTGTTAAAGCATTATTTCCCACCTATTGAATAAACTATGCATTGCATTGCCTGGTAGAGTAGGGTAGGTAGGAAACCAAATAAGCCTACTTAGGCAGTAGTTAGTCTTTTCAGCCATTGAGTCTGGCACCTTCTTAGTCTCTAAGCTCCTTTGTAAGCTCCTAGTTTAACTGAGTACCTGTCACTTTTTCTTTTCCTGCACAATAAATTTCAAATTTTGCAAATTATGTTAGTAGTTTAATTTACTTTCTGCATTTATGCTTTATGCATTTATATTTCTGACATAGAGTAGATTTTATTTCAGTTGATTTTATATTTTTCCCACACATGCGGCATGAGGTATTTTTTTTAGATGTTTGTGAATGCAGAAAATAGGTTGCAAGAATAAAAGCTGGAAATAAAATGGTAGAGTGCTGATCGTGGATGCGAGTAGCAGAGTTCGAGGACCAGAGATTCTGAGGTTCTCAAGCGCTCACTTCAGCAGAGCACTTGTCCCAGCCGGAGCCAGATGTTATCACATTTATAGTAGTCGGGCTACCATACATTATTTTTCTGATGCCAGTACACTATTCAGCCAGTTCCCCTACATTTGAGATGACGAGATGAGCATCTATATTGGATCACTATCAGATTGTGGACAGCAGTTGCATTCCCCATGCCATGACTGAGTTTCAGGACACTCAGAGAGATGACCGATGTAGCCATTATATCATTGGTACATAGAAGACAGTAGTGCCCAGAGTTACAGCAGCAGTTCCAGAGGACAGATGATGGTACAGGTTGATGTGCATTCAGGTATATGACTCAGCAGGTATATTACAATGTTATGGTTAGATTGCTTTTATACTTATTCTTATAGCATGTCTTAGCACTTGGTGTCATGATCTGGCGATCATATAGATATATGGACCTGGTTGATTTATTATATATATATTATACTGTCCCTACTCAGACTTAGAAGTTCACTATTCATACTCATTGGTATGTACCCTCCTTAGGGAGAATAGAGGTGATCATTCAACCATACCTTGGCTTGCTAGTGTTGGCTTCATCATTTCATTGTCTTCATCCATCCATGACCTACCTTTTAGATTATCACCCTGACTTACTACTTGACTAGTGGCATGGAGGACCTTTCCCCACTGTAGCCTCTGTATTGGATGAGCTTCCTTGTTTATTGTGCCTCGGCTCTGAGTTGGTGACAAAACTTACCTGTGGTGAGTTGGAGTTCCTTGGAATTTCCCCTAGTCACTAAAGTTGTGTTGACTAAACCTGAAACTTTTGGTGCTGCCATGAATACAAAATCTGAAAAAAATGAAATGCTATATCTTGTATAAAAAGCCCATTCATGCAATGTGTTTCTAAACACACATGAATGAGAGGCATGCCAAATGAACATGGCAATAAAAATAAAATGTTATATCTTGTGGAAAATAAATACCTAGGTAAACAAGCTGTCCATGACACACCTAGAAGTGCTCAGGTAAACAAGTGCCTTAAAAACACACCTGCAGCAGAAAGCCTAAAGAAAAAATGTAAATCTATGCAATGTGTTTGTAAACACACATAGATCAAGGCTATGGAAACTTCAGGCCCAAAAAGCAATGAAACTTAAATGCTATATCTAAACAATTGCTGGCCTTATTTGTATTATGGATTGTGCGCATCTGTGAAGGTGAATAAACCCTCTTTAAACAACTCATCCATTTGTGAGACACCGCCATTCCCTGTGTTATTGCTCATTCAGTATATACTATGGTGTATTCCCTTTCCCTTGCCAAAGTGTCACAAAGTCAAGTCAGTCAAGTCATCCCTTAGCCTAGCCAGTTAATTTAGCCTTCACCCTTCACTAGCAAATTGATCACAACTATGAAGTGAGTATGATCCTGAAAGTCTAGTCTGAGTAATAATAATAATTAACGACACTATATATTTGGATTTAGATCGCCAGTTATGATTACTCTGTGTTATAATTGCTATTTGAATAAGTTGTAGAGCATGTATTAACCTTAACACTTTACAGCAGCCTTGGATGATGGTCTGAGTTATATTTGGTCTTGGTTGGACCTAGTTTGACCATGGAGGACCATGGAACATGAGATGATAGACATTATGATGATATGGATAGATGATATATGGTCTATGTACACATACAGGATGATTCTATGCAGCAGCTACAGGGTTATGATGATGATTCTTGGAATACAGCAGTGTTTGATCATTTACAGAGCATTATTATTGGCCTTGTTCCGGTATATTGGATATTTATTTTGATCATGCAGAGACTCATATGGTGTATGAGTACACATCTTGGATAGATTTGGACCTTCTGAGTCCAATGGGACAGTTTGTTTTCAGTTCCGGGCACTTACAGTGATGATTGAGCCTCAGTAGGCTGTCCCAGTGCAGTTTTGGTCTGCTGGAGGCCCTGTCGGAGCAGATGTGATTTTTATCCGGTTGACCTAGGGCGCTGATGATGGAGGGGGTGGTCCAGCCACTTGTTTTTACCATATTACCCCCCTCCCGGACACACTGGTGCCCTCACCTTGACAGCGCCAGCACTCCAGGAGGCTGTTTGGGGCAGTTTCACGCTTCCCGAGGCATTTCAGGATTGGTAGAAATGGCTATTGAGGAAATCGATTTGGGCTACTGAGGCAAATTTATGGCATGGGATGATCAGTGATGATAGATCGGGACCTTCCACACCTTCTCCAACAGTTTCAGCTTCATCGAGGCCCGCATCCATCATTTATGGCACTTTCTGTGGATTTTTTGAGGTCTTTTGAGGACCACGACTTCACTATGGAGGCACGATTTGGTACATTCATGATTATTTATTGGTTATTGTGCTATGGGGATTGACCAAGGAGGGATAAAATTACCCCTTGGACCCACCATAAGCCTCTTATGATATTTCATCATCATGATTTGGTGGGATTCCCCTCTTCTAGGGCGATTTTGTCCACTTATGTTATATTTTATGTGTGATCCATGTATTATGTTGTTGAGCTCATCTCAACCATTGATTAGACATTTGTATCTTTTAATCTTAGCCACTCATTCAAAAGGTGGTTAGGGTTTTGGTGCCTCTCCTTCCTATTTAAAGGAGAGAGCCTCTCATTGTAAGGGGTCTTTGGCTCTTGGATTATTGGTATAGAAAAATATTCTTGTGGAAATTCTTGTGGTCTCCTTTGCATCTGGTGTTCTTAGATGGTGATTGGAAAGTCTATTGCAACCTAGCATTTGGAAATTGGGGTAAGATCTATCTTTTTTTGGAAATCATTGTTTGTCTACAGGAGGGCGACTTCAACAAGGGCGATTTTGCAAGGCTTCTTCAAATCGACTTTCTTGGCATTCGCTTGTATCAGGGGGTTATCATTAGTATCATTGTGATCTATGCTATCTTTCTGTTACTTCTCTTGTGGCATTAGTCTTATCTCTTGATGCATCAAATCTGATATTGTTGACGTTTGTTGTGCAGGAGAGAGGGCGCATTGGCTTCTTGGACTAAATCGACTTGCATAGAAATTACCTCAAAGCTTCTCAAATTGATCGGGTTTGCATAGATCATCATCATCAAGGCATCTACAAGGTTACCCAGGTAAGATCCACAGGTTTGTTTCTCTTTCCTCTATCCAATCCATTGACATAACTCATAAATTGTTAAAACCCTAAATATCTTAAAACCCCCATTTTACATTTTCTCAGATCTACTTAGATCTAGTGAGTTGTTGGGTATAATACTGAAAACCCACCTCTATAGCATCCAAGGCATCCCGGATCTATAGTTTGGTGAGGATTGGCCTCCATTTGATCCCCTTCCCAGGCCAACTTAGCCTCTCCCAAGCAAGGCGCACTTCTCTAGTTGGGCAGGTTGACCTAGATCTAGGTGGTGGGTGTTTGAGATTCCACTTGATTTGACATCTACACATCAAATAACATACACCCAGGTTGTCACTTTTCTGAAATTTACCTTGTGGGCCCCATTCCACATTTTAAGGGATTTAATCCCCATTTTGGACCACTTGGAACACTTAAACTCAGATCTACTAAGATCTAACCGGTGGATTGCCACGAAATTACAGATCCATACTCCTACCTGACCGATCTACTAAGATCTAGAGTTTGGATGCCATCCGACTTGTCTTGACCCACCTAAACCCCATTTTAAGCCTCCTTGGGCAAAGTCGCACCACCTTGGAGAAGTGAGTTGACTCACTTCCAGGAACTGGGTACTTGAGATTTTTGGAGATTTGAAACCGGAATAATTCAAAACCTAGGTCTAGACTGTCATTTCATAAAATCTTGCCTTGGGGACAGCATTCCTTGTTTTAAGGGATTGTGGTCCACTTGGTTCAAACCTAGATCTAGACACATTTACACATCAAAACTTAAATTGCCCACTTATCTCATGTACTTGGAGTCTTAAACCACAAGTCAACCCTACTTTGACTCCACTTCCCAATTCCCAAGGCACTGGTTTCTCTCCAAGTTAGTTCAACCTTCCTAGATTGTTGGATTGACTTGTGGATTGACCTATACATGGTGAACTAAACCCTTCAAGCTATCAGGTATCATGGTCAAGCTTGTCATCTGTACTAGTTAGCCCCAATACAACCCTTAACTACCCTGCATTGGTCACAGTTCCCAAGGCAGTGGACTATCCAACATTGAACTAGTACACTAGCCCTAGATCTCACTTCAAACATTGTAAGTCACTTTCACATCAACTATGAACCAAAGCTATACCTATTGAACCCCTCACTTGGCTTGTGACTTTACCCTTAGGTCTAGGATAAACCATACACCTAACTTCACTTAGAAATACCTTGATTTGGTGTCTTGGTTTTGATCTCTCCTGTCGGGAGTAGATCGGGTCTCCCCCTTTGTTTTCTGGGCTAGATAACATAAAGCGAAGGTTGCCTCGACTGGCGTGACAACCATATATATATATTGGAGGTCGAGGTGATCGTGGTTGCACCTTTTGAGTTGCCCTTCCCTATTGCCATCCATGACTGGATCCATCCATAGGGGTAACTACAGTTTAGGTGATAACAGGTCCAATCATCTTTGATTGGTAATAGGGTCTCCCCCTAGGTCTTGATTCATCCTGATCTAAAGTGAAGAGTGCCTCGGTTGACGTGACTCCCACCTTGCATTGGGAACCGTGGCATCTCTTGGGTCACCTCTTTAATTTCCCATCTCCTCTACCGTCCCAGATGGGATACCACTAGGGGCAACTACAAGTTGTGTGATAACAGTATTATTGCTCATTCTATATCTGAGGAAGTTGCGGGGTTTTCTCCTTTATGGTTTCCCCGGTGAAATGCTTTGTGTCTATTGTCTCTTGTGATTGATTTGTTGTGCTTGTTATTCTCTCAGATAAGATCCTAGATCATATTGAATTAAATGTTGAAAATCTAACACATACAGTCCAATGAATGCTACAAGAATTTCTAGGGAATTGTGCCCTCAAGTTGTCTTGATGAACGAACAACTCTCACAAAACAGAAATCTCCTTCAAGATTTAATTTCTCTCTCGCTCACTTGTCTTCTTCTCTCTTGATGTTTCTTCTTCTTCTTTCAAAGTGTTTAAATAATCACTTAAAACCCTCATGAACCCTAACTACATTCAATAACCCTAACTTCCTCAATGAATGGCTAGGATTAAAAGATCTAAAGGGTCATCCTTAATTGCACATTTAATTCCTTTTAATAATAAATAAATGCACATTTACATAAGGGACCCACATTACTTAAGTGAAACTCACTTTAAAAATATAAAAGTCACTTTATTATATTTACAAAGTAACACTAGGAAAGACAACTTTGCCCCCCCCCCCCATGTGCCATCAAAATCATGGGGAAGGACCAACTGAGTTATAAAAACTAACACTCCCTCTTAACGAGGGAGGTCCTTCCGACAATGCCTGTATCTCCACCACCTGGGTCTCTATCCTCTGGAGCAGCTCCCTCTTGCTCTGGAATATGACCTGGAGATTCATGCTGAGGGGAATCCTCTCTAAACCCCTGTGCTTGCTCATAACCTTCATACTGGTTGAGTCTCCTACCAATATTGCTCTCCTCATCTGAAGGTATCATCTGTGCACCTGCCTCATCTTCAAATTTAGTCTCAAATAACCATCCACCTAGACCTGGAAATATCACCTCTCCATGCAGAAAATAAAGCTTGTCTCTTCTATTCCCAAGTAGTATTGTGGTACCAACTGGGTTCTCTACCCGGTAGAGAAACACATGTCCTGTCTTGATGAAAAGTCCATACCTTTCATCCTCTAATGATGACACAAAAAGTCTGCTGACTTTTATACCTAGCACAAATAGTACCCTGTCTACTTCAAGAATCTCTCCAAGATCTAGTTGGAATCTCACAGTTCCAACTCCTCTTATCTCTGTACTGACACCAAAGAAAATTCCTTTTCAAATTGGGCAGCAAATTCTTCTATTTCTGCTGATGTTGCTCCCTCTTTTCTTCAGTCCCCTTCTTCTTGGGACATTGACTAGCATAATGGCCATACTTATTGTAGTTAAAACATCGAACCTTACTAAGGTCTTTCTCCTTTTTCTTCCCTTTTCCCTTGCCTTTGATTACAAGGGCAACATTGTCTTCACTGCTCTCAGTGCTATTCTGGAACGTCCCCTCTCGAGGCTCTTCTTGAACAAAGTCATCCTATAACCTTGTCCAATCTGGAAGTTTCTCTCTAGCAACCACTCCTTGCACAAATGTGTGCCATTTAGCAGTGAACCCATTGAGGGCAGTTCTAACCAGCTCCTCATCTTCCACTTTCTCACCAGCAACACCCAGTTCATCTCTAACTTGGGAAATTTTGGCGAGATAGGTGGTTACTGTATCGGCATCAGTCATCTTAGTGTTCCTCATTTTTTCTCTAAGAACCATCTTTCTGTTCTGGTTCTTACTTTGATATAGAGTACATAAATATTTCCAAATTTCAACAGCATGATGCTTGCCTGTGATGTGAGGTATCACATGGTCTTTTATAGAATCCAAAAATATTCTTTGTGGCTTAATATTTTTCTTCTCAAAGGCAGTCTTCTGAGCAGCATCTGTGGGAACTGTGATGGTGTCGGAAGCACCAACAATATCCCATAGCTCCAGCTCTTTGAATAACACAGTTATGCGCTCTTTCCAAGGACTGAAATTACTAGACCCATCCAGCCTGTCTTCAAACTGTAATCCTGTTGAGGGCATGACTGCAACTGATAATCTTTAATTGACCCTTACTTGAACCTCTTTTGTTCTGTATCTACACAACTTAACAATCTTTCTTCAATACCTATGCTTTAATACCATGAATAAATTTGATAAACAATCACAAAAACTTCTTATTGGACTTTTATCAAACACTTTGATTGCAAATCTGATTTATGACTTTTCTGAACTATGAATTCATGTATCACACTATAATGAATTTCCTGATAGTTTAAGCATAAACACCATACAACCAATCTTGTGAACTGAAGATAAATGTAACACAAAAATTTAGGGCCAAGCCCAGGGCACAACCTCACCAGAGAAAAACCCAAAGAAAGAATTTTATTTATGAGAGATAAACTCAGAAATTCAACAACTCAAAATTTCTTCTACAACATCAAAACAATTTCAGAAACCCCATTCATCTGCAAATCTGCATTGGAAATTGTGCCAAATAATACTCACAGTCAACCCACACGTGTGAACTTTACACAACAGTTTTTTGGGATTCATGCCAGGTACGGACTGTACGGATTCTGCCAAGCATTAAATGCAGAACAAAACAGTGTCGAAATTCATGTCAAACTCAACCTCAACTATCTCGAAATCTGTGCCAGCAATCTGCCTCATTTTCTGTGCTTTTACAGTCTGGCTGTACAGTCCAATGAATGCTACGAGAATTTCTAGGGAATCATGCCCTCAAGTTGTCTTGATGAACAGCTCTCACAAAACAGAAATCTCCTTCAAGATTTAATTTCTCTCTCTCTCACTTGTCTTCTTCTCTCTTGATGTCTCTTCTTCTTCTTTCAAAGTGTTTAAATAATCATTTAAACCCCTCGTGAACCCTAACTACCTTCAATAACCCTAACTTCCTCAATGAATGGCTAGGATTAAAAGATCTAAAGGGTCATCATTAATTGCACATTTAATTCCTTTTAATAATAAATAAATGCACATTTACATAAAGGACCCACATTACTTAAGTGAAACTCACTTTAAAAATATAAAAGTCACTTTATTATATTTACAAAGTAACACTAGGAAAGACAACTTTGCCCCCCCCCCCCCATGTGACATCAAAATCATGGGGAAGGACCAACTGAGTTATAAAAACTAACAAAATTTATGAGATGCAATGGCACTCCCACTTTGTATTACAATGGTGTTACTCCTTCGTCTCATTGACCTAATTTTGTGCATTTGTTGGACATAAATAGAATTATCGTATCTTACCTAGTCCACTTTTATTCATTTTTGGGCATTTCTTCTCAATTGGAGGCAATACATAGTCCAATTCTCTAAACTTTGAGTTTCATGGTTTGCAGTGAATTGAAATTCAAGTTCCTACACTCTGATGGTATATGTTAACAATTATATCTTTTATGAAATGCCACAATTTCATCTTCACTATCATGTTTGAATATGGCTTTGCTCAGCTAATTGTATTCCTTATTCCTAAAATCTTTGTTCTTTCGATTTTTTATTCTCATAAAGGAATCTACAGGGATCTCGTTTCACTTCACCTCTATGCAACTAGCCTGATTCTCAAAAAGGAATCTACAGGGATCTCGTTTCACTTCACCTCTATGCAACTAGCCTTTAATGCTACTAGCACAACATAGCTATATGTGAATGATGGTAGAAGGCATTGCCTACTTTTCCACTGCATTCATCTTGTTTTCATTTTAAAAATGGTGCTCTAAAGTTAAAAAAATAAAAACTCTCCTTTCGCTTATTAGATTTCTTATGGTTATCTTAGTCGTCTAGTTACTTGCTACCAATACAAACTGTCAAAGGAAGGAGTTGAGTTAAAAATACCACAGGACATTCTTGTGGTGGAGTTAAGTCCACAATGAGCTCAAAACCTGCTTACAAATGATCAATAAGAGGGTGCAATGCAAGGAGTGGTTCATGTTTTGAATCTTGATAGTTGACAAACAATTGCCCAAAATGCCTTAGCAAGGAAGAAGCAAAGACCATGAGGTTACCCACCAAACAAAGCAGGAGATTTCTCAGGAGGAAGCTAGCATCGTGAACCCCTTGGAAATTGAAATTTTTTGAGAGCTTCCAAGAGTCAACGCTGCTTTTGACAATGGACAGACAATTTTGAGGGGATTGGAGAAATTTCTGAGCAGATTGTAACAAACTTTGAGATACACAGAACAGAACTGAAGCATTCTAAGGGGAATACCAGCCCACAGAGCAACCAAACATTGCCTTAAAAAAAATGCAAATGATAAAATATAAGATAGATTTCTCTTTTCTTTTGAGAACTGATTAAATTGAAAATTTTGATTTCTAACTAGTGTAGAGTAGAATTATGTACTCGAATGGATTTTTAAAAGGTAGAAGTAGTTTCTAACCTACTGCAAAAATTTGAAACTGCACTGTAAAGGATGCATATATTGGCATTGAAAAATTAAATCAGGAGAAAATAAATTTCTTACCTCTGCTACGATACCCTTGCGAGGAGCATAGAAAACAGTTTCTCCACCAATAAGAGCCTCTCTAGCAGAACTGTGTGCACTTTCAAGGATTTTTTTTCCTTTAGACCTCAAGCCACCATTCAAGTAAATCAATAATGTATACTCTGTTGTATTGCCCCCTCCAAGATCAACACTCTCATCAATATGCTGACCAAAACGTTGACCAACTTTATACCTACTCAACAGAGAATCGCACCTGTTATTATTTAGATTCACACTTATGTCCTCTATGAGAAGATTGACTTTCTTACAATATCACAATCCTGAAAACAGTCACAACTTGTTGCATTCAAATTTCAAACAACTTTACTTATAGAATCTGATATTGGGGCTCAACCCCACCGCAGCTTTTCCTCGAACTCTAATGTCCAAAAAGAAGTTGCATAGACCAGCTTTCCAGAGCTTTTCTGCAAGAATGGCATCATGCACAGAAATGCGATCATTGTCTCTAAAAGCTTCTCCCCTAGTTGGCCCAAGGCTGCCTTGATGCACAAAACCACGGGCTTCTGCACTCTTGATGAAAGCCTCGCATTCAGGAGGAGTTAAAAAATCTGGAACCTGAAATTCATAAGCATGTTCATCTAAGACATAACAGCTTGCAAAGTAATTTTCTTTTTATAATTAAAGACACAAACAGACAGGCTTTCAAGAGTGAAATCAAGCCAATTAGCATAGGATAGAAGTATTGAAGATGTGTTTGATGAAATGTGAAGAATGCGTGGTGGTCACCTTTTCCAGTAAAGCACTTCAATCATTGCATTTATCATATATCAGAAAAAACAAAGAAAAGATAGGCAGATCAGTTCTTTCTCACTCAACCACAATACAGTACACTATCTTGACTCTTTCAAACATTGGTACAGTTGAACCAAGATCAAGGAACAAAGTACTATGTTGTCTGCCCCATATTCACACCAAGCAGTGCCCCCTAATGAAAGAACAGGAAGTGAAGGTGAGCAAAGCTTTTTATGGAGACATGGAAGAACACAGCAGTGAACAAGATGGTATGCCTCAAGAACATTCATTTGGGGAATTTGACATCATTTTGAGAGACTACTCTTCACGGGCAAGGCTTTTTATGGAAACATGTAAGAACATGGTAGTGAACAAGATGGTATGCCTCAAGAACAGTCATTTGGGGAATTTGACATCATTTTGAGAGACTACTAAACTCTTGAGGATTATCAAGCATCTCTGTCTCTGGATGTCTCCGTACATATAATGCATGACTATGAATGTGTGTGTGAGAGGGAAAGAGAGAGAGCCCCACATTAAAAATCCAAAAATCAAATAGCTTGGGAAAGGTTGCCTTTAGGGCAGCACGCCTTTGACTGGCTGCAACACTGTTGTACAGTGTGGCATCATCATATGTTGCACTGAGTAGTGTTTATGGTTCTTCATGTATTTTCCTCAATCAATGGAATTGGTGGAAGCTATCCTTGCCTTACAAAAGCTGACAAATAGAGAACACTAACAAGCACGCTCTAGTCAAAGATCACAATCCTTTACAATTTAAAACTCTACATAGAAGCTCACGTAAAGAAGTTGAATTTACACTAGCAAACATCAGTAAGTTGAAGCCATCCTGTAAAGAAAGCTAATGGAAGCAAGTAGAAGACAATGACAAGAGCCAAGTTTTGAAGATACCTAGGAAAGGCAACTTAAGATTCATGACCTGTTATTCTTCTTCGATTCATGGCCATTTTAGCTTACAATTCAACACCAAGCCTGGTACTCAACTTTGTCTTCACATGATCAACAGAGGAAAGAAATCCCTTCCATTATTCAACAGACTATTGAGGAGAGTCATGTTAAAGTGCACAACCTTAGTGTAAAATATATACTATGTAACTCCAAGGGTTAGCTCAATCAGTTGTTGCCAATGTCGCTAGGCATTTGGTTAATTCTTTGGCAGTAGGTGCCCAGTTAGAATCCCCTTGGGTGAGGATCTATGCTGATGGGTTTACTAGGGATGCCATCCATGAATGCGGGGGAAGCATCCCTTGGGTTTCCCTGCAAAGTTTTTCTTGGAAAAAAGATATACTATATAAAGTCAGCTACATCATTTTTACTTTCACATAAACATACTAAATCCAAGAGGACAAGTTCTTTTACAGACCAACCAAAAAGAAGTCAATGCAATTAAGCAAAACATTAGTGAGAAACTATGTCATTGTAGATGAGAGCAGCGTATCTGACTCACCAATGGACTGGCAAATCAAATGCTAGGAAAAGAGGCCTTGTGCGCCTCCAGTCAGCTTACACCATGAAGTGAACACCAGTAGGACATGTCAGCCTACAGAAAAATGAGGCACCCAATCTTGTATAAATGCAAAGTTTAAGCACTCTTTTGGTAATTTTCTCATCAATACCAAATATTAACTGGTCTAGAGTGCATTCACTGATGGAAATCTGCTGCAGGATCATACTGCACTGAATTCCATGAATGATGTAGCTCTTTCTTGGTCAATTTTTGCCAGTTTGGAATGGTAGAATACTTTTTGGATGGTTCTAGATCTATTCAACACTTGCTGAACATAACGGACACAATTTTGTTTTGTTTTCAAACTGATTTGATCCCTGTATAAATCTGTAGTAATTTTTTAACCCTGAGGAATCACTGCGTATCTCCACTTTGGTCCAGAAATCCTATTTTTGGTAAGGGACTGCCCAGTAAACTTACGTGTATGTAAATGTGGTAGTCATTGAACAGTATTTGTGTCATTTCCATGGCTCAATTGTTTATGAGTAATCAATGTCGTATGTTTTCATATTTCTGTCGCAGAACAGTATCAGAGGTGTTATCACTAGAAACCATCTGGTTCCAAGGTAACTGAAAATAGTACACTGTCACCAAGTACTCTTTTCCTATGCTTTGGGTTAGTGTTTGCTAACCACAGGGCGGAATCTCTAGATGACTTTAGGAGGCAAACTACAGTGCAATACACGGTTAATAACACAAACCAAAATTGTAGTTGCTGCTCTAACAAATCTGTGCACAATATTAAAAAACAGCAAGTGATAAATGAGATGAGCACTAAAAAATGAGGCAATATTTGTCTATGACTGAAAGGACGAAACCTAATGCAATTATGTTATGAAAAATGCACCAACAAAGAAACAAAACAGAGTTTACAGCAAGCTGTAATTTCTGTTTAGAGGCTCAAAATACCACGTAAACCTATGCAGAAAAATAGTTTAATGTTGGGCACGTAACCCAATGCAAATATATGATGAAAACACACTGAATTAACAGCAGAAAACAGAAATTACAGCGATAATTTATGACCATCCTAGTGAACTAAATGTTGTTTTATATATTTTTGAATATTTTTATATTTTTTAAGATTTAAAGGCACGGAAACTGAGAAAAACATAAAGTTTCTCTCTGTTTCTATGACAATTAAGATTACAGCAAGCTAATCTTGCTGTAATCAATTCAAGACAGAATTAAAATGACTTATATGCCTACTTTAATATGCCTAAGATGCAAAGTGTTCAATTTTTTGATATAAAATTCGCTTTAAAGGTGAAATCGGGAGTTATATAATTAGTAAACCAGTGCTTTTTATGGAGTCAAAGAGATAGAAAAGCAAAAGAAAGTGAATCGGCTGGAAGATGATCCGACGAGGTCTATTCAGTCAAACTCTGTCAAGATGAAGATCAATAACTCATGAAAGCTTAAGAAAATAGAAGTTTTATACGCAAAGAACCTAAAGTAGTCACCAAGAAAAACTGTCTTTATTATCAAAAGTTGCAGAATGAACAAATTTCTGACGAGTTTGGACAGAAATATTATTAAGGTACAAATCAACTCAGCTGAATGGGATAGTACTAGTCACAACTCAACAAAACCAATCACCACTGTTACCACCTAAGTTGAACTTAGGTGGACTCCTTGTGAACCTTAGAAGACTTGAACAACTCACCTTGTTCATTGCCAGAGTTTAGAAGTTCATCAGGCCAAATTTTTGGCCCTTTGTAAAATTTGTTGTCCAGACCCCCATGGGGTAATTGTAATAAGTTGGTCTAAGCATGATACTTTTGTAAAAGGCTTGGCCTACCTTAGGTTTAGCTCTCAAGGGGATACTCTAGAGTGTTTTTTCCTTAGGAATTATGCGTTACATTTCAGTGGCATATAATTCCTAAGTTTTTCACTCACACCTCCAAAGCTGGAGTATTTTCCATGGTGGTCGAACCTAGAGAGGTTATTAAAGCCTATGTGTCTATGTATTTTTCATATGCTAGCCATCAGTATTGAGTCATATGGACATGCACTAAGTCCCCTAGGATTTTCATGTTATTCAGACAAAAATATTTTTTCACGTTTAACAGGATTTTTTAATATTTTAATTAAAAAATCAAAAAAGTGATAAAAGTGTGGTTAGGAGGTGAAATTTGCCATGGGGGTGCTCGTTTTCTAACCCAGAGCACCCACACAACCCCTAAACCTATTTTTCCTAAGTTCTAAGTGAATATTATTCACTTAAATAAATATTCTCTCAAAATTAATTTTGGGGAATTATTTAATTAAAAAAATAAAGATATGAGAGAAAATCAAATTCCTATTTCAGTGGAATTTGGTCCAGTGAAGGCCCAGTTGAGTTGGTGTTGGCATTCATGGCAAATCCCAATCAAATTTGGAGTGAATCAATCAAGGATTGATTGGTAATGAGTTGTCCTCTCTTGGGAGTTGCGCCCTCCTCCACTTGGGCGACTTCTCCATATGTGGCAGCTTTCTATTGTTGTGATGGAGTTTACAAGGTTTGATGGGGGCGCCTCTCTTAGGTGGCTGACATCTCATGCATTGGAGTATCCTCTTCACATCAATCAAGGGATCTCACATCCCCTTCTCCATGAATTCGCCCCCCTCTCTCTCATTTGCTATTTAAGCGAGGTCTAGCTTCCTCATTTCTTCATGATGGAATGCATTGAACCTTTGATCGTGTAATTTGTAATATTTCTTTCAGTAATAATATTTGGAGACTTTGGAGGTCAAAGTGGTTTCTATTGTTCTTCATGCATGCACTTGGTTGAGGTAAAATTGTAGATTTCCAGTTTTGCTTTCATATACAATAGTAGATTGATCTAGCTTGGTAAGGATCTTGGATTCTAGTAGGATAAGCATTCATAGTTCTTGATTTGCTTATTTTTATTTGTAAATATATATAGATCCAGAGATCACTACTCCCTCTGGATCGCCCTGAGATCTCAAGCGGTATGAGTCTCGATATCAATACAACATTAATATTAACTCAAACAACTAGATCTGTATTTACCAACTGAACAATATAAATGCAATCATACATAAACAACAGATGTACCCTGGAACCCTTTCGGGAGAAACCAGCAAACTATGGGGCTATCTTCTTTCTCGAGCCCAGAGCATATAGGAAAGGAGACAAGTACAATACAGGGTTACCTCAAAAATCTCTTCAGGCAAACTCTCCAGTTGACGCATGCACGGAAGAGATGAGCCCTAACTGGAAATCTGGATCTGAGTGTCCCTGTATCCGCTTCTGCCTGATCTATCTGTCTCTATCCTCAGCTCTGCTCTGCTTGCTCTAAAGACTGCCCTGTGACTAAAAACGTCCTTCTCTGCATGCACAAGTGCGCCCTCCCTCCAACAATGAAAGACTCGTACTGAATCGGATCTCAACAGATCTGAGCTCTGATCGTCACTGATCTTCCTCAATCTCTGAGACAAAGATACTCTGTAAGTTACAGACACTCAAACGCTCTACCGGATGTGGTACGAGCTTCTCCCTCCTTGAAGAATGCGCCCTCCTTCACATGTGAAGTCGTCCTCCTCACTCTTGATCTATCTCAGATCAATAGTCTCACTGATGAAGACAGACACCTCCTGTCTTCCTTATAACATCTCACTGAGAAGTTAGGTTTACCAAAAACCTAAAACAGTTGCATACAAAACTCACTTTTGCATGCATTTCTCTCCAATCATTTTCCTGGTTAATATTTTAACACTCCCTCTTAACCAAGAAAGGATTCTGTACCACTCCCATCTTCTCCCTGAAGTATTCAAACTTGGTCTTCATCAAAGACTTCGTCAGAATATCTGCAACCTGCTCATCTGTAGAAATGTACTGTAGCTCAACTACTCCCTTTTGAACATGATCACGAATAAAGTGATATCTGATCTCAATGTGTTTGGATCAATCATGAAACAGTGGATTCTCAAAGAGCTTGATACAACTTTGATTGTCACAGTGAATCACCGTAGGCTCCAACTGCTAATCAAATAGACTCATCAACATCTTGCGAAGCCAGATGGCTTCACAACTGGCTAAGCTAGCCGCCATATATTCTACCTCAACAGAGCTCAATGCAATGGACTTCTGATTCCTGCTGAACCATGACACAACTTCCGAACCTATGCTGAAGCAACACCCGGAGGTGCTTTTCCTGTCACCTGCATTCCCTGCCAAGTCTGAATCTGTCAACCCCACAAGCCTCCCTACCTCACATAATTCAGTCCATACTCTGCAGTTCCACTGATGTATCTCAAAACATGCTACCTAGTGCACATCTCTGGGTTCAACCATGTACTGACTCAAGGTGTTGACTGCAAAGCTCAAATCTGGTCTGGTGTTGACCAAGTACATCAAGGAACCGATGAGCTGTCTATACTTAGTGGAATCGGCCAACTTACTCTCAGAAGCCACTTGCTTCTTCCAGTTGGTCGTCATAGGGGTAGTCATAGGCTTGCAATCCTGCATCTGAAATCTCTTCAGAATGTCCATTGCATACTTGCCCTGATTGAGAAAGATATGCCCATCCTCCTGCCAGACTTCCATCCCTAGGAAGTAATGCATCTGCCCGATATCTTTCATCTCAAACTCAGATGCAAGATCCTTCTTGCAATCACTGATGAGTTTCTCTGCTCCTGTAATAAACAGGTCATCTACATAAAGCACAAGAAGAAGAGGATCCCCTCTTACCACAATGAAGTAGAGATTTGGGTTTGCTTCACTCTTTTGGAACCCTAGCTGCTGTAAATAGGTATCTATCCTAGAGTACCAAGCTCTGGGTGCCTGTTTCAAACCGTACAGGGCTTTCTTCAGTCTACATACATGAGACTCTCGCTCACGTACCTCGAAGCCCTCCGGTTGCTCAATGTAGACTTCCTCCTCGATGAGTCCATTGAGAAATGTCGTCTTGACGTCCATCTGATGAATCTTCCATCCCATCTCTACTGCAACTGAAATCACAGTCCTGATGGAACAATACCTGGCCACAGGAGCAAACGTCTCCTCATAGTCAACTCCCTCTATCTGTGAGAATCCTCTAGCCACAAACCTGGCTTTGTATTTCTCAATGCTGCCATCTGCAGCATACTTAATCTTATAGAGCCATCTGGAGGTGACTACAGATTTTCCTTTTGGTCTGGGCACCACTTCCCAGACATCATTCTTCATGATGGAAGCATACTCTTCCAACATGGCATCTCTCCAAGCCTGCTTTCCTGCTGCTTGTTCGTATGAGGAAGGTTCTGACTCACTGATGTTGCTAAGTAACTGCAGAATCTCTGTGGAGCCTTTCTTTCTCTCACATCTTTCTTGGGAGTTCCTACTGCCTGAGCGTCCTTCAAGGTGTCTTGAAGCCACTTGGGATTTCTCTTCCCTGAAGTGACATCCTGAGATGAGAACTCCTCATCCTCGTCCCAAAATCCTATATGTGAGTGAGTACCTCTAGTAGAGGTGCCAGTAGCTGTTGATCCTGTAGCTGAAGAACCTGTTATCTGGGATCCAGATCTCAATTGATCACCAACCTGAGATTCTATGCCAGTCCCTGCTCCTGTGCTAATGGAACCGTATCTAGTGCATCTGTCACTCCAGATATTTGGGACCGTGTTGGCTGCTGAGCAGCACCCTATCCTGTGTCAAGTGGAGATGTAGCAACTTGCAATTTTCCCTTCTCTAACTCACATGACTTCCAAAAGGCCCGATCCTCCTCGAACTTCACATCCCACCTCACAACAATCTTTTTGAGAGCAGGGATGTAAATGCGATAGGCCTTTGAAGTCTCATCATACCCAACCAGAATTCCTCTTTCTGCAGTGGGTTCCAGCTTTGTCCTTTTCTCCGAAGGAACATGAGAGTAGGTAAGGCATCCAAAAATCCTAAAGTGCCCAACTTCAGGCTTCTTCCCAGAGAAAGCCTCCTCGGGGGTCCTGTCCCCCAAAGCCTTATGGGGGCTCCTGTTCTGAATGTAGGCTGCAGTGTTGCATGCTTCAGCCCAAAGAAAAAATGGCAATCCCTGATCATGCAACATGGATCTCGCAGCTCCAATAATGGCCCTGTTCTTCCTCTCAGCCACCCCATTCAGTTGAGGTGTATAAGGAACAGTCAACTGCCTCTTGATGCCTTCCTGAGTGCAGAACTTATTGAACTCAGCCGAGGTGTACTCTCCCCCATTATCTGATCTGAAGATCTTAATCTTCCTCTCTGTCTGTTTTTCCACAAGGGCCTTGAATTCCTAAAACTTCTGCAAAACTTCCTTGGACTCTTTGCTCTTCAGGAAGTAGATCCAGGTCTTCCTGGAATAGTCATCAATGAAAGACACATAGTACTTGGATCCTTTCAGTGATGTGGTGGACATCGAACCACAAAGGTCAGAATGAATCAAATCAAGAGCTCCTGTAGCTCTGGTGTTGCTCTTGGGAAATGTAGTTTTGACGTATTTTCCGAGAGCACACCCCTTACACACATCAATGTGCTCAGTGTTGAACTCAGGTACTCCTGACACAATCTCCCTCAGAATCTTTAGAGCCGGATGGTGCAGATGAGCCATCCTTCTGTGCCAAAGTTCACAGCGATCACATTCCTCATCCCGACTGCTATGACTTAGGGCATGATGAAGTTGGAAGCTCAGTTTATATAGATTCCCACAGCGGACTCCAATCCTCTCAACTGAGGCAACCTTGGAATCCTTTGGATGAACTAGCATGTTTCCATCTCTGAACATCACCCATAGTCCTCGATCTTCAATGGTAGAAACGGAGATCAAGTTTTTCTTAAGACGTGGAACATATAGGACATCACGAACTCTCATCTGTTCTCCAGAGTCCTTCTGGAAGGACACAGTTCCTCAACCTATAGCCTTGACCGTAGAGTTGTCTCCCAGGACAATCTCAAGATCAATCCCATCCTCTACTAGGTTAGAAAAATATCCGCGAACACTTGTCATATGACTCGAAGCTCCACTGTCTATGTACCATACACTCAACGTGGAGGCCATCAACGATTGACAGGAGTTAAGAGCCATCTCCCTGTCAATCCCGTATGTAGTACACTCATCAATATCCGTAACAAAGCAAGAGGTGCAAACAATTTGCTCTTCCCCCATGATGTAGATCTGAGTATGAAAGCACTCCCTGACCCCTACCAGGGCTCTGATACCATGTAAATATATATATATCCAGAGATCACTACTCCCTCTGGATCGCCCTGAGATCTCAAGCGGTATGAGTCTCGATATCAATACAACATTAATATGAACTCAAACAACTAGATCTGCATTTACCAACTGAACAATATAAATGCAATCATACATAAACAGCAGATGTACCCTGGAACGCTTTCGGGAGAAACCAGCAAACTATGGGGCTATCTTCTTTCTCGAGCCCAGAGCATATAGGAAAAGAGACAAGTACAATACAGGGTTACCTCAAAAATCTCTTCAGGTAAACTCAAGATTTGCATGCATCCAGCTAATGCATGCACGGAAGAGATGAGCCCTAACTGGAAATCTGGATCTGAGTGTCCCTGTATCCGCCTCTGCCTGATCTATCTGTCCCTATCCTCAGCTCTGCTCTGCTTGCTCTAAAGACTTCCCTATGACTGAAAACGTCCTTCTCTGCATGCACAAGTGCGCCCTCCCTCCAACAATGAAAGACTCGTACTGAATCAGATCTCAGCAGATCTGAGCTCTGATCATCACTGATCTTCCTCAATCTCTGAGACGAAGATACTCTGCAAGTTACAGACACTCAAACGCTCTATCGGATGCGGTACGAGCTTCTCCCTCCTTGAAGAATGTGCTCTCCTTCACATGTGAAGTCGTCCTCCTCACTCTTGATCTATCTCAGATCAATAGTCTCACTGATGAAGACAGTCACCTCCTGTCTTCGTTATAACATCTCACTGAGAAGTTAGGTTTACCAAAAACCTAAAACAGTTGCATGCAAAACTCACTTTTGCATGCATGCATGCAAACCTTTGCATGCATTTCTCTCCAATCATTTTCCTGGTTAATATTTTAACATTATTGAATAGTTTAGAGATCTAGAAGCAGCAAAATGTATTTGGTTGTACTCTTGCCCTTCTGATTTCTTTCCATTTAATTTACTAGATCTAATCTCTTTTGTGTATGAGTGTTTGGATGTTTTACAGGATTCGATGCTAAGCTTTGGGTATAGATCTTGTCTTTAGTCTTCCTCCAAACTTAGTGGTGGATCACCTTTTCTCCAAGTGATATCTTGTTTTTTGCAGGCATCAAACTTCTTCTCCAGTCCAAAAAAGCTATCAAGCTTTGGTTTCTCTTCCACCATCCTCTTTAAAATCAAAAGCTCTTCTTTCAATTTTTTGTTTGAAACAAGTAGTGCAGATCTAAAGAATATTAAAAGCCTCTTGTTTTTCCAAGTAGATCTAGAAAATGTCTCAATTTCAAAGCTAAATTTGTAGATCTAGATCTAAGATTTCCATACTTGTAGTTGTAATTGCTCAAAAGTTTCCATTATTTTTTGCAAGTATAGATATTGTAATTTTTATGTATTCATATATGTTTTAACCACTAATCTTGCATTTTTATTTCGTTGGTTTTTAGCAAGTCCAAGATAAAAAAAAGAGCAAATTTTCTGACAATTTTTTGTCGAGAATTGTAAAAAATACTTTTCATGGACCCCCATTTACTTGTACAACATTCTATAAAATTGTAAGCCCTTGGATCCAATTTTAAATGGACTAAGTGGCACTTCTTTAAGCTATCATTGTAATAATTTCTAAACGAGAGCAAGTGGGCTACACAGCGCCCACACCCCATCCCCCCTGGGGGATTTGCAGTGTTGAGTTTATGGTGTGAATTTTTCTAACAAAGCACAAACACACACAACACTTTTAACTACGGGACTGTATACTTGATTTATTTCACAATTTGTCACTTTTTCATTTCGCAAAAATAATTTAGAAATAACATCGAGCTCGTTGCCACGAATTATGCTCTACCACCACACAAAGGCATTGCCGATTAGTGGTGGTTGATCACAAAAGTGACACATAGATACGGTGCTTCATATCTTTCTGTTTTTCCTTTAGCATTTTATTTTTAAAGCATAAACCGGAATAAACATTTGGTCTACAACTCAAAGTATGCTCTTTCCCCTTGTAGGCATCTGCGTGGTCCTGTGGGAAATCAGAAAGAGTTGTAACCACTCTTTAAATTTTCACATTTAATTAACAACTCATCATAATAAAAGTAACAACCCCTCACATAGTGAAAATACGGCACTACGATAATTGAGTTTTGCGTGGGCAAATTTCTCGGAAGAAGCGGGAACAACTAGGAGGCGACCTCAGGGCACAGTTAGGCTACACCCTTGTTGGTGTAGTGTTGAACACCGCCCTTGAGACTCCATTCCAGCCCACACGTCTTCGTGAGTAGCCACCTTCACTTAATTTCTGGACATTACTCCTTGTACCTCACGATATATCTGGAGTTTTCATTTTTCCCGTAACTAAGTTCCATCTTTAATAATCTAAAATTGACCAAGATACACTTGCAAAACTTTTTCCTTTCAACAGTATCTATATATTGACTCCATTGGCGCTGGTCTCCAACAACAATTATTTCACATTTGCTTAATATCAATAAGTTGTTGTTTAATCTTTATATGCTGGGTGATTGTTTATTATCTGATGTTGAAAGCATTTTCTTAAATTCTTGCAACAAACTTGGACAGTTTAATCATACCCTCTAAAAAATCCTAAAAACATCCATAATTAACTTTCTAAAACATTCTAATAACCTTAGAAACATTCTGTAGGGACTACCCCCCTTGTCTTCAGTTAGGAGTTGGCCTAAATGGAGGAGTCAAGATCAGGTGACAGCGTTGACTCGAGACTTGCCCCCAAGGGCGCACTGAACAGTAGCGATATTTCTGCTGCGTTAACCAGGTGTGCAATCCAACGGCAACAACCACCATAGATACCCCACACTAGCAATCAATCTCAATCTCTCTAGGAAGAAGCAAAGAAGGGGAAAAGCACCAACTAAACAACTCCAAACTCACACAATAAAGTCAACCCTCTTCTTCTCTTTGCTTCATAAAATATATAAAGGGAAGAAATGAGGGAGCGAAATGATTGGAATCACCATCTCCAAGTATAGCAAACTTCCTCTCCAAAATAGTTGCCTACAATAATATCTCCAAAGATCTCCAGCAGAAATTGGTTTGAATTTCCTTGAGACAAAATATTTCAGTTAATAAGGCGCATGAATGAAATTTGTGGTGTATAAAAATCCTTAAAAAATCCCAAGCTAGGTCAAATCTCAAAGAGAAGATACTTTCCCAAAATAACCCAAACTAGTGGCTCAGATAAGTCTTCCAAGAATAAACCATGAGATGAGCTTAATTAAAGCAAAGCTCTTAAAAATAGCAAGGAATATTCCCTACTAAAGCACATAGGTCTAAGATATGCTGCAATCCAAACATAAGTCAATAAGATTAACTTAGAACCACAAACTTAGGCTTCTGAAATAGCAAAGTGGATAAACTTTAGGAGAGGATAAGGAATAGAAAATAGCAAAGTGGATAAGGATAAGGCACAAAATAGCAACCATATCACTAGGCAAGCGAATTCTCTCAAGGACTCAAAATAGCACAAGGAATCTTCCAGCAAGGTGTAATGGCTTCTAGGTTACTCTAGGGCAAGGGCAAATAAGGGATCATCAAGGAGGTCACACTAATCAAGTTCGTATACAAGCCTCCTAGGACTCAACACTGTCCGGAAATAGCCCAATATCTCCTTATGAGCCCACCAAGCTAAATATATAGACCATGCAAAAATGCAACCATTCCGTGAAAATTCAAAGTGCTCAAAATGGCCTGAAAATTTGAAATTGAACATGGATGTTGCTCACCATACTAGGTGCCCAAATATCTAATCACTTGCTAAAAATAGCCCATCCTCGAAATTTAATAAAATTCATGACATAGGCAATATTCCAACTTGGTCCTCAAATACGAAATCAAAATGTCTTTCGGACCAATCTCCAAAAACTGCTAAAAACAGAAAATTCTTAGATTTGCCAAAAAACAGAACCCCATGCATATCTCCCCAAAGGGTGTCCCAAACTATGATCAGATCATGTAAAAAATAACACTGCAAACTCACCCTAATCACACCCTTTGGAGCTCTTTGACCTTCCATACTCAGTTTGAGTATTGAGTATTGAGTTAAATATGTAAATATGGGGGACTATGTTGCATGGGTACCCGTACCGGGGGGTCGGGTACACGTACCCGTACCGAGTACGCGTACCGGGTACTTGGGTACTTCAATGGTACGTTCCCAGCCGTACCCAAATTCAAACTCGCGTACCAGGTACTTCACTTATGAAAACAAGGTACTTGCATGGATTTTGGTACGTCATACCGCATGTTTGGGTACTCGGGAGGTACGGCCATTGGGAAATTTACCTTAGCTTGCCGTCAAGGGGGGTCGATTTGCAATGTTTGATGTTTAAAATTTTAAAAATTAAAAATTAAAACACTGAAACACATGTTATGTGGGCACTTACCCCTTACCTAAACCTGCGCGGCACTCCATTTCTCACTGCTAGTGCTCCGTGCTCACTACTCCAGCGATGCCTATCTAGAGAGCTTCCGACAGAGGACCTTAGTGATGCTGATGACATTGATCCTGAGGACGCTGATGACATGGCTTGAGGAAGCCAAATCAACTATCTTGTTCATTGTTCAATGTTTACTGTTTTGAACTTTCTTTTTCATGTCTGGAAACGCCATTCAGTCTTCCAGTCTTCCACTTGATATCTACTATGAGTCTATGTCATATGATTTATCAAATTTATTATTTTATGTTTCAAATTTTCAATGTGAATGTTCATATGAATCATTGAATTTAGAAATATCAAATATACATGTATGATGTGATGTGACATGTTTTATTTTGATAAATTATAATATATATATATATACACAATACCCCTGACGTACCCAAGTACCCTGTTTCAAAAAGTGGTGTCCCCGTCCCCGTCCCCGTACCAGTACCCGTCCCCGTACCCATGTTTCCTGGCAACTTAGGGGGACATACTGTCACTGACTCACTGCATCACCTATCGATATGTATCTCTGATATGTCCTCTGCATGTACTTGTATAAAACAATATGTTTGACTTTGAATTCTATCCAACCACCTATCTCTAAATAATAGGCACGCAACCATGTGCAAAGTCTGAAAGGCACTCAACAAACCGTCAATGTTGCGTTAATGAATCAACTAACCAATCCTCCCCATAATATATCCACGAACTGTCAATGCCGAATGGTGAACTCTGTATCCACAAGCTCACCTTGAATGACATCCATGAATATGTACTCTAGATTAACATTCGCATTAATAAGGTCAAGGCCAATGTTAACAGCAGGGAAGGTTGTTATTAAACCATGTTACAAAGCCACAACCATTCTGCCATGGAGAGATTGTTATTTAGCCAAATACTATCTAGGCCAAGTCAGCTAGTGTCCAAAATTGATTTACTTTATCTTTTGAATATAAGATCAACTCAATTTATGGTATAGTGGGAGGTGTCTTAAGAGTAGACAGCTTCTAGATACGATGATACTGACCTCGGGAGAAAGTCATTTGAAGTAGTTCAATGCTAGCATTGGTGTCATCATAACCTATAGGCTATAAGTCGTTAAAGAGGCTTGTGGATTAGGGTGTCATACAATGGTCTGAATCCATGATTAGATTTGGAGGACAACATCAATTCCTAAGAAGGTTTTGGGTTATGAAAATCAGTGTGGTTATAACGTGTGTGCCCAAATTGTGTTTGTTGTTGCAGGCATAATAAAAGGAGAAAATAAAGAATCAAGAAGTTGAATAACATAATTCTATAACAGCAAAATAAGTATGTAGAGAGATGTTATAGCTTGAACTAGCAGGTATAGTTAAAGCCCCAAAGAACACAACTAGCCCAACTATAACCTAGAGGTGTTACCCACTGGCACCTCGATAACCACCTCTCTGCACTTACAATTTACTCTTCTCCAACTCGAAGGGGGCTTCTCTAGGATAGGATTGCTGGGCAATGTCAATGGAGGCACAAGGTGATTTGAAGAGTTAGCCTTAGCAAAACGGTTTTTGGTCTTTTTTGTAGTATAGGTGATGGGAGGGTTATGAAGACTAGTGCCAATCCCCAAGGCATATGGAGTCTTGGGATGATCTCACATGGGCCTTGTTTGAAAGTGTTTGACTGGAACCTCTACAAAGCAAGACAAATTCCTACCCCAAAACTCTTGAAATTCATGCAAAGTTCGCCAAGGAGTTGTGGACTTAGCACACACCTTCAATCTGCAACCCTAGCTTATGCCCTGACCTACGAAAGCTTGAATTGTGACCCCTCTGAAGAGAGCCAAATCACAAGACAAGCCACAAGACTAAAATATAAAACAAACAAGGAAATAATTCCCTATTAATCCACCCAAGCACATTTACTTTCTTAGTGAACTAGGTTAAAGATCTGACAATGACAAAAGATACATGTTACCTCAATATTCAACCATCAAGAAAATCCAAGGGAAGAAATCCTTTACACTTCAAAATACTCCATAAAAGATATGTCAATTAGACTTCAAAAGAGAGAGAGCTCTCAAAATCCAACCACGAGTACAAATGAAGAAGTAGATCTCTTTATATAGGAGTAGCTAAAACTTCCTTTACAATAAAATATTCATAAATCCCCTAGATCTAGCCTAGGTTGGGATAAAATACAACAAAAGCCCCACTAAACAACTAACTCTTAACAAATTACAATAAAATAAAGTGGTCAAAGCCACAAGTACAATACATGAGATGCATGAGACCCCAGACAAAGGGGGTGTCTTCATCAAGCAAGGGATCAATGCCAATAGATGATGCCACATGGCCTCCAAAGGCCCCTTCAACCGAATGATGTCCATATCAAGCCTCCAAAGGCCCCTTCAAAAGGAGACTTCTTTAACAAGCAATGTTCACCAATAGCCAACAAAGCCCCAAGGAATGTCCACAAGAAACCAAGCCAACCAAATGTGTCCACATACCAGCCTCCAAAGGTTGAACACTCCAAGCTGATGAGAAACCCCATATCCTAAGGTTTTGACCCTAGATCTTTCCTAAATGCAATAGCTTCCATAACTAGATAATGAAACAATGCAAGCAACCCCCAAAGACCCCCACTTAACCTTCCATAATGTTAGTGTTTGCACTTTAATTCAATTATGTTCGATCTTTAATCTGAAAGATAGACAAGCACAGCAATACACAAGAACACAAGAAATTTCTTTGGGGAAACCATAAAGCAAAAAACCCCGCAACTTCTTCAGTAATAGATTCGTCACTTAGTACAATATCAAACAAGATAGAAAACCCAAAGATAAGATGACTTCTGCAGCTTCCTTCTTCTTCCTCAGCGAACTTTGTCTTTCTCTTCCTTGGAGCAAACTTGCTTGTTGGTGTGTTTCCAAATGAGGGAGAGCTCCTCCCTATTTATACTTTATGTATGACTGACCCAAATCCCTAATGGGGTCGACTTCCTTAACTGACTGGGCCGACCTCTCCTAGGGAGACTCAAAAAATACATTTTATATTTATCCTTTTGGGGACTATTGCCCCGACTTACAATGGAGGTTTTACCTCGATATTCTTACATGACCAAATACAATAATGGCATCCCCAAACAGAGGAAAAACATCTCCGACAGAGTTACAATAAAAGTACAATAATAATATAATAATAATATACAAAAGAATATCTTCCGAAGTTACATTTACAACAACACATAATTCCACCTAAAGATATATAGATTGAGGCATAAAGTATTGGAAAGTCTTTAGAAGGTTGGGAGCATCACCTCCGAGCTGATTTCTTCAACAGAAATTCCAAACTTATGTAAACAGGATTCAAACAGCTGGATGTCCTCTTCAAAATAGTTTACTTGTGCTAAGTTTTAGCCTTTAGGTCAGAATCCTTCTCTAAAGTCAGCGGCTTCTTCTACAACAAGCTGGCAGCTTCTTCTAGATGGATGGCCTCTCAGAGATGATATAAGATGGAGCATTTAGCCTTGGAACCACAGACCGGTCCTTCCCTCAAACAAACCTCCTCTTCTAGAGAAAAAACAGATCTGCAAGGTTTCACATCTGGATTGGTCCAACTTGGATGCCCTGAACAATGATATTCTCCTCCAGATTTTGCTTGTTGCTGCTACAGGTCTGCCCAAGGCTCTAAACGATGACCTTTCAAGGCTTTTATGACTGTTGTTCACTCCCAGACTTGGAATTTAACCCTCAAAATCGACCCAGAATTAGGGATTAGGCCTACTACTTGCCGATTCATGGTGTTTCTTGCCACACATTTACTCATAACTGCCCAGATTTGTTCTGGAGTTGATTTTCATGCCCTTTTAACTGTCAAACATGTTGTTTATTGACTAGGAACCACCCAGAATGGAGGATTAGAGCACTTTGATGCTCAGATCTTTTTGTTTTAGGGATGGAGTTATGCCCAAAACTGAGAAATGATATCTTTTGCCACTGTTCAAATGCCCACATTTGTTGATTTAGCTCGTAGGTGTGCCCAAAAGTGGCCAAAATTAGCTTAGATTGAGATTGAAGATTACTACTCTTTGGAGGTTAGAATATGATGTGTTACCACTTGAGTTGCACATAGTTGGACTTCCAGAGAGCCGCCAAAGTTTGCACAAATACTTGTACATTTCAGTGTTCAGAAGTTCAAATCAAGCTTTTTCAGGGCCCCTTCTTTAATTTTTATCACATGTTCATGCCCTACGGGGTTTGTAATACAGTGTGCTAGCATGGTGGTCTTCTAAAAAACTTGGCTTCCTAAGACTTGGCAACCAATCTGGGTATTCCAAGGAGTTTTTCCCCTTGTTAATTATGCTTGGGGTATTAGCCGAGTATAATTTTCGAGTTTTTCTCCTACACCTCCAAAGTTGGAATACTCAAGTTGGCGGTTAGGCCTTGGGGGGGTATTAAAGTTCACGTGTCAATGTATATGAACATGCTAGACACTTAAATAAAGTCATATGGACATGTGCTAGGTCACTAGGTGTTTTCTTATGGTTTTGCAAAAATCAAATTTTCCCGTACATTAGGCCATTTTTTAATGGTTTAATTGGAAATTTTCAAAATGTAATAATTAAGCTAGGTTACCAGGATACGGATACGGATACGGATCCGCCAGTTTTTTGGAAAGCCAGGATCTGGATACAGCTAGGATACGTCAAGTACAAAAAATATATAATATTTTTTAAAATTTTAAAAAACATATTAAAAGTCTATAATCAAAACGGAAAACCATTCATGAATCACATCACTAGAACTAAAATCTGAAATCATATATAAATATGAACACTGAAATAGTGAAAACTGAAATGATAAATCTTGCCTCATAGAAAATTGAAAATGATGATAGTGACAAAAATGAGTGATCAATGATCACTCTACTAATATGATAGTGTAAAGTATATCTAATTAGTAATTACATATCATGAAATGGGTCTATATCCTCATCTGGATATTGAATCTCTACATCATGAATAGATGGTGGGGGGTTGGAAATGTTGTAATCTGTAGAAGGAAGATGAACTGGTGGTGTAACTTCCTCAAGTAGGTTGAGGTGAGTCATGGCATTCAATGTCATGTTTAGATCAGAAATCTCGGGCTCCACATCCCACATCCTGCTCGGACCTTTCTTATACTCTGGACAAGAATGTGATAGAAGGCGAAGGTTGGAATGAACATACACAAGATCCTCGGCCTTTGCTGCTCCCAATCTGTTTCGCTTCACTGAATGGATGAAGCCATATGTACTCCAATTCCTCTCAGATGATGAGGAACTGGCAACTTGCGATAACAACCTAGTGGCCAAGGTCGAGAGATGAATGCTATCCCCGCCATGGAAGCCCCACCAAGTAATAGGATCAAGATGCCCTCGATCATTCATGGCTTGTGGATCTGAAAAGTTACCAGTGGATTGTACAAATCCTCCAAATTCCTCACGTACTTCCAATGCAATGCCCACATCCTATATATCTTCCTCAAAGCTGTCTTGTATCCCTGTACCACTTCAGAATCCTTGTTTGGCGCTGTCCTACCAGGTAAAGACAAAATTTTGCAATGATAATATTTGGGGTGGAGTGCATAGGCCAAAAGGTGTAATGGTGTGGTCATTTTGTTCCACCTTTTGGTAACTATGTCCTTTATTTCATTATAGAATACTTCAAAAGGGTCACTTTCACTTGCCTTGATAATTTCCCTTATTCTCTCAAGCATACTATCTATGTTTTCATAGACTTCCCCCAACCAAGGCATATCTGTGTCAAATGTCCTGATCATGGTCAGGATTGGTTCTGTAAACCGCAAAAGATATTGGACCTTGTCCCACCATGCATCATCAAGAATGATAGACTTGATTTTTTGCCCCCTATCATAAGTGGAAGTCCTCCATGATTCCCAAAGAAGGTCACTGACCATTGCCTGTAATGTTTGTCTGACTTCCACAAGCCTCTTTATGACTAGAGTGTGGGAGGCAAAACGAGTTTCAGCAACCTACATAAGTTTTGAAAAGTCAAATCTCAAATTAGAAATGATAAATCATATTCAAATACGATTAAAATTCATAATTCATAATACAAATTGTCAAATAACACTAATTAAAAATGGAGTACCTTCAATAGCTCCAACTTTGCAAAACCCCTATATATGGCTTGAGACATCGAATGATTAGTTATGAACATTTGGATCTCCTTCATCGCCACATAAATTTCGTTGATCCACTCAATCTCACCAATCTTGGCAAGCATAAGGTTCAACGAATGCACTGCACATGGAGTCCAAAATATGTGATCATATCGATCCTCCACAATCAACCCTGCAACTCTACATACCTGTGCATTGCCCGTGATGACTTGGACAACATTCTGTGGCCCCACACTTTCTATTGCATCAATAAGAATATTGGAAATGAATGTTGCATCTTTCTCCACTCCACTGCAATCAATAGCCTTCAAAAACATTGCCCCTTGGGGGCATATTGCAATAACATTGATTAAAGGACGGTTTCTTTGATCCCTCCATCCATCAGAAACTATAGACACACTTGTTTCTGCCCATGTATCTCGAATTGACTGCAACTGTCTATCCACAGATTGCCTTTTTGATGTTAGCAATGTGGCGGACCTTTTCATAACCGGGGGTCTTGTACCCTTTTGGTGCTTCATTGACCACTTTAATCATATTTTGCCAATATGGGGAGCGCACCAAATTGAATGCTAGCCCATTTGCATGGATGCAACGAGCTACATGCTCATCGGCTACTTCTCTGCCCTGATTATTGAATGTTGTTTCAAGAGGTCCCAAAGTAGGCCTTTTGTTACTTGTGGCAACCGGTCTAGATGGCAATGGGGGGCTAGTTGTAGTGTTTTGCATTGGGGCAAAGATGCATAGAACATAAGTTTTTCAGGACTCAAACCTGGTCCAAGTTGGCCATTGGGACCATTTGGACCAGGGCATATCAACACACCCGTGTTGGTTTGCCTAGTGAGATGGGCCTTCACTCTAGTGTATGAACCATTTCAGATGCCGTTGCATTCACTACATTTCCATTTATACGAACCGCCCCCATGACTTTTGCCAATAATTTCTACAAACTCCCATAATGGAGACCTTGGGTCTTTTTTGAGAATGAATTCTCCTGGTACATTTGCCCCTTGACTTCGTTGTTGCGATGCCATTTTTACACTTCACAATAGTATGTAATCTGTAAAAATTAATTAAGGAATATCAGATATGTAGTTTGTTTGTACCTGTGTATTTAAATTTCAGATTGTACAGACTATATCAGGATTCAGACTGTGTATTGACTGTATTATCAATAATAATTAGTAATTTATAATTTATACAAAAGCAAACTGCCAAAAAGTAAAACTAATGAGACTGACTGTCATAATTTGAAATTTCTAATAAAATCAGAAAATTCAAAATGTTATTGACTGTGTCAGTCAGTCTGTCATGTAGGGAAAACTACTAAATTATTTTCAATTTAAAAGTATTGTTACATAAGTAATAAATTACCCTAGAATTTAAATTAAATAAATTTAATAGGTTGCTCTAAAATTTAAATTAAATAAATTTTTTATTTTTAATTACAATTATTATTAAAAAAATTACAATTTAAATTAAAAAATTATTAATCGGCCACAACTACAAGTTATCAAAATTAAAAAAATTATTAATGGTTCACACGTTATTATATGTAAAAATTATTTAATTATTTATTAATTACTTTAATTTTGCACTAACCAGTAACCTGGTGTGCTTTGTTGGCCACGACCCACACCTTATCAAGCTCAGGCCAGCTGTTGGCGTCAAGCTCGGATTCTGTAGACGTCTCTGTTGTCGGGGTCTCTACTGTCGAGGTTCTTTGCTACTGGCGTCAAGCTCGGGCAGTCAAGCTACCGGCGTCAAGCTACTGGTTCTCCTTAGCTTTGTCCGCGTCTAGCTCGAGTAGTCGTTCCTTGGTCTGTCTGCTGCCGGCGTCAAGCTCGAGCAGTCGTTTTCCCCTATGTTGTTTTTCTATTCCTTGCGGTCGTTTTCTCCTGTCGGGTGCTCAGTGCAATGCCTCGTTAGAAGTGGAGTAGGGTGCAAAGTGGGGTAGGGTAAGGTAGACGAAAACCTTGAACTTCGCGCATAACCTAAGCGGTGGGGTTTCGACGTGGTGGATCCGCCTAAAAACGACGTTGACCGGTTTTTTTCCACGGGATCCGTTTCCGATGACGAGATCCGTATCCGCAAACAGTGTCACCTTAAATTTCGTGGTTCCGTCATGGATCCTGGCGGATCCAGATCTGAACCGCAGATCCGTGGATCCTGCAGTCACCCCCGACGGATCCGGTAACACAGTAATTAAGTGGTTTGTGGGCAAAATCTGCCAATGGGATGCTCGTTTTCTAAGCCAAAGCACCCATTTAACCCATAAACCCACTTTTCCTAAGATTTGAGAAAGTATTTATCTCGAAAAAGGATATTTGCTCGAAATAGCCAAAAAAAGACAAAATAAATGTCAAATTAAGACATAGTAAAGGAAAAGACAAACTTCTAAATCAGTGGAAAGTGTCCGGAGTTGATTTGAGGATGAATTAAAGTGACTGAGCAGTTAACTAAAGGTGATTTGAGCTTCGAAATAGACAAATCCAATCAATTCCTTGAAGATCCAGTTAACTCCTCATCAGAGAATGCGCCCTCCTCTTGCATATGTGCTCCAATTCCTTTTTGCTAATGAAGAGCTTGCAACCTGTGAAAGAACACGAGTGGCAAGGCTTTGCAAATGTACACCATTTGCTCCATGACAAATCCACCACCTAACTGGATTTGTGGTGCTTCTCTTCCCCAAAGTTGATATATCTCCATAATCATCTAATCCTACAGCAAAACTAGCAAATTCTTCCTTCACCTCCCTACGTAGATGAGCTGGAAATACTCGCATAAGGGCCTTTTTCACCCCATTAGCCACCTCTCTATCCTGATGGAGTACCTTCCTCTTCCCATTGCTTTGAGCAATGAGCTCCTCATCATAAAATCCAGGGTTCAATGCATGTGCTAAAGTATGCAAGGGAGTGTTGAACCCATTCCACCCGTCAACCATGATTTTCTGCACTAAATCAACAAAACCAACATCAACAAACAAACGCTGGGGAGACTCTTGTGAAATTATTTCTATAGTCTTCTCAATCATGGTGTCCATGCCATCATATACCTCTCCCAGGAAAGGTTGGTCTGTGTCAGCACTTCGGAGAAGCTCAAATGCTAGGCCTATGAACTTGAGCAAGAAATCTATCTTGCTCCACCACTCCTCATCAAGGCACACCCTACGCACCATATATCCCCGCTCTGTATCTGCATGTCTCCACTCAGCCCAAAGTTGACTCACCACCATTGAAACCAATGTATGCTTAACTTCAACAAGGCGATGCAACATGATGAAGTTGGAGGCATATCGTGTCTCAACAACTTTCAACAACTCCAATTTGGAGTATTCTCGAAATATTGCTTGAGATTGGTGGTGGTTGGTGAGGAATTTTATTATCTCCTTTGCTTCCCCTGTGAGTTCCTTTATCCATGGAACTTTATGGTCAATCTCTTCCAGGATCAGATTCAGATTATGGACAATGCAAGGTGTCCAAAAAATGTGCTCATACCTTTTCTCAACAATTAACCCTGCAGCTTTGCAAACTGATGCATTATCTATGATAACTTGCACCACCTTATTAGCCCCTATTTGCTCAATAGCTTTAATTAAAACCTTGGCAATGAATGGAGCATCTTTCACCTCCCCTGAACAATCTTCAGCTTTTAAAAACATTGCTCCTTTTGGTGAACTGGCAATGATGTTTATTAATGGCCTATGCCTAGTATCTGTCCATCCATCAGATACTATGGTAACCCCAGAGCTAGTCCATGAAGAACGAATCGGTGCTAAGATATCCTCCACAAGCTCCTTCTCCTTTTTGAGCAAATCAGTGCGGACTTTTTCATAGTTGGGACCCTTGTACCCCGCAAGAGCTGTGTTGATTGCCCTCACTAGATCTTGCTAGTAAGGAAACCGACCCACATTGAAAGGTATACCACAAGCATAAATAGCCCTAGCCACTCTTGTGTCAGCTTCTTCTCTGCCTTGAACATTTACCAACTTAGTTATTCTGCTCTGTTGAATTGAACTAGACCCAATAGTGTTTTTGGATGGTTGTGCTTGTTCTTGGCAAGCTGCTTTCCTCTTCCTTGCTTCATGCACAATCCTTGGCTCACTGTTTGGAGCTTGAACGGTTGCATTAGTAAGCTGGTCATGTCTTCGCTTTACCCTATTGGCCTCATCTTGCTCATTTTGATACTTCCTTCTCTCACTAAGGTCAAATGTTTTTCAGCAAGGTTCAACACCCTTTCCTGTTTCATGCAAAATATGCCCCTTCAGTCTTGGATAGGAGCCCTTATAAATATTTTTGCAAAGCTTGCATCTCCATTCCCATGACCCACCACCTCCACATCTTGCAATCTTTTCAACATGAGCCCAAAGGGGGTAGTACTCAAACATCTTGTTGGGCTTGGGGGATGAAGCGGGAGCTTGGTTGGATGCCAATACTGTTACAAAAAAAATAAAAAATAGACCAGCCATAAATAAAATGCATATTGGATGCATAAACCCTTAGAAAAATTAAAAACAAGTAAAAAATAGTGGCATAGAAGTTGAATGAAGCATGCTTCTCACCACAAATTGCTTCCTGTAGGTGAAGATACTCCAAAACACCCAAAACAAAACCCAAACTGATGACTGTAGTTGCCCAAAAAAACCACTAAACCTCTGTAAAAAAAAACTTATTGCTAAGCCTCCTTCTCAAATCTACCTTCCTCAACGATGAAATCTACCCTTCATAATGGTGAAATCGCCCTTGTTGAAGTGGCTTCTCTTCACATCTGCAAAAAGAAATAAACCCCTACAAAAAAACAGTCTCACTCCAAGAGCACTCGCTATGCCAAATTCGTGTGAGCCAAATGGGAGGGTCAACTTCACTTTATAATGTTTAGATGGCCTCTAGAACCTGTTATCACATCCATAGTAGTCGGGCTACCATGATTACAGACCAGTTTCCTGTATATTTGTAAGCCAGTCCTTTACACATTTTTTATGAAATCAGTGATGAGCAGTACTTTGATGATCACTCATGTTTTCAGCAGCCCCAGAGCAGACATTACAACCTTGTCCCATGACTGAGCTTCATGACCTCAAATTTGATGACTAAGGTGACCATTTTCTTCCATACAGAGCAGTGTGATAGTGCCTAGAGTTGTACATCAGCAATGTTCCAGTGACGGTTAATGGTCCAAATGATGGATACATGTGTATGACCCAGTAGGTATATGGTTGTGCATTGGATATGTTTACCTTGCTCTTTTGCTTGTCTTAGTAGCTTGACTAGGTATTTAGTGGTCATGATCTGGCGATATATATGGATATGGTTATTGGTTGACTGTCTGGAATTAAAGTGATCTAATTACTTGGAATAAGAATTTCTTGTTTATACTCGTTGGTTTTACCCTCTTAAGTAGTATGGACATGGTCATTCCCACCATTTATGGCTTGCAAGTTATGGCATCACCTATCACTTTCCCCATCCATCCGTTATCTTCCGTATTTGGTTTTACCTTGACTTACACCTCAGCCTGTGATATGGAGGACCTCCCCAGTTTTGCCTCTATGTTGGATAGATTCCCTATTGTCTTGTGTCTTGGCTCTGAGTTGTGCAACATAACTTACCGAAGCCTTGATCCTTTTGGGCAAGGAGAACTCGCTGGTGCTGGTTCCTGAGCTTAGGTGAGTTGGATTTGAATCCTTGACCTCTTTGGTCGGTTGCCCCCGATGTTTGGTCCTGATTGTGGATGGCCCCCCTAGTTGCCTGAGTTGTGTCAGCTAGACTTGAAGCCAAATGTACTACCATCATTGCATGCATATGTGACTCATTATTATATCTTATATGCAAGCCCATGGTTAAAAATTAAAACTGTTCCTTTTAGCACAATGAAAGAGGGCTATGAAATGAAATGTAAAGCACCCTGGATAAAAGCTGCAATTAGTTGTGCTTCTAAGCACATACAAAATCCAAAGGGTCATAAGGCCTAAAAAGCAGTGGTTAAATATATGCTAAATCTAAAGACTGTTG
This sequence comes from Larix kaempferi, assembly GCA_027924585.1. Taxonomy (NCBI): domain Eukaryota; kingdom Viridiplantae; phylum Streptophyta; class Pinopsida; order Pinales; family Pinaceae; genus Larix; species Larix kaempferi. Next base: position 18,276,694 of record BSBM01000435.1, read on the forward strand.
GCCATAAATAAAATGTAATGATTAATTCCTCACAAAGCCTACGGGTTGGGATGTGAGATGGAGTAAGGGACAGCTAATTCTAAGTGTCCCCTAGAACCTCAAGTTACGGTTAGTCGTGCACCCAGTCACGGTGGTTCTAGAAAAGATCCTCACAGAGTTGGTTCAAGCTTGGATGTGAGCTATAGACATTTGCTAAAAGTTGAATAGACACTCCTCAAATCAACTCATTCCATTTGTGAGACACCGCCATTCCTTGTGTGTTTTCTATCCAACATATGCTTAGGTGATTCTCCCTTTTTCCCTTTATCCAAAGTGTCACAATGTTGAAGATTGTAAAGTCATTCCCTTGTCCTAGCCTTGAATTTTTTACCTTCACCCATTCCTAGCAAAATGGTCATGTCCATGAAATGAGTAAACACTTGAGGGTCTTTCTCTTAGTAATTGATTCTTTTGATTATAGACTTGTTTTTGATGTATTAATTGCTTAATCGCCAGTGAAATGCTACTTTATACTTTAGTCTTGCTATTCAAATAATTAAAGGAGCATATCTTATCCATTTGCACTTGCAACATCAATCAGTTTGAGCCTAGGTCATTATTTTGATCAGTTTTGACCAGGTCTACCCAGCTTGACCAAGTCAACCGCAGGATCCGAGATGAGTTGGACCAAAGATGTCCAAGATTGATTATTCTGTGGTCCTATGTTGCCCAGTTGATGGTTCCATGCATCAGACACAGGTTTCATATGATGGTTTGATGGATTTTTATTATTATTATTATTATTTACAAACCATTATTTTTATTTGTTCGAGCATGGTTGAGCTTACAGATGATTATCCAGGTGGTCACATGGTGTATAAGTACTCATCTCTACTACATTTGGGCATTCCAAGTCCATTGGCACACTCAGATATCCGTTTCGGGCTCTTTCAAATGAGATTACAATCAGATTATCACTTTATTGCATAATTGCCATTATAAAATGGCCTGTCAACACATTTTGAGATCTATTTGGTTCTCCTTGGGCGCTACAGAGGGAGTATGGCATCCAGCCACTTGTTATTACCATATTACCATGCTCCCAGACATTTTGATACGGTCAGATTTGTGCTCGGGGCACTAGAAAAAGAGGTACAGGCATTTTCTTATTTTACAGGTGATTTTCTGAGTATAAAAAATGGAAGAAATGGTCACTAAGGAAATCGATTTGGGCAATTGAGGCAAGGAATTGGCATGAGGTTTGTTTAGAGGATTTTTGTGATGCATCCCACACCTTTCGGCATAGCTTGCAGCATTCAGTGGGGTCCACACACTCTGGGCTATTATTTGGATATTTTATTGTGTTTTTGAGGGGGGCATGATTTGGTCTTATGGTCACTTTATGATGTTATATGGTCATATTATTTATTATTGTGCCATGGGGCCATGCTAGTGAAGGATATGATTACCTCCTAGCCCCACCATGTGCTTTTATCATGTATCTTAGTCACTTGTCATGTGGTACCTCCCCCTAGGGCGTCTTAGTGAGTGCGCCCCCCTCTATTTGTGAGTTGATCCATGTATTGTATTTCCAGCTCATCTTAGTGGTTGATTATTATTGTTATATCTTTTGATCTCCACCACCCATTCAAAAAGTGGTTAGGGCTTTTGTCTCTCTCATTCCTATTTAAGGAAGAGACCCCCCTCATTGTAAAGGCACTTTTGGGCTCTGGAATTCTTGGAATAAAATATTATTTTGCAGATCTACTTCTCATGCTTTGATGAATGTTCTTGTACATGATTGGAATGCCTCTCTCTTAGACATCTCTGTGAGTTTCATGTGATTTCATCATATTTTCTGTGGAGGCCGAATTGATCTTTTGCAGGGTGCGAGTAGCTTGGAGGGGCAATTGTGGGGTCTCCCCATCTCTTCTTGGGCAACTTGTTTTCATCTCTGGGGGAGTGTTCAATTGTGATTTTGTCCATTGATCTATTCTCTTTGATATGTCATGCATAGTTCTTCTTTCATTTGTGGATCAAATCTAACTTGGGTTGTTTGAATTTTGTAGGTGAAGTAGACACATTTCCTCCTTGGACCCACACGTTTTAGCTTGAAATCGATTGGATCTCACTCGGAATTGTGACTAATTGAAAGGATCATCAATGTACTTGGCGACCGCAAGCATTTGAGGTAGGATCTACAAGGTACGTATTGGTTTTCATTCATTCTACCCAATTGTCATTCAAAATCCTCATTATTAAAACCCTCGTTTTATAGATCTGATAGATCTGGCGATAATTTGGGCTTAATAACTGAAACCCACTTTCAAAATAATTAATATTTTCAAATTGTAATTTGTATTTAATAAGGAGTTAATGTTGTATTTAAATTAAATTGCAAATTGTTTCCTTGTTGTAATATTTTCATATCCATCATTAACTCCTATAAATGGTTTTCTTCATTTTGTAGTGTGGAAACCTTAGATTCTTTTTATAGGGACCACCCCCCTTGGCTTCGCTAGGAGTAGCCTAGATGGAGGAGTCGAGTAATCAGGTGACAGCACTTGACTCTGACTTGCCCGCAAGGACACACCGAGCGGCTTGAAGGTTTCCTATCGCATTCCCCCCCAGGTGCGTATTAGGCGGCAACATGATGCAATATACCCTTAACCTGCCCAGGAGTTGAAATTAAGGGTTGCCTTGTTAACTAGGACTGCTTAGAACATGCCCAAATCAGGAAATGGTCTGATCACTGCTATTATAAGGGTGGAAAAAGGTCACAAAACTACCCAATAACAACCATAATGTTGCTTCCCACCCATGCTATACCAAATCATTAGCTACCAAGGTATCATCGTCATACCAAATAATGTTGGTGGCCTAAAATGGCCTCAAAATTCCCCCCCTAGATATCCATGTAGATAGGAGGGTAACAAGAGACATTACAGCTTCAGATTTCAATAAATATTAAATATGTATTCATGAAAATCCCTTGCAAGCAAGGAGCTTTCCAAAACACATCTACCAAATGTTGAGTAGAGGTGGTGGTGTGCAATGCTAAATGTAAGATATTATGTGTCTGACATAACTTAAGTCGTAGATTGAGAGATCCTACATTAGACTATGACAATGTTCCCCTTGGCTATAGGTTAAAACACCTACTTAAATGTCCATGGCCTTCCAGTGATTTGCAAAGCGTGAGCACCCAGTCGTTTGATTGCGAAAAAACTTCTAGAAAATGTTGAGTAGAGGTGGTGGTGTACAATGCTAAATGTAAGATATTGTGTCTAACTCTCTCTATATAACTTAAGTTGTAGATTGAGAGATCCTACATTGGAATGTGACATGGTTCATCTTGGCTATAGGTTATAACTTATAACACCTACTTAAATGTCCATGACCTTCCAGTGATCTGCAAAGCATGAACACCCCATTGTGACTATTTGCATAGCCCCTCTCGTCATCTACAGAGCATGGGCACCTTATTGTGACCATTTGTGAGACCTTCCCATCATCTATAGAGAGTGATCATATCATCATGGTTGTTTACAAATCCCCTTCTATCATCTTCAAAGGGTGCGCACCTCATTAACTAGGACCTTCCCATCACTTGTAAAGCATGAGCACATTGTCATGACCATTTGTAGAGCCCTTCCCATCATCTGTAGATTGTGGGCACTTTGTTGTGAGTACTTGTGACCATTTGCAAATCCCTTCTAGTCATCTAAAAAGCATTAGCACCCGATGACAATTGTTTGAAAATCCCTCTCATTGTCTACAAAGCATGAGCACCCTACTGACCATGACTTTCCCATTGTTTGTAGAATGTGAGCACCATGTTATGATCATTTGCAAATCCCTTCTCATTGTTTGCAAAGCGTTAGAACCTTGTGGCTAGTATTTGCAGAACACTTCCCACTATCTACAAAGTGTGAGAACCACATCGTTACTATTTGCACTCTATGGAGTCCTTTGCATCATTTAAAAAGCATGAGCACCTCATTGTGGTCATTTACAGATCCCTTTCCATTGTTTGCGGAGTGCAAGCACCATATACAAATATATGAACCCTTCCATGGGTGTGCCACAACCTTTGCTTTTCTTCTCATCCTTGGCCCACCATTTGAACCTATTTAGGGGAAATGTCTACCCCATGTGAATCACTCCCACCACCAACCAAGCGTTTAACCTTGCAATATCAAAGACATGCTAACCAAATTGCATAGCTTCGTTGGAGTTAAATTATTCAACGTTGTACAGACATTATGGGCACAACTATCTAAGAGAAAGATATTAATTAAAAACCTAAAATCATAGATGGCTGTGCAAGTATTGAAGATCACAGAACTTGAGAGACAATATTCAATCTTGAATTAAAATATTAAGAACTTGAACAAAAATCATCAACTCTTGGATAACCCCCCCCTCCCCCCCCTTTCTAGAGAAACCCAACTGTTGTAGAATGGGATCACAAATCTAAAGAACAAACAAGCCGAAATTTGTAATCAATGGGAAACCTTCAAACAAGAAACAACAGCGCAACAATAATCTTTCCAGAGACAAACTGAAGAACAATGTTCATGGGTACAAATACCAAAGGAAAGAAAGTACCTCCAATAGTGGAGCTAGCAATGCAAGGGAAGTTCGTATAGGAAAGATACAAGCATGCCAAGGAACCTGTTATCACACAAAGTGTAGCTGCCAACAAAAGGGATCCTATCCAGGACGATAGAGGAGGGTAGCTAAACCGGTGACACTTGCAAGAGCCTCGTTCACCACTAGATACAAAGGTTGTCACATTCAATGGGCACTTGTCACTTTAGATCAAGCCGGAGCAAGATCAAGGGGGAGACCCTAGCTAGCCTATGAGGGCTAGCGAACCTACTCATGACACTCTAGAGGATATGAGATGAAAGTAAGAGTGAGATCCTGAGTGAGGAGATCTAGATCTAGGACAAATAAGTGGCTTTAGGACTTAGGGCTTGGTTGAGGAGGCTTAGGCAAAGAGTAAATGTTCAACCGAAGAGAAAATGTACCACCAATGAAGTTGGACAAGCAGATCTAGATAGATCTAGTGCCGATCTAAAGACTCAAATGAGATCCACCTAGGGTTTAGGCAAATAAGAGTGAGGTGGGCCCACTTGATGAGATTTAAGGATGGAAGGGCACTAGTTTGGTGGCTAGATGATGGATCTAGAGATTTGAAGCAAAGCTAGCAACACCCACGTGACAGATATGGAAAAATATTGAAAAAACAAGGAGTGCAACTTGCCTTAGAGATGGCCAGTGCCTGGAGCTAAGGGTAAAATGGAGTCGAATTTTGATCAAACTTGGTCTCTAATGTTTTCTAAGGAAATTAGCAAGGCTGTTGGGAGCGCGAAGTGGGAGCGGGAGCAAAAAGCAAAATTTTCAAAAGCTTATGTTTTGGGAGCATTTTTTATATAATATATATTTTAATATATTTTGATGCATATATATTTAAAAAAACATGTATTATGCCAAATTAGCTATAGAAAACATGAAAACATAGATATTCATATAACCATTTAGACTTTTAGTACACACATTGTTATAACATCAATCATTTAGGAGCTATAACTTATAACATTATCATTAAATGATCAATCATCAATCATCAACAACATCAACCTTCAAATTTCAACATATAATATTTGCCATCAACAAACTCTAAACAAATCTGAGATAACATCAACCATGAAATGAAACAAAGCATCATAATATCATATTCAATACCAAAGAGTTGTACACAGTACGATGCAATCAAAAATTTAAAGTTTAAACTTCAAAGGTAGGTTCAAAACTTTAACCGTTCAAGATTCAAAGGTCAAAGACTAAAGTTCAAACTTCAAACTAGGCCATAATGTTTACCAAATAGGCCGTAATAAACATGAAATACAAAGTACTATGATACTATCTAGTATGTACTAAGCTTTTCACTTGCCACGAGAAACTTCCAATTTCTTTTCTCGTGGTCTAGGTGGAATAGGAGCTGCTGGAAGTGATCGTGGAACATGAGAAGAAGATGAATGGCCCCCACAGATTGCCGGATGTTGTGAAGCTAAAGGCAAAACTCCTGCATCTGGAAACCTGTTGCTGGTTGGGGGTGGCATCTCTGTAGTATGAATTGGATCACCATCATGATCACCGAATAGTTCATCCTCCAAGCGCTCTAATGCTATGGCTCCATCCTCCACATTAGCCTCCTCTGGATTGTTGTCCCAAGTCAAAAATGTTCTATCATTCTTGGCCGCCTCACAATAATGGGACAACAACCTCAAGTTGTAGTGCACATAAACCCAGCTTTCTGCGCGTTCTACATTCAAACTGTTTCTCTTTACACTGTGGATGAAGTTGTAGGTGCTCCAACACCTCTCTGCAAAAGAACTATTAACAACCTATAAAAGCAGCCTCACCGCCAATTTATGCAAATATGAGGCTCCAGAGCCATACATGTTCCACCAACGGATAGGATCCAATCTATCTCGATGTTTGGTTGCATGCAGGGTACCAAAGACTCCATGCTCACTGATGTATTTGCTCAATTCACTCCGTACTTGAGCACACTCCTCCTCATCAGGGACCAACTTGTCTAATGCAAGCATATACCCATTTTGCACCTCTAGATCTATGTGTGGCTTTTCCCTAACTCCACCCCCAGGTGCAGGTTGGGCCAACCAAATTGGAGAATAATATTTTGGGGTAAGGACATATGCAAGGGCATGGAGTGGAACATTTAGATTATCCCACCTTTTGACGACATGTTTATGAATATGGTCATACAAGATTGCATCTCTTTGCTCAACAATGTCTTTGATTTTACCAAGCATGTTATCCATCTGCTCATATACCTCCCAATCACCAGCTGATCTATATCTGCAAAACGAATCATGTTATAAACTAGCTTGGTGAACTGCAGAACATACCTAACTTGTGACCAGAACTGACCATCAAGAACGGTGTCCTCCACCTCCAGAAAGTCATGTTTATCAATTGCGCTTGCAAATCTGTCTTTTAATTCTTACCATGGATCACTTGAGACCATACTAGCCAATGCCTCTCTTACCTTCAAAAGCCTCTTGAAGGTGAGAGTAGTAGCTAGCAAATCTAGTCTTTGCAATCTTCAATAGCTCCAACCTAGAGTGATTGCGAAAAATGTGGTGGGCCATGCTATGATTGGTAATAAATTTGATCATTTTCTTACCTCTCTTGTACAGGGCACCAATCCATCGGTAATTAGGGTGCTTCATCTTAACAATATCATGCATCAAAAGGTTCAATGTGTGAACCAAACACCCTGACCAAAATATGTTGGGATACTTATCCTCAATGATTGCTCCTGCTACCTTACAATTAGCAGCATTATCAGTGATGACTTGAATGACATTGTATGGCCCAATCTCTTGAATGGTTTTAAGTAAAGGTTGTGCAATATTAATACCAGTCTTGCAGCGATCTGAGTAGTCATGGGATGAAAGGAAGATCGCACCACTAGCAGACACGCCAAGAATATTTATCAATGGCTTGCCTTTAACATTTGTCCACCCATCAGATACAATGGATACCCCATAGTTGGACCAATCATTTGTAAACTTTCCAAGAGCACTATTGATTTTGTCTCTTTCCCTGTCAAGTCCCACAGTTCTAGCTTTGTCATACCCAGGGCTTCTGTATCCTTTAGGGGCACCATTGATGGCTTGTACCATTTCATGCCAATAGGGTGAGCGAAGAACGTTGAATGGCACACCACATGCATAGAGAAACCTATTAACTTTTGAATCCACGTCATCTCTACAACCTTGGTCAAGGAAATCCAATAATGTTCTTCGCATAGAAGAGATTCCACTACCATGGGGGGATGAGGGTCCCGATCAAGCCGATCATAATCCAGATCCACTACCAAACATTCTCTATGAGGATTCAGATTCAACCCTTGATCTCTTGGAATTGTTTTGAGCGACCTCTTCTTCCATCTTGTATTTGTTTCTCTCTTTAGCTGACACTTTGACACATGTTTTGACTCCAGTAGCCTTACCTTCTGTTACGATGGTACCAGCACCAACGTGATGAGCATGGTTGTCATTAATGACAAAGGATTAACAAGGTTGATGACATGGCAAAGGACAAAGACTTGACAAAGGTTGATGACATAGCAAATGACAAAGACTTGACAAAGGTTGATGACATGGCAAAGGACAACGACATGGCGGGCATTTGAAGGACAGCTTGCGGGCATTTGCAAATAAGGCCTCCGGGCATTTCTAAAGATCCCTTGTGGGCATTCTATCAAGCCCTTGCGGGCATTTCAAAGAGCCCATGTGGGCATATTCTAAGGAGCAGTATGGGCATATCTTAAGGCCCTTGCGGGCATATCTTGGAGTTGCGGGCATATGAGAAGAAGCCTGCGGGCATATGAAGGCATATCTAAGAGCCCTTGCGGGCATATGATGGAGCAGCCAGCGGGCACATGGAAGGACAGTCAATGACATGGCAAATAATCACACCTTGATGAAATGGCAAACACGTAGAAATTCACACTCTTGATTGATGAACATGATGACATGTGAAGGGTTGGGTCTTGGACCTGTTGTCCGCCGAGATGCACACCAGCAGCAGAAATCTTTCGAAAGCTGTCTCCCTCACTGGAAGTGGGGAGAAGTGTGGCCTTGGGGGCAAGCAATGAGCTAGGTACTGTCACCTAAATCTCAACTCCTCCGTTTAGGCTAACTCCTAACGAAGCCAAGGGAGGTAGTCCCTACAAAGAGTTGTCTATGGCTCAATGTTTTAAGTGTTTTTTGGTGTATGGTGATGCGGATGAGTGTTGTTTAGGAGTTTTTTTAATGATGAAAAATCACAATTTGAGATGATATAAACACAAGATAACAAGCAATCCACGTTGCAAAACAAGATTACAAGATTGAAGAAACAGCCACTTGATAGATTAAAGCAAGACAACCATGATAATGTAAATGCTCCAAATAGATAAAAAGCAAATGAAAATGATGACAAGGACCAGTGCCTTATGGAGTCAAGATAGTCTCAAGTGCTTGGGTTGCTTGATACAAGAGTTCAAAGTGGTAACGTTTGTGAGATCGTTGTGTAGATTATCTTGGTTTATTTAAAGTTTTAGTGATCTTGATTATTAGGCTAGCAAAAGAAAGGTATACGTCCAACCGAAAGAAATACTTTCAGTAACTACCCCGGTGACCCTGTCGGACCATCCAGTTATCAAGGATAGGTGTCCAATGATTTAACCACCCTTGAAGTCTACGACAACGGCACTCCAGCTTCACCTCTAGGCATAGTACTTTGAGTATTTATCGAAAATCAATGTCAGTTCGTTGGTTGTGGGGTAAAATTTTATTAAGTTATCACTTTTGAGATTAACAGATCCAACACCTTTCTGGGTACTAGTCCAACCCTTTCAGGTTGGCAGAGCATACAGGTGTTGGATGGCAACGAAAATAAATTATTAAAGGGGAATGTGAGTTGGAATGTTTTAAGATTATTAGAGCACACAGTTCAACTCTCCGACAAAGAGCGCTCTTGACTTTGTCTTAAGACCAAAGTTCAAAAGACTTAGTTAATCTATATGCCTAATGCAAGGAAAATGCAATACTATTATGCTCTCCGACAGAGAGTGCTCTTGACTTGGGTTATTGCAAGTTCAAGAGGCTTTGGTTCTTTGTTAAAATAGAGGCAGATTGTAAACAAGAACACATGTGATAGCTCAATAAGATAAAAGATGAACAATGATATATTAAAAGAAACAAACTACTTGCAAGAAAGAAAACTAGTGTTCTACCACAATAAGAACTAATCTAAAAGTGAAGTCAAAGTGACTACTGCACACCGCTCATGAAACTTCCAGCGTAGCTGGTCCTACACAGTACACGGTGGGGAAAGAGAAGCAGCACATAGTGTTAATGCGGCACTTGGGATAAAATCCCAAGAGGCTTCTCAGGTCAAGACTTGAAATAAAATTTATTCTACGTCTGAAAATGAAAACTAATCTAGAAAATTGAAACAAATCTAAGCTAAAGTATGCACAAGACACTCTTCCCCAAATGGGGAAGAAGAAACCAAAGTGTGGGAGGCCTTATCCCACCTAGCCTTTTTATTAATGAGTTACAAGTACCTTTGGGAATGAAACCCTTGTAAAGTCTTTTAAGAGAAACTAAAATGAAAAAATGAAACTTAGAAGCCTTTAAGGGCTTTTACAAAGGAGAGTGTGTATAATTTGTCTTCTTGGTTCAAGTTTTCTCTTTGGATTCTAGTTTTGATCTTCTTTGAAATTTGTTCTTTAAGTCTTTTCCTTGGTTCCTCCTTGGGCTTGTTTCCCTTCTCTTCAAAACCTACAATAACAAAGTCCAAACCACTCAAGCACCCATTAGTTATTAGCAAATAATCAAAGGAACTAAGATCTAGAAACGAAATGGAAACTAGACAAACTTCACTAACCAAACTCTAAAAACAAAAAGCAAAAACAAGATAGATCTAGATGCCAAATCACTTTTTGATGCAAAATTTAACTTTTAAAGAGATCTAAAATGCGAATTTAACTAAGCATAAAAAAATAGAAATTTGATAAACAAATGCAAAAAGATGCAAGATCCTAACTATGCAAAAGCAAAGATGAGATCTAAGTTTAAACCTTTTTTTAAAAGAAAGTAAAACTAATTATTAACTCTAAACAAACTTGTTTTTATGTGCTTTTTGGAAGGACTCCTAAAGATGGACGAAAGGAGGGAACTTGAAGGAGTCTAAGGGCTAAAACGAAAAGGGGATGAAGGTCAAAGGAGGTGGACGAAAGGGTAATGAGAGAGACCTTGAAGATGATGGACGAGAGGGTAAGGAGAGTAGAAGGGTGAGAGGAGATGGAGTGAGACGAGAGGAAGGTGAAAGAAGGAAAGAAGCAAGGGTCAAAACGAAAGGTAAGAAAGGGTGAGAAATAAGGGTGGACGAGAGGAAAGAGGTAAGCTTAAGGAGAAGAAAAGATAGAAGAAAGAGAAGGTGGAGAAAGCTAAGAGAAGGGGGTACTAAAGGAGGGAAAACGAAAGGAGGAGATGGATGAAAAGAGGATAGAATGAAAGGGAGAAAGGTGAGGAATATTGGGAGATAAAAATGGCTATAAGAAGAAGGCTTAGCAAGGCAAGGGCAAAAGATTTCAAGGAGAAAAGAGAGCTGGAAGATAGAAGCTCGTAGACCAAGGTGACCAATAGTTTGAATGAAGTTCTTTGTTGGAGAAGGCAATAGGTACTTGGAGAAGCTCGCAACCCTGCAAACAAAATATTAAGATAAATGGAACACTTGATTGGTGAAGGTATTAGATGCCAATAGCTCCCAATGGATGAATTCCGTGGAGACACAAACACTCAATGCAAGAGATTAGCAGCCTAAGTACTAGATTGTTAGTCTTCAATAAGCATCATAATCAAATTTGCAAAATAAGAGTAGGGTGAAAGAGATATTACTTCACATGAGATGAAGACACAATGCCAAAAGCCCAATTGAATGACCTCCAAAGTCTCAAAATATTTTATTAAACAAGAGCTTACAATTTTCACCAGAGTTTCTTTGCACAAAAATCCATGTGAAACAAGGAGGCAATACCATCCTTTTATAACAAAACTAGACTAACCTAACACCCTAAGTCGAATTGGCATCCATGAAAGCCAATGGCACTTGACATGAAATCAAATTCCATCAAATCTTTGTCTAAAATCCAATCAACATATGCTTGGAGTGGAAAACCATCACATAACTCGAGTTGCATTGAATGGAGAGTGGGGAGGTGGCCTCCACCTAGGCAAGGCGCCCCCCACTCCTCCTTGTTAACTCCACCAAAAATTTGGAATATACATCCATCAAATAAGAAGCTTCCACCTCTTACATACATGAGCTACCAAAAGATAAATGTGATCCGTTCATGAGTTAATGTAGGAGCACGCTTAGTTGCATTGAAAACCAAGCCTTGGTGGTTGCACAAACCTAGGGAGGCGCCCACCATTCCATTAATGCATATTCAACAACCTTTTTAATAAATACCAAGTGTAAAGTGTGAAGTCATAAAGAGATATTCGTGAATCCTTGGAAGGTGAGGCTTGGAGCCTAGTATTGAATGCTAACTCGTGAATGAAGGGAGCCAAGCCCTAGTGGTTGCACAAACCGAGGGAGGCGCCCACCTTTTCATAAATGCACACTTAACAACCCTTTTAACCATTTCCACATGCCAATTTGCATATCTCTTCAATCTTTAATGCGAATGCATGCAAAAGCTTGGAGTTAACTCGAAATTGCTTTGATATCATGGTAGTTGAGAGTGGGAGGTGGCCTCCACCTAGGCAATGCGCCCCCACTCCCATTAGTGTAACTCAAAACTTAACTCCTTTACCATTTAATACCCTTACCATGTCATAAATTTGATTTTGCACATGAGGGCGAATTCTTTTTGGAGTTAATCACTAGTGCTGACTGTATAATTGACTGGATGATGACTGAGATGATTGGAATCTTCCTTGATGCCTTGTGCCATGTCATTTAGCCTTTGAAATGATCCAATTTCGATTATTTTGGAGAGAATTGGATTTTCTCCAATTATTAATTTTTTTTATTTTAATTAATTAATAACCCTCTTTTATTTATTTTTGAGGAATTATTAATTAAGTGGCTAAATAACGACCTGAAACTTAGGGTAAAGGTGTTCAGGGTCTAAGTGTGAATTTTGGCTTAGGAATCAAGCCTCCATTCAGTGAAAAACACCCCCGGACGACTGACAGATTACAAATTGAATTTTTCCATTTAAACAATGGGAAAATTAATTATTTAAAAATAAAATAATCAACTGTCCAACACGTCCGGTAAAAAAAATTCGGAGAGCGTTTAAAAATCTCTACAGACCTAGGAAATGACCACTGACTCGACTCATAGTGTCTAGTAGGTTCATATTTATTAGTTGGACTCTAATAACACCCCATGGCCAGAATTTCAAAATCGGGCATTCCAGCTTTGGAGGAAGCGGGAGAAAACCTTATCAATTATACCTCGCCCGTAGGCAAAGTATAATTAGTCAGGGTAAAAAAAATCCCTGGAATACCTTAGTTGATAAACCAGTCATGGGTGACCGAGCCACTCAAACCCTACTAGTACACTTTTTACCAAAAACCCCGTGGGGCATGGTCATTTCAAGACAAAAAACAAATTGACTAGCCAAAACTGGCTAGGCACAAAGGATGGATCATCTGATACATTGGAACATAAACATTTATGGTGTTTGTCAAATGGCGGCTCCTCAGATAATCCAACTATGGTACAAAAAACGTTGGTAACAGGACCCACAAGTGTTGGTTCTTGAGGTTGTTGACTAAAGCCCTATCTCCTTGATTGAAGGATCGACCACCTAAAATAAATCTTATTTGAATTATTTAATGATAAAAAATAAAAATAAAAATATGATAATCTCTTTGACATGTTGGCCTAGCAAGAGTTATGGAGAATGTGTATAAAAAGGGCAATCCGCCTCATTCTAAAGGTAGATGGAAGTGGAGTGAGCAAGCTCTGATTTTCGGGGAAGTTTTTGGATGCACTGATTCCTGAGGAAGCAGCAGATCCGCGGGAGCAGAAATGAGCATGAAGTTCCTTTTTCTCTCTCTGATTTTCGGGGTTAACTGAGGCAGCTTCTAAGGAAATTCGACATTATTGAGGCAGCAGTCTGGAGATCTTTGTTGAATATATGGAGGACTGAATTTCGGACAGACAGGGACTGAGATAACTGGACAGAAATGTTAATTGATGACATGGTTATGGACAGATTAATGATATGCTTATGGATAGTGTACAAAATGAAGATATGTTTGTTTGAAGATTGTATAGCAGAATTGGCAGCAGTGATGGTTGTTTGATGACAAGAATTTGTATGTATTTGTAAGTTGGGTCTTGCAAACCCCTTTCTTAGTTGGATCTAAGAAAAGATGAAGTTGTGTCTTGGAATAGAAGTTGGTGCTTCTCAATCAGTTGTAATTGGTGTAACCTAACTGTTGTGGCCGATTGAAAATTATCAAATTAAATATATCAAAGTTTACAAAGCTTATCTTGTGATGTCTCCAATGATGTGGATTGATGATATGGATGACATGTTTAATTTGATGATTATTGATGTATAGCTTAGTGTGAATGATGAACTCTTCCTATGTGTTGAAGTAAAATTATTTAATGATCTTTGATTAAGTTTTGAAGAAGTTGAAATTGGTATTAAGGGTTGGCCCACTGATTCACCCCCCCTCTCAGTGTGCCATTGTGTCTAACACAGCGTACCTGCAGAGGTGCCCCAGGGAGAGGGTGTCTTTTTTCTGACCAGGAGGGGTGTTTAGCCAGCTCATTTTGAGGTAGGGGCATGGCCAGACCCTCTGGTTCCTCCTTTGAAATTACTATGGCTTAGTGGCACCATTGACTGTCTCATGAAAGGGTTTAAAACCCCGAGGTTGGTGTCCGGGGCTGGGTCACTGGGTCACATGACCCTGACCTGGTTTTATCACTCCAGCGACAGGTCCTTCAGCACTGTGACATTTACTCATCCTTTAGAGGACCTCCAGCACCCTCCTGGCCCTCCAGTTAACCAGCACCCTCTCTCTGAGCCCTCCTACAGAGGATGACGTCATCTTCTTGGGCAGACTGTATTACTTGATGGGGGGGGGGGGCGTTGAGGGTTTTTCATCACTGTAGGGGTTAGTTGGGGCATGACGACCCCCCCCCTACACAATATGGCCTTCAGTGTGGTCAAATATGGCCTTGTTCAACCATTTTGGCTCATGTTTGGGTCAAATCTGGGGAAAACACCCCAATTTACCCACTCATATCATTATTTTATATTATTTTTATTCTAATTTTAAGTTTGACATTTTTAATATTAAATTGACCTTATTTTATTTAAAAGTGTGTGAGATCATATAAATACAATCTCCTCACTTCATTTTTAGACATCAACTTTTGGGGATTAAATCATTATGTCTGTTATTTTCCCTAACTAGGGCTCTTTGAAGGGATGTGCACTCCTTTATGAAGGTTATTTTGCAAGTTTGAAGCATGTCTTGGAAGTTTTACTATTGTTCATGCCATTGCTAAGGTGAGGCTAGAGTTCTTTGCTTAACACATGCACTTAGAAGTATCCATACTTTTAGTTTGATGTCTCTTTGTCAATTTGTATGAAAGTGATGCTTGTTAGGGTTGAATGGAAGCCATTGTTGCTTCATTTTGTCTTGATTTGCATTTCATTTTTGTCATTGGTCACCATTGCATTCAAGCTTGAGCTTTAGGTCTTCAAGTCTTGCTAAAGCTAGGTTCCCTCAACGAATCCTAGAGATTGTTGAGGTTAGCCCTAGTTTTCAAGCTTGCCAAGTACCATCTCAAGGAGGGTAGCTCCTCTCAATGATGCCCTAGGGTTGGCTAGATAGTTTTTTCGTGCAAACCCTAGGTTGTTCATCTACATTTCTAACTTAAATTCCTGAGTTTGTATTTTTTGTAAATATTATTGTTAGGTTAAACTTGCATTTTCATGTGTAATTCTGCATTTTCATGGTAGAATTAGGGTTAGATTTAGGTCTGCAATTTTATGACAAAAACCCTAAAAATCAAAAAGTTTTTTTTTTTTGCATTTTTTGGCCTCCCTAAAATTTCGGCGCTTCCTCTTATAATTTCGACCTGCCCTATTTGTCCCTAAAAACCTTAGGGCAAAAGTCTAGGAGCCCTAAAATTCCCAAAATTATCAAAAATTCCCAAAAAAACCCTAATATCTGAGTTTTGTATCTTTTGTAGATATTATGTTAGATTAGTCTTGTGTCTTTATTTTCTGAGTATTGTACATTTTGTCATTATTATCTTAGTTTAATTTATGTATTTTTTCATGTAGTTTTAGTGATTTTAAACCTATCAAAAAGCCCTAAATTTTTTGTTTAAAGCCTAAATTCTGCATAAAACCCTAACCTTTCACCTATCTACCCCCTTCTCTTCCAAACCTTCCTTTTCCCATTTCTCCTCCCTTCTATCTCCCTCGCTCTACCTCCTTTCACCTTTGTTTCCCTTCCTTTTCTGCTGGCTTCCTTTTCCCATTCTCCTCATCCTCCTTCTTCTTTCATATCCTAGTTCCTCCCACCAACTTCGATCTTCCTCTTCATCAGCTCGCTGCCCTAACACCTGCATTTACACATTAAAAAGGGGTCCAAAAGTTAGTACCAATCTAGGAACTATTATTTATGAATTTCTGTACATTTGAAGGGCTGATTTGTGGCCAAAAGCTGGTTGGAAGAGGTCTGAAATCTACTTGTTACAGAGATCTGAAACTTAAATTTTCTGAAAGTCTCATTACAGTGTTAAATCTCTGTTATATAAGTGGTTAATTATTTTTAGCTTTTGTGGCCACCTCTCAAAAGCTAGTACTGTAATAGAAGTATGATTTAAGTTTTAATACAGTTTGGAAAGTCTAGTGTTGCATCCAAAGAAGGTTAAGAACTTCTACTTTTACCATTGAATGTTATGAGAGTACCTTGCATTCATCTGTGGTAACCATCCAGTAACTTTTCTGTTACAAATCTGATATTTAATTTTCTGTGCAAGCTTAAAGTTCTTTTTGAGGTTGTTTGTCTACTTTTTAGGTTTGATTTTCAAGAGAAAGGTTACATACAAACTATTGCAAGTTCACCTAACTATATTCATTGGTAAACTGGGTAGTACTTCTTTGACTATTACTTGTACCAAAACTGATCACATACACCTAATTTCTTGCCTTCTTACTGTGTTATATTATCCCTATGCAGATCTGAAATACGTATTTTAAAGAGGGAATAGTTCTGATCTTAATCACGATTTTAATTTCAGATTTCTTGTTTACATAGTTGATGGATAAATTGCTTAATTATTGATGGAAGTACTTCTCTATACACCAAAGTCAGTATTAATTATTATTTCCTTTTCGTCACATTGACTATTGGTATTGTTGGGTGATTGTTGCCATTAAGAAGTGCATCTGATTCTTACACTTACAGACATTGCTTCGTTCACCTTGAATGATATTATTGGCTTCAATACATTGGACTTGTTTACACTTAGTTGATGATACATATTTGCATGATAAATAGCGGTGAATGATCTTTACACAAGAACTCTTATATTTCATTGAATGGTTCATGTTGGATAATAATCCTTGGTGAATCTTAGCATAATTGGTGAATGGTTATTATCTCTTGATCCATTATTGACTTACATCAAGTTTACATTTCATTGAATGATCTAAATGATACACATCATTGTTGGACATTACCTTTATTAGCACTTTGAATGCACTTGACTCCATTAGGCACTGGTCTAACTACAAATTGCATAGAGAATATTTTTTTGTGGTTGTCCTAGTGTTCTACAGGGTTCCATAGGATACTTCTCCTTGGAGGTTTTGACTTCCGAAAGAAATTAGAACGGTGACCGAGGTGACATTGGGTCACTGATCTTATTTTTGCTTATTGGGAATTGGCCTTGCTAATTTGCCCGGTAACACCTTCATCGCATGGCATAATCCCACACAAATGCTTTCTCACCCGGGTATATGAACATGTGTAAGTTTTATTACAATGGGAGCATGTAAACTTTGTGGTTCCACCCCCTCTCCCTCCCCCAAGCCTTATCTCATACTTCCACAAAGGTGTTGTGCCTTTTTGTTTTTGCCCCTAATCACTCTCAATCTCATCATCATCACCCTCTTCCCCTTCCTCCTCTTCTCCATGATATGTGTCACTCTCTACCTCTTCCCCCTCATCACTACCACCACCATATTTGCTTCCCAACCCCATCATAATGAGAAGAAGTGGAACCAAAAGCCAAAACCACATACCCATCATGTTTCTTGATTCAAGATGAGTCACATGTTGCTTGCAATAGAATGATGGAGAAGAAGAAATTGGAAAGAGTAGGAGAAGAGAACATTGCAAGGTTTAAATTTTTTAACATAGTGAAATATTTTTTCAAAAACAAACAAAGATTGGGTTTTTAGAGCCTAACTCTTTAGCTCTTCAATGGTGGTTGAATGTCTCTATGGAAGCCATCAATCTCCCCTCCAAGCTCCCACAAATTTGCTCTCAAACAACTAGCAAACCCACTCAAAGCCCTAGTAAGAAGTGAAATCAATGAAATGAGGAATAGAATGAGTCCAAATGGAGTCTAACAGTGTTTATTTGCCTAAATGAACCCTAGCCAATCTCTCAAAAACAAGTTTGTTTTTGCAAATTTGAGAAAAATTGGACTCAAGTCCCCCTAGCCCGCGGAATCGCTTAGGGAGTTCGGGATCGATTTTTTTGGTTCGGGAGCGATGAGGGATCGCTATAGGAGCGTCGATCCCACATCGCTCCCTTGACGATTCCTCAAAAACCAGGGATCATTTTTTTGCCCCGGATTCACGAATTACAAAATCGATCCTAGGAGGAAGCGAAGAGGAATCGCGATCCCGGGATCGATTCCTCATCGCTTCCTCCGGGATCGCGAATTGGGAGCGAAGCGGAGGGGGCTAGAGCGATTCCCCGCAGCATAGGAAACTAGACTTGGGTTTCAGTTATTAAGCCCGTATTATCACCAGATCTATCAGATCTACAAAACTAGGGTTTTAACTTAAGTAAATATGAATGACAATTGGATAGAAGTGATGGAAATCAAACATACCTTGTAGATCTTACCTCAAATGCTTGCGGCCGCCAAGTACATTGATGATCCTAACAGTTGGATACAATTCCGAGCAAGATCAAGCATGTTCCAAGCAAGTGCGTCTGGGTTCAAGGAGGAAGTGCGCCCTCTTTACCTACAAAAATCAATCAACTAAAGTTAGATTTGTCTCGTAAGTAAAAAGAAACCATACAAGGCATCTAAAAGATAGCAACTCAAAGGAAAAATTCACAATTGGTTACTCCCTAAAAGATGAAGAGATATGCCCAAGCGAATGGATGGAGGAACCCTCACAATCCTCTTCCAAGCAAATCGCACCCCTGCAGCAAAGATCAATTCGGCCTCCACTAGAAAAGATATGAAATCATGCTAACGCTACTCAAATGTCCAAAAGAGAGGCATTCCAATCATATACAAGAACATTCATCAAAGAAAGAGAAAGTAGATCTGCAAAATAATATTTTTATTCCAACATTCCAAAGCCAAAAGTCCCTTTACAAATAGTGAGAGTGGATATAAATAGCCTCTCACAATCCAAAACCCTAAAATCTCAATAGTTTGGAGGTAGGGATCAAAAGACACAATCATAAGATCAACTGGGTAGTACTTCTTTGACTATTACTTGTACCAAAATTGATCACATACACCTAATTTCTTGCCTTCTTACTGTGTTATATTATCCCTATGCAGATCTGAAATACGTATTTTAAAGAGGGAATAGTTCTGATCTTAATCACGATTTTAATTTCAGATTTCTTGTTTACATAGTTGATGGATAAATTGCTTAATTATTGATGGAAGTACTTCTCTATACACCAAAGTCAGTATTAATTATTATTTCCTTTTCGTCACATTGACTATTGGTATTGTTGGGTGATTGTTGCCATTAAGAAGTGCATCTGATTCTTACACTTACAGACATTGCTTCGTTCACCTTGAATGATATTATTGGCTTCAATACATTGGACTTGTTTACACTTAGTTGATGATACATATTTGCATGATAAATAGCGGTGAATGATCTTTACACAAGAACTCTTATATTTCATTGAATGGTTCATGTTGGATAATAATCCTTGGTGAATCTTAGCATAATTGGTGAATGGTTATTATCTCTTGATCCATTATTGACTTACATCAAGTTTACATTTCATTGAATGATCTAAATGATACACATCATTGTTGGACATTACCTATATTAGCACTTTGAATGCACTTGACTCCATTAGGCACTGGTCTAACTACAAATTGCATAGAGAATATTTTTTTGTGGTTGTCCTAGTGTTCTACAGGGTTCCATAGGATACTTCTCCTTGGAGGTTTTGACTTCCGAAAGAAATTAGAACGGTGACCGAGGTGACATTGGGTCACTGATCTTATTTTTGCTTATTGGGAATTAGCCTTGCTAATTTGCCCGGTAACACCTTCATCGCATGGCATAATCCCACACAAATGCTTTCTCACCCGGGTATATGAACCTATGTAAGTTTTATTACAATGGGAGCATGTAAACTTTGTGGTTCCACCCCCTCTCCCTCCCCCAAGCCTTATCTCATACTTCCACAAAGGTGTTGTGCCTTTTTGTTTTTGCCCCTAATCACTCTCAATCTCATCATCATCACCCTCTTCCCCTTCCTCCTCTTCTCCACGATATGTGTCACTCTCTACCTCTTCCCCCTCATCACTACCACCACCATATTTGCTTCCCAACCCCATCATAATGAGAAGAAGTGGAACCAAAAGCCAAAACCACATACCCATCATGTTTCTTGATTCAAGATGAGTCACATGTTGCTTGCAATAGAATGATGGAGAAGAAGAAATTGGAAAGAGTAGGAGAAGAGAACATTGCAAGGTTTAAATTTTTTAACATAGTGAAATATTTTTTCAAAAACAAACAAAGATTGGGTTTTTAGAGCCTAACTCTTTAGCTCTTCAATGGTGGTTGAATGTCTCTATGGAAGCCATCAATCTCCCCTCCAAGCTCCCACAAATTTGCTCTCAAGCAACTAGCAAACCCACTCAAAGCCCTAGCAAGAAGTGAAATCAATGAAATGAGGAATAGAATGAGTCCAAATGGAGTCTAATAGTGTTTATTTGCCTAAATGAACCCTAGCCAATCTCTCAAAAACAAGTTTGTTTTTGCAAATTTGAGAAAAATCGAACTCAAGTCCGCCTAGCCCGCGGAATCGCTTAGGGAGTTCGAGATCGATTTTTTTGGTTCAGAAGCGATGAGGGATCGCTCTAGGAGCGTCGATCCCTCATCGCTCCCTTGACGATTCCTCAAAAACCAGGGATCGTTTTTTTGCCCCGGATTCACGAATTACAAAATTGATCCTAGGAGGAAGCGAAGAGGAATCGCAATCCCGAGATCGATTCCTCATCGCTTCCTCCGGGATCGCGAATTGGGAGCGAAGCAGAGGGGGCTAGAGCGATTCCCCGCAGCATAGGAAACTAGACTTGGGTTTCAGTTATTAAGCCCGTATTATCACCAGATCTATCAAATCTACAAAACTAGGGTTTTAACTTAAGTAAATATGAATGACAATTGGATAGAAGTGATGGAAATCAAACATACCTTGTAAATCTTACCTCAAATGCTTGCGGCCGCCAAGTACATTGATGATCCTAACAGTTGGATACAATTCCGAGCAAGATCAAGCATGTTCCAAGCAAGTGCGTCTGGGTTCAAGGAGGAAGTGCGCCCTCTTTACCTACAAAAATCAATCAACTAAAGTTAGATTTGTCTCGTAAGTAAAAAGACACCATACAAGGCATCTAAAAGATAGCAACTCAAAGGAAAAATTCACAATTGGTTACTCCCTAAAAGATGAAGAGATATGCCCAAGCGAATGGATGGAGGAACCCTCACAATCCTCTTCCAAGCAAATCGCACCCCTGCAGCAAAGATCAATTCGGCCTCCACTAGAAAAGATATGAAATCATGCTAACGCTACTCAGATGTCCAAAAGAGAGGCATTCCAATCATATACAAGAACATTCATCAAAGAAAGAGAAAGTAGATCTGCAAAATAATATTTTTATTCCAACATTCCAAAGCCAAAAGTCCCGTTACAAATAGTGAGAGTGGATATAAATAGCCTCTCACAATCCAAAACCCTAAAATCTCAATAGTATGGAGGGCTAGGATCAAAAGACACAATCATAAGATCAACTGGGTAGTACTTCTTTGACTATTACTTGTACCAAAACTGATCACATACACCTAATTTCTTGCCTTCTTACTGTGTTATATTATCCCTATGCAGATCTGAAATACGTATTTTAAAGAGGGAATGGTTCTGATCTTAATCACGATTTTAATTTCAGATTTCTTGTTTACATAGTTGATGGATAAATTGCTTAATTATTGATGGAAGTACTTCTCTATACACCAAAGTCAGTATTAATTATTATTTCCTTTTCGTCACATTGACTATTGGTATTGTTGGGTGATTGTTGCCATTAAGAAGTGCATCTGATTCTTACACTTACAGACATTGCTTCGTTCACCTTGAATGATATTATTGGCTTCAATACATTGGACTTGTTTACACTTAGTTGATGATACATATTTGCATGATAAATAGCGGTGAATGATCTTTACACAAGAACTCTTATATTTCATTGAATGGTTCATGTTGGATAATAATCCTTGGTGAATCTTAGCATAATTGGTGAATGGTTATTATCTCTTGATCCATCATTGACTTACATCAAGTTTACATTTCATTGAATGATCTAAATGATACACATCATTGTTGGACATTACCTTTATTAGCACTTTGAATGCACTTGACTCCATTAGGCACTGGTCTAACTACAAATTGCATAGAGAATGTTTTTTTGTGGTTGTCCTAGTGTTCTATAGGGTTCCATAGGATACTTCTCCTTGGAGGTTTTGACTTCCGAAAGAAATTAGAACGGTGACCGAGGTGACATTGGGTCACTGATCTTATTTTTGCTTATTGGGAATTAGCCTTGCTAATTTGCCCGGTAACACCTTCATCGCATGGCATAATCCCACACAAATGCTTTCTCACCCGGGTATATGAACCTATGTAAGTTTTATTACAATGGGAGCATGTAAACTTTGTGGTTCCACCCCCTCTCCCTCCCCCAAGCCTTATCTCATACTTCCACAAAGGTGTTGTGCCTTTTTGTTTTTGCCCCTAATCACTCTCAATCTCATCATCATCACCCTCTTCCCCTTCCTCCTCTTCTCCACGATATGTGTCACTCTCTACCTCTTCCCCCTCATCACTACCACCACCATATTTGCTTCCCAACCCCATCATAATGAGAAGAAGTGGAACCAAAAGCCAAAACCACATACCCATCATGTTTCTTGATTCAAGATGAGTCACATGTTGCTTGCAATAGAATGATGGAGAAGAAGAAATTGGAAAGAGTAGGAGAAGAGAACATTGCAAGGTTTAAATTTTTTAACATAGTGAAATATTTTTTCAAAAACAAACAAAGATTGGATTTTTAGAGCCTAACTCTTTAGCTCTTCAATGGTGGTTGAATGTCTCTATGGAAGCCATCAATCTCCCCTCCAAGCTCCCACAAATTTGCTCTCAAACAACTAGCAAACCCACTCAAAGCCCTAGCAAGAGAAGTGAAATCAATGAAATGAGGAATAGAATGAGTCCAAATGGAGTCTAATAGTGTTTATTTGCCTAAATGAACCCTAGCCAATCTCTCAAAAACAAGTTTGTTTTTGCAAATTTGAGAAAAATCGGACTCAAGTCCGCCTAGCCCGCGGAATCGCTTAGGGAGTTCGGGATTGATTTTTTTGGTTCGGGATCGCTGAGGGAGCGATGAGGGATCGCTCTAGGAGCGTCGATCCCTCATCACTCCCTTGACGATTCCTCAAAAACCAGGGATCGTTTTTTTGCCCCGGATTCACGAATTACAAAATCGATCCTAGGAGGAAGCGAAGAGGAATCGCGATCCCGGGATCGATTCCTCATCGCTTCCTCCAGGATCGCGAATTGGGAGCGAAGCGGAGGGCGCTAGAGCAATTCCCCGCAGCATAGGAAACTAGACTTGGGTTTTAGTTATTAAGCCTGTATTATCACTAGATCTATCAGATCTACAAAACTAGGGTTTTAACTTAAGTAAATATGAATGACAATTGGATAGAAGTGATGGAAATCAAACATACCTTGTAGATCTTACCTCAAATGCTTGCGGCCGCCAAGTACATTGATGATCCTAACAGTTGGATACAATTCCGAGCAAGATCAAGCATGTTCCAAGCAAGTTCGTCTGGGTTCAAGGAGGAAGTGCGCCCTCTTTACCTACAAAAATCAATCAACTAAAGTTAGATTTGTCTCGTAAGTAAAAAGAAACCATACAAGGCATCTAAAAGATAGCAACTCAAAGGAAAAATTCACAATTGGTTACTCCCTAAAAGATGAAGAGATATGCCCAAGCGAATGGATGGAGGAACCCTCACAATCCTCTTCCAAGCAAATCGCACCCCTGCAGCAAAGATCAATTCGGCCTCCACTAGAAAAGATATGAAATCATGCTAACGCTACTCAAATGTCCAAAAGAGAGGCATTCCAATCATGTACAAGAACATTCATCAAAGCAAGAGAAAGTAGATCTGCAAAATAATATTTTTATTCCAACATTCCACAGCCAAAAGTCCCTTTACAAATAGTGAGAGTGGATATAAATAGCCTCTCACAATCCAAAACCCTAAAATCTCAATAGTATGGAGGGCTAGGATCAAAAGATACAATGATAAGATCAACGGAAAAGATGAGCTGGACAAATAGTACATGGATCACTCACAATAAAGGGGGACGCACTCCCTCAAAGACGCCCAAAGGGGGACGTAAAACATAACATGTCACTGACTCACTAGGGACATGACATAACTCCATGGTGGGGGCTAGGAGGCATAAACATCTTCACTAGCCAACCCAATAATACATCATAACAATATAACATGATATGAAGTGTCAAAAGACACTAGGACGTGTGCCCCAATAATACAATAGAAAACCCCCAACTGATGACTAGGAGGATGTGTGGACACCACTGATGACAAAGACTATGCTGGAAGGTGTAGAAATCATCAATATGAAGTCTCGGACCAATCTCATGCCATTTCCTTACCCCACTGAGCCAAATTGATTTCCTTTGTTAGCCATTTCTTCATGATTTTGTTGCCGGAAAACCACCTCTGAAAGATAAAAATGCTTGTAACTCTCTGCCAAGTGCCACGGGCACCAAAATGACTGCGTCAAAATGTCTGGGGATAGGGTAATATGGTAATAACAAGTGGTTGGACCCCATATCCCCTCTATATTTCCCTAGGAAAAAATAAATGATCTCTGAAACTATTGTACAGACCATTTTTACATGGCAAACTGTTGTACAGACCATTTTTACATGGCAAACTGTTGTAAAGTGACAAATTGGCAACATCATCAACTGCAAGTGCCCGGAACTAATAACTGAGTGTGCAAATCCACTAGGAATGAGCACTCATACACCATGTGACCATCAAGACAATCATCTGTAAGCCCATCCATGTCCAGATAAATAAAATAATGGTCTGTAAACACTGATAATAATAAAAATACCACAAACCATCACCTGAAACCACTATCTAAAGCATGGAACCATCTAATGGGCACCAAAGGGCCATGAATAATCAAATCGAGCACTGTCATCCAAACTCATCCCTGATCCTGCAGTTGACTTGGTCAAACTGGGTTAACTAGGTCAAGAATAATCAAAATCATGACCCGAACTGAAAATAGCTGATGCTACAAGTGCAAATGGATAAGATATGCCCCCTTAAATATATTGGCAGTAAGACTAAAGCATAAAATGGTGTTTTACTAGCGATTAAGAACATAAAAGATCAATAATAAGTCTAAATCAAAGTAATCAACCACCATAAACAAGAACCTCAAGTGTATACTCATTTACAGACTTGAACATTTTGTTGGCTATGGGTAAAGATGGAAGAAACAAGGTTAGGCCAATGGGCTTGACTTGACAACCTCAACAATATGACATCTCAGATGAAGGATAAGGGGAAACCACCCAATACATAAGTTGGATAAAGAAACACTAGGGGATGTCAATGTCTCACAAATGGGTAGAGCGATGAGACTGCTTCCAATAGACTCTAAACATGCAACCTTTATGCAATTTAATTCACAGTCAGCTTTATACACTTTAAGATTTAACATTTATTTCAACTTTATAAATATTTTCACTAGCCAGCCTCCAAGAGCAAGTGCCCTGAATAGCCTTACGGGCCTTAGATAATGACTAGGTATGACCTCCATTGCCCGCCACTGTCCATAGGTGTGATGGAGTGACCACCCTGTTGCCATGTAGAGGCAAACGGCCTTACATCATACTGCTGTTGTAAATGTAACTTCGGAAGATATTGATTTGTATTTTATAATTATATTATTATTGTATTTGTACCTCCAACAGAGATGTTTTTCCTCCGTTCGAGGATGTCTTTATTGTGTTTGGTCATGCAAGATTATCGAGGTAAAACCTCCATTGCAAGTCGGGGCACTAGATCCCCAAAGGTCAAATGGAAAATGTATTTTTGAGTCTCCCTAGGACAGGTCGGCCCAGTCAGTTACACAAGTCAACTCCATTGAGGAATTAGGTCACTCTCACTTAAAGTAGAAATAGAGAGAGTCACTCTCTCATTTGGCACACAACACTCACTCAAGCAAGTTCGCATAAGGAGAGAGAGAAGACAAGTTCGTTGGAGGAGAAAGAGAGAGAGTTGCAGAAGACATCTTATATTTTGAGTTTTTTATCTTGCTTGATATTGTACTAGTGACAAATCTATTTCTGAGAAAGTTACGAGGGTTTCTCCTTTATGGTTTCCCCGAGGAAAATTCTTGTGTCTCTTGTGTTTTACTATGCTTGTCTATCTTTCAATTTAAAGATCTAACTAAGTTGAATTAGAGTGCAAACTCTAAACATGGTATTAGAGCCAATCTGAAAAGAAGGCATTGTGCAGCAGCGGGAAACTAGGGCTTTCTAGTTCAAGGTCTTCTCTCCACAGATCATCGGAAAAAGAGGGCTAGGATAACTCACCCTAGGAGGGCACATCTTTTGGAGGAAGCATAATCCAGTTTGAAGAATTTTCATTTTTGACCCAGTCACTAGTGCTGGGAGAAAACTAGGGCATCAAACTTTTGGGGTTTTCCTCCATCAATTCGGACAAAGGAGTACACTGGACAACTCGCCTTGAGGAGGCACATTTTTATGTCCAATCAGAAGTTCAAAATTCCAAGTTTGGAATATTAGGGTTTCTCTAACAAACCCTAGGCCAACTAGCTCCAAAACCAGGTTGGGCATCTCAAATTGGTAAGATCTAAATCTTTGTTATTTCCATTTGAGGTTATCATTTCAAAATGACAAATCACACCAAGCATGAAGATAAGCTTGAAGGAACTGACAACTTCTGAGCATGGAAGTATAGGATCTCTCTTGTCCTAGAAGAAAATGACTTGGACAAGTATGTCAATGAGGAGGTTCCAGAACCAGAGGGAGAAGAAGCAAAGGCAATCCACAAGAAGAACTTGGTCAAGGCCAAGAGGATTATTGCAAACTCCATCAAAGATCACCTCATCCCTCATATATCATCCTTAAAGACTCCCAAGGAGATGTTCGATGCTTTGACGAAGATATTCGAAGGGAAGAACATCAATCAGAAGATGACTCTAAGGACCAACTCAAGAATGTAAAGATCCAACACTCAGAGACTATGCAATCTTACTTCACAAGGGTCTCTCAAATCAAGGAGCAACTTGAAGCAATTGAAGACAAAGTAGAAGAAGGAGAAATTGTAATGACCACCTTGAATGGTCTCCCAAGATCATGCGACTCATTCATTCAAGGAATATGTGCCAGGAAGAAGCTAATCACCTTGAGGAAGAAGCTCGACTAGTAGCAAGAGAAGAGAAGATGGGAGTTAATAATGATCAAGCTCTAACTGCTCACACAAAGAGAAATCATAACAAGAGGGAGGACCATCATCACAAAAGATCCAAAAGGCCCAATAGGAATCATGGACCTAGAAGAGATCTCTCTAATATCAGATGTTTCACATGTGATGAGAAAGGACACTATTCAATAAATTGTCCTAGAAACCAAGGATCCTCCAAGAAAATCAACAAGAAGAGGCATCATGCACATACTGCAAAAGATGTTGAACCCGCAAGCAAAAGAACAAAAGAAGATTCTTCAAGTGATGAAGAATATGTATTGTAATAAATGAAGGTAACCAGTTACAAGGGTTCATTCAAAAGGTTCCACCTCATAAGGTAAAGCTAGAGATGACTTTCAGTATTACATGAAAGGAGTAAGAGAAGCTCCTACAAAGTTGGACTCCGGAAAACAAATAATGATCAATGCTCTATGGAAGAACCTCTCATCCATTTTAGCATTGGTTAAGATGCAGAAGAAAGGACATAGAGTCTACTCCAGTACAAGAACAAGTGATCTACAATGTAGAATACTTGCTCAACATTTCCGATCATAAGCAAGAAAGGCACAAGTCCTCAAAATCAGACGATGAAGTAGAGCACACTGTGAGAGACTCCAGTAGTTCCTGCAAGGAAACAAAGATCAAGAGGGAGTCCACCCAACAACCAAACAAAGATAAGTATTTGAATTGTCATTTCTTGTATATCTAATTACTTCAATGATATTGTTCAGTTGTGTACATACTTATGTTCACAGATTTAGATGTGTATTATGCATGTTGCATTTATGAACAGAATACTACTAAAGTCTAATATGAAAGTAATGGGTAAGTGGCCTATGGTACTGTACAACATTCCATTGCTACTTATCTAGAATGAAACCTCTTTGCTAACATGTTGGGAGTAGTGCACGCTCTTAATAATGTCATGGTAGAGATGGAAGGCATCTAGAAAGTTACCGTATGAATAAGGGATACGGATGAATGTTGTGTTGAAGCATTGGCTAAGATAGTTGCATGACTATGTGACCTACATCTGCATACGAATTTGTTCTTAAAATTATGAAATGTTTCTAACCACGCAACTAAATTTGACTTGTAGAAAAGATCGTACCATCACCTACAAGAGAATAATATTGAGACTTGTTCCGAAGAATAAATGATGATGATTCAGCTACAACAAATCAAGAAAAATACCCACTGAAGAATTTGAAGAACCTGAAGTTCCCAGAACCCAAGACACGGTTATGGAAGAAGCTGTTAAATTTCATACATTCATAGCATAATATTTCAATTGCATAAACAGGATCACTAGAAGAAAGACAAAGCACAAAACAACAACACAGAGTTTAACCTGGGAAACCCAAATGGGAGAAAACCCAGCAACCTTCGTATAGAGATGATAATCCCGAGATCAGAGTACAATCATAAAAGAGAGATAGAAAATGTCTTCCAAAAGTAGAAATCCCAAAACAACTTCCTTCTCCAGCTAGTGCGAACTTCTCTCTCTCTCCCAAGTGATGTGAAAATGTGAAGTGAGTGAATGAGATAATGAGGTGCACTTTACCTCTTATTTATACAAGTGCAAACTGACCTTTTACCCTAACTGGGCCGACTTCTCTAGGAGACTGGGCCGACTTCACTTGAGGGGCAAATAATAATTTATTTTTAAATCTTTTACTTTGCTTCTTTTCTCCCCAAGGTTTACATTGATTCTTTTAGGGTTTACATAGATAAATTACATCAAGTTCATCTCCCTTAGGAGGTACAATCAAGTACAATAAAATACAATAAATAATATCTTCTGAAGTTGCACAAAATCCAACACTCCCTCTCAACAAGGAAGGTATTCTTCGGTCTTCATCAACATCACGGTCATCTAGGTTTCATCTTGTACATCCATACTGTCTCCATCATCTATATACATACTGAAGGTTGTCCACACAGTCTCAGTCCTTCGAGAACTGTCATCATGCATCAACTTCACCAGTCCTTCAGTGAGTCCAGGAGAATCACTCAATCCTGGATCCAGGAGAATCACTCAATCCTGGATATCTGAGATTATCAACTATACCATCTCTATTATACCATTTGCTACCTGTCTGTCTCATCTGTCGATGGGGTCCTCCCATACCTGGCTGAGATCCCCGACGAGCAAATGGGCACGGCCAACTACTGACTGTCTGACTCATCTTCCAATGGGATTTCTCCCATACATGGCTGAGTACCTGGACTGTAGAGGCACCTGTGTGAACCCAACCGACTGTTGACTACCCTACTCATCTTCCTATGGGATTTTTCCCATATCTGGCTAAGTAATTGGACCGCAGAAGGTACCTGGGTGAACCCGGCCAACTATTGGCTGTCCGACTCATCTGCCTATGGGATTTCTCCCATATCTGGCTGAGTACTGGACTGCAGAGGCACCTGGGCAAAGCAAGTCAAGCATTTCAATGTCATATTTCCCTCTCAAGGAGGGACACGTTCTCTTCGACTCCAAGTCTTCCGCGAAAGTATTCAAACTTCATCCTGGGAAGTGCCTTGGTGAGAACATCTGCAGTCTGGTCGTCTATCGGCACGTACTGTAACTCGACTGCACCTTTCTGCACCATGTCACGAATGAAGTGATATCGAATCTCCATATGCTTCGACCTGTCGTGAAATACAGGATTCACTGACATCTGCACACAGCTCTAGTTATCACAGTGAATCACGGTCGGCTCTGGAATCTGGCCGAATAATCCTGCTAGGAGTTTACGAAGCCAAACTGCTTCTCGAGCTGCTATGCTAGCAGCCATGTACTCGGCCTCTGCAATACTGAGTGCTATCGAGTTCTGCTTCCTGCTGCACCAAGAAATAACTGCAGAATCCAAACAGAAGCAACATCCAAAAGTACTCTTCTGATCTGCAACACATCCGGCCCAATCTAAGTCTGTAAGCCCCTGCAATCTCAGGTCACAATCTGAAGCATACTTCAATCCATATCCCACAGTGCCACGTAAGTGTCTGAGCACATGTTTTGCAACAATCCAGTGAATCTGCCTCAGTTCGCACATGAACTGACTAAGGGCATTCACAGCATAACATATATCTGGTTTGGTGTTGGTCAAATACATCAATGACCCAATCAACTGGCGATATATGGTGGGATCAATTAAATCAGAATCTGAAGTAGAATCTCTCAACTTCTTCCAATTTGCATCCATTGGAGTAGCCATGGACTTGCAGTCCAACATTCTGAATCTCTTCAATATATCAATGGTGTATTTTCCTTGTCCTAGGAAAATCTCTTTCTGCCTCTGCCATACTTCTAATCCCAAGAAGTAGTGCATCAATCCAAGATCTTTCCTTTCAAACTCAGAGGCGAGATTCTTCTTACACCATACAATAAGTTTCTCATTTCTTGTGAGAAACAAGTCATCAACATATAGAACCAAGATCAATGATTCATCATCTACAACCTTGTAATAAAGGTTGGGGTCTGCATCACTCTTGGAAAATCCCAAGCTCACCAAGAATCCGTATATCCATCCATACCAAGCATGAGGTGCTTGCTTGAGTCCATACAGTGCCTTTTTCAATATGCATACATGAGACTCCTTTCCTTGGACAATAAACCCATCTGGTTGTTCGATGTAAACTTCTTCCTCAATAACACCATTGAAGGTTGATAATTTGAAAAACTGAAACAACAAATAAATGCGCCTTGCCAAGGCGAGTTGAATTGAGGTAGGGCTGATCAAAATCTGTGGAGAAAAGTGGGTTAAAACTGAAACCCTAATTTTGCAACGGCCATAGAGTTAGGTTAAAAATTGAAAATTCTCGGAATCGAATTTTGTCTTCACCAAAAGATGCGCCTTGCCAAAAACGAAATTCCTAAGGCTCTTTTTCTCCAAAATGATGGGTGAAGACTTCACAAGATGAAACCCTAGTTCCGGCAATGGCTTCTTCTAGAAATACTCTGATACCATGTTAAATTTCATACATTCATAGCATAATATTTCAATTGCATAAACAGGATCACTAGAAGAAAGACAAAGCACAAAACAACAACACAAAGTTTAACCTGGGAAACCCAAATGGGAGAAAACCCAACAACGTTCGTATAGAGATGATAATCTAGAGATCAGAGTACAATCATAAAAGAGAAAGATAGAAAATGTCTTCCAAAAGTAGAAATCCCAAAACAGCTTCCTTCTCCAGCTAGTGCAAGCTTCTCTCTCTCCCGAGTGATGCGAAAATGTGAAGTGAGTGAATGAGATAATGGGGTGCACTTTACCTCTTATTTATACAAGTGCAAACTAACCTTTTACCCTAACTGGGCCGACTTCTCTAGGAGACTGAGCCGACTTCACTTGGGGGGCAAATAATAATTTATTTTTAAATCTTTTACTTTGCTTCTTTTCTCCCCAAGTTTTACATTGATTCTTTTAGGGTTTACATAGATAAATTACATCAAGTTCATCTCCCTTAGGAGGTACAATCAAGTACAATAAAATACAATAAATAATATCTTCTGAAGTTGCACAAAATCCAACAGAAACAATTCAAGAAGATCATGAAGACCGCGACATGGAAGAATCACAAGAACCTGTAGACCCACCTCGTGAGAAGAACTGCCACAAGAGAAGAGTAGCATGGGCACGTGAAGCAATACAAGATGCAGAGAAGTATGGTGCTCTAGATGGGATGCATAGAGAAAGCAAGAGACCCAAACCATACTCCAACTATGTGGCCCTGCTATGTGACATCATTGATAAAGAGCCTTTCAACTACGAAGAAGCAGCATAGAAGAAGAAATGGAAGGATGCCATGACCGAGGAATACCAATCGATTATGAAGAATGATGTCTGGGAGATAGTTCCAAGACCAGAAGAGAAGTCTGTTGTGACTTCGAAATGGATCTACGAGATCAAGCATGCTGCAAATGGTAGCATAGAAAAACACAAGGCAAGATTTGTGGCACGTGGCTTCTCCCAGAAGGAAGGCATAGACTATGAGGAGACATTTGCACCTGTAGCAAGATACACTTTCATCAGATCTATACTTGCATTAGCTGCAGTAATGAAATGGAAGGTACACCAGATGGACATCAAGACAGCATTCTTGAATGGTGTAGTTGAAGAGGAAGTGTATGTGGAGCAGCCACTAGGATTCGAGACACATGACAGACAGACTCATGTATGCAAGCTAAAAAAGGCCTTGTATGGCTTGAAGTAGGCATCCAAGACATGGTACGACAGGATGGACAGTTTTATGATGAGCTTAGGCTTTACCAAGAGTAAAGCAAATTCCAACCTTTACTTCAAGGTTGAGGGCAGAAGACCAGTGATACTACTACTATATGTAGATGACCTGTTTGTGACAAGTGAGGATGAGCTCACTGCAGATACAAAGAGAAGGATTGTCGCAGAGTTCGAGATGAAGGACCTGGGAATGATGCATTACTTCTTAGGCATGGAGGTGTGGCAGAGTGCGAATGGAATTTTCCTTGGTCAAGGAAAGTATGCAGTAGAGATTCGGAATGATGGACTGCAAGGCTATGGCCACACCAATGGCATCGAACTTGAAGCTACTATGTGATGCTTCTTTAGAGACAGTTGATGCCACGATGTATTGGCAGATGATTGGTTCATTAATGTATTTAACGAATACGAGACCAGACATGTTTTGCTGTGAACACCATGAGCCAGTTTCTGATGGAACTGAGACATGTTCACCTGACGGCTGCAAAACATATATTGAGGTACCCGAAGGGTACAATTGAGTATGGGCTCAAGCATGAAGTGCAGTAGCTGGATGATGATGGTGACAGAGACAGAAGGATACCTTCCTTGTTAAGAGGGAGTATTGAAGAATGTAACTTCAGAAGATATTCTTATTTGGTTTATTTGTATTGTACTTCTTTTGGGAATTATTGATGTTGTATTTGATCATGTAAAAGTCATTGAAAGAGTCAATGTAAATCCTAATAGTTATGTCGGCCTAGAAGAATCCAGAAAAGAATATTTTATTGTGTCCTGGACAAGTCGGCCCTGTTTGAGAGGTCAAGTCGGCCCTATTAGGGAAAAAGGTCAAGTCACTGATTAGTATAAATAGGAGGCTCACCCTCCTCATTTGGTCACCTCACTCACTCATCAAGTTCGAATGAGTAGAGAGATAGAGTCGAGTCTCTTAGGAGAGAAGAGTAGCTGCTATTGAAGACTTCTTGTTTTGGGTTATTGCACAAGGATTGACATTGTACTTTCTGACGAATCTATATTGAAGAAGTTTTGCTGGCTTTTCTGCCTTGCGAGAGTTTCCCAAGATAAATTGTTGTGTTCTATTGTATATGCTGTGCTTGTCTATCTTTCAGTGATCCTTTATGTTATTGCATTTAAAATTCTGACACTCTAGACTATAGACTCTAGATTGAGTGCAAATCCACTCAATACTCCAGAACTTTGCAACACTGAGCCAAGGAGTTTCACAACTACTTGCTAAAGTACAGAACCCTATACATGCTTTATACAATCTGTGTTCACAGGGGAGACCACCAGGTCGAGTTTTTGTGTGAAGTACAGCATTCCATGGTCACAAAACACTTTGGGGTGGAAAAGACAGTTGTAAATTTGTAGAGGTATTTTTACTGGGCAAAGAGGGCACAAATGGTGGCAAGATTTGTGTGCAGTGGCCCCCACTGTAGTGTATCAAAGTCAATGTATAGGAAGTCAGGCATTTACATACCATTGCCAATCCCAAGCAGGCCATGGGAGTTGGTTTCAATGGATTTCCTTGGAGGATTACCAATAACCAACAGGAGCAGCAACTACTTCATGGTAGTAATGGACCACTTCAACAAAATGGCCATCATGATACCATGCAAGAAGACTGTTACAGCACAACAAGCAACTTAGATAATAGATAGTTTTTTGACCAAATTTGGGTGCACTTTGGTTTATCATCCTCAATCATCTCCAACCATGATAGTTGATTCTTAAGTTATTTCTGGAAAGCATTATGGGGATTGATGGACACCAAATTGAAGAGTTCTACTTTCCATCCATAGACGGATGGACAAACTGTGGGAGTAAGTAAAAGAATCATGACAGACAATCAGATCGCCAGGTGGCTTGACCTCAAGCAAATCCTGTAGTTCCATTATCATGATTGTTCGACTACTGGTGCCAATCTATGGTGTTGAATTGCAGTGCAGATATTTGCTGCAAAGAATTGCAAAGCTGCAACTATACTGGCGCAATGCAAGTGACCCACAATCTAGATGTGAGAGAACTTTCTTTTCAGCACTGCAAACTGTATACTGGAACCTGCATTTTTCTGAACCACATGCTGATATTCAATGACAATTTGTGGTCTGTCTTCATCCGTCAATCTGCATCTCCTGAAAGCAAGCAGCCCACAGATTTCTGCAGTGCCAATACTCAGACAAATTTTGACTAATCGACCAATTTCATTCTGTGTGGTCTTGAGATTTAATCAAATCCACGATCCAGTATAATGCTCCTGGAAGACCATGCCCCCAGCCCAATCCTTAAAGAAGAAGAACTGATGCCTGAGGACGCTGCTGTTCAACCCCGGCAAAGCGATGAAAGGAACTGATCTACTTTGTCTCAGCTATAACCAATGGCACTCTGATCTTGCATACTGTTAACTCATTGAGTCTAAATATTGTAATTTTGGATTTTGGACTCTGAATGGGAAAATGTTCTAGATCCTCTGTTTCTAGTAACATTATATTATGTTTCTATTCCTTAAATCCTTTATTTTCAGTGTCTTAGGAATAACAAGCCACCCGTCTAGGGCTGCTGGATCCTTGGTCTTCTTTTCGGGTCTCTCAGTTGTTTTGGCGGAAAAGCTTATGCGCTGGTTCTGTGAAGTTTGTACTTCATAAAAGTCCCCTAAACAGGATTTGTGTTTGAATTTAAAAAAGAATCAAAACAAAACAAAAAATCGAGATGAAAAATCTAAGAAAACATATATCTACACAGATACTGTTCTATTCGTTTGCATATGCAAGGAAATTAGTCGACTGCTCGTAAATGATCAATGACTTTTACATGATCAAATACAACATCAATAATTCAGTTCTATTCATATGATCGTGAATTTTATGGTTCTATTCATATGCAATGAAATAAATTCAGTTACTCTGAAATGTGATGAAACCATAAATTACTCAAGTAGTGGTTCAGATAAGAAATTGCACTTCGTGAATTGAACAATATAGCGTTTCAGAGGATTGAATTTAGTGAAAATAATGTCATTGATAGGGTTTTTTTCCTTGAAACCCCAAATCTAGCCATTTCAAATGCTTTCAATGTAAATTTTATAGCCAGAGGAACTATATCATTTACTAATTAGTAATACACGGTGCAGTTAATATGTTGAACTTAATCAGTATAATTTAAAAATCGGGGTAATACAGACCGTAAAGAGATTGACTCCTTTGAGCTTGTTGGCTGTCAGATTGGGTTTGGGCTTAATTTCAGGCCAATTCAAGGCTTTATCCGGATGCTTAGCTTTGTCCGCCATTTTTGCTTCGCCCTTGCCAAGCAGAACCTGGTCCTAATTGCTTTCGGAAGTCCAAAAACGTGTTTCAGTATATAAAATAAATTATATATACTTATGTGAAGCGACTTGTGAGTGAAATAATTTTGAGCAAACGAGTTCGAGTGATCTTATATTTTGAAACATTTGAAAATAGTTGAATATAATATTAAATTTATATAGATATTTTGTGATGTTTTTGGACTATGGTATGGAAGTCACTACACAAAAATCAGGTTTTATGTTTTATGGTGTTAATGAAGTGATTCTTGGACAGGTAAGAGTTTTGTTTCCCTATCAAATGGAGACTATTGATTATGGAATTATGTATCTAGTATACTTTTTGAAGCTAAACAATTATCTGAAAGATGATCGGATGTGGTTATTGAAGAAAGTTGAAAAAAGAATAGATAACTAGGTGTTTAGATGGCTTTCTCTCGAGGGTCGTTTGATATTGATAAAAATCTGTTCTCCAAAACATTCCTGTGTATTGGATATTTTTAGCCAAAATCCCAAAGTATATATTGAATAAAATCAAACAAAGTATGATTAGTTGAAGGGCAGCAAGAGTAAGGAAGGTATACACTTAGTCAAGTGGACTAAAGTCTCTCTTTTGAAGAAGTTGGGTGGGTGGGGGCTAAAAAACCTCTTTTGGTTTGCATAAGCTCTGACTATGAAAAGTTTATGGCATGGAATGTTCGGGTAGGGGCTCTGGAGTGATATCAATAAAACAAAATACTTAAAAAATAAACATGTGATCAAGTGGCTTCGAGGTGATGTCAAGATTATTTCGAATGCCTTGGATATTTCAAGAGGGTTGATTGCATATGTATCTTCTATGAGGGATTGGTTGCCCTGGACGTTCGATAAAGAGAATCAAATCAAAATTGGCGAAGATCACTTTGTTGGAGGTGATTCATATTATAAGATGTCGTAGGTTATCATTACTTACTTGAAGAATTTTAGAATTCAATATTTGTCTCGTGTTAAAAAATTGGATGTTGGCTTAAATGATTCATATTATTGGCTTCAGTCTACTGGTCTGGGATTCAATGGTGTTTATGTTGAAGAGTGGAATAATTATATCAAGGGTATAAATCACTGTAGAATTAGGCTCTCGAATCGGAACGACGAAATAGTATGGACTTGGGATACTTCTTCAAGATAGGTTAATTTGGCTTATGAGGCAATATCATATTCTTATGTTGTTTCTGAAGATAAATGGTGGTACAAGTCTGTGTGGAATTGGTTCGCACCTTTAAAATTGCAGTTGTTTTGTTGGTTGGTTTTCTAAAAGAAAATTTTGACTTGGGATAATCTGGTGAATAGAGGATTCCTTGGGCCAAATCGATGCCATATGTGTAATCTGGGTGAGGAATCGATAGATCATTTACTTGTCTTGTGAACACTTTCTCAACAAATTTGGAAAGAAGTTATCTAGATTCTAAAAATCTATGAAAGTTGGGTTGCAAACTCTTTTGAAGACAACTTATCTAGGTGGGTTTCAACAGTGGTCTCTTTTAAAAACATACCCCTTTTTGTTGTTTGGGGGATATGGAGGCTCGGGAATCATGTTATTTTTTAAAATGCTCATAAAAGCATTCATAGAATTAGTACAAAAATCGTTAGGTTTTCAATGAATTTCAAAAGGAGGTGAAGGAAAATTGTGTCTCTGTTATTAATTTTCCAAATTTCTCTGAAGATTACCCTGTGGGTTTCTTCGATGGAGCTTCTCAGCAGGATCATTGTGGAGTTGGTATGGTAATAAAGGTCAGGGGTGGTCATTTTTATCATTTGTGGATGGATTGTGGCTTAGGTACAAACACAAGAGTTAAGCTCATGGCTCTTTGGGGACTACTTCAATTTGCTTTGATAAAAAACTTCTTATCCCTTCAGGTGACTGAAGACTCTAGGGTCATTTTGGATTGGGAAACTCGGGAAGCAAGGCTACAAGTGGTGATTTTGGACTATTGCAAGACAAGAATAAGGGATATACAAAGGCATTTTCATTATCTATCATTATGTCATATCTGTAGACAATTTAATGCTAAAGCAGATAGATTATCAAAGAAAGCTATTGGCAAAGGAGAAGCTTATTTTTATTATGAATAATTTATATACTATAGATTGGTCTCTTTAGGTTATTACCAAGCATATTAATCTCGGGATATTGGTCACTATGGTATATGGTTTTGTATTTGTCTTTTGTTTTTTAAATTATGTCGAATGACTGTAATATTTAATAGGTTTGTAGCAATTTTTACATGACCGCTAGTTTGATTGAAGAAACTTGGATTGTGCAGTACTTTTTTTAAATTGGATCAGTTATCATTTTCAAGTAGTTTGGGTGGTCATTTTGTGTGGTCGTTATAGCTTAGTTAGGAGACTACTATAGTCAAGAGGATGATGGATATAGATCTAATGTCTATGAGATCCGGGAAGTCAAATTTTGTTATGTTACCTTTTATTCATTTACTTATGAATATCAAGTTTTTTTTTTTCAGATGAAAAAAAATTATATAGATATTGATATATTAAAATAATTAATATATATGACTCTATATTTTTTTATGTTTATAGGTGTTTTCTCCACGTTTTCATTCATCGACACTATTCCAATATTTATAATTTTCTCCAATGAGATTATGCTATGGTGTGTATCTAACTACAATTTGTAGGCTACTAATTTGTTGAATGTTGTCCAGCTTCTCACTTTGACAAATATTGCCGACCTTTCTTACTTTGTACTCCAATCGTGCGCGATATCCAACATTTCCAACCTATAGCAGATCACGCAAAATCCAACATGGGGTATTCTCTCTAATGGTAGATGAGCGAAACATTGGAGATGGACGACAGATGGCAGTGTCTTCTCGACATGTTTCCTACCTGATCAAATAAATATGATGTTAATGATTGGTGGAGGTCGCTACCCATCTTTTCAATAAACTAACATCCCCACACTATCGACCTATAGCGGGTCATGCAAAATCCTCCAACACTATCGAGCTATAGCAGGTCAAAGAAAACCTAACATGGGGCATTCTCTCCAATTGCAGTAGAACAAAACACTAGAGATGGATGACATATAGTAGTGTCTTCTCAGCATGTTTCCTCAACATAAATTTGACATAAATGGTTAATGGAGGTCACTACCCATCTTGTCAATAAACTAACCTCCCCCTTATATTTTTCATATCTTCCTTATATGAGGTCATTTTCAACACATTACCTTATTGAAATTCTCTGGTTTGTTGTTTCCATGTTATTCATGTCAGTCAAATTTGTGGCAATGGAGGTAAACGATCATTGAACGCCTTGGATAGTTTTAGGCACCATCTGAGGTAATTTCAATGTTTTTTTGGACCTAGACATCACTAGAATTTCAATTCTACATGTTTACATTCAATGAGAATATTTCAATGTTCAAGCACTATTGAATGCTAGAATAACTGAAACATTTATGATTGAGTGACACATAGTAACCTTGATCAGGGTATTTACAAGAAATAGTCTGTTCAACCCATTGGGTCACTAAAATTTCCATGTGTTTGGATATGGGTTTCTTTCGTATCTTGTAGAATGTAAGGGCATAACTTAGTATGAATGAAGAAAAATAGCTTTAGCAAGCCTCGACGGAAGAATGAAATACAAAAGGAGAATTCCTTGCTCTTTCCTTTCCCATAATATGTATGCATGCTTCGCCTACTTGGAAGAAATGAATTATTGATTTAAATTTGAAACAAATCTTGATGTGTACGCTTCGCATAAGGATGTCTAATGTAGGGATTCCATGCCATTTCATGGTTTCACTCGCATGATGACTTAGCTTACTAACCATGGATTAGCTCACTTGTTTAATTGAGGCACTTGGACAACATGCTCCTTCAATTTGTACAAGTTGGGCCTTTCGGCCCAAAAAGAGAGAGTAGACTAAGTTGGTTCATTTCACTACACCTAACCTGCCTCCATCTAACCAAAAAAAATGCCTTATTGGTGGTAAAAACCTAAGCTAGTCCATCAAAT
Organism: Larix kaempferi; assembly: GCA_027924585.1. NCBI lineage: Eukaryota > Viridiplantae > Streptophyta > Pinopsida > Pinales > Pinaceae > Larix > Larix kaempferi. The sequence goes on from BSBM01000435.1 coordinate 18,316,952, forward strand.
AGAGAAAATGTGTTGGTTTGCCCTCCAAAACTAGAGAATAAGTTGGCCCCACTGGAACGAGAGAGAATAAGTAGTAAAAGTATAAAATAAGATGGTGGAAAGATGATTAGAATGAATTATGAGTAAGTTGGTTGAGCAATAGTGGACAATACCTTAATTGGACTAGAGGGAATAATTTGAAAATGAATTGGAAATCATGCAATAAGTTGAAGTGTTTAGTGACCTTTTTTAAACAAAAAATTAATGTAAAATTACCATGTTTTGAAGACCACTTTATATTTACAATTTCTTTATGAATGAAAAACATGTGGTTTTGTACCTTGGCACTATTCAAAGAAACTTTGAAAATCATGAATATACATGATATTGAAACCTGAAGATTTAACATTCATATCCGACATCAGGTTACTTAGGTATTGAGATTTGTTGTAACAGGGCACTTTATCCCCACTATTGTTATTGCACGAATATTCTATAATGCTCATTAACCCTTCTTATCCGTGTTACTTCTATAGTTGATCTTCTTTAATTTTGATTTAATAATTGTCTGCAAAAAATATAAAGAATAATAAATGACATTATATAACCATCACTAACCTATTTTTTCTTTTTTTTATCAACTTGTAGTCTTTGGTGGAGGTATAAATACACTTCTCAAGAAACCAAGGGTATTGTCTTGATTCATAATGTTGAATAGGTAATCTTTTTTCCAAAAGTATTGCAAGCCTTTCTCTATATGCACACTTCATATTGTTATTGTAAAAAAAACATTAGAGGCCAAGCTTTGATCATGATCATGGTTGACACCCTTGTTCTGCATGGTTTATTACTTAATTTACCATAAGTGCATATGCATTATGGCCTCACAATAAATGAATTTACAAGCAAAAATATTTGAGCTTTTCAAGTTGAATACTAGTGTTATGATGGTTTGACCATGTGAAAAACAATGTGATGTGTAGCAATAATAAAATGAGGTAAAGAAGCAAAAGTGATTATTCTAAGGTATATTTGGAAATCTTAAATTAATAAATTAGTTGAACTTCTCTCATTGAATAGTATTTGTAGTGGACCAAGTATTTGTATGCATTGCGGGTTCTAAATTCAATTGGGAGATATTTGTAGATGTTAGGTTTCAAAGTGATTTGTTAAGGTATGTAATGCTCATTTTAGTTGGGTGTTATATTTGGCTAAAAATAGTGTAGAGCTAAGTTTAGAGTTTGTGACAATTTTAAAGGGACAACACACTAATTTTGGGCTTGGTTCAATTTTGGTTAGAGGATAATCTTATTCCTTAGCAGTCTAATTTTGAAGCGATTGTGTTTTATAACTATTTACTTTGGTTAATGGAAAATCATTGAATAAAGTGTAAAGATTTCTCTTGTCTTGTCCATGTATGCTTTGAATAACCAACATACCATCAAACAATTATCAGTTTTATGAGATTGCAAAATTTGGCGTGAAGAATGTTGAGAATAATGACCATTTTAATATGGTCATGGCTAAGTAAATTAAAATATCATATATGTATGTGATCAAGTAAATAGTATAGTCTCCTCGAGCCTCTTGATTTCTCAATTGTTCGTTATATGCATCAAGGATGCCTGGGTAAGCCATGTAGAAAGTCAACTTCTGACTATTCACTTGCCATGTTTCTCTTATTCCTTTAATGCTCACTCTAGCCTCAAGAGGTTGTCATTCTTGTCGGGGTCAAGGTAGATGTTTGTGCTGCAGGAGATGGAGTTTGAGTCTAAAAGAGAGGCCTTCTTGTTTATGCAAAGGAGGATGTGAGTTCAAGTCTCCTAGGGTCGCCTTATTTTTATTTATTTTCATATATCAAGGGTATATGGTGGTAGGCCAGTCAAGCTCTCTCATAGACATGAAGGGTTTTGAATGAATTGATTTTTCATTTTTAATCCAATCATGCACTCATTTATTTACCAAGGTGTGTAAAACACCCAATACAACTTTAACTACTATACTAAATTAGTTGAAGGTCTCGGATCTATTCAAAACTATTTTTTCTTACAACTGCAAATTACATATTCTAAGATATCAAGTTCGATATATAAGAAAATTTTGAATTTATAAAAAATCAAATAAGATTTTTATTTTAACTATATTACATTCCAAACATAATAAACCAACATATTCAATAGTTTTTGTTGGTTTATTGGTGCTCATATTACTTGGATTTCATTATGCTTCTTACTAAATCCTTACCAATTTCTAAGTTTTAATGCTTATTGTTCCTCAATTTGATTACATTCTTCCTCTAGAATCAATTACAAATTATAGAAATGAAGAAAAGTTAATAAGCTAACTATACATTAAAATTATAGAAATAAAGAGAAGTTAATAAGCTAACTTTACATTAAAGCAAGCTTCAAAACACATAAAACAACTTTTTAAATAAATATATGCAATACTCATAATTAAACTTGCAAAATACAACAACATGTGAAAAAAAATCTTTATAACAAAAGTTATCATATGGAAATATATTTCTTTATAAATTGAAATTATAAATATGGAAGAGTGTGTCTTTATTTTTATAAAATAAAATGTATATTTAAAGTTGTTTTTTTAATAACAATTATATTTCCATCATCTGTATTATGAATCATTATATTTATTTTAGTCAGTTTTTTAAAATTGAAAAAAAACCATAAATAAATAATATTTATTTTAATCAGTTTTTAAAAATTGAAAAAAGATTATAAATAAAATGTATATTTAAAGTTGTTTTTTCTTAACAACATAGGTTAACAATTATATTTTCATCATCTTTATTATGAATCATTATATTTATTTTAGTCAATTTAAAAAAAAAATATTAAAAATAAATAAACATATATAGATAGTTCTTGAATTTTTTATTAGGAGGATGGTTCTAAGAGTCAACAATTTATAAATAAACTCTATTAATCTCATCAACAATTGTCTTTACTAAGAGAAACCACGTTACAATAAAATTTGAACCAGGGTGGAGGGTAACAATTTTTTTCTCACAATTAGTTAAACTATACCCAATTAACATATGTGTGTGTTAATAGTCCAATGTATTAATTAAATCCATTTACATGAAATTTCCAAGGCAAAGTTCATAAATGGGGTTTACAAGTAGAGAAAGTGGTATAGGTTTCTTGATATTTTGAACCATTGAAACGTATTTATTTTATTTATTTTTCCTTGGAAAAAGTCCGTAATTTTATTTCAAAAAGATGATTAAAATTACATTCTGCACATGTAGTAGAATCAACAAGGATCCCTACATTTTCACAAATTTATGTCCCATATAAGCAGAAACAACATCTTGTAAAGATCTGAACCCAGAGAAGAAGTTGCCACAAGAAGAAGGAATCTTGAACAGCAGGTGAAATTAGGGCCACCGGTTTGGATTTGCAGCAAGCCTGCAACAGAAAAAGAAGATCTGCCAATGCCGAAACCCTCATCAAAGGAAGCAGGAGATCCATGTCTGTGGACATAGCAGCAGACTCCGAAGACCACCCGTATACAACCCCAGTGAGGAAGCAGGAGACAGACCCTGCGTCGATCCTGGAACAGTCCGCCCAATCAAATGTCGAGAGTCCCTAATCACCCCAAGATCAAATACACCCTAGAATAGGGCCACCACAAAAACCAGAAAAAAGAAAACCATTGAAAGAATCCCTAAGAAGGTCGACCCTCTTCCTCCACCATCTTTGATCCTTCCCAAGAAGACGATCAAAAGATGCAGAGCGCCCACCATAAACTGCTCCAAAGAGTACCCAAAAAACCCCAACGGGGGCCTGTACAGCTGCCCGACCGCCATTGTAACAGGCCGTCACTGGAGCACCGCCGAGCCTCTGGCCGTCGCAGACGATACCTCCATCGCTGCCACAATGTGCACCCTGCATTTCTTGACCGCCCTTCAAGAACTGAGCGTAGACTCAGAGCCAACGCCAGATACATGATGGGATTTGTATTCAGGATCTGCACATAATGGTCGTTGCTGGAGCTCGATACAGCAAGAACCCAAAGACGGCTCGTGATGGCTGCAGTGCCCACGCCGCCGCAACAGGTCTGCACTCTGTTCTTGATCGCGCCCATCCAGGAATCCACTGCCATGACCGCCCTTCAAGACTCAGTCGATTTAGCAGCCCGTCCGTTTGGCAGCTTTGGAGTCGTGCGTAGGTGAAGAGGCCCTGGCGAGAGAGTGCCACCGCTCGAGGCCCGCAGGAGCCCAGCCAATCTACCAGCCGCCATGCTACCACAACACGCGAACAGGCAGAATCGCTAAGACCAGGAACGAGGGGAAAAAGGGGTTGGCAGCCATGGAAGGAGCCATGGCCGCCGAGATCTTGAGGTCGGCCCTCTTCCTAGTTGCAGAGAAACCCTAGCCAGTCATAATCCCTTGAATGGTTTCCCTATTCTTCATACTCATAACAATTTTATGTCTAAGGGTTGTTCTTCCATTGAAACGTATTTATATTGGACAAGTGTTTTTTATTTTCTCTAATAGAGGAAATACACTTCCTTCATTGTTATGTCTCTTTTAAGGTTTGTTTCATCTCTCATTTTCTTTGTTGTCCAATGGGTCTACCAAGCTCCAACCATTCCTAAATATATTTGACATTGTCCTTCTGCAATAGTTGAACTCATCGTCTTCCCGATATCATCCTCTTTCTAATGGAGAATCTACGCACAATACTTTGCTTCCAACTTCATACAATATCCATGTTGCATATAGAGAGCTCCAACAAGGCTTTATCATCAAAATCAAGCATTGCACCTATAGAGTTCTTTAACATTCCATGTATTTTAAGCTATTGCTTTCCTCCCTTGCTTAAATATCTCGTTTGTGTTTTTTTCTTTCCTATACAACCTACTCTACTTTCTTATTTTCTAACTAAGTTCTTTGATACAAGACGATTCAATTACACAAACTCAAAGTTATCACCCACAAAATTGAATTGGTTAGGGACCCTTCCCCTCTACTACTTCGAAATGGGTACAACTTCCAAAGTGGCTCTTCATCGACCCAAATATGCTTGGTCAACCACCCCATTCTTTTGGCTAGCCTACCTTCCTTGCTAAATCCAACAACTACTCCCACACCAACTACTCTTTCATTTAGAGTACTTAGTCCATATCATAAATATTGGACCATAAAGGGTAAAACACTTACAAAGACAAGTCTTCGTGAGTACACCAATTGCAAAGGCCCCTGGAAAGTATTTGGATTTGAACTCATTAATTGTGATGGACAAGAGATCCATGTATCTTGATGTAATGATTTAGCATGTTACTTATTTATCCAAATCCACATTGGAGATGTGTACATTATCGCTAATGGTACAATCAAATCAACATAAACAAACTACATCCATTTCAATAATCAATTTGAGATTTTCTTGGTTCCTGCATCCACAATGGAACATTGCTCGGAGGATGTTCCCAAAAATTCCTGTGCATAGCTTCCACTTCAAAACAATCAACAAAATCAAATCTATGCCACTAAATTCCATGGTTGACATTGTTGGTGTGGTCAATAGCACTTCACCTACATTGACTATATGTAAAATAGATGGATTAGAAATTGCCAAGAAAACTATCATTTTGAGAGACATGTCAAGCTACAACATCGATGTCACCTTATGGGGGGGAGATTATAATTTTAATGGAAAACAAGTTGTTGAATTGTGTTTGGGAGAACCCCCCCTGTCCTCACAATCAAGAGAGGCCACGTCATTGAATTCAATGGAAGGACTATAGGAACTATCCACAACACCAACCTTCTTGTAAACTCGGATATTGAAGAGACACATCAAATTCAAACATGGTTTCATGAAAAGGGATTTAATATAACTTCCTTATTGCTGAGTAGAAAGTACACTGCTTCTTTTGGTCATCTCCATAAACCAAAACAATTTTTGAGCTCAATAGTATGCAGTCTTGCAAGAAAGTGGATTGGATTGTGCTTTGTGCTACCATAACAAATATTGACATGCACAATTTATATTTCCTCGCATGTCCTTTGATGGTTGATAGCATGAAATACATTCTTAGCAAAATATCAACATACGGCATTGCACAAAATGCAACGGTGACTTCCCCGAATGTGACTTCATATATATACTTAAATTCGAACTAGAATATCACATAGGACAACTAAGCCCACTCACTTCTTTTGATGATGTTGCATATCAACTTTTGGGGGTCGCAACAAAATACTTGCACTTGTTTTTCTTGAAACCAAACAACATCAAAGAAATCATCACCAAGGTTGCATGCTACCATTTCCTTTTTAGATTATCAGTCAAGATAGAGACTTTCAATGGTCTTCATCGACTCAAGGCAATCCTCATCAAATCAGAGGAAATACCAAATGAATCTACATGCAAGTTTATCCTTAAAGAAATAAAAACAATTGGACACTTCAGGAAAATAATTGCACGAACACTTTGACCTTTAGCCTTCCATCCAATTGTGGCCCTCAAAGATTTCTTGCTACAACAACTATGTATTTGATGTAGATACTCATGTGCCTTTTTCAACAACAAAACTTTTCCCTTTGGTCTTGCAACTTTTTATTTACCCTTCAAATGGACTTCTTAATCATATCAACACCTAAGTCTCCCCCTTTTGTAAATTCCCTAATTTCCCTATCCATATCGCACTTTTGTTATACATAATGTAAACCATTCTATGTTCTATGTACTCATATTTGTTATGTATATACTCATATGTTGCAAAGTATATTCTTGTATTTTGCATCTTACATGTATAATACCCCTTGCACATATTCCCTCCCTCGCCCCCTCCCCTCCCTTCTCTCCCTCCTCCGACATCTCCCCCTCCCATCGTCATCCCCTCCCTTCTCCTCGATGGAGTCTCAATTCTGGCTCGATTCCATAATCGAGTATTCGCCAGGGAGAGGGGAGGGGAGGGAAGCTAGAGGGGGAAAGGGGCAGAGGGGAGAGGAGAGGGGGGGTGACGTGGGGGGTGAAGGGGATAGGCGGGGGTGTAGAGGGGAAGGGAGGGGGTTGGGAGAAGGAGGAGGGGATGGGCAGGGGATGAGAGGGTAGGGGAGAGGGTGGAGGGCACGGGGGATGGGAGGGGAGGGAAGGGAGAGGAGGGTGGGAATGGGGGATCAAACGGAAGGGGGGGATGGGGGAGACTGCAAAGGGAGAGGGGGAGATGGGTACACGTGGGTAGCTTTTTAATTTTAATTTATTTGTTTGTTTAAATTGTTTTCTAATAATTGTTTTTTATTTGTTTTTTCAAATGTTTTTAAATTGTTTTTATTAGTTTTTTCCAAATGTTTTTAATTGTTTTATTTTTTAAATTTTTGTATTTTTTTTAATTATTATTATTTTATTTTTCTTTTTTTTATTTATAATTTTTTAGTTTTTTTTAATATATTTGTTTTCAACATTTATTTCTTTATATATATTTTTATTATTTTTGTTTTGTTTAAAAAAAAAACTTTTCTTTTTAGTTTTTAATTATTTTAATATGTGTATTTTTTTTAAAATTTTAATTTCAAATTTATTTTAAAAACTTGGACATTTTTTTTTTTTTTAATGTCTTTTTCTTTTTTTTTCCAAGTTAATCCATATTTTTAAGAGAAAATTATTATTTTTAATTAAAATTGAGATACATCTTATTTTTAAAGTTATTTAAAAGAAAAAAAATAATTTTTTTTTACGCCATGCATGGTTTTGAAATGGATACAATTGTAACCTGACAGAAGAATGGGTAGCCATTGGTAGCACCACTTTTCAATTCGAGGGTTGATTTTGAGTTTTGATTGCACCAATACTAGTTGGGGTTTCCAAAAATTGTAATTTTAGCTCTAAAAAAAGGGGTGCTACCAGTAGCACCACTTTTTGATTCAAGGGTTGATTTGTGATTATGATTGCAATGACATTGATTGAGGTTCCCAAAAACTCATATTTTAGCCTCGAAAAAAAAGGGTGCTACCAATAGCACTACTTTTTGATTCAGGGTAAAAATAGCCACTAAATGCAACTTATAAAAAAACGAGAACTTTCGAGAGTTCTTGTCAAGTTGTATAATATGTTTAATGTCCACCATGTCAAACATGATCAACCATGGTCAAACATGTTGAATCATAATCAAACATTGTCAAAAAATCGCAACTATAGTAAATCATGGTCAACTAAATGTCAACTATAGTTATCCATTATTGACCATGATCAACCATAATCAACCATAGTTAAGTATAGTTAACCATGGTTAACAACATCAACCATAGTCAAACACCGCCAACCAAAGTCAAACCTATTGAAGCGAAGTTCACCAAAATTGAACATGGTCAACCATCACCAATATTATTCAAACATAGTCAACCATCTTCAACCATTGTGAAACATAGTCAACCAAAGTCAACTAGCACAACCATTGCCAGACCGTGGTGAACCAAATCCAACCACAAACAAACATGGTTAATCATAAACAAAAATTATAAACCAAGGTCAACAAAGTTTAATTAATTTCCACAATGTCAAACATGATCAACCATGGTTAAACATGTTGAATCATAATCAAACATTCTCAACTATAGTCAATCATGGTCAACTAAATGTCAACTATAGTTAACAATTATTAACCATGATCAACAATAGTCAACCATAGTTAAGTATATTTAACCATGGTCAACCATGGTTGTCCTAAGTTATCCATAGCCAATCATTGTAACATTATCAACCATTCTCAGCCATACCCAACCAAACTCAACCATGGAAAAACATAAGCAAACATGATTAGCCATAGTCAACCATGTTCACTAATAGTAAATCATCGTTAACTATGCTAAACCATGGTTCCATGATCAACAATATCACTCGAGTCAACCAAAGTGACCCATAGTCAAACATCACAAGTAATCCATAGTTCAACATTAAAAACTTTAGTCAATCATATTCAATCAAGGTGAAACATAGTCAACCAAAGTCATCTAGCACAACCATGTCCAAACCGTGGTCAACCAAATCCAACCACAAAAAAACATGGTTAATCATAAACAAAAATGGTCATCCATAGTCAACCATTGTTAACTATATTTAACCATGGTCAACAACATCAACCATAGTCAAACATAACCAACCAAAGTCAAACATATTGAATCAACTTGACCAAAATTGAACATGGTTAACCATGGTCAATATTATTCAAACATAGTCAACCATAGTCAAACATGGTTGACGATAGCCTAACATGGTTATCCATAATAAAACATGGTCAAACATATTTATCCATAATCAACCACAAACAAATATGCTTAATCATAAACAAACATGGTCAACCAAGTTTAAATAATTTCCACCATGTCAAACACGATCAACCATGGTCAAACATGTTGAATCGTAATCAAACATTGTCAAACATTCTCAATATAAGTCAATCGTGGTGAACTAAATATTAACTATAGTTAACCATCATTAACCATGGTTAACCCAATCAACCATAGTCAAATATAGTCAAATAAAGTTAAACATATTCAAGCAAAAGTCAACCAAAATCAAACATGCTCAACCATGGTCAATATTATTTAAATATAGTCAACCATGGTTGACCTAATTTAATATAGTCAACCACAATAACACGTGATCAACTAGGGGTTAAATTTGACACATGTATACCCGTTTTTTCACTTTTTACCCGTAAAATACAGGTTGACGTGGAATAAACACGTCAGGAGCGAAGTTTGATTAATATTGGGGGTCGTCAATTTGATGGGCACAATTAAATTTTGCTGGTATTTAAAGTTTACATGTTTACTCGTTTTTTAAAGCTATAGCCTATAATTACTTTCACCTACTGTATTAAAACCAATCAATGTCAAGTTGTCAGCCGATATGTGTATCCATCCGATGATCTGATATTAAATCTGGTTCACATCATATCTGTCCCACAATGAGAATAAATTTTGGTTGAAGTACATGTTACTTTTATTTTTTCACTCAACTACTCAATCAACTGGAACTATTACTATTCATGCTCCTCCTTTTCACCTTTTTGGTGGTACCTCTACTATGGATGTTGGTAGTGCTCTCTTTGCCTTAGATTCTACTACCATAGTCGAGACTATTGACCTCATTAACTGAGTTGACCTTAGAATGAGTGAGGAAGGTGTTCCATATATCCTAAAGAGCATAAGGAAGGGTTTGGTATCAATGGATTGGTAATTGTGTTTCTAAAGGTACATTAAGAGTGGAGGCTAAACAAAATAATTAAATTGTGTAAGTGCCAATGCCATTTTCCAACTTAAAATTTTGGTAGCCTTTGTTATAGGCTACAACACAACCATGCTCATCAAGTTTAGGTAAATCGCTGCAAATGCAAGGGTTCTGGCCTTTGGTGCAAACATCCATATTCCCATAGGTACTATATTGTGAACTATGAAACTTTGACCCCCTTGCTGGTACAGATTATGTAAAATAATAACATTAAAAATTTCCATTAGCTAGAGATGTAATTATAAGATTCCATTGGCTAAGAAGACCCTGTCATGTAGTAGTCACCTTTAGTTGAGATGTTAATTTTTTAATAATCTGGGGAATGACCAGGGACTAGGGTATTTATTTGGATCTATGTGAGATTGGAACTGAAGGCGTGCAAGATATCGTTCTTGTTGATGATGTCCATGGTGTAAGGGACCTTGTCGGTAGTGGGGCCCCCTATCAAAAATAAGGTAACCAACTTTTGCAGTTTATATGTTGATGTATATGTAACTTCGGAATGTATTTCACATATATGTATATTGTATTTCTATAGAGATGTTATTATTCCTCTATACATAAGTGGTTGTATTCCTATAGAGATGTTATTATTCCTCTATACGGAAGTGTTGTCATTTATATTGTAAGTGTCGTAACTTATACTTGATGGGTTATTAGACCACCTTGTTGGGGTCGGCCCTGTATAAGTCATGTGGGTCAAAGGGCTATTAGACCACCCTATTGGGGGTCGGCCATGTGGGTCAAAGGGTTATTAGACCACCCTATTGGGGGTCGGCCATGTGGGTCAAAGGGTTATTAGACCACCCTAGTGGGGGTTGGCCTAGTCAGCATTATGTTAAGTGGTTAAGTTGAGGCCGACCTAGTTGAGTAAAGGTCAAGTCAAGTTAGTGTATAAATAGAGAGTGTGTCTCTCTCATTTTACACATTCTATTCTCTCACTCACACTTGGTAGAGTGGCGCACTTATGGAGGAGGAGGCTCTGCTGCTAGGAGAAGACTATCTCTTGTATTCTGGTTGTATCATTGCTCTATCTATCTCTGAGGAAGTTATTGGGGATTTTCACCTTTATGGTTTTCCCCAAGTAAACTCTGTCTCTTGTGTGCTTGCATTATTGTGTCCATGATTGATATGCTGTAGATTTGCTGTACATGTTGTTCTCTCAGTTAAGATCCTAGATCAGATTGAAGTAAATTCTGAAAATTTAACATGGTATCAGAGCTAGCCTGAAAGAAGGCATGATATGGCATGTATGACACTTGTTGCACTTACGATGCTAGGGCTTGATATAGCAAAAACCAGTCATCGTAGAACTTTCGCTATAAATCCGTTTTGGCAAAGTTTTTGGATCTGAAACTTTTACAGGTCGAAGATCAGATCCCCATGTACATTGTGTCCAAAGGACAACCTCTAATTCGTTGTAATTTTTTATTTATGATCTGTACAATATAGGGTTTCTGCCTCTTCCATATCTGAGTCAAAATCAGGTGACCTTGGGAAAAAAGTCATAACTTGGGATAGGAAGCTCCAAATGAAATTTCGTAAAAAGTGACAAGTAGTACACAGACTGTACTATCTCAGCAAAAAGTTTTAGAGGCCGAAGTTGAACCAGTGACACATGGCACGTCGTACAAGTTCGCTCTCTTGTATTATCCCATAAACAGGTCACGTTGCGACACTTGGCATAACTCTCTCTCAAAGAATCCAATTGAGGTCATACCTATCGGGATGGAAAGATAATAGGTCGGGCTATCTCAGGAAAAATTTTCAGAGGCTGAAGTTGAACCAGTGACATGTGGCACGCTGTACAAGTTCGCTCTCCTGTATTATCCCATAAACAGATCACGTTGCGACACTTGGCATAACCCTCTCTCAGAGAATCCAATTGAGGTCAGACCTGTCGGGATGGAAAGATAACAGGTCGGGCTATCTCAGGAAAAAAGTTTAGACCCTGTGGATCGAAAAGTTCAGAGTTACACCAGAAACAATTAGGTACATATTTCTGTCAAATCAGAATTATTTTTGAGCACTTTCATTCATGGCTTTCAGAATTTAGGGCTTCGGAGAAAGTTGGAATTTTTGTAATCGGAAACCATGGCTGAATGCTACTCATAAAAATCGAAATTTAGAGACCAAGATCAGAATTTTTGGTTGGGCAGAAGGCTGGGCTTGATCAGACCCTAGTTCGGGACTTTGATCATAAAAGTGAAAAATTAGGGCTTCTGCAAAAATGGGAATTTTTGAAATTTGTGACCACGGCTGGAAGCTCCTCATAAAAATAGAAGCTTAGAGCTTTGGATCAAACCTTTTGATTGGGCAGAAGAGTGGGCTTCATCAAAACCTAGTTTGAGGTCACGTCCAGTGAATCCGAAAGTTTCAAAGGCAAAATTGAGGAGTGAAACTTTGCAGTTTTCAAATTCTGAATATACCAGCTTGATCAGCTCATCAAGGCGCATATTTCTATCCTTTCAGAAGTTTGAAATTCAAAGTTTGAATTTTTGGGGTTTCTCTGACAAACCCTATTACAGCTTCAGATCCAGTTCCTGCAAATCAAGTGGATTGGGTTAATCCTAGAAGAGGATGGATTGGTCACCTGCATAAGTGAAGAAGTTCCTGTCTCAGAGGGAGATGAGGCTAAGGCCTTCCATAAGAAGATTACAAGCAATCTTGACAGGTATGGCTTACAGGTATGTTTCATGGTTAAGTTTATCATATGTTTATCATTACAGTACAATCTTGATTAATTACTAGACTTGTCGTATCACCTTAATAGAAGATGTTCATTGATTAAGGTTTTGACAGTTATGAATGTACTAATGCATTGTGATGTTATATGAGGTTTATGTTGTTCGCTAACATAAAAGGTACACCAAGAAAGACAAATCATGTTCTACTTCAAGAACATATGATCATGGTGACATGAAGACAAAGATTCATCCATTGTCATGGATCACATAGAAGATCTACTTACAAGGTATGTATAACTTGGTTCTACAATGGTTAACTTATGAGACATGCAGGTTACTAGCACAAGTCACTGAAGAGAACCAGTAGACATTATGCGGGTATGTTAGACATAACTAGCTAGCATGCTAATCCAGGTATGTTTTTCCTATATCAAGCTAGAATCCTACCTTGTGTTAGGATCTTATACTGTTTCATTGTTGATAATGATTATTCATGAAGTCATAGGTTTGAATAGTTATGGTTGTATGCATATTATGTTCTTACCATAATTGATGATATGACTAACCAGAAGAATCATGAAGGTATAGGTTTGAGTAATCACGGGTTATCTCTTATCTTGATTGATGATTTAACTAACCAGAAGAGTTCTATGATCAAATAAGAATATGCATGAGTAAAAGAAGACTTCCCCGAAACCTTGAATACTAATGCTTATTATTTCTGTTTGAAATGATCATGACTATACATGCTTAAGATTATTGTGTTTTGATAGTATTAAGATTATACTAATAAATGTGTGATTATGTATGAGTCCTCAAGGATAACACAATGATGATACTAACAAGCATGCATAGGGATCGAGAATGAATATAAGTTCAAGAATAGGTAATCTAGGAAGCAAAGATCAAGAGGGAGCACACTCCAGTAGTTTCTGCAAGGATGCAGATATTCAAAGGGAGTTGACCACTTCTCACAATCCACATCAGAATGGAGTTGCAGAAAAAAAAAGCAAAGAATGAGAGGGAGTCAACCCAACAATCAAACAAAGATAAGTATTTTTATTATCATTTCTTGCATATTTGTTTGTTTAAATAAAATTGTTCAATGATGTATATGCTCATGTTCCTAGACTTAGGATATGTATTGTGCATATTAGAATGATTGCATTAATGAATAGTATACTACTAATATGCATGTGATGGGTAAGTGGCCTATGGCACTGTACAACATTCCAGTGCTACTTATCTAGAATGAAACCTCTTTGCTGACATGTTGGGAGTAGTGCAAACTCTTAACAATGTTCTGGTAGAGACTGGAAGGCATCTAGAAAGTTGTGGAACATGGATGAATGTTGTATTGAAGCATTGGCTAAGATAATTGCATGACTATATGACATATTTCTTTATGTGTAAGAATTTGTCTGAAAATTATGAGATGTTTCTAATCATGCAATTTAACTTGTTTTGTAGGAAAGACCGTATACCTTCACCTACAAAAGAAGGACTACAACATTTGTTCAAGCAACAAAATTATCTATTGAAGATATTGAAGTTCCCATGATATGGGAAGAATGCCATGATCCGTTGATCATGAAGAACGATGTTTGGGATGCGGTCCCAAGAGCTGAAGGGAAGTCTGTTGTGACTTCCAAATGGAACTATCAGATCAAGCATGCTGCAGATGGCAGCATAGAGAAATATAAAAGTGATAAAATAGAAGATACACCAGATGGATTTCAAGACAACTTTCTTGAATGGTGTAGTCATATATGTGTGCAGAACTTGGGGATGATGCACTATTTGTTTTTGGCATGAAGGTGTGGCAGAGTGCAGATGGAATCTTCCTTGGACAAGGGAAGTATGCAGTAGAGATCCTGAAGAGGTTCGAGATGATGGAATACAAGGCTATGGCCACACCTATGGAATCGAACCTGAAGCTTCTGTGTGATGCTCCATCTGATCCATTTGATTATGGGCTCAAGTACGATGCGAATCAAAAGTTTAACCTGCAGGGTTATGTTGATTCAGATTGGGCATGCAGTGCTACAGATAGGAAGAGCACTTCTGGGTGCTGCTTCAGTATGGGATCAGGTGTGATCTCTTGGTTTAGCAGGAAGTAATCCTGCGTAGCACTGAGTACAACCGAAGCAGAGTATGTTACGACAGATGAGCAGGTTGCAGATGTATTGACCAAGCCGTTGGCCAGAGTGTAGTTTGAGTACTTCAGAGAGAGGCTTGGTGCACTTCAGATCAAGGTTCCTTCCAAAGGGAAGTGATGAGTCTGGAAGATGCAGATGTACATGAGTTTTTCTGACATGGTTGATTTGTTTTCCCTTGGTCGTGATGTAATTGCTGAGCCATTTTTCACATGGTGGTAGATGTGTTCTCCCATGGTGAAAAAGTAAGGGTTGGAGCCTTCCCCAAATGGTGGTAGATTTGTTCTCCCATGTCGGTGGTGTAAGTGTTGGATGATGTGCATCTAGGCTGTGCTTCGTGGATGATGAGATGATCTGAAGAGGACAATGCTATGATGATCAGGAGGATCATGGATGATGAGCATCAGGACGATGCTCCAGTTACTACCCTGTATATGTATATATGCATCATGTTGGATGCTTGTTATGATCAGTTGGATCATTTATATATATATTCATCATGTTGGATGCTGGATATGATCAGTTGAATCATTTATGTATGTATGCATCATGTTGGATGCTGGATATGATCAGTTGGATCATTTGTATGTATTTTGTATATGCATCATGTTGGATGCTTGGACCATGTATCTGTATATGTATCAGGTGGATACTGAGATCATGTATGTTGATATGTATTAGGTGGATACATTGTGTGGATCATGTATCTGTGTATGTATCAGGTGGATACATTGTATGATCAGGTAGATCATGTATGATGATATGTACTAGGTAGATACTTGGTATGCATCAGGTGGATGCATTGTATGATCAGGATGATCGTGGATGACGAGCTTCTCCAGATGACATGCAGCAGGATGTTGCAGTGATGATGATCAAGATGATCATGTGTACATCAAGATGATGTATGGTGAGTATCAGGAAGATACTTTGTGGCCGTGGATCAGGTTGTGCAGATGAGCATGTCTGGGAGATCCTATAGGTCGAAGTTGTGTACCCGTAACAACCTGGGATGCTCTTTCGAGACATTGCTCTGGGAGGACATGTAATTTGTGCCCTGGGAGATCGTCAGGTTGGAGTTGTGTACCCATAACATCCTGAGATGCTCTTGCGAGGTTTTGTCCTATGGCATGTATTTTGCTCGTGGGAGATCTGGACAGGATGAAAAAGGCCTCAGATGCTTCAGCCAGGTTTTGTGGTGGACCACATGTAATATGCTCATGGGAGATCTGACAGGTAAAGCTGTGTGCTCGTAATAGCCTGGGATGCTTCATCCAGGTTTTGTGGTGAGATCACACGTAATGTGCTCCTGGGAGATCCGGCAGGTAGAGCTGTGTGCTCGTAACAGCCTGGGATGCTTCAACCAGGTTTTGTGATGGGTCACATGTAATGTGCTCCTAGGAGATCCGACAGGTAGAGTTGTGTGCTCATAATAGCCTGGGATGCTGCAGCCAGGTTTTGTGACGCACGTAATAAGTCCTGAGGATTCCACAGTATGGCCAGTGATGACGAAGACCTGCAGGTGGTGGGCCTACATCCAGTATGAAAAAGGACTGGCTCTGTAGAACTTCCTATGACGAGTAGATTCAGAGATTGATTGAGATAGCAGCAGCAATGATGATGATGATGACTCGATGACGATTATCCAGTGACGATGATCCAGAGAAGATGACTTGTGCTAGAAGACCTGTGTCGAGAAATACTTTCCTAGTTAAGAGGGAGTGTTGATGTATATGTAACTTCGGAATGTATTTCACATATATGTATATTGTATTCCTATAGAGATGTTATTATTCCTCTATACGGAAGTGGTTGTATTCCTATAGAGATGTTATTATTCCTCTATACGGAAGTGTCGTCATTTATATTGTAAGTGTCGTAACTTATATTTGATGGGTTATTAGACCACCTTGTTGGGGTCGGCCCTGTATAAGTCATGTGGGTCAAAGGGTTATTAGACCACCCTATTGGGGGTCGTCCATGTGGGTCAAAGGGTTATTAGACCACCCTAGTGGGGGTCGGCCTAGTCAACATTATGTTAAGTGGTTAAGTTGAGGCCGACCTAGTTGAGTAAAGGTCAAGTCAAGTTAGTGTATAAATAGAGAGTGTGTCTCTCTCATTTTACACATTCTATTCTCTCACTCACACTTGGGAGAGTGGCGCACTTATGGAGGAGGAGGCTCTGCTGCTAGGAGAAGACTATCTCTTGTATTCTGGTTGTATCATTGCTCTATCTATCTCTGAGGAAGTTATTGGGGTTTTTCACCTTTATGGTTTTCCCCAAGTAAACTCTGTGTCTCTTGTGTGCTTGCATTATTGTGTCCATGATTGATATGCTGTAGATTTGCTGTACATGTTGTTCTCTCAATTAAGATCCTAGATCAGATTGAAGTAAATTCTAAAAATTTAACATTATAATCTAGATAGAAATGTAACGTTCATATTGTACTTTACAGTCGCAATTTTTTGGAAAAAATTCATGGGTTTGTTTCATATAGATTCCCAAAAATTGGTTTCATTTGAGGGATTCATTGATTCCTGATAGTAACTACCTCTATTAAATGAGAGACTAAAAAAAACCCGTCAAAATGGAAATAGAGTTAAAAAATTACCTTGGAAAAATATCTCCATGACCTAAGCTCTAAATATATTGAATTTATTTACTTGAATAGACAAAGGGAAAGTGGTGGTCGTTGGATTAATGGTAGAACTAGCACATGCAAAGTTTGATCCATGCCTAAAGTCAGATCCCACCGACTCCAAATACGGGCTCAGTAATGCCATATTCATTGCCTCCCCTGTAATTCAATCATTAACAAACAGTCACAGTCTAGACTTTCAAATCCATGGCATGAAGAAATTACCCAAAAATAAATAAAATGTTTACATACATTAAAAAAAATCAATAACCAGGCGGCTATCTCAGTATCTCCCAGTGGGTTTGTGGAATAAATTTTCCCCGTTGGGCAGGAGATAATGCAGCACTAGGTTGGCCACAAGGCCACTTGTGTCCAAATGCGAGTCTCCAAAGTTGAAATTTGCAATGAAATTACAAACCCTAGGTCTCAAATATACCACAATGAATATTGGTGAAGCTCCTTCAATTATAAAATAGAAACTTCCTGCAAGCATAAGCAAGGGAACCAACACAAAAAATATTTTTGACAACATAAATGCCTCAAATCGATCAATCAATACTTTTCCTTTGTTGCAGGCTGATACATTAGGTAAATTGCATACACTTCTATATCCATTTATCATCTTTAACCCTTAATTTTAAGTCAAAGGTTAACATGGACTTGTCCTAGTGTAAATGGTAAGAGAGATAAATTCATGATATTACTTACCATGGATGTTCCTGTAAGCTTCATTCATTTCTTGAGCGTTGAAGATCTCCCTCCTCTAGGGTTGCAGAGCAACGCATTAAGCTCCTATACCTTCATTGTATTGTTCGACTCGTGAAAGCTTTTGTTGATTGATTTTAAGTGAAGGATTGACATATAATAGCAGTAGTACTTGGAGGTTTAGGGTTTAGTGGGACATCTTCCTATCTATTGATAAGTGTGACAATGTTTTATTGTATTCATGGTCGATATTTTGTTTGTACATCAACGTGTGATCATTTGTGTCGGTAGAAATCATATTGTTATGTTTGTTTCATGAACTTGAGATGTTTTAAATCTTGAATAAATCAAGATCCATCATTCATTGAAATAGCACCATTTGTGTTCCTATTCATATATTTTGGCTTGTATCGAACATTTACCTGAGCCATCATTCATTGAAAGAGCACCATTTTTGTTATTGTTCATATATTTCAGCCTGTATCGAACATTTACCCAAGCTAGTTGGTTTCATTTCAGAAACAGAAGAAAACAAGGTAATTTGTTTCTATATTTTAGATATAGATCATACGATAAAAAAACGATGTCCATTTAGAGATGGTGAGCCATGTGGGATGTTATGGGTGCATACAGGGGCATAGATTCCAATTTAATGATAGGACAATGCCCACTGTTACTCTTGAATTTACATTTTCTAATCACATGTATGTTGAATGTGATGGTTTATATCTACCTTTTCTATTAATAAGGATAATGTTCATTAATGATATTTCAATGGATGGGTAATTTTTTTTATTAAATATTATATGTAGGGTAGTTTTAAAAACAAAGCCGTTAATTTTTTTTTAACTGATGTGTAAGGTTTCCTGTTAAATTAACCCATGTGATAAACCATATTTAACCATACCCAACCAAACTCAACCATAGATAAACATAATCGAACATGATTAACAATAGTCAACCATGGTCAATAATAGTAAACCATGGTTAACTTTGATCAACCATGGTTCCATGCTCAACAATAGTACTATATTCAACCATATTCAACCATATTCAACCAAAGTCACCCATAGTTAAACATCACAAGTAACCTGTGGTCAAACATCACAAACTTTAGTCAACTATCTTCAACCATGGTGATACATAGTCAACCAAAATCAACCATAGAGAACCATGGTCAAACATGGCCAAACCATGGTCAACTAAAGTCCACTATAATCAAACATGGTTGACCATAGTATAATATGGTTATCCATTGTCCTGATGATGAATCATGTTTTGGATTCGAAACGTCGATGACAATCATGGCTACTGTGGATCCTCTGAAAGATACACCTAATGTCCACCATGTCAAACACGATCAACCATGGTCAAACATGTTGAATCATAATCAAACATTGTCAAACATTCTCAATTATAGACATTCATGGTCAACTAAATGTTAACTATAGTTAACCATTATTAACCATGATCAACCATAGTCAACCATGATTAACTATAGCTAACCATGGTTAACCAAATCAACCATAGTCAAATATAACCAACCAAAGTCAAACATATTTAAGCAAAAGTTTACCAAAATCAAACATGGTAAACTATTGTCAATATTAATCAAACATAATCAACCATAATTCACCTAAGTTTATCATGGTCACGTATGGTTGTCCAAAGTCAACCATTGTTACACATAATCAACCATGTCCAATCAAAGTTAACCATGGTCAAACTTAATCAAACATGGTTAACCTTAGTCAACAATTGTTAACCATGGTCAATTGTGGTCAACCATGGTTTGATGGTTAACCATTATTATTATCATAAATATATGAACTTGTATCATCATCATCATCATCATCATCATTATTATCATTTTATAATAAAATCATATAAATACTATTGATTTATTATTTTTATTATTATTTTTAATTATATATATATATATATATTTGTTTCTATTATTTAATTATTTATATATGTATTTTTATTTATTATTTTATTTATTTTAATTCTTTATATTTTTCCTTTATAAATATTTATTTTCATTTTTTATAATAATTACGCCGTAGGCATTCATTATGTGAGAAGCCATTTGCTGACACATTTTTTATTCCTCGCTTATGTAACAAATTAAAATTCACCATGTGTTCGATGCTGCGTAGATGCCGATAGACTTTTTTGCGTTAACGGGACTCCCTTGGGGCGGCTGGTGGTCCCAGACGTATGAAGAAATAGTGCTTTGTCATCTTCCAGGTTCAACCCGGTCTCACTAACCTCTCCACTCCTCGAGGCTACAAAGTTCGATCTCGGGTGGAACTTGATAGATGCGTTTCTGTTGGTGTCGAGGCAAAGTTCGATGTTACAAGGGATTGCATTTTGGTTCTGAAGAATAGATTGGTTCTGAAGATGACCAAACACGTCGCCAAATAGATATCGAAACAATTGTATTCGAGACTTATTAATCAATGGGATATATATCAATAGAAGGCCAGGTAGAATCAGGCGAAAATCTGTTGAAAGTCCTCGTAATTGCAGACCTCTTCAAGAAATCCATAGCCGCTAGGCACATGGGAGGAATCTATTCACAATACAAGCCAGAGCTTGATTTAAGGCTTAGTGTTTGACATATGGGAGAAAAAAACATATGTACGCTTACTAGCTCTCCTTAAAAAATTGCTCAATCGCGGAATAGCATGGTCGGATTTCTTCTGGTTTAGCATGTAATACAATGTGGGAGGATTCATTCATTTGAATTCTGCATTATTTTTTTAAGCAACCATCCATTTTGCATTTAAATTGCGCATGAATTTGCGGTAATCGCTTTCCTGAATAATTGTTAACGTGGGCAAGCAGACTTATGGGAAATCCTTATCTACTCTCCTCCTAACGAAAAACAAGTAACACTTGTATGCATTCGCATTCAAACGTACACACTTCTCTTATCTCTCCAATATCACGGATCATATTTTCTATTATATGTCTAGAAAACACCCAATTATCCGCATAAATTTATAAATATTGATATCTTACACTTCAAAGTGCACGGATACAATAGGAGTATTGTAGGGTGGGGAGTCACTGGTGGGTTCTCATTTGGTGATGGGTTTTCATTGTTGTTCAAGACAAGTTTAGATTCGAATCTTTATACTTAGTGCTATTTTGATTGTAATTTTTAAGTATATAATTTGTTTTCCCATCCATTATTAAGGTTGACTCTTACCATTATTAAGGTTGACTCTTACCTAGCTGGCTCCTGCAACCACATAAGAATCCGAGTCCAAAGTAGTCCCGGTCATCAGCATTCCAGATGATGATTAGCTTTTCTGTGTGTATCAATCCTAGATGCTCTAATTTTAAGAATAGTTGGTCTCTTGATTTCATATAAACTTTGGATTCCCATTTTTGTTTAAAACTCCTCGCCTAACATCTTTATAGTACCAGTGTTACAACATAGATAGGCGTGGTAAAATCGTTTAGTTTTCGTACTCTAGGTTGTAGAGTCATAGACAAAAAATTTAGTTTCAACTCTTTAAGATGTGTGAGTTGCAATTATATTAGTTTGATTCACTTGAGGCTAGCGAAGGAATTTTGGCGAGGGGATTAGTGAGGCCTTCCACAAAGTCACAGTTTGACTTTAACCTCTCTTTTGATAATGTAAATATTAGGCCCTAATCCTAAAAAAGAAACAAAAGTGATTCTCACTTTATCAATGCCTTGGGTTGAACCTTACAACCTGCTCCATTCAATTCTATACAGATGAGGAGTGACGGTGAGGTTGTCATTTTCCTTCTATTCCCAATTGTTTAACAAACATCTGATTCACGAATGTGGTGGCCAACAGAGAGCTGGTAGGGAAATGACACATGTTTCAGACCGTAAGAGAGTAGATCTTGTCTCTAAGTTGTCTATCCTAGGCGGAGATCTATTATGCCTCAAATTGTTGTTTTTATTTTGACTTTCCAAGGTCCGCCTAACAAAAACGCCTATTTTGGCAGTTTGGAGCTTGAAAAAAATGTTAAAGCAGTGCAACCCATGAATTAAAAATAGTTTACAAGTTGGCCACTAATAGCAAGGGATCATGACTGTCTGACTAAAAAAAAGTCGAGCTATGGTTCTGTTTCCCGTCATTTTATTCGCAAACTGGATAAGTATCCCTTTATTTTCTTCGCAAACTGGATAAGTATGGTAGGTTTTGGTATTTTAATGGAAAGATACTACGTGCAGGTTTTGGCACATTTTGTATTTTCCCCCTTCTGTCTGGGAAAAAAACTCATGAATTGATACGTAAACCCTAAAATGGTGGAGGAGGTGGGGGAGACGATACAGGGGAACTCATGGGCGTTGCTTTCAGAGGAACTAAGAGCGTCGTTTGATTCTGATGAAGATCTGGAGTCGGTTTGAAGTTTGTAAATAGAGGAACTCGTGCATGTAGCCATCGAGCAGAGTGTCGAGCATGGAAGCCATTGGCCATTGAGCAGAATCATTGAAAATCTAAAGACAAATGATAGATTGCAGAGACTTCTATTATGTTCAAATATATATACAGTATTATGAGACCAAAGGAGGTGACGGTGGCAATAAATTTTGTGACAAGAATTAATGCAGCATTACCGGATGTCAAGAAAGAGGATGAGTCAGACACATTGCGTTCACAAAGTTTTTCCAACACTTCTTGCTATTCAACTTAACAGGTTGAGTGTTTTCAAAGGCCTTCGATCTCAACAACGATCTGTGCATGGCTCTTACGCCGGCTCAGCTTAAGCGCTCACACGGGGTTTCTCAGCATCCTGCAGAGCAAAGGGGTCAGAGTTAATGATAAAAACTTTGGTTGCACGTCAAATAGAAATATATACAAGAATAGTTCATGCTGCCATTATTAGAGTGAAAAGAGGAGACTCAGCATCCATCGAATCAAATAATCAACGGTGGATATTGATTCGACTAATGGGATTTATCCCACATTGGCAGCGAGTTTGAGTTGGTATGTATTTATAAATCCCAGCCTCACTATTGTTATTCAACGCGTGGTGCAAAGGGTATGGCGGGGGCTCTAGGTGCTTGGACTCCACAAGAATTCACCGGCCTAGAGCCCGAGACAACTTGTCAAGCCCCCTACCTTTTTGGAAAAAATGATCTCGTCCGTCGATTTAACAAAAAAAATTGATTTCGTCCGTCGATTTACCAAAATGATGATCTCGTTCGCTGATTATTTTTTCTTAACGATTGGCACAACGGTCATATGGGTGATCGTGGGTTTAAGAGTTATTTGTTTTAGTTGGCAGTGAGTTTGTTTAGCGGAAGCGTAAAAAGTTATAATATGTCAAGACCTCTAAACTTGTTAGAATATATAAAGAAAATGTTAAAATAGAAGGTTCACCACGTTTAGTAAAACCCTGCACAAACAACAAAGATTTCACATTGTCACGATTTCTGTAAAATGACAAAGGATTATGGTGAAGAGTGATCACATGAAGAAGATAACAGAAGCTATTAAAATGTTACCATAACTGCTGAAAGGATTACATACTGTAATTACTAAATTCAGTAAAACCCTGCAGAAATACAAAGAAATAGTTAGATTAAATATCGTTAAATTATTCATGCATTAAAAGGGGAAACTAAATCAAAGAAGAATGATAACTGTGTTATATTGATTAAATTTTTTTAATAAACTGTGTTAGCATTAATCAAAGGTCATTTATATGAAGAGATGTGATGGTTGTGAAGAGTTGTATTGAAGAATGAAAGATTGCAGATAGCCGAAGCAGCTAGTTGTTGAACAGTCAAATGCCCATTTTTCAATATCGAAGCCAGCTGCTTCAAAAACCCTGAAGAAGAAATCAAGGACTTCGCAGTGCTAAGAGAAGCAGAAAGACTATGTATTGCTCTGATGATGAGCTCCTGCGGTTTAGGCGTCATGGGTTCTTCTAAAAATGCAACAAGGATTGAATTCTGCCTTCTTTGGCAATCATCCGACGCATTTTCTCATCTTGGAAAGCCATGGCATGTAGGCATTCTATTGCATTTTCTTGTGCAGAGGGCATAACACAAGAAACCATATTGAGTAGCACAGTAATCACCCCTTCTTCCGCCATTGTTCTCCTCGTTTCTTCAACAACGGCCACATTCCTTAACGCCCCGACAGCCATGGCCTGTGCAGCCGGGGTCCCCGATTTGCAAATATCAATCGGAACCGATAACCCACCATAAGCCACAACTCCCCCAACCATTTTCTGCAATATTGTTCGTTAGCCCTTCAATGGCCA
Organism: Larix kaempferi; assembly: GCA_027924585.1. Classification (NCBI taxonomy): domain Eukaryota; kingdom Viridiplantae; phylum Streptophyta; class Pinopsida; order Pinales; family Pinaceae; genus Larix; species Larix kaempferi. The sequence continues at coordinate 18,341,649 of BSBM01000435.1, forward strand.
TCGCCGCCTTTTCTTTACAAAACAAGCTCCCGGATTCCATAAGCCGAACCAACGGACCTAAAGCACCCTCCACAACAAGATTATGCTTACACCCATCGGTCGATGAAAGAACATACACATCCATGGCTGCAACCTCTCGAATAACCGTAATATTCGAATCCAAAAAATGTAGCAAGTAGCCAATATCGCCTTCCCGGCCACAAAAAAAAAAAAACATTTTTATCATCCTCGGCCAAGAGATGAACCAGAGATTCCAATGCCTTTCGTTATCAAGCAAGGAAACAGGCATGAAGGGTATAGATGCATCAAGAAGCCCCAAATGAAATAAGCATCGAAGAGTGCAATGTTGAATCTTATTCTCCAAATGCCATAATGAGGCCACATAGAAGATTCTGATCAGGCTCCCAGGAGATGTTATTCATTCCATAGATGAACAATACAATGTGGCATTGGCCAGGGGCCATTTCATGTGTGTGCGATTTGTTCAAGAAGGTAATGATTTGCAGCACTTACCAGGGTCAAGAAAGGTAGTCAATGGTATTTCCATTTCTAGGTGCTTTCAGTTAGAAGAGCTGACAAGTATTGAAACATTGGGATCTTTGGAGGAGTTATGTGCAGACGGATGTGTGAAGCTGAAGAGCATCACGGGGTTGGCGCAGTGTACAAAGCTTTCAACTACTAATTGTTTGTGGGTTCTCTCAGGTAGAACAACTTCCAAGTATGGAAACATTGGGATCTTTGGAGGAGTTATGTGCAGACGGATGTGTGAAGCTGAAGAGCATCAGGGGGTTGGCGCAGTGTACAAAGCTTTCAACTACTAATTGTTTGTGGGTTCTCTCAGGTAGAACAACTTCCAAGTATGGAAACATTGGGATCTTTGGATGCGTTGAGCGCAAATGGATGCGTGAAGTTGAGGAGCATACAAAAAGCTTCAACATATACAAGCTAGCCCAACAGCCCCCTTCAAAACAATAATTTATTTCAAACGTTTGTACTACCTTAGACCTCCAATGACATTTCCAAATAACAATAGCCAAGTCCTTCAAAATACAATATACATGTTATTTAATGATAATCAGATTGCCTTCCACAACACACTTTCTAGGCTCATTGAGATTAGTGGGGACAATGAACGGTCTTGATGGGAATCTGCAAAAAATGGGCTGAAAACTATGTATGGTATGTATTGATATCAATGGTGAGAACTGGATCTACTTCTTCAGGGTTTCAACACTCAAGTTTAAGAGTTAGACTCATGGAGAATCTCAGAGTTGCAAAGCCCAAGTTTTTGAATGTCGTGGTGGTTGTTTCTCCAAGTTTTTTCCATACCCTTCATAAAATTTAGACACTGAGGTAACCCAATTTCCCCCACACACTCAAATTTCTAAATTCCTATTGATTGTGTTTCTTCTATGCTTTTGATGAATACTCAGATAATGTTTTTCTTAAACCCAAATAAATATTTAGCAATGGTTTTGTTGATGAACTGTTTTTTGGTTTCATTGTTGTTAATGAAGTTACATCGATTATGTCGATTCATCGATGTTGTTAATGATGAGAGAAATGGAGTATGTTTTGACTGAGTATAGTTATTACATTGTTAGTTATGGATTATACCAGGACTTGCTTTTCTTGTTGGGTATTGTGTCTAATTGTTCCTTGCTTTTTAATTGTGAACCAAATAGAGATTTTGTTGATTCGTTGTGTATTGAAGGATATTAATGATGACCCAAATGGAGATTTTCTCGTTAATGATAACCCATCAGACTTTTACATATTATTATCCTTCCCCATTGCTTATGGCCATCACCCATTAGAAGTTTTTTTGATGGGTTTTCATATCTGTTAATCTGAATCATGTTCATGGATCTCATGGGTTTTTTTAAGCATGGCCAAGATGCATATGTTCCTCATTGATCACCATTATTTCATTACTCAAATCAATTTTTCCTGATATTGAATATCCTTCCTCCATCTGATTATTGAAGGCCCTGGTGCACATATTTATTGTAGGTTATCTTTCTCCCTTACCTTCAACTTAAATGCATATTTCATCCATTCCTAATCCCTTTCCATTTTTATTACAGTCAACAAGTTCCTTCATCTTTGACCAAAGCATTGCTTTAGGAAGCTTGATGGGTCTTAAATCTGATGTTGGGGTATCTCCAAGAGTTTTTGTTCATGCACAAGAGCTTACCTCCAGAACCTGAGGTGTCGAGGAGTAGGCAGAATACAAGTTCTAACAAATCCAAAAGTTGGTGGAGATTATGCAGATATTCTAATGACTGTGACTGCTACATAAACATCAATCTATCACTTGAATAGTTCCTAGAAGAGGAAAGAAGAACAACTGGTTCAAACATATGAGGAGGAATGTACATTAATATCATGTATGATGAGTTTATGGCTGGCCAAGATTTCTTGGGTTGAAATGTACTATTCTTAGAGGGTCGAATTCTTCCTCGCCACTCTACTTATTCTAGACATCAACTATCCAGTATTGACATGATTTGGGCTGAATCTAACTCTTCTTGGTCAACTAAATCCTTCTCTAGAGACTTTGGTTCAAGAAGGGGCTCTGTTAGAGAAGCTCATGATCATGGAAGTCAATCAGTGGGATCAATACTACCTACATTGTTTTATTGCATTTGTCATGGAAGAGCATAGAGGCATGGTACAATAATATATTGTTGGATAAGTCACAGGGGACAGTTCTGTCTGATATAATGTCATGTTCATCAGTCTAGGGGAAACAAGCAGGAGTTTGATAGAGATGTGTACATTTTCACTAGATGAGCATCTCTACGCTGTTCAGAGACTTTTTCAATTTTGTATAGCTGGCTAATATTATTTAACATTTTATTTGTTGCTCTTTCACATTGGCACTTTGTATATCGACTTCATGTGTATTGTTTCTTGGACACTTTCAAGATTATTTGGGTTGGCTCGAATGTCATAATTATTGTTTAGTTTCTTTTCTTCAGAAAACATAGCATCATTTGGCTGCTATCTTAGATCCCCACCCAAAAAACTGGTAAAACCAAAAAAAAGTTGTCATGCCTTTTTGCAATGCATTTCGTTGTCACTTACGTCCACTCCAACGATACCCATGGTTTCATAATTAGATGGAACCTATTGCTTGTAATCTCGAACCGCTGCAGCTTACCCTAGCCTCGCCAGACCACTGCTTACCTCTCAAGTGGATTAAACCCTATCTCAAACCTTAACGTGGTGAATTTTTGTTGGCTGAAATGAAAACATGCCGTGGCAGTTTTTTTATTTGTGTGAGGGACGATGATTCGGGAAGCGTGTCCACAAACCCACATTCGGAAAAGAAAAATTGCTATTGGGGAGGAGTTATTTTGTTTGGTCTTTTCATATAAAATTTCCTCTAGAGAAACCTGAACAAATATATGGTATGAATGGCATGATAAAAGTAGTGAAAGTGACGATGATAATAAAATTGAGTAAATGGATGTAGATGTTGACACATCCAAAGCTAATAAAGCATGTCTTAAATTAAATGTTAGAATATTTCTTCAAAGATCAATAACCTAGTGTGCCACATCAAGGTGAGGGTAGAGATGTTGATACAATCTATGGGGAGGCAATAAATAATGCTACAACACCGCCCTTGTTTGATGAGGAGGCACAACGCTCTACATTGACAACTTTTCTCCTGCATTATGACATCAATGCAAAATTTGGTTGGTCAAATAATAGCTTTAAAGTTTACATCATTGTGATGTATTTCTTAATATAATTTGCACAATGCTCTATTTCTCCTTAATCATTATATACCTTAATTTTTTACAAAAATAGCTTCTATGCTAAACAAAATGCATCATCTATGCTTGTAGACACCAATTTACCCAACTATGAGTGCATAGATTTATACTCTTAGATAAGTTATAGTTACAAAATTATGGCTTTTCACCCAAGATACATAACACTTTTCTATCCACCCATACAACATAGATTTTGTAACAGTAAAGTTTGGAGCCCATTATTTTCATTTTGTGTTGGAGAGTATGAGCTGCTCTTAGCAATGTTTTACCCCACTCATTCTAATGCTCAAAACCTAGCAAGTACTCATTGTTGTAAAGTTCATGTGGGAGAAGAGTTATTCTATTCAATATATGTGTACCTCTACCATTTCCATCTTCCTTATTGCATTCTTCTTTGTAGCCACATTGCTTGCACTCTTCATTGTAGTCACGTTGCTTGTTCTTCTTATGCTTTCAACTTCTATCACCTCCATGACTTGGGCTTGTTAGCTATCATCTCCAATAGATTTCTGCAAGAATGCCTCTCCACTATATCAATCATTTCATCAAGTATCTCTCTTGTATCTCCTACATTCTCCCAAAATTAATACCATAGGACAAGGTTGCATTATTTCTGATGAAATGCACATGGGAAACCCTTTGAGCACTTCCCATCATTTTGAGTATGGTACCCAAGGTAAACCATTCGGTTGCAGTTTTGGCAATTGAAGCTGGTGAGGACATTGGGTGAGGTCACATCTTCATAGAGGTAACCAACCATAAGACTTGACCCTGTGACCTCCTACTTGCAATTAACAACACTTAACCACTCAAGCTAACTCAAGTTTGGCCTACAGAAGGGTTGTATTTTCTTCCATTGTTTTCCATCTTTTCCATGGGCTCGAGGAGAATTTTCCCATATTGATATGTTTACGAAAGGTTGGATTTATTTGTTGTACATTGAATTACTCAATATGTTTGTTTAGTCGAGACTCATTTCTTTATTGGGGATTTCCCATAATTTTATCTTCCCATAACTTTATTTCATTCTCGATAACCTATGACATAGATATGTTTTGTTGAATGAGAGCATAGTTCTTTCTCACTGATGTCCATGTAAGTGAGCTAGAATGCTATTTGCCTCCACTTTCAATATTCTTTTTCTTTCTTATTGAGAACAATATTTTGAAATCATTATACTGTTCCACCATTCTCTTTCATGTGTCATTATTTTCCATTAGTATCTTTCACCTATCATAATTTTCCATCAGTATCTTAGCATTTAGGTCTACACTCTAGAACCTTGGATATCCCAACCCAACCTTTTCTTATGGGAGGATGACAATATCCTAAAATAGTAATGATTGTGAAGACTCTTTTAATGCTTTGGCGACCTTTTTATTCTAATGCTTCTAACCAGGCACATCTTGGTGATGGAGTATTTAAATTACTATTAGGTGCATGCTACATCCTACACCTGTACAAGGAGCCTACAGGTGGAGGGGATGCTCACTTGATTTGCGCAGATAAACAGGCTATCAGGGTTGCTGATGGTGTTAGGGGTTGGGTTCATATGGGTGTTAATGTTGGAGACTATGCACATGATCTTATATGGCTCATTCTATGGCTACAATTCAAGAGGAACCTCAAGGTGCTATTAATCTTGCTAGGGTCTTGGAGAAAGTTTACTTAAGTACAAAAGGCATGGGATCATCAACAACTTGTATCTTAGCCCTATCAGATCAGGGTCTTCATCATGTACATTACTAAATTATGATCTTATTAGCTCCTAGGATTAATTCTAATATTTTCATGTGGTTTGTTCATACATCCAAGCAAGCTCATATTTAATGTCCTCTACTTTTTTGTTAAATGCTTATATGCGTATTATATCCAAAAATACAAATTAAGTTTAATTCATCAAAGTAAATTGACAATGTTTTACATAATCAATTAAAATTATGAGGCAAGATGGTTTGGAATTTATAAATATGATGATGACATGGTTGTAATTAATATCAAAATCTGCATGGTGTATTGGCAAAGGCGAGTCTATGTTGAGGGAATTGATTGAAGACTGATCACAGGGTAGAATGGTCGCTCTTGGTTTGCGAATTCTGATGTTGAAGAATTCTATCTCATCTTTACAATTACATTCTCACAAAGCGAATGTTCTTGTACTTCAGTCATGAAGGGGGCTTGTTGAGAGAGTTCCCAAAGCCCTTGTTCCGTGAAGGAACTATTGTTTCTTTGAGGCTAAGAAGATACTTATACGAGGTTAAAATGCCATCTGCGCAAATCTTACTGAGGTTGAAATTGGTCCATGGTCCTTCATGGCAGGTTTTTCAATATCACACACATCTATTTCTTGTTGATAAGAGTTCGATTTCATCCTTAAATTGTTCTCCAAATACAATTTCAAAAGCGATGTTTCCAAGGAAGGTGGCAACGATAATAGTATTAAGGCAGTTGCATACTCTAGCACTGGGCATCTGGAACCTTGTGCTCTTTTCCTCTCAGCATTCCTTTTGCCCCATCCTGGGGCAAATGCTAGTAAAATAATTCACCAATCATTCCTTGCATGATGGTCGTTAACTAGCACAACCAAGTTTTTAAAAGTGGTTGATATACGTCGATCGATGCCATTTATATTTAAAAATGTTGGAAAATGGCGTCGATCAGTCTATATCAACCATTTAAAAATGTGGTTGTGCTAGTTATGTAGGTACATATCTATTTTCCACACCCCAAAGCTGTTAGGCTTGCATAAGAATTGAGAATAATAGTAAATAAAACCTTGTATAGATTCACATTTTCCAACACCATTTTGAAAAATATGTTGAGAGTAACATCCTCACCTTATCCATTATGGGCATTTCCTACAATCATTGCATTCCATGAGATTGCATCCCATTCAGGCAGTCTCTCAATTTGTGTTTGTGCATTTGATTTGTCAACTAAGGCATTTATCGGTACTTAGTTGACATTTCCAAGGCCTTAGTTGACATGCATTATTTCTCTTAATAGGTATTATTTATTCAGTAAATGCACCCATGCACTTGATTTTTCCATCTCTTCTTTTCCATAATTCGCTTTCTTACTTTCTCGTTGATGGGATTCTTTAAACTAGAAGGAATGTTACCAATTCACTGGGTTTATCCAATACTATCAAGAAAAATGCAACCACCTTCAAAAACCATGTATTGTGTAATGTACCTCTTCAGAACACACACACAGAAAAAATTACAAAAACACTCGCTAGATTGTTTCATAATTTCTTCAAACACCGCCAAAACTTTCCTATTCTCCCCAAACTTGGTACTGAGGACAACTACAGACTTAGGAAATCCTACAGTTTCCTTATATAGACACCCAAGTTCGACAGTTGCACATTATATGGGTGCATCACACCTGTGTAGACTCCTTTGGCTAAACCAAAGGATTCAAGGCAATGGCCCCAGGACTTATGTGGAACCCAATGGATTCTGGTGCAGAATTGGAAGTGGTTGGTTTGTATATTCCCCAACCAACTATTAAAACACTAATAATGAAATTTGGGCACAACTTGGTAGAGTTTGGAAGCTAGGAAGTATATTTGAAATTTCAGGACATCTCAACCAGAGGATTTCCAAGCAATTCCAAATTACTCATGAAGGTCACAAATTTCTAAAACAAGGCTTGGAATGGGTTCACCTAAGCCTTACCAACCTTCATAAACTTACATAATGTGATTTGGATATGTGGAAGAAAGTTTATTACAACAATTCTGAAGACTAGCTAGATTTAGCATCAAAACGAGCATATGAGTAGAAATTCATTGAAGATGAAAGATATAATTTGCAGAATAGGAAGAAACTTTATTATACTTATTTGCACATGATATCATTTCATTATAGGGTTGTAGGTACAACTGAAAATACCCATGGAATCACCATCCTCCATTAATAACATGCACAATGCAAAAAATATACAGAAAGCACACTGAAACTGTTCGAGTTTTCAACATTGCATGGAATAGTAGCTCACTTGTCTAGAAGAGAATTGGACCTTCAAATGACTAAGAATCCTGCAATGATATTCAGTGAGAAAGGTTGGATTCCTTCCTCCTCATGGTCTAGTTGAATCCTCAACTAGTGTAGTGAACAGAAGGGGCATAATCTCCCAATTGGTGACAAGGGGCACATCTCCCAAGTCTTGAAAAGCTCAGAGCTCTTCAGCTTAATAATCAAACGGGAAAAATATGTGAATGGGTGCACTCCTCCTCCTTTTATAAGTTAAGTGGATTCTAAGATGCATTGCATGTGGACCACTAGCCTCGTCTAATGTGCCCTCACTAGCTAAATTTGGACTTGCAGCTTTATCTTACTTTTTCCTTGCTTTCTTTCCTTTTCTGCTTTAGTATGCTTTTCCTGCTTTTGGAAACTTCGGCTTTTCCTTGATTTTCTGTTGCTTTCCTGCGTTTCCAATGCTTTATTGCTTTTCCACTACTTTCTACTTTTCTATGCTTTCCTACTTTTTGTTGCTTTCTGCTTTTCTGTGCTTTCCTTCTTTTATGTTGCCTTCAAACTTTTTAGTTGATTTCTTGCTTTTCACTACTTTTCTTCTAGTTTCCTTTGTGGAAGACAACTCACAGGGTCCACTTAATCTCATATGTGCCCTCCTAGGCCACATAAGCATTTACAACTCATTACACTATTAATTAATAATTATATATTCAAAACTCTTACTTGTGCATGATTTAATTTAATTATACAATATGACTATAGGTCAAAATTAATTCCCTAACTAACTTATTTGATTTCCACTCCACCCATGGAAATCTAATGGGCATAGTGGTGAACCATAGTGCTACCAAAATGGGGACATTACATATTAGAATCCCTATATAGAATAACATTGTTCATGACATAAATATTAGTGGTAGAATTATTATAATTCCTTCTGGCATAGTAATATGATTGAATGGCACTTATTCTGAGGTTGGGTGACATCATAGTGACATCACCACCATAGAATGAGGTTTCATAACATTTACAAAAACATATTCAAGTAATATTTTATTGTCTATGACATTTTATTCTCATGGAATGGTATCTTGGGGAAAGGTTAGCCAACACTTCCCCAACAAAGAATTCTTATGGAGGGTTAGAATAGAGAAGGGTCGACCAACCCTTCCTTAAGAATATTTGTCATGTAAGGGGGACCTTGGTGAAGGGTCGACCAACCCTTAGGAATATTTGTTGCATAAGCGAGACCTTGGTGAAAGGTTGGTCAACCCTTCTACCAACATAGAATTCTCAAGGAGGGGGAGAATGGATAAGGGTAGGATGACCCTTCCTCAATCATATTTGTTGCATAAAGAGGGCCCATGGTAAGGGTTGACTAAACCTTCCTATTGCATAGTATTCTCATGCAAAGGGACCATAGAGAAGCATCAACTATCCCTTCCTCAAATATGGTATTTGTGTCATGGTGTATCTAATGGAAGGGCCAAACTACCCATCATCAAACATATTTTTCACACAAGGTGGCCACTAGATAAGGTCATGATGAAACCTACCCCAACATAGAATTCTCATGGATGGGGACAATGGAAAATAATTGGCCAACCCTTCCTCAAAATGGTATTCTTGTATTGATTTATCTAGTGGAAGGGTCAACCGTCCTTTCTTCAAGCATATTTTTTGGTTAGGGGGGACACTAACAAAGGGTCAACCGATACATCATGAACTATGTTATTTTCATTGAGGGTTATCAAGTGTAAGAGACGATTGACACATCCTGTAGAAAAAAACTCACATAAGGGAAAAACATGGGAAGGGTTGGACCGCCCTTCCTCTTGCACGATATTTTCATTCAAGGTAACCACGGATAAGAGTCATCTGATCTTTCCTCAAAGATGGTATTCATGTTGCATATTCCTGAGTAGAAGGGTGAGTCATTCCTTCCTTAATCATATATTTCATTTAATTTTGCCACCGAGTAAGTGTTGACCGACCCTTCCTCTAGCAATTCTCATTTATGGGGAGAATCGAGAAGGGTTAGCCAACCCTTCCTCAAATATGGTATTCTCATTGTGATTTATCTAGTGGAAGGGTTGTCAACCATTTCTCATGCAAATATTTTGTGTAATTGGGACCGTAGGGAAGGGTTGGACGACACTTCCTAAACTATGTTCTTCACGTCGAGGGGTGTCAAGCGGAAGGGTCAACCGACCCATCTTCTACAAAATATAATTTTGAATAAGGGAAATCCATGTGGAGTGGTAGTCAAACCTTCCTCTTGCATAGTATTCTCATGAAGGGGTCACTATCAAAGTATTGTTGGTTGACGCTTCCTCGATGATAGTATTATTGTCGCGAGGTATCTAGTGGAAGGGTCAACTAACCCTTCTTCAAGCATAGTATTTTCATTGAGAAGGAGCATCAATAAAGGTTTTTTGGCCCTTTTTAAAGGATTTTATTCACATTGATAGGTATTAAGTGGAAGGGATCTAGTGGAAGTTTCAACTTACACTTCCTTAAGCATATTTGTTGCACATAGAGGGTACCTGGGAAGGGTCGATTGAACCTTCCTCTCCATGGTATTATCATGCAAGGGGACTATAGAGAAGGGTCTACCAACCCTTCCTCATAGACAATATTCTCATCATGTACTATCTAGTGGAAGGGTCGGTTGACCCTTCATTAATCATATTTTTTTACCTAAGGTGGCCACTAAGGAAGGGTCAACCAACCCTTCTCGCAACATAGAATTCTCATGGAAGTGGAGGACAAAGAAGCTTCTCATGGAGGGGTATAATGGAGAATTATCAACTGACCCTTCCTCAATGATATTATTCTCATTGTGAGGTATCTAGTGGAAGGGTGGACATACCCTTCTTCAAGCAAAATATTCTCATTTAAAGGATCATAAAGAAGGGTTGTCTAACTCTTTATGAATTATGTTATTCACGTTGATAATTATCAAGTGGAAACATCAACCAACACTTCCTTAAGCATATTAGTTACACATAGAGGGTCCATGGGAAGGGTTGGCTAACCCTTCCTCTTGCATGGTATTCTCATGTAGGGGGACCATGGAGAAGGGTAGGTTAACCCTTATTCACAAGTGGTATTCATATCACATATTATCTAGTGGAAGGTCATCAATCATATTTTTTGCTTAAGGTGGCCAATAAGGAAGTGTTGATCCACCCTTTCTGCAACATAGAATTATCACGGGGGTGGAGAATGGAGAAGCTTCAACTGAACCTTCCTCAATGATGATATGATCACTGTTGTCTATTAAGTGGAAGGGGTGACCAATTCTTCAACCATAGTATTCTCAGATGATTTAGGCTTTCACAACCTTATTGATTGTCCATGATATTTTTTTGGATTTTCACTGTGTCATGTAGGGGGACCATGGAGAAGGGTAGGTCAACCCTTCCTCACAAGTCGTATTCCTATCACATATTATCTAGTGGAAGGTATCCAATCATATGTTTTTCTTAAGGTGGCCACTGAGGAAGTGTCGACCCACCCTTTCTGGAACATAGAATTCTCATGGATATGGAGAATGGAGAAGCTTCATTTGACCCTTCCTCAATGATGATATTATCGTTGTTGGTTATCTAGTGGAAGGGGTGGCAAACCATTCTTCAACCATGGTATTCTCAGATGATTTAGGCTTTCGCAACTGAATATGAGCAAGGTTACTTCTCGAAACATCGGATTCAAATTCCCAACGTAGTGAAAATACAAAAAAAAACCATGGACATAGTATTCACATTGAGAAGGATCATTGAGAAGGGTCATTCATCCATTTATGAAGGATTTTATTCACGTCGAGGGGTATGAAGTGGAAGGATCGACTGACCAACCCACTATAAATTTTTTGTCATAAAAGAGATCAAGGTGGAGCATTGGTTGTATGATGAACATGTAGAAGGCTCAACTGAACATTCCTCAAATATGTTATTCACATCATAATTAATCTAGTTTAAGGGTTATCTAGCCCTTCCTAAAAAATATTTGTCGCGTAAGGGTGATCAAGTGATTTATTCCAAGTGTTGGTTGACACTTCCTCTAGCATATAATTTCCATGGAGAAGAAGAATAGAGAAGGGTAGTCTGGACCTTCGTCATGCATATTCATAGAATAAGGTTTGTCCATGGTTAGGGTTGGCCAACCATCATCATGCATGGTATTCTCATGCAATGGGACCATAGAGAAGGGTTGATCAACTCTTCCTCAAAGATGGAATTCATGTTGCGGTTTATCTACTAGTGGAAGGGTTGATTGACCCTTCATCAATCATATTTTTCATGTAAGATATACACTGAGGAAGGATTGTCGACCCTTCCTCTAGCATATAAATCTCATGGAGGGTGAGAATGGAGAAGGGTTGGCTAAACCTTCCTGAATAATATTTTTCTCATATGGGGTATCTATTGGAAGGGTTGGTTGACCCTTCTTTAAGCATAATATTCTCATTGAGAAAAAACAACAGGAAGGGTTATTTAACCCTTTTGAAGGACGTTATTCGCGTTGAGGGAAATCAAGTGGAATGTTCGGTTGATTGATCCACTAGAAAATATTTTGCATAAAAGGGATGCTAGGAAAGTGTCGAAAGACTCTTCATGTTAAATGGTATTGTCATGTAGGATGATCATGGAGAAATTTCGTTCAACCATTCCTCAAAGATGGTACTCCCATCGTAATTATTCTATTGAAGGGTCATTTGTCCTTTCCTCAAGCATATTTTTCATGTAAGTGGTGCATCGATTAATTTTGGGTCGAACCTTTTACCTGCATAGAATTCTCATAAATGGGCAGAATAAAGAAGGGTGGGTTGAGTCTTTTTCAAGCATATTCATCGCATATGGGTGGTCCATTAGAAGGGTTAAATGAGACTTTTTCTTGCATGTTATTCTCATGCAGGTGTAACGTACCCGTTCATCAACCAAACGACATAGAGGGGATATGTAGCAACTACGGGTTCTAAAATAAAGCCCAGAGGCCATTTACAAATTTATATTGAGAATTAGTGTGCGGAAGCATAATAATAAACATAATGAAATTTAACTCATTTCACACACATAAATACATTAATTTACCAACATTATATAATACATGCATAATCATGATTCATTGCTCATCGATCAACAACATTTTCTATTCAAACACAAAGAAATGCTTATCTGGAACAAGGATCTAAGTAATTGGCTATGTAAGTGTCATTTTCCACCCAACCTTAGGTACTTTGTCTAGAATATACTATTTCTATTGAGAGTCGACCCCCAATCGGGGCTATGAGTCCACTAGGGTGAAGGGAAACACCTACATGATTCTATATCTCGGTCCACAACCCATTTTACTCTCCATGCTTATCCAAATGATCATACAAAGCTCTACAATAGTCTTACTCAAATTGCATACCCTTGAATCCACAATACCTGCCCCACACAACACCTTCTAGGCTTAGGCATCCCATTTTTGTCACCATTTTTGAATATCAAATACACTCTGATCGGCATTACTTTCACCATTTTTGATGCCCTAAGTCACTTTGTTTGCCATTCGGACCGTCAAATGGAGCAGGTATGCGTTTATTCACACACCACATGATTTTGGGTAAAAATTGTTATATTATGGTTTATTGATGTTTATTTTGCTTGTTTAGTAAGTACATTTTGTTTTACAGGTTCCGGCTCTCAAACGAATCTTCAATTGGATGCGTATTGAAGTTGTGGACGAACAACTGCATTCAGCCCTGCATTCAACCCGCGAGATCGATGGTTGAGGTATGCTAGGACCGTTAGAGAGTAAGCCGGCGTGTGGATTCTGTTTGGGATGTGGCCCTGATGGTACGTGAGCTGATGTTCTAGAAGATCCTTTATCTTGCGTGCTTAGCTCGACATCACATCCCTCTCTGCCCACTTCAAGGGAGCATTGACACTTCAACAACTGCGTGAAGGATCAACGCCGTGGAATTTGGAACAAAGGTCTGTGTGCTGTCATGAACTTTATGAGGTCGTTCTTTGGCTACGAGCTGTCACAAAATGATTAAGCAGAGTTGTCCCTTGGCTTATGCGTGTCATGAGCTATTAAACAGAGCCGTTTTTGATTTAAGATAGTATGTTATTAAGCAGTCGACCACTAAAGGGTCGACTTGCTTTCTTCATTGTAACGTTGTATAAATAGACCTCCCTGTATTAGAGACGAGTTAGTCATTAGTCAGTCAGTATTTTTATCTTTAGACTTGCCTATCTTTTTAGTTGCAAATGGATATCAAAGCACTGTAACTCTGTCTTTTTATTAATACTATTCTGTCTCAGTTTTATGGAAATTTATCGACATGCGTGGTGATTGACTGATTAAGGCTTAGCCTCTGTTTGCTGAGACGGGCCCCTCAACAACCGATGGTCTTCATCAGTGTATATAAATTGTCTTTGTCTATTGTAGATAAACCACGTCATTATTTCATTTATGTATCTGCTCTGTATATGATGTTTTTGTGCTGTGATATAAAATGATGCTGTGCTGTTTATGTAAATGATGTTTCTATTTATGTTATGTATATTTTTGCTGTTGTTTATATCAATGTTTCCAGAAGTTAAATCGTGACCGGCCACACTTAGGTTCATTTAAGCTTGCTTTATAGAATAGGTCACACTCAGGTTCATTTAGTTTGCTCAAGTAGTTTAGATTGCATTTAGTTCATTTAGTTGCTTAAATAGTTTTATTTAAAAGATTTAAGTTTTCCTAATTAACTTAGAGTCTAGTTAGTTTCACCTCTTAGATATGTTCATAGACTAAAGTTCTGTAGTTTCTTTCCAGTAGCATAAGATTAGCTTAAGTTACATCTCAATCTCATAGAAATAGTTAGTTTCCTAACATAGATAACTTTTTCCTTATTCTAGCTCTTAATTAGCTTATCCATTGCTTCCCCTGCACTATAGGATCATATGCATCAGCCAGCTGGTAGATAAGATCATCCCATCTTCTCTTCCCTTTAGTTTAAGTCGTTTTCCTCCATTCGGACTGTCATTCGGATAGTCATCCGGACCGACATTCGGACCTTCATACTTCCTGCATCATTTTGCTTAATTAGAATTTAGGTTTTAGGTTTTCTTCAAATTATAATCTCTTTCACCCTTAATTAGTATTCTTAGGAATCATTAAGACCTTGTTGCATTTCATATGAAGTTTTAATCAAATTTTTGTCATCATATTCAGTTTTCATTCTCTCTTTCCTTAACCCTGCGTCAGTTGTTTACACGTTATCTTTTCCTTATGTTTTGCTGTATGGTTATAGAATTTATTAGTCTTCATTTTCAGTACAGTTTATTGTATGTAACTAATATCAATATTAGGTTAGGTTTAGTAATTTCATTCTCCGAATCACCTTAGTCTTGAATTATTCTTCTCATACTAATAATGTATTCATGGAAAAAGATTTAGTTCAGAAGTATAATATCTTTATCAATTTTTCTACTTGCTTCCGAATTTGAATATCTTTATCAAGTTTTCTACTTGCTTCTAGACTTCTTCAGTTCAAGTCCCTCGTTTATAAATAGGAGATAAGTCATTATGTTTAAAGTTAATTGTAGTTGGATAATCTTTAGCTTGCATTTGTGTGTAGAAGTTAAATTAGATTTAGTTCCATTTTGTTTTCTTGTTACCTTTGAAAGTCACTTCGATACATTCACCCCTATTCCCATCACGTTTGGTACACTTCCTCAAGATTCCCAAGGAGAATGGAATTAGATGCTCTAGTAGTTTTGAATTGTTGTTGAAGTCACTAATAGTTTATAATTTGCCTTAACTTAGTTTCCTTTCATATGATTGAGTTATTCCATAGGTAGGTCTTTTCTAATTCTTAGATTAGAATTTGAGAATAGATTAAGTAGTTCCCATTCTTACAAAGAATAGTTTGTTTTTGTATTCTCTATTGTTTAATCATAGAATAGAGTAGTATTGTTTGACATTATTTTGATCTGGTATTTAAATAGGTTCAGTTATTTTCTTTGTTGTCTTTTTGAAGTTTGACTCCATTTTTCATTTTGAAAGATCTTTCGATCTTTTCTTTATTTAATCTTTTAAGGTCCGACAAGCCAAAATTTAGGTATCATTCTACCTTAGCATATACTTTGCCTCAACTCTAATATTACCAACCCCGGTCGATAATTAAATATTAGGTGTTTTCTTTGAGATAGCTCACGCACCCAACATTTTGGCGCCGTTGCCGGGGAGTTGTAGATAGATAGGTAGGATATAACCTTCTTTTAGGGATAGATTTGAATTTCTTTCTTTTTGCTGGTGGCGGGTGAGTGGTAAGACGAGAGGTAAGAACCTGCGCATCTGTTATAACAAGCATCCCCAAAACCCAGCAATAGTAGTTTTTGCAGTTAGAATTTATTTCAGTATAATTTTGTTTTTCATGAATAGAGGTAGAAACCCCTACCTACTAAAAATTCCCACTAACCTATACGGGGAGCATGCCACCCCAACTTCTAACCTAGCATAAAGGTATTGGAAGACACCCAAAGGGAATAGTCTCATTCAGAAAGCTAAGGAAGTCCTTTTTGGATATCAACTAGGAGAAACTATAGGGACATTAGAAAATTCTATTTATAAGAAGATTCCACTAAAGAGAACCTCAAACTCATACAAAGACTGAACCTAGACAAGAGGAAACTCAAAGGATAAAATTCAGCACACTCAGACATCCCATATTCACCAAGGAAGGAACCACCTAGGTATTCTCTTTTTGGCAATTAAATCTTCATGGAGAATGAAGAACGTGTTTATGGGAGTTATTCTAGGATTAGAGGGAGAAGTGGAAGACACTCTCGAGAATTTTATGCTAGGAACCTAAAAGAAAATACATCTGGTTCCGATGGAGTTACAAGGGTAGAATTGGAAAACCTATTAGAAAACTTTAAATCAGATATCCTAGAAGCAATAGGTTCTCAACTAGATACACTACAAGCTAAAAGGAGGCAAGATGAGGAGGGGGAAGCAATGAGTGTTTTCTGTCCCAGGTGTAGGATTGAACATCCTCGACAAGGATGTCCATGGAATAATGTCCCAGTTTCACCTTGGTACAAAAAAACATCTAACTGATAATTGCCCATCGTTTCCTGGAGTGCAAGCCGTATACAAAAGTGAAAACTTTGATGGTCCGTCTGGGAGGCCTTGGCAACCTAGAGCTCAACTATCGTATCAAGGTCCATCACAAATTCCACCCTATCCTTATCTACCTCCTCAACAATGGAACACTTTAGGTTGGAAGAATCGGCCACCACAGTACCCTCCTCAGAATACTCAACAACAATGGACACATGAAGGGAGAAGACCAGCTTATGCTCAGCCACCTCCTCCTATGCCTAACCATCCTTACCCACCTAATATCCAGCAACTTCTGCCTAGATTTGTACCTCCTTCACTACCCCCTATCCCAAATCAACCTCACCATCTACAGAATGAGAATCCTCCAAAGCCTACAATATTACCGGCACAACCGATACCAAATTCTAACCATAAACCAACCCAAGCTTTTAATAGCATTGGGTTGTTATCTCTTCCATCATATCTTGTTACTACCACACCAATACACGAGATTCAATTGCGGTTTGGAAGAGTTATGCAAGATGAGCCCAAGTCATCAATTGTTATCCAAGAAGAGAATGAAGAAGTCAAAGCAACTGATGATTTGCAAATCTCCCCTATTGTAAATGGACTTAGACTTAGACCTTTTCATCAACCAATATCTAAACCAAATGTTGTGCAGAATATCTTCCAACAAAAGGAGATAAAACTCGTAGAAGAGGAAGTCATTCCTCCTTCTCCTGATCTTTGAATGATTTTTGGGTTATCTTCGTTGGTATATATATATATGTAAATATGTTCTTGGTTTTCAATAACAAAGAGTCATTTCTAACAATTGATTGCATCCTTACAGGAAGCTCATTGGTATGATCAAACTTATGAGATTTTGCCAATTAAAACATGAAGACTCTTCCCCCTTTCTTTTTGTACATATATGTTTGTTTTGAATAAATTTGAATCATATAACAAGAGGTTTTGCAGTATGATTACAAGAACCTCACAAGCAGCTCATGCAATATTTGAAAAAGGAAGCGCTTTAAAAATACTTATAAATTCTCTTTCTTCTTTGGTTATTGTTGGAAATCAAAAATTGAAGTATCATCCTTAACCCCTTTCTTGTGTGATTCCACATATGGTACCTGATTCAGACACGTACATTTCTGATTTCTTGTCAGAATAGTTGCTTAAGAACCTACTTTAATTTCTATAATTTTAAAAAAGTTCTATCTTACACCTATGGACTACTAGTCAGCGTAGACTCATTATCAAAACTTGTCTCTCAAAGCATCTTTAAAAAGGTAGCTCAAAAGGGAATGACATTTCTATTTTTGTCGGGAACGTTACTGACTTTTTAATGAAGAAGATAGACATAAAAGTTATTATCTTTAACTTAGGCCATATTTAACAAAAATTTACTCACAAAGGGTCATTCTGAAATTTTTGAATTATGTGTTTAGCAGGCTTAGCACACTCTAGTGCCAACCGGCTTCCTTACAAAAATATACACATATATAATCGTACAAGGCAAACCCGCCGGGGTACTGAACAGACCTGCTGGCAGCGGGTCCATGCTAAGTAATATCTAAAAAACAAGGAAGCTCGGTAAGTGCAAGTAAACCCGTCGGGGTACTGAACAGGCTCGCTGGCAGCGGGGATATGCTTGCATGGTACCAAGATAAACCCACCGGGGTACTGAACAGGCCTGCTGGCAGTGGGACAATATCGGGTAAAAGAGGTGTGGTTAATGCATTGCTATCCGCATGGTTCATAAAAAACCTGAGTATACAAACACATGTTCAGGCCAGTTATTTATACTGTCATTAGAGAATAGATGTGAGTTGGACTTAGACCCCGTCATCTAATTCACACATTACCTAGGATATGTTTATCCTAGAAATGGGATCCATAACTATAGAAATCTCATTAACTCTACAGTGAACCTTATCTATATTCTTCGGATGAAAAGAAATCTTTACAATGAATCATGGATGACTAGTTTTCCTATGGCAATCTCTTTACAACAATTATCCCATCATTTTTCATATGATCCTCTTAAGCACTATTGTGTTCTTTTTTTTGATGAATGTACATATCTGAATCATCTATCTTTACTAGTTGATATTTTATTTTCTTCTATTATTGCATCATTTTTTGGATCTATTGGAAAAATTTTCAATTAAGAATATTTGAATATTGATTAATTTTTCTTTGATGGCTTGAGGACACGCCATATTTTTGGTTTGGGGAGATTCACAACTAATTTTACTCTCTGAATATTGATGAAAAAGATCATGTATCTTTGGTAAAATAATAGGTGTTTTTAGGATAATGCAAAAAAAGCAGAAAGAAGCTCGCTTTGATCAAAGAAGAAAGAACGTCCAAAAAAGTAGGTTTACAACATCTCTAGTGTGTTGATAAATTCCAGAAAAATTCTCCGCATAATCAGCAACAGCCAGATCCATCAAAACATGTTTTTGTACAAAGGTCTGTATGAAGGGTTGAATGAAGGGTCGAATGATGATCCAAATAAGCTGACGAACGAGGCAAATAAATAGCGATCTAAATGGAGTATTGAATGAAACCATATCTTGAAATAATATTATGCCAAGACATTTAAAATTTTTGATTTTGTTGATATATCTAACTAACTAGTCATAACAAGGATCGAATTAAAACACTATCTTTGCATACTCATCTTGTCTTATCAAATAACTTGGCCAATTATACAGTTCGGGCGCTGTCTTATGATTCTTATCCTCCATTTAAGAGTTATCGTGCCACTTATCATTCATGCATTGAAGCATTACGATCTTTCATGTGTAATTATGTCCCTCATAAAATTTATGTTCAACATGTCCAAAGTTTTACTTTGGACATGGTTGAATACATTATAAGCCATATAAATGCATAATTACATAGCTTTAAGGTGGCACACGACTCAAGGCGGCTCAAATTACGGCGTATCACTTGTACGTGTGAGATCTCTCTCCACGATCGTTTAGTCATCCAAACGACCCTTGTTTTAAATATACCTGCTGCATAGAACCTGCCTCATTCTGCTCATTCTTTATCCACTCTGAACTTACCAAACCCCATCCACTACAATTTCGTGCATTCCCTCTATTCATCCATTCAAAATGCCTACCCGTCATGAGCCTGGTAGTTACAAGGATCTCCTCCGTATTTCTGAGTTTAAGGCTTGCCATGATATATTTCTGTGTGCTGGATGGGGTCTGTTCCTTCTCCTCCTTGACGGTCACGACCACGAAATCTCCTTGTTGTTTGCAAAAGGGTTTGATGGTAAGACGGCCAAGGTCGGCCAACTTACCTTCCTAGTAACATAAGAAGCCATAGCCACGGCTACGAAGCTGCCTAGGGAAGGTGCCCATTGGCACAAGCATTTGTTTCTCCCACGGATAGACCATAAGTTCGCCCTCAAGCCCGAGTATCAACATGTTGAAGGTGAAAAAGGAGTTCACCAATAATGGGTTAGGCCCGAGTACCTTGAACCATTAACCGTCATTATTCACTTAATCACCTGTGAAGGTAAGTTTTCAGTCTTCAAAGCCTATCATTTTCGATTATTGGCACACTTTGTTAATAATCAACCCCTAAATTTCCCTTTCTATTTCCTAAAAAGCCTAGAAAAGATGTCTAGCTAGGTTCGAAAGAATACGGTTAACACTACTGGCAGTTTGTATCACCATTGCCTTATAAAAATCCTGATTACTCATCAATTGGAAGAAAAGGACCAAACTTGGGAACGTTTTGTCTTTGAAACCTTGAACCCTCACCTAGTGAAAAAGCCTACTGTTAAATCCCCCGCCTCTCGAAAACGTCATCGTTTCCTAACCCGTAGCAATGAGCCGGCCCAAAAATCTATCAAGAAAGAAAAGGTTGCCAAGGTTGTAAGGTTCAGTGAGGATGCCCCCAGAGAAATATGCCCTGATCATGCATCTTCCCCTGAGCATGTCCACGAGGATACAGCCACAGAACCCTCGTTCTTTTCACTCATACCCACGAATTCAAGAAGGGCTAATCGTGACCAGAAAGTCGACCAGGCCATCATCCAGTCCGACGACCAGACCATTGATCAGTCAGTCATTGAGCCAATGCACCTGGATAATCCCGGTGATCAAACAAATGACTCTATCCGTGAGTATCCTCTCCTCGCATTGGCTAATTTATTAGCTAGTCTACTTGAGGAACTTGTCTTGGAGCCTGCCTCTGCATATACTGAAGATAAGGCCATTGAGGCACCTATTACATCTGTTGATCCCGAGCTACCTTTTCAGAAGGAATTGAGCCCTCAAAAGGACCTCATGTCCTTAATAGAAGTCTCTGTTCCACTCTAGCAGACTGTGGATAGACTAACCCAGGATGTAGTAGAGCTAAGAGGTCGGAATGTAAAGTATGAAGAGATCATTGCTGGGCTTCGCTAAGAAAACAAGGACCTGCAATTTCAGGTGAAATGTGTGGAAAATATAAATGAAGCCAAAACGGTCTCCAACCTTTCTCTCCATTTAAAGCATGACAATTTGAAGGTGCAGCTCCAGAAGTTTAGAGCTAAAATCATTTCCTCGTCTAAGTCGAAGGCAGTTGCTACTGCAGCTCAGCCTTCTTCCTAAAAAAATTTGCTCTGTTTTCCCAGTAGGACCTGGCATATCTCCGGTTTGGGGGAATGTTGGTGTCCATTTTTGTCACCATTTTTTAATATCAAATACACTGTGATTGGCATTACTTTCACCATTTTTGATGTCCTAAGTCACTTTGTTTGCCATTCAGGCCGTCAAATGGAGCAAGTATGCGTTTATTCACATACCACATGATTTTGGGTAAAAATTGTTATATTATGGTTTATTGATGTTTATTTTGCTTGTTTAGTAACTACATTTTGTTTTACAGGTTCATGCTCTCAAACGAATCTTCAATTGGACGCTT
Source organism: Larix kaempferi (assembly GCA_027924585.1). NCBI lineage: Eukaryota > Viridiplantae > Streptophyta > Pinopsida > Pinales > Pinaceae > Larix > Larix kaempferi. The sequence continues at coordinate 18,363,454 of BSBM01000435.1, forward strand.
ATTGAAGTTGTGGACGAACAACTGCATTCAGCCCGTCATTCAGCCCCACATTCAACCCACGAGATCGATGATTGAGGTATGCTTGGACTGTTAGAGAGTAAGCCGGCGTGTGGATTCTGTTTGGGATGTGGCCCTGATGGTATGTGAGTTGATGTTCTAGAATATCCTTTCTCCCGCGTGTTTAGCTCGACATCACATCCCTCTCTGCCCACGTCAAGGGAGCATTGACGCTTCAACAACTGCGTGAAGGATCAACGCCATGGAATTTGGAACAAAGCTCTGTGTACTGTCATGAACTTTATGAGGTCGTTCTTTGGCTACGAGCTGTCACGAAATGATTAAGCAGAGTCATCCCTTGGCTTATGTGTGTCACGAGCTATTAAACAGAGCCATTTTTGGGCATTTAAGATAGTCTTTTATTAAGCAGTCGACCACTAAAGGGTCGACTTGCTTTCTTCATTGTAATGCTGTGTAAATAGACGTCCCTGTAGCAGAGACGAGTTAGTCATTAGTCAGTTAGTCTTTTTACCTTTAGACTTGCCTATATTTTTAGCTGCAAATGGATATCAAAGCGCTGTAACTCTATCTTTTTATTAATACAATTATGTCTCAGTTTTATGGAAATTTATCGACATGCGTGGTGATTGACTGATTAAGGCTCAGCCTCTGTTTGTTGAGACGGGCCCTTCAATAACCAGTGGTCTTCATCAGTGTATATAAATTGTCTTTGTCTATTGCAGATAAACCATGTCATTATTTCATTTATGTATCTGCTCTATATATGATGTTTTTGTGCTGTGATATAAAATGATGCTGTGCTATTTATGTAAATGATGTTTCTATTTACGTTATGTATATTTTTGCTGATGTTTATATCAATGTTTCCAGAAGTTAAATCGTGACTGGCCACACTTAGGTTCATTTAAGCTTGCTTTTTGGAATAGGTCACACTCAGGTTCATTTAGTTTTCTCAAGTAGTTTAGATTGCATTTAGTTCATTTAGTTGCTTAAATAGTTTTATTTAAAAGATTTAAGTTTGCCTAATTAACTTAGAGTGTAGTTAGTTTCACCTCTTAGATCTGCTCATAGACTAAAGTTCTGTAGTTTCTTTCCAGTAGCATAAGATTAGCTTAAGTTACATCTCAGTCTCATAGAAATAGTTAGTTTCCTAACATAGATAGCTTTTTCCTTATTCTAGCTCTTAATTAGCTTATCCATTGCTTCCCCTGCACTATAGGATCATATGCATTAGCCAGCTGGTAGATAAGATCATCCCATCTTCTCTTCCCTTTAGTTTAAGTCGTTTTCCTCCATTCAGACTGTCATTCGGATAGTCATCCGGACCGGCATTCGGACCTTCATACTTCCTGCATCATTTTGCTTAATTATAATTCAGTTTTTAGGTTTTCTTCAAATTATAATCTCTTTCACCCTTAATCAGTATTCTTAGGAATCATTAAGACGTTGTTGCATTTCATATGAAGTTTTAATCAAATTTTTGTCATCATCTTCAGTTTTCATTCTTTCTTTCCTTAACCCTGCTTCAGTTGTTTACAAGTTATCTTTTCCTTATGTTTTGCTGTATGGTTACATAATTTATTAGTCTTCATTTTCAGTACAGTTTATTGTATGTTACTAATATCAATATTAGGTTAGGTTTAGTAATTTCATTCTCCGAATCACCTCAGTCTTGAATTATTCTTCTCATACTAATAATGGATTCATGGAATAAGATTTAGGTCAGAAGTATAATATCCTTCTCAAGTTTTCTACTTGCTTTCGAATTTGAATATCTTTATCAAGTTTTCTACTTGCTTCTAGACTTCTTCAGTTCAAGTCCCTCGTTTATAAATAGGAGATAAGTCATTATGTTTAAAGTTAATTGTAGTTGGATAATCTTTAGCTTGCATTTGTCTGTAGAAGTTAAATTAGATTTAGTTCCATTTTGTTTTCTTGTTACCTTTGAAAGTCACTTCGATACATTCACCCCTGTTTCCATCACGTTTGGTACACTTCCTCAGGATTCCCAAGGAGAATGGAATTAGATGCTCTAGTAGTTTTGAATTGTTGTTGAAGTCACTAATAGTTTATAATTTGCTTTAACTTAGTTTCCTGTTCATATGATTGAGTTATTCCATAGGTAGGTCTTTTCTAATTCTTAGATTAGAATTTGAGAATAGATTAAGTAGTTCCCATTCTTACAAAGAATAGTTTGTTTTTGTCTTCTCTATTGTTTAATCATAGAATAGAGTAGTATTATTTGAAATTATTTTGATCTTGTATTTTAGATAGGTTCAGTTAGTTTCTTTGTTGTCTTTCTGAAGTTTGACTCCGTTTTTCATTTTGAAAGATCTTTCGATCTTTTCTTTATATAATCTTTTAAGTTCTGACAAGCAAAAATTTAGGTATCATTCTACCTTAGCATATACTTTGCCTCAACTCTAAGATTACCAACCCCGGTCGATAATTAAATATTAGGTGTTTTCTTTGAGATAGCTCACACACCCAACAGGTGAAGGGAAACACCTACATGATTCTATATCTCGGTCCACAACCCATTTTACTCTCCATGCTTATCCAAATGATCATACAAAGCTCTACAATAGTCTTACTCAAATTGCATACCCTTGAATCCACAATACCTGCCCCATACAACACCTTCTAGGCTTAGGCATCCCCTTCTTCTATCTGGGTCCCTTGGGTGATCCATCTTTCCAAGTGCTTCCGGTGTGTGCATAGAAAGAATCCAACTAGGTGCCTATTGCAAGAGATCTACTTGTAGCTTTCACTCATGGCTGCTTGAGCCGTTACAAGTAGTAGAACTCAAGGGGCCGGTCTCAAGTCTCAAGGTTCACTTACAATCAACTCTTTATCTCTAAGTCCATAGAGCGGGGTTATAGGGTAGAGAACAGTCTAGTGTCAAGACAATTTTGTGACAAAGCAAGTGGTATGAGTGTTTGATGTGCGAGGGTAAGGAAATGAGTGTCTATGTAGGGTAAGACAACTTGGTTGCAAAGGTGAACGTAAACCAATCAGGTGAATCACATAAAAACGAGTCTTGGCGATGGCATCGAGAGAAGTCTTTATGTTTGCAAGGGTCTGGGTCTATGAAGGAAAACATAAACATAGTTTGGGGGGAGCATAAGTCTTAGGAGAGTCCGCAGAAGTGCCCTCTAGGAGAGAGGATGTGTGATGAATAATGGGCCCATGAGTGTGCATGCATGAACAGGTAAGGCCAATGGATCTGATTTCCCAGGAATTATAGAGGAGAAAGAAACCGCCTTCCCTTCCTAACATAACTTCTGATAATGGGAAAAATCTTGCAATAGTGCTTCAAGCTTCTCCCCTCACACATGAAGGGACTTCTCCTGCCAACCTCACGCATGAATTAAATGATGGAGTGAATATAGTAAAAAGGAAGTAATTGGCTCGATCAAGACTCATGGCAACAATCAGACTTCCTCTATGGCTTACACTTGGAAATTAAGGATTCAATCCCCCATAGGCCCCCTTTCATATTCCCCTATAGTAGAATCATAGCCCCTTTGGTGCACCTTACACAACCGTATTGGTCCATTCATATTAGTTATCAACGCAATATTTACATAGCGTTTGGATTAACTTGATAAGCCAATCGCACAATCCAAATAAGAGATATTTACATCATTTACATGCTTTGATTCAGTATATTCCAAGGGTCAAACTGGAGGTATTACAAAAGGGGGACCACAAAGAAGTGTCACCTGACCCTTCCTCAGTGATGTTGTTCACATCCTCATTTATATTTTGGAAGGGTTGGCCAAGCATTCATAAAGCATATTTTTCATGTAAGGTTTTCACCGAGGAAGGATCAACCCAAACTTCCTTTAACATATAATTCTCATCGAGGTGGAGAATGAAGAAGGGTCGGTCAACCATTCATCATTGATGTTATTCTCCTCGATGGATATTTACTAGAAGGGTTGGCTAACCCTTATTCACACATAGTTTTCTCATTGAGATGGAGCATCAAGAAGGGTCCTTTGACCCTTTTTGAAGGAATTTATATTATAATTTTTTTCTCATAAAAGGGACCGAGAGGAAGTGTCAATCGACCCTTCCTCTTATATGGTATTCTCATGACATATTATGACTATGGAGAAAACTTAGTCATCCTTTCTTAAATATATTATTCACATTATAGTTAATCTTGTTGAAGGTTCGACCTACACTTCCTCAAGAATATTTGTAGTGTAAGAGGGACCTCAGTGAAGGATCGATCGACCTTTCCTCCAACATATAATTCTCATGGAGGGGGAACATAGAAGGGTGGGACAACTCTTTTTAAATAATATTCATTGCATATGTACGTCCTTTAGAAGGTTTGGCCGAAATTTATTCTTATATGGTATTTTATTTCATGGTGACCACGAGGAACTATTTGCCAACACTTCCTAAACTATTTTGTTCACTTCGAGGGATATATCAACCAACCCTTCCGCCAACATAGTATTTTAATTTAGTGGGGCCCTAGAGAAGTGTTGAATGAACCTTCCTCCAATATATAATTATCATTGATGTGATGAATAGAAAAGTGTCCGATGACCATGCATCAAAGTTTGTTTTCTCTTTTAGTGTATTCAAGAAGAAAGGTTGGTTGACCCTTCCTGAATCATAATATTTTCAAAGAGAGGGAACATGGATAGTTCTTGAATGATCCTTTTTTAGGCATGTTATTTATGTCACAAGGTAACTAGTGTAAGGATCAATTGACACTTCCTCATGCTATGTTTTTTCATAAGAGGGATCCTAGTGAACTGTAAACCCATCACTCATCCAACATAGTATTATAATGGAGAGGAATCATAGTGGAGGGTTAGGAAAACCCCCATCAAGCAAATTTTATGCATAATCGGGATCCTCGAGAAGGGTTTCTCGTCACTACCTCTAGAATAGTAATATCATGGAGAAGAATAACGGTGAAGGTTGTTTGTCACTTCCTCAATCATGGAGGGGAATGACTATGAAGGGTTGACTAACCGTTCCTCAATGATGGTATTCATTTATTTTGTAATCCAATTGAAGGGTTGGCATACATTTTCTCAAGCAAATTTATCTTATAAATGAGATCTCATTGAAGGGACAAGTGACCTTTTTCTCGACATAGTATTCCCCTGTATAAGAGCATGGAGAAGGGTTGGTCAACCAAACTCAATGATATATTCTTGTCACGAGGTATACGTTTAGGGTTGAATGAATTTTTGAAAGCATATTATTCTCACGGAGTTGATCATGGAGAAGGTTTAGCTGACCCTTCCAGAAGGATGATATTCTTGTTAATGGCTCCCTAGTGGAAGGGATGAATGACCCTTCTCAAGAATTTTTTTCAAATAGATTGGATCCTAGTGAAGGGTCCTTCGAACCTACCATTTTCATAGTATTTTTTTGGAGGATGGCAGAGAGAGGTATCCTTCAAATATGGTATTCTCATTGTGAGGTATAATGGATAAAGTCTAGCCTACCCCATCTTAATGACAATATTCTAGTTGAGAGTTATCTAGTGAAAGTGTTGGCCAAGCATTCGTATTGAAATTTTTTGTTGTAATGGATATTAGGGAAGCATCGACCAACTCTTTCTAGAGTGTGGAAATTTTGACTAAGGGATCCAAGAGATGGGTCAGCCGACCCTTTGTATAGTTAAGTATTCCTATCCAAAAGCTGTATGGAAAAAGGTACCAGGATCCTTTCTTGAGCATAGTATTGTTGTTTGTGGATTAATGTTGAAGGGTTGACCGACCCTTCTTCCTGCATGATAATAATATGGTGGAGATCACATGGAAGGATTTACTGACACTTTTCCTAGGATTGTTCATTTCCAAACTCATATAAACTTGTTATTGCATATTATACTATTTTATGTAAGATATTTATGTTTATTAATCTAAAAAATGTTTTTAAGTCAACTGATTTTTTCTACTAAATTATTATTAATTAAGTGCAGTTGAAACATGTCAATGTTTGTCACTCTTATCTAATTCAAAGAAATTTTGTTTCTCCAGTTAACAGTTTAACACAACATTGAAGAATTTCAACAAGATTGGTATGTCGAGTTAGCCGAGCCATTTAATTTCTACCTAGATTTATATCTTTATAGGGTGGAAGAATAAACAAGCATCATTGTTTCCATGTCCATGTATACATATGTGAACGAAGACATTTTGCATGTCCAAATGGAGGTTGTTAAAATAACACTTGTTTTTTATTACAAATAGACTTCTAGTTTGTGATTATCTTCCAAATTTAATGAAAAGAGATATATTCATTGAAGAGGTATTATGTGCAAAACATGGTTGTGTGTTACAATCATATGATCGATCAGGGAGAAGTAAGGATATTGAATTGAAAAAAATGTATTTTAGTAGTTAAAAAAAGCTTTTTGTGAAAACAAACATATTTTGTATTGCATACGATTAATATCACAAATAAGCTCATAAATATTCGTTATGAAAATAGGTTAACATTCCTTAGAAAATATTGTATCAACGATTTAGAAAGAGAAATCAGTAAATTAGGTTTAAAGAATTTGAAAGCAATTCCATCAAAGTCACTCATATAGAAGGCTAGTAGAAGCTTTGACAAATCAAAGGAAGTCATAAGGAACGAATCAAATAATTTGTATTCAATCAGAAAGTTTTTTGTATTGATATCAATAGAGGTGTTATAACACCTCTGAATTTGCAATATCGAAAAATCGAAAAGTGAATAAGGAAGAAGTGGAAAAGCTTGTTTGATCACTTGTGAAAATATTTACAACAACACTCAAAGATGGTATCCTATTTCCTTTTGACAATGTGTTAGGAATTCCTTATGAACCTAAAAGTGAATATGAATTTGAAATGAAAACCTTGAAATTCTATATCTTGGATGGGAAACATATATTTCTGCTAAAAAAAAATATAAAAACTGAAATTGATAAATATCAATTGGTTCATTCCAAATATAATTTCTGTAATGCTCATTTGCTAAATAAAGATGTTCCATAGAGTGTTATGAAATTATGTAAACACCAAAATATTTCTAACAAGGAATTTATTTACACCCCTTTCATTGATTAAGTCATGAAAGCAAGGGAGAAATGAGTATTATAGTAACAGGGAAAGCCATCTTGGTAAGGGAAACATTTGCTCATAAGAGTGGTAGGTATATATCTAATTTTTTTAGAACCCTTTTCCATTATTGTCTAACTTGATGTATAATTTTAACTTTTTCTTATTCTTAAAATCTATTGGTTTGTAGAATTTTAAAAATGACTATATGGATATTTTTTATGTTTTGAGCAAGGATATCATGAAAGATATGATGAATCTTGTCTTGATATCAGATTATTTATGGGAAAATTGGTGGATTGTGTTTGAGATTTATAAAAATGGTTCCTCTACATGCTCACCTAGGGGCATCAAGTAAGATTAATTCATTAAACAAAACAATATGGCTCTAATTTTTTTAGACCATCGCGTGACATGGGTGAAGCCAAATTACACATTGTAGAAGATAAAATAAATGATGGATATGTTTGGATGTGTACAACAATTGAGTGTAATTTTCATGCAAATACTTTATCACAATATTGCAATTGGGTCAAAGATGAAACATATACTAGAAATATGATTTGTGAACACTTCAAAGTTATGGATAATGTGTGTTCTATACTTCTCACGATGTATTTCATAGAAATGTGATTGAATTTTAGAAAATTGTTGCAAATAATTTTGTATAGTTGGCCACTATTCTATGTTTAGAGAAGAAAACAAAATCTCCAATAAAGAAGAGGAAGAGAGGGGAAGAGGAAGTGGAGCTTAAATTCACGAAGGTTGTTGCAAATATTTTGGACATATATATTAAGCAAAAGGAGATTAATGTGATAGTGGAATTTGATAAATATATGTCATGCTTTGTTTGTTGATGTTGTTATCCATTGTTTTTTCACAACACAATGGTTGACATTAGCTTACTTGAAATTAAAATCTATTGTGAGATTGTTATTGTTAATATGAGTAACTATGGTTATGTGTGGATGAAAAATGATGTCCTACAATTATTGTTTTAACTTACTTTAAATGTAGAAACTTGTACCTTAATTTTCCTAGTTGATTTCAATCTATCATATTTGGTTAGTAGATCATTCTCTCAAGTCTCCAAAAGACCAAAAAAGCCCATTAAATAGTACCCAATCTTTGGTGTTTATAGGAATTATTCATAAGCTTCCTTCGTAGGGTTCTCTATTATAAAATGTTGGAGAATTGGATGAGAAGGAAACAATGTCCCTATTATTTATATGTAGATGGATTGGATTGATGAGATTGGATCCAAGAAAACATGTTTTTGAAAATGAAAGGATCCCAACATTATGGGATCACATAGTTGACACATTTACCTCACCTGAAGGCATGGTTATTTCATAATAAGTTGAATGTATATTTGTTAATTCAATGAACATGTTAGGAAATAAGATGCCTATTTCAGTTTTGGATATAGTTCAATAGGAATTGTACATGAAATATTTTTTATGAATTAGTTTCTTGACAAAAAGGTATTTTATGTCAATGTTTTTTGATAACTTTTTGGATTAAGATTTTCTTAAACTATTTTCAACCTTAGCATCATCTATAAATGTTGAATACATACCATACAATAATCTTCTAATAATAATGGAAAATCCAAACAAGATAATGAGGGTGTTCAAGAATCTACTGTAAATCGCAATTCATATTCAAATGATCAAGCTGAGAGTGATGAAGATAAAGAAGAAGATAATTTAATATGTCTGAATCAATGTTCTTCAAATCTTAAAGATTATCTTCAAGGGGGATTGGATACCTGTGTAGAGTTTTAGTTCTCGACGCGTTTCGAACTCCATAGTTGAGTCCATCTTCAGGAGAAAACATATCTCAATTAAAAGCTGCATGAATTTTTACATTATTTATATTGTTGTGTTATGATCTTCAGTTTAAATTTTGAGAGCCAACTTTAATTCATTAATGTGTCAATGTACATATAAATCTTATTAATTAAATGTATCTAAGTGAATACTCATTAATAATTAATGTATATATGTATATTATCTAATAATGGTTAATGTAACCAAGCAAAAATTACACAAATTTTTAATTTTAATTTTTTAATTCTAATTTTAATTAAATGTTACGTTTTATTATGTTGCAAAATAACAATTTAATTATGTTATTAATATTAAAATATACTCAATAAATAATTTTGTTAATATTATTTCTTAAAATTTTTACACTATATCCTATACTCTGATTATGTTTTTTTTTTTTTTTTTTTTTTTTTCATGTGGTTCACTTTAATCGGCTTAGCCGACCGCTACATCCACGAAATAATTTCTGACGGACCCGCCCCGAAGGGGTTTCCGCCCTGCGGCCGCTGCGTGCCTAACCCCAAGAGGGTCTATGAGGATGGATCCCGTGACCTCGCATGCTGGGAGGCCTAACTTCCGAGAACTCAACCGATCGAGCTAACTCTTGGGGCTTATACTCTGATTATGTTATTAGAATATTATAGTTTAATAATTAAATGTTGTGTTATTGACCATAAGTTATAGTTATGAAATAATATTTTTATTTTTAATTTGTCTACAATCCTATAGTATTAAGTTTATAGTAAAGAAATTTTAAAGAAATTTTAAAATTTTTTTTATTAAGTTTATGATAAAGAAATTTTAAAGAATTTTTTAAGGTTTTAAATTTTAAATTTAAATTTCTAATCTAAATTTTTCTTTATATTTATTTTTCAATATAACTTTTAAATTTTTTATTTTCATTTATTGTTTCACAGGGAGTGAATGATCGGTTTCCATGAGTCACAAAGGGTAAGGCCATCATCCCTATTGAAGTTTCTTGGGTGTTTCTCAATCTCTATTGCTTCACATATGCGTCTTTTGTTGTAATTCTCCTCAATTGCTAAGACTCTTGCTTCTTCAATGCAGACATGGTGGTTAGTCTTTGATGAGTGCTCAACTACTGCTAATTTCTTAATTCTTCCATGAGTAACATCTACACAATGCTGCTTTAACCTTGTTTGAATTGAGCGTCCTGTCTCACCTGTGTATACGTCTTCACATGAGCATGGAAACAAATAAACACCTTTCCTTAGTTTTGGATTGATGGGGTCTTTTGCTTTGTCTAGCAAATTCCTTAGGGAGTTAGGAGGGCAAAATATTGTCTTGATCTTCTTCTTCTTCAAAACTTTGGCAATTTTATTAGTTGTACCTTGGATATATGGGAGAAAAGTTCTGCCTAGGTCTTCTTGTTCATTATTACGATTTTTAGTTTCCATGCTTCTTGCCCTTCTGAAAGCTTTGTTGATATCTTTTCTTTCGTAACCATTGTTTTGGAGGGTTATCTTAAGGTGTTTCAATTCCTCATCAAGGTATTCTTTATCGGAGATTCTGACAGCTCGTGTGGCGAGTGTGTGTAATATTCCTAGTTTTTGCGAAGGGTGATGGTGTGAGTTGGCATGTAAGTATGTGTCTGTATGGGTTTTCTTACGATACACCTGGTGGGATAAGGAACCGTCTTCTTTCTCAGTGATCAAAACATCAAGAAAAGGAAGGGAGTTGTTTTCCTGGATTTCCATGGTAAATTTTATGTGTTGAGATTGATTATTCATGTGCCTTAGGAAGTCATCTAATTTCTCCCTGCCATGGAAATCCAGGAAAACAACTCTCTTCCTTTTCTTGATGTTCTGATCACTAAGAAAGAAGACGGTTCCTTAGCCCACCAGGTGTATCGTAAGAAAACCCATACAGACACATACTTACATGCCAACTCACACCATCACCCTTCGCAAAAACTAGGAATATTACACACACTCGCCACACGAGCTGTCAGAATCTCCGATAAAGAACACCTTGATGAGGAATTGAAACACCTTGAGATAACCCTCCAAAACAATGGTTACGAAAGAAAAGATATCAACAAAGCTTTCAGAAGGGCAAGAAGTATGGAAACTAAAAATCATAATAATGAACAAGAAGAGCTAGGCAGAACTTTTCTCCCATATATCCAAGGTACAACTGATAAAATTGCCAAAGTTTTGAAGAAGAAGAAGATCAAGACAATATTTTGCCCTCCTAACTCCCTAAGGAATTTGCTAGACAAAGCAAAAGACACCATCAATCCAAAACTAAGGAAAGGTGTTTATTTGTTTCCATGCTCATGTGAAGACGTATACATAGGTGAGACAGGACGCTCAATTTAGACAAGGTTAAAGGAGCATTGTGCAGATGTTACTCATGGAAGAATTAAGAAATCAGCAGTAGCTGAGCACTCATCAAAGACTAACCACCATGTCTGCATTGAAGAAGCAAGAGTCTTAGCAATTGAGGAGAATTACAACAAAAGACACATACGTGAAGCAATAGAGATTGAGAAACACCCAAGAAACTTCAATAGGGATGATGGCCTTACCCTTTGTGACTCATGGAAACCGATCATTCACTCCCTGCGAAACAATAAATGAAAATAAAAATTAAAAAATTTTAAAAAATTTTAAAATTTATATTGAAAAATAAATATAAAGAAAAATTTAGATTAGAGATTTAAATTTAAATTGAAAATTTAAAACCTTAAAAAAATTCTTTAAAATTTCTTTATCATAAACTTACTAATTTTTTTTTAAATTTTTAAAAAAAATTCTTTACTATAAACTTAATACTATAGGATTGTAGACAAATTAAAAATAAAAATATTATTTCATAACTATAACTTATGGTCAATAACACAACATTTAATTATTAAACTATAATATTCTAATAACATAATTAGAGTATAGGATATAGTGTAACAATTTTAAGAAATAATATTAACAAACTTTTAATTATTTATTGAGTATATTTTAATATTAATAACATAATTAAATTGTTATTTTGCAACATAATAAAACGTAACATTTAATTAAAATTAGAATTAAAAAATTAAAAATAAAAATTTGTGTAATTTTTGCTTGGTTACATTAACCATTATTAGATAATATACATATATACATTAATTATTAATGAGTATTCACTTAGATACATTTAATTAATAAGATTTATATGTACATTGACACATTAATGAATTAAAGTCGGCTCTCAAAATTTAAACTGAAGATCACAACACAGCAATATAAATAATGTAAAAATTCATGCAGCTTTTAATTGAGATATGTTTTCTCCTGAAGATGGACTCAACTATGGAGTCCGAAATGCGTCGAGAACTAAAACTCTACACAGGTATCCAATCCCCCTTGAAGATAACTACAACCTGTGAAAGCCTTAATGAAACCATCTTAAAGATTGTCAATTTTTTTTCAAGGGTTTCTAATAAGAAATTCATACCTTTATTGTTCTGTAGGAGACAACGATACAAGCAAGAAGCCTTCATAAAATTTTATTTCCATGCAAGAACATGTAAATATAGAAATAGTCCAATCAATCATGGAAGTCAGATCCAATGCAGTCGATCGCCAATCCTCCCTTAGCAAATCATTGACAAGTAAGAATAATAATGATTCTTTGTAAGTCATTCAAAATATGTTGAAAATGTATTATGTAATATATGAAACATATGCTCTTTTTTTGTGCAGATTCACATAAGAATGTGACAATACTAACATTATAATTGGAACATTTTTTATTTAGTTAGAAATCCTCCCTAAGGGGGGAATACATATTTGAAAGTTTATAACAAGACTGTGATTTTAAATACAAGTCAAAATGGTATCATAATCACCACATACATTAGATTTCTTGGAATGATGTGTTAGCAAATTCCAAGTTGGAACCTAGACAACCAAAAGTGGAGGTGATGGGAGGGATTTATTTAGGATATTGCTTGGAGTAGAGAAAAAATATTGAGAAGCCATTTTTCTTGGAATGATGTGTTAGCAAATTCCAAGTTGGAACCTGGACAACCAAAAGTGGAGGTGATGGGAGGGATTTATTTAGGATATTGCTTGGAGTAGAGAAAAAAATATTGAGAAGCCATTTTTTTTGGTTTGCTCCCTCGGGGTGTAGACCAGTTGGAGATAGGGTGCATTGTTAAGGCATTCCTTGTGATGTCATGAGTTTAAACCTCGAATGAGCCTTATGTGTCCCATGTGGGGAAGTGTTGGTACACCTAAGGGTATAGTCGTAGTGTATTAGAATCGACCCCATATCATGTGAGTACAATCCTGGCCCTAGTTTCATATTCTCCTAATTAAAAAAAATTAATTTGGTTTGTTGATAAATGTACTAAATATAATGATGATAAATATGCCAAAAACTTGCAAAGATTGTGGGATGAATTCAGAGAAAACAATTCTATGAAAAAAAAAACAATGGTTGTTTTAGAGGGTGCTGAAATACAATGAAATCCATTTTAAAATTGCATTGTGTATATGTTAGTTCAGTATGATTTTTAACAATGTCAGTTCATTATGATTTTTTTTTAGATTAATGGTTTATATATGTTATTGGTTTATTTTTTATTTTTGTTATGTGTTGATCATCTTGAGTAAGACTTTACTTTAATTACATATTCATTATGAATATTTTTTTGATGTTATGGCTTATTTATTATCTCGTTGTATTTATATTTCTAGTTATGGTTTTTGTATGCAGTCCAAACATCGACTCAAAATAAATTATTGGTATTGGGAGTATAGATATTGTTGTTTGGAGTTCGAGTGTTCACCAGAAAAACACCAGACTACAAACAACCTAATTTTGTGCATGACTATTTCCATTATTATGCACACCTATTTAGTCCCGATATTATCAATGTTGCACGAGAGCATTTGACATTGCTATGTGGTTTTCTTATTTAAATTGTATAAGTAAATAAAAAACTTTAAGAGTGAATTTTAATGGTTGAAGAATGACAAGTTCTTATTTGTTTGGGCTCACTAGCAATGTATATATGCTTTGTATCATTTTCCTATGTATGTATACATATATTGGTGTAGTACATATTTACAAAAAATGTTGAAAGTTGTACTTATCCAGTATGCATATAGCTATGAAAAATCAAACATCTTTTCTAAAGATGAAGGTCAATATCATTCAGAAGACAACAATGAGGATAACTGTTTGGAAATGTCACCAAGTTGGACAATTGATGGTTTATACATGAAAGAGATAGAATATAAAAATAATGTTGTGTTCACTTTTAAATTATCTAGGGCCTCGTCAAAACATGAGGCATTGGTTAACAACATTAAAATTCAGAAGACAATAGTGAGGATATTTGCTATATATTGTGATCTAGCAGGACATTTAACTGTTCATATGAAAGGGATATAAAAACAATTTTTTGTATTTTGATGAAACTTGTATTTGTTTTAGTAAAATTGGTTATTGACAAAAAAAAATGAATGGAACTATTTAAGTGACAATGTGTTTGAAAAATTGCATATCATATTTGTAATAAATATACTTCATAATTTTGCAATGTAGAAATAACAACATTAATCAATGTGTGTTGTATTTTTTTTCTTGTAGATACAAGATTATTAAATAAATGGTTGATTATATTTGATATGAATGGAGTCTTATTACATGCAATTCATAAAAAATCTTCACATAACATATCATTGCCAAGAAATCTAGACATCGTACAAAGATTTATTTTATACATCTAGGGTTTAAAGAATTATTTCAATAATTCCTTAGTATTTTTGAGGTTGGTTTATGGATAGGGCGAATTCACGAATATGGGTGTCTATTTGGTGAGAATCGCATCGCGAAATTTGTATTATATAATTTTTCGGCTGAACTATGTTTTGGTCGAACAATAGTTCGGCTGAAAAATTATATAATCCAATGGCAAATTTTTTTTTTGATTAAATCTAATGGTCGATTATTGAAAAAAACTTTCGGCCGAAAAATTAAATGGGTTTTCGGCCGAACTATTGTTCTGCCGAAAACCTGTTAACACTGAAAATGGAAGGTTTTCAGGTTTCTGCATTTTCAGAAGGTAAAAATAATATCCTACATTGCAAATCGACTATCGGAACTGATACCATTAGTTTTTGTCATTGAATCTACTTTCCGTAGGTATAGATTTTGTTATGTTTAGTTGATATCTGATAATTTTAATTATTTTTTTTGTTAACATGTGTCCATTTTGGTTTCATTGATTTCAAAATGCGGTGAAATGAAAAATACATAACTTGAAAACTAAACAATAAAAAAAATTGAAAAAAAATAGGGGGCCGTCGTTCATTGGAGTGTCTACTTCAAAAGGGTATTCTTAGATTTTTTAGTTTTAGACTAAATTGAGAGAAATGTCCGATCAAAATAAACATGTTGAAATTCGACAAGCTTTCTGCATTGATCCAATTCAAAAAATTATAATAATTAGTATATAGATCCATTGGTTATGAAATTATATTCATGCCCTAATACATTTTGTGTAGATTGTCGTAGCATATTTTGTTTTTAGAAAACACAAGTTTAACAATGATTTCAGGCCCGTAAAAAAAATGACTATTTATTAGTCCTTTCATTTTATAAGAACATACTGTCAAACATTTTCCAAATTGAAATAACAAATCTCAATAAAAAAATTTGAAAAAATAATGAATACAAATCTAACATAATTCTCTAAAAGTTTTATTTTTATTGAAAAGTGAAATTCTAAACAAAAATATAACTTTTGTTCCCCCGAAGTTGAAAAACATGAAAATCATATTTATTTTCTCAGAAAAAATGTGAATGAGTTTTTTCCATATTTATTTGGTAAAATAAGATAGAAAAGGGAGTAATTTAAAGTCATATAGACACAAGATAATTATGACACCATACCAAGAAATGGTTATATTGGTGTTGGGAATCCAAATGTATATCTAAAACCTTTGAATAAATTCTGGAAGATCTTAAGGGTGCTTATGATGTTAGAAACACAATGATTGTAGATGATTCCAAACATAAACATGTTTGTAATGATGAAATGAATGATGTAACCGCAAAAATCTATAGTTGTGATGATGTGAATGACACATACTTGTTAGATCGATTGTGGCCTTTCTAGAAATGCACTATGTAACTACAAAAATCCATAGTTGTGACGATGTGAATGGAACATACTTGTTAGATCGAATGTGGTCTTTCTTGCTACATCTAAATGGTGTGAGTGATGTGAGTTCTATTGTAAAAAACATGAAAGTAGTTTTTAAAATTGTGTAGTTAGTTTTTTCTTAATAATATTTTCTATGTATGACAATGTTATTAAGGCTTCAAATTTTTGTATATTTAGTTGTGTTTGGTTATTTAGTAGTACTTGTTAATGGTGTGTAACCAACTTTAAAAACTTTGAATAATATTTGTTAAATGTGATTGAAAATTTAACAAGTGCGAAATTGAGGTTTGTAAAGTGCAAAATCAAATTCTAAAAGTGTGGATATTCGATTTAAAAAGTGCAAAATCAGATTTTGAAAGAGCCAATATCCATCTTCATAAGTGCAAAATCATATATTGAAAGAGCTAATATCCATCTTCAAAAGTGCAAAATCAGATCCTAGAAGTGCTAATATGGGCTTTCAAAAGTGCAAAATTTGGTTCCAAAAGTTCCAATATCAGTTTCAAAAAGTGCAAAATCTAGTTCCAAAAGTGCTAATTTTGAATCCAAAAGTGCATTTTTGGAACCCAATATTGGAACTTTTGGAACAAAAATTTTCACTTTAGAAACCTCAGTTTTGGAATTTAGAAAAGATTTTTTTGGCTTATCTTCAAATGGGCTTGGATTTGAATTAGTCCAAATTTAATGAAATAGGGATTAAATCAAGAAGAAGTTGGGAAATTTGCAAAGCATTGGTAAGATACCAATTCCTCATTCTGAATGCTTAAGTCAAGAGGGGTGAGGGGAATTTATTTCTCTACTAAAAAGGGGTAACAACAAAAATGCATAACTCAATTGCATTTGCTTATCAAGTATTTAGGCCCACCAAGTTGTAGATGTTTTCCTTTAAAAAGCAAAAAATCTGCATGGAATTCCACTGGTCATTGTTAATGATCATGATCCTAGATCATAAGTAACTTTTGGAAGGAAATTCAGACAAGTATGAGTAGTTGGTTAGTCACAAGTATCGTTTACTATCACAAATAAATTGACAAACACAAATTGTTAATAAATGCTTAAGAGACATATATGTTTATGTATATAGTTCCAACAAACAAAGATAATGATTATAACAATTTCCTTTAACCAAATGGTGATAAAATACCACCTATCATTTATCTATTAAAATAACTTAAGCATAATTTGTATATAAGACGATGAACCATTGAGCATTTAGAACTAGTAACACTAGGTTAAAGAAATTATAGAACACTTGAAGAATATTAAAGAGTACATAAAAGGTGTTATAAATCCTCAAAAAAATCTCCATACTATATGGAACAAGAGAGCATTTCATAGAAACTAGTCCTTGCTTTAAACAAGTATGTCAGTATACTTTAATTTACACTTAATGCGAATATTTATCTCACCTCATATCGAGTATAATTTGTTTGAGAAGTCAATGAATCAAAGCTAATTTTTGTCATCTTAGATTGCACCTCAAATAGACTTGGTCTCATTTGATCCACTCGATGGTTTGCTTCACTTTTCATTTGATTAGGATCATCAAAATAATTTCTAACCTTCCTTCCCAAAAACTTTTCATTCTTGGGTGCCAGTCCTATATGCCTATTTTCAAATACAAGATCATTGGCCCTAGTCTCTACCACCTTAGCATCTTCATTAAAATGTCTATGATTCCAAGGTGGTATTACAAATCCTCTATCGCCATTTTGCAGCCTATCTGAAACATTTGACATTGAATTTGACAGCTCCGAACTATAAAATTATTCATGAATTGACCAGAGCGGGTATAGGATTGAGTACCTTGGTAATGGGGGGCTATCATATAGCTCACTAGATGAACTAGATCCATAACTATTGTCCAACCTATTCATTTACGAATTATAAAGCCTATCCATTTACCCATATGATCATTGCACTGCCTCTGGCTTTTGTGCTTTGCTCTAGAAGTGGGTATCACTAACATGATTTTGTGTATCAAACAACCTCTCTATGTAGCTCTGGAATTTTGGGGGTCTATGCTTATGCTTTTTCTCATGTATGCCCAACAACTCATTTGAGTTTCAAGATTGTACTAAATAAATATCTTTCTTCACCCACTAGCAAACACTCATCTAATACTCCTCCGCAATGAGCTTTTTCGGAAGAGCGACCTCCAGAGGGCCTTTGGCTACTATCATCTGAACAAGATACCTGGGTTGTCGAATTTTGTGTCCTCTCCTTGTGTGATTGGGATTCATCCACTTTCTGGGCATTTCCATTGGATTCATGTACATCGCCCTCTGTGCAATTATCCTTTATGCCATCTGATTGCAAAGGGGTCGGTTCAGGTTGTGTATCACTTAATGTTGACAAGGCTCTTTAGTTGTGTCGATTCTTGGCTGCATATTAAAAGGAGAATTCTATATCAAATAAATTAAAATTCTGACATAATAAATGATTCAGAAATATAGTTATACAAATCATACCATGAAGCATTGTGTGGAAACTACCACATTGATAGATGAGAATGTTGGCATTCTCAAGAAGAACCTTCGCACAATTGGGACAACACACTAGTCTAACTTCAACTATTGGAATCTCTCTCTCCGTAGACATTTTTCTTCATAGAAGACCTTGGAATGCCATAACAGATCTGATCTAGTAGTAAGTTAACAACACAAAAATCAATTTTGAAAGATTTGATACCTAGCCAGCTGGAAGATTGAGCTCTTATGATTTTATGGATTCTTTTGGATTAATCAACCCAAATCCTTACAATTCCAAATCCCAAGGTACAACAAAAAATAAAACCTATACTAATATTGTTTACTCACTCGCTTCCGAATATTTATCTTTCCACCCTAACAACCTCGACCTTTCTTAGGCACTTGAAGGACAAACCCGCACTCATGTTGGGTGGACCAAGACCTTACTAAACACGAACTAAAGGTTAACCTCCACCTCGCATTGGGTTTACTAACACTTGACCAAATGAACCCTTACCTCGGGAGGTTTTGGACTTACCTTATAAGCTTTACTATTGACCAACATATGTGCTTTCCATTATAGATTTAATAGTTAAAGAACATAGAACTAATTAATGAATTGTTCTTTGTCTCAATTTGTTGCGTCCTAATATCGGTGTCTCCTATTTCATACGGCACATTCAAATTTCTAGACCCGATCACCTTATACGCCACTATTTAAAATCCAAGTTACAAAAGCCATTCATATACAAATTCATATTATATCACATTATATCTTCTTGTAAGCTAAAATCACTCGATTTTATTGCTTCATTTTATTACTTTGGGTATTAAAAAATAATTATTACTATTTTATAAAAAATAATATTTTACTAAAAAAATTCCAATTATCATGAAATTCGTGTTGAAAAAAAATGATAAACATCAATATCATCGCACTATAAATTAAATTTTATTAAAAAAATTCCAATTGCGATGAAATTAATATTCAAGAAGAAATGGTAGACACCAAAAATCATCACACTATAAATTAAATTTCTATTATCATTAGGAAATCTCATATCTTGCTTCATTAGGAAATTTCATGTCTTTATTATTATGTTGAAGAGGAAATGGTAAACATTAAATATCATTACAATATAAATTAAATTTCTATTATTATTTGGAAATTTCATATCTTGTTTCATTAGGTTATAATATTAAACTTTCAATTTAAAAATAATTGAAAAATATTTAAACAAGAGAAAGTTGCAAAGTAGCTAATTCCCTACTAATAGGGTTCCGTGATTATTTCCTTGCATTAAACTTCTACTACAATATAACATATTGAGTAAAGTAAAAACAATACCAAAAAGATCTGCTTTGTATTTATTTGTTGTTAGAGGGGCAAACAAAATAATAAAATAAAATCAGAGGAATTGTCGATCAACATGCCGAATGGGAGGTTTAGCAAAAGAGATTTGGAGAATGCGACCAATTCATTCAGTGATACTAATATAATAGGGAGCAGTGCCATGAGCACTGTCTACAAAGGTGTTCTGAGTAATGACAAAGTGGTGGCTGTGAAAACATTGAACATAGAAAATTTCAAGGAACTGGAATGGTGTTTTAAAAGGGAACTATATGTGATGGCTCGTATTAGGCATCGAAATATGGTGAAAGAGTTGGGATATGCATGGGATTATAGGCTAAGGGTTTTAGTAATGGAGTTCATGCCAAATGAAAATATGGATACAGTCCTACGTAATAGCGTTGAAGCAGGGGAGGGACGTTCAAGTGTGTTGGACCTATCAAAGCATCTAAATATTAGTATATCAGTGGCTCAAGCATTGGTTTATTTGCACACGAATTATGATTTTCCAATCATCCACTGTGATCTGTAGCCCACAAACATTCTTTTGGACGAAGAATTTGAAGCTCACATGAGCAACTTTGGTACTACCAAGATGCTTGAAATCCATCTCTACCAAGAAATCCAAAACTTAGCGTCGACTTTTCAACTAGGGACCATAGGCGGCATGGCTCCAAGAAAGAGTAATATTTTATACAACTTTCCCATTTTATCATGGCATAAATTATATATAGGTATGAACATTTTGGTATTGAGTTAAGTGGTCATCAGTATTAACAACATGCTTGCTTGGTTTGCAATGACAAAATTTGAATATATGGCGAGGGTGACTCTGAGATCAGACATGTTCAACTTTGGCATAATCCTGATGGATTTATTGACGAGGAAAAGACCCACTAGTATTCCTAGCTTGCCTTCTACTTCTAACCAAAGCATAAGTAGTTTGCAGGAATGGGTAGAAAATCAGGACTACTCAATTTCTTTTACAAACTCTTAAGTGATTGACATTTGTTGCATGCCTTCATTAAAGATATGATCAATGACATTAATGAAATATAAGCATGTTTTCTATGAATGGTTTATTTAATAAACACAATAGAAATGGTCCATGGATGTTTCTTCTAATCCAACTATTTTGTTTATGTCAATGTATCCAGTGGCTTAACAACTACTATTTATTCATTATGAAAATGTCTGAAAGACTTTATCTAAGATCCCTCTCCCAACTTATTTTGCAAGCCAATGATGTCATTTGACATCTTTTGGATTATACATTACAATTTTAAGCAATTTAGATTTAGTGTCATGTTTCATTGATGCTAAGATCTTATTTTGGTTTTAATGATAGTGCTCTTATTTTTTTCTTGGGTATAAATTTTCTTTCAAATTTTTCATTTCCTTTTCAGCATTACGAGATTCTTCAAAATCACTAGTTGGTGTTTATTTTTTACTCTTTTTGTAGCGGCGTTTCACTAGTTTGGAATATGAAGGTTGTACCCAGGCCGAGGCTCAGAGTTATTTGATTGGTTGCAAATTCATTGGGAACAAGAATCCGAGATGCATATGGCGATATGATGATGGGTTTCTCCTGATCCTGCACGATTAGGTCAAAGCCTACACAGAGAATGGTTGTGCAAGACTTTAATATGAAGCTAGTTATTGGGATGTACAAGTATTTGGGCATACAAGTCTAGGCCTGCGTGGATCCCCGTCCTAAAACCGTCGGGCTTATCATGGGAACATGGGAATTGTATTGCATTTAACTCAGTTATTTCAATCATTTATCTATGTTATTGGCCATCTATGTTGTGAGGAATCTATGTACCCATGCCATTGTAGCCATTCAATCAAATTGTTATTTATCTGAATTACATTTCTCACGTTAGAATTATCCATATGCTTAAAGTTTGAAGCTGGTTTGTAATTGATAGTATGATAGCCCTTCATGATGATAAACACCATCATCAGTTTGTTCCAAGTTGCACCAATAAGTGATTCAACCTCTGAAATTTTAAATTAAAAAAAAGAATGGAAGGCATGCCATGCACCTTTTAACTCGAAGGCTGCGACACACCGTAAATCTTTCATAAGAATTGAGCAGTGGAATTAATTTCCTAAAATCATGGAAATATGAATAGTACGTTGATTTTCACACTAGAACAAACACTGAGATAACACCAAATTGAAATAAAGAACTTCTAAACAAATTAATTTTTTAAAGCAATTTAATAAAAACAAAATTATAAACAAAGTACATAAATTGGGGGGTTGGCTATTCAGATGATTCTCGCCCTACTCAGAGTCCTCGTTCCCCATCCTGCACCCCATGTTTCCCCTCTCTTGCTGCTTAAGGTAACGACGAGGGGGATATGGGCTAACCCCTCTCCCCAGTAAGATTTCTGGAGAAAATTTTGACCAAATGGGGCGTGGCTCAATGAGCAGAGAAATTCGTATGGAAAATAATGGAAAAGTTCATGACATCACGGGAAAAATATAGTTTGCTCGGAAAAACATATGCTTAACGTTTGAAGCTGGTTTGGAATTGATAGTATGATAGCCCTTCATGACGATAAACACCATCATCAGTTTGTTCCAAGGCGCACCAATAAGTGATTCAACCTCTGGAATTTTAAATTAAAAAAAAAAGAATGGTAGGCATGCCATGCACCTTTTAACTGGGAGACTGCGACACACCATAAATATTTCATAAGAATTGATTAGTGGAATAAATTTCCTAAAATAATGGAAATATGAACAGTACGTTGATTTTCACACTACAACAAACCCTGAGATAACACCAAATTGAAATAAAGAACTTCTAAACAAATTATTTTTTTAAAGCAATTTAATAAAAACAAAATTATAAACAAAGTATATAAATTGGGGGGTTGGTTGTTTAGATGATTTTCTCCCTAATCAGAGTCCTCATTCCCCATCCTGCACCCCATGTTTCCCCTCGCTTGCTTCTTAAGGTAACGATGAGTGGGCTATGGGCTAACCCCTCTCCCCAGTAATATTTCTGGAGAAATTTTCGACCAAATGGGGTGTGGCTCAATGAGCAGAGAAATTCGTATGGAAAATAATGGAGAAGTTCATGACATCATGGAAAAAATACAGTTTGCTCGGAAAAAGATAGAGAGGTCTTCGTTTTATGCCGAATTTATGGATAAAATATGGGACCCATAAATGGTTGCGCGATTAAAAAGCGTGATAGGTACCGAGCCACATATTTCACAATTACAAGTGGTTCTCTATAGCCTTGGAAATATTGATTCTAATAGAAAGATTGTGTCTTTGGAACCTAATCACATGCAGTTAGCTTTTACAATTTCATTGAGAGAGAGATTTCAATTGGTGAATGATATTGTGGTGTCCGATCTAGTCCTCTCTTTAATGGAGGGAAGGGTTATAAATGCCCTTGACGATAATTTTCTCTATCTTAACAAAGACTGCGACTGACAATAGATAGACCCATGCTATTTTTCATGCCTCGTTGTCCGTTTCATTTGTTTGCAGATGTATTGGAGGTAAAATGGAGTCCTGCCAATTTGACCAAGATTATTATAATAGGGAGCAATTTTAAACAGTACAAGGAAGAGATTAATTACAATGTTAGCAGGAGCATGCAGGTCATTCTCTACAGAGAACATGTAGTTGATTAATTAGTGTGGTTGATGCTCTTCTATTGTAGAACGTATCCAAACCAGAAGAGGAGAAGATAGTAAGCTTACTGAAGATATCGTTGCTGTGTACCAAAGAAATAACAGAGAATTGTCCAAACACGAGTCAAGTGCTGCTCTGGATATTGCATATAAAAGAGAACTGCATGCATGCATCATGATCAATAATAATGGTAAGAATGAATATTTGATCTGAATCTTTTGCACCATGCACTTATTATTGCTAGAAATTATAAATAATGGAAAGAATGAATATCTTATCTGAATATTTTGCAACATTTAGTTGGAAATTAGAATTAAGTGTACAGTTGACACCATTAAACCAGAAATTATATATTGACTGCTGGAGAGTGTAACTTTGTTGTTAATTTGTTTGCAGCCATGTCTTATCAATGGTTCCTCTAATTGCAGCTGGTCTTAGCACTTCGTCGAAGGTCTTTTGAATAGTGCTCCCCTTCTCATCAGTTGTTCCTCCGATGATAGTTGGAATCAGAGGCATTTTTATTTTTATTATTACTCTTAAAAGATGGAAAACCACTTTAGCAGTTTCGTCACTGTGAGTGGCGCTATTATATGGTACTTTACCAATTCCAGAAAAAACAATGGTGATGTCGTGAATTGGCCAGTTGTGGGTATGGTCCCTTCGCTGCTATGGAATCTGACCAACATATACTATTAGGTAGCTGGATTAGTCATTCTCAATGGCGGGACATTCAAATTCAAGGAACCATTTGGGAGCAAGCACTTTTTTGAAATCATCACATCCAGCTTGCCAAATCTAGAGTACATTCCCAAAGATGATTTCGCCAATTTCCCCAGAGGCCTTGGCTTCAAATCCATTTTCTTCGACATATTTGGAGACGGTCTCTTCGTGGCAGACGAGGAGCCATGGAAGAGGTAGAGGAAGGCCACAACCATAGCCATGAGCAACGACAGTTTCTGCGATCCACCAGTATTCTCATCAAGTCCATGTCCAAAAAGCCAAAAATCTCTCCCATGACCCCTTTGCACTAAAGCGCCAATGACCTCTATTTTTCAAAAAACTAAAATACTCCTCCTCTTCCTAACATTCTATGCATATCCCTTTATTATCCTACCATCCACTTTTATAATTATTGATACCTTTTATTTATTCCTTCCCCTTTATTAATTCCCCTCTTTCCCTATATATATTTCTATGATTACCTTTATACCTATACCTATATCCTTTTCATTCTCTAACTTTACATCCCAAAATTACCCCTTCCTATCGTTTTCTCCTCTGATCCTAAACCCCCTTACATTCCTATGTCCCCCTACCTTCCTATGTCCCTTTTTCATTCTACCAAAGTATAAACACATTAAAAATTAAAAAACAACCCTTTCCCAATCCTTTCGTTCCCTTCACATTATTCCAAAGCGAATTTAAAATAAGAAGTCCCTTTTGAAGTATACCATGAAGGCATGATGGAATTTTTTTTTTTATAACAGAAACAGGGAAATAGAGTGTATTTATAAAAGCTATGCACCGCTATTCATTACATGCATTCAATAGGATTTTTAACAGAAGAGAAAATTTCTGAAAAGATTGTAACTATGATTTCTAACAGCATAGCTTTAAAAGCTCCGAGCTTTGTCTTTCTGAAACTGTTCAAAATGGTGTTGGGATAAACCTTGATAAACTGTCTGTTGAGTATAATGCAGAAATACATTGGCAAAATAGATACAAAATTTTGAAACCTGAGCTAAGCTGGAAATTAGCCATAATTCTTGAGCTGAGCAGAAGCTGTGTCCACCATTTCTTGATTGATCTCTTGATTGACCGTGGGGGTTTCCTGCACATAAATTCCCTGAGTTTTCCCTGTCAGAATTGCCAAATCTTCCTGCAGCATGTCAACCTTTCCCATCAGCTCGAACAAATTCTTCTCTAAGTCATCTATCCTCGAATACTGGCAAGAAAGCTGGGAGACCGTGTGATTAAGATCCGCGGCCATCTCCTCATTTTGCTTCACGCTGGTGCAGACGGTGTCGTATGTGCTGCGAACCGAGAGTTTAATGTCCACCACAGTGCGGCTCAGGGCAGCTATGGCCGCCATAACACTTTGCATTGTTCCAATGTTAAATGGAGGCAGCAGAAGGGGACGGGAAGGAGGGAGTCTAGTTCGCAGAGGGAGAGCCGACTCATAGCACAGGAGAAATGAGGAGGACGAGCCATCGCGGGGGAATAAGGGAAAGGAGCGGAGGGAGGAGTTAATAATGGCTCGTGGGAGTTGACAGCACAGCAGGGATCCATGTGACAAGTGCGTGGAAGGCCGGGGTGGCGTGTGGTAGAAGCAACGGGGGGAGGGGAGAGCACATAACCAAACTTTGAGTGAGGGATGAGGAGGACCCTACCTTTTGTTTTGTAATGAATTTATTAACCCTTGACATTTAACTTAGGGGATGAAGTGAAATCCCATGGCACCATTGAGGTCCTTGACGTGCCCAATTTCTAACAAGATTCCTTTATTAGCCTCTAAGTCTACAAGCCTATTGTTCTCTCGGTGGATGTGAAAAAATGAGGCATTTGGGAGATGAACATTGGTTTTTATTCGTTGCATGTATCTGTAGGCTTTTGAACCTTGAGGAGCAGAACCCCTTCTCATGATTTGAATAACGTGTCTAGAGTCTCCATAAATTCTGAGATTGTCAATGCTGAAGGAGGAGGCCAAATCTAATGAGAGAATGAGTGCTAGCCATTCTGCCTCATTATTTGTCTTGCTACCTAGGCCCCAAGAGAAGGCTGCGACTTTATTTCCTCCGGGATCAAAGAGTATCCCACCCGCACCTGCCACCCCAGAAAGGCATGATGGAAATTAATAAAGCCCCGCATTTCCTTTTTTTTTAACCTTTCATGCCAAGTGGGTGCTTTTACCAATTCATGTCCCTATCCTAAGTTCAATAAGCATTTCACATTTTACCCAAAATAAATTATAACATTAAAGGGGCTCATTTCGTGAACTGTGGATTCCACTAATAAAGGGAAGAGCCTTTTAATGTCCGCCTTATATTTTACAAATAAAAGGGGTGGTTGCTGCCCAATCAATTAAATAAATTGGATGTTCTCAATGCATTATGAACATCCTGGAAGGGCCTCGGCTTACCATTCCAAAGAAAAACAGTTCGAAGACTATTATTTATTCACTGCGTTTGGCTCAAAAGTCGACGTGTTGTGGCAACCGGCACAACTTTTGAAAATATTTCATACATTTGTGATTTTTTGTGATGATGTGGAGAAGCAACCTGGAGATTGGCAGCATCACGTGGAGCATTTGAATGGTTGTCCGTAAAACGAGATCAGCTTTTAGTTGTTTGACATGATATGAAGCAGCATTAGCAGTACACGACGTGACATTTTTATAGAATTTAGTTTTATAAATTAATTATATTTATTTATAATTATCGATAATTAAGAACATTCCTGCAAAGATTTATGTCTCATCAAAAGTGCCTTGCACTAATTACAAATTTAGAATATTGCATTTTAAAAATTATAATATTTATTTTTACTTTTAAAAAAATTATGTTTAATAAATAAGTTTTGTAAAATTTAAAAACACTGAAAAAACAAATTAATATAAGTCAATAATTTTGAACTAACTAATGGTTAGTATATTTCTGCCTTGGCATGAAATAATAATAATAAAAAAACATTATAAAATATAAATTAAAATGTTTTTTAAATTTGTAATAAAAATTTTAATTTAAAAAATGTTTTTTTAAATGATGTGAAAAAATCAAATAAATGTTAATAAAAATCAAAACACATGTACTAATATTGAGAAATTAATAAAAATGTTTTTAAAATTTATAATAAGAAAATAATAATTTAAAAAATATTTTTTTAAATAATATTTAATTCATTTATACATATAAATTAAATTGAATTTATTTCAAATTATTATTTTTTAAAATAAATTAATTAAAAACATTAATATTTTAAGTATAAAAAACCATAAAAGTTCTTTATAAAGTTTTTCAGTTCCACAACCTTGAACTTCACATGTACATAAGGTTTTCAATTATATTCAGTTATGAGCCGTGATAGCTTAATTGCTTACTAATCTTGACAAATAATTGTTAAATGCACTAACACAAAGACCTTAGTGGTTTTACTGCGTGTAATGGAATTTAGGTTGAAGATTCCTATAAAAATTCATACTTTTCTAAAACCATTGTGGAAACTTGGAATAATGGTGGTTTTACTGCGTGTAATGGAATTTAGGTTGAAGATTCCTATAAAAATTCATACTTTTCTAAAACCATTGTGGAAACTTGGAATAATGGTTCTTTCATTGCAATTTTTCTAACTCACATCGTTAGTGTGAATGGAGGAATATTAGGTTTCATGTTCATTCAAAAGGTGGTGAATGGAGAAAAATGTAATATGATGACTTTGGAAGTATTGAAAATAAAAAATGAAATAGGTGAGTGAGTGTGTTCTAATGACACTAGGTTGTGGCTAGTGCCTTACAGGTGTTAGGATCCATTTCAGGAATGTCTATGGGTGACCCTTGGTTTCGGGGGTGGAATATCAAGGCTCGTTATATAAAAAAATTAATGAAAGAAAATAAAAAATGTAATAGTCAATTACCACATAATGTTGCAACAATTTATCTAGTAATGTTGTAATTCTTTACTTTTAAATTTATCATAAAAAATAAATCTATTTATTCTAGAATCGCATCCCTTGTTAATTAGGTATTTCTGGAAGCATTTTGTTTCTTTCATCGCTAACCATCAGATTGAATGCTTATCTTAGTAAGAGTAATATTTTTTCTCATCAATCACTTGCTTAACTTGTTCAATAGTATCTTCCATAATCAAAGTGGAAAAAATGAAAAACCATGCAATTCCCATTAAAGATGGAATCATGGATAGAAAATATCATGCATTTCGAGGCTGAAGATGGCGTGATAAATTTATTCTGAAGTAGATGGTTAGTCAAGTTGATATAACGATTGATTCAGATAATGAAGAAATGCAACATAGAAGTATTCTCATACCTTCTGAAGTCTAAGTATGAAGGATGCACAAGTGTAATTGGTCGGCGTCAAACCAAATATAATGGTTGAAGTAGATGGTTAGTCAAGTTGAGATAACAACTGATTCAGCTAATGAAGAAATGCAACATAGAAGTATGCTCATACCTTCTCAAGTCTAAGTATGAAGGATGCACAAGTGTAATTGGTCGCAGTCAAACCAAATATAATGGTTCACACATGCAACCCATAAGATTTTCCATTTGTTGCAATTGTGTTAGTGTAGTTATTGAGACATTATTGGATTAACACGTGGAAAAAAATAAAAAAACACATTTGGCATTATGTAGGGGTGATATAGGAAAGTTGGAGTTAGTATGCATGGTCAATGTGTGGTAGCTGATTGTTGTTTAGAGTGCCCACACAACCTTCGAGGTAATCTTGGGGCACCAACAAGCAAGGATGTTACAGCCTTTCCTACAATATCTAACAACAAAGTTTCTAGATTGCTTTAGGATTAATTCATCTTTGTACGTCGGCTTTTGATTCCTTGTTTAACATGCCCACCCACAACCTTCTCTTTCTCTTACACCATGAGGGAGTTCCAAATAACTTAAATTCCAATTCCTGCCAATGCTTGAGGTTCAAAACCTTGCCTTGCTTGATATTCAAAGGCTCTAGGGTGGTTTAGAGTGGAATTTTCGAAATCTGTAATAGGATTAATTGAATGGCTCCTAATGTTTGTAGTTCATGACCTATTTTATGTAAATTTAGTCCCTTTCGGTTGGATAATATGAATTAATTTCAAAAAAATTTGTAGTTTATGTGAAATTAAGCACAACAGATCTAATGAACAAGTAAATCAATTACAACAGATGAAACTCAGAAAATATGGTGTAAACTATGCAAAAGGATTGCAACAGTGCTCTATTGAACTCAGAATGGTAGAATACAATGCAATACAACAACAATGACTGAGCAATTCGAATTAACCAAGGAGGTCATTCGAATATACTAAATGGAATAGCTTGGCTCCAACTAGGAGTCCTCATCATCAGATCAGTGGAGTCATCAATGCACAAGTAACGGTCAACCAGGTGTCAAACTGAGTCTAACTGAGTGTGGTAGTTGTAACTGGCACATGTAGGCATTAACTGAATGAAGGAGGCTCAGTGGAGGGCGCATGAGGAGCTAACTGAAGTCAGAATAGGTAGTCTAGTCTCATTGGAGGTCCAACGGAGTGATACAATCAGTTAGGAGTCAATCTAGCCTTAAATCAAGGAAATACAACTAGCTAACTGAAGTGAACTGAGTGGTAGGTGAAGAAGTGCGCCTTTATCAAGTGGTAGGTGAGAAGTGGGTGCCTTACTGACTAGGAGGGCTAAAACTGCAAGGTAAGAAGCTCCCAGGTGCTGGAAAACTGGGGATAAGGTGCTGGAGGCATCAAATTGGTGACTGGGATGCATGCAAATAGTTGGGATGCATGCAAATACATGCATGCATGCAAAGTACAAAACTGAATGATGAGATATCCTAACAGTTTACCCATGGTAAGAATCACTCAGTTACAACCAACGTTTTTTGGGTGCAACTATATAGTATGGTAACATTAAGGCTTGGTAAAAAAAAGAATTACAACCTTGAGGTCGATGTATATAGTTTTTCTATTTTTCTTTGGTAATTAATAACTAACCACATTCCCTTTGAGGGCATGCCAAACTTACATGCATCATATGTAACCTACCCCATACTAGTACTGTCTACCTTGTCGCCTATGCTATATTCGTAAATTTGGCTATAGTCTCCAGCATTTCCAAAACTTGTCAACCTCTCCCTCCCCCAACCACCAGTCCTAAAAACATCCAATCAAAGTTAAACATAATCAAGGCCACTTTGCATGGATGGATATATTAATTATAATCAATTAACTATGAATAATTTCATTTTAAATTTCATATTAGCTAATATAAGATTTTCTATTAAGAATAATTCTCAATTACCTCACCCAGTTTGTGATTTTAACTCTCCTTTTCATTCTTAAAGTCGATCAAGCTTACATTCCAAGCAATTTACTATTGTTTAGTATGATTTATTTAACAATTACATTTTCAAAGTATAAAGCAGCCTTAGCCATCAACTTAGTAATAAAAGTGTGGTCATCATGTTGACATTGACCTTGCATAAATATACTTGTTGGAGTTTAGAAATTAAATTCCACTGCTAAGTTTGGTTTTTATTCCCTCGAACCAAATTAACTATGTGTCCTTTAGGATATTTACTTAAACACAATAGGGAGCACAAAATGCAAACCGATAATAAAAAAGATTTGTAGTGATATGAACACATATGTTGCTAAGCAAGATCAAGTTATCCTTTTGAGTTTATGATATGCATAACTAGCTAGAATCACACATAGGGAAATGGTTCGTAGGTATTTGGCAAACTAAGGGTGGGTCACTTCAACCAAGGCATGCTTAGGGTTGAAAATGATGGTTTATGAAGAATATTTGGCTTGAAAACAGGGGTTGAAATACCTTAAATTATAAAAACTTGAAATTGGGCCGTAAATGGGAGATCTAAGGCACATGAATAATGCATGGGGTTGTATAACATGAGAATAGACATAATCATTCTCCCAATAAAGTCAAAGGATGATGCAAAATATATGGAAATATGGATCTAGGCAAGTATGCAACAAAACACATAATTAAATTGGGAGCATGTAGCTTCATGACTTATGTATTTCTATAAAATATTTTTGCTACATCTGTTAGGTGGCAGGATGAAAAAAAGGTGAGTACCATGATGTGTGTGTGTGTGTGTGTGCGCGCGCGCGTGCGTGCGTGCGTGTGTGTGTGTGTGTGTGTGAGAGAGAGAGAGAGAGAGAGAGAGAGAGAGAGAGAGAGAGAGAGAGAGAGAGGTGAAAAAGATACTACATGCAATTGGATTGTGGCCAAGAGCATTGTATAAATGAAAGAGGCAATGTATGTACCCAACACAAAATTTGTGTTGCATGATATTAAGAAGGTGTATGAAGAGAAAGTATCTCTAATATCATGTTGAGAAGTTAGCCATTGTATTTGGTATTAAGAGTACACCGCATGAGACAAATTTTCAATTCATCAAGAATACTCGCATTTGTGGTGATTACCATGAAGCTACCAAGTGCATCTCCATGGTCAAATAGAGAAAAAATATTGTGAGAAATGAAGAGAGTATTGTGCTCATGAAAAGATTATTAATGATGTGGAAAAATACATGCAAGTAAATACACACACAAGATTTTCAAGACACACTTGCAACATTCAAATGAAACAACATGTTGAAAATAGTTAGATCCAAAATGGCATTTGTGATAGATACATTGAATTAATGTTCCATAAATGTTGCAAGACCATATATATGTATTTGAATCTCAATAAAGGTAAGATACTAAAATCTATCATAACTATCACTTTTAATATAAATTCCAATGCTATGATTTTTCCTCACTACCTTCTTAACAACATTTCTTGTTCACAACTTATCACAGTATACATGTAGAGGTATTGTGATAGCTTCCTCATTTATTTGTGGTTTGTTTAGTATAAAAATGTGTATTGTGGCTAATTTTTGCTAATATCTTGATTGGTCTAATATCTTCAATTTGAAGAAAAATGTGCAAAGAAGTGCATAAATTGATTTGGCAAGGGTGTGATGGGATGCTGAAATATATAAATACTCATATTAACCTTTGGAGAAGTTAGTTGTATTTTTTCCCACCATGTATCATCATCTATTAATAATTCCAGATGATTATTAATTAATCCACATGCTTATTAATTAATACATGTGCTTATTAATCAATCCACATGTGGATGGGTAGGGAATATCCTTTTTTCCTTAATTTTCAGTGTGATGTTGCAAGGAAATATTGTGCCCTGAATGATGCCACCTTTCCTCAATAAGGAAACATAAGACACATGACCATGAACTACTATAATATAAATCACATTGGTTGTTGTCAAATTACATATGCATGAGCCAATATGGAAATTATATATTATATCATAACAGATCATATTCAACATCATTCATCATGAACATCAAATAAACTAAAGTATAAACTCAACCATAACAATAATCGCAAATTAAACCATAAATAATTCATCATTCATGTGCGGAAATCATGTATGTATAATAGAAATTTGTCAAACTATATATTTTTTACCAAGTGGAACGTTGTTCCCAATGTACATAATGGCACATGTGTCCCAAACATGAAAGAATGGTAGTTCATGCCCTAAACACGTAAAGGCACATTGTGCCAAAAAGGGCACATAATGGCCAAGACACATAATCGGTCACTTGTTGACCCCCACTACCCTCACCACATCCAGGTGCATTTCCAAAGATGATATTCCTCCCCTTAAAGCTAGAGGAAGCTCGAGTCTTATTTTGCCCAGGTGATCCAGAAACTGTCCTGGATATTCCATTGGAACAACTCGTCACAATAGATCTTACGACTTAGTTCTCATTTTATTAGCTTATTTTTATTAAATGCCAAATAACTGGAAATGAAACAAGAAGAAATAGAGAAACTAAGAACAAAATCCATGCAATAACACAATATATACCCTAGGAAAACCCATTGTGGGAAAAAACCCAACCACAAATGAGGACTATGCCTTGCTTTTTATGTCAAATTGCAAATACAAAGGAAATGGCACTCTTTATGGAGTTACATATCACTTTGCAGTCAGAATGGCTACTACATGATATCCTATCTCCTTTTTTTGCTACAACATCCACTCCCATGTTGTTTAGTGGTTGTTGATTGACTATGGAACAATACAATACATAAAAAGAATGGAACCCCCTTCTTCTCCTAACAACCCAATATTTAAGATAGCTTGATAGTTGTCTAGGGTTAATTTTAGGGTTTTTTCATGCCCTAACTCTTGATTAGGGTTAAGGTTTTGGTCCTTATATAATGTTCTTGAAGGTACACACGTTACTAGCTCCACATGTGTAATAAATGAGAGCTAACTTGGAATCCAATCAATACTATGGTGGGTAATTGGGTAGATCAACTTGCAGGAGGCATAGCTTTTGCATACGAACTCTCTTTGAGGTGATTGTTGGACTGTTGAAAAGGTATCGAAGTGTAGAATCACGTGAAGGGGCATTCACACATAATGAAATTTCGAAACCAAAAACACCATTTAGACCCTCAAATAGGCCCCTGAAGGTTCTGGTCCCCAAATATACAAAATGAGACCTTCCCATAAAATGGGTCCTACAATCCAATTCATCCAATATTCTGACCCTGAAAGATCCACGTAGGTGACAAATTATATATTGATCCATTTCATATCACAACTCCCCATTTTGGAAGGATTTTGGTCCCCAAAAGCTTTTCTGAATGAAGTGAGGAAAATTTTCCTCTACCTTATCCTTTGAGTACCATTTAGCCTTGCCTGGAAGTTGTTGTCCTTTCAACCGTACCTTCAAGAGTTCATACTATACCCGCCTGGTAGTTCTGAACTTATTTTGAAAAACAGTGTCTTCTTCTAACTCTACCTAAGCCTCTAGTGTTAAGTTCACTAGAGAAGGTAAGACCTACTCAAGTTCTTGATCCAACATGGAAGGTTAATAGAGTTTCATATTTTCCACATTCACTATATAGAGTAAATACACATGTGTGTGGGTAGACCGAGTCTGTAGGAATTATCTCCCACCTTATCCAATACCTCAAAAGGGCCATACCTTAGATCCTTGACATTCTTACCAAGACCTTGTATTCTTTCTTTGTTCAAGTGGAACCATATGTTTTCCCCCACCTTTGAATGTTTTCTCAACCCTATGTTGGTCATGTCTCACCTTGTACTTTTCTCGTGACTTCTTCAATGCCTCCTATACTTGTATATGGATCTAACTAATCTTATCAATGACTATTTAATCTCATAATGCTTCATGTGTGGTGTCTTCCATCACTCCCCCTCGTTATCCATAAACAACATCTAGAGGTGTAGGTGGAAAGTATCAAAAACAAGTTTCAATAGGGGACTTCCCAATGGAAGCATGGACTACTATGTTATAAGAATATTGGATGTAGATCACATTTTCATCCAAAGTCTTCAAATGCTTCTGATTTTAACCCCTCAAAAGTTGTACCAAAGTCCTATTGACTACTTATGTATGTCCATCTATCTGTGGATGGAATGTTGTAGATCTATTCAACTTAGTGTCCATATTTTCGCAAAGTGTAGTCCAAAATGTACTTAAAAATATGGTATCCCTATCTGAGATGATCCTCCTTGGCATCCCAAAGTGCACCCATACCTTTTCAAAGAACATGTTCAATGCTTCTTGTCATTTGATGGTATTTTTACAAGGTATAAGAATGCACATCTTGTTTAATCTATCAACTACCACAAATAAATAGTCATGTCCCTTCCTAGAGGTTGGAATACCACCTGCAAAATCCTTTGAGATGCTCTCTCATGGTATCATAGGAATAGGTAAGGGATGGTATAGACCTTTTTTCATATTACTAGGATTTCTTGTACAACAAAGTTTGCATCCTCTGATAAACCGAGCAACATATTCTTGCATTTAAGGCCAGTAAACATACCTCTATAAGTTTTTGATTGTCTTCCCTACACCAAATTTCCCTATACGTTTTGAGGTCACACACCTCTCTGATAAGTTTCAATCTCTCTCCTTTAGGAACACAGATCTTGTCCATCTTGTAGAGTAACTCATGCTGGAGGTGATAACCATCCTTGTTGTCACCTTATTCTACACGGAATTGGCCTTATAGTTGTTGAAATACCTCCTTGAAGTCCTCATCTCTTGTGTATTATTCCTTGTATTCATCATGGGTAGAAGGTTCCATGTGCAAAAGAGTTTTCAAAGATGGAATATTGGTTGTAGGTGGCCTTGAGAGCATATATGTTAGCTTGTTTGCACTATCATTCTTATACTTGATTATTAGAAGGAACTGTTGTAAGAATCCAATTCACTTATAATGTCTAGTCTGCTATAGATTACTATGGGCATGTAAATATTGTAGTGGTTGGTGATCATTTTGAATGATGGTTTCCTTTCCCATCAAAAAATGATTCCACTTCTTAATAGCTTGAAAAAAGGCATAGTGTTCCTTATCATATGTAGGGTAGTTTAGGATGTATCCACGGAATATTTTAGAATGATTGCATACTAACCTCCTTCCTTAAATCAAAACTACTCCCAAAACATACCCACTTGCATTTGTCTCCAATTTGAAAGGATTATGCAAATTAGGCAATGCGAGCATTGGTTCCTGACTGATCTTTTGCTTGATCTCTTCAAAGGATTTCTATGATTCTTCCCCCATTAGAACCCTTTGTTGATGGTTGTTATGGAGTGGATGGGTGCAACGACGATAAAAAAGGAAGCTATGAACTTACAGAGGTATTGTGTTTCCCCCCAAAATATCCTAACTCCACTAACATTTGTAGGAGTAGGCCACTTAGTAACGGCCTCCAAATTTGCAGGATCAATCTTAAGTTCTTGTCCACCAATCACATGCCTCAAATACACTAAGGTCAGCTAGACAAATTCACATTTCTTGAGATTTTCCAACAATTGATTTTTTTAAGGTCTCCAACACCTACTTGAGATGTGAGCTATGATCTTCCCATGTAGCAGTATAAACCAATATGTCATCTAGATATACTATAATAAACAAATCTAAGTCCCATCCTTCTTTTGTACTATGATGATAGTTGACCCACAAGGTGAGGTGCTTGGTCGTATCACGCCCTGCTCCAACAACTATTGCAACATCTTCTTCACTTCATCTGCTTCTATGGAAGACTGTATGTACAATATGATGTTCAGCAATGGAGAATTCGACAATAATTGTATCTCGTGCTCAACCTCCCTCTTAGGAGGTATCCCTTTAGGCTTCAGGAACACTTGTCTATATTCCTGCAAAATGCTCTTCAACTAATGTTTTTTCTCTTTGGTACACCCCTCCAAGAATGGCTTCACTTTTACCAATTCACCTTCTTCTCCAAGAATGGCTTCACTTTTACCAATTCACCTTCTTGTTGATTTTTTCTTAAGAAAAGCAATATGAACTTCCTATTTGAACTGATCAACTTTTTTTTTGGTCGGCACTTACCAAAGAGATCTTTGATTTACCTTTATACGCATTGATAATGAAGGATTTTCCATCCTTGATCTCTTCCCACGGTATCAGACTGAGAGCCACCGTGTTAAGAGGACTCTTCCCACAATATTGAGCGCCATAAACAGTCTGCAAAATGAATGAGTTCCACAGTGCTATCAGTATCACCGCCACTGCCATTGACTTCGCCATCACCAAGAAAGGAATCCTAACTTTCTCTCAATACCACTAACACGAATTATAAAATTACACTTGCAATCGTCTCTTCTTATAAAATTACTGGCAATCGTCTCTTCTTATACACTGAATGGGCTATCTTCCATAGAATCTTGAACTGACTGTAAACACGGAGTGAACTCCATGTGGTCTGGAGTGTGTCACTGAATACGAAGCACCCACCCAATCACCTCATTAATAATTGTTCACTGGCATTATACTTTCGCGATTGATGCCAACACGATCCCCGAATGCCAGTGAACATGTTGGTGCTGATGCATATTGCCAGTGTAACAGCTTGGTGTAATCCATTGTTCACTCATTGTGCGTGTCTATCTTTGTGTTCTCCCAAAACGCAGGTGACTGCTACTTGCACATAGCCGTTGCACGGCGATGTTCTTTTCATTATTATTCTCTAGATTTTTTTAGTGCCTTTTGGTTTCTGATTTGGCAAATAATAACCACGTCTCAGTGTTGCTATGGCTGTTTGGATGTTTTTCATGGGATAAGATCTCGCATTTACAGCATTAAATGTTGTACTGCGGAGTGGTTATTGTTAGTATTCTTACTGTGCCAGCGTTTTGGTTACTAGGAAAAGGTTTTTCCATTACCATTTTCAACGTCAACGGCAATGTGTGGGCTCTCTCTCCGTTGGCTGCTCAGATTAACGACCCTCTCTTGCGCTTCCATTAGATAATAAATAGAATGGATGCTTGGACCTTATACATTTATTTACAGCAACGCATGTCTCCTTATTGACGTAAATCATGCTACTAATCAGCTTCCATAAATTTGTTTGGAACAGATGTTTTTTTTTGCTATTAACACATGCAGTATAGGGTTAAATTACAGTATAGAGTTAAATTACAGTATAGGGTTAAATTTGCTTACCTTGCAAACATCATCCATCAAACAGAAATGTTATGGAGTTGAAATCAATGGATTGCTTGTCACAATAGGCATTCATAAGTTTGCGTAATTCAATACTCGTCTTAATCCCTAAAAAATACTTCATTCCCATGGATTTGCTCACCTTGCAAACATCATCCATCAAACAGAAATGTTATGGAGTTGAAATCAGTGGAGTGCTTGTCACAATAGGCATTCATAAGTTTGCGTAATTCAATACTCCTCTTAATCCCTAAAAAATACTTCATTCCCATACTGCAGATCCCAAACAATGTCAAAGGTAAGAAGGATTTCCATATAATCTAA
Organism: Larix kaempferi; assembly: GCA_027924585.1. NCBI lineage: Eukaryota > Viridiplantae > Streptophyta > Pinopsida > Pinales > Pinaceae > Larix > Larix kaempferi. Next base: position 18,401,645 of record BSBM01000435.1, read on the forward strand.
ATATATGTTTTTTTTCAAATATATTTTACGTGGAAACATAGCAAAATGGAATCTAATATTTAGTTTGCATTGGGAAGAAAAGATTGGCAAGGCCAACATTATTTTCTTTGTGGGCCAACTATCATCATAGTACCAAAGAATGATGGGACTTAGATTTGTTTGTTATAGTATATCTAGATGACATATTGGTTTATAGTGCTACATGGGAAGATCATAGCTCACATCTCAAGTAGGTGGTTGAGACCTTAAAAAAATCAATTGTTGGAAAATCTCAAGAAATGTGAATTTGTCTAGCTGACCTTAGTGTATTTGAGGCATGTGAATGGTGGACGAGAACTTAAGATTGATCCTGCAAAGTTGGAGGCCATTACTAAGTGGCCTACTCCTACAAATGTCACTGGAGTTAGGATATTTTTGGGGGAAACACAATACCTTCGTAAGTTCATAGCTTCCTTTTTGGTCGTTGCCGCACCCATCCATGCCATAAAAAGCATCAACAAAGGGTTCTAAGGGTTCCTTTGTATTTGCAATTTGACATAAAAAGCAAGGCATAGTCCTCATTTGTGGTTGGTTTTTTTTCCCACAATAGGTTTTCCTAGGGTATATATTGTGTTATTGCGTGGATTTTGTTCTTAGTTTCTCTAGTTCTTCTTGTTTCATTTCCAGTTATTTGGAATTTAATAAAAATAAGCTAATAAAATGAGAACTAAGTCGTAAGATCTATTGTGATGAGTTGTTCCAATGGAATATCTGCGACAGTTTTTGGATCACCTAGGCAAAATAAGACTCGAGCTTCCTCTAGCTTGAAGGGGAGGAATATCATCTTTGGAAATGCACTTGGAAGTGGTGAGGGTAGTGGGGGTCAACGAGTGACCTATTATGTGTCTTGGCCATTATGTGCCCTTTTTGGCACAATGTGCCTTTATGTGTTTAGGGCATGAACTACCATTCTTTCATGTTTGGGCCACATGTGCCATTATGTACATTGGGAACAACGTTCCACTTGGTACAAAATATATAGTTTGACAAATTTTTATTTTACATACATGATTTCCGCACATGTATAATGAATTATTTATGGTTTAATTTGCGATTATTGTTATGATTAAGTTTATACTTTAGTTTATTTGATGTTGAATATGATGTTATGATATAATATATAATTTCTATATTGGCCCATGGATATGTAATTTGACAACAACCAATGTGATTTATATTATGGTAATTCATTATCATGTGTCTTATGTTTCCTTATTGAGGATAGGTGGCATCATTCAGGGCACGATATTTTCTAGCAACATCACACTGAAAATTAAGGAAAAAAGGATATTCCCTACCCATCTAAGTTCAATGCATGTGGATTGATTAATAAGCACATGTATTAATTAATAAGCATGTGGATTAATTAATAATCATCTGGAATTATTAATAGATAATATACATGGTGGGAAAAAATACAACTAACTTCTCCAAAGGTTAATATGAGTATTTATATATTTCAGCATCCCATCACACCCTTGCCAAATCAATTTCTGCACTTCTTTGCACATTTTTCTTCAATCTTAAGATATTTCACCAATCATGATATTAGCAAAAAGTAGCCACAATACACATTTTTATACTGAACAAACCACAAATAAATGAGGAAGCTATCACAATACCTTTACATGTATACTGTGATAAGTTGTGAACAAGAAATGTTGTTAAGAAGGTAGTGAGGAAAAATCATAGCATTGGAATTTATATAAAAAGTGATAGTTATGATAGATTGTTGTATATTACCTTTATTGAGATTCAAATACATATATATGGTCTTGCAACATTTATGGGACATTGATTCAATGTATCTATCACAAATGCCATTTTGGATCTAACTATTTTCAACATGTTGTTTCATCTCAATGTTGCAAGCGTGTCTTGAAAATCTTGTGTGTGTATTTTACTTGCATTTATTTTTCCACATAACTAATAGTATTTTCATGAGCACAATACTCCATTTCTCACAATGTTTTTTTCTCTATTTGACCATGGAGATGCACTTGGTAGCTTCATGGTAATCACCACAAATGCGAGGATTCTTGATGAATTGAAAAGTTGTCTCATCGGGTGTACTCTTAATACCAAATACAATGGCTAACCTCTCAACATGATATTAGAGATACTTTATCTTCACACACCTTCTTAATATCATGAAACACAAATCTTTTGTTGGGTACATACATTGCCTCTTTCATTTATACAATGCTCTTGACCACAATCCTATTGCATGTAGTATCTTTTTCACCCCACCCCTCTCTCTCTCTCTCACACACACACACACACAAACACACACAAACACACACACATCATGGTACTCACCTTTTTTTCATCTTGCCACCTAACAGATGTAGCAGAAATATTTTATAGAAATACATAAGTCATGAAGCTACATGTTTCCAATTTAGTTATGTGTTTTGTTGCATACTTTCCTAGCTCCACATTTCCATATATTTTGCATCATCCTTTGACTTTATTGGGAGAATGATTATGTCTATTCTCATGTTATACAACCCCATGCATTATTCATGTGCCTTAGATCTCCCATTTAGGGCCCAATTTCAAGTTTTTATAATTTAAGGTATTTAAACCCCTGATTTCAAGCCGAATATTCTTCATAAACCATCATTTTCAACCCTAAGCATGTCTTGGTTGAAGTGACCTACCCTTAGTTTGCCAAATCCCTAGGAACCATTTCCCTATTGTGATTCTATCTTGTTATGCATATCATAAAATCAAAAGGATAACTTGATCTTGCTTAGCAACATATGTGTTCATATCACTACAAATCTTTTTTTATTGTCGGTTTGCATTTTGTGCTCCCTATTGTGTTTAAGTAAATATCCTAAAGGACACATAGTTAATTTGGTTCAAGCGAATAAAAACCAAACTGAGCAGTGGAATTTAATTTCTAAACTCCAACAAGTATATTTATGCAAGGTCAATGTCAACATGATGACCACACATTCACAAACCATATCTGTCAAGGATTGACCTTATAATGCAAAAAAGCCTAGTTCTGAAAATAATTGAATAAAAAATCCACAAGCTATGGAATCATGGGAGAGGGGTTCCCCTAGCTATAATCCGATCTCAAAGGACAAATGGAATCGATGGTTCATCGATGCAAGTCCCAATTCTCATTTTAAGGCAAGTTGTAATTTGCCTCCTGAAGGCATTTAGGGACATATGGAGAATTTGGTATGGAGGCATGAAAACCAAATGCAGAAACATAATTTAGTGCCATAATCTCAAGCAATTTTGTTTGGACAAGGCCAATGTGACCAAGCTATCCAAACACTCACAAACTAGATTTTCAAGAATTGGACTTGTAATGTAAAAATTGCATTTCATGTTATTGATCAAAACCCCAATTTTGAAAAACACCAAATAAAAAAATATCTTGGCCATGGACTCATTGAAGAGGAATTCCCCTAGATATAACCCAATTTCATGATTCCAATAGAAATAATTGTTTGTTGATCCAAGTCCCGGTATTTATTTTATGGCAAGTTGTAACTTGCCTCTTGAAGAGATTTAGGGGTACATGGTGAATTTGAACCAAGGGCATAAAAACCAAACAAAGAAGTAGAATTGAGTTTCATAAGCTCCAAAAAGTTTGTTTAGGCAAGGAAAAATTGATCACACTTCCACACACTCATGAACCAAATTTTCAAGAATTGACCCTTTAATGCAAAAATTAAACTACATGTTAGGGAGAAAAACCCTAGTTTTGAAAATCATTGAATAAAAAAACCTCCTGGCCATGAAATCATGGGAGAAGGGTTCCCCTATATGTATTCTAATTTCATGAGTCCAATGGAATTGATGGTTCATTGATCTTAGTCCCGGTTCTCATTTTGTGGCAAGTTGTAACTCTCCTCTTGAAGGCCTTCAAGGAAGGGGGGATTCACTAAGTAGGAAATATTATACCATATGAGTTCATATTGGGGGATTCAATACTATAAAAATTGAATCAATAAATTGGCTAGTATATAGGGGTCATGGAGTATTTTTAATATATTAAAAACATATAGACAATAGTTGTGTTTATAATTATGTATCTAGGAGGTTGAATAAGGTATTAGGGTTTTGGATAGGTACTCTATGTCTGAAGTTGGTGTCAATTTGGTTGTGCCTGAAGTCATATTAGTGTTTGAATAAGTATGATCCATGTGTGAAGGTGGTCTAAATTCTATTGTGTTTGAAACCAAAATGGTCTATGAGTGAAGGTGGTGTGAAGTGGATTGGAACAATTGTGTATAAATTCAACCTATGTTCAAAGGGTTGTTCCCCATCCTGAAATACATGATCTCAATATGATTTCATATATTTCACCCTACAAGGTTTCTAAGGTTTGTAAGAGTTGTGTCATGTCACCAAACTAAGGGTAAAAATAAAAAGGGGTATTAAAAATTTCTTGGAAAAAATGGATACTTAGAATAGGTAATGAAAATATGTAATTTGGAAATATGCAATGGGAGGTGATTCAACAAAAATATTTTTGGAGGAATTTCTTAATATCTAGTGAAATTAACAGTATTATTTAATATCCTACGAACATAGGTTCATAGATGTTAGGAGATGAAACCAATATCCATATCTCCAATATTCTTCCTTTATAGCTCTTGAATAGGCCTATGTGTTGCTCTTATGTGTCGAGCACGTGGGAGGGTTGGGGGGGGGCATGCTAGGCCCCCTTTTTAGACGTGTGAGGGTGGAGCCTCCACGTCAAAAATTTCTAGACCCTTTTAATGTATTTCGATTCCTTCTGGAGCCCTCATATGTATTGCATAAAAAGGGAGTGACCCTCTGACATTGTAACACAAGCGATAGATATAAGAAAGCATTACAAGTTTTTTGCCGAGTAATAGTAAAAGCTCGAAGTTTCCATTTCCCTGTGGTTTTACCTGCATACAATAGGTTTTCCACGTAATCTCATGTTTTATTCTGATTGTTTTTTATTTTTCCTTTATATACTTTAATAACATTTGGTAAGATCTTGAAAAAATCGCAGGAATTAGGTTTTTTGCGAGTGGGAGATGCAATAATGACAAGAGGTTTAACCAAGTTTTATATTGAGAAGTTAGATGGAAAGAATTTCTCCCTATGGACTATGAAGGTGGGGTATTTGTTTGTTCAGAATGACCAAGCCCTATCATTGAAAGTTGTTGCGAAAAAACCAAGCAGCATGCCATATGAGGACTAGCTAAAGTTGGACAAAAAGGATGTTTCTGCAATTTGTCTTTTCCTAATAGAATTTGTCTTGTGTAATGTTGTTAAAGAAAATAAAACATAAGCCCTTTTGGAGAAACTTGGGAAGCTGTATGAAATTAAATCAACAATAAATAAGGTTTTCCTGAAAAAAAAAAACTTTTTCATTTGAATATCTGGGTTCAATTGTGGCATATCATTTGAAAAGGTTTAATACCCTATTGAATAAAATGCTCTTGGTTGGTGTAAAGGTGGAGGATGAGGACATAGCGATCATTTTACTATGGTCGCTATTAGATACATGGGATCATATGGTGGTGCCATCACCAACCCATCATTAGGAACTATGAAATTTGATGATGTGGTAGTTGCTTTGCTGGGAGAACAGTTGAGGTGAAAATCATCTTTGGATCCCTCTACTAGTGAATCCCTATATGTGAGAGGGTGATATAGAGAAAGGGGTCAACAAGGGAGATCACAATCTAGATCCAAGTTCAAAGTACATAATAAAGGGAAGTGTTAGAATTGTGGGAAACCAAGGCACTGGAGGAAGGACTACCGGTATCTAAAGAAAGAACAGAAGGATGAAAATCTAGATCAACCATTAGCAGAAGACAATACAATAGATTCAAAATAGATGATGACATGTGAGGCTTTGTGTCTTACTAACAATAGATCACTACTATATGCTTGCGTTTTGGACTCAGGTGCATCTTTTCACATGTCACCACATAGAGGTGGGTTTGTAAAATACTAGCCTTAAAGTGGTGGAATGGTCTACTTGGGTGATGACCATCATTTATAAATCGTGTAAATATGAGACATTAAGATCAATCTAAATGATGGTAAATAAAGGAATTTATGTGATGTACAACATGTACCATATCTACGGAATATTTTTCTCTCATTCAAGATGATGGATAATATGGGGTATACTACTACCTTTAGTGACAATCAATGCAAAATACCAAAGGATCCCTTGTATTAGAAAAAGGACAATATTATGGGACCTTGTATCATTTGTGTGGTGATACAATAATAAATCATGCAGCAACAACATACTCATGGATTGTTCTAGATGCAGTGATGTTGTGGCATCAATGACTTGGAAATATGAGTGAAAAAGGTTTGAAAACTCTACATGATCAATATATTCTTTCTGGGATTAACTATTGTGATTAAGAGTTGTGTGAGCACTATATTTTTGGTAAACAAAAGAGAGTTTGATTTATTACAAGATCTGGTAAAAGTTTTGATTTTTGCATCTTATTAATTATGGTAAAAGTTTTGATATTTGCAACTTATTCATTTTGATATATTTGGAACAACCCCCACTTTTTCCATAAATGGTGATACATATATTATGAATTTTATGGATGACTATTCTAGAAGAGTGTGGGTGTATTTTATGAAAAATAAGGCAAAATCCTTTGAGAATTTTAAAGAGTTCAAGGAACGAGTAGAGAAAAGTTTTGGAAAGTCTATTTTATTTCTCAGATATGATAACGAAGGAGAATATTGCTCCAGGGAATTTGATAAAATTTTTACAAAGGAAGGAATTAAGAAATGGAAAACAGTTGTATACACACCACGACAAAATGGTATGGTTGAGGAGATGAGTTGCACAATCATTGAACATGCAAGGAATATGCTTAGTACATATGGGTTGGAAAATGGATTCTAGCAAAGGATGCATATACAACTGTGTATCTAATTAATAGATCACCTATAGCTGCGTTGGATGGAAATATTGTAGGGGATGTTTGTTGTTGTAAGCCTGTTGATTATTCTCATTTGCATATTTTTGGTTGTGATGCATTTTCCCATGTGCCTAAAGAAAAGAGGTACAAGCTTGACTAAAAGTCAAGGAAATTTGTTTTTCTTGGTTAAGATAATATAGTAAAGGTGTATATTGTCACGTCCCCTCCCATCTATTAACACAAGTAAGGGAACATGGCACTAAAATCTGGGCTTTTAGATATCTTAGCCCCGTTCATCATGAATAAAACATATGACATTACAATAAAATGCACATGTTTGCGGATGCAAATCAAATCAAAAGTGCACAGTGGAATAAAAAGTCATCCACACACCTTCCACATGCGTACAACATATCAATAACAGTCATCAATTAATTAAAACAGTGCAGAAGTAAATACACATAAGAGAATATACTTATCTCACTGTAATGCCGTCCCAAGCAACTAGCTATGTCGCTGCAACGTTCCACCCAACAATAGGTCTTTGCCTAGCATATATTCTTTCAGCACTCAGAGACCACCCGCGAGCTGGGCATGATATCTACAAGGAAAAGGGGACTCTCAAGCTCAGCACAGCCCAAAGCAATGGATACCCATCTCAACCCCAACATTCTTTTAAACACAACAATTCAAAACTGGGCATGGATACACATTTCAACAATGGGATTCACATAATAGGGTCTATGGGTTTTCCCCAAATCGTTGCACACCCAACTTGGATTGTGGGAAGAGGGAATCAACCCCAGGGAAGAAAATCGATTTCTCCCACATATGTATGAGCATTCAGTGGGCCAAAACGACCTCAATAAAACCCCCAAATCGTTTCCCCTTCTCCCCACTGTTATACAACATAAAAACGCCCTTCCTAGCTAGGAAAATGAAGGAAAACACAGGAAATCCATGGAGGAAAACGCTCAGGTAGCTCCAAACTCATGAGAGAGAAAAACTGATGGGTGAAGAATGGCTTGGGGGAAATTTCGTGGCTCCTTTCTTGCCCAAGAAGCCAAACACGAAATTCTAGGAAGGGTGGCTTGCCCATACTCGAATTTGGACAACCATACCTCTCCATTCCCCAAGGCATTAACTACCTCAACCAATTCTTGGGATAAATGAATGATTGGGAACAAAAGTCAACATGGGTAGTTGAGGGTTCATGGGTTCTCTCATTGACACTTGGCTTGACTTGATTGGCTCAATGGTTTGAATATTTCCCTCCCAATTCCTTGTAAACATCATGCCCCCATATCTTGTTTCATTGCATAGCTAGTTGTGGGCATTTATATTAAAATGCATATTTACAATTTCCATGGATCACTAGCACATGGGTAGCATAATATCAAATACTTGCCTCTTCAAGATCGAGCATTCACTAGCGGGGCCTTGGCCTTGAGCTCCACGCTAGGAATTATACATAATAGGCATACAATATTTACATTATAGCCCAAAATATTATAAGGGTCAAAATTGGGACATGACATTCCCCTCCCCTTGGAATAACACCGTCCTCGGTGTTCCAATACCTAGGAATACATACACACTTTATACATGTCCAAAATTCACAAAATGTGGGAGGTCTGTCCTGCATTTCACCCTTTACTTGGGTTTTCGGGACCAATTCCTTTGGCCTTCACAAACTGCTCCTGCTAGATGGGGCCTTCCAGCTTTGTAGGTGGGAATTGCTTCACAACAATCCCTTCCTTTTCTTTACCTTCCAGATGATCTACAAGTTTGGGAACTTTATGGCGGCTACCCTCTTGATGTTCCATTGATGGGCAGTCACGACGGCAATGATCTCCTCCACACGTCCAACATTTCACTGGCTGCTTTACCCTTTCCTGCTCAATTTCTTTTGAATCTTCCCACCGAGAATGTTTCTTAATCGTCCGATTGGATGAATGCTTCTTCATTGATCCACTTTCCTTTCTCTTACTGATTGCTCCCATAATGATTTTTACCTCCCTTTGCAGACAAATAGAGTCCTGCAAAACCTTGTGGTTCATCTCATTCTGCTGCCTCTATGGCTTGAGCTTCTCTCCAAGATTTTCTTGGGTCTTGGGAATTGTTTGAATAAGACTTTCATCCAAATGTAATAGCCCTTGGTCTGCTCCATGGTCAATGTGCACAACTGACCACACTGTCTTACTAACAACACTTGCTTGTATCATTTGCAACCAATCGCTTCAATTTCTTACCTGTGAAATTCATCATGGCAATTCTTTGTTAGGTCAAGCATAACATAAACATTTATAAAATCAGTCAATTATTTTCCCAATTGACATGGAATGTCCATGCCTCATTCATGAGACTTCCACACTTTTCATGCTTTCCCAACATACATATGAACTCATCCTTGTTCATCCTTTCACAGGGAATTAACTATTTTAGCATTCACAAATTATTTCCAGCAATAAACACAATCAACTTGTAGTCACAACATGCAATCAACAATTTTTCCATTTCTAAATGTATCAATAAAAGGAAAGAGGAGAGTAAGGGTTCCCCCCTCTTAGTCTTGTCCCAATCCGGAGCTACATCGCCACTGTGGTTTCATGCTCCTTAGCCTCTTTCATTTCAATGTGAATGATTTTCTTGCCCTTTCTTGGCTATGACACTTAGTGTCTAAGGTCTGTCTAAGGTTTTTCAACTAAGGATCCCTTCCCCATTGTTGTTTACAGAACCTTTGGTTTCTAGGACCCACTCATGTCCACTAGCACCATCTTTCGTTACTTCTCATACCGAGCTCTTTAGGACGGTCACATGTCCACATGCAATCCTAGGATTCCTTCATAGTCCTTGCTTCCAGCAACACCTACACTCAAACATTGAATCAATTCACATGTTTAGTTTATTTTCATAGGGTTTATCTCTAAACAAGAGTTTAGGAAATCATATCCAAATCACATACACATGCATATTCATAAGCAAGAAGTTGCAAGATAACCAAGTACTTATCTGTATTGGATGTCTTCACTTTATTCCACAGGCTCCTTCCTTGCTTTACAAGCATTGGATTGCTCGTGGACACAATAAGGAATGTTGGGCTGGTACGTAGGCTACTCCACAATCATTCGAATGGAAATGCCAGGCCAGTACGTCGACTGGGTTTTATCAATTATTTTAAGGAATGTTTGGCCAACATACACGCTGCTCCACAACATCAAGTGGTTAATGCCCCCACCGACTATTCTCTGAATTTATCAAGCATCAGTTACTCTCTGGATTTACCAAGAATTTTATAGCGGCCGACCAGTTACTCTCTGGTTTTACCAAGCATTTTATAGTGCCGGATCAGTTACTCTCTGGTTTTACCAAGCATTTTATAGCTCCTGACCAGTTACTCTCTGGTTTTACCAAGCATTTTATAGCTCTTTCAGGGTCCTTGCTTTCCTGCAACGACCAAGGTTTCCAACAAAGAAACAATAGTGTATCAGCTTAGCTGTTAGAAGACTTATACCTTAAATCTTCATTGTTCCAAACAAGAAATAAATGAAAATGAATACTTATCTGTATTATGTGTTTCCCCTCTGGTCCATAGGGTCTTGCTTCACTTTGCAAGCCTTGGGATCGCTTATGGACTTTGGATGTTTGGCCAGCACGCATGCTGCTCCACAACATCAAGTAGTTAATGCTCAACCAGTACACCTTCACGTCGATCAGATTTACCAGGCATTTGGTGGTGCCTTGTTAGGATATTCCTATATTCCATCCTAGTCCCACCAGTATTTTGATCATTTACATTTTCAATCATGCATGCACTTTTAGGGTTTGCATGCATTTTGCATGCATCCTAGTCATCGGTCTAGCACCTAGCCCTCAGTTAGCCAGCCCCCAGGAGCTTCTCACTATTCAGTTTTAGCCCTCCAGTTGCTTAATGCACCTTCTTCCTTGATTTTAGGAGGCAATTCGTCCTTCTTCACCTACCAGTCCAGTTGTCTTTAGTTTATACTTAGTTACAATGAGTTACACCTACCAGAGTTAGTTTGACTGATGGTTGACAGTTACTTGAGCATTGATGACTCCACTGATGATGATGAAGACTTCCAGTTGTGCTCCGATGATCATGAGGACACCTAGTTGTGCTTCAATGACACTCTATTGATCTTATGATCACTCTGAGAGGCTAATTCGAATTGCCATCTTAGGCATTCGAATCCTCTCTACCATTGTACTATTTATTTGTCCATATTGTGATTAATTAACTAGTGTGTGTGAAGTATTATTGCTTCTATCTGAGTTCTACTGTACCATATTATTCTGTTTCTCATTATACTATATTGTTCACCCTTCTTCTATTTTCCTGCTTAATCATAATTACTCGTGTGAGGTATACATCATCTCTTAGATATGTTGTGAGGATTTTCACATGGTATCAGAGCATGTTGAGAGTATTGTTTATCTCCATTCTTGAGAGTTTTTTTGCAGGTTATTACCAAGATTTCGAGTGTAGTAGTTGCAGCAGTTTCTGCATTTTTGCAGCAGTAGCAGTTATTCTATATTGTTTTTGCAGGTCTTCTACAGCTTCAATGTATGATTCAGAAGGAATCCTTTTTCTTTCTCCATTCAACTATGATGAATGGAAACCAATAATGATAGCACACTTGAAGATCTATGATCTTTTTGATTGTCATTTTGAAAGAGAGTTCGAATCCCCTGAAGAAAAGATTGATTGGTTAAATAAAGGTGATGATGCCTTTGGAGCAATGATGCTTTCTTTGTGTGCATACCAGAGATTCCAATTCAAATACCGTGATGGTGTTGAAACTCCAAATGAGTTATGGACTCACCTGGATGAAAAATTTGGTAGAAAGAATGAAGGACTTGGTCCTAACCCATTCGAAAGCAAGCAAAGTGACTCATTCGCTCCTCTTGATGGTCTCTCAGATCATGAACCAGTATCATCTCATATTGAAGTTGTTGATAAAGAACTTGTAGATTCTACACTCATGCTCAAACTTTCTTCTCTTTCTGTGCCAGCTCACACTCTAGATATTGCAGAAGGTCTTAAATACTCTCTTGCACCAGAGTCTGTTGGTTTGCTTCATGATCACATTATTATTTCGGAGGTAAAATCAGCTATTGGAGGTAATGCATTTGCTCCTCTCAAGAAATCATCTCTTTTATACTGCTATATGATCATTAATTCATGCTTTCAGAAGGTCATTGAAGAACATGGCCATTGCCATTCACTTAGGATAGTTTCTCATGCATCTATTGGTTTTGATCTCACCTCTCATGGTTCAAAGGAGATCTCAAGAAACCATGATTCAAGTCTTGTATCTAAATTGGGTTCTAAGCAATTACTGCTTGGGATAATTTCTCATGCATATGATAGTTTTGATCTCACCCCTGCTGGTTCAAAGGAGATCTCAAGAAACTGTTTTTTAAGTCTTAAATCTGATTTTTATTTCAAGCAAACATGTAATAGTTATTTTTGGCATAATCTCATCCATGGTGGTTTGAAGGAGAAGACAAAATACTATATGCACTTTCACAGATTTGATCCTACCTCAGCTGATTCGAATCACAGGTTCAAGGATCATTCTCATACTGTTGGATTTGTTCTCATCACATTCGATCTGAAGAGCAAGAACAAGCACATGCTTTTTAAGCATGATCCACTTCTTCCCAAGAAGAAGATACCTCCAGACATATGACCAAGCATCACACCTACTTGAGTTTGGAGCATTTATTTTTGTGTGTGCCTTACAATCTGTTTTTTTGAGGAGGGGGTATGTTTCCCATGAAATTTTCCCACTTCCTTGGTTTATGGACTGTTATTATTCATTGTATTGGGTGACCTTTGGTCTTAGTTACCAGGGCCCAGGATGGATTAAGGGGGGGTGTTAGGATATTCCTATACTCCATCCTAGTCCCACCAGTATTTTGATCATTTATATTTTCAGTCATGCATGCACTTTTAGGGTTTATATGCATTCTAGGGTTTGCATGCATTTTGCATGCATCCCAGTCATCAGTCCAACACCTAGCCCTCAGTTAGCCAGCCCCTAGGTGCTTCTCACTATTCAGTTTTATCCCTCCAGTTGCTTAATGCGCCCTTCTTCCTTGATTTTAGGAAGCAACTCATCCTTCTTCACCTACTAGTCCAGTTGTCTTCAGTTTATACTCAGTTACACCGAGTTACACCTACCAGAGTTAGTTTGACTGATGGTTGACAGTTACTTGAGCATTGATGACTCCACTGATGATGATGAAGACTTTCAGTTGTGCTCCGATGATCATGAGGACACCTAGTTGTGCTCCGATGACACTCTATTGATCTTATGATCACTCTGAGATGCTAATTTGAATTGCCACCTTAGGCATTCGAATCCTCTCTACCATTGTACTATTTATTTGTCCATATTGTGATTAATTAACTAGTGTGTGTGAAGTATTATTGCTTCTATCTGAGTTCTACTGTACCATATTATTCTGTTGCTCATTATACTGTATTGTTCACTCTTCTTCTATTTTCCTGCTTAATCATAATTACTCTTGTGAGGTATACATCATCTCTTAGATCTGCTGTGAGGATTTTCACATGCCCAACTAGTCCCATACCTGGTTGGCCCTCTCCAGTGCCGAGCCAGTACATCCGTCTGGGTCATCAGCCAATGGAAGGAAATTGTGCCACTGACCATTATAGGTCAAGGATATACTATGGAGCCGTAGGAATCTCAGGGTTTTCAGTCAGTCTCGACACCCCATCTTACTGCCGACCCAATAGAGATTTATGCTTTCACCAATGTCTCCACACCTTCTCACACCACAACCCTTCACACACACATCAACTCTTCATCCACACAAGGACGTCACTCCTTCTCTTATGCAAATCAGTGGTTCCTTTTAGGAACTTTATAGGTGACTTTATTGACTGCAGGTTAGCATGGCCCCACAATACCCACTCACAACAGGATGATACCCCTTTTCTACTACACAGCTCCTCGGGCTGATCCATCCCTTCTAGTATTATTTAGTGTGAGCGTATAAAGGTTACCAATTCCTATACAGTCCTTTTGAGTACCCTTTCTTCACTTTGCCTCTTAATATGCAACACCAATTTGCATCTGTGTACGCTGACAACACAAGAAGGATAAGCAAGCTTATTAGTATTGCTGCTAAAAAATTGTAACCACATTCCATAACATTCACTATCAAGTATTGAAACACCAGGAATGCATCCATTCCCTTAGGGTGTAGTCAATATTGACAACCCTATCATAACCGAGCACCAGAAAGGTGTGCACCCCCTTTCAGATGTGAGCCATGTAGGCCCTAATCATACTCAAGCAGTTTGAAATGATAATGAAATAACAAAACATGCTCTGCATATTAAATCTAATAACCAGACATGTATATTCTTAGTTAGGGTTACAGAATACTCATCCGGTGTACAGATGTATCTTTTCTTCTTTTGCGAAGAATGGGGGCTCCCTTCTCTGAGTCAACAGTTCTTCGGTTTTCCACCCCAATATTTCCACGTTCCATAACCCACACATGGTTTCTTGCCATAGTTTTACCATCTCACTCTCATGGTTTTCCAACATACAACTCAACTGAGATGTCATCCTTAAAATATGCAATGGCGTTTCACCCAAAACCCATTTCCAAAGCATGGGGTCCTTCCCATGGAGTCTGGCTTCTGCAGGTCATCACACATGGTCTTCCTGGCACACTTATTGAATAGCCAAACAATTAGCAACATTTAACAATAACATTCAAGTTTGATTGTCTCATAGCCAATCAATGGCATTAAGAATTAAATTCAATCATGAATTTGTAATTCTGTCTACTACAGAAATTGACTTGCTTAGTCATGAGGTTATCCTCATGTTACTTATCTCTTGTAAGTGGCACCCCTCTACCCATTAGGGTTTTACGCTTGCTACCATAACATGAACATCCACTTACAACACGTCCTCTTGACACAATTTTATATAATCCAAACAGTCATTAGCAATTATTAGCAAAATTTCAAATCTGAAATTCACAAATCTGTTTCATGCATTAGTTAAATTCCACAACCATGAGAACCTTCTCATAACCTTTGGCTCCTATACATGGTAGATCCCGGTCTTTACTATGGACTTATCCTCATTTCCATACGCAAGACTTTTCTACCTGAAATCTGAAACTTCAATCAGCCAACACGTTGTGAGTATCTATGCATATAATCCTTTCATTGCTGCAACAGTCTTTGAAGTGATCTTAGAATTATAACACTCAATAATTCAAACACCTTCAACTGTTAACATTAAAATGCAATGAAATGTGTGTGTATATATATATATATATATGCATCATTATCATAATAAAATTGCAAGACATGGGTACACTGTTCATGCAATTTAAATAAACTGTAAATATTCATTACTTCACATCCATATTCCTTTTATGCAACTCTGTCCTTCCAACATAGCACTCTGGTAACCCATCAACATGACTACCTTATCCATGCAATCATTATCCTGCATTCATAGCAGCTCATGAAATGGTCTCAGTATTAACAATAATTAACCATTTAATCTATTATCTAATTGCATTGAAACATACTATGGCCTAACCATGATTAACACACACAACATTCACTACCAAGGAAGGTCCATAAGCCCTCACTTTCTTTGGTTGTTAAACTCACAACCAATATACACAAATGGCATGATATAATTCCATATGAATGCATTGAGGTTTCTAATAAATTATAGGGCGTAAGGCTCCTTGCCTTCACTTACCCACACCTGACCATACTTGGTAGGATTATATTCACATTCAGGCACTCAGTCTCACATGCAAACAATTCAATATAGTTTAAACATAGTTGAAGGGGTCTCACCAAATCCTCTTTCAACATTCATGCAATTAAGCACAAATAACCATTACATGCATGGCTGTTATTAACATCGCTTGATGTTGCCTGATCAGTTGGACTCTTACCAAGGCTACAAAGTCCTTTTGCCAACCTCATGACCATAGATTTGTTGCACCATCCTTTCCTCATAAGGTTGTTGGTCATATGCAACAACGTCATCCACATCTTTAGCCATGCTTCGGTTGTCTTTGGTCCTATAACCAATGTGAACACAAGTAATGTTAAAATTCAATATGCTAAGACAGAAAATAGCAGCATTACATTCCATTTCACAATAATGGCATATACAGGATCACTGAAGAAACAAAAAGCATAGCATAAACACAAGAGACACAGATTTATCCTGGGAAACCCTCATGGGGTAGAAAACCTAGTAAAGCTTCCTCAATGTAGATGACCAACAATATACAAAGATGCAAACCAAAGACATGATCTCCTCCTCCACCATAGCAGACCTCTGCTCCACAAGTGCGCCTCTCTTAAGTGAGTGAGTGTATCAAATGAGGAACATACCTCCTCTATTTATACACTACACTGACATGTATTTTACACAAGTACATGTAGGCTCGTATTTAACCATTAGGTTAAATACCCTATTATAACTAACTGGGCTGACCCCCACATGGTGGGTCTAATAACCCTAGTTACCACAACCAATTCGGAGGAATAAACATCTCCGGATTCATAGTATAATCACATCGGAGGTATGGAACATCTCCGGAATAAATAATATACAAATATAATATTCTTAGAAGTTACAATATTCAACACTCCCCCTTAACGAGAAGGATATTATAACAACATCTGCAGGAGCAAGGAGTCATTGACTACATCATCTATATATCATCGGAAGCTTTCTTCAATTCATCATCATCAGTAACTCAACTATTTACTGGAACATCAACATCATCAGAGTTGATATTATTCAATCATCAGCATCATCATCATCATCGTCATCACACGATCGACAGCATCGTCATCACATGATCATCAACATCATCATCACACGATCAACAACATCGTCATCATACGATCAGCATCGTCATCACACGATCAGCATCATCGTCATCATACGATCAACATCGTCATCACACGATCAGCAGCATCGTCATCATATGATCAGCATCGTCATCACACGATCGGCAGCATCGTCATCACACGATCATCAGCATCGTCATCACACGATCAGCAGCATCGTCATCATATGATCAGCATCGTCATCACACGATCGACAACATCGTCATCACACGATCATCAGCATCGTCATCACACGATCAGCAGCATCGTCATCATATGATCAGCATCGTCATCATACGATCATCAGCATTGTCATCACACGATCATCAGCATCGCCATCACACGATCAACACGATCAACATCGTCATCACATGATCATTAGCATCGACTTCACACGATCAACATCGTCATCACACGATCATATTACAGGATGATCAATCCTGCTCTCTTTGGGACATAGGTCCATGGATGATACAATCCAGATCAAGTTCCAGGATGATCAATCCTTATCTCTTTAAGACAAGTCTCATGTCTAGGGACGATCTAATCCCAACCACAGTGCCAGTCCTTTTTCATACTGGATGTGACCTAGATCAGATCTAGGATTTACCGCCACAGAGCTAGTCCTCTTTCATACTGGATGTGTCACGTCTACAGAGCCATCCCTGTTTCATGCTGGATGTATCACATCTACAGAGCCAACCCTGTTTCATGCTGGATGTATCACATCTACAGAGCCAGCCCCGTTTCATGCTGGATGTATCACATCTACAGAGCCAGCCCTGTTTCATGCTGGATGTATCACATCTACAGAGCCATCCCTGTTTCATGTTGGATGTATCATATATACAGAGCCAACCCTGTTTCATGCTGGATGTATCACATCTACAGAGCCATCCCTGTTTCATGCTGGATGTATCATATATACAGAGCCAGCCCTGTTTCATGTTGGATGTATCACATCTACAGAGCCAGCCCTGTTTCATGCTGGATGTATCACATCTACAGAGCCAGCCCTGTTTCATGTTGGATGTATCACATCTACAGAGCCATCCCTGTTTCATGCTGGATGTATCACATCTACAGAGCCAGCCCTGTTTCATGCTGGATGTATCACATCTACAGAGCCAACCCTGTTTCATGACCTGTTTCTCATTCCTTGTCAAAAAGAGATCATCGTCATACAATAATTGTATGATAGGTTCATCATCCACAACCTTAAGGTAAAGGTTAGGAACAGCTTTACTTCTGGTAAAGCCCAAGCTTTGTCATGAAGCTGTCAATTGTCCATTATTCACACTCAGCATTGAGTGATATTCTGCATATCTATCTGTGCCATCTCTCGTCAGATGGGTCTACTAATATGATCCTCAAAATCATTCGAACTCTGTGGTGATTTCCTTCTTGTATCCATGTCATATGTGTATAGAACCCATATTCAACCTTGTAGCAAAGGTTGAGATCCACATCACCCATGATGATCATTAAGCTCATTAATTGACTATCGATCCTGGGAACCCATACAGAACCTGATTACATTATTAAGAGAATGGTCTTATCTAGTCCCTTGGAGCAAAACATCTCATCATGATTCTCTTCCTCTTTCTAAGAGAATCTCTTAACCACAAGCTTTCTATAGTGTGTTTGATTTGTAAATCTTTTGTTGAACATTCATCGCTTGTTCAGAGTTCATCATTCATCATGATCTTTCCTACAAATCAAAATTAAGTACATGATTAGTAATACTTCATAATCATCAAATCATATTGATATGATAACCTATTATGCATACATATAACATTTACATAGTTATGCAACTATTTTGACCAATACTTTGGCACAACACTTTCCCATATCCTGTATGCATACAGTGGCTATCTAGATGCCTTCCATCTCTACCAGAACATACTATCGAGAGTGTGCACAACTCTCAGCATGTCAGCAAAGAGGTTTCATTCTAGACAAGCAACAATGGAATGTTTGTCCAATTTACTAATCATATGCATATTAGTAGTATACTGTTCAATGCTTTATGAATGTTTACACTCAGCATGATATATTCTAGGAATACAAATATGCATACAAGCAATATCATTTACTATTTCTAATAACAACCCAAATACTTATCTTTTATGTTTGTGTAGTTGCCTGCCGCTTGATCTTCTGTATGTCTTCTGAACTTCTATTCATTCTGTACCACTGTGCATGCTCAAGTGTACACTAGTGTCATCCTCATGATCTCATACACAAACATACATTCATTAGTATATTCTCAATATTATCAAAACATTCTAATTCTATATAATTTTGAATATGTACAGTCATGATCATTAGTATTCAGGGTTTCAAGGATGTCTTCTTTTACTCATGCATATTCTTGTTTGATCTAGTTAGTTAAATCATCAACCAAGATAAGAGACATAATATGCATAAACCCTTGATTACTAACCAATCATACCAAGTATACTTACACAAGGTAAGATTCTAACATGACATAGAAAACATACCTGGATTAGTATACATGCTTATTTATGTACAACATACCTAAACAATCTTTTCAATGATTTAGAGATCCTGAGCTAGAACCTGCATGTCTCGTAGGTTAAACATGATATAACAAAGTCATACATACCTCATGAGTCTTTGTCTTCATGTTGTCATGGTCATGGAACTTGATTTGTCTTTTGTGATGTACCTGTGTCTTGTTAGCAGACAACATCAACCTCACACAACACCATAATGCATAAGTACAATCATATAGCCCTAATCAATGAATGTCTTCGATCATTCACATGCATTCATATTGTTACTAGGGTGATAAGACAATTAATAACATTAATCAAGATTGTACTAATAAATAACATGAAGACAAACACATTATGAACTTAATCAAGAATCAGATTTCAAGACACACCTGAACCTCCTTAAGTCATACCTGTCGATACTTTTTGTAGTCTTCTTATGTAAGGCCTTAGTCTCAACTCCCCCTGAAACTTGATCTGGAGCTTGATTAGGGTTTGCTAGAGAAACACTAAAAATTCAATCTTTGACTTTCAAACTTATGAATGGATGGAAGAATGTGTCTTGCTGAGCTGATCAACATAGTATTCTTCAATTTTGAAATCTCCAAAATTTGACCCCTCAAAATTGCCTTCGAAACTTCTGGATCTTCTGGACAGGAACCCGAACTAGGGTTTGATGAAGCCCACCCTTCTGTCCAATCAAAAGGTTCGATCCAAGGCTCTAAGCTCTTATTTTTCTGAGGAGCTTCCAGCCGTGGACTCTAATTCCAAAAATTCTAACTTTCTCCGAAACCCTAAATTCCGGAAGCCATGAATAAAGGTGCTCCAAAAATAATTCTGTTTTGACAGAAATATGCACCTGATTGTTTCTGCTATAACTCTGAAATTTCTGCTCCACAGGGTTTGAAATTTTTTTTTGCAGTAGCCTGACCTGTCATCTTTCCATCCTAACAGGTCTGACCTCAATTGGATTTTCTGAGAGAGAGTTATGCCAAGTGTCGCAACGTGACCTGTTTATGGGATAAAACAGGAGAGCGAACTTGTACGGCGTGCCACGTGTTAGTGGTTCACCTTCGGCCTCTAAAAACGTTTCTTGTGATAGTACCATCTGTGTAATACCTGTCACTTTTTACGAAATTTAATTTGGAGCTTCCTAGCCCAAGTTATGACATTTTTTCCAAGGTCACCTGATTTTGACTGAGATCTGGAAGAGGCAGAAACCCTAACTTGTACTGATCATAACTCATAAAGTACAAGGAATATGAGGGTTCCCTTTGGACACAAGGTACCTGGGGATGTTATCTACGACCTGTAAACGTTTCAGATCCTGAAACTTCGCATAAATGGATTTATAGCGAAAGTTACACGATGACTGGTTTTTTCTATATAAAACCCTAACCTTCAAATTGTCGCAAGAGAAGCAAGTGTCGTAAGTGCCATACATTGCCTTCCTTCAGGTTAGCTCTGATACCATGTTAAAATTCAATATGCTAAGACAGAAAATAGCAGCATTACATTCCATTTCACAATAATGGCATATACAGGATCACTGAAGAAACAACAAGCATAACATAAACACAAGAGACACAGATTTATCCTGGGAAACCCTCATGGGGTAGAAAACCTAGTAAAGCTTCCTCAATGTAGATGACCAGCAATATACAAAGATGCAAACCAAAGACATGATCTCCTCCTCCACCATAGCAGACCTCTCCTCCACAAGTGCGCCTCTCTTAAGTGAGTGAGTGTATCAAATGAGGAACATACCTCCTCTATTTATACACTACACTGACATGTATTTTACACAAGTACATGTAGGCTTGTATTTAACCATTAGGTTAAATACCCTATTATAACTAACTGGGCCGACCCCCACATGGTGGGTCTAATAACCCTAGTTACCACAACCAATTCGGAGGAATAAACATCTCCGGATTCATAGTATAATCACATCGGAGGTATGGAACATCTCCGGAATAAATAATATACAAATATAATATTCTTAGAAGTTACAATATTCAACAAGTAATTATTAGCAACTACAATCATTATCTTAAGTGGCTCTATGCATGTATAAAACCTCA
Source organism: Larix kaempferi (assembly GCA_027924585.1). Lineage (NCBI taxonomy): Eukaryota > Viridiplantae > Streptophyta > Pinopsida > Pinales > Pinaceae > Larix > Larix kaempferi. Next base: position 18,423,147 of record BSBM01000435.1, read on the forward strand.
CCATTTTACCAATATGCAATATCATATACGTGTACAAAACGTTTTCACATGCACTGTGCAATGTCTATTAATATGCCATCTAGTGCATATTCATTTCGTCTATCTAATATCTTGCATTTTCAATCATGCTTCTATGGTATGATTCCCACAACCATTATCAGCAACATTAATTGTCATCAACCATAGGCAATACCATTAATGGGCCATTGCATGTGTAACTTTACTACCTTTACCCATATGCAACATCATGCTCATGCATAAGCAATTCACATGCACTATGCAATGACTCTTTAATCATGCCCACTAATTTATATTTAATCTGCTACTCTCTTGCATTTCCAGCATCCCTATGCCATAATTTTCAGTATATAAAACTCAAGAAATATAAATACAATAGCAAGAGAGGAGTTAAGGAATTATCCCTTTCCAGTTCCCCACCATGACATGGAGTTCCTCCTCCACATCATAGTTGTTCCTTTTCCTTGGCTTCCCTACCAAGCACACAAGGATTCATTAGTCGTGATTTCTCACCAAGTAGCGATTCAATACATATATGTATGTAAAACATTTCTACTTGCTATTTTCTAAGCACACACTTCTTATGCTGAAAACAAAAATAGTTCAAGGTGAGAAAATTCCCTCTTTCATTCTCCATAATGGATATGATTCATAGTGCACACTCCAAGCATGCATAGAGAATGCCTTTCATACATTTAACATCTATCTCCAGGGGACGACGGGGGTCAAGGGGGGGGACTTAGAAATTTCTCCTCTGACTGTGTCGCGACAATTAAGGTTAAAATTGCCGACCGCGTCGCAGAAATTATGGCTAAACTCGCCGACCGCGTCACAACAATTAAGTCTAAAATCATCGACCGCATCACAGAAGTTAAGGCTAAAATCGCCAATCGTGTCGCAACAATTAAGTCTAAAATCGCCGACTGCATCACAAAAGTTAAGTCTAAAATCGCAGACCGCGTCACAGCGATTAAGGATAAAATTTCCGACCACGTCGCAAAAGTTAAGTCTAAAATTGCCGATCGCGTCGCAGCGATTAAGGCTAAAATCACCGACCACATCGCAAGAAGTTAGGTCTAAAATTTTCGACCGCGTCGCAGCAATTAAGGCTAAAATTGCCGACCACGTCGCAGCGATTAAGGCTAAAATCGCCGACCGCATTGCAGCGATTAAGGAGAAAATCGCCGACCACGTCGTAGAAGTTAAGTCTAAAATCGTTGACCACGTCGCAACGATTAAGGCTAAAATCGCCGATCGCGTCGCACAAAAACTTCACAAAATTTTGAAAATGCGTCGCTGGGACTGAGCTTAACTCATTGACTGTTTCGCCGTTTTCTGGCTTATCTTTGCCGATAGAGTCTTGACAGAAAACTCAGAAACACTTAGAAAATTTTCAAATTTTCAAATTTTTTCTCAATGATCAGTGGTGAGTAGGAAGCATACTTAACTCTATAATTGTGATAGGTAGCCCATGAAGGCCCAAATGTTGCAACCTTCGCTCTGATACCATTCTGTCCCGTCCCCTCCCATCTATTAACACAAGTAAGGGAACATGGCACTAAAATCTGGGCTTTTCAGATATCTTAGCCCCGTTCATCATGAATAAAACATATGGCATTACAACAAAATGCACATGTGTGCGGATGCAAATAAAATCAAAAGTGCATAGTGGAATAAAAAGTCATCCACACACCTTCCACACGCGTTCAAAATATCAATAACACTCATCAATTAATTAAAACATTGTAGAAGTAAATACACTTAAGAGAATATACTTATCTCACTGTAATGCTGTCCCAAGCAACTAGCTATGTCGCTGTAACATTCCACCCAACCATAGGTCTCTGCCCAGCCTATATTCTTTCAGCACTCAGAGACCACCCCCGAGCTGGGCATGATATCTACAAGGAAAAAGGGACTCTCAAGCTCAACAAAACCCAAAGCAATGGATACCCATCTCAACCCCAACATTATTTTACACACAACAACTCAAAACTGGGAATGGATACACATTTCAACAATGGGATTCACAGAATAGGGTCTATGGGTTTTCCCCAAATCGTTGCACACCCAACCCGGATTGTGGGAAGAGGGAATCAACCCCAGGGAAGAAAACAGATTTCTCCCACAGATGTATGAGCATTCAATGGGACAAAACGGCCTCAATAAAACCCCCAAATCATTTCCCATTCTCCCCACTGTTATACAACATAAAAACGCCCTTCCGAGCTAGGAAAATGAAGGAAAACACAGGAAATCCACGGAGGAAAACACCCAGGTAGCTCCAAACTCGTGAGAGAGCAAAAATGATGGGTGAAGAATGGCTTGGGGGAAATTTCGTGGCTCCTTTCTTGCCCAAGAAACCAAACATGAAATTCTAGGAAGGGTGGCTTTCCCATACTCGAATTTGGACAGCCATACCTCTCCATTCCCCAAGGCATTAACTACCTCAACCAACTCTTGGGAGAAATGAATGATTGGGCACAAAATTCAACATGGGTAGTTGAGGGTCCATGGGTTCTCTCATTGACACTTGGCTTGACTTGATTGGCTCAAGGGTTTGAATATTTCCCTCCCAATTCCTTGTAAACATCATGCCCCCATATCTTGTTGCATTGAATAGCTAGTTGTGGGCATTTATATTAAAATGCATATTTACAATTTCCATGGATCACTAGCACATGGGTAGCATAATCTCAAATACTTGCCTCTTCAAGATCGAGCGTTCACTAGTGGGGCCTTCGCCTTGAGCTCCATGCTAGGAATTATACATAATATACATACAATATTTACATTATAGCCCAAAATATTATAAGGTTAAAAAATGGGGACATGACATATATATTGTGGGATCCTATTGAACACAAGGTGATAGTTATTTGGGATAGTATTTTTAATGAAAAATCCATGCAAAGGAAGGAGGTACAACAACCACATGAGATTATACCTTTGAAGTATAAATGAGTGAAGGGGTGAGATTATAAGATGGGTAGCACTTTTTGGCCAAAAGTGATGCTAAAAATTTAATATTTTACTCATTTATTAAATCGAACTTTCTCAAAACTCATATATTCCTTGTGATTTTCAACATGCAACAAAAAAACAAATTGTAGGGAATTATGCTGTCTTTTTTATTATATTTTTAATAATAATAATATTATCATTTAATGTGTCAAAATTGCATTTAATGAAAGGTTTGTTCTTATAGGTAAAGTTCCACTGGTGCGGTTGGTATTTGAAGGGTTCTGTTTGTTAGGAGGCCTAGGGTTTGAAAATCGACGGTGGTGGGAAGAGATATGAAACAAATCCAACCATGATAAGGGTTGGTGTGGCTCAGGCCAGGTGCAATCCCTAGGTGATTTTGATGGCTTATATTCCCCTAGTTCATGGTTTCTTAAACCAAAGGCTAGTCTCGGAAGTCAAGGACATTCAAGCAAAAAAAAAAAAGAAATGTTTGTTCTTGTAAATTTAAGGAAAAATTAACTTGTGGCTTGTGTGCACGTAGAATAATTTAATGATAAATGTATAGTTTTTGAAAAATAATATATGAATATAATCTAGATAGAATGCACCAAGGCGCACATCTTTTTTAATTTATTTTGGAAAATTATATGTTTTTATTAATTTTTGAAACTAACCATTGAAAAATCTAATCGCATTTTGTACACGTGTGTGCACGCAAAATTTTTATTTATTGATTGATTGCAAAAATTGAAAAACCAAAAATGCCCTTTTGAAGAGGACTTGTTGATGTGGGGCGTATATATTTTTAGAATATTTTGGTTTTGTACATTTTATGTTGTTGATTTTCCTTTGAGCTGCTTTGAAGTTGTGGACATGGTTTTAAGTGTATTTTTTAAAAGAAAATAAATATGAATTCAAAAAACCGTAAATTATATGCTAGTGAATAGATGATTCCTTGATGAATCCATTGACATGAAGTATGCCAGCTAAGGTGCATCCCACGATAGGGTTTATGCTTAGAAAAGAGGCCAGTAAAACCAGATCTGTAAAAAAGGGGGCTAAAGGCCTATTTTTAAAATCGTCGTTCAAGCTATTAGCTCGATCGAGAATTCAATTTTTTTTTAAATACCTCGATCAAGGGTTTACCCGTGGTTAAGAAAATAGATCAATTGAGCTCTTTTTTACATTACTTTGAAATGTAAACAATAATATAATACATATTATGAAAATATAATATTCGAATAGTTCAATAGCTCGATCCTCGATCTAGGTATAGATCGAGGATCACTTTGAAATGTAATACGTATTGAAAATATAATATTTAAAAAAAATATCAATCTATCATTATAAATAAAAATTACACTATTAAAAAGAAAAAGAAAAATGTAATAAAAATAAAGAAGTTTTGGTTCATAACAACAAATTAGCTTAACACATGTTTATTGTTAGTTGTTTATGGCCCATGGTTTTCGCAACCCATAGTAAATTTCCCATGGTATTGAATTATATTTATTATTTTGTTTTTACATCCCAAAACTTCCTTATCTGTATCACATTTTTATTTTTAATTTTAATATTGTAATTGTATATTTATAATTATAGATTGCTATATTTTTTTAAAATATTATATTTTCATGATGGATTACATTTCAAAGTGATCTAGGAAATAGTTTCTCGATTGAGATATTGAGCTATTCGAATATTATATTTTCATAATATGCATTCTATTATTGTTTATATTTCAAAGTAATGTAGAAAATAGCTCGATAGATCTATTTTAAATATCTCGATTGAGCTATTTCCTAATGCAATCTTTTTCCAATAGCTCGATCGAGGGTTATTTAAATCCTTGAGCATGCTTTTGAAATCTTGATTGGGGGCTTAAATAAACCTCGATCGAGATCACGTTTTATACAAATGCACCCACGTATTGCTAAAAATTGTTACGCATCTTCATGAGAATACCCAAATATGCGTGACATTCTAAATCACAGCAGATCTAAGAGCTGAGTATACCTCACAGAGAAAGAATGAGCAGAAAAGATGAATTAGAGTGAAAACTGCAGTAAAAATGAGCAGACAATTAATCATGAATGAGAATTCAAATAGGAGCAGAATAATGTCACATGATCTAATAATCAGTATAGTCAACAATAGTGTTACAATGGATAGAATTTGAATCACACAGGAGAATTCGAGCCTCAGTTGGTCTTGCATAGGAATTGTCACCACTGGAGTGCTCCGAAAGACTCAAGCTCAACCAAACTCATCCTAAACTCAGTTAACTGAAGGCACAATCAGTTAAATGACCAAGGAGGGTGAATTAGTGAGTTTTTCATGCAAAATAGTCATCAAAGGGGACATGAGGCCATAATCAGTGGCATTCAGAGCTCTAACTCCCCACAAGTTTCAACTAACTTAGGTGGACTTAACTAGAACACTGAGTAGGTTCCTATAAAATAGGGAAATGACTAAAGTGGTCCTAAAATGATGCATGCAAGGGTCAGAAGGTGGTACTATGGATCCTAGATGATATCTGCGTACCACTAGGGGGCCAATGACATCATCAACTACTAGGGAAATGAAATAATGCTAGGTAGGACAAGGATGGAGTATTAAAATATCCTAACACCCCCCCTTAATCCATACTTTTTCTTCCTGGGCCCTGGTTAATAAGACCAAAGGTCACCCATACAATCAAATAAATGATAAAAAAAAAAAGAATTGTTCATGAACCAAGGAAATGGGGAAAACCTCATGGGAAAACCTTCCCTCAAAATAGGACAACAAGAAGCTCAGAAAAATTTCACACCAAGTAGAGATCTAAGATAGACACATATCTTATGAGTGGAAAAATGAGTGAAAATGTCTGTAATCATCTCCTCTATAGGACAATAATGCAGTGATATGGTCTTGTTGTCCACTAGATCCCTGATGTAGTGAATGTGAATCTTCATATGTTTGGTCCTCTGCTTCTGTATTGAGTCACTGGAGATCCGGATGGAACTCTGATTATAAAAAAATAGGTCAATTGAAGGAGAAGTGTGAATGGAAAACTCATTCAAGATCCCATGCAACCAAACTTCCTAGATGGCTGCATTCACAGCCCCGCTGTACTCTTCCTCCGTTGAAGATTGTGCAAGTGCTGCTTGATTTTTGCTTGACCAGTAGATTGGTTGTTATCCAATCATGAATAATTAACCTGAACTCGACTTCCTATTAGTACTATCTCTAGCCCAGTCTGATTCAGTAAAACCAACCAGATCTAGTGGAGCACCAATTACATAATGGATCCCAAACTCTCTCGTATCTTGCACATAGTGCAAGATACCGAGTCTTAGGTGCTTTCCAATGCAGCTCATGTGGCTCTTTCATGTACCTATCCACAACACCAACAACATATGATAGATCTGGTCTCGAATGTGTCAGATATAACAAGCTATCAATCAACTGTTTATAAAGGGTTCTATCAACCAAAGGTGTGGAACCATCTTCTTCCAATCTAATGCCAGATAGGAAGGGAAAGGATGTGGATTTGCAATAATCCATATGAAAATTTGTCAGTAAATCAGATGCATACCTTGACTATGAAACCATGATACCTGAAGCATTTTGATTCACTTCAAGACCAATGAATTGTCTCAATAGTCCCATATCTGTCATAGCAAATGCTTTGTTCAAGGAATAATTGATGTGATTCAACCTAGTAGTAGATCCATCGGTGATGAGAAATTCATCCACATACAAAAGAATCAACAACAAACATTCGCCCTTCTGTTGCATGTAAAAATTACAATCAGATTTGCATCTTTCAAAATTTAGTGATAGTAAGAAGGAATCCATATTTGCATACCATGCCCTTGGGGCTTTCTTGATCCCATATAGTGATCTCCTCATTCTGCACACCAAGGAAGGATCATCAGTGTACCCCTTAGGATTCTTCATGTTGATCTCTTCTTCCAAGTCACCACGCAAGAAGGCACTCTTTGCATCGATGTGATGTAGCTCCCATGCATACGAAGCTGCAACGTCCAAAACAACTCTCATTGAATCCATTCTTGCAATAGGAGTGAATGTCTCATTGTAGTCCAACCCTTGGACTTGTGAGTACCCCTTTGAAACCAACCAATCCTTGTACTTGGTTGTAGACCCATCAGATCTAAGCTTAGTTTTGTAGATCCATTTACATTGAAGTAGTTTCCTCCTTGGTGGAAGAGGGACAAGATCTCATGTTCCATTGTTTTGCAGTGACTCATTTTCTTCATCCATGGATGCTTTCCATCTTGGATCATGGAAAGCCTCTCTGTAAGACTATGGATCAGATCCTACCATCATGAAGCACCTCTCAGGGAGAAGTGGATCTGTATGGTAAATTGCAATGTTTGCATCTTGGTATTTAGATCTTGTTCTTCTGTAGTTAGATGGATCTATAGAACTGACCCTAGTTGCCTCAATAAGATTTTGAGCCCATTTAGGCTTTCGATTAGGAGTAGGTGCTAGGTCTAGATATGGATATGCTAGATCTTCTTTCTCAATATCTAGATCTGAATCATATCGGTATTATTCTTCTGAATCTGAATATGGATCACCTGTAGAAACATCATTAGGATCGAATGGAGGAGGTATATCAGTTATACCTTCTTAATCAGTTGTTTTTATATCATGCAATGGTTCCTCATAGAACTGCACACTTCTTTCAATGAAGCATCTCTTGGTTTCAATCTCCATTAGCTTGTAAGCCTTTGCATCTTCTGCATATCCAATAAGGATGCATTCACTACTTTGAGGTTGAAGTGTTTTCCTCTTGTTAGTGGGGATTATGTCCCATGCCTTAGATCCAAAAACCCTCATATGAGAGACATCATGTTTGTGTCCCTTCAATGCTTCGAATGGAGTGACCCCATCAACAAATTTGTGGGGTACCCTATTCTGAATCTATGCGACACACTTTACTGCTTCTTCCCATATATTTGGTGGAAGATCTCTCACTTCAAGCAAGCAGGTAGCCATTTTTTTCAATGACCTATTCTTCCTCTCCGCTACACCATTTTGTTATGGTGTGAATGGAACTGAATGTTGCATCTGAATTCCTTTGGAAGCACATAGCTACTGCAAATACTTTTTGATGTACTCTCCTCCATTATCAAATCTGAGTGCCTTGATCTTTCTTCCAACAGTTTTCTCAACTAAGGATTTGAAAATTTTGAAGCATTCAAACACCTCAGATTTCTGTTTGAGAAAGTAAATCCAACAGAACCTAGAGTATTCATTAATGAAGGTCAAAAGGTATCTGGATCCATTGATTGAAGCAGTGGGAATCGGTCCTGAAACATCACTATGAATAAGATCTAGGATGGAGGAAGCTCTCTTTTCCTTCCAAACTTCATACTTTCACTTAGGGTGCTTCCCTACCAAGTATCCTTTGCAGATCCCTTGAGAGAATTTTATGTTCGGTAGACCTTCAACCATCTCTTCCTTGTGCAATTGCTGGAGCTATTTGAAGTTTAGGTGTCTGAATATTTCATGCTAGATTCTATTTGTTTCATTTGCATGAGTTAAGAGAGAACTTTGATGGGAGTATGGAAAGAAGCAGGAGAACTCATAAGTCTTGGAGGCATGATTTTCAACTCCTTTGGATATCATCTTCCCAGATGAGATCTCATTAACCTCAAATGAATCAGGTCCAAATAATACTTTCTTTGGAGGACCTGTGTGTGTCATATGGTAAACAGACAACATATTAGTTGCTAGAGAGGGAGCATACAGTACATTGTTGAACCTTTCATGCTCAAGATGTCTAGTACCCTTCCCTTCAACAAAGATTTGAGATTCATCTCCCATGTGTATGCTTGTTCCATCGGTGAGATCTAATGAAGAAAATGGCTCTCTGGAGGAAACCATGTGGTTGGAGGCCATAATCAGTAAGAAAAGCTTGGGATTGTGAGAACCCATCCTTCAATCCATGGCATCTCTCATGATATTCTGCTTTCAACCTGGATCAATCTTCCTTACGCATTCAGGGAGGGTAATGTAATTTTTTTCAAGGAGTTTTTCCATTATATCTATGGTATTCTTCATACAAGAACTCTCAGGATGATTACCCTTCTTGCAGTATGTGCACTTGGATCTCTCAAAATTCTTTTGTTTGTCCTTCTTCGAGCTAGAGGCTCCTTCTGATGGACTTGACTTGGCACTCTGCTTGGGTTCATATTTCCTCTTCTTCTTTCCCTTGTGCTTCCCATTTCCATTCGCACTTTTTTTTTCTCCAGCCACAAGATCTTTATTTTTGGAGGCCTTCAAGGTGCCTATCTTGATCAATTTATCTTGTTCTTGGATGAGAGATTCAGTGAAAACATCTAAGGATGGCATCTTCCAACCAGGAATTGACATTCACCCTGAAAGGAAGGTAGAGACAAATATGGAGAACTTAGGACCTAGCTTGCTCAGAATGGATAGCACCAACTTCTCATCCTTCTTCTTAATGCCACAATGCTTGCATTGCATGACCAAAGATTTGAATTTGGAAAATAATTGTTGGATGTTATCGAAAATGCTCGGTTCAAGAGAAAACAACTCATTTTCTAGAATATGCCCCCTTAGCTCCTATTGTTTGCCGAAGAGGGTGTCCAACTTCAACCATATCTCTCTTGGAGTCTTCAATCCATCGAGGTGGAAGAGGAGATCTATGGAAATATGAATACACATGAAATCAAATGCTTCATCCAATCTATTCAGATACTTGGCCTTCTCCACAACTGCTTGGGATTTGACCTCATTTCCCATTGTTACCATTTAGAGTGACTTGTTGCACAATACCATATGCATATTATCCCTCCAATCAAGGTAATTGAAGGGTGTCAGTATCCTAGGTGAGAGAAGAGAGTTCGAATTGTCCATGAGAATTGCTGGAGCGAATAAAAGGTGAAATTGCTGCTACTGTTGGACTAAAAAAACTTTTGAATAACCTGCAAAAAACTCCCAATTTTTGGAGATAGACTACTACTGAGCAATTCTTTAGGACAATAAGCACATTTTTTCGGATCCTTCACACCTAGCTAGACCTCAAAGGATTTCTCCAATGAATTCAATGCAATGGCACCAGGATTTGCTGTGGAAATACAGAGGATTTTTGTGCACTATTGAAAGCAATTGCTCAACCTACACTTAAATCGCTCTTATACCATGTGAAATTCTAAATTACAACAGATATAAGAGCTAAGTATACCTCACAGAGAAAGAATGAGCAGAAAATAGGAATTAGAGTAAAAAATGTAGTAAAATTGAGCAAACAATTAATCATGCATGAGAAATCAGATAGGAGTAGAGTAATGTCACATGATCCAATAGTCAGTATAGTCAACAATAATGTTACAATGGAGAGAATTCGAATCACACGGGAGAATTCAAACCTCAGTTGGTCTAGCATAGGAATTGTCATCACTAGAGTGCTCCGGAAGACTCAAATTCAACCAAAATGATCCTAAAATCATTTAACTGAAGACACAATCAGTTAACTGACCAAGTATGGCGCATTAGCAAGTTTTCCATGCAAAACAGTCATAAAAGGGTGCATGAGGCCACAATCAGTGGCATTCGAAGCTCTAACCTCGCACAAGAGTCAGCTAACTCAGGTGGACTGAACTGGAACACTGAGTGGGTTCCTATAAAATAGGGAACTAACTAAATTGGTCCTAAGATGATGCATTCAAGGCTCAGAAGGTGGTAGATGGATCCTGGATGACTTCTGCACACCACTAGGGGGCCAATGACATCATCAACTACTAGGAAAATGAAATAATGCTAGGTAGGACAAGGATGGAGTATTAAAATATCCTAAGAAGATGAAAATGAAGCTTTTGATCAGCATTGAGAACAATGATTTTGGCATCCATAAGTCCAAATATCTACACGTCACGAGAGATGTGCATAAATGTATTCTCCCAATTTTCAATCTTCTTTTTCTTTGTAAACTCATGATGGTGAAGTTATTTTTATCTTGGGAAGCTAGAAGATATGAGAACAAAGATAAATGGAGGAAATCCCTGGATGAATAAATGAAAGAATTAAACAAGAATAAAACATGGGAACTTGTGGATCGCCCACTGGGAATAAATGTTGTTGGGAAAAAGTGGGTGTATAAAGTAAATAAGAACAACTATGGATTTCTAGAACATTATAAATATCATTTGGTAGAAAAAGGATATGTGTAGAAATTAGTTATAGATTTTAATGAAATCTTTTCTCATGTTAGGAATATGACTACTGTAAGGGTTTTAGTTGCACTTGTAGTAGCACAAGAGAGTTGGAATATCTGGATGTAAAAATTGATTTCCCGCATTGTGATCTTGATGAAGAAATTTATATGGATTATCATGAGGGATATAAAGAAATATGAAAAGAGCATTTGGTTTGAAGGCTCAAGAAATATCTATATGGATTGAAATATGATCCAAGGATGTGGTACATAAAATTTGACACCTTCATGAAGAGCCAAGATTTTAGTAGAAGTGAAGCTAGCCATTGTGCATGTTATAAGAGGTTTTAAATGGAAGTTTTATTATCTCGATGTTGTATGTTGATGATATGTTGGTTGTAGGCCCCATCATGAATAAAATCATCTATCTCAAGGTTCAGTTGGTTAGGACATTTGAAATGAAGGATTTATGAGCAACAAATCAAATTTTAGAGATTAAGATACATAGGGACATAATAGGTAGGAAGATCTGGGTAAGTCGAAAGTCATATGTATAAAATATTCTACACCACTTCAATATTCATAATGGAAAACTGGTTAGCACCCCACTTCCTGCACATTTCAAGTTGTCTTATGAACAATGTCCTTGCACAAAAGCAAAGAATAAAAGCATGTCTCATATATCGTATTCATCAATATTAGGGAGCATCATGTTTTCCATGGTGAGCACTAGACTAGATATTTCTCAAGAAGTGGGAGTTGTTAGATGGTTCATGGCAAACCCTGTTATGAAATATTGGGATGCTGTGAAGTGGATACTCAAATATTTAAGTGGTACTTTATATACTGCTATTTACTACACATCATCATATTTACAAATTAAAGGTTTTGCATATTTTGATTTTGGTGGAGATAGATATGGGCGTAAGTATACTCTAGGATATACTTTGACTCTTGCTAGTGGAGCTCTAAGATGGACATCTAAGTTGCAGCCACTGGTGGCTTTATCAATCATTTTAGCATAATATGTGACAACAACCGAGGCTAGTAAACAAGAAATATAGCTAGAGGGATTGATGGATGAATTCAAGATGATACAAGGGAATATCACTTTGCAATGTGATAGTCAACTTGTGCCATTCACTTAGTGAAGAATCCAACATTTCATGATCACATGAAGAATATTGATATTAAATACCATTTCATAAGGAAAGTGGTGGGATAAGGTAGGATATTGTTGGAGAAAATTGATACTAATGAGAATACTACAGATATGCTTATGAATCCAGTCATGACAGAGAAGTTTAAATGGTGCAAAAATTCTTTGGGCTTGTTGAAAATGTGATGATGGCAGTATTGGACAATGGAACATGGGTGGAAAACAATGGATAGGAAATTCCTATATATTGAATTAAAGTGGGAGAGTGTTAAGATATGAATCCAATATCCATATCTCCAATATTGTTCTTGTAGAGATCTTGACGAGGTCCATTTGTTACTCATATGCATTGGGAAAGTGAGGGGGGGGGGGGGTCTATAGGGGGTTTGTAAGGTACGCCCTCCATGGGTGTAGGGGCGGGTGCCCGCTCTCTAGGGGTTTGGGTGAGGAACCCCCAAGATGAAAATTCTAGACCTTGCTAATCTATTTCAGTTCCTTTTTGAATCCTCATATGTATTAGATAAAAGGGGAATGACCCCCTGGAATTGTAGCATAAGAGAGAGATATAATCAAGCATTACGAGATATAAGAGATATAAGAGATAATATAAGTTTTTTTACGAGTGATAATAAAATATTGAAGCTACAATTTCCCCATGGTTTTACCTTCCCACAATAGGGTTTCCACGTAAATATCGTGTTCTATTATTATTGTTGTTTTCTTTTCTTTTATATTTATTTTACTAACACCAGATTGAATCCCCTGAGATTTAGGGACATGTGGTCAATTTGGTCCAAGGGCATAAAAACCAAATGTAGTAGCGGTTTATTGAGTGCCATAATGTCCAAAAAATTTGTTTGGGATAATGTGACCATTCTATTTACACACTAACAAACCCACCAGAAACTAGAGTTTTTTCTAAATTTGAACCTTTAATGAAAAAATACACTGCATGTTACTAAGAAAAACACTAGTTCTATAAATAATCAAATAAAAAGATATCATTGTCACGAACTCATGGGAGAGTAGTCGATATATCTATAATTGGATGTCACAAGTGCAATGGAATTGATGGTTTGTTGATATGAGTCTCAGTTTTCATCTTACAACGAGTTGTAACTTACCTCTTGAATCAATTTAGGTACACATGGTGAATTTGGTCTAGGGGAATAAAAATGAAACATAGCAATGAAATTGAGTGCTGTGAGCCCAACAAGTTTGTTTGGGAAAAGCCAAAATGAGCACACTATCCACATTCTCATGAACTAGATTTTTCAAGAATTAACCCTTTAATGCAAAATTTTCAATGCATGTTACTTTATGTAATTTTATGTTTACTTGTTACTAGGGTTTCGTTGCGTTTGTTATCTAATGTAAATAAGGTTTCCACGAAAATATAATGTTTAGAGTTCCAAGAATCAACACATGTCATAAATATGTCTTATTAGATTTATTTATGACCTAAATACTAATACAATGATAAATAATAAACCACCATTACATTTTTTTTATACATAAATAAGTGATTCATTCATGCATTTAAGTGTTAAATTGAATTTTCCATTTATTTGCGAATAAAGTTGTAAAATTAACTCTTAAAGTAGTGTGCCAAATATAACAAGAATGGCAAGTAATAACAAAATGAAACAACTGAATTTAATTATTCATAATTGATATTTTGGATAGAATTGTGAGATGAAAATCCTTACATGGTGTTGCACAATATGAATGGCTATCAAGGCATCATAAGCCCCAGATTGAGACCTAAACAAGAATTCATAATTCAATGACCCTATATTGAGTCCTTATCTAAATTTTAGAATGCCAAGAATCAACATGAGTCATAAATTCATCATAGTAAATTAATTCATGACAAAAAAAACTGAATTATTCCTTTAAATGAATGTGGTTTTCAATTTCCTATGTTGTTAGGTCAATTTGGCACATTCATTGCAAGAAATTGTAGACTTTAATGATGATCACAACAAGTGTGTTTGTTAAAACCTTGTGAAATAGAGCATCAAAAGACCTACATTGTAGGCCATATAATTGTGTTTGTTTACCTTTTGTTTGATGGACTATGAACAATAAGTAATAAAATAATTTTTGAAGTAGGTCATTTCATTTTTCTGATTTTTTCTTTGGTAGTGTTGAAAAAGACCATTGTTCTTATTGATGGGATTTCATGTGCTTATGATTCTTTGGATAATCTGGACACATACAAGGACACCATTATTAGACTAATTCATTATGAACAATTTAATATGAGTAATCTACATAAATGAATTGAAAAATTAACAAAAATAACAAATAACCCATATACCTTGGAATATAACACAAGAGTGACCATGTTAGGCTATCTTACTTATCTACTTACCTATGGTCATTTAAGTAGACCATTTGGAACATCTCTATTACTAATGATCTCCATTAACTTTTCATGTTCACAATGAGGCTTGAAGTATCATACCTTTGATGGGTGCTTCCTTGGCATTGTTTGTAGTTTGAGGTTTGTATCGAAAACTAAGTTTGTAAAGTGGTATATAGATTCACCTAGTCTAATCTTGAAATACATAACCAACCTTCTTCCATGTTTGGTCATCGAGTGTTAGATATTATCCTTTAATAACCATCAAACTGATTGCAAGTTGATCACCTTTATCATCTATTAGTGAGACATGAGGGTTTGGTTCGCCTTTAAGGAACATGCCAACAAATAGTCAGTGCCCCATTCATTATCTTTCAGGGAAACCACTGCATATATGTTCATTTTAAAAAACATCAGTTCCAACGTGTGAGTCCACTAAATAGACAAAATGTAATGTATTCATGCTAGTTGATAAGATTTAATCTCATATTCACTAAACTTGGTTGTACAAGATTTGAGACATGATCATAATGTGGTGAAATGGTTGATTAGTTCTCATCCAACTAGGATAATTCAATATTTATACCTAGAATAATGGGGAGTGATAGAATATCACATCTATGAACTCACAATCATCCCATTCACTACTACTACATTAGCCACATAAGTAATACAATTTTCTTGTCCATATTTCTACTATAACATTGTTTGAGTTTCAAACTAAATGAAATCCACAAATTCCATGCATTATTCTATATGATTGATCTACATGAACCACCTCCCAAAAATATCTTTGCACATGCATGTCCTTTCCTTATTGAGTCCTCTTCTCGTCTTCTTGTTCCATCTACAATTATTGAAGAACACCATTCAACAATAGATTTTGTGTAACTAATGAGCGAATTTCTGGTAAACTTCCATTTTTACCTGCATAATGCAATTTTTATGCACACATCATCTCGATCATGATCCCCTTTCCCACACTCAGTTTCGAAAGTCCTGTAAAGGCAACCTTTACATTTACATTTGCATTGACATGACAACAAAGTCTAAAAAATGAGATTGATGGTGTTTATTCTCATGCAATGTATACAATTAGGATTAAGACAACTGTTTTTTCCAGGTGGAATTTATGAATGCATGTTGCATGTACAACAACTAAGAAACATGTAGCCGGATGTGCTTTGTAATTATAAACACGTTAAGTGTCATTATAAACTGAAGTATTAATCCATTAATCCACCAAACAGAAATATAAATCCATGGAATTATAAATGGAGATATTAATCCAAAAGGAAGCGAATGTTGGCCTTGCCAATCTTTTCTTCCCAATGCAAACGAAATATTAGATTCCATTTTGCTATGTTTCCATGTAAAATATATTTGAAAAAAAACATATATTTGGATTATATGGAAATCCTTCTTACCTTTGACATTGTTTGGGATCTGCAGGATGAAAATGAAGTATTTTTTAGGGATTAAGAGGAGTATTCAATTACGCAAACTTATGAATGCCTATTGTGACAAGCAATCCATTGATTTCAACTCCATCACATTTCTGTTTGATGGATGATGTTTGCAAGGTGAGCAAATTTAACCCTATACTGTAATTTGAGGCATACTGCATGTGTTAGTCCACTGTTAGTAGCACAAAAATATAGGTATACTGCATGTGTTAATAGCGAAAAAACATCTGTTCCAAACACATTTACCAGGTTTGTTTTTTGCATTAAAAATAAGGAGAACTTTTGCATTCCTTGGACGTCGTATGTTGAAAATGTGAAATATATATATGAAAAAGGCTTTGTTATTTAATTGATCTGATAAGCATAAATCCAAAGTTATCTTGCTCAACAGTTTTAAATAGCTTATTCTTTTTTCTTGGATACATATTTAAATATTTATGGATCTAAAACCATATTTCCCATCGTTTTCATTTTAGTATATCTGGAACTGTTGAAAAGTAGTCATATTTATTGTTCCAGTACCATAACTTATGTTTTGATTGAACCCTAATGAATGTGGTTTTCTTATGGTTACCACCTTAGATCCTGCCTGTTGCACCCAAGTGAAGAAAGTCCTTGCAATGCCAGCCTGTATGTGCGCAGTATTTCTTTCTCCCATAGCGAAGGAGGCTGGAATGAACCCTGCTGTCGCCATTACTATTGCCCATCGATACGCTGGAAAGAAATGCGGGAGTAAGTTTCTTTCTTCTATTTGGATATCTTCAGCCACATTTTTACTATGTAAATTATGAAAGTCTGCACTGAATCATCTCATCTATTTATTTGTGTATTTCTGTGTTGCTGTTTCATCTATTTATTTGTGTTGTTGTTTCATTATCCAGGATACATAGTTCCATGAACAAAACAAGAAATGGCATTCACTCTGGTGCTGTGCAGGTTACATATTTCTTTGAACAGAACAAGAAAGGACATTCACTCTGGTGTCACCCTTTTACTGTACTGCTACCAATATTAATATGTATTTCTGCTGCTTATAGTTCTTTAATAATGAGATCCATTGTTTTTTACTACTTATGCTTTGTTCTTCAAATCTACGATCTTCATATATCATTTACCCATTACAAAAAAAAATAGTTTGGATGATGCCGTTGTTCCATGAAAATTGAAAACTGATCACCGTGACTCGCGCATGCATGCGATTATATATTCCATCTTCGTCTTAAATTGCATTATTTGGTAAAAGTTTGCACTTTGCATTGGATTCCCTAAATCGCATGCATTTATTTGTATGGTTGTAAACAAAAGTAAGGCTTTGTGATCAACAGAATTTATACATTAAGTTCCATTTGATGCCGAACATAACAGAATTTATACATTAAGTTTCATTTAATTCCATTTGATGCCCTTATGGACAACCTAAAAGTATAGCAGAAATATTATACTTTCACAAAAATTTATGTAAAGATTATTAAATAAATCAAAGTTAGTTTAATAGGATAGTAGAAGTATTAATTTATGTGTAATTGTAATTATATTCACAAAGATTAGTTTGCAATTATATGAAATGTTAAAGAAAAATCTAAAATTAAGAATTTGCAGTAAAATGATTATGTTTATGGGGAGTAAATCATTATTGTGGCAATTACATTATTATTTGAATTCAAGATTGGTTGTCTACGTAAAAATCTATTATCAACATATGTGTGCAATAGTTAGTACCCTAAAGGGTTAGATCCTTTGGTTGATTTCAATAGAGATTATATCTACTGAGTCATCGGGTTTGAGTTTAGCTTGAGAATGTATATTTTGAAAATATGTTGTAACTAAATGCATATCCCAATAGGCATGAAGTGTAAATTACACCCTTTCCCATTGCTAAAAATCTCAACTCAATTAATTTCACACTTACTTGAACCAAGCTTTTTAAATTATGTCATAAAGTTCAAATTATTTGTGTATATTACCATTGTGGTTATTGTGAGTATCTTACAAGTGAGGATATATTTTTAAGTGACAAAGTGGATGTTATAGGGAATCCACTTTAAGACACGCTATAACCCATTTTTTTGTCAAAATAAATTATCATATGTATTAATAGTAAGAGACAAATCTTACCAACTTAAGAATAACACACAAGTGACAAGGGAGTAAAGGGAAACCATTAACTCCTTATGCTAGGAAAGACTTTAATTATTTTCTCCAACTCCAAATACTACATCATTGAAAGAACCAACATTATGACAAATGTTATACATAACCATATTGTATTTTTTAAAAATTATAGTAATATCATTAATCAAATCCTTGTAATATTTTGTTAACACTTTCTTTTATTATTAATAGAGCAATATTTACATTGTTTTAATACAAATATATTGTTCATGAACATTAAAAAAAATAAATAAAACAAAAATACCGAGTTACCATAAACCAAAACATCTAAGAGAAAATAACTAAAGTGTAAATAATTACTGCCATGTCCAAGGTGATATACGTTTCAAGCATGATACATAAAACACTAAATAATAAGTCCTACATTACAAGGGGCACCATTATGGTTGGTTGCAACAAGACCACAACCATACATAGTAGGAGAATCTTCATTTGTGGGTACCAACCATCACCAAATCCAAAAGGATTTAAATCCTTCGGATTGAAATGTCTAGGATCAAATTTTTCTTTCCCTACATGGCAAGAATATGGGGCATATTTTGGTGGTCACTTCATTGTAGCTGGGAAAATATGTTTTAGGAGAGGATAGGTTCCTCCCAACTCATAGTGCATGGGGCTCATCGAGAAATTTAAATGTGGTTTCTGGTGGTCCATTTCGAACTTTACATTCCAATTTTGTACAATAACATTCAAGGCTATACTAGCACCTATCAATGCATCTTCATATTAGGAGAAGGTATAGTAGGGTGATTGTTAAATAAAACATCATTTCCATTTCTCTTTTTCTATATCAAATAGATCATTCTAGACTAAATATGCATCACGGGATTGTTGAATTCAATAGACCCCAACAACACATCTATTAGGGCAACCACCTTTCCATGAAATGGAAGATCGAAGCTATCACTAGAAAAATGACTTTGCCCATGCAACATAGGTTTGGGAAGATGACATAACCCCAAATAACCAACTTTGGGGCACGATAGAGTTATAATCCCTATTTAAGAAACATTTCCAATTAATATTAGGCACCGCATACTCAAGAACCATGTAAACATTTCATTTTTTTTGTTTTATATACCTTAAAATCGTCTTTGGTCTCACCCTCTACCCAAGCCAATTTGTTGAATAAGGGGATTCATTAAGTCCAATCAACTAGGACTTATATTTATTTCTCATTGAAAATATTACCCAAATCCATGTACAATGGTTTAAGATTCTCATTACCTTATTGACTTATTATGTCTTCAATAAGCTGATAGGATAATATCATGAGACAATAGTTGATAAGAACAACGTCATCCTTTGGGATATGACTACACCAAATCCTTTCTTTCATTTTGATTGCTTCTAAAATATATCTAAGAAAATAATAAACAACACATGGATAAGGCGCAAGGAGGAACTCTTATATACTAGATTTCAAATTCATCAAGTCAAAAGATACACCATCACTAGAGACCAAATTAAAAGAATCAATAAACAATGTGAACATCATATCTATAAAATTGGAGACCAAATTAAAAGAATCAATAAACAATGTGAACATCATATCTATAAAATTGGAGTTGAAGCCAACTCAAATAAATATATCAAGGATAAACCTATCGCAATCAACATTATCATAAGCTTTTTCAAAATTAATTTTCAACAACAAATCATTCGTAGTCTTTGTCCCAATGCCTACATTACCAAGTAGTCACCACAATGTCTAATATTGAACATCATTTAACAAAATCTATATAATATAGAATCATAATCTTGAAAGTAACCATAAAAATTTGTTTCATTAAGGAATTATCCAAAAATTTATATAAAATATTAAGAAGCATAAGCCATATCTATCCACTAATCTTACAAAAATATTTCATACCATCTTAACAAGGCATTAATTTAATAACTTTAAAATACATCCAAATTTAAAATCTTCAACACAACTATAATAGAAACACAAATTTTCATCACTTGAATTACATTTTTAAATGCATAAATAGATCCATCACCTTAAATATCTTTATTGTAAATATCTTTATTACACTAAATTATGCAACCTCAATAATGCAATTTGAACAAACCCACTATAACATAACATGGACTCGGACTGGTTGGAAATCAGATAACATCGATCCTTAAACTAGCCCATAAAACATTTACAGACTCCAAATTAGGATAGGGTCAGTTGCATGTAGACTTGCATTGCTTGCTAACATTAGAGATAACAATTTTTTCCATGTTTATTTGCCAAAAAAATTTGTACAAGATCCTAACATGTGATTTATTAGGCTATGGACCAAGTGGTAAAAGGGAATAATCCAAAACATAACCACTGTGCATCATTAACAAGAAAGTAACATTTTTTTATGGAACTAAGCCATCAAATAGGTAAGAGTGTACTGGAAGCATTTTAATGTCAATAAGTTTACATTGGAGGTAGAAGATTCCATGAAGGAGGCATGACCAATTTTTTTATGATCTCAAGTTTCATTAAGTCTGATGTTATTCGAATTGAGGGGGGATGTAATAACTTATTTTTGACCCCTAGAATGTATTGGATGAAGATATATATAAATTTTAAATGCATGATTAAAATGATGGGATTGAAGCCATGCGAGATTAAATAAATGACCCCATATATGAATGATGTATATATTCTAGTATGGATTCCTAGTATGGAGCTCAAGACCAAGGCCTAACTAGTGAATGGATATGGATGAATTATATGAATATTAAAGTTAGCATATAATATATAATTGTCTAATCTAGTCATGAAGAGAACATGAGGAGCTCTGATTCCACCAAAAGGGAACAAGAAAGAAGGGCCTATGGAAAATAAATTCTCTATCGTCAAGTGTCGTCCTTAGATCATATATATTTTCCACCATGTTCCTTAAATGAAGCAATCCACCTCCATTAACTTATAAAATCAATCATTGAATGTATGTAAGAGGCTGGTAGGCAGTATTCTCACATGGTGATTGAAGTGTGAGTTGATTACAATCATAGGTTTAAGAGTACAAGTCAATACTCATGCCAAAGAGAATTTCAGCCATCAATTCTCTCAAGAAATATCATATTTCCATTCATTTCATTCATGTTTCCATTCTTTCATTCATGCTCTACATTTCTCGTGTTGTGTTTTCCATTGCTAATCATCAACCAATCTAGAAATCGACCAAATCAACACTATGGAAGAGGTAATGTCAACATTAGATGAGAGATAGATGGTTGTAGGTAAGCATAGAGGTTGGATACGTTAGGAATACTTCAACCATTGTGTACTTAATGTTTATTGGAATATTTAGAGCCAAGCATTATTTTGTAGGTTACTCCCAGAAGGAATTTAGAATATTGGACTCTTTTTCACTACATTGAAGAACACTAGAATGGAATACTATCCCTAAAAGGCTATTAAGTAGAGAAATGGAAGATATTCATTTTATTATATAGGATAGCAGAAGACAATGACATAATTTTGTTTTGAGAAAAAATAAAATCCACTTTAACATATTCATCACTCAAGTACTTTTATATATGGTTGTAAAATTTAGAATACAATTCTTTAAAAAAAAATTGAAGCAAAATAAATCCAATCTAAAATCACTTTGACACTCAATTAAGAAAAATGAACCTTACCCAATTACCTAAGATGTTGGACTTAGACATGACCTATTAAGAGTGAGGATTTAAAGACATAATTGTTAATGAAATGAATTTATATACTTACCTAAGATGTTGGACTTAGACATGACCTATTAAGAGTGAGGATTTAAAGACATAATGGTTAATGAAATGAATTTATATACTTGTAAAGTTTGAAGTGGGTGGGGTCATAATGTGTAGAGAAACTTAAGAAATAACGAAAAACCGTTTAAGCTTTATATAATTATTAATATTAAAATTTAGGATCATATGTGCTTCCACTTATTTATAATAATAAGGTTATCTCTACCTATTTATAATAATAAGGTATCATCACTTGCTTAATGTATACACATGCAAATTAATTAACAAATGATTGATATATTACTTATTTAATTATTAAAAAAATTAATTAAAAAAAATTAGATTAAATTTTTATCTTTAAAAAAATAATATTTATATAAAATAGTTAAACAAATGTAATAATAAAATTAAAAATATATTAAATAAATCAAATTATAAAAATTAAAACTCTATCATAATTTCTTGATCTTAAAAATAAAAACAAACTCTCACTTATATCAACAATAATTTATTAATTTACAAAATAATGATTAATCTAAAAAATAAGAACAAAGTTTCACCCATATCAAATCATAATGAGAATAATTGATGAAAATACGTAAACAACTCTAAAAATCACTCATGTCGCATTATGATGATCTAATAATTGTTGACAATAACTACAAAATAATATACAAAATACAAAATAATATACAAAATGAAAAAAAAATTAAAATATTTTTTTTATAAATGCAACATTTTGTTTGTTTGTTAGAATGTCCCTGACTTGGGGAAGTGGCATGCTGGCATCAACATGTTCTGAAGTGTCATAATACGATCACTAGGATGAACAAACTAAATTTTTTTGCAAGAGTATTATGTCAATAATGTCATGCCTAGTTCGAAGTGGTGGTCATGTACATATCTTATTTCACCATTTAGTTGACATATGATCCCTTCCGAAAGTCCAGTAGGTTACATTTTCATTGTTACCATGTCATTCTCGAGTCAAGTTTTGGGATTTGTCTCCTTTTCATATGGGCATTGTTATGTCGGGTAATCAAAGCAATCACATTTGACTCATTGCACCTATAACACTCATATTTTGTTTTCCAAAAAAGAGACAGTTTGACCCTCTCGACCCTTAGTTAAAATTTTGGCAAGTTAGACTAAATTGTGTCATGTCAGTAAAAATCCGCCAATTTTGCATCCATTGATAAAAGTGTCAATCATGTCTATAACTAGTGATATCCTCACGTCTAAGTCTAAAAAATTAAAAATGAAACCTCGTTGAGTCCCTCTTTACAAAAAAGAAGAAGCTTATATCCTTCATTCTTGAATGGAACATATCCTACCCTCTTTTACATTAAGGTTCCCACTGACCCTCATACTTTTCCATCATATTTTTCATTATTAATTTCCCTTTTCCTTACCCATATTCCCATTACCCCTTGTACTCAACTTAAAATATTTTACATTATTCCCTTCATCCCCTTTCCTGTATCTTATAAAAATCCCTCTTTAAAAAATTCCCCCTTGCTTTTTAACACCTTAAATGTTTTTTCACATGGGAAAAATATGCAACTTGTTATTCACTAAGAATCAAAGTTACAAAAGATTTACATCATAAGGAAGGAATTCCTTCCCAAAAAGACTAGTCTAATATGGGTTTTTCTATCAAAAATAACCGAAGGAACCAAAAGAAACTAAAAATTACATCCATTTACAGACTCCATAACAACAAAAAACAAGACTATAGTCCAAAAAAAACAACACTCCAGGAATGTCTAGAATCGAACACCAAAAATATTAATACAAAGATAGATCAAAACACTCTAAAAAAGCCAAAGACTATGATTGATTCGTCCTTGGTTTCCTCAAAATATAAAGAACCGTCCATATCACCTATAGCCAATTTGGACATACCATCCGCCTCTTCATTGTAAATCCGATAGATATGACAGAAAGATATCTGAGAAAAGGTCCATATCAAAATATTGACTCTTTCCATCTAGTGATCCAATCTAAGAGCTTGAAGAGTGGAAAGTCCACTATCCCTATCGATTATGACCTTAAAATCTCCACAAATCTAGATAGCAAAAATACCTATTTTATGGGAAAACCATAACAACCCCCAAAGCGTAAGTAATTCAACCAAAGTATTTGTTCCATGTACCATGCCCATCCATAGCTTGATAGAATGATTCCTATTTACTAATATAAACATACCAGATCCATAGATTCCCTCTTTTTTGAATCCTTCAAAATACCCAATAGGAATGTGTTCTTTCAGAGTAGGCTTAGCCATGGATCTGGAAATATTTTCTTTCCTTCATTTACTAAACTCAAAGAAAGAAATGATAATTTTAGAATGAATATGAAATATATAGGGCTTAATATCCCGAAATATATACCTATTTCTAGCTTTCCACACTTCCCAAATTGCAAATAAGGGAATCTCCTTGAATTTTACTTCATTTGTAATTGTTGTAGTCTAGGGAATTGTACAGGTTACTAGTGGTACATCATATAAACACACATATAGATCACATGAACATGTATCATACACACATAAGTAAAGAAAGTAAGTGGGAAAACAACACAAGCCTTTGTATTAACATATATAAAATATTATACAATGCTCAATGCCAGATTCTCTCTAGATCATGACTCAACATCCTATATATATTGTTTACAGTTAGTTATTTGGTTATAACTACCAGTTCGTTTGGCTACCTAACCGTCTGCATTGAATCGACCGTATTCGGGTGGCAGACATAGTCGAGCAGTTGACTAGGATCCTCCAACATCTCCCCCACCAACAAAACCTTTCTTGGTCCCAAAGAGAACATGGGTGTGCAAAAATAAACTGGAAATACAATTGCTTTTTAAGATTTTTCTTATGGATGTTATTGATTATATAGGACAATAAACTAGTTGGTTTCTCTAAATGCTTTGACAATAGTGCTGGAACATGGGGCAAGCCAACACTGAAAATATTCCCACTCATGGAGAACTGTCTAGATGCTTAAGTTGGTTGAGGTGAGGTTGGATAGTTTAGCATTGTTTTCAGTGACTGAATCGTTTTTGATATTTTACATTTTCGGCTCGAGAATCATGTGCTGATTGCTGGCGTGGATAAGTAACTTTTCGATCTTGGCATATATGAGGTGAACTCATGCTTGTGCTAGTTTTGCTTGCTTTTTCCACTACTTGACCTTTTTTTGAATTGCTTGTAGTCGGTTATGTTCAAGCTCAGTCTGCTGCTCTAGATCCTGTAGAGTTGTCTGATATGCTATGGCCTTCTACTGAAATATAGTTGCTAGATTATTCTGGATCTTGCAACAGTATCCTTGGAGGATTCTTTTGTGGTTGCTTACTCTTTTTCTTCTTTTTCTGAGTTGTAATTCCTGACTGTTGATTAGATTTAAGTGGGGTCTATAACGGTACAGAGCGAGTGTAAGCGGAAGCATTTGATATTGGTACAATAGAGGAAAGAGTCATAGGAACTAAGGTTGTCGCTAGAGGGACATTCAGGACAAGCATGGTCGATGAAGGGATGTTGACATTCAACTGCATAGGTATGGTCGAAATGGTTGGTAAAGTTGTAGAGGATGGAAGTTGTTTGGATGGATCGAGGGATCCAAAGATGGGGGCCATTGTGGTGGTCATTACCAATGGAATTGCAGATGTAGTTCCGACTATACTGGTGAAAGGTTGAAATGATTGTGTAGATGCGACTATGGTGATTTTGGATTGGCTAAAAATTGGTGTAAGTACAGGATCTGGAGAGACTCGTTCTATAGTGACTTGGTGTGTTCCTACTATTTTTTGTCAACTGGGAGTTTTTAGTGACTTTGCAGAAATTTTGGTTCTTGGAGGAGGTCTGGCTCGGGTCTTAGGTGGAGACATCAACTATATAATAGGTTTGTTGAGGATTATTTTTTTCAATTTGGGGAATTTGTCTGGAATTGAATCAATGAACTTGTGAAAGGTCGGATCTTTTAGACTGGAAAGGTAAGCTTGTTCTGAAGGGTCTTCTTCAATACAGTTTAGTGACGTAGATGAGGAATTATCAAAAATTGATAAGGGTTCTTCTTCATGGGAGTGGAGTCGAGATTTTAACTTTTTGGGTTTGGGAACGCTTAAATTGTCCTATGTATCTTTTTCACTTAGGTTCTTTTGGATCTGCTGCTCAACCGTATTCTTGTTAAGTATGGAATTGTTGATGACCTGCTTTGCTTATTCATGTAGTTCTTGGATTTCATCTTTAGACGGTGCATATTATATGAGCTTCATCTTCTTAGACTTCTTGGAAAAAATCTACTGCATTGTGTAGATTTTTTTCTACTACCAAGTTGAGCTTTCCCTTGGTCAAGTCGAGCTCCATTTCTTCTTCTTCTTGTACTTCATCCTCTTCCGTTGTCTCACCCAATGGTTCTTTTATCTCTGGCTTACATCGCTCTCCTCATTCCAGTCTACCTTCATTGCATTATTTCTTCCATATCAATGTTTTAGGGTCCCTTTTATATAGTTTTTTAAGGTGCAAGTTAGTTTTTGTAATTTTTTTTTTCTAACTAAAGTAGTTAAGCAAGTTAAGATACTATTTAATTTACAAACCTTATTAGCATGATGATTGACTAAATGGCGATACATCCATTTAGTTGGTTCCATGCCAACTCTACATTGTATATCTTTTTAACATTGCACCATTGAAAACTTTGGAGAAAACTTTCCCTTGTAAAGTCTTTAGTGGAACTAAGCCATTGCTATTTAGTTCCTCGACGATATATGGTCCAATCCATGCTGTGTACAAATTTTTGGGTTTCCCTTTTATTCGACTATCATATATTAGTGCTAAGTCACCAATTGATATGTCTTTCCTTCTTAGGTTGCAATCGTACCAAGATTTTTGTTGTTGCTTTTGAACTTCATGATGATGGATTGTTATTTGGCGATGTTATTCTAGCTTTGACAGGTCAAAATTTCTATCTTCCATGACTCTGAAAATATCTAAATGAAGTATGTCTGCAATGATGGGTGCCTACTATTTGAAATGTAATGGGACAATTGCTTCCTTTCTGTAGACGAGTTTAGAAGGCATTTTCCCTATCGACCATTTTTAAGTTGTTCTGCAAGCCCATAAAATGGCAGGTATCATGTCGTCCCAATCATCTGTATTGTTATTATACAACTTTGTTATACCTTTAGTTAAATTTTTGTTGAATGATTCAATAGTTCCATTTTATTGTGGATGATATGCCTCACTCTTATGGTGGTCGATCATGAATTCCTTTAATAATATTGATATAGTCTTGTTGATAAAATGTGTCCCTCTGTTGCTAATGAGAGTAAGAGGGCATCCAAATATGGCGATGATATTTTCATAAATAAAATTTGTTGCTACTTCACTAGAACATGCTTTGACATGTTCATCTTCTGCCCATTAGTAACATACTCGACTGATGTGATGATGTATTGAGCTCTCGTTCGTCAACCAACAATTGGAAAGGGTTCAACAAAGTCGATAGCCCATATTTCAAACATCAAGCTCAAATTAACATGTATTAGTGGCATCTCATTTCTGGGCAACGATTGACCTAATATTTGGCACTTGTCATATTTGCTCACTTGAATTTTACAATCTTTATGTAGAGTTGGACACCATAGTCCAAACTGTAGAATTTTCTTTGCAGTTGTGTCTTCTTGGTAGTGTCCTCTTATCGATCCACTAAGTTGGACTCATTGATAATATATTTTCTTTTTTCTCTAAGACACATTGTCACAGTACTTCATCTGGTCCTAATTTATACAAGAATATGTTTATCAGAGTGTATTAGGTGTGGCATTCATTGCAAGGATCTTCTTTTGTTTTTCTGGCATTCCTTTTGGGGTGTGACCTTGCTCCAGGTATTGTTCTATCTTTTCCAATTTTGGAGGTACAATTTCAACTCTAAAAAAGTGAGCGTCAGGTAACTCATCGTCGATTTCGATGGGATATTATACTGTTTCTATTCGTGATAAGTGCTTGGGACATACATTATTCTTTCCAATTCAGACGATTATTTCAAACTCAAATTCTTGGAACAAGAGAAACCATTGGTGTATTCGACCATGATGGAGAGGTTTGTTTACTAAGTATTTGATTGCTTGATGATCCATGTAGAATATAAATGGGTTAGCCAAAAGGTAGTGTTGATACTTTTGCAGTGCAAAGATCATGCCCATGGCTTCTCTTTATATTGTAGAGTAGTTTCTTTATTATTTATTTAACTTTTTGCTAGCATATGCATTCAGATAATGCATTCAGTATTCTCCAGGTTGGGTAAGTATTGCACCGATCGCAATACCAGATGCGTTGATATGGACGTGAAATTTAATCAACCAATTTCAAAATCTTAGAATTGGGGGCCCGGGGCTTCAACGATCTTTCTCTTAAGTAACTCAAATGATTCTGCACATTCTTGAGACATATAAATTCTTGATTTTCTTTTAGTAGTTCTTCTAAATGATATGTCATATCAGAGTAATATCTTATAAATTTTTGATAGTAGCATGTATGTCCAAGAAGTATTCTAAATTGCTTTAGGTTGACTGGTGGTTTTAAGTAAAGAATAAATTTAATCTTGGCATAGTCAAATTTGATTCCTTCGTTGCAAATGACATGTCCTAGCGCAATTCCAATTCGTGTTCTGAATATGCACTTTTTAATATTTAGAGATGTATTTGTCTACAACATTCCAACATAAGTCGAAGGTATTGAACATGCAGGTCTTTTAACAATGAATATATGGTCCAGTCGTCGAAATAGATAGCCATGGTTTTGTATATATGTTCTTGAAATGATTTTACTAATATTCTGGAGAATACTACTTGTGCATTCTTTAGACCAAAGGGCATGACCTTATAAGAAAAATATCCAAATTCACAAACAAATGTAGTTTTTTGCTGATCCTCTTTTGCAATAGGAACTTGACTATACCCCGATAATACGTCGGTGAACAAATAACACTTGTAAATTTCAACTTCATTAATATTTTCGTTAGTGAAAGGTGTAAGAAATGGGTCGGTCAATGTTACCTTATTTAATCCTCTAAAGTCGATGCAGATTCGTAATCTTGTTGGATCATGTTTCTTTGGTTGCACTACCATAGGACTGGCCAATTTTGATTGATCCACTAGGTATACCATAGGATTGGCCCATTCTCGATTTCCTTCTTTACTATATCGTTATACTTGCGTGCTAGCTTATATGGTTGTTTCTTGACAGTTTTGGCATATTCCATTATATCAATTTTTGATTCAACCATTTCTTGAACTAACCATTTTAAGTCTTTGTAATCTCTTGCAAAGACATCCTGATATTCCTTTAACAAATTGGTTATTTTGGCTACCTATTGGTCGGACCAATAATATCCAATCTTTGCCATCTTTGGTCAATGATCATTTGAAATATCGACTTCTTTCATTTTTATTTGTGCATCGATCCATTCGATTTCTGTTTTTTCATTGATTGGTCGATATCCTTCTTTAAATTCTCTGAATGCCGGGGGAAAATATTTTTCGGTGAATATTTCTTGTCCTATCTTTGCTTTTATACTAACTTGCATCAATGTCTTGACAGGTTTTACAATGTGAGCCGAATTCTTTTCCATCTGAAACTTTAACCTAGATTTTGTCATTTTCAAGCTCTATTTGAGTCGATGATATGTGGGCTTAGTTGAAATATTATTACATGTCGTTTGTGGTCGTTCTATCAATGACAGTGAACTATTGATTATCGGTTTGATAGTTTTTTTTTTAATTTCTTCGACTGCTTCTGTTATGTATTCTTTTGCTAGAGTGAATGAAAAGTATTTGATAAAGCTTTTTTTAAATTCCTTCCAATTGAATGTTTCTCCTTTCGCTTCTTCCATATTATACCATTCGTTTCGTAGATATTCTAACATATTTGGGAAAAGATGGGGATATAATCTTTCATCTATGTATCCTATTCATTTCCATTCACTTTCACATGTATTAATATGCTTGACAGGGTCTTGACCTTGTATGAATTTTGGTATTTCTACATGTGTTGTGAGTTTCTTACTTTCAAAGCATTTAATGAAATTTGTTGAAGCAATAGTTCATGTATAGAGATGGGACTGATGTGTGTCCCACCATCTTGTTGCTTTTTCGGTGAATGTTTCAACAAGAGTTTGAAGTCATCCTTGGTCATCGATGTTTTCGGAAACTTCCTCAATATGTGCAATTGGTGATTCTAATTCCTTGTATTGAAGGGGTGGAATGCTTGTTGGATCCTTTTTTTGTCAGGTTGATCGTCAGATATTCTCTACTTTCTTCTCAAATATTTTTGGAATGATGGACATGGTAAAACACTGTTGCACTCTTTTTCTAGGAATAATCTCGACCGACCAACATTCACGAGCTTGTTTAATCTACTTCAATTTATAACCATCCAAATGCTTTATGTCGACAGCTTTAAAATAATATAGGAAATGATCTTTTATTTTGTTGTTTTTTTTGGGACCTTCTTCAAGTAGGTTCATGTACCTTGTGAGAGCTTTATTTATAAGTCCTCTTACAAAATGTGTAATTTGTTTATTCTCATCATCAATAAGGTTATCTTGCCAAAGGGATTCACATGCAAACCAATGTTTTCTAGGATAACCACCCCCCTACAAAATAGGAGTGTTAACTAGAAGAGGAAAATCCATGTTGCTAGATTTACAACTTTTTGGACTTACAAAAGTGAATTTCTTACTTGAAACACTTACTATATGATGATTACTATTGAATTCTTGTGACTTTGACTAATTTCACGACAAATGTACCTCTTCTACAGACTCGTTGTTACTAGGCTCATTCTCCGACGACTTGTTTGCTTCTATCAATAATGTTGTTGGAAAGGGGGTACTTCAATATGTTTTGAAAAAAATAAATTAAATGAGTGTCTTCCAAACTCAGGTGTAAAGGTAATCGAATTGCCATGTTCTGAGCGTTGAATCATCTACCTATCTACAATTTGTCCACTTTGGTCTAGTCGAATCCATATGCTAGTATCACTTGGTAGTAGCCCCATGTCGCGCTCGACTACTTGTCTAATGGTTGGACCAGTCATCATGATCATAGGTACAACACTGAAAATATTCAAGGCATTCATAATTGTATCACACAATCTTTGTGGGGTCAACACCATTGCGTGTGACCAATATTTAGATGTCGGCACCTCACATTCTTTCTCAACAGTTTGAATTTCCCTTGTCTCAAGTAGCTCTTTTGGTTGCTCGATCATCTCCCCCAACTTAGTTACACTTCTTGTAGCATGAAAACAACTATCAATCTCTCTCAACTACTCTCGGCATCTATATCTTTTATCTCTCTCTATTTTCTCTATGTCTATTTTTTTCTTGTGACTGGATGGGAAATTATTTTGATGAAGCGGAATAGAATTTTTACATGCCTTTATTCTTTTCTAATTCCATTGACTAGCATTATTCCTTTATTCAAAAATATTGTCAGTGACTCCCCCTTTGTCGACCCAACTCCTATTGTTTGGCATAATTGATTTTGAAAATGGTCATCATTTGTTTAAAAAATATTCCTATTGTCATTCGTTGACAAAATGCTACCAATCTTCTTGCTACTTCTTCCAATTTGTCTTAGCAAGTTTTTTCTATTGGCGGTCGTGGCTTAACCATGTGCCCAAATCCATTTTTTATTAGAAATCTATATAGTAAACATGGTACGACACATAATAAACCTTCATGGAGGTCAGTATAGAACTTATTTCTGACTTTTTCGGCAGATGATATTTCTTCTATATCTTGTTCTTCATAGAAGTCTTAGCAAATTTTGTCAAGCCACTCACACAAATTTTTTCTTCCTACGTTATAGATATTGTGCATCAACATCTTCTCATTCTGAGCATCCAATTTGGTCATGAATGATGTTCATGAATTTCTTTATCTCGTGGGGAACGGTCTCTATAAAATTTTCATGGTACTCAATGAATAATTTGTCCCTTGCGTGTGTTATTGTTAGCATGTTTCACCTTGCGTAATTTTGAATATAATTTGCTACTTTCTTGTCCTACCACTCTCGAATCTCTCTCTCGTTTATCATTTTCTCATGCTCTTCATTTCCTCATGATTATGTACTACCTGCAACAGAAACAATGTTGCAGTCTAGGGAATCGTATAGGTTACTGTAATGTCCCCATTCAAATAATTGCATAGTAAGACAATCCCATCAATCCTACTAGTTTCCTAGGTTGGATGGGCACATGTGGAATTGCAATAAGGAAGCTAATAAATGATGTTTAGACATTATAAGGGTTCAAGTATTTAATAAATAGGTTGAATAATTCAAGAGAAATTCTAGATGGCAAATGGTTTTGAGGACATTTGGAGGATGTGGGACCACACTAGCTTGGTTTCTCACTGCCACATGGCAAATCTCTCTTGCCATTTCGAATCCATGGGAAGGAAAACATTATTGGGTGAGTTGGTGAAGCATACACATGGCATGGAGCATCTTAGGTCGAAATGGGATGGAATGGTAACCTCCATGGAAGAGGACGAGTTAAATTGGAAGCTAGTGGACACTTGGGCTAGATTCCCTAGCCTTATGACAACAATGATGGAGCATCTATGACATCTATGACAAACTTCAGATCTGAATTCTAACATCTGACCATTATGACATGTCAGCCCCAAAAATAGGATCAAGGAAGGTTCTCATGGGAGTTGGAGAAGCCAAAGAGACTCCAACTCGAATTGGGAGAAGATGGAAGGTTGGAAACTAGGAGACAAGTGACAAATGTGGAATATTTCCTAAGTGGAAATCTCTAGAAGATAATGGGAGCAATTCGATCCTTAGAAGGCTAATGTTGGTTATAAAATGTAGGAATCAAGTATGAGAATATCTTTTTATAATTTGAGAAAAACTGCATTTGTGAAGAGAGAGCTAGTGGATGACTAGTTTCTTTCCTTAGCCAATTTCGAGGGTGAAAGATTCCCATCCAAGTTGGTGTTTGGAGAGGCCACTTAGGTATTTAATGGAGATTTAACAGATTTTTATTTTCAGGTATCAGATACATGGCAGCTCATGGTTTTTTTTAGTGCAGCACCATCTCTCAACCATTTCCAGTTTTGAAGGCATATTCATGCTCCTTGAGGGAGGGCGTTTTTGGTGAGCTCTTGTGCTTCTTGGGAGAGCTTCTATTGATGTATTTCTGATTGTAATAAGCATTATATACTATGTTCTTCATATTCAGAAAGTATCAGGTCGAAATACCAAGTGGTTGTATGTAAAAATGAAGATTAATGAGCAAACAATGTCCATTTCCCCACTACATTGATGTATGCCATTATAATGATGATGATTTCGAATAAAGGAATGTTTCTATGATATATTTGTGATGAATGGACTTCCATTGATTTGTATTACAAGTTTCATATTTAGTACTTGAGCATTTGAAGCCATTATACTCAATTTATTTGCATTTGAAGAAGATTTGGTGCCATTTCCCCAAGGGTCGAATTAGTGGTTTTTGTTGTTGTTTGGGAGGGGTTTGGAACAGAATTAATAAATAATGAATGGTGAATTTTGGACCTTAATAAAAGCCTTGAGACATCCCCTACCTCTGTTCAGAAATTCGAGTGGGTTGGAAGGCATTTGGGAAGCCATTTTTCAATACTTACCCCAGGGGGATTTGAACCCCAATTTACTAGTAAAATTGCATACTTGGTACAGAATCTTAAGAGGGTTTGCAGAGGTATTTTGGTGGCCATATATCATCCCTGAACATCATATCCAAGTCCTAACATCAATCACATACCTTCGCAGAATATTTGGGATCATTTGGGGAAAAATTGGGACCTAGGCATCAAAACTAGTCAAGGGTCGAAATTGGAAAAAAAGTGAAAAATTGGGCATTTTTATAAAAATTGAAAAAGGGACATTATAGTTACCATTATTGCATAATATAAACATATATATAGATCACATGAACATGTATCATACACACATAAGTAAGAGAGTCAGTGGTACAATAGAAACACACATTTGTATTAACTGATATAAAATACTGAGCAATGCTAAATGCAAAATTCTCTTTATACCACAACTCAAAAACCTATATATATTGTTTACAGTTAGTTATTCATTTATAAATTCCAGTTTGGTCTGTTACCTGACCAACTGCATCGACTCGTCATAGTTAGGTTGTGGAACTAGTCGGCCAATCGACTAGGCTCCTCCAATAGTGATCCATTTTGACATACAATACTAAAAAATGTGCCTTCCCCATGCATCCTGAATGTTCAACGATATGCATAATTCTTCCCACACAGAGTTGAAAAAATTACAATGGTAGAAAATATGAGAAACAATTTCACAATCGTTTCTAGAAAAGGATACAAATACCAAGCTTATAGAATCCTCTTTTCTTGAGGTTATCCCTAGTCAAGATCTTATTTTGAAGAAAAATACAAATAAAAAATTTTATTTTCAAAGGAATTATCCATCTCCAAAGAGTCTTTTCCCACCATTTAGGCACACTAACATACTCCTGGGCTGAAATAACTTCATATGCATTTTTTGTCGTCACAGTGCCTTCCTTTTTGTTCTTATCCCAAACCAGAGTATCCTCATTATCAAATAGGATAATACTTGCATGATACAACATCAAAATATAGTTGTTCCATTCCTTCTACCCTTCCATAGTTAAATGCATATCTACAACCGAGAACCAATAAACCCCATCAAAATCCTGACTTCCAAATACCTAAGCTAGAACCAAGATATTTTTATTATGGATTTCATTCATTAAATGTCCATATAGATAGTAAGTGTCATTGGATCCTACAAAAGGATCAATTCCAATAAATGCTTGGGTTCCACGACCAATTTTCCATCTCAAATTTTTGCTAATTATGGGATAAATTTTCAGGAAACCACACCATATCATAGAAGCATTGGAGAAATACATTACTAGATCCTGAATCCAATGAATTGTCAAAAGGTACTTAATATATTTTTCTTTGATAATTTTCCCCTACAAACCACCACCAAAGAGACTGTTCCACATCCTTTTTACACATAGGGCCTATTTAAACCACACAAGATTTTTGAGCCCCCAGCCTCTTAGATTTTTGGGTAAAGAGATACTCTCCCATGAAGTTAGGTGAAATTTTGTAACATCTATCCTGTCTGCCCAAATGAAATGAAAAAAATTCTTTCTAAGGATGGAGATGACCACAATAGAATCACTGTAAGAGAAAACCAGTACACAAGTATGCTCTGAAGAACTGAAGTAGAAAGGATAAGTCTACCTCCAGATGATAACACCGGAAAGACCCCTTACTAATTATTTTTTCCACTTTATGAATTAGACAATACCAATATTATTTTTTTATAACAACTTGGTTTTAAGAAGTACCCTAGGTACTTGAAGCCATCATCCAGGGTATTCATATGAAAAGGAAATAAATTTGCAATATGGTTGCAGATATCTTGCTCAACACAATTCTACATAAAATATGACTTTTGAGGACTAATTGGCATCCCATAAGATCCATAGAAAGAGGTGATTATAGTATGGAAATATTTTCATTCACCAACCGATCCATGCCCGAATATTAAAACATCATCTACAAATAATAAACGTGAGATGAAAAGAGATTGAGAGATTCTAATACTTTTAATTGTTTTCTCTTGCTTAGCTTCATTAATGAGTCTACTCAGACATTAAATGACCAACATGAATAATAAATGAGATAAGGGGAACCCCTGTCTAAGTCCTCTACTACAACTGAGGAAAGATGATGGAGAACCATTTATCAATATTGCAAACTTTGCAGAAGAAATGCAGGCCATTATCCAAATTGTGACCTCAACAAGAAGGCCAATATGAATTAAGATAATTCGTAGGAAATTCCAATCAAATTGATCATAAGCCTTGATCAAATCCATTTTGAGAATGAAAGCTTGAAGATTATTTTTCATGTCAGAGTGTAAACATTCTTGAGCAACACCCATTGCATCCAAGATCTGTCTATTTTGCGAAAAAAATGAACTATTATTCAGATACATTCTTAGCCAAATATGGTTTAATTCTATTGGCAATAATCTTGGTAATAAATTTGTATATGAGATCACAGATGGAACTAGGATGGTAGTTGTTAAAATATTACGGATTATCACATTTTGGTATTAATTCTATGTAGGTGACATTCATATTGTTAGGGATGTGACCCAATCTTCTAGACTCATCTATAACATCCATTAACTCTTGTCCAACAAAGTCAAAATAATATAAGAAAAAATCCATTGACCATCCATCTGGTCTAGGTATTTTTTCCCTAGCGAATTTTGATAAAATTGACTTTAGTTCCTCCATAGAAACAACAGAACCAATTTTCTGCTCATCTTCCTCATTGAAGAATCTAGTGTAAATTTTTAGAAATATGAGTTGTTCTTTAAGATTTGGACATTTTCATGTTTGTAAATTTCTTTAAAATTTCTAACAGTTGCGTCCTTTAAATATTTTTGGTTCACCAAAATGTCCCCATTGGAATCCTTTAAATCCCCAATTGTATTATTTAACCTTCTCTGATTGACACATCGATGGAAAAATTTTGTAGTATTGTCACTCACCTCAAGCCATACAACTCGACTTCTTAGCCTCCAACTTTCCTCCACCAACTTCAGAATCCTATCCTTTTGGGCCTCTAGCCAAGTAAGTTTTTATTTCCTATTAGTAGAGAAAAGGTCCTCATCCAACAGTCCAATTAAAAACTTTGTCTCTTCCTCAATCTACAACAACATCTTTGAGTTTTCTTTCATTTTTAACATATCCCATATTACAACCTCATTTTTAGCAATGAATAGATTTTATTGACTAGACTAAGCATAGTAGAGAGATGGAATGAATGAGAGAAATACCTCCACTTCTTAGAAGCCATGGTATAGAAGGAAGGATCTTCCAACCAAAAATGGTTGAATTTAAAAGGGTAATGTACAAAGATATTTTCAAAATCCATTTGCAAAACAATAGCTTTATGGTCCGATACACCCGAAGATATAGCCCAAGAACGATAATGGCCAATAGTATCACACAATGGTTCAGAATTCATAAATCTATCAATCCTTTTTGCTATTCTAGTAGATCCCAATTGTCTGTTTGATTAAGTTGGGACTAGAGCACTAGGGATAGTATCAATTAAATTTGCATTCTGAAATAGATTCATGAAATAACTTGCCAGCAGATAGTTCATAGAATCAACTCCCTTAATCTCAACTAAATATAAAATAAGGTACCAGGATAAGAGAATGATCATTTAGAATCCCATAACTATCAATAGCATCTCAAAAGACTGTTTTATGGTTATACCGGTCATACACATTAATAATTCTAATAGGACTGTCCAAACCTCTTATTTTACCTTCCACCAATAAATGTGCAATGGTCGAGAAAGACTTGAAGTCAGCCATAGCTGGATTCTAAGGCAGGAGAAGACCACCTGAAATCCAATTTACATCCAAAGCACAATATTTCCACAATGGTTTAATTTTTAAGAATAATTCACAAGCACACATAGAAGATGCCATATTTTCATGTAGTAATAATATATCAGGATGAACCAAATCCAACAATCTCTTAAGGGAAGCTCTTTTGGGTGAGCTACCAAACCCATGGATATTTAAAGAGATTAAGTTCATTGAGGAACCCTAGTCTGGGGCATACCAGTTGTAAGAGCCCCATAATCAACAAAAGAAGAAGGACTAGGGTCTACATTCAGTCCTTGGGTTAATAAATTTTGGATGATCTACACCTTCCGATATGAATTTCTTCCTTTTATTTCCTTTGGTCTGTTTCCTTGTAGTAAAATTCATCGAGTGAATGGAATAAATAGGAATAGATTCATTATCCTTAGGGTTGGTTGAAAATACCGGAATAGGGTCTTTTGACATGACTTCCTTAAAGTCCAGAGAAGATAATGAATTAATAGGAGTAGTATGAGGAGACATAGAAACCTGGATTTCATCTAACTGCGAGGAGGATATTACAATAGTTAAAGTAGGAATCCTATCTTTAACTAGAGTGGAGAGACCTGAAGAAATTTGGGGATCCACATTTAGGGGAAACCTATGTAACTCTCCATCCTAACCACCACCCTGAAGAGTTTTATACCTAACCCCAATACTTTGATGTCCAAGAATAACCCCTCCCCCACATAGTCCAAGAGGGGAATATAATTAAATTGATCAACTAAAGTCCTCTTTGTAGAAGAAAGGTCAACATTATTTTAAAAACTAGAATCCTCATGCCCATCAACCTCCCAACCCCTTCATGACATTTAAAGACCCCATAATTTCATCAATATAAATAAATGTTAAGAGATTAGGGATTGTTTGAAAAAACTTAGCCATAAAATTTGAGGTAGAAGGGGTGTCCAACGGAATGGGAATATGCATACCTGAATCCATCTCTTCCAGCAAGTCAGTGGAAGTAGGCTCTTGCACTTCATCCTAAAGAAC
Source organism: Larix kaempferi (assembly GCA_027924585.1). Taxonomy (NCBI): domain Eukaryota; kingdom Viridiplantae; phylum Streptophyta; class Pinopsida; order Pinales; family Pinaceae; genus Larix; species Larix kaempferi. The sequence goes on from BSBM01000435.1 coordinate 18,461,735, forward strand.
TCCAAACTGAGAGTATTGACAATTTTCTCTGGAATGACTCGTTCCCTACCATGGATGGCATATAAAAGGAATTCTCCAGTAATCCAAATGTTGGATGAAAGATCCCCCTTCCAAAATAGCCTCCAATTTCTTCGGTAAACCCTCTTAAATATTAATCTCCACCATCATGCATGGTACTTTCCTCTCATACGCCATCAAGTATTCATCTTCCATAAGAATAAATCAGCCAATGGAGTCTGTCACTGCCATGAAACCTTTCAAACACTAAAACTAAAGGGGAAACCCTATAAATATCACTCATTGATGGCCTTTTTTCAACATTTCCTTCCAAGGGCTGAAACCTGAGTGCCACCAAGTAAGAACCAGTGAACCAGATCCAATAACCCAAAATATTTCTTCAATCCTTTTTATTTCCTCCTCCGAACGAAATTGGAAGCACACCCATCCATTCATAAGCATCAAAACCCTAGGGATATTCTTTATGATAGGTATCCATTTTATTTTGATCCAATTAAGGATTTCTAGGCCCGAGAGCTTAATATATTCAAATTTTCCAACCAGATCACAATTAGACAAAGAAAACACCTTGTCGAAGGTCACATATTTTCCAAAAACACACAGAGATTGTACCTTCTTCACCTTTTCAAACTTTGACTTATGGCATGTTTTATCACAATCACCAGTATAAAATTCCCTAGATAGATGTGGAGAATCTAAATGCGACAGATCTCCAAGCAGCGTTAATCAAAACCCGACCAAAAGGTGAATGACTACGGACCAGATAATCTCCAGAGGAACAATCCGAAGAACAAGACTTAGATCCAACACCCTTGTTCTCCCCCATAGGATCCAATCACATATCCTTCCAACCCATCGCCAGATAATATTTCGATGGCGCATAATCAACCAAGGTGTTAGGGTTTGTGTTCACCCAAAAACCCAAAATCCCAGGACGAGGAGAAAATGTGTCACCACCGTACGATCTATCATATTGGTTGGATTGTCGACAAGTCTCTGCAAATGATACGAATCAGGAAAGATGACCAACAGTCTGAACTGTAGCCCCACTTCGCCCAAAGTGTTTTGGGCCAAAAGAGGTGCCACAAAAGCCTTTCCAAGTCACCAAACAGAAAAAAAGTGCACTTGCAAGATCCCCAACAAAAAATTACCACATGGAAAATAAAACCCCCATCATGCATAAAAAACAAAAAAAATCCCAAAAAGAACCACCGAAAAAGCATCAAAACCCTATAAAAACATGGTAAGAAACCAAGTAAATCTGAAAAAAAAACAGTAATGAAAATACACATTGTTCCCACTTTTTTTCTCTTGGTTGGTACTAGACCAACCAAAAAGGTTGGCTTGAGTCCAAATTTGTTGCATATTTTGCCATCAAAACCTAGCTAGGTTTGTAGACCAATAAATGGGTCATCATGGGTTCCACATCATGCATGTTCTGCCATGACTGCCTTGCCAATGTCATGTCCCCAAAATTTTCATTAGGTCACAATGTCCTAAGCCCCTTGGCCATATTCATGATAATTGTCAAATTGATGCTAAGGGTCAAATAATTACCAAGAATGATGTCCAAGTTAGTAATAATGTAAAATTAGATCCAAAGGGACAAGGTGGTTGACATTAAGAGAAAAAATCCCAATTCAAATTTTGTAATATTCCCATCCAAATGAACTATCATGGAGGAAAATTACTAGTTCCCTAGGTTGGGGGTGGAAGCATTAAAAGTTGGAGTAAAGGAGCTACAAGAACCAAAATGAGATTAGACTTACAAATTCACATTAAATGGGTCAATTAAATAATAATACAAAGAAAATAAGGTGGCATTGGATCATGAGGGCACATAAGAGGTTGTGGGACCCACATGTGGCAAGATTCCCCACTACAATTGGCATGATTCTCTCACCAATTCGAGTTCAATATGAAGGGTAACATACTTGGGGGAGTTTAAGAGGTATTAATCATGGCATGAATCATGTAAGGTCGAATTGGAGTGGAAGAATAACTCCCATGGAAGAGGAAGAGGCATCTTAGAAGAATTGTGACACTTGGAGCTAGATTCCCTAACTCCTATGACAACAATGATGAAGATTCTATGACACCTATGAAAAAGTTCAGACTTGATGGCTGAAATATGACATATATGACATGTCAGGGATAAACATAGCCTCCAAGAGGGTGCACAAGGGGATTTATGGTATCCAAGGTTCCCCCATTCGAATTGATGGAAGAGGAGAGCTAGAAAAAGTTGGACAAGTGGCATTCATGGGAATCTCTCCCTAACTCAAGTTGGGATGAGTCTCTTGGATGGAATTCGAGATAAGGAGGCATTTGGAGGTTAATAAAATACAATAAGAAATAAGGAGACTATATTTTTATTATTTCTCATTTTGCAAATTGGAGAGCATAGCTTGTCCATGCTAGTGGAGTGTTTACTCTACTTGCCTTAGTACCAATTTCGAGGGTACAAGATTCCCATCCTAATTGGAAATTGGAGAGGCCATTAAGACATTTAATTTGGATCTAAAATGGACTCATTTGTTTCAGGTTGAAGCTACAGGGATGCTCGTGATCTTTTCTTCTTCAACTTGTTCCCACATTTCTTCCAATTTTCTCTCTATATTCTTGCTCTTAGAGGAAGGGCACACATGGAGAGATGCTGATTTATTTGGAGGATTCCAAGGGGCCCCATTTATTTTTAATATGATTTCCACACTCTGTATTTGATTCTCATATATATCTCAGATCAAAACTCCAAGTAAAACCATGTAAAAATGCCAAACTATGTATGAATGGTGCCATTTTCCCATATATCTTGTTGAGAGAGATTGAAGTTGTTTGGTATCAACTTGTATCAATAAATATATGTCGTTTTATTTCTGTTTGGATATCCATTAATATACTAAATAATTTTCATACACCTTATGCAATTCCTTGTAACATTTCTCACAAATTTCATAGCAAGTTATGGCGTTTTCTCTCATTCCCCCCTATGTTAAACATGTTTACAAATCTATGATTTATGGGAGTTGAATCCACCTTTAGGAACTGATTAATGATGAATTTTGGTTCTCATTGAAGTCATATAATTAATCCATGTCTCTTTTCTGAAATTTGGTAGGTTCGTATTGCATTTGGGAAGCCATTAGTGACCTCTACCCTTGGGGATTTGAACCTCGAATTTACTAGCAAATTTCCCTATTTTCTCATGAACTTAAATGAATGTTGCAGAAGTATTTTTATAGTTTATAAGCACCCATTAGTATCAATTTTATGTCCTAATACATTTCAAACACTCTCAGACCCAATTCGAAATCCTTAGGAGTCTTTTGGAGCCATCTACCCTTGGGGGTTTCAACATCGATTTTCCTAGTAATTTTTCCTTTCATTCTCTAATTGTAAATGTAAGTTGCCGAAGTATTTATAAAGTGTCCAAGAATATAATATATTCATTAGTGTGTCCTAATACACCTCAATCCACTCTGGACATAATTCGAAACCATTTGCGATCATTTGGGATAGTTTGGAGTTTCACTAGTCCAAGGTTCGAAAATTGGCCAAATTGGGTGAAATTCCAATTTGGGGACATTATAGTGGTATCAGAGAATGGTCCTTTCACCTATGCATTAATATCATACATTTAAGAATAATTTTCACCCATGTCTTACTATTATGATGAATCCTATAAGTACAATGCTTATGAGCAATATGAAGAAGAATGTGAATGGTACGAGGAAGAGGTGTCATCATGCAACACTTCTTACAATTTCATAAGGAATGAGGGTTATTATTACGACCTTGAATATGATGAATATGAGTGTGTCACACTACCAAAGGATAATTCTATGAATGAATTACAAATATTGAGAGCAACATGTAAAACCTTGCCTCAACAATATCAAGCATATCTTGCTTTGAAGGGAGATATACAAAAGTCCATTCCTTTTGAAGACTTTGCTGATTGGGTGTTTGAAAATGGGCCCAAAAATGAAGATGTGGAGTTATTGAAGAAAGGTCTATGCCCTTCTTTCAAAATACCTTGGAGAGAAAATCATATATTTTTGAGTGAAAAGGAGGAGACCCATGAGCCACCTAGTTCCGAAATATGTAAAGCAAAAGAAGCATTAAATGAAGAGGCTTGAAAGTCACTCCCAAGTGACTGAAAAATATGAAGAGACATCACATGAGAATGAATAAGACTTTATTGAAAATATTGAAGATCATTTCAAGACACATTCTACCTTGGACATGAATCAAAGAGCATCTACTGATGGATGCTTGAACCATGATGGAGTACCTATGATGGGTGCTCACACCTCTATGTTAGTGACATAGAGATCACTTTTGAAAGTGTTTCTGCAAGCCAAACTTCCATTAAACATGAAAATGAAGACCTTGTAGGAGTTGAAGAAGAAACAAGATCAACTTCCCCATCACCACTTGAGCTTCATGAAGTTGGTCCAAGCAAGAAGGAAGAAGATGAGGAAGTTCATTTGCAAGAGCCTCATTTTCTTGAAGGGTCCTTGAATATGGATGAAAAGAAGATTCAAGAGGCCTTGAAAACTCTCCATGACACAAATACATTGGTTTCAAAATTTGGTTGGTGTGTGGAGGCAAAATCTTCCCTTGAAGACATGGACAAAATCTAGAAGGCAATGTTGGACACCAAAGGTAATTTTTCGAATTTGCTTTTTGATAGAGATTATTTAATTGATATTGTTGGTTTGTATCATGGAATAACCTTGAAGGATGCAGAAGAGAATGACAATCTCTCAAATGAGTTGGAGTCCACCCAAAATACACTTCAAAAATCTATGGTGCATATTGAGCAACATCAAGAGAAGTTGCAAATTTGCTTTACACCCTCCTACATATCAGAAAATCATTCAATGGATGAAAGAATTTATGTTACAAAGGAGGAAACTCATGTGATGGTGTAACATGAGGTACATGTTGATATGCAGGTGCTTGAAGATGATACACTCAAACAAGAAGGAATACAAGCACTTGTCTTTGTTCAGAGGGATTATGAGTTGCCTCATGGAGAGACTTGCAGAGTCTTGGAGGAGGTACATGATCTCACAATAGTTGGACCAGCCAATTATGGAGAATATGAATTAAATATTTCGATGGGTAAGAGTTGCAAAGAGTTAAGGTTGGTTCATAATTATTCACCCCCTACTTCGTTTTTAGCCACATCGATTGGGGATGAAAATTGGGTGAAAGGTTTATTTCTAATGGTGCCACATGAGGGGTATGAAACTCCTATCTCTCCTTTTGATGATGACATGAATAGAGCAACTTATTATTTACATTTGCAGAAGCATCCTTTTTTACCTTATGATGATACATATCTTCATGGATGCACCTATGATGTTCACTTAAGTAACTTGAAGACTCATGATTTTCCTTGCTCCTTGCTTAGTTCAATTAATATTGGATGAATTTAATCCAATACTTGGGTGAAGAGACATATGATTGAAGCAAATTATTATTGGAAGAAAATCATTTATTATCTCTTGATGATACACGTATCCATGGATGCATAAAGGGTACTTATGTGAGCCCCTTGAAGGCTCATTGTTTTCTTTGCTCCCTAATTGGTTCAAATTTGAATGGAGGTTCTTCATTCACTTCTTGGATGAAAGAACACATGGCTGATTAATTTGATGCATCATGCATCCTTTTGGAGCGGAATTATAGGACATGGGATCCTCACTTATGTCATTGGAGCAGATTTGATTGGTCACTTGATGCTTGTATGTACTTGGAAAATGGTGGTGTACTTACTTGGAGGTACAAGCACTTTCATGATTCTTTGATGAGGAACCTCCTTGATGTACATTTTTATTGTGTTTTTATGTACTTTGATGATCTATATTTTGTACTTATGATGTTTGGAAGAATTAATACAAGTAAATGGGATCCAAGAATTCTCTTTCCTGATGGTATGGGTTGGATAGCACTCCTAATTGTTGGAGTGCAATACAAACAATGGGACACTGGAATAATTTTTAGTCTCATTGGTTTCATTTTTTTTGGGGAAACAAGTAGTATGGGAGATTGAGTTCCCATTTAATAAGGTGATTTTAATCAGAGTAATGCAGCGACAAGCATGGTGGTTTCTCTCTAAAATTTTCATGGGATCTTGAAGACTCAAAGTTGGGAAACTTAGTGGCAACTTCAAAGAATTACATAGTGGTATCAGAAAGAGTTTCCAAAATATGAAAGAGGTAAAGAGTAATTGTCCAATTTTTTTTATGGATTTAATTAATGTTTTCGGTGTTTAGTGGTGATGTTACAGGGGATATCAATATGAAGAATAAAACCCACATCTCCTTGCTTTTGGAAACAAACTGTTAGGATATTCCTATACTCCATCCTAGTCCCACCAATATTTTGATCATTTACATTTTCAATCATGCATGCACTTTTAGGGTTTGCATGCATCATTTAGGGTTTGCATGCATTTTCATGCATTCCAGTCATCAGTCCAGCACCTAGCCCTCAGTTATCCAGCACCCGGGAGCTTCTCTCAGATTAGTTTTAGCCCTCCTAGAGCTTAGTGCGCCCGTCCTCCTTGATTTAAGGAAGCCACTCGTCCTCTCTCACCTACCACTCAGTTGCACTTCAGTTATCTTCAGTTGTATTTAGTTCTTTCCTTGATTTAAGGCTAGACTGACTCTCAACTGACTGTATCACTCCAATGGACCTCCACTGAGACTTGACTACCCATTCTGACTCTAGTTGGCTCCTCATGCGCTCTCCACTGAGCCTCCTTCATTAAGTTAGTGTCTCCATGTGCCAGTTACATTCAGTTACACCTACCACACTCAATTAGACTCAGTTTGACTGACGGTTGACAGTTACTTGTGCATTGATGACTCCACCGATGATGAGATAGACTACTAGTTGTGCTCTGATGACACTTCAGTGATCCTTTGATCACTCCATGAAGGATAATTCGAATTGCCACCTTAGGCATTCGAATCCTCATGCATTGCACTATTTATTTGTCCATATTGTGATTAATTAACTAGTGTGTGTGAAGTATTTTTGCTTCTATTCGAGTTCTACTGTATTATTATTCTGTTGCTCATTATACTGCATTGACCACTCTTCTATTTTCTTGCTTAATCAATTACTTTCTTGTGAGGTATACATCATCTCTTAGATCTGCTGTGAGGATTTTCACATGGTATTAGAGCATGTTGAGAGTATTGTTTATCTCCATTCTTGAGAGTTTTTTGCAGGTTATTACCAAGATTTCGAGTGCAACAGTTGGAGCAGTTTCTGCATCTTTGTAGCAGTAGCAGTTGTAGATATTCTCTATTGTTTTTGTATGTCTTCTACAGTTTCCATGTATTCAAAATAAATCTATACTCCTCCATTCAACTATCATCCTCTTTCTCTATTCAACTATGATGAATGGAAACCAAAGTTGATAGCACATTTGAAGATAAATTGTCTCTTTGATTATTGTTTTGAGAGAGAGTTTGAATCCTCTGAAGAAAAGATTGACTGGTTAAATAATGGTGACAGAGCCATGGGAACCATGATGCTTGCTATATCTCCATGCTTGGTACATCAATTCATTGATGATGTTGAATCTCCAATAGAGCTATGGGCCTACCTGGATGAAAGATTTGGCAGACATAATGAAGGGATTGGTCCAAACCCCTTCGAGAGCAAGCCGAGTGATGCATTCGCTCCCCTTGATGGTCTCTCAGATCATGAACCAGTATCATCTCATATTGAAGTTGTCCACAAAGAACCTGCAGATTCTACACTCATGCTCCAACTTTCTTCTCTTTCTGTGCCAGTTCACACTCTAGATATTGCAGAAGGTCCTAAATCCTCTCTTGCACCAGAATCTGTTGGTTTGCATCATGATCACATGATTATTTCAGAGGTAAAATCAGCTATTGGAGGTAATACATTCACTCTCCTCAAGCAATCACCTCTTATTTACTACTATATGATCATTATCTCATGCTTTCAGAAGGTTATTAAAGATTATGGCTATTGCCATTTGCTTGGGATAATTTCTCATGCACATCATGGTTTTGATCTCACCCTTGTTGGTTTAAAGGAGATCTCAAGAAACCATGGCCATTCACTTCAGATAATTTCTCATGCATCTACTGTTTTGATCTCACCTCTCATGGTTCAAAGGAGATCTCAAGAAACCATGATTCAAGTCTTGGATCTAATTTGGATCCTAAGCAATTACTACTTGGGATAATTTCTCATGCATATGATAGTTTTGATCTCACCCCTGCTGGTTCAAAGGAGATCTCAAGAAACTATTCTTCAAGTCTTAAATCTGATTTGGATTTCAAGCAATCATTATTATTTGATGGTTCCTTTTGGCATAATCTCACCCATGATGGTTCGAAGGAGAAGACAAAAGACTATCTGCATATTCATGTTTTTGATCCTACCTCAACTGATTCGAATCACAGGTTCAAGGATCATCTTCATACTTTTGGATTTGTTCTCATCACATTCGATCTGAAGAGCAAGTACAAGCACATGCTTGTTGAGCATGATCCACTTCTTCCCAAGAAGAAGATACCTCCAGACATATGACCAAGCATCACACATGCTTGAGTTTGGAGCATTTATTTTTTATGTGTGTCTTACAGTCTGTTTTGAGGGGGGGGTATTTTTCCCATGAATTTTTCCCCACTTTCTTGGTTTATTGACTGTTATTATTCATTGTATTGGGTGACCTTTGGTCTTAGTTACCAGGGCCCAGGATGGATTAAGGGGGGGTGTTAGGATATTCCTATACTCCATCCTAGTCCCACAAGTATTTTGATCATTTACATTTTCAATCATGCATGCACTTTTAGGGTTTGCATGCATCATTTAGGGTTTGCATGCATTCCAGTCATCAGTCCAGCACCTAGCCCTCAGTTAGCCAGCCCTCGGGAGCTTCTCTCAGATCATTTTTAGCCCTCCTAGAGCTTAGTGTGCCCTTCCTCCTTGATTTAAGGAAGCCACTCATCCTCTCTCACCTACCACTCAGTTGCACTTCAGTTATCTTCAGTTCTTTCCTTGATTTAAGGCTAGACTGACTCTCAACTGACTGTATCACTCCGATGGACCTCCACTGAGACTTGACTACCCATTCTGACTCTAGTTAGCTCCTCATGTGCCCTCCACTGAGCCTCCTTCATTAAGTTAGTGTCTCCATATTCCAGTTACATTCAGTTACACCTACCACACTCAGTTAGACTCAGTTTGACTGACGGTTGACAGTTACTTGTGCATTGATGAGTCCATCGATGATGAGATAGACTACTAGTTGTGCTCCGATGACACTCCAATGATCCTCTGATCACTCCATGAAGGCTAATTCGAATTGCCACCTTAGGCATTCAAATCCTCATGCATTGTACTATTTATTTGTCCATATTGTGATTAATTAACTAGTGTGTGTGAAGTATTTTTGCTTCTATCCAAGTTCTACTGTATTATTACACTGTTGCTCATTATATTGCATTGACCACTCTTCTTCTATTTTCTTTCTTAATCAATTAATTTCTTGTGAGGTATACATCATCTCTTAGATTTGCTATGAGGATTTTTACACACACAATTGTAGTATATGAGTGTCACTACTCTGAGTTTTAGAAGGGAAGTTTTGGGAAGCAAAATTTTGGAAAGAAAGAAGGTTCTTCAAAATCCATGTTTGAAATTGATTGAGGATAAGCAATATTGGGAGGGAAGGATTTGTCATCTCCCAAAAATTTTCATTAGGTCACAATGGCCTAAGCCCCTTGGCCATATTCATGATAGTTGTCAAATTGATGCTAAGGGTCAAATAATTGCCAAGAATGATGTCCAAGTTAGTAATAATGTCAAATTAGATCCAAACAGACAAGGTGGTTCACATTAAGAGAAAAAATCCCAATTCAAAGTTTGTAATGTTCCCATCCAAATGAACTATCATGGAGGAAAATTACTAGTTCCCTAGGTTGGGGGCGGAAGCATTAAAAGTTGGAGTAAAGTAGCTACAAGACCCAAAATGAACTTAGAATTACAAATTCACATTAAATGGTTCAATTAAATAATAATACAAAGAAAATAAGGTGGCATTGGATCATGAGGGCACATAAGAGGTTGTGGGACCCACATGTGGAAAGATTCCCCACTACACTTGGCATGATTCTCTCACCAATTCGAGTTCAAGATGAAGGGTAACATACTTGGGGGATTTTAAGAGGTATTATTCATGGCATGAATCATTTAAGGTCTAATTGGAGTGGAATAATAACTCCCGTGGAAGAGGAAGAGGCATCTTAGAAGAATTGTGACACTTGGAGCTAGATTCCCTAACTCCTATGACAACAATGATGAAGATTCTATGCACCTATAAAAAGTTCAGACCTGATGGATGACATATGAAATATATGAAATGTCAGGGATAAAAATAGCCTCCAAGAGGGAGCACAAGGGGATTTATGGCAGCCAAGGTTCCCCCATTTGAATTGATGGAAGAGGAGAGCTAGGAAAAGTTGGACAAGTGGCATTCATGGGAATCTCTCCCTAACTCAAGTTTGGATGAGTCTCTTGGATGGAATTCGAGCTAAGGAGTCCTTTGGAGGTTAATAAAATACAAGAAGAAATAAGTATACCATCTTTTGATCATTTCTCATTTTGAAAATTGGAGAGCATAGCGTGTCCATGCTAGTGGAGTGTTTACTCTACTTTCCTTAGTACCAATTTCGAGGGTGCAAGATTCCCATCCTAATTGAAAATTGGAGAGGCCATTCAGACCTTTCATTTGGATCTACAATGGAGTCATTTGTTGCAAGTTGAATCTATAGGGCTACTCATGCTATTTTCTTCTTCAATTTGTTCCCACATCTCTTCCAATTTTCTCTCTATATTCTTACTCTTGGAGGAAGGGTGCACATGGAGAGATGATGATATCTTTTGGGGAGTCCAAGGGGACCCATTGATTTGTAATATGATTTCCACAATCTGTATTTGATTCTCAGATATATCTCAGATCTAAACTCCAAGTAAAACCATGTAAAAATTCCAAACCATGTATGAATGGTGCCATTTTCCCATATATCTTGTTGAGGGAGATTGAAGTTGTTTGGTATCGACTTGTATCAGTAAATATATGTGTTTTTATTTATGTTTGGAGAGACATTAATATACTAAAGAAGTTTCATACACCTTATGCAAGTCCTTGTAACATTTCTCACAAATTTCATACAAAGTTATAGTGCTTTTCTCTCATTCCCCCCTATGTTAAGACATGTTTACAAATATTTGATTTACGGTAGTTGAAGCCACCTTTAGGAACTGATTAATGATTAATTTGGGTGCCCATTGAAGTCATCTAACTAATCCATTTCTTTGTTCTGAAATTTTGGATGTTCGTACTTCATTTGGGAAGCCATTAGTGACCTCTACCCTTGGGGATTTGAACCTCGAATTTACTAGCAAATTTCCCTATTTTCTCTTGAACTTAAATGATTGTTGCATAAGTATTTTAATAGTTTCTAAGAACACATTAGGATAATTTTTATTTCCTAATACCTTTCAAACACTCTCAGACCCAATTCAAAATCCTTAGGAGTCTTTTAGATCCATCTACCCTTGGGGGTTTCAACATCGATTTTCCTAGTAATTTATCCTTTCATTCTCTAATTGTAATTGCAAGTTTCTGAAGTATTTAAAAAGTTTCCAAGAATAAAATATCTGCATTAGTGTGTCCTAATACACCTAAATCCACTCTATACATAATTCGAAACCATTTGGGATCATTTGGGATAGTATCGAGTTTCACTAGTTGAAAGTTTGAAAATTGGCCAAATTGGGGACATTATAGACAAGCCATCAAATAGAAAAAATAAGTACACCTGCATGATCCTCCTCTTAACACCCTAAGTTATCTTTTTCCCTTTTCCATTGTTTTAATTATTTTCTTCAGTAAATGAAAATATTAAAAAAAATTAAAATATTTATTTATCCCTTTCCCTTTTCCTGTCATCCTTTTCCCTCTCCCATTATTTTATATTTTCCTAATTATTTTAAAACCTTTTCTTAAGTTACCCTCCACTTTTTCATTACATAAACAAATAAAAAAAAACTTTTCATTATTCCCATAAAATTCATAAACCTAATCGCTTTTCCCATCCTTTCCCATCTACTTATCCCATTCTTTTAAAATTAATTTAAAATCAAAAGCTCCCTTTTATAATGACCCTTTTATCCTCTAATCCCGTTTCTCATACTCTAAAGAACCCACCACTTTAACCATACTTACCATTGCAAATTACGTTCAACGGGGAACTATCCATGTAAAGTCAAACTTCTTCTTTGTAACTGAACGTAATAGGCAGGAACCCAAGCATCTCAGAATTCTATATAAGCATGTAGAATATTGTAACATACATCAAGCTATCTGTTTACAAGTAATATAGAAGAATAGTTCGCATTCCTGCATATTGTCTGTGCATATTTGTGTTTATCTGTGTAGTGTAATCCTGGTTTTCCCATTATGCTTCTTATTGCTTCCACCATAACAAATCAGACTCATTCAGTCAAATTGTTGTCCCCCACGTGATTCCTGGGCACGACCTGGATCATTGGTATCAGAGCAAAGACTCAATCAGAGCAATCAAATTTTGTGCTTGAGTTCTGCGTATACACTTCTCTCGAAGTTACGTGACTTATGCATGTTCAAACTCGCTCACAATCTCAGCAATCCAAGCAGATGTTACCTCTAGAAATGACAAAAGAAACAGACGATAGACATGCAGCCGACGAGACAACACAACTTATTGAGCAAGCTTTGGCTCGACAATGGACTGAAATGTTCGCCCAATTCAATGAAATTCTCATGCGATTTGCTTCGACATCCATAATATTTTTGACGAGAACTCACTCTGATAAAATCAACCCCTTCAAAGTGCAAATGCATTTGGACATACCAAATCTTGAAGGTAAGATTAACGCAAAATCTGTCAACAATTGGGTACAACAATTGGAATCCTATTACGCTGTGAATCAACTCTCAGAAGCTAAAAAGATCACCATTGAATCCTTAAAGATGTCAACATCTGTGCACTGCTGGTGGGAGAACCTCTCGACAAACATGGAGAAAAGTGGAGAACCCATCGACACATGGGATAAATTCGTCGAACACATTTGAAAGGAATTTTACCCTCCTAAATACCTCGAGCATCAGTATAAGAAGTGGTAGCAACTAAGGAAATGGAAAGACCAATCAGTATAGACTTACACTGATGAGTTCTACCGACTCATGGCTAGACTTGGCATTCAAGAAGAAGAGAAATTGCTTGTTCTGAAGTACGTTAGCGGATTGTCCCAGTACATTCAGCAGGATATGGAATGTATGACTATCAATACGCTCGCGGATGCATTCCACTACACTAGAAAAATTGAAACCAAGCAAAAAGGGAAAGCATGCTTTGCGACAAAGCCGACATCAAGACGACCACCTGACAAGAAGGCACCAGTCGACTTCGACAAGTCGAAATATTCTCAGCCGACATCGCCAATGGTGCAATTACCACCACTCATCTTGGCATGATACATCTGAATGCAAAGATCAGAAGACATTTTTAGAAAAAGTGTTGACCTTCGATATGTTTGACAAGACGGTAGAAGAATCTGATCCAGACGGAACGACCCTTTTGACATCAACCACTCCAAAAGCCTCAACTATCGTCGAGGAGGAACGAGAATGCATGTTCCATACATGGATATGGGTCCAGAGCAACCCATTGCATCTGATTGTGGAAAATTATAGCCAGAAGAACTTTGTTTCTGAAGATCTCGTGAAGAAACTAGGTCTTGTTACCACTCTGCATACGCAGCCTTACAACATCGTTTGGATGAAGGATGGAAAAGAACTACGGATCACTCGACAATGCAATCTCGCCTACTTCATAAAGCCTTTTGAAGATGAATTACTCTATGAAGTGGCACCAATCTCCGTAGCCGATGCCCTGTTTGGGAAACCTTACCTCTGGGATAGACATGGAATTTATCAATCATGGCCTCAGAAGGTCATTGTCGAAATCCGAAATCGATGGTTCAGCATACCAGAGCGTCAACCTACACCAACGGTTGCACTGATATCTACAAAACCGAAAAAGAATCTCATCAATCATGGTCAGAAGTTCGCATTAATCATGATCAAGCCGCAACATTCTAAGAATACTACAACGACGAGTCAAGTCATCGACCAATGTATCTCCCAACAGAAGCAGCAAGTCGATCATATCCTCTTTGAGTACAAGAACCTCTTTCAAGCTCCCAATGGAGTATCTCAACATTGTCAGGTAAAACACTCCATTGAACTTGTTCCCGGTTCTTCTTTGCCTAACGTATCTGTTTACAAAAGATCCATTCTTGAAAATGAAGAGATTCACAGATAGATCCAAGAATTAATCAACAAAGGACACATCCGCCCCAACTCCTCTCCTTGTGGAAGTCCAGTCGTCCTAGTTTTGAAGAAAGACGAGACTTGGTGCATGCGCATCGACTACAGAGCTCTCAACAAAATTTTGGTAAAGAATCACTACCCTTTGCCGCAGATAGACGAGCTCATCGACTGTCTGAAAGGTGCTAAATTATTTACTAAGATCGACCTCAAGTCGGGATACCATCAGATTCCAATCGAGCCCTCAGATGTGTGGAAAACTGCTTTCAAGACCAAGGAAGGACTGTTTGAATGGTTAGTCATGCCTTTCGGCTTAACCAACGCACCTGCGACCTTCATGTGACATATGGATAACCTTCTTCGACCTTTCATCGACAAATGGATCATTTTCTATCTCGATGATATATTGATTTTCAGTCGATCATGGGAAGAACATGTTGGACATCTTTGACAAGTCCTCGACACTCTCCAGCAACATCGGCTCTATATGAACATGGACAAGTGCTCTTTTGCGATGACCAGCTTTAAATATTTGGGGTATGTAATTGAATCTACTGGAATTCACGTCGATCTAGAAAAATTATAGATCCTCAAAGATTGTCCCATTCCTAGAAGCATTCAAGAAGTAAGAAGTTTTCTTGGTTTGGAGAATTTCTATCGACGATTCATACTCGACTTCAGTTCCATAGCCTAGCCCTTGAATTAGTTGATGAAGGGAAATGGGAAAACTCTCTTCCAATGGAAAACAACACATCAATCATCTTTTGAACAACTCAAACACAAGCTCTACACTGCACCAGTACTTGTGTTACCTGATTTGCATCATCCCTTTGATATTGAGACGGATGCATCGGACTATGCCTTGGGCGCAGTGATCACTCAGTCTGGTCACCTAGTTGCTTTTCATTCTGAAAATTTTAACGACACTGTTAGAAGATATTCAACATATGAAAAAGAATTGTATGCCATTGTGAAAGCTCTCAAGCAATGTAGGCATTACATCCTTGGAAAGGAAATGGTCATTCTCACTGATCACAAGCCTCTACAGTTTGCTTCAACAAAATCAAAGTTGCAGACAAACCAACAACTCAAGTGGATTAATTACCTACATCAATTCCAGTTGGTGATTAAGTATCGTAAGGGTAAAGCTAACGTCGTCTCCGATTGTCTCAGTCGGCCACCCATTACTCTCCTTTTGACAGTGATGAGTATGCAAGGATACGACATGACCACTTGGCCACGGTTGTATGAGGAAGATAATGAATTCTCAGCAGTCTACCAATAGTTACAGACTAACAAGTCGTCGACCTCCGACTATTTCCTGAAAAATACCTTGCTATACAAGCTTGGACAACTTTGTGTACCAACTGGTGAGCATTGACAGCAGCTCATTTGGGACGCGCACTATAGAAAGACTGCAGGACACATTGGGGTAGCAAAGACACTTGCTATTCTGCAGAAGTATTTATTTTGGCCTACACTTAAATTGGACGTCAACAAGTACATTCTATCATGCGTGGTTTGTGCCATTTCTAAACCGCCTAATCGATGACAGGGATTGTACACACCCCTGCTAGTTCCTAGTCGACCATGGGAATCTATTTCTATGGACTACTTGACAGGGTATCATACTACCAAACATCAGCATGACGTGATCTTAGTAGTAGTCGACAGATTTTCCAAGATGACCATTATCATACCATGTAAGAAGACCATGACAACGCAACAAACCGCTCAGCTCTTCTTTACACATGTTTGGAAACACTTTGGTTTAACAATGACCATTATTTCTGACCAAGATTCCAGATTCGTCAGCATATTTTGGAAGAACCTATGGCGACTTCTAGACACACGACTCTCATTTTTGACTACTTTCCATCCCCAGATCGACGAACAGACAGAAGTTGTGAATCGCTTGGTCGTACAATTGCTTCACATGTACAACCACAAGCATCGACGAACATGGGATGGCAATCTTCCATACATCCAGCACAACTACAATCGATCTCAGCACATCTCTATAGGAAAGATTCCATTTGAGATCTGTTATGGATTTCAACCCTCAGCGCCTATCGACTTGATCGGCTCCTCGACACCGCAGAACTCCGACACCGACCACAACCAGCGAGAAGTTGACAAAGCATTGAAGTTTCGTGAACAAATTTGCGACATCCAACGACAAGCACAGGACATGTTGCATAGAGAAAACGAGAAAGCTAAGGCCCATTAGGAAAAGCATCGTATTCCTCATTCATTTCAGATTGGGGATAAGGTCTAGTTACATCTCAAGAAAGAGTGCTTCACTGGTGCATTCAAGAAGTTAAAACCTTTGCAATATGGTTAATATAGTATTCTTCGACAGATTGGCGAAAACGATTTTGAGCTCGACATTCCTGCATTCCTGGGTTTGCATCTAGTATTCAATGTGGATCTACTTCGACCATACCATGCACCCTTGTTGGAACATAATGACTTACTGACAGCAGAGCCCGAAGACATCCATTGATATGTTCAGGAGCCTCTTCCTTGCAACACCATTGTGGGACGATGAGTACGCCATACAAGGATGAACACAATTCCCTTGTTTCAGTTTGCCAAATCCGGTTAGCTCCCATCTCAAGGAAAGTGGTACTTTGTTACTGAAATAACCGACAAGTTTCCTCACCTTCACGAGAAAACTATGGGGACCATTGTTTCTTAAGGAAGGAGGTCTGATCCACATCGCAGTTGGCATTGTAAAAATCGATTGCGACAATTCATCGATGTCGATACAACTTCGACAAGTTTCTACTCGACATGACTTCGACAAACTCAACAACTCCGATAGGTTTCAATTTTGACACAACTTCGACATACTGTGACACACTTCGCACCTTCGACATGTTCAACAACCTCACAGTTTCGCGACATCGACATGCAGTGTCGACATGTGACCAACGACTATCGAACTTCGACAGACTGTCTCTCTATCTTCCAGTCGACTATAATGGTTGAACTGTTGAACCGTTCTAACTTCTTCTTTGTAACTGAACATAATGGGAAGGCACCCAAGCATCTCAGAATTCTATATAAGCATCTATAATATTGTAACATACATAAAGCTATATGTTTACAAGTAATAGAGAAGAACAGTTCGCATTCCTACATATTGTCTGTGCATATTTGTGTTTATATGTGTAGTGTAATCCGGCTTTGCTCATTTTGCTTCTTATTACTTCCGCCATAACAGAGCCGACTCATTCAGTCGAAATGTTGTCCGCATCGTGCTTCCTGGACACGACCTGGATCATTAGGATCAATAAATATCAAATAGTTCTATTACATGCATCATCATAATTGACATTGACATCATCATGATCCTCATTGTCATCGTCATCACTGTCGTTATCATCATTGTCATCGCCATAGATATTAACATTATCACCATAGTCATCATCATTGTCATTATCATATATCATCATTTTCATTGTCATGGTCATCATCGTGATTATCATCATTCTGATGATGAAAAAGGAATCCAAATACCTAATTACATGAGTTTCATAAAACATCTTTCGCCTCTAAGTAAGAATGTAGGCATCATGAGCACGTTTTGAGCACAATGGATGCATGGGGCCTAATTAAAAATTAATTTTCATTGCCATTGTCCTCATAGTCGATGCACTGCTCATTATCATCATTATCATCTTATAATCCAATCATCATCAAC
Source organism: Larix kaempferi (assembly GCA_027924585.1). Classification (NCBI taxonomy): domain Eukaryota; kingdom Viridiplantae; phylum Streptophyta; class Pinopsida; order Pinales; family Pinaceae; genus Larix; species Larix kaempferi. Next base: position 18,479,899 of record BSBM01000435.1, read on the forward strand.
ACCATCATCATTGTCATCATGAATCATCATCGTCATGGTCATGCTATTATGATAACTCAAGTTACATTGGGATCATTCAAATATTGTTAGGGACAATAGGATGCCATTAGTGTCATTTAGGTGCCATTAGGGTCACTCAAATTACATTAGGGTCATTTAGGTGCCAATAGGATCAATCAAGATCAAATAGTGCTAAAACACATGCATAATCGTCATTGACATTGATATCATTGATGTCATCATCATCCTAAACATCATCGTCAACATCATACAAATCAACAATATCATCATTGTCATCATAATTGTCATTGTCTTTGTGATCATCATTCTGATGATGAAAAAGGAAACCTAATACCTTACATGAATTTCGTGTTGGAGCTTTGGAATCTAATTAGGATGGGTCTTAATTACTAATTTTCATCTTCATTGTCATCATCATCATTGTTTTTATCATCATCGTTGACATTACCATATACATTGAAATATTTGTCATCATCATCATCATTATCAATATCACATATACATCATCATAGTCATTGTCATCATCATTGTCATCATCATTGTCATGGCCATCATTATGATAATGAAAAGGGAATCCAACTATCTAATTATAACATAAATTTCGTAAAGGATCTTTGGTCATTGATCAGGAATGCATGCACCATTAGCTTATTCTGGGCACTATGGACGGGTCTTAGTTAGTAATTGTCCTCATCATTGGTGTGCTTATTGCATTCATTGTTACCATCTTATCATCAAATCATCATCAATGTTATATTTTTCATTGTCAAGATGCATCATCATCGTCATCATCATCATGCTGTTAGGGTCATTAAAATGTCATTAGGGTCATTTAGGTTCCATTATGGTCACTCAGGGTCAAATAGTGCAAGAACATGCATCATCCTTATCATTATCATCAACATTGTCATCATCACCATCATCCTTATCATCATCATCATCATCATCATCATAGACATTAACCAACATTAACGTCTAACATAACTCTCCCAAATCTAACCCTCAACTCCTATAACCAATACCCTCTATCCCATATATTAAGTAACTCATATATTGAACTAGGCTCAAATCTAGGAGCAAAAATCGGTGCTATTTTGGGAGCAAATATAGGATCAAAACAAGGCACAATACTAGGAGCAAAACGCAGTTCTATTTTGGGAGCAAAACTAGATGCTACACTAGGCACTGTTGTAGATGTAAAACTTGGTGATAAACCTACTGAATATTAGGAAGCTAAACTAGTCACTAAACATGGTGCTAATCTTGGATTAAATCTGGGCGCAATCTAGGGAGCCAAACTAGGTGTAGTTCTTGGCTTGAAACCTGGAGCTATTATTGACACAAAAAAAGAAGAAAAACTATGTGATAATCATGGTGCTAAAGGGAGAAAAAGTAAGTGCTAATCCTGGCACTATTAAGGGCGCTACGCATGGCTTTATATCATGTGCTAAATTAGGTGCTAAACTAGAATATAATTAACGTCCAGTTTAGCACCTAGTTTCAAAACAAGGAAAAACATGCCAAGAGAAGTGCCATCCCGTGAAATAGTGCCGACTTTGCCTAGAGAATGAAGAAAAATACACTAAAAGTGTTGGCATATGCAAAAAAAGGAGGTAAAAGGGAAGCTAATCAGAGGGTTTTGTTGTAGTGAAAGAGGATAGACTAATAAGGTTGAGGACTGCAAGGATAGTACCATAGAGTGTTGTATAGGGTACAATAGTTTCTCATATTTCTGTGTAGGAATATTGTTTCTTTTTCAGTTGGATGAAAACATAAGGTTGAGGTGTTCTTGAAAGTTTTTATTATTAAATGTTAGGTTGAAGGACAAAATTCTTCTGTATTGTGCTTATGCTTTTGTTTTTCATTTTTAGCTATATGTGGGATTGTTGCATGTTCATAAATATTTATTTCCATGGTTAAATAAATATATATTCTAATTTTTTAATTAAGAGAAACATAGGACAACAGTCACCTAGGGCCTGGAAATTTAAAGGGACAGGTCACCACCTTCACAAAATAGAATCCTGAATTAGGATACAAATGGCTTTGCACATAGTCGAGTATCATGGATTATTGAAAAACCAATGGAGGTTAAATACAAGCTCAAAGATTAATTTTTTTTTTTTATATCTTTGAGACCCGTGGAAGTCAATTCTATAACCAAATAAGACAATGTATTAATTTGTTCTTGATTATGTGAAGCTTATCGACTGGGAAAAGATTGTAATACTTGCTAGGGATTCCCAAACTTTCATTTCCCATAATGTGGGCACCCTAATACTCTAAAACATATATTCTAGTTCAACCTTTTATCCATCACTATGTGGGCCTAAGTGGAAGCTCTTTGCCAACAATTTCTTCCATTCTCCTTCTCATGAAGAGTGGGTATTTAGGGGATAATCTTTCACACATTATTGAATTTTTCTTTGATTAGTTGCTTATGTGAGATGAAGTTCTTTATTTTCTTTGGAGACAACAAATTGAGGTGATATTGGCCAGCATCATATTTTCCATTCTTTTTCATGGTATGATGGAGCATTAATATGTGTAATGTTTTCCATGTATATGCACGTTATCACTCAAAGCGATAATGTAGATGGACCTCCTATAATAGTTTTTATTATTGAGGGGATGACTCATGAAAGATGAGTCAAGAAACCCTAGACCCTACTGGTCTTTCCTCAATGTAGTCACAAAAAAGAAAATATCTTAGTCACAACAAAGAAAACATCATAGGGTTGTGAGATTTTAGATTGCCTAGATCTAGATTCAATATGAAAACTTCACTTGGAAAATTTCTAAGAATGAGAGAAGAAGAATAGAGAAGATATCTTGAGAAAAACTCATTGTATATTATTCATCAAAATTTTTACAATATATAATACATACTCAAGAGAGAAAATAAAATGCCTTAAAGGCAAGTTGTAAAGCACAAAAAAATAAGGCTTACTAAAGGCAAAACAACCCCTAGGTGTCAAAAGCACCTTCCAAAATAGTCTAAAGGCTCACGAATTGGATAAATATGGTATGGAAGCTCATCAGTGATGTAAATGGAATTTAATGATGAATTTTGGAGAGAATAAATAGGTGGAGGTCGAATTGGCCAAGTGGAGAGAGTTTCCAAGTCAACTAGCTTTACCTTATCCACTAGGAAGTAGAAAAATGGGATAAAGCTGTCTAAATCAGGAAAGTGTCTTTCTAATTCAGGAATAGAATAAAATCATACAAAATCCAAGGAAATCTTATCCAAAATATATACAAATCCGTTTTAGTGATTTAGGATAGCAAGTTGTCCTCTAAAAGACAAAACTAGGCCAATTTACCTAGTCTACACCTAAGAAAATTAATCTAGATGATTAATTAAATTTATCCTAAGTATGGAATGGGTTTTTAAATGTTCCAACAACCCCCCTTAAGCCTGAATTTTTGTAGTGAATATCATAAATATAGGGCCGAAGAAACAAGGCTTATGGTCACCCCAATACAAAAAATTATTAGTCCATGTAAAATGAGGAAACAGGGAAAACCTCACAGGAACAAAACCCTCCCTAAAAAATGGACATGTTTGAATGTATTCATACTATCTTGTTATTCATTTGGAGGAGATGAATGTACTACTTCTGAGTAATAGACTTGATGAAGAGGTTGTGGATGCCATGATCATGCATCAATGCATCAATGTAGTGTAGGCAAAAACCATGTGTAGAGATTCCATGGAACTCATCATTTGATGATGGAGGAGCATAATATGAATGATTCTTTCTGTTATAACATATATGATCTGATATGGATACATAATGAATGATGGAAAAGAGATATGTGCAAACTCCTTACCAAAGAGCATCAATGGACTCAACATAATCAACTTCTTGTGCAGCTGCAATGCGGTGAATCAAAATTTGTACCTTTTTCTCAAAATGATGTAGAACCTTTATGATATTGTAAAGGAGATCATGCATCTCTGCAATATCAGAATATGAGCCATATGGAGCAGCAAACAACAAGGGTGTAGTGTCTCCATGATCAGATAGGATTTCAGTAGGAAAAGAGTAGGGAACTAGATCACCCTGATGGTTGAGCGAGTCTAGAGGGTTTGAGGACTTGATATTTGAACCATGAGTGATGGGATTAGGTCTAGACATGTGGAACAACAGTCCAATGATGGCCAAAGACATGGATTTCCAACCAATGAAAGATATGGAAGACATAAGAACAATAGAGACAAGTGACACAATGTACGAAACCATGGAATTGTGCGGTTTCTTAACTAGAGAACATGGGGGTTGTAGGGTCTTTTGTGCATCCAATGGTTGGTAAAATGGTGTGGAAGGTGTCATGAACTACATATCATACTGTATATCATCTTCAAAATCCGAATATGAAATATTTCAATGGAGGTGGAAGGACCTTTCAGAAGACAAGTCAGAAACTAGTGAAAAATGACTAGGTTTGGGAGAAGACTTTGGTGTACTGACTGGATATTGTACCAAGGACGAGGTGAAGGTTTCTGATTCTGATATATCAGAATGTGAATCAAAATCAGAGACATCAGAAATATTTTTGGCTATATAAGTCAAAGCATAAACATTATTACCTTTATGAGTATCTTGGAGACAATGTTCTTGTTCTTTTCTTGCAAAATCAAGAACATCAATGTTATGTTCTTCAAGCATCTTGGCCATGATGTCCAATTTCTTATTGAATCAAGAATTCTCAGGATGGGTACATTTGCAGCAATAAGAACACTTGAGCTTCTCCTTCTTGTTCTTCATCTTCTTGGCTTTGGAATCTTCATCAAATTCCTCTTCATCTGACAACATCTTTTGTTTTCCTTTGGATGTAACATTCTTGTAACTCTTTGCTCCATGAGAAACAAGTGCAAGATCCTTGGAGGGAGTTAGAGCCCTCATTTGAAATAGCTTGTCCTTATCCTTAGTGAGTGAGTCAATGAATGCATTTAGCACTCCATAATTTTTGATTTTGGCTTAAAGGAAAGCTATGATTTTAAAAATAATTTTTGGGTTTGTGAATTAACTACATGAGAGTTTTGGTCTTAATTTTTATAAAGCATTATAAAAATTGGACCCTTTGGCAAAAAAAAAGTGTTTTTATCAAATTTGGGTCTTTTTAGACCAAGATTGACCCCCTCAGTCTTATGAAGGGCCTCTTTGTTATTCTATTTTTCAGGCTCTCGGGCATATTACACCTTTTTCAGTATTTTTATGTAAAAATTATGGGGCCCGAGATCCAAAACTCTTGATCCAACGCTCCACGCAACCTGCAGCCACAACACACAAATCAAGCAACAACTTACAAGCCAGCGCCAAGCACAAGTGGGCAGCCTTAGGCTCATTTCATAGAATATACAATGTAAGCAGTGGTATATTTAAAAATAAAAATTGCTTCTATCCGATGAATGTGGGATATTTCCCAAGCAACAAAACAAAAAAAATATCATTGGATGAACAGTTGATATCCCATTTCGAAGCCTTACTTGCTTGAAAGTTAACATTTCTGAAGCGACGCGAAATTAAAATACCACTATCCATGTGTTAACACCACAAAATTTCACAATTCGGAAGGGTGGTAAAGGAAACCACCTTCCACCATTGCGAAACCTCTATTTTTGAAGGTTAGTGCCAAACTCAAGGAAGAAGAGAATAATAGTATGCACTATGCGTTAATGAGTATTGTGCACGATGGGGTATACAAACACCATAAATATTTTCCACTCAACCAATGTGGGATATATCTCATAGACAAAATTAAACGGAATGAGCAGGACACATTTTCTCGAAATGACTGTTTTAGTCATTAACTTCAAAGAATTGTTTCTGCCAAATGAATATAAATTTTGAGAAACCGAGGGAGGTTTTTCTTCAGTACGGGCCAATCTACAATTAAATATCTTAGTTTTTACACAGGTATTATGGTTTGGGAGAATCGAAAGGATCTTTACAGGGTAATTTTCTAGAATTTCAAAATCCTGTCTGAGTCATCAAATTCAAATGCAGATTTTGAGGAGTTGGAGGGGAATCTCAAAAAATGGAGACATAGGTTTTGTTGGGGACATATGGAATTACAAAAAACTCTCTTATAATTTACACATCTGTCACCATTTGAGATATGAAGGTGGGGCTTTGAAGCCTATTTTTCATCAATTTGCCTCTCAAAAGAAAGAAAATCAGTTGTAACAGTTTCTATTTTAAGAAATAGGAGTTAGAACTCGAATCTTGGGAGGTTAGGCAAGGATATTCTATATATTCATATGTAATAGACAGATAGGGGGACGATTTCCATTTAGGGGACGACCGATTTTTGGGTACAGAGTCATTTTTGAAGATAAATAGAATTGCAGAGCCGAGCAAGTTGTTTATCTGAGATTCTTGTGTTATTTACTTTACAGTCTGTACTTTCTTTCTCTCTATGTTCATGTATACCTTATTTGTTATCATTTCCATTATGTTATGTCTTCTATGCTTAGATCAGAGTTAAAATAAGTTAGAATTCATATGTATATGCTTTGATTTATTAGGCCTGAGTATCCATCTTTTCTCTAAAATCAATATTGGATTCATCTGAAATTGGTGCCCATATTGATGGAATGTCTATTTTTATTTCCTTTATCACCTGCAAAATATTTTGACTGTAAATGAATAACTACCCTGCCTCTGTTAAGAATTCCATTGCAAAGCTTTGTTATTTATCATTATATGTATTCTACTCCATTCCCAATGAACTGTTTTCCTTGTCCAATCCAAAAACCCATCTTTTAAATCTTGTTCTTGTTAATGATCTAGCCACTATTCTTGAGTAAACAATCGATCACTGAAGTGACATTGGGTCATTGAATTGTATGAGAGATCCCTCTCTGGATTGTATGGGCTAGCTTCTAATCCTAAAGGTTGGTTTGAAAGAGTTACCTTGGGGTTTCCTTGATATAGCCCAAGGTAAAATTCGAGTGTTAACATTTTGGCGCTGTTGCTGGGGAACGAAGGATACATTTTCTCTAGGAAGAACGACAAAGTTTCAAGCTATGATGGTTGATGGTGAACAACGGTCAGATGTCAAGTAGGCTGTACATTTTTCACCTAGCAACTCCAACTTAGAATAATCCAGATTTCATAATTTATTATGGCGACTCCACACATAAAAAATTCAACTGGAAGGTGACTCCAATGGGAGATGAATCCAGAAAATAAAGTTTCATTGGTGATTTCGTGGTTTCAAGATGGAATCAATTTCAAAAGGGTATGCTCCTATGCATTGGTTGCATGTTACAGGTTTTCCAAATCGAGTGCCATGCATAGACTGGCAAACTTACCTACCAAAATTCAAAGATGAGAAAGGTGACAATGCTGCTTTGCATTTAATCAAGTTTCATATGCATGCACGTAAGCTTAAATTTCAATGGCATGAAGATTGTCTTATGAATATGTTCATGGATTCTTTGGAGGGAAAAGCAAGGTCCTGGTATGAACAGTTACCGGCTGCTAGTTTATTTTCGTTAAAGGATTTTCATGCAGTATTCTTTGAGCATTTTAAAGAATCTCGTCCATTATTGTTGTTGGTAGAAAACTGTTGTGAATATTTTGAGATCTTTATTCAAAACCTGGAAGACCTTTATGATGATAATATATTCATGGATGATGAGATTACAAAGGCTTTGCATGAAAACCTTTTTCATCAATATGAAAGGAAAGTAGAGGATAGCTGCTGTGACACTCAGGAAAATTCTCAGGATGTAGCTTCTCCTTTGACTGATAATGAAGAAATTAGTAACCTCGTTGATGAATTTCATATTGCTTTTCCCGAGTTGGATGAACATTTTCGCCAGTCTTGTCAGATATAATATAACCCAGAAGAAGATCAGGCTAGTCAGTCGAATTTTTCTTCATATGATTCGACATCAGAGTTTTTATGTCAAGGGGAATCTGCTTTTCTTGATTCATTTGAGAATCATAATCATACTTATTTTGAAAGACATGAAGGGAATCACATTTTAGAGAAAAAAGAAAATGATGTGCATATGACTGATTGTCCTAGTCCTCTTGCAAATCAATGTTTTGGGTTGCATGAGGAAGCTAATCAACATGATAATGATGCTCCATTTGAAGTTTGTCATGAAAATCCAATTCTCATACTTAACATGAATGACAAAAAAGGTGAGCATACTATTTACAGTTCTTCTAAAAATGAGTTTAACAGTTTGCAAATGGAATTACAGTTTGAGCAGCCTTGTTATAGCAATCAGATGCTATAATATTTTGAGGGTTATCATGTTTTCTCTGACCCGGTGGATGATTATGTAGAATAATTTTTTAGTTGGGACAGTGGGCCATGATTTCACTTTAAAGATCAGATTTGTTATCAATGGTTACTGCAAATGCATTTTTCAGATTTGACTGTGATGAAACATGATCAGAAAGTTTTGTTTTTGGATCAAATATTGGATTGGCTTCATTGGCATTTTTGTATTACTTGATTGAGCGGAGATTTTCAACATATTAGAGTAGGATTGTGTAAATAAGCTCGACACGATGAGCATTTCCTTCAGTAAGTTTTTCAGTTTGGTTTTAGTATGGATTCAGTTTTCAGTTTCAAGTTTCGGTTCATATTTACGGAGTGTGTTTTTCAGTTTTGGATTACAGTTTTGCATTTAGTTTCAGATGAGCTACAGGTAATAGGTTTCAATGACAAATAAGAAACATCCGAATGGTCAGGCACTTGGTCTACGAGGTTCTTTGCTACCTCGCAGGGAGGATAACATCCCTAGTTGGAGCCAGTTGTTAGCACTCCATAATTTTCGATTTTGGCTTAAAGGAAAGCTATGATTTTAAAAATCATTTTCGGGTTTGTGAATTAACTACATGAGAGTTTTGGTCTTAATTTTTATAATTTTGGTCAAAAAATTATAAAAATTGGACCCTTTGGCAAAAATAAAAAGTGTTTTTATCAAATTTGGGTCTTTTTAGACCAAGATTGACCCCCTCGGTCTTATGCAGGGCCTCTTTGTTATTCTATTTTTTAGGCTCTCAGGTATATTATAGCTTTTCAGTATTTTTATGTAAAATTTTTGGGGCCCGAGATCCAAAACTCCTGCTCCAACGCTCCACGCAACCTGCAGCCACAACACACAAATCAAGCAACAACTTACAAGCCAGCACCAAGCACAAATGGGCAGCCTTAGGCTCATTTCATTGAATATACAATGTAACCAGTGGTATATTTAAAAAATAAAAATTGCTTCTATCCGATGAATGTGAGATATTTCCCAAGCAACAAAACAAAAAAATAATATCATTGGATGAACGGTTGATATCCCATTTTGCAGCCTTACTTGCTCGAAAGTTAACATTTCTGAAGTGGTGCGAAATTAAAATACCTCTATCCACGTTTTAACACCACAAAATTTCACAATTCGGAAGGGTGGTAAAGGAAACCACCTTCCACCATTGAGAAACCTCTATTTCCGAAGGTATACAGTGCCAAACTCAAGGAAGAAGAGCATAATAGTATGCATTATGCGTTAACGAGTGTTGTCCACGATGGGGTATATAAACACCATAAATATTTTCCACTCAACCAATGTGGGATATATCTCACAGAGAAAATTAAACGGAATGAGTAGGACACATTTTTTGGAAATGTTTGTTTTAGTCATTAACTTCAAAGAATTGTTTCCGCCAAATGAATATAAATTTTGAGAAACCGAGGGAGGTTTTTCTTAATCAAGGGCCAATATACAATAACCTCTTTCAGTGTTTACACAGTTATTATGGTTTGGGAGAATTGAAAGGATCTTTACAAGGTAATTTTCCAGAATTTCAGAATCGTGTCTGAGTCTTCAAATTCAAATGTAGATTCTGAGGAGCTGGAGGGGAATCTAGCAAAATGGAGACATGGGTTTTGTTGGGGACAGATGGAATTACAAAACACTCTCTTAGAATTTACATAGCCGTCACCATTTGAGATATGAAGGTGGGGATTTGAAGCCTATTTTTCAGCAATCTGCCTCCCAAGATAAAGGAAATCAATTGTAACAGTTTCTATTTTAAGAAATAGGAGTTAGAGATCGAATCTTGGAAGGTTAGGCAGGGATATTATATATATTCATATGTAATAGACAGATGGGGGGGCGATTTCCAATTAGGAGACGACCCATTTTTGGGTACAGATTCATTTTTCAAGATTAATAGAATTGTAGAGCCGAGCAAGTTGTTTATCAGAGATTCTTGTGTTATTTACTTTACAGTCTATACTTTCTTTCTCTCTATGTTCATGTATACCTTCTTTTTTATCATTTCCATTATGCTATGTCTTCTATGCTTAGATGAGATTTAAAATAAGTCAGAATTCAGATGTATATGCTATGATTTATTAGGTCTGAGTATCCATCTTTTCTCTAAAATCAATATTGGATTCATCTGAAATTGGTGCCCATATTGATGGAATGCCTATTTTTCTTTCCCATTATCACCTGCAAAAGATTTTGACTGTAAATGAATAACTAACCTGCCTCTGTTAAGAATTCCATTGCAAAGCTTTGCTATTTATCATTATATGTATTCGACTCCATGACCAATGAACTGTTTTCCTTGTCCAATCCAAAACCCCATATTTTAAATCTTGTTCTTATTAATGATATAGCCATTGTTCTTGAGTAAACAATCGATCACTGAAGTGACATTGGGTGATTGAATTGTATGAGAGAACCCTCTCTGGATTGTATGGGCTAGCTTCTAATCCTAAAGGTTGGTTTGAAAGAGTTACCTCGGGGTTTCCTTGATACATCCCAAGGTAAAATCCGAGTGCTAACAACATCCAAGGTTGGAATATTCCAATTGGGAACTGCAAGTTTTGCAGTATGAAATGTAAGGATTAATAGAATAGTAAGGATTAACTGAGTATTCAGAGCTCAGTTTTGACAAAATAGTAAGGATTAACTACTCATCCTTCTTATCTATGCCACACTGCTTGATTTGAAGCACTAAGTTCTTGAATATTGAGATGAATTATTCCATTGAATCTAAATTTCCTAGACTAAGTGAGATCAGCTCAATCTCCAATAAATGACCTATAAGCTCATTTTGCTTTCGAAAAAGAGACTCTAGCTTTGTCCATACTTGTTTTGGAGTGGTTAGAGTGTCAATATGGAATAGAATATCTAGAGATACAGAGAGACAAAGCAACCCATAAGCTTCATCAAGCCTATTGAACCATTTTTGTTTTAGTGCAACAACTCCTGGCTCAGTTTCAAGCCCCATAGTGACTTTAAAAATTCCTTTACTTCAAAGTTGGATGATCATATGCGCCTTCCAGTCAAAGTAGTTGAAAGGAGTGAGAATAATAGCTTTAGCTTGATTTTGATCCAAGCTGGTGCGCTCCCGTTGATGGCAATATCCTGCAAAAAATACTCCGGAAATTGCTATGAATCAGTCTAGCTCTGATACCTTGTGAGATTTTAGATTGCCTAGATCTAGATTCAATATGACAACTTCACTTGGAATATTTCTAAGAATGAGAGAAGAAGAATATAGAAGATATATTGAGAAAAAATCATTGTATATTATTCATCAATATGTTTACAATATATTATACATCCTCAAGTGAGAAAATAGAATTCCTTAAAGGCAAGTTGTAAAGCACAATAAAGTAAGACTTACTAAAGGAAAAAAACCCCTAGGTGTCAAAAGCACTTTCCAAAACAGTCTCAAGGCTCACGAATTGGATGAATATGGTATGCCATCTCATGATTGATGTAAATGGAATGTAATGCTGATTTTTGGAGGGAAGAAAGAGGTGGAGGTCGAATTGGCCAAGTGGAGAGAGTTTCCAAGTCAACTAGCTTTACCTTATCCACTAGGAAGTAGAAAAAATAGGATAAAGCTGTCTAAATCGGGAAAGTTCCTTTCTAATTCAAGAATAGAATAAAATCAGACAGAATCCAAGGAAATACTATTCATAATATATCCAAATTCGTTTTAGTGATTTAGGATAGCAAGTTGTCTACTAAAAGACAAAACTAGGCCAATTTACCTAGTCTACACCTAGGAAAATTAATCTAGATGATTAATTAAATATATCCTAAGTATGGAATGGGTTTTTAAATGTTCCAACAAGGTTTGAAGTATTGGTAGAGGGTAGTGAGAATATAGCTATAGTGTACCAATGCATGATATGTAGGGAAAGCAACTTCCCACCTTATCCCCTTGAATTTTTCAGGGGCCCAATCCTATAGAGCCTATTGATGGATGTGATCCACCCCTTAAGGAGAATCTTTTAGTTACTATATGGGACTCGAATCCAAATGATCATGATCAACCCCCATCAGAGTGGGTATTTTGGTTTAGTGTTATGGCTTTATGAAATTTGCTACTCAATATATGCTTAGCTATTTTGGCTTAAGACAAACCAATTTTGAGTTTTTCTTTTATCTTGCACTAGAGACTATGGAGGTTGTGTATGTGGACCTCCTTTTTATATTAAAGAAATGTATATTTTGTTTTATTAATAGTTGAAAAAACTATTTTAACATCCAACTTTGAAGTATAGGGTTTGTGCATGAAGTTAAGGGACCCTTTAGGTGCAATTCTGCACCTAAATATGCATGTTTTTCACCGCTCTCTACACCATGACATACATGTCGATTATTGACGAAATTTTAGGCTTAGATAGAATTTTTTATGCAGATTCCAAATATGTAATTTAAAAAAAAAATGTTGATATTTTCTATTTATTTCCTAATTTTCTTGTTTCATCACTCCGTTGGTCAAAACACATACTGTTAGTGTTTATTCCGTAACTTTTTCATTTCACAACCATTTAAAAAAAAAATTGTATGTTGCACTAGAAGACACCAACCTCTACATGCTATAAAAAATCCAAGTCGAAATAGCTGCATTAAGACCTTCAAAGGTTGCACCCACATTTGACGTATTGTTCTCGAGGTTTGATCACTTACATAATTCAAAAAAAATAAAAAATTAAACATTTAATTTTGGAAAAATAGCGCTGCACTAGTGCTACAGGTTCTATACATGTCTATCAATTTTTGTAGCCCAAAACCATCATTTAGGCATTGAAAGGCTGCACCCACAAAACATATACCTTATCATTTGCCAAAAAAAAAGTGACTATTAGAAAACATGAAATTTGACATAGTTATGTAAATTTTCAATACTTAAGACTTATATATTCGGAAACGTGACTCAATTTCCTACATTTCATCTTTTTTACTTGATGCAAGATATCTTGTGCAAGACTGTAAAAAAAACCAAGTAAGTTGAGGGATGCCTGATTTTTCATTTTTTATTGCATCTAACGCGCCAAAAGTGACCTTAATTACCTTGCACATGCCCTATAATCCTATAATAGGCATGGACTAATAAGGTCATGACATGTTGTAATTGAGTATCTTTATATTCTCATGTTTAAATAAAATTAAAATGAACTTATCCAATTTTATCTTCAACAATCTTGTTGTGTATTTGTAGAATTTAATTGAAACATATCATTTATGAGAAACTTATATACAACACAAATTTGGTCTCTCATATTAGTGCCCAAGAGACATGAAATTAGAATATATTGGAAAATGGTTTGGATGATCATAGCCTCTCACAGTTTAGGTTTTTTTCCTAGTCCCACAACCTCTCAATATCACCATGGGAAACACCTTGTCTTTTCTTGGAGTAGGATTGATCAACCCTATTTTGAATTTCAAAGAAACAACTTATGAAACTTTGATCAAATGAAGGAAGCAAGCCACCTTGAAAGGATTACCTTGCATGTTGTTATGTGAAGATTGATCAACCCTATTTTGAATTTCAAAGAAACAACTTATGAAACTTTGATCAAATGAAGGAAGCAAGCCACCTTGAAAGGATTACCTTGCATGTTGTTATGTGAAGAAAGTAGAGACCATTACACCTCTAAATATCTTGGTTACGGAACCTGTCCAAAAGGCCATCATTATTTTGAAGTGAGCTACAAATGGTAAGATTCTTGATTTATGGCTTAGTCCTAACTCAACAGAAAAATGGATTTCAAAATCATGGAAATCTAAGTCGAAGGTGAACTCTCTTTTTTGCATGTGGGAAAGGCTATTTTGTTTTTCTATTCTAGTGTAAAGAATATTGTAATTTAATGTTCCTTTATGGCCCCTACTTTATGGTCATGCACAAAATTTACCTTAACTAATGGTTTTTAGATTTCTCCTGGGATAGATATATGCTAATATAGACTAGAGACGTGGGTTTGCTTGGGGAAGTTTATGAAGCATCAAAGTCAAAGGGGTTTCAATATTTGTTTTGCTTGCATTTAGGTTGAAGTAGATTTGGATAAAGGTTTTCAGGAGGATATTCTTTTTCAAATGAATCGTTTAAAGACTCTTTATCATGATCTAGATCATATTGATTTGCATTCTAAATATAAGTCATGGATATGGGACTTTACAAAGAATTCCCCAAAATTGTATAAGAGGTGCAGGAAAATAAGAAATGTGACTAACAAGAAAAATGAATCCAAGTATCGGAAGAACAAATTGAAGAAGAAAAACAAGTAGGTGAATAACATCAATCCACACAAGTTGAGTTGGAATTACCCCAAATATACGTTCCCAAGGAGAAATAATTACAACTAGAACATACCCGTACATATCTTGGATGGACATTGATTTTGAGCTTATGACTTCTTTAGGCGATGAAGATGGTTTTTCTAAGTTTGAGCTAATCATGGGAGGTTGCAAAATAAGAAAGGAGATCAATAAGGGAGAGGGTGGACAAAACAAGTGTCTTTGTGTCCTTCAAAAATTAACTTGGGGAAGGGCAAGAAACCAAACAAAAAATTAGTAAATGTATTTTTTTGTGTGTTGTTATTGTATAATCAATTTAACAATATATATTTGACTTATTTAATTAAATACAAAATCATTGTAAAAACCATAGAAGTTGGACTCAACCCTTTCTAGATGGAGAGAAAGTATGAATGGCTTAGATGAAAAACCCTATCATAACTCAATTGTTAAATTGACATATCTCATCTTTGTTATTCAAGGAAAACCATACCACTTGAAATAACCCATTGGTGGTATGTAAGGGGATAGACATCCACTTTTGGTCTTAGAATGTTAACCTTCTTCCTTACATATGAGAAAGAAGAGTTATTACTCAACCAAAAATAGTTTAACATCTTACTCCGACACCAAAACTATACCACCAATATATAAATAAAGACAATTTCTTTTTATCAACACAAATATTTTTTTGGAGTGAAAATGAAAGTAAAATTAAACACTACATTGATTTGGATTTTTTTTTAATAAATTTGGCTTTTTAATATTTACATTTATGTAAATAAGTTGAAATGCACTTCATAGTGAAATGTCAATAAAAATTTAATTGAGAATCTTTACATTGTTAGTTATTTTGTTTATATTAAATTAGATATAAATAGGCACATATAGTCTCTAACTAGAAATATTGACTAGTTAAACATAATACATAGATATTACTTAAAGATAGGATGATGAATGAATGTTAGCCCTTATTCCTACATGGAGGCCACGTCTTGGTTTATCCTTAGAATTATCTTTTGTTTTGAAAATAACGTTGGTTATAGAATATTCCGGGGAGATTAACGAGAAGAAAGAAACTCTGTAAACTTCTTTGCCTATGACATTTTTATCTAAAAGTTTTAGCCATGCAGTACAGAAATCCATGCAAATGATCCAGCTGTCTTCGACAATTTTTAAAAGTTTTGATGAGCATTATTCACTCTGCTGTCCAATATTAAATGTCGTGTATTAAAACTTAAATTTTGATAAAGAGTATCCACTATGCTGTTCAGTATTAAATGTTGGACAAATTCAAATTTAAACTTCTTCAACTATGAAATTTTTATCTAAAAGTTTTAGCCATGCAGTACAGAAATCCAATGCAAATGATCCAACTGTCTTCCACAATTTTTAAAAGCTTTGATTAGCAGTATCCACTCTATTGTTAAATATTAAATATTGTATACTAAAACTTCAATTTTGATGAACACTATCCACTATACTGTTCAGTATTAAATGTTGCGTGGAGTAATATGTACGCTGTTGAATTTAAATTGCTTGAGATCTAACAATCTACCCACCACTATATCCAGCCTTTAAAACTTAACTTTAAGTTTTAATCATATAATACAAAAATATACACAAATTGTCAAATATCTTTTCAATTTTAAATAATTTTAATCATGCAATTAATAAATATGTCCAAATTGCCCAAATATCTTATCATTTTCCTTATCAATTTTAAGACTTCTTTATAGGAAATACATCAAATATCTTATAATTTCTTTTTTTTTTAAAATACTTAAGGGTAGACAAATTCAAAGTTAAAACGCTTTGTAGGATGAAGTCTATATCAATTTTTAATTTTTAAGACTTCTTTATAGGAAATACATCAAATATCTTATCAATTTCTAAGAATTTTTTTTTAAATACTTAAAGGTAGACAAATTTAAAGGTAGACAAATTCAAAGTTAAAAAAGCTTTGGAGGATGAAGTCTTGTTTTAAAATTTGTAGTATATTTTAAAATGATCAAATTTAAAAAAATCTTATCTAAAAGATTGAGTATGTTTATTTAACATTTGAATGATTTTGTGGTTGGGATTGGAAATTTAGAAAACTTTTTTTTACCAATATTTTTGATGGAAATTAAAGAATTTTACACAGTTTTTATATCCGATTAAAGAATTATATATATATATTTTTATTTATAGAAAATTATTAAAATAAATTAATAAATGGACATATTTTTAGATTAAATTTGTTTGTTAAATTTAATAAAAAATATTATTTGAAGTTATAATGCTATTTAATTTATGAAAATTTTGATATAACTTTGTTTTAAAAAAAATAATTTTATCTTTAAAACAATTTAACTTATTTTTAAATATCAATATCTTCCATTTTTTTTTAAATATCAAAACAAAACTTTTATTTTAATGAAAAAATTAAATTTATCCACCTTTTAATTCAGTGCAATATTATCAATACAAAACTATTCTTCATTTATGATGACTAAATTTAGATTGTTCAAAATTACTTAATACAATTCTAACATATAACATTAAAAGTTATACTTTATTATACTAAGCTTATTTTCATGAAGTCCATTGCAAGTACCACAATCTTTTTGCACTCCCTCCATAGGCTCATTCTAGAAATCCACAATTCTCTTACAACCCCATTGATATCCGTGGACTCCTATTGGAACATATAGGACTTGTCTCTCAATGTGATGATCATTACTACATAACATGCTATGTCTAGTTTTTGGATGTCTAGTAACTCAAGAATCCTACCAAAGTGCATGAAGTCATAAGGATACTTAAGGGAGTAGTGTACAAATTATCATTAAGTATTATTTACTAACTTGCATTTGCTATCCGAGTCTAGAAAAGTCTTCTTGTGTAGGCTCAAATCTCTTTCTTCTCCATTGATGTGAGTGCATGAACTTACTCATTTTGTAGAGGATAGAGGGGGGCTCACAAGAAGACGAAAGATGAAAAAGAAACAATGGGGTGAACAAGAACATTCTCATGTAGGAATGCATGTGTGTTCTTAAGAATGTGCATGTGTTCTTAAGAACATGCACGTGTTACTTTTTCTACTGGCTCGGTGCTCCCTGAACTGCCATCAAATCTTACCAAATAGGATGCCAAGTCATTGTTAAAATAACACGTGTAATTAGGGACATGCATCAATTAATAACAAGTGCACATTCCTAAGTGTGCACAAGTTTCTCTATCTATTAATGAAAAAGGGCCATGGGTTTATATTTCAAAGTTGCGCAATGTGTTATTTCGACTTCCAAGGAGGAATTCGAGGAGCAATTTAGATCTATTTGAGGAGTTATTGGAAAAGGAGTGATTGCCAAGTGTCTACATCTTCGAGGAGCTATTGGTTCTAGATAAGTTTATTACAAATTTTTTAATTTTCTATTTCCCGATTTTTATTTATTTATAATAACAATAAATTAAGAGATATTGTATTATTCTTTAAATGCAAGATAAATCATATATCATGGTAACTTCACTTAAAAAGTTTGAACCCACCATCACCCATTAAAGATACACCAAACCCTAACCCATTGAAGATAGCTATGATAGTGGGCTATGTATTCATGGTTTTCTTGTAGTTATTGAAAGTGATTGCAGATTAGTTCCTTGTGTTGTGCTTTCAAGAATTCTAGCATATATGATTAGTTATTGCAATAACAATATTTAATTTTAAATGCTAAAAGATATTTTCTTCTTTTCTTGTGAGAATAACAATAGTACATTTAAGATAATTTATCTTCCAAGAAAATATGAAATTTATCCTTTACAATTGCATATTTTGTACTAGTGTTTATAGCCTATAAATCTACACTATTAAAGAACATGTGTAAGTAATTGTAAACATAGTTGCATCCATGCATACCCCAATCATAATGTTTACTGAGATTAGTTTGTGTTGGGTTATAATACCTATTAGAGTGAGCATGAATGATGATTCTTATAGTTAAAGATATAACATAATTAACAATAGCACAAAACACAGTCATACATAGTACATAGAAATTACCCTGGACACCCCTCTATCAGGAAAAATCAACAAACAAGTGAGCTTAACCGTGCATCTATTAGCAACACTATTTACTTGTGTTTACAACAACGATTTACTAGATCACAATACCTTAAGCATGAATTCACTTACACTCTACTACTCTCTTCAAGTGCTATATCTATTCATCATACATGAAATTTTCCATCACATCATGTTTATACATACACTAGCTCGTGGTACTCGAGTTAGTTACAACTAATTACTCAATGGAAATCCATAACTTCCTAACTGAATGGAGTTATTCTATTATAGTCAATTTGATTGAGTAAACCATAGTAGATGACCTATTGAGCCTCTTGATGTCTAGGTGTTCATCGAATCCATGCCCACTTTGTACTTATCGACTTCCCTATTTACCAGTCATGATTGGCGACCAACCGACCATACTAATCAGTCCATCGACTAGGCTTTTACCATCTATTGACTTCAATTCTAGTTGATTTGTTACTAGTCAACTATCGACTTTGACCATTGATTTACATGCAAAGAATATAACACACCCAAGATTATCCCACTTGCTATCTTCTTTTCATACAAAGGATATTTCTTCAATTCACCGTCTTAAGCAGGTATAACAAGCCCATTGATTCCTTACACCAAGTAAACCTTTTATTTCTCACATAATTGGTCAAGGAGTATGCAATGTTCTTCATAGTGTCTACCTTTTCCAGCAACACTTCCTGGTTCTTCACCATGTCTAGATCACAAAGTGATATTACACATCAATATGCTTTGTCTTTGAATGGTATGTAGGATTAATATTTCCCAGGAAGATTACACTTTGACTATCACATTCCAACCTAACAACTTATTGTTTAAACCCAACCTATGAACACAATATCTACAACCAAACCGCCTCTTTTCTTGCATGAGTGGTTGTCATGTATTTAGCCTCAGTAGTTGATAGTGCAATGACCGATTACCTCTTACTAATCCAACTAAATTCTCCACCGAATAACTTGAAAACATATCCGCTAATTGACCATCTATGGTTGAGATCTTGAGCCAAGTCAGATTCGAAAAAACCATGTACATATATTTTCTTATTAGATTCATATTTTCCTTGGTAGCATATTGCATAATATGTTGTGCCATGCAAGTACTTGAAAACACTCTTGACTATAGTCCAGTGCTGCTTTCCAAATCATCTCTTTACTAGCCTTTGTAGCAGCAACATACTCTGCTTCCATTGTTGAAAGTGAAACAACCTTTTGTAGTTTCAAAATCCAACTTACTGTTGTTACACCTACAGTAAAGACATACCCTTGGTGATCCTCTTGCTATCTTCATCACCTACCATATATGCATCAACATATCCCTATAAAACAATGTTTGAACCTCCAAAACATAATGCATGAGTGGTAGTACCTCTCAAATACCCGAGAATCCACTGTACTTCCTTCCAATTTTATTTACCTGGATTGTTCATATACCTTCTCACAACTCCCACTACGTGTGCAATATTTAGTCTTGTGCACACCATGGCATATATCAAGCTTCCAACTACTTATGAATAGGGAACCTTGGACATGTAATCTATCTCTTCCTCTATCTTGAGACACATCTCCTTACTTAGTTTAAAATTGCTGGCCAAAGGTGTACTAACTAGTTTTGCATTATGCATTCTAAACCTCTCCAACACCTTTTGTATGTACTCACCCTGAGACAATGTCAATTTGCGATTTTTCATGTATCTTTTTATTCTCATACAAAGGATTTTCTTTGCAGCACCTAAATCCTTCATTGCAATTGAATGAGCTTACTTCCTTTTGAGCACATTTATATCTTGCATGTTAGACCCTGCAACAAGCATGCCATCCACATACAATAACAAGATAATGTATCTTCCATTATCTAGCCTCTTGAAATAAACATACTGGTCAAAATGACATCTACTATAACCTTGTTCTGTCATAAACCTATCAAATTTCAAATACCACTGCCTTGGAGCTTGCCTCAGGCCATACAAGATCTTCTTCAACCTGCATACCAAATTCTCCTTCGCTTTGACCTCATACCGCTGTAGCTGCTACATATAAATCTCTTCCTCCAAATCCCCATGGAGAAAGGTTGTTTTTACATGTAATTGTTCAAGATGCAAATAGTCTATGGCCACTAGACTTAAAATAGTTCTAATTGAAGTCATTTTAACAACAGGAAAATATATTTCATCAAAATATATACCTTTCTTTTGTGCAAACCCCTTTACAGCAAGTCTGTCCTTGTATCGCTTCTTTTCTCTATCTTCTTCCTTCAACCTGTAAACCCATTTATTTTGCAATTCTCTTTTACCTGTAGGCAACTGAACCAAATCCCAAGTCTGGTTTCTTACCAATGAATCCATCTCCTCATTCATGCCTTACTCCCACTTCTTTCTAGTTTCCACCTGCCTTGCTTCTTCATAACATTCTAGCTCACCAGAATCAGTCATCAATAAATAATACAGTGAATGAGAGAATCGTCCAGGGGGTCTACTTAAATTGGTAGATCTTCTAACACTTGTAGGAGTTTGAGGTACCTGCTGTTGTTCTTTATTTTCTGACACCTTTGGAACTTCATTTTCTTTGATTTCATCAAGCATTTTGTACTCTGTGTTTTCCTTTTCATATTTCTTTCCCTGCAACTGATCTTTATACATGAACTTTTCATTGAATACCACATCTCTACTCCTAATGATTTTTTTATTTTCATAATCCCATAAGCGATAACCAAAATAATCAACCCCATATCGAATAAAGGTACATTTTTTGGATTTAGCCTCAAGATTTGTTCTATTTTCTTTATCAATATGGACAAATGCTTTACAACCAAAAGTTCTCAGAAAATAGTACTTTACCTTTTTACCTTTCCATGACTCCTCTAGAATACCACCATCCAAAGCACTTGAAGGCCCTCTGTTTATTAAGTAAACAACATTATCTACAACATATTCCAAAAAATGTAAGGGAAACCCTACATGCAATCTCATACACCTTGCATGCTCCATGATTGTTCTATTCATCCTTTCTGACACACCATTTTCTTGTGTTGTTCCAGGACTGTCTTTCCTCTACGAATCCCATGGTATGAACAGTAACTATCAAACTCCTTGCGACAATATTCACCTCCATTATCATATCTTAGACACTTCAACATTTTTCTTGTCTCATTCTCAACCAAAACTTTCCATTTCTTAAAAGTAGAAAACACATCAAATTTCTGTCTAATGTAATAAACCCAAGTTTTTATAGTTGCATCATCAATAAAAGTAACATAATAACAAGAGCCACCAAGATACTGTACCTGATCCAGTCCCCATACATCTGTATGTACAAGCTCTAAATTTTCACTCTTCTTTTATTTTCCATAAACACAATTCTCACAGAATTCCAAACATACCTACTGTTGTGAGGAAAATACACCTATAGTTTAGGGGAGAAACTACCAACTTACAGGGATGAAAGATAGACCTACAAATGTTTTGCAAGTACAACTAGTAAGCAAAGAGATTAAGGTTAGAAAGATGTGTACCTTATTTAGAAGGTTGATCCAAGCCTTCCTCTTCCTTGATCTTCAATGCTATTCAGTGTCGCAATGCCCACAGCTGTAGAACAACTTCATACCTTTCTCAAATACATTTGACTACATATATAAGACTGATATTCATGACATAAGAAGACATCAAACTATAATCAAATCTGAGACACACATGATTAGGTCATATTTGGAAAGGGAAGAAAATCTGATCTTTATTAATGAATGAAGCAAGTAAATAAAATTATACCTTCCTTCAAGCTTGGCACTTCACGAAACGTAGATTCAAGGTCTCCTGCTTCTGTTCTCCAAGGATCCCATCCTCTAATCAGTTGTGCTAGGGTTTATAAGAAACTGAGGCACAAGAGAGGGGGATGAGGGTCTCCATTCCTCCAGCATAACATTATTATGGGCTTGGTCCCCTCTCATGGCCCTTCTACCTTCCTTATATAGTCAATGAGGGAGAGGAAAAGCAGTTATAACCGATCAGGAGGTTCCCAAACCAACCCAATTTGACCAAAATTCAAGATTTTGACTGATCTAGGAAAGTTCCCTACTCTTCCTACTGCAAACCACCACATTTTTCAAGGTGGGCGCTACTCTCTGCATAGGATACTACCGCACATGTGGAAATATGGCCAAAACAGGGTTTTCTGATGATTTTCAGGAGGTGGTTTGGTCTGGAGATGTGTTCCTAAGGGTTATGACCATCAAATGGACCAGGAGTGAGGTAATTTCAACCATGTTAAGTATTCCATATGACCCCCATCCATAAGTGTCCCGTTGTGTGACTAAACTTGATCTCAAGAAGTGTTGTCATGCGACCAAGCGATGCAAGTGTCGTCACGGATGGAGAAGTGTCATTTTAAGCTATAACAGATGCCCCCTAATGTGTGAGGTCAGAGGGAGTGAGGGAAACGATGGCCGAAATACATTATAAATAACAAAGAGTTGAATCATGGAACCAGAGTAACTGGAGAAACCAAGAATCATAGGCTCAAATGAAGTACCTGAAAGCAAAGGCAATGTCAGACAAACTCATCCTTGGGGTAACTGTCCATGTTCAAATAGTGGAACATGACCTCCAAGAGGATACAATAATGATCCAAATACTGATGCATATATCATGGCTACTAGAATACAAGCGTGGATCCATGAGGAACACAAGTGTAAAACATAGCCACATAAATACAAGGTGGATCTATGTCAAAACTGGAGAACATAGCCATAGAGAACAAACTGGATCTATGTCTCATCAAGAGCAAAAAAGAGTGTGGCTCAGTCTTGCGCAACTTGGGCGATAACATAAATAAGGTGACGCTATCGAGGATCCCAAGGTCTTCATCCAAAAACAACCCAAGGTACAAACCTATCCATGCAAATAAATGAGTTGATGTCGAACATGGGAGGTATCGTTTGATTACCAGTCATTGATGTATACCATTAACAAATGTGAGGGTGTCCACCAATAATGAAAATGGAACCCAAGGTACCTAGTACATTCAAGTAAGTGCGAATAAATGGTCTTGCCATCGAGCACTTGAAGAATTCATTGGATATGAGACATTGATGTATTCCCGTCTATCCAATAGCGACTGCAATCCCCAAGGAACTAACCGAAACTCTAAACTTCATTCCCAGAGCACAATGAGTTGAAGTCAATGAGAAGAAGGCCATTGGAAGGGAGGCCTTAAGGCATCCTCCATCATCCAACATGAGGGACACTGAATAGGTATGAGCTGATTTGGAGTAGGACTGAACACATGATGAAACATACTGACACCAAGGAATGGCCGATGCATGAGGTCAAGGAAACTGTAGAATGGCCGACACAGGTTATATTTTTGAACAGTGAGCACGACACAAGAGTGACTTAGGCAGCTTTTAACACAAAGAGACCACGATGAAAATCTGCAATGTAGGAGACATTAATAGATTCTCCATATGATTGGAAGACTAACCAAATGAAGGAGTAAGAAATCTGAGATCAGGTTTATCCTAAGGCCAAGACTAGAACCCAACTTGTTTGATAGACTCAAAATAGGTGCTTTGTTCAAGGAGATAGTTGACTTGCTACCATCATATTGAAAGATATTTTAACATTCTTTCCTTCCCTTACCTTTTTCATTTTTTAACGAGCTTGACAAAGAACTAAAGCATGCTCGATGGTATTTTCATATTTAAGGAGTATGAAAAACCTAGAAGAAAACTCCATACACCTATCCATGGATTTTATATTGAGCCCGGATTGTTCTGTGCTCGGCGATGTTTTCTTGCTTATAGAGTTGAAAAAATTAAACAGTCCTCTATCAACCATCTCGTGGATTTCACATCGAGCCTGAGTTGGTGAATGCTTGCTTGGTGTTTTCACATTTCGAGAGTGTGAAAACCCTAAAGACAACTCCAAAGGTCCTTTTTCATAAAGTTAGTCTCCTTCCTCAAAAAAGTGTAAAATAATGGAAGAAGAACTCTTTTAGCGCATACTAGAGTATACCTAGAGTATACCTTTTCCATAAATTATCCACCAAGGCCCGGAAAAGGGTTAATTCTATACCTAAGTGGATGTCAGTTCAGTTATTTTAATGAGCCCGAAAAGACAACTATGCTCGGCAAACTTTTCCTATTTAAGGAGTCTGAAAAGGGCTTAAAAGAACTCCATAGGGATATTTTCCGTAAAGGTTTAACGAGCCCGAAAAAGTAAACTCGTGACCTCATTACTGTTTTTAATGAGCTCAAAGGAGAGACAGAAGAATGCTCAAAACTTACCTACTATTTTTAACGAGCTTGAAGTGAAGGTGGAAGAATGCTCGTAACCTACTTACTGTTTTTAATGAGCTCGAAGTAAAGGTGGAAGAATGCTCGAAACCTACTTACTATTTTTAACGAGCTCGAAGTAAAGGTAGAAGAATGCTCATAACCTACTTACTGTTTTTAACGAGCTCAAAGTAAAGGTAGAAGAATCCTCGTAATGGGAGGAGACGAGTGTCAAGGACATGCGAAACTATCTCCAAGTGCATGGAACAAATCTATGCCTAATGCAAAGAACATGAGCAAGATAAGGACACTCAGGGTGTGTCTCCTCCAGGTAAAAGGTGTCAAATTGCGAAGGCAAAATGATACAGGGCTTAGCAGAAATGAGATCAGAGATGGAGGCTTATATAACGAGCTAAAAGCGTGGAGGCTGGCATCAGGCTCATTAGCACAAGCAGGATCATAACAAATGCATATGCAATTTGAACACAAAGACGGGAGCCTTATCAGGGATGGCCAGAATATATGAGGAAGAAAGATATGAGGCTTCTTCTCAAAGTCATGGTAAATCTAAAAAGGCTCCCGAGCCTATGAGAAAAACTCAGCATAGGCACCAAAATGGCATAAGGGTGCTGACTAGGGTGACCCATGTTAGCTAGGCTCTGCTGTTGTACTAGTGCACAATGCATAAAGAGATGGCTAACACACCAATATCCAACAGGTTCGACACTATGGAGAATTCGGATGGAAAAAGGTTCAAATGCAACATAACAACGGGGAAGCCTAAACCTATATGCAAGGTTTCGAATATACCTGACATGGTCCCACAAGGTGTCGAAAAGGACCAGTAAGCAAGTATAAATCCAGCTAAGAATCCTGTCTCCAAGAAACATTAGTACCAATATCATATCTAAAACATATGTAAAGAAAGACCTGATACAAGTCACTGTGGTAGAAATAATTTCAACTTCACTATCATCAATAGCAGGCATAAACAAGGCAGAGTTTTCAAATGAAGACCCTATGGTACCCAAGACCGAGGAATTACAATCAACAAGATCGACTTCAGGATGAAGATCAAAGTTGAAGGACATGATGGAATTTGCAGAAACAAATTCATCATCACAGGAGTTGAAAATTCTAGAAGCATAATCAAACTCAGCAGGAACACCGATTTGCGGATCTATAGGAGAGTCCAAAGACTCAACAGTAGGAAGATCAGACTTTAAGGTCAAACCGGGGCTGGACATAACTGCGACTGGATCAACATCCAAATGAATGGTAGATTGTACTATGGACTCTAGGAAAACTTCATCAGAAGGAAGTATATCGTCCCAGATAGAACACATATCTAAACATTCAGATGGAGGTGTCACTTGGTTAAAAGATGGGACTAAGTCCCGAGAAGGTAAGCATGAACCCAGAGACTTCTTCTCAGTAGTAGTTGAACTCAAGGAACAATATGCCACATAAGTCGCATGTGACATAGTAGTGCCTAATGATGAGGGATCTGACTGGTCTACAGTTGGGTAATAAGGAGGATCAATCAATGCAAACTGGTTAATAGTGACGATGCTTTCGTTATGAGGAAAATGCATCACACGAAAAAGCGTAGACACCACAGCATGCATAGAATAAATGTAATCACGCCCGAGGATCATATCAAAGTCCACAGGGTCCTTTAAAACCATAAAATCAACTAAGAATGTTTTTCCACCCAAAGTAACAGGTACCTGAGAGAGGAATCTGAACGGTTCACTAGGTCTTCTATCGAAGGTCAACGACCAATTAACAGTTGGAATAACATTAGGGAAATCCAAATCTCTCCAAGCATAAGTGGATAAGATACTAATAGAAGCTCCTTCATCTACAATGCATCAATCAACCGTATGGTTCCCGATATCAACCTTTATCTGGAAAGGTGTCGAAGAAGGAAGATGAGGTTCGGCTAGACTATTCCAATCAAAGGAAACGATCCTAGGGATTGGTAGGGGTTCACATGGCACAGATGAAGTGTCCCCCTTTTCAAGAACATCTGAACTGGTAATGCAGAAGACTTCCACAATAGGTGCATCAATCATTGCAGGACTAATGGGATCGGTCGAAGATTACATCAATTCAATCACTTCACTCTCCGAAGGAAGAGTGGGGTTGACCAAGAACTCTTTTGGTTCAACCACTTTATCAACCAAAGGTTGATCTGACTGTAGGGAATCTATAGAGAAATCAGGAATAGAGATTCCTTCAGACATGGACCACACTCTTTGTGCCTCTGGAATGGCAGGGCATTGGTGAGTAAGGTGGTCTCCCTTACAAAGTTTACAAGGGAGCTTTGGTTTTCGTCCTATAGGTTGAGACTCCTTTACAACATCAGTACTCTCAGCATGACTAGCATTGGTTGAAAGCTTGCCCCCAACATGACTTGCAGTGGCCAGTTGCTCAGAAGCAGAAGAATTTTGAACTAAGGACCAAACTATTTGCACTTCTAGAAGTACAGGGCACAAGTAAGTAAGGTGGTCTCCCTCACAAAACTTGCAAGGGAACTTATACTTCTATTTATTGGGTTTGTTGATAATGTCAACTCCCTCAGCATGACTTGTAGTGGTTGATCTGGTGTCTCCAGTATGACTCACAGGAACTGGTGACTTGTCATTAATATGACTAGTAGTGATCAATGACATTGTCCTCAACATGATTGACAGTGGTTGAAGACAAACTTTAAGTGTGATTTTTAGTGACTAAAATTTTTCTCCCAGCATGACCTCCAGAGGCTGGGTAGGTGCCCCCTACATGATTTGCAGAGGTAGGGTGCTTGCCCCCAGCATGACTTCCAGAGGCTGGGTTGCTGCCCCCTTGTTTTCGCATCTTCTTCCTATTCTTCCTCCATCTATTCCTTTTAGATTGCTGGCTACTAGTATTGCTACTTTCGCCACATGAGGTAGAAGGAGGAGAAGAAAATGATACTGGAAAAGAAGGAACAAGGTTCTGATGCTCTTGATTTGAGGTACTTACAAAAGAAGCGTCAGGAGCATGCAGGGCATTCAGACTAGAGAACAACCAAACTGACAACCCTATAGTGAATCCAGGAAGATTCAGAGTAGCCATTAAGGGAGTACCAATGTTTCCAATGAATGGAACAACACAAGGATCCCCTGGAGCAGGGGTACCTTGATTGGTGCTCCCCGGAATGCTAGACATAGTTTCCTGCTCAAATGGGCAAGAAGTTATCTAAGAAAAACTAAGACAAGTAGCACAAAGAGCACACCACTAAAAAAGGTCCTAAGTAAATCAAACCAGGCAAATAGATGCCTTCCGGAGAAGAGTCTGGGATGATGAGGGCCCAGAACAGATCAACGAAGGAAGAAGGGTAGTTACCTGAGGTCCACAATACAATGACTAAGGGTGCAAGTGCTGGAATCACCCAATCACCCTCCCAAAGACCTGCAAGGGATTTCCTCCCACGTCTGTCCTAGGTGCAACAGATATAACCCTCTGTCGTCACCTGTGTATGATCCTATGGTTATATACTAAGGATACCACCACACCGAAAACTCTTGGGGGAACAGTCTCTGGTCGAATCAGAAGGCGTGGGCAGGGTAACTGAGCCCAAAACTCAAAAGAGTCCCCAAACGCGATCCGATCCTGGTATATGCTCGAAATAGAAAGTAGGAGGTTTATTCCCAACAATTTGATCTCACAAGATCTACTGCATAGATCCTAGGCAAGTTTTGAATGAGGTGGGTTTACCTGTGATAGTCGAACTACGATTTTTGTGTATTGTGTGATCTCAGGTGGTTTAAGGTGTTTTAAATCCAAGATCCTAACCAAAACTAGTTGGTGAATAGTGTAACCTAGAAATGAAAGTGTTACTAGTACATTTTATTAGGGTTCATTTTAAAGGTTACTTGCTTACTCAAAAAGGTAGTGGGTGTGTGAGAGTGGTTATAACAGAGATAGAATACTGAAATGAAATGTTTACCAGTAAACAAATCTTTTCTTTTCAATGCAAGTCCTAAAGATACGTTCTAGAATGCATATGCAAATTTAATTTTTAGTCTTTTCGAATGCAAAAAGGTAAAAATAAAGTCTAAATGTACCAAATTAAACTCAAAACCTAAGAATGCCGCTACTCAAACAAATAAGTATGCAAAAGAAAATTTCTTCTTTTTTGATGCAAAGCACTCTTAAATCCTTTAAGCCACTTGCAAGGTACTCTACTCAAAAAATAAATCAAATTTTTTTATTCTTTTCAAAGGTGAGAAACAAAACTGAAATTGAAGGTAACCTACTATCAAAGCAAAAGCAAAGAACTTTCAGGTTTCCTTATTGAAACAGTAAAAGCTACCAATACGAATTTCAGATTCTTATTGATGTAAGCATGCCAACCATTGGGAAAAGCATACGAAACCTACTTTTAGACCCAAACAAAGCAAATGACCTACAAAGAAGTATGGTTTGGTAAAGTTAGGTCTGTGCATAAATAGTGCAGTCAAGGTCCTGAACAGCAGCAAAGACACTTGAGCTTTCACTACAAAAAGAAAACTAAAAGCATAAGGGAGGATAAGAAACCAATCTAAAGAGAAATTTCATTCAAATAGATACAAACAGGGTCAAGTAGATTCAATAGGTTTCAAATCTAGTGGAAATGGAGCAAGCAGATTCAGTCAGACTCAAATCAGGGTACAAAACACCAAACTGGTCCACAACCCCCCATCTTGGGTCAACAAGCCCCAAAACTTTTCAAACAAGCCCAAATTGATCAAAGAAGGTCCAAATCATGAACATAGGACTAGTACAAGGATAGGAGACCACTTACAGTGGTTTAACTCAAACCTAGGGTCATTAGGGACCCCAAAAAATGCAGCCATAGCCCCCCCAAACAGGTCAAAACTCACAAAACTCAGTTCTAGG
This sequence comes from Larix kaempferi, assembly GCA_027924585.1. NCBI lineage: Eukaryota > Viridiplantae > Streptophyta > Pinopsida > Pinales > Pinaceae > Larix > Larix kaempferi. The sequence continues at coordinate 18,509,754 of BSBM01000435.1, forward strand.
ATGTGTGCACTACTATCCATGAAGTAGACCAGTTCCCAAACAGGGGAATGTGCTACTGTGCTTCACAACAGTAGCGTACATGTGGGAAAAGTTGAAAAATAGGGCAAAAACCCCCCACACCTGAGCTAGTAAGGGTCTGTAAGGGCTAGGAAGTGTCTGTAAGAGCCAAGGAGGGTCAAACAGAGCCTAGTAACTAATTCTAATCAAGAAATTGAACAAATACCTTCAAACAAAATTGAAGAAATGACCTTGGATACCCCTAAGCAGATAGGCTAATCCCCAACAGAGTCGCCATTTTGTTGTGAGTAAAATACACCTATAGTTCAGGGGAGAAACTACCAACTTACAGGGATGAAAGATAGACCTACAAATGTTTTGCAAGTACAACTAGTAAGCAAAGAGATTAAGGTTAGAAAGATGTGTACCTTATTCAGAAGGTTGATTCAAGCCTTCCTCTTCCTTTCTCTTCAATGCTATTCAGTGTCGCAATGCCCACACCTACATAACAATTTCATACCTTTCTCAAGTACATTTGACTACATATATAAGACTGATATTCATGGCATAAGAAGACATCAAAATATAAGCAAACTGTAATCAAATCTGAGACACACATGATTAGGTCATATTTGGAAAGGGAAGAAAATCTGATCTTTATTAATGAATGAAGCAAGTACATACAATTATACCTTCCTTCAAGCTTGGCACTTCACGAAACCTAGATTCAAGGTCTCCTGCTTCTGTTCTCCAAGGATCCCATCCTCTAATCAGTTGTGCTAGGGTTTATCAGAAACTGAGGCACAAAAGAGGGGCATGAGGGTCTCCATTCCTCCAACATAACATTATTATGGGCTTGGTACCCTCTCATGGCCCTTCTACCTTCCTTATATATTCAATGAAGGAGAGAAAAAGCAGTTATAACCGATCAGGAGGTTCCCAAACCAACCCAATTTGACCAAAATTCAAGATTTTGACTGATTCAGGAAAGTGCCCTACTCTTCCTACTGCAAACCAGTGCATTTTTCAAGGTGGGCGCTACTCTCTGCATAGGATACTAGCGCACATATGGAAATATGGACAAAACAGGTTTTTCTGATGATTTTCAGGAGGTGGTTTGGTCTGGAGATGTGTTCCTAAGGGTTATGACCATCAAATGGAACAGGAGTGAGGTAATTTCAACCATGTTAAGTGTTCCATATGACCCTTCCATCCATAAGTGTCATGTTGTGTGACTAAACTTGATCTCAAGAAGTGTCGTCATGCGACCAAGCAATGCAAGTGTCGTCACAGATGGAGAAGTGTCATTTTAAGCTATAACACCTACTTCAGATTTGGCATCAACTTCTTTGAGTGGAGAATCTGCATCCCCTTCTCACTCATGTGGCCAAGGCTATGATGCCACAATGTTGTATCTATTCCTATGGAATCTAAAGAGATAGAATATAAAGTATTATGAGGACATATTGGTAGAGAGGAGTTAGAATAGAGCTATAGTGTATCAACCCATCTTATGTAGGGAAAGCAACTTCCCACCTTATCCCCTTGAATTTTTGAGGGGCCCAATCCTATAGAACCTATTTTATCTAGGAAGACCTTCAAGAGAGATTAAAATGAAAGTATTCAAAGGATACAAATAAGATTACAGATGCGTAGAGCTCATCAGTAGCTTTTCGACAATGTTCATTTCATGTGAAATGACCTCCCGAGGTGGAAGTTATTAAGTTCTGAACTCCAACAAAAAGGTTAAAAAAAGGCAAAAATAGTGTAAAAATGGTAAAAAAATGTGCCAATGATAGGTTGACACATGGACAAAGTGATGACTTGGCAGTTTTTATGTGGACCAATCAAGGACTTCCATGTGGTAGCCCTGTTGGAAATCGGTTTACACTGTTCGACAAAAAATATGGCGGTTGTGGGGATCGAACCCGCGACCTCTACCTCCATCTACACCTCCACAGAGCCCGCCTAGCCAGGACTCCTGCAAGTGTTGCTTATACCATATATTTGACAACTTATATTTAAAGTTGATGGATGTTTTGGTTGAAAAAAAGGGTAGGATCGAGGGCTTAGCCCTCGACCCCTGACCCCTTGGACAACACTGAGGCCATAATATTTGTTATATGTTATACTTGGAACGCCAACACAAAATAGAACCGGCGGAGTCAACCAACCAACAAGCCAAGTCACAAGACAACACAACACATGCCAACAAAGCCACTGCCAACAAACCAACAAACAACGATTTCACGTTAAAAGGGGGGAGGCTTGCAGGTTTGACCCCAGGACCTTTCCCCCCATGTCGCAACGCCTTACCACTAGGACAAAGCCCATCCATTGGATGACTTATGGCATCTTCAACTTAAAAGTTTAAGGCACAGTTTTGGGTCCAAAAAGGGGCGTGTGGCCCTACTTTTGGTGCCCAAAATCCATTACAAAACCTCTTTTTCAACCACGAAAACACAGAGTTTCAATGCCAAAATAAACCACAGTGTACATAGTTCCCGAGAAAATTACAGACCATTAATAGGCATGCTTCCCGAGGTGGGAATCCGTACAGTTTGTACAGTTGTAGGAAGTGGTTGTTTTGTTTTGCGTGCCATAGGAGGCCTTAGGCAAAGATAGTCGAGTTTATACTCATTTTGCTTAGAATATCAAGAGGAACCTAGTGGTGCAGTCTGTTTTTGGGTTTGACTAATAGAACTCAGAAGTGTTTCCAGAACTCATGTATGTAAGCTTTTGTAGACTTAATAGGATCTGCCTTCTCATTGGAAGTGGCCCGGAGACGTAGCCCACGAATAGTGAACTCCGTTATCATCTCCTATCTACAAATTTCTGGTTTGTATACTTGTTTATTTGCTTATGTGATTGATTTGAGCATTTAAAAATTATCTTTTAAAAGCCTTTTTATGATATTTTACATGCAATTTATATGGTTAAAAAGATCTTGAAATTTTTCAGATCACTATTGATTGATGGGATCCACCCGTTGAGGAGCACCTTTTAGTTACTAGATGGGACCCGACTCCAAATGATCATGATCAACCCCCATCGGAGTGGGTGTTTTGGTTTAGTGTTATTGATTTAGGGATTTTTCTACTCAATGTATGCTTAGGTGTTTTGGCTTAAGCCAAACCAATTTTGAGTTTTTCTTTTATCTTACACTAGAGAGTATGGAGATTGTGTATGTGGTCCTCCTTTTTATATTAAATAAATGTATATTTTGTTTTATTAATGGTTGAAAAAACTATTTTAACTTCCAACTAAGAAGTATAATCCTATAATAGGCATGGGCTAATAAGGCCATGACATGTTGTAATCGAGTATCTTTATATTCTCATGTTTAAATAAAATTAGTATGAACATTTCCAATGATTTCTTCAACATTCTTATTGTGTATCTGTAGAATTTAATTGAAACATATCATTTATGAGAAACTTATATACAACACAAAATTGGTCTCTCATATTAGTTCCCAAAGGACATGAAATTAGAATATATTGCAAAATGGCTTGGATGATCATAGCCTCTCATGGTTTAGTTTTTTCCCCTAGTCCCCACAACCTCTTGATATCACCATGGGAAACACCTTGTCTTTTCTTGGATTAGGATTGATCAACCCTATTTTGAATTTCAAAGAAAAAACTTATGAAACTTTGATTAGATGAAGGAAGCAAGCCACCTTGAAAGGATTACCTTGCATGTTGTTTGGTGAAGAAAGTCGAGACCATTACACTTCTATATCTTGGTCATGAAACCTGTCCCAAAGGCCATCCTTATTTTAAAGTGAGCTATAAATGATAAGATTCTTGATTTATGGCTTTTAGTCCTAACTGAACAGAAAAATGGATTTCAAAATCATGGAAATCGAAGTTGAAGGTGAATTCTCCTTTTTGCATGTGGGAAAGGCTATTTTGTTTTTCTATTCTAGAATAAGAATATTGTAATTTGATATTCCTTTATGGCCCCTACTTTATGGTCATGCACAAAATTTACCTTAATTAATGGTTTTTAGATTTCTCATTGGATAGATATACGCTAATAGAGACTAGAGACATGGGTTTGCTTGGGGAAGTTTATGAAGCATCATAGTAGTCAAAGGGGTTTCAATATATTCTTTTTTTGCATTTAGGTTGAAGTAGATTTGCATAAAGGTTTTCAGGAGGATATTCTTTTTCAAATGAATAGTTTAAAGACTCTTTATCATGATATAGATCATATTGATTTGCATTCTAAATATAAGTCGTGGATATGGGATGTTGCAAAGAATTGCTAGAAATTGGATAAGAGGTGCAGGAAAATAAGAAATGTAACAAACAAGAAAAATGAATCCAAGCATAGGAAGAACAACTTGAAGAGGAAAAACAAGTAGGTGAAGAACATCAATCCACACAAGTTGAATTGGAATCACCCCCAAATATACGTTCTGAGGAAAAATAATTACAACTAGAACCTACCCCTACATATCTTGGATGGGACATTGATTTTGAGCTTATGCCTTCTTTAGGTGATGAAGATGGTTTTGCTAAGTTTGAGCCAATCATGGGAGGTTGCAAAATAAGAAAGGAGATCAATAAGGGAGAGGATGGACAAAAACAAGTGTCTTTAACATTGAAGCACTCGACTGTGTCATTCAACAATTAACTTGGGGAAGGGTAAGAAACCAAACACAAAATTAGTAAATGTATTATTTTTGTGTGTTATTGTGTAATCAATTTAAAAATATATATTTGACTTATTTAATTAAATACAAAATCATTGTAAAAATCATAGAAGTTGGATTCAATCCTTTCTAGATGGAGAGAAAGTATGAATGACTTAGATTAAAAACCCTATCATAAATCAATTGTTAAATTGACAACCATCAGTGGTTGCTATCTCATCTTTGTTATTCAAGGAAAACCATGCTACTTGAAATAACCCACTCGTGGTATGTAAGGAGGTAGACATCCACTCTTAGTCTTGGGATGTTAACCTTCTTCCTTACATACGAAAAATAAAAAATTATTACTCAACGAGAAATAGTTTAACATCTTACTCCAACACCAAAACTATAACACCAATATATAAATAAAAACCATTTTCTTTTATCAACACAAATATTTGTTTGGAGTGAAATTGGAAATCAAATTAAACACAATATTGATTTGGATTTTTTTTAATAAATTTGGCTTTTTAATATTTACATTTACGTACATAAGTTGAAATCCACTTCATAGTGAAATGTCAATGAAAATTTAATGAGGATCTTTACATTGTTAGTTATTTTGTTTATATTAAACAGATATAAATAGGCACATATAGTCTCTAACTAGAAATATTGACTAGTTAAAAATAATACATAGATATTAATTACTTAAATATAGGATGATGAATGAATGTTAGCCCTTATTCCCACATGGACGCCACGTCTTGGTTTATCCTTAGAATTATCTTTTGTTTTGAAAATAACGTTGGTTATGTTACATGTATGACTTTTGCCATTCTAGATGACCTACCAAAATTGATTCCATTTCTAGAAATTGGTGAAGAAACTGCACCTCAGATTCCTGAATTATTTTCTAGAACGAGTGCACCTGGACTCATTCGCTCTCAGTTAGTCAGTTCCACCCGGCTTTAAATGTAGCCTGCAACAGCATAACAGCAGCACTGAATATCCGCCATATCTAAGCGTTTATTGTTTATAGAATCCGGGGAGATTAACGAGAAGAAAGAAACTCTGTAATTTTAACGGCATTCAATGGCTTCTCCGTGGATGGAAGTGGCTCCGCCTCCCGTGGTGTCTGTTCGCAGACGCCGCGCCGTCGGAAAATTGGAGACGATTGCAGAGGAAACAACGACCGGGAACTTGATGGAACTTTTTCGGGCTGCCATTAACAGCTTCTGTAACCTACTGCGTCTCCATATTGAGCATGGTTAAGGGTCAAGCCTAAGCTTACGCCTCAGGCTTTTGATTAAAGCATTTTCAGTTTTTTTTTCGCATTCAAATCCGGTACTGAAACCGCTGGAATCTGGAATTGGTGGCCAATTTCTATCATAAATTTCTTAGGCTTGTAAATTAATTCTATTTCAAGGGAAATCTCACATGTAATTTGATGTTTTGATTTATGATGGGTTGAATTTATTAGCATGGTTTAGGTTTTGTCTATGTTTTAGTGGGTGGTCTATTTTACAGCCTAGTAATGGGAGATGTGTAACTTCTTCTATGTTCATGTTGGAGTTAACAAATGTCTTTTAAAAAAAAAAATATTATAAAAAATAACATGTAAATTATTTAAAACATCCATAGAAAACATATATAAAACTACACAAATTAGATAAATTAAAAGACCTCCTCAACAGTTGCATTCTAAAAAGAAGTTTACAGTTCCAGAGATTTGATCTCTCTGAAGGTTTGGTAATTTCCTTTTAAAATGAATCTATGCTAATTTTATTAAAAAACACTTCTACTCTAAAAATTAAGCATTAATATCTTCAAAATTCTATTATTACATAATCAGTGCAATTCGCGTCCAATTGTCCTATTAATTTCTAAAACTTCATAAACATGCAATTTTCATAAATTCAACTTCACAGAGATGCAATTTTACACACTCAATAGTTAATATCCTGACAAATCCAAATTTAAACTTCTTCGACTATGACATTTTTATCTAAAAGTTTTAGCCATGCAGTACAGAAATCCATGCAAATTATCCAATTATCTTTAAAAGCTTTGATTAGCACTATCCACTCTACTGTCCAATATTAAATGTTGTGTACTAAAACTTAAATTTTGATGAACAGTATCCACTCTGCTGTTCAGTATTAAATGTTGTGTGGAGTGATATATATGCTGTTGGATTTAAATGGCTTCAGATTTAACAATCTACCCACTATTTAAAACTAAGTTTTAAGTTTTAATCATATAATACAAAAATATATACAAATTGTTCAAATATCTTCTTAATTTTTAAATAATTTTAATCATATAATACAAAAATATGTCCAAATTATCCAAATATCTTATCATTTTCCTGATCAATTTTTTAGAACTTCTTTATAAGAAATATACCAAATATCTTATCAATTTCTATTTTTTTTTTTAAAATACTTAAAGGTTAACAAATTCAAAGTTAAAAAAGCTTAAAAAATTTGGAGGATGAAATCTTGTTTTAAAATTTGTAGTACATTTTAAAATGATCAAATTTCAAAAAATCTCACCTAAAAGATTGAATATGTTTATTTAACATGTGAATGATTTTGTGGTTAGGATTGAAAATTTAGAAAACTTTTCATTACCAATATTTTTATGAAGATTGAAGAGTTTTACATAGTTTTTACATTAGTTTAAAGAATTATATATATAATTTTATTTATAAAAATTATTGAAATAAATTAATAAGTGACATATTTTTAGAATAAATTTGTTTCTTAAATTTAATAAAAAAAATGTTATTTGAAGATATAATTCTATTTAATTTATGAAAATTTTGATATAACTTTGTTTTTAATTTTATTTTTAAAATATTTAAAATATTTTTAAAAATCAATATTTTCCAATTTTTAAAAAAATATCAAAACAAAACTCTTATTTTAATGAAAAAATTGAATTTATCCACCTTTTAATTAAGTGAAAAAATATTAACACAAAATTATTCTTTTAAATTGTTCAAAATTACTTAATACAATTCTAACATATAACATTAAAAGCTATACTTTATTATACTAAGCTTATTTTCATGAAGTTCGTTGCAAGTACCCCAATCTTCTTGCACTACCTGCATGGGCTCATTTGAGAAATCCACAACGCTCTTGCCACCCCCATTGATATCCCGGGACTCCTATTGGAACATATAGGAATTGTCTCTCAATGTGATGATTATTGCTACATAACATGCTATTTTTAGTTTTTTGGATGTTTAGTAACTCAAGAATCCTACCAAAGTGGATGAAGTCATAAGGAGACTTAAGGGAGTAGTGTACAAATTATCATTACGTATTATTTACTATCTTGCATGTGTTATCCAAGTCTTCCAAAAAATTCTTATGTAGGTCCATATCTCTTTCTTCTCCATTGATGTGAGTGCATGAACTTATTCATTTTGTAAATGATAAAGGGGGGCTCACAAGAAGATGACGAATGAAAAAGAAACAATGGGGTGAACAAGAACATGCTCATGTAGGAATGCATGTGTGTTCTTACGAACATGCACGTGTTACTTTTTCTACTAGTTCGGTGCTCCCTGAACTGCCATCAAAGATTGCCAAATAGGATGCCAAGTCATTGTTAAAATAACAAATGTGTAATTAGGGACATGCATCAATTAATAAGAAGTGCACATTCGTAAGGGTGCACAAGTTTCTCTATCTATTAATGAAAAAGGGCCATGGGTTTATATTTCAAAGTTGTTGCAATGGTGTTATTTCGACTTCCAATGAGGAATTCGCGGAGAAATTTAGATCTATTTGAGTATTTATTGGAAAATGAGTGATTTCCAAGTGTCCACATCTTCGAGGAGCTATTGGTTCTAGGTAATTTTATTACAATTTTTTTAAATTTCTATTTCCCAAATTTTTTTCTATTTATAATAACAATAACTTAAGAGATATATTGTATTATTCTTTAATTGCAACATAAATCACATATCAATGGTACCTTCACTTAAAAAGTTTGAATCCACCATCACCCCATTAAAGATAGACCAAACCCTAACCCCTTGAAGATAGCTATGATAGTGGGCTATGTATTCATGTTTTTCTTGTAGTTATTGAAAGTGATTGAGATTAGTTCATTGTGTTGTGCTTTCAAGGATTCTAGCATATATGATTAGTTATTGCAAGAAAAATATTTAAATTTAAATGTTAAAAGATATTTGCTTAGTTTCTTAAGAGCATAACAATAGTACATTTAAGATAATTTATCTTCCAAGAAAATATGAAATTTATCCTTTACAATTGCATATTTTGTACTAGTGTTTATAGCCTATAAATATACACTATTAAAGAACATGTGTAAGTAATTGTAAATATAGTTGCATCCATGTGTACCCCAATCATAATGTTTACTGAGATTAGTTTGTGTTGGGTTATAATACCTATTACAGTGAGCATGCATGATGATTATTTTAGTCAAACATATAACATAATTAATAATGGCACCAAAACACAGTGACACATAGTGCATAGAAATTACCCTGGACACCCCTCTATCGGGGAAAACTAACAAACCCGTGAGCTTAACCGAGCATCTATTAGCAACACTCTTTACTAGTGTTTACAAAAACGATTTACTAGATCACAATACCTTAAGCATGAATTCACCTACATTCTAATACTGTCTTCAAGTTCTATATCTATTCATCATACATAAAAAATTTCCATCACATCATGTTTATACATACACTAACTCGTGGTACTCGAGTTAGTTACAACTAAATGCTCAATGGAAATCCATAACCTCCTAACTGAATGTAGTTATTCTGTTATAGTCGAGTTAATTGAGTCAACCATAGTCGATCACCTGTTGAGCCTCTTGTTGTCCAGGTGTTCATCGAATCCATGTCCACTTTGTGCTTGTCGACTTCCCTGTTTACCAGTCATGATTGACGACCAACCGACTATGCTAATCAGGCTGTAGACTAGACTTCTACTGTCTATTCACTTCAATTCTAGCCGACTTGTTACCAGTCAACTATCGATTTTGACCACTGATTTACATGCAAAGAATATAAGACACCCAAAATTCTCGCACTTATTGTCTTCTTTTCATACAAAGGATATTTCTTCAATTCACTTAATCAGGGATAACACGCCCATAGATTCCCTACACCAAGTAAACCTTTTAGTGCTCACAAAATTGGTCAATCAGTATGCAATATTCTTTATAGTGTCTACCTTTTCCAGCAAAAATTCCTGGTTCTTCACCATGTCTCTCACAAAGTGATATTACACATCAATATGCTTTGTCTTTGAATGGTATGGATGGTTAATATTTTCTAGGAAGACTACACTTTGACTATCACATTCCAACCTAACAAATTGTTGTTTAAACCCAACCTCTAAACACAATCTCTACAACCAAACTGCCTCTTTGCTTGCACAAGTGGCTGTCATGTATTTAGCCTCAATAGTTGATAGTACAATGACAGATTATCTCTTACGAATCTAACTAAATTCTCCACCTAATAACTTGAAACCATATACACTAATCGAATGTCTACGGTTGAGATCTTAAGCCAAGTCGTATTCGACAAAACCATGTACATATATTTTCTTGTTAGTTTCATATTTTCCTTGGTAGCATATTGCATAATTTGTTGTGCCATGCAAGTACTCGAAAACTCTCTCGACTACAGTCCAATGGTCCTTTTGAGGTATCGACATGTATCTTCTTAATAGTCCCACTACATGGTAAATATCATGTCGAGTACAAGATATTTCATACACCATACTCCCTATAGAACTATCATATTACACATGTGTCATGTACTTTATTTATCCATGTGTATTAAAACACTAATCAACAGATAATTTAACTACTACAGGAACATGGACCTTGATCGGTTTGCACTCCTACATGTTGACGCATTTTAGAACTGTCTCAACATATTTACTATGACTTAACTAGAGCCTTATGTCTTCTTGATCTCTCTTTATTTCAATTCCAAGAATGAAATGAGATGCACAAAGATCCTTCGTGTTGAACTTGGAGGATAACTATAGTTTCACCTCCTTGATTTAAAGATCCATGTTATTTATAACCAATAACATGTCATCGACATATAAAATTACATATATAAAGTTATTTCCAAATTTCTTGCCATACACACAGTGATCAACCTGACTTCTCACAAACCCTAATTGTTTGATATACATATCAACTTTATGGTACCACATCCTGGGTGATTGATTTAAACCATAGAGAGACTTCTTGATCTTGCATACCAAATCCTCCTCTCTGTTCATTGTGAATCTTTCAGGATGCTTCATATAAACTTCTTCTTCAAGATCACCATGAAGAAATGTTGTCTTTAGGTCCATATGTTCTATTTCAAGATCAAATTCTACAACTAAATAAATTAGTATGAGGCTAATGGAATTTAACTTTGCAACATGATAAAAAATCTCACCAAAGTCGACTTCCTCGACTTGTGAATATCCCTTTGCTACTAGTCGAGCCTTGTACTTCTTGACCTTTCCTGTTGCATTCATATTTTTCTTAAAACTTACTACTGACATGTTTCCTTCTTTTTGGTAATGCGACCAAATCCCATTTATTGTTCTTCCTCGAGGACTCCATTTCTTCTTCCATGGCCCTTTTCTAGAGTTTACCCTCTATCGAGTCTATCACTTCCTTTATCAAATTGGGATCAACTTCAATGGAAGATAATTCAAAAGCAAAGTAAAAATTAGGTGGAATATACCTTCTATGTTGTTGCTTTTCTTGACTAAACAACCAGATGACCAAATTCTGTTGTTCCACCTCTTCGTTGAATTCAATCGACTCATCTAAATCCATGTTTTCATCGTTCATTTCAAACTCCCACTTTTATGGTTCTTTGTCACTTTTGACCTCTTCAACCATGGAAGTACCTTTGAATTCTCTAAAGATCACATCTCTAATATAAACTACCTTCCATGTAACCAGATTCTATAGCTTATACCCTTTCACTCCATCCTTATACCCAATGGAGATGCATTTCTTAGTCTTAATATTGAGTTTGCTTCTTTTCTCCTTTGGGAAATGCACAAAGGAATCACACACAAACTCTTAGATTTGAAAGAGAGGGATTCTTACCATCTCATGCCTCATATGGAGTCTTGTCGACCAAATTTATTGGCGCTGACCTATTCACTAGCTTAAATACCATGTCAACTGCTTCTACCCCAGAATTCTTGTGCAGTACCTGAACCACTGAGCATGCTCGGTTTCTCCATCAACATTATGTTCATTCTTTCATCAACTATGTTCTGTTGAGGCATGCATGGGTTTTTTTTTTTGTCGAGCTATATCATGTTGTCTGCATAACTGATCAAATACATTACCACATATTACTCCTCTGTTATCAGTTCTTAACACCTTGATTTTTATTCTAGTCTGATTTTCTACACAAGCTTTGAACTCTTGAAAATTCTTAAAGAACTCATATTTCCTCCTTGGAAAATACAACCATGTCATTTTAGATAAATCACTTATGAAAGAGACATAATACTATGATCCTCCTTATAATGATGGTCCAAACACATCACTATGTATTAACTCTGATATTTACTTGGCTCTAGTAACCCTAGATGAGAAACTTACACAAATATGTTTACCATAAATTCAATGTTCACAAAATTCTATTTGTTATAGAATAATTAGGGAGACCTTCAACTATGCTGTAATGTCCCTAATTTGAAAAAAATACTCAATTTTGGCCAATTTTTGAACCTTGGACTAGTGAACCCAAATTGCTCCAAAAGGACCAAAATGCTTTCGAATTATGTATGGAGGGGATTTAGAAGTATTAATAAATCCTAATGAAGCTATTAGACACTTATACATTCATTATAAACATTTAGGTCTTGCAATTCTCAAGGAGGAAAGAAGGGGAAAGTACTAGTGAATTCGATGGTTAAAAACCCCACTAGTCTATGAAATTTTTGACTTGCCAAACACTATATGACCTTCCCTATTTTTTAGAATATAAAATTGGATTTGATATCAAATCTCAATGGAAACCCAGATCCAACATTACTTTAGGTTTTAGGGTTTGTTATAACTCCCATAAAACTGAATGTTGCGAGACATGGAAATTGTGAGAAAATTGTTAACAATGGACATAAGATTTGTTGCACAATATTTAATAAAAAATAAAAGGGTATGAACATAGTATTTTGGTCATAAATATTACATCATAAGAATATCTAAACATCAACAAAAACTCAGATAAATTCTGAAGTAAAACAGATAAAAAATTACTCCAAAAACTCCATGTGAAGATAGAGGGGAAAGTAGCTCGAATCAATAGTTTGCTTGGAAAGATTACATTAAAGGTATGGACTTTCGAGCTATGGCTCCAACGTGCAGCTCATTACAATGATAATAATCAGATAACATAACCATGGAGTCAATAAACCATCCTCCACAAAATCTACTCAATTATGAGTGCGCCTTCAACAGTAGAACATGGACATTGAAAGAAGATTGATAGAAGAGATAGTGGAGAAGGAGATAGTAGATGAAATTGAAGTGAAAGAGGAATCAAACCTGCATCAAAACACCTTCATTAATATCTGATAAGAGTTATGAATGTACTCTCCTCCAACCAACTTGGACAGGGATCTTTCACCTGCGAAATTGGTTCAATAGTAGGGAGGATGAACATCCACCATGCCAGGACAAGGTAAGTTGTCCAAGAGTGCAAATGAAAATGATTGAAATTATGCTCTCCTTTGTCATCCTCCACTTTGAATTGGGAATATGAAATGAGATGCACAAAGATCCTTCATGTTGAACTTGGAGGATAATTGCAGTTTCACCTCCTTGATTTAAAGATCCATGTTATTTCTAACCAATAACATGTCATCGACATATAAAATTACATATATAAAGTTATTTCCAAATTTCTTGCCATACACATAGTGATCAACCTGACTTCTCACAAACCCTAATTGTTGGATATACATATCAACTTTATGGTACCACATCCTGGGTGATTGATTTAAACCATAGAGAGACTTCTTGATCTTGCATACCAGATCCTCCTCTCTGTTCATTGTGAATCTTTCAGGATGCTTCATATAAACTTCTTCTTCAAGATCACCATGAAGAAATGTTGTCTTTAGGTCCATATGTTCTATTTCAAGATCAAATGCTACAACTAAAGAAATTAGTATGAGGCTAATGGAATTTAACTTTGCAACATGATAAAAAATCTCACCAAAGTCGACTTCCTCGACTTGTGAATATCCCTTTGCTACTAGTCGAGCCTTGTACTTCTTGACCTTTCCTGTTGCATTAATATTTTTCTTAAAACTTACTACTGACATGTTTCCTTCTGTTTGGTAATGCGACCAAATCCCATTTTTTATTCTTCCTCGAGGACTCCATTTCTTCTTCCATGTCCCTTTTCTAGAGTTTACCCTCTATCGAGTTTATCACTTCCTTTATCAAATTGGGATCATCTTCAATGGAAGACAATTCAAAAGCAAAGTAAAATTTAGGTGGAATATACCTTCTATGTTGTTGCTTTGCTTGACTAAACCTCTCAATGACCAAAGTCTATTGTTTCACCTCTTCATTGATTTCAATCGACTCATCTAAATCCATGTTTTCATCGTTTATTTCAAACTCCCACTTTTTTGTTTCTTTGTCACTTTTAACCTCTTCAACCCTGGAAGAACCTCTGACTTCTCTAAATATCACATATCTAATATAAATTTCCTTCCTTTAACTAGATTCTATAGCTTATACCCTTTCACTCCATCCTTATACCCAATGAAGATGCATTTCTTAGTCTTACTATTGATTTTGCTTCTTTTCTCCTTTGGGAAATGCACAAAGGCATCACACACAAACTCTTAGATGTGAAAGAGAGGGATTCTTACCATCCGATTCCTGTTATGGAGTCTTGTCAACCAAATTTATCGACGATGACCTATTCACTAGCTTAAATGCCATGTCAACTGCTTCTACCCAGAATTCTTGTGCAGTAGCTGCACCACTGAGCATGCTCGGTTTCTCCATCAACATTATATTCATTCTTTCATCAACTTTGTTCTATTGAGGCGTTAATGGGATTTTTTTTTTGTCGAGGTATATCATGTTGTCTACATAACCGATTGAATACATTACCACATATTACTCCTTTGTTATCAATTCTTAGCACCTTGATTTTTATTCTAGTCTGATTTTCTACACAAGCTTTGAACTCTTGAAACTTCTTAAAGAACTCATATTTCCTCCTTGGAAAATACAACCATGTCATTTTAGACAAATCACTTATGAAAGAGACATAATACTATGATCCTCCTTATAGTGATGGTATCGGTACTGGTCCAAACATATCATTATGTATTAACTCTGATATTTCCTTAGTGCTAGTAACCCTAGATGAGAAACTTACACAAATATGTTTACCATAAATTCAATGTTCAAAAAAGTCTATTTGTTTTATAATAACTAGGGAGACCATCAACTATGCTGTAATGTCCCTAATTTGAAAAAAATACTCAATTTTGGCCAATTATCGATCCTTGGACTAGTGAACCCAAATTGCTCCAAAATGACCAAAATGCTTTCGAATTATGTATGGAGGGGTTTGATAGGTATTAATAAATCCTAATGCAGATCTTAGACACTTATACATTCATTATAAACATTTAGGTCTTGCAATTCTCAAGGAGGAAAGAAGGGGAAAGTACTAGTGAATTCGATGGCTAAAAACCCCACTAGTCTATGAACTTTTTGACTTACCAAACACTGTACAACCTTCCCTATTTTTAGAATAGAAAATTGGATTTTATATAGAACCTCAATGGAAACCCGAATCCAACATTACTTCAGGTTTTAGGGTCTGCTATAACTCCCATAAAACTAAATGTTGCGAGACATAGAAATTGTGAGAAAATTGTTAACAATGGACATAAGATTTGTTGCACAATATTTAATCAAAAATCAAAGGGTATGAACATATTATTTTGGTCATAAATATTACATCATAAGAAGCTCTAAACATCAACAAAACCTTAGAGAAGTTCTGATGTAAAACATATACAAAATTATTCCAAAAACTCCATGTGAAGATAGAGGGGAAACTAACTCAAATCAATAGTTTGCTTGGAAATATTACATGAAAGGTATGTAATTTTGAGCTATGGCTCCAACATGCAGCTCGTTACGGTGATAAAAATAAGATAACATAACCATGGAGTCAATAAATCATCCTCCACAAAATCTACTCAATTATGAGTGCGCCTTCAATAGTAGAACATGGACATTGAAAGAAGATTCAAAGAAGAGATAGTGGAGAAGGAAATAGTATATGAACTTGAACTGAAAGGGGACTCGAACCTGCATCAAAACAACTTCATTAATATCTGATAAGAGTTATGAATGTACTCTCCTCCAACCAACTTGGACAAGGATCTTTCACCTGCGAAATTGGTTCAATAGTAGGGAGGATGAACATCCACCATGCAAGGACAAGCTAAGTTGTCCAAGAGTGCAAATGAAAATGATCCAAAAGCTGCTCTCCTTTGTCATCCTCCACTCTTATTAAACTCAAGTGAGATCAATATCTCAAATTCCCTCCAAGAGACTTCACTCAACTCGAATTAGTGATAGATTCTCTCATGAGACACTTGTCCACTTCTTCCTTACATTCCTCTTTCCCCAATTTGAATTGGGAATCTTGGATGACCATAAATTTCTCTATGTGCCCTCTTGGTGGCTATTTTTAGCCATTATATGTCAGATGTGTCATAGGTCTGCAATCAGGTCTAAATTTTTCATATTTGTCATAGATTCCTTCATCATTATTGTCATAGATGCCATAGAATTTAGATACAAGTGTCACAATGCCTCTTCCTCTTCCTTGAGAGTTACTCTTCCACTCCAATTTGACCATCCTAGATTCTTTCCATGAATATTTCCTCTCCGTCTCCCCCAAGTACGTTACCCTCCACCTTGGACTCGAATTGGTGAGAGAATGATGCCAAGTGCAGTGGGGAATCTGGCCACATGTAGGCCCCACACCCTCTTATGCATCCTCATAACCAAATTCCACCTTATTTTTTCTTTTATTATTATTTATTTGACCCAATTAATGTGAATTTGTAATTCTAAGGTCAATTTGGGGTCTTGTATCTCCCTTATTCCAAGTTTTAATGCTTCCACCCCAACCTAGGGAACTAGTAGGTTAGTGGAATTTTTCCTCCATCAATATTTATTGGAATGGGGACATTGCAGTCCTTCCCACCCAATATTGCTTGACCTCAAGCAATTTCAAACATGGATGTTGAAAAACCTTCTTTCCTTGCAAACTTTGCTTTCAACCTGTTCAAAAAATAAGTTGAAACTTCATACTTGCACTGAGCTTTACAACTTAACCCATGTCCTCAATCCATGATTGAACTTTCTTGGAACACTTCCTTGCAACATAGAGTTTGAATTTACAAAAAAAACCAAATTCCTTAGCTGCAATTTGAGTAGTGGCACTCATGTACTGTAATTGTGTGTTTCCAAAAGTAAAAAGATGTGGATTTTTTCATATTGATATTTTTTGTGACATCACAACTAAACACCAAAAGATTAATTAAATCGATCAAAACAAAATTTGCACAATTAATCTTTACCTCCTTCATATTTTGGAAACCTTTTCTGAACTTTCAACACTTTTGCTCACTATATAATTCTTTGGCATTTCCACTAAGTTGCCAAAATTTGAGTTTTTAAGATTCCAAGAAAATTTCAGAGAGGAACCACCATGCTTGCTGCTGCACTACTTTGATTACAATCACCTTCTCAAGTGGTGACTCAATCTCCCATACTGCTTGCTTCCCCCCAAAATTGAAATCAATGAGACCAAAAATGATTTGAGGGTCCCAAATGATCATGATACATGCATGGTGTAAAATGTCTGCTATGAAATGCCATGAATACCAAGCATGTGAAAATTGAATCTCTCTTTCAAAATGTATCCCACATAGGAAACTGGAACACTACTCCACAAAGATGAACTCAAACACTGAAGGTTGGTTTTCTCTCTCAAACCAACAATTGAATTGCTACTCCAAGTGAGCTGAAACCAAGCAATACCAGGATCCCATTGCTTGTATTGCATCCTTCCAAACCTCATGAGTAGAAAAGGTAGATAATCAAATTACATAACAAAATCATACAAATGTACATCAATAAGGTACCTCATCAAAGTATCATGAAAGTAGTTGTACATCCAAGTTAGTAGATCATCATGTGCCCCATACACACAAGCATCAAGTATTATATCAAATCTGCTCCAATGACATAGGTGAGGGTCACATGTCCTATAATGCTGCTCCAAACGAATGTAAGATGCATCAAAATAGTCATCCATAAGTTCTTTCATCCAAGAAGTGAATGAATAACCTCCACCAAAGTCTGAACCAAGTAAGGAGCAAATAAAAAAATGAGCCTTACAAGGGCTCAAAGGAGTACCACATGTGCAACCATGAGTATGTATATCATCAAGAAATAACAAAGGATTTTTCTGCCAAGAAGAATTTGCTCCAATCATATATATCTTCACCCAAGTATTGGATTAATTTCCTTCAACATCAAATGAACTAAGCAAGGAGCAGGGAAAATCATGAGTATTCAAGTGACTCGAGTGAACATCATAGGTGTATCCATGTAGATGTGTATCATCATAAGGTAACAAAGGATGTTGTTGCAAATGTAAAGAAGAAGGTGCTTTAGTCTTGTCATCATCAAAAGGACATATACAAGTTTCATACTCCTCAGGTGGCACCATTAGAAAGAAATATTTCACCCATAATTCATAGGATGAATGCTACAAAATGTGGAAGTGTAGGATGTAGGAGAATGAAACAACTCACCGAAATGATAAAAAAGTGTAAAAGTTTCATCATGTGAAGGGTCCATAGGGTTAGGATCATGCACCTCCCTCAAAAGTGTGAAACTTTCCTCATAGGTTGGTTTCAAAGTAGTGGAATCATGCACTTCTTCAAAAAGTGCATAACCATCATCAAGAGGCAACTCAAGTTCCTCTTCCACAACAATAAGTGCTTGGATATCATCAATCTCATCTTCAAACACATCAAGCACATTCAAATTTCCACATTTCCCATTATCCATCATGTCATGAGAATCCTCCAAGCAATCTACCATATGACAATCTGAAATATAGGAGTTAGAACAAGTATCTTGCAACCTCTCAAGAAGTTGCTCATTTTGAATTTTGAGCTTATGAATATCATCATTATTCTTCAAGTATGCCTCATGTAACCATTCATTAAGATCAACCAAATTGTTTCTATAAAAAAACAAAGGCATGAAATTACCTTCGATGTTGCACATTGCTCTTTGAATCTTCTCCATGTCTTCAAGGAAGGATGGCTCCTCCAATGAAGAAACTCTCCAACAAAATTTCGAAATCAATGCATGTGTGTCATGTAGAGTCTTCAAGGCCTCTTGAATCTTATTTTCATCCATCTTCAAGGTCCCTAGTGGGTCCCTACAAGAAAATGAGGTTCTTCCAAATGAACCTCCTCTTCTTCTTCCTTCTTGCTTGGACCAACTTCATGAAGCTCAAGTGGTGATGGGGAGGTTGATCCCGAAAACAATACTCTTTCTTTTTTAGAGGGATTACTCAAACATGCAGATGGACAAAGAAACCATTGAAACAACTAACCGCTATTTCCTAAAAGACCAAGGATGTCTTCCCTATGACTAGGTGCCCAATCATGTTTATCAAATTTCATCTTCAAATTTATTCATTACATGTATTCAAATTCTATGTTTTTCCTTCAATCGAGGAACCTTTCCATCCCCAAATAGATTAGAACTAGCGTTCCAGCTTATTTATCTATTGACTTGCTGTTAGAATTCTATTAATGATGTTAGTCTGTATTTTTATGGGTTAACTGTAATAAAGAGAGAGAAAGCAAAAAAACGTAAAATCCAAATTTATTTTTTTAAGAGCATCAATGATGTTGCATAACTACTAAAGAAAAAAAATGATGTTAGCATGAATTCTAAACGGAAATTTGGAAATTTGTTTGAAAGAGTAGGATAGCAATCATGTACTCCAACCAGGCGGCTTGTCCCAGCCTTGGGAACTGATTAGAAATAGCTATGTTTGATCCATCTTTGTATTGAATTGATCCAACAATTATGACATGAATTGCTACGTTGAGGAATGAGGACAAGCAACCTGTCTAGGACGAGTACGTTTACCTGGTCTGACTAACTAGACACGTTGCTTTGAAAAACATTTCTAGGTTCCTTTATAGTGGATAAAGTGGAAGATGAGTTATTGATGGAGATCATAGTGCTAGACGTCACTCAACTACATCAAATCTATAAATCAAATACTATTAAATGTAGATTTAATGGTTATCGACCTCTTTCATTGGATTTATGCTAGTGGATCCACTCGATTTGGAAAAAGAGTGCGAGGTATCTCTTCATTCCAAGGTTTTTTTTATAGTTTATTTTTTTATCATGTTGATTATTAGTAAGTTTTTGAAGAAGGTCCTTCATTTTAAAGGAAAATGAGACTTTTTATAACTCTTGATTCCCAAAATTGGATCTAAGCTTTATTATACTTACTAGCATATTTGAATTTGTTTCTCACTTTTTCTTTTACATTTTTGCATATCTTAACTATAAATAATAATTTAAGAATACTTTGAATAATTACATATAAACAAATTTTAAAAAAGCTACAATAGAATTATGCACATATATTTATCTTTATGTTGAGATTGATCTAAACAAGAATTTTTTATAGAATTATGCATATATTTATCTTTATGTTGAGATTAATCTAAACCAGATTTTTTTAGATAAAAAAAAGATGATTTAAATTAACAAATAATAGAATACAAATGGATACTTGGATGTCAGTTGTACATATTATCCCTTTGAAGGAATGAATTTTAACATTTTGAATTAAAAGTAAACATGATAAATTATGCACTTTTCATTATACTTCTATTATATTTGTAACGTGCTATACTCAAATGGCAGTTGTACATATTATTCCTCATATTGCAGTTGTACATATTATTCCTTTTGGGAATGAATTTTAACATTTTGAATGAGTAACCTAATAGACTATGCACTTTTCGTTATAATGAGTAACCTAATAGACTATGCACTTTTCGTTATAATGAGTAACCTAATAGACTATGTACTTTTCATTATACTTCTATTATATTTGTAATGTGCTTCCAAGTTCAAAGCACCACCTTAGAATAAACGAATTGAATATTTTTTATTTTAAAAATAATAACAAATATAGAAAAAAAATAACAAACACAGAAATACACTGCAATTCTAATTTATATTAAATCTAAATCTTCTCAGTCGATTATTGACAAAAGTACAAGAGGCCACGTCTGTTATCCTTAAAAGTTTCTTTTGTTTTGAAAATGAAGTTTGTTAGGTGTGCTTTGTTCATTCTAGATGGTCTACGAAAACTAAATGCATTTCTAGAATTCGGTGAAAAATGCCAAGACCTAGATCCCACATTTGGTCTACGAAAATTAATTGCATTTCTAGAATTCGGAGACATATTTGTTTTCTAGAACAAACGCATCTGGACTCTTTCGCTCTTCTGTTTTTTCACGGCTTCTGGTTACGATCACCGTTGGTGTCCCTGGCTTTAAATGTAGCCTGCAAGAACATAAGGGAAGCACTGAATATCCGCCATATCTAAGGATTTGTTGTTTATAGAATCCGGGAAGACTAAATAGAAATAAGAAGCTTTGTGAATTGAACGCCATTGATGGCTTCCTGTTCTCCGTGGATGGAAGTGGCTCCGCCTCCGGTGGTGTCTGTTAGCAGACGCCGCGCCGCCATAAAATTGGAGACGATTGCAGAGGAATCGGTGAGAGGGAACTCGCTGGAACTCCTTCGGGCTGCTACCACCACCTTCTGTAACCTCCTGCGTCTCCATATTAAGCATGGCTAAGGTTAAGCCTGAGGCTGAGGCTTTAGATTCATGTATTTTCGGATTTTTTCGAGGTTAAATACGGTAATGAAACCGCGCAAATTGATCACAACAATATTACTTTTATTCACGTATTGCATCATTCCTTTTGTATTCATATGAAAATGTTCAAAATCTTTCTGTTAATTTGATTTTTAAACCAGGATGAATATTAAAAGAGTGACTTAATAAATCAGGTTGTATTTCTTAAATAAAGTTTTGTGTTTGATTTATTTATTCGTAATTAATGTTTTAATATTATAAATGGGTCAAAATCGCGCACTACACAATTTTAAAATTTATGTTCTTTTTATTTTACTAATCAAATAAAATTATAATTTTTAACAATAATCATATTATTTCTGAATATTAAAGAAAAATCCTTTGTCGAAGTGGATTTAACTATATCCTTCTGAATAAAAAGATTTAAGAAATAAATAAATAAACATGTTTATATGACTATAGCCAGTTTTGAGAGCTAATTATTCATAACCATACACAACAAATCCTTGTGAGATCAGCATATTTACATAGCAAAAGGTACTGTGCAGAGGGACTTAAGCAAATCTGGTTTTTGATAGAAGTCATTCAGATTTGTTTTTCTTGATACAGGCCATTCAGATTTGCTCACTGCTAACAACTTCTAACAACTTTTATCTGTAATTTTAAACTGTGCACAACTATTTATGATATGGATCAAAGGGAATCAACCATAATTTATAAAATACATCTGCATCCTATCATAAATTCAAGGGTGTATATCTCAGTGTATATAGAGCTTATTAAACTGCTGCAGTGTGTATAATATTTGCTGCACTTCGGGATTTATAGCAAGTTTGAAGCTTGAAGAGAATCTCACCATAGATGCCCAGGGAATTGATCAGCATAGATGCTTAGGGAATTGATTAGCAGTTCTTAGTTACAAATTCTACTGCTAAACACAAAGTTACAAGTCCTGCTGCTTTCATGCGATTTTCAAAGTTCTCTCAATTCATTTTTCACATGAAAATATGGTTTTTTTGGATGGGTTTTCCCTCCAACCTTGTATATCCAATATCCATTATCCAAATCAGACTTTCAATGAAATTTTTAAAAATGCCTTAATAATACATCCATTCACCACTACATCTATTTTGCCCAGAATGAACTAAAATTATTTTATTTCTATAATTAATATCACAAAACTATCTATCACTTACACTGTGTAACAAGTGATTTAATTATACAACGCTGCAAGTGCAAGACTCCATAGAGGACCAAGGTTGGAACATGCAATGTACTCTTGACACCAACGAATCCGATTTGCCATAATGCTATGATAAAACTGATATTTTAGTTCTGGCAGCGGGTACTGATCGATCTTAACTTGGGTTCAGGGTTGGAAGGCATTTTGCTGGTCAAATACAATAAAAAGGTTTGATTAACTTTCGTAAATGATTGGCAAATTAATTTCGAAAACTTATTTTTTTTATTGTTTATTATATTTGGAAAGCGTCATTATGAGTGATGTTAATGTGAACCGTCTCTTCAAATTTAAACTCATTCATATCCTGTTACGTTCTCCTCCAAACCTTCTGTTCTCCTTTAGTAGATCCTGTGATTTAATCAAGGCCTATGATTGTGTGCAGTGGACGTTTCTTAGGTTTGTTCTTATCCAGATTGGTTTACCAGTTGAAGTCAGTAATTGGATAATGGCATGCATTTCATCTGCAAATTTTGCCATTTT
This sequence comes from Larix kaempferi, assembly GCA_027924585.1. Taxonomy (NCBI): domain Eukaryota; kingdom Viridiplantae; phylum Streptophyta; class Pinopsida; order Pinales; family Pinaceae; genus Larix; species Larix kaempferi. The sequence goes on from BSBM01000435.1 coordinate 18,533,160, forward strand.
GATAAATGGTTTTCCTATTTTTTTAAAAAGAGTCATGGAATAATACAGAGGTGCCATTTATCCCTACTTCTGTTTCTCTTAGTGATTGAAGGGCTTAGTAGATTAATTGCCAATGCAATTTATGCCCCACTTCTGTTTCAATTAGTGATTGAAGGGCTGAGTAGATTAATTGCCAATGCAAAGAAAGATAAGAAGATTGCAGGTATTAGAATCTCTCGCTCTCTCTTCCTTAGTCACTTGTTGCTTGTAGCTGATGTTTTAATCTTTGGAAGGGGTGTTCTTTTTGAGTGGGGATGGTATCTTTTTAGAATCAACAATTCTGTGCAGCATCTGGGCTGTCAGAAATCCATGTTTTTTACAACAGATCTGACAATCAAATTTCTCAACTTTCTCCATATCAAATGATTAAGATGGTTGAAAAAAATTATAAGGTAGAGCATTGGAATTGGTTGCTGCAAAAAGTTGAGAAGAGAATAAGTAACTGGACTTTTAAATAGCTGTCACTTGGGGGCAGGCTCATTCTCGCAAAATCAGTTTTAGAAAGCAATATTGTGTATTGGCTTTCTTTGACCATGATCCCAACTTCAGTTATTAACAATATCAAGAAGAGAATCTTTCAATTCCTTTGGGATGGCAATATGGATTCTACAAAATTTTATCTTTCTTCATGGGAGAGTATTGTGTTTCCAAAGAATATGGGAGGATGGGGCTTGAAACAGCTAGATTGGTTTAGCTCTGCTTTAAGTATTAAAAGTTTATAGATTGGTTTAGCTCTGCTTTGTCAGACACTCATTCACTCTCTGTAATGTCATAATTCAGTCAGTTTGCAGCCAATCCGGCAAACTTAGTCACACGTTAATCTTTTCCTCCCCTTTTTGCTTTGTAAAATACTAACACAATTAGTCACACGTTATGGGTGTAAATTATAATGGCATTGGGGACTTATGAGTAAGATTAAATGCAAATGTGTGGCTTAATGACAATTTTGAAAAGCAAACAATAAGCATTGAATGAACCTAAGAAAATATGGGCATATCTCTTTTTTCATGTTTACATATTGCATCTCTTTAAAAACAGTTAATATGTTGATTTATATATAGTCATTTTATCGTAGTGGTAACACTATATGTTTTTGTGTTAAAATTTATGATATGGCAGCTTCATCATAAAGATAATCCATAGATTTTTCTTTATTTTAAAACACACTGTTTAGTGATTTTGTTTGGGACAAAATATCTATAAAGATTGACATTTTTTTTTTAAATGTGGATTAAATAGCATTCAAAATTATGGGTTTGTTCAATAAATTTTCTACGTCATCAAAACCTTGCTTCTATGTTCTCCAAAATAGTCATCCCTATGCATCTTTATCTATCACACTCTTTCACTTCATGTTTTGTTATAGCTCAATCTTAACATTAGTGTGAATACTTTACATGTGCAATATTTTGAGAATTCTCCATAACTTTTTCCGTCTACTCGATCTGAAGCCCAATGTCAAAAAGACGCAATCTTTTTAGAATTAATGATTGGAACAACATTTTTTAGCATGTGTGGGTTTCCTAAGAAATTTATCCAAAAGGTAGTGTAAATCTTTTTATAGCCAATCTTATGCATTTTAGATTATGCCCTAATTGTTCCCCTCTAGAAAACTTGTTTGCATGGTTTGATTATGTCATTATGTTTGAAGTTTTATATTGTACTTTTTAACAGTGGGAAATTCCTCCTAAGAATACATGGCTCATTGTTTATTAAATATATTTATTAATGTACATGTAACCTGAAATTATAAGGTATACATGTTATCACTTTTTATTCAAATTAAAACATATGTATTTAGTGGTTAATCCATTATAAATATTGTGAACGATTTGAAGAGAAATATTTTATTTACGTTATTTTTTCATGAAGTGTATACTTAGTTTACTTTTGCCAATTGAAAGACAAATATTTTTTCAATTTTTTTATCACTTCGGATGGATATATACCTTTAAAATGAAATTAATAATAGTCCTTCAAATTTGATCACTGGTTGCAACTGTTAAAAGCTTTATTAGATTAGGGAACAAATAATTACAATAAACTCAAGGCAATTTTACTTTTGTTAAAAAAAACAATGAAAAGAGACATAAAAGATATTCAAATCTTTGAAGATTCTAATTTTGTTATTTAATAGATGTAAGGGAAAGATCAAGTACAAATATCCGCCATATATAATTAAAATTTAAAGGAAATAGCCACTCTCTCGGAAAGTCTACATCAATTAACTGAAGAAGAAATCATAGACATGTTTTTCTCTGTTTTTTAGAACTAGCTCAGCACATGCATGTAACTGCTAACTGCTATTTGAGTTGACGTGATGATATATATGTTTTAACTTGGTTGTATGTAAAAGGAAGTACTGCGTGAAGAATAGAGAATTGATAGTGGTTGGATGAACGGATATTTTTTTTAAAATTTTTTTAGGATTTGGATAAGCAAAATTTTGGAGAATATATTTACTTTTCTTTTAAAAAATGTAAATATGGTTTTTTCATATATATATATATATATATATTAACAAAAATATTTATATAATTAAAAAAATAGTAAAATTATATAATTACAAAATTAATAAAAATAATTGAGATTTATGTCTAAATATATTTTGATTTTTTTTACTTCCATATAAAAATAATTGAAATTTATATAAAAGTTATTTTTTTTAATAATTGAAATTTATAATTTATCCTAACTCTCTAAATATGAAAATTATAATTAATTATGTGTTGATTTATTGTGTAGGCTATATTGTAATGTACATAAAGCACCTCCAAAGCACCTTATCATTTTATGTAACCAAATTACTATATTTATTGAGAAAGATTTTGTTAATGGTAAATATTAATTCCTAAGGAAACATGTCCTATAGCCTTAAGTTTTGCATGTTAAATAACATATATGTATATTTATTGGATATCAAGTTCATCAAGGAGAATATTTGCAGTAATAATTTTCTAGCTTTACATTTTGGTATTCCACTTTAGGGTCTTTGAGGTTGGTTTATTTTAAGATCTTGTGGGATCTCATAACCATAAGAAAGAATTGTTGCAAGTAACACCTTATGATAGGGGAGCAGCTCACTCAAAAATAGTAATCTAGTGGTTCTATTTTTTATATAGTTAGTAGAAATCCACAACTTGAGGTTAAGGGAGACACATGGAGAAGGAGTTCCGTTGTTTGTGACTAATGTCCTTAATGGTGCATAGGGAGGGAGTATAGGCCATCCTTTCCAATTTCTAGGGTACAATAATCCCAATGCCAAAGTTAGTGTACCAATAACCAAATGTTGAATAATGTTGATGAGGCCTAGATATCGGTTAATACTAATGAAGCTGCAATTTTACTAGAAGTTGAGAGAGTGGATAAACCACAAAAAAAATCCTAGGGAGTTGTTTATGCCTATTGCATGATATGTTGATAGGTTATAGTAGAGGGCCCATGCCATGGTGATCACTGAGCAGAACCATCTGGAGTATTGGCATGGTGGGTTATGGAGGTGGTGAATGGTACAAATTCTCATGGTGAGGGTCTATAAGGGGAGAAGTAGAAGTACTAGAATTAGGAAGCATGTAAGATAAATTTAGGATGAAGTTCCTTGAAAGGGGGAGTATGTAACACCCCTTCACCACATACTTCCATCAGTTCTAGGGTAGCATACTAGGGTATGCATTATACAAGTTGATAAGAAATTTTTACTCAAAACGAGAACTCTTGCTGTAAAAACCCATATTTTTGTGTCAAAAACATAAAAAAAAGCCGAATCGAAAAGTGATGCTATTAATATCATCTTTTTTTTCGGGGCTAAATTATGACTTTTCAGAAACCCTACCGAGTGTCAATGCAATCAAAACCCCAAATCAACCCTCAAATAAAAGGTGGTGCGACCGATAACACATTTTTTTTCAGGACTAAAATTACAACTTTTTGGAAACCCTAGTTGGAGTCGATGCATTTGAAACCCAAAATCAACTCCTGAATAAAAAAGGTGATGCTACTAGTGGACCCCCTTTCTTTCGTTAGGTTACTATTGCATATATGGCATAAGAAATATTTTTTAAAACAAATTTTGAAAAGACAAGAGTCCAATCTTAATTAAAAAAACATCTAAAAAAATTAAATGAATTTGAAAAATAACATTTAAAAAAATTAAAAATATCCATTTAAAAAAAAAAATTAAAATTTGAACAAACACGCACACAAATATTTATAATTATTATATATATGTCAAAACAAATACTAAAAAAAAAATAATAATTAAATATTAAAAAAAAAGGAAACACAAAAAAAAAAACCATAAAAATATTAAAAAGAAAAAAAACGAAAAACTATAATTATAGTTAAAAAATTATAATTAAGAATTTGATAAAAAAATTTAAAAATAAAACAAAATATAAGAAATTGAATTTAAATTAATTTTAAATTTTAAATTAAATTAAAAACAAAGAAAATAATTAACAAAATTAAAAATAAAATTAAAAAAATCAAAATTGAAACAAAAAATAATAATAAAATTGAACCAAAAAAAACAAATATTAACTAAAAAAACAAAAATTTAGCATTTTGAGGGGGTATTCAGTTTCAAGAATCAAGCCTTCGTCCCTCGCCACCCCCACCAGTCACCACCACTTTCCACCACTCTCTACCCTCCTCCTCCCCAACTCCCCTTTCCCTTCCTACAACACTTTCCCTCACCTCCCTCTCCTTTCCCCTTCACCGCCTCCCCTCATGCCTTCGTCCCTCGCCACCCCCACCAATCACCACCACTTTCCACCACTCTCTACCCTCCTCCTCCCCAACTCCCCTTTCCCTTCCTACAACACTTTCCCTCACCTCCCTTTCCTCTCCCCTTCACCGCTTCCCCTATCTCCTCCCTCCTCTCACGCGCTCCTTCACCCCCCCACCTCCATGCTCCCTTACCTCCTCTCCTCTTTCCCACAATTGAGAACATGAAGAGAGAGAGAGGAGAGGGGAGGCGGTGAAGGGGAGAGAGGGGGAGGTGAGTTGTGGGAGAGAGGAGGGGAGGGAAAGGAGTGTATAAGCGAGGGAGGGGAGGGAGAACATCAAGAAAGGGGAGGAGAGGGGCGTAGGACAGGGGGAGGGTGGAGAGGTGGGGGTGGTATGCGGGTAGAGGAAGCGTGGAGGCTCTATTCTGGGAATTGAGCCCCCCCTTAACATGCTAAATTTTTTGTTTTTTTAAATTAATATGTTTTGCTTTTGTTTTTTTGTTTTTAATTTTATTTGTTCAATTTTATTGTTATTTTATTTGTTTAAATTTTGATTATTTTTTAATTTTGTTTATGATTTTTTTGTTTTTAATTTCATTTCATTTTTAAAATTTTATTAATTAAAATTTAATCATTTTATTTTGTTTTAATTTTTAATTTTTTAAATTCAAATTTAATCTTAATTTTAATTTTTTAAATTCAAATTTATTTTATTTTATTTTTTGTTTTGTTAATTTAAGATTTTTTTTTTCTTTCTGACATGTGGTATCATGTGGTATCAAGCACTAACTCATGCGCTTGTCTGCCTACCTGCAAGCCATGTTCCTCCCATATTCCTTTCCCTCTGCGCCCTTCTTAGTCCTGTGCTCTGCCAGAAATCTAATGGTTCTCTTCAGGAGTGCGTTTGTCCTCCAGAAACCCTAATTTTGGCATGCTGTGTCTCACTTGTTTGTAATTGAAATCCATTGAAGACTCCCATCATGGAGCATTGTGGGATCTCTCTTGGTTGTTTTCACTCTTGCGTTGAAGACTCTCTTCGTGGAGACTATAGAGCATGGATAGAATATAATGGATAAACGTTTGTTCAAGAGCGTGGAGTGGAGTGCCCATTTGTTTGACTCTGAACTCGAACCCTATCCATATCACATTACCGGCATTGAATTTGTCGATGGAGCTATTGTATTGATACTGCATGAGGCCTCGAGTTTGTCTCTCCTACAAGGTGCGTGAGCTGCTAATAGAGTTACATCCCACATGAAGTGAACCCTAGTTCAATGTGTGAGCTGCTAAAAGAGTCTGTTGGAAGGACCCTTACCCTTAATTATCATCACATTAATATATTTGATTTTGATTATTGTATGTTACACTAAATGAAGGAGTAGTTGGAGCGGGTGTAACCACTCCAATATCTCCATTGATGTATAAATAATACCATCTAATATGAATACAATCGATCGAATGTTTGATCCAATACTCTTTCCTTGATGGGTTTATGTGTGTGTTTTACTGTCTTTTGTTTGTCTGTCGGTTGAAATCCCTCCTTTCAACATCATAGCACTATTTCCTCCTATGTCCGGTCTGGGTGACAGCAGCAGCGGATGGAGGGTGGATCGAATACGGGGGCATCATGAGATATTTGTTGAAGAACCTACAAGAAATAATCAAAGACTTCCCGTATACAATTGAAGAAAACTTGTAGGCACTGGATTACAAAGTATTTCCTAGTTACCGAACTGGAATTTTTTTTGTTCACGGAGGAATGCACATACCCAAGATCTTGTAATCATTGAAAAGATGGTTGATATTATAGATGCTTGTTTTCCAAAATCAAAATTCAAGTGAGGTTGAATGAGTATTTCAAACCAGAATTTTTTTTATGTATGCACAGTTAAAACCGACCAAATATAAAACAAAGGAACTCAGTTGATCATATGTTCATCGTTTGGATGCAAAGACAATTGAAAATTGAAAATTATGCTCGTTAATTGCTCATGGGTGAAGAACCAACCAAGAAATAAAGATTGTTTTGCTGTTCATTCGAGAGTGTAGCGACGGAAATCATCATATTCATAAAAAATCAGTCATAAATATAAATCAATTTGGAGTAAGAGGTTCTAATATCCAGTTTTGTTATTCAAAATTTCTTCAAATGTATTTACCAATGCACAAAATTCCATACTAAGAATTGGATCAAAGAACGTTGTGCAATTTTTCCTACGGGGATTGTGCATTAACTAAATATCATTGATTGTCCAAAAGGATTAAGCTGGCAACTGTAACTTAATGGAAGTCTAGACCAGTCGATCGAATCAACCAAGCATAATCATCGACTATTAAAGTCATGCAGTAAAGAAAACTAAAATTTCCACCATGATATGTAGAGTTGATCTATTTCAAATTTGTCGAGTTGGGAAGGAAAATTGACCAAGGATACCATAGCTGATTGCTAGAAACAATGCTTCTTTGAACAATAAGCATGGTCTGATATCTTGCAGCTGACCTCCCTTCAGCATTTACCTGTACAATGTATAATACAACAGATGTCTTGGGTTCTTGTTCGATACATTCTATGGGTGATAAAAATAAAGCTTGACTTGTTTTCTTTAAGTTGATCTTCAAACTCAAGTCGAACACATGTACGCATCGACCACCAAGACGATTGATGATGTTGAGAAGAAGTAACCTGTCAATGAAATGTACAGTTAACTAATGAAGAAAATTTTAGTGGTTGCACTTTTTGAGTCGACTAGACTTGTTAGTTATTTCCGTGTTCCCATGAATATGAGTTACACTTTTTGGCAATCGGATGGCACGAGTATGTTGGAAAATGAGAAAATGAGCTAGCTTTTGTTAAGCCCTCAATTGATCTTTTAAAAGCTCAATTGAGGGCTTAAGAAAGTGCTCTATCGAGCTTATTTCAAAAGCTTGATCGAGGATTTGAGAAACCCTCAATCAAGCTCCATGACATTTGGCAAAATAATTTCCAAAGGAGGAGGGATGATGCAGGAGCATAGAAGCCTAGGTAGATTAGTCGAAGTTGATCGACAAAAGGGAGCCGACTAGAGGGAGTGCCGACGACTGCTGGTGCATGAAGGAGAAAGTCAACAAGTCGAGCAGAAGTTGTCGAGGCAGTCCATAGAAGTGAAGAGGTCGAGAGTCGACATGTCAATGTCAACAGATGGCAGTCGATAAGCGACAAGTTTCCGCAGAGTCGTGGGAAGATCGACGTGTTGTCGAACCGCAACATCAACAAGTTTGGCGGAGCCAAGCATGGAGGAAGGGGAGGACTGGCAAACCGCAGGAGATAGGATTGAACCTATAGAAAGGTCAAGATGTGACCGGCTACTATAGTATAGTTGGAAGAGAAGAAAGTCAAGAAGACTGTACCTGGTATTCGTTCAGGGTAGCTGAGGAATTTAATACAGTTATTGCAGGTAGGTGAAGGACATGACAGATGTCATCACAAGCAAAGGCTGTGTAGCATGGCAGGGTGCTGACAGTTGCAAGTCCGCAAGATTTGGAAGAATCAGTGGACATGAGGATGCGTGTCTCGGGGGTCGCAGTGATCTCGGGAATAGTAGCAGCAGGATAGAAGGTCCAGGAGAAAGGATCAGTTGAGGGGTCAGCAACAGACAAGAGCAGAGTCTGATGTTGTGAGAGAGAAAAGTCACGCATGATGATAATAGAGTTGAGATCAAGCCATAACTGAGAGTTCCGCTGTGAACCAGGAGAGGGTGAGGTCGACACACTGAGAGAGCACACCACAGTTACTTTTGAGTTGTAACGGCTAAGGTTGACTAGTTAAGTTAGTTATTTGCATTTCAGTTATTCGGCATTGCAACCGAATTGAGAAGTAATATAAGCCACTTCTGGCATCATGTTTTACACCTAGTTCATATAAGCATTGTGGTTGTGTTGTGTGTATTGTTAAGCAAGAACCTTATTGCCTAAGGCACCTTCCGTCAGTTTCTATCAGAGCGGAAGAATCCATGGAGTTGAAGAATGCCAGTGATATTGAGCCTACAAGTGCGTTGAACAGCTCCAGCTGAGGTTGGGTAGAGTTGTGCACGACTTGTTGAAGTCCGATTGTGATTGGATGAGTGGAAGTTTCAGCGGAGGTTGAAAATGGCTCACAGAGGCATTAACGTCCGAGGACGAAGAGCTCCTGGCGTAGCAGCCATCACAGTGGATCGTGAGATGTTCGACGAATGCGTACAAACGATGCGAACTTTGACAAATGAAGTCACAGTGATCAAAGAAAGCCAGAGGCGTGGTTGTATTCCTGAGGTGTTAGACCACAGAGACGAGGAAGTTGAAGAGGTGAAAGCTTGGGAAGAAGCCGCCGAAGAACCAGAAGAAAAAATAATCAAAATTCTGATGGATATGAGAGGTCGGGCGAAGATAGACGTGCGTACCTACTCAGGAAAGCTGGACCCAGAAGACTTGACCAACTGGGTTAGAGAAATGGATAAATACTTTGACATAGAGCAGATCGAGGACCCTAAACGGGATAAGACTGCATGTTTGAGGTTGAAAGGTCATGCCTCGCTATGGTGGGATAATGTACAAGCTGATAGAGTCAAGAAAGGCAAGGAGAAAATCAAGTCTTGGGACAAGATGGTCACCAAGTTGAAGGGGAAGTTCTTGCCAAACGACTATGTGATTTCCTTGTTCAGGAAGTTGCAGAACTTTCAACAAAAAGAGATGACCGTGAAGGAGTACACAGAAGAGTTCTACCGATTGTCGATTCGGTCAGGACAAACCAACGAAGGAGAAGAAGCTATTGCTAGATATGTGAACGGCTTGAAATATGCTATTCAGGATGAGTTGAGCATGTCGAGATTTAGAGCAGTCGACGAAGCCTACCAGTTAGCTCTGAAGGCAGAAGAGAAATTGTCGAGGAAATCCACGGTGACTAGAGGTAGGATGACTAGTTGAGGTGCGAAGACTGTTTCTGCAAAAGGCCAAAGTAGCGGTTACAGAAAGGAATCTGTCGAAGAAAACCGACGGACGGAAGGGACATCGACAAAGGAGAAAACACATGAGAATCGACGCGATGGTCGTGAGACTCATGGTCGAGGTGCGTATGGTCGAAGTGGTCCATTTGACAGAAAAGGAGCTAATAGACCAGCCATAATCTGTTACAAGTGTCGAGGAGTAGTACACAAGGCATATGAATGCCCAGAGAATCTACATGCTGTAGAGGAATCGAAACCCAGACGTCGAAAAGATGAGCAAGTTGAAGAGAGGGAAGAGTCAGCATTCGACAGCAATGGAGGAGAGAAAACAAAGAATCGAAACCTGACAGTCCAGAGAGCCTTGATCCAGGAAGATCAACGTGATGAGGCAGAGCTAGCACAGTGGAAGGCGATCTTTCGAACAAAGGTGTGGATCAGCGAATGGAGTCACAAAACCATAGTGGATGGTGGAGGCATGGAGAATCTTGTGTCAACAGAAATCATTGACAAGATAGGGCTGAAGTGTAGGGAACACCCACACCCATACAAGATCTCATGGTTGCAGAAACGACACCATGTCAAGGTGACCAAAGAGTGTCTAATCAACTTTAGAGTTGAAGGATTTGAAGATAGTGTACTGTACGACGTAATCCCAATGGACGCATGCCATCTGTTGTTAGGGAGACCATGGCAGTATGATCGAAAAATTATCTATGATTCTCGAGCCAACACAGTCACAGTGTGGAAGAATGGCATGAAAAGGACTCTTAAGCTGAGGAAAGAAGAGCAAGCTGACAATAAGCACGGTGAGAGCAACCTTTGGGAAAAGCAAGTGTTGATGAGCTCAGCGAAAGAATTCCTCACGAAAGAGGAGAAGTAGTCAGACATTTTGCAATCATTCCAAAAGGACCATGTGTCAAGAAGACGACAATGGAGGAAGAGATTCCGGTCGAAGTCAAAAATTTGCTTGAAGAGTTTCGCGACATAATGGCTGATGAGACACCGACGGGATTGCCGCCGACAAGGAGCATATCCCATTAGATCGACTTGATTCTAGGGTCGAGTCTACCAAACAAAGCACCGCATAGGATGAGTTTGACGGAAGGTCAGGAACTCAACCAATAGGTCCAAGAGTTCTTGGACAAAGGGTTGATCAGAGAGAGTCTGAGCCCATGCATAGTACCAGCAGTATTGACGCTGAAGAAGGGTGGAGAATGGAGAATGTGTACAGACTTCAGAGCCATCAATAGGATCACGATCAAGTAATGGTTTCCATTGTTGAGAATGGATGACCTGATGGATTTCCTGAGTGGAGCGACATACTTCACAAAGATAGACCTGAAAAGCGGTTATCACCAGATTTGGGTTAGAAAAGGAGATGAATGGAAAACAACATTCAAGACGAGAGAAGGGTTGTATGAGTGGTTAGTCATGCCATTTGTATTGACTAATGCACCTAGTACATTCATGAGATTGATGAATGAGGTACTGAAACCATTATTGGGAAAGTTTGTCGTAGTCTATTTAGACGACATTCTGATTTTCAGTCGAACCAAGACAGAACACTTGGAGCACATTCGACAGGTATTGCAGAGATTGTAGGAGGAGAAGTTGATGGTGAACCTGCAAAAGTGTTTCTTCACGAAGAAGGAATTGGTGTGCTTGGGATTCGTAATCTCGAGCGAAGGGCTAGTGATGGACCCAGAAAAGGTGAAGGCAATAGTGGATTGGCTGGAACCGACAAGTGCGACAGGGGTAAGGAGTTTCCATGGACTTTCCAATTTCTACCGAAAGTTCATTTGGGGATTCAATCAGATTTGTGCACCATTGACAGAATGCATGAGAAGGGGCGAGTACAAGTGGATGGACGCTGCCCAGAAAGCTTTTGACAAGTTGAAGCAAAAGGTCACTGAGAGCCTGGTGTTAGCGCTCCCATACTTTGACAAAGTTTTTCAGGTCAATTGTGATGCGAGTGGAACGACAGTTGGAGCAGTGTTGAGCCAGGAATCTCGACCAATTGCATTCTTTAGTGAAAAGTTGAATGGAGCGAAGCGGAAGTATTTGGTCTATGACCAAGAATTTTATGCTATTGTCCAAGCATTGAAGAAGTGGAGGCATTATCTGTTGCCTAAGGAATTTTTGTTACACACAGATCACTAAGCACTGAGGTATATGAATACTTAGTTGAAGTTAAATCAACGACACATGAAATGGGTATAATTCCTACAGGGATATACATTCATGTTAGGACATAGGTCAGGCAAGTCAAACAAGGTTGTCGACTCGCTGAGTAGGAGAGTTTCACTACTGAACACGGTGATAGTTCAGGCAACAGGAATAGAGTCGATGAAGACAGAGTATGAGACCGAAAAGAATTTTGCGAAAGTGTGGAAGGCTTGTCGTGAACCTTGGAGTGTCAACAGGACTCTGTACTTGGGTTATTTTATCCAAGAAGACTATTTGTTTAGGGGAAGCCAGTTGTGTGATCCTAGAGGATCCATCCAGGAGAACCTAATCCGAGAGTTACATAATGGCAGATTAGCAGGTCATTTTGGCATCGATAAGACTAAAGCCTTGGTCAAGGAAAAGTATTATTGGCCAGGAATGATGACAGATGTTGGAAAATGGGTTCGACAGTGCCGAGTTTGCCAGTTGGCAAAGGGGCGAAGTCAGAACACAGGGTTGTATACACCATTGCTGGTACTAGATACCCCTTGGGAGCATCTTAGCATGGATTTTGTGTTAGGATTGCCAACGACACATCACGGAAACGACTCAATATTTGTTGTAGTGGACAGGTTTTCAAAAATGGCACACTTTATTCCGTGTAAGAATACAAATGATGCCATAGGGATTGATGTTCTATTCTTCAAGGAGATAGTCAGATTGCATGGGTTGCCAAAGAGTATCATGTCAGATCGGGATACCAAGTTTATGGCGTATTTCTGGAGAACCCTATGGAAGAAATTGAGCACGAAGTTGCAGTTTAGTTCGGCATACCCTCCGCAAACCAATGGACAGACCGAAGTAGTAAACAGAAGTTTGGGAAACCTTCTGAGATGTCTGACGGCCGATAGATCCAAGCAGTGGGAGAATGTGTTGGCACAGGTAGAATTTGCATATAACAATTCTGTGAATCAGTCGACAGGTTTGAGCCCATTCTAGATTGTTCAGGGAAGAATCCCACACAGAGTGGTGGATTTGGTCGAGTTGTAGAAAAAAATTAGAAAGAGCGCGGATGCAGAATCATTCGCGGAGCACATGAAAGAAGTCCATGAAGATGTGCAAAAGCGCATAGAAAAGAGTAACACGAAATACAAGTTGAGGGCCAACAGGAAAAAGAGGCTACAGCCGTTTAGTGAGGGAGACTTAGTCTATGCATATTTGCGGAAAGAGAGATTTTCGACAGGTACATACAACAAGCTGAAGCTAAAGAAGATTGGACCATGTAGGATTTTGAAGAAGATTTTGGACAATGCTTATGTGTTGGAGTTTCCGGATGACTTGAACATTTCAGCAACGTTCAATGTCTCAGATCTATACAAATTTGAAGAAGGGTCAAGCAGCGGAAGCGAAGAAGTGTCGAACATCAACTGGACAACCCAAATTCCAGATTGACACAAGGAAGAGATCGCAGAAGTAATAGAAGAATGCGAAGTCGAGCGTACTTGCAGGACGCGAAAGAGGGAATATTTAATATGGTGGAAGGATGATGAGTTGCAGGAGGCAACATGGATTTCTGAAGAAGAGTTCAAAAAACTAACGGAGCAGTCGAGTTCTTTTTCACCTGGGGAGTCTGATGTAGGAGCATCGAAGCCTAAGCATATCAGTCGAAGTTGATCAACAGAAGGGAGCTGACCAGAGGGAGTGTCGACGATCGCTGGTGCATGAAGCAGATTGACTTGTCAAAGTTAATAAGTCAAGCAGAAGTTATCGTGGAAGTCGACAGGAGTGAAGAGGTCGAGAGTCGACATGTCAATGTCGACAGATGAAAGTCGATAGGTGACAAGTTGCCGCAGAGTCATGGGAAGGTCGATGTGTTGTCGAACTGCAACATCGACAAGTTTGGCAGAGCCAAGTGTGGAGGAAGAGGAGTACTGGCGAACCACAGGAGATAGGATTGAATCGACAGAAAGGTTGAGATGTGACCGACTACTGTAGTAGAGTTGAAAGAGAAGAAAGTTAAGAAGACTGTACCTGGTAGCCATTCAGGGTTACTGAGGAAGTTAATATATTTATTACAGGTAGGTGAAGGACATGATAGATGTCGTCATAGGCAGAGGCTATGCAGCACGACAGGGCGTTGACAGTTGCAGGTCTGCAGGATTTGGAAGAATCGGTGGACAGGAGGATGTGTGTCTCGGGGGTTGTAGTGATCTTGGGAACAACAGTAATAGGGTAGAAGGACCGGGAGAAAGGATTAGCTGAGGGGTCAGCAACAGACGAGAGCAGAGTCTAAGGTTGTGAGAGAGAAGAGTCACGCATGCTGATAACAGAGCTGATATCAAGCCATAGCTGAGAGTTTCGTAGTGAACCAGGAGAGGGTGAGGTCGACACACTAAGAGAGCACACCATAGTTACTTCTGAGTTGTAATGGTTGAGGCCAACTAGTTAAGTTAGTTATTTGCATGTCAGTTATTCGACATTGCAACCGAATTGAGAAGTAATATAAGCCACTTCTAGCATCATGTTTTACACCTAGTTCGTGTAAGCATTGTGGTTGTGTCATGTGTATTGTTAAGAAAGAACCTTATTTCCTAAGGTGCCTTGCGTCAAGGGACCAGGTATTGTTTCCTGACAATTTGGAGGTTGTGAAAGACCCAATAAGAGGAAAGGATGTTAAGGGAACTTTCTTTGACATCCCTCCTGGTCATTCTCCTGGACAACCACTCTGATTTTGAGAACTTAGGCTTGAGGCTATTGCGTCTAATATTTATGCTATGTTTATTGGGGCATGGGGCATATTCCCCCACCATGATTAGGTCCCATTGTACTTTTCCAAACATGTGTATGCAGAGTTTGCACAACAAATTCATCTTGATTACACGAGTATGCCATCATCTTTTTATGGCATCGAGTAGGGATGCAATTATGAGTGTTGTAGGGATTGCAGAGAACCTACTGCTACACCACCTCCTCATCGACTAGTTCCCATTCTTAGTCAGAATGTTATTCGATCGGATTATGTTGTTGACACATTGCATCACGAAGTCGAGACACGAGATCGTATGGAAGGTGCCATGTTCATTGCATTGGATAGTGCTACAGTGGCCACGCATGAGGATAGGTCTAGACCACACCTTGGACTTACAATTCCATAATTACCGTGGCTAGACAAGTCGATTATTTGGGTGCTTGACCATGAGACTCTACTTATGTATGCTATGAGTGACTAAGATGCATACTATCATTTTTATAAGAGATGTATGCCATTGTCGATAGAGAATATATATTTATGTACTTAAGTTTTTTTCATTATATGTTGTTAAATAATCATCTTTAATGCACGTGCATAAAAATGAGTCAATTGAGTAACACTGTTTTTTTTTTTTGTTCCATACATAGGACCTCGTTTATGGATTTGCTCAATGCACTTCCCCATTGGCTGAGTATCCAACCTTTGTCCCTAGCTATGTCTCCACGGTACACATGATAGTTCCCTCATATTAACTTTTTTAGTTACATACATGCATATAATTCAATTATTTTATCGTAACTTTCTTCTTGTGCCTTGCTCAAATTGTACAGGGTAGAGGCAATGAGATTGCACAAGAGCGAGAGATCCATTCTCCCTCGAGTTCCAACCATTATCCGTTAGTCGATGAGGTGTTGTAACTTATGTTGCAATGCAATAAAGAATTCTATTTGATGTTTAATTTATAATGTTAATTTATTATTCTTTTATTGATTACATGCATGATGTTACCATATATAGGATCAAATATAGTTGGGGGTCGATACTGCATTAATGCTCATAGAGGAGTGGGAAATGTTGACTTTGTAACATCCTACTGAGGACCCATCGACTCAGCATCATCCTCAAGCTTCAACCCAACAAGATTTGGACAATCTCGCCATGGAATCAAGTCAAATAAGTTGATCCATCTACTTAAAATTTTAAAGATTTTCCACTACCTAATTTCAAGTACTAAAATCTAACTAACTTATAGAGTACACAATTTTAAAATTTGCAGTCCCCATATTTAGACACCAATTTCAATGATGTGTCTCCCTGTTTCCAGGGGCATGGTGCAAGTGGTACTTGTAGTGAGTATGATCATAGATCCCATCAAGGGATTGTCCACATATTTGACGAGATTTGTTGATGTTTCACTATTTTTATTGTTATGTATACATATATACTTGTTTTTTTTATGTGTACATATATACAACTTTTGTAATTTTTTATATACTTGAACAACTAGTTTGTATCATATTTTTTCTTGGTGGATATATGATGTGTGTAGGTTATTTATGTTTATGGGAATTTATCTTTATCAAGTATGTTTATGTTTATGTAGGTCTGCATGTTAACAATTCAATAGTTCATTGATTATATTTACAAATTTTAATTACAGTAAGAAATTACAATTCATGATGCTAGTTTTAATTAACAATAAAAATCTAATAACAATGAATAGATTTACAGATTACTTCTTTCAATAAAAATTACAATTTTTATAATGTCATTCTCAATCAAGAATAACAACTAGAGTTACAATTTACGGTTACAAAATTATAAAATTTGACAATTACAAGTTACAATTGTTCAATTACTCTTTAAGAAATTACTACTTATACATGCACACATTACAATTGTACAATTAATCTTTAAGAAATTACTAATTAGACATGTACAAATTATAACTATAATATCATTTGCAATTAAAATAAGATAGATAATATGGTCATTGATACCATGTGAAATATTGATACAAAATCAAATAGTCTTAAAACAATTCTTTTGGCCAGTGCGTTATAGGAATGTAACCTAATAACAATGAATAAATTTATAGATTACTACTTATAATAAGAAATTACAATTCATAATGCTAGTTTCAATTAACAATAAGAATCAGAGTTACAATTTACAATTTACAATCTATAATTATAGTTACAATTGCAAGTTACTAATTACAATAGAACATATTACAAATTAAAAGATATATAAGTCACATTTACAGTTGCATTTTACAATATACAATTTACCATTGTAATTACAATTACTAAGTACAATTGTACAATTACTCTTTAATAAATTATTACTAAATATATGCACACATTACAATTGTACAATTAATTTTTAAAAATTACTAATTATGTATGTACAAATTCCAACTTGCAATCTCATTTGCAATTAAAATAAGATAGAAAATAGGATCATTGAAACCATGTAAAATATTGATACAAAATCAGATAGTCTTATGATCATTCTCCTAGCCAATGTGTTATAGGAATGCAAGTCTCCATGATACCATCATGTTCAACGTCTTCCATCTTCCATTTCTTTGGTTCACCACTCTTCACCTTGATTTCCATTATATGTATTCGAGATGCCACCACCAAATGACTATACTGACAAGATATATACTCGGGAATATAGTCTCAACAAATAATATAATTGACTTATTTTTTCAATTTTTGGAAAAAGTGGCCCATGACAACTAGGTCACCAATTTAGTAAGTGAAATCACCATCTCAATATGGTCTCACCAACCTACTTTTAATTTGGGTACATATCATTAAATAATATGCAATGTTCTCTTCATTTCTCGAGGGTATAGTGACAGAAAATACAACACCTTCCATAAAAATTAAATTTTGTTAATCAAACATATATATATTCAAGTACAGCAGTTTGGAAGTTTGAACATTCAATCAAAGATTCCAAATAAAAGAATGTGATATATATAATGATTGAACTCTGGATAATGTTTTATTGTGTACCTTCCCTAAACATGTCAAAAAATTGATCATCATGTAATGATTCCTTGGCATCTTCAGTGTGCATCTCTTGCCATGTAGGAATTGGATGAGGACCCTTCAGGATAAGAGGGACATATTTCCATGGTTTCACATGTCCAACATTTTGGAATTTATCAAGGTCGCAACCATCTGTATCAATTCAAAACTCGCAAAAGCACACATCTTTTCTCGTTTCTATGGAAAAGATGTCACCCATGTCCTTACTCTGAAGGGAGTGTAATTCCCTCGTCCTAGGTATTGTCTCACAATACCAATGAAATGATCTATTCACATCAACAATGGAAAAATTACAAAAGAACCTGCATTGAAATAAATGTATAATCAAATATATAAGTATTCAACTAAGACAATGTTTCAAAGAACATTCAAAATGTGAGCTTCAACTACACACGGTATCATCTTACTTGTGCACCTCCCTTGCTTGTTTGTGACCTTCATGTCCCAAATGCAATGTGCACCATTCAACTACTTCTGCAAATTATTTGAGCCGGGTTGCACCATGACTCATCTGCTACCTTCTAAGTGCCTGCTTCACACAAGCACATGCACAATTCATGCTTTCCCTTTTCGTGCCCTATTTAAAAAAAAATCCAAGTATGTCGAACTCTTGTCTCTTTATGAAGGAGACTCAACCAATAAAAAGAGAATGTTGATTTTGACTTCCCTGCACACTTTCATGTCCCCAAATTTTGGCTATGGACCACTCCATTGGACTAGGGGATGTAATGGCCTAAATTACTTGGTAAGTTCATGATAAATTATTAAGGTGGTGTCATGGGTCATGAATATGTAATGTATGAGGTCCAATACTTATTATTAATGCAATATTAGTCAAAATGGGACAAGGAGGGTGCATAGGATGTGGAAATTGGGCCCCACATGAGTTGTAACTCCCCCAAATCAAGCTAAGCACATCCAAATTCAAATTCCAAGGTGCAAGAAGCTTCATGATAGAAGCAAATTCGAATTTGTAACTCCCCGGGCTAAAAATAGCAAAGGGAAGGCACACTTGAGGGTAAGTAACTCCCAAAGGGAATCTATGACACTATGAAAGCATCTATGACACCTTATGACAAGTTATGACATGTTGCAGGTCCTAAATATAGCCAAGTAGGGCACTAGAAGATATGGTGGGCCCACATGAAGGTGTAACTTCCCCAAAATTTGAATTATGCACATCTAATTCAAATTTACTATTGGGATGAAGTAATATTGGGTAAAATAACATTAAAGAAGTAAGTTAAAGTGACTAAGGACCCATTATCTCCTGAAAATAAGATTTATCATTATTTTATTAATAATTTTATGAGAGAATTCTAGAAGGAAGGGGAAGGGACCAATGAAGTCTATAAGAAGGATGTTTGGTCTATTGGGGGGGAGCTTCTTGGGAATTTTGATTTTGAATAGGAGAGCAATTGTAGATTTCATAGCTTGGGAGATTATCCAATTTCTAGCTTGGTAGATGTGCCCCTTGCAATTGTGAACTAGTTTCGGTGGTGAAAGATCACACCCTAGCTAGTAGAGAGGAGGAGATCATCCATATCTCTTCACTGTGCTTCATGGAAATTGATTGAGAGGAGAAATCACTTTAAAATTTCTCTACAGATATTTATTTTAGGTTTTTATGTTTATCTATAGTATTGAGGTCTAATTCTTGATGGTGTGTTCAAGTTCCAATCAGTAGAAGTGTGAAGTTGTGGAGTTTTGGGACATGAGTGTTTGTATTGGTTTTTGCTAAAGGAGGGCGCACCTATGGTCATCTAGATATTCTAAAGGATGTATATCATCCATATTTGATGGAGGGTGCATTTTTTTAGGAATATCTATGATTCACGGTCGAAATATTGCTTCTGGAGGGCACAACCGTGGAAGTAAATCACTCATTTGAGCAGTAACTCTTCCTCTTTTCTCTATGGTTATGTAGAAGCCATATCTACTCTCTTTGTAGAATATATTTCTCTGTATTTCAAGATTCTATAGAATCCATTGATGTACTCTCTAATAATTTCCCACTTATAATAAAATTATTAGTGTTCTCCATATACTGTTCAATAATCAAGTACGGGTAAATCTATGAGTAAATATGTTTTAATATGGTTGTGTTAACTTCATGTTCTAGTATGAAACCTTCAAAAGAGTCCTTGGTGTCTATTATTAATCCATTTTTCTCGATTCGGATGTATTTTGTAGCATTTGGGTTTGGTTTGGAGGTTCTATAGTTGGGGGTGTTCTTAATCGTGTACCAATGTTAAGTGGGTGGAAAGTCATTCTCTAGTTCAACTATTTTTTAGTGTTTCCAGGTCATGATACCTATTCCATTATGTCAGGATTTTTTTTCCAATATGAAACACTTTTTATTTCACTAAAAAAGGTTTCAATGTGCCCGAGTTATGATCATTTTACCGGTCGGTTAATTTGTACATGTATGCTTGCGCACCCCAATTGCAAATGTGAGTGTAGTTTTAAGATTTAATGTTCAAACATTCCATGAAGTTCTCTAAATTATGTTAATGGTTAGATTATATGTGTTTGGGTCCCTTAGAATATTTTTGGTTCAAATTCGTGTGAGTTAGGAATTGTTTGGGAAGAGTTGGAAACCCAGTGTTCTGTGTTGTCATATTTGAATTAATGCTCCTAGTTTCGAATCCAGTGATTCTTTGGGGTTGCATTTGGGTTGATAGCTCTACATATTGGAGAGGGGATATGATTGAACACATTACAATGGTATGAAATCATACATTTTGGGCTTCACTATAGTATTCATATTCCAGTAGACATAATAAATCCATCATTTGAACCAAGTTAAAAATCAACATCATTTCCATTTAAAATTTGGAGTTAATATTCCTAGTTTCTAATTGGGGATATTACAGTGGTATCAAAGCATGTTCCTAGAAAACTGTGGGAACTAAAGAAGTTTTTTTAAGAAGGCTTGCAGAAATGAAATTGTAACCGAATGCATGAGATCTTGAGGAGAGCTTAACATGGGAAGAATCATTTTCTGAAGATGGTTTCAATTCTTTGGTGGATGACAATGAAAGAGATGAAACAATAGATGGAGTTTTGTATGATCCACATGAGTGGGATGATTTATCATATGATAGCATATACCATGTGTAAAGTGAAGAGGAAGTTCCTTCAAGAGTTAGACTTGTATATGGTAGAATGTCACCTACTTTCCTTCCAATCTCGCCCATAGAAGAGGAGAAACTTGAAAGGAAAAGGTTGTTGAAGAACATGGATAAGACACAAACAAGGTTGGAGCATAAATTGCAGCAAGTGTCAAGCCTTATTACCAGAATGATCTACATCAAAAATTATGGAGAACATGTTTGGTTTCTCTAGGAAAGGATAATCCAAATATTTATATCATAAGATTGGTTTAGAAGGTAGTAAATCCATTGTATTTTTTCTTCCTTCAAATGGAAATGAGGAGAGCTACAGTCCATCGAAGGAGAAAACAAGATGTTCCATTTGTCCAAACAACAAGACACCTAGACCTATAGGTGGTGAGATTCAATAAGAATCACTCCTTGAGGAGTGGAAGTCACTTCATGATGGCTGAAAGATGGAAGAAAGATGTGTAGGAGATGAACATGAAGAACAAACATCAGTCTTCCATTCCCCATCATAGCTTCATTAAGAAGCTAATGTCAACTGCACCAAGGATGGGAGCATAACACAAAGGTATGATCACAATTATGATTTTTGTAGTAGTCATAATTTCTTGAATTATCATGAGATAACAACCATTTCATATTAGGATATTGGTATCATAGAATCTTCTAATGTTGATTTGGATGTTAAAGATGAATTATGTGATGTGGATTCATGCCACAAGCAATCTAATTTTTTATATCATCCTGTAGAGTATGTAAACAAGACTCAAGACTTGGGGGATGAGTGTTTGCAAAGAACTATGAAAGCATGTTTGTTGGCAGCCCAAATAAGGCAACAGAAAGAAACTTATCTTCCACCATTGTTCCTTCCAACTGAAGAATGTGCAGAAGTAGACCATGTAGGGGAAGAAGATGATTTTGGGGAGGATGAAAATGGAAACAAATCAAAACAATTATGGTGAATTTTACCCACAATCCACTTCCTTTGATAGGACAACTGAAGGTAAGCGAAGAAAAGAGTATGGAATCCTTGAAGCATTGGGATAATACACGAGCATTAGTGGCAGATTATTGTTGGAAATCTTCTAGGATAGATGTTAGTTTGGGAGAAGAACCTCCAATTGCATATCTACTAGCAATTAGAGAAGCAGTGGAGGAAATGAAGGAAAACTACTTACAGTTTCTTTCCGATAGAGATCATCTTCTTAGGATTCTCGAGATGTACCACAGTGCACTACAAGAGGAAGAAGAGGAGGTTGAAAGGCTTACACATGAGATTCATCTTACCAGATATTGTTGGGAGAATACTCAAATGGCCCTGCAAGAATAAGAAATCTGGATGCATGATGGGGGTGTAAATGAAATCTATGGTTTGATGGAGGGATCACTTGTGATGGCTCCACAAAGGGAGAATTCATATTTGTAGGTACTTGAGGATACATTTGACATGGATAATGTTGACCAAGTACTTGTTTTGCATCAGGAGGATCATGATCTACTTCTATGGGAGAGATATTTAGTCATGGAAGAGGAAGATGTATACACTTTTTATTGACCAGATAACATAGGAGTATGTGCATACATGGATTAGTTGGATAGGTCTATAAAAAAGTTGGAGACACAAGGGAGGTTGAGTTCAAATTGCATGAGTAGAGTGTTCTTTGACAGACCATTTATTTTCCATCCCTGTGAGAAGCAGTAGAGGCATATATGGTTGTTATATGATGCATTCAATATAGATAGAAATACATGGGAGTCTCACCTAATTTGGTTGGATGGGACAGATGACAGTGATGTGAGTCATAGGACCAGTGTGAAGACTGCACTCAAGGAGATTCATGTTCTATTGGGGAGAATCACAAAGGTTCAAAACAGTATTGGGAGTGATGAAATTCCAAATGGGATCCTGGCATCGTTCAGAGTGATGGATTGTTTTGGGTGACAGTGATGATCCGAGGAGTGAAACATAGATAGTGGGATCATAGTATTACTTGGTTCAACAGATTAGTAGCCGACATAGTAGGTAGAGCCAGCCATCACTTTCAAGAGCATGTCCATGTGGAGTATTGGATTAGTTTCCTAGGTGGGAGACCTTATGATGGAGGGATACGGTGTTTTCCTACTGGGTGTCTTGGGAGACTACAAGAGGATCATTGTGTGGAGACTATGTAGTGCATAGGCAGATGCAGTGGACACTCTTCCTTTCTTAGGTCCATTTGGGACCCTGGGATGTTTGTTGGAATCGGTGGTTTCATCTAGGTTGTGGATAGGATAGTTGAGGATATGGAGCTATCTCTTGAGGGGATGATTATATTTTATGAGCAGCTGAGAGTCATGACTAGTGATCATGGTAGACTTCATTTTCCAGCATTTGGATTTGACGAGGGAAACAAGATGGTATATTTCACTTGGATGCATATGCAGACTACTATCAATGGTGGTAGAGTCAGTTCTTACAGATTATTCATGAGTTTGGAGATCGAGGAGAGGAGGCTATAGACATAGTATTACAATGGGATGGTTATAGTCAGAGTGGCATAGTGGTAGTATGGTGGTCCGTTTTGGAGATTATCTAGGGATCTTTTCATTATAGTGTTGGGGATATTTCTAGTAGTAGGATCAGAGTTGAGAGGCAATATTGGATTTGACAAGATGAGATTATTAGTGGATAAGTTGAGTGGGGAGTTGGATGAATGGTTGCAGTATAGGGTTACTTTTCTTATTGGCATTGTTCAGGAGTTTTCCTATGTCAGTACCTTGTAGGACCATACTTTGAACAGCCTATACTACACCTCCTTTCGATTGGTCTGGAACCATGAAACATTTTCTAGTGTTAATGCGGTTCAAATTATGGGATATAGAGTTGATGACTTGGTCCATTTGAAATTGAACAGTCACCACTAAGGAAGGAGGCAAAAAAATCAATGAGCATATGTTGGGGAAAAAGAAGAAGCATTACCACTCCTAGGTTTAAATTGCTTGAGGACAAGCAATCTTGGGTGGGGAGGACTATCATGTCCCCAAATTTTTGCTACGGACCACCTCATTGGACTAGGGAATGCAATGGCCTAAGTTACTTGGTAATTTCATGATAAATTATTAAGGTCATGGCATGGGTCATGAATTTTTAATGTATGAGGTCCAATATTTATTATTAATGCAATATTAGTCAAAATGGGACAAAGAGGGTGCATAAGAGGTAGAAATTGGTCCAAAAATAATTTGTAACTCCCCAAAATCAATCTAATGACATCCAATTCGAATTCCAAGGTGCAAGAAGGTTCATGATAGAAGCAAATTCAAATTTGTAACTCCCGGGGCTAAAACTAGCAAAGGGAAGGTGCACTTGAGGGTAACTTTGAAAGGGAATCTATGACACTATGAAACATATATGACACCTTATGACAAGTTATGACATGTTGTATATCCTAAATTTATCCAAGGATGGCAATAGAGTATATGGTGGTCCTACATGAAGGTGCAACTTCCCCAAAATTGAACTATGCACATCTAATTTGAATTTATTGGTGAGATGAAGTTATATTGGGTCAAATAACATTAAAGAAGTAATTTAAAGTGAATAAGGACCCATTTTTCATGAAAATAACATTTATCAATATTTTATTAATGATTTTATGAGAGACATTTAGAAGTAAGGGGAAGGGATTAATGAAGTCTATAAGAAGGATGCAGGTCTATTGTTGGGGGGGGGGGGCGATTTTTGGACATTTTTATTTTGACTAGGAGAGATCTTGTGGCTTTAATAGATTGGAATATGAGCCCCTTTATATCTTGTGATGTGTTCCCATTGAAATTATGAACTAGTTTCGGTGGTGAAAGATCCCACCCTAGCTAGTAGAGAGGATGAGATCATATAGATCTCTTCATTGTGCTTCATGGAAATTGATTGAGAGGAGAAATCACTTTCATATTAATCTATAGATATTTATTTCAGGTGTTTATGTTCATCTACAGTAGTGTGTTCTAATTCTTATTGGTGTGTTCAAGTTCCATTCAGTAAAAGTGTGAATTTGTGGAGTTTCGGGACAAAAGTGTTTGTAGTGGTTTCTACTAAAGGAGGGCACACCTATTGTCATCTAGTTCTCTAGGGGGAATTTGTGTAGGATTTATATCATCTGTATTTTATGGAGGTTTCAATTTGGGAGTTATATCTTTGATTTCGGGTTGAAATCTTGCTTGTGGAGGGTGCAACAGTGGAAGGAAATCACTCATTTGGAGGAGTAACTCTTCCTCTTTTCTCTATGGTTCTGTAGCAGCATATTTACTCTCTTTGTAGCATATATTTATCTATATTTCAAGATGATGTAGAATCCATTGGTGTAATATCTGATAATTTCCCACTTATAATAAAAATCCCAATGTTCTTCTCCATATATTGTTCAATATTCAAGCACATGTAAATCTATGAGTAAATGTTTATCTGTGAGTAGATCTGTTTTAATACGGTTTTGTAAACTTCATGTTCTAGTCTAAAAACTTCATAAGAGTCCCTAGTTTTTGTTATTAATCCATTTGGATCAATTCATATGTATTTGGGAGCATTTGGGTTTGGTTTGGAAGTTCTATAGTTGGGGGTGTTCTTAATCTTGTACTGGTGTTAAGTGGGTCCAAATTCATCCTATGGTTTGATCATTTATGAAAGTTTTTGGGTACTGATACCTGTACCACTATGTCGAGTTTTTTATTTCCAATAGTAAACACTTTTTATTTCACTCAAAAAGGTTTCTGTATGCCCGTGTTATGATCATTTTACCGGTTAATTAATTTGTACATTTATGCTTGCACACCCAGTTGGAACTGTTAGTGTAGTCTTAAGATTTAATGTTCAAAGCTTCCATGAAGTTCTATGATGTATGCTAATGGTTAGATTAGATTTTTTTGGGTCCCTCAAAAGATGTTTGGTTCAAATTCTAGTGAGTTAGGAGTTGTTTGGGAAGCATTGGAAACCCAGTGTTTCGTGTGGTCAGATTTGAACTAGTGCTCCTAGTTTCGAATCCAGTGATTCTCTGGGGTTTCACTGGGGTTTATAGCTATGAGTATTAGATTGGGGATATGATTTAACACATTATAGTGGTTTGAAAGAATACATTTTTGGATTCACCATAGTATTCATATTCCAGTAGACATAATAAATCCATCATTTGAACCAAGTTAAAAATCAACATAACTTCCATTGAAAATTTGGAGTTAATATTCCTAGTTTCTAATTGGGGATATTACAGTGGTATCAGATCATATTCCTCGATGTCTGTGGGAACTAAAGAAATTTTTTGAAAAAGGATTGCATACTTGAAGATGGAATTGAATGCATGGGATCTTGAGGAGAGCTTAACATGGGAAGAATCATTTTCTGAAGATGGTTTCAATTATGTGGTGGATGACAATGAAAGTGATGAAACACTAGATGGAGGTTTTCATGATCCACATGAGTGGGATGATTTCTCATATCAAATAATATACCATGTGCAATGTGAAGAGGAATTTCCTTATAGAGTTAGACTTGTAGATGATAGATTGCCACCCACTTTCCTTCCAGTCTCACCTATAGAAGAGGAGAAACTTGAAAGGAAAGGGTTGTTGAATAAAATGGATTAGACACAACCGAGGTTGGAGCATAACTTGTAGTAGTGTAAGTACTTATTGCCAAAATGATCTACATAAAAACTTATGGAGAGGATTTTTGGTTTCTCTAGGAAAGGATCATCCAAAGATTCCTACCATAAGATTGGTTTAGAAGGTAGTAAATCCATTGTCTTTGTTCAACATTCAAATGGAAATGAGGAGAGCTACAGTCTATTGAAGGAGGAACCATGTTGTTCCATTTGTCCAAACAATGATACTTATGGTCCTATAGGTGGTGAGCTTCAAGAATAATCACTCCTTGAGGAGCGCAAGTCACTTCATGATGGATACAAGATGGAAGAAAGATATGTAGGAGCTGGACATGAAGAACAAAAATCATCCTTCCATTCTCCATTAGAGCTTCACTATGAAGCTAATGTCAAGTGCACCGAGAATGGGAGCATAACACAAAGGTATGATCATAATTCATATTTTTGCAGTAGTCATAATTTCTTGCATGATCATGAGATAACAACCATTTCATATGAGGATAATGGTATCATAGAATCTTATAATGTTGATTTGGATGTTAAAGATGAATTATGTGCTAGGGTTTCATGCCACAAGCATTTTGATTTTTTATATCATCCCTTAGAAGATGTAAATAAGGTTCAAGACTTGTGGAATGAGTGTTTGCAAAGAACTATGAAAGCATTTTTGTTGGCGGCCTAAACAAGGCATCAGAAAGAAACCTATATTCCACCATTATTCCTTCCAATTGAAGAATGTGCAGAAGTAGAGAATGTAGGGTAACAAGAAGGTTTTGGGGAGGATGAAAATGGGAATAAATCAAAAAATTTAGTGGAGAATTTTCCCCATGAGCCACATTATTTGATAGGACAACTAAAGGTAATCAAAGAAAAGAGTATGGCATCCTTGAAGCATTGTGATGATATGAAAGCACTAGTGGCATATTATTGTTGGAAATATTCAAGGATAGATGTTAGCTTGGTAGAAGAACCTTCAATTGCATATCTTCTAGAAATTAGAGAAGCAATTGTGGAAATGAAGGAAAAATACTTACACTTGCTTTCCGATAGAGATCATTTTCTCAGGATTGATAAGATTTACCAAAGTGCACTAGTACAAGAGGAAGAAGAGGAGGTTGACAGAATTTTACATGAGCTTAATCTTACCAGAGATTCTTGGTAGAACACTCAAATTTACCTACAAGAATCAGAGCGATCACTTGTGATGGCTCCATAAAGGGAGAATTCATATTTCCAAGTACTTGAGGAGAGATTTGACATGGAGAATGTTGACCCAATACTTGTTTTGCGTAAGGAGGATTATGAGCTACTTCTATGGGAGAGATATTTAGTCATGGAAGAGGCAGATGTGTACACTTTTTATGGACCATCCAGCAGAGGAATATGTGCATACATGGATTGGGTGGATAGGTCTATAAAAAAATGGAGACGCAGGGGAGGTCAAGTTCATATTGCATGAGTGGAGTGTTGTTTGACAAACCATTCATTTTCCATCCTTATGAGTAGTAGCAAAGGAATCTCTAATTGTTATATGATGCCTTCGGTATACATAGAAGTACATGGGAGTCTCACTTGATCCAGTTAGATGGGACATATGATAGTGATGTGAGCCATAGGACTGGTATGCAAAGTGCAGTAAAGGAGATTCATGTTCTATTGGAGAGGCTCACATAGGTTCGAAACAGTATTGGGAGTGATGAAATTCAAAATTGGTGGTGGGATCTTGGCATCCTTCAGAGTGATGTATTATTTCAGATGACAGTGATGATCAAAGGGGTGAAACATAGACAGTGGGATCATGTTATTACTTTGTTCAATAGTTTAGCAGTTGGCACATGAGGGAGATCCAACCATCACTTTTAGGAGCATGTCCATGTGGAGTAGTGGATTAGTTTCTTAGGTGAGGGACCTTATGATGGAGGGATACAATTTTTTCCTACTGGGTGGCTTAGGAGACTACAAGAGGCTCATTGTGTGGAGACTATGCAGTGCAGAGTCAAATGCAGTAGACACTTTGCATTTTTCAAGTCCATTTGGGACCCTAGGATATTTGTTGGACTCAGTGGTTTCAGTTGGGTTATGGATAGGATAGTAGATTATATGGAGCTATCTCTTGTGGGGATGATTAAATTTTATGAGTAGGAGAGAGTCATGACTAGTGATCAAGGAATACTTCCTTGTCCAACTCATATTTGAGGATGGCAGCAGGATGATATATTTCACTTGGATTCCTATGCAAACTACTATTCATGGTGGTAGAGTCAGTTCTTACATATTCTTCAATCTGGAGATCCAGGAGAGGAGGATGCAGATAGAGTATGACAGCATGGGATGGTTATGATTGCAGTGGTGCAATGGTAGTATGGTGGTCCCTTTTTGAGATTAGCTGGGGATATTGGGGTTATAGTGTTTGGCATATTTCTAGTAGCAGGGTTGGAGGTTAGAGGAAGTCTTGGATTTGAAAAGATGATATTCTTAGTGGATCAATTGAGTCGGAATTTAGATGAGTGGTTGCAGTATATAGTAACTCTTCTTATTGGCATTGGTCAATATTTTTCTTTTGTCAATACCTTGGAGGACCATACTTTGAGTAGGGTATACTACACCTCTTTTTGATTGGTTTGGAACCATGACGAAATTTTCGTCCTTAATGTGGTTTAGATTCTTGGATATAGAGATGATGACTTGGTTGATTTGAAATTGCAGCCCTAAGAACAATCATCACTAAGGAAGGAGGAAGAAAAATCAATGACCATAAGTTGGGGAAAAAGGAGAATCATTACCACTCCTAGGTTTAAATTGCTTGAGGACAAGCAATATTGGGCGGGAAGGAATGTCATGTCCCAAAATTTTTGCTGTGGACCACTCCATTGGACTAGGGAATGGAATGGCCTAAGTTACTTGGTATTTTCATGCTAAATTATTAAGGTGGTGGCATGGGTCATGAATTTGTAATGTATGAATCCAATATTTATTATTAATGCAATATTAGTCAAAATGGGACAAGGAGGGTGCATAGGAGGTGGAAATTGGGCTCCACATGAGTTTAAACTCCCCCAAATCAAGATAAGCACATCCAAATTCAAGTTCCAATGTGCAAGAAGGTTCATGATAGAAGCAAATTTGAATTTGTTACTCCCCTGGCTAAAAACAGAAAAGGGCAGGAGCACTTGAAGGTAAGTAACTCCCGAAGGGAATATATGACACTATGAAATCATCTATGACACCTTATGACAAGTTATGACATGTTTCAGGTCCTAAATTTAGTCAAGGAGGGTGCTAGAGGATATGGTGGACCCACATGAAGTTGTAACTTCCCCAAAATTGAACTATGCACATCTAATTCGAATTTACTAATGAGATGAAGTAATATTGGGTAAAATAACATTAAATAAGTAAGTTAAAGTAACTAAGGATCCATTCTCTCATGAAAATAACATTTATAAATATTTTATTAATAATTTTATGAGAGAATTCTATAATGAAGGGGAAGGGCCCAATGAAGTGGATAAGAAGGATGTAGGTCTATTAGGGGGGAGATTTTTAGACATTTTGATTTTGAATAGGAGAGATATCATCGCTTTCATAACTTGGGATATGGTCCCATTTCTAGCATGGGATATATGCCCCTTGCAATTGTGAACTAGTTTCGATGGTGAAATATCCCACCCTAGCTAGTAGACAGGAGGAGATCATCCATATCTCTTCACTGTGCTTCATGTAAATTGATTGAGAGGATAAATACCTTTTAGATTTCTCTACAGAGATTTAGTTTATGTGTTTATTTCCATCTACAGTAGTGGGGTCAAATTATTGATGTTTTGTTCAAGTTCCAGTCAGTATAAGTGTGAAGTTGTGGAGTTTTGGGACAACAATGTTTGTATTGGTTTCTGCTAAGGAGGGTGCACCTATGGTCATCCAGATATCTTAGGGCCTATTGTAGGGTTGTATATCATCCATATTAAATATAGCGTACACTATTTGAGGCATATATATGATTTGGGGTCGAAATCTTGCTTGTGGAGGTCGCAACAGTGGAAGGAAATCATTCTTTTAGACGAGTAACTCTTCCTATTTTCTCTATAGTTCTGTAGAAGCCATCTCTACTCTCTTTGTAGAATATATTTATATGTATTTGAAGCTTTTGTAGCATCCATTGATGTAATATTTTATAATTTCCCACTTTAATAAAAATTCTAGTGTTCTTATCCATATATCGTTCAATATTCAAGCATGGGTAAATCTATGAGTAAATGTTTATCTATGAGTAGATCTATTTTACTGTGGTTGTGTAAGCTTCATGTTCTGGTGTGAAACATTCACAATATTCCTTGGTGTATATTATTAATCCATTTGGATCGATTCATATGTGTTTGGGATAATTTGGGTTTAGTTTGGAAGTTCTATAGTTGGGGGTGTTCTTAATCTTGTACCGGTGTTAAGTGGGTTGAAAGTCATCCTATGGTTAGACAATTTCTGAGTGTTTATGGATCATGAGATCTATTTCACTATGTTGGGAGTGGTTTTTCCAGTAGTAAACACTTTTTATTTCACTTAAAAAGGTTTATACATGCCTCAATTATGGTCATGTTATTGGTCAGTTAATTTGTATATTTATGCTTGCGCACCCCAGTTGGAAATGCTAGTGTAGTCTTAAGATTTAATGTTCAAATCTTCCATGAAGTTCTATGATATATGTTAATGGTTATATCATATGTGTTTGGGTCCCTCAGAATCTATTTGGTTCAAATTCAAGTGATTTAGGAGCTATTTGGGAAGAGTTGGAAACCCAATGTTCTGTGTGGTTAGATTTGAGCTAGTGCTCCTAGTTTCGAATCTAGTGATTCTCTGGGTTTGCATTGGGTTTGATAGCTCTAAGTATTGGACCTCGGATATGATTGAACAAATTATAGTGGTTTGAAATCATACATTGTGGGCTTCACCATAGTATCATATTCCAGTAGACATAATAAAGCCATATTTTGAACGTGGTTTGAACCAAGTTAAAAATAAACATCATTTCCATTGAAAATTTGAGTTAATATTCCTAGTTTTTAATTGGGGATATTACACACACCCATCTGACTGTAATATCCTGATTTTGACCCTATTGCATTAAAATTGTAAATGATGTAAATATCGTTATTAAATCATGGTGAGGAGCTCAAGGCCAAGGCCCCGCCATCGATTTATCGTTTTATGTATCGGCAATTAAAAATAGATGCCTATGGTTCTTGTGCTGGACATGCATAATGTAAATTAAGACATCATGTAAATACAAATTTTAATGAAATACCCACAACTAGCTATGCAATGCAACAAAGAGATGGGGGCATGATTTCACAAGGAATGGGGAGGGAAATTATTCAAACCCTTGAGCCAATAGTGTTAAGCCAAATTTCATGAGAAAACCCATAAACCACCAACTACCCATTTTGACTTATGCACCCAATCATTTAATTCTTCCGAGAGTTGGTTGAGTTAGTTAATGCCTTGGGAATGAAGAGGTATGGCAGCCAATTTTGTGCATGGGCAAGCCATCAACCTGGGAATTCGTATTTTTGCTTCTTGGGCAAGAAAACTCCCACGAAATGGTGCCCAAAGCCATCTTTCACCCATGGAATTTGCTCTCTCACGCAGTCTGAACTAGTTGGGCTTTCCCCATCACGTTTTTCATCATTTTCCTGCATTTTTCCATGGCTGGGAGCTCGTTTTTTTGTTACACAGTGGCTGGGAGAGGAGGACCACGATTTGGGGTTGTTATGGAGGTCGTTTTTGCCTTGGAATGTCCATGGACGTTTTTCTGAAAACGGATTTAGCTTCCCAGGGTTGTTTCCTCATTTAGCTTTTTGTTTTTGGCTGCCCATGTTTTTCTGAAACTAGTAGAAATCCCATTATTGGGCACTTCACTGTAAAAACATTTTCTTCATGCCCAACACTTGTATTTTTGTTGTTTTGTGCATCCCTGTTTTGGTTTGAACCTGTGAGCAAGAAATTTGGAGTGGTAGTGGACAGAATTGGATTGATAAACCTAGTGACGGGAGTAACCTCTCCGAAAGATCAAAAGGGCTGGCTACTCTTCTATGCACACCTTGGACAACACTAGAATGGAAGGTATGGCCTGAGGGACTGTGTATTGGTGAAGGGAATACTTCCTTGAGTGGGGTGTGTAGGCATTGTGGGTGCCAAGCTAGATAGATCTTGTAGAGGTATTCATGGCTCTGTGCTTGAGCTCACTAGCTTAGCAATTCATTCCCTTCCTTTGCCTTAGCAGCCTGATAAACCCAACTGTGGATTGGCTTGGCTGCTTTTGGTGTATTTTGGCTATGTGTGGGTCTGTTGTTCCCCTTTTCCTTGTAGAAATCATGGCTAGCTCGGGGGTGGCAGTTGTATCAAGAGATTGATAAGCACAACTGGCCTATGGTTGGGTGGAACGTTGCAGTTGCATAGCTGGTTGCTCGGGACTACTTTGTTTTAAGATAAGTACTCTTTTGTGTTAAATTCTGCAATGTATTTATTTAATGACTGTCATGAAAAAGTTGAATGTATGTTAGATATGTAGATGCTTTTAATTCCTCTATGTTTAATTACTATATGCATATGTACATGTCTTTTATTATCAATGAGTTTTACTTAATGGATATGGGGCTAGATGCTCGGATTTAGTGTCATGTTCTCTTCCTAGCCCGGTCTGATGGGAGGGGACTTGACACTGACCAAATCCAATGTTCTGTAAATGACACCCCATTATTTTTGAATGAGTCATAAATCAACCCAAAGCATGGTTGAATGAAAAATGTGTCATGTTTGCGATCATCTCTCACATAAAAATGGTACACTTTAATCACATTATGTGATTAGGGAATGACATCCCTGTCATCAGTGCTCACTTGATCATGCCTGTACAAAACATGTATGAATATTGAAACCTAGTTAGAGTGATAGTACTCAGTAACTTAGTTTGGGTATAAAATGTGTAGTTCTTGGCGAAGTCCACCACTGATAAGATTATGCCCGACTGGAACACCTCACAAAAATGCTTGAATTTAGGAGCTTGCCACCTAGACCTGTGAGAGTATTTGATATATATATATATCTGATTTTGGAATTTCTCCATGAACTTTGGAATCTGAATTTTGTCCTAAATAAATTTGATCAATTTAGATGGTGTAGTTGAAGAAGACGATACAACCATGGTAACATACTCATATCTTTTCCATGTAACCATGAGATCTTATAGTTTATATTGTGCTAGATCGAATGTGAAATGTCTATGGAACAATGCCAAGTTACAACATTCAGGGCATATTCTTCCACCTACACATATTTTGTTGAAAAACAAATCCTCATGATTCCTTTTGCATAATATAGTAGAAAAAAAAATCTCGCATTATGGGAGGATATATTCACCCTGTTAGTGATTTTTGAAAAATTCTATAAATGTGTCATAATAGAGTTGAAATTCAACATAGTGTGGAAAACAACAAGTATCATGAATTGTGTTTGGCCTAATATACCATGGTTTTAGCTTGTCGAACATGTTGATTGGGATCTCAACACTAAGATTGGCCTCTTGAAATTCCTCAAACTATGCAACTCATGTCATCTCCATAACATGCTTACAATGCTCAACATAAATCCCTCAG
Organism: Larix kaempferi; assembly: GCA_027924585.1. Taxonomy (NCBI): domain Eukaryota; kingdom Viridiplantae; phylum Streptophyta; class Pinopsida; order Pinales; family Pinaceae; genus Larix; species Larix kaempferi. The sequence goes on from BSBM01000435.1 coordinate 18,567,268, forward strand.
TTTCATTAATGTTTTCACATGCAGTCACTTTTTGGAGTAGTGGAAATCCTATGCATAAGTGTTAGTTTCAATTTTTTGAGCTGTAAAGCACAACCCATCTTTAGGAGTAGACACTAAGGAATCTCTACTTAAATCCGCACATTTAAATCCCTCTAGATAAATGTTTCCATAGGACATGCTTTTGATCTGATATAGCACGTAAGTGGTTGTCTGAAAACTCTAAATACACGTTAAATAGTAACTAAATATGCTACAGATTTTTTTAAAACAAAATTCAAAAGAGTGACCAAGCATATTTATTTAATACATACCCACTTTCAATTTAAGATTGTGAGATAACATTCAAAGTATTTTAATCTAATAATTTATATGAACATATATGGCAATACAAATTCATACTTTTTAAAATGTAAAATAATAAAATTTATCATACTCTACAATAAATGAATTTTTATCTATTCAAACATCCATCCAAAAGAAGTAATTTACAATAGATGTCTCATTTAAGATATGATTTTATGTGTGGAATTGCACACACATGTATATCTCTAGTTTAAGGAGAAATCATATACATAAATAAACATGAACCATATACATAAATAAACATTAACTCCACTTTAAGGATATGTTTTTTTCATGTGTACATGCACATATTTGAATTTAAGTTGTTATAGAGTGTTTATTGCTATGAATATTTGACTATCAATTCCACTAGATGATATTTGAAAGTTCATATCAAAACCAACATTGAGGAATAAAATTTAACACCACAAGGGGAATTTTGAGAGTTCACACATATTTTTGCTATATCTAGATTGATAAGTTTGTTGTACACTAGCATGCAATAATATTATCTAATAACACTCAATTCATATACATGAACATTTCACTACATTATTTAGAATATAAAAATTAATTATGACCAATAAAAATAATATAATATCTTGAAAAAAAATCGATGACTAAAAATCAATCAACATGATAATTTTGTAACTAATTTCGACATGATAATTACATAATTGATTTTGAAACATAATAATAGAAAGAATGAGGTAAGAAGTAAGAATTACGAAACATGTTTGAAATCATTATCATTCAAACAATGATATAAGAAAAATACTGATATCGTCCTCAATTGGAATTGGATCCACCAAAGGTTGATCTTCACCATCTTCTTGTTGCTCTTGCAATGTTGCTCGTCCTCACCTCATACTTTATTTGTTCTTTCCTCATATCTATTTTTCATTAATTTGATCTCAATCATGTTTCCTACTTTGACGTTTTTTGTTTCCCATCTTAATTAGTGAATAAAAAATGAAAATGTTCAATTTTCTTTGAAATCCTCACTAAAAATAAACAATTTGAGAGACTCAAGAGAGTAAAAATGAAGTTACAATTCATAAATTTAAGTTTATGTATAATTTTTATATATTTATTTATACAATATACTTCAATAAATGTGAAATATTGGTAGGTGGTTCATGGGTTGGGTTGGAGAGACGGAAAAAAAGGCGAAATGAATGAAAAGTTGGCGAACATAGCTCGATCGAGATATTTTTGTATTCTCGATCAAGCAACCAAAATGTTGATTGAGCTAATATCTCCATCGAGATTTTGGTTAACCCTCAATTGCGCTTTTGGTTAACCATTGATCGAGATTTTTTGAAAAGTTGCACAAACGCTCGATTGAGCTATTTAAAAACCTCAATCGAGCTAATAAGCTCGATCAAGAGCTTTAACATAGACATTTATCTCCCTTCCTTATAATTTTTTTTTTGCCTTGATCTCTTTTCCAGACCTAAACCCTAGCCTAAGATAACCTTAGATGATGTACTTCATACCAGTGGATCCCTCAATGAATCGTCTATTCATTGACATAAAATATGAAAGCTTATGAGTTCATATGATATTTTTTTGTTATTTTATTTTAAATATTATACTTACAAAAACATGTTCATAACTTCAAATCAATGCAAAGATACATCCACAACGTATAAAGTACACAAAAAAAAAATTCAAAAAATAGATACGCCCCAGATCAACGGGCGCTCTTTAAAAGGGTATTTTTTATTTTTCAATTTTTGTAACTAGTAAATTTTTTTTACGTGCACGCACATGTGTACGAAATGCAAATAAAATTTTCCACAATCAGTTTCAAAAATTAAAAAATAAAATATAGTTTTCCATCATAAATTTAAAAAACAAAATGCGTACCACAGTGCATTTTGTGTAGATTATGTTAATGTATTTTTTTTTCAAAAATTATGCATTTATCACTAAATTTGTTTATGTTCACACAAGCCACTCGTAAAATTTTGTTGAAATTTACAAGAATAACCTTATCATTAAATGCAATTTTGGCATATTAAATAATTTTATTATTCTTTTAGAAAAATATAGGTGGAAAGATGACATAATTCCCTACAAGTTTTTTTTGTTGTTGCGTGTCTAAATTCACAAGGAATATATCAATTTTGAGGGATTCAACTTAATGAATGAGTAAAAGCTTGAATTTTTACCATCACTTTTGGCCAAAAAGTGTTACCCATCTTCATGGATTCACCCATTTCAACCAGTAGTTTCTTTGATTAAACAATTTGTTCATCACTTTCTTTCCAACATTTAAAGGCTATCTTTATTTAATATGGTTGGTTGTTTGCAGAACCGATTGATGGGATGCACTCGACTATTGGCTTGGCATGGTTGTTCGTCGACCTCACTAGAAAAATTTCTGGAGCCTCTATCTATCTATCGACCAATGGAAGAAATGAAAGTAAGTGTCTATCACTAACTGGAATTTTAAATCCTCACAATAGAAGATGATGAAGACATTCATGCAAAAAAAACTTACATAGAACAAAACAAAGATTAATGAAAGATGATGACACAAAGAACAATGAAATTAATTGAGCCCCTTAATGCAGAGTCCTGGGTTGTGACCTTGGAAGTTGAAGGTAGAGAAATGATATATAAAGAAGAGCCAAAATTCCTAATAGTTCTAAGCTTATGGAGATGAATGCTGATTAGATGATTAAAAGGTGAGGCTTTGACTGAATACTACTATATTGACAATGAAGACTGAAGAATCACAAGTCAGGGTTGTTTCTGCATACTTCTTCTCTTAGGGACAAATAAGAGTTTTGGGGTGGGGGTGATGTTGGAGGGACCCTTTAGAACCTTAATTATCATCACATTAATATATTTGATTATTATATGTTACAATAAATGATGTATCAGTTGGAGTGGGTGTAACCTCTCCAACCTCTCCATTGATGTATAAATAACACCATCTAATATGAATACAATTGATCGAATGTTTGATCCAATACTCTTGTCTTGATGGATTTATGTGTGTGCTTCAGAGTCTCTTTCTTGTATGTCAGTTGAAAGACCTCCTTTCAATAGATTCACACATGAAGTGAACCCTAATTTGATGCATGGGATGTGATTGTGGAGACTCCCTCTCCATTTGTATACATTGAAGTGTTGTTGCGTGGGATTATAGATCAACTTGGAACCAACTATAAGGTGATATTTTATACCTGTGTGTTTGGAATATGATCACTTGTGTTTTGATATATGATTTATCTATGTATTAATTCACCTAAGTTCATTCAAGTGCATGGTGCTACTTTGAAATACCTGGAAGAGTGTAGAGAGACTCCAAGAGTGTATCGTGGAAGATCCTAGATAGAACCCAAGCTTGTATTATGGAACTACAACCTTCCTCATCAACATCTATGTGAGGACCCGTGAACATGGAACTGGTGCTAGACGCCTTCATCTACATGTAATTAAAGACTGCATGTGGTGTTCCAACGCCAAAGCGAAGATGGTTTGTTGCTCATTTGTGAAGACCTTTCTCCAACTGTGTTGAATACTAGTGACTTTGGCTCATTTATTAAATCTTGTTTTTTGGTCATTGTCTAAAAGTTTTTCTTCTTGGAATTATTTGCTAGTTCTCTCAAAGGGAGAATGTTGGTGTCATTATCATCAAGATCTAAAAAATGTAAGTGCAATACAACTCTACATATTTTTAATTAACAAATATTATATTGTGTTAAATTTTCATATTGTAATACTAGACTGGATCTTTTTTGATGACAAAGTGTTGAATATCTAAGACTGATATGCTTTTTTGGGGGGTCAGTTGTAGAAATAATAAAGTGTTTGCAGAGACCTAGACTTGCAAAAAGTTTATAGTTTATTCTTCTTGAAGAAGATATTATAATTTTCGTAAATAAGGTGGTAGAGACTTATACCTGAACCTTTTATTCTTTGCTTCCCAAACACCTTTTATTTACAGGTGATAGAGATGGCTATTGCAAAGATGCAGTCATTGGAATCTATAGTTGGAGCAATACTCACTGGAAAAGACAACTATCCTAAGTGATCAAGGAATATCATAGCCACATTCATCTACAATGATCTTTGGCATGGGATATGTGAAGTAACCACCATTAAAACAGAAGCAGGTCTAACCTTGACATCTGACCCAAATCCACCAACATCACAGAAAGAACTAGAAATATGGCATACCAAAGACAACAAGGCAACGATGATAATCACTACAACAATAAGTGAAGAGGTGAGTCAACACATACTTCTTACAACATCATGTTTTGAAGCCTTTAAAACATTGAAGGATTTTTATGACTCACATCCTGAAATGGAGGTGATTCAACTGATGTTGAAACTGTTCAATCTAGAAGTGATGGATAATGATCCTATGATGGCTTCATCTGAGATTAGATCAATTGTGCATAATATTCAAGCTTCATCCATGAAACCAGACCTTCCACTTTCTACATTTGTAAAGTCCCTCTATCCTACACATTCACACTACCTTGAATCACTTCAAGCTAGTGACAAGTTCAAGGATCTCACCTTTGACACCTTGGTGGATAATATTGTAGTTAGAAAGAAAGCCTTTGGAAAGAATACCAGTGATCACACTTGAGAGACCCTTTTATTTGCTAAAAAATCAAAGAACCACTCAAGAAAATCTTCAAAGCCAAGAGAGAAACAAAAGAGGACGAGGAAGAAGAAACTTCAGAGGTAGGGATCAGAAACAACTCAAGCAAAAGACTAGATTCGAAGTGTAAGTGCTGTGAGAGAAGTGGAAATGAATCAGAACAGTGTTGGGCCTCTTGGGACTCCATCAAAGAAATAAATAACCAGAATAAAGAAGACAAAATTAAGATCCAAGTGGTTGGTAAAGCTCTCGATTCTTCTCATTGTATTGTTGCACATGATATTCTTGGAATAAATGAAATCACATCTTTTTGTTAGATTTTGAGAATTAATTCAAAATGATCTAGGATCTTATCTGAGAGAATAACATGTACATCATATCAATCATAAGAGACAAGCACAAGAGACAATAGACATAGAGTTTCCTTGGGGAAAACCAAGAAGGTAAAAAACCCAGCAATTTCCTCAGAGATAGAAAGAGCAATGATACAAAACCCAAGTAGAAGAGATAGTCTCCTTAGCAGCTTCTCCTCCTCCACTAGTGTGCATCACTCAAGTGAGAGATAGATGAGTAAGTGAATGATCAAATAGAGTGACACCCTCACTCTATTTATACACTAACTTGACTTTCCTAATAACCTAACAGGGATGACTTCTCTAGGAGAGTCTAATAACCAATGGTAACTCAACTCAGGGCCGACCCCACACTTGGTGGTCTAATAACCCCTCTTGTATAAGTTACGACACTTGCGACACTTGTAAATACAAATGACGACACTTTCATATAGAGGAATAATAACCTATCTGTAGGGATACAATATACATATATGAAATACATTCCGAAGTTACATATACATCAACACTCCCTCTTAACTAGGAATGTATTTCTCGACACAGGTCTTCTAGCACAAGTCTTCTACTCTGGATCATCAGATCATTGTCATTGGATCATCATCATCATATCATCGTCATCGTCACTGCTGCTATCTCAATCAATCTCTAATCTACTCATCATAGGAATTTCTCCAGAGCCAGCCCTTTATCATGCTGGTTGTAGGCCTAGCCTCCATGTAGGTCTTCATCATCTCTGCGTGCAAGCCATCAAGTAGGTACACCTCAGGACTAATTATACTACCTCTACAAAACCTGCAAGATCTCCTAGGACTGATTACACTGCCTCTGCAAAACCTGCAAGAGCATCTCAAGACTGATTATATGCCTCTGCAAAACATGTGTACTCTACTGTCACATCATCGTCTTCAGATCACCTCATAGTCCACGGAGCACAACCCAGATGCACATCACACAGCACTTACACCACCGACATGGGAGAACACATCTATCACCATGTCTCAAAGGCATATCTAGCCTTTACATCTCACCATCAGAGAACACATCTATCACCATGTGAGAATGGCCCAGCCCTTATATTTAAGCATAGGAGAACACATCTGTCACTATCTAAAAATGGCCCAGCCCTCACATTTCACCATAGGAGAACACATTTATCACTATGTGAAAATGGATCCAGCCCTTACATCTCACCATAGGAGAACACATCTATCACTATGTGAGAATGGCTTTAGCCCTTACATCTCACCATGGGAGAACACATCTATCACCATGTGAGAAAGGTTCATGTGCATCTGTGTCTCCGGACTCATCACTTCCCCTTGGAAGGAATCTAGATCTGAAGTACACCAATTCTTCTCTCTGAAGTACTCAAACTTCACTCTGGCTAGCGGCTTGGTCAACACATCGGCTATCTGCTCGTCCATCGCAACATACAGGAGCTTCACTGCTCCTCTCTCCACCTTATCCCTGATATAGTGATATTTGATCTCGATGTGCTTCGACCTGTTATGGAACACCGGGTTCTCAGATAGCTTCACACAACTCTGGTTGTTACAAAAGATACCAGTAGCACCCAATGGGAGATCAAATAACTTAGATAGTAGCTTCCTAAGCCATACTGCCTCACAACTAGCCGAACAAGCTGCAACATACTCTGCTTTGGATGTACTCAGTTCCACACAGGACTGCTTCCTGCTAAACCAAGAGATCACACCTGATCCCATACTGAAGCAGCACCCAGAAGTGCTCTTCCTATTAGCAGCAATGCCTACCCAATCTGAATCAACATAACCCTCCAGGTTAAAATTTTGATTCGCATCATACTTGATCCCATAATCAACTGTACCCTTCAGGTACCTCAGAATATGCTTTACAGCAATCAGGTGAACACTTCTGGGATCCGTCAGGAACTGGCTCAATGTGTTCACAACAAAGCATATATCTAGTATCGTATTCGTCAGGTACATCAAGGACCCAATCATCTAATGATACACTATGACATCAACTAGCTCAGATGAAGCATCACACAGAAGCTTCAAGTTCGATGCCATAGGTGTGGCCATGGCCTTGCAGTCCATCATCCCAAACCGCTTCAGGATTTCTACTGCATACTTCCCTTGTCCAAGGAAGATCCCATATGCACTCTACCACACCTCCATGCCTATAAAGTAGTGCATCATACCCAAGTCCTTCATCTTGAACTCAGAAGCAAGCTTCCTCTTCGTATCAGCAATCAATCTAATCGCACCTGTAACAAACAGGTCATCCACATATAATAGTAGTATCACAGGATTACCTTCCTCAACCTTGTAGTAAAGGTTGGAATCTACTTTACTCTTAGTAAAGCCCAACGTGGATAGGATGCTTTCTATATTTCCGTACCAGGTCCTTGGTGCCTGTTTTAAACCATACAGGGATTTATTCAGTCTGCATACATGAGTTCCTCTGTCATGTGTCTCAAACTTGAGTGGCTGCTCCACATACACTTCCTCTTCGACTACACCATTCAAGAAAGTTGTCTTGACATCCATTTGGTGTATCTTCCACTTCATCACTGTAGCTAGAGCAAGTACTGATATGATGGAAGTGTATCTGGCTACAGGAGCAAAAGTATCTTCATAATCTATCCCCTCTTTTTGGGAAAAGCCACGAGCTACCAACCTCGCCTTGTATTTCTCTATGTTACCATCTGCATCATGATTGATCTTATAGATCCACTTGGAAGTCACAACAGACTTCCCTTCAGGTCTTGGGACTACATCCCAAACATCATTCTTCATGATCGACTGGTACTCCTCGATCATGGCATCCTTTCATTACTTCATCCTGGATCCTGGGAACTTCAGATTGTTCAATATCTTCAATAGATATTTTTCTTGAACTTCGTTGCTAGAACAAATGTTGTTGTCCTTCTTTTGTAGGTGATTGTACACGATCTTTCCTACAAGTCAAATTCAATTGCATGATTAGAAATTTCTCATAGTTTTTTTCAAAAACAAAACTTACACATAACTACATATGTCATGCAATCATCTTAGCCAATTCTTCAATACAACATTTATCCATATCCCGTAACTTTCTAGATGCCTTCATCTCTACCAAAACATTATTAAGAGTGTGCACAAATCCCAACATGTCAGCAAAGAGGTTTCATTCTAGATAAGTAGCAATGGAATGTTGTACAGTACCATAGGTCACTTACCCATTATATGCTTATTAGTAGTATCTTGTTCATTAATGCAACTATTCTAATATGCACAATACATATCCTAAATCTAGGAACATAAGTATGTACATGAATGAACAACATCATTTAAGTAATAAGAGATGATAATTCAAATACTTATCTTTGTTTAGTTGTGGGGTGGACTCCCTCTCAATCTTTACTTCCTTGCAGGAACTACTGGAGTGTGCTCCCTCTTGATCCTTGCTTCCTTGATTATCTGTCCTTGAACTTATATCCATCCTGGACCACTATGCATGCTTAAGTGTGCACTAGTGTCATCATTGTGTCATCCTCAATATCTCATACATAACCGTACAAATATTAGTATAATCTCAATACTATCAAAACATTATGATCCTAAGTACTCTTAACATCTATGGTCATGATCATTTCACATACAGGCAATTTATCACAAGCATTAGTATTCAAGGTTTCAGGGAGGACTTCTATTACTCATGCATATTCTTATTGACCATAGGACTCTTCTGGTTAGTCATATCATTAATCAGAGTAAGAAACATAATATGCATAAACTGTTGATTACTTAAACTTCCAACTTCAAGAACAATCATTCATAGAAAAGTATAAGATCCTAACACATGGTAGGATTCTAACTTGATATAGGAAAAACATACATGGTTATCATGTTAGCTAGTCATGTCTAACATACCCGCATAATGTCTTTTTGTTCTCTTGAAAGACCTGCATAACTCATAAGTAAACCATTGTAGAACCAAAGTATACATACCTCGTAAGTAGATCTTCTATGTGGTCAAAGACTATGGATGAGTCTTTGCCTTCATGTCATCATGGTCATAGAACTTGATTTGTCTTTTCTTGATGTACCTGTATATTGTTAGCAGACAAAATAATCCTCATACAACACCACAAGTGAATTAGTACAATCATAAGTGTCGTAAACCTAACCAATCAATGTATTCTATTGTTCACATGCATTCATTATCAAACAATCATAATTGTACTAACCTCAATAACATGAAAACATATTATGAACTTAATAGATTTCAAAACATGCCTGTAAGTCATACCTGTCAGATTGTTGTTGTTGTTGTTCCTTTTGTTCTTAGGACAATTCTTCTTGGTATGTGTTGTGGGAGCTTGATCTTCATTCCCCATCTTTTCTTCTCGGTCCACAAGCGTAGCTTCTTCTTGAGAAAATTCCTCCCACAGTCTACTGAAGGAGATCAGTTTCCTTCTTGCACAGATTTCTTGGATGAAGGAGTCCCATGACATAGGTAGGCCATTCAATGTGGTCATTACAATTTAACCATTTTCCACTACTTCATCCATAGCTTCAAGTTGTTCCTTGATTTGAGAGACCTTAGAAAAGTGGGATTGAATGATCTCTCCATTCTGAAGCTTTACCCCTTTCAATTGGTTCCACAGAGTCATCTTCTGATTTATGTTCTTTCCTTCAAACAACTTGGTCAAGGAGTCAAACATCTCCTTAGGTGTCTTTAGGGAAGACACATGGGGTATGAGATTGTCTTTGATAGAATCAGCAATGATTCTTTTAGCCTTGACCAGGTTCTTCTCGTGTAAGGCTTTATCCTCTTCTCCCTCTGGGACAGGAACCTCTTCACTTATGTAAGTGTCCAACTCATTCTCTTCTAGGATTAACCCAATCCTATACTTCCATGCTCTGAAGTTATCAGCCCCTTCAAGCTTATCCTCAAGCTTGGTGTGGTGAGATATCTTAAAGAGTACTTCAAATGGAAATAGAAAACATTTAGGTCTTATCACTTGATTTGTTGAAAACTGGATCTGGAGTTGGATTAGGATTTGTCAGAGAAACCCTAAAAATTCAAAATTTGAATTTCAAACTTCTGAAACGATTGAAATATGTGCCTTGCTGAGTTGGTCAAGATGATATGCTCAGAATTTGAAAAATGCTAATTTTCACCTTTCAAAACTGCTTTTGGAACTTCCGGATTCACTGGGCAGGAACCTGAATTAGGGTTTGATTTTCCTGAAGCTTCACCCAACCAAAAAGTTGGGTCTAAAGCTCTAAACTTCAATTTTTCAGAGGACCTTCCAGCCATGGTCTCAGATTTCAGAAATTCCAACTTTTGCAAAAACCCTAATTTTCCACCTTTCCTAATCAAACTCCCAAACTAGGGTTTGATTTTTCCAGTGCTTCACCCAACCAAAAAGTTTGAACTTGGTCTCTAAATTTCAATTTTCTTGAGGAGCATCCATCCATGGATTCAGATTCCAAAAATTACAACTTTCTCCGAAACCCTAATTTTTAGGTCAAAAACTGAAAATGCTCAGAATTGAATTCTATTTCGACAGAAAGATGTGCCCTTGCTAGGAGAGTCAATCTAGCCTCCTGCCTTTGAATATCTATGGAGAAAAACACAAAAAGAAAGAATCCCTAGCTTCCGCAACTGCATAGTGTCTTCTTCTCAGGTTAGCTCTAATACCATGTTAGATTTTGAGCATTAATTCAAAATGATCTAGGATCTTATCTAAGAGAATAACATGTACAACATATCAATCATAAGACACAAGCACAAGAGACAATAGACACAGAGTTTCCTCGGGGAAAACCAAGAAGGTGAAAAACCTTGCAACTTCCTCAGAGATAGAAAGAGCAATGATACAAAACCCAAGTACAAGAGATAGTCTCCTTAGAAGCTTCTCCTCCTCCACTAGTGCGCATCACTCAAGTGAGAGATAGATGAGTAAGTGAATGATCAAATAGAGTGACACCCTCACTCTATTTATACACTGACTTGACTTGCCTAATAACCTAACAGGGCCGACTTCTCTAGGTTAGTCTGATAACCCATGGTAACTCAACTCAGGGCTGACCCCACACTTGGTGGTCTAATAACCCCTCTTGTATAAGTTATGACACTTGCAACACTTGTAAATACAAATGATAACACTTCCATACAGAGGAATAATAACCTCTCTATAGGGATACAATATACATATATGAAATACATTCCGAAGTTACATATACATCAACACTTTTTCATCTTATAAAGATTGTTGGTTGCTTGATACTGGTGCAACATCCCACATGACATTTAGAAAATATTGTTTTGAAGAACTGAATGACAATATAGATGGCATAGTGTATTTTGCAGAAACATCTAGCTTCAAACCAAACGGAATTGGTTCTGTCATGATCAAGCTTCTTGGATTCCCTGACTTTTTGTTGCAAAATGTTCTCTAACTTCCAAATTCGTAGAGAATCCTATTGTCCTTGGTGCATATTTGATAGCAAGTCCATTCCATCCACATATTCAATGGAATCATAGAGATAAGTATTTCCTCTAACAACTAGGTCATCATGACCAGATATGAAGATGCAAAGTTATTGAAGCTGGAAGTCTCATCTGCAAGAGTTCAGAAATTTCCTACCTCTCTCAACATGGAGAAGGTATCTTTTCATCTAGTTTGTTATGGCATGCTAGAAATGGTCATCTAAATTATAACAGTCTTCGCTTGTTGAGAAAGAACGATGTTTTTGGTTTGCTCACTATTCCTAAGAAAATGAACAAATGTGATGCATGCATATTAAGTAAACATAATAAGTAGCCATTTCAAGAGTCAAAATTCAGAGCATGTAGAAAGTTAGAGCTAGTTCACTCTAACTTATGTGGCCCTATGCCTATTCCTTCTGTAAATGGTAATAGATATCGCATGAATATCGCATGACCTTTGTTGATGACTACACTTGAATCTGTTGGGTATGCTTGTTAAATACAAAATATGAAGCATTTCAAACATTCAAAAATTTTCATGCATGGATAGAAAGTCAAGCACAATCTCCTATTGGCACATTTCAAACTATATTTGTCAACATGGGATTGCATATGAAACTTTAGTTCCTTATATTCCTCGACAACAAAAAGAATGAATAGAACCATAATGAATATGGTATGCTCAATGATGTTTTCAAGAATGTAAAACTGATGTTTTGGGGTGATGCAGTGTTATGTGCATCTTGTTTAAGAAATAGAAGTCCTTGTCAGGATTTTGAAAAAAATACTCCACATGAAATGTAGTATGGCCACCTCCCTTCGATGAGGCATCTTAGGGTATTTGGTTCCATCTACCATGCATTTATACCAAAGGAGAAAAGAGACAAGCTTTGTGCTCAAAGTCAAAAATGCATTTTCTTGGGGTATTCAGACACCTCCAAGGCATATAATCTTTATGATGAGGTAAACAAGAATTTTTTTGTTTCCAGATATCTCATTTTTCTTGAAACTAATAAAAATGACAAATCTATTGATAGACAACTTATTTTTCTAGAGAAAGTTTCCCATCTAAAGACATATTATGAAGTTGAAAATGAAATTCCACATCTTGAAGGGGATATTCCTATCTTGGATTAATTTCTAGAATTTCCTTTTGAACCACCAACACCCCCACATGATGAAACCCGCGAATAAGAAGTTCTGACCACTTCATCTGAACATAAGATTCAATTGGATGATGTGATTGAGAGGATTGGAAGATTGGATCTTGAAGAAAATGAAGCACCACCAGCTGATCAACTTGGGACATCAAGGAAAGTTCTAAAATGGCCACAAAGACACTTGAAAGTGTCCATCCATATGTAGTTGGAAAGACGGGAACAAGAATATCAACTGGATAAGAAGACGATGGAGATGCAAATAACTTAGGTGATGACATGGATGTTTCATTTGATTGTGAATTGAATTTATCTACTAACCTTGAACCAACTTCCTTTGAAGATGCCTCTACTTGTGATGAGTTGAAAGAATCCATGCAGAATGAGTATGATGTATTCTTAAAGAATGGAACCTGGAAGATGGTTGACCCTCCAGTTAGAACCAAACCAATTGGCTACAAGTGGGTATACAAGAACAAATACAGATCAGATGGCTCACCTGACAAGAACAAAGGGAGGCTTGTGGGGAAATGCTATGCACGTAAAGAAGGAATGGACTATCAAGAGACATTCTCCCCCACAAAAAAATGGGCTACCATCCACACCTTATTGTGTTTGGTTGCACAAAATGGGTGGAAAGTACACTAGATGGATGTAAACACAACTTTCTTGCATGGAGACTTGAAAGAAAATGTCTTCATAAATCAACCAAAAGGATTTTTTGTGAAAGGACAAGAATAAAAGGTATGCAAACTTGTCAAGTCCTTGTATGGCTTGAAACAAGCACCTCAAGCATGGTATGAAAAGCTAACCAAGCATATCTTGAAGCTAAATTTCAAACATTATAATCTTGATGAAGCAACATTGTTTGTAAAAAAAAATTGATGATTTGTTGTGTTTCTTGTGGTGTATGTAGATGACCTTTTGATGACAGGGAACAATGAAAGAACTATATTGCATCCATAAAGAAATATTTGAAGAAGGGATTTCAAATAAAGTATTTGGGACACCTTCACTATTACTTGGGAATTGAAGTGATTCAACATCCTAAGTACATATTCATCTCCCAGAAGAAGTATGTTGGAGAATTGTTGAATAGGTTTGGCATGACAAAATGCAACCTTATCTCAACTCCAATCGAACAAAATTTGAAGCTCACATCAATTAAAGGAAAAGAATTCGAGGATGCAACCAAGTACCAACAACTTGTGGGAAGCCTTATCTACCTTACAACCACCAAACCATACATTTCATATGTTGTTGGTATCCTTTCAAGGTTCATGCACAAACCTTGTGAAGGAAATTGGTTTGTTGCTAAAAGAGTTCTAAGATACTTGAAGGGGACTCAAGGCTTTGGATTCAAGTAATCTAAGGTAGATGACTTCAAACTTATAGGTTACTCTGATTTAGACTTTGATGGAGACAAAGAGATAGGAGTGTCTACTTCTGGATACATAATGAGTCTTGGATCAACAGTTTTCTTTTGTTGAAGAATGTAACTTCACAAGATATTCTTATTGTATTTTTATTGTACTTCCTTTGGGAAATATTCATATTGTATTTGATTATGTAAACAACCTAAAAGAAATCATGTAAAATAGACAAGTGGGTAAATTTCCCCAAACAATGGGAAAAACTGCCCCAGTCAAGTTGACCCAGTTAGGGAAATTCAAGTCGGCCCAGTTAGGTAAAAAGGCCAGTTTGTGACCAGTATAAATAGAGTGGTGCCTAGCTCATTTGGTGCATCACTCACTCAAGCAAGTTCACATGAGTAGAGGTAGAAGTACAAGTTCGCTTGGGAGAAAGAGTAGCTGCATTGAAGACATATTTTCTTCCGGGTTTCTATTGTATCTTGTTCTTTGGTTATTGTACGAGATTGACATTGTACTTTCTGATGAATCTAAACTGAAGAAGTTTTGTTGGGTTTTTCCCGTGAGAGGGTTTCCCCGGGGTAAATCTTTGTCTTCTCTTGTTATCATGTGCTTGTCTATATTTCAGTGATCCTATTTCATATGGTTATTGTCATAATAATATAAATTGTTTGAATATCTAACATAACCATCCTGGAAGTATCAAAATTCTAAGATCTTTTGGATATTACGCAAATAATCAATTCCAATAGATTCGACAACAAAGGCTATGTGGATGTTGTTGAAGCAACGAAAGAGATTATGTGGCTCAAGAAGATACTTGAAGATTTGCAAGAGAAACAAGAGAACTCTACTCCCTTATTGATCAAAAACACTTTTGCAATCAAGTTGGCTAAGAATCCCAGATTCCATGATCAAACCAAGCACATCAACAAAAAATACGATTTGATTCAACATCATTTAGAGGCCAAGATAGTGCATTTATGACATTGTTCCATGAACGAGCAAATTGCATGCATCTTCACCAAAGTGCTTGGATGAGAAAAGTTTGAAAATTTTAGAACCATCCTCAGACTTACAAACACCCCTTCGGATTAAGG
This sequence comes from Larix kaempferi, assembly GCA_027924585.1. Classification (NCBI taxonomy): domain Eukaryota; kingdom Viridiplantae; phylum Streptophyta; class Pinopsida; order Pinales; family Pinaceae; genus Larix; species Larix kaempferi. Next base: position 18,582,688 of record BSBM01000435.1, read on the forward strand.
GGGGGAATGTTGGAAACTTAATCCTATGGGATTATGGTTGCATTTTTAAATACTGTAAATAATGTAACTGAATAAGGAGATGAAGAGTCTCTATAGGAATCTAAAGAGTCGTTGGAAGGTGAAAATCAACACTCAAAAGAAATGTATAAATAAAATATTTTGCTTAATGAAAAATTGAATTCGAAAGTTATATGACATAATAATAAATATTACATCTTTATATAATTAAGGGGATTTTTGCATATGGACATGTGTCTAATTTTGAGTTAAGATTGGGAAAGTTTAAAAAGAGGAATGAGAAGGGCAAGGGTTTTTCTTTCCTTTTTTTTGTCATACTGGTTCATGTAGACTTGGAAGGGGTGGAGATTTAGAGATTAAAGTAAGATTATGATGACTAGTTGACATATTGATATTAATAAATGATTATGTGGTAATTTTTTTTATAAATATTATTTATTTAAATACAAATTGAATAATTCTAATATCATAAAAAAATTACCACTTAGTATGGTGATTCTGGATATTAATAAGGTGATTCTTGATATTAATAAATAATTATATGGTAATTCTCGTTGTAAATATTATGTATCTAAAAACAAATTGAGTAATTCTAATATCATAAAGATTTTACCCCTTAGTATGGTGATTCTCGTTGGGCATAATTCATGCTTATGTATTGAATTTCAAAATATATATTATACAAATTATATAATTAAAAATTTAGTATGTTATAAAAATGATGTAATTGAAAAATTAGTAAAATTAATTGAGATTTATATGAAGCATATTTCTTACTTAAATGATAAATAAAAAATATTTAGGTAATTAATAAATTAATAAAAATAAATTGATATTTATATGGAAGTATTCTTTTTAAATTAATAATTTTATTTTTTTACTTAAATAAAAAGTAAATGAAGGTTAAATATTTACCTAATAAAATTATTTTTGTAAATTGATTTTTTTTATTTAAATAAAAAGTAGATAAATAATAAATCTAAAAGTATTTTTGTAAATTGATATTTTTTTATTTAAATAAAAAGTAAATAAATAATAAATCTAAGTAAATAAATATTGAGATTTAGATAATTTTAAAATTAATAAAAATAATTGAGATTTACATGGAACTATATTCTTCGAATGATATTTTGATTTATTTAATTAAGTGAATCTGAAATAAATGTTGAAGTTGAAAGAATGTTCAAAAATATATAAAGTCCTTGTTCTTTTGCTAGGAAAGTATTTATGAATTGTGCACAAGAATTCTTATGTATTGGTTTACTATATCAAAATGGTGATTGTAATTGAGTTAAAATGCATAAAAATCCTCTAACTTAAGATGTTGACATTCCTCTACCTTAAGATGTTGAGTTATAATTTTTATGACATTTAACATTTTTCATGCAAACTACGTTGCATTGGCCCATGTATTTCTACAATCATCTTGCATGCAAATTATATTTACTTGGCTCTATCAGTTTTAGAAAAACTAAATGAAAACATTTTAAGATGTTGAGTTATAATTTTTATTTAACATTTAACACTTTTCATGCAAACTATATTGCCTTACTGCATGTTAGGAACCCATGTCTTTCCTTTGTTAGTATATTGTTGTTGGACACATATGCTTTGTAAGTCGTCCCGTAGTATTTGTTGATCCATAATTTGTGTTATTGTTGTTTGGCGCATATGCTTTGTAAGTCACCTATAGTATTGTTAATCCATAGTTTGTATTGGCCCATGGTTTTGACCCATAGTATTGGCGCCTATACTTAGTATATAAGTGTGTGTTTAGGCCTATGAACGCACCGTGAAGTTATTTTGTGTTGAGCTTGCTCAAAGAAGGTTGCTCCCTCGAAGTGGCCTGCAATCAATAAAAATATTTTGTGATCTCATATATTGTGCATTTTATCAATTAATTGTTGCAAGTTCTTCACAGCGCATGTATTTCTACAAACATCTTACATTCCAATTACATTTACTTGGCTCATTCATTTTTAGAAACACTTGAATGGAACCTTCATGCCTTTGGTATATTGATTTTTGGTATATTGATTTTTGTTTGTAAAATAATCCATGTCTATAAATAAAAATCAAGTAGAATACTACACATGAAATGTATATGTCCGACAATAAATAAATGGGGTCGCAGACCCAAGAACCATATGAGCACAATGAAATATAGCCATTTAACCTTGCATTATGGGAGTTCCAACGTCTGAATATAAATCTCAAAGAGGTTCAGGCTATAGAGATTGCACATTCTGCAAAGCACACTACTATAGATGGTTAATTTCCTTGCAATTGATACCTCACTACTTTTGCTACCACCATCTTCAACTTGTTAATAGAGATGCATGCTACCATGACCTTCAACTTGTTAATAGAGATGCATGTTGCACCTATTAATTTGCATGCTTTAATACTTTGTCTTCCTTTACTAGCTGTAATGCTTTAATACTTTGTCTTCCTTTACTAGCTGTCTTGATCTTAACCACTGTTATCCCCTAGTCGTTCTCTCCCTTAATTTCCTTTTGTGGAACCGATCATTACAAAACCAATGTATGATCAAGTCTTGACCATACTCCATCCCCTGGAGTCATCACGAAGAGGAAAACGAACTCAAACGGCAACAAACAATGAATTGATTCCCGACAAGACATGCAGGTAGGCATGTTGGTTATTCTGGACCTCTCTTTCTTGGGAAAAGATCTGTATCAAAATTGTACTCATATACATCTGACATTCGTTAGATATATTATGCATGGGATAAACACTCACCAAAATGCCCTGGCGTATTTCTTACTAAATCCAATCAAAATCTTGTCTTAAAATTGTAATTTGAGAAATTATGCATTCACCATTATTAGTCCTAGAGTAAATGTTGGATTTTAAAACTACTCAAATTGTGGAAATTATTGTTTGAGCAATGAAAAATACACTTTCAACAATGTTTGTTTTGTCAAATTTAAATAAATACAAAGTGATTTAATTGTGACATATACTTCTCTTCTTTTTCTTCTTCTTCTTCTTATTGCAATTTTGTTCATTCAGTATTATTCAAATGTAAACTCTGTCATTAGTGTGATGGCATGTGCACTATTTGGAAAGTGTACACTACAAATTCTGAGTGAGTTTTACCCTCGCAGTAATTATTTGCGTTAACTAACATTAGTTGATATTTACCAACTAAAATTTGTATTCTTCTACTGGCTATCAATATTTATCAACTCCTTGTGATGACTATCAACTAGTATAGATCCATCCTAAACGCGGATCTATCAAGCACAGAGAGACATCCAATTTCTTAAGATGTTATTTTTTAATGACATTTTATTTGGTTTTAAATTTTTATTTTATGAGTTGATATGGATTTTTTTAATTATTTTTATTTGGTTTTCATTTTTTATTTTATGAGCCAACATAATTTTTTTTAATTACTTTTTATTTTGGTACATTATGTGACATCATTACATAATGTTACATATCTCCCCCATACTAAGTTGTAAGCACCTGGCTACTCTTGGTGCAATAATTTACTCTGCTGATAATCAGCTTTAATGTCAATAAAACCAAGATTTTAAAACTAATTACTTTTTTTTAATTCCAACGCATATTGAATAATATCCGGAACCAGATGACTCAACTACTGAGGTTGTAGCTCTGTAGCGTCGTCCTCTCGGGATTGAACGGGAGACCTGCAACTCGGGACCTGCACCTACTCAGGTTGTAGCTTAGTGGGGTCGTCCAGGTCCCCTCGGGATTGAACTCGAGAGATGATCATGAGGTCTGCACCTAATTGGGCGGATAAGAACAAAATTTAGAGAGGTTCTAACCATACCGTCCTTCCGTTGCATGCTATTCCCTGCCAATGCCACATATGTGATGATATTGTCTTTAGTAGCATGCAATTAATTTTATATATTTATGGTCCGACTTGGACGATCTGGGGACTTATGGTTCTTTTTATTTTGGACTATTCTGATATGGTTGTTAAGACTTTTCTGTCACTTGATGACATATGGTTCTATCTGATAGGGATTGTGTAATTTGTATGATCTGACAACTGAACCTATTTACTATTTGGCATAGGTTGAATTTTTCTGTAAAAAAGCATGCAATTAATTTAAAAAATTTAAAAATATATAGATCAAGAAGAACATGGATGTTTTCTGTTTTCTTTAAATTGATTTTTAAGTAGGACCATTAATATAGCTTAGAACTGAAAGGCAATGTGCACGACGGCTGGCAACTATGTGGACCGCCTAAAGTCTGAAACACGAACGGAATGGGACACGTGGACAAAGAAATGTGGTCGGTTATTTTCGTCAAACCTCGTTGAGTAATGTCTCTAACCTACCACTATGAGTTGGCATGCTTCCCTCCAAACCCACCTACCTCTTTCTATCACACGACTGTGATATAGAAATTGGGATTGATCGAAAGCAACCAAGGTTGTACAATGAATTTCATAAAATTTTGATTTTGTAAAAGAAAAGTTTTTAAATGGAATTGATATTATATTATTTATAAATGTAATTGGTGTATGTAATTAATATTGGATGTTGGTGTTGGAGTAAGATCTAAAATTGTTTTTGATTAGTTAAGAATAATCCTTTTTTAGTGTAAAGAAACAAGTTAACCATCCAAGAATTATAGGCATTTAGTAAGAACAATCTTCTTTTTTATAGACCACTAGCAAGTTATTTCAAGTAGAGTGGTTTTCCTTAAATAATAATGATGAGTCAACTTATATTTTAAGTAGTCATAATAAGTATCTGTACTTCCAATTAAACAACTAAATTAGAATAGATTTTGTCACCTTCTAAAAATACTAACAATAAATATTTAAACTAACATAAAAAATTATATAAATAATGTTTAATAAAATGTGAAAAAAACAAATAATCATGATGTATATTTTCACTTCTAATTTAACAACTAAATTATAATAAAACTTATAATCTTTTAAAAATACTAATATTTAAAAAAAAATTAATAAAATGTGAGAGCAACCAACTATGAAAGGCATCCCAAACCAGATTCGCAGATTCCCGTATAAAGTCAACATTTAACCAAAGTCAACAAACTTTGACACCTCACTTGTGCACAGGTTCATGATGATCTCGACCTTATTCATCATAAAATAATATTTTTAATATTATTGAAAGCTGCATTTATTTTTCTTTTATATGAAAATAGGCAAAGTGCAATAATGGCATTATTTGAGAGCAGGCAAGAGACTAGTTTATCTTTAATATATGTTTGCAATTTTGTTTTAATTTAATAGTAATGAACGAACAATTTCCTCTTATAGTCTTTGTGATTTTTTAAAATATTTCTGTGATTTTTTTAAATATTTACGAATATGCTTTGCTTGTCTTATGTTGTGTAATAATATATTCTGTGCAATTTTCTTCGTTTTCACAAGGACACGGGACTGGCTACATAAAATCTTATCCTCGTTTCTTACAATTTAAGGTGAACATTCCAAAGATAGAGGTTCCTATTAAAAAAGATAGAATATTTACACCCTCATAAACTTGAATAATCAAATGGCTATAAAATAAATCTTCTTAAACATGATTGAATAATTAAAAAGTTGCAAAATAGATTACTATTTATCAAAATTAAAAAGAAGGATTTAAAAGTGTGAATAATCACATCGCTGCAAAATAGATTATTATTTATCAAAATCACAAAAGAAAGATTCAAAGTGTCCGGACCAACATAATGTAATTAAAAAGATTGGTGCATATGAGTGGAGAAATAGACATGGAAATATTTTCAAATATAGAAATAGTTAAGCATGAATCCTCTGTCCAATAACGAGACGCAGGAGGTTACAGAAGATCCTGACAGCAAACCCAAGCACTTCCGTCAAGTCCCCGTCCGTCTCGGCCGTTGTTTCCTCTGCGATCGTCTCCAACGTTCTGCTAGCCGTCCGTCTTCTGACGGATATCAGAGGTGTTGGTATTTAATGTGATCACCACGTCTTTTTTGTAAACCCAGCTGTCTTAAATGCTGTTTGATGAAGGATTAATACCCGTCTTAATTGCCAAGAGTAGCTGGCACATCGCGGACATAAAATAGTTTTGTGCTGTTTTGTAATCTCGGGGCATCCAGAATGTTCTCTATCTTTTTGCTGAAGTTTCCTGACGGAATTTATTCCGGTCACTGTAAAAACACCTTTGATAGATATGTTTTCAAATAAATTTTTTGATTATTGTGTGTATGTGATACTTCCAGTTGTTATAAGCTCTGCCTGAGCGCTTACCTCCACGCTCTCTGCCTTCACTTGGTATCAAAGCATTAGCGTTCCTTCCTCTGTTCGTGTTGTGCTCTTCCTGTTGTGAATTGAGACGACATATTTATAAAGCATACGAACTGTTATTCCTTTGTTTGTTCAGATTTTGTGGAGTGAAGATAGAGTGGAAGGTAGTTCTCCCTCTGTCGGTCGTTTGTGGCTGTTTAAAAGTTTGTGCAGCTTTGTGTTGCAGACTACTTCACCAGTGTTGGTGGCATCTGACCAGAACTGTTTTCTTGTGGGTTGTGCATTCGGCAAGGAGTGCGCTCCTCGGTGGCTATGGTCCTTGCTTTTCAACAGGCGGCTGTGGATGGGTATAATCTTCGGCTTTTTTTACAGACTATTTCATTTTGCTGGAGCTGGAGCTGATCTCACAAAGAAATTAAAAGAGGTTTTCATCTTCAATAGGCTAGAACCAGATTGAAATGGCTTCTAGCAGTACAACTCAGCCATAGATTCCTCTCTTAGCAGGGCAAGAAGATTATGATTTCTGGGCAATTAAGATGAGAATTCTGTTACGCTCTCAAGGAATTTGGAGCTTCATAACAGAGGGTTATGCTGAGCCTGTTGATTTTGTAGTAGAACAACTGTTGATTGTAGCTGAAAAAGCCAAATTGGAAGAGAATCGCAAGAAAGATGCTAAGGCCCTTACTTACATTCAATAGGGGGTTTTCCCGGCGACCTTTGCTAAAATTTCTACAGCCAAAAATGCTAAGGAAGCCTGGGAAACACTCGAATCAAGTTACAAGGGTGCTACCAAGGTTAAAACAATTAAATTGCAGAACTATAAAAGTGAGTTTGAAAACCTTAAGATGAAGGAATCAGATACAGTGGAGCAATTCATGAGTCAGGTCGATAGTGTAGTTAGTCAATTGAGATTGCTGGGTGAAGATTTGCGTGATCAGAGAGTAGTTGAGAAAGTCCTTAGATCCATGCCTAAGAAATTTGAGCCAGTTGTTGCAGCAGTATTAGAGTCTAAGGATCTCAGTATGATGTCAGTTGATGACCTGATGAGCTCATTGATATCTCACGAATCTAGGATGAGTAAATATGAAGAACCCTCACTAGAGAATGCGTTAAAAACGCAGGCCACTCTATCAAAAAACAGAGGCAGAAGAGGAACAAGAGGCAGGGTCAGAGGTAATAGATAGAATATTCAAGGAGAACAGAAAGATGATGCTCGGTTCGACAAGCAATTTCAGCACAACACTCCTAGCTTCAGGGGGAGTAGTAGCAGAAATTGACAACAGATTCCTCAGGAATATGACAAGTCAAAGGTACAATGCTACTATTGTAAGAAATTCGGTCACTATGCAAATAGGTGCAGAAAGAAACTGGCAGATGCTGATAGGGAATCAACAAACTTAATTGAGTCTCAAGGTAATGAGAATTATGTTTTATTGACCTGTAATGTTGTTGAACAAAGTTCAAAAGATATTTGGTTTGTTGACAGTGGTTGTAGCAACCACATGACTAGTGGTTGTAGCAACCACATGACTGGAAACAAAGAATTATTTTCCAAATTGGACAACTCAATTCAGTCCGAAGTTAAGCTTGGTAATGATAGCAAGGTTACTGTGAATGGGAAATGAGACATTTCCATATTTGACAGAAATGGACAAAGAAGAAGAATTGATAATGTATATTATGTACATGGATTAAAATGCAACCTGTTAAGTGTTGGACAGCTAATGGATAAAGACTATGAAGTCAATTTCAAAAAGAAAATTTGTACCATCCTAGATAATTCACCTCAGAAACAATTGATTGTTAAAATTGAGATGACTAAAAATCGAATGTATCCATTACCTCTAAAGCCGAGTTGTCTGTCCAATTCTGAAATTGCATATAAAGCTAACAATCAAGACCAATCTTGGCTTTGGCATTTGAGATATGGTCATTTATATTTTGATGGATTGAAACAGTTGCAAAACAAACAGATGGTGAGGGGATTACCTTCCATAGAGCAGCCTACAAGCTCATGTGAGAGCTGCATCATGGCAAAGCATCACAAAGAAAGCTTTCCATCTGGTGTTGCATTTAGAGCTAAAGCTTGTTTAGAGATTATTCATTCTGATTTGTGTGGACCAATGCAGACAACATCTTTGGGAGGAAATTTGTATTTCCTAACCTTTATTGATCACTTCAGTTGGAAGACTTGGATGTACCTTCTAAAGCAAAAAACTGAAACTTTTGGTATCTTTCAGAAATTTAAAGTCTTGGTCGAGAAGGAAAGTAGAAAAAGAATCAGGATATTGAGATCTGGTAGGGGAGGTGAATTTATGTCTAATGACTTCTTGAATTTTTGCAGGGATCATGGAATCAAAAGACAATTTACAACCCGCTATACACCTCAACAGAATGGTGTTGCTGAGAGGAAGAACAAAACCATTATGAATATGGTTCGCAGTATGCTTAAGGAAAAACATTTGCCGAAGGAATACTGGGCTGAAGCAGTTGATTGTGCTGTATATATTATGAACAGAAGTCCGACAAAGGGTGTGTTGAACCAAGTACCTGAAGCAGCTTGGAGTGGAAAGAGATGTTCAAATGAACATTTCAGGATATTTGGATGTGTGGCATATGCACACGTGCCTAGACAAATAAGAAGAAAACTAGATGATCGTAGCGAGAAGTGTATTTTTATTGGGTACAATGATGTATCCAAAGCATATCGATTGTACAATCCCATCACCAAAACGTTGATTATCAACAGAGATGTTAAATTCAAAGAAGAAGAATCTTGGAATGGGAGTGTGGATCAATCAGTTGTTGAAGCTATTCCATTTTCATATGAAAAGAATGAAGGATTTGAGTTGATTGAACAATTTGGGCAGCAAGTTCCACATGTTGTTATACCTACAGCTAGCACTCCGTCGAGACAGTTAGTTGGTGCAAACACACCACAGTTAAGAACTCCAACAAGCATTGTACAAGGTGAATCATCGAGACAATTGGATCAGCAGTCATCAAGTTCATAGGTGAGCAGTGAATCTAATCCTACCATTGCAACATTGAGATCGAGGATTAGAGGGAAAAAGGTGAGAAGCTTGAATGAAATTTATGATCAAGTTCATAATGATGAAGAGAATCAGAATATAAACTTTGCGTTTCTGGCATATCATCCAACAAGTTTTGATGAAGCTGTACAACATAATGTTTGGGTTGATGCTATGGACGAAGAGATGAATGCAATCGAGAAGAACAACACATGGGAGCTAGTAGATTTACCAAAAGACAAGGATTGCATTGGTGTGAAGTGGATTTATAAGACGAAGTTGAATGCTGATGGAGAAGTTGTGAAGTACAAGGCTAGACTTGTTGCTCAGGGGTTTAGTCAACAACCCGGGATAGACTACAATGAGACATTCGCACCTGTTGCAAGACTTGACACAGTCAGGCTTGTATTGGCTATTGCGGCTCAATACAATTGGAAGGTGTACCAAATGGATGTTAAATCTGCGTTCCTGAATGGTTTCTTGGAGGAAGAAGTGTATGTCAGACAACCTCCTGGGTATGAGGTTGAAGAACATGAAGATAAAGTTTACAGATTAAAAAAAGCTCTGTATGGATTGAAACAAGCCCCAAGAGTCTGGTACAGTCAAATAGATGCATATCTAAGAAGTAATGGATTCGGTCGAAGTGGAAATGAACCAACGTTGTACACAAAGGTAAATCAATCTTGAGACATTTTAATAGTTTGCCTGTATGTTGATGATTTAATTTTTACTGGAAATTTTTTCATAAAAGAGTTTAAATTAGCAATGACGACTGATTTCGAAATGACAGACTTGGGCCTGATGAAATACTTTCTTGGCATTGAGGTGAAACAAGTTGAAAATGGGATTTTTATATCTCAGTCTAAATATGCAATTGATATTTTGAAAAGATTTAAAATGTTGAACTGTAAACTAGCAGTTACTCCTGTTGCTACTGGAACAAAATTAAGTAAGAATGATGAAGGATTATGTGTTGATCCAACTCTCTTCAAGAGGTTGGTTGGAAGTCTAATGTACCTGACGGAAACCCGACCGGATATTATGTACACTGTAAGTCTGATTTCCAGATTTATGGAATCGCCAAAGTCATCACATTGGCAAGTTGGGAAGAGAATTTTGTGTTACATTGTTGGGACAACAGAATATGGTATTCTGTACACATCAAACTCAGATTTTAAATTGGTTGGCTTCACTGACAGTGATTTTGTAGGGAGTGTAGATGACAGAAAGAGCACTTCCGGTTTTGTATTCAATCTTGGTTCTGATGCTATTGCTTGGTCATCGAAGAAGCAACCGATTGTCACCATCTCCTCGGCTGAAGCTGAATATGTGGCAGCAACTTCCTCCGCATATCAATCTGTTTGGATGAGAACAGTACTTTCAGATTTGTGGCAAGAGCAAAATCAACCAACAGAAATCTTCTGTGATAACAAATCAGGGATTGCACTATCAAAGAATCATGTTTTCCACAAGAGGAGTAAGCATATTGATACGAGATTCCACTTTATCATAGAACTGGTAAATTCGTCTTAAATTCTGTAGATCCTATGTGCAGCAAGCTGATGTGTTCACTAAGCCATTGGCAAAAGAGATTTTTGAATATCATAGACAAAACCTGGGTGTATGTAATTTTCCATAAGTTTGTATTATGGCGATACAATTAAGGGGGAGTGTTTGTATTTAATTGTGATCACCACGTGTGTTTTGTAAACCTAGCTGTCTTAAATGCTGTTTGATGAAGGATCAATACCCGTCTTAATTGCCAAGAGTAGCTGGCACATCGCGGACACAAAATAGTTTTGTGCTGTTTTGTAATCTCTGGGCATCCAGAATGTTCTCTATCTTTTGGCTAAAGTTTCTGAGGGAATTTATTCTGGTCACTGTCAAAACAGCTTTGATAGATATGCTTTCAAATAATAAAATTTTGATTATTGTGTGTATGTGATACTTCCAGTTGTTATAAGCTCTGCCTGAGCGCTTACCTCCACGCTCTCTGCCTTCAAGAGGAGGTGGAGCTGTTTCCATCCACTGAGAACGGGAAACCATTGTTCTCTTTCTTGAATTTATATTTCCCAGTTTAAGAAAGCAATGAATGCAGGCGGAAAGCCAGTGTCGTCCTTATTATCCTCTTGCGGGCTACCGAAGGCGCCAGCAGGGCGTATGAGGCCAGTTGCGTACCGTTAACGACTAACCTACTTTTCAGTGGAATACAAATGAGAAATGAGAGAAATATAGCAGAGACGGCAGAAAATATAAGAGCGATGGATGGAATTTGTTTGAGATGAGGCGGTATTTGAAAAGAGTCAGAAATAGATTTGTGATCGTCTTGCAGCACAACCGTAGCTGCGCACATCCATCCAGCTGGTCACATCTTACAACTTGTTTCGACAGCCGTGTCCAATGCAATCTGTGTTAATAAAATGTAGCCAACCCACCGACAGCTGTAAGAGGAAAAATTAGTCACGTGACATATCTTCACGTTTGAAGGAACGTTTTTGTGTTTGTGGGTCGGAGATATAGAGAGATGACGTGAGTAAATCACTACCTGCCCGTCGTGGAGGAGGGTCTGTGATTAATTTAGCGAACTTAGTCTGTGTGGCAGCGCTGCTCGTTGTTGGATTTGGAGCTGTTTGAGATCTAACCACAAACACGGCAGTCGTAGTTCTAAATGTTGTACATCAGGTAGTTCTAAATGTTGTACATTAGGGTAGATAGCTGAGCTTTTGGCTCTCAAATTTCTTTTATAGCTTGCTATTTCCACAACATCTACCCGTTTTTGGGACTCCTTCATTTCATCATTCAATGGATAAAGAACACATGGAAACCAAAGAACATCTCACTGATCTCTATCTATGAGGAAGTGATGAGGTTAACTACTCATTTATATGTCTGATAGGGAATGTTGAGGCTAATAGCCTATCAAAGATTGGCCTTTTGGGAAGTCAGTGAGGATACCATCCATATGAAGTGAGCTCTATCTATGAGGAAGTGATGAGGTTAACTACTCATTTATATGTCTGATAGAGAATGTTGAGGCTAATAGCCTATCAAAGATTGGCCTTTTGGGAAGTCAGTGAGGATACCATCCATATGAAGTGAGGATACCATCCATATGATTGATCATGGCTCACATCAATCTATGAAACACATGTTTTTTGGATAGATATTTTTATGGATTCATGTTTCTGATGAGAGATATATAATATCCTCAAATATTATATGATATGAATTATGACTAAGGATATACTTAAGAGATCTCTTTATGGTCATGTAAAATGTGTTTACTTTAACATTAAATATTACATCAGCATAAATTTATTTTAAACACGTATCTATCAAGCATTGAGAGGGATCTAATTTCATGAGGTGTATTTTTTTTTTAATTTAAATTCAAGAAATTTGATCTCTCTTGATTGATAGATTCGGGTTTAAGTTTTAAGTTTTTATTTTATAAACGATTAATTACTTTTCATAATATTTTATTTTATGAGTCAACATGAACCTTTTTTAAAAAAAAAATTAGGAACAAACATTACAACATCTCCCCATATTAAGCTGTAAAGCACCAAGACTCAGACACCAAAACTCACTTGATGCAATAACACTGCAAAACATTAATTAATTATTTTATCTTTACATAAAATTATATATATATATAAACCTTATTATAAAAATACTTGATATGAAAATAAATTTCATATATATAATATATAATTGAAATAAGATGAAGATTCGAAAGTATTCCAAAAACTAGGAAATCGGATCAATTTGACAACATAATGTACTTGTTGTATTTTTACGTGCATAATGAGGGATTATGATCATTTATGATGTAATTAGTTGAAGAGGGCGTTACTTGGTTGAATGTGTTAGTATTTTGTTTTTGTTTTAGATTATTGAGATTGGAGAGTCTTAAGTTATGAAGGTTATTTATCTTATTGTTCATTGTTTATCTAGTAAGATAGTGAGATAGTGAATATGAATTCATTTTTCATGTCTTTATATATGTGTATATATGAGAATTTATGTGAATTCAAATTCATATTTATAAAATATATTGGTATAACAATCCTTAAATTTTAAATTTTAGTAATGTTGTAAATATGTTTATTTGCAATCTCTATAACTAAATGACATACATAAATGCAAGATAAATAGGGCACTAATACTTAGTTGATTAGATACAATTACGACATTTAAATAATTATGGTGACTTTCGAAGACTCTGTTCTTATCTTTAGATGATTGATGTGCTATGTTGTTTGGTCTTTATTTGTTGGCTCTATATAGACTGAATGATGGTTAGTTGCTTTTCAAGTTTTTGATGGGCCCAGTCCTGATTTTGTAAGTATCTTTTGGTCATTTACTCTATTATGGATTTTTTTTTAGTCTTTTGGCTTACTACAACTTGTAGTAAGGCAATTTTCTTTGTTTCCTTGGAATAGCAAGAAATGTGGTTTTTTCTTCTGAAAAAAAGGTAATTTGTTGTCCCTCCATTTTGGCAACCTTGGTTTTTGGGTAGATTTGATTATGTTATCATAGCATGAATGAGATTTTCTCATGGGTTTTGGAAAATTTATGGTTCTATTATTGGTTTTGTTACTCTATGTCTATAGTATTTTTTATAACAATATTGCTTTCTTCATTGATGGTAATTGTAAAGAGGGAGAGGACATAAATTTTCAGGGTCGAGATCTCAACGTTGTTTACCATGTTTATTTTCGCAGCAATTTTCATTGATCATAGATGTATGGGACACACATGGGACAGTAAGGAAGGTGTAGTGTAAAATGTTGGGGTTGTCATGTTTTAGGGATATCCTTAGGTGCTTGTAAGAGTGCCCAATTTGCTTACCAAAGGATCTAAATGTCAAGTTCTACTTTGTTAATTGTTGGACCAAATGCATTGCCACTTGTCCAAGCAACTAAAAATTATTAACACTAATAAAAATAGTTTGTAGTCATGAGTTACTAGTTCTTATTAATGGGTCCTATGAATTAATAATGTTTTTTTAGACCTTGTTCTAGTCCAAGGTTGTCCTACCCTAACAAAGGCTAACCTTGAATAAGTTTTTTTTCGAGGGTAACTCATATAATGGATTTTGCTAAACTTCTTTTAGAAAACCTTGGTCTTGAAGGTATTTACACTCAAAAGACTACCCTCTTTGAAATGAATATCATATTTTTTCTTTTATTTTGACTAAGATGTAGAATATGAAAGCTTGGAATAGCATCTAAAGATAGTGGCATGGTGAATCTCAATGATAAGAATTTAGCGTTGGCTAAGAGGTAGGGGGAATTGTTGGGACAATGATAGAGCTAACAAACCTAAACTGTGAGAGGACAAGATATATTTGAAACCATTATTCATGTATCTTGGCCTTCCTATGGATGTCATATATACTCAAACATAGATGGGAGGAAATAATAAAACTCTTACTTGTAAAGGGTTTTATATTGGTGCTAGTAGTTGGTGATCTGAAATAACAATGGCTTAAGGCACACACTCAATAATGATTAGGGTGTTCCCAGGAAGGCGGGCGGTAAATTGTCTAAAACATGAGCTTCATTGAGGCTTATTTAAGCCCTCAATCGATCTTTCAAAATCTTAATTGAAGGTTTAAATAAACCCTCGATCGATCATTTTCCAATAGATTGATCGAGGGTTTAAACAACCCTTGATCAAGCTTTAGAATTCAATGGAAGGTTAGCTAAAACCTCGATCAAGATATTAGCTCGATCGAGGGTTTTTTCAAAATAAATAAATAAATATATATATATATATATATATATATATATATATATATATATATATATATATATATATATATATATATTAACAAAAACGTATATTGTATTAAAAAAAATGGTTGTGGTTATGAACCAAATCGGCGTAGTACAATTGATGTGCCATACAATGCAATGCCCAATTGGCTGAATCTCTATGTGCCATAAATCTGCAAGTGCATCTTACAGAGCTTATTACATTTTAATGAAATGAATATGTTACTGAGAATTCTAATACCAAAGACAAGAATGGGTCTGTCAAGTATTGAAATGATTAATACTTGCTTCAGTTTTTTAGATGAGAATGACTTCTAAATGAATAGAATTGATGGTGCCTATATTCATTCCACAAATTGATAAGATATTTGATCTCAGCGCAGTACTGTAGGAGGATTGCAATGACAAGAAATGGCATGTCCAAATACAATCCATCCCCTTTGTGGAATGGCTGATTTTGAATATCGATGAAGACCTTCACTTGTACTTTAAGATGAATCTCTGCCTGAATTGAAAAGATTGAAAAAACTTATAACCTTTAAGCCTGATTGTCCAGTGAGTTTGCTCCATGAAAATGTTAAGTCCTTAGCCTGTCTTCAAGTGTGATGAGTTTACTTTCTTGATGAATGTTGCCTTATAGGGAGTAGATTTGTTGCTTCAGTTATGCTGAGTTCTAATAAAAGTAAACAATAGTTAAGCTCTAAAACTTCATAAAGTTGGGCCGAAATGCTGATATATGCTGCCACTGTGTCCAGCGATGAGTGAGAATGACTCCTCCTATATCTTTGATGGTCTTACTCTGCCTGAGATCGCTCAGCATTGTGTTTGAGCTAGAATTTCAAAATATTTCTTTAGAGAGTGTTCATCTTTCAGCAAGATGAATAATACTCTTTATTATGGATGTTTTCAAGTAAATCGAACAACCTTGCTTAATCTAACTGCCATTTCCTTAATCAAGTAATGGAAGCTTGTTGATGAAATAATGCCAATTCAAGGAATATGTTGGGCTTCTATATCCATGTTGGAGAGCTTGAGAATGCCTTGCTGTTGACTGGTAGCAGCCTTTGCTTCGATATCTGCCTCGTTGTTTAAGATTCTTAAAATATGATACGCCTTGAACAGAGTGAAGGTGCTCGAGATTTGCCGAATTCTCTGAATAATGTGACTGAGTTGAAGATTATTATTGTCAATGTTGTTGTTGAGGGCGCGAATGATGATTAAGGAATCTCCAAACACTTGAATATTTTCAATATTCTGTTCTCTAGCAATCTAACAGCCTTTCATCAGGGCTAATGCTTCTGCATTATTATTAGAGCTTTTGCCCAGGCCCCACCTATACCTTAGTCTATTGTTCCCATCTCTATTCCACAAGACTCCTCTTGCTCCTGCTGCGCCAGGATTGTTCTTGGAGGCACCATCGAAATGGAGACTGTCCTTATTCTGAATTGTTCTCCACTCTTGGAACTCTTTATTATTAAGTCTGATATGCCAAGCTGGAGTGTGTCTCAGCTGGGGATCAACCCTAGGTTTCAGACGAACTGTTCCTATCCAATTCAATTCCAGCTTGCTAAGGGTTGATACAGAGATATAGTTAGAATTAATAAGGCATTCTAGCAATAAGCCTTTAGCTTGGCTTGCAGTATGAATGGGATTACAAAGCTTTTCCTGGAAGATTTTCTGGTTCCTTGCATTCCAGATTTTCCAGCAGGCGTATTTTGGGATGTAGGTCCAGAGATGATACCAAACTTTATCCTTGGAGAGGGGCGCAAGATAGCTAGAGTTCCATTCTTTAAAAAGATGAGTGATGGAAGTAAAAATAGGCATGGTGAAATTGAGATCCTGAAGCAGATAATTCCATACATGGTTAGAATAAGGACATTCTAGAAAGAGATGGTTAATTGTTTCCAGGTTGCTCTGGCATAGGGGGCACCAAAATGGCCCATATATTCCTCTCTTACTTAGATTATCCCCTGTGAGGATTTTACAGTGGATTAGAGTCCAGGTAAAAAAGTTGATTTTCGGGAGTCCAAATGGATCCCAAACCATATTCCATATCTTATTTCTATCATCATCTATCGGTTGAAGGGCTTTGTATCCAAGGACAGCCGTGTACAAGCCTGTTGGCCCCCAACCACGCTCATCCCTAGCCAATATATGAAGAGGGGCGCACCCTTTCAGGTTTTCAATTAGAATGGCTTTGGCTACCTCAAGATTTGCAAGGACAACTACCTTTTTCCAGCTGTCCCAGTTGTCGAGGCTGTCCCAGGAACTAAAGTCTTTTAGTGTTATGATTCCGTGATTGGCAAGCCAATCTGCAATATTTTTTAGCTCTTGGTTATTTTGCAGTGCTTCTTTTTCCATAATTATGTCTTTAAAGATATCAATTTCCTTGCCATTACTTGGCACCCAATATAAGTCTTTTGAAAAAAATTCCAGGCCTCTTTGCATCCAAGTGCTTGAGCCTTTGGAGGTGGGCCTTTGGTCTAGACTTCTTAGGTTGGCTCCGTATAAGTATTTCTTCCTGAACACTTGACTGAGTCGGTGTCACTTGTTGTAAAGAATTTTCCATAATAACTTGCCACCTAGTGCCAAATTTGCATGGCGAGGCTCAGGAATTTGTAGGCCTCCCGCAATTTTTGGGTTCTTAATTGTCTCTTAATTTATTAAGTGAAATTTTTTCCCAATGTTTTTCCCTCCAAACCATAAGAAATCTCTCATTATTTTACTTGTCTGATTTGCTACTCCTTTTGGAGCTAGGAGAGTAGAAAACTGATATATATGGGTGGCAGAGATAACTAATTTCATAAGGATCAGCTTCCTAGCCTTACTTAACCAATGACCTCCCCAATGATTGATTCTTCTTTTAATTTTGTTGATAGTATCATCCCAGGTTCCCGCTTTAGAGTTTCCATACGTGATTGGGAGACCCAGATAAGTGAATTTATCCCAATGATTATGTACCTTGATGCCAATAATTCTGATAATTTTTGTAGCCACTAAGTTGTTTATCTTCCAGCTATAGACTGCACTTTTCTGTAAGTTAATCTTTCCACCTGAGGCCTTGCAGTACATGGTCATATTCTTCTTGAAATTGCAGGCTATGATGGAGGAGATCCACCCAGGAATAAAGAGTCATCTACAAACAACGTGTGATTTAGGGGATGGGAATCCGAGGTCAATTGGAGGCCGGGGAGAGTTCCTATGAGGAGTTCATGGTTTAATTTCCGGCTAATAGAGTCAGCCAAAATAATGTACAGGAATGGGGAGAGAGGGCATCCTTGCCTGATGCCACTGGTTGCTTGGAAGAAAATGGAGGGACGACCATTAATTAAGGGAGAAATCTAGGGTTTGCTGATACAAGTTGCAATCCATCTGATGAAAGTTTCATTGAAACCAAAAAGTGACGTAATTTTGAACAGGAAGGAGTGCTTAACCCAGTCAAAAGCATTGGCCATGTCCAGCTTGATTAACATACCTTTTTCGTTTCTTGCTGTGCTGGAGTGAATAGCTTCTTGGATGAGAATGATATTGTCCATAATTTGTCTCCCTTTGAGAAAGCTGCCTTGGTTCTCCGATATCATGCTGTTGAGTAAGGGTTTCATCTGGATTGCTAACATCTTGGTTATGATCTTGTAGGAGGCGTTGCATAATGAAATAGGTCTAAATCTGCTGAAGGTGCTTGGATTTTTGTCTTTTGGTATGAGGGCCAGGAAGGTACTGTTTGTGCTTCCACCGATCTTAGCCTTTGAATGGAAATTCTTTACCATTCTCATGAAATATTTTTTAATATATTCCCAGCAAGCTTTATAAAAATGTATGGAGAAGCTGTCGGGGCCCGGGGCTTTATCTGAATCAAATGAATTAATAATATTGACCACTTCCTGTTCGATGAATGGTTCCATGATACTATGGTTCTTTTCTGGCGTAATGTTGTTAGTGATGTGCTCGAGCAGAGCGTGCTCCTCTTGAACTTCAACCTTGCCATCATTAGCGTACAGCGTGGAGTAATGAAGATGAGCAACTTTTTTTATATTATCGTTTCCTTTGCAGATCGTGCCATCCTCAGGAGTGATCTCATCGATATTATTGGTTGACTGTCTTATTTTGAATTGTTTGTGGAAGTATCTTGTATTTTGGTTTCCTGACTTTAACCACATGCTTCTCGACTTCAGGCGCCAGTATTCCTCCTCCTTTCTGAACATGTGGTATACTTTGATTTGTTGTGTGGTTTCATCGTTCAACATTTTAGCTTCTATGAGCTGGTCTTCCACAACGTTTTGAATATCTTCTAGAATTCCCACGACAATATTCCTGGGTTCTGCAAGGGCAGGGCAATTCGATTTTGACCATTTCTTTAGAGATAACTTGGTGTTCTTCAATTTTTGTTCCCAAACATGGCATGGAGAGCCCGTGATGGGGATTCTCCACGCTTTTTCCAAAAAGGACCAGAAGCTTGTATGATCCAACCACTGAGGACTGAACCTGAATGGAATAGGGCCCTAGTTCTCGATGTCATTGAATTGGAGTTGGATAAGTTTATGATCAGATGCTAGATTGGCTAGAATGCTGGAGGAGATAATTTGTGTATCAGTCCGAAGATTACTATGGACGAGGAATCTATCCAACATGGCCATGATATTCTCCTTACCGAGCTGCTTATTGGACCAAGTATACTTCCCTTTCTTCGGCTTGATATCGATAAGATCCCTATTTTGAATAATGGCTTCAACATGTTGTTTGAAAAAACAATTTCTAGTGAGACGGCCTCTCTTTTCCGCTTTGGAGAGGATGATGTTCATATCTCCAGCTAAGATTATGTTTTGCGGGTTATATGCTTCGAGAAAATATTAAAGAAGACTCCAGCATTCTTTTTTTCCCAAGTGAAGATTTGGCACATATATGTTGAAGAGGTAAATCTACTTCTTTCTCTGTAGCTGGGTTAGATCCGTATAAATCCAATGTTGCGTGGCGAATTGATTATGGAGCTGGATTTTTTCTAGGGACCATAAGGTTGCCAATCCTCCAGATGCTCCTCAAGCGCTTACTGCATAGCCTGTATTATGCTTCCAATAATCTTTTCCGATGGCTAATACTGTGTTGTCATTGAGTTTGGTCTCTTGGAGTAGAAGAATGTCAGGCATGTCAATTCTTTGTAGGTCTTTGACTACTTCTATCTTGTAGGGATTAACCAGTCCTCTGCAATTCCAAGAGACAGCTTCATCATTTAGGGATGTAGATGGAGGAGGGAGTTCCTCCTAGAAGGTCCCCATGTTTCTTTCATGTTGTCCTGGTTCTTGTATTTCTGCTGAAAACCATGTCTATTGTTGCTTGGGATCCTTGAACTTTCTCTCGCTTTGCTTCTTCTTCCCTCAGGTCTTTGGTGGATTTTTGACCCAATTTTTTGATGGATTTGTCGAAGGGTTCTTCTGAGGAGGAGGGGGAGATTGGGGTTATAGATTTTGTGATCTCAGCATAGGAAGGAGTCTCTTTAATCTGGGTGGAACTTGTGGGGCCGGGGATACTCTGTGCTGGGGAGATTGATGGATTGTCGGGAACCCGCTGAGTTGCATGAGTTTCTTGTTGTTCGCTTATTTCTCCTTCTTCTTCAGCCTCAGGGTTTTCCTGAATCTCGGCTGACTTCAGGGCTTTGTAACTGTTCCTGTTGTTCGAGGCTGACAGATCTTTTTGTTGCTGATCTGTTTTCTGCAGATTTAGGCTTTTTGAGTTAGGCTTCATGCCTGCTCTGTTATTTTTTTGGACAGTTATCCATTGTTCTTTTTTCCCATTCGATTCTATTTCCACAGGCTTCTTTTTGCATGATCTTGCGAAATGACCGTATTCATGGCAGAACTTACATTTGAATGGAATCTGCTCATAGTCGAGTTCTTGGATATGCGACCAGTCTGCTACCGTGAGATTTATTGCTTCCGGAAGGCCATGTTCCAGATCAACTTCAATGCATATTCTAGCACATGAGTATTGATCTTTTCGCTCGGCTTTATCAATGTATTTTCCTAGGGCATTTCCGATTGCTTCTAGGGATTTTGTGTTCCAACAGTGAAGAGGAAGGTGGGGGAGCCTCACCCAAAATGGAACAGCAGAAGGGATATCCAGTGTTGGGTCAAAGTTCGGGTTCCATCTATTCATATAAAGACCTTGCGGCCCCATGAAGTAGGGTCCGTTTCTAAAGATAAGCTCGCGGTCCTGCTTGCATTCGAAGACAAATGCAAAGTATCCTTTATCCAGGAAGAAATATTTTACATCCTCGACGATCAGGGGTCTCCAATTTTTCTAAACCCAGCTTTCGGTGGTCTTAGGTGAAAGCCATAGACCCGTGAACTGGCCGATTAGGGCTCGTTCTGACAGATTCAGGGCTGTCTTGCATGGGAGCTCCACCGGCAGAGCAACAGTGGGGATCTCGCTTAACTTCTTCATGAATTTTTGTTGAGAGGAAGAGAGCGGTTTCTTTCCTTGAGCAAAAACAAGCTTTAAGAAGCTGGAAAGGTCGGGAGGGAGGCTCTCAGCTCTCGAGGCCATGAGGGAAGAGAGAGAATGCCCTAAGAGAGGGGCCGAGGGGCAGCCAGGGCGGTGAAAAGGAGGATCCAGGTGCAAGGAGATGAGGGAGCAGCGTGCAAGGGGATGGCTCGAGTGCAAAGGAGGAGGGAGATCTAGCCAGAGGCCGGCATCAGTCAGGAGGGTCAAGGAGCTCAAATCGCATTTTCTTCACCGTTCAAAATAAAAATATATAACTTATGGTAAAAACCTTAGTTTTAATTAAACCCTTGATCGAGAGGGTTTTGTCAACATCAAAATATAAAAGTTAAATTAAAACATATATTTTTCAATTTTTATTTTTATTTTGTCAACATAAAAGATTATAAGTTGTGGTAAATAAATGTTATTTTTTTAATTACTATTATTTTTCTAATAGTTATATTTTTATTCTTAATTTATTTACTCTATTAACAACTATTTGGTGGGGATATTGTAATGTACCCTCGCTACACATACACATAATTACAGTGTAAACCCATGCAATTAAAAATTTCTTTTAAGCATCAAATTAATAGCTTCATTAATGTCATTAATTGCCCATAAGCATAATTCAAAACAAAGGCAGTCAGAAACATGCCATCCGCACCCGAAAACATATCAGAGTTCACTTCTATCTTTTCCTAATTCTCGATGAAGACTACCATCCCTAGGAGAGCCCAGGTGAAGGATAATTTATAATCAAACATAAGAATGACAAGAGCTAGATAGACATGTCAAACTTGTTGAGTTAGCAACGTAAAACAACCTTAATCATGGGGAAACACCCAATCATGCATTCAATCATTATACCCAGTTTTATGTCTATCTTTCTATGAGCAAGACATGATCTTTCCATTCATCAAAAAGGGTTCTGAGATCATAAGCAAACAGGAGGTGCATATATTAAGTATATCCAATTCATCTTTCACATGCAAGATTCATATCACAGATATATCATGCAATTGAAGGAAACATCCTACATGTATATAGCCTTATACACAGGCATAAGCATAGCATATTCAAGGATTACATTTATTTACACATTCATTCCACAGATTGAACTTAACAAGCATAATAAAACACATGAACTTTATAATTCATACACAGATACACTTTTTTGAAATTCACATGAATGTGGAAACTGGCTGCATATGAGCCACATTCCACCTGACCATAGAACTTGTCCATCCTATACTATTTCAGCTCCCAAGTTCACCCCCGAGCTGATATCCAGACATTAATTAGAGATATCTCACCATTTTTTCCCTGAATCACTCTCAAAGTCTAAGGTGGAATTACCAGAGGTAAAAGATATACACAGGGTTCAACAAACAACAGTTTGGTAACCAATTCCTTGTCAATACTGCAATTGACCCACCTAAGTTCCTTCCCAAAACGCACAGTGACACATTTCACTGCAAACGTCGGGATTCCCTCTGGGCCTCATGCTTAATTTCCAATTGACTAGTGTGTGAAACCAAAGGAAATCATGGCCAAAACGGTTTCACTCGACAATTCGGGTTCAGGTTCATCACAGGGATTCTTCCCCAAGATTTCTTCACTCTCTAAGAACTCAAAACACACAGTGATCCTCTTCATTTTTCGTGTCTGAAATTCCTCTCATATTTTTGCACTTCTTCTTGCACTCTGCAAACACTGCCCCCCCTATGCGCCCTATTTGCATCCTCCTCCACTCACATCCCCCCACCAAGCTGTGTGAACCATCAGCATTCCCACTTCCTCCTGGATCCTCGAGGAAAACCTGTGTCCTCCTTTGGGATCCCACATGGCTATCCCAAAGGGACACGTTCCTCCCATCCCCAATCACGATTAGCCACTAGATCTTCAGATTAATTAAAATTAATAATAATTAATTAATAATTAATCCCCCACTAAGAATATGGATTAGGGGTATGGGTTTTGGGTTTATCATAAGGTTTATAGAACAAGGGTACATAAGTCAACCTTACCCCCTCACAACCCTTGGTTAATATCTAGATCTCCTCTTCAGCGTATTGCTCCTCATGCAACCAGCTGGTATTTTTATTAAAATATTATCATGCTATGTACATACTCATAGCCACAATGTGAAAATTACAATAACAACTCTAACCTGGGCCAGAGGGTGTTACATTTTCCCTCCCCTTAGAGTCTTCATCGTCCTCGATGATTAACATTGTATCAAAACATATACAAAATTTTGTTGTCGTAATGTTTTATTATATACACATTTTCAAAATAAAAGCGGATACTCTTCCTGCATTATATATTTCAATTCCCAATTAGATTCCTCACGACTGTAATGGGTCCATTGGACCTTCACCTGTCTAATGAATCTGTTCCTGAGTATCTTGCTTCTGCAATCCAATATGCAGATTGGTTGAACCTGTATTTCCCTTTCGGGTTCCATCTTCAATCTCGATCATAGAAGATTGATGATCAGCTTAGATATTATCCAATGCCGCATAGATGTGAGGAACACTTCTAGCAACATTGCCAACAGTAGAGGATTCTTTCATATTATACACATTGGTTCCTTTATTTATTCTTTCAGGACATTTGTTTAAGAAGTGATCACCACAACATCCCCAACATTTCTATGCCTGCTTTTCCTTTGCCAACTCCATTTCCTTTGAGCCTTCCCACCTGGAACGTTTCTTAATGGGATGATTGGACGAATGCTTCTTCATTTATCCACTTTTCTTTCCACTGTTGATTGTTCCCAGAATGCTTTTTACCTCTCTTTGTAGACAAATAGCATCCTGCAAAGCCTTTTGGTTCATCTCATTTTGATGCCTCTGTAGCTTGAGCATCTCCTCAAGATTTTCTTGGGTCTTGGCAATTATTTGTAGAAGGTTTTCAGTGAAATCCAAAAGCCTTTGGTCTACTTCCATGGTCAATGTGCACAGTTGGCTCTCACTTTTCTCACAAGTATTAATTTCCTTGTAACAACTGCAAGAAATTAACTTCAACTTCTCACCTGTGAAATACATCATTGTAATTCTGTTAGGCTCGACATAACATAACATTAAAATCAATCAATTAATTTCCCAAGTGACAGGGAAAAGTCCATGCTATATCCATGATAATTTCACACTTTTTCATGCTTTTCCAACATGCACATGAACTCATGCATGTTCATCCTTTCACAAGGAATTAACTAATTCAGCCTTCATAAGTATTTCAAGCAATCAACCACAATCATTTCTCAGCGAAAACATGCATTCAATCAATTTTATGTTTTCTGTAATGCATAAATTAAAAAGGAAAGGGGAGAGTAAGAGTTTCCCCCTCTTAGTCTTGTTCTAATCCAGAGTCACACCAACACTGTGGTTCCATTATCCTTAGCCTCTTTCACTTCAATGTGAGTACTTGACTTGCACTTTCTTGGCTATAACACTTTAGTGTCTATGGTCTATTCTAGACCTCTCAACCATGGAACCCCTCCACATGGTTCATCTACAAAAATCCTGGCTGCTAGGACTCACACAAGTCCATTGGCACCATCATTCATTTCTACTCATGATGAGCTCTTCTAGGACAGTCACATGTCCCCATGCATCCTTGGGATTCCTTCATGGTTCCTTGCTTCCTGCAATTACCAAGGTTTCCAACAACAAAACAATAGTGTATTAGCTTAGTTGTTAGAAGACTTATTCATGAAATATTCATTATTCAAAAATAAGAAATGAATGAAATTGAACACTTATCTGCATTGGACATTTCCTCTCTGGTCCACAGGGTCCTGTTTTAGTTTACAAGCCTTGGGATCTCCTATGGACTTGGATGTTTGGCCAGCACACATGCTTCTCCACAACATCAAGTAGTTAATTCCCAACCAATACACCGACTCACCGACTGGATTTACCAAGCATTTATGGTGCCCAACTAGTCTCATACCCAATTGGCCCTCTCCATTTCCAAGCCAACACATCCGTCTTGGTCATCATCCAATGGAAGGAAACTGCACCATGACCATTTCTAGTTCAAGGCTCTACTACAGAGCCATGGGAATGCATCAACCTTTCACACGTGCCACAACCCTTCATGCACATGGAAACCCTTACCTACAACACCCTTCTTCACTTTGCTTCTTTAGTGTGCAGTACCAAATTGCATATGTTCAAGCTGACACTACAAGTTGGATAAACAAGTTCATCAGTATTGTTGCTCTTAAACTATAGACATGTTTCATAACATTCACTATAAAATATTGAAACCCCAGGAATGCATCCATTCCCTTAAGGTGTAGTCAATATTGACAACCTTATCATAACCCAACATCATAAATGTATGCATCCCTTTTTGATGTGAGCCATGTAGGCCTTAATCATACTTCCAACAGTCTGCCATAATGGAAAAAAAATCAAAACATGCTCTGCACATTAACTCTAGTAACTAGACATGTATACATGTTAGCTTGGGTTACAGAACACTTATCCCTTTTTGAAGATGTACTTTCTTTTCCTTTGCGAGGAGTGGGGCTCCCTTATTTGATCTGTTAGTCCCTCGTTTTTCCACCCCAATCTCTTTAACGTTTCACGTATGCCCTATTTGGCATAAATTTTACCATCCTACTCACATGGATTTCCACCATGTACTGCAGATGAGGCATCCTCATACTGTTGGGATTTTGCAAGTGGAACCACTATACCCATTGGGTTTTATGCTTGTTACCATAACATGGACACCCACTTACTCATGTCCTCCTGACACAATCCTATACAAGCCAACAATGATTAGCAATCATCAGTAGTTTTCAAATCTAAAATTTAAAAGTTTGAAATGGACAATCTGTTCTATGCATAACTAAGTTTACAACCATGAGATCATTCTCATGAGGTTTGACTCTTGCACACGGTATATTTTCAGCCTTCATCATGGACTTATCCACCTTGCCATGTCCAAAGCAATCTACCTGAAATCTGAACTCAAACCAGTCAAACACTTTGGGAGTTTTTCATGCAAATAACATTTTTATTGCAATAGTCATTAAAGTGATTTTCAGAATTATAATCACCCAATCATTCAAGCACTTTCTGCTGCTAACATCTTCTTACAACGAAATGTATAGGTGTATTTTATATGCATATTCATCATAATAAAATTTAAAAGACACCATCACGTTGTTTATGTAATTGTAATAAAATTTCGATGCCCATTACTTCCTAGTCATAACCTATATACAACTTTGTATTTCCAAAGAATATTTTGGCAACCCTCTCATCATGACTACCTCCATCTAATCCTTCCTGCATTCACATTAGCTCATGAAATGATCTCATAATTACCATTAATTCAACATTTCATTCAGTATTTAATTTGTAATGACACATACACATCCCAATTATGCATCCACACAATGCATCACAACATGTCCAACCACACACATGTATGCACATTCACAACACTTACACAAAATTTTATATGCATTTACTCAATGCTTATCACAAGATTTACAAGATCTTTTTAATGTACATTTACTAAATGCACCCAACGCACTACCACATTGATCAAGAACATCCATGTTCCTACACAGGTTTCCTACAATGGTAAGTTGGCTTTCTGGCCAATGCTCCAACACCATGCCCAGTCATCTTCCCCAATTATTTAGTTGTCTATTTGATGCCCTCTTTCCCCATTCAACAACACATCCTAAGTTTTCTCACTCCATGGTCGTTGGCAAGAGGTTTCATCCTAATTTAACACCAATAGGGAATTAATGGGTGGCTTTTGTAGCACTACAACATTACCACAACAGGACCATAAGTCCTTACTTGCTTGATTATCAACCCATAACCATTATACACATGACATAATCTACTTTCATATGAATGCATTCAAAATTCTTAAACAATCACATGATAACATGCCCCGTGGAATGTCATTCACACAAATTCATTCACTATTACATGCATTCCATTTTATGATGACTCAAACATGATTAAAGGATTCTTGCCCATCCTTTCTCATCACTTAATAATATTAGCATAATGAACCTTACCTGCAAGGCTTCCATCAACCCATTGTTGTTACTGATCAGTTGGTTTCTTACTAAGGACTACGCAGTCCTTCCACTAACCTCTTGATCACGAATTTGTTGCTCTAGCATTTCTTCATAGGATTACTTTTCACGGGCAACATCATCAGCAGCATCTTCAGCCATGCTTCTATTGTATTTGGTGCTATATCCAATACCAACAGCAATGGTGATTATCAATCACAACAATTATTATTAGTGTCTTATTGCATATGTAGAACTCACTATTTTACCAACATGCAATCTCACACACATGCACTACACATTCTCATGCACTATGTAGTGTCCATTAATGTGCCCTTTAGTGCATATTCATTTCATTTACATGATCTCTTGCACTTTCAACATTCCTATGCCCTAATTTCTGCACATAGATTCAGAAAATGTAAATACAAGGCAAGATAGGGTTTAAGGAATTATTCCCTCTTCCCACATTGGAAGTCACTTGATGTATCTGATTTTGCAGCCAAACCAAATTCTGCATTAATGTTGATTAATTTGTTTCTACTATTTCAAACTTTGCAAAACTCTTTGGTTTCCAACCTGCAATTCCTTCGGGATTTGCACAACATCCACAGTCCCTGTCCCACTTAAGTAACTGATGGATGCATTTCCATGTGCTTCACCGCCGATTGCTTCAACAAATTAGAGAATTTGGGACCCTCTGCCATTTCTTTAGTTCTGATTTCCTATCTTTATTGATAGTCTCTTTAGGAAAAACAATTTCAATTCCAGAGGACCGAGAGTTGCAACCGACGCTCTGATACCAATTTGTAACGTACCCTCGTTACACATACACATAATTACAATGTAAACCCATACAATTAAAAAATTTCTTTTAAACATCTAATTAACAACTTCATTAATCTAATTAATTTCCCATAAGCATAATTCAAAACAAAGGCAGCCAGAAACATGCCATCCGCACCCGGAAACATATCAGAGTTCAATTCTATCTTTTCCTAATTCTCGGTGAAGACTACTATCCCTGGGAGAGCCCATGTGAAGGATAATTTATAAGCAAACATAAGAATGACACAGAGCTAGATAGACATATCAAATCTTGTTGAGTTAGCAACGTAAAACAACCTTAATCATGGGGAAACATCCAATCATGCATTCAATCATTATACTCAGTTTTATGTCTATCTTTCTATGAGCAAGACATGAGCTTTCCATTCATCAAAAAGGGTTCTGACAGCATAAGTAAACAAGAGGTGCATAAATTAAGTATATCCAATTCATCTTTCACATGCAAGATTCATATCCCAGATATATCATGCAATTGAAGGAAACATCCTACATGTATACAGCCTTCTACACACGCATAAGCATAACATATTCATGGCTTACATTTATTTACACATTCATTCCACATATTGAAAATAACAAGCATAATAAAACACATGAACATTATAATTCATTAACAGATAGACTTATCTGAAATTCACATGAATGTGGCAACTGGCTGTATGTGAGCCACGCTCCACCCAACCTTAGAACTTGTCCAGCCTGTACTATTTCAGCTTCCATGTTCACCCCCGAGCTGAGATCGAAACATTACCAGAGATATCTCACCAATTTTTCCCCAACTCACTCTCAGAGTCTAAGGTGGAATTAATAGAGGTAAAATATATACACAGGGTTCAGCAAACAATAGTTTGGTAATCAATTCCTTGTCAATACCACAATCGACTCACCTGAGTTCCTTCCAAAAATGCACATCGACACATTTGACTGCAAACATCAGGATTCCCTCTAGGCCTCATGCTTAATTGCCAATTGACTGGCGTGTGCAACCAAGGGAAATCATGGCCAAAACAGTTTAACTCAACAATTCGAGTTGAGGTTCATCACAGGGATTCTTCCACAAGATTTCTTCAATCTCTGAGAACTCAAAACATACAGTGATCCTCTTCATTGTCCATTTCTGAAATTCCTCTCAAATCTGTGCACTTCTTCTCACACTCTGCAGACACTTTCCCCCCTGTGCATCCTCCTCCACTCACGTCCCCCCCACCCAGGCTGTGTGAAGCATCAACATCCCCACTTCCGCCTCGATCCCCGAGGAAACCCCGTGTCCTCCTTTGGGATCCCACATGGCTATCCCAAAGGGACACGTTCATCCCATCCCTAATCACGACTAGCCACTATATCTCTAGATTAATTAAAATTAATAATAATTAATTATAATTAATCCCCCACTAAGAATATGGCTTAGGGTTATGGTTTTGGGTTTATCATAAGGTGTAGGGAAAAAGGTACATAAGTCAACCTTACCCGATCACAACCCTCGGTTAATATCTAGATCTCCTCTTCAACGTATTGCTCCTCATGTAGCGAGCTAATATTTTTATTAAAATATTATCATGCTATGTACATACTCATAGCCACAATGTTAAAATTACAATAATAGCTCTAACCTGGGTATCAAAGCCATATATGATCCATGGCTTGAGGGATTTTTTGCTATCTAAATGAAAAATCTGCGTGGATAAGTTGAGCTGTGGCCAAGAAGTTAGAAGAGATCGGTGGGAGAAAATCGTAGCGAGCAAGAGAGAGATTTGGAGTTGATGATTATGATAGCGTATGTGAAGGGAAAATGATGTAGAGCACGAATATTGATGTAAGATCGGTGTATTGAGAAATATTTTAAATTGCAGACATTATTGGTAAGAGATTTTAATGCAATTTTTTTGTTGAATGAAAAGATATGAGAGTTCGGTAATATGTTACCAATTTTTCTCTTCGGTGAAGAAGAGGAGAGCTGTGTAAAAGAGGAGAAGTGGAAGCCCCGTGAATCATTGCTAGTTTAGTCGCTGCCCCAGTTGCTTTGTACTCACTGGATAAGTTGGCCTTGCAACACTGGTGATCATTGTTGATGATCTCAAACTATTGTTTGAAGTCTTGTATTGGTGTCAAAAGAACTCAGTAACTGTAGTTGCTGCATTTTTCTCCTACCCTAAGAAGTGAGGGAGGTTGTGAGTCATCTCTAAAATGAAAATTATAGCGCACAGACAATTGAACTGATGACTTGCTCTGAATTACAGAGAGATGGTGATAACATGAAGACCAAGAAGATAGAGGGATTATAGCTTTGAAGGCCACAATTTTGTGAAATCCGAGAAGGTGTTGTTCAGGAGAAAAAAAAAGTATTTTTTTGGTGTGCTAGAAAGCTTGCTCGGAGGATAAAAGACTCATGTTTGAAGAGGTTTGTGATTTAGGTATGGAATGGATCTCGGGTGACAGAGCTTTTGTTTCTGAGGTTAGGTAGACAAATATTTTGTTTCCTTATGGAGTTCAATTGCTTGTATTGAAAACATAGACGACTGTGTGAATAAGCACCCAGTTCATAATGAGAATAATCCATTTCCAGTTAAATCATAGGTGTACGGAAATTATTCTCTGATGATAGAATATTTGGTTTAGGGAAAATATGAATTGGTATTTATTGTTGATTTAAAGGGTTGAACGGAACCAGAGGTACATGTAATCGAAAACTGTTTCATAATAGAAAAATGTACAGAATTATTTAAAGATCAAGTCTCAACATCCCATATTCCAGAAGAATGCATTGAATCAAGCACTGAATCAGAATCGTGTAGAAAGGAAGCATTTGACAGTGTCGGAATACAAGAAAGGAGAAAACTTGTAAGTATATAAGGTAGAAAATCATTGCTACAGATTCGTCGATATATATTCGCCAAGAACTATGCGTATTGATTTCATGCAAAGTATAACGAAAACATACTGCAAACAAAGTACCAGTGGTGGTAGAGGACTATTGCATGTTTTTTTCATAATTGAAGTTATAAGGTTCAGAAAGTATTCATATTTTAAGGGAGTTATAAGAGGCATCTTTTGAAATTTATAAGGTGAATCTTCTTTTACAAAACATACAAGAGTCAATTGGAGCCTTTATTTTCCAAGGAGTTATTCTTTCACATTATTGATTTTGGTGGTAATGAATTGGTGTTATCAGGATTTATTAAAAATCATATTGTGCTTTTCAAGGAGATATAAGGTGAATTTTGAAGTAATAAGGGGATTCTTTGTGAATATTGTAAAAGGGTTATAAAGGAGTTATTTTTTTGTCTTCAAGTCTTAAGACCTGTCCGAAATTGAATAAGGGGGTCATAGGTATTTTTTGTCGCCTTGTGACCATTGATGTAGTGGTGCTTTGTTACCTTTTTCTTTTGGGGGATCCAAAGAGAGTTTGTGTCTTTTTGTGTTTTGAAGATTTCTTCCACTTCAAAAATGGATCACAATGAAGAACTGTTCAAAAAGTTACATGCATTGATCACAACTACATGTTTTTACTTGTTTGCACGTAATGAACAAAAAAGTGGACATGCTAAAAGTTCAAAACAACTTCTTAACAAATGAATTAAGTCTTGTTCGACATCAAAAGCCTAATTTCATTCTCTTTCAGCATAATCCATTATTTGATAGTAAATCAGATGAAAATGATGTCACTAAGGAATCAAACAACAAACATGTACCTGTTGATTGTGAGAACCAGTTCAATATATTTTTGACTGAAGACACTGACAACAAAGCAAATAAAGTAGATGAATTGAGGGATGAATTGAAGGAACAACATATTAATCAGCTTAATTTTGTGTGACCTTAGGAAGAGGTTCTGTTTAGCTGGAACAAACGTGGTTTAGAATATGAAAATACTGATGATGACATTTTTCATATTCCTAATTATACAAAACCAATCAACTTTGTGAGCGGTGGTTTTTTGTTTACTGCTGATGATATGGAACAAGTACATGATGATATGGAAAAAGGTGCATTTTGGTTGGTTATGTACTTGGCACTGGTCATTGGAAGCCAAGTTGTTAGAGCATTCTTACAGTCGAATCCATACACAAGTACAAACATGTTTGATTGTCGATCTTACTACTGCAGATGGACATGAGTGTTTTGATTCAGGATTTGA
This sequence comes from Larix kaempferi, assembly GCA_027924585.1. NCBI lineage: Eukaryota > Viridiplantae > Streptophyta > Pinopsida > Pinales > Pinaceae > Larix > Larix kaempferi. The sequence continues at coordinate 18,615,299 of BSBM01000435.1, forward strand.
TGATATAGGGCATGATCGGGGCCCACATTTATGCTATAGTCCTTTGAGTTGAAGATCGAGTCTTTAGACTCTGCTCAAAGACAACTTGATTATCCATTTACACTTTTAGGGTGGATGCTTCAAGACTTCTCACATTTTAGTTGACAGGGGGAATATTGATGAGGCTATTGACTTCAAGTTTCGAAGTCCACATTTGAGGATTGTTTACAGGTTATCGTGATTAAGGATGAATTATAGTTTCATGATGATGGATTTAGGATTGATGTTTGATGACTTTGGATTATAGATTTGAGATAGTACTAGTGATTCACCTAGTTTACTACCCACGTGACTTTTATGGATACATGTTGTGGATGTCTTTCGACACTTTTTCTGTCAAATAATTATTAACAGTTTTTTTGTGTTGCTTTTGAGATCTTTTTGTGAACTTAGTTGTTCACTTACAAGGATGATATTCGGATCTTAGATATTTGCTTGGCGCACTCAGATTTTTCAGGAATTTTTCTCTCATCGGTTTTTGGGTTCACTTCAGTGAACACCTACAAGTTATATAGCTCATGTGTTGCACAATGAGTTTCAGACTTGGTTTCGACATCCATTTGGCACATTTCCAGGAGGATCTTCATCAACATGGACTTGATATCATCTCTTGCACTAGTTTTTGTTGCTAACTGATACTTTTGTACGGACTTATGATTACGGGGGGATTGTTAGGAATATCATCCATATTCATAAAGTCCTTAACAACTTCACCATTACTTGACGGTTGAAGGTAATTATGTGTAAATATTGTATAAAATTTATGTTCATGTGAATAAGATGAACGGGCTTATGCCCTCTTTCCGCTATCATCTTTCTTGGTCTTTCTGGTTTTCTTGTTTATTTAATATTTATCAATAGCTCGATTGATGGCTTTAAAAAAGGCTTTTAGCCCTCTTTTCTGTAAATTTAATTTTACTGGCCTATTTGATAGGCCTAAACCTTTCCTGGGATGCACCTTAGGTGGCATACATCATACCGATAGATTCGTCAACGAATCATCTATCCGTTGGCATATAATTTACGAGTTTCTGAGTTCATATAATTTTCTTTTCAAATTTACACTTACAAAACCATGGCCACAACTTCAAATCAACAGGAAGAAAAATCAACAACATAAAAAATACACAACCAAAAAATTTCTAAAAATATATACGCCCCACATCAATGTCTCTTCTTCAAAAGGGTATGTTTTGTTTTCGATTTCTGCAACCATTGAAAAATAGTTTGGGTGCACACAAGCCACTTGTTAACTTTTCCTGAAATTTACAAGAACAAGCATATCATTAAATGCAATTTTGACATCTTAAATATTATATATGTGTGTGTGTGTGTGCCAGGGGAGGGGGGGGAGACAACATAATTTCCTACAATTTATTTTTTATTGCATGTTGGAATTCACAAAGCATATATGCGTTTTGAGAGCTTCAAATTAATAAATGAGTAAAAACTCAAATTTTCAGTGTCACTTTTGGCCAAAAGGTGTTACCCATCTTCATGGATTCACCTTGTCACAATTGAAACATAATTCCTTTGTTATTCTTTCTGCTGTGAATATTTAATTAATATTATTATCTATAAATTAATAGATTATTAGGTTACTAGTGAAAGGGCATAACCCTTCACTATGCTTCCTCCAAGCCCTATAAAGGCAATCTTATTGTAATTTTATATTCATCATCCAATATTATTCCTATTTATCATTCAATATGAGAGTCGGATTTGACTATTAACATCCAACCGGATACGATTGTTGCATTTGGTATCAGAGCTCGGATTCGGCTCCTTCGACCTGAGCTCGGATTCGGCTCCTCCTACTATTGAGCTCGATTTCAGCTCACCTATCCTCATTCTCTCCACGCATCTTCCACATCTTCTCTCCACTTTGCATCTCCGCTACCCTTCCCTTACTCCGCACTTCCATGCCGTTCTCATCCTTCTTCACACCAGCATCCACACGCCTTGCTCCAATGCTCCACCACCATCCTCCACCACTCAACCAACGCTCCACGCTCCCTTCTCCACACACTCATATCCTTCCCTCCCCATCTACTGCTGGCCTCGTCCACGCAGCCCTCCTCCTCTGTGCATTTCCCTCCGCTCAACCCCATGCCATCCTCTCTGCTCTCCCCCTCCAGCCTCCGCCCACTCTCCACCCCCGCATGCTGCCACTTCCCTCGTTGCTGCTCACGCCACCCCCCCCCCTTTGCAGACCACTCACCACACACTCACCCCTTCACCCTCCTCACTCTTTCCCCTCGGCTTCCCTGCGCCTCCCTCTTCCCATGCCTGCACCCTCCAGCTCTCCTTTCCCCACTGCCTTCCCCCACCGCCGCCTGTGTCTCCCTCCTCTTCCATTCTAGACTCCCTCTCCTACCTCCCTGCTGCACCGCCCTCTACTCCACCATCTCCTTCCTATCCCACCAGACTCCCTCTCCCGCCAGACTCCCTGCTGCTCTCGCCAGACTCCCACTCCCGCCTCCCTGCTGCACTGCCCTCTACTCCACCATCTCCCTCACTATCCCGTTTCGCCGCCTCCATTCCTGCTCCACATGAGCCCTACAAAATAAAAAAAATTAATTAATTAATAAATTATATATATATATATATAATAATAGTGATATTATTATAAATTAATTTTATTAAATTAATTTTTAAATAATATATATATATATATATTAAATTCAATAAATATAATAATTATTATTATATTTAGCCTTCACAAACAAGATTTCGACGTTAATATATTATTATTCAAAATAATATTTACAAAATATTATATAGTTTATGACAAAATAATAATAATAGTATTAATATTAATTAATTAATATATTATTATTCAAATTTCACCTCAAAAGCCAAAATAGCGTTCTACAAACATCCATGGCATCTTATAGTAAGAGTGACGAATTCATAGATCTCCTTGAGGAAATCCTTAAGGACATAGATGAAATAAAGAAAACTATGGACGAAACATTTAAAGTAAATGTAGATGGAGGTGAAAATCACGTAGAAGAAGCCACCCAAATTGATGAAAAAAAGGAAGATAGAGTAGGCCAGTATGTCACAATCACAAACAAACGAAGGACATATATCATCACAAAGACGGCTATAAAGAACATCAAGGGAAGCATCTATAATATCTATCAAACACAAGATAAGACCGATGTTCTTATGAGCATTATAAGCACAAGGATCCCGTTCAAGGGAACTGACACAAAATGTGTTGGGGATAACAACACGAAAATAATTAAGGTCGTAATGTATGTTGACCATGTTCAATTGATGACAAACATAGTTAAAAGAAGCAATCACACAAGTAGAAATAACGTAAACAAAACTTCATCAAGTTCCTAGTTATTGCAAATACCAAGACATAATAATCAAAATGAGGCAATGGTCGTAATCAAAATCGCACCTCTCAATTCATCAGTGTGACATAGAGCCAGAATAAAAGACGACATTAGGAAAATACTCAAGCTTTGAGGACAAAGCTTTCCTAAGGGGAAGGCAATGTTGTGAATATTTAATTAATATTATTATCTATAAATTAATAGATTATTAGGTTACTAGTGAAAGGACATAACCCTTCACTATGCTTCCTCCAAGCTCTATAAAGGCAATCTTATTGTAATTTTATATTCATCATCTAATATTATTCCTATTTATCATTCAATATGAGAGTTGGATTCGACTATTAACATCCAACCAGATACGGTTGTTGCACTTTCCTCCATCTGTTGATATGTTAATCTTGTAGTCTTAGGCTCAATGGAGTTGGGAGGGGAAAATTTTACCTCTATATAGGTGTCAGTGATAGTTCTTATAGTAGCCTTATTTTTATTTTCATGCCCTCCTAGTGCCATATTTTTACTTCCAATTTTTCTGTCCAAACTAAAAGCATTATCCAATGATTTAGGTTCAAATAGACATACCTCGTGTTGAATATTCTCCTTTAAAGTGTCCATAAAGAGATTCAACAAATTATCTTTTGGAATATTCTTCACTCTAAGACTTAATTTCTGAAACTGCTTGATGTGCTCTATAACTAGACCTTTTTGCTTGAGATCTATTAATTAGATAAGGAATTTTTTGCACTTAATATCCCAAAAATTTGTAATCAATTCATCCATAAATATAGACCAAGAGACAATAGAGTCCTTTGTACAATAAAAAATCCATTGGTACCATACAAATTGATCAGTCTCTAAATACAAGGATGAAATAGTTACCTTTTGCAAAGTTGGAACTTGGTGTAGATTAAAGGATTGCTCCATCTGGAATTTCCATGTTATTGGATCATTTCCATCAAAAATTTGTCATTTCAATATTGGGAATGGATTAATTCCTTGGACTGGAGTTGAACCCATGATGATGCAATGAATCATCAAATGTCGAGGACTCGAACCTCTTATTGTCTTACCCTTTTTCATTTTTCTCAATATGTGACTGGGGAAGTCCATCTTGTTCTCCTTATCCTCTACTTTAAGATCTGAAATATGAAGAAAGCCATGCTTGATCACATTCAAAATTTCATTTTTCATAACTTTGATCCCCTCTTTGTTGGCCATCACCCTAAGATCCTTTTTATTGGGCATATTTGTTGGAATCTAATACCTTTTAGAATGGGCATGCATGATGATTCTTATAGTTGAACATATAAATCAATTGACAATGACGCAAAATATAGTCACATATATTACATAGAAATTACCATTAAAACCCCTCTATTTGAGAAAACCAGCAAACCAATGAAATTTACCACTCATCTATTAACAATACTCTTAAACTAATTTTAAATAAAAATAAAATGAATTTGAAAAAACATAAAGCATTTAAAAAATTTTAAATATCCCTTTTTAAAATAATTTTGAAATTTAAAAGAAAATATGCACACACAAATATTACAAAAAAAGAAATTCTTAAAAAACAAATATTTCAAAAAATTATTAAATTTTTTTAAATACAAATAATTTAGAAAACATAAAATTAAATTTAAAAAGACATATTTTTTAAATACAATTAAAAATAAAATAAAATAAAAGTTAAAATAAAAAAAATAAAAAACTATAATTATAATTAAACATTAAAATTAAGAATTTGATCCAAAAAAATTAAAAATAAAACAAAATATAAGAAATTAAATTTAAATTAATTTTAAAAATAAAATCAACAAAAATAGAAAAGTAAAAGTAAAATTAAAACATAACTAAATTTAAACGAAAAATAACAATAAAATTGAACAAATCAAAATTTAAAAAAAAAACACAAAACACAAAATAGATATTAATTAAAAAACAAAAATTTAGCATGTTGGAGGGGGGCTTGATTCCTAGAATCGAGCCTCCTCCCCCTGCCACCCCCACACACCACCCCCACCTCTCCACCCTCACCCTCTCCCATCCCTCACCCTCCTTTCCCTCCCCTCCCTGCCTCCACACTCCCCTTCCTCGCCTCCTTCCTCACCCACCTCCCCTCTCCCCTGCCCCCTTCCCCCTACATATTTTAATATTGTTTTTACTAAGAAGAGGTCCATATAGTAAAACTAAGAAGTGGTGTAGCTGTGCACAAAAATCGAGAAGTGGTTTGCTTCCAGGAAGGTCGTACTGTGCAGGTTGTACAGTCAAAATCTGAGCACAGATTCTATTCTGAGGCAGAAATATCAGCCATTTTTTAGTGGAGTTTGGCACATTCTGCGAGGTGGACTAAAGGCACTGTGTGTGAGATAAGTTTTTTGAATTTAATGCTGTAATAAATCTGTTGTAACATATTTTTCTTAAGAAACACAACAAATCTCTCTTTACTAGTTTTCCCCTTGTGGGATTTTCCAAGGTGATTTGACCAAAAACAATTGTGTCAAAATGTACTGAATGTGACTATTGTTCATTGTTATTTTCTGTTATTATTTTAATATTTACTTAGTATTTAGTATTTCTTGCTATAAATTACAGTTGGATGCGTTTGAGATGAATACATGGTTGTTGAAGTTTATATGAAGTAGAAATCAATGTTTGCTAAAGTGTTTGACAAATTGTGTAGCTAAGTTTGCTATTGTTTGACATATATTTTTAACATCATGCTTTAATAATGGAGGGATATGTGTTGCTTGAAAACTTATTGAGGACGTGAAATAAATAAAACACGACCTACGTGCTACAAAATCTTAGGCACATATCAACTTCTTCACAACCAAAATGCTTTGAATTCCCACCAATGTTAGCTCCAACACATGGCAGACAAAACCTCCCAACTTATCCATATTGAATATGTCATCCTTTGTAGACCAAATGAAATCATGGATCAATATCTATCTAAATAATATGAAAATTCATGTCTAATGTTAATCTATGGGTTCGTTACCCAATGACTCTTGTATGGGCTGACTAATGGGTTCCTACGGGAACACAGATATAGTGCCCACATGGAAAAAAGAATGTTAAAAATTATGTATAAAATGTTTTTTTTAAATAATTTAGAGAAAAGCAATTAAATTACTTTTGCTATACTTCTTAGTTTATAATAAAATGATGTGGATTTGAGAACCTCCTAGGGGTTTTCATGAATTGTAACAAGGAAAATTATAGGGGTGAAATTTAGCCCATGGGAGAAATTAAAGAGGTTCAAAACGAAAGCTAGGCGAATTTTTAATATAGAAAATGTTTTTTAAAATTTAATAAAATGGTCCAATATTTATTAAATGAATAATAATTAGATATTAAATCACCGACCCCATAGAGCCGAGAAAAAGGGTTTAACCCCCTCAACTACACCTCAAATTACGAGTTCGCCACCGGATTTACTGTTAAATTAATGTTTGATCCTTCAATCGCCCCATATTTATAGGAAAATTCGTGTTTAATCATTTCATCACCCCAAATTTTCAGTAATGGAGGATGCCCATTAATTATTTCGCTCGTTCAAACAAGGATATGGTTGAAACACCCTCGAATTTCATTAATGGAAGTTATCTTTGTCAATTACAACCCAATTTTCATTAATGGAAGCTTCCATTACTAATTTCGAATTTTCGGCCTCCATGAAATGAGGAATTCAACGGTTTTGAATTTGGCCCCAATTTGTTATGCAAAGTATTTTTTAATTAAAAAATGGTCAATATTTGGGGAAAATCAAGAACCAGGGGAACATTTCATCCTATATAATGCCTTAGGAATCAAGAGTGTGTTTCACCCACTGATCATTTAATTGGTTTCCATGTTCTGACTCCTGTTATTCAATCTTCTTTTGTTGTTTTCTAGACCTTATTCAGTATAAGGATTTGCATGAAGCTTTATTTCAGTTGCAATTCGACAGTCGCTGAGTGGAAAATCGAATTTTAGCATTAATCTGAATTTTTTCAACATTCCTTGGGGCATGCAGTCGATAGAGAGGTTAGTTTCTCCTTTTAAGTTTTCCTCTCATTGGAACTTATTGTGTGGGTTTTGGGCAGAGAATATGAATGTATGGAGTGTGCTGATATTTAATAAGTTGCTTTATTCCCTTAAAATTTTTGTGCAATGGTCATAATAATCACTTAATTCATTTTCTTTCAACTTGCTTCTTGTCACAATGCGGTTTTTGCGTTAATTGGTTGTGTGTTTGCACTTTATGACCTTTACATGGGAATAGAGACATCTTCACATAAAATTATTATTAAGCCCCTACATGAATCATGCATCCTTTCTTGCATGAATGGTTTTGCATCAAAACTAGAGCTCTTTATTCAACATTTTTTAACTTCAGTTATGTTTTAGGGAATACTATTAGAAGTGATATACATGGGGATTATCATGATATTAATTTTTAAATTTAACAATGTGTCCCCCATATGTTGTTCGTCGTAATTCCAGATCAAACCCAATAATTATTGACAGATCAGGTGGATGTTCAATTGAAGGTAGTGGATGAAGAAATCATTGGGGTTTGCTTGTCATTATTTCTTCATGTCATTAACAACATTTATCTTAGTTTCTCTTGTAGCATGAATTGGAGAATTCTAAACTTGTAGCAGCAAGAAGCAGTAAAATTATAGGATTGTTCTAGACAACCTTTTTAGCATTTATCCATTATGTAACCATCATTAAAAGAATGATTAGAATGGCATGGAGTGAGTTCTGATAGTGATGAGTGCACATTTTAGGAATCACATTCAGATTGAAGACATGTCCAGACAATTAAAGGAGCCCTGCCCCCATCTTAGTTTTGATTGCATGTTTAGGGAAATCCACAACCCTTAAAGGAATAACAAAATTGAAGTGGTATTTGAGAAGGAAACCACTGGCGTTTGCAGAGTATTTAACATGTATACTGTTGAAAAGAAATAATAGCAATGATTAAACCACACAATCCAATGAGCCTATCCAAAATTATATTTATTAACCTAATAACTACTCACAAAGTAATTATGAAGAAAACTAAGTCGATGATTAATTATAGTGCATGGTAATGGTGTAATGCACGACCAACTAAAATATGGTACTTTTTATGTTTTTAAATTTGAAGACCTGTGAATATTTAACTCAAAGCAATGCAAATGACAAGGATTAATACAATAATTCCAAGAGGAATTTTCACACAGACGCAATAGTATGTAGAGAAAAAATGTTTGGATGGCCACTCTCTCTAGTCATTGAATTGGATCTTTAATTAGTCTCTAGGGAAACCAAATGGTGAGGCTTTTCAAACCTATATGTAGATTTTTTTTCCAAGTAATATAAAGTATAGAATTTTGACTGGAATACCAAGTTTGGATAGTAAAGCATAATGAAATGACTTAGTCTCGTGAATGACTTGAGCCTTGAGAAAGTTGAAATAACATGATTTGGACTCAGGAAAAACTTGGCATTAAACTCGCAAATAGAACAACTCAAAAAATACTTAAATGAGGTAAATTCCTATCACAATTTATCAAAAACAATCAAACACTGTCAAACTTGGTTAAACATGTTGAGTAATTATGTCAAACTTGTGATTCTTGTTCAAACTTGTTCAATATTGGCGTGTTTGACATGATTTGACCGAGTTAGGACCAATCAATGTAGCAAACTCATGGAGCACATGAGCCTAACAACAAGTCATCCTAAATTTGAGAATTGGTTCATGGTATATGTCTCCTCAATACAAAGAAAAAACAAACTAATTCAAATAGAAAAAATCCCAATAGGTTGTTGAGCCATGGAAGCAAAATTGGTCATGGACCCTAAGTGTGGAAAAGCAAGCATCTTGCAGCAAGCCCTTTGGAATTTCTAGAAAAAAACTAATGCACATTGCAAACACATAATAAATCAAAATATACCACCTATAAAATAAAAGGAATCGAGCATGCAAATAAGCTATTAGCTTAATCAAAGAGGGAGGATTGTAGCATCTTATTTCAAGTACAACGTCTGTGTAGAAGGGTCCACATGGTATCAAGCAATTCCTTCTCTATGACCTCCAAGGATCTAAACTATCACAAGTGCATGGGGATGCAAAACAAATTCTAGGATGAGGTGAACATATTTGAAAAGAAAATTGTTGTCAAGTGTAGGGCTAAGTGGTATTTTCAATCTTAATCAATGCATGCAATACATTCCTAAGAGGGGTGTTTCAAGATTAATGGTTAAGGATCTCCATGTGGTATTGGAATAGAGTAAAAATAAGCCTACAATGTAGGAGACATTAACAGACCCTCCATATGATTGTAAGAATAACCAATTGGGGGAGTAAAAACTCGGAGATCAGGTTCACCTTAAGGTTAAAAACTAATACCCAACTGAAATGAAAGACTCAAGTAGGTGCTATGTTCAAGGACATGACTGACTTAACTTCCTTTGAAACTGAAAATATGTAGATATACCCTTCTTATCCCTTATTCTTTTTGGTAAAAGAATGTCCTTGTTGTTTTAATGAGTCCAAGAAAGAAAACTCAATAAGTCCAACCATGTAAAAGGTTTAACGAGCCCATGGGAGGAAGACTCGGGACCTTCTTCATTGTTTACAGAGTTTGAAGAAGAGATAGAAGAATACTCTATAATATTGATCTCTGGATTTTAATATCAATCCGAGATGTGAAGAACCTGCAACAATTAATTAATGAAATACATGAGATAGTAGAAATAACAGAACTCAGAATCACTTTTATTGATCGAAGGCCACTTTGAGGGGGGAACCTCCTTTGAGCAAGATCAATACAAATAACTTCATGGTACCTTCATTGGTCTCAACAAAAACTTATATACTAAGTCTAGGAGCCAATACCATGTGTCAATACAAACCATGGGCCAATACAAACTATGGATCAACAATTACTATGGGTCGACTTACAAAGCATATGCGTCCAACAACAATAAGACAAACTATGGATCAACAAATACTATGGGATGACTTACAAAGCATATGTGTCCAAAAACAATATACTAACAAAGTAAATAGAAGGGTTGACATGGGTTCCTAACATACCCTCTCCCTTAGAAAAATCTTTGTCCTCAAAGCTTTAGATGTGGAAATTGATGCAGAATCTAAAGGAGTGGTTTCCCTGTAGCATCCTCGGGTTGCATTCCGGGCCACTGACGCCTTGTGAGTTTCAGCGAGGGTTGCTTGGAAGGTTGTAGATGAAGAAGAACCATATCAACTATGTGAAAAGTGCGCTCAGAAAGGTGTTGATCGGCTTGTTGTTTCAATCGAATTATTGCCATGTGAAGATTGTCCTGCAGAATGAGAAGAATTTGATCACAGTTTCAAAGAACCGAGTCAATTGCCTGAACTGGGGAGCTGCTGAGGGTGTATGGAAGAAGAATTGGTGGTGCCTATCCATAGACTGCTTCATATGGTGTCCTTTTAGATGTGGTATTGTACCACTGGAGCGCTTCTAGGAAATTCGTAGAAATAGTTGTCCAAATCTATGTAGGGATGGGCAAGGGTTCAAGTAGTCCCGAAAGCGGTGTCGTTTCACCTTTTTTGACCTGGCAAGTATCACAGTCAGCCACCATCTATTGAATTGTCATTTTCAGTCTTTCCAAAAGAAGTTACATTGTTCTCGGTCATACATTTTGAGGAACCTAGAGTGCCATGCTGATAAAGAAGCATGGAGTTCATAGAAGAGATAGCCTTGTTGAACAGATTGAAACCAATTTGGAACAAGCAGAGAAATCGCTGTAAGAGAAACTGGGTCATCAATTGTGCGAGAAGGAGCATCTGCCACCATATTTTCCTTATCCTTCTTGTAAGTGATCGCATAGGCATAACCCATGAGTTGGATAACCCATTTCATGTGTGCTGGGGAGAAGACACATTGTTCCAGGAAATTTTCCAGAATCTGGAGATTAGTCTTGATGCGGAAATAATTCACTAATAGGTATGGCTACCACTTCTGTATTGCATGCAAAATAACCATAATTTCATGCTGATATGTAGACATGGCTAAATTTTTACTGGAAAGGTCTCTTGAAGGCGATAAGCCCACTGGTTCATCAAGGACACCTGCATATCTATCCAAGGAAATAGGGGAGACTGTTGATGGGTGCATTTGAATGGAATGGAGTTGAGCGATGACACCATGTGAATTCTTCTTAAGGATCTTTTCCAGGCTATGTGAACTGATGATGCAGAGAGACCCTTGTTGTAAGCCCTTAAATTTTTGTTGTTTTCCATTGATTGAAAATGTGAAAATCTTCACAGCAGATCTAAGAGATGATGTATCTCATAAGAGAATAATTATGATTAAGCAAGAAAATAGAAGAAGAGTGATACATGCAGTATAATGAGCAACAGAATAATATGGTACAATAGAACTCAGATATAAGCAATAATACTTCGGTCATGCTAGTTAATTAATCACAATATGGACAAATAAATAGTACAATGGTAGAGAGGATTCGAATGCCCAAGGTGGCAATTCGAATTAGCCTCTCAGAGTGATCATAAGATCAATAGAGTGTCATCAGAGCACAACTAGGTGTCCTCATGATCATCGGAGCACAATTGGAAGTCTTCATCATCATCAGTGGAGTCATCAATGCTCAAGTAACTGTCAACCATCAGTCAAACTAACTCTGGTAGGTGTAACTCAGTGTAACTGAGTGTAACTCAATGTAATTAAGAGTAACTGAGTGTAACTGACTGTAACTGACTGTAACTGACTGTAACTGAGTGTGACTGAGTGACAACTGGACTGGTAGGTGAAGAAGGGCGAGTTGCTCCCTAAAATCAAGGAAGAAGGGCGCATTAAGCAATTGGAGGGCTAAAACTGAATAGTGAGAAGCTCTTGGGGGTTGGCTAACTGAGGGCTAGGTGTTGGACTGATGACTCGGATGCATGCAAAATGCATGCAAACCCTAGAATGCATGCAAACCCTAAAAGGTGCATGCATGACTGAAAATGTAAATGATCAAAATACTGGTGGGACTAGGATGGAGTATAGGAATATCCTAACACCCCCCCTTAATCCATCCTGGGCCCTGGTAACTAAGACCAAAGGTCACCCAATACAATGAATAATAACAATCAATAAACCAAGGAAGTGGGAAAATTTCATGGGAAACATACCCCCTCCTCAAAAAATAGACTGTAAGGCACACATAAAAAGAAATGCTCCAAACTCAAGCAGGTGTGATGCTTGGTCATATGTCTGGAGGTATCTTCTTCTTGGGAAGAAGTGGATCATGCTAAAAAATCATGTGCTTGTTCTTGCTCTTCAGATCAAATGTGATGAGAACAAATCCAACAATATTAGAATGATCCTTGAACCTGTGATTCGAATCAGCTGAGGTAGGATCAAATTTTTGAATGTGCATATAGTCCTTTGTCTTCTCCTTCGAACCACCATGGGTGAGATTATGCCAAAAAGAACTATTACATGTTTGCTTGAAATCAAAATCAGATTTAAGACTTTCAAAACAGTTTCTTGAGATCTCCTTGGAACCAGCAGGGGTGAGATCAAAACTATCATATGCATGATAAATTTTCCCAAGCAGAATTTACTTAGAACCCAAATTAGATACAAGACTTGAATCATGGCTTCTTGAGATCTCCTTTGAACCATGAGAGGTGAGATCAAAACCAGTAGATGCATGAGAAATTATCCCAAGCGAATGGCAATGGCCATATTCTTCAATGACCTTCTGAAAGCATGAATTTATGATCATATAGTAGTATAAAAGAGATGTTTGCTGAAGAGGAGCGAATGCATTACCTCCATTAGCTGATTTGACCTCTAAAATAATCATGTGATCATGATGCAAACCAACAGACTCTGGTGCAAGAGAGGATTTAGAACCTTCTGCAATATCTAGAGTGTGAGCTGGCACAGAAAGAGAAGAAAGTTTGAGCATGAGCGGAGAATCTACAAGTTCTTTGTCAACAACTTCAATATGAGATGATATTGGTTCATGATCTGAGAGACCATCAAGAGGATCGAATGCATCACTTTGTTTTCTTTCGAATGGGTTGGGACCAAGTCCTTCATTCTCTCTGCCAAATTTTCCATCCAGGTGAGCCCATATCTCTTTTGGAGTCCATAACTCTCTTGGAATTTCAACACCATCACGGTATTTGAATTGGAATATCTGGTATGCACACAAAGAAAACATTATTGCTGCAAAGTGCATGTCTCTTTTATTTAACCAGTCAATCTTCTCTTCAGGGGATTCAAATTCTCTTTCAAAATAACAATAAAAAAGATCATGGATCTTCAAGTCTGCTATCATTCTTGGTTTCCATTCATCATAGTTGAGTGGATCAAGAGGAGTAATTCCTGATGAATACATTGAAGCTGTAGAGGACCTGCAAAAATAATATAGAATAACTGCAACTGCTAATGCTACAAAAATGCAGAAACTGCTGCAACTGCTGCACTCGAAATATTGGTAATAACCTGCAAAAAACTCTCAAGAATGGAGATAAACAATTCTCTCAACATGCTCTGATACCATGTGAAAATCCTCACAGCAGATCTAAGAGATGATGTATCTCACAAGAGAATAATTATGATTAAGCAAGAAAATAGAAGAAGAGTGATACATGCAGTATAATGAGCAACATAATAATATGGTACAATAGAACTCAGATAGAAGCAATAATACTTCGGTCATGCTAGTTAATTAATCACAATATGGACAAATAAATAGTACAATGGTAGAGAGGATTCGAATGCCCAAGGTGGCAATTCGAATTAGCCTCTCAGAGTGATCATAAGATCAATAGAGTGTCATCGGAACACAACTAGGTGTCCTCATGATCATCGGAGCACAACTGGAAGTATTCATCATCATCAGTGGAGTCATCAATGCTCAAGTAACTGTCAACCATTAGTCAAACTAACTCTAGTAGGTGTAATTCAGTGTAACTAAGTGTAACTGAGTGTAACTGAGTGTAACTCAATGTAACTAAGAGTAACTGAGTGTAACTGACTGTAACTTAGTGTAACTGACTGTAACTGACTGTAACTGAGTGTAACTTAGTGTAACTGAGTGTGACTGAGTGACAACTGGACTGGTAGGTGAAGAAGGGCAAGTTGCTCCCTAAAATCAAGGAAGAAGGGCACATTAAGCAATTGGAGGGCTAAAACTGAATAGTGAGAAGCTCTTGGGGGCTGGCTAACTGAGGGCTAGGTGCTGGACTGATGATTGAGATGCATGCAAAATGCATGCAAACCCTAAAAGGTGCATGCATGACTGAAAATGTAAATGATCAAAATACTGGTGGGACTAGGATGGAGTATAGGAATATCCTAACAGAAAACTGCATCCAAAGTTCAGCAAAATCCCATAAGATGGGGCCAAGTGTGTGTAACCATTGAACGCCCAAAACCACATCACATCTGCCTAAGGACAAGGAAAACATGTCAAAGCGCAGGTTATAATATTCCAGAGAGATATGCACATTGTGACACTTCCCCTTGTAAGGTAAGGTGCCCCCATTGGAAAACATGACTTCAAAGTTGGAGCAAGGATGGACAAAACAATCAACATGTTTGGCGATCCGAGGGTCAACGAAGTTATGAGTGCTACCAGAATCAATGAGTATTGTAAGAGGAAGCTTCTTGAAGTAACCCCTGATCTGCATTGTTTGGGGAGTGGTGACGTTGGATAAAACATGGAGAGATATCTTTGGTTGTTCATCCTGATATGGGGGGTCAATAGGAAGCTCTTGAATGCCAACCTGATCATCCATTGTATCTAGGGTTTCTTCACCAATTGTAGAGGTATGCAAAGAATCCATATCCAAGAGATGGAGATTTTGTTGAAAACATCTATGTCCTCGAGTGAATTTCTCATCACAATTATAACAAAGCTCTTTTTCTCTGCGTGCCTGCATCTCTGTTTTAGACAAATACTTGATAGGAGTTGGTCGAGGAGCTGGCGAGAAGGGAGGTCGTTGAGAACCCATATTGCGAAAGGGAAAAAAAGTGGGTTTGGAGCGTTGTTGGGCTACAATCTTGTCTTCTGCCAACTTAGCCAACCCTAGGACTTCCATCATTGTGTTGGGACAAAACACTTTAACCTCTGACCGGATTTCATCCTTAAGACTTCTAATAAAACAACTCCTATAGAATTCATCCGACAATCCTTCTGTGTGATTGGCTAGTTTCTCAAATTTTGTCTGATACTCTCTCACAGTGCCAGTTTGACGAAGTTTAGTGAGTGCTACGGTGAAGTTGGAAAAGGAGTTGGAAAAAATCTTTCCATTTTGGCTCGTCATGAGCCTTGATGTACCAACGGTACCATTGAAGGGCTTCCTGTTCCAAATGAAAGGATGCAAGTGGAACTTTTTGGACATCAAAAGTATTATGCAGATTGAAATATTGTTCTGCATGATAGATCCATCCAGTCGGATCAGTATCATTGAAGCAAGGAAATTCAAGCTTCAGACTATGGAAATTGCTGGAAGAAGAGAACCCATGGGCTACAGAAGATTCTTGTTGTTGGTTATTGTTCATGGCTGAATGCTGAAGATGGAGGCTGAGAAATTTTTCATCTAGATCTTGGAGTTTGGTTTGGATGGCTGCAAGTCTTCCTCCATGGTTTGTGCTCCTGCACGGGTGACAACCATAACTGGGCGGTTTTTTTTTGGAATGGATAGAAAAACACAAACAAAATCTTATTTAGTAAAGGGGAATTTGGATTTGGGAAAAACTCGGATGGGAAATTGGGGTTTGACTAGGTTTTGGACACTTTCTGGTGGGTAGGGAAGTAAAAAATGGAAATTTCAGAAGCGGGGTGAAAGAATGAGAAAATTTGTCAAAGAGGGACAAAGAAGCAGAAATAGGGAATGAACATGGTGGCAAAATTTGGAGGCGAATGGGTGAAAATTGAAGAAGTTATGGCAAACCCTAAAAATAGACAAGTGTGAGATTTCTGTCTCTCGGAAGTAGAATTTGGGATAGGGCCCACAGGAATGAAATATGCAGAATAGGATTGCAGGGGTGTCCGGGAAGTTTCAAGGGAAACGGAGTTAAAACAAGGGAGATATGGCGAAAAAATGGAATTTTATACTTGTTTTTTTTAGAAATGGATCTGCAATGGAGCAGAAGGGATCAGAACAATTGGATCTAAAATGACGCCGAATGGATCGAAAACGGCTGGATCTGAAACGGATTTAAGAATAGATCTAAAACAACTGGATCTAGAATGGATTTCAGAATAGACTTGAAACGGCTAGATCTAGAACGGATTTCAGAATGGATCTTAAACAGATGGATCTGAAACAGCGCGAAAGTGTTCGGCAACAGTTCAGCTGAAAATAGATATGGACCCCAGGTATGTGCGGCTTCCTAATAGTTCAGGGGTTTCACTTGGCCACCAATTCTATCTAATGGCTTGTGTATTGGGGCAGTACCCCTCACTCCACGACTCAGGTAAAACTAATAACCACTTTTCCACAAACGACAGCTCTTGGTTTACCTCACGGGTGGGAACTAGTCAATCAGGTAGGGGTCGTTTCCCTTTTCGCTGGCAGGTCCTCTCAATGGGGAGGAAATGCTCGTAGCCTCCTTACTGTTTTTAACGAGCTTGAAGAAAAGGTGGAAGAATGCTCGTAGCCTCCTTACTATTTTTAACGAGCTCGAAGAAAAGGTAGAAGAATGCTCGTAACCTCCTTACTGTTTTTAACGAGCTCGAAGTGAAGGTGAAAGAATGCTCGTTGGTGGATGAATGTCCAAATGAATGGCAGAATGCATTATAGACTCTAGAAAAACTTCGTCAGATGGAAGTATATCATCGCAAATAGAATGCATGTCTAAACATTCAGATGGATTTATCTCTTGGTCAATTGCCAGGACCCAGTCCCAAGAAGGTAAGCATGAATTCAGAGGCTTCTTCTCAGTAGCAATTGGACTCAAGGAACAATATGCCACATAATTTGATTGTGACATGGTAGTTCCTACTGACGAGGGACATACTTGGTCTATAGTTGGGTAATAAGGAGGATCAACAGATGTAAGCTGATCGATAGTGACAATGCTTTCATTGTGAGGAAAATGCATCACACGAAAGAGCGTAGACACCATAGCCTGCATAGAATATACGTAATCACACCCGAGGGTCATATCAAAATCCATAAGGTGCTTTAAAACCATAAAATCAACTAAGACTATTTTTCCACCCAAAGTAATAGGTACTTGAGGGAAGAATCCCACCGGTTCACTAGGTCTTTTATCGAAAGTCAACGGCCGATTAACAACGAGAACAAGGTTAGGAAAACCTAAATCTCTCCAAGCATAGGGGGATAAGATACTAACAGAGGCTTATTCATCTACAATACATCGATGAACCGCATGGTTGCTGATATCAACCTTTATCTGGAAAGGTGTAGCAGAAGGAAGGCGAGGCCCAGTTAGGCTATTCCAATCAAAGGAAATGATCCCAGATCTTGGTAGGGGTTCGGTCGGTACAGATGAAGTGCCCCCCATTTCAAAAACATCTGAACTGGTAATGCAAAAGACTTCAGGGACAGGTGCATCAATCTCTAAAGGACTGATGGGATCAGTCGAAGATTGCATTGATTCAATCACTTCACTCTCTGAAGAAAGAGTGGGGTTGACCAAATATTGCATTGGTTCAACCACTTAATCAACCAAAGCTTGATCAGGTTGTTGGGAATCTATAGACAATTCAGGAGCAGAGGATCCTTTAGACATGGACCACACTCTCTGCACCCTTGGAATAGCAGGGCATAGGTGAGTAAGGTGATCTCCCTTACAAAGTTTACAAGGGAACTTTGGCTTCCGTCCTATAAGCTTAGACTCCTTTACAACAATAGTACTCTCAGCATGACTAGCATTGGCTGACAGCTTGCCCCAGCATGACTTGCAACGATTGGTTGCTCAGAAGCAAAAGACTTTTGAACTATGGACCACACTCTTTGCACTTCTGGAAGTACAAGGCACAAATAGGTCAGGTGGTCTCCCTCGCAAAACTTACAAGGGAACTTGAGCTTCTGTTTAGTAAGTTTGTTGGCAATGTCAACTTTCTCAGCATGACTTGCAGTGGTTGATTTAGTGTCTCCAGTATGACTCACAGTAATTGGTGACTTGTCATTAATATGACCAACAGTGATCAATGACGTGTCCTCAACATGAGCACCAGTGGTTGAAGACATGCTTTCAATATGATTTGTAGTGACTAAAAGTTTTCTCCCAGCATGACCTTCAGAGGTTGGGTGGCTAGATTTAGTATGATTTACAGTGACTGAGTGAGTTCTCCCAACATGACCACCATAGGTTGGGTAGGTGACCCCAACATGACCACCATAGGTTGGGTAGGTGCCCCCAGCATGACCTCCAGAGGCTGGTTGCATAGGTTCAATATGATTTACGATGACTAAAAGAGTTCCCCCAACATGACCTCCAGAGGTTGGGTGGGTGCCCCCATCATGACTTCCAAAGGCTGGGTGGTTGCCCCCTTGCTTTGGCATCTTCTTCCTATTCTTCCTTCGTCTATTCCTTCTAGACTGCTGGTTACTAGTATTACTACTTTCACCACATGAGGTAGAAGGAGGAGGAGAAGATGTTACTGGCGAAGCAGGCATAGGGTTCTAATGCTCTTGATGTGAAGTGCTTACTTGATAAGCATCAGGAGCATGCAAGGCATTCGGAGTGGAAAACAACCAAATTGGTAGCCCTATAGTGAATCCCGAAAGATTCAAGGTAGCCATCAAGGGAGTACCAATGTTCTTAATAAATGGAAAAGCACAAGGATCCCCTTGAATAGGGGTCCCTTGATCGGTGCTCACCGGGGTGCTATCCATGGTTTCCAACTCAACGGGCCATAAATCTCTAAGGCCAACTAAAAACAAGCAACACAAAGAGAACACCACTAAAAATGTCCTAAGGTGATCAAGACCAAGCAAACAAAGCTGATACTCTCAGAATTCAGTCTGGGATGATGAGGGACCTGAACAAACCAATAGAGTATAGACTGTTAGTTACACGGCGTCCAATGGAGGTCCTCTGGGTGCAATCATTTGAATCACCAAACCGCCCTCCCGAGATTACTGCCAAAGGGTTACCTTTCGTGTCTGTTCGAGGTGAATTAGTGGAAATAGCCTTCCACTCTACTTGTGAAGATTCCTAGATGGTCAAGATACTAAGGCTACCATAAGTATGAAAATTCTTGGGGGGACAGTCGTCAGTCTAGCCGTAATGCATGGGCAGGGTAATAAATCCTGAAGTCCAAAAGGACCCCCATACGTGAGACAGGTTTGGTTTATGCTCAAAAGGAAAGTGAGGGGTTATCCTCAACGATTCCAATCTCACACGACCTCGTGCTTACTACAAATGGATTTACCTAAAGAATGTCTTACTACGACTGTTGAGTAATGAAAAATGGTTCTAGATAGTTTAAGTGTGTTCTGATCCGAAACCCTAGCCTAAGCTAGTTGGTGTAGTGACAACCCTAAAAAGAAAAAGTTGCTAATAAATTTTATTAAGTATTCTTTTTAAAGGCTATTTTTACTCAAAGGCTGTAGTGAAGTGTGTGGTGTGGTTGTGACTGAAATGGAGAGCGCAAAAAAGGAAACAACTTTCACCAAACTTTTCGTTTATATACCTTTCAAAACTAAAGATAAGCAAACCTAAGAATATTTTTTATTTTCTTTTAAATTTTCAAAGCAAGAAAAAATTCATGCTACTTCGAAAAGAAATGATAAATACTATAGTTATGCTACCAATTTTCAATTTTTATCCTTTTCTCTTTTTCAAAGAAACTGAATCAGGAAACGGAACGAGTCATATCTAACACTGGTGCAGGTAAAGATAAGAGACTAATGGCTTAAACAATCAAATCATGAACTAAGAAATACCTGACCTACCGAGTTGTTTCGAAACAAAAAAAACTCTAGACTTAGCACTAAATGTAAAAGGAAAAGGGAAAAAGATGCATGTAGCGGAAAGGCAGACCGATAAGGCTGCTCCTAAGCATCAAAACCCAGTAAAACGCCAGCTAAGTAAATAGAGTAGGCAAGCAAACCAAAAATCACTTTACCACTACACAAACTGAAAAGAAAAGCGAAGAAGGCTTCAAGCAAATCAAACTGATCTGAATAGAAGTTTAGAAGGCATCAAATCATCAAAACTTTCCAAAAGCAGCCAACTGGGGTCAAACCCTAGTAGAACAGTCAAGTAGGTTCAAAAAGGCTTAAGCAAGTAGAAGGACACCTAAACAGTACTTGAAGCGAACTAAAAGGACTCTCGAGAGGTTACACAAGACCCATAAAAGACACAAGGGTTTCTCAACATCAACAGAGAGGCAAAGCAAAAGAAGGAATAGACCCAACATTCAAAAATCAAACCCTATAGAAAAAGGTTCAAACTTACAGGAATGTGCACTATTGTATACACTAACAACCAGCGCACACATCAGAAACTGTTCTACTTTATACACTAGCGACCCATGCACACATTAGAAAATGCTCCACTTTATACACTAGCAACCCGCGCACACATCATAAAGTATGCAGGTTAAGTGCGCTACTGTGTGGTACAAAAACCAACGCACACTAGGAAAGATTCGCATCTGTGTAGTGGACAAAGAGGCGTTCATAACATAAAATGCACTATTGTGTGTAGGGTAAACCAGCGCACAGGGCCTAGAAGCAAACAAAAACTTTGCTACAGTGAACTGAGATGAATCAGGATAGACACAACATGTAATAATGACCTATAAAACGTCTCAGAGAATCAAAAAGACTGAAATAGACTGGAAGAAAACCTAACAGTGTCTCCTATAGCAGAAAAACTACCGGTTACTCTCCAATGGAGTCGCCAGTCTGTTGTGCGGGATTATTACCTTATAGTGAGGAGAAGACACTACCAACTTGGGCTGGGTGACAGGTAAATACATCCATTGCATTGCATTTAGTTCTTACAAATGAAAGAGATCAAGATATTGAAAGATGCAACTTTTATCGATGGTTGGTCCTAGCTTTTGCTTGGTCTTCCGCTTGATGTACCTACAACACAAAGGAAACCTTCCTCAGCGTATCTTGACTGCAATAAATATGATGAAATTGAAAGCAATTTAAACACCAACTACAATTAGATATTAAACCAAATGAACATACAATCCAATAGACATTCGATTTGGGACAAGAAGGGTATTTCAACCTTTTGATTGTCAAAGAAACATGAATCAGTACAAATATACCTGATCGGTTAAGATGCTTCTGCAACCAAGTCTTGGGCTCCTGCTCTTCACTCTGACTTGGGAATTCCTCCAGTGTAACAGTACTTAAAGCATTCTTTCTAGGTCCCTCTCTCATGGATCCTCCTTGTATTTATGGGACAAGGTAGGCAGTTAGAATCGAGAGGTGGTTGAATTGGGAAGTTGGGGAAGTTGCAGAACCAACTTCAACTAATCCCAATTCGTAATTTTAATATATTTTTTGACTTCATCTTAAGATGTGCGCGAGTTTCATACAGCCAGAGTAGCGCACAGTGTGCAACTCTTGTACTTTGCAACAAGCGTTTGCAACATTTTTCAAGGTGTGCGCTGGTTGTCCTTGAGTAAAGCAGCGCATCTTTGGAGGTGTGCGCTAGTTTACTATAGCAAGAGTAGTGCACATGTGGTGAAATCAGGAGAAACAATCAGATTCTCAGCTGAAGAGTGTACTACCACCAATAAGTCATCTAGGTCAACCTAGCTCTTCAATCCATGGTGTCCTTTTGTGTGATCGACAGAGCAATATGATCATGGACAGAGAAGTGTAGATTTGACCTATAACAAATACCTCAGCCACATTACAATGACAATATTTCCTCTTAAATTCCCTAAATGTTAATTCACACTAAATTTTAGCCAAATTCAAATTTAGGAAACTTCATTAGATATTAGAGGACTATGAGGATTTGTAATTGCAAAGTGGCAAAATTAGAGATTTTTTGGTGTGCAATTGAATAGGAACCAAGGACTGTTGTAAGAAAGTATGGGCTATTTCTCAAGGTTTCCAAGAGTCTCTGCTATAGGTATGGAGTGCCTGGTATGAACCTCGAAAAATTGATATGGGTATGCCAATCAAGCATATAGAAAAATAAATTATAAATATAAAATATTTATTCAATCTCCATTCATATATATATATACAATTATACAACTAGTAAAATTAAGCATTTAAATGTAGGAATTGTTTAGAGAAATGTTGAAGTTATGTTTGTATTATCTAAATATTATGCACTCCAATTCTATGCATCTTAGTTGATAATGAGAAGTATTGTTAAGCTTTTAGGAAAGATACTAATTCAAAATTAATGGAATGTATTTTTTTTAAATATCCGCAATTTTAGTATTTGGGATTGTTACAAAACCCTAACTAGCTTCAGTTTCTCTCAGTAGCAATGGTACTGGAGTCCGTTTGTCATGTTGTGGTGAACTTAGTACCAACCAAGTTAAAATAAGTGGGAATAGTTCTTTTAATCCAATTTACTACTATGACAGGACTAGGGTTTAGTGGTTTTTTAATTTTTTTCCTCTTTTTTTACCATGGATGGGAGTTGTCGGAATGGTTATAATGACATGCATAGGATAGGTGTTTCAAGGGCTGCATACACACCTGATGGCTCATCTTTGTTGGGTTCTCCCCATACTGTTAGCCTGGGGTCAGGAGGACCTCTCCCTCCACTTGTTGGGTAAACAAATGTGAGTGTAATGAGTAATCTGACAAAGAAGGTTATTTTTGAACCATTTCCCCTTTACTCGGAAACTAGGGTTTGTTGGAATTCTGCGGAAAAGGAGAATTTCGAGGAATCATGTTCCTCCCCCTCTTGGTAAGACGATGAATTTGCATGAAGCAAAGACTTCTCTAGGGATCCAGATTAAAAAGGTGGCACCAAATTTAAGGTTCGAGAAGTAGAAGAAAGGTAGGTCATTGTGCATTCTTGGGAAAGACGTGACATTTGACATGACATTGGCCCTGAACTAGAGGGCTCTTGTGGGAAAATTTGAATATATAAAATTGAACCGAACTAAGGTTTTATCCTGGATTCAATAGAGATGGAAACCATTTATTACAAATATTTCGATGGTTCTAATGTCATTTAATGGGTGGATGGTGTTCCAATTCTTTTCTGAGGAAGATAGAAGAAATATAAAAGAAATGTTCTGGGTCTTAGGGCATGGATCCCTAGTTCTTTCTTGTTGGCATTCTGGTTTTGACCCACAAAAAGAATAACTCTTGCGTAGGAACCTGTGGGTTATTATTCCCGACTTTCCAATTCAATGTTGGA
Source organism: Larix kaempferi (assembly GCA_027924585.1). Lineage (NCBI taxonomy): Eukaryota > Viridiplantae > Streptophyta > Pinopsida > Pinales > Pinaceae > Larix > Larix kaempferi. Next base: position 18,639,030 of record BSBM01000435.1, read on the forward strand.
ACATTAATGGTTTTATGGTTGTGCCGAATTCCATTGGTCACTTCATTCTGATGGAGGAAGAACAATTGATGGGGTTAGAGAGAAGAAATCCTAGAATCCTTGTTTCAATTGACATGATTGATGGTTTACCTGGTGAGTTGGACATCATTTGGGAGGGGGGTACTTTCATCCACGATTGGACTACTGGTGAGTACCCTTCCACTGTCACTCTTGTCAGGCAATTGGACACTCCAAATCCCACTATGGGGCTGTGGGATCGGACGATGCTACTAGAAGTGAAGGACATGAGTCAGAGAAAGTGGTCAACTATTTGGATGAAGGACATATCTTTCCCATCTCGTTGGACCACAGTTATGCATCAATATTTGTTGGTAAGTTTACTCAGAATTTTCTGGTACTATTGAAGTTTTATCATGTTGAAGACATACAAAAATATTTATCGATTATAAATTATTTGCTTCTTGAAAAGGTTCCAGAGAGATACCCTATGACAAAATATTTGGACCATTGGGTTTCGACCTCTCCTGACATATATCATCCCTCTCAAGTTATGGATCCTGGGGATTCATTTAGGGTTTGGTTCGAGCCTTTTCAAAAGGAGTCCTTGGTTCAGTTCCCTGAAGATAAACATGAGGGTTTATCTTCATATTTTTCCCTTGTTCATGTTGATGATTACTCTAGTCATGACACAGCCCCCCCAAATTGACACTACCTAACATTGGATTGTATAGGTGATCAATTATTGAAGAAAAGTGAAGAAGTGGCTACAATAGTTGTTGGAACAAGAAGTAATCAAACCCAACACATCATCATATTGTTCACCCATCATCATAGTGCTAAAGAAGGAAAGGAGTTGAGAATGTGCATTAATTATTGATCCCTGGACAAGATCATCATCAAGAACATATATCCTTTGGAAAGGATTTATGACTTGTTGGATCAATTGCAGTAGGTCAAGTTATTCACCAACTTGGACCTTAAGTCAGGGTACCATCAAGTGAGGATCAAAACCGAATATGTGTGGAAGATAACATTCAAAATTATGAAAGGTTTGTATGAATGGTTAGTGATGCCTTTTGGTTTATGCAATGTACCTGCAACTTTCATGAGATTGGTGAATGGTGTGATATGCCCCTTTATTGATTAATTTGTAATAGTATATCTAGATGACATATTAATATTCAACAACAATTTGCAAGAGCACCTCTCACATGTGACACATGCATTGGAAACCTTAAAGAAGAACCAATTGATTACCAACCTAAAGAAATGTGAGTCTAGGAAGGAGTCCTTGATTTATCTTGGACACATGATTGATGGAGGATAGATGAGGGCATATCCTAAGAATATTACAACCATCAATCTATGGACTACTCCAACTAGCTTGACCGAGTTTAGAAGTTTTGTGGGAGTAGCTTAGTACCTAAGGAAATTCATTGCCAACTTCTTTATATTTGCAACACCTTTGCATTCCATGACTGCAAAAGGGATGAGCTTCCATTGGGGATGTTCACAATAGAGGGAATTTGAATACTTGAAGAGAATCAATAATGCTCCAATGTTTCCCATGCCTAACTAGCAACTACCATTTGAATTAGAGATTGATGCTAGTGGATATGCATTTAGAGCATTTATGATGCAAAGAGGTAGACCAGTATGCTACCATTCTAAGTTGTTCCATAGAGTAGTATTGGATTACCTTGGGACATATGATAAAGAGATATTTGTAATTATACAAGTAGTAAGGAAATGGGAGCACTATCTCCTTGGAAAAGAGACCATTATTGACACTGATCACCAACCTATTTAGTACCTTCAAAACCAAATGCAACAAGCAAGGCATTATAAGTGGTTGGGATTTTAGCAACAATTCCATCTACTGATTAAGTACAAGAAAGGAGTCACAAAAAAATAAGAAGACATTATCTTACTACCACCATTGGAGAAGATTTCAACAATGGGTGTGATCATGCAGCTTGATCCACTCACACATGATCTTCTTAGCGAGGATTATGAAGAAGTTGAATATTTTGGATGTATCCACAAGCAACTTAGGGAGAGAGTAGTCATGGCCACAGAAGGAAATGAATTTCACCTCTAGAAAGTGTTGTTATACAAATTGGACAAGTTATGCATTCCCAAAGGGATAAGGATACCACTAATGGGGGAAGCTCACACTTCCAATATTGTTGGACATTTTGGAGTGACAAAGACTATGGAAATTTTACAAAGATACATGTACTACCCAAAGATGTAGGAGCAAGCAGAAAGTTTCATAGGTGATGCATTCTTTGAAACAACAACAAGCCAATCATTTAGAATCATGGGTTGTATATGCCACTACTAGTACCAAGCAAGCCTTGGGAGAGCATCCCCATGGACTTTGTTGGAGGATTTCCCTAATCACATAGAGACAATGAATATCTTTTTTTATCCTGATGGATTGGTTTGGTAAGATGTGTGTGCTCATTCTATGTAAGAAGATGATTTTTGGACAAGAGGGAGCTAATCTATTCTTCAGTTATGATTATGAACATTTTGGATTTCCCACCTCCATCACATTTGATCTAGATAGTAGGTTCTTGGGTAAGCTCTAGAAAACACTTTGTAAGAGGATGGATACAAATCTAAAGTATTCCACCACATTTCATCCATAGATTGGTAGAAAAACAAAGGTTGTTAACCAAACATTGGTGCAACTACTAAGAGGATATAATAAAAGGCATCCAAAGACATGCGGTGAATAGTTGGTGTACATTCAACACTCATACAATCATGCATTACTTTCTTCCACCAACAAGTCTCCTTGTGAGACCTGTTTCAGACACCTACCCTCTTCAACCTTTGATGTTGTGTATGGACAATGATTGTATGAGGTATATTTGCAAGGAGACAAGAAGAGGGAAAGCATGTTCATACACAAGATTAGGCAAATACATCTAAAGATATACGTGCAGCTTCAAAGAATCCAACAACAGTACCAGGCTAGACATGAACAACACCAAGAAGACCATAAGTTCCATGTTGAAGATAAGGTGTTTACCTCAATCACCCCTGAAATGAAATTCACGCGAATGAATGAGTTATCTTATCTAATGAACAAATAAGTAAAAGGAAACAAAAATAAAATAAATAAATAATATTCCTTAAATATGTAAAAGAGAGAAAGGAGGAACAAGAAGTTGAAGGATTGGGAATGCTTGGCCTTCTAACTATTCCCCAACCGAGCTCTCCTCCTATTTACTTCATTCCAAAGGTGAGAGAGGGGTTCTTTGGAATTGAATGGGATTTTTGTTTCCCAACTTCCAATGAGAAGAAGTGTGACTAAACCAAAGAGCCAAAGGATGTTGTGGGTTTTCCATTGCCATAAATGAAAGAGCCAAGGTCAAAGCCATTGAATGTTAATTTCCCCAATTGGGTTTCCAGGGAAAATAATGTTTTAAGATCCATTCTTAATGTTTGTGTGTTTGAATTTTGTATTTATTTATTTTCTGTCATGTGCAAGGTCTGTGTGCCATTAATGGTTTACAAGTTATGAATACATGAGAGAGATGTGAGTTGACTGGAGTATGAATGCATTTTACTTTAGGTTTGATGAAATATGGAGTTCCAACAATGGTTAAATTTCCTCCGTTGGATTCCTGACCAATTCTAGAGATCAATGGATACAATTTTGGACCTGTTGCAATTATTTATGAAGTTACTAAATTGGAGATGAACGATTCTTTTTTTATTGGAAATGTTCATCTTTACTAGGTGTTTTTCTTCATCTCTTCTTGGTTGTACACACCTCCTCCTCTAGTGAATTCACCCCATCTTGTAATATACCCCATACATAGAGGTTTCCTTCTCAATGGTGTATTGTACACTGCCTCAATGAATGAAATTAATGTCTAGTAAGCCAATTCGCTCCCCAACTAATGAAAATGTTTTTCCTTCTAGTGGAACATTTCCTCAATGGATGAAATGGATGTGCCTATAACTGAATATGCCCCTCAATAAGTGAAATTGCATTTCCTGTAAGTGAATTCACCCCTCAATAAGTGAACTTGCATTTCCTATAAGTGAATTCACCCCTTCGTAAGTGAAATCGCATTGCCTTTAAGTGAATTCACCCCTCAATAAGTGAAATTGTGTTTCCTGCCAATGAAATTGTTACTCATTAAATGGAATTTTTATTTCTCATGGTGAAATCACTATCAATTAGTGTGTACTTATGGAAGTTGTATCACATCACCCATGTGATTTGAAGAATCAACTCACTTCTATCAATCCTTGAAATTGATTGTGTGGAAGATAGTTGTTTAGTTATGTAGGTGATACGGTAATTGGTAACAAGGGATTCATGTTGGTGAAATAGACAGGATATGAACCTGCCATTCACAGATAAAGTCTAATTCCATTGGATAGATAATTTCCAGGTCCTTGATCTAACATATTATATGAAATATTTCTAGTAAATATCTAGTCCAGTATAGTCCATTAGAAAATTCCTCTCTCAAACCCTCATGAAATTGAATAATGGAAAGGTGGTGGAACATGCCATGGGAGGAACAAATGTGGGTGACAAAAAATATATAAGATATGTATGCAATTTTGAAAATTATGGAGAAAATAAGTTGTAAATTTGAGGAGAACCATATTCGTGATATCGCATATTCTAACTCATCATTGAAAAGTATCACCAAGAAATATTTGCATGGTATGATTTAGAAGATGCTTATGAGGACTAGTATATGGATAGTTGTAACTTTTGAGAAGACAAATTCTTCCATCTTTTATGTTGCACATTGCTCTTTGAATCTTCTCCATGTATTCAAGGAAGGATGACTACTCCAATGAAGTAGCTCTCCAACAAGAATTTGACACCAATGCTTGAGTGTGATGGAGAGCCTTCAAGGCCTATTGAATCTTCTTTTCATCCATCTTCAAGGACCCTACAAGAAAATGAGGTTCTTGCAAATGAACCTCCTCTTCTTCTTCCTTCTTGCTTAGACCAACTTCATAAAGCTCAAGTGGTGATGAGGAATTTGATCTTGGTTCTTCTTCAACTGCTACAAGGTCTCCATCTCCATGGTGAATGTAACTTTGTCTTGTTGAAACACCTTCAAAAGTGATCTCTATGTCACCAACATAGAGGTGTGAGCACCCATTAGTAGGTACTCCTTCATAGTTCAAGCATCCAACAATAGATGTGCTTTGATCCATGTCCAAAGTAGAATGTGTATCGGAATGATCTTCATTAGTTTCAATGGAATATTCTTCATGATCATGTGATGTTTCTTCATATTTTTCAAAGTCACTTGGGAGTGGATTTTCATCCTCTTCATGTGATTCTTCTTCTGCTTCACCACCTACAAAACTAGGTGGCTCATGGGTCTCCTCATTTTCACTCAAACATATATGATTTTCTCTCAAAGGTAGTTTGCAATAAGGGAATAGACCTTTTTCACTAACTCCACATACTAATTATTGGGCCTATATCCAAAAACCCAAGCGGCATAGTCTTCAATAAGAATGGCCTTCTTTGTCTTTCACATCAAAGCAAGATATACCTGATATTGTTGAAGCAAAGTTTTACATGTTGCTCTCAATATTTCTAATTCATTCATAGTATTAGCCTTTGGTGGTATAACACATTCATCTTCATAACACAAAATTTTATAAGAATAACCCTCATTCCTTATGAAATTGTAAGAAGTGCTGCATGATGGCACCTTTTCCTCATACCATTCACATTCTTCTTCATACTGCTCATAAGAATTGTACTCATAGGAGTCATCATAATAGTAAGACATGGATGCAACTTATTCTTCAATGGATTATATTAATGCACAGGAGAAAGGACCATGTTCTGATACCATTGTAATGTTCCCAATCAGAAATTAGGAATATTATCTCCAAGGTTCCAACTTTAATTATGTTGATTTTCAACTTTTTCCCAAAGAGTGGCTTATGAATGCTTATGAGATGCTCTCATTCAACAACATTGGAGTGTATGTATATTTCTGATGTCCATTAAAGGTGTGTAGATCATAAAAGTGTTTAGATTCCACTGATATGTGTCTCAAATCAGATCTGATATAAAATTGGAAGCTGGTAAAGAAACTAGGAACACTAGTTCAATTTTGGCCACACTAAACATGAGGTTTCCAACTCTTCCCAAACACTACCAGAGCAACTCAAATTATCCCAATATCAATTTAATGGACTCAAATAGACTCAAATGAAACTATATGACCCATTGATATACTCCAGAGAACTTCCAAAGAAGTATGAAAGACACCCTCTCAATACTAGTGAGAAACTAGCTCTGTTTCCCCCCACATTGGAATACTAGTTTTTCAACTTGACCCAAACACTTCCCAATCAGCCCAAGTCTTCCCAAACATATCCAATTTGACTATGACACTCCCAAATCAACAAAAATAACTTAATAACATACTTTAGGGAGATGATATGAAAATTTAACACATATTGTCTTAAGATTGCTTAACCATACTAGCAGATTTGCACATAAATCACCCATAAGCTTGAACATTGAACACCATATGATGAAAAGGTTTGTAAATATTTATTATGAATGTATGGACAAATTAAATATACTTATTAAAACTTTATATGGCTCTTACAGAAGCGCGAAATCCAAGAAATATAGAGATAGAAAAGTAGTGGTGTGCCCCTCCACCAAAAGAGATACCGAGTAGACTAGATTTAGTAAAATGATGATATATCGGGCATACAAAAACATTTTTGAGTGAAAAAAAGTGTTTCCCACTGGAAACGATTCTTTGAATGCAATGGAATAGGTCTTGTATCCCATAATTGCTCAGAAGTATCAAAACTAGAACCTCCATTTCGGCCCACCAACACCGATCCAAGCTCTAAATCAATAGAAAGAAACTCCAAATGATAGGAATTCAACCCCACTACTGTATATGAACATATAACCTGCAGTAAATCTCTATATAGAAATATGAAAGTGATTTCTCCCCTCAATAATCAGCTGTAATGAAGGACAATGAAAAGATCTGGATGATCTCCTCCTCTCTACTAGCTTGGGTGGAATATTTCACCACCAAAGCTAGATCAATGGCAGGGAAGGTAAACACCCACCGTGCAATGGACAATCTAAGCTCTCCAAGAGTGAAAAAACAACAAAAATGATCCATAATCCTTTTCACTTGTGTCTTCATCCCTTTTATAAGTCTTCATGGAGTGTCACGTCCCCTTCGATCGATCCAATGCAAGGAAGGGAACATGACTACAGATCTTGGGCTTTTACATAAACTCAGCCCCATTCATCAAATTCACAACAATAAAACAAATGTGTGCAGATGCTATTCAATTTAACACACCAGAAGTAATATTCTACACACACATATATCATGCAATTTTGAGCATATTGATAACATGCATCAATTTAAAAAGATTTGTAGAAATAAACACATAAAGAGATTACTTATCTTGCAATGATGAAGCTGTCCCAAGCAACTAGCCATGCAACTGCAATGCTCCACCCAGCCATAGGCCAGTTGTGTTCATCAATATCTTAACACAATTACCACCCCCGAGCTAGGCATGATTTCTACAAGGAAAGGGAACACTCAAGCTCATGCACAACCAAAGCAATAGATACCCATCTCAACCCCAACATTCTCTCCCACACACAACAATCTCAAATAGTGGGCATGGATACACATTTTTAACAATGGGATTTACAAAACATGGTCCCCATTGGTTCTTCCACTTCATGGCAGACTGGAAATGAATTGTGGGAAGGGAAATCAACTCCAGGGAGCAAAAATGAGTTCTCCAACAGGTATGTGGGCATTCAGAGGGAAAAAATGACTCCCAGGATCCCCAAAACGGATTTCTTTTCTTTCCCACAGCTCTGCAACACAAAAACACCCTCTTCCCCGCTAGAAAACCAAGGCAGCACTGGAAGAACATGGAGGAAAATGCATAGGAAGCTCAAAACCGCGTGAGGGAGCAAAAGACAATGGTGAATAATGGCTTGGGGGGGGAATTCGTGGCTCCTTTCTTGCCCAGGAAACCAAACATGTTTTTCCAAAACTGATGGCTTGCCCATACCCGAATTTGGACAACCATTCTTCTCCATTCCCCATGGCATTAACTACCTCAACCAACTCTTGGAAGAACTAAATGATTGGGTAAAAAAGTCAAAATGGGTAGTTGAGGGTTTATGAGTTCTCTCATTGACACTTGTCTTGACTTGATTGGCTCCAAGGGTTTGAATATTTCCCTCCCAATTCCTTGTAAAAATCATGCCCCCATCTCTTATTGCATTGCATTGCATAGCTAGTTGTAGGTATTTTATTAAAATGCATATTTACATGATATTTATGGTTTCTATTGTGCTTGGCTAGCACACAAACCATATGCATAAATTTTAACACTAAATCGATGGTGGGCCTTGGCTTTGAGCTCCTCACCACAATTTTACAACGATATTACATCATTTACATTTTAATGTAATGGGGTCAAAATCGAGATATTACATGGAGCATTTCCCCCTCATTCTAGAATTCTCTCACAAATATTTAATAAAATATTAATAAATGTTATTTTTATGAGAGAATGACACATCGGGACCCATTTAATTCCTCTCTAATGTTATCTGGCCAAACAATAACTCCATCTACCTTGGAAATTCAAACTTGAGAGGCTTAGCTTGATTTTGGGAAAGTTACATTAGCATGTGGGCCCACCCTTCTCCTCTAGTGCTCTCCTTGGCTAAATTTAGGACCTACAACATGTCATAGGTTGTCATAAGTTGTTGTAAGCTGTCATATGACCTGATTCTTGTCATAAGTTGTCATATATTTCATAGGTTGTCATAAGTTGTCGTAAGCTGTCATAGGACCCAATTCTTGTCATTTATGTCATAGGTTGTCCACAGGGGCTTCACTCAATAAACCGCTATCATAGCACGTTCGTTCGTGGCATATGAAACAATGCCCCTAATTTCACTAAATATTGGAAAATACCTTCCAAAATCGTTTTTTTAACCCCCTCCAAATATGCCTTCCCAATTTTAAAAAACCCCTATTTTCACTAGATATTGTATGTATCAATTTTTTTATTAACATTTTTTATACCCCTTTATATTTCTACCTAGTATATTGATATGATACCCCTCTTATGACCCCACATGCATTCTACAATGCACCTTGCCTCTTTCGATGTATATTGTGGATGCACATTACTTCACCCACAATGCAATTACTCAACCACATATCATTATGATTTGCAACATCTAATGGTCTAATAAAGAGATAGGAGATCACTTCGTGTATGTCACTGGAGCCAATGCACATAATTCAACATTTAGATTGCATGTTGCAGTTCCCCAATCGTTGACTAAGCCTGTTGTGGGATAGGTATCCAAGCCCCCAGGGCCTGTAACAATCTCTAGGAGGTTGACTAAACCTCCCAAGGCCTGTAATAGGCACGAGTGGATGGGTATTCAAGCCCCCAAGGCCTATCGAGGGCCTATAACAGGCCCTGGAGGCTTAGAACCTCCCAAGGCTATTGGTAACAACTGGCTGAGTCCTATTGGTAACAATTGGCTATCAATGACCACTGTATCTGGACTATGATCGACTAGAAACCCACTTCACCACGAAACCCTTGGCCTCAAGCATGCCTCAAGACGCGATTTCCCTATGTATTGGTAAGCCCAAGCCTTGCCTCAACATGATTTCTCATCCGGCTGTGATCCCGCCATCTCCATTTGGCGGATATTTGTCAGCCCACCCATATAAAAAAGACCCCAAATTATTTTTGTATTGTTACATTAAATTGAAAAAACCCTTTGCCCCTTAATATATAAGCAATATAATTTTTAGCTTTTCATGAATATTTAATACCGCAATATGAATGAACGTGATATTATATTGCCTTCTAGTGTAGCCCCCGTGAGGTTGTCATAGAATTTGTTACTGACTAACATAGCCCTATGCAAATTCGAATTTGAGGATGGTGCCATGTGTAAAGGAGAAATATTCCCTCAATGGAGTTACTTATCCTTCCAAATTCGAATTTGAGGATGGTGCCATGTGTAAAGGACGAATATTCCCAAATGTGGACCCCACATATCCACCACTCATGTGCCCCCAAGTCCAACTAAGACCCCATGCCACTTCATTTTGGAGTAATTAATTAATTTTCCATAATTTATTGGCCTATTTTCCACCATCAATTATGAATTTTGAATTTCCGTGAGAAACTATAGGCTTTGGGGTTAAATATCAATATTTTAATTTTCTGACATAACCCTTAGGAATTGGATAGGCCAACTTAATTGTTTATCTGAAAACTATTTAATTGGATACATTACAAATCTTTAGTATGCTTTGTCTTTATGCTCATTACATTGAGATGAAGGAGACTTTTAAAGTTTTATAAATGACCTAGTGTCACCATTTTATTTTATTTTCCTCTATGAGAAATACAAGTAGTTGGACATTTTTTTTTAAGCAAGTTTTTTTTTTCAATATTGAAATAAATAATTTGGTGCTACTTTGTCCATTATTATTAAAAAAAGCTTTTATTTAATTTTTCAAAATCTTTTAATACTAAGTGAAAGACCACATTTATAAAAATGAAGGATAGCACTTCATATTCCCTAATAAAATAACACAACATAACAACCCTAATTATACAACACAGGAAAACACAATACAACTTCAACCCTGCACCAAAGAATCACTATTCTTAGCCTTCTAAACCATAGCAAATCTTATACAATCTGCATAAAAAATTATAAGGTTCATCAGGATTCATGCTCCGAGTCCTCCTTAGCTCCTTGGGACTATAAAGCTTTACAACTTTACATGAATATAAAAACCTTACCATAGAGACCTCGAAATAACAAATAATTATTAATTATAAATATGTAACAAAATCCTAACAAAAGATACCATATTGACGTTTAGTATATCACATATCTTAGATACATTAATAAATAAATAATAATTTATAGGAATGATAATTGGTTGAAATTAGTTCAATAAGAAATAAGTCCAAATCCAAATAATTTAATGTAATATTATATTTACCAACATGTGCTTCGAAACCATAAAACCATGAGGAACAAGAACAAATATTGCAGAAAATGAGGTTTACCACATGGATGTTAAATATGTGGCCACTAGTGCAAATAAAAAAAAAAAAAAAAATTCCAAAAATAAATATGGAATGTATTTTTCCAATTGTGAAATGAAGACATCGAGAGTGACACGGCTTTGTTGGAAACGTGAAATGAAGACATCCAATAGACGAGGCTTTCCTCGAAAGCTATTTAATGTTAATGCACATTTTTTAATGGTTAAAATTTAGTGTACATTTTTTAATTGTTAGATCTTAGTAATATAGAAAAATCTTGATTTAAAATGGGACAAGACTTCCACTCCTAAGAATATTATTCTACATTGTATCAAACTTATCTAAGTTATCTAAAATAATTTGTTCGTGGTTTCACTCTTACCAAATACCTTTGTGTTTTGGTTTTTTTAGTCATATTTTTATAATCAATTAAAAAAAAATGAAACGAGATCGAAATATAGTTGAAAGAGTACAAGTTGTTTCATATTACAAAATTGCTCTCTTTCTAACAAGATTGTAAATAAAACCACATAAGAAGAAGATGAGAAGGTCCAAAAGAACTAGAAATTTCAACCACCACAAAGATTCGCTACTGAACCGAATTCTTTTTCATTGCCTTGGAGCCTACATACTACATGTTTTGGGAGTGCCCTCCAATTAACATTTCATGGCAGGCATCGATGGTACTGGTTAGTCATTCTAGCTGACCTCCCTACTCATGCACTTGATCTTCTAGGTCATCAAATATCACTTCCAAATAAAAAACATGACATGATACCTAATCAATGTTGGTCACAACACCCTCCATCTATGAATTCAAGCAATGCATCATAATCTTAAGTTCTTGGATGTCACTTTTAACCTCACCTAAGCCCAAATCCTAGCTTGAACCCTCCATTATTGTCATAGCGCTAAGCGCTTTCTTTGGCCCTCCAAGCAAAGAGATAGGAAATGACAACTAGAAAGAAACATGTCCAAATCCCCTAGACAGACAACAAACACAAACAAGCTCCAAACCTGAACAAGAAATCAAATTACTTGTCCACCATTATTGCTTGTTTCACATGAGTGTGCCCAAGCTACAACTTTCCAAACTTGTGGTGCGAATGTCTCGTGACATAGATATCCCAAAGGCAACAGATGAAATAGAGCAAAGTGCCATAAAACAACAAAGCCATGCCAAAGAATAGATGAGTGGAGTCTCTCAAGAAAGGTCTCTCATGTGGGAATTTAAATGAGGAGAAGGTCCTGTACTTGGTGTGTAAATGAGGCACAGATATTATATCATGGGCTATTTGGGGTTGCAGAAACGCTGCTATTTTTAAATACAAACTACCAAATTTGCAGCATATATGCTTGATGATCATTCATATGCTTTCAACTTATGATTGTACAGTAAAGGCAACTAAGGAGCAAAAAATCAACATTTTCAATTTCTCTTATGATCGCCCGGTTGCTTTCTTTGATGGGGCAACCAATCAAGGCTTATGTGCAGCAGCAGGATCCATTTTCCTGAATCAACATCACTATTTCACCTTACGTCTCTTTTGCGGGGAGGGCACAAATATGAAAGCAGAATTGCTGGCCTTATGGTTGGTAGTGAGAGTAGCAAATTTATTTGGTCTTTGCAATCTGAAAGTTTTTGGTGACTCAAGAGTCACTATCAAATGGGCAAGCATAGATTTTACTCTAAAGATAGCAAATCTAATGCACTGGTGCAATAGGATCAAAGCTGAAATCATGCAGATTAAAAATATATCTTTTGAGCATATATATCAAACTCACAACTCAATGGCTGATAAAATTTCAAAGATTGCTATGGAAGGACAAGAAGTTGTCATCATTTGGGAGGAATTCATGGATACTCAACTTTCAAACTCGGGCTAGTTTGTCAATTTTGACATTTAGTTTTGTGATGATTAACTTATGTCGTTTTTTTGGCACAAAACTGTTTGATATATTTTCTGTTAAACTCAACTCCTATGTATATCTCGATGAATTTAAACTGTAATTTTGTTCATTTCTGGTCTGGTTCTGACTAGATGTAGACTGTTGTCTAGATAAGAGACTCATGTACTATTTGATTCTGAATTGAATATCAATAGTATGAATTTTTTTCGCTGGAAAAAAATGAGGCACCAATTGCCGCACATGCAAAAGAAGCCCATGATAATTCAAATTGTGCATTCATCACTTCATATCCTAAGGGAGCCATTGATGTTGTAGGTGACCCCCATTTTAATATAACATCCTCTTTCCAAGTGAATAGCTTGATTAGCAAGTTTTTTTACTATAGTGTTATTATGCCATCAAATATGTAGAGCATTGGGTTCTTTAATCCACTCCAAAAGATCAACAATTCAACATTGAAGTCTCCCAATGATAATTTCCTCTTTACATACCCTTTTCCTTGTCTAAGAAATAACTAAGAGAGAGTCTCCTAGAATTAAAACTCTTTGAATTTGAAGGGAAACAATGAATTCCAACCCCATGAATAAGGTATACCTCTTAATTTGATTGTTTTTTTTGCTAATCCATACCCATTGATAAATGATTGCTGGAAGGACCAAAATGATCTTATGCACATGCCACCCAATATTTGTATGATCATTTTCAGCTAAAATTGAGTAAAAAATTAGAAAAATGGTTGGAATTGCATATACCATTGTACAATCTAAGTGCAACATTTATTTATACATTAAATAAAAAATGCACTTTCAACCATAAAAATTGTAATTTGACCAAACAAATATTTAGATAAAAAATGTGTAACTAGATTTAGATGTTAAAGGGAGAAAAAATCTATTTTTAGAAAAATGCACTTTTAATCATAAAAATTGTAATTTAACCAAAAAAAATATTTAAAAATTGTAATTTGACCAAAAAAATATTTAGATGAAAAATGTGTAACTAAATTTAGGTGTTAAAGGGGAGAAAATATCCCATTTTTAGATGTTAAATTCCCATTTACTTACACTTACTTACACCACATTTACACTTACTTACACCAGATTTGGTGATGGTCAAAATGTGTAACTAAATTTAGATGTTAAGGGGAGAAAATATCCCATTTTTAAATGTTAAGGGGAGAAAAAATCCCATTTACTTACACCACATTTGATGATGCTCCAAATTTCCACAATAAACCATAACTCTTATCAAAATCACCACCATTTTTTGAGATCCAATCCACCGACAATAGATGTAAAGTCGTCCTCTACTCTTCTCTGGGGCCTCCAGGAATCAAAACCTTCCTGTTTCTGTATATATATATATTCTCCTGGGGTTACAGAAACAGTTATCAGGGTGTTCGTTGGGGACAGAGTCACAAAACCCACCCAAAAAACAAAAGTTCGATCTGTTCAGGTCTCTACCATTTATCACAATGGTGGCTTCTACTAAGAACGGGATAGGCGGGCATTTGAAGTTCTTGATATACGGTCGCACGGGATGGATCGGTGGAGAGATCGGGAAGCTGTGTGAGGCGCAGGGGATCGCTTACGAGTTTGGCAAGGGGCGCCTGGAGAATCGATCTCATCTTCAGGAAGACATTGAAACCATTAAGCCCACTCACGTTTTCAATGCCGCGGGAGTCACCGGGCGCCCAAATGTGGACTGGTGCGAGTCCCACAAAGTCGAGACGATTCGAACCAATGTCGTCGGGACGCTCAATCTGGCCGACATTTGCCGTCAGCACGGCCTCATTCTCATCAATTACGCCACGGGATGTATTTTCGAGTACGACGAGAAGCACCCTCTGGGCAGCGGCATCGGCTTCAAGGAGGAGGACACGCCCAATTTCATGGGTTCCTACTATTCCAAGACCAAGGCCATGGTTCGAACCCGCGCCATCCTGCTCATAAAGAAACCTTTTTATGTTTTCGTCGTTTGGCTTTGACCTTGAATTGATTTCTTTTATTTTGCAGGTCGAAGATCTGCTGAAGAATTTCGAGAACGTGTGCACCCTGCGAGTCAGGATGCCGATTTCTTCAGATCTGTCGAACCCTCGCAACTTCATTACCAAGATCTCCCGCTATGAGAAGGTCGTCAATATCCCCAATTCTATGACCATTCTTGACGAGCTTCTGCCGATTTCGATAGAGATGGCGAAGCGGAACCTGACCGGAATTTGGAATTTCACGAACCCTGGGGTTATTAGCCACAACGAGATCCTGGAGATGTACAGGGACTACATCGATCCAAGCTATACTTGGAAAAATTTCACCCTGGAGGAGCAAGCCAAGGTCATCGTAGCTGCCAGGAGCAATAACGAGATGGATGCCAGCAAGCTCAAGAAGGAGTTCCCGGAGCTCCTGTCCATCCAGGAATCGCTTATTAAGTATGTATTCGAACCAAATCAGAAGGTCCCCAGGGCTTCAGGGCTTGAGTGAGATGCAATCCCCCTGGATCTCCCGTTTAGTCAATTCTATGCGGTATGCCAGTTTTAACAAGATCTACATTTTAAGATATAGGGCAGCTAGCTATTTAAGTTAGGGCTTTTTGCTATTTAGGCTTATTGTTTTCCTCTCTAAATAATTTTTATTTGGTTTTATTCAAATTGAGAGCAGTCTTGTGGATCTAAATGCATTGGCCTTAGATTTAATTATCCAGACTTTGGAACTCTTAGCTCTGATCTATGCTGATTCAAAGATATAGATCTATTGCTTTTGCAATCATTGTATCTGTTTAATTTTTTTGACTGAAAAAAATCTCGAACATCAGCCTTAAGCTCTGTTTTGTTTCAGTTTTATTTTGTTAAGAATCTTTGATGCTAAATTTAGATCAAGTCTATGATTTTTTAAATGCCTATCACTGTCTCTCTGATATCTGGTATTTAACTTTTTTGTATGAAATGTAAAGATAGAGGTAATTGATTGGAATTTCCACTGAAACTTCTGTCTTAAAGTCCTTTATTACAACCCAAAATAAAAATAGAGCATGCCCGAAAATGCTGCCAGTGCATGATGCAGTCAAATACTAGCACTAATTGGAGCGAAAGACGTTGAGTAAAATTAAATGGAATTTAACGATCCAACTGTCATTTGATCTATATATATTCTGTGTTTGTGTGAGGTGAGGGATTGGTTGCAGCATTTAAATTTGTTAATGAGTAGGATTTTTGTGAAGCAAAATTGAATCTTAGCCGTATATGAACCTTTATCTGGTTGTTTTTATCCTGAAAACCAGCTATATTTAGGATTATATCTGGTTATGGAGATATCGTAAATGGATGGAGATTAAATCACAGTGCCTGGCCTAGTTTTAGCTTCTTTCCCTTCCAACGCTGATGGTGGAAGATGGGAAAAATTTCAGTAACCATAACTATTGGTGCAAGCTGGCATGATGATGTCTTATATGGATGGAGAGTAAATCATAGTACTTGGCCTAGTTTTAGCACTTTCCCTTCCAATGGAAGAGGGGAAAATATTCAGCAAAGCAACCATATTTATTGGTTGCAGGTTGCTTATCATTTGAAAGTTGTCCTGAAAGTTTATCGAGTGAAAATACATCCTGTTGTTCGTAATTTGAAAGTTGTCCTGAACATACATCATTTTGAAAGTTGTCCTGAAAGTTTATCGAGTGAACATGGCTATTCTTTTTTTCTTTTTTGTGTTGAGTTATCTATTACTATCGAGTGAACATGGCTATTTCTTTTTTTCTTTTATGTGTTGAGTTATCTATTACTATGGAGGCAAATATCTTATGCAAAAGGTGTAAGATAGCTTATGTATTCTTTTTTTTTGGTTTTTTTATGAGTTGCTTATTACCATGGTGGCAAATCTGGCAAATCTCTTATGAGAAAAGTGTGAGATGGCTAAATATAAAATTAAAACTTTTATACTTTTCAAACATTAAAAGAAACATTCCATAATCACCATAAATTTGTCTTCCATTTGAAAACAACTTATACATATTCAATATTTATGTAAAATTATTACATTTCAGAACAATATGTACCTATTTGATATTTATGTAAAAGACATTTCATTTCATGCATTGGAAGCATACTCAACACTAATTTATAATTCCTCTATTGCTGCTGCTGTTGAGAAGCTGGTTGTGCTGAAGAGGGGGATGGATTTTGCCTGTTTGCAAAAGTATTTGGTTGATTTTTTTTTAATTATTATGAAAAAATCATTAAATTTATTATTTTAAAACTGCAATTTAAAATATACATATTCAGAATCCACCCTCTTTTATAAAATTGTAAATATCTTAAAACCACCCTGTAACTAAATACAATCCTAAACATTTAAAAAATACAGTTTTCAAACTATATTTAAACATTAAAAAAAACAGTTTTCAAACTATATTTAAACATTTGAATTTAATGTTATATGTATTTCTCTTTCTATATTTTTTAATTATTTGTTTTCACAGTTTTCTTTAATCTAGATATTTGTAATTTTATTTTTCCTATGTTTTCAACTCAATGTGAAAATTACTTCCATATTAAAGAATCTTTATCACCATCATTTACATTTCTTTTATCATCATTTAGAAAGCCGACTTCTCATATTTCTCCAAGTTATTGTTGTATATTTATATTTTTCCCTGGTATTTTTTTTTTTAAATGTTCTTATATATTTGTATTTTCTTCCTATATATTTTTTCGTTATATTGTTTTTTCAGCTCAGTTTTTTATTATATCTATATATAGAATTAAGCACTAGTTTTATCTTGTAAGATAAAACTAGTTTTTATATTTCTTTTTCCAAACAGATTGATAAATATTTATATATGTTTTTCAAAATTTAAATTATATTTATAATAATATGAAAAAATCTACATAACTATTTGTTATTATGTTTCTATTAATTCCAATTTCAATGCTTGAGTAACCAATTTATTTTTTTAAACAATTATTCCAACCTTAATCCTCTTTGGTTAGACGAAGACCTTGAGCTAATTAATTGGTACAAAAGAAGTTCTGAAGAGGTGCAAATTTATTTGGTTCTCAGCTAGTCAATTTTTGTAGTAACGAAGATCTTATCATTTGCAATGAACTCACAAAATGGCCAAATGACTTGTATTCATGGGCTTGGCAGTAGTGTACTAGATTATGTTATTTTTGATATCCCTTTATACAACAAGTTAGTGGATTTCAATATCTTAAACCACGATGAGCCTAACTCTGATCATAGGCCTTTAATTATAACTCTCAATATTGCCATGCATAGTGATCCCAAAGGGGAAAATTATCATTGCCAAAAGCACATGATCTTTAATAAAAATAAAATAGACCTTTTTCTCCATGATTTAAAAAACGATTTGTTTCCTTTATCTATTATGGAGAATATAAAAAATATCTACCATAATTTTACCACATCCCTCTTGTCATCCATTAGCAAGTTTTCTATTGAAGTCTTAGTTAAAAAGAGATAGTATAACCAACTCTTGGTATGATCAAGAGTGTAATGCGAGAAAAGAAATTAAGCAAGCTACTGCAAAATCAATAAAAATGGACAAGGTAAATCACTACAAAACCCTAATTAAAAAAAAAGGCACTATCTTAGTAAACGACGAGAAAATCTTTTACATCTCTTCAAGGTGGCTCTTAAGAAATTTTGGAAGCAAATTATAACTCACAAAAGAAAAGAAGATAATAAGATTGCTTTAAAAGATTTGAATTCCTATCTTAAAAAGCTTTACGAATCCTCGGATATCAGAGATAACATTCAAACCCTCACAATGAAAGAAGTTTTCTCATTAGAAGACATAGATTTCGGGGTTAAGTGCTTAGCAAATGGAAAAGCCAAAGACATTGAAGGTTACCAAGTAGAAATCTTAAAAATTTGGGGGCTCGTCTTCATCCCGCACATCCACAAACTCTTTAATTTAGTAGTCAAGCAAGGGTTCCCTACACCTTGGACTCAGAGCCTCATTATTCATATTTTCAAAAGTGGCGATAAAAATAACTTCTCTAATTATTGAACCATTATGATTAGTCGTCTCCTAGCCAAGTTATACATTATTATCTTAGAAAAGAAGATCAACGAATGGCTAGAGATGGAAGATAAGAGGGTTAAAGGCCAAGCAGGTTTTAGAAGGAATCATTCAAGCACAGACCACCTCGTTACGCTTAGGATCATTGTAGAGAATTGTCGTAATAATAAGTCAGATATTTTTTGTTGCTTTGTGGACTTTAAGAAAGCTTTTGATACAGTGCCTAGAAATAACCCGTGGAATAGGCTAGAGGAGCTTAATGTTCCTTTTGAATTGAGAGTTGCCGCGATAAGGTTATACGAAAAGGTCATTGCCAAGTTTAAGAATAACGAGGGTTGGTCAGTAGATATAAACTGTAATATTGAAGTTAAGCAAGGTTGCTTCTTTCCCCTACCATTTTTGGCATTTACATCAATAAACTAGATAGGTGTTTAGAAGAAGCAAGTTGTGCTGGCACGATCTTAGCTATGATAGTTATCATCCTCCTGCTTTATGTTGATGATATTGTTCTTATGGCAAGGTGCCCCTTTGATCTCAATAAACAATTAAGAATTCTCAAAGATTTCTGCTCTAACACGAGTATGATTGTTAACATCGACAAGACAAAATTTATGATTATAAAATCTAAGAAAAACACCTATGCAAATTTTATTTATGATAACAGTAAATTGGAGGAAGTGACTTCTTACAAGTATCTTGGAATTGATATTCATCACAAACTCAATTGGAACCACAACATTGAGAAAATGATTAATGGAGGATGGAAAGCTTATTTTGGTCTTGAAAATAATTGTAAATCAGCGAACCTGGTCACGTGGGATAAAAAAAAGTTCCTCTTTGAAACTCTTGTCATCCCTGTTATCTTATATTGTTGTGAAGTATGGGGTGCAACATTTCTAAAGAATCTTGGAGAAAGATTGAGCAAATCCAGAAGCGGTTTATAACTTATAACCTCAAAATTAAAAGCAACACACCTTATCCTATTCTCCTCTTAGAAGTGGATATTTCCTCCATTCAGAGCATGGCTATGACTAGGTACCTGATGTACAAGCACAATATAAATAACATGGAAAACGAGAAACTTCCTAAAATTGCTTTCAATTCAAGTCAAAACCAATTACGCCTCAAGCGGAGTTGGTGTAAAGATATGATGGCTTGGTTAGACCATTGGGGCATTGATGAAAATGTCACTTTGGAGAATATCGATAATGTCAAAAATATTATTTCTTTTAAGTTTAAAGAGAAATCATGGTATGAGGAAAATTTAGTGATTAAAAGAAAACTAAGATACTATAAGGATGTCATTAACTCTAATTTGGAAGATCAGAATTATCTCTTAATAGTAACTAGTTCAAAGAAGAAAATGAATATAGTCAAGATTAGAACAAACTCTCATAAGCTCCATAGTGAAAACATGGTGTTGGTCTATTCCCAAAACTCCGCGGGAGGAAAGGGTTTGCCATCTTTGTGAGTCTATGAGCGTTGATGATGAAAATCACTTTATTTTAGAGTGTCCTCCTTACACCCACATTAAATATGAGTTTCATAGTTTACCACAATACAAACATTTTTAACCTCTTGACTTACCAAAACTATAGTGATCTTGGAAAGTTTCTTTCTAAGTGTTTTGAGCATAGGAATAAAAGTTTAAAGCAAACAAAGTAATAACCTTCTTAAGATCCATTAAACCAAAATTGATCTTAATGAACATTAATCATCATTAAAAACTTAATTTTATAATTTGTATTTATATTTTTAAAATTTTATTCTTCTACTAAACATTAATTTTCTAAAATAAATAATTTTAAAACCTTTCGTTTAGTATCTGTTTTCTGATATTTGCATATTAGAATCGAATTTTAGCATCGCTTCGCACAAATTAAAATTCTCTGGTATCCTCCAAAAGCTTATTCTTACGATTCCGTGAAGTTATTTTTACCACTTCGTAATATGTTCGTAAAAATAGTGATTTTAGATACATAATACGCTGTTTTTAAATAAAAATATTAAAATTTATTTAAGTTTAATTATTAATATATTATTTTATTTTTTCAACCGAAAAAAAAACGTACTATTGCTATTCTTAAAATCAAATAGTACAAAATACTGTCACCTCTCCGGCGAAAGGTAGGTACAGCCATCTATGGCTTTCTTCTTCCATATACATCAACATATGTTCAAAAAAGGAAGCTATACATCGGGCCTTAAATATGATTGACAAAAAATATCATAATGCAGACTGACCAAATGATAGTCTACAAAAAGTAAAATTCCCCACATTCCAGTAGGCTGGAATCCATCCATTCTTCCCATACCAGAAAACCTTCTGAGCTCAGGAAAGCCTGTTTTGAGAGTGAGTCAGCCTGAGTATTGAATTCACGGTAGATGTGTTCAAATATGATATGATCCTGTAAGTCAATTTCCATTCTCGTCCTCTCACACCAGTGTGAGAGTTCAATAACATTAAGATCAAATTCATTTGATGCCCACTTTATTGTGACCCGTGAGTCACCAAAAACCCTGATGTTAACAAGACCAAAACTGTTTGCGCATCTAAGAACACACCAAAGTGCAAGCAATTCAGCTTTCATGTTGCTGCCAAGTCCACAGTTGAGGCGTAAAGTAAAATAGTGATCCTGATTCAAATAAATAACACCTCCTGCTGCACAATACCCATTTTGAGCTGCTCCATCGAAGAAAAGAATTGGCTGATTGACAATGTAAGAGAACTGTCCAATACTTCTCTCAGCAGCACTTGTGGAATCTACAGGATATTGATGTAATAACTTCAAAGCCAAGAAGCCACAGGAGGAAACATCCGGTTCCATATCTTGAAATATAGAGGAATTCCTGGTGAACCATAGAGCCCAAGATATGAAGATAGGAATCTGCACAGTGTCCAAAGATCTCCGAGTCCATCTTAGCAATGCCTCACCAAAACCAACTTCCTCCAAGAGATGAGATGAAGCTATCTTTGAACAACAAAAGTCCCAGACTTTTTTCCCAAAAGAGCAATAAGTAAATAAATGATCAATAGATTCAGCACTGTCCTTGCATAAAATGCACCGATTAGGTCCATACCAACCACGCTTAGTAAGATTGTCCCAGGTTTTCAGAGTGCCAATTATTAATATATTATTAATTTAAAATTTAAAATAAATCAAATAGTTCTTTATTTTTTTATGGTTTGAATGATAAAATAATCATTATAATCATTTACTAAAAAAATATTAAAATTTATTTAAGTTAAAAATATATTAATTTAAATTAATTAATTTAAAAAGAAGTAAACGAACTTTAATTTACTTTCATAATTTAAAAATATTCTAAGAAAAATCTAGTTTTCATAGTTCTTTATTTACATTTATTTAATGTGGTTCCTTCAACTTTATTGTTATATGTTTGGGAATCCAGTTTTCATTTTTTATTATTATTAATATTAGTTTATTTTCATAATTTAAAAATATTTTTAGAAAATCCAGCTGACATTTATTAATAATGTTCTTTGAAGTTTATGTTTTTGAGCTTCTATATATCCTTTTTTAGAATATCACTTTTTTCGAATATCGCTGAAAATGTTTTGGTATATCCTATTTTTAAATTTATAGATTTGGTATGTCCTTTTTCTAAATTTGATGAAAACTTTAAAGTTTGTTTTCAAAGTTTATATTATTGTGTTTACATTATTAAAAAATATTTTGAAAATTTAATAAATTTTAATTTTGTAATAATTATTTATCTATTAAAATAATATATTTTTGTTGTGAACAATTGATTTAATCAGTGTTAAGTAAATTATTTAAAATCATTAGAAATTGGTGAATTGTGATTAATAGTTATGGATATTGGTAATTGATTAATGATTTATTCTATTTAAAAAAAAAAAATCTCAATGGAATAATATTTTACAAGGTTTGTTTGGGTGAGAGATCTAATCTTTGTCTCATAATCGTTTGAGCTAAGCCTTAAGGCTTATATTTCTTTTGATTATATATTAACCATATTAGCTATTAAAAAAATTAAGGCTGGACATTGATTAATGATTACCTCTATGAAGATAATCCCAAAAAATGATATCTCAATAGAATAATATTTTATAAGGTTTATTTATGATTGGGTGATATGTTGTATTTTAATATTAATATTAAACCTTATTCAATGAAACCATATTGAAAAAGACTATTGTAATGAGGTTAAAGGGTTCACTAGAGATTCTCATAGCATAGGTGTGGTGGCCATTACTATAAAATGGATTGAGTCAACTATGTTTGTTTTTTATTAATAAGGTCCACTAGGTAGTTGGATTTGAATAAATATAATGTGACCTCATTAAAGAAGTCCCGTTAGGTAGTTAGCATTTGGTTTTGTTTAGGATTTTTTAGTTATCTAGAAATAAGGATGAAGTCCTCCTTATTAGGCATATAAGAGACAAGTAAATTGAAGTTTATTCTTCCATAAAATCATCATTGTATGGTACTACCCTACCTTAGGAGGTTTGTTATTGAATCAAGTTTTAAACATTTCTAATGTATTTTTTTTCGATGAAATGCACATCACAGGAAAGCCTCTAAGTACTTATCCATGATCCATGGATGGTAAATAGGGGGAAAAGATGACTATAACTGCAGATCTTGACTCTGGGGCAATCAAGAGAGTAAAGCATGTCACATCATCAATTTTGTGGGGGGAGGAGATATCATGTCTGGTTCATCACCTCTTAACAACATCCCTCCCCTAAGAGACAAGTGACCTGGAGTTGATGCTTCGATAAAATGATCATTGTATGGTGTTGCCGTACCTTATGGGTTTTTGTATTGAATAAAGTGTTAAAGATTCCTCATATATTTCTTGTGATTTTATTTATTTTTTCCCCAATGGAATGCACATTGTAGGAAATCCTCTAAGTACTTACCCATGATCCATGTATAAGAAACGTGGAAAAATGATGGCTCTGATTCTAAAGTCTAGTCCCAAGGGAACCAAGAGATTTGAACATGTGACCTCCCATACTTTGGTGGGAGAAATCTCATGTTTGACTCATGATCACTTGAGCTAGGCCTCATGGCTTATATTTCTGTTGTGATTATATATTAATCATATTATCTACAAATATTTTAAGATTGGGTAATACGTTTTTATGAGAATCCATTAATATGCTTGAGTTAAAGGAGTTTTGTAATGGGTGATCTCCCAAGAAGTCGGGTTATCGGGTGCAAGCTTTAGAGGGATGTTGATGCTATGATATTCAATTCATCAATTCCAATCATGCTTTTTCATCCTTGTGTACATCACCCAATGTAATGAATGCTAAATAGACTATTCAAAATCATGAGAAATTGGTTAGTTGTGGGTAATACTCATGGATATGGGTTATTGATTAATGATTTACTCTATGCAGATAATTCCCAAAAATAGTATTTCAATGGAATAATATTTTACAAGGTTTACTTAGATTGGGTGATATGTTGTATTTTAAAATAAATATATGATATTTCAATGGAATAATATTTTACAAGGTTTACTCACATTGGGTGATATGTTGTATTTTAAAATAAATATTAAAGTTTATTCAATGGAAACATATTAGAAAATTTTTGTAATGGCATACTAGTATAGGGTGTGGGATAAGGGGCACTCAAATCGCCCCGCTTTTTTAGCCATTTGTTCCCTAGATCCGGTTATAAAAACCGGCGGAAGCATAGTTCCACCAGTTTACTACGGAACTATGCCATGGAACTGTGCCTCCAAAGGTTTTGGGCCATTTTAAGACGACCCAGATCGTTGAAATTCCAAAAAAATGACCAGAAGGGGGTGGAACCGTGCCTCATCAGAAAACCACTCACTGGAATACCGGGGCAGTTTGAGTGCCCCATATCACGTGCCCTAGTATAGGCATATTCCATGCATTTTGATGATATGGCATCCAAAGAGTCAAGTTCTTATTTATGAGACCTAATACCAACTTGGTTAAAAAAATGAAAATTAGCTTTTTTTGTGCGAGCTGCAGTGTTATTTGCATCACTAGTTTTAGTTTATAGCTTTGGTTTTTTGGGTGGTTTGCATCTTTTTTCGAGGAACATCATATGTGCTCTCTATTCCATTCTGGTTTTTGTTATTACAAGGTGGATTATGTGTGTTTGGTGGACCTCACACTACACCCATAGGCTGAGTGAACCTTTTGACACCCACATGTCTTGAAAAAATATAATCGAAATGTTAGGAATATTAATAGTCTACAGTCCGGTGGGGGTTCTTGTCTTGACACCATTTCTCATTGATTTGACCATATAGCTATTTTCCCTAGGCATGAGGTGACTAACGATTCGGTGTCATCCTCGTCATAACTGTCTTGGAACATTCTTGGATGCAGCGGGAAACGAGTCTGAAAAAGTTTTGATTTGGGTGACGACTTACCATATCCTCATGGTGCCTTCAATTATCCGAGTCATATCATTGATCGTTTGACCACTTCATCTCACAAAGGTGAGGACGAGGATATATTTCTGGATCGCTTGCATCATAACACTTTTCAGAATGTGAAGTCCCCATTCTATGAAAGAGGTAAGTCAAAATTGTTAAGATTTAATAAGCTAAGACAGAAATAGCAGCATTGCATTCCATTTCACAATAATAGCATATACAAGATCACTGAAGAAACAACAAGCACATCATAAACACAAGAGACACAAATTTATCCTGGGAAACCCTCATGGGGTAGAAAACCCAGTAAAGCTTCCTCAATATAGATGACCAACAATATAAAAAGATATAACCCTGAGCATAAGCTCCTCCTTCTCCATATCAGACCTCTCCTCCACAAGTGCGCCACTCTCAAGTGAGTGAGTGTGTGTGTTGAATGAGGAATACACCTCCTCTATTTATACACTACTCCGACTTGTCTTTTACACAAGACATTAAGGCTCGTATTTTAACCAATGGGTTAAATACCCCACTACAACTGACTGGGCCGACCCCTCTAGGGTGGTCTAATAACCCTTTGACCCACATAACACATATAGAGCCGAACCCCACTAGGGAAGTCTAATAACCCAAGTTACCACATTCCGGCGGAGGAATAAACATCTCCGGATATACAATAAGATCTTCAAGGAGGAATGAAACATCTCCGGAATAATAAAGTACAATTATAATATTCTTTGAGGTTACAATATCTCAACACTCCCACTTAATGAGAAGGATATTATAACAGCATCTGCACGAGCAAGGAGTCATCAACATCATACATGATACATCTATAAATCATTGGAATCTTTCTCAACATCATCAGTAACTCGAGCAATTACTGGAACATCTTCAATACTAGAACATCAACATCTTCAGTACTGAGTCTTTATCTTCTATAGCACTTCGAACAGCTACAAAAACATCAACATCTGGATCCTCACGATCATCAACATCGTCATCATATGATCATCAGCATCGGGATCATCTTGATCTACAGCATCTGGATCATCTCGATCTACAGCATCTGGATCATCACGATCTACAGCATCAGCATCTAGATCATCTCGATCTACAACATCTGGATCATCTCAATCTACAGCATCTGGATCATCTCAATCTACAGCATCTGGATCATCACGATCTACAGCATCTGGATCATCTCGATCTATAGCATCTGGATCATCTGCATTAGTATCCACACTAATACATCTATCATCAAAACATGTATTCTCACTAATACATCTATCATCAAAAGCATGTATTCTCACTAATACATCTATCATCAAAAGCATGTATTCTCACTAATACATCTATCATCAATACATAGCAGCATACCCTGCAACACACACGATCATATTACAGGATGATCAATCCCTCTCTCTTTAGGACATAGGTCCATGGATGATACAATCCAAATCAAGTTCCAGGATGACCAGTCCTTATCACTTTAAGACAAGTCTCATGTCTAGGGATGATGCAATCCCGATCAAGTTCCAGGATGATCAGTCCTTATCACTTTAAGACAAGTCTCATGTCTAGGGACGATGCAATCTCGATCAAGTTCCAGGATGATCAATCCTTATCACTTTAAGACAAGTCTCATGTCTAGGGACGATGCAATCCCGATCAAGTTCCAGGATGATCAATCCTTATCACTTTAAGACAAGTCTCATGTCTAGGGACGATGCAATCCCGATCTAGTTCCAGGATGATCAGTCCTTATCACTTTAAGACAAGTCTCATGTCTAGGGACGGTGCAATCCCGATCCAGTTCCAGGATGATCAGTCCTTATCACTTTAAGACAAGTCTCATGTCTAGGGACGATGCAATCCCGATCCAGTTCCAGGATGATCAGTCCTTATCACTTTAAGACAAGTCTCATGTCTAGGGACGATGCAAGCCCGATCCAGTTCCAGGATGATCAGTCCTTATCACTTTAAGACAAGTCTCATGTCTAGGGACGATGAAATCCCGATCCAGTTCCAGGATGATCAGTCCTTATCACTTTAAGACAAGTCTCATGTCTAGGGACGATGCAATCCTGATCCAGTTCCAGGATGATCAGTCCTTATCACTTTAACACAAGTCTCATGTCTAGGGACGATGCAATCCTGATCCAGTTCCAGGATGATCAGTCCTTATCACTTTAAGACAAGTCTCATGTCTAGGGACGATGCAATCCCGTCACGTACATTTTGAACCTAGTTCAAGGACGATGCAGTCCCATCTTCAATTCTCAGAGACACCTGTCTACGGCTCACTTTAGGACAGAAGACTAGGGATGATCCAATCCTTTTTCTTTCTCGGAGACACCTGTCTACGGCTCACTTTAGAACTTGAGTTCAAGGATGATCCAATCCTATCATGTCCACCAAGGACTTCATTCTTGGAGACATCATGTCTACGGCTCTCTTTAGAACTTGAGTTCAAGGATGATCCAATCCTATCATGTCCATCAAGGACTTCATTCTCGAAGACATACATCTACGGCTCTCTTTAGGACTGAAGTCCAGGGATGATCCAATCCCCTCATGTCCACCAAGGACTTCATTTTCGAAGACATACATCTACGGCTCTCTTTAGGACTGAAGTCCAGGGATGATCCAATCCCCTCATGTCCACCAAGGACTTCATTTTCGAAGACATACATCTACGGCTCTCTTTAGGACTAAAGTCCAGGGATGATCCAATCCTCACATGTCCATGAAGGACTTCATTCTCGAAGACATCTGTCTACGACTCCTTTTAGAACATGTGTTCAAGGATGATACAATCCCCCTTCTTTCTCGGAGACACCTGTCTACGGCTCCTTTTAGAACATGTGTTCAAGGATGATGCAATCCCCTTGTCACCTTAGACCCTGTCTAAGGACCATCCACCAACCTCTCTGTCGGCATCACCAATATAGGTATCCACATCATCGACCTCACTATCAATGCGGGCAATCTCATCATAAGTGATCACATCGCTCCCCCTTTCGAGGAGGGTCCTTCTGAACTATTTTAAGTTTGTCTCGGAAAACTTTACTTGAGGTAGAGGTTTGGTTAGTACATCGGTAACTTGTTACAAATTCGAACTTTAATTCTTTTATGCACCATATCTTGTATATAGAAATGTCAGATCTCTATGTGCTTTGACTTATCATGGAATACTGGATTCTCTTCCATTTTGGTACAACTATGTTTGTCACATAGGATCATAGTTGGGTCCATTCTAAAGCCATACCGCTTCACAACTAGCAGAGCAAGCAGCCATATATTCCGCTTGTGCTGAGAGCCACACTAGATTGCTTCCAGCTAAACCACGAGATCATGGCTGATCCCAGAAAATAACATCCTCTCGATGTGTTCTTCCTGTCTGATACACTTTCTGCCCAATCAACATCTGTGTAGCCATCTGAAGTCATGATCTCCAAGATAGCATAGATCAAAGTCTATCGTATCCTTTATATACCTCATCACATGCTTTGCAACTATCAGGTGAACACATCTAGTTTCCACTAGATACTGACTCAAGGTGTTCACAGCAAAGCATATATCTGACCTAGTATTTGTTAGATACATCAATGGCCCAATAATTTGTCTATACAGAGTTATATACACTAACTCTGATGAGTCATTTGCCAACATCTTCAAGTTGGAATCCATGCGAGTGGTCATTCCAACATATCAAGTCCTTTTAATATTTCTCGGCATACTTTCCCTGGTTGAGAAAGATTCCTTCTGAACCTTTCCATACTTCCACACCTAGGAAGTAATGCATCAATCTGATATCTTTCATTTTTTATTTCTGCAGCCATCTATCTGTGCCATCTCTTATCAGATGGGTCTACTGATATAAGCCTCAACATCATTCGAACTCTGTGGTGAGTTCCTTCTTGCATCCAGTTCATCTGTGTATAGAAACCATATTCAACCTTGTAGCAAAGGTTGTGATCCACATCACCCATTAAGCTCATTAATTGACTATCGATCCTGGGTACCCATACAGAACCTGATTCACACTTCTTCTTTAATTACACCATTAAGAAGATGGTCTTATCTAGTCACTTGGAGCAAACATTTCGTCATGATTCTCTTCCTCTTTCTAAGAGAATCTTCTAGCCACGAGACTTCTATATTTTGTTTGATTTGTAAATCTTCTTGTTGAACATCCATCATTTGTTCGGTGTTCATCATTCTTCATGATCTTTCCTACAAATCAAAATTAAGTACATGATTAGTAATACTTCATAATCATGAAATCATGTTGACATGATAACCTATTATGCATACAGATATCATTTACATAGTTATACAACTATCTTGACCAATACTTTGGCACAACACTTTCCCATATCCTGTATGCATACAGTGGCTATCTAGATGCCTTCCATCTCTACCAGAACATCCTATCGAGAGTGTGCACAGCTCTCAGCATGTCAGCAAAGAGGTTTCATTCTAGACAAGCAACAATGGAATGTTTGTCCAACTTACCAATCATATGCATATTAGTAGTATACTGTTCAATGCTCTATGAATGTTTACACTCATCATGATATATTCTAGGAATACAAATATGCATACAAGCAATATCATTTACTATTTCAAATAACAACTCAAATACTTATCTTTTATGTTTGTGTGGTTGCCTCCCGCTTGATCTTCTATATGTCTTTTGAACTTCTATTCATTATGTACCACTGTGCATGCTCAAGTGTGCACTAGTGTCATCCTCATGATCTCATACACAAACATACATTCATTAGTATATTATCAAAACATTCTAATTCTAAATAATCTTGAATATGTATAGTCATGATCATTAGTATTCAGGGTTTCAAGGAAGTCTTCTTTTACTCATGCATATTCTTGTTTGATCATAGTACTCTTCCAGTTAATTAAATCATCAAGATAAGAGACATAATATGCATAAACCCTTGATTACTAACTTTATGAATAAGCATAACCAATCATACCAAGTATACTTATATAAGGGATCCTAACACAAGGTAAGATTCTAACTTGACATAGGAAAACATACTTGGATTAGTATACCTGCTTAGTTATGTACAACATACCTAAACAATCTCTTCAATGATTTAGAGATCCTGAGCTAGAACTTGCATGTCTCATAGGTTAAGCATAATATAACAAAGTCATACATACCTCGTAAGTAGAACAAAGATTATGGATGAGTCTTTGTCTTCATGTTGTCATGGTCATGGAACTTGATTTGTCTTTTGTGATGTACTTGTATCTTGTTAGCAGACAACATCAACCTCACACAACACCATAATGCATCAGTACAATCATATAGCCCTAATCAATGAATGTCTTCGATCATTCACATGCATTCATACTGTTACTAGGGTGATAAGACAATTCTAACATTAATCAAGATTGTACTAATAAATAATATGAAGACAAACACATCATGAACTTAATCAAGAATCAGATTTCAAGACATACCTGAACCTCCTTAAGTCATACCTGTCGAGACTTCTTGTAGTCTTCTTATGTAAGGCCTTAGCCTCAACTCCCCCTGAAACTTGATTTGGAGCATGATTAGGGTTTGCTAGAGAAACCCTAAAAATTCAATCTTTGACTTTCACACTTCTGAATGGATGGAAGGATGTGTCTTGCTAGCATACTTCAATTTTGAAATCTCCAAATTTGACCCCTCAAAATTGCCTTCGAAACTTCTGGATATTCTGGACAGGAACCCGAACTAGGGTTTGATGAAGCCCACCCTTCTGTCCAATCAAAAGGTTCGATCCAATGCTCTAAACTCTTATTTTTCTGAGGAGCTTCTAGCCGTGGTTACAGACTTCAAAAATTCCAACTTTTGCTGAAGCCCTAATTTTTCATCTTTCCGATCAAAATCCCGAACTGGGGTTTGATCAAGCCCGGTCTTCTACCCAACCAAAAAATTCGATCTTGTTCTCTAAATTTCGATTTTCCTGAGTAGCATTCAGCCATGGATTCCGATTCCAAAAATTCTAACTTTCTCCGAAACCCTAAATTCCGGAAGCCATGAATGAAGGTGCTCCAAAAATAATTCTGTTTTGACAGAAATATGTACCTAATTGTTTCTGCTATAACTCCAAACTTTTCACTCCACAAGGTCTGAAATTTTTTTTCTGTGGTAGCCTGACCTCTCATCTTTCCATCCCGACAGGTCTGAACTCAATTGGATTTTTTGAGAGAGAGTTATGCCAAGTGTCGCAACGTGACCTGTTTATGGGATAAAACAGGAGAGCGAACTTTTACGGCGTTCCACGTGTCACTGATTCAACTTCGGCCTCTGAAAACGTTTCCTGAGATAGTACAGTCTGTGTACAACCTGTCACGTTTTACGAAATTTCATTTGGAGCTTCCTAGCCCAAGTTATGCCAAGTGTCGCAACGTGACCTGTTTATGGGATAAAACAGGAGAGCGAACTTGTATGGCATGCCACGTGTCACTGTTTCAACTTTGGCCTCTGAAAACGTTTCCTGAGATAGTAAAGTCTTTGTACTACCTGTAACGTTTTACGAAATTTCATTTGGAGCTTCCTATCCCAAGTTATGACCTTTTTTCCTAGGTCACCTGATTTTGACTGAGATCTGGAAGAGGAAGAAACCCTAACTTGTATTGATCATAACTTACAAAGTACAACGAATCTGAGGGTGCCCTTTGGACACAAGATACCTGGAGATTTTATCTACGGCCTGTAAAGGTTTCAGATCCTGAACCTTCGCCAAAATGGATTTATGGTGAAATTTCCACGATGATTGGTGTTTTCTATATAAAACCCTAACCTTCAAATTGTCGTAAGTAAAGCAACTGTCGTAAGTGCCATACCTTGCCTTCCTTCAGGTTAGCTCTAATACCATGTTAATATTTAATATGCTAAGACAGAAAATAGCAGCATTGCATTCCATTTCACAATAATAGCATATACAGGATCACTGAAGAAACAACAAGCACAACATAAACACAAGAGACACAAATTTATCCTGGGAAACCCTCATGGGGTGGAAAACCCAGTAAAGCTTCCTCAATATAGATGACCAGCAATATACAAAGATGTAACCCTGAGCATAAGCTCCTCCTTCTCCATAGCAGACCTCTCATCCACAAGTGTGCCACTCTCAAGTGAGTGTGTGTGTGTGTTGAATGAGGAATACACCTCCTCTATTTATACACTACTCCGACTTGTCTTTTACACAAGACATTAAGGCTCGTATTTAACCAATGGGTTAAATACCCCACTACAACTGACTGGGCCGACCCCTCTAGGGTGGTCTAATAACCCTTTGACCCACATAACACATATAGATCCGACCCCCACTAAGGAAGTCTAATAACCCAAGTTACCACATTCCGACGGAGGAATAAACATCTCTGGATATACAATAAGATATTCAAGGAGGAATGAAACATCTCCGGAATAATAAAGTACAATTATAATATTCTTTGAGGTTACAATATCTCAACAAAAATATCCTTCACCCACATTATATGAAGTCTTAAATTATGTTGAATTAAGATATATCAACTCAGTTGAAAAATATTACTATAGAACTTCAAGCATTAGGGTTATGGGTTCGAGGTCTATCCATGAACCTATTAACACTTTAGATGATTTGGGGGCTTATTGTGCCGAGAGGTGCTCTACAGCCCAGATGTTGTGAGTCGAGTGTTTGTCAATATTGTTAGTTGTTAGTATGGGGGACATGTTGTGAGTCGAGTGTTAGTATAAGAGAGATGTTGTGAGTGGATTGTTTTTCGATATTGTTGGTCATTAAAAATTAATAATTATTTCGGAGAATAATTAAAATTAATGAAAAGATGTGTAGTTTCGTAAACAAAAGCTATATAATACACCAAACCAAAGAGAGAGCAACCAACACAGGCAAACTTCAAAAAAGAATTAATCTCGGGCGCAAAGAAAAGAGAATCAACACAAAGAGAATCACATCAAGCAATTCATACGGTAAATTTCATAATCCCTTATCCTCCTCCACTCAAACCTCCTTCACGCAGCTCCTCCCCTCTCCTCCTGCACATAACTCCTCCCCTCTCCTCCTCCACGCAGCCCTCCCAGGCCTCCCCTCTCCTACTGCGCGAGCCCTCCTCCACGCACCACCTCCTCTACGCTCTATATGGACTGAGCCCTCCTCCATGCTCTATTAAACTACGCGAGCTCCCTTCCCACGTACCACCTCCTCAACGCACCTCCCTCTCCTCCTCCATTCCCCTTGATAGAGCGTATTTTGCAGCCCTCCTCCATGCAGCACCTCCTCCACGCACCACCTCGTCAGCCCTCCCAGCTCCTCCCCTCCTCACCTCCCAGCTGCACGGCCTCCACACTCCCCTCCCAAGCTCCTCCCTCCTTGCTCCTCCATGCACCACCTCCTCCACACACCTCCTCCACCTCCACGCACCACCTCGTCAGCCCTCCCAGCTCCTCCCCTCCTCACCTCCCAGCTGCGCGGCCTCCACGCTCCCCTCTCGAGCTCCTCCCTCCTTGCTCCTCCACGCACCACCTCCTCCAAGCACCTCCTCCTCCACGCACCACCTCCTCAGCCCTTGAAGCTGCGCCACCTTCTAAAGAAAAAAAAATTAACAAAATTTTATATAAATTTTGTAATAAACATTTAAATTTAGTATTAATATTTAAATTTTTTTAATATACAATTTTGTTATAATTTATGTATAAATATGAACAATGTTGAACGTATTATATTTATACATATATTATAACAAAATTTTATATTATAATTTTAACATAAATTTATATTTAATATTAATTTTTTTTTTAATATAAATATAAATTTAATATTAGTTATATTACATTTATATTAATTTATATTTATAATATGTTTTTAATTTTATGATATTAAATTTAAAATATAATTTAGTTTTTTTTTTTTTTTATTAAACATTTAGAGAACAACTAAAAAGAAAAAGATTGAATAAATAAACATATCAAGTATCCCATTGATAACACATTGTGGTGGTTATAGGTAGGTCATGGGGTCAAACCCTTCCCCCATTTTTTCCAAAT
This sequence comes from Larix kaempferi, assembly GCA_027924585.1. Classification (NCBI taxonomy): domain Eukaryota; kingdom Viridiplantae; phylum Streptophyta; class Pinopsida; order Pinales; family Pinaceae; genus Larix; species Larix kaempferi. The sequence goes on from BSBM01000435.1 coordinate 18,673,606, forward strand.
GCAATATTATTCATGTTTATATATAAGTTTTTTAATATGTAGAATAAGAACTACCATTGGTATAGTGGCAAGGGTGTTGGAATAATGAGCGTGAGGTCCAAGGTTCAATCCTCGTAGATCACTTAATTTTGTGGAAAATATATTGAATTTTTTTTTTAAATACATTGAAAATTTAAATTATATTTAATTTCATGTACTATGAGTTTTATACTTGCATAGATTTCAGTGTCTTGAGTTTTATCCTAGCATAGATTTCAGTGTATATGTTAATGCTTGACAATTTTTATATAGAGTCTGAACTAGAAATGGAAGATGTGCATGTAGAAGATGTTAGGACAGAAACAGGAGAAGAACAAAAAATACATAACGTTGAAAGTCAGAGACCATACCAAGGCAGAAAATCTAGCGAATTAACAACCAAAAAATGGGATGAAGACTTGAAACGAAAAGCAGAACAACAAATAGAATAGCGAAAAAGAAAGATGGCCGAAATGACAACAGAAGAACGAGAAGAACTAAGAAAACGAAATGCAGATCGACAAAGAGCATATCGAGAGAACAAAAAAAACAAATTGGAGATCAACAAAGAAATCAAAATGTAGAGCAACAAAGACAATATTTGATCGATATACCCGTAGAACCAACTATGGGAGATTCTCAATGAAGAAAATCTAACGAAATTACACCCAAAGAACGAGAAGAAGACTTGAAACGAAAAGCAGAACAACAAAGAGAATATCGAAAAAGAAAGTTCAACAAAATGACAGCAGAAGAACGAAGAAAACAACACGCAGAACAACAAAAGGAATATCGAAAATGAAAGTTAGATGAATTGAAATCCAGAGAGGAAGAAGAACAAAGAAAACAAAATATATCGGTATCATCTGAAGAAATGAATATGAGACATCGCAAATTTCGTGAACGAATCGATCATTTAGCAGAAGTTCAAATGTGTCATGTCTGCCAAGAGTCATATGATGGAATACAGGTACGTAATACAATTACAGTTCCAATGTGCCTGCGATGTCTAAGAGAGCGATATAATCACATATTCTCAGCTACAAACCACATGGATCCAAGAACTCAACCTCATGTCCTTCAGGATCTCACACAAGTTGAAGAGATGTTGATAGCACGTGCAAGTCCAATTTTGCAGGTGATGCATTCTATAGGTGGAAAATACAAATATCGAGGACACACCATTAGTTTTCCATAGGAGATAAAAGATGTTGCAAAGAAATTTCCATGACATATTAACAACTTGGACTTAATGGTTGTTGTGCGGAAAAAAGGACGACAAGGATCCAGTTATGATTTCACTGACAAAAAACAAAAAGTTATGGATGCATTATTATATAAGATTCAGAATGATCCATATTATCGGGATGTTCGAGTTGATTATGACGTAGTAGAAGAGTTACTAGAAAATGCAACAGATATCTCACATATGCTTAATTCTGTTACTCTTCCTGATATTGACGACGACACAGAATTTGCAATGTTGGAAGGGATACCAGGAGTTGATGACATGTTAGATCATTTACAAACAACTTCTTTTGCATCAAGGCTTCCAAGTGTGCCACGAGAGATAGAAATTATTAGAGCATGGGAAAACAATCCAAATCCAGAGGAAAATAACGCAAATGATGAATCCATAATTGGCCTGGCATTAGCTCATCTTCGATTAACGAGTATAACACTGTTGGACTATTTGATATGGCATTTCCAACATTGTTCCCTACAGGAGAGGTAGATTGGTTACAACCACGAATGCGAAATGTCCATCTACATGACTATGCAAAACATCTTCTCAGATATTGTGATAACAGATTTGGAAGGCACCCTCGCTTCATATATTTTTTACTAAATATCACAATGAGACATTGTGCTCAAGCTTCATCTTCAGTTTTTGTCAAAAAAAATATTAGTGAACTACCCACGACAATGGAAGAGTTACAACAATATTTACAACATCTTCCAGATTCAATATTGGGAGAAAGATTAATGAGATTTGGAACGGTATTAAGAGGCACACATGCATATTGGAGCAAGTTTCGTCAAGAGTTATCTGACTTGATTCAACAGATAGGTTGTCCGACAATATTCTTCACACTAAGTGTAGTGGATATGTAGTGGCCTTATTTGCATAAATTAATGCCAGGCACAAGTCCTACAGATCCACGCGAAGCGAAAAAATGGCGACGTCAAAATGTAATTGATAATCCTCACATCGTGGCACATTATATGCACTTGAGACATACAATGTTTCGAGAAGAGGTTTTCGAACATTTTCATCAGGCTACGGATTATTGGAGTCGCTACGAATGGAAACATCATGGATCTCATCATGCCCATGGGTTTCTTTGGTTAAAAAATGCTCCCAACATGGACACTCTAAATTGGGATGATCCTACAGAAGTTATATTTGCAAAAAATTATTTCGACAAATGTGTGCATGCAGTAAATCCATGTGAGGGACATCAACGAAATATTCAAATTGGAGATAATGTAGATGATCATCCTTGTGTAAAAGGAAAAGAAAAAATATTTCAATCGGATCCAATGACTGATTATGAAGAACTTCTTAACTATGTTGAACGTCATATTACCTGCAATGAGAGAAGTTGTCTTCGAAAGAAGAGACGGAAATTGGTATGTCGGTACCATGCACCGTGGGATCTATGTGACTAGTCAAAACTTTACATTGATGAACAAGGAGAAAAAAAGTATGAACCTAGACGAAATGATGACAGAGTCAATACACACAATCGGGAAACACAAATGATGTGGAGGGATAACATAGATTGGCAGCCTGTACTTTCCAAGCGCGTCGTTGCTAATTACATAGCAAAATACGCTGCTAAATCAGAAAAGGGATCTGAAACTTTCCACAATATGTTGATGCGGGTCTCTTCTATCCAAAATCCAAACGAACCAGCAGCACATGCATATAAAACTTTGTTGTGTGAATCCATTGTTGATAGGGACATTGGTGCACAAGAGACATGCCATATGCTTCTAGAGCTTCCTCTTTCAGAATGTAGCCGTCGTTTTGTGGTTCTAAATGTCGGTATGAAAGTTTTCAAACAAGTACAAGTTGAAACATATAATGTCGACAATGATAATTCTCTGATTGATGCATATACTAAGTGATCGGATAATATGGAGCAACTTACTTTCATAGATGTTGCACAAAATTGGTCACATGACAAACGTCGACAAGGGGGAAAATGGTTACCACGAAGTAATGCATCTATTGTACGTGTGTTTCCGAGATTTAATTCTATTCCTAATCGAAAAGATGAGAATTTTGTCGAATTCTGTTGGTCCGAGTTGGTTTTGTACAAGACATTTCGTGACTTTCAAAGAGATATAGGGCACACATCTACTGAAATAGTACAGAATTGAAAAAATTTGCAGTATGTACCTTGGCATGTTGATCGCCAACATGTTCCTATAGATGGTCGATTTGAATCCAACGAGGAATAAGAACATCCAATTCCACAGAGAGATTCTAGGCAGCATGAATGGGAGATCATATGTGGATTATATAAAAATCAATTTATAAATTATAATTGGTTTGAGATGCTTGGACATAGGGATCTTGATCATATGAATGATTGGAACACTGCTTTTGTAGATGAAGAGACCTCCAGTCGTGCAATTCATTTCATCTCTGATATGCAAAAATTGAAAACAATTTCTACTAATTAACATGCAAAGTCTTACTCAATTGATAGTTTGGGTGATAAGCAAAGATCCAGGGAAAAGTCCATTACTTCTTCTAGCTCCTACGGGGGTGGCAACTTTCAACATATCCGCAAGAACAGTTCATTCTGCACTTCATATACCGATCAAAGAAATTAATCCTTTACGAGGTTCGACTTTAATTAACTTACAAGAAGAGTTGAGGAATGTTAAATATATTTTGATCGATGAAATGAGTTTTATTGGAAAAATTCTATTAATCAAAATAGATTCAAGACTTCGCGAAGCCTTCCCAGAAAATGCAAATATACCTTTCGGTGGAAGATCAATTATATTGGTTGGTGATTTGGGAAAATTGTCGCCTGTCATGGATAAACCTGCATATGCATCAGATGGTATTGCAAAAGAATTGTGGAACACATTCACAATAGTTGTGACCCTCGATACTGTGTTTCGACAAAATGGACAAAGCAATGAACAAATATCTTTTCGTAATGTGTTAATGAATATTAGAGATGCAATTCCAACAATAGAGGATTGAAAATTACTGATGACTCATACAGATACTTCCTTACATGCTACAATCAAAAATTCCTTCGATAAGGCGATACATTTGTTTGCGACAAATGATGATGTTAACTGTCATAACAAGCGTTTAATAAGAGGCCTAAACTGTCCCATTGCGACCAGTATTGCTACATCTGTAAGAAGCAACTATTCTATGGAAGGAGATGAAGAAGGGTTGGAACTTGAATTACTTATAGACATAGGAGCAAGGGTAATTCTCACATCAAACCTCTGGACTAATGCAAGACTCGTCAATGGTGCTCTTGGAGTTATACAACAAATTGTATATAACCCTAGAAGTTTGCCTCCATAACCACCCACGTATGTTTTAATAAAATTTGATAATTATGCGGGGGGACCATGGGATGAATCGTTTCCTCAAGTTGTTCCTATTACACCTATCGAAAGAGATAATAAAAAGCAACTTCCATTAAAACTCGCTTGGGGTTTAACAATCCATAAGTCACAAGGATTGACATTGGAGAAAGCTACTATTAGTATTGGAAAGCAAGAGAGGCAGGGTATGACATTTACAACAATATCTCGAGTTAAAGATTTGGAAGGTCTACGATTTCACCCTCCATTCTCATATGATCGATATGAGAACATGTCAAAACTACCAGGTGTGAAGACAATAAAAGATGAAGAAGATAGATTGAGAATGATCACGATGTGAACCATATTTTCATTTATTTAATCCTTACAAAATTATTGTCTCTATTTTCCAGTTTAACAATTTACTCAATCCTTAATACTTATTACTTACATTATGATAATCCTTGTAAATGTATCTATGTTTTCAATTTTACCTATTCCTTACAATGCTAATCAAACTCCAATTTTGTGTCACCGCCCATGACTGAAACTATTAACGCCCAAAAAGTGCTCACTACCTCATCTTCTTCATTACATGATTCATTTGTCCATATTTTCTAGCATATTTGCCTCGAAAACCTTAAAAATCCATTAAAAAGCCTCCAAAAGGCCAAAAAATCATTAAAAAAGCCTCCAAAAGGCCCAAAACCCCCATTTTCCCCCCAAAATAATGTAAATTCCTCCAAAAATAGCAAAAACCCTCTAAAAAGGGAATAAAAAATACAAAAAAGAGGAAAAAGAGAAAAAAAAGGGAAGCAAAATCCCTATACAACCAATCTAAACCATATGGTGCGCAAAACCATGGGTCAACACTCCACCATTAAAAACCTATAAATAGGTGATGGAGGCTCCCCATTTCACATCCCCAAATTTCTCCATCCTTATGCTGCCAAAAATTCTCTTGAAACCCTAGCTCTCCACTTGGAGCTAATTTCCAACTTGAGAACCCCTTTGGCCCATATCTAAAACACCTTGGAAGAAGGAGAAGGAACAACACTGGAGCATTGGAGCAGCCCTTGGACTCCTGCAAAGGCTCCACCAACCTCACATTTGAGGTAACTTAATACAAAACCAATTTATATATCTTTTTGTTGTCTTATGCACATGCTAATTTAAATTTACTGTTTTTATTTACTGTCTTGTTTTTACCATTTTTACTGAACTGCTACTAAGGAGTCCCTTCTCCTTAGTAGGTGCCCATTTGCACAAGCTAGGGTGAAAACCTTAGCTACATTTTTGGCGACTCCCCCAGTGTTCCTTTGAATTTCTGGTTATAGTTTTTAGAAGTTTTTAGTTTTCTGCAATATTTTTCTATTTTCCCCTTTCGGCTGTCCCTTTCAGCAGTTGGGTTTTCTGCCGTAAATCGCATCTTTTTTCCCCACAGTTGCGATTCGACCGTGGCTTCTAGAATATTACCTACGATCCGACCACAGCTCTCATACTGTTTCCTGTGATCTACCCGCGGCTTTCAGTCTGTTTCCTGCAATTTGACCGCGGCTCTCAGCCTGTTTCCTGCGATCCGTCCACGACTTTCATCCATTTTCCTGCGATCTGCCCATGGCCATTAACCATTTTCTTGCGATCTGCCTACGACATTCAGCCTTTTTCTTGCGGTCCACCCGTATCCTTCAGCCATTTTCTTGTGGTCCGCCCGTGGCCTTCATCCATTTTCCTGCAATCCGCCCGCGGCCTTCAGCTATTTTCTTGCGATCTGCCCGCGCTGTTAGCCCGTTTCCCGTGATCCGACCGCGCAGTTTCGTTGTAGACTTGCGATCTGTTTTCTGCACTTTTTCCTTGTTTGAACCCAACACTTTGTTGCAATATTTTCTGCACCTACACAACCACCTGTCCTACCTGCATCCATACTTACCTACAGCCTTTTTTCTACAGTTTGCTTTCTGTTCCATTTACAGAATTTTTTAAAGTTTAAGCATTTCAATTGAAAAAGAGAAAATTTTGCATTTCAAAGTTTAATTTCTGTATTGTTATTATTAGTTAGAAAGTTTCCCACCCCGTGGCACTGTTACTTGGGTTCATTATCTCACACGCACACACTCTGTCACCTAATTCAAGTGAGCCCTAAAATACTACTTAACACAACCAACATTCTAAACCCACTTGGGGAACACATAAGAATATTGTAGTTAGGTAGGGTCGGGGGGATAGGCATCCAAATAACACCCCTCGGTCGCTTACACTTGAGACATAGTTGTTTTCCATTAGGGAACTAAAATCCCCTAGTATTTTTTGGCATGGTCACAACCAGTTTATCAGAGGGCCTCTCCCCTAGGAGGGTTGAAGTAGCCAGACTGGTTCCGGAGGCCCGAGTGGAATACCGCAATCCATTCAGTAACAGAAGGATACATTTTGTAGTTCTCGGTGTACCACCCGTATGGGGGTACATCGACGATAGAACCAAACTGCAGATTCACCTTTTCTGGACGTGTCATGAATGGGGTATCTTAGTTTCCTTTCTTCTAGGATTGTCTACCCGATGTCCCTCCCGGTAGGGGATATATTTAGCCAGTTGGCTCTACTATCCATATTGTTTGACTTGGATTTCATCACCTTGCCGAGGATATGTCTGGTTGAGTCAGAATACTATTTAGTTAGGTGTTTGGATGCTCCCTTACCTCCCTTTGTTCTAGCGAGTCCACTATTTTTATTTTTTAGGAAACCTACTGCTTGTTGGTATTCTGACCATTGTTGTTGACGCTCCGCTTATTGTAGCACAGCTGTTACAGTGAGTGTTTTGAGCTGGTTGTTGGCCTGAGTGCCATATTTTTTGCGCTCTCCTTTTGCACACTTGGCTTCATTAGGGTTTTTGAGCTGTTTTTGACCTGACACAACCCCCAGATACTTGACACCATCTGTCACCATTGAGTCCCTGAGACATTCTCGGCACCTCCGGGGAGAGCCCCCGTAGCACGGTTCACTTGACATCACCCGTCATAGATGTAAATCTTCATCACTTGATACCACTCATCATAGATCTCGAGCTTTGTCACTTGACTCTACTCGTCGACGACATAGAGATTCGTCACCCGATCTGGACGCCCCTTATTTCACATCTAATTTTGAGGCAGAGTCCGAGAACCCCACTTATACTGCACCAACCAGCTCCATGGCTGGCATGAATTCCCACCCTTTCTTTGTAGGGACCATTGGTGGAGCATCCACCACCACCCCAGCTACCACACCCACTTTGGGTATGCCCTCGATGGGGCCCACCTCCACCATTCCGATCACTGTACCCATTCCAGTCACTAGCATACCCATCCCAACTCCACTAGTGACTCACACTACCCTTGGCGGTGCAGGACCATCCCATACCACCTTCATTCCTTCACCTGGGGGCAATGTTCCCGACTCGAACCTAGCCCCTCCACTTGGGGGCATTGGCCCTAACGTGGTCACAACCACCAGTATGTCACATCTTTCTACTAGTTTTCCATTCATGGCTAGTCTCAACCTTCCTGACCTGGCCAGACAGACTAACGATCCCATCAGACACGATCCCACCAAGCTCCCATCAGACACGATCCCACCAAGCTCCCATCAAACATCCCTAAGTTTGAAGGCAAGGTAGGTGAAGACCCCCAGAACCATATTATGTCCTTCCATCTATGGTGTTCCTCCAAATCCATAGTGGACGACTCTGTTCGACTCCGTCTGTTACAGTGCACCTTCACTGGCTTTGCAGCTAAGTGGTACATTGAGCAGCCCCATGGGACCCATGCCACCTTTACTTCCCTTGCCTCGACCTTCCTGCAGTTCTTTCAGTTACCTGTCCTCTATGACGCGGGAGTTGAGATCCTACTGTCTTGCAGACAGAATATGGCCACCCACATCACTGACCACATTCATGAGTGGCGTCGATGCAGAAGCCTCTGCAAAATCAAGTTAGATGACCATATCTTCTTAGATTGGTTTCTAAAATATCTCCTTTCTGTCATTGCCAAGGATGCGGCATCCGAGCGACCCCAGTCCAAAGAATAGGCCATCCTTAAAGCCCAACAATTTGACCTTATTTATGCGTAGTCTGGTTACCTATATTCCATCATCCCTGATGCCCCCCATGGCGATTCCTCCCAACACGATCCGCCGGGGGCATCCCATGCCGCAGATGGCATCATTGGCCACATTGCCTCACATAACCATCCCTTTTCCATAGCACGTCCTAGCCCTGGCCCCGACCTTTTACGGGCTACATCCCATTCTGGAGCAACCAATTCGTATGCTCCCATGGCACATCATCACCATTCCCACGGACCCTCATGTCCACCTCAGTTCTTTGGTCATGCATCCCGCGCTTACGCCCCCCTGATCGCATCTCAGCCATATTACCACCTGCAGGCTGTGCAAACTCCTGTATCCTCTCAAGCCCCCCTGCTTATTATCCGCCATAGGAAGCACCTGTGGCAAACCCCCAACCCCTCACATAGACGTATCAGCAACCCCCACAAGGTTTAGCACTTGCATCGCCTCCACCTACTTATTATCCACCACATCCTGCTCCCGCACCTACACAACCCCATAACCCACCTGCTGCCCAAGGGCAAGTGTATGCCCAACAGATTCTGTAGCAGAACCAAAATAACCAATGCCAACAAGGCCAGTAAAACCGCGGCAAAGGCCGTAACCGTGGGAACAACCCCCCTCTAGAATAAGGCATTCAACCTCCCCATCTCCCAAACAGTAATAACACGGCACTTGCCAACCAAAACCCTGATCGGCCGCCCAAGCAAGCCAAAAATCCTAATTTGCAAACAAACCATCCTTGTTCTATTTGTAGGGTCTATGGCCACTACACACACGCTTTCCCACATTTGGAGCGGGCTCGACAACTCTGGACTGATGATGCCCACTGCCAAGGGCATGCGGCTCCTCAGGCGCCGCCCAACCCCCCACCACCTCAAAATCAACCCTTGGTGTTACAAAACCCTTTACCAACCCAAGGCGTAGTGAACACTCAGCCGTTGGCTCCCCCTCAAGGCAACGTGCCTCCACAACAGCAAATCACTTATGCCGCTCCTGATCAACCCATGATAGACTCAGGTACCCATCACTTGTTAATGATGTCATCCACCGATGTCAACCTTTAAACCCGTCAGAACCAATATGGCTCCACCCCCGAAGCCCCTCCCGCCGACAAAAACACCAATGCTCATCCCACCGATCAGTCGTTACGCATACCTTCGGCTCCACTAGATGGCGCCTCTAAAGTCCCTCGCTTCCCACTTCGTCGCATCAACAATAACCCCAATGTTCGCGTTGCGTCTAATTACAACATTGTAGATGACTTAGCCCAGTCCCCCGTAGCCATGTCTGCGTTAGAGGTCTTAAAAAAATGTCTTGCACAGTGCAAGACTTTGCTCTCAGCCATTGGTGCTATTGACCCAAATGATTCACGAGTGATGGCCTTCAATTTGGACCAATCTGAACCTCGCCTGCCTTCCAATTTAGCGTTCCAAGTTTCTGTATCCGTTTGAAATCTTGTCATCCATCGGTGAATCATCAATGAAGGTGCCTCCACATGCGTTATTTCCACATTCGTTTGGCAGAAGTTGGGATTCCCTACTCTCCAGCAGTCCACCACTGCGTTGCGAGCCTACGACGGTCATTCGACTCAACCCCAAGGTCTCTTAGCTAATGTCCCCGTCCAGTTGGCTGGTAAAACTATGCTCATTGAGATCAATTCCCAACTTGATTATAACCTCTTACTTGGCCGAAGTTACATGTACACCATGCGGGTGGTTGCCTCATCCGTTTTTCGTACCATGATGTTCCCCCATGACAGACGCATGGTCAAGGTTGATCAACTCACTTATTACGATCCTAATGCCCCCGCTGCACTCGAAAATGTTCTCCCCATGGTTGAACAACCCGTTTGTGGTGTCGCTACCTCGTTGGTTTCCTCAGTGGGACCCGGAGTCTATTCAGATACGCCGATGGCTTCAACATTCCAAGCCATTCCACCCCCGTCACTCGCGACCGAAATATCTGACTTATGTACCCTTTCCCACAATACACCAACACCCAACCATCAACCGCCCTTGCTACCCCAACCACCATTGGTACCTAGTCATGTTGGTGTTACACCCATCCCGCATACAATCCCATTCCTCTTCCCCCCTTCGGGAGTAGTAAGCGCCCCGGTTATGGCTACCCTTAGCCTCCTTGGTTTAACCTTAGGATTACCTATATGGTACATCACGTCTCCCGTTTCCCCTCCGACACCAAATGTCGTCTTACAACCAGTGCAACCCATCACCACTACTAGTCAACCACCTCCCAGTGTCACTACTCCTTCCTCATCCACTAATCCATCCCCTCTTATCAAGCACACTGGGGGTAGAGGCCCACAACCATACACTGCTTTACCCCTACCCAAAACAGTTAAAAACCCCCCTGTGTTTCGTGCTCCTCCCAAATGCTCATTGTGTGATGAGTTAGGCCATCCTACCCATCAATGTCCACAGTTACCTGCATTACAAGAGCACATGTAAATGCTCGAAGATGATCCAAACATCCTGGTTGTCCAACTCGACCCGACCCCTCAGCCTCATGATAAATCGCTGCGTACCAACCATTCTTGTGCAATATGCGGTATTTACGGCCATTACTCACATCACTGTCCTAATATCCTAGATTACAGAGCAGTTCTCTATGAGATGAATAACTTGGACCTCAAGACGGATCCCCCCACCATTGAGGAGATCCACTCCCCAGTATCCCCGTCATCCAGAGAGATTAATACCATTTATATGATCTCTTCTACTACCACTCCCTTGTCAACCGATTTGACAACTTAGAGTTTCCACAATGATGAAGACATTCTCGAGGCTCTTACTACACCTGATTACCCTTGGGAGGATATGCACCATCGTTCCTATTTCCTTCCGGAAGAGTCCTCCTCCACCATAGCCACCCAATTTTCGGTTGAGTCCAAAGATTTCCTCCCCACCAAAGTTGACTGGTTTAAGGATCCTATTCCTGCTCCCGATTCCTTCAAGGAAGGTAACATGGCCAATATCTCACCTACAATCCACATTGATATCTCTGCCCCAGCTGGTGCTCCTAAAATCATTACGTTAGGAGCCTCCTGCACTGAGTATGAGATTGGAGAGTACAAATTTTTTTTCCAAGAGTTCTGCAATGTCTTTTCCTGGTTCTATACCGAAATGTCGGGTCTTGACCCCGCTATCATAAAGCACCACATTGACACGTGGCTAGATGTACCCCCCCGTTCACCAGAAACAATGCCCCATTCATCCATCCAAGCTCCCCGTCGTTAAAGCAGAGATTGAGAAACTTCACACAACAGGATTCATTTATCCTATTGCACACACCACTTGGGTTTCTAACCCCGTCCCTATCAACAAGAAACAAGGCACCATCCGCATATGTACTAAATTCCGCGATTTAAACCGAGCCTGTCCCAAAGACAACTTCCCTACGCCATTTATTGACCAACTCATCGATGCGTGTGCGGGGCATGAAGTCCTATCCTTCATGGACAGTTTCTTTGGATACAACGAGATTCAGATCCGCAAGGAAGACCAATACAAGACTGCCTTTACCACCCCATGGGGCACCTTTTCCTATCGTGTCATGCCTTTCGGCCATAAAAATGCTGGTGCCACCTTCCAGCGGGCCATGACCTATTGTTTTCACGACTTGGTCCATATCCTATGAGTCTATCTTGATGATCTTACAGCTTGTTCTCGGAAATGATCAGACCACCTTAATGACCTCCGGCAAGTTTTTCTATGTTGTCGCAAGTATAAGATCCGCTTGAACCCACTCAAGTGCGTTTTTTGCGTTCCGGCTGGTCGATTGTTAGGTTTCATTGTTTCCCATAAAGGAATCGCTGTTGATCCCCTCAAAGTCCAAGCCATCATAGACGTTCCTGCACCTCACATGCTCCGGCAGTTCCAGAGTTTGCAGGGGAAATCTAATTTCCTCCGTCGTTTCGTTCCTGATTATGCCACCATAGTTCATGGTTTCTTACACCTGCTTCGTACTCACATACCCTTTGTTTGGGATGACCAGGTGCAAGCTGCATTCGAATCCCTTAAGAAATATCTCACGCAATCCCCTTGGATCTCCCCTATGGATTTCTCTCAGGACTTCATCCTTTACGTCTCGGTATCTGAACACACCGTGTCAGGAGTCCTTGTCCAAGAAGACGCTGCTCGCCAGGAGCATGTCATTTATTATGTTAGCCAGACCTTATCTACACCACCCCTACGTTACCCGTATGAAGAGAGGCTGGCCCTTGCCTTTGTCTTTTCCGTACAAAAATTGCAACATTACATTTTACTCAGTCATACCACAGTTGTTGCCGATTCCAACCCCATGGTCTATCTCTTGAACCGGTGACTTCTGCAAGGTCGAGTTGCCAAATGGGTAATTATCCTCCAAGAATATGACCTAACTTTTACAACCCCTAAGAGCACTAAATCCCTCGCGCTTGCCCAACTCATAATTGACCTCCCATCCCTTTTTCTGTCCCCACAAATCTCCGATGAATTACCCAACAATCACTTGTTCATCATCTCATCCGATGACCCCTGGTACGGTGATATTTTTCTCTACCTTCGCACATAGAAGTTTCGACCCGACATAAATTGTGATGGATGCCGTCATATCCATCACCAAGCCTCTCGATATCTCCTGTTGGGCGATGTCCTTTACCGACGATGGGTTGACACGATTGTCCGTCGTTGTCTTACACACAAGGAAGCCAAACAAGTCCTCAATGAATGTCATAGCGGTGCCTGCGGCGAACATTTCTCTGGAATGGCCACCGCCCAAAAGGTCATCCACGCCGGATACTTCTGGCCTACACTCTTTACCAACTACATCACAACAGTCAAACATTGCCATAATTGCCAACTTTTTTCCCCTAAGGCTCGGACACCACCCGCTCCGCTACACCCAGTCGTCACCGTTGGTCCCTTCTGCAAATGGGCCATTGACTTCATGGAGTGTAAACCCTCATCCGCAAATGGCCATAAGTACATCATTGTCACCGTCGACTACTTCACCAAATGGGCTGAAGCCATGTCCACCTTCAATTGTAAAGATGACACCGCTGCCCATTTCTTTTTTAACCATGTTATCACACGATTCGGGGTCCCCAAACAGCTGGTGTCAAACCATGGTTCAAATTTTGAAGATTCCATTTGGCGTGAGTTGTCCACTCTACTGAAGTTCAAACATCAGTATTCCTCTGCTTACTACCCCCAAGGGAACGACTAAGTAGAGGCCATTAACAAAATTTTAAAAACCATCCTCCAATGTACTGTTGACCGGCATAAGTCCAATTGGCATCACATGCTTTTCCCTGCATTATGGGATTATCGTACATCAACTAAGCCCACCATCGGTTTTACCTCATTTCATTTAGTTCACAGTGTAGAGTCTGTCCTCCCCATCGAGTGTCAGATACCTGCCTTACACATCACCATCGAGCTTCTCCCAGACACCTCCCCCCTCGAGCAACGTCCACTATCATTGGAACAAGCTGACGAAGACCGTTGCGCCACCCTCCAAACCATTGAAACTGCCAAGAACCGCTCCAAATCTGGTTACGACAAACATGTCCACCCTCGAACTTTCTGTGAAGGAGACCTAGTTCTCGCCTATGACCAAGCCCATGACAAGACTGGTAAAGGAAAGTTTGAATCCATGTGGCAAGGCCCTTACATCATGCAGACCTACCTCAGACATGGGGCATACATTTTAACTGACTTAGAAGGCCACCCTTTGTGCAACCCCTGTAATGGGTTGTATCTTAAACGTTTTTATCCTTAAACAGACCCGCGACCCCATTGGTCCGTATTGTATAGTTTGCTTTCTTTTTGTTTTTCACTTTTTTACCACAACCTTACATTCATCATTTTTCCATGATCACAGATGGACCATCTTCCACCTCATTACATTGGCTTCACCGATGGAGCAAGCCACTGGTCTCCAAACCTAGCCTCTGCAGCATGGGTCTTATATTCCCCTTCACATGAGTTGATCCACCTTGACGGAATGTGCATAGGTGCTGCTACCAATAACTAGGCAGACTATGATGATGTGACCGGTCTCCTGACTGCTACCCTTAAGATGGGTATATGTCACCTTCATGTGTTCCTTGACTCCCAGCTACTTGTCTCCCAGGTGCGTGATCCTTGCCTCTTTAGAAATTTCTTGTGCACAAAACATCTTAGCCGACAGTTTGAATCCATAACATTCACCCATGTCCCAAGAGCTCAGAATAATGTCGCAGACCAAATGGCTAACAACATCCTAGATTGGCATATCAATCACACCATATAAACCATCCATCATGCATCATCATACCATATCATTGTAATGACCATTTTTCAAAATTTTATTAAAATGCCAATTTTTCCACTTTTTCCCCAATTTCGACCTTTGACTACTTTTACTGTTTTGACCTCCAAATCAACCCAAATGCTCCCAAATATTTTGTAGGAGTGTATGAATGGTATTTTGAATTGAATATTAGGTTCAGGGATGTTTTATGGCCCTCCAAATAATGCTTCCAACTTTATTGGTATTCTGATCAATATATGTAATTTTGACTAGTAATTTGTGCATCAAATCCCCCGGGGTAACCTTGCAAATGGCCTTCCAAAAGCCTCCAAAATCCCACGAATTTATGAAAAGAGGTATGTAATGTGTTAATTATGTGATTAAGGTCTCATATGCACCATTAATTGATTATTACTACTATTCTAACCCCCTCACATTCAACAGCAAAACCCCCAATTCGACCCTTGGGGAAATGACACTATTTCACCTCTCAATACAAACAAACTGAGTAAAAATGCTTCAAATGCTCAAGTAAAGTACATGAAACTTGTATAATATATCCATGGCAATATATTAATCACAAATATATCAGATAATCATCCATCCATTCGAAATAATCAACCTTATAGGGTCATACATCAAAGCATTGGGGAAATGGACATTGTTTGCTCATTAATCAATATTTTTGCATACAACCAATGGGTATTTCGACCTGAGAATTTTTGAATATTAATAACAGAGTATATGAAGCTATTACAATCATAAATATATAATGATAAGCTCTCCCCATAAGCACAAGAGCTCACCAAAAACGCCCTCCCTCAAGGAGCATGAATGTGCCTTCAAAACTGGAAACGATGGAGAGAAAGTGCTGCACTAAACCAAAACATGAAACTTCCTATAGCTGCTACCTGCAAATAAAAATCCATTAAAGCACCATGAAAGACCTGAGTTGCCTCTCCAAACACCAACTTGGATGGGAATCTTTCACCCTCGAAATTGGCTAAGGCAAGAAACTAGTCATCCACTAGTTCTCTCTTCACAAATGCAATTTTTCTCAAATCATCAAAATCCATTCTCACACTGCATTTATACATTTTATAACCAACATTAGCCTTCTAAGGGTCGAAATCCTCTCAATAGATTCAATAGATTTCCATTTAGGAAATATTCCACATTTGCCACTTGTCTCCTAGTTCCAACCTTCCATCTTCTCCCAAATTCGATTTTGAGTCTCTTTGGCCTCTCCAACTCCCATGAGTGCCTTCCTTGAGCCTATTTTTGGGATGAAATGTAATAGTGGTTAGATGTCAGAGGCCAGGTCTGAAATTTTTCATAGTTTTCATAGATGCTCCATCACTGGTGTCATAAGGGCTAGGGAATCTAGCCCAAGTGTCCACAAACTTCCAATTTGACTTTTTATCTTCCATGGAGGTTACCAATCCTTCCCAATTAGACCTAAGATGCTCAATGAAATGTGTTATGACTTACCAACTCACCAAAGAGTGTTCACCTTCCCATTAATTCGAATTTGCAAGAGAGAGATACCATGTATTATGAAAAATCAAGCTAGTGTGGGTCCCACATCCTCCATATGTCTCCAAAACCATTTTCCATCTAGGATTTCTCTTGAATTTATTTATTCACTCTATTTATTAAACAATTGAACCCTTCTAATGTCTAAACATCATTTATTAGCTTCCTTATTACCATTCCACATGTGCCCATCCAACCTAGGAAACTAGTAGGATTGATGGGATTGTCTTACTATGAAATTATTTGAATGGGGACATTATAGTCCTCCCCACCCAAGATTGCTTGCCATCAAGCAAATCAATTTACCATGCTACAAACTTGTCCCTCCTCTATCAGGTGGCCTTCCATGAGTAATGTCTTCCAAAATCTTTCTATTCCGGTGCTTCATGATGTGGGAAGAAACTACCTGATTTGGATAGGTGTGTTGCCCTCACAATCCTTAGTACTCCTTTTGAATCTTGAAATTTCATTTCAGGAATTTTATAATTTACTGTATGCTCTCCTATTGAATACAAACATTGCACTCCCAAAAAAACATTAGTATCAGCAATATCAACCACATAAAAACTATCGACAAAAGTATAGTTACCTACGTGACTTGCAGCTGTGGAATCCATGTTTTGCACTCCATTGTGTTGTGACCGGGAATGACAACTGTAAAGCCATCAAATGGTTCAATAGGTATCTTTTTTTTCTCCACCATCTCTGCATCAATGAATTTATGGGTGGTTACTCCATCTACCAAACTGAAGTTTCTTTGTCCTTGTACCACACCATTGCATCAGATAGTATGGTAGCGGGGTACTGCTGAAAGTACTAGCCATTGTTACTTGGTGCGTGAGGGATGCTTCACCTATGGTTTCCCTTCTTCTACTATAGTATATCCTTCTTCTTGGGCTGAATTATTTCCTTCTTCCTCCATTCCCCCTTCATATCCCTCATCACAAAATACTTCAATGAATTGGGCCTTTCCTTTAGCACATTTATGTACAAGTACCCATGGTTGGAAGCATGAGTAACACAATTTCTTCCTTCTGATCTCTTCCCTGCTTAGTTCCTCTTTCTTATCCTTTCCATATTCCTCTTCTTGCCATGGATTCTTATCAGGTGCATCTCTTTGCCAAGGTTTCTTTTCAATTTGAAGTCAGGCTTGGAGGAAATCTCGTTCTAGGAAGCACATTTTGGAGATCCCTAGTCAAGCTCATTGCATCTTTTAATGTAGTTGGCTTGTGTGCTTTGACCAAACCTTTTAAGGGTTCAACCAAACCTTCAGTGAAAAACAATACCAACCTTGCCATAGATACATCATCCACCTTGACTTATAAGTTTTGAAAGTCCAACATATATTCAGTAGGGGTCCCAGTTTGCTTCAATCGAGCTAATTCCTTGAAAGGCAATTTTGGATCTTTTTGTTCAATCTCTCTAGTACCCTGTCAAAAAATTCTCCATATGTTTTAACCTGATCATGACCCAATTTTTTCAGGCCATAGAACCACCATTCATTGGCATCCCCTTCCAAATTCAAAATGGCCATTTTTAATGCAACCTCTTCCAACATAGGATTCAGCTGAAAATATACATCCAATTTTTGCACCCAAGTGTTAGCAGAATTTTGAGAAGAACCATCAAAAGTAGGAAGTGACATTTTTCCAATAGCACTATTTAATTCTTTGTTTTGGAATGGACTCCTATTGTATCCCTTCCTTTTAATCTTTTGCATAGCATCAATGTAGTCATTGAGTGGTACACCTCTTTTACACTCTTCATTCAAATCATTCCAATCATTTACTAGTTTCTTGTAATCCCAATTCAAGATTGGGCCTCTTCTTTGGGTGTGAGAAATTTAGGTGCAGTATTCCTTTATGTGCTTTGGAATTCATCAGGTCTATTATGAGGTCCTGTACTTGAGAAAATATGCTCATTCCCTTTCATCTTTTCCCCTGAGTGTGAACCACTATTATCCCTATCATCCCTTTGCTTTGAAGCTGGCTAATCAACAATTCGAATCCTTGCAACAATATGTCACCTATCCTATCCATGTTTGTTGAAATTTTAGAGAAACATGGATCTAAGGTTGCAATAAGTTCCTCCTTATATCTTGCTTTGTCCTCCTCCTCTCTACCCATGATTTCAGCAAAGACTTCTCCTCTTCTACTACCTCTTCTTCAACAAAAATATTTTCAACTACTGGTTCAAAGGGTGGTGGATTATTCTTTTTACTTCTTTTTAAGACCATCAGGTGCCAAGAACATGCTCTGATACCACTTGTAATGATCTTTTTTCAAAATTTTATTAAAATGCCAAATTTTCCACTTTTTCCCCAATTTTGACTTTTGACTAGTTTTACTGTTTTGACCTCCAAATCAACCCAAATGCTCCCAAATATTCTGTAGGAGTGTATGAATGGTATTTTGACTTGAATATTAGGTTCAGGGATGTTTTATGGCCCTCCAAATACTGCTTCTAACTTTATTTGTATTCTGATCAATATATGCAATTTGACTAGTAATTTGTGCATCCAAATCCCCCCGAGGTAACCCTGCAAATGGCCTTCCAAAAGCCTCCAAAATCCAACGAATTTATGAACAGAGGTATGTAATGTGTTAATTATGTGATTAAGGTCTCATATTGCACCATTAATTGATTATTAATACTGTTCCAACCCCTCACATTCAACAACAAAAACCCCCAATTCGACCCTTGGGGAAATGGCTCTATTTCACCTCTCAATACAAACAAATTGAGTAAAAATCCTTCAAATGCTCAAGTACAGTACATGAAAATTGTAGAATATATACATGGAAGTATATGAATCACAAATATATTAGAGAATAATCCATCCATCCGAAATAATCAACCTTATAGGGTCATACATCAAAGCATTGGGGAAATGGACATTGTTTGCTCATTAATCAATATTTTTGCATACAACCAGCGGGTATTTCACCTTGATACTTTATGAATGTTAATAACAGAGGATATGAAATCTATTACAATCAGAAATATATAATTATAATCTCTCCCAATAAGCACAAGAGCTCACCAAAAACGCCCTCCCTCAAGGAGCATGAATGTGCCTTCAAACTGGAAACGGTGGAGAGAAAGTGCTGCACTAAACCAAACCATGAAACTTCCTGTAGCTGCTACCTACAAATAAAAATCCATTAAAGAACCATGAAAGACCTGAGTGGCCTCTCCAAACACCAACTTGGATGGGAATCCTTCACCCTCGAAATTGGCTAAGGCAAGAAACTAGTCATCCACTAGTTCTCTCTTCACAAATGCATTTTTTCTCAAATCATCAAAATCCATTCTCATACTTCATTTCTACATTTTATAACCAACATTATCCTTCTCGGGGTCGAAATCCTCTCAATAGATTCAATATATTTTCCATTTAGGAAATATTCCACATTTGCCACTTGTCTCCTAGTTCCAACCTTCCATCTTCTCCAAATTCGATTTTCGATTTTGAGTCTCTTTGGCCTCTCCAACTCCCATGAGTGACTTCCTTGAGCCTATTTTGGGGCTGACATGTCATAGTGGTCAGATGTCAGAGGTCAGGTCTACAATTTTTCATAGTTTTCATAGATGCTCCATCATTGGTGTCATAGGGGATAGGGAATCTAGCCCAAGTGTCCACAAACTTCCAATTTGACTCTTTATCTTCCGTGGAGGTTACCAATCCTTCCCAATTCGACCTAAGATGCTCAACGACATGTGTTATGACTTACAATCTCACCCAAGAGTGTTTACCTTCATTAAATAATTGATTCCTTCTAATGCCTAAACATCATTTATTAGCTTCCTTATTACCATTCCACATGTTCCCATCCAACCTAGGAAACTAGTAGGATTGATGGGATTGTCTTACTATGAAATTATTTGAATGGGAACATTACAATCATCCCATAAAAAAACATATAAAATCCCAAAAAGATTGATTTTACAACAAGGGGCATCCACGTGCCTATCATCCAATAATATTTGCATCCATGTACAATACCATAAACACACAACTATACAGGGGAATCCACGTGCCTATCCTACACACATACTATTGCATCCATGTGCAATACATAGAACAAAATACACAAGGGGCATCCACGTGCCCATCATCCTACACTACTTGCATCCACGTGCAATACAAACATATAACAAACCACAAGCGCATCCATGTGCGTACACTAAATCATAATCGCAAAAGATGCATCCATGTGCATATATATATAAAAATAAACGTCAATTTTCTACACATGTCCTGAGTACCTTAGCACTCAGCTATACAAAAAAATATATATACATCAACAAGCCTCATAGAATACATGCCGTAGCTACAAAAACCCCGAGTGTCCATACACATCAAGGGGGAGTCCTCTGTACTCTCTACTGAGAGTCGTACCCTTCGTCACTGCCTACATTGTCTACCTCAGAATCATCACCCCGCTCCTCCTCTGGCAGCTCCTCATCCCCTGCAAGCTCCTGTGCCCGACTCCTCTTCGCCAATATGGCCACCCAAATCGCGATCGATCTGAAATCCCGTGGAGCCTCGAGACAATCTTGAAACACCTCCTGATCCAGGTCCTGCTACCCCTCATCAGTCACCCCAACCAGTAAACGATCTAGGATCACCCGTACGGACTCCAGAGTCCCCTCGGCATCTCGTCGACGCACCTCCCCTTGGCCTGGAAAGGCTGGTATAGCCACATGTCCCCGGCAGTCTATGTGTCCCGGTGGTGGCCTCGGTCCAACATCTGCCAATCATATATCAGCCAGTACCAGCATATGAATATATCAAACCTACCATACACAAAATCTAACATCAAGAACAATCAAGCAAGTAGATACATACCGTCTGGCCCCCATGCCTTCCTTGGAGGTCATGACGCTTCCGGATCTCCTGTGTAGTCCATCTCCCTGTATGGATAATCATCCAATGTCAGTGGAATTTGCAACCACTGTAGGTAGAGCTCCTGAGTGAAGTATCTCCCAACCTATTGCCACCCTGTTGGCGCATCATCTCTCCCCACCACACCATGCGTGGCTCCGTAAGTTCTTCTACCCTGATCGACACCCGCGGCTGCAGTGTAGGTACCCGCTCCATGAAGAAGGCACAGAGAAAAGACCCGTAGAAAAATCCCTTTCCAGTGTCCTTCACCTTGGTCAGCTCCCACTGAACACAGGTGAGGAACATTTGGCCCCAGGCAAAATATGTGCCTCCCAGCACTCATGTCACCAGCTACATCTGCTCCCCTGACACCCGCTCGGGCGCCTGAGACCCTAAAACTCGAACCACACATGCCGCGATCACCCGCATTGATGGCTCCTGCAAGTCCACAATACGGAGTGCCTTCCTATGCACTTCAGCCTCCGGAATGTAGTAACGCTCCAACATATCCTCCATGTCCACGTCTACGGACACTCGTGGCTGCGTATCAGCCACCCTACCCAGACAGGGCAGCCCCATCAAGAAATATACATCTACAAGGGTGAGATCCAACCTCTCCCCCTGCACCCTGAAAGCCTGTATGTCGGGCTCCCAGAATCCCACCAACCTGTTCAGCAGTAGTCCTGCTGAACGTATCATGGGAACCTGTGCAAACTTCAGAAGCCCACACAACCCCAAAGCCGACTGAACATGACGATCCCTCTGGATGACCTCCACAATGTCATCCGGGATATCCCGCTCCTGCCATAGCACTACCGACATCCTGTCAATCACACAATGCAAACTCATTAGACCCACGTCAAATAAATACCCATTTCCCCCCCTGGGCTAACCCTAAAGCATGATCCAGATCACGGCTTTAGGGCCCCTTGCCGCGATTTCAGATCGCGGCTCTCGGGATTTAAGTCGCCATCCAAGATCGCGGCTGTCAGGGCTACAGTTGCGGTCGAAGACCGTGGATTTCCCGATCTGAGTCACGATCCCAGATTGCGACTGTAGGAGCCAAACTCATGATCTAGGACCGCATATTCAGCCCCGAAACTCGTGGTCCCAGACCATGATTCCACTCTAGAAACCTGTGATCCACGCCCTCGTGGACCGTACAAGACCCCCCTGGGGACCCACCACCCCCCCGAACCCAACAAAAAATTACAGGTATGAGTTTAACGGAATACCGACAACTCACTGATCTGAAATCGACTGGTCGGATCATCCAGAAACACCACCTAAGCTCTGGTCCACTGTGATCTCCTGTCAAAGTCACCAGTCCAACTGACACTTGTCATGTTGGGCCCACTTACTATTTATAGCCCGTTGACTTTTTCTTGTTTCGACCATTCTGCATCCATACGAAGTCCATTCTCTGAACCATTTCCACCACTGGAATCAACACGACGAGAGCATCATGATGGTCGACTCATTTTCTTATTTTTTCTGCACCGTTTTTTGAGCATTTTTTCTAGACACCCCTCGTCGCCTCAGTTTACGTTCCACATCGGTTGTAGCCCATTTTTGATATAATTTATATCATCGGATTCATTTTTTCGATCCCGTGATGATGCTTGAGATAATTTCTCGCTCTCACCCCCAGATTTTTTTGGTATTTTTTTACAAAATGCCCCCCGTCGCCTCGGTTTGCGTGCCACTTCGGTCGTTATCCATTTTTGACACTTTTTATATCGTCAGATTCAGTTTTTCAAGCTCGTGATGATGCTTGAGATCATTTCTCACTCTCACCAGGTATAATTTCAACATTGTATCCCGACACCTTGCTACCTCGGTTTGCGTGCCACATCAGCCACCATCGGATTGTTACACTTTTTTACATGAGCTATTCACTCCATTCATACTGCAATTATTTCGTTATTTTTCCACCATTCATCATCCCACAATGAGGCCCACCAATGTTCCCCCCCACCCTCGTTCTTGGTTTTCATCAATGTTCCTTGATTGAGCACTTCCTCCTTGCCTGGACATTCCTTTTGTTCGATATAATTTTATCCCTTTTTCGGGCCAGACAAGTCCTTTACGAAAAAGGCACTTAGGGAGTTTCTGTTAAGCTCTTTTCTGACTCCTAAAAGAATGAAAATATCACCGATCAATCTTGCTTCCTTTCATGCTCGTTAAAGTACCTGAAAGGGCGTTTATCTGGTATAAGTTTACCCCTTTTACGGACTTGGTAGACTAATTACGAAAAAGGAATACTCTAGTCACACTGGCTAGAAGAGTTCTTCATTGCATCCTTTTATGCTTCTTCGGGCCTTGGAGACTAACACACGAAAAAGAACCCCCCCTGGAGTCTTCTTATTGCTTTCAGACTCTCTAAAATTGAAAGGAACCACGAGCACGCACCATCCTGGGCTCGTACAAATCCACACGACGACACCATTCCATTATTTCAAAGTCTTCTTATCGCTTTCAGACTCCTTAAAGTTGAAATCAATCATGAGCATGAACTGTCCTGGGCTCGTATAAATCCACACAATAGTAACGTTTGAACACACTTCTTCTAGTTCCTTAACCCATGAAGAAGTCCCCCCAGTGTCTCTCAGCACCATGATCGATCATCTCGGAAGTACCCCCAATAAGGTCACCTTTGTTCAGAGTATTCTGCAGTCTCCTGCCATCTTACACTAACTTGAGTATCACTCACCCTAGTCCCTATCCTTGATCCATTATAGCTATGATCCATTTCCCACCAGTCAGTTTCATATGCTGCCCGATCATCCCCACCATCATACTCTGAACAAAGGAAGTTTGAGTCCACCCACTCTACTTTCCTAGTTATCCCCCACCCCCCCAGTATGTCAGTCCTACCAATAGTACTCTCACACTTCAGTTCTCCACCTCGTGCTCCTATCAAGGAAACATCATTGCCTTGCTAGTTGCAAGTCTCCCTCTGTCGTTGACAACCCATCTATTCCAGAGGATAGACCCAGAGGTCCCTGTGCCTTGGACTCATCACCATCTGTGGTGAGTGCCTGCGGACCATTTTGAGAGGAGTCATCAGTGCCTCTCCGAGTGGTTGTTTCTCACATGCTTGACTTCAACACCTTGATCTCATCGTTGAGAATATTGCAGGGTATATATCCCTTCAGTTATTAGTCGAAGACCCTGTATTTCCCCCGACTCTAGCACATTGGTGAGTCACTTCGGAACGCCCAGTTATCTGTTCCCGTGGATGTCCGGGTTGCATTGGAGATTGTATTCGGAAGCCATCCAGTTATATGCTTCCTTGAGTACCCAGTTTAGTTCCAGTTCAGTGTACCATTGAGGGTATGACCCCCCGTCACTATGCCCTAGCAGTTCATCAGTTCCTCTGGTACCACACTCAACAGCATTGTTGTTATTTTCGTATATCAGTTCTTCATCTCAGACATGGTCAACCCAGCAGTATGTCCCATATTCGGTATCCCTTCTGGACCCTTATGATGTACCCAGTGGTTCTCCATGTATCCTTTAGGCCCCCATTTTTGGGCCTCATTGTTATTTTTTATATATCTTGATACGAGGATGGGAATGCCCACCTCGTCCATATATTGAGATTCTTCCTCATTCATTATTTGAGGCCATGTATCTTTCAGGTTCCTATTTTTTGGACCTCATTGTCATTCTTATATATCTTGATACGAGCATGGGAATGCCTGCCTCGTCCATATGTTGAGATTATTCCTCATTCACTATTGAGGTCATGTACTATCAGTTTTTGCAGTTTGTTCGGGACCGTTGTTTCGGGCTCTAGTTCATTTCTTCTCCTCTCCACATCCCAGGAAAACAATAAAAGACCTATGATGTCTATCGGCCATACGATGAGCTCCTGCCCTCACACATCAGGGGGCAATCTGTTAACACCCAAAAAGTGCTCACTACCTCATCTCCTTCATTACATGACTCATTTGTCCATATTTCCTACCATATTTGCCTCAAAAACCTTAAAAACCCATTAAAAAGCCTCCAAAAGGCCAAAAAACCATTACAAAAGCCTCCGAAAGGCCAAAAAAACCATTACAAAAGCCTCGAAAAGGCCAAAAAACCATTAAAAAAGCCTCCAAAAGGCCAAAAACCCCCCTTTTCCCCCCAAAATAATGTAAATTCCTCCAAAAATAGCAAAAACCCTCTAAAAAGGGAATAAAAAATACAAAAAAGAGGAAAAAAAAGGAAGCAAAAACCCTATACAGCCGACCTAAACCATATGGTGCCCAAAACCATGGGTCAACACTCCACCACTAAAAACCTATAAATAGGTGATGTAGGCTCCCCATTTCACATCCCCAAATTTCTCCATCCTTATGTTGCCAAAAATTCTCTTGAAACCCTAGCTCTCCACTTGGAGCTAATTTCCAACTTGAGAACCCCTTTGGCCCATATCCCAAACACCTTGGATGAAGGAGAAGGAACAACACTGGAGCATTGGAGCAGCCCCTGGACTACTGCAAAGGCTCCACCAACCTCACATTTGAGGTAACTTAATACAAAACCAATTTATATATCTTTTTGTTGTCTTATGCACATGCTAGTTTAAATTTACTGTTTTTATTTATTGTCTTGTTTTTACCATTTTTATTGAACTGCTACTAAGGAGTCCCTTCTCCTTAGTAGGTGCCCATTTGCACAAGCTAGGGTGAAAACCCTAGCTATAGAAACTAGCCTAGATCCAAATCCTAGGCTCTATCAAGCGCCGAGAGGGATCAAATCTCCCAAGGTGCAAACCTCTTCTCCAGTATTGCACTCAAGGAGAGGTTTTCACCAAGGGAGATTTGATCCCTCTTGGCGCTTGATAGAGCCTAGGATTTGGATCTAGGCTGGTTATGGTACAACCTCGGTACCTCATAAGAATGATCATACTTCGAACTTCAAGCATTAGGGTTATGGGTTCGAGGTCTATCCATGAACCTATTAACACTTTAGATGATTTGGGGGCTTATTATGGTACAACCTCGATATCTCATAAGAATGATCATACTCTGATATCCGAAGTTGGAGTTTCCAAAATCGGGTAGGATAGGGTTTTGTCGACCTTGGGTAATATTGATGAACATTCTGAACCATTAGCTCATGATATGGGGGGTCCCGTTGCGATGGCTCATTCTCCTCTAAATTCTGATCATAAGTGTGAAGGTGTGATTAGGGATCCTATTGGTAAATCTATTGGGGTTTCTTCATCCTCGAGTGAATATAGGGCCTTATTAACCGTGGAAGGGGATACCAGGGCTACTTGCCACTCCAAAAGGGATGCCCTTGTATTTCCTTCTTCTACCAAAGATGCATTTTTTAAAATCCCTATATAGATTTACTCTAACACTCCCTCTAAGAAAAATGATGTTATTTCTATTAATTCCATAAGGCATCATAATGTCACTATTTATTTGAGGAATAAGAATAAATGTGGTCATTCCAAAAGGGGAATTATTGATGGCTATGTTAATGGTGAATGCATTCCCTTATCTTCAAGATTGAAGGAAGCTTCCTCTAACAATACATCAGATGATTCTTTTTTTGAATCCCCGTCCATTAGAGATCCTGCACCCTCAAAAAAAGGTTATTTATGCTCTTGTTATCATTCAACATTTGAGGGATTGGGAGTGCCTCTAAGATCCGAGCCGTCACGAGGTTGTTCAAGAAATATAAACCTAATATAGTTTTACAACAGGAAACCATGTGTTTGGGTGTCAGAGCCTACGAGACCTTTCTGATTCTTGTGCAGTAGATACTGATGGGATCTCGGGGGTGGGGGTATTATGACCTTGTGGAATCCCCTAGTTGCAAATTTTAAATATTTCCATAGTTGTGCAGGTATTATGGTGGAGGGTAAAATCAAGGGCTTGGACTAGTCTTTGAAAATTATAAATTGTTATGCTCCTTATAAAGACCATCAACAGTTCTGGGAATCTGTGGATGCCAGTATGATTTTATAGGATTCAATGATTATATTTGTTGGAGATCTTAACTTTACCATGAATGCCACATAATTTCAAGAGAGTAGTACCAGACTTGACCCTCTCTCTGATTATTTTCAGAATCTGTTTGAGAGGCGCCATCTTCTGGATGTTGTTAATAATAAGCTTGGACCTACATGGAAAAATGAGAGGGGGGTGATGCAGTTGTTTGTAAGAGACTTGATCATTTTATGATGGTTGAGGATCTCGCTGGTTCTTTGAACATATATAGAACCTGGGTGATTAAATCTTCAATTTTTGATCATTTCCCAATTTGTCTACAAATTGACGGTGAGTCTATAAATTTCAAATTGCCTTATAATTTTAATCAAGTGTGGCTTGGTGATGAAGAATTATGTTCATTAGTGAGAATAAAATTGAACAATATTGAGGTTTACCTTGAGATTAATGCCATGGAAAGACTATGTCTTAAGCTTAAGAGTATGAAAATAATGGTGGTAAGGTGAGAAAAATAAAAGAAAAAGAATTATGCCCAAGAACTTTGTGATATTGAAGAGAAACATGAAAAAGTATTCGAGGATAACCTATTTGGTTCTCTTTCTAATGTAGACAAGATGATAATGACTAAGCTATAAACCAATAAAGCTAATATTTTGAAGGTGGAAGAAAAATCATGGAGGTTGAAGAGCCAGGAACTTTCGATTTCCCAGGAGGACAAAAACACCAAATATTTTCATAATTGTGCAAATTATAGAACAAATCTTAACAATATTTTGGATTTGAAGGATGAGAATGGTGCTTGGGTTACCTCTTAGGGTGATTTAGAAAGATATGCAGATCCTATTTCTCCAAGCACTTCAAATACCCTGGAAATGCTAATATTGTTTCACAACTCAAATTGATTAGACATTTTCCTACTTTTTTTAGGCGGATGGCTAGTTCATTGGCCAAGTTGTCACCTTGCAGGAGATTGAAGAAGTTCTAAAACATTCTGCTAAGGAAAAAATTCTTGGGCCAGATGGCTAGCTTGCTGAATTCTTCTTAGAATTCTTTGATATCATGTGAAGTGAATTATTCGATAAGATTGAATAATCAAGGATGTAGGGGTTTGTATCTAGTGCTTTAAATTCTACCATTATCTCTCTCATTCCCAAATGTGACAAAACCAATACTTTTGCAGACTTTAGACCTATATATTTGTGTAATCTTGTATATAATATTATCACCAAGACTATTTCCAATAGACTTAATCCTAAGCTGGAGAATGTGATATCCAAGGAACAATTTGGATTTATGGCTAGTAGGTAGATCCTGGATGCCATTAGTGTCACCCAAGAATGCTTCCATTCCATCAAGACAAAAAATTTGGATTCTATAATACTTAAAATGGACTTAGTCAAGTCCTATGACATGGTGAATTGGTTTTTTCTCATACTACTCCTTTTACAGATTGGGCTCCCATTGGTTGTTGTTAATTGGATAATGGCATGCGTCTCTTTTGCTTGCTTTGTTGTTTTAATAAATGGATCTCCAACTAAATTATTCAAGTGTTCTAGGGGGATCACGTAAGGGTTCCCCCTATCCCCTTTATTGTTCCTATTGGTTATTGAAGGGTTAAGTAGACTGATATCAGTTTCCATGAATGATGGTAGGTTAACATGCATCAAAATTAATGTTGTACAATATATCACTCACTTGCCTTTTGTAGATGATGTGGTTATTTTTGGTAAAGGTACTATCAATGAATGGTCTATATTCTTGGAGATTATTTTACTTTTCTGTACTACCGTTGGAATGGAGGTGAGAACAAACAAGTCTTGTTTCCTTAGGAATGTTGTGGATGATAACACCTTGGCTTAGATTGCTGCTATTTTCCCATACAAAATTGATGATCTTGACTGTAGGATTAAATATCTTGGTTACTATCTAAAGGATAATAATGATAAGATATCAAATTGGTTGTGGTTGGTGAGGAAAATTGAGAAAATAATTGTTCACTGGAGCTTCAGGTATTTGTCATTGGGGGGAGGACTTACATTGGTAAGATTTGTGCTGATTGAGACTCCATCCTTTTGGTTCTCTTTAGCTAAAGTTCCTCTTACTATTTTGAAAATGATTAGGAATAATATTTTTAACTTCCTTTGGTCTCGAGGTTTTAAAAATGAGAAGCTCCATATGGTAAGATGGGATAGATTATCCTTACCTAAAGCTATGGGTGGATGGGACATGAAAAAATTTCACTGGTTTAGTATAGCCTTATGTTTGAACATCTTTTGGAGAGGGTTATGGAGCATAGGATTATGGAGTGAAGTACTTAAATCTAAATACCTTAACATGAAGACTCTAATATAATGGTTTAGGAAACCTGACAAATTTGTTAGAGGTGTATCAAATTTCTGGAATGGATTTGTTAAGGCTCTCGCTTGGATTAGCAGGTGGTTAACCTGGAAAGTGGGTAAATGAACTCAGGTTCTTGTAGGGGTGGATCTCTTCATTGGTGGTTAGGGGACTTTTATTATTTCTTCTTATCTCATAGAGTATCTAGAAGAATTTGGTTTCTGTACCTCAGATCAACTTAGAAGGTCCAAATGGTTGAGAATCTCTAGCTCATATTGGTTGCTAGCTGAGGACTTGGGCCTTGTATATCACTGGGCTAAATAATGGTCTTCATATATTGATTCACTTTCTAGAGAAAGTATCATATTGAATGAAGACAAAGATATGTTGGTATGGGCTTGGAATGGTGCTACAATATAGGTAAATTCAAAAGTTGCTTATGATGCCATATCTCAAATGAATTATGAAGGTGAGTCAAAATGGTGGCATAAGAGACTTTGGAAATAATGTATTCCTATGATAATTAAATGCTTCTATTAGTTATGATTATAAAATTATATCTTTACATGGGATAATTTGGTTAGAAGGGGTTGGTTAGGTCCTAGTTATTGTATTTTGTGCAAAAGAAGTTGTGAATCTATTTACCATCTTTTTGTTCATTGTACTTTCTGCAAAAGTATTTGGTATGAAATCATTAGTGCTTTACAAATTTAACAGGATTGGGGCACTAACCCAGTTGATGTCAATTTCAGCAATTGGGTGGATTCATAAAATTTCCATAAATACCTACCTACTTTTGTTTCCTGGGGCGTATGTAAAACTAGGAATGAGGCTATTTTTGAAAAAAAATCACCCAATGTGGAAGCTTGCTACATGAAAATTATGGTCTTGTACAGAGTGTTCCCATATGAGGAGAAGAAAAAGAAAAGAAGGAAGGTATTTAAACCTCCCAGTGTTGATCAACATGCTGTAGGATTCTTTGATGGCATTTCTCAGCTTGGAAAGTGTGGTAGTGGCATGCTTTTAAGGATAAACAAGGATCATCACTTCAAACTATGGATGAACTGTGGTAAGGGAACAAATTCTAGAGTTGAATTACTGGCTCTGCAGGGGTTATTACAATTTCAATATCTTGTCATAATTGAATCCATTTGTATCTATGGTGGTTCTAAGGTTACTGTTAATTTGGTAAATGGAATATCTAACCTACAGGTGTTATCATTGATCCAGTGGGAACAATGCATCATATTGCTTTTATCATCATTTTTAGATATTGCTATGAATCATGTATATAGGGAACATAACACCATTGCAGATGAACTATCAAAACTGGCTATTTGAGAATTTGAGGGCCTTTTGCATGTGGCAGAGTACCTGAAGGATGTGGCAGAGTAATTGAAGGATACCCTTTCTTTTGAAGACACTATCCCCTTTTTCAATTAACAGTTGACTATTTTCTATGGTTTCTTGCCTTATATGTTGTTATAGGCTGTAATTTCAAGCATGTTTTCTGTTTGTATTGAATTTAGGCCTATATTGTCATGGAACTAGATCTTTGTGATGAGAGCAACACCAATTTTGTCTGAGAATCCTTACGTAGTATGCATGAATGATGGATTTTGACAACGCAAAGTTTTTTTTCTTTGATTCAAGTGAATAACAGGGAACACGTTTATGTTTCTTTTGAAAAAAATATAAATATTAAAGTTTATTCAATGGAAACATATTAGAAAAACTTTTTTAATGAGTTTCTAGGGTCCACTAGAGACAATAATAATGTAGGTGTGGTGTTCATTTAACGTAAAGTGGATTGGGTCCAACATGTTTGTTTTTATTAGTAAGGTTCACTAGGTAATTAGCCTTGAATAAATAATATTAATGTTTATTCATTGGAAACATATTAGAAATTTTTTTGTAATGGGGTCGAAGGGTCCATTAGAAATAATAATAGTGTAGGTGTGGTGGTCATTTAATGTAAAGTGGATTGGGTCCACTGTGGTTGCTTTTATTAATAAAGTCCACTAGGTAATTAGCCTTACCTTCAAGGTTTTGATATTGAATCAAGTGTTAAACATTTCTAATATATTTCATGTTTTTTTTTTTTTTTGATGAAATGCACAACATAGGAAAGCCTTTGAGTACTTACCCATGATCAATGTATAGTAAATGGGGTAAAAGAATGGCCCTGATCATAGATCCCCACCCTAAGGGGATCAATAGAGTTAAACATGTGGCCTCACCAACTTTTTGGGGAGAGATCTCATAGCTCATGACTGCTTAGCAACTTACCTTCTCTAAGAGACAAGTGAACTACATTTGATCCTTCCATAAAATGATGATTGTATGTTGTTGTTGCCTTACCTTAGGGGTTTTGATATTGAATCTAGTGTTAAACCTTGATAATATATTTGTTGTGATTTTTTTTCTTTCAATGAAAATGCATATAATATAAAGTATTGTAGTACTTACTTTCCCATGATCCATGGATGGTAAACATGATAAAATGATAGCTTTGATTATGGAGCTTAAACCTGAGGGGATTAAGAGAGTTAAACTTGTGACCTCCCCAAATTTGGGGGGAGAGAAATCATGCCTAGATAATGACCACTTGAGTTAAGCCTTAGGGCTTATATTTTTTATGATTCTATATTAACCATATTTTCTAAAAGTATTTTAAGATCAAACAATATGTTTTTGTGGTAATTGGGTGATATGCTTGAGTTGGAGTTTTGGGATGGGTGACCTCCCGAGAAGTCCTGGTTATCACATGGAATACTTACAGGCGATGAGGATTCTATGCGATTCAATTCAATAGTTTCAATATTTCTTCTTCATCCTTGTGAACATCACTCGATGCAATGAGTGTTAAGTAGACTATTCAAAATCATGAGAAATTGGCCAGGTGTGATTAATACTCATGAATATGGGTCATTAACTAATGATTTACTCTATGTAGATAATCCCAATAAATGATATTGTAATGGAATAATATTTTACAAGGTTTGTTTATGATTGGTTGATATGTTGTATTTTAAAATAAATATTAAAGTTTATTCAATGGGAACATATGAAATTTTTTTTGTAATGGGGTTGAAGGGTCTACTAGAGATAGTAATAGTGTAGGTGTAGTTTTCATTTAATGTAAAGTTGACTGGGTCCACTATGTTTGTTTTTATTAATAAATTTGATTACGTAGTTAGCCTTGACTAAATGTAATACGACTTCATTAAATAAGGTCCACTAGGTAGTAAACATTTAGTTATGTTTATGATTTTTTAGATATCTATAAATAAGGATGGAGTCCTTCTTATTTGGCATATAAGATGAAAGTGCATTGGAGTTTATCTTTCCATAAATTGATCATAGTATGCTTTTGTCTTTCCTTAGGGGTCATGATATTGAATCAAGTGTTAGACATTTCTAATATATTTCTTGTGATTTTTTTATTTTTTTATTTTTCTAAGGAAATGCACATCACAAGAATTCCTCTGATCTACCCATGATCCATGTATGGTATATGGGGTAAATGACCACCTTGATTATTGAGCCTAACCCTGTTGGAACCAAGAGAGTCAAACATATGGCTTCACCAACTTTGTGGGGAAATATTTCTTGTCTGGATGATGACTGTTTAGAAGCTTGTATCCTCAAAGAGATAAGTGAATTGGAGTTAATCCTTCCACATAATGATAATTTTATGGTGTTGCCTTACCTTAAGGGTTTTGATATTAAAAGTGGTAAACATTTCTAATATGTTTCTTGTGATTTTTGTTTTTGTTTTGTTTTACCGATGAAATTTACATCATAGGAAAGTCTCTAAGTACTCATTCATTATCCATGGATGGTAAATGTGGTAAAAATACAACTTTGATTGAGAGGTTAACCTTGAGGAGATAAAGAGAGTCAAACATGTGACCTTCACAACTCTGGGGGAAAATATCTTGTGTCTGGCTCATGACCGCTTGAGCTAAGCCCGAGTTTGTGATTAGATATTAACCATATTATTTAAAAACATTTTAATTTTAGGTAATATGTTTTTATGAGAATCCAATAATATGCTTAAGTTAAGGGATTTTTGGGATATGTGACCTCCAAAGAAGTTCTGGTTATATAGTGCAATCCTTAAAGGCGATGATGATGCTCTGTGACTCAATCCACTTGTTTCAATCATGTGGCTTCATCTTTCTGAAGATCACTTGATGCAGTTAGTGCTGAGTAGACTATTCAAAATCATGAGAAATTGGTCACTTGTGACTAATACTCATGGATATGGATCATTGCTTAACGATTTACTAAATGTTGATAATGACAAAAAGTGAGATTCTAAATGGAATAATATTTTACAACGTTGGTTTACAATTGGGTGATATGTTGTATTTTAATATAAATATTAAATTTATTCAATGGAAACATATTATAAAAACTTTTGTCATGTGGTTGAAGGATCCACTAAACATAATAATAGAGTAGGTGTGATGGTCATTTAATGTAAATTGGATTGGATCCACTATGTTTTATTTTATTAATAAGGTCCACTAGGTAGTTGGCTATGAATAAACATAATGCGACCTCATTAAAGAAGGCACACCAGGTAGTTAGTATTTGGTCATGTTTAAGAATTTTTAGCTATATATAAATAAGGATGGAGTCCTCTTTATTAAGCATATAAGAGATGAGTGAACTGGAATAGATTCTTCCATAAAATTATTGTTGTATGGTGCTAGGGTTTTGATATTGAATCAAGTGTTAAACATTTCTAGTATATTTTTTGTGTTCATTTTTTTTTATATATATTTCCGATGAAATGCACATTGCAGGAAATCCTTTACGTACTTAACCATGATCCATGGATGATAAATAGGGTAAAATGATTTCGTTGATTACAGATCCTAATCCTGAGGGGATCAACATAATCACACATGTGACCTTGCACATTTTTTGGGAGAGATCTCATAATTGGATCATGATCGTTTAGCAACTTGCCTCCTCTAAAGTGGATTGGAGTTAATCCTTGCATTGTAAGAATATGATTAATGATTGTTTAGTGGTCTCATTTACAGTTGTACAACCCAAGGAATCTTATAAACACAATGAGTCTTACTTAGACTATTGGTCATAATATTCTTCAACAAATCACTAATTTATAAAGTGAGTTTATCCCACATTCATATTGAAATAAGTTTTGTTGTTCCTTTGGCCTATATAATAGAGTTGAAGGAATCTAAATGTAGGAGAGTGATATGTGCATATGTGGAGAGATCACGCATTGTAAGGTTGGAGAGTTTACATAGAAGACCATCTTCCATGGATGTTTCCCCACCTTTGGGTTTTACCACATAAACATTCTCTCCTCTTGTCTCTCTTGTTTCTTGCTTCATGATCTACCGCTCTATTTGATGCTTTCCATATGAGTTTAAAGCTTAGGTATTGGTTATGTGTTATTGCATATGTTCCTAATATAACATCCATAAAATTATCATTGCATGGTGTAGCCCTACATTAGGATTTTTAATATTGAATAAAGTGTTAAACAATTTTAACATATTTCTTGTGATTATTATATATATATATATATATATATATATATAGAGAGAGAGAGAGAGAGAGAGAGAGAGAGAGAGAGAGAGAGATATCCAATGAAATGCACATTGCAGGAAAGCTTCTAGGTACTTTCTCATGATCCATCGATGATAAAAGGGGTAAACCAGTGGCTCTCATTATTGAGCCTATCCCAAAGCAGATCAAGAGGGTCAAACATGGGAGCTCCTCCCCTTTGGGGGGGGAGATTCATGTTTGAGTCATGGTCATTGTTGGGCCTATAACGTGAACCCTTTTTGCCACCTGTTTATCTTGTTTTGAATCCACCTTGAAGTCATCCTTCATCCTTTTTGATACTATCTTTCCTATGTGACTTCACGTTCCAACCCAAGGTACAACACTTTTATGCATTACATTATTTTGAGTAATAGTTTTGTGTTTGATTTGGGGAAAAAGATAGAAATGTAAGCAATATTTTACTTTGATTTTTACATTTCAAATCCCATTGTTGTATTGTTTTTTGTCCTTGAAATTACCTCGTACATATATTTATCAATTCATGACAATGTATTTATAACTTGTTGAACATGTAGGTGAAATATCATCAAGTTATGTGGTGTAATGGAAGAAAATATCACATGAAATAGTTGGATGATAAGAAGAAAACCTGTGATAGTGGAATCACTGCAATTTTCCAGGTTACTAATATTTCCCATAGTGGTGACAGACATCTGGTCACATTAGATATGAGGTACTATGTCTATTTGGAATTCATATTGGATATAGATTCTAAATCCTTCAAACTGGTTCTCTTTAAGGTAAAATGGTATAGACTTTTTCTACTAGGTGATGAAAGGACTCTTATTGATCATGACAATGGATTTGCGATGATTAATGCTACTAGGTAAAAGCCAAATATAGTTCCCTATGTACTTCCAATAGAATGTGAGAAGGTATTTTATTCAGAATTACCAGGTAGAGTAGGTTGGTCATATGTTGTTAAATTTGATCCAGGAGGAAGGCCTGTAAATTATATATTTTCCTCGAGAATATGGTCATGATGAATAAGACAAATATGCAGGGGAAGATGAAGAAGTGGACTTGGAAGAAGAGAGAAGTCAAGTTGACCAAATTGTCTTTTCCTCAGATCCGCTTGATCTTGATGATGATGACTTAGTGCTAGAGATACCAAGATATTGTTATGGACAATCCTTATATTGATTTTGAAGAGTTGGATACAAATTCTAATCTTCATGAGTCAGATATGGAATGGGATGAATTGGATGAAGTCCAATATGAAACTTCTATGAATATATGATAGTTATTACTTAATATACTAACTAGTATGTGGTTGATAAATACTTCCTTTCATTGTTTAAATATATATATATTTTAAATAATTATGCACTATTTCTATCATATGAAGTTTTTATTGGTACTAACCTAATCCATGCATGTAATCCACGAAAGACACTAACATAAATACACCTAATCCACACATGTACATGACCACCTAACCTGGTTTGTTTGGTATCAGATTAACAACACAAAGTGCAAGTGGTGAAGGGAATAACACATCAATGTTGGTGTATAGAGAAAACATGTTAATTTGCATTTATTTACAGTTACATGCATTTTGAACTTTAATTGGAAGCTGCATGCATTTTTAACATAACCCTTACGTGCTTCACAACTACAATAATCGTTCATTTTGAATCAAAAAATAAATGACTCTATTTCGATGTTTAATCTATGGTATCGTTGTTACTTTGATGTGGAATAGACAAATAAATTTTATGTCGATCTTGCATCGATTACAAATTATACCGCGGGATACAAAGTTGCACATTAGAATTGTGAGAGGAGTTGATCTGGAAAGTTGATTTCTCCTCTGATCAACAAAATGAATTCATTCCGGCGGAGGAAAGTGAAAGATGGTTAAAACAAGAGAGAGACCTTGAAATCAAAACCATCAAAGGAGGGAAATTTGCGCCTTATTTTTTTTGGGGGCACAAAAGTGGTTTGCAAAACCAACTTGGGGCACCCTCAAAACCACTTATTTTATCCCTTAAAATCATCTCTCCAACTCATGTGACAACAAGAAGACAATAAGGCCACGGGTGTGGATGGAAAGGGGACAAGTTTTCGACGAAGATGATGAGGAAACACATCATGAGGCAATTAGTAGATTTCATGGACAATAAAGGGACAACTAATGTTTGACACATTTCGACATGTGGAAACTGAATTTCAAAGATTTTTTAACAAAATGTTTATCCAGAGAAAGCATCCATCGTCATGTAGTCTCGTGAAGCTATTGAGCCCTAAGAAATCACCTGTCATCATCCATAGAAATATCTCATCATTGTCTTCCCATCAAGTCCCCATCATCATCATGTGAAGGCATTTTTTTCATTGGTAGGTACTATTCCTTGCACTTAGTAACTTTTTAATCGTGCCTGTTTTACTTTTCTGTTACAAAATGACCACCCCCGTTAAAACAAGGGCACACAGGATGCCTAGAAACACTAACTACGTTGAAGAGTCGATGGTTGACCACCATAATCGAGTTTTTGACCCTAAATTGTCTTTCCCTTATCTATACCGGATGATAAAATATTCCCAGGTCAATTTCATGACCACACAAGATCATTTCCATCAATGGGAGTCAAGCCTTGTTTGTGTGACAATACCCCAAACCTACCATTTCCCATAACTAGTGTCTTGGTGCTAATCTAGTTATGTAGTTCAGAACATAGTGGTATTGGCAGAAAATGGAGCCAATGTTTTTTGCTCATTTTCCAGAGAATCAATTTACAAAATGATTCATTTTCCCCTATTTAAAAAGCTTCTTCCTTTTTCGGATGGTTTGCTTACAGTTCAGTACCATAGTCTCTAGTAAGAAGACAAGGATAAAATACTCATCAAATGTTTGCCTCAGGGCACCCCCTACCTACAGAGCCTCTGCCTTACAATTCCTCCATATTCTTTGATCTTATTAGAAGAAACTTTTCTATCATGTTTTAAGTCCTAGGTGTAACGTACCCAACCCTTAGAATCAAATTTTTTTTTAACCAACTTGACCCTATTAGGAAATTGTGTCAACCCTTCTCTTTACTTTATTAGTATATTTTTATTGGACACATATGCTTTGTAACTCATCCCATGAGTATATCGTATTATTCCACATTGTTAGTATATTGTTGGTGGATACATATGATTTGTAAGTCATCCCGTGAGTATATTGTATTATCCCACATTCATGGGTAGTAATAGTTGTTTAGCTTAGACTTAGCATATAAGTACGTGTTGAGGCCAATGAAGACATCCACGAGTTATTTGTGTTGAGCTTACTCAAAGGAGGTTTCCCCCTCGAAGTGGTCTATGATCAATAAATTCCTTATGTGTTCCTCTATTTCTGATATATTGTGCATTTTCATCATTTAATTGTTGGAGGTTCCTCACATCTAGTATCAGAGCACTTTCTTGGGCTCGCTGGGTGGAATTTTTTCCAATTTTATTTTTCCTAGTGGCTTCCAAGCGCTGTGATTATTGCAATAGTTATTTTCCTTTGCATCTATATTATTCCTTTCAATTGCAGGTTTGGATCCGAGAATAACCCTATCCGCTTAACTGTGGGAAGTACCTGGGAATAGCCCTAAAACTCATTGTGAGGAGTACCATAGGAACCCCGAAGTACTTGTCCCATTGAGAGGACCTTCCAATGAAAAGTGAAGTGGTCCCTACCTAATTGACTAGTTCCCACCCGTGAGGTAAACCAAGAGCTATCGTTTGTGGCAAAGCAGTTATCAGTTTTACCTGAGCCATGGAGTGAGGGGTACTGCCTCAATACACAAGCCGTTAGACAACATTGGTAGTCGAGTGAATCCCCTGAACCGTTAGGAAGCCGAACATACCTAGGGTCTATATATATTCCAGCTAATAAGTAGTAGATTACATATTTCCAAAGCCATTGCCAATCAATTCCGAGCCGTTGCATATTAATTCCGAAAAAAAAGAATTAAAAAAAAGTACAAATTTCTGTTTTTTTTCATATCTTCTTTGATTTAGCTCTGTTTCCCTTGAAAATTCACTGGAACCCCTACACTTCCATTTTGCATATTTCATTCTTGAGGACCCTATCTGAAATTCCACTTCCCGAAGCCAGAAATCCCACATTTGTCTATTTTTAGGGTTTTCCATAACTTCTTCAATTTTCACCCAATCACCTTCAAACTTTTCCAGAGTGTTCATTTCCTATTTCTGCTTCTTTGTCCCTCTTGGAAAAATTTTCCCATTCTTTCAACCCGCTTCTGAAATCCCCATTTTCTGCTTCCGTGTCCATTATAAAGTGTCCAAAACCTAGTCAAACCCCATTTAACCATCAATTTTTTTCCCAAATCCAAAATTTTCTTTTACTAAAGAAGTTTCTATTTTTGCTTTTCTACCCATTCCCGCCTTAAAAAAAACTATTAAAAAAAAATACCTGGTTATGTTTGTCACCCGCTCAGGAGCAAAAAACATGGAGGAAGAACTTGCAGCCCTCAAAACCAAACTCCAAGATCTGGATGAAAAAATTCTCGGCCTCCATATTTAACATTCAGCCATGAACAATAGACTACAGATAGACTCTTCTATAGACATTGGGTTCTCTTCTTCCAACAATTTTCGTGGGTCGAAGCTTGATTTTCCTCGATTTCAATGGTGATGATCCGACTGGATGGATATACCGGGAAGAACAATATTTCAGTATGTACAATACTTTTGATCTCAACAAAGTTCCACTTGCATCCTTTCATTTAGAACATGAATCCCTTCAATGGTACCATTGGTATATCAAGGCTCATGAAGAGCCAAAATGGAAAGATTTTTTCCAACTCCTTTTGCAACGATTTGGTCCTAGTGATTTTGATGACTCCATAGGAGCACTCACTAAAATTCTCCTAATTGGAACTTTGAGAGAGTATCAGACAAAATTTGAGAACTGGCCAATCACATAGAAGGATTTCCTGATGAATTTTGGCAGGAGTTGTTTTGTCAATGGTCTGAAGGATGCAATCTGATCTGAGGTTAAAATGTTTTATCCCAACACAATGATGGAAGCCCTAGGGTTGGATAATTTGGAAGAGGACAAGATCACAACCAAACAATGCTCCATATCCACTTTTGTTCCATTCAGAAATATGGTTTCCCAACAACCTCCCATCACAGCAGCTCCTAGAGAAAATCCTATCAAGCATTGTCTGAAGCAGAGATGCGAGAACATAGAGAGAAAAAGGTATTTGTTATAATTGTGATGAGAAATTCACTCGGGAACCTAGATGTGTTGAGCAAAAGCTCAATCTCTTGGATGTGGATTTTCCGCTTGCAACTAAAATTGGTGAATAAGCTTAGGATACAGTAGATGATCAGGTTGACATTCAGCAGCCGCCTGTTGACCATCCTTCTCAGGATGACCACCCAAATATATCTCTTCATGATTTATCCGGAGTCACCGCCCCAAAAACAATGTTGGTCAAGGGTTACTTCAATAATCTCCCTCTTAAAATACTCATTGATTCTGGTAGCACTCATAACTTCATTGACCCTCGGATCGCCAAACAAGATGATTGTTTTGTCCATCCTTGCTCCAGCTTTGAAGTCATGATTGCCAATGGGGGCACCTTACCTTGCAAGGGGAAGTGTCGCAATGTGCGTATCTCTATTGGAGATTATAACCCAAGCTCCGACATGTTTTACTTTCCCTTAGGAGGATGTGATGTGGTTTTGGGCGCTCAATGGTTAGGCACAATTTGGCCCCATATTATGGGATTTTGTTGAAATTTGGATGCAGTTTTCAGTCAATGGGAAAAAACACACATTGAAGGGATTACAACCAGGGTCTCTCACCATCATTAGTTCACATCGCATGGAAATTATCCTTAAGAATAATTCACATGGTGTCATTGCTTAGTTCCATTCCATTCAGATGCACCCATCAATGGTCTCCACTACTCCTTTAGATCTATAACAAATTTTGGATAGATATGCATGTTTTTTCACTGAACCAGTGGGATTTCCACCTTCAAGACTAGAGAACCATCATATTCATATCCTTCTCGGAAGTGTTCCTCCCAACATCAAGCCCTATCGCTACCTGTTTCACCAAAAGACAGAGATTGAGATGCTCGTTCGGGACTTACTGAAGTAAGGTATTATTCGCCCTAGTACCAGTTCCTTTTCTTCACCAGTTCTTCTTGTCCGAAAAAAAAATGGGTAATGGAACCTATGCATTGACTTCCGACCACTTAATCACATTACAATCAAGGATAAGTTTCCAATTCATGTTGTTGATGAGCTTCTTGATGAGATTCATGGTGCTCTTTTTTTCTCCAAGTTGGATTTTTGTTCTGGGTATCATCAAGTTTAGGTTAATGAGGATGATATCCCTAAAACGAATTTCCGCACACATGATGGCCACTATGAGTTTTTGGTTATGCCCTTTGGCCTCACTAATGCTCCTTCCACTTTCCATGCATTGATGAATAAAATATTTCGGTCCTACTTGCGAAAATTCATTCTGGTCTTCTTTGATGATATCCTCATCTATAGTAAAACATGGGATGATCATCTCCAACATTTGGATCTTGTACTGCAAATTTTCTCTAATCATCATATCCATGCCAATCAATCTAAATGTGTTTTTGGATAGGAGGAAGTAGAGTATCTAGGGCATATTATTTAAGCACAAGGGGTTCGTGTGGATCCTGCCAAAATAGGTGCCATGAAAAATTGGTCGCATCCTCAGACACTC
The DNA here is from genome assembly GCA_027924585.1 of Larix kaempferi. Lineage (NCBI taxonomy): Eukaryota > Viridiplantae > Streptophyta > Pinopsida > Pinales > Pinaceae > Larix > Larix kaempferi. Next base: position 18,715,640 of record BSBM01000435.1, read on the forward strand.
AAGAGCCTTCGTGGTTTTTTTGGATTGACTGGCTACTAATACAAGTTTTTCAAGTATTACGGGTAGATCGTGGCTCCATTAACCACTCTATTGAAAAAAGATGCTTTTACATGGACACATGCTATTGAGTGTGCATTTGACAAACTGAAACAAGCTATGTGTACTACACCTATTATAGCTATGCATGATTTCTCCAAGCCCTTCACTATTGAGAGTGATGCTTGCGACAATGGAATTGGTGTTCTCCTTCAAGATGAACATCCCATTGCATTAACTAGAAAATCCCTTTCCAATAAGAATTTAGTATCCTCTACATATGAGAAGGAAATGATGGCTATTTTGCATGCAGTATAGAATTCACGGCCATACCTATTAGGGAATCATTTCTGCATCAAGACTGATCACTAGAGTCTAAAATATTTCCTGGAACAACGTGTCTCCTCCCCTGCAAAAAAAAAATGGGTTAGAAAACTCATGGGTTATGACTATGATATCACTTATAAGAAGGGTAAGGACAATCTTGTGGAAGATGCTCTTTCTCGCTCATTGGATGACCAAGTTTCTCTTTCAGCTATTTGTATGCATGCTCCAAATTGGTTGCAATATTTTTAGCAGGGCTATGTCAATGACTCCTCATTATCTCAAATCATCCAACGGTTGGCCAACAACCCTTCTGTTGTACCGCATTACTCTTGAAATGGTGCTTCCCTGAGATACAAGGGTCATCTGGTGCTTCCCCAGAGCACAAATATTCAATAGGATGTCTTCTATGAAATCCATGCTTCTCCATCGACAAGTCACTCTGGGTTCCTCAAAATGTATGAGCGGGCACAGTGTAAATTATTTTTTAAGGGAATGAAAAGGACAATTCAACAAATGGTGGATGAATGTGATACCTGCCAACGCAACAAGGGTGAAACAACACTCCTTCTTGGATTGCTCGAACTCTTTCCCATCCCTACGCGGATTTGGACATATATTTCTATGGATTTCATTGAAGGGATCCGTAAATCTGGAGGGAAGACAATGATTTTTTTTTTGGTTGATCGCCTCTCCAAATATAGTCATTTTTGTGACCTCATCCATCCCTATACCACCTCCTCAGTCGCACAGATTTTCCTGGACTAGATCTTTCGTCTTCATGGAATCCATTCTTCCATTGTCTTAGATCACGATGCAAATTTCACCAGTCATTTTTGGACAAAACTATTTCGCCACACTGGCACAAAACTGAAGATGAGTTCAGGGTATCACCCAAAAACAGATGGACAGACTGAATTTATCAACAAATGTTTGGAAAATTATCTTTGTTGCTTCACCTACGAACAACAACATCAGTTGGAAAATTGGATCCCTCTCGTTGAATGGTGGTATAATACCTCCTACCACACTGCATCTAAAATGAATCCATATGAAGTGGTCTATGGTCAGGAACTACTAGCGCTTCTTCCATACATCCCCAGTAGTTCACTAGTTCAGGTACTTGACATGGTTCTTCAAACCCGCGATCAGATTCTTCACATTTTACATGACAATCTTCACATGGAAAGAAATCAAATGAAGCAACAAGCTGATGAACACCATTCTAAGCGCACTTTTCAAGCAGGTGATATGGTTTTTCTTTTTCTACATCCTTACAAGCAATCCTCCCTGAAACTCAAAGGGAGTCATAAGCTTGATCCAAAGTTCTATGGGCCATATAAGGTTCTTCAGAAGATTGGGTCTGTTTCTTATAAATTGGAACTTCCTCCTTCTTACGGCATTCCACCAGTATTTCATGTCTCTTGTCTAAAGAAAGTTCTTGGAACCAACATTAGAGAAAAAACTGTTTTACTAGAACTGGATAATGAAGGATCCATCATTTCGGAGCCGAAGGCCATCCTTAATAGGTGCACTCGTCAAATTCGCTCTCGATCCATCACAAACGTATTAATTCAGTGGAACATAATGCAACCAGATGATGCTACATGGGAACCACTCCTTCAGATTCAACAACAATTTCCACATCTAAAGCTTTGAGGACAAATATTTTTCTAAGGGGGAGGGGATGTTAGGAACCCATGTCAACCCTTCTCTTTACTTTGTTAGTATATTGTTGTTGGACGCATATGCTTTGTAAGTCATCTCGTGAGTATATTGTATTATCCCACATTGTTAGTATATTGTTGTTGGAGGCATATACTTTGTAAGTCATCCTGTGAGTATATTGTATTATCCCACATTCATGGGGATTAATAGTTGTTTAGCTTAGACTTAGTATATAAGTATGTGTTGAGGACAATTAAGGCATTCACGAGTTATTTGTATTGAGCTTTCTCAAAGGAGGTTCCTCCCTCCAAGTGTCCTGCGATCAATAAATTCCTTTTGTGTTCTGTTATTTATGATATATCGTGCATTTTCATCATTTAATTGCTGGAGGTTCCTCACAGACCCTAATTCGAAACTAGCCAAAACTACTAAAATTCCGCTACAAAAAGGTACTATTTCAAAATGATCCCAAACACTACCAAACTGATTCAAATTCTTCCAAAAGTTGTATGAAAGGATTCTACACATCCAAATGCATAAACTTGACCCATTGATTATTTCTAAACAACTGGTTATGATGGTTAAAAATAACAAACTTTTAGCTAATAAACCAGAATTTGCATATTTTAAACTAGGAAACTAGTGCTTGCACATAGATCAATACTGTGAGGAACCTCCAACAATTAAATGATGAAAATGCACGATATATCAGAAATAGGAGAACATGGAATGGATTTATTGATCGCAGGCCACTTCAATGGGGAAACATGCTTTGAGCAAGCTCAATACAAATAAATCGTGGATGCCTTCATTGGCCTCAACACATACTTATATACTAAGTCTAAGTTAAACAACTATTACTCCCCATGAATGTGGGATAATAAAATATACTCACAGGATTACTTTGTTGGAATATTCACACCATCATTTTTTATATTTTGCATGCCTGCATGCAAATCGGCATGCTTTGCATGCCACTACATACATCCAGTCATCATCATGGTGGTCTCCCAGCACCTAGAGCTTGATTCTAGCTCTCTAGAGCCTGTCTACAACCCCCAATTGGCCTCCTACCTACCTGATGCGCCCTTCTTGACTATTTTGCATGGGAAGTGTGCCTTTCTCACCTACCACTATCAGTTAGAGCGCCTTTACTCACCTACCTTCAGTTATCACTCAGTTAGGGCGCCTTATCTCACCTACCGGGAGTTATCATTGAGTTAGTGAATTGATTGAGTAGTTCTTCCACTAATTGCTCATGTTGTCTGATTGTAGCTTCTAGTTAGCTAGTTTTGGTGTGCCACTTGACTATTTGATAGCCTCATGCGCCCCCCTTGGAGTCTCCATTCCCTGATTTATGCCTAGATGGTTCTGTTTGACTCAATTAGACACACTTGACTGACTATTACCATTTATGACTAATACTATTGACTGGATGATGTCTCCATTGTTACCCAAGCTAGACTTTGAGTTAGACAGCCTCATGCACCCCACTTGGAGTCTCCATTCCCTGATTTATGGCTAGATGGTTCTGTTAGACTCAGTTGGACACACTTGACTGACTCTTACCATTTATAACTGATACTACCGAATGGATGATGTCTCCATAGTTATTCATGCTAGACTTTGAGCTTAGATTCGAATTCCCTACTTGGCTAATTTGAATCCTATATGATGCCTCATCATTGATTATTGTAATACATTCTTTACATTCATTATTCATTGTTCATTATTCTGTGTTTATGAGTGATTATTGAGTGCATGCTTCTCTTCTTCTTTTGCAAATAATCTTGAGAGTTTGATTGTGAGATTGTTACAGTTGATATATCCCTGCAGATTATCACATGGTATCAGAGGAGCCAGCAGCTATTCGAATTGCAGCCATTTCAGCAGTCGTAGCATTTCTTTGAGCAACTATCTTTCACTTGAGCACCAGAAGCCTCTGAGTTTCCACAACAAATCCTGGTGCTAGTACTTGAATTCATTGGAGAAATCCAGTGAGGCCTAGCCAGGTGTGAAGGAATTAGTCTATGTGCTCAGTGTTCAAAAAGGAAGTGTTCAGTCAAAGTGTAGCATTCTCCATCAGCAAAAACTCTTCTTGTTTTGCAGGTTTCAAATTTTTCTGCAGTTGTAGCAGTTTTTGTAGTCACAGCAGTAGATTCGGAATTGAACAAAATCTTCTATGTATTTGGAAGGAGTTCCTTCTCTCACTCCATTCAACTATGATGAGTGGAAACCAAAGATGACATCATATATGGAGAGACTTGGTCTTTTTGATGTGTGTATTGGTATTAAGAGAGATTTTTCTTCCTATCAAGAGAAAGAAGATTGGCTTGATGAATGTGAAAGAGCCTCAAGAAATATATGTGTTACTTTGTTTTCCAATTTGGAATACCTCATTGATTTTGATGAACATCCAAGTTATCTATGGACTAGATTGGACAGATTATTTGGAATTTAGGAGAAAGAGGTTAATGCTAGCCATGTGGAAAGCAAGCCCAGTGATACTTCCTACAATGCTCTCTTTATTCATGAATCAGCCTCCATCATCTCCCATGATGAAGTTGTTCAAGATGAAGTCGAAGTACAACACATGGTTTCAGTTGTTCCATCTTCCGATCTGATTTATGAGCAAAAGATGTCAGTTACTACTCTAGAAGTTGAAGAGATCTCTGAAATCTCTACTTCCCATGAGCTTGCTGATGTTTGAAATAATGACCTCTCGAGCATCTTGGAAGATTTGGGAGGCAATGAATTTTTCCTCCTTAATCAAAATCTTCCTATGGACTCCTATTTGGTCATTGGCACATGTTTTCATAACTTCAACATAGATAGAAGACTCTACCATTCGCTTGGATTCAAGTCTCATGCATATCCTTGTGATTTTGGTTTTCATCTCACCACTTTTGGTTCAAAGAAGATCATAAGAAACCATCCTCAAAATCTTGGATCTGATTTGAAGTTCAAGCCATCACCATTATATGGTTCATTTGGTTATGTTCTCACCCCTGCTAGTTCAAAGGAGATATCAAAGAACTACATACACTTTCATAGAGTTGATGCACCTGTTGATGTGCAAGATGATGACCTACTGAGTATTTTGAAGGAAAAATAATATTTGGAAGGTAATGCATTCGCTCTTCCTTATCATATGCTTTCTTTGGATTCCTATTTGGTCATTGGAACATGCTTTCAGAGTTTCACTGACAATAGAAGAATCTATCATTTGCTTGGGTTCATGACTCATGCACCTTTCTGTGATATTGGTTTTGATTTCACCTCTGTTGGTTCAAAGGAGATCATGAGAAACCATCTTCCAAGTCTTGGATCTGATTTGCTTGCATCCATTGTTGGAGAAATCAAGCACATGTTTTTGGAGCATGATTCATTTCTTCCCAAGACGAAGATAACTCTTTTTGAGAGAATGCTAGATCCAGATCCACAAGAACCTGAAGATCTAGCACCTATTGGTTCATGGGCCACCATCACTGTTGCATCCATCAGTGATCTTGTTGAAGATTCACCATCATCATGTCATAGTTTCTTTGGTCATGATCTCACCTATGTTGGTTCAAAGGAGATATCAAGGAATTATCTACACATTCATGGTTTTGATTCTACCTCAATTGGTTCGAATCACATGCTTCATGATGATATTCATATTATGTTTTTGAAACATGATCCACTTCTTCCCAAAAGGAAGATACCTCCTCCTTTGATTGATGATCAAGAGAGCGAAGCATCATCACAAGAGATTTCAGATTCAGAGTTTGGATATGATGATGAGCCAGCTATGGATGCATCTTCACATGATATTTGAGATTCAGAATCTGAAGATGGAGATGATGATGGGAGAATGCTAGATCGAGATCCACAAGAACCTGAAGGTCTAGCAACTGATGATGAAGATGAGAGAATGGGAGATCCAAATCCACAAGAACCTGAAAATCTCTCACCTGATATTCCTCCTCTTCCTCGATGGGAAATCACTACACTCTGATTTGCCGGTGATTTGGTTGGTGATCCACATGATCATAGAAGAACTGGATCATATTTTCAAAATGTAAGGTTTCACTCTTCTCACATTTCTAATCCATTTTAGATGGATCGAGCCTTATTTGGAAAAAAAGACACTTACCTCCTTTAGGGGTGAGAGATGATATGTTTCATTAGCATCCTTCAGTCTGTTTTGAGGGAGGGATTTCTTTCGACTGGGTTTTCCCTCTTTCCCCACTTAGTTTATTTAGATTGATTGTACAGGGTGACCTTTGGTCTTAGTCACCAGGGCCCTATTTTTCATTTCAGTTATTTCCTCATAGTATAGCTTGTGGGGGGGTGTTGGAATATATTCACACCATCATTTTTATATTTTGCATGCCTGCATGCCACTACATGCATCCAGTCATCATCATGGTGGTCTCCCAGCACCTAGAGCTTGCTTCTAGCTCTCCAGATCCTGTCTATAGCCCCCAATTGGCCTCCTACCTACCTGATGCACCCTTCTTGACTATTGTGCATGGGAAGTGTGCCTTTCTCACCTACCACTATCAGTTAGAGCACCTTTACTCACCTACCTTCAGTTATCACTCAGTTAGGGAACCTTATCTCACCTACCGGAAGTTATCGTTCAGTTAGTGCATTGATTGAGTAGTTCTTCCACTGATTTCTCATGCTGTCTAATTGTAGCTTCTAGTTAGCTAGTTCTAGTGTGCCACTTGACTATTTGATAGCCTCATGCGCCCCCCTTGGAGTCTCCATTCCCTGATTTATGCCTAGATGGTTCTGTTTGACTCAGTTAGACACACTTGACTGACTATTACCATTTATGACTGATACTATTGACTGGATGATGTCTCCATTGTTATCCAAGCTAGACTTTGAGTTAGATAGCCTCATGCACCCCACTTGGAGTCTCCATTCCCTGATTTATGGCTAGATGGTTCTGTTAGACTCAGTTGGACACACTTGACTGACTCTTACCATTTATAACTGATACTACCGACTGGATGATGTCTCCATAGTTATTCATGCTAGACTTTGAGCTCAGATTCGAATTCCCTACTTGGCTAATTTGAATCCTATATGATGCCTCATCATTTATTATTGTAATACATTCTTTACATTCATTATTCATTGTATGATATTGTTATTGTTCATTATTCTGTGTTTATGAGTGATTATTGAGTGCATGCTTCTCTTCTTCTTTTGCAAATAATCTTGAGAGTTTGATTGTGAGATTGTTACAGTTGCTATATCCCTGCAGATTATCACAGACTTACAAAGCATATGCATCCAACAACAATATACTAATAACGTGGGATAATACAATATACTAACAAAGTAAAGAGAAGGGTTCACACGGGTTCCTAACAAATATGTAAGGTAAATGCTGTAGCATTTCATTAAATCTTGGAAATTATTTGAGTTTACATCATAGGATTCTAAAGCATCAACAAAAAATTAAGATATATGCTACTATGAGAGGAAAAGACTACCCCAAAACCAATAATGAGGATAAGAGAGAATGTTGCTCCAAAGGTGAAATTTGCTTCACTAAGTGTGCTCTCCAAGGCCCAAATTCGACTCCAGTTAGTAAATACACGTCCTACAGTGCACCCTCAGTCCAATATCTTGCTTATCCGGCCTCGAGGACCCCCCCATAAGAAATATCTCCAACAATGGGTGTGCCCTTCTCAAGCATGAACCATCAACCCAACTCCAACGCTCCAACAAAACATCATAAATATTTTTTGCTACCAAATGGATTTCAAAAAACCTAAACATGACATCTAACCAGAAAATGGATAGGTCTGAATCTACCACAACTGAAGATCACTTGAGAAATAAGAGTGATTCCTCCTCTAAAGTCTAGTTAGAGTGAGATCTTTCATCACCGAAACTAGATGAAATAGCAAGGGCCACATCTCCCAAGCTTGAGAAGCTCAATAACTCTCCAATTCCAATTGTAAAATGACCAAAAGACCCTTCACATAGGCCTGGAATATTTTTATAAACTCCAAGAATCATTTTCATCCTCATTCTAGAGTTTTCTCCCAAAATTAATAATAAAATTTGAATTGCATGAGAGAGTGGGAATTTACAACAATTTACTTAATTTCTGATGTCATTTAGAACCCATTATTACCTTATCCTTCATGAATTTCGACTTGGTGATGCTTGGCCTTCCTTGTGGCCCCCTGTTCTCCACTCAAGTGCCCTCATATGCTAAATTTAGGACCTTCCCATGTCATAGATGTCATAGAATCTATCATAAGTTGTCATAGGTGTCATAGATTCTATCATAACGTTTCATAGGTTCCTTTCGGGGTTACATTTCTGTAATGCACCCTCCTTGGGCTATTTTTAGCATGATTCCACTTCATGAGAATATTTGGGAGTTACTCTCTCCCTAGTGCACCCTCCCTTTGCTAATTTTAGCTTGAGGAATTACAACTCAAGATATGCCTTCATGGTTGGATTCCTTCCACCTAGATTGAGGGTTACACTTCCATGTGGCCCATTCTTCATCCCTATGCACCCTATTGGGATGATTGGACAGGTATTACACATCATTTATGAATATTTGTCATTTATTAACTCAAAATTGTGACCCACATCATCCATCATAGTTCAATGTTTTTCTCATATAGCTACTATGGGCCAATTAATTCCCTAGTCAAATTAGTTTCCACTCCAACCTATGGGAATTGGATATGTTAGTTGAATGAACTTACTGAGATTAGATAGGGAACATTATAGTCCTCTCCACCCAAGATTGCTTATCCTCAAGCATTGCAAACCTGGGTGTTGCAATACCTGTTCACCTTCCCATGTAGCATCTTTACTTGTTAGATCTTTCCATTGAACAAGGTACTTTAGAATGGTCCTATTTATCAACCGGATTGATCTTACCTAAAAAATTCTTTCCAAAACCAAGACTAATTGTCATTCATAAACCAAAGGAGAAATATTTGTTGATACCTTCACCCGTTGGCCATCTGTCTTCTTGAGACATGAGACATGGAACACATTGTGTATCTTGCTTCCTTCTGGAAGCTCCAACTCATATATTGCTTCTCCAACTCTCCTCAAAATTGTGTAGGGTCCACAGAACCTTGGATTCAATTTTTCATCCCCCTTTACCTTCAATGATGACTGCTTGTATGGATGCAACCTTAAGTATACCAAATCATCCACTTGGAAACTATGCTTATTCTATGCTTATCTACATATAACTTTTATTGATTTGAGCGGATTGAAAATTATCTTTAAGTGGTTTCAAGATGTCTTGGCTCTCTTGAATCCAATATCTAGATTTACAGGCTCTACATTCCCCAAAAATTTGGTCAATAAAGGTAGGAGCTTCATAACCATACAATGATTTGAATGGATATATTCCAATGGATAAGTGGTAAGTTGTATTGTAGCAGAATTCTCCCAAATGCAGTCATCTAACCCAAGATTTCTATTCTCCTTTCACATAATTTCTCAAGTATCCTTCTAGCAACTAGTTTAATCTCTATATTTGACCATCAGTTTGGGGGTGGTAGCTAGTGCTAAAGGCCAAATTTGTTCCTTACAATTAAACAATTCTTGCCAAAATGCACTAGTAAATTTGTTATCTCTATCACCAAAAATAGTTTTTGGCAACCCATGCAATATGAAAAATTCTCTAAAACACAAATCAACCACTTGGGAAGCTGTATAAGTGGATGGAACATCAAATAAATGAGAAAATTTAGTGATTCTATCCAATACTACATATATACAAGCTCTACCTTGTACCTTGGGTAATTCGGTGATGAAGTCTGTTGTCTGCTGAGGTGCACACCAGCAACAGAAATCTTTCGAAAGATGTTCCCTCACTACAAGTGGGGAAGGTGTGGCCTTGGGGGAAAGCAATGAGCTAGGTGCTATCACCTAAATCCCAGCTCCTCCGTTTAGGCTAACTCCTAACGAAGCCAAGGGGGGTATTCCCTACAAAGAGTTAACTATGGTTCAATGTTTTTAAGTGTGGATGGGTGTTTTTTAGGAGTTTTTTGATGATGAAAGACCCACAACTTATAATAAACACAAGATAAAAAGAACTTAAAAACATTGATCCATAGTTAAACTCTTTGTAGGGACTACCCCCCTTGGCTTCATTAGGAGTTATCCTAAACGGAGGAGTTGGGATTTAGGTGACAACACCTAGCTCATTGCTTGCCCCCAAGGCCACACCTTCCCCACTTGTAGTGAGGGAACAACTTTCAAAATATTTCTGCTGCTGGTGTGCATCTCGGCGGACAACAAAGTCCATTGAGATTCTTTCCGATTTTTGTTCCAGAATGGGTAGAGGGTGCAATAGACCAGCATGATGTGTATGCTCTATTTTATTTTTTTGACATTTTTTGCATTCCCTCACATACTTCAAGACAATCATTTTTCATCCCCTTCCATGTGAATCTTTCTCTTATTTTCCTATATGTCTTCAAGTACCTGATCAGATGACCTGCTAGTGGGGAATCATGAGCTTCTCCCAAAAAATTCTTCTTCAAGGCTTATTCAGGGACAAAATATATTCTATATTTATAGTATATGAACTCATTGATCTCTTTGTATTGGTCATCTTGTATCAACCCATCCAACAATTCATAGGAAAAAATACTTTTTGAATATTCTACCAAGAGTTGAGCTTTCCAATCTCTTGAGATATCCATTAAAGAGAGGTCTAGTTTTCGAGAAAGTGCATCTGCAACAACATTTATTTTTTTCTTTCATGTACTCTATATCAAAATCATAGGCTAACACCTTGCTGATCCACTTTTGTTGCCTATCATTAATCTCCTTTTGAGTGAGGAAGTGCTTCAAACTATTATGATATGTTTTGACCACAAACTTTCTACCCACTAAATATTGTCTAAACTTTTCCAAGGCATGCATAGTGGACAACATATCCTTGTCATAAATGGAATAGTGGTGATCAGGTGGCTATAAATTTCTTCTTTCAAAGGAAATGGGGTGTTGAATTTGCATTAGGACATCTCCAATTCCTTCCCTTGAGGCATCACATTCAAGCACAAATGGTTGAGTGAAATATGGTAAAGAAAGGACCATGAAACTACTCATCACTTCCTTCATTCTATTTAAGGATTTTTCAGCCTCCTCTATCCAACCAAATGCTCCTTTCTTCATGAGATTAGTCAAAAGTGATGTCAACTATGACAAGCCTTTGACAATTTTTTTGTAGTATGTGCAAATCCTAATGAATCCTCTCAATTATGTTACATTTGTTGGGGTTGTCTAATCAAGAATGGCTTGAATTTTCTCCATGTGTACTTTAAATCCATATTGTCCAATCACATGACCAAGATACAACATATCAATCATTCCAAATTCACATTTGGATAGCTTTGCATACAAGTACCTTTCTTCCAAAATGGTTAGTACGGGTTCCAAATGATGCAAATGTTCTTCCCAAGTCTTTCCATAAATCAAAATATCATCAAAAAATACTAAAAAAAACTTACAAATCTGTTTGTTGAATATTATGTTCATGCAAGATTGGAATGTAGTAGGTGCACTACTAAATCCAAAAGGCATGAATAGGAACTCAAAGTGACCATAGTTAAAACATAAGGCTATCTTCTATGTGGTATCCATAATGAATATCAATATTGGAAAAGAACTTGGCCCCATGTAGTTCATCCATCAATTCACTAATTCATGGGGTACTAGTTCTTGATGGTATTCTTGTTTAAGGCCCTGTAGTCTATGCACATTCTTATTGTTACATATTTCTTCTCCACTAGGACCACTAAAGATGCAAATGGACTTGAACTTGGATTGATGAGTCCCAAATAAAGAATTTCATTTATGGAATTTTCACTTTCATCTTTGAACCTCTTGGGGTGTTTGTATGGCTGAATCATGATGGGTTGAGTTCCCACCTCCAATTCAATACCAGGAGGAAGGTATCCAAAAACCTTCTCATGATTTTGTAGAAGCTTCCTTATGTATTTTGGATACTGTGAGGTGTCTATTGTAGGATTCTTAGCTATAACCAAGCATTCTGCATCCCATTCTATGTCTCCATTCCTTAGGACAACCCTCATATTGTCTGCAGAGACCACCTTATTGGGATAATTTTTCATTCCCTTCAAGGTTATTTTCTTCCCATCATATCCCTAAATCTCATTTCGAGCACCCTATCATTCATGGAATTCTCACCAATGGAAAACAACCATTGTACCTCCAAAACTATGTTTGTATTAACAACATTCACAACATAAAAACTATCTGTCATAGTATAGTTACATATGGTGAGATGAAGTTTAGAAATCCACCTACAACAATCCATAGAAATTTTACCTGGGATAATCACCATATATTCATCAAATATTTCAATAGTAAGGTTCCTCCTTTCCACTGTAAATCCCTTATAATCACTTTTTTTAACCAACTTGATAGTAATTCAAAACTAGGCAAAACTAGTCAAATTTTGCTACAAAAAGGTATTGTTTCCAAATGATCCCAAAAACTACCAAACTGATTTGAATTCTTCCAAACGTGGTATGCATGGATTATGCACATCCAAATGTATCAGCTTGACCCACTGATCATTTCTAAACAACTGATTATGATGGTTAAATAATAACATACTTTTCACTAATAAACCAGAATTTGCATATTTTAGACTAGGAAACTAGTGCTTGCACATAGATCAATACATGAGGTAAATGCTGTATATTTTCATTAAATATTAGAAATTGCTTGATTATACATTAGAGGATTCTACATCAGCAACAAAAAAGAGAAGATATATGCTACTATGAGAGGAAAAGACTACCCTAAAACCAATAATCAATATAAGAGAGAATGTTTCTCTAAAGATGAAATCTGCTTCACCAAATATACCCTCCAAGACCCAAATTCAACCCCAATAAGTAAATACACCTCCTATAGTGCACTCTCAATCCAATATTTAAGTTATGTAGCCTCTAGGACCTCCCCCAAGAAAGATATCCAACAATGGGTGCACCCTCCTCAAGCACGAACCATCAACCCAACTCCAACACTCTCGCAAAACACCATCAATCTCTATTGCTACCAAATGGATTTCCAAACATCTGAAGATGAAAAAAAACAAATATGTATGAATCTCCCACAACTAAATATCACTTGAGAAATCACAGTGATTCCTCCTCTAAAGGCTAGCTAGGGTGAGATCTTTCATCACTGAAACTAGATGCAATAGCAAGGGGCACATCTCCCAAGCTTGAGAAGCTCAATAGCTCTTCAATTCCAATTGTGAATTGACCAAAATCCTCTTCACATGGTCCTGCACTCTTTTTATAAACTCCAAGAAGCATTTTCCCACTCATTCTAGAATTTTCTCACAAAATTAATAATAAATTTTGAATTACATGAGAGAGTGGACATTTACAACAATTTACTTTCTTCCTAATGTCATTTGGGACCCATTATTACCTTATCCTTCATGAATTTTGACTTGGTGATGCTTGGACTTCTTGTTGGCCCCCTCTTCTCCACTCAAGCGCCCTCATATGCTAAATTTAGGACCCACCGTTGTCATAGATTTCATAGAATCTATCATAAGTTGTCATAGATTATGTCATAACTTGTCATATGTTCCTTTGGGGGTTACACTTCTCTAATGCTCCCTCCTTGGCTATTTTTAGCTTGATGCCACTTCATGAGAATATTTGGGATTTAATCTCCCCCTAATGCAGCCTCTCTTTTCTAATTTTATCCCAAGGAGTTACAACTCAAGATATGCTTTTATGATTGGATTCCTTCCACATAGACTGGGGGCTACAATTCCATGTGGCCCATTCTTCATCCCTATGCGCTCTCTTTGGATTATTGGACCTATTCCACATCATTTATGAATATTTTTCATTTATTAACTCAAAATTGTGAACTACACCATCCATCATAGTTCATTTTTTTCCTCTTATAGTGACTATGGGCCAATCAATTGCCTAGTCAAATTAGTTTCCACTCCAACCTATGGGAATTGGATAGGTTAGTGGAATGAACTTAGTGAGATTAGAGAGGGGACATTACAATGGGAGAGGATAATTATGAACTGATTGAAGATAGACACCTTGGTTTTTTATCACTTCTGTTGTCTAGGGAAGGGGGTGTATACCCTAAATTTGGCTGTTGCTAGTTCCTATCAAATTCACTGCATCAACAACTAGTAGATTTTCATGCTACGAGATTTTTTAGATATAATTCATACCTGGTATACCTGATTTTATATCAAAATAAGGGATTTTTTTATCACATTGTTGTTCATCCTGTAGATGTATTAGGAAATCCATAGCTATTTTATGAGTGGAACCATGTCCCCATGAGGAATCCAAACAATGAAGGATTCACCTACTATGTAAATCAGTTCATGCCAATCATATACTATTTTCCCAATGGTTCTCCTCCTCCCAAAATATCCCCCGAGTAAAAAGCACTATTGCAACTAAGTCCAAAGTCTAGGTTTTGTGATTGGATCATTTTTTAAGTTCATACTATTCTTAGATTCTATGGTTTTGAAGGGGAACCATACCTACTACCTTTTTTCCTCACCCAATATTTTTTTCTCTTGAATATATAAGACATGGACTTAGTTTAGAATGGATTCGTTTTGTACAATATAAGAAGACCTCATTTATGAAGTTACCATAGGAAGTAGGTCCATTCTTAATAAAACTCAAAGAAGTTGAAGCAGTAGCAGAATACACGATGGTTTAGCTAGACTTCAAAAAAGGAGATGCTTGGATCTATGACCCTAATCATATTATTTAATGTAGAGGGAGGAAACTAAGGCTGTTGAGTATGTCCATCAATTGAAAGGATTCCTAAAGAAGACTGCCAACTTGGAGACATGGGAGTAGGTCAAAGAAGTTCTAATGGATGAAGGACTACCAATGGGAGTTGCACAAAGAAGCCAACATGAATAGGTTCAATAGGCATCATACATGGAAATTATATAGCAAAATTTTACTATTCCTAACATCATTGATGTGTATTAGTTGGATGAGAGATTGGCTTAGTCATCTCTATTGAAAAATCCTATAGTTGAGGAGAGGGCTAGTAAAAGAACCATGTCATAAACACAAGATGAAATGGAGCTATATGAAGATGACAGAACAACAAAGAGTCTCAAAATGGAAGAAGTATCAAGCCAAGTTCTAGTCTTGGCAGCAACCAATGAGTAGGTTGTTGGGAACACACAATCATCAAGCAAGCTTGAGGGGAATCCTAGTGAGACTGCCAGCACTGAGACATCTTTGTTGATAATTCAACAACTAGACAGAACATGGATTGCAGGAGAAGCTTCAATGGGAAGGAAATCCAAAAAGATGTGGATATAAAAAAAGATGGCATAGAAAAAAGGAAATAAGCCACAATTGAGGCTTGGGGAACATGAGAGGGTCAAACTAAATTGATGGAAGCTTTTGAGTATGAAACAAAACCCCTCAATTTGGAAATTTTGGAACCGATCACATTTGGATTAGGTTGATCAAGAGATTACAATGGGACAGAGATCAAAGTTCCTTTAAAATATATCAACCCCTTGGATCTGGTGGAAATGAATAGGAAAACTAGTGATGTTTTGTACAGAGATACCATATTGTCTACAACCAGTGCCAAGTGTCATTTTTCGATAATTTCATTTCATTATCATTCAATATCACTAAGAGAATAACATGTACAACATATCAACAACATATCAATCATAAACACAATCATGCAAGCACACAAGAGACACAAAGTTTCACCAGGGAAAACCAAGAAGGTGAAAAACCACGCAACTTCCTCAGAGATAGAATAAACCGAATTACAATATCACAAGGATCAAACCCAAAGAGATGTCTCTAGTAGATGCTCCTACTCCTCCACAAGTGTGCCACTTTATCTCTTAGCTATGCGAGCTTGAGAAGTGAGTGAATGAATAGAATGAGGGACACACCCCTCTTATTTATACTTGAATTGACCTACCAATTAATTCACTGGGGCCGAATTGCTACTCAAGTTTAATAACCCACCCACATGACCTAATCAGGGACAACCCCTCACTGGTGGTCTAATAACCCATTAATACAAATGACGACACTTGTCAATACACATGACGACACTTCCAAATACAAATGATGACACTTCCAATTAGAGGAATGATACATCTCTGTGGGATATACAATAAAGTACAAATGTAATACATAGAAGAATATCTTTCGAAGTTACAAATACATCAACACTCCCTCTTAACTAGGAAGGTATTCTTTCGTCACAGGTCATCAATACATATTGGTGCAAGTCTTCAATTCTGGAGTTGGCTCACGGAGCATAAACATCATCACTGCTGCTGTACTCGACATCTCGAACACTGGGCTATCTCTGAATTTTGCTCATCATAGGAAGTTCTACAGAGCCAACCCTTTTTCATGCTGGATGTAGGCCCATCACCTGTAGGTATTCATCATCACTGGCCATACTGTGGAATCCTAAGGATTGATTACGTGAGTCAACAAAACCTCGAAAGATCATCCCAGGAATTTTACGAGCACACTGCTCAACCTATCGGATCTACCAGGACCTTTTACATGCCACTGCACAATCTGTCCACAGCCATAGAGTATCATCCTGATACTCATGATCATTGTTCACGAAGAACAACCCAGATGCACATCACATAACACTTACACTCACCGGCATGGGAAGACACACTTCAACCATCCATGAACGGCTCAGCACTTATATCTGTGCCATGGGAAGACACACTTCAACCATGCGAGAATGGCATCACACTTATATCCATAGCCATGGGAAGACACACTTCAACCATGCTAGGAATAGCACAACACTTATATCGCAGCCATGGGAAGAAAAAATTTCAACCATGCTTGAATGACCCTAGCCCTTACATCTTCACCGTGGGAGAACATATCTACACCTTGTGAAGAATGGCTTCAACCCTTACATCTATACCGTGGGAGAACACATCTACACCTTGTAAAGAATGGCTCAGCAATTACATCACGACCTTGGGAGAACACATCTACACCTTTGTCAGAAAAGCTCGGCAATTATATCACGACCATGGGAGAACACATCTACACCATGTCTGAAAATCCTATGTGCATCTGTGTCTTCGGAACTCATCACACATGATCATCTTGATCATCATCACTGCATCATCCTGATGCATGTCATCATTGCATGATCATCCTGATCATCATCACTGCATCATCCTGATGCATGTCGTCCTGATACTCATCATCCATGATCAACCTGATCATACAATGTATCCACCTGATACATATCATCATACATGATCCAACTGATCATACAAAGCGTCTAACTGATGCATATACATATCCATGATCCAACTGATCATAGAAAGCATCCAAATGATGCATATACATATACATGATCCAACTGATCATACAAAGCATCCAACTGGTGCATATATAGAGCAGTAATTGGAGCATCATCCTGATGCTCATCATCCAACACTTACATCCACAGTCATGGGAATGGTCCTCCTCTCACCATGCTTGGAATGGCTCCAGCAAATGTGTCCATCACTTCTTCCTCGAAGTGTCGTCAATCTGAAGAACACCAAGCCTCTCTCTAAAGTATTCAAACTTCACTTTGGCTAGTGATTTAGTCAATACATCCGCAACCTGCTCATTTGTCGCAACATACAGGAGCTTCACTGCTCCTCTCTACACCATATCCCTGATATAGTGATATTTGATTTCAATGTGCTTTGACCTGTTTTGAAACACCAGGTTCTCAGACAACTTCACACAACTCTGGTTGTCACAAAAGATACTAGTAGCATCCAACTGGAGATCAAATAACTCAAACAGTAGCTTCCTAAGCCATACTGCCTCACAACTAGCCGAACAAGCTACAACATACTCTGCTTCGACTGTACTTAGTGCTACACAAGACTGCTTCCTACTAAACCAAGATATCACACCTGATCCCATACTGAAGCAGCATCCAGAAGTGCTCTTCCTATCTGCAGCATTGCTTGCCCAATCTGAATCAACATAACCTTGCAGGTTAAACTTTTGATTCGCATCATACTTGAGCCCATAATCAACCGTACCCTTAAGGTACCTTAGAATATGCTTTACAGCAACCAGGTGAACACCTCTCAGATCCGTTAGGAACTGGTTCAATGTGTTCACTGCAAAGCAAATATCTGGCCTCGTGTTTGTCAGGTACATCAAGGACCCAATCATCTGATGATACATAGTGACATCAACTGGCTCAGATGAAGCATCACACAGAAGCTTCAGGTTCGATGCCATAGGTGTGGACATGGCCTTGCAGTCCATCATTCCGAACCTCTTCAGTATCTCTACTGCATACTTCCCTTGTCTAAGGAAGATCCCATCTGCACTCTGCCACACCTCCATGCCTAGAAAATAGTGCATCATCCCCAAGTCCTTCATCTTGAAATTGGCAGCAAGCTTCCTCTTGGTATCGGAAATCAACCCATCCTCACCTGTAACAAACAGGTCATCTACATACAAAATTAGTATCACATGATTGCCTTCCTCAACCTTGTAGTAAAGGTTGGAATCTGCTTTACTCTTGGTAAATCCCAAACTGGATAGAAAGCTGTCCATCCTACCATACCAAGTCCTAGGATCTTTCTACAAGCCATACAAGGCTTTCTTCAATCTGCACACATATGACTCCTTATCATGTGTCTCAAAACCGAGTGGCTGCTCCACATACACTTCCTCTTTGACTACACCATTCAAGAAGGCTATCTTGACATCCATTTGGTGTATCTTCCATTTCATCACTGCAGCCAGAGCAAGTATTGTTCTGATGGAAGTGTATCTGGCTACAGGAGCAAAAGTCTCTTCATATTTTATTCCCTATTTATGAGAGAAGCCACGAGCTACAAACCTTGCCTTGTATTTATCTATGCTACCATATGCAGCATGCTTGATCCTATAGATCCACTTGGAAGTCACAACAGACTTCCCCTCAGGTCTTGGGACAACATCCCAAACATCATTCTTCATGATCAATTGGTACTCCTCAACCATGGCATCCTTCCATTATTTCTTTTCCATTGCCTCTTCATAGATGGAAGGTTCTTTGTTCATAATGTCACAGAGTAAGGCAACATAACTGGTGTGTGATCTAGTCCTCTTCCTTTCTCTGTGTTCTTCTTCTGGGATGCCATACCTTTCTCTGTCTTGAATGAGCTCTCTAGCCCATCTAGGTTTCCTCTTTTGAGAGTTCTTCTCATGGGGTGGATCTATAGGTTCTTGTGGATCTTCAATTTCACAAACTACTTCTAGAATTGCTTCATTCATGGTAGTATCTAGAAATCTGGTTACCTTTGGTTCTTCATGGTCATAAACAGGTGTCTTCCTCAATTTGATGTAAGCTGAGTCTTCATCAAATGTTACATCCCTGCTGATGTCAATCTTCTTGAACCCTGGAAAGTATATTCTGTAAGCCTTCGAGCTTTCACTATAACCCACAAAGATGCCCTTCTTTCCTGAAGGATCTAGCTTTGTCCTCTTTTCCTTTGGAATGTGTGTATATACTGGACAACCAAATATTCTGAGATGGCTAACTTATGGTTTCTTACTAGAGAAGACTTCTTCTGGTTTCTTGTTGTCAAGTATCTTGTGAGGTGTTCTGTTTTTCACATATACAACTGTCCTAGTTGCTTCTGCCCATAAATGCATAGGTAGATCTTGGTCATGAAGCATTGCCCGTGCTGCTTCCATGATAGTTCTATTCTTCCTTTCTGCAACTCCATTTTGTTGTGGATTGTAGGGAGCAGTCAACTCCCTCTTAATCCCTGAATCACTGCATAGCTTCTTGAAATCACCTAAAGTAAATTCTACACCATTGTCGGATCTGAAGGTCTTGATCTTCGTATCTGTTTGATTTTCTATCAAGGCTTTGAATTCCTTGAACTTATCAAACACTTCATCTTTATTCTTCAAGAAATAAACCCAAGTCTTCCTAGATAAATCATCAATGAAAGAAACATAGTATACATACCCACTCAGAGAACTAGATGACATTGGACCACATACATCGGAGTGGATAATCTCCAAGATTCCTTTTGCTTTGCTTTCATTGCTTGGAAATGCCTTCTTTGTGTTCTTTCCTTTTGCACATCCTTTGCAAACACCTTCATGTTTTGACTAGATTTCAGGAAGACCTTCTACAACTTTGATTGCTATTGGAAGTGCTCTATAGTGCACATGAGCAAGCATTCTACGCCAAAGTTCACTTGGCTCCATGTATTCATGTACCATGGCATGTTAAGGTTGTCCCTTCAATTTGTACAATCCTCCCTCTTGCTCTCCAGTCACTACTGCATAATCTATGGTCTTACCCTTTGGCCACATGAGTACTTGGCCATCCACAAATGCAACTTTCATTCCCTTTGCATCCAAAGATGATATGGAGAGAAGATTATTCTTAAGTCCAGGTACATATAAAACATCTTGCATTTTTATAGACTTCATAGAGTCTAGTTTGTAGGAGGCTTCACCACTTCCTTTTATGGGATATTGATAGTCATCCCCAAGTTTCACCTTGTGAGGTAACTCATGTTCAGATAGGTCCATGAAAGATTCTTTAAACCCAGTCATATGTTTAGAAGCCCCACTATCAATAAGCCAATTATTACATCCATGAGAGATAGTACCTATGAGAGCAGAGATTAGAACATATTCATCTTCACTAGATGAGTCATCACTTTCTGCTCTAGCCTTCTTCTTGGGAGGTTCATCATCCTCAGCAGCATGAGCATGATATCTCCTTTTGTTTCTCTTCTTCTTCTTCTTGAAGTTGTTGTTGTTTCCCTTTTTGTTCTTGGGACAATCTGAGGCAAAGTGTCCTTTCTCATTGCAATTGAAGCATCTCAGATCTTTCTTCTCTTTTGGATGGTAGTGAGAAAATTTCTTGCGATGAGGTGGCTCCCTCTTGAACTTGCCTTTCTTGGTGTGAGTTGTGAGAGCTTGATCTTCATTTCCCATCTTTTCTTCTCAGGCCACAAGTCTAGCTTCTTCTTGTGAGCATTCTTCCCACAGTCTATTGAAAGATATTAATTTCTTTCTTGCATAGATTCCTTGGATGAAGGAGTCCCATGACCTATGTAGGCCATCAATGTGGTCATTACAATTTCACCATTCTCCACTAATTCATCCACAGCTTCAAGTTGTTGCTTGATTTGAGAGACCTTGGAATAGTAGGATTGAATGGTCTCTCCATTCTGAAGCTTTACCCCTTTCAATTGGTTCCGCAAAGTCATCTTCCGATTTATGTTCTTTCCTTCAAACAACTTGGTCAAGGAGTCAAACATCTGCTTAGGTGTCTTTAGGGAAGACACATGAGGTATGAGATGGTCATTGATAGAATCAACAATGATTCTCTTATCCTTGACCAGGTTCTTCTTGTGTAAGGTCTTAGCCTCATCTCCCTCTGGGATAGGGACCTCTTCACTTATGTAAGTGTCCAAATCATTTTCTTCTAGGATTAACCCAATTTTATACTTCCATGCTCAGAATTTATGATCTCCATCAAGCTTATCCTCAATCTTGGTGTGGTGAGACATTAAAGAGTACTTCAAATGGAAATAGAAAAGATTTAGGTCTTACCACTTGATTTGCTGAAAACTGGATCTGGAGCTGGATTAGGGTTTGTCAAAGAAACCCTAAAAATTCAAAATGTGAATTTCAAAATTCTGAAAGGATAGAAAGATGCGCCTTGATGAGATGATCATCCTGGTATACTCAAAAAATTGAAAACTACAAAGTTTCACCCTTCAGAAATAGTTTTCAATCTCCTTGATTCACTAGGGAGGACCCTAAATTAGGGTTTGAGTTTCCCAGAGATTCACCCAACCAAAAAGTTCAATCCAAAGCTCTAAACTTCGATTTTTCCAAGGAGCTTCCAGCTATGTCCTCAGATTTCAGAAATTCCTATTTTTCTGGAAACCCTAATTTTTAGGTCAAAAACTAAAACAACTCAGAATTGAATCTTGTCTCGACAGAAAGATGCGCCCTTTCTAGTAGAGTCAATCTAGCTTTCTACCTTTGATGAAATGTGAAGAGAAACCCAAATAATAAGAAGCCCTAGCTTCCGCAGCTGCACAGTGCCTTCTTCTTAGGTAAGCTCCAATACCATGTTATTTTTTGATAATTTCATTCCATTATCATTCAGGATCATTAAGAGAATAACATGTACAACATATCAACAACATATCAATCATAAATACAATCATGCAAGCACACAAGAGACACAGAGTTTCACTGGGGAAAACCAAGAAGGTGAAGAACCCCGCAACTTCCTCAGAGATAGAATAAACCCAAGTACAAGATCACAAGGGTCAAACCCAAAGAGATGTCTCTAGCAAATGCTCCTCCTCCTCCTCCACAAGTGCGCCACTTTCTCTCTTAGCTATGCAAGCTTGAGAAGCGAGTGAATGAATAGAATGAGGGACACACCCCTCTTATTTATACTTGACTTGACCTTCCAATTAATTGACTGGGGCCGACTTGCTACTCATGTCTAATAACCCACCCACATGACCTAATCAGGGCCGACCCCTCACTGGTGGTCTAATAACCCATCAATACAAATGACGACACTTCCAATCATAGGAATAATACATCTTTGTGGGATATACAATAAAGTACAAATGTAATACATAGAAGAATATCTTCCGAAGTTACAAATACATCAACACCAAGAGGGCACAAAAAACCATCACCAATTTGAATAGTCAACTAAAACAAGAGAAAACAAAAAACAAGTCCAGATTCAATAAGATAAAGGAGCTAGAACAAACAATGATTCAACTGTCATCAAAATTAGTTGAATGCATCTCTATTGTCAAGCTTATCAAATTCAAATATTAAGAGATATTATCCCTTGAGAAGAAATTGAAGCTCCCATAAGATGTAAATGTCCAAATTCCTAAAATTGCTATTCTAGAACAAGAAATATCAAGCCAGAATGTGAAGTGAGGGGATATAAGCTTGCTATGGAGGCTTGGAAAAATAGGCTACAGAGATTAAGGTTCAAGTTGATACATTGCAAAATGAAAAGGCTCTAGTAGGTAAACAACCAAAGGTGTTTCAAACACAATCATCCACTTCTCAGCTAGAGGTCCAAATAGCTTTTCCAGAGTAGACTAAACTAAAATCTGATTTAGACATAGCGCAAAGTCAAGTGTCATCCCTTCAAGTAGAATTGACAAAGTCAGAAGAATAGATAGACATTTTTAGGACATATCCAAGGAAAGAGAACAATTACTCAACGCCTCCAATGCAGAGAGGGGTAAAATTTAGAAATAGTTAGAACAAAACATCAAAGTTGCTCAAGGAAAAGAAGCACTGAGAAATTGTAAAGGCATGCTATGGGACTCCATCATTGAAGGTATTTTTTTCTATTGGGATTCTTTTGTTTTGGAAAATGATGAATTGGAGTTGACTAGAAATGGATTCAAAGATGCGGTAGTTGTTGATAAACAATTATATAATAAGCATGAAATTGTCTAAATCATGATCAAATTTATGAACTACAAGACCAACTCAGAGCTAACTTGACTAGGTGTGAAGGACATGACTAAAGTAGTGATGGAAGTAGAGAAGATCCTCACTAAATAAACCCTTATGGGTAGAACCGATAAATCACTAAATCAAATGAGGAGGGAGGTGAATACTTTCATGGATTTATTCAAGGATGTCATTGCTAGGGGGTTTCCAACCTTGTGGGATGGAAATGGGGACTTGTATCCCTCCAGGAAATATAAAGACATGTTGACTTGGGTTAGAAATGATGACAACACATTTACACATGTGGAAACTGTTTTATCTGGAAAAGACATTGTGGCATTTATAGATAGATATTTTGAGATGTTGGCAACCCTCAAAGTGATCTTAACAGGTTTACCCCTACCCTCTTATGAACTCTATACGAATTTAGATGCAACACTTATAAGAATGAGTGAATATTATTACCCCTTGGGAAAGTAGTGGCTCGATATAGCTAAGTATGAGAATGTTGCCAAGAAAGCACAAGCATATGGTTCCACATAAGCAACAAATCAACCAACGAAAGGGATAAATTATGCACATAATAGGTAATATCTTGGTTGATGTTATAACGAATATTCCAAAGAGTGTCAAAAAGGAAACAACTACATAAAAATTGTTGTAGAGGCCAAAGAGGAAACAACAAGTGAAGGTCAATTTAAGGAAGAACACAAGTCATTCCTAGGGCTAGCAATTTTGGGAGTGAAGTAGAGCTAATGTAATGGATACCTCTGTGACTTTAGGTTCAGGAACAACATTATGGGAGCTAATGTAATTGATCCCTTTTGGATTTGTAAAATACTAACACAATTAGTCACACACCATGGGTGTAAATTATAATGGCATTAGGGAATTATCAGTAAGATTAATTGCAAATGTGTGGCTTAATGACTATTTTGAAAAGCAAACAATAAGCATTAAACGAACCTAAGAAAATTTGGGAATATCTCGTTTTTCATGTTAATATATTCCATCTCTTTAAAAGCATCTAACACATTGATTTATAGTCATTTTTATTGCATTGGTAATGCTAAGTGTTTTTGTATTAAAATTTTTGATATGGTTACAACGTTGGATCTAATATTTGCTTATTAATTGACCACATTATTGGGCCTTTGAATCTCTTAGTTTGTAATTAATGGAATCCCCATTATTAGAATACATACTTAAAGGGAAACATATAACTAATAATTAAATATATCTCTCGGCAATCCACGTAACTTGTGCAAGGTTGGCTAGCTTCTTTTTATCAACATGGGAAAAACTTGTTTCTTGATATTAAAAAATGAATCAAAGAGAGCAATGCTCATTACATCAAAGACAATATTATACTCTATTGTACTGTAAGGCATTGTAGCCCATTACTAGAGCAATAAAACTGATTTTCATCATAGTATTCCTCAAAACTTTTAAAATATAGACCAAAATTGTATACTTCGCTAATTTCAAATAGCGTTGTGCTATAGAATGATGCTGAAAACACTAAAATTGTAGCTGGAAATGTCATATATTACAAAATTCCATCATCAATACATGGGATATGTCCCACTGGAGACACTATATTCTTAGAATGTTCCTCAAAATGCAACAGTCCTTCCTCCAAATAAATGGCTTTTTTTGACAAAGTATTTGCATCCTGGTTCAATTCTCAGATAATATGTTGAAAAGTTAAGTAATTGAAAGTATAAAATAGATCCTTGGTGTTAAGAAAAAAGTGTTCAAGTGAATACACCTATAGATCTAATATTCCAGAATCCCAATTAATTATGATCTTCACATCACCAAGTACATGCAAAGACATGATACCAACATTAGTGGCAAAGTATCACACTCTTTGAATTCCTTCATGTTTTGTTATAGTTGAACTTTGACATGATACCTACATATTTTGGCTAGTGCACTATGACCCAAAACACATGAATCCCTAAACACACTTTGAAACATTAACTAGTATCTATTATTTGAAATCAATCACTATAGAATTTGTTATATGTTTTGTTTTTTTCTTATTCAAAAATTGAAGCCATGGATTTGTAAGGCTCATTTCAGCAACAGATTATATTTTTTGATTTGGGTTCCTAAAATTGGTTTAGGGTTAAAGAGGTTAATTATTATACTAGTTAGATATTATAAGGTTTGGTGTTTACAATGGGTAAGATGGGTTAAAAGTTAGGGACTATATGGGATAGGTTTTTTAGGTTGTTGTGGTTAATGAATAGTAGCTGTGACTAGGATCTATATAGGATATACGGGTTAGGTGTTTCAAGTTAGGGATTATGGTTGATACGAATTAGCTATTATCAGGTTTAGGAATTATATACGCTATAAGGATTAATAGTTAAGTACTATTTTACTAGGGAATAAGGTATATATCATTATGCATTAGGCGTTAGGAGTTATATAATATATATTGTAATATTTTATAATATAAATTGTAATATATAATATATTACAATATATATTATATATTATATTGTAATATACTATATATATTGTAATATATTATATATTACAATATATAATATATTACAATAAACATGCACCAATATATTACAAATGAACCACAAGCCCATTCATCAACAAGTGAAATTGTGCATAGATGTATACAACCACAAATTGAAGACCCCACAATCTCCCATGCATACAACCATGGATCGACAAGCCCACGTGATCCTATAGCCTCACACAGTCAAGTACCATAAGGAAAGAGCATGAGCCTGTGGTCCACATAGTATTTGATAGGAAAATAGCCTGTGAGCACATAGGATTTGCTAGGGAAAGAGCCTACAGTGAATTTGATAGGGAAAGATACCATAGAGTATTTGATAGGAAAGGAGACCATGAGCACAAAGGATTTGATAGGGAAAGAGCACATAGGGGATTTGATAGGGAAAGATTCCACGAGCATAGAGAGTTTGATAGGGAAAGAGCCCTCTAGCCATATACAAGCAAGGCACAAGGAGCATTCAAGGAGCCTTCAGTTGAAACAACACCTTCAATCGATGGAAATGGCCTTGTTGATTGATCTAGATCCATTGCTACAGAAATTTGGTCTACTACAAAAATTAACATCCTGCTATAGAATTTAAGTCTGGTATAGATGCTTCCATTACTTATCATTACCAGTTCTCTACAAATTAACACTTAATCACATAACCAACTCTTATTGGGTAGGAAAAAGGCACGCATACCCTCTTATTTTCATTAATAAATGTATGTGATAATGCTTGTCAATAACATCGTGCCAATTTTACACACCCCCATTTTTCCATATGCCCTAGGATGTGAAAATATCTTCAAGTCGGGGGATGCTATAGTTCGAAAAAATATTTTCTATATTTATTGAAGAGATGCTACATTTGGAAGACGTCATGCGAATCATTTGCACATATGGGAGTTGTGGATCATCAGTGTAATTATGAAGTTGTGCTCCACTAAAATCGAATTAATAATCCCGTCATTCCTTTTTTTGGGAAAAAAATAACTTACTAAACAAGTTTGTCCATTGAAGTTTTATTACCATAATTCTTAGCCTCATGTTATCGCAATTATGCTTCCTTAATTAAACTCTTGGTACGATGAGTGGGCCCCTAACCATAAGCGAACTAGAATACACTGAAATGATAACCAATAACCCAAAAGTGGTGAGGCGTTTTGAAGTAGGTTGGATGGTATACTTTGAAAGGTTGCGGGGTGGTGCCATGGACATTGCAATGGTGTTTTGCACAATCTTATATCCCTATGGTTGTAGAAGTTAGGGGGTTGGAGATCCAAATGAATGAAACGAGAATTGTGAAGATAACTAGCTTACCATAAACTAGTGACAAATGGTTTGAGTGAAGAGCATTGATAAAAACCATTCGCAAAGAATTCCTTGTTGAGGGTGAGAGGATCAGAGGAACATAAAAGGGAACATAGAGGGTATCTCTTCCACTACCATGGCCAAAAGTTGCCATATGCATTAAAAAATTCCTTACCTACGAAGGTAGGTATAGTCTAGTCTTCGGTTATAGTTTAAAACTACTAACACATTTGAGACACTAGAAATGCATTAATATTCCACATTTCCTCTTCAATTTACTGAAATTAATGAGAAAATGGTTGAGGGGAAAATCTTGAAACTAGTTTTGCTTACCATTGTCTAATTAGACTTCTAGTCAAACATACCCTCAGATAAATAAACCAAATATGCGATGTTTTCATGGGAAATTCACCATCCCAAGAAATCACAAAGGTTAGACAATATGTGGTAACAATAGAATCCCCATGGGGATACATTGCATAAAAAAATAGAACCTCGTGACTCAAGCCAAGGAGATTTTGGATAGAGGCCTCCTTTGCAGAACTCTCCAGGTGGCCAAGGACACAATCCAAGATTGTTGTAGAAAGGCATTCGACAAAGGTAATTGAAATAACATACGAGAAGGGTTTGGTGGATGTCCAATAATTCTAACATGAACATTCATATAAGGATAGGGAAATTGAAGAGATGAATTTAGAAGAAGGTATAAGACGAGCAGATAAATACCCAGGAAGATAAGATGACAAAGGAACCATTGTAGCAACATAGGCAAAGCAACAAAACAAAATAAAACAAAGAAAAGGGAAAGTAATTTTATTTGGTAAGTTTCAGCCCCTTTTATTTTCTAAATACAAATTATTCCACCGGAGAATGAATAAAATCCATAAAAATTTAAAACAGTCATGTCTAGCATTACATGAAGAATTGGCCACTGCAAGAGAAAAATTATAAAGCTATGAATCTCAGAGAGGCATGGATACTCTAGCCTAAGCCATTGAATAACATAACGATTGGTTGCCTCTTGATCCACATGAGAACAAAAATGACACTTTTAGTGGAGAAATTAAAGGTGTAACATATAATCAAGAGTAGGAATACTTTACAAACATCATGGATAAAGGGAAGTCTGAAGAATTTGAGGAAAAGAAAACTCAAGGGGAAGAACTAGACAAGGTGGAGATTGAGGAAATTGAAACTCAATAATATATTTCTAATAAAGAGGAGGTAGAAACAATAAGAAGTTGGGTAGAATATTTGATAAAGATGGAAAGATTAAAGAGTGAAGTGACAAAATAGAAAGCAAAACCTAAATGGTTATACGAAAAGGTTGCCTCCTTGAATGAAGAGCGAAAGGATGTTGGCCATATAGAAGAAATAGAAAAATTCAAGGAGTAGGAGGTGACCATGACTATTCAGAAGTTAACCACCAAAGTCCAAAAACTAAATCATGACAAGCAATACTTATGCCACTTGGCCCATATAATGAAGAATTATCACCCACCTTTTTCCTTGCATTCTATTTATCTAAAAGAGAAGTTGTTTTTTTCCCAAATCAAGACCATTGCATTAGGAAACTTGGATCATATCATGATTCTTGATCATCTTATACATGCATTCTCAAGGGCTAATGAGGAAGAGTAGAATTTGTTATGTGAGTTTTATCAACATAACCTTATGGTGATTGGATTTGAGAATTGGGATCCAAATCCCTATGTAGTTGATGTTAAACTTTGTGCAATTGTATCATTTATAAAGAATGAACTCAAGTGTTGATGCACTACCTTTTATGGAATTTATAGAGTGGAGATATTACTTATGCATCAGATGGGATCCAACCTACTAGGTTGTTCACAAAGAGGCTTGAGATAATCTAGGACCAATCATTTACATCCCATCTCTGAGAAACATAGAACTGGGCCATTCTTATTCGTGAAAAATGGGTAACCATGAAAAGGATGGAGACTATTGTGTGCCTAAAAATAAAAAATAATCATTTGACCCCATGGTTGAGAAGAAATGATCCATTCACTGATGCCATATTTGATGTTGCATTGGACCAATTCTAGAAGTATGTTAATTGTCTGAAGGTGCATGGGATTAACTAGATTATGCTTAGATTTTACTTCCCCGTGTTATTGAGACCCATAGAAGGAGGAGGAGACGACTATTTTTTGAACATTGTCAACAAGAGAATGGATTACTATGCAACAACAGAGGAGGTCCATCCCTCCTACAAATGGAGCACTATCTGCAGTGGAATATTGCATTGGGGCATGTAATATCTTTGGTTGGGGGATGACGGGTTGTAACAATGTCATCTTTTATCATACTTTTAACATAAATTACATCCCTTTTTTTCTATCATTCTATCATTTACTTATCCTTCTAACGTTCAAATGACAATTTTGTCATAAGGTATCTATTGGCTTGCATATTGTCACATTTTTTATTACTTGATAATAAGTAAGGAACGATGTTCTTATGAGGACCTACATAAATGTTGCATATTTTGTGTACTGCAGGATGCTCTGGAACCTTATGTCCTACAAAACCTTCTACATTGTAAAAATTTTACGGGATAACGTGGAACGTTCTACACTATATTAACTCTACAATATGTTGCGGAAAACTACATGATGCTGTAGATTTGGTTTTACAATGATACAACAAATCCCATTTTTTTTGTTAAGGATTTGGAACTCCACATAGGAAAAACAAAGTTGTTTGATGAAAATTCAGATACTTGGACGAGGATCATGTTGGCATATGTATTTGTAATACATACGTGACACATTAATTTAATAGTCACGTGATTTTAAATAAGGAAAATATGATTTGTAGTTTGTAGCAAGTCCTTTAATGAACCAACCTATTAATAGCTACAATTAAGACTATGTCTGGAAACCACCAATTTTTGAGTTGTGAATATTTATTTGCACTTAGTCTATTTCTAGTTGTTGTGATGACATCTTGAGAACTGTTGGTTCTCAAGCATGTACAGACCAATTTCTTAATTTTTGACGTCCAGGTGTATCTATAAATGTAGACAAAATGTGTCTGTAAATGGTGTGATGGAATAGAGTAGAGGCTGAAGAAAATTCTATAATCAAATTGTTTCTTTAGTTGAAAATCTCCATAGCTTCCTTCTGCACGTTTGTGTTAAGTTTATTTAGCCACTCCTGTATTTATTTTTAGCACTCTGAGGAGGTATGGCCCACCCCAATAGGATAGGTTTTGTAGTATTTAAATCTGTAGGATTGTGCTGCAAATTGTTTAGATTTCATTTTGATTTCATTAACAATTGCTTTTGATTTTGATGGTTTCTATTTCTTGAAGGATACAATTTCTTTAATAACAAGAATTGCATTTTCCTTGTAGATCAAAATGATCATTTCCTTATTAAGACTATCAAATTTCAAGTAGATTTGCTTTACTTTTATTTGTTAGATTTTCTACACAAAGTTGCATTTCAGATTTGGATTTGTAAGAATTTATTTGCTTGAACAAGTTATAATCATCTCGCAACAAGTTTACTCAATTCAACAATCACATTTACTGCCATGGATTATAGATAGTGACTTGCACTTGGCCAGAGTATTCTTTACACTTTTTTGTAATTTACTTCTCTGTCAAGTTGTGGCGTGAATTTACTTTCCAGGACAATGTGAAATTACTTTCAACATTTTATTTTTCAACTCACTTTGAATTTATTCTTATGCAATTTAAGTTCATTTCATGTAATTTACTTTCCTTGCAACTTAGTCTGAATGCTTGCTTAGCTTCGTATTTCCTTGCTAAGACTTATGTAATTGTCCATATGATTATCGAACTACAACTTTACATTAGATAAAATAGTGAAAGAGGGAAGTGTGACATACACATACAGTAAACGGTAACACAAAAGTCAAAACATAACCTAGGTTGATAAATTTTAATGTATAGACTCTTCCCTTACCTTGCTATAAAATAGAAGGTAATTAAAAATCTCATCAATATGTTTTGCACAATCCAAGGGAGTTACATCATAGAAAAAAGTATCTTTGAAATGAGGATTAACGACAAAAGTAACCACACATTTCTAAGAAACAAAGAAGTCATGGTCCCAATCATTTACCCAACCAAGGTGATTAAGGTGGGGATGATGGTTATGGGAATGCCATGGTTTTAACATGGACAACAAAAAGAAGATTCTTTTGACTACTATTTTCAAGACTTAGGGTAACTAATTGATCCTTGACATGGAAATTATGAATAAACAAAAATTCACAATTGGAAATGATCTAAGTTTTGGTCATAAGAACAAGTTGGGCATCGAGTTCAATATGATTTGTAATGTCAATAATTTCCTAAGGGAAACAAAAGAGGTGTGAGTTGGGGTTCAAAGAACAATGTCTTCACATAGTGTTGGTGTTGGAAGGTGTTGCAATTGACAATGTTGTGAGTAGTGGTCTTATGAAAATTACAATGCTATCTAATGGGAAGAGGCGAGGAGAGGACAATACTGTCCAATCTGAAGAGGCGAGGAGAGGACGAAGGAGGTGGCAAATTTGTTGGTGAGTGGGAATATTGAGAAAAGAAATGAGAAGGGGAACAATGCACAAAATGATGGTTGCCAAACTTTTGTTATATGACCAAAGCATGTTGAAATACTAATGATAGAGATGAACTAGATACTGGCTTCTTCATCACGCATAAAAGATAATAAACCAAAATTGAAAATATTTATTGTGGGTAAAAAATGGAAATACTTGGAACATGAATAACACTTTAATTGTACTAATGACTACATCAAACTTAGTTAAAACCGTCTATTTTAATCCATGTGGACTATAGACCTTTGTTTAGATTATGGAAACACTCCCTAACTTAGCGACGAAGATTGTTTTCCAATCAATGATGGCATAAGAACTTGGTTGAACCACCTCCTCTTCAAGTTCAGCACAAAGAGAAGTATTTTCTACCCAAGTGTTGATAATTTTCCCACCATTGGGCAGTGATACCTGTAATGTACCCACCGATCTCACCAAGGCAAGGAAGGGTACATGATGCCAATCTATGGGGATTTGACATAAACTCAGTTCGTTCATTAGATTCATACCATTAAAACAAGAGTGTGCAGATGCAATCAAGCAAGTATGCACAGTGGAATTAAAACATCATACACACACAATTCATGCTCATCCAGCATATCAAATTAATCATCAAATTAAATATTGCAGAAGTAAATACACATCAAATACTTATCTTCCTTTCGCAATTGTCCCAAAAAACTAGCTATGTCGCTACAACCTTCCACCCAACCGTAGGCTCTTCGACGGCATATACTCAGTCCGTCTGAAGGCCACCCCCGAGCTGGGCATGATTCTTACAAGGAAAAGGGGACATTCAAGCTCACACACAACCCATTAACCATTTCATCTTAGCCAAGCTAGTCCAACTAGGTTTATCAGGCTACACTTGAACCCTGGATGCTTACTCTCAAGCTCAAGCCAAAACAATGGATTACCCATTATCCATACCCTAACACATTTACAACTGAGGTACTCACAACACAGGGACCACATTGGCTCTCCCAACTCGTGGTTCACCCAAACGAACTGTGAAATTTCAAATTCAACCCCCAGGAAGCAAAACCAATTTCTCCCACTAGTTATGATCCTTTCCAATGGCATAAACGACCTCCAGGAAGACCCAAAAACATTATGTTCTCTTTCCCACTGGTTATCAACACAAAAACGCCCCTTCGCAGCTAAAAGATGAAGGGGAACATAGAAAACCCAGGGAGGAAAATGCTCAGGCAACTAGAGCTGCGTGAGAGAGCAAGGCAATGGTGAATAATGGCTTAGAGAGCAATTTCGTGGCTCTTTTCTTGCCCAAGGAGACAAACATGATTTTCCATGAAGGGTGGCTTGCCCATACCCGAATTTGGACAGCCATACCTCTCCATTCCCAAGGCATTAACTACCTCAACCAATTCTTGGGAGAAATCAATGATTGGGTACAAAAGTCAACATGGGTAGTTGAGGGTTTGATGGGTTCTCTCATTGACACTTTGCTTGACTTGACTGGCTCCAAGCGTTTGAATGTTTTCCCTCCCAATTCCTTGTAAAATCATGCCCCCATCTCTTGTTGCATTGCATAGCTAGTTGTGGGTATTTTATTAAAATGCATATTTACATGATGTTTGAATTTTCAATGTGCATTACTAGCATACAAATCATATGCATCAATAAATCGATGGTGGGGCCTTGGCCTTGAGCTCCTCACCATGATTTTATAACAATATTACATCATTTCCATTGTAATGCAATAGGGTCAAGGTGGGGACGTGAAATTCCCCTCCCCTTGGAATAACACCGTCCTCGTTGTTCCAATACCTCATAATATATACCCACTTTACACATGCCTCAAAATTCACAACTGGTGGCAGGTCTGTCCTGCGTTTCATCTCTTTACTTTGAACTTTCAGGATCAAGTCCTCTGGCTTCCACAAGCTTCTCCTGCTAGCTTTGGTCTTCCAGCTCTATAGGTGGGCATTGCTCTGGAGAAATCCCTTCCCTTTATTCACCTTCTAGCTGATCTACAAGTCTAGAATTTCATGGATGCCATCTTTCTTGTTGTCTTGGCAACTATCTAAGGAATATTTCTAGCCCAAAAAAAATAGTCTCTAGTTTGCTTCCATGATCACGGTGCATAAATGGCTCTCTCTTTTCTCACCAGCAACACTTGGCTAGTAATAGCTGTAATCAATGGCTTTCAATTTCTCACTTGTGAGACTCATCATGGCAATTCCTGTTAGGAAAAGCATAACACAATGTTAAAATTAGTCAATTATTTTCCCAATTGACATGGAACGTCCATGCTTTACTCATGAGACTTCCATACATTTCATGCTTTCCCAATATACACATGAACTCATTCATGTTCATCCTTTCATCGGAAAATAACCATTTCAGCATTCAAAATTCATTTAAGGGAATTAAACACAATTTGTTTTCATTTATGACATGCACTCAATAGTCTTTTGTTTCTAAGATGCATCAGTCAAAAGGAAAGAGAAGAGTAAGAGTTTCCCCCTCTTAGTCTTGTTCCAATCTGGAGCCACACCATCACTTGTGGTTCTATGCTCCTTAGCCTCTTTCACTTCAACATGAATGCTTGACTTTCCCTTTCTTGGCTATGACACTTTAGTGTCTAAGGTCTGTCTAATGCCTTTCAACTAGGGAACCCTTCCCCATTGTTGCTTACAGAACCTTTGGCTGCTAGGACCCACACAGTTCCACTAGCACCATCTTTCATTATCGTTCATACTGAGCTCTCTTTAGGATGGTCACATGTCCACATGCATCCTCCAGATGCTTTCATAGTCCTTGCTTCTAGCAATAGCTACACTCAAACATTGAATTAATTCACATGTTAGTGTAATTTCATAGGGTTTATCTCTAGACAAGAGTTTGAGAAAATCATAATCAAATCATATACACACGTATATTCATAGGCAAAAAGTTGCGAGATAACCAAATACTTATCTGTATCGGATGTCTTCACATTATTCCACATGATCCTTCTTTGCTTTCCAAGCATTGGATTTCCCGTGGATACAATAATGAATGTTGGGACAACATGCAGGCTACTCCACAACCATTCAAATAGGCAATGCTAGGCTAGTACATCGACTGGTTTTTATCAATTAATTAAGGAATGTTTGGCCAGCACACCGGTTACTCCACAACATCAAGTGGTTAATGTTCCCACCATCTATTCTCTGAATTTACCAAGAATTTTATAGCGCCCAACCAGTTACTCTCTGGCTTTACCAAGAATTTATAGCGCCCAACCAGTTACTCTCTGGCTTTACCAAGAATTTTATAGTGCCCAACCAGTTACTCTCTAGCTTTACCAAGAATTTTATAGCGCCCAACCAGTTACTCTCTGGCTTTACCAAGAATTTTATAGCGCCCAACCAGTTACTCTCTGGCTTTACCAAGCATTTATAGCTCCAACCAGTTACTTTCTGTGTTTACCAAGAATTTATAGTTCTTTCAAGGTCCTTGCTTCCTGTAATGGCCAAGGTTTCCAACAAAGAAAAAACAGTGTATTAGCTTGGTTGTCATAAGACTTATACTTGAAATCTTCATTATTCCAAACAAGAAATAAATGAAAATGAATACTTATCTGTATTGTGCATTTTCCTCGCTACTCCACATGTTTCCTTCTCTACTTTACAAGCCTTGGATCACCTGTGGGGTGGATGCTTGGCCAACACACATGCTGCTCCACAACATCATCTGAATAGGCAATGCCAAGCCAGTGCGCCGACTGGGTTTATCAAGCATCCCAAAAATCAGTATGCTAAGCCAATACGCCGACTGGGTTTATCAAGCATTTCAAAAATCAGTATTCTAAGCCAGTACGCTGACTGGGTTTATCAAGCATACGACAACCATTTCCGAGACAGTTCTCTGACTGGGTTTGTCAGGAAATAACACCCTTCACCAATAACTCCACAACATCCAAATAACTAATGCCAAGCCAGTACACCGACTGGGTTTGTTAGGCATTCAACAACCCTTCTCCACAACATCTAAATAATCAATGCCAAGCCAGTACACCTACTGGGTTTATCAGGAAATGAGAACAACATAATATGATTATGTGGCTCCTTCTCTTATGCAAACTAGTTTTTCCCTCCAGGAACTCCATAGGTGAATCACTTGACTGCAGGTTATCATGGCCCCACAATACCCACTCATAATACACAAGGATGATACCCCTTTTCTGCAACACAGCTCCTCGGGCCTATTCATCTCTTCTAGTGTCCTTTAGTGTGAGCATAGAAAGGTTACCACTGCCCATACAGTCCTCTTGAACACCCTTTCTTCAATTTGCCTCTTACGTGCAACACCAAATTGCATCTGTGTAAGCTGATAGCACAAGAAGGATAAGCAAACTCATCAGTATTGCTGCTATAAAATTGTAACCATATTTCATAACATTCACTATCAAGTATTGAAACACCAGGAATGCATCCATTCCCTTAGGGTGTAGTCAATATTGAAAACCCTAACATAACCCATCACTCGAAAGGTATGCATCCCTTTCCGGTGTGAGCCATGTAGGCCTTAGTCCCACTCAAGCAGTCTGAAGTAATAATGAAATAATAAAACATGCTCTGCATATTAAATCTAATAACCAAACATGTATATCCTCGGTTAGGGTTACCAAATACTCATTTGTTTCACAGATGTATATTTTCTTCATTTGCCAAGAATGGGGGCTCCCTTCTGTGAGTCAACAGTCCTTCAGTTTTCCAACCCCAATATTTTCATGTTCCATAACTCACACATGCCTTCTTGGCATAATTTCATTGTCTCACTCACATGGTTTACCAACATGCAGTTTGGTTCAGACATTATCATCATTTACAATGGAGTTTCACCCGAAACCCATTTCCGAATCATGGGATCCTTCCCATCTAGTTTGGCTTCTGCAGGCCATCTCACATGGTTTTCCTACAATGTGTCATCCTGGCACACTTATCAAATAGCCAAACAGTCAGCAACATTTAGCAATAAGCTTCAAATATGATTGTTCCATAACCAATCAATAGCATTAATAATTAAATTCAATAGAAATTTACAATTCTATCTCCTACAGAAATTAGATTTGCTTAGCAATGAGGCCCTCCTCATATTGTTTGGCTCTTGTAAGTAGTATCACTCTGCCCATTATGGTTTCACCCTTGATACCATACATGAACATCCACCTACGACATGTCCTCCTAACACAATTTTATATAATCCAAACAGTGATTAGCAATTATAAGCAAATTCTCAAATCTGAAATTTACAAATTTGTTTTCCTACAGAAATTAGATTTGAAACCAAGAGATTATTCTCATAAACTTAAATCGGACAATTTTCAGATTTGTTTCATGCATAAGTTACAACAATGAGACCCCTCTCATAACCTTTGGCTTCTACACATGGTAGATCCCGGTCTTTACTATGGACTTATCCTTGTTGCCATATGCAAGACTTTCCTACCTGAAATCTGAACTTCAATTAGCCAAACACGTTATGAGTATATATGCATATAATCCTTTCATTGCTACAATAGTTACTGAAGTGATCTCATAATTATAACACTCAATAATTCAAACACTTTCAGCTATTAGTATTTGAAATGCAATGAAATATATACCTTTCTATATATGCATCATCATCATAATAAAATTTGCAAGATACAATCACACTATCCATGCAATTTAAATAAACTATAAATACTCATTACTTCATATTCCATGCAACTTTGTCCTTCCAATAGAGTGCTCTGGTAGCCTCTCACATGTCTACCTTTTTCATGTAGTCTTTCTCCTGCATTCATAACACCTCATGAAATGGTCTCAGGATTAACAATAGTCCACCATTTCATCTATTATCTAATTGCATTGAAACATATATATGTCACACCCATGCATTCACACAATCCATATTCACAACATTTACATCACTCACATAATCTTTTAATACAACCTTGCATTAATCCATGAATACTATTCATTCCAACATATTATGGCCTAACCATGCCTATCCCAGATGGCATACACTACAATAGGATCACAAGTCATCACTTGCTTTGGTTGTTAAACTCACAACCAACATACACAAATGGTATGATATAATTTTCATACGAATGCATTGAAGTTTCTAAGAAACTATAGGGTGCAAGGCTCCTTGCCCTTACTTACCCGCACCTCACCATACTCGGTGGGTCAACATTCACATTTAGGCATTCAATACCACATGCAAACCAATCAATCATAGTTTGAACATAGTTGAAGGGATCTCACCAAATCCTCTTTCAACATTCATGCAATTTACGCATAAATAATCATTACCTGCATGGTTGTCATTAACATCGCTTGATGCTATCTGATCAGTTGGCCTCTTACCAAGGCTACTCTGTCCTTTTTCCAACATCATGATCACAAATTTGTTGCACCATCCTCTCTCCATAAGGTTGTATGCAACAATCATCATCCACACCCTTAGCCATGCTTTGGTTGTCTTTGGTCCTACAACCAATGTGAACATGACTAATTATTAGCAACCACAATAATTATCTTAAGTGGCTCATTGCATATGTAAAACCTCACTATTTTACTAATATGCAATATCATATACACGCAAAAAAAAACATTTTTACATGCACTGTGCAATACGCCATCTAGGACATAGTCACTTCATCTATCTATCATTTTTCATTTCCAACATCCCTATGCCATAATTTTCAATATAGACAACTCAGGAAATATAAATATAAGAGAAATGGAGGAGTTAAGGAATTCTCCCTTTCCAATTCCTCATCATGACATGGAGTTCCTCCTCCACATCATAGCTGATCCTTTTCATGGCTTTCCTACCAAGCATACAAGTGATCATTAGCTATGATCTACTCATGAATTAGCAATTCCACATATACATACGTGTATAACATTCATTCTTGCTATTTTGCAACATGCAATCCTTTTTCTATAAACATAAATAGTTTAAGGTGAGGAATCTCCCTCTTATTGACATTTCCTTGCTGCTCCCATTGCTCCTCTGCAAGGCATATTACAGCCAACTACTCTTAATGCAATTCTTGCTTCTCATCCCAAGCATAGAGAATGCATTTCACAGTTTCAACGACTGCCTCCAGAGGATGACGGGGGTCAAGGGGGATTGCCCCCTTGTGGCTCGCCACTACAGGGCGGGTCGAGGGCAACGCCCTCATTTTTTTGTTTGTTTGTTTTGTAAATCCTTCAATTTCGTGCAATCTGGTGCATAAGTTCCATGGCATTTTTCAACTTTTGGCACCTGAAAAATATCCCTTGAAAATGGATGAAATTCCTTATTTCGGAGCAACTCAACGAGTTCTTCCGACTTGTTTTGGGCCAACTCGCCGAGTTCTTCCGGTCGAAGACTTAGTTTTTCCTTCTGATCCGTTGTAGACCAACTTGCCGAGTCCTTCCGCCGTTGCGGGGCGACTTGCCGAGTTCTTCCGAAATTTTCTCTTGGACGCCGAAAAATACTTAGAAAAACCTTCCACTGTTTCGGACCATCTTGCTGAGTTCTCCCGTTGTTTCGGAGCAACTTGCCGAGTTCTCGCGCTGTTTTGAAGCAACTCCCCAAGTTCTTCTGAAATTTCTTCTTTGACACCGAAAACACTTAGAAAGTTTTTCGGACCAACTCCCCGAGTGCTTCCACCGATGCGGGGTGACCTGCTGAGTTCTTCCGATCGAAATCAGCTTTTACTTCCAAAATTTTTCCATCTTTCCGTTGAACTTATTGATTTGTTTTGCTGCGTTGCGGAACAACTTGCCGAGTCCTTCTGCAATTTCGGGCTAACTCGCCGAGTTCGGCTGTCGAAAACACTTAGAATTTTTTTTGAAATTTTTCTTCCCTTCCCCGGGCACTTCTGCAACTTCGGGCCAGCTTGCCGAGTTCTTCCGTCGTTGCGGAACAAATAGATAAGTTCTTCCGCAATTTCGGCAAACTTATTGATTTTCTACCGTGTTGCGGAACAACTTGTCGAGTCCTTCCACTGTTGCGGATGAACTCACCGATTTTTTTTTCGCCGGCTCAGTTTTTTTGTTGCCAGAAACTCATAGACACTTAGAAATTTTTCTTAACTATCAGTGCTGAGCAGGAAGCATACTTACCTCTGCAACTATGATAGGTAGCCCATAAAGGCCCAATGCTGCAACCAGCAGCTCTGATACCATTTGTAACATACCCACCCATCTCACCAAGGCAAGGAAGGGTACATGATGCCAATCTATGGGGATTTGACATAAACTCAGTCCGTTCATTAGATTCATACCATTAAAACAAGAGTGTGTAGATGAAATCAAGCAAGTATGCACAGTGGAATTAAAACATAATACACACACAATTC
Organism: Larix kaempferi; assembly: GCA_027924585.1. Taxonomy (NCBI): domain Eukaryota; kingdom Viridiplantae; phylum Streptophyta; class Pinopsida; order Pinales; family Pinaceae; genus Larix; species Larix kaempferi. The sequence goes on from BSBM01000435.1 coordinate 18,756,017, forward strand.
ATGCTCATCCAACATATCAAATTAATCATCAAATTAAATATTGCAGAAGTAAATACACATCAGATACTTATCTTCCTTTCGCAATTGTCCCAAGCAACTAGCTATGTCGCTGCAACGTTCCACCCAACCGTAGGCTCTTCGATGGAATATACCCAGTCCGTCCGAAGGCCACCCCCGAGCTGGGCATGATTCTTACAAGGAAAATGGGACATTCAAACTCACACACAGCCCATTAACCATTTCATCTCAGCCAAGCCAGTCCAACTGGGTTTATCAGGCTACACTTGAACCCTGGATGCTTACTCTCAAGCTCAAGCCAAAACAATGGATTACCCATTACCCATACCCTAACAAATTTACAACTGAGGTACTCACAACACAGGGACCACATTGGCTCTCCCAACTCGTGGTTCACCCAAACGAACTGTGAAATTTTGAATTCAACCCCTAGGAAGCAAAACCGATTTCTCCCACTAGTTATGATCCTTTCCAATGGCAGAAACGACCTCTAGGAAGACCCAAAAACATTATTTTCTCTTCCCCACTGGTTATCAACACAAAAACGCCCCTTCCCAGCTAAAAGATGAAGGGGAACACAGAAAACCCAGGCAGGAAAATGCCCAGGAAGCTAGAGCTGCGTGAGAGAGCAAGGCAATGGTGAATAATGGCTTAGAGAGCAATTTCGTGGCTCTTTTCTTGCCTAAGGAGACAAACACGATTTTCCATGAAGGGTGGCTTGCCCATACCCAAATTTGGACAACCCTACCTCTCCATTCCCAAGGCATTAACTACCTCAACCAACTCTTGGGAGAAATCAATGATTGGGTACAAAAGTCAACATGGGTAGTTGAGGGTTTGATGGGTTCTCTCATTGACACTTCACTTGACTTGACTGGATCCAAGGGTTTGAATGTTTTCCCTCCCAATTCCCTGTAAAATCATGCCCCCATCTCTTGTTCAATTGCATAGCTAGTTGTGGGTATTTTATTAAAATGCATATTTATATGATATTTGAATTTCCAATGTGCATTACAAGCACGCAAACCATATGCATCAATAAATCGATGGCGGGGCCTTGGCCTTGAGCTCCTCACCATGATTTTATAACAATATTACATCATTTACATTTTAATGCAATAGGGTCAAGGTGGGGACGTGACAATACCCTTGAGGTGACAAGTGGCTAGGTAATCTTGTGAGATAGGTCAGCTTTATCTTTAAAATAAGTGGTGAATTATCCCATCCACACATCATTTGCTTTCCATCAAATGATCCTTAAAAATGAGGGACGTGCTGCATCAATTTGTTTTCCATCAAATGAGCTTGAAAAATGAGGGAGATTCCCTTAGGATCTCAGTGCAGGCTATATGGAGGCATTGATAATTTCCTCATCTCTTCCAGGTGAGTGACAAGACTCTGAAAAACTGCAACAGTTGTTGAAAAAGATGAATATGTATCTTTAACCACTGCTTAATTGAATCTTATTTAAATATTAATCAAGATGTATTTAATAATAACAAGATTGGATGACTGTGAAGTGAATCCCAACTGTACACTTGTTACACTTGGGTTAATCTTGTTGATCCGCTCAAGAAAGTTCAAAATTGTTTGTTAGAAAGGGGATTTGAAATTCACAACAAGAACCCAAAAAAACACACAGCTACAACTAATATAAATATGCAACACGAGCTTTCAAGCTCTTCTTCATTAACACAAAAACTCTCTCTACATCTGCTACTCAAAACATGCTTCATACATATATGCTATTCTGAACTAGATCAAGAAGTTTCCCACATTAACTAAATTACCTAACTGTGTTTAAAACTATCACATCTACTATCGTAACCTATACATCATGTAGCTTACTTCTATCAATAATACAATGTCTGGTTATGTATGTCAAAGGGATAAATTACTCCTTACACTCCCCCTTAATTTCTACCTTATACATTGGATGACTACCTATCCAATGATCATTCCTTTGATTTACAAATTTATCTCTTTCCAATGGCTTAGTGAACATATCAACCAATTGGTTTTGAGATTTACAAAATTCCAAACATTTTTCTCCATTGCTTACACACTCTCTTATAAAGTGATATTTGATATCAATATTCTGTCTTTTCTAATGGAATACAATTCTTTTGGATAATTCTATAGATGAGTTTTTGTCACAAAATATGTGTGTTGCTTCCTTTTATTTATGCTGAAGATCTTCTAGTATCCCTCTCAACCATACAACGTGACAAACTGCTGAATTTGTTGCCACATACTCTGCTTCTGCTGAAGATTTTCTCACAATGGGATGCTTTTTGGATGTCCATGAAATTAGACCTGATCCAAGATGAAATGCATAACATGAAGTGCTCTTTTTGTCATCAATAGGTCCTGCAAAATCACTATCATTGTATCCAACTAGAGAAATGGAATTTGTGGTTGAGTACATGATTTCAAAATTGATTGTACATGCAATATACCTCAAAATTCTTTTACCTATTTGCCAATGGGAAGTTTTTGGAGTTTCCATGAAGCTGGAAATTAAACTGACAGCATACATAATATCCGGTCTTGTAACTGTTAAATACATCAGGATTCTAACTAATCTCTTATACAATGTGGGATCCAGTTATGTTCCTTGATCCTGCTTGCTTAATTTTGTGCATGTTACTACTGGAGTGTCTACTGGCTTGCAATTTGTCATTCTAAACATGTTCAAAACATTTTTAGCATACTTTTATTGACATATAAATATGACATTATCTAATTGTTCAACTTCAATGCCAAGAAAATACTTCATTAATCCAAGATTTGTCATTTCAAACTTTGTTTTCTTGACTGATTTGAAATTTTCCAACATTAAATTTCCTGTGTAAATCATATCATCTACATACATACATACAATCAAAATTATGTTTTGTTGATATCTTTTGGTTACAATGTGGGTTCAGATTTGCTTATGCAGAGTCCATTGTTGATTAGATATGAATCAATTCTTCCATACCATGCTCTTGGCACTTGTTTCAAACCATACAGTGCCTTTTTTAGCTTGTAAACTTCATGCGCTTGATCCTTGATTTCATATCCAGGTGGCTGATTTATGTACACTTATTCTTCCAAAACTCTATTTAGGAATGTTGATTTGACATATAACTGTTATACTTTCCATTTATTTGAGCTACTAATGCCAACACTGTTCTAATGGTGTCCAACCTTGCTATTGGAGAAAAAGTTTCTCCATAATCTGTACCAGGTTGTTGTGCAAATCCTCTTGCAACTAACCTTCCCTTATGCTTCTTCACTTATCATTTTTCATTGAACTTGGTTTTATAGATCCATTTGACTCCTATGCTATCCTTTCCTTCTGGAAGATCTACAAGATACCACATGTCATTCTTTTTAATTGCCTCAATTTCTTTATTCATTGCATGGATCCATTTTTCTTCTTTGATGTCCTCTTCAAAATGCATAAGATCACAAGACAATAATGCAAAAATTATTTGCATATCTACTTCATCATCTTGCTTGTAAATTTCTCTTAAATTTCTTGTCCTTTTATTCCTCAAAGAAGCTAATGTGGGATTCGAATCACTACTAGAGTGAGGAATATTACCTTGATGTTCTCCATGCCTTGAATTTTCACCTTGAATTTGAAATCTTGGTAATCTCGATGATATCCTTGTTGTCTTGTTGGTTCCAATTGATTTTATGTTGGTAATAAGGGTGATGATTTTCCAGCTATAGTTGACTATTCACCTTGATTGTTCCAAGCATCTTCTTCATTGAATTCCACATCTCTACTTACTATAAATTTTTTAATAACTAGATTGTGCAACCTATAGGATTTTGAATACTCACTGTACCCTATAAAAATGAACTGTTCACTTCTATCATCCAACTTTCTTCTCAGTTGTTTGGGAGCATGTGCTTAAGCAACACAACCAAATACTCTGAAATGTGAAACACTTGACTTTGTTCCACTCTATGCTTCCCAAGGGACTTTGTTTTTGACACTCTTTGAAGGTGATCTGTTCAAAATATAGACTGAACATGCAACTGCTTCACCCCAAAATTAATTTTGAAGTTGTTTTTATTTGAGCATACTTCTAGCCATATTCATTATGGTTCTATTTTTCCTTTCTTCTATCCCATTTTGTTGATGAGTATATCTGGCTGCAAATTATCTTTTAATGCCATGATATTTGCAATAGTTGGCAAATTATTTGGAGTCATACTCACCTCCCCTATCAGATCTTAAAACTTTAATGTATAGAGCACTTTGGTTTTCTACTAAAGCTTTGTACTCCTTGAACTTGTCAAAAGTTTCAGATTTGTGCTTTAGGAAATATACTCGTGTCTTCCGACTGAAATTATCAATAAAAGTCAGGAAATAAAGGTGTCCTCCTAAGGACTCTATTTGCATGGGACCACATAATTCAGTGTGCACCAAATCCAATGGTGCTCTTCCTCTGTAGGATGCATTAGTTGGAAAGCTATCCTTGTGTTGTTTTCCCAATAAGTAATTCTCGCAAGAGTTTGTTTGTTCATGTATTACTGGAAAGTCTTTAACCATTTCTTTCTGTTGTAATAAATTCAGTCCACCAAAGTGTAGATGACAAAATCTCAAGTGACATAACCAAGGCTCATCTAGAGTAGCGACATTGTGAACACATGAAGCTAACTGGTTGGCATTCCTTAAAGTTAAATGAAACACTCTATTCTTGATTATTTTAATTTTGGAAATGAGTTTTCTATTTGAAAATTTGTCCAAGATTATACAAGCATTTTTGGTAAAGATGACTTTATAACCATGCTCAGTGAGTTGACTAACAATCATCAAATTATGCTTTAGACCAGGGACTAGATAGAGATCAGACATTATTTTTCTCATTTTGCTTGGTAATAAAAGTGATTGTTCCTTTTCCAACTACATCGACAACTTTATCATCTCCTAATATAACATCAGACTTGATTGATTTGTCTACATCCACAAACAGACTTTTATCTCTTGTCATATGTTTGCTACAACCACTATCTAACAACCAAATATCTTTATAATATTATTGAGCTTCATGACAGCTTAAGAACATGGCCTTTGAGGTACTTTTAGATGTATTAGAAACATTAGCCCTATTTTGTTTAGGTCTGCCTGCTTTTTCCTATATTCACTGGCTAAATGAACAAATATTTTACAATAATAGCATTAAGTTTTAGATTTTTCATACCTCCTATTTTGTTGATAGCCTTTGCCTCTCCCCCTTGAGCTCAACGGGTGTTGTTGTGGCTTGTCTTCTTGTTCCATACTTGGCTTGTTTTCTCTTTGTGAACTGTAGTTGTTAGATCCGCCCCTACCTTTACTATATCTTCCTCTACCTCTATTGAAAGATGCTTGTGTCTTGAAGGCATGTTCAAGTGATTCTTCTTCCCTATTAATTCTTGATTCATAGGGCAATAATGATTATGTCATCTCATCCACTGAGTATGTTGAGAAGTACTTAGACTCTTCAATGGAAACTACTACCATACCAAATTTCTTAGTAAGGCTCTTGAGAACCTTTTGCACAACCTTGTAATCTTTTATGTCTTCTCCATGAATCCTTAGGTGATTGAACACTGCCATTACCTTGGTCATAAATTGATCTATGGTATCAGACTCTTTCATCTTCAGAGTTTCAAATTATGTTCTGAGATTTTGCAATTTCACATTTTTCCCTTTGTTTGTGCCTTGGTAGGCTTTCTTCTACAAAATATTCTAGGCTTCCTTTGCAGTAGAAGCATTTGTTAGTTTTGGAAATATTGAATCATCAGTACTCTACTGAATTAGCCATAGTGCTCTGCCTTCTCTCTTCTTATGTTCATTTAATTGTACTCTATGTGCATTCGTCATGGTCTGACTTGTTGCTTGATCTGGTTCTTTGAACCCAAATTCGTTTGTTTCCCAACATTCCCCTGACCTCAAAAATGATGTCATTCTGATTGACCAAAACTAATAATTTTTTCCTTTTAGAATAGGTCCTTGAGATTGACCTACGTTGTTGTTAGATGCAATTTTCTTAAAATATTACACTTTGAAATTCCAAGCCCGCTTGTCTCATTTCCTTGCTCAGTTCTCAAATTACCTCATTTTTCTTAAAACAAATATTTTCTCTTAAATTTTCTCCCTTTTTAAATCTCCACTTCTTTAAAAAAAAACCTCTTCCTTAAAAGAAACCTCTTCCTTAAATCTTAGGATATTTTAAACTTTTAATCTTATTTTTACTGAGCAGAGTTCACAAGGCGCGCACAAGAAGTAAAAAGCTTTAGGTGTTCCAATCCTCCTTGGGCTCCACCGTAAATTTGAGCTCTTAAAAATTATATTTTAATTATTTTTCCTTCTATGGGGTTTTATGCATACCTTATACACGCTATTGGGCATTGCCATGCACCAGTGACCTTTTTGCTTCTTCCACGAGCTACTGGGCTCCTTCAAAATAGAAACAATGGCCGGGGCAGCTGCTCAACAGTCTCCACAGTCTCAACACTTACAGCTCCAGTGTTCCCTTCTACTTACCGGGAGATACCTCTTCTGAATCTTTAACGGATGGAAAGCCTCTTGATCACTAATAGCTCCTCTGATACCAATCTGTTGGTTAAGCAAGGGATAAAGCTCTTCTTCATTAACACAAAAACAACTCTCTCTACATGTGCTACTAAAAACATGTTTCATATATATATGCAATTCTAAACTGTGCTACTAAAACATGCTTCATATATATGCAATTCTGCATTAGATCTTATTTATCACTAAACTACACTGAACTAAACTACCAAACTATATTTAAAAGTTAAAACTATGTAAGTTACTCACAAAAATCTCAAATAATATGTACATTGTATATTTATTATACTGAAGTTAATCTTATTCATCACCTCAAAAAAATCCAAAATCTCTAATAATATCCAAACTCCTATTTACCTAATTAAATTTCCAACTTCTTGGCACCCCACTCCGACTTCAAACTTCAAAGTATATTAGTGTTCGCGAAGTAGTGGTCGCGAAGTTGAATTTGAGAGACGAGTATTTTCACGAAACAGATGCTGCTGGCATTCTTCATAACAAAATATTATGGTACAGGTGAATAGAAAACTTTGAATTAATGACGGAATGTGGAACTCTCGAACATTAAAGCTTTTCAGGGCCATTCAAAAACCTGCAAAAAGCGCGTCCGATGAATCTAGGCTCGGAATATAGCATTCAACCACGATGAAGATTGAAGATTTTGGAGCTTAAGTAGAGCAAAGACTCAACCGTGCAAAAATGTTACGCGTAACAATGCATTGACAGCATATAAAGCAAAGACTTTGCAGGAAACGTAGGTCCAAGTCTCGGAAGTTATGCACAGTGAATTAAGTTAAGACAGTTAAAAGGAACGTTTGAGAGACAGAAACTGGGAATCGCTGCCCAAAACAACGTTGAAAACTGTGAAATCTCACCTCAAGCACAGCAGCTGGAAGTTATGAAACTACAAAGAAAATTTGAAATCAAAATTGTTTGAAACCTGCGAAGTGAGGAATGTGACAAGTGCACACTGTAGATCAGTCTGTAGAGGGTGCTCACTAATAAAATCCGTTTATACAATGTGGTTTATTTGTATAGCTCCTAGATCTGCACAGAAACTCTGAGCTGGCTGTAGAGAAAGCCTTTGCACATATCTGAGTAGTTGTACTGAATAGGTAGTCCTCAATATATAAATATAGATCTGTACTACTGGTAGCAAAGTTGTGAGAGGAACGTACTCCTGAAAAATAAAAGCGCAAAAAAGAGGTACGTGCTGATTGTTTTGTTGGTGGTGAAAACCAAAATAATAGCGGTTGTACAAGAAAGAAAAAGGAAACGAAAATAATTGGCCTAAAATAAGTTTTTTATTTTATTTAAGAAAATAGGAGTTGAGTTAAAGGATTTTGAAACGTCGACTCAGCTCCTCTTTTCTCACACTGATCCTGCTTAAAGACTATTTTCAAATAAGTTTTTTTTTCACCCTATGCTATGCTGTACTTAGTACTTATGCTAAAGCCAGTCCCATTGTTGCAAACTTGCATGTAAAAATGATTTATCCACAAATAAAATGCTGCTACCAAATTATAAAAAGCATGTTTACATTTACCACGCCCCTTGGGAAAATGAAAGTATCAATAATTACCACCCTAAACACCTCGTATTGATTATAAACTCTATTTCATTTGAAAAATAATTAAAAGCTAATTAGATACATTTCCCATGAGATTATGAAAACTTTTACAGATTATAAACTCTAATTTTAATGGTTAAATAATTAAAAATTAATTTGATAGTATATTATTATATAAATAATTTGAATGTTTTATAGGGTTGATCCGGTCTGCAACTAGGGTTAGGGTTCTGATTGGCGGCCACTGAAGAAGGTTTGGCGGCCATGGCTCCTTCCATGGCCACCTTCCTCTATCTCTCCTGAGTTCTGATTCCGTCAATGGTCGAATCAGGGTTTTTTTCCGCTCCGGGCTGATCGACAGAGACTTAGCGTGGCGACCCATAGGGCAGCTGGTTCAGCGGATCCCCTGTGGCGGCGACGGTGGCTTATGCATTTATGGTCGCGAATGGTGGCTTCTGGAGACGGTTCCTTCTGTAGGTTAGCCGGCGGCTGTGTGGACTGTCGAGCTCGTGCTCGAGTCCCCCCGATGGTGTGGCGGTTCCGCAGAGGTGGACGCGCAGGGAGGTCCATTCCCCTGTTTCGTTGAAGGCAGGCGAGCTTCTCGGTGGGAATTTGTGGACGGTGGAGCCGCAGAGGAAGACGCGTGGGGCTTATGGCGGGCATGGCTGCAAGACGGCCGCAAGATCCTCTCGGTGGTACTCTCTCTTGGGCGGTCGAGGAGAGGCCTTCTGTCATTGTTTTTTTGGCCGATGAATGCAGATGCTAGTGGATCTGTTCCTTTTTTCTGGGGTTTCTGAAAACGTTCTTCTCTCTGTATCATTTTCCTTACTTCTTCGGCATCTTGCTGCTGTTTCTTGTAGTGACATCATGGTTTCCCGGGTGGGTTTTTAGCTGTAGTATTTCTTCTGAGTTTTCATTGAATTAGTTTGTTAATGTGTATGAAGCGGAAAAGCTTGTAGTCTCTACAAATTTTCTCGGTACTGCTTCGCAGTATAGACACTCTTCTACAAATTTTCTCGGTACTGCTTCGCAGTATAGACACTCTTCAAGAGTGACGCAGATCAATGTAATTTTGTACTCGCAAGATGAAATAAAATTACGCTTTTTTTTCGAGGAAAAAATAAATAAATAATATATTTAGAGTAGTATAGCCACTTAACTTTTGATTGGTGAATATTGAGAGGTCACAAGTTAAGTAACATGAACAAGTTATTTGTTACTTGTTTCCATGTTTAGTTATAATCATCTTTCTTAATTACTTGTTATCCATTCATGAGTTACCAGTTATCCTATCCCTACATCAACTACGATTATCTAATTATACTAAAAAGATCTGATTGTAGTGACCAATTCACAATATATTATAAAAAATACAACCATTCAACTACTTTCAAAATGATAATTATATTATTTTTTATATTTACCAACTATAAAACATATTTAAGGTGAAACTTTTTGATAATGGTAAATATTGCACTTCCAATGTTTAATAACTGTGTTGCATCTAATTGATTTTTTTTGGCTGGTGGATGAATTGTGACTTCTTCCAATAATTTCTCCACCATTCGATACTATTATTCTTTATATATTTACTCCTTCATTTTACCCCTCTCACATTATGTTACATTGGCATCAACTGTCACTTCACCCACCAGAATTATCATCTATAAGAAATGTAATGGAAAGATGGCCAGTCCATGTCATGGCAGCATATGATTCCAAAGCAATTGCATCTAGTGGATTCTATTGTCACTTTCCAGAATTTTCATCGATATGCATTTGAAAGATACGAGTCAGAAAAAAGCACAATTGTAGGCCCACGCTCTTCATTTTAACTCTCTTCAAGTCATAATTTGTCTTCTTGTTTTCGAGAAGATTCCAAACGCATCTGAGAAATTGAAATAAAGTGAGTTTTCAAATGCTTCTCAGAAGATTCCAAATGCTCACATTATGTAACGTTCTTCATTTTAACTTTCTTCAAGGCATTGTCTTCTTGTTTTCAAGAAGATTCCAAATGCATATGAGAAATTGAAATAAAGTGAGATTCCAGATGCTTCTCAGAGGATTCCAAATGCTCACATTATGTAGCATTGGCATCCATTGTCATTTCATCGACCAGACATATAATCTATAGGAATTGCATTGGAAAGATGGCCATTCCATGACATGGCAGGTTATGATTCCAAAGCAATTGCATCTACTGGATTCTGTTGTCCTTTCACGCCACCAGAATGATCATCTATACTGATTGCGTTTGAAAGATGCCCAGTCTGAGAAAAACACAATTGTAGGCCCACTTCTGGTCCATGTTCTTCACTTTAACTCTTTTCAAAGGTATTGTCTTCTTGTTTTCAAGCAGATTCCAATGGCCACTTATAAGTTGTAGATAAAGTAATATAATTTATATATAAGTTTCAACTTTCAGTTACACCAGACATTTTTCTGTAAAAATACAGGGAGAATTTTCCTGATGTTGTACTTCGTCGATGTATTCTTTCAAAAATATCTCACAAGAATAACAAAGGTGTGTCTAAACTGTACAGTGATCTCTCAGGTTTCAGGGACCCTTGAACGACCACACAACAAGAGCAGTCTTGGAATCATTTACAAAGAGCATTATCCAAGTAATGATCAGGTTTCACCTGTGCTTGTTATTGCAACCAAAGAAAACATCTGCCATGCCAAGAGAAAGAAAGTTTACATACCATGGTTTGTGCCACTCTACATATTCTGGAGTGATTTGATATCTGCACATTCTCTTTAAAAAAATGGATTGATATGTTGCGCTCATTACAACGAAGACAAACCTCTCAATTATGGTCATAATCTGCAATGTCAAACCACTATATTATGAACATACTTTACAATTCATAGTTGAGAAAAACCAACGTTGTCAATTGCACTTCACACAAGAAACTTTACAGCAATTCTTCCTGCATATCACTTCAATATCCTGAGAGCGATATGAACAAGACATATCAACTGTATGAGCGACATGAATGGCTCTTTTACAATATCTATGGAGAGTGCATTTTTTTTATAAAGGAATTACCACATTTTGTTGAAGTGTGTAATCTGGCTGTTCCTTCTAGTTAGTTAGAACTGGTATTTTGCATTTATGAGTGAGTTAGACACTAGTGTGTGAGTCAGTTAAGTCTTTTCTATATTTTACAGGTTAGTTAGAAATCAGTTTGTATTTTGGGTTCACTTAGTTACCATTGTAATCCGTTATATCATGATATTAACGGAGAAAAACATGATATAATGCTTCATAATTTTGTTGTGTTAAATGTTGTCTTTGCTTCTCAAAATTAACATGGTATTAGAGCAATGGGTGTAAGCCTCTTCACATAGTGGGGAGCAGATCCATTAGAAAAAAGGAGAGCATTCCCATTGAAAAATAGTACCAAACTTTTTTTAAGAATCAGAGAGCAAGAAGAAATTATGTGTTGAAGGAGATCGGACAACATGAGAGTGATCTTGTTTGGCTTGATCCTTGATAGAGCATTGGAAGTGATCTCGAGAGGAGCATTGGACATGATCCTTATAGAGCATTGGAAGTGATCTTGAAAGAAGAATCAGATGTGATTTTGAGAGAAGCATTGGATGAGATCCCTAATAGAGAATCAAACGAGTTTTCGAAAAGAGAATCGGACATGATCCCCACAAAGCATCGAAAGTGACCTTGAAAGGAGCGTCAGATGTGATCTTGAGAGAGCATCGAAAGTGATCCTGAGATAAGCATTGGTCAAGGTCTCCAAACTCTGACAGAGCTTCAGATGAAGATTTCGAGAGAAGCATCAAAAGAGACCTTTGATATAACATCAAAAGACACATTGATGGTGTGAATCAGAAACATAGAAGCCAACAAGGTACCCTTATTAACAACAAAATTGCCAAGGATGCAACTAGATTAAAATCTTGATAAATTTTTTTTTGTTGAGAAAATGGCTACGAGTAGCCAAGGCTTTTTCCATATTCCCCCTCTCAGAGGGAAAAAATATGAAATCTTGTCAATCAAGATGATGACCTTATTGAAGGCCGGGGATGCTTGGGAACAACTATCTCATTGGTACAGAGAACCAACAGATGAAGCAACCGAACTAACTCTAACAAATACCAAAAAAATACACTAAAAGAGAAAAAAAACTAAGGATACAAAGGCATTGCATTTCATTCAGAGTGGTCAATATACCAAATGGATGTGAATTCAACCTTCCTAAATGGAATATTGGATGAAGAGGTGTACGTGGATTGGATACCGGGATTTGAAGTAAAAGGCTAATAGCACAAGGTGTACAAGTTGAAGAATGTATCGTATGGTCTGAAGCAAGCCCCAAGAGCATTATACAACATAATTGAATCTTAATTGCTCAACAATGGATTCAACGGGAGCAATAATGGGCCAACTCTGTAGAAGAAAACAATCGGCAAGGTAAAATTCTTATTTTTCATCCATATGTTGATGATAGGATTTAAACCGGAAATTGACAGTTAGACGAATTTATATCAATCATGAAAAATGAATTTGAAATGAGTGACCTTGACCTTATGGAGTATTTTTTGGGAGTAGAAATTGAGCAATTTGCTCAAGGAATTTTTATATCTCAACATAAGTATGCTACAAACATCTTGAAGAGGTTCAAAATGGATAAATGGAAACCAACTGATCTACCCATAGCCATGGGCATGAAATTGACAAGCAATATGAAGGACCAATAGTAAATTCAACATTGTATAAGAGTCTTGTAGGTAGACTAATGTACCTTACTACAACTAGACCAAATTTAATGTATAAGTGGTTTCATATCTAGATTTATGGATTGCCCCCAAAGAATCTCACTCAATAGTTGGGAAAATAATTATAAGATATGTTGTAGATACAAGTGATTATGGTTTGTGGTACACAATGCTTAAAGACAAGAACCTCACTAGATACACAAATAGTGATTTTGCGGGCAACATTGATGATAGGAAAAGCACTTCAAGATATTATTTCCATTTGGGAACAAGTTTGTTTTCATGAGCATCCAAGAAAAAACCCATTGCCACCATTTCATCTATAGACGAAGAATATGTAGAAACAAACATAGCAGCATGTCATGCAATATGGCTAGGAATATTTTTGTATGATCTTGCACATGTGGAAAATGAGCCAATTCCTATTTTCTATTATAAGAGTTCCACTATTGCACTATCCCAAAATCATGTATTCCATAGGAAAAGAAAGAACATTGACACTTTCTACCACTTCATACATGATCTTGTCAACAATGTACACATTACTTTACAGTTTTGTGGATCAAGGGTTCAACTAGTAGATATCTTCACCAAACTATTGGGAAGAAACAATTTTGAATTCCACACGCAACACTTGGGTATTTCCAGTGCTAAAGATCGTAATAGTTGAGATTAAGGGGGATTGTTGAAGTGTGTAATCTCCCTTTTTCCAGATAGCTAGAAGTAGTGTTTTGATTTTATGATTAAGTTAGACAGTAGTGCTTGACCAAGTAAGGTAAGAATCATTTAAGTCTTTCCTATATTTTGCATGTTAAATAGATGCCAATTTTTGTTCTGGGTCCACTTAGCTATGGTTGTAATCCTTCATATCCTGATATTAATGGATAAGAGTATGCTATAATGCTCCATAGTTTTGATTCGTTCAATATTTCCTTTGCTTATGAAAATTAACACATTATTCATATCATTTTACAAACTGGCCACTACTTTTATATTTTTTTACTATGCTAAGTATACATTTCTAAAAATAGAAATGAAAAAAAATTATACATGTTTTCATGCAGGCAAGAAAAAAAACTCCACTGTAATGTCTCTCTGTCATTTAGGCATTGTTTTTCTTGTTTCTAATAGAGATGGTAGAAGTAAATACTCTTCCCCCAATGGTATGATATATGCTATATAATTAATTGCAAAGGTAATTGGTTATAGAGTGCATTGTTAAGGAACTCTTGGATTTTCCCAGTTACATTTGAAGCCATGGTACAAGTACAAACAATGCTTATTCATGTTTGTTCAATACGAACAATGCATGTTCAAATATTCACAATATTTTCTTCTAGATTTGATGCTTGATCTTTTACTAGCTTATAGTTTATGGAAGAAATTCCATTGTAAGTCGTGTTCATGTAATATTTTCCTTATTTTGTTACATTTCACTCTTTTGCGTTTCCTACCCCACACAAATTGTTATGTTGTTGTAACGTTCACACATATTTTAGAGAATCACTACCACATTTTGATAGTTCCTTGACTTTGTATAGAGTCGAGCACAATTTTTAAAGTTCTATCACCAAATTAGTTTTCATTCTCCATATTATGGACTTAGATATATTTTTGATTTTGGATTCCTTGAATTTTTTGCTACTATACAATTTTATAAATTTTCCAAAGGTAAAATATTTCTCAAATTCGGTTTGGTAACTACGCTTTGAAAAAAAATTCAAAAGCTGCTCTTATTCAAGGTTTTTCGATTTAGTGTCACTTGAAGTAATAGAACTCGTGCACTATTATAGTGTAGGGATGCATATCCAAGTGATATACTTTCCCAATTCTTGCAATGTTGACCAATCCGCCTTGATGTCATTAAACAATTTGTTAATGGTCATACATGGACAAATTTATTGCACCAATCATGAATGCGATAGACAGATTTCCCACACCAATCTCAATGTTAGAAGATGTAATTGTCAATTCATCTTGTAACAGTCTCATTTGATGTAGTAGGTAGTGTTGGGATATATTACCCATCTAGACATTAGCCATAAAACCTTTTTGTTTTTCCTAGTGCATAGACACCCTAGTTGACTTCCTAGTACATAGTTGTTATCATTGTGATTATTGCCAGCTATTGATTTGCTGT
The DNA here is from genome assembly GCA_027924585.1 of Larix kaempferi. Taxonomy (NCBI): domain Eukaryota; kingdom Viridiplantae; phylum Streptophyta; class Pinopsida; order Pinales; family Pinaceae; genus Larix; species Larix kaempferi. The sequence continues at coordinate 18,771,062 of BSBM01000435.1, forward strand.
CATTAGCCTCATTATCCACTGATGCATGATTTTTGGGACATGTTGCGTTAGTTTCCTAAAGTTTAGGGCCCTCCTTAATTTTAGGGATCTAGAGCACTTTCCTTGATTTCATCACTGAAGACCACTGATAGTTAAATCACTCATGCATCCTCTTAAGATTCTCTCTCAGCTATTTTGATCCTCCAAACTCTCTAATGCACCCTTTTGGCCTACCAACAGTTAGTTAGTTGACTAATGTGCCGTCCAAGCCACCTACCATTAGTTAGCTGCCACCTGCCATCAGTTTAACTGACCATTTCATCAGAGGTTCACTGACGCTCATGCCTAGTGATGTGAATCTTCCTAAGTAAGCTTTCCACATGTGTGGATTCCAACTGCCTCTTAAGGATCACAAATTTATCTATTGATGATGTATTACAAATGTATACACAATGTTGAATAATAGATGCATGGAAAGTATTCCAATTGAGTTCTAATCTTCTTATGTCTTTTCACAATATTTCTTCTCTATTTTCCTGTAGATTTGTGTAAAACTTGTGAGGTTGGTTTTGTTGCTAGAGATCCACCTGTGAAAGAATTTTCAAATGGTATTAGAGTGGACCAACTATCTAGTTCATCTTAGATACTTCCATTGATGCACCAAAAGATGCAGATTTTTCACAAAAATACTTGGAGTAATAATCTTGATAGCCTTGGCTTTTCCAACGAAATCTTCCCAGGTGCGAGGCACTCCTAAATGTGCTCAATGTCAAAGTAGAGATTGACTATGCTAATATAAAAATTTCTTCTGGAGTGTTTTAGAGTGTTTTTTGTAGGTTATTGTCTCACTAGGAGCGCATTAGAAAAGCATGGATCAGATTCAAGCCGTGATCCTGACTCCATTCAATTATTTTGAATGGAATGCCAAAATGGAGGTCCTACTTCGAAGTAAGGGTCCCTACAGAGTCACCATGGTAGTAGAAAATGAACCAAACGATGTTGTTGATAAAGCTAGGTGGTTTAACAGATTAGATGAAGCTTATGGTTTTCTTTGTCTCAACATATCCTAAGATATTTTGTTTCATCTTCATGGTTTAACAACCCCAAATAATGTGTGGACCAATCTTGAGTCCCTCTTTGGAAACAAAGATGAGCTAAGAGGTCATCTGTTAGAGAATGAGTTGATCTCATTGAGTCCAACCAGTTTAAACACTATGCAATATTTTATCTCAAAGTTCAAATCACTAGTGCTTCAGCTCAAGAAATGTGGGATTGAGAAGAAAGACAAGTTGCTTGTTCTTTCCATCCTCTCAAAGTTGGGTCATGAGTACTCAGTATTTGTCTCGGCATTCTATGCAACCAAGCAAGTAGTTATGAATTGGAAGATACCATCCTTGAGCACATTCATAGATTCTCTCACAAAAGAGAAAGACAAATTGGTACTGTAACATCCCTACTACAATTCAGTCAGTATTTAGCGAAGTTTTGAAATTTTCGCCAACAGTACTACTTAGATTTTCGGCTATACTCATAAGAACTTTGAAAGTTTGCTTCATTGCTTGGTCAATATTTAAATTACTCCTATAACACTTTATTTTTGTTTACTCCTACTAACTCTTAGTCCACATTCCATTTATAGCAAGCTACCCGTGTAAATAGGTAAAGTTTTCACAATCCCTTTATCTCCTTCGAACGATTACATATAAGTGAACTTCAAAATAGTGATATGCTTCTATAGAAATTCTCTTTAATAAACCCACACCTATATAGGCACACTAGTTTATTCATCACATTAATTGTAAACATGAATATACTTAAAACACAACATACCTTTCATGAACCATACAAATATTATCTATAACTCATGTCTTACCAATCACCTAGTCAAATATTGATGTAAACGACAACACCATCACAATATCTTAGGACAATTTAATCAAGTAAGGACACATTAGAAGGAGACACCAATTTCACGTGGTTCACCCAACTCTTTGGGCTACGTCCACCAACCGTTGTTGCATCATGTAATATTAATCCAAAGAATTACATCCTGGCAACTTCATTGTTTCTCTTACAGCTTATCTCACTGAGATCATTTTCTTTTGCGACATTCGTCGATGTATCCATAAGCTCTGGCCTTAGTACAAATCCCACACCATTAGTGCAGTTTATAACTACAGCCAACATAGATATCTTACAGGTTCTACTTTCGAATATCAAAAACATTATCACTTAGCCGCAGATGTCTACCCATTCATATCTAAGAGAAAAGTATCACTTAGCAGCAGATATCTACCAGCTCTACTTTCAACATTCAAAACTATAAATGGGAAATCGCTTAGCAGCAGATGTCTACCTTCAAACATCCAGATCTAAAACGATAGTCGCTTAACAACGGATCAATCTAGCAGAAAGGGAGAAAGCCCCATACTTACAGAAGGTGGTTTCCTAAACCCTTGAAAGGAATCACCTGCATAGATTCCGTGCTATCTGCTGAATATTCAACCAAGGTCATGTTCAGCTGAAAAATGGTTCTCTGTATTTAGAGAGATCGCTAAGATTGCTCAGCTTCCCATCGAATAACAATACTCAGACATATGCAGAAAAAGTCACCAATCAATCTCAATATACAGTAAGAAAAAAATATTAAAGTAGATAGATCCCCAATCACGAGCTCATAAAAGGCAGAGTACTAAAACCACATTTTAACCTCTTTGGATATGAACATCTCCACAATCTTCAAGAGGACATTATGACCGCGCCTGTATCATATTCACTAGGAATAAGTCATGCTGTGGAAGCTCAACCTAGTTGAGATATATATATATTTTCCATCCGGAAAGAATAAGCAAAGAATCGTAACCACGATTTCAATATAACAACAGAGATCTTGAAGAACAGAGATCTACGATTTCAATTCAGCATACAGCCATAGATCTATGACTTCCATTCAGCGTATAAAACAAAACTAACGTTTTCATCCGAGAATAAGCAGAGAAATGTAACCACGATTTCCAAATAACAACCAAGATCCTGAAGAACATAGATATACGATTTTCAATTCAGCATACAACCAGATATCTCCGACTTCCATTCAGCATATAAAATAGAAATAGCGTTTTCATCCAAGAATAAGCAGAGAATGTAACCACGATTCAAAAATAACAATCGAGATCCTGTAGAACATAGATCTACGATTTCAATTCAGCATACAACCAGAGATCTATGACTTCCATTCAGCATATAAAATAGAAATAACGTTTTCATCCAAGAATAAGCAGATAAATGTATCATAACAACCGAGATTTGAAGAACAGAGATATACGATTTTCAATTCAGCATACAATCAGATATCTCCGACTTCCATTCAGCATATAAAATAGAAATAGCGTTTTCATCCAAGAATAAGCAGAGAATGTAGCCACGATTCAAAAATAACAATCGAGATCCTGTAGAACATAGATCTACGATTTCAATTCAGCATACAACCAGAGATCTATGACTTCCATTCAGCATATAAAATAGAAATAACGTTTTCATCCAAGAATAAGCAGATAAATGTATCATAACAACCGAGATCTGAAGAACAGAGATATACGATTTTCAATTCAGCATACAATCAGATATCTCCGACTTCCAGTCAGCATATAAAATAGAAATAGCGTTTTCATCCAAGAATAAGCAGAGAATGTAGCCACGATTCCAAAATAACAATCGAGATCCTGTAGAACATAGATCTACTATTTCAATTCAGCATACAATCAGATATCTCCGACTTCCATTCAGCATATAAAATAGAAATAGCGTTTTCATCCAAGAATAAGCAGAGAATGTAGCCACGATTCAAAAATAACAATCGAGATCCTCATAAGGAAAACCAATAGAGAGATATCACTTAATTTTCTGGAAGTGGTCCGTTAATAACCTGTTCCCATCGCAGGGTCTTCTGGAAGGAATGGATTTCCAATCTGCTCCCATCACAGAGCTACTCCCATCGTAGAGAATGCTTCTCTAATCAGCAAAATGACTTCCCAGACTTCTACTATGCATCCCCTTTATCGCAGAATTGCAAAGAAGATAGACCACCACAAGGAATTTGGGGATCGGATTTTCCTAACGAGAATCTCTTCTCTACAAAAGATATCCCGCATCATACTCTCAATGTCGAGTATTAGACTTTGCAGACTTCTACTTTGCAACCTCTTTATCGCAGCATTGCAAAAGATAGATCGCAAACCAGAATTTGGAGATCGGTTTCCCAAACCCGAATCTCTTCTCTACAGAAGATATCCCGCATCATACTCTCAATGTCGAGTATTAGACTTTGCAGACTTCTACTTTGCAACCTCTTTATCGCAGCATTGCAAAAGATAGATCGCAAACCCGAATTTGGAGATCGGTTTCCCAAACCCGAATCTCTTCTCTACAGAAGATATCCCGCATCATACTCTCAATGTCGAGTATTAGACTTTGCAGACTTCTTTATTTACTCCATATATATATATATATTGGTTTTTGCATTATAACACTTCCATATGTGTTATCCCATTAAGTTAATAACTTAAGATGTAATAAAATTGCCTATAAGGCATTATAAATAATATCTTATAAAACATATGGCTTATATGTCTTTTATCTTCTTAAGGGTACCAAATGTATATCTTGGAGGTGTCCACCCTGGAGGTGTCCACGTGACCAAAAGTAATAAAAGATTTCATAGTCCTAACCTAGTGTAAAAGGTTAGCTTATGACAATTACTAGATGGTGGGTTTTTGTTTTAACATTGTGAATCATTTTGGCGTCGTGTGCCGGAATCATTCCAGGCATATTTTACATAATAATAATGGGAAGGTAAGGAGGGATATCACAGGTACATATGGGGACTTTGAAATCCTCCAAGGACCATGCACTTGCAGCTTATGGATCCAAGAATGACAATGGAAAGCAAAAATTGAAAGAGAAGAAGCTGTCAGATGATGAGGGTTCCAATTCAACTGATGAAAGTTCCAATTCCAAGAAGAAGAACAATAAAGAGGGATCCAAATGTTCTTATTGCAACAAATGTTTCCATTATGAGAAATCTTGTATGAAGAAGAATTGGACATCATGACTCAATTGCTCAATTTTTCGAAAGGCATAACATTGATCTTCTCGATCTCACAAGAAACAAAGAACCAGAAAAGCATGTTGCTCAACAAGAACATTGTCTTAGTGTTATTCATGAATGTAATCATTTTTATGCTTTGAATGCTTGAAAAAAACCAATTTATTATGCTTTTGATATTTATAATTTAAATGCACATTATGATATATCAGAATCAATAATTTCCATCCCTTCCTTGGAAGAATCTCCAGTCAATCCATCCGAACCACCTCTCAATCATTGTGTTTTTTCACATGTTTCTGACTTGCCTTCCGAAATATCTTTTCAAGTCAATTAAAATAATTCCTATCAGATATCTGAATTTGATTCAGAAGTTGATAAGCAGGTTGTATGGCCCGCACATTCATCCTTCCCACCATTAGATTAGAAAAGACTCCCATTGATGGGAAGATCTGACCTGCTCACCAACAAGGAGAAATAGCCCACACAAAGTGCTTAAAGCAGCCCTTTGTGTGTTTGGAATAGCCACTTCTTGCAGGAACAAAGGCCCCGCTGCCTATATGGGTTTGCTCTCAACAAGAGAGTCTCAATTATGTTTGTGTTAGCTGTGCTACGGTAGTTCCTACCTATTAAAACTAAATGAAAATGAACTAAACCAGATTATTAGCAAAGATATATTTTAATATAATCAAACACATAAATTTAGAAGTTGCTAAACTATAAACAACAGTTTAGTAGCTGCTAAATTACCTGTAGGTTTCCGCTACGAAATAAAACTGTAAGAAAATCTAAATTTTATTCCACCTAATATATCATGCACATGAGCAAAATTTATAAGAATATGATGCATATAAATAAATATTATATCAGTGTTAATTTTAAAGAAACTTAAATGAACAACATGTCGAAAATATTCCATGATTCTGAAAATATTGTTTATGCATCAAGTCTGCTACCGTTATAGCTAATCAAAAGTAGAATTCAAATAAAAAAATAAAACCTCCATTTTATTCAAATTCTTCTGTGTGCATAAGAAAATATGACAAGATAGAGTCGATTAAATGAAACGAAGGCAATTCTATTCTCTTTGTATTTTGGACCAAGTTTCTCTATAAAAGATTAATAGAGATTTTGAATACAAAGTGAACAGAATGGATGGCAGTTTCTCCAAATTATGTTTACGAACAAAACACTTCAAACAGGGAAAAGAGCTCTAGAAAAATATTCTCTCGGCTTTCTCTACGTGGAAACTCCCCAAAAACAGTCGAACTCTTCTTCTTTAAATAGGAAAGGAACTGTCATCGACTGACTTAAACGAACTTTCGAAAATCCTCTATCTTTGCACCCTCCAGTTAAATCAACCCTTTCCACATGTTATCTCTCAGAAAATGATTTAAACGCGTTAAATCCATCTTGAGCCTTGAACATGCACATTAAAAATACATATTAATAATAATGAAATTTGTGCAACTGAATATCAACAAAGAAGAGAGAATGATGGTTCCAGGAAAATCAGAAAAGGAATTCTTTTGAATGATTAATGAATCAAAGAATCTTCTCTATTCATTAGTTTGATAATGATTTGAGCGATTTGTTGACGAGTTCCCTATCAATAAATTTATGGTAGCAAATAGAATCTTGCCGGAGTAATCGGAGAAACCACAGTATCCATAATTGTATATTGACATTTCAAATCCAAAACAAGATCCATCATTAGGATGTCGATATACAATTATGGATAGTATGGTTTCTCGAATGACTCTTGTAATCAACCACCACAGAAGTCTCGCTACAGAAAATAGAATCTTGCTGAGCTGGTGTTTGTTTTTAGAATAAGATGATATCGACACATATCCTTATTATTGTTGTCTTCAATTCAATATTTTTTTACCATACCAGCTGGCATATTTGATGAAGATCCTCCTTAACTTCAAAGCGTGAAATATTATGAAATGATTTCTTTTACAACATCGATATATGATATCGCTAGATTTTCTTGAAATCATTCAGATAAGTTGCTGTGATTTTGATGGGTTCTGGCGTAACCTCCCTACAGAAGGTATGCTGATAATTGATGAACTGATATGCTAATTAATCTCTGGCAATTAATCTTGTAGATTTAACAGCCTGGTATCTTCGAGAGACAAGATGGAAATCCTTCTTGAATGCGCTGTTATCAACATACATATTGGTGATTCAATGCATTGTCAAAACATGAAATATCATTTTGTCTTGACAGTTGGGCGTATATCATGGGATTTGGAAAATACTTCAATGATATAGAAATGATATGATGTTTTATTGTAACGAAAATTAGTGAAAACATGGAGATTTGTCTTAAAACATTTTTTTTGCATATCTATAACATGCACGTGGAGCATGACATTGATTTCCACAACACCTATTCCTTTCTCCGTAATAGAACAAGCTTATGCATGGGATCTACGATATGGTGCGAAGTGTGGAAAAAAATAATAGTGATTTCCTTTGCGTTATTTGTAATTGACCCAAGAGGAGCATCAATATATTTCTGATTGCCTTAATAAAAAATCATCTAACTTGAGTGGACTCATCTTCCATATTCAAGATTCTTTTCCCCATGAAATTCTATACATTTTCCTTAATTCACCTGTCACAATTATAATGACGTGGGATTTTTCTAAAATAGTGTTCGCAACAATGAAGCAAAACAAGATTGATTTAACTAAAGAATTAAACCTTTGTCTTATTATACCTACCGATAGGCAGTGTATCATTGTAATTGATATGACGTTGACCACCTATTAGTTAAGTTGACTACCTATTAATTTTGTGATCATTTCACAATTTTAACCAAAGTATGCAAAATCATTTTTCATGCAATGCCACTATCCAAAGTTTTCACTCAAATTATTTGTCATTTGATTGGTCGAGAGATCGAGTCTTATTGCTGAGTCGACGGCCAGCATCTAGGTTTTGAAGTAGGTTTTAATTTGTTTTAATATTAGATGCTGCCTTCTCCGCCTTCATCGCATCCACTGCTCCAGGATTTCTTCCTTCTGTCCTCTCAGCACCGTTTTCTTCATCAACTATCTATTCTCCACCCCCTTCTTATCCATACTTCACCGCCTTCTTCTCAGCACCGCCTTCTTCATCAATTATCCATTCTCCAATGCCTTCACCACCTTATCCACTCTTTAGTCCTTCAGTTTCTCCATCTAAATCTTTCATTTCCATTCTGCTAGGTAATATAGTTGGGCTTGCAATTGGCTCTCCCATCTATACTACCTCCTATGATGAACTCTTTAGCTTCAGATCATGGATCATCTCCCAGTTGGTTTTGAATCACATCTCAATCTGTGAGTATCAGTTGAATTCTTTTCATTTCCTTTAAGTTTAAGTAAATCATAGTCATACTAATAAACTCTATGATTGCATACTACATGAAATCATGATTCTAGTGGCTACTCATAGTTGATTTTGAAAGAGCTGAAAATCACATATATAAATATTGATGAACTCTTTAGCTTCGAATCACAGCTCATCTCCCAGTTGGTTTTGAATCACGTCTCAATATGTGAGTATTAGTTGAATTCTTTTCATTTCCTATAATTTTAAGCAAATCATATTTAGACTAATAAACTCTATGACTGCATACTGCATGAAATCATGATTCTAGTGGCCACTCATAGTTGATTTTGAAAGAGCTGAACAATAACATACATAAATCTTGATAGCATGGTTAGCTTGAGCTTGAGCTGAAACTAACCTGGTATTCATCTTCATTTACCATGGGAGTAGCTTGAACTTGGGTTGAGGATTACTATAGATTTACACGTGAGCGAGGGGTTTGTTCTGTTCTGTATTACTTTGGATTTCAAAATCATTTCCAATAAAAAACCAACCTGACTAATTCTTCGAACATTCAGCTAAAGCTTCAATATTTATCCTAGCATACCTTCCCACCTCATCATTTTGGAAACCAATACTACCCAAAGGCATCAAATTTTCATGCCCACCTCCTCCTTTGGGAAACCAAAACTACCCAAAGGACTCAACTTTTTAGAAATTCCTTTCCAGTTACTTGGATTGCTTTCAAATAAACTACAAATATGATCTTTCCCCATTCCCGGCCCATACAGGTTATTATGCAATGCATCAAATTCTTTATCGATATTCATATTGAGAAGAGAAGGACAACTAACAACAATCTTTGCAAGACAAGCTTTAGTGACCCCAAGATTTTCGTAAGCTTGAAGAATACCTTGCAAAACTCAATGCGGGTGGCTGAAAATGTCCTTTTCTTCCTTGTATATCTGCCCAAACCTATTCCTGGGAATCCCATAGTTCCATAATGTGGATACATTATGCATTAATACCATTCACACTGGTAGATGAACGTAGATCATTTAGCTATAGTTGCTTATTTTGTTACAGGTCGCTGAACCGAGGTGTGTTGTGTGTATCAGAAATATGTCGAGAGTTGGGAAGGTGTTGTGTTGGGAAAAAATCGAAGCATACCATGTTTTTGCTAAGATAGATTTGACCAGTAGCCAAGAAGGCACAGATATCCGAAGGTTTAAGGCCAAGAGGGCACTGATATCCGAAGGTTTAATGTTTATGCCAATGATTTCAAAAAAGGGCTCAAAGCCTTAACCGCTTATGCCAACAAGAAGACATGAAGCTCATTCATGCATACGCTAGTTGTTCAATTCCTTTATTCAAGGCTGTAAGCAAGCACTTAATGCATTTTATTAAAAAACAATCATCATGTACTGTACCAAAGCATATAAGAAGTGAGGCCTAGCATTATTTTTCACTTACATTCGGATATGCAGAGGTGTGGTGAAGAAAAGGAGAAATCCATACCACCATTAAATAGGTTTTAACTATGATATGCGAAAAAGTTGTTGAAAATCCTATAGATGTTTTGTGCAATCAATATCAATCTTCTTTATATTTTCTTCTCACCAGCATTTGATGCTCAACTTGTTTGACACTCCCATCACTTTCTTTATACATATCAGCATTCAACATATGCAATCTAGTAGCTTCCTAAAACTAGCTTCTTTCATATTTATTAACTATTTTGTAAATTACCTCAGAACCATTACCTTATGTTTTGATGTACCTGACTTGCAGTTTATTCAAGTTCAGTCCATGCATATGGATTGATATTCATCAGTCCATATCTTGTAAAATTACAGGTAAAGTTGAATTCAATAGTTCTTGAAATTATAGCAGTATTGTTTCTATGACCTTAATTATCATTTTAATAAGTGCAAACATATTTTTTTCCATGAGAGCTTAGAGGATTTCAGATTCAGAGCGCCGCTTCTTTGTGACTGTAGATTTGCATTCTTTGCAATGCAACGACAAGGGCATTTCAACATCAATTGTTGGTCGTCTTCCTTCCCTTTTCCATGGATATTACTTTCTGTACTGCTTAGAGTTGTCATTGCACATCCAACTGATCATCGTCAATCTATGGTGTAGAGTAGTGTTGGTCGTTGTTTTTATAATTAATAGCAACAACAACAACATAATTCAATAGAAGATGTTACAATATGAAACAGTAAACTTTAAATACCATAAGTTTTCATAAATGTTTAGGCAGAACCTATCTTTTGTTTAGAGTGCAACAATATATCAATATTCCACCTCCATTTATGGAGTCCGTCCGGTGCTCAAGGTTGGCTGAATGGGACAACCACAAGTCAAATTGTATTTGAATGCCATTTGTTTTCAAGTACCTGACTTTTTGCAATAATTTTAACAGAAGGTACACATTGCTCAGTGATTCTAACTAGAATCATTACCCACAACTTAGCTTTAAATGGATTATAAGAATATTTTCTCAAAATATACCATTTATTCCACTAAATATGGCCTTTGAGACTAAGAGTAGGAGTGGAATCAGTTCTTCAGTTCATTTTCTATAGTTTACATCTTTAAAAACTAGGAACATAATAGAACGTACTAGAAGAATGTACTGGTAGAACATGATGCCTTGTGAAGTGATAAAGTTAGAAGAGGATCTTACAATGCTTAAAGAGTAGAACATAGTACCTCTAATTTGTATTTTAATGTTTACAGTTTGAGCTAAGTAGGTATGGATACTGCAATCTTGTATTGTGGTATGGATTGCTACAATTTGGTAATGCTCTTTCTTTTCCGTAAATTTCAACAAACGTTGATTGCAGCAACAAGTCAATATTTCTCAGGTTAATCAAGTAATATTAGGCCAGAAAGGCTACCTCTTTACCCCAAGAAATGTTGCTTTCATAGTTGCAGCTATAAACGTTCAAGGAGTCACCTATAGTTGAAAAACGAGAAGAACTGATACTGTATTATTAGTTGTATGTAGGAAATTATGTCTGCATCGTTCTCATTCTCCAAAACCAAAAACAACCATGCTTTTATTCTATGTAATATTTCCACTTCCAAACCCCAAAAACCAGAAACAAAAATCCTTTTATTCGATGTGTAATACTATGTGCATGTTAGTCACGTTGCCATGTGCAAGCTCTATATTTTAATGTTGATAGGTGTGTTGGGTCGCCATACCATGTACCAGCTACTGGATTCCAATCTTCCTTTTGTATTGCTAATTTATGTTTTCCTAGGACAACTTTAGAGCATAGCATTACACGTACTTGACATTCCAAACACTATTAAATAAGATAAAGAAATGTCATATCCCAAAATTTTGCATTGGGTCACAATGGCCTAAGCCCCTTGACCATACTCATGATAGTTTGTCAAATTGATGCTAAGGGTCAAATAATTGCTAAGAATGATGTCCATGTTAGTAATAATGTGAAATTAGATCCAAATGGAGAAGGTGGGTCACATTAAGAGAAATTCCAAATTCAAGTTTGTAATATACCCATCCAAATGAACTGTCATGGAAGAAAATTACTAGTTCCCTAGGTTGGGGGTGGAAGCATTGGGATTTGAAATAAGAGGGTTAATAAATGATGTTTGGAAATTATAATGGAATAAATATTTAATAAAGGAGCTAAATAAATAAATACAAGGGAAATCAAAGTGGCAATTGATCATGAAGACACATGGAGGATGTGGGACCCACACAAGCTAGATTTTCTATGCCACATGGCATCCTCCTCTTGTCAATTCAAATCCATAAGGAGTCCAATGTTATTGGGCTGATTTGGGAGGTTCATACAATTGGAAATATTCATCATAGGTCTAATTGGTATGGAAGTGTAACTCCCATGTAAGAGGAAGAGTCAAAGGAGAGGTTCTTGGACACTTGGACTAGATTCCCTATCTCTATGACAACAATGATGAAGATGCTATGACACCTTTGACACAAATCAGATCTGAATGCTAACATCTAACATATATGACATGTCAGGGATAAAAATAGCCTCCAAGAAGGCTCCCAAGTGAGCTAGGGAAACCAAAGAGACACCAATTCGAATTTGGAGAAGGAGGGGGCTAAAATTGGAAGGACAAGTGGGATACTTGAGAATCTCTTCCCAACTTGAGTTGGCATGAAGCTCTTGGAAGGAATTCGACCCATGGAGGACCTTAGAATTTTATAAAAGACAATAACAAAGAAGGATGGTATCTTTTTATCATTTTATATTTTGCATTTGGAGAGGAGAGCTAGTGGAGTGTTACTCTACTTGCCTTAGCACCAATTTCGAGGGTGAAAGATTCCCATCCTAATTGGAAATTGGAGAGGCCATTCAGAACTTTCATTTGGAGCTACAATGGAGTCTTTTTCTATAGGTTGAATCTACAGGGAAGCTCATGGTCACATCTCTTTCAGCTTGCTTCTACAACCATTCTTCTATTTCTTGGCATAATCATGCTCCTTGAGGAGAGGTGCACTTGTTGAGGTGATGAACTCTTTGGTATAGCTCTTGAGGCCACATATATTTGTAATATGATATATATAATATGTTTCTACTTCTCATAAGTCTTTCAGGTCAAAACTCAAATATATTTGATGTAAAAATGCTAAACTATGAACAAATGATGTCATTTCCCCAATATCTTGTTATTTGCACTTGAAGTGGTATCAAATTCGAATGGTTCAGTCAATGTATGATGTATTAATTTTTTATGGAGTGCCATTAATATGCTGAAGAATTTTCATATTCATTATACAAGCATTTGGAGAAATATTCTTAAGTTTCATAACCATTTGTGAATATTTACTATCATTTCCCCCTATGTCAAAACTAGTCTTTTTGCATCTGATTTAAGAGGGTTGTATCAGACTTAATAAATTGAATGGTGATGCATATTAGACTATATTTATGTCCCATAGATATCCCCTTCCTCTGTTCATACATTATAGAGGGTCCAATAGCATTTGGAGAGCCATTTCTAGCATCTACCCCATGGGGGATTGAACCCCTAATTGCTAGTCAAATTCCCGACATTGGCCAGAATTAAAAGGAGAGTTGCAGAATATTTTTGAAGACTATAAGGCATCCATGAACCTCATAATCATGTCCTAATACCATCCATATACCTTCTGTAACAATTTGGGAGAATTTGGAGCTATTTGGAGATCAAGAAACCAATACTAGTTAAGAGAAATTGCTAATAAAATCCCCTACCTTGGCCAGAATCCTAAGGAGAGTTGAAGAAGTCTTTTGAAGACTCTATAACATCCATGAACCTCATAATACTATCCTAATACCATCCATATACCTTTTGTGACAAGTTGGGAGCATTTGGAGCCATTTGGAGATCAAGAAACCAATACTAGTCAAGGGTCGAACTAGTGGAAAAGTTGAAAATTTCACCATTTTATTAAATTTCAAAAAAGGGACATTACAATGGTATCGAAGCATGGTCCTTGCACCTGTGAATTAATATCAGACATTGAAAAATAATTTTCAGCCATGTCTTACTATTATGATGACTCCTATGAGTGCAATGCTTATGAGTAGTATCAGATGATTGCGAGCAATAAAGCAACATGTGAATGGTATGAGGAAGAGGTGCCATCATATATCACTTCTTACAATTTAATAAGGAAAGAGGTTTATTCTTATGACTTTGAATTTGATGAAGATGAGTGTGTCACACTACCCAAGGATAATCCCATGAATGAACTACAAATATTGAGAGCAACATGTAAAACCCTGCCCCAACAATATCAGACATATCTTGATTGGTATAAGGGGAATACAAAAAAGGCCCCTCCTTTCGAAGACTTTGCTGATTGGGTGTAGGCAAATAGGCCCAAAAATCCATTGTAATGTCTCTTTGTAATTTAGGCATTGTTTTTCTTGATTCTAATAGAGACGGTATAAGTAAATACTCTTCCCCCAATGGTATAATATATACTATGTAATTAATTGCAAAGGTAATTGGTTATAGGGTGCATTGTTAAGGAACTCCTGGATTTTCCCAATTACATTTGAAGCCATGGTACAAGTACAAACAATGTTTATTCATGTTTGTTCAATACGAACAATGCATGTTCAAATATTCACAATATTTGCTTCTAGATTTGATGCTTGATCTTTTACTAGCTTATATTTTATGGAATAAATTCCACTGTAAGTCGTGTTCATGTAATATTTTCCTTATTTTGTTACATTTCACTCCTTTGTGTTTACTACCCCACACAAATTGTTATGTTGTTCTAATGTTCACACATATTTTAGAGAATCACTACCACGTTTTGATAGTTCCTTGACTTTGTATAGAGTCGAGCACAATTTTTAAAGTTCTATCACAAAATTAGTTTTCATTCTCCATATTATGGATGTAGATATATTTTTTTATTTTGGATTCCTTGAATTTTTGGCTACTATACAATTTTATAAAGGCCAAAGGTAAAATATTTCTCAAATTTGGTTTGGTAACTATACTTTGAAAAAAAATTCAAAAGCTGCTCTTATTCAAGGTTTTTCGATTTAGTGTCACTTGAAGAAATAGAACTCATGCACTATTATAGTGTAGGGATGCATATCCAAGTGATATATTTTCCCAATTCTTGCAATGTTGACCAATGCACCATGATGTCATTAAACAATTTGTTAATGGTCATACATGGACAAATTTATTGCACAAATCGTGAATGCGATAGACAGATTTCCCACACCGATCTCAATGTTAGAAGATGTAATTGTCAATTCATCTTGTAACAATCTCATTTGATGTAGTAGGTAGTGTTGGGATATATTACCCATCTAGACATTAGCCATAAAACCTTTTTGTTTTTCCTAGTGCATAGACACCCTAGTTGACTTCCTAGTGCATAGTTGTTATCATTGTGATTATCACCAGCTATTGATTTGTCATCTTTAGCCTCATTATCCACTGATGCATGAATTTTGGGACATGTTGAGTCAATTTCCTATATTTTAGGGCCCTCCTTAATTTTAGGGATCTTGAGCAGCTTCCTTGATTTCATCACCAAAGACCACTGATAGTTTACTCACTCATGCATCCTCTTAAGATTCTCTCTCAGCTATTTTGAGCCTCCAAACTCTTTGCTGCACCCTTTTGGTCTACCAATAGTTAGTTAGCTGATTAATACGCCCTCCAAGCCACCTACCATTAGTTAAATGCCACCTACCATCAGTTTAACTGGCCATTTCATCAGAGTTGCACTGATTCTCATGTCTAGTGATGTGAGTCTTCCTAAGTAAGCCTTCCACATGTGTGGATTCCAACTGCCTCTTAAGGCTCACGAATTTCTCTATTGACGATGTATTATAAATGTATACATAATGTTGAATAATAGATGCATGGAAAGTATTCCAATTGAGTTCCAATCTTCTTGTGTCTTTTCACATTATTTCTTCTCTATTTTCATGTAGATCTATGTAAAACTTGTGAGCTTGGTTTTGTTGCTGGAGATCCACCTGTGAAAGAATTTTCACATGGTATCAGAGCGGACCAACATCTAGTTCATCTCAGATACTTCCATTGATGCACCAGAAGCTGCATATTTTTCATAGAAATCCTTGGGGAAATAATCTTGATAGCCTTGGCTTTGCCAACGAAATATTCCCAGGTGTGAGGCACTCCTAAATGTGCTCCGTGTCGAAGTAGAGATTGAGTGTGTTGATATAAAACTTTCTTCCAGAGTGTTTTTTGTAGGTTATTGTCTCACCGGGAGCGCATTAGAAAAGCAAGGATCAGATTTAAGCCGTGATCCTGAAGCCATTCAATTATTTTGAATGGAAGGCCAAAATGGAGGTCCTACTTCAAAGTAAGGGTCCATACAGAGTCACCATGGCGCTAGAAAATGAACCAAATGTCATTGTTGATAAAGTTAGGTGGTTTAACAGATTAGATGAAGTTTATGGTTTTCTTTGTCTCAGCATATCCCAAGATCTTATGTTTCATATTGATGGTTTAAAAACCCCAAATAATGTGTGGACCAATCTTGAGTCCCTCTGTGGAAAGAAAGATGAGCTAAGAGGTCAACTATTGGAGAATGAGTTGATCTCATTGAATCCAAGCAGTTTAAACACTATGCAAGATTTTATCTCAAAGTTCAAATCGGTAGTGCTTCAACTCAAGAAATGTGGGATTGAGAAGAAAGAAGAGAAGCTCGTTCTTACCATCCTCTCAAATTTGGGTCATGAGTACTCAGTATTTGTCTCAACATTCTATGCAACCAAGCAAGCAGTTCCGAATTGGAAGATACCATCCTTGAGTGCATTCATAGATTCTCTCACCAAAGAGAATGACAAATTGGTACATATGGGGAATTTGAAATACTCCAAGGACCATGCAATTGCAGCTTATGGAGCCAAGAATGTCAATGGAAAGCAAAAAATGAAAAAGAAGAAGTTGTTAGATGATGAGGGTTCCAATTCAACTGATGAAGGTTCTAATTCCAAGAAGAAGAACAATAAAGAAGGATCCAAATGTTCTTATTGCAACAAAGGTTTCCATTATGAGAAATCTTGTATGAAGAAGAATTGGACATCATGACTCAATTGCTCGAAAGGCATAACATTGATGTTCTTGATGTCATAAGAAACAAAGAACCAGAAAAACATGTTGCTCAACAAGAAAATTGTCTTAGTGCTATTCATGAAGGTAATCATTTTTATGCTTTAAGTGCTTGGAAAAAAACAATTTCTTATGCTTTTGATATTTCTGATTTAGATGCACATTATGATATATCAGAATCAATAATTTCCATCCCTTCCTTGGAAGAATCTCCAGTCAATCCATCTGAACCACCTCTCAATCGTTGTGTTTTTTCACATGTTTCTGACTTGCCTTTCGAAATATATTTTCAAGTCCATTTGAATCATTCCTATCAGATATCTGAATATGATTCAAAATTTGATAAGCAGCTTCTTTGGCCCACACATTCATCCTTCCCACCATTATATTAAGAAAATACTCACGTTGACGGGAAGATCTGACCTGCTCGCTAACAAGGAGAAATAGCCCACACAAAGTGCTTAAAGCAGCCCTTTATGTGTTTGGAATAGTCACTTCTCGCAGGAGCAAAGGCCCGACTGCCTATATGGGTTTTCTGTCAACAAGAGAGTCTCGGTTATGTTTGTGTTAGCTGTGTTGCGGTAGTTCCTACCTATTAAAACTAAATGAAAATGAACTAAACTAGATTATTAGAAAAGATATATTCTAATCTAATCAAACACAAAAATTTAGTAGCTGCTAAACTGTAAACAACAGCTTAGTAGCTTCTAAATTACTTGTAGGTTTCCGCTACGAAATAAAACTGTAATAAAAACTAAAGTATATTCTACCTAATATATCATGCACATGAGCAAAGTTTATAAGAATATGATGCATATAAATAAATATTATATCACTGTTAATTTTAAAGAAACTTAAATGAACAGCAAAATTTGCAAAGTCTAAAAATATTCCATGATTCTGCAAATATTGTTTATGCATCAAATATGCTATTGTTCCAGTTAATCAAAAGTAGAATTCAAATAAAAAAAATAAAATCTCTATTTTATTCAAATTCTTTTGTATGCATAAGAAAATCTGACAAGATACAGTCGATTAAATGAAATGAAGGAAATTCTATTCTCTTGTATTTTGGACCAAGTTTGTCTATAAAAGATTAATAGATATTTTGATTACAAAGTGAACAGAATGGATGGCAGTTTCTTCAAATTCTGATTACGAACAAAAAATTTCAAACAGGGAAAAGAGCTCTAGAAAAATATTCTCTCGGCTTTCTCTACGTGGAAACCCCCCAAAACAGTCGAACTCTTCTTCTTTAAATAGGCAAGGAATTGTCTTCAACTGACTTAAACAAACTTTCGAAAATCCTCTATCTTTGTAGCCTTCAGTTAGATCGACCCTTTCCACATTTTATCTCTCAAAAAATGATTTAAACGCGTTAACTCCGTCTTGAGCCTTGAACCTGCACATTAAAAATACATATTAATAATAATAAAATTTGTGCAACTGAATATCAACAAAGAAGAGAGAATGATGGTTCCAGGAAAATCAGAGAAGGAATTCTTTTGAATGATCAATTAATTGAAGAATCTTCTCTCTTCATTAGTTTGATAATGATTTGAGCGATTTGTTAACGAGTTCCTTGATCAATAAATTTATGGCAGCAAATAGAATTTTGCCGGAGCAATTGGAGAAACCACAGTATCCATAATTGTATATGGACTTTTCGAATTCAAAACATCCATCATCAAGACGTCGATATACAATTATGGATAGTGTGGTTTCTCCGATGAATCCCGTAATCAACCACCACAGAAGTCTCACTACAGAAAATAGAATCTTGCTGAGCTGGTGTTCGTTTTTAGAATAAGATGATACCGACACATATCCTTTCTATTGTTGTCTTCAATTCAATATTTTTTTACCATACCAGCTAGCATATTTCTTTTACAGCATTGATATATGATATCGCTGGATTTTCTTGAAATCCTTCAGATAACTTGCTGTGATTTTGATGGGTTCTGGCGTAACCTCCGTACAGAAGGTATGCCGATAATTGATGAATTGATATACTAATTAATCTCTGGCAATTAATCTTGTAGATTTAACAGCCCTGTATCTTCGAGAGACAAGTTGGAAATCCTTCTTGAATGCACTGGTATCAACATACATATTGGTGATTCAATGCATTGTCAAAACATGAAATATCCTTTTGTCTTGACAGTTAGTTGTATAGAGAAATGATATGATGTTTTATTGTAATGAAAAGTGACAACGTGGAGATTTGTCTTAAAAAAAAATTTGCACATCTATAACATACGCGTGGAGCGTGACATTGATTTCCATCTATAACAAACTTATGCATGGGATCTACGATATGGTGCGAAGTGTAGAAAAAAATAATAGTGATTGCCTTTGCGTTCTTTGTAATTGACCCAAGAGGAGCATCAATATCTTTCTAATCGCCTTAATAAAAATTCATCTAACTTGAGTGGACTCATCTTCCATATTCAAGACTCTTTTCCTCATGAAATTCTATACGTTTCCCTTAATTCACCTGTCACAATTATAATGACGTGGGATTTTTCTAAGATAGTGTTCGCAACAATGAAGCAAAAAAAAATATTTAACTAAAGAATTAAACTTTTGTCTTATTATACCTGCAGATATGATGTTGACCACCTATTAGTCATGTTGACTACCTATTAATTTTGTGATCATTTCACAATTTTAACCAAAGTTTGCAAAATAATTTTTAATGCAATGCCACTATCCAAAGTTTTCATTCAAATTATCTATCTTCTAATTGGTCGAGAGTTTGAGAGTCTTATTGTCGAGCCAATGACGAGCATCTCGGTATTCAATAAGGTTTTAGATTTTTTTAATATTAGATGCCACCTTCTCCGCCTTCATCGCATCCACTTCTCGAGGATTTCTTCCTTCTGTCCTCTCAGCACCGTTTTATTCATCAACTATCTATTCTCCATCCCCTTCTTATCCATTCTTCATTGCCTTCCTCTCAGCACCGCTTTCTTCATCAATTATCCATTCTCCAATGCCTTCACTGCCTTATCCACTCTTCGGTCCTTTAGTTTCTCCATCGAAATCTTTCATTTTCATTCTGCTAAGTAATATAGTTGGGCTTGCAATTGGCTCTCCCATCTATACTACGTCCTATGATGAACTATTTAGCTTCGGATCGTGGCTCATCTTCCAGTTGGTTTTGAATCACATCTCAATCTATGAGTATTAGTTGAATTCTTTTCATTTTCTGTAAGTTTAAGCAAATAATAGTCAGAGTAATAAACTCCATGACTGCATACTCCATGAAATCATGATTCTAGTGGCCACTCATAGTTGATTTTGAAATAGCTGAAAATCACATATATAAATCTTGATAAACTCTTTAGCTTCGGATCGCGGCTCATCTCCCAGATGGTTTTGAATCACGACTCAATCTGTGAGTATTAGTTGAATTATTTTCATTTCCTGTAAGTATAAGCACATCATAGTTAGACTAATAAAATCTATGACTTCATAGTGCAGGAAATCATGATTCTAGTGGCCACTCATAGTGGATTTTGAAAGAGTTGAAAATCGCATATATAAATCTTGATAGCATGGTTAGCTTGAGCTTGAGTTGAATCTAACCTGGTCTTCATATTCATTTACCATGGGAGTAGCTTGAGCTTGGGTTGAGGATTACTGCAGATTTACAAGTGAGCGATAGGTTTGTTCTGTTCTGTATTACTTTGGATTTCAAAATCATTTCCAATCAAAGGCCAACATGAATAATTCTTCAAACATTCAACTAAAGCTTGAAGATTTATCCTATCATACCTGCCCACCTCCTCCTTTGGGAAACCAAAACTACCCAAAGGCCTCAACTTTTCATTCCCACCTCCTCCTTTGGGAAACCAAAACTACCCACAGGACTCAAATTTTCAGAAATTCCTCTCGACTTACTTGGATTGCTTTCAAATAAACTACAAATCTGATCTTTCCCCATTCCTGGCCCATACAGATTATTAAGCAATGCATCAAATTATTTATCGATATTACTATATTGAGAAGAGAAGGACAACTAACAAAAATCTTTGCAAGACAAGCTTTAGTGACCCCAAGATTTTCGTAAGCTTGAAGCAAACCTTGCAAAACTCAATGTGGGTGGCTAAAAATGTCCTTTTCTTCCTTGTATATCTGCCCAAACCTGTTCCTGGGAATCCCATAATTCCACAATGTGGAGACATTATGCATTAATACCATTCACACTGGTAGCCGAATGCAAATCATTTATCTATAACTTCTTATTTTGTTACGGGCCGCTGAACCGAGGTGTGTTATGTGTATCATAAATATGTCAAGAGTTGGGCAGGTGTTGTGTTGGGAAAAAACCAAAGCATACCATGTTTTTGCTAAGATATATTTGACTAGTAACCAAGAGGGCACTAATATATGAAGGTTTAAGGTTTATGCCAATGATTTCAAATAAGGGCTCAAAGCCTTAACCGCTTCTTCCAACAAGAATACAGGAAGCTCATTCACGCATATGTGAGTTGTTCAAATCCCTTTATTCAAAGCTATAAGCAACATTTTCTTCAAAAAGAGTCATCATGTACTGTACCAAAGCATATAAGAAGTGAGGCCTAACATTATTTTTCACTTACATTCGGATATGTAGAGGTGTGGTGAAGAAAAGGAGAAAGCTATACCAAAATTAAATAGGTTTTAACTATGGTATGCGAAAAAGTTGTTGAAAATCCTGTACATGTTTTGTGCAATCAATATCAATCTTCTTTATATTTGCTTCTCACCAGCATTTGATATTGCACCTGTTTGACACTGCTGTCACTTGCATTAGACATATCAGCATTCAACATATGCAATCTAGTAGCTTCTGAAAACTAGCTTCTTTCATATATACTAACTATTTTGTAAACTAACTCAGAACCATTACCTTATGTTTTGATGTACCTGACTTGCAGTTTATTCAATGTTCAGTCCCTGCATATGGATTGATATTCATCAGTCCATATCTTGTAACAATACAAGTAAAGTTGAATTCAATAGCTCTTGAAATTATAGCAGTATTTCTTCTATGACCTTATTTATCATTCTAATAAGTGCAGACATACTTTTTTTCCATGAGAGCTCACAGGATTTCAGAGTCGGAGCACTACTTCTTTGTGACTGTAAATTTGCATTCTTTGCAATGCAATGACAAGGGCATTTCACCATCAATTTCTGGTCGTCTTCCTTCCCTTTTCCATGGATATTACTTTCTGTACTGCTTAGAGCTGTCATTGCACATCCAACTGATCATCGTCAATCTATGGTGTATGTAACATCTCCCAAATATTGATGTTAGAATTTAGTGAATTTAAAAAAAGAAATTTCTTTTCACACCACATAATAAAGATAAATAAAGCCCATGGAGTATTTTGTAGCATTCCACTAAGTAACATTTTCTGTTGGTTTCTTATTCTTTCGCTACATACATTAAACTGGACAAGGTTGTCCTCCTGAAAAATTCATGACATTATAATTTATCACATACATCTAAATACAACATTTATAATTTATCAGATACATTTAGATGCAACATTTATAATTCATCACATACATCTGGAAGAGGACATATAAGTATTTGACACAACATCCCAATTGACAAAACAATAAGCCAAATTTAAACACACATGATCGAGACAAGGATATAGGTGGTTCACCCCGGCTGGGCTACGTCCACAAAGGCAGGTCAATTCTTGTAATATTCAAAGTCAAGGGATACATTATGCAACTCAATGTTGCTATTCTTCCAGCTTCTCCTCTAGCGGGAGATCACTCTCAACAATAATCAAATTATATTCTTCTCGAAAGAGATTACATCTTGTGACACAGTTGTCGCCATAATTAATTGCCACTTTCATCAAGAGCATAATCAGTACATAAAATTGTTTTCTTGTGGTCTTTTAAGCGTATCATTCAAACTATAAATACTAACTAAACTTTTCACTATGGCTCACCCATTCCACTATACATAAATAAAATTCATCTTCTAACACACACTACCTACAATCACGATAAAATCGAGGACACAATAACAATCAAGATCACAATACAAATCGAGATCTCGCAGTTATCCACAAGAATTGATTTCGGGTCTACTGAGACATCGTTTAGAAAAAAAAACTAAGAAACCAAAGCACGTAGTAATAACTAGCATAAACTATCAGGCAATTGTCCACAGAACTCGATTTTAGGTCTACTAAGACATCGTTTTTACGAAACATAAGAATCTGAACCATGCAATAATAACTATCAAGTAATTATCCACAGGAATCGATTTCAGGTCTACTGAGACATCGTTTGGAAATTCATAAGAAACTGTCGAAAATATCCATAACATCAATCTAAACTTCACGCACATACAACTTATAAAAAGGAACTATCGATACTTTCTAGAATAACAATCTAAACTTCATGCGCATACTTTATCAGAAGTGTCGATACTTTCCAGAATATCAATCTAACTTCCTGCACATAAGATCTGTCGATACTTCCCAGAATATTAATCTAGAATTCATGCACATACATCTTACAAGATCTGTTGATACTTCCCAGAATATCAATCTAGAATTTATGCACATACAACTTATAAAGAACCGTCATACTTTCCAGAATATCAATATATGATTTCTATCCAACGTAATAAAAACATGTAGAAATGCCTATACGATATCAAGCTTAATGGATACGCAGATAAATGCAATCACGATCTCAACACTACTACATAGATCCTGGAGAACAAGATCTACATCTCCCATTCAGCATACAGACATAACTTGAGTTTTTCTTCCAAGAGTAAGCAATAAATGAAATCCCATTTTCCATACAACTACAGAGATTGGGGATCTACGCTTTCAGCATAAGGAACGAACTTAGCGTTTTTCATTCAAGAATTTAGTAAGAAAAGAATTCACGACTTCCATAGATCTACATAGTGAGATGTTAACCCATGACAGGGTTGCATTTAAATAGACAGCAAACAAGAGAAATACCAATCCAAATAAAATACCTACCAGGTCATTCAGAAAAATTGGGGATTACTACCGTACCACAATTTATTACAACACTAATACAGATTGCTCATTTGCACGACAATCGTATAGATTGATGGGCAAATGTATTACTAGGAAGCCAGATTGGTTCAATCAAAAATACCGTCCATGTTAAGAAGCAACAAGAGGAGTATCATGGCAGGATTCGAGCCTGTGACTTTGATTGGTCTACCTATCAACAAATTCTACTGACAGGGCGTTGACGAGTACAACAGATCGGGGTTCTTACAGTTTGTAAATATGGGAAATAGAATTGAGTTTTCACCACAGGATTACAATTATCGATATCAAGGAATTAAAACAAAACCTGAGGACTGAATCTGGTATTTATACAGAATGGGATTGTATCGGTCAATCGCAAGGTCACTTCGAGGGTATGTGGAGATCGACCCAGAACGCTACCATATGAATCTAAAAGGAGGAAGTCGAGATATACTACGACTCTATCAAGCAAATTGGTACCGAGATCAGTGACTGAAATTTAACTCAGTAAATATATAACACTCTAAATAAGGTGAAAGATACAAACTGTAATGAGCGAAAAAGCATAGAGAGGACAACAGCCACCTCTTATAACTTATTTGTAATTTAACCCAATTTATGAGACATAAAGGATCTCTGCTCTGTACCGGGGCTTTCTAGGCACAAGTATGAAAACTAACTATTTATCATAATGAAAAGAGATATCGATGGAGGCACAATAGTAATATGCAAATAATCAAAAAGTAAAACGAAAGGATTACCAGATCTCCGTTCTCTCTTCGTGGTTTTCATCGAAATGTATTATCGTTGATCCTTAACCGTCCTCTCAGGTGGAGATCGAACGCATTTAGCAGAGACGTAAATCCCGCCACTAACAGGCACTTAGAGATAGAAGTGTTCCTGCAGAAAAACGAAACAACCGGTGCTTTCCTCCTTCTCTCCGCTCCATATTTTGCCCCCTTCCTTCACCTACATTCTGTCTATTTAAAACTTCGAAGGATTTAGTAGGTGGAAGGTTTATTAGCCCCACCTCCTTCTTGAGATGACAAGTGGCGCCTTTGCTTCTCATGTTCTTATAGTGACCTGTGGAAGCTTGCACCAAGTGGCACTATTTATTTAAGGAGACTTCACCTCTATTCCTCGACTGATATTCTACCTAACTCCTCTCTTCAACTTGTATGACCTATGAATACACTTAATATATATATATAAATGAATTACGGGATGATAGCTAAAAAGGTCTAGCAACCTGAGAATGGAGTCGTGGTTCCACCAACTCCACTCCATACTACTAAGGTTTTACCCAATATCGCTAATTAACCCCGGTGAAATACCTTGGCTATAGCAATATACATATTATTGCTATTAGTAATATATGTATAAAAGGAAGTCCTTGAAAGTAATACTCCCTTGTAGTGGAGGTTCTTTATTTAATAAAACTAACAATGAATATATTTTTGGGTGATATATTCGCATTATATAAACTTCGACAGTCATCTATTATACTTATATTTAAACATAACTAATACCATGCTTTCGTAGATATATATCTTAGATCACTAGGATAACAATCTAGATATAATTATCTCCACCATCCTATTCTTGTAAACCAAGCTAAGTTGCTATCTCATTCCATGTCCCATCATGCACAACCTAAATCCGATTAAAACATCCTAGCTTATGGATAAATATAATTCATCCTTCTCCTTGTCCTCAAGTATAGAATTGAGGAAAGTTTTAGTCTCTTTTCGAATCTAGGATATATTAATAGAATGACCTCCTAAATTATTTAGGATCATTTATCATAGCTATCCTCAAAGCCCTCAAGTTGATTAGGGGCGTTGCGACGAGTAACCGCTTCCTTAATTTATTACGACGGCACTTATAACCATTAAGGTTAATTTGTAAATCAATTTACTTTTCTTCAAGTGTCCTTGGCACTAAGGTATTACCCATGATCCTGGTGGTTACCTTACTTATCACTCCTCTTTCGTAGTGGCTTCCATCGCCCGTTGTTTAAGTTGCGTCACCTCTTTAGTCCCATAGATTTTCAATAATATTTGAAACTTAGACAGATATTGAAATGATAATTTTTAGGGTCCACTCATGGGGCCTTGGCCTTGAGCTCCTCAGTAAGGCTCTTACATAACTCACAATACACATTTATAAATTTGATAGGGATAGAGAGGGGGTATTACAGTGTAGAGTAGTGCTGGTTGTTGTTTTTAGAATTAATAGAAACAACAACAACAACATAATTCAATACAACATGTTAAAATATGAAACAATAAACTTTAAATACCAGAAAGTTTTCATAAATGTTTATGCAGAACCTATCTTTTGTTCAGAGCGCAGTAAAATATCAAGATTCCACTTCCATTTATGGAGTCCGTTCGGTGCTCAAGGTTGGCTGAAGGGGACATCCACAGGTCAAATTGTATTTGAATGCCATCTGTTTTCAAGTACCAGACTTTTTGCAGTAATTTTAACAGAAAGTACACATTGCTCAGTGATTCTTACTAGAAGCATTTCCCACAACTTAGATTTAAATGGATTATAAGAATATTTTCTCAAAATATACCATTTATTCCACTAAATATCACCTTTGAGATTAAGAGTAGGAGTGGAATCAGTTCTTTAGTTCATTTTCTATAGTTCACATCTTTGAAAACTAGGAACATAATAGAATGTACTAGTAGAATGTACTGGTAGAATGTGATACCTTGTGAAGTGATAAAGTCAGAAGATTAGAACATAGTAACTCTAATTTGTATTTTAATGTTTACAGTTCGAGCTATGTAGGTATGGATACTGCAATCTAGTAATGTGATATGGATTGCTACAATCTGGTAATGCTCTTTCTTTTCTGTAAATTTCAACAAACGTCGATTGCAACAACAGGTCAATATTTCTCAGGTTAATCAAGTAAGATTAGGTCAGAAAGCCTACCTCTTTACCCCAAGAAATGTTTCTTTCATAGTTGCAGACAGAAACGTTCAAGGAGTCACCTATAGTTGAAAAATGAGAAGAAATGATATTGTATTACTAGTTGTATGTGGGAATTTATGTCCGCATCGTTCTCATCCCCCAAAACCATAAACAACCATGCTTTTATTCTATGTAATGCCACTACCAAACCCCAAAAACTAGAAACAAAAATCCTTTTATTTGGCATGTAATACTATGTGCATGTTAGTCACGTTGACAAGTGCAAGATCTATATTTTAACATTGACAGGTGTGTTGGGTCACCATACCATGTACCAGCTGCTGGCTTCCAATCTGTCTTTTGTATTGCTAATTTGTGTTTTCCTAGGAAAACTTTAAACAATAGCATTACACGTACCTGACATTCCAAACACTATTAAATAAGCTAAAAAAATTATTGCAAACACTTTGTTGAATTTGCATGCAATAGATATCCATGAGAAGCTAGCTGAATTGAGCATGACATTGAGAGCCCAAGCCCAACAATGCACATGAGTGATGAGGCATATTGCAAATCTACCAAAAAAAGGTAGAACTTTGGGACTTTAATAATACATGATGCTGTTGCAGAAGGGCGGGTAGATTAGGGCTCACATGCTGTAACCATAAACATGCTACTTGAAGTTGTTGTAATTTTTGTACAGAGAGATGAAAAATGCCTGTAAATAATAATAAAATTCACGCAACAGTCAAGGGTTGGAAAAACAAGCTAAGCCTTGTTGTTCTACACGCAAGTGCTGTAAAACACACAGAGAAGATCCAAATCGGGGCGGGTCACAATTGTTTTTTGTAATGTTTGTAATTTAAACATCTGTAAGAAAAGGAACACTAAATTTTCATAACAAAATTCTCAATTAACACAAATAATCTTGTAATAATCTACTAATTCTTTGCTACCAAATACAAATCATGACAAAGAAAAGGATACAGGTGGTCATGTAATTGATGTGTCAAAGCAGGACCTCATGCAATTGATGTGTCGAAGCAGAACAACAAGAATGAATATTGTATCGCTACTATGTGCATGTTAACCACATGGAAACAGAAACGATTTAGTATTAAATATGGACATAGTAAAGTACGCGGCTTGGTTAAGCATCCATTTGGCAATGTATGCTTAATGGAAAATGTATTTTGACAGGTGGTTAAGCCTACATTGTACATAAATTATGTGTTTTGTTTTAATGTAGATAGTTAATGTGAAGATGCCATCGATAGTGGCTACATCGTATATGATGGAACCAAAATGACATTGAGATATATGACATTGCAATGATGGAAAAATCATAATATATAATAATGATATTAGACCCTTGAGATAGACAACATGACTACCATCATAACTCGACCAACGAGCAAAAGGTTGTAACTAAGAGGAGCTCAATTTCGATTTTTTCTTAGCCCACTAATTGAAGATGTATTATTCGTTGTGAGTGGCTTATTATAGGCTCTCACAATGCATGGAATGATGGAGGGTTCATCTAAGCCTCTAAAAATTAATGCCTCAATTGCAATCCTAACTACCAACATGTACATGTCACTTGACTGAACATGCGGTGAGCATTAATCTTCAACAGTGGGAAAAATTAGCATGCCTTCTAACGGTCTTGTATGTCGTAATTTTGCTTCAACAACTAACAGTTTTGTGGAAGAGATCACTTGTACTATTGGATAATTTGTGGAAGATATCATTTGTTTGAACTCTTACTCAACTTCCAATTTTTTTCCATTTGATGATTATTAATTTGAATTTTCATCAAGTGCTTGAAACAATTTTTCCATTTAATGAATAAGTGCTTGAAACAGTTTTTCCATCAAGTGCTTGCTTGAGCAAATCTTCATCTCTAGTGTTCTCTATCGATGACATCCGCAACACAGAAAAAATACCAGGCAGCTAGGTTAGTATACTTAGTTAGAGTCCTGATAGCAACAATAGCTATACTAGTTGAAAAATATTTACCTGCAAAGCAAACAACATACCTTCCAATGAAAACTATGCTACAAATATTGCATTTGTCTACAACAAATTTCTTCATCGGCAGGTTATACAAAACTAAAATAACGTGTTACTATGCATCTATCTCTTGCATTCTCATTGTTGGGTGCCTCCACAAGATATGCACACAACTGATGGTATAATATATATTGGCATACTTCACTTATGGCATGAATAGTATTGATTTTTTTCAATGAGAAATGAACAGAGAAGTAGAGCTAATGTACCTAAAGGAGTTTCCTTTTCCAATGCTAAACTTGATGTTTTTGGAACTTGTAGAAGTTTCCTTTGTCAATGCTATCGATGCGGACTTTCCTTTCTTCTAGGTACAAGACTTGCAAGAAGAAGCTTGGAGAAAACCTAATCGACTTTCCTTTCTTCCAGGTACAAGACTTGCAAGAAGAAGCTTGGGGAAAGCTTGGCCTTTTCAATGGCTTGAACATAGATTCAGAGGCGGTGGTTGTCACGGGGGCTTCACTCAATAAACCGCTATCATAGCACGTTCATTCGTGGCATATGAAACAATACTCCTAATTTCACTAAATATTGGAAAATACCTTCCAAAATCGTTCTTTTTAACCCCCTCCCAATATGCCTTCCCAATTTAAAAAAACTCCTATTTTCACTAGATATTGTATGTATCAATTTTTTCATTAACATTTTTTATACCCCTTTATATTTCTACCTAGTATATTGATATGGTACCCCTCTTATGAACCCACATGCATTCTACAATGCACCTTGCTTTTCTCGATGTATATTGTGGATGCACATTACTTCACCCACAATGCAATTACTCAACCACATATCATTATGATTTGCAACATCTAATGGTCTAATGAAGAGATAGGAGATCACTTATTGTATGTCACAAGAGCCAATGCACATAGTACTACATTTAGATTGCATGTTGCAGTTCCCCAATCGCTGACTAATCTTGTTGTGGGCTAGGTATCCAAGCCCCTAGGGCTTGTAACAAGCTCTAGGAGGATGACTAAACCTCCCAAGGCCTGTAATAAGCACGAGTGGTTGGGTATTCAAGCCCCCAAGGCCTATCGAGGGCCTATAACAGGACCTGGAGGCTTAGAGCCTCCCAAGGCTATTAGTAACAGCTGGTTGAGTGCTATTGGTAATAATTGGTTGTCAATGACCACTGTCTCTCGACTATGATAGACTGGAAACCCACTTCACCACGAAACCCCTAGCCTCAAGCATGCCTCGAGACGCGATTTCCCTACGTACTGGTAGCCCGAACCTTGCCTGAACCTGATTTCTCATCCGACCGTGATCCTGCTGTATCCATTTGGCGGATATTTGTCATCCCGCCCATATAAAAAATATCCCGAAGCATTTTTGTATTGTTACATTAAATAAAAAAAACCCTTTGACCCTTAATATATAAGCAATATAATTTTTAGGTTTTCATGAATATTTAATACCTCAATATGAATAAACATGATATTATATTGCCTTCTAGTTAAGCCCCCGTGGTGGTTGTATGGTAGTGAGGAAATGGCTATATGATGGTGAGGCGGTGCCGGTGGTGAGCAATGGTTGTATGGCTATAGGGAAAAAAACATAATCCTTAAACATAATGCCACTACCAAATTAATGTGACATTGTCAGCGTAATAATGTGTTTTCCAAATGTCCATTAATCCAAAAGTTAAAATATATTAAAATATTATATATAATTTGGCTGATATGTTAAGGAATCAGGATCTTTGTCAGAGCGAGTGAAGAAATTTTCCATAGCCCGAGAACTTCGCCGATAGCCTAGCAATAACACATAGAAGTTCAGGGCCAATGAATTGTGAAAGAAATAAAATTAAATCTATTTTTTAATTAAAAAATAAAAACTACTAAGTTAAAGTTTGGTTAAAATAAGTTTGGTTTTTTTCTGCTGGAAAAAAAGTTTGGTTAAAATAAAAAAAATTTAAAAGTCCTCTAAGAACCCTCCAATCTAGGCCTCTTTCCCATATGCTGAAGAATTCATTGTCCAGACTAGGAAAGTGTTGATGAATTCATTGTCCATACTAGGAGGGTCTATAGGGAAGAATTCATTCTCCAGTCCTACACTAACACAAAATGGCAGAATCTGACCAGTAAGATTATTGCTGTAAATAAGATGTCAAGTTACCAAGATCTACTATCGACCTTTATAAATGACATTACCATACATGCAAAGTTGTGTGTATGATACCTTTGCAGAAGAGTCCTTAGTTCTAAATTTCCCTCTTTGGAGCATCGAATTTCCTTATCTCCTTCATTTTCAGGATGGATTCCTAGAGAAATAGGTAAGCAATTATTTTGGCGTCCGTCGAATTCTTTTTGTACTTTATGTTAGAAATTCTCAATTACATGGTTGCAATCTTTACTGGCATTGGCACTCATGATTTGAAGAAAATAAAAAAGACATGAAGTTCCGCTTGAGCTCCAGGAACTTCTAATCTAGTGCCCAGCCACATCAGAAACATGGAACGCAAAGCAAGTAGTTGAATTGCTCAAGCTAATAGACATTGTAATTGCTATTTCTGTAATAGGCAAAGACCGAGGTATGCTCTCTCTACCCCTTATGCTTGCTCCGATAGAGAATATGAGACTAGATATGGTTCTCGATTTGGAAGGGATGTAGGTTAACCCGGTCCACAATGCATATTTAGGAGGTTTAGATAAGAAACCGATAAGAAACGAGAAAATTATTTCATCAATCTAATTGCAGGTATATTTTTATATCTGTATCCAGTAAATCGTTCATTGGTACCTACTCGTATAATTAATAATTGCCACAATATTTCTGTACATCAGTATACCAAACTTTTCCATTTCAATGGAATTGGAGTGCCACCAGATTTTTGTACAATAGTATACCAAACTTCACCATCTCAATGGAATTGGAGTGCGAAGATGTCTAGGCTATGTAGAGTTGAAAGAAACGTAAGAAGATGTATATATAACACTTGAAGGCGGTGTTGAAGGTTAGAAAATGGTAACCATCAATTATTGTAGTTCAAGCTATGATAGTATTAACAAAATAATGCAAAAAAATGGTAAGTATGTTTTGGGATTAAGATCAATCTGCTAACTCGGTTTCCATTGTTTGTGATTGCCTACAAACTATACATGTTGAAACTTACAACTTTATAGAACAAAGATTCTTTTATCCTCTGATTTTATTCTAAATATGCTCATTGTTTAATAATTTCCTAACTATTAACATTTTTACTGGTATTTACACAAACACCTGCAGAATTTTGTACTAAACAAGTGACAATCGCATAGTGAGATGTAACCCACTAGCTGATGGAGTTGATTAGTCCTTGCCGAAGGCCAGGGTTTCTATTGCATTTGATAAGCTTTGACTTAGTATTAGTTTACATTTGACTTTGCATATTTAATTCATATGTCCTATATTTTTTACATGGTTTGTAAATATATCAATTATTAATTCAACTATATATCATTTTACTGCAATATTATTGGATGATAGTTTGATGCATTATTGCCAGGCCGGCTACAGAGCTCTTGGAAGTTGGGAGGTTAGTTAATGCTCTCCTTCACCGCCATACCATTTGCATTAAATACACAATCTTGAAATCGCTACGTGCTTCCCTTCTACCGCCTCCACTTCCCATGTGTTCTCATACCACCTTCATAGCTACACCACCATTGCTAGAATATTTAGCTTACTACCATGGCTAGAGAGGTACATTAATGAGTCCTTCAGCTGTACTATGTCAAAATCTAATTTTCCATTAAATCAAATGTCTAAATTGTATGTCTAACTTCTGATTAATGCTAGGATTCATGTTAGCATTAATTTATAACATAAAATGTTTAAGGATTCATTATTGTCTAAGGATTCAACATTGTCTACTTCTGTACCTCCCTCCATTGTCTCCAATGCGCCGCCTTTGTGAACATCTTCATGGCTCTATGAAATTCTTAACGAATTGTCTCCATGTCTAAGTTGCTTCTGCACCACCCTCCATTGTCTCCAATGCGCCAATCCGCCACCTTTGAGACCATCTTCATGGCTCTATGAAATGCTTAACAAATTGTCTCAATGTCTAAGCTGGATCTAGACTGAATAATGAAGAATGGGTTGTACTACTTCAACTACTAGCTCCATGGAACCTATCATGGATATATTCCCATAATTCCTTGTGCAACCTGCATCAATATGTTCACCTCCAGGTTTTCTAAATTATATGAGGTATGTCTACTTATGAATTTTGATAGACTCAAAGAATTTGAGCACGAATTTAGGAATTTCTAATAGATATTCTAGCACTAGAATGAATAGCTTACTGACTACATTCAGCTCCCTACTAACCGACATCAATTTCCTCTCATTACCATGAAAATATTGAAATAGTTGCAAAACAAAAAAACAAATACCTTAGGCTTGCAGAGGAAGGAGTAAAACTCATATTCAACAGAACCCTCCTATCCTTGGCCTTCTTAGAATTTGTTGAAGAAACACCAGTCCTAATGACCTTTAATTTTCAACTTCATATTCAACTGACCTTGTTAACCAAGAATCCTATATTGATCATGTGCTAATCGATGACTTTGAACCAATCAATTGGAATGGAAGCCAACCCACCACTATCAACAAAGGTAGCAGCAACACTAATAAAATTTTCCCATGTGAAAGCAGCTAAGCGGGGGAAGGAGCCACATTAAGGAGAAAAGGAGGAGTTCAAGCATATACAGATGCCATTGATGAGCCATACTCACCTGGATTTGGTTGGCCTCTACATCAAAATCCAACACATCCGCTATTGCTTATAAAACTTTTTATTGCTTCATACTACAAAAATCCCCCATGCTTGTTTATGCGGCCTAGATAGATTGGTTCTTTGCGGTTGTCCAAGAACTTTGTGGAAGGATACATTTAGATAGATTGGTTCACCTGTTTAATTAGCCTCTACTCCTGTTGAGAGGTCAAAATAGTATGTGCTATCTTATAATCTATCTTTCTTATCTATTCATCAATTTCCTCCACACGGATATATGGGAGTTTTCTCAAAGCAATCTCGCCTCCTGCCACAATCACTCTTGAGATTTGTTTGCCATTTCAAAGAAGTATTGTGGTTTAGCCTCATCCCATGAGCCATTTTTTGACATAAAAATGCTCCCAACCTAAACCAACTTAACTAAGCTTACAGTGAAATATTAGCGAATTCTAAGCTATGACATGAAAGCTATGCTATTTTTTTGTATTTTTGATACAAAACACAGTAGTTGTGCAATTAAGCTCCCAACATCTTCCAACATAAATGACTAGAGGGCATGGACAGAATGCCATGTACTAGTGTATATTCCATCCTAATGGGTTCCAATCATTTCACTTCAACATGTCATGTGATCCAGAAGCTTGGTCTAACCGATAGCCTATGCTTCACAATACTACACAGAGAAAACATTGACCTTAAATTCAACTAGCAATGTATGTTACTATAGAATGTTGAAGAGAAAACACTAACCTTAAATTGCATAATAGATGACCTATTTTTTGCCATGTAAATATTAGTCTATTTACATGAAGCCAAGGTAAAATATTACAGAGAGTGATAGGAAATAAATTATAAAAGTGGCTCTTAGTGAAGCCAAATCCCATAGAAGGGAAAACAAATCAAGTTTATGTCCTTCAATATTTAAAGGTAGAGGGTGCCTATAAAATACCACCCTCGAGGATGAATTTGCTTAAATCAAAACTGTACTTGATTTTTTTACAATAAACTATGATCGAGGCAAAGGTATGCATTTCACATTGTTCAAAATTGTTTTGGGATTTTAGAGCCCTAAGTTCAATAGTCATTCATGTGGCCTAATAATTTGATGGAGCTCATCTTTTTTGTTTTAATAAAGCATCTTATCTAAACTATGCCATTCAAGTCTCATCAAAATCAAAAGAATTTAATATAGTTTGTCTTTCCTAAATATTGATTGGATTTCTTCAAACATAAAAGTTTTTTATGAGGAGTTGGTGGGGGAAAGGGTCTTGGATATCCCAAATTTGGTTTTAGGAGGAGATACAAATTTGATCATTTCTCACCATGAGATATGGAGGGATATTACTAGAAGAGACTCCTCGGTCAAGTTCTTCTCCTAGATATTTCAATCCAACCATCTTGTTTATATTGAACCTATTTATGCCTCAGTTACCTAGATCAATCATAAGGTAGGTTCTAGTTCCATTCCAAAGAGATTGGACTAGTTTATGGTCAAGGATGATCTCATAGTAGCTCCATATTGTTATATAACCTTTATCATGAAGGTAGGTGGGTTTGATAAAACTAGTTTGGTAAAAATGGAATAAATATGTGGTTAACTCTACTCCACCTAATGGTCTTCTTTTAATGCTATTTATTGAAGCTCCTCGTGGCTTCTCTTGTCTACACATAATTCACTTCACAAAGAACAAGGGAAATGAGATGTATGAAATTGAGGAAGGCTATAAATTCATTGCATATGTGGGTTTTATAGTTCATGGCTTAAAATATTGGTTTTATTTTCTAATAGATGGAAGTATTGTGCATTTATGGCTACCTACTATACTTGGATCTCTAACTAGGAAGTAGTATCAACTTCAATGTGTCACATCTCAATTGGTTTATGTAATGGTTGGTTAGGCTTGTAGGATCCAGATGGTTTCACATAGTGAATAAATCTATAGTATGTATCTCTCCATGTATGTAGATACAAAAGGTAGATAGCACATGAAAGGTAAATAACTAAAACGACATAAAAAAAATATTTCAAGAGTATTACACACCTTTGAGTACAATTGATGTAGTATCTCCACTTATGCTACTAATCAGTTGGAATTTGTAGTGCGAAGTCTTGTAGAAATCAAATAACCATGAAATTTTTTATTCATGATAAAGAATTTAAGAAATAGACATGTATTTCAAAATTCACAGTAGTCTATAATACATAAGAATAAATACCTCATTGAGCTCCTCTTTGTTTCTAGAATAATTTAATATTCTCTACTAAACAGGGCCAACCATGTGAAGGTGGAAGCTCTTATGTCCCCACCCCCTCAGATCACTCTCAATTCCTCATACCTAATGCATGTGCTTGAAAATAATTAAATTATGTGCAAACATGCAGATTTCGGCATAAAGAAACATTTAGCATTCATTCATTAAAATAAAACATTCATTATTCCACTCATTCATTCATTAGGCAAAACATAATACATGACATTATATTATCAAAAATAAGTTTTCATAGTGTTTTTTTAGTCACTTCTTTCTAGTTTTTTTTCTTTTGAAAAAATCAGCAATCAACTCATCTTCTGCAACTTCATGTTTAGTTCTTGTGGCATCTACAACTTGTCGTATTGTCTTCCTAGCAGTGTACTCATGAAGTGGATGCTGCTACAAGGGGTTAAGATTTGCTACAATAATGTAAGAATGTTACATTGATATCTTTTGTTATTATAATGACAAGTATTTCATTAATGAAAAAACATTAGAGAGGTGTTGTTTACCTGATGTGGCCACATCTTGTACTTCATCTTCCTTTCTAGGCTCATCTTGTATAGGATGGCCCTCTACATCCTCTGAAGTTGAAACATGAAAAAGTACAATTAATACACCATTTGCAATGCAATATTTTGTACTGTATCATATGAATACATTCATTACCAGGATTTGAAGCATGACCTTCAATGGGTTGTTCTCCATCCTCGACATTAAGTGCATTATTGCTTTCCTTCTCAAAACAGACTCAATATTTTATGACCAAAATTTATAATGAATAGATTGCACAAGTAATCAATCTTAAATAAACTTCATTGATTTTATTTACCTACGTGCAAGATGGATCACTGGAAGACTGTGTTTTCCAAGACAAGATTTTTCGATGTTCAATGACTCCAAAGTCATGTTGGAATCCAAGCTTCAAGTCTTCCTCCATGGGCACTTCCTTGAATCGATCATCCTACAAATTTGCATAAGATCAGGAATTTAGATTTTATGGTACAATAAAACAAAAATTATTTGCAATTTTATTATTTGGATGCAATATTGGTTTTATTGATACTTACAATTTTTTCCTCCAAAGGGAATCTCAACAACTACAATACCAAAAAAATTATTCTCAAAATGAGCATGGAAGTAGTTAACAAAAAATTTGTTGAGAAGGAAAAAATAATAAAGGATCTATAAGCTAAAGTGAAAATATAGAATTGGAACAATTCTCAAGCTTCTCAATGATGAAATACACTCCTTCTCCCACTGCATTAGTTGGCTCAATCGAACATTGTAAACAAGTTGCGAAAGAAGAAGACATAATGGAGAAGAGTTCTTCCAAGATGGATACAGGTGGAACCTCCTACAAATCATTTGTTTTAGGTTGCTTGAAGAATGCCAAATAAGGGAACGATGCCTACAATACCTAGCTTTCTCATGTTTTACAGAAAGTTGTTAATTTTGGGCCATTTTATGAGGCTTTTCACAAGCCATGTAGTGAATAGAAATAGTAAAATTTTGAATCCGAAGCATGTAGACAACAATGTAAACAATCTAATGAAGCTCATGGAGAAGATATGGACAAACTCTTCCCTTTTTTGTTAAGTGGACAAATGGTTCGATGACAACCCCTCTTTTTTCTATATTAATATAAATAGTATCCATTTATATTTAAAAATGCTAAGTAAAATGAGTTATACTAATTTGAATTTGAATAAATAGTAAAATAACATTTTGCATTGCTTAAAAACCATTAAATATGTAACCCCATTTTCATAGATTCACCTATACAAGAATATGAAATTGATTTTTTTTAAAATAGAAAATGAACATTGAAAACATAGTGGCCTTGGTTCTTATAAAACATGAGCACCCAAGAGGTACTAGATAAGTTACTGTAACTTGAATCACATCATGTGTTGATGTTATTATATGGTACAATTCATAATCAAGCTATGGAATAATCGACTGTGCTGGAAGTCCGAAATTAGATGGGGCTCCAAGAAGTGATTACTAGTAACAGAAGCATTCTGGAAGTTCGAAATTAGGGTGAGGTGCAGGGCACAACATTTGTGAGGAAGTATGGTTTCGAACCAGGGGAGGGGCCCATCCCCTCCTCCTCAGCCTAATGAGGAGCCGACAACGGAAATTCCACAGGTGAAACGAGAGGTGACAGGAATCAAAGGAGAGGGTTTCAGTAATAAAGTAGAGTTTTCGGCATCGGGGACAGGCAAAATGGGGCAGGGAGTCTGCATCCCTAAGTCTCCTTGTACTCCAACCATCTCGGTGAATCCAACAAGAGTTAAAGAGAGAATCCATCATATGACGAATCACGTGCTAATTGGTAAATTCATGGGCGTCTAGACTTCGGAGAAAGCCCTAACATGGTGGATTCACTCAACCTGGAAACCTAAAGGACATTTTGATCTCCTACTGGAGTCGAAGGGGTTCTTTATTGTGGTTTTTATCAATGTGGAAGACAAGGATAGGGTATTCGAGGGAGGACCTTATTTCTACTACTCAACAGGGTTATTTCTACGAATGTGGAAGGATCATTTTAATCCTAACAAGGAGGATCTGTCCATAGCCCCGATCTGGATCAAATTCTATTCATTACCGACTAAATACTGGTATCCTGAAATATTGAAGGTGATTGGAGGTGCTCTAGGGAATTTTGTTAAAATATCTGACCAAACTAAGCAAGGAAGGTATGTGTCATATGCCTGTTGGTGTGTTTATATGAATTTCTCTAAAACCCTATGTGAAGGGATTACCCTAAATTGGGAAGATTCTGAGTGGTTCCAAACCCTAGATTATGAACACGTTCCTTTTCGCTGTCGACGATGTCATACTCATGGACATCTAGCCTGTGATTGTCATTTGAATCTCCTAGTGGAATTACCTAGTAGCAAACCTCTGGACCAGCTTAATGCAGAAGGATTTACCAAAATCACCAATAGGAGGAAAGCGGGACAGAGGCATAATGGGGCTGAGCCCAAGAGTAAAGGAACCAGCACAGACCACTTTGCTGCTTTGGATCCTGATTTGCCAGATCCTCATAATCCAAAGGAAAACCAGAATCCTTCTATTACCAAGGTGGATAAACCTGAAGTGATATATGAGATCAGAACTAAGGGTAAAAATGTGAAGGATAAAAACCCTTTGGCAGTTGAGCCGATGGAGGAGGAACTGGAGGAAATGGAATTAGGAGACCTAGATCTTGATAGTATTGAAGAAGCCTATAAGAACATTGAGGTGCACTCGATTCCAGACAATCAACTTAAACTATTAAAAGATTCTATTCTCAAATCTAAACCCACTCCTAGTTGGGGATTGGGCCCCTAAAGCTGAAGGAAAGTAAAAGGAAATTTAAAGAAGAAGGATCGAAGAGAGGACGGAGATCCAATAGGGAGCGAATATGGGAAATTGGGGCTAGATTGGTTGACTCTGGTCAGTATCCAATGATCCAGGAAGCTCTCTTATATGTGAGATACAGTGCTTAATGAAAATCATTTCATGGAATACTCGAGGGACTAACGGTCCTTGTAAAAGAAAGACTTTGAAAATCAAGATTATGAAGGAAAAACCTGCTGTGGTTCTTCTACAAGAAACCAAGTGTTCGGGAGCTCACTTGGAACAAACTGCGCGTAGCATTTGGAAAAATTGTAAGTGTATGATATTGGATGCTATTGGCCACTCTGGAGGAATAGCGATCCTGTGGGACCTGTGACTTGTGGCTCTCACTGATTTTCTCTCCACCAAGTTCAGTCTCTCTGCTGCTTTTCATCTTTTAGGGTCCAACGTGAAGGGGGTCATTACCAATGTGTATGGGCCGATCAGTTATCCGGAGAAGCGTAATTTCATTACTAGTTTATCCAGGCTTAGGATCATGTTTGAAGAG
Source organism: Larix kaempferi (assembly GCA_027924585.1). Taxonomy (NCBI): domain Eukaryota; kingdom Viridiplantae; phylum Streptophyta; class Pinopsida; order Pinales; family Pinaceae; genus Larix; species Larix kaempferi. Next base: position 18,811,003 of record BSBM01000435.1, read on the forward strand.
ACTCATTGGATTGTTGGAGGTGATTTCAACTAGATTAGGTCTCTGGCGGAAAATAAAGGGGGTAAGAGAATCCTAATTCTGGAGAATACTCTGTTTGATGAATTCATTGAGAACAGTAAAATGATTGATGTCGCTATGAGGAGCAATGGTTTCACCTAGAATAACAGACGGGGAGGGGAGCATTTGGTGGAGGCTAGGTTGGATAGATTTCTTGTGTCTGAAAGCATTATGCTCTTAGGGGGAACTATGGACTCCTGTCCGATAGCTTCTGCAGGTTCTGATCATTGGCCAGTTTCCCTTATTTGGAGTAATATTGGAACCCGAATGAATAGGCCTTTCAGGTTCGAATTTTTTTGGATAACCCATAAATCCTTCCATGCAAATGTGGAGGAGTGGTGGAGGAATACTTTACCCCCTCAGGGTACTAAAATGTACTATTTTCAACAGAAACTGAAGCTGCTGAAACAAAACATCAAAAGATGGAATAAAGACATCTTCGTGGACATTTTTGTTGATATAGCCAAGATTGAGAAACAAATGGAACAAGTCCAGGCATGTATCATGAGAAACGGCCTGAATGAGGATCTGGCTTTGGAGGAAAAAAACCTTTTCGACCAGCTCTATTAGAGGTAAATACAGGAGGAAATATTGTGGAAGAAGAAGTATAGAAACCAATGGATGACGGATGGGGATAAGAACACAAAGCTCTTTCATAGAGCAACCATTCAACATAGACACTAGAATCAAATTTGCAAACTCCGTACTAATGAGGGAGTTCTAGTTGATTCTCATGAGGATATAGAGCGGGAACTCATATCTCATTTTAAGGACGTGACAACAAAACCACAAATTGACTGGTCTACAGCTTGCAGGAAGATCAAGTAGGTTTTTCCCAGGATGATTACTAATGAGCAGAATGAGATGCTTATTCATCCCATTGAAATCCAGGAGGTTGAGATAGCCATTAATCAGATGGAGGATAATAAATCCCCTGGGACTGATGGTTTTACAGCTAACTTCTTTCACCACTTCTGGGATTTGATTAAAACTGAAGTATGGCAGGTCGTGGAAGAATCAAGGAAAATGAAAGGGGTGCTCACTTCTCTAAACTCTACCTTTATCACGTTGATTCGGAAGACTCCAGGGGCAGAGAGACCTGACTTGTTTAGACCTATCTCTCTCTGTAATATCATCTATAAACATATAATAAAAGTCATGGCCAATAGACTAAAACCCCATCTTCCTAGTTTGATCTCTTTGTAATAGACATGTTTTGTGGAAGGTAGACAGATCCTAGATGGTATTATCCTTACTCAGGAAGTCTTACAATCACTCAAGAGCATGAAGAAGGCTGGGATGCTATCGAATCTTGACTTATCTAAAGCATATGATAAATTTAACTGGACCTACATGCAAGAGATTAAGGAATCCTTTGGTTTTAGTGAGTTATGGATCAAATGGATAGCAAATCCTACTTCAACTACGTTCTTTTCTATCTTGATCAATGGGAACCCATATGATGTTTTCAATCCTACGAGGGGTATTCGGCAAAGGGATCCCCTCTCTCCCTTTCTCTTTGTGATCATGACTGAATGTCTTGCCAGGCTTATTTCGCATTTGGTTGATTAGGGGAAAATCGAAGGTCTTAAATTCCCACCGTATGAAAAGGATCTAACACATCAATAGTTTGTTGATGACACTCTCATGATGGGTCATTCTTCGGTTCAGGAAGTGTAACATCCCAACAAAATTCACAAAAATTTAAAATTTTTATAAAGCATTTAATGCAAACTCTAACTGTGCAGAATATAATAATGCTTAAAGTCGTCTTGCTGTACTAAATACTGTGTTGATTAAAAGCATAAAGTTTACGTCTAGATGATTAATATCTATGTTTCGAAGTCATTCTTACTCAACTGTAATTTACAATCCTTCTGTTGGTTGATGAAAAGATGTATGTTTTAAATGTATTAACTATTGTTCTTTTGTTGATGATGAAGGGGTCCTATGGATGCCCCGAGGCTTACTTAGCATTCCTGCTAAAGCATTTGAATTGTCCTTTTTCATAGATTACAGGTAAGATTTTGTGTTGTGTTTACTATGAATAACCGAAGAGTTTCTTACCAGTTTAAGTGTCTCCAAGTCTTAATGAATTAAGAGACATAATGTCGAGAATGCTAATGGTGAGAAAATCATTTAGACTAGTTTGTTAAATAGAAGTATGTTGATTAGAATAGTTTCCTCTTTCTAAACTAACCTTTTATTAAATTACTCAAACGATGAATAGGATTCAGATATCATTGTTAAACTTTTATGTACTGTTATCGTGAGTTTCCTTATTGAAGCAAAGTATGAAAATGAACTTATTCTATAGGTGTTGGTTAACCACTGAATGACGTGCGTCATATTTATGCATATATTTGTATGCTCTAGACCCTAAGGATCTCATACCATAATTGTTTTTAAATTCTAACTTAGGAATAAATTACAATTCATATCGTAGTCATATGCTAAACTTATGGTTTATATACCAATTTCTTTTAAATTTCCATACTATATTGAAATGTAAATATATCAATTCCTACCCAAACTTAAATTTAAACTTTAACCTAGGATCTATATGCATATTTAAAAATCAATGCTGTATTATATAGACTATATACAAATCCTAGATTTTCAATGAAATTTAAATTTTAGTGTGTGCATCGTGTGGTCCTATTTAACTATGAAAACCTAGAGAGGAATGAATACAACCTTGTTATAACCCAAGGTGCATGTCATAACATAGTTATGCATATTACCAGTTTGTTGATATATTACAAGGTTGCCTATGAAATAATGTTAACGTGGTTTCGTGCTGGCATACACTTCTATTTCTCTTTGCAATTAATACATCCAACTGTCGAGACAGTGGAATGTCTCCGTGGATATCACCGTGGTGTTAGGCATGTGATGAGTTGGTGATGGTTCAATGTTGTGACGAGATGGAAGTGCTCCGGTTCGAAGCTTGTCCTAGCTATCCTCCTTGGTCGCTATGGTATTGATGGTATCATTAATGAGGAAGAAGCCTTGTTTTACGTGACAATCTTTTGGTGATCTCCACCGTTGATCGAGCAAGGCTTTCGGGCACTGGGATCTAACCCTAGCCTCCACTAAGTATTACGAAGTTAATGTTTCATTGTTACATGGTGAAGTGGCTTTGAAGAGAGACCGACAGGTCGAGAGTCTTTAGGGTTTTGTTAAGTGGATTTTATCTTTGGAGTGCTCACGGTTCGAGACCATGACCTGTTGAAAGCTTAAGAATGGAATTTTCATGGGGTACTCCAGGGTGTGAGTGATAACTCTTCATGATAGTTGTTTTGATGTTTGGCATTTCTTGTCTGTTGGGTGATTTTCTTTAGAGTTTCCGTGCCTCTATTCTTGCATTTGGCAATAGAGAAAGAGGGTACTAGTTGCAAAGTCATGGCATTCCAATTCGAGGATAATTTCTTAACGATAAGGTTCTCAGTTCAAAACCCAGCATCTTCCATTCTGCATTGAGAAATTTCAGTTGCTTAGTAGTTCACTTGTGATGTTTTCTGTAATAAATTATTTGTTTTTTAACCACACTCGTATTGAATGGCAGGTACCTTGTTGTTGACTCCTCAGCTTAAGTGTTGATGGTTGGCTACTGCAATAAGACCGGTAAGCCTCAGTGGTTATCTTGTTACTCTGGTTAGATGAATGTTGAACCTTCGAATGTGTTTTTCCGAGAGTTCATAAATTCTCTAAGGCTTGTTCTTCATCAAAAACCTGTGTACTGTTGGTAGCTTGGGGAGAATGAATTCTCGACCATGTTGTCGTTGTTTTATTAGTAATATTTTTCCATTGCATAATCCATGAGGAAAAATACTTAGAAGAGGGTTTCACCCTTCTTCTGCTCTTGAAAATGAAACGATTCATGTTCTTGCTCCACCTATGTTCATGTGGTTGATGCTGTGAGTTATTCTGTGTAAAAATAATTGTGTTTCATGGAAAGTGTTGTGAATATAGTTCTGTGGACGTTGCTCCATTTTGCAAGAAGGAAACGAAACTTGGTGTTGCATATCTATTGTGTTTTTGTGTACAGTAAAAAGGGAAGCCAAGGGTTTAGCCTTGAGCTTAGAGTCAAACCATAATACTTCATTTGATATGAAAGTTTTCTTTAGCTACCGAGAACATTGTTTAACTCAGAAATGTGGTTCTCGGTATGGTTCTATTGTTATTAAAACAATATTTTAAACTTCTGTAAGTGAATGTTTACAGTGCGCTATTCGTATGGTTTTACTGTTATGTTTTCAATTTGAAAAGTGATAATGTACAATCAAATGTTGCCAAAATGTTTTTGTTCTCAGTCTTAAGGAATATGTATGTTAAGTGTTTTTGAAACTATGTTTTGCGGTTGAGAATGTCTCTCGTTATCATTGTCTGTCGATTATTATGATGGGCATGAGCCATAATCCATTATTTTGATTTCAGCTAAGAAAAGAATCGTGACCAGTCTCTTAACTAACTCTTAACTAAAAGTTAATAGTTGATGTTCTAAGCTTTAATGAGTTAGGATATGAATATGTAAAAAATATTAGGTTTGAAAATGAAACCCTACTTGTATATCGTAATGATTCTTTATCGCAGATAAAAATAGAATGAAAGCTACATATATTATTACAGAAAGATAAACAAATAAATAGAATGTATGTGCTAGGGTTTTTGGCCATGTGTTGAATGTTTGGAAAACTGTTTACAAATGATAATAATAGTGTGTTTACACAGTGATATGAGTAGATACTTTTATATTCCTTCTTTGAAATCGATAAATGTTGCGAGTGTCTGTACTTAATACTTGTAGTAATTTGAAATAAACTATTTTTGAGAAATAGAATAGAATTATTGTAAGAATTTAAAAGAGGACATAGAAGTGTAAAAACCCTAGTCTATTATATGACTGTCAAAAATAGAAAAGCAATCAAATGCTGAATGATATTATTTAATTTACAGCTATTATTTCAATAAATGTTTATTAAATAAAAATATAGTAAAACTCAAACCTTATATTGATGAAAGGGATAATGAGGGAGGAAAACATAGAATTTTTATTATATACTACAGATTATAAATGATAAGAAAAACTAATGAAATATAATAGGGTTTGATCTTCTCATTCAATTGGCAAATCTGCCTATCAAATTATCTTCATTAATTTCTTCTCTGTACTAGAGTATGATGCATATCCATTAGCATAGAGTTAAATGTAGAGAATATTTATTCAAGTGATCATTACTATTCACAATCTTAATTAGATTTAGAAACTGAAAATAGATGCATCTTAACAAGAATACATTCTGCAAATAGGAATTAAATACTTGCAAATAAAGGAATTTAACTACTTAATGATAGATAAATAAATAGAACCTGTAGATGAAGATAGGGTTGAAAAACACCCAAGGAGGCCTGTTCCTCCCAACCTTTTCCAGAAGAAGCAACCAAACTGCTGGCTTCCTATGGACCCTCGAGCCTGCTTACTGAACCACTAAGTAGATTGAATCTATGTAGAAGCAAGGCACTAAGTAAAAATTCTGCACTCTGTAGTATAACTTATGCACTCATAATATGCCTTCTGCACTTAGCAATGTAATTTTCTGCACTCAGCAGTAATCGATAGACTCACAACATGATAAAAAACTTAGCATATCCCCTCATCAAATATCTTGGGTGCAAGCACATCAAAACCCCAAGGTAAATTTCCTCGTCAAGAAAAGTGATGAACCTCAGTTCATAATTTGATGGCTATTATATAGACTGCCTAGGTCTTTAGTGGTCAGTTTGGAATAAATGAGCCTCAAGCTCCAGTCCCACCTTCCAGGGCACTATGACCACATTTCAAGGGAGTTGTCCCATACCAACAACTAGTTAGTTGCATCATGATGCTTCCATTTGTCATTTCTTTCTACCCCAGATTCCATTCCACCTAGTGGGTCAGTAACCACTCTTTCAACAGTCCCCTTAGGTGTTTGTATCCTATTTTATTTATTAAATAATAAAATATTGTGCAAATTACAGTCATCCTTGGACACTTGTCCAACATAAAAAACTTTACAATAAAATTTAACATAATGTTTCCAACATAAAATGTTTTTCAGCAAAAAGGGTATATTACAAACACCCCCACTTAAGCTCAACATCATCCTTGATGTTGCTTATTCTTCATCAGATTCCTCATGGAACACAACTGGATATGCTACCCGCATATTACCTTCCATTTCCCAAGTAGCTTCATCAGGGCTAAGGTGATTCCATTGCACCTTTACCTACCCTATGGTGCGATTATGAAGTGTAATTTCCCTCTGGTCGAGAATATAGTTCGGTTCCACTTAAAAATATCCTTCGGGTTCCACCTGTATGTCATTCCAATTCAGCACATGAGTAGCATCGTGGACATTCTTTAAAACATAAATGTGAAAAACATTGTGGATTTTTGAATTATATGGCAATGCCAATTGATATACAACAACTCCAATCCTTGATAGGATTTTGAATTGTCCACAATATCTTGGTGCTAGTTTAACACAACTCCCAAGCTTTAAATTTTTTTTCTTGGGTTTTACCTTTAAAAAAACATGGTCTCCCACCTGAAGTTCTCTTTCTGTGCATTTCAAATCTGCACAATTTTTCTGCTGATCTTGGGAAACTTTTAAGTTACCTTGAACCTGTTTCATGGTTAGCTCCATCTCTTTCAATAAATCTAGTCCTAGCATTAACCTATCTACAAGGTTATCCCAAGAAATAGGAGTACACCATTTTCTTCCATACAAAATCTCAAATGGACTTAACTTAGCTGATGCTTGATAATGATTATTGTAGAAAAATTCTGCTAAATGTAAGTAATCTTCCCACTTAGATGGCTGATCTTTGACATACATTCTTAGCATGTTCTCTAAAATTTGGTTTACCCTTTCTATTTGACCATTAGTTTCTGGGTGGAAAGAAGTGCTGAAATTTAGTTTAGTGTTTAAACCTTTAAATAGTGTTGTCCAAAAATTTCCAGTTAACATAGAGTCCCGATCAAAAATAATTACCTTTGGAATTCCGTGTAAGCGGAAGACTTGCTTCAAAAATACATCTACAATGTTAGAGGCTTTAAAAGTGGTTTTAAAAGGAATAAACTGAACAACCTTACTTAACTTTTCCACAACCACCACTATGGAGTCATTCTGTTTCTGGTTTTTAAGCAAACCTATAATAAAATCAATACTTATAATCTCCCACTTCCATTATGGAATTGGCAAGGGCTGCAATAGTCCAGCTGGATGTTGATGTTCAGCTTTAATAGTCTGACATTCAAAACATCTAGCTATGTATTCAGCCACTTCATTCTTCATGTTAGGCCAAAAATAATATTTTGTTAACATAGTTATCATTTTCTGATAACTAGGATGTCCTGAATAAGGACTCTTATGAACTTCATCCAAAATCAGTAGCTTAACTTTCGACATATTAGGCACATAAATTCTGTTTTTATAAATTAAGAAGCCTTTTTAATTAATACTGTAATTTGTTATTAAATTTTCAGATAAATTTTCAGCCACTTTAGCATGTAATTTTCGGTAATTTTCATCTTGCTTAATTCCTTCTTCGATCTGATTTTTCAAATCTGTCTTAAACATGCTGATTGCTGCCACAAAGTTTAATTTGACATTTCTTCTCAATGCATCAACAACTTTGTTTTCTTTCCCTTTGATGTGTTGAATCTCGAAATCATACTCGCTAAGGAAAGCTAGCCATCTAGCTTGCCTTGCGTTAAGATTTGTTTGATCCAATAAATACTTTAGGCCTTTATTATCCGTCATTAGAATAAATTTTCTTCCAATCAAGTGATGGCGCCACATTTTTAGTGCATGTATCACGGCTACTAACTCAAGATCATAAGTTGCATAATTATTTTCATGAATTTTTAACTTCCTTGACTCAAAAGCAATGGCATGACCTTCTTGACTGAAGACCCCTCCAAGTCCATCGTTGCATGCATCAATGCATACGACGAAATCCTTATTGGGATCAACAATTTTTAAGATTGGTGCAGTAGTTAGTAAGTCTTTTAACTTATTAAATCTTTCTTGACACTTTTGATCCCATACAAATTTCTTCCCTTTCTTCTGCAAAGAAGTGATGGGATTAGCAATTCTAGAGAACCCTTCAATAAACTTTCTGTAATAACCTGTTATCCCCATGAATGACCGTACATCAATTACATCTTTGGGGATAGGCCATTCATTAATTTCTTTTATCTTATCAGGGTCGACAGAAATTCCGTCTTTAGAAATTATGTGACCTAGATATTGTATTTTATCTTTATAAAAGTCACATTTACTGAACTTAGCGTAAAGCTAATGTTCTCTTAAAACTTGCAGAATTATTTTTAAATGTTCGTCATGATCTTCTTTAGTTTTTGAGTAAATCAGAATATCATCAATGAATACCACTACAAACTTATCCAAATATTTGTGCAGAACGTTGTTCATTAAACACATGAACATTGCTGGTGCATTAGTTAGCCCAAAAGGCATAACTACGAACTCGTAGTGTCCATAACACGTTCTGAATGCAGTTTTGAATATGTCTTCATCTTTGATTCTAACCTAATGATACCCCGACCTTAAATCAATTTTAGTGAATATCTCTACTCCACGTGCTTGATCAAATAGATCATCTTTGCGGGGTAAGGGATATTGGTTCTTAATTGTCATTTTATTAAGCTAACGGTAATCGATGCACAATTGCATGGTACCGTCCTTCTTTTTAAAAAAAATTATTGGTGCTCCCCGAGGAGACACACTTGGCCTTATGTAGTTTTTATCTATTAATTCTTTCAGCTGAGATTTTAACTCATTTAACTCCAGAATATTCATCCTGTAGGGATCCTTTGAGTTTGGTACCGCACCGGGTACTAACTCAATGGTGAAATCAAGTTCCCTTTTCAGAGGTAATCCTGGAATTTCTTCCGGCAATACGTCAGAAAAGTCCCTAAGGATGGGAATATCCTCTAGTTTTAACTTGTCTTCTTTAGATGAACACTCGTCATTAATAACATTAACAACAAACATTTTACAGCCCTTCCCGACAGCTCTCTTTACTTGTAAAGCATAAATCTATCTTACTAAAATCTTCCTATGAATTCCTTTTACTGTTTCAATGTTACCTTCATTATTTAAGCAGGTGAAAGCTTTTTCATAACAATTAAGTATTACTCTATGCTGTTCAAGCCAGTCCATGCCAGTCAACAATTCATATGAACCTAATGGTAAAACATTTAGATTAACTTGCGTTTTCAACTAACTTATAAACACTTCGCAATCTTTGACAGAATCTGTAACCTTTCTTTTAGTGCCAGTTGCAAGCTGAATTAACCATGCATTATCAAATTTCTCTACTTTTAACTTGCAACTGTTCACTAAAGTAGGTTCTACTTGCATAGTGTGAATATTGTTGATTGTCCTTTTGTTGCGTGTGCAATCAGCCTTCTTATATGGTCCACTGCAGTCAAAACACTTCAAATTTCCTTTCTGTTCAACATACCTATTTTTGTTATTATTATTATTAGGCACATTTATTGCAGCATTAAAATTCTGTGGTACATTACTCCCGTAATTATTATTACTTGGAAAATTTTTGTTATTAAAATTTTTCTTAAAACTTATAGAATTTTGATAAAAACTCTTCTTTTTGTGATCAAAATTATTAGACTTATTACTTTTCCAGCCAATTGTTCCTTCTCTTTCTCTGTTTTGATCAAAACAGAAATTAGCTTTTCTCATGGCCTCTTTCAAAGTGGAAGGGTTATCGTACTCGATCTAGTCTTTTATATTGAAAGGTAGACAACTGAGAAACCTTTGCACTTTAGGCTTCTCTTCGACCATATAAGGTACATACCTCGACAAGCTAAGGAACTTGCTGCACAATTCTTTCATGTTCATTGTACCCAAATTCAAATCATAAAACTCTTTTGACTTGTCTTCAAAATATTGTTCCGACAAAAACTTTTTCTTAAACAACTTTTTAAACATATTCCAGGTTACTTCTCTTTCTTTTATACTCTTAATTCTTTTAAGATCCTGCCACCAAATATCTGCCTTCCTGGTTAGATTGTAAATAGCCATCTTAGCTTTTAATTGAGAAGAGTAGTCATAAATATTAAAGTACTTCTTCATTTCTGACAACCATGCTTCGGCTGTCTCACCCTTCTCACTCTTGCCATTAAAGGTTGGTGGCTTAATCTTTTTAAATTCTCTAGAAATTTGTTCATGATGCTTATGTTTTCTCCTTTTAGAGCAGCAATCATTGTTACTGCTGTCATGATCAGAGTCACTATTACTTTGATTAGATTCAGATGATAAGTAACTATTCCTGTTATCATTTCTTGCTTTCTTATGTTTATGTTTAAGGGACATTGTTTCAGAATCAGAATTCATTTCTGATTTTCTGCCTCTTTCATCAATATGGTAGTTCTCCCTCAAATTCCGTTTGAACTCCTCATGTACCTTCAAAATCCGTTCATTTTCATCTTTAACAGTTCTCAACTCAGATTTTAAATTTTGTACAGTACGTAAAAATTCAGAAGACTGGTTATTTAGTTCAACATTAATTCCTTCAGGATTATTATTATTTATACGTTCATTATGAGGAGATCTGTCCTTTACTGATTCTTCTAGTATTTCCATACCTGCAATTCAAAGGTCAATCTGTTCTGTGCAAAAATAAAATTGAAATAAAAGTTAGTAACATAAACATTCTGATTTATTTTCTGTTTGCGCACGTGAGCCTATTTTAGGCCTAGAGTTTGAACTCACGCTCTGATACCACATGTAACATCCCAAAACAATTCACAAAAATTTAAAATTTTTATAAAGCATTTAATGCAAACTCTAACTATGCAGAATATAATAATGCTTAAAGTCGTCTTGCTGTACTAAATACTGTGTTGATTAAAAGCATAAAGTTTGTGTCTAGATGATTAATATCTATGTTTCGAAGTCATTCTTACTCAACTATAATTTACAATCCTTCTGTTGGTTGATGAAAAGATGTATGCTTTAAATGTATTAACTATTGTTCTTTTGTTGATGATGAAGGGGTCCTATGGACGCCCCGAGGCTTACTTAGCATTCCTGCTAAAGCATTTGAATCGTCCTTTTTCGCAGATTACAGGTAAGAGTTTTTGTTGTGTTTACGACAAATGACCGAAGAGTTTCTTACCAGTTTAAGTGTCTCCAAGTCTTAATGAATTAAGAGACATAATGTCGAGAATGCTAATGGTGAGAAAATCAGTTAGCCTAGTTTGTTAAACAGAAGTATGTTGATTGTAACAGTTTCCTCTTTCTGAACTAACATTTTATTAAATTACTCAAACGATGAATAGGATTCAGATATCATTGTTAAACTTTTATGTATTGTTATCGTGAGTTTCCTTATTGAAGCAAAGTATGAAAATGAACTTATTCTATAGGTGTTGGTTAACCACTGAATGACGCGCGTCATCTTTATGCATATATTTGTATGCTCTAGACCCTAAGGGTCTCATACCATAATTGTTTTTAAATTCTAACTTAGGAATAAATTGCAATTCATATCGTAGTCATATGCTAAACTTATGGTTTATATACCAATTTCTTTTAAATTTCCATACTATATTGAAATGTAAATATATCAATTCCTACCCAAACCTAAATTTAAACTTTAACCTAGGATCTATATGCATATTTAAAAATCAATGTTGTATTATATAGACTATATACAAATCCTATATTTTCAATGAAATTTACATTTTAGTGTGTGCATCGTGTGGTCCTATTTAACTATGAAAACCTAGCGAGGAATGAATACAACCTTGCTATAACCCAAGGTGCATGTCATAACGCAGTTATGCATATTACCACTATGTTGATATATTACAAGGTTGGCTATGAAATAATGTTAACGTCGTTTTGTGCTGACAAACACTTCTATTTCTCTTTGCAATTAATACATCCAACTGTCGAGACAGTGGAATGTCTCTTTGGATATCATTGTGGCATTAGGAATGTGATGAGTTGGTGATGGTTCAATGTTGTGATGAGCTGGAAGTCCTTTGGTTCAAAGCTTGTCCTAGCTGTCCTCCTTGGAAGCTACGATATTGATGGTATCATTAATGAGGAAGAAGCCTTGTTTTACATGACAATCTTTTGGTGATCTCCACCATTGATTGAGCGAGGGTTTCGGGCATTGGGATCTAACCCTAGACTCCACTGAGTATTACGAAGTTAATGTTTCATTGTTACACGGTGAAGTGGCTCTGAGGAGAGGCCGACAGGTCGAGAGTCTTTAGGGTTTTCTTAACTGGTTTTTATCTTTGGAGTGCTCACAATTCGAGACCGTGACCTGTTGAAAGCTTAAGAATGGCCTTTTCATGGTGTACTCCAGTGGTAGCTTGAAGTAGAAGTTCCAGGGTGTGAGTGATAACTCTTCGTGACAGTTGTTTTGATGCTTGGCTTTTCCTGTCTGTTGGGTGATTTTCTTCATAGTTTTCGTGCCTCTGTTCTTGCGTTTGGCGATAGAGAAAGAGGGTACTGGTTACAAAGTCGTGGCATTCCAATTCGAGGATAATTTCTTAACGGTAAGGTACTCGGTTCAAAACCCAGCATCTTCCATTCTGCATTGAGAAATTTTAGTTTCTTAGTAGTTCACGTGTGATGTTTTCTGTCATAAATTATTTGTTTTTAACCACACTTGTATTGAATGGCAGGTACCTCGTTGTTGACTCATTAGCTTAAGTGTTGATGGTTGGCTATTGCAATAAGACCGATAAGCCTCGGTGGTTACCTTGTTACTCTGGTTAGATGAATGTTGAACCTTTGGATGTGTTTTGCTGAGACTTCATAAATTCTCCGAGGCTTGTTCTTCATCGAAAACTTGTGTACTGTTGGTAGCTTGGGGAGAATGAATTCTCGACCTTGTTGTCGTTGTTTTAGTAGTAATATTTTTCCATTCCATAATATATGAGGAAAAATACTTAGAAGAGGGTTTCACGCTTCTTCTACTCTTGTAAATTAAAGGATTCATGTTCTCGCTCCACCTGTGTTCATGTGGTTGATGCTATGAGTTATTATGTGTAAAAAGAATTGTGTTTCATGGCAAGTGTTGTGAATATAGTTCTGTGGGCGTTGCTCCATTTTGCATAAAGGAAATGAAACTTGGTGTTTCCTATCTATTGTGTTTTTGTGGATAGTGAAAAGGGAAGCCAAGGGTTTAGCCTTGAGCTTAGAGTCGAACCATAATACTTCATTTGATATGATAGTTTTCTTTAGCTACTGATAACATTGTTTAACTCATACATGTGGTTCTCGGTATGGTTCTATTGTTATTAAAAACATATTTTAAAATTTTGTAAGTGAATGTTTACAGTGCGCTATTCATATGGTTTGACTATTATGTTTTCAATTTGAAAAGTGATAATGTACAATCAAATGTTGCCAAAATGTTTTTGTTCTCAGTCTTAAGGAATATGTATGTTAAGTGTTTTCGAAACTATGTTTTGCAGTTGAGAATGTCTCTTGTTATCATTGTCTGTCGATTATGAAGGTGGCCGTGAGCTAGAATCCATTATTTTGATTTCAGCTAAGAAAAGAATCGTGACCAATTTCTTAACTAACCCTTAAGTAAAAGTTAATAGTTGATGTTCTAAGCTTTAATGAGTTAGGATATGAATATGTAAAAAATATTAGGTTTGAAAATGAAACCCTACTTGTATATCGTAATGATTCTTTATCGTAGATAAAAATAGAATGAAAGATAAATATATTGTTACAGAAAGATAAACAAATAAATAGAATGTATGTGCTAGGGTTTTCGCCCATGTGTTGAATGTTTGGAAAACTGTTTATAAATGATAATAATAATGTGTTTACATAGTGATATGAGTAGATACTTTTATATTCCTTCTTTGAAATCGATATATGTTGCGAGTGTCTGTACTTAATGCTTGTAGTAATTTGAAATAAATTATTTTTGAGAAATAGAATAGAATTATTGTAAGAATTGAAAAGAGGACATAGAAGTGTAAAAACCCTAGTCTATTCTATGACTGTCAAAAATAGAAAAGCAATCAAATGCTGAATGATATTATTTAATTTACAGCTGTTATTTCAAGAAATGCTTATGAAATAAAAATATAGTAAAACTCAAACTTTATACTGATGAAAGGGATAATGAGGGAGGAAAACACATAATTTTTATTATATACTACAGAATATAAATGATAAGAAAAACTAATGAAATATAAGAGGGTTTGATCTTCTCATTCAATTGGAAAATCTGCCTATCAAATTATCTTCAATGATTTCTTCTTTATACTAGAGTATGATGCAGATCCATTAGCATGGGGAAAAATGCAGAGAATATTTATTTAATTGATCATTACTATTCACAATCTTAATTAGATTTAGAAACTGAAAATAGATGCATCTAAACAAGAATACATTATGCAAATAGGAATTAAATACTTCCGAATAAATGAATTTAACTACTTAATGACAGATAAATAAATAGAACATGTAGATGAGGAGGCATGTTCCTCCCAACCTTTTCCAGAAGAAGTAGCCAAACTGTTGGCTTCCTATGGACCCCCGAGCCTGCTTACTGAACCACTAAGTAGATGGAATCTGTGTAGAAGCAAGGCACTAAGTAAAACTTCTGCACTCTGTAGTATAACTTTTGCACTCATAATATGCCTTCTGCACTCAGCAATGTAATTTTATCCACTCCGCAGTAATGGGCAGACTCACAACATGATAAAAATCTTAGCATATCCCTTCATCAAATCTCTTGGGTGCAATCACAACAAAACCCTAAGGTAAATTTCCTTGTCAGGAAAAGTGATGAACCTCAGTTCATAATTGATGGCTATTATATAGACTGCCTAGGTCTTTAGTGGTCAGTTTGGAATAAATGAGCCTCAAGCTCCAGTCCCACCTTCCAGGGCGCTATGACCACATTTCAAGGGAGTTGTCCCATACCAACAGCTAGTTAGTTGCATCGTGATGCTGCCATTTGTGCATTTCCTTCTACCCCAGATTCCATTCCACCTAGTGGGTCAGTAACCACTCTTTCAACAGTCCCCTTAGGTGTTTGTCTCCTATTTTCTTTATTAAATAATAAAATATTGTGCAAATTACAGTCATCCTTGGACACTTGTCCAACATAAAAAACTTTACAATAAAAGTTAACATAATGTTTCCAACATAAAATGTTTTTCAACAAAAAGGGTATGTTACAAGAGGCTAGACAAATTAAGAAGGCATTGAATATCTTCTTAAGAGCTTCGGGGCTTACGTTGAATATGGACAAATCCTTGATTTTCTTCTTTAATACTATGCCTGCTAGCCAAAGGAACATAGTTAGGATTTTAGGTTTCACCAAGAGCTCCCTTCCAACCAAATACTTGGGTGCTCCCCTGTCTGATGTTGTCCTTAAGAAGACTTCTTGGGAAGAACTCTTAAGTAAAATGAGGGAGAAACTCTCAAATTGGATGTTCCGAGCTTTAAACCTGCTAGGACGAGTTATTCTTGTTAAAATTGTTCTTCACGCGATGCCTCTAAACCTCTTTTATGTACGCTCAGCTCCTAAATCTATCCTGAGGGAGATGAGAAATATCCAATGTTCTTTCCTTTGGGGAGGCACTATGGAACATAAAAAATGGCCCTGGTGGCTTGGGAGACCCTGTGTATGTCAAAACCTGAAAGAGGTCTTGGACTACAGGATCCTGAGAAGATGAGCATTGTTTGTGGAGCAAAGTGTTTTCACTTTAAGATGACTATTTAACTAAAGTGTTTTCATTTTAGTTAAACTAAAATAAGACACTTCAGTTAAAGAGTGTTAACTAAGTGACAACAAAGAAAATATAGTTAACTAATTCTTATTGCATGATGACACTTATGTTAAACTAAAATATGATGTGTGAGTTATGACACTTTCATGTCGACACTTAAGTTAGCCACCTAGCTAAGTGGAAAGTATTTCAGTTAAGAGGTGAGTTAATCATAAGTGACATCTCAGTGAGATAAAGCACTGCATGTGATGTGGGGTGCACCTCTGCATGAAAGATTAATACATCCAGTTTGAGGGCGAGTTCATCCTGAAGTTAGAAGTTAAAAATGGAAGAGAATGATGTATAAATATAATATACAGGATTGATGAATCTAGTGTGAAGTGAATTCTCTTCTCCATTGAAGGAAAGGCGCTTCTCTTTGTGAAGGGTATTGTTCGTGCATGTTATTTTTGTGATGGGAACACATCCAATTGATCTCTCTTCTCTATTGCTTTCGTATATTCATCAATAGTGTTTGGTGATCTCTTATCTTATGAAAGAAATATGGTATGTTGTAAAAGAAAGCATCCTCTGTTATCCATTATATTATACTAAGAAGAATTGATGGGGGTTTTGTTCTCATAATTTTGAGGATTTTCCCAAAGGTTTATCTTGTGTTATGGTTGTATGAATTTCATGGATTGAATTGTCTCATTGCTTCAAGTCTCTACATCTGAAATAATTAAATATCAAAGCTCAACCAAATTTGAACATGGTATCAGATCTCAGGGAATGAAGGAGCTCAATTTTGTATGCTAGCTAGAGCTTACGTTGATCCTGAGAAGTTGAGAACAATATTTGAATACTATGGAATCAGTCTCTATACAACCGGGATACCATCTTGAGGGCTCCTCAAAATTAAACACTTGGAAGGGTAGGATTCTCAACATCCTAGAGGAACACGACATGGATGCCTATGTATCCACTATGGTGGAGGAGCCTACATCTAATGCAGGAAACATCAATTTCAAGAAGAATCAAAGCTAAGGCCAAATGGATCATCTATGATTTGGTAAAAGATAACTTGATTCCTATGATCACATAGTTGAAGACCGCGAAAGAATGTTTTGATACATTGACTAATTTATATGAGAAGAAGGACCCGAGTAAAAAGAGGGCATTGAATAATAATATTCGAAACTTAAAGATTGATATCGATGAGACAATGGCCTCCTTATTCTCTAATATCTCTCAGGTAAGAGATCATCGTGATAGTATTGGAGTAGTGGTGGATGAAGATGATCTTCTGCAAAACGCTATTGATGGTCTCCCATCCTCATGGGAGACATTCTTGGATGCAGTAAATGGTCGAGAGGTACAACCTAACTTCGAAAGGTTGTGTAATGACTTCATCCAAGAGGAGGGGATAATCCAGAGCAAGTCAGCATGCATCAAAGAAGAAAATATTTCCCTCACAGCAAGAATGAAGAAAGGAAAGAAACACTTCTTCCAAAAGGAGTTCTCTCATACAAACAAGGAGTTCAACAAAGGATTTGACAAGTCAAAAGATAGATGCTTCAATTGCAACAAGAAATTCCATTTCTCAAGAGAGTGCAAAGAAAAGTGGAAAGGAAATTTTCATGTTCTACCTCCATAGAAGATGAAATCACTTAAAAGAATGCATCCGAAGAAAAAGAGACAAGGAGGGAGTATTACCTTATCTCATCCCTTTCAGGATATGTCATCACAAATGCAGACACATGGTTGATTGATAGTGGTGCATCCAAACATATGATTGGTTATAAGAGTTCCATCACCAATATAAAGGAGACATAATTCACATGCATGGTAGAGTTGGGGGACAACTCAACTTATTCGATCCAAGGAGTTGGATCCACCTCATTCCAGTTGAGCACTGGTGATATTCTACATGTGGAGGACATTCTATATGTTCCAGGCTTGAATAAGAACCTACTTTCAGTTTCAGTTCTTGAAGACAAAGGATTCTCAGTTATCTTCATGGATAACAAATCACTTTTATGGCCGAAGAACAAAAGCCTAGAATCTACTGCTACGATTGGAGTTTGAGAGGGAGTAATCTACAAGGTACCCGAGAAGTACATTCAAGCTATGATTCACCACACAATCATTCCATGCGATATATGGAACTGAAGGCTTGGAAACCTACACTACAAAGCATTACCAGGACTTCAAAAGACGGTAAAAGGTATGCTCGTATTTGATTTTGAGAATGATAGTGTATGTCGAGGTTGTGCACTTGGGAAGAATGTTAGGAATTTTTTTTCTAGCAGTTCTACTATATCAAAAGGGAGTTTAGATTTAATATGTTATGATGTATGTGGTCCCATGTCATCCCCCTCCATGAGTGGCTTCTTATATTATGTACTGTTCATAGATGATTTTTCTAGGAATTCATGGATTTATTTCATGAAGGCTAAAAGTGAAACTCTTAAAAAATTTAAAGAGTTTAAAGACCTAGTTGAAAATCAGAAAGAAAAGCACATCCGTGCATTAAGGTCTGATAATGGAGGTGAATTTTATTCACATGCATTTAATGAGCTATGTAGTGATGCAGGAATATGTAGACCTTTAATAGTACCATACAACCCTCAGCAAAATGGGGTTGTTGAGAGGAAGGATAGAAGCATATGTGAGGTTGCAAAATCCATGATGCATGATCAAGATATGTCTACCTCATTATGGGTAGAAGGCACTTGTAATACTATGTACATCCATAATAGAAGCTCACATTTCATATATTCTAGATGAGAAGACACAAGAGCATGTTTTTATTGGTGAGAATCCATACATCTCACACTTCAGGGCTTTTCGGGAGCCCATTATACATTCATGTACCGAAAGAAAAGAGAACAAAGATGGAGCCTTCTTTAAAGGAAAGAACCTTTGTGGGTTATAACGAGTCATCCAAAGCATACCGAATATATGTACCCGGTGAGAGAAAAATTGAAGTCAGCTGAGATGTTACCTTCCATGAGGATGTTGCTTTCAAAAGATCATAATAGATTCAATGTGATTCAGAGATGGAGGATCCCAATTCTGATTCCCCCCCTTCATATTTAAAGAGGGAGAAACTAGAAGATGCCTCAGATTCGATAGCTCCTGAAGAACTAGTAGAACTAGTTGAGAGGTCACTTGATGAACCTCCCACTAAAAGAAGATATTCTTGGTGTCGATACATCTTAGAAAATGCAGAGAAACATGGAGCAAAAGCAGGATCATCCAGAGAGCGCAAGCAACCTGATAGGTATTCAGGGTATGTTTCACTAATGAGTCACATCGGTGATTCATAACCATCCTCATATGAAGAAACTACAAAGCATCAATTTTAGAAAGATGCAATGACAGAAGAGTACAACTCTATAATGAAGAATGATGTTTGGGAGGTTGTTCCCAAACCTGATGGGAAGTCCATTGTGACTTACATATGACTTTACAAGATAAATCATGCTGCGGATTGTAGCATTGATAAGTATAAATCCAGATTCATTGCCATAGGTTTCTCTCAAAAAGAAGGCATCGATTATGATGAGACCTTTTTCCTTGTGGCAAGGTACACTACAATCTGAGCAATGATTTCACATGCATCTATTCTAGGATGGAAACTTCACCAGATGGATGTGGAGATATCCTTCCTCAATAGTGAGGTCGAGGAAGAGGTTATATTCAACATCATGAAGGATTTGTGGTGCATCGGAAGGAGTCCCATGTTTGCAAGATAAATAAATATCTAAATGGGCTTAAGCAAGCCCCTAGGATTTGGTACTCCAAAATTGATAGCTACATTCATAAACTGGGTTTTTGTAAGAGTAAAGTTGATCCAAATATGTACTTCAAAGTAGTGAAGAAAAAAATGTTGATCTTGGTTATGTATATTGATGATTTTTTTCTCACTGGAGAGGAACATATGATTGCTTGGTGGAAGAGGGAGATCCCCACGGAGTTTGAGATGAAAGACTTAGGTCTAATGCACTACTTTCTTGGCCTTGAGATCTGGCAAAGAAAAGATGAATTTTTTCTATCTCAAGGGAAGTATACCACGGATATATTGCACAGTTTTGGCATGATAGACTGCAAATATGTGACTACACCGATGTTTTCCAATTTGATGAAACTTAATGAGTTAGGCTCTGGATTAGATCTAGTAGATCCCACTTTGTATAGACAACTTATAGGCTCGCTAATGTACTTAATACATTTGAGGTCTCATATGTGTTTTGTTGGGAGCATTTTGAGTCAATTTATGTCTGATGTGAGACACAGACACTGGACAGTTTCTAATCATGTGCTTAGGTACCTTCGAGGTACAATTTCATATGGACTCAAATATGCCTCCAGTGGAGGAGTCATGTTAGTTGGTTATACAGAATCAGACTAGGGAGGAAGCATTGTGGACTGTAAGAGTATGTTCATATACTATTATAGCCTAGGATCAACTATGATGTGTTGGTCCAGTAGGAAGCAGGGCTCAGTGTCCCAAAGCACTACCGACGCAGAATACATAGATGCTAGTGTTACATGCTGAAAATGAGTCTGGCTCATAAAGCTACTTGTAGTGTTGTTCGATGAAAATATCGAGCCTACAGTTATTAGGTTTGACAATTAGAGTTGCATCAAGCTTTTTGAAACGCATTGTTTCATGACAATTCGAATCACATTGAAATGAAGTATCACTTCATCTGAGACATGGTCGAGAAATGTAGCATGAAACTTCAGTACATTGCTACTGATGAGTATATTATGTATGTGTTAACAAAGCCTCTATCAGTGATGAAGTTCACGTACTTCCGAGATAATATTGGTATGGAAGAGAATGCCTCCCTCGCTGAGAGGGAGTGTTAAATATACAACATCAGGAGACATTATCCAAACCAATATTGATCCTCCCATATAGAAGTGAGTAATTTGATTTCCTTCTTTTAGGTTATTCCTCCTGTATAGAGGTACTTGATCGAAGTAATTATGTTGTAAAGTCTTGTTGGAAAAGACTCCGAACTTGTGTGTCAATTCACGATTATCATGTGAACCTTCTGTATAAAGGTATCCACGAGTTGAACCTCACGTATAGAGGTGGAACTTTCATATAAAGGTCATGCTTTACTTATTAAAAGAATTTAATGTTGTGTTATGTATTAATAACCATGATCACCAAATTGCTATTAAGTCTCCTTTAGAGATTGATCACCTCTAAAGTGAATTACTTTAGCATATGATCATTTGGTCTGGAATAATGTAATATGGTCACAACATCCGATAATTATTCTTAGTATAATATAATGTGATGGATAATTAAAGTTAGCACATATTGGTCATGTAGGAAAAGATAAAGCATAGATTCAAAATTTCACATGCAAACACTTTAGCTAACTAAAGAGAACTTGAATTGTTAAATCTTTACTTATAAAGCTTCAGTTAAGTATCAATGCTTTAGTTAAAATATTGGTTAAAGATATGCTTCAGTTAAATAAAGAACTCACAGTGGTCACTTCAAGTAAATCTATCAGCATGATTTCAGTTAACTAAGTGTTAAATAAGAAGGACTAGTTAACTAAAGTGTTTTCATTTTAGTTAAACTAAAAGATGACACTTCAGTTAAAGAGAGTTAACTAAATGACAACAAAGAAGATCTAGTTAACTAAGTGTTATTGCATGATGACACTTAAGTTAAACTAAAAGATGACACTTCAGTTAAAGAGAGTTAACTAAATGACAACAAAGAAGATCTAGTTAACTAAGTGTTATTGCATGATGACACTTAAGTTAAACTAAAAGATGACACGTGAGTTGTGATAGTTCCATGTCGACACTTAAGCTAGCCACCTAACTATGTGGGAAAGCTTTCAGTTAAGAGGCGATTTCATCTTAAGTGACAGCTCAGTGAGATAAAGCATTGCATGAGAAGTAGGGAACACCTATGCATGCAAGATTTATACATCTAGTTTGAGGGCGAGTTCATCGTGAAGTAAAGTTAAAAATAAAAGAGAAGAATGTATAAATATGATATAAGGGATTGATGAATCCAATGTGAAGCGAATTCTCTTCTCCATTGAAGGCAAGGCACTTCTCTTTGTGTAGGGTATTGTTCATGCTTTTTATTGTTTTGTTGGGAACACATCTAATTGATCTCTCTTCTCTATTTCTTATTGTTGATGTATTTGTAACTTCAAAATATATTCACTTGTATATTGTATGTATTACATTTGTACTTTATTGTATCCCCAACAGAGATGTATTATTCATCTGGTTGGAAGTGTCGTCATTTGTATTTGCAAGTGTCGCAAGTTATATTGTAAGTGTCATAATTTATATTTGATGGGTTATTAGACCACTTTAGAGGGGTCGGCCCAGTGTGGGTCAAAGGTTTATTAGACCACCCTAGTGGGGTCGGCCCAATGACATGTGGATGGGTTATTAGACTTCCTTAGGAAGTCGGCCTAGTTAGAGTAAAAGGCAAGTCAATTCATTGTATAATAGAGAGTGTGTCTCTCTCATTCTATTCATTCACTCACTCACTCACTTCGCATTAGTGAGAGAGAGGAGGAGTACGCACAAGTGGAGGAGGAGCAGCTGCTAGGAGACTATCTCTTATTGTGGGGTTTGATCTTTGTGATATTTGTATTGGTGCTCATTCTATCTCTGAGGAAGTTGCGAGGTTTTTCACCTTATTGGTTTTCCCTGGTGAAATGCTTTGTGTCTCTTGTCGCTTGTATTTGATATGTTGTACATGTTTGTCTCTTAGTTAATATTCTAGATCCTATTAAATTAAATGATGAAAAACTAACACTTATGTATCTTCATCAAGAGTGTTTGGTGATATCTTATCTTCTGAAAGCAATCTTCTATGTTGTAAAAGAAAGCATTCTCTACTATCCATTATATTATACTAAGAATAATTGTTGGGGTTTTTGTTCTCATAATTTTGAGTATTTCCCCCAAGGTATATCTTGCATTATGGTTGTATGAATTCCATGGTATGAATTGTCTCATTGCTTCAAGTCTCTGCATCTAAAAGGATTAAAAATCAAAGCTCAACCAAATTTTAAGAATTATAACCTAAAAATCATTTTTTGGTATTTCAAGGAACTGATTCAAAGATGAAGATGGAAATATTTTTGCAGCTACTGCGTTTATTGTGTTGGTGTCCACTTTATATTTTAGAATTTGGATCAATGGAAACTGGGGTGTTTGTATGGACATGGTTAGTTTCATTTTCACCTCAGTTGAGGTCCCTTGTTATCGCAAAATCAGTGGATGGATGGTTGTTGACAGTAGACACAAAACGTGATCCTTTTGCCTCTTGAATTGAAAATTCAGTGCGTGCTACAAAGTTGCAAACTCATCTTACACCATGATAGGCCAATGTAAAAAAGCATAGATATATGGAAGTTCAAATAACAATATTTTGAATTGTGTTTCCCTCCTAGTAAGCATCCCATAGTTACCATCCATGCATAGAGAAATGAAAGTTGAAATCAAACATTACTTACCGTTCAAAAAAAAAGCAATGGACAGAAATATAAATAGATATGAAATCTCAAATCGAACATTAAGCGAGGCCATGATCTATGATATTATGCCATAGTAGATAGCTTAGTTAGACAAAGAGTCCAATACATTTGGGAAAACTAAGTTGAGACAACCATGGCTAGATTTGACTAGACATTTAAGCCCACAAAAGAGATGGATTTTAATGATAAAACTTGAAATATATTAATCCCTCATAACCATTTTTCAAAATAGGCTATGTTTGGAACCCATTAAAAGAATCTGAAAAACAACAAATTTCACAACAACAGAGATGAACTTACAAATGTCCAAGGTATCTGACCTCCAGACCGACGCACATACGAAGGAGTCCTTGAACATACTCGACCACCTCGTTCCACTTCTGCTCAGATCTCATGGTTGGTTGTATGCATAGAATGATCTCCGAAGTCCTGAGCTCAACCTTGGCCCACCGATTGGATTCAATCATTGATAGATGAGGGTTGGACGAAGGGGAAGATTCTTCCATTAAAATTCCGTTTGGATGAGGCTAAACTTGGAGATATCCCATGCAAACCATGCTTGGGTTATATTCATCCACAAATAAAAAATCAAACTGCTTCTTCTTAATCAAATCAACATAACCCCAAATTCAAAGAATAGATGTAAAACCATGTGTTTGCTTCAAATTTCCCACTAAACTTTGAGAAAAATAAATGACAAAGACAAATATGAAGAAGGTCTCGCCTCCTTTACAATGGCAGAGAAGATTAAAAAGCTGGGAAATAACTGAGATTGAATTCACGTCAACAGTAGGAATTAGGATTGGGAATGGTTGTTTCATTAAAATGATGCATTGATATTTCTCTCCCAAACCTTCCTTCTCTCTTCCTCCGGCTGTGTATTGTTTTCGTCCTCCATCATGCGGATATCCACATTTAATCTAAAACCCCTTACAAATCCCACTAAATATAAAACCCTTTCAAGCTCCTGCGATCTCATAAATTCTCCAAACTGATGCGAAAACAAAAACCCAAGTAGAGTCTTCCACATGTGTATTTTTCAATAAAATAGGATAAAATTTGTTCAATAACAAGTCAAAATTGTTGGAGTAAGTGAATGATTTTCTCTTTCCTTAAAAAAAATAGGAAAAACTTCAGTGACAAGTCAAATTGGTTAGTTATAAATGTGATAATTAATTCAACATATTTTAGTGGTTCTATTAATTTTGATTTGTGAGTTTAAGTCAAACTAGAAAAATTGTAACATTCATTGTGATAAAAAAATTCCAAAGTGGACCTTGGACAATAATACTCATCTTAACTCTAGCATAGATGAGCACAATATATCCATACAAGTTTATATAATGCAACATATTCATCCACAATATGATTGGATAATGTATCAAATTCATCCACAATATTATTGGATCTCTTGAACAATATATCCACAATTAGTCGTTAGTTATTGGTCATATCACAAATAGGTGGATGATGGAAAAGTGAGCGGGAAATTGAGTGGTATTCGATTAGAGGCTCAAGGTGAATGATTGAGAATGAAAAGAAAAACTAGTCGTGATGGTTCAAGGATCCACATGTGGACTATGAGATCCAAAGGAAAATTATATTCCCTAAGACATGACTAGTTGTGTGATTATACTATGGCATGGGCCTTAAGCACCATCCCTGGTGCTATGCTACTTGAAATGGTGACCATATATCACATGTAGGATAATGGATCCTTATGCATGCCCTGTTAGGGTAACCTAGGTTACCTTGCATGGTCGTTGATCTTTAGAGGAAATTAGTATGAACTTAAGCTTTGAATTTAGACCTTGGACCATGTCATGGTTGATGAAAACAAGTTTGTGTGGCAAATATTTAAATGGAAACTATATATGTAATATGACAAACCTTTATTCACAATTATTTGATATCAAAGTCTGAAAACAATAAAGCAGAGACCAAAGGAGTCTCATAATAATTCAAAATAATCCTCAAAATGGTGACCATGTATCACATCTAAGATCATGATTCATTATGTAGACCATTTGTGTTGGTCTATTCACCATGAATGGCCCATGATCCCTGGAGGAAATTGGCTTGGAATTATATCCTCAATTTAAACCTTAGACCATGCCATTGGCCACGCGAACCATGGTATGTGTAACTAACGTCTCTTAGTGGACGTTATTGATGGGATCGTCTATTAATCGACATTCCAGGATGTCCCTTAAGAGATGTCCCAGAAAATCCCTTAAGCAATGTCTTGGAATTTTGATTAATAGACGTTCCCATCAGTAACATCGATTAAGGGACATCCATTAAAACAATGTCGATTAATCAACATTCAAATTTCTCTTTCTTGAAACTCTTCCCAAAAAATCCCGCCTTAAATATGTCTATCTGACGTTAAGTACATTTTGTACCATTGAACGTCAGTCCAAAATCCCGCCTTAAATATGTCTATCCGACGTTAAGTACATTTTGTACGATTGAATGTCAGTCCAAATGTCGAATTTGGACCCCCAATGTAGTAGTGTTATCCAATATTTCCAACATGTAAGGTACCTCCAAAGTTCATGCCATGGGAAACACACTTAAGGCCAGATTAGATATTCTTTGCACCCTTAATAATAACCTTATTATGGCCCCAGAAATAATGAATCAATAGGCACATCAACATCATTCAAAGAATTCTTTTGAAGTATGGGATAATGGGTTTCTTCAACTCCAACCTTATAAGGAAACATCCCTTAACTCTAATCCCCACTAGAATTTATCCCTAAAGTTCTATGTACCCTACACAATCCTCCAACACATTTGATAAATGGACTAAAATACCACTCTATGAGACCCCTCCAATATTCATCTAGTATTTCATGTTTCTTGACTAAAAAAAGTGGGGGGGGTGGTCTAATTTCAAAGTGTGGTCCAAGTTATTAGAATTAGATGAGGAAGTTTGCATTTGTCTCTAGACCATAGTAGTCTTGGATTATAAGGAAGGGCAATTACATAGGAAAACCATCAAAGAAGTTATGATCCAGTGAAAAGATATGATGCCAGAGGATGCTACTTGGGAAACAACAAGAATTTTAAAACAATTGAACCTCACTTTCAACATTGAGGACAACACTACATTTGAAGTGGAAAGGTGTGTTAGGATCCTACCATAACCCATCTTACTTTAGGAGTTAGTTGAATGCATTCTATATGACTATCTATTGGGAATAAGGCCAAGTAGTTAGTAGTCCATAATCAATATAAAACAGGTCTCTCTATTAATTAAGAACTGCTAGGAAGCTGGTACTTATTAATTATTTGACCATGCCAAGTAGTTAGAGTTTTGGATTTAGGAATCCTATTTAATGAGATATAGTGATATGAATGTTTTTAGTTAAGAATTATGTAATATAATTTTTTTCAAGTGAAATATCATGCTACCTCAAGAGGCTTGTGAACATTTCTTCAATAAATTATTCTCATAATATAAAACTAATTTCCTACCATATTTATTTTTCTGTTGTCTAACATTTATTTATTTATGTGAATGAGGGAGCTCAATCCTTGTTTGTGATCCAACAATGTAACGCCACCTTTTCCATTAGCTTTTGTTTTCTAAACATATTGTTGTGTGATGTTACTCCAATTGATTAGAGTGACTTACTGAAAGGGATAATTACCTACTAACATGAGTTCTTGCACCAATACATTTAATATCACTAAGGATGACCAACATTTTTTATTCGAATCAGCTATTGCTTCCTCTCCAAAAAATTTATCTTATTAGGATGTTGTACATCAAGTATCCCTTCTTAAATGTTTACATCTATAAATTATCTTGGAATCTAACCCTGATCAACCCTATATCCACTAGATGTCACTTGCACCCCTCCTCTCTAACTACCAAGATGTTTTTTTTAGACCTACTACATTTTCACCCCATTGATATGTCGAACATACCACTAACCTTATGCCTTCCACCCCGCTTCCAAATACCTATCCCTATTTTCTAACCCCTATTGAGAAAACCATGATTGACAAATATATTTAAACATCAATGTTATAAGTAGGTAATATTCACCCCATCTAATCTCCTTGTGGTTCACCTTCCTTTGCTATCGCTAATGAGGAAACCCATTAAAGGAAGCTAGTCATTAACTATATAGATGTCATGTAGAGATCTTAATAAGGTGATAGTCAAAAATATATATTTATTCGCTTATATAAAGGATTTCTTGGAGTATTCATAAGGGGATTTATATTTTCCAAAGATGTATCCTACTTCAAGGTACCATCAAGTGAAAATGAAGGAAATTGATGCATGGAAGACAACACTGAAGAACAAATTCAAGCTTTATGATCGATTCGTTATACCCTTTGGTCTCATCAATGTCCTCGCCACTTTTATGAGACTCGTGCTATGAAGAATTCCATTCCCACCTTGGATTTTTCATCATTATTTATCACTTTTATGACACTCGTGCTATGAAGAATTCCATTCCCACCTTGGATTTTTCATCATTATTTATTTGGATGATATCTTGATATTCAACAAGACTTGGGATGAACACATCATCCATATTCTTGTTGTTGCATTAAGGTACACATTTCCCTTCATAGTTACCAAGCGTATATAAAGATGCTATGTGATCACCATTGCACTAATACATCCTTCTAGGTTGGTGATAAGTTACAATTATTTCTTCAAAAATAATGGTTTCGAAGGGTTAAACATCCTAAGCTTCATCTGCGGCTATTATATTTTATAGCAAGTTAGCAAAAATGCCTTCAAACTAGACTTTCTACAATTGGGTATGGTCGAGAATTTCTCAATTCAAGCTATATGATCCTTCGGAGCAGGACGAAGACAATCTCATCTTTAATTGAATGAACAACATTCGAAATTTCTATCCACCACTTTAGAATGATAATTTGTTGAAAATGCACCACAAATACACTAGTCATGAAATTATCCTTACATATATTGTGGGGAACAAGATAAAATGCTTACCCAAACTAAATGGTCTCTGCAATATGGATTTCTTGTACTTATTTCACTCAACATGTTTTACATGTGGGGACACTTGCATCTTCAAATGGAGAGGAAATGGTAATAATCCAAGAGAGACTTGAGGATAGTTGTACTACAACATCATGGTGCATTTAAGAGCTAGTTAAGTTTTATTATTAAAATAAAGGGAAGTAACTGCCTTCATTTTGAATATGCTTAATGTTGATATAAATCTTAGCTAGGTTGAATATCACTTTCAAGCATAGAAATTGTAATTTATGCATCTTGATTTTCATACGAGAGAAAATTTTATGAATCTTGATTTTCATACGAGAGAAATGATAATTGCTTTATAGTTTCATGTGTCAATGGTCTCCACGCGATTTTAAAGTTTCTGTACCGTGAGTCCTATGGAATTAAAATCATTATTTTAAAGCAACGTTATATTTTTAATTTTTAATATGCGGTTGTTCCTCATAAGTTGATAAAACACCATCCAATTATATTAGGTGTTTTAACACAGCGGAAAATATGAGCATATTGCAATTTGAAACATTTTTGAATTAAAGGTCATATAAACTGAACATAGAATTATTTAATTATTCTTAATTCCATAAACCTAACCAGTAAGTCCGAGAGGTGTAGAACAAGTGGCGATCTTAATTATATATATGTTAATTGAGAGACCTTTTCTTTTTCTTATCTGGCGACGACTCCATTCCCTTTTCTACTAGCTACTGTGAATTTCTCCGCCTGAAATCCTTTGCCCGCTGTAACTCTTCGGCTGCTTACTACCCTCGTTTGTTCTGATTATATACAGCGCAAAACAATGGATAAAAAAAGGGATCTAACTATTCGATTGCTTGCCGAGAGATTGGGAAATGAAAGGAAGAGAAGATATGAAGTATGGGTCGATTATCCCAAGGATTTTAAACCAAGCATTTTCGCAATATTCGAGGTAGACAAGAAGTACGAGCTTCTTGATTATTTGGGCGGCGGCTCATTGGGAATGGTTTGCTCGGCCAAAGACAAATCCACTGGTGAGAAGGTTGCCATCAAGAAAATAGCTGATGTTTTCAGACACCAGGATTATACAGAAAGAGCCATGCGTGAAGTGCTAATTCACAGCCAAATCCACCACCCTTTTATCGTGGGATTTAGGGAAGTCATGCAACCTGTTGATAAAATCAACTTTAACGATATTTATATTGTCATGGAAATCGCGAAAGAGAATTTGGAGCAATTTATTACTCGGTCAAAGACAGTCGGAATTCACCGAGCGGCTCCCTTAAATGTGAAGTTGATTATGAACCAGGTAAACACATATAACGAAGTTGATGAATTTTATGGAACTTTGCATGAATCCAATGCTAAAACCTAGATAGACTTTGCATGTCAGTAGTCCTTACCATTTTCTAACATAATTGGGTTCGTTATAAATAGATCTCTGTGTCTTTGTAATTTATGCAGACATTCATTTTACTTTTTACTGTCAAATTCTGGGTCAACATTTCTCAGCTTGTATTTTAGGTTGTTGTTAGTTAAAAAAATAAAAAATTATCTCGAATTAACAGTTCATATCAATTAATGTAATATAGTACTAAAGCACTGCTGGTATTCATATAGATATTGCACACTGAAACCCGAATTCCTTTAGGTAAAATGCTTGCCATTTTTCGACGGTAATTCAATGTTTTCCCTGAAACCCCGTAGCCATTATTCATTTGAATTTGAAACCGGGTAGCTTTCGTTCGATTCGTTTTTTTTTTACAAATGATTGAATCCGTTGTTTGTTAGCAAGTTTCTTAAAATCCGGTAGCTGTGCCTGTTAGTAAAAAAAAAATCCGAGAAGCATGATAGCAGCGTTTGCTAATTTAAATTTTCTTGCAGTTCTTGCAGCCGTTGTTAATTTAAATTTTCTTGCATATCTTGTAGCCGTTGTTAATTTTAAATTTCTTGAAACCTAAATAAATTGAACTTATTGTCACCGTTATCATTCTTCTGGGTTTAAGTCGTTGTTTCTTGCATGGTTTAATAAATTCATAAAATCGGATGGTGTTACAGCATAATTTAATAAATTGGTTTTTGCTTTGATTCCCAGCTATTCAGGGCCTTCCAGTATTTACAGTCTGGCGATGTCCTACATCGCGATTTAAAGCTCGACAACATTCTCATAAAAGATAATGAAACTGTTAAATTATGCAACTTCGGTATCTCTCGAATAAGCGCACCCAGAATGACTGAAACGGTCATCGTGGATTCCTACAAGCCTCCAGAGCTGTTTCTTAGACATATAAGCAATCAGTCTAATTACGGCCCCGCTATTGACGTATGGTCGTTGGGCTGCATTTTTGCAGACATTTTGCTTCAAAGGCGTTTCTCTCTGGGTTTTGGAGATTGCAGTAATGATATAGACAATATGAAGATGATAGCCCAGACAATTCCTCCACCCAACGATGACGACCTCTCGGAAATGATTGACGATGAGGAGGTCCGCCTGATTGTCAAATCTTGGTTGCGGCCTCTTACTCTTTCGCGTCCTTTGAGCGATATATTTGTGGATGTTGCTGATAAAAGCGCTGTGGATTTGTTGGAGAAAATGCTTGTTTTTAATCCTCGGAAAAGAATCAGCATGGCAGACGCACTTGAACATGAATACATGGCCGAGATTACGGTGGATGTTCTTGCCGGAAAGCTGAAACTAACGCCTTATCAGATTGAAACTTTGAAAGGTTTGAATCCTCCCCATATCGATATGTCTGTGCTAAATCACTCCGAGTCGAGTAAGAAAATCATAAGGAAGATTCTGTTCGATTCATGTATGAAGTCTCAAGCGGCTCAGACATTGGTAAATATTTCTACTAAGTGAGGAAATTCGTATATTACAGTCTGTTCGTGAATTAGGATAATTGAAGACATTGGTTGATTGTATACGTGAATTCGTGAATGTTGATTCTATACGTAAATTTGTGAATTGCGAATCTTTAAAATATTGGTTGATCGTAGTAATCTGGGATTCTTAGTAGTATATTTTTTTTCACTTTATTATGTGTTTTTGGTCAAATCCTGTATATTTGTTGTGTTAAATAGTGTTTCTGAATTCGTAAATAGATTTATCTGTTTGTGATTTCAAAATGTTTTAAAGATTTTCTACTAACAAAATAAGGGAGACAATATTCTGGGAATACTAACAAAATAAGAGAGAAGATATTTTGGAAAAGGGTTGAAAAAGTAAAATACTTTTTATTAAAGAAAAAGAAAATATAAAATAAAGATATTTAATTATGTAAAAAAAAAAAATTGATTTTTAATTTAGATAGATATTTAATTATGTAAAAAAATTAATTTAATTTTTTAATTTATGTTTTTCCAGCATTATAATGATTTTTTTTAAGATAATGAAATTTGTAGTATTGAAATTTTAAGAAACACACAAACTCAAACATACTCGGGATGCCGTCCACCTCCTACACACCATGGCAAGTTGTGCGTTGGTTAGCCGTAGCATGCTTACTCTTTGTAATTGGCAACGTCTATTTTAAAAGAGTGCCCTCCCACCGTCACCATCCTACACTAAACGTTGAAAAATTTAGAGCTGAAAATTTTATTAAAGAAAGTAGTTACATTTTTTTATTATGTATATTTATATTTTTGATGAAAATATATAGTAGAATTAATCAACATTTATCAAATTAAGTAACACACATTTCACTTTTAATATTTGCAATAAATTTATGCTATCAAATTTCCATCATCAATTTGATGGAGACAATGAAAATATATGGTAGAATTGGAGTAACTTGGTCAACATTTATGATAGATATGACTATTCAGTAATCAACATTAATCAAATTAAGAAACACACATTTGACTCTTAATATTTGCAAGAAATTTATGCTATCAAATCTCCACCATCAATTTGATGGAGACAATTATGAATATTCTTTATTATGAAATCAAGACCACCAAATTCATAAATACAATTAAAAGCATCAAAACCACCGAATTCATAAATACAATTAAAAGCATGAAACCCAAAAGTTAACATTTTGAAATTATTTGTGTAATATAAATTTTAATTTATTTATTTGATTTTTATAAAATAATCATAATTATAATTTACATATTTTTTTGGTAGTGTGGTAAAATCATCTTAATGGTTCATTTATTTTGTTGGAAAACTCAATAAGTTAAGAAGTTATTTAAATCATCATGGTGAATTCAATGCCTCCATAAGATGAATTAACAAATTAGATTTTTTTTGAATTAATAAATTATATGTTTTTATTTTTTAAGATCTTAGTATGAATTAATAAATTATATTTTTTATAAATTTATAAGTTTTGTGATTATTTGATTTTTATAAAATAAATTTAATTATAATTTATATATTTTTTAAAGTTAAAATCATCTTAATGGTTCATTTATTTGGTTGGAAAACTCAACAAATTAAGAAGTTATTCAACTCATCATGGTGAATTCAATGCTTTCATAATAAGATTTTAGTATGAATTAACAAATTATATCTTTTTATAAATTAATAGATTATATGTTTATATGTATAAATATTTTTATATTAGAAATAACATTTTTATATATAGGTGATTAATAGGTTGGTTTCAAATTTATAGTCCAATTTTGTTATCAATGTCTTTCCACAACATCTATATTACCTTTTTTAATAACTAATGATGGATAATAGTTCATTTGATTTCCTCATGATATTAAATTTTATTTTTATATGTAATATTTGTTTAACTTTGTAATATTTTTTATAAATATAAATATATATTTATTAGATAAATTAACATTTCATAATATGATTTATAATTTAGGTTCTAGTTTTTTTAATAAATATTGTTTTGAAATTTCATAAGTTTATTCCAACATGTTATAGAGACACCCATACCTCAAAATGAACAAACATATAAAACTATTATTTCTATCATTGTTCTAAAAGGTATCTTCTTCATATACCAAATCCATATGTATTTATTTTCACATAATAGTGCACTATTACATATTTATTCATAAAATATTCTCAATTATAATTTTAATAAAATTCAAAGCTCTCACACTTGAAAGAAGGAGCCACATCAAATACATCACCAATATACATTATGATAACCTAACTACCTGTTACCATTATATTGGTTTTGTTTAAATTCAATTTCATTTAACACTAACTACAAAATTTGTTTAGCTCATAAACATACATATATGGAGAATTTCTTTCTGTTTCTCCAATAACATCATCATCTCCCTAACCAAACATAATAACGTGTTAATAACAACATATTCGTATAAGAGAAAATTTGTTACTCTCCACTCAAGTAGGATTCTTATTTTCTACATTCTTTTTCAAATTTATATTGGAGAGATTTTACTAAAGATTTAAAGAAAACAAGTTAAATAAAAGCAAAGCTTCAAGTCCTTGCCTTAAACAAAAAGAAAATTATAATATCATTATAAGATTGAAATTTGTAGTCTAATAAACTTGTAATATTTATGAGTTGTCATAGACAAGTTGACAACTTTACAGGAAAATGAAAAGTTTTAAATAATATTGTAGGCTCAACCTCTTATTTTCAGGGTCATTGTTTGAACCAGTCATTAAAATATGTGTCCTTATTTAGATCACATACAACTCTCTAAACATGGCAAACTTCCATTCACAACCATGAATGACATGGGATTGTTGTTACAGTATTCAATTGATTTTTATTCATTTGACCAAAAGTATGAAATTATAAGTAAAATCATGTTTAACATAAATATTATATTAAAAACTAAATATATAAAATTTAAAAGAAATTAATTTTAATTTTTTATATTTTTTTTCACTCCATTAAATCAAAATCAAATATTACAAATAATATATTCATCATATTCAAATTGTTTGTTTCTTCGTAACTTAAAAAATAAATTATTAGAAACCGTTGAATAATCTACTAGGTATGAAAAATGACACCATATGACGCCAGGCAAATCTATCGTTAAGCTTAAACAATAAGTAACGATCATGAAATGAATCTGTCATATTAGTATGATGCTTCATATAAATCAAAGCTAAAGCTAGAATACTAGTTTCAAGATCATATGAGGTCAGTCAAATCTATTGTTAAGCTTAAACAATAAGTAACGATCATGAAATGAATCTGTCATATTATTATGATGCTTCATATAAATCAAAGCTAAAGCTAGAATATTAGTTTCAAGATCTTAGATGACTGTGATGCTTCTGACATATCTCAAAGCTTAATACTGAATTTTCATGATTTCATGTTAGTGTGATGCTTCCTATATATCTCAAAGCTTAGAATGCTCAGTTTCTGCGGTTCATATTTGACACAGGAAATTTAGCAGAGTATAGGATATGGTTCTGTAATTTAATATTGTAACTGGTTCATTTTAGAGTTTATATATGTTTTTTTAAAAATAAAATATTATAAAAAATAATATGTTTATTCAAATTAGATTTAACATATATATAAAACTATATAAATTAGATAAATTAAAACGTTTTTTCAAACACCTAAAATTTTTTTAATCGATAACAAGTTCATTTCAAATTTTCTATGTATTTTTTACCATTTTTATATGCTTCAGCAAATCTCCTAAATTATTTGCCCACCGACCTGCTTTTGTCTTTGGTAAACTACTCGTATGCGCGCGTAAGAGTTTCTGAATTCATCGATCGGAGAAGCCAATTTTCATTGATTTTAGTTGCAAGTTGTATTCATTAAATTTAATGGTTAATAGTAAATACATCGTTTTCATTTTTCACTCTGATTTAAAAAATCTAATCCTCTTCCCTAAACATATCACATTACCATTAATTAAAATAAATAAATCTTGTTATACAGTTAAATCCGCATATCTTTGGCTGGTCAACCTTCTCGGAGTTTTAAACAGTCCTACAAATTATTCAATAGAACGGGCAAGTTGTAAAAGCCCAAAAACGAATTATATATTTTATAGATAGAAATACACTTGAAAAAATTTAGAAAACAAGAGCCACAAGGTGGCAATGTCCTTGACATTGTTATTAGCTATTACTATCTCTTACGGCAAGAAGAAAGTTGTAGAAGGAGAAATGAAGTAACCACATAATTACAGATTTTTTGTAAAAGCAGTGAGAAGCCATAAATGTTGGATGTTGTGAACATTTAGGCCAAGTTTCAAGGAACTGCACATGCAATTAAATCTTAATAAGTGAGACCACAAACATTATTAATGTTGTAAAAAAAATTGAAGTAAAATAAACTAGAACTTGAGCATAATAAATTTCTCTAAGCTAAAAAAAATTATATAATGCAAGTACTAGGAGAGGGTGAACCAACCAAAGAAAGGATCATGAGAACTTAAGTATGATTCATTTCTCTTGGAAAAAAGTATAATTTAATTAATACAAGTACTAGGAGGGGTGAACTAACCAAAGAAGGAATTCATTGACCTCACAAAATGCATAATAAGTTTTTCTCAGTAAAAAGGAAGAATTTATACAATGCAAGTACTAGGAGCCATGAACCAACCAAAGAAGGGATTTGTTAACCTCAAAAAAGCCTAGAATTATATCAAGGTGAGAATACTTGAAAAAAGGTGAAAACACCTTAGTGAACCATCACTCCCAACTTTGAATCATTTTCAGATTTCCAGTATATGAAGTTCATTTACGCATACTAAAAAAATAAAAATAAAAATTACAATATCTCACACCTCTTGCTATTTTAAAAGATGTATAATCTAGAACATGAAAAAGTGGCTATGTTTGGATGACTTTCTTAATCTTGTGAATATAGATGACATGGATGTTTTATGAAACAAAATTATATATTTTATTTAAAATCAAAGTTATGGTGGATATTGAATATCTTTTTAACTTAATATTATTATTATTTTAAATATCACATTTCAATATATAGATGGGGTGATAACAGAGGATCAAAACATAGTTCATACTAGTGGCCACCAGACAAGGGCACATGGAGCTCCAAGTATGGGTGGAGGTAATGAGGATTGTAACAATTGTATTAACTTACCTGATAGTGCATGCAATAAGGAATTATGAGACCAAGTGAGAGACTCATATGAAGTATCCCAAATCCATTATGTTAACATGCACAACAATGGTGACTATGATGTTTGACAAAGTTAGGGTGATGGGAGAACCAACTTCAAGAATATTCCACTAGTGGCGAGATGGAACACCATAGTTTTTGTTTTATTTTCCATTCTTATCAAGTATTTCTTATGTGTTGCTACTTCACAATGGCCTTAGATAGGGAATTTTCTTAGCTTCTTCCATAAGTCATATCATTTTAGGTCACAAAATTCCTCAATATGAACATCTTAATTCCTAGTTATAGATGTATTTACCCAGTATTATTTACTTATCCTTATACTCTAGATAAGTGTAGTTTTCTATTAATATAATTTTGCATGTGACAAACCTACATTTTGATATTCTTTTCAATATAATTGATACTAAAATAATAAAAAAAACAAGACATCAATTTTAAATAAAATAAAATATTACACGTCTTTTTATATAAAAAAAATACCTATCAACCTACTAAGTAATAATTTAGCTTACCAAATATCAACACATTATAAAATAATTATTAAAAAAATTAAAAAAACAAATAGTAGCATAGTTTTTTTTAGTTTTTATATATGGTATGTAAATCAAACATTAATTAATAATGTAGCTTACCAAATATCAACACATCATAAAATAATTAAAAATAAATAGCACCATAGTTTTTTCTAATTTTTATATATGACATGTAAATCAAACATTGATGATTTTCTGTTTTTGGTAGCAAGATTAAAGATATAGATTATTGAAAATTTTATTTCTATTTGTTAGAATAAATATATATAATTTCAATATCTTTCTATAATAATATTTTTTTATGGAAAATAAAATATTTTAATAAATTATTATTAATAACCAAAATTATAATATATTATTTATATAATAAAATCTAATTATAGACTATTTATATAAACAAAAATATTTGTAAAATAATTTAATATCATATGTTAAAATGTAAAATAATTTAATATCATATTTTAAAATAAAAAGTTATGATAATAAAATATATATTTTTAAATAAAATTAATGTTAATAAAATAATTTGAAATAAATTTGAATTAGATTATAATAATTTCTCACATTTTAGAATGATAGACTTGACGTTGGGAAAAAGGAATCTTACCAATTTGATTTCAGAGATGACATCTCATAATAGAATAATAGAATGCAACTTTATAACTTTTTTTAAATAATATAACACATGTTTAAGCAAATCAAACTGTAAAACTATATTTTATTATTGAAGACTGCACATAATGTAACGGATTCTACATTGTTATTAAGAAACTGCAAATAATGTAAGTTAATGTCAAAATATTTTGACGGTGGACAAAGTCAATTTCTTGCAGGCAGTATTAGGCAATTGCATGTACCAGTCAACATGCCAAACAAAGTAGAAATTAAATTTGTAATACAATTCAAAAAAGAGATTTCTAAGAATGCTTTTGTGTGCTCGACCCTGAATATTCTTAATTTTAAAACAATGTATGTCTCCTCTATATTCTCTTATGAAGAGTTTCAAATTGTTCTGTAATTTGGAAATGGATAATGAAGGATTCTCAATTGAAACATCGTCTGACCCATTGCACCGTTCTACTCTCATGGCTTCATTCTATTTTTTGAGAACTGAAACCGACTACTGATTCCAAGGAAATTGATGGAAACAGTCATTGGCTGGCATTTAAAATAGGTTGTTCCAAGTTCCCATCCATCGTAAATGATCCTCGATGCCAACTTTTACAGTTTTGAGAGACATTTGATTATTCCAATAAAAGTCTATGTTAAAAATATATACCTCAAAATGTTTGCCCTCCGCCCTCTTACTAGAGTGGCCTTGCCAATTCTAGTACCAGTCTGTCTCTTGATTAGTGTCCCTATATCAAACTGACGCTCTTATCATGGTTACAGAGTGGGAGTTGTGAATGGCATTTCAACTGACCAAGAAAGTTATATACAACCTCACTCATCTCTCAATCAAATCTGTGAGCACCCAAATTTTGTGAAGGAGAGGAGGAAGCTTACTTCCGCAGTTGGAGCAAGAGATTATGCTTTGAATGGCAGAGGCTGCGATGCCCGCCTTGACCTGCCCTCTCTTGGGAAAAGGCCTAGCTATCTTTTCGCCTCTGCATTGCCTTCCTTCCATGGACATACATTTCGATGCAACACTAGCGGCCATTCTGTTTGCCAAATATCTACTATTCTAATTGATCAAATGAAGATTGAGAAATTGATATTGAAAGAAAATATAAATTGATGGTTCCACATGAAGTTAGGGATGTATTGATCGATTAGAAATGTGCACAACATATGTAATAATCTGTGCATATTTATAGCAATGCCAAGCTTATGATGGGGTAGCCATGGATAAATTAGATTGACATGTGACCTAATACCTTCTGTATACTGTTTTAAATGCTTTGACAGCTTTCAGTTCTTCACAGATTCCCTGACATTTACATTACTTTTATTCAATATCTAGGCAGGCCGAAACATGACAACCTGGTTGATCAATATGATATTGAATTTAAACAATCTCGTTGAACATATCGTGAAATTTGTCAGCCATTATGTGGTGGACTTTTAAAGTGATTAATTAATTATATCAAAGAAAGTTCAAATTTATATGATCACACACATAGAGAGAGGATAGCATGGGTTGTCTCGAATAAAATATTCACAATTACGCAGATGTTGTACTCCTGTTGTATCATTATTTTTTGTTAAAAGACGAGGCAAGCTGTATGTCTGTTAAGAAGAAGAACATGCATGAATGGATGATATAGATTCCAGAGTCAGAGTTTACATGAATTGAATATTTTGATAGACTTAAAATTAGGCAGCCCTTAAAATTTAAAAACGTAACATCCTTATTTTTTCATAAACATCTTTATGTTTTTGCACGAGTTGTATTCATATTTAAAATTTCTATCGTTTTTTTTTCTACTATGAAATAAGACGCTCGCATCAAGCTACTCAACAGTGAGCGCTGCACAGATTCTCTTGATGACACATACATTCAATGCTCAATTTAATAAACACGACACCCACACACAACGACAATCAATAAGATATAGATTTGTGTTAGCACTGCACAGAATCTCGATCAAATAACATAGACTTGTTTGCTTAAACCTTGTTCTCGCAACCTAATTTCCTTTAGGTTGCCGTCCTTCCCATAAGCTCTGCTTATGAGATAAATCTGCAACTTCTCACGCAACTCACACAACTCTTCAGTACTCGAGCAGCTCTCGACGTGATCGGAGATGGCTCCGTGCGAAAATGAAAGGAACAATCCCTTCACACGGAGTATGGTGGCAAATCAGTCTGCAAAACACTTAATGCTCGGACCGGCTGATGACACAAACCTCGCCGCCGGGTCTAGGGGCACAGCCCCCTAGACCAGCGTCACTTGCATGGCACCAATGTGCAACCAAATAAATAGGTTTTTAAAAATGAAATTAAATTTAGAAATAAACAAACTATAGCCGAACCTTTATAGAATTTCATAAATTTGAAAACCGATCCTAACTAATGCCTCGACGTGGATCATATATGTCAAGGACATAATAAATTTATTATTACAACAAAATTATATTAAAGTTGCATGCAACTCAATCTCAGGTGACCTATAAAGTTGTTTATGAAACGTCGCTCAATCTCATGTGACCGTAAGTTTTTTTTATGAAATGTCATATGTCAAATAGTAATTTCCACATAATAAGCATTAATTAGATCCAAGAGGGCTGAATCGTGAAGGCAATGAGCTCATGTCACCTTAAAGAAATGAAATGAGAATATAGCCGACGTTTTTATGTTACTAATTACGTCGATAAGCGTTTATATCTTACTTTTTTTTGGAGATGGACTTGGAAGAGCCGATCATCAAGATCGAGCAGGGTGAAACAAGTGTACAGCCTGGATGCTTTCAATGGTCGTCGTATTTCGTTAAGGGTAATGAATTGTTTGTTATGGGATTGCGGATTCTGAATCGGGTAACAAGCGGTCGTTTCGGTTATGGGATTGCCAAGTGTATCTGTTACCCACGCGGCTTCTGCAGAATACCACGCGGCTCTTTTAACCGTTTTGCAGCCTGTGAGTCGACGTGTGCCCGCGTAGCAGTTGGCGTGTGGATTCTGGCGAAAAGAGTCTGCATGTAGATACAGAACAGTATTAATATCCTGGCTCTTGAACAATAGTTTCTATATTCACTTGGTTTTGCGCTTCGTTTTCTCTGCGGCATGAGGTAGGGTTTTTGCTCTTCAATGGAGGACGCACAGTATCATTCTGCAATAAACTTTTTGGTTTATTAAAATCTCTTATTTGTTTTTTACTCGGCTATTACTTGTTATTGTTACAGGCATCTTGGAGTAATTCCCGTGGATGATAAGCCTGAGAATTCAATCCTTCCCCCAAAAGATCGCTGACGTAGACGCGGAGGTCAACCATTTATTGTGACTCCTCTCCTCCTCTGCGACTATGAAACCCTGTTCGCCTGTATGCCTCCGCTCTCCCCCTCTGCGACTATGAAACCCCGTTAGCGAGCAGTTATGGGCAGCCTAACTAGTTTTAACAATGCGTACGTATGTAACCAGTGTTTCAAATCCCAGCGGAGTAGAGCGATCTGGTGAAGAAGTAATATTCTCTGATCCTCGAATCTTATCTCATTGAAAAATAAGTACTATTCTGTGATTTGTGAATCTTATCTCATTGAAAAAGCAGAATGGCGTCGCTGGTTGTATGGAGTTTTATGTGTTATCTAAATGATATAATTCCTCTTTATCGCCAAAATTCAAATTTCACATATTATTGTTTTAGGGTTCGACGCATGTAAAGATGCCGGATGCTCCCCATACCAGCAGAATTGGCTCCATTTCATATAACCCCGTGGCGGTGTTTTAATTCACAATATTATTGACAGAATGTGTTCTCTTCTTGTAATTTTAACTTAGGCTCCTCGTAGAATATGGAACTTGAGGAATTTGGTGGTTTAATTATTATGATCTTTTTTAATTTTAACCGTCTTATCCAACGAATGAAACGATATTTCTTGCTTTTTTCGATAATAAAATTTTAGTGAAGTAATAAGCCATGGCTATCTTCTTTTTAGGATTCATTCGACAATGCTCGGGTGACATTCTTCTTATCCGTGCAAAACAAAGATTAATGCGTTATGAAAGTTTAAACTTAAATCATTGTGTATATAAGAGAAACCTATAAGTTGGTCTGCTCGATAAACGACCTCGGAGTTATTTTTGTTGTGTTGTAAAATTTAAATAATAATGTAATATATAAGAGAGAATCTTATAAGCCCTTGTTTGATATATGTATTTTGTTTTTTTAGCTTTTCTACTCTAACGTGACCACCTTATGGAAAAGGGCAATAAGATATTAAAGTAAGATATTAAATTAAGTCCGTTATCTGAAGGTTACTCATATTATCAAAAATGTAATGTCTAAGTACAGATACGTGAAAAACATTATGCATCTTATGCAATGATGATGGTAGTGCATGACTGTAGGCAACCCGGTCCTATCCGTTCTAATATCTCGAAGGGTCCCACGAACCTAGGAGAGATAGCTTCATCCCTTTCCCAAATCTGATAGTACTCTTTTGCGGCCTCACTCGCA
The DNA here is from genome assembly GCA_027924585.1 of Larix kaempferi. Taxonomy (NCBI): domain Eukaryota; kingdom Viridiplantae; phylum Streptophyta; class Pinopsida; order Pinales; family Pinaceae; genus Larix; species Larix kaempferi. The sequence continues at coordinate 18,853,122 of BSBM01000435.1, forward strand.
AAAATACTTGATCTTCAACCTGATACTCTCTATCGAGTCTATGCGCATCGGCATAACTCTTCTGTCGATCGTGTGCTTCTTTTAGTCGAGCACGAATATCTACCATCTGTTCTTCCATCTCCTGAATCACTTCAGGTACAAGTAGAGTCCTATCCTCGAGTCTGTCCCAACTCAAGGGTGTTCGACAAGGTCGGCCATACAAAAACTTGAATGGTGCCATCTGTATCGAACTCTGATAGTTGTTGTTATACGCGAACTCTACTAGGGGTAAAAATTCCTCCCAACGTGTGTGTTGATCCATCACATACATTCTCAGCATGTCCTCTAGTATCTGGTTCACTTTCTCAATCTGCCCATCAGTCTCCGGATGGTATGCAGTGCTGAAGTTGAGTTGTGTTCCCATAGCTTCCTGGAAGCTCATCCGAAATCTACCTGTGAATACTGATCCCCGATCAGATATTATCTTCCTCAGCACTCTGTGCAGTCGTATAATCACATTAATGAACACTCTAGCAATCTCTGGGGCCTGATAAGTGTTCTTGATGGGTATAAAATGTGCACTCTTTGTGAGAGTGTCTACTATCACAAAGATGGTATCATGCCTCTTGCAGGTCAAAGGTAATCCCACAATAAAATCCATGGAGATGATCTCCCACTTTGACTCAGGAATGGCATGGGGCTGGAGCAGTCCGGTGGGATGTCTATGCTCAGCTTTGACTAGCTGACACTCCATGCATCTGGCGACAAAGTTTACCACATCTCTCTTCATGCCATGCCAGAAGAATAAAGGATAAAGGTCTGCATAATTTTTTTTCACACCAGGATGTGCCCGATATACAGTTCGGTGAGATTCCTCTAGAATCAGGTTCCTAACCTCATTGTTCTCTGGCACATAAGTACGGTTGTTGTATCGTAACAACCCATCATTTTCCAATGAATAACCCTTATACTTGGGTAATTCCTTTTGCTCTTGTTCTAGCTGGGCCTTTACCTCATTGTGCTAGTCATATTCCTATTGTAATCCGAGTACCTCATTGTGCTAGTCGTCATCTTCGACTTAGTGCATCTACTACTTTGTTCAGAGTTCCCTTCACATAGGTAATGTCAAAGTCATACTTAACTCTTCGGACCATCTCCCCTATCTAGCATTCAGATCACTCTGTGTGAAGATATACTGCAATCCATGGTGATCTGTCTTAAGTTCAAACTTTCTTCCCACCAAATAATGTCGCAAAAGGTGTAAGGTATGCATTACTACAGTCAGTTCCATGTTATGTGTCGCATAGTTTTCCTCATGCGGTCTGAGTCTTCGGGAGGAGTAGGCAATCGCTTGTCCTCCCTGCATTAGCACACGTCCGACTCCATCCTTGGATGCATGAGTGCATACCAAGAAATCTTCCTTCATGTTAGGCACATTCAGAACCGGTGCTGTTGTCAATAACTCCTTTAGTTTTGCAAATGATTTGGCACAATTATCCATCCAAATGAATGGCCTATCCTTCTTTTGCAACTTAGTGATCGGTCCTGCAATCCTCGAGAAGCCTTCGACAAACCTCCTGTAATATCCCACAAATCCCATGAAGCTTCTCACTTCATGTACATTTGGTGGCGCTGGCCATTCCCAAATGGCCTCAATCTTGGCGGGATCTACTGCTATACCGTTGCTAGAATTAATATGTCCCAAATAGTGGATTTCCTTCTGGAAGAAGAAGCATTTTGACAACTTCCAATAAAGTTGGTTTTCTCTGAGACACTGTAAAACTAACTGGACATGCTCTTCATGTTCCTCTGGTGTCTTGGAGTAAATAAGAATATCATCGAGGAATACTCGCACAAACTTGTCGAGATACTGGCAGAACACACCGTTCATTAAGTTCATGAAGACACTAGGTGCATTGGTCAACCCAAAAGGTACCACTACGAACTCGTAGTGTCCAAACCGTGTCTTAAAAGTGGTCTTCAGAATATCAGCTTCCGTGATTCTCAACTAATGGTACCCTGATCGTAAATCAATCTTAGAAAAGATTGTGGCGCCTTTCATATGATCGAACAAGTCATCGATCATAGGCAAAGGATACTCATTCCTCACAGTAGCCTTGTTCAACTGGCGGTAGTCAATGCAGAGTCGCCACGACCCATCTTTCTTCTTAACAAAGAGTATTGGTGCTCCCCATGGGGAAACGCTCGATCTAATCAACCCAAGATCCAATAGCTCTTGTAATTGCATATGTAGCTCCTTCAGTTCAGGAACACACATTCTGTATGAAGCTCTTGCGATCGGTTCAGTTCTCAGCTTCAGTTCTATGGTAAAGTCTAGCTCTCTCTGAGGTGGTAGTCCGGGTAAGGCTTTGGGAAATACATCCATGTACTCCGCAAATAAAGGATGGTTGGTGATGTCATCTTTGTCCTTATCCTTGTTCATTGTTATCACAGCATAGAGCTGACATCCCTTCACCAGGCTTCTCCTCAGCTGTAAAATAGCCATAAGTACCCTCAGGGTTGATGTGTAGTCCCTCAAAGCGAAGCATATTGCCATGTTCTCTAACCATGCTTCTACCACGGATCCTTTAGTGGAACCCCAAAACTCCAGAAATCTTTTTTTTTAGTTCTCTATGTGTGTTGGCAGACGGTGGGTTCTGTGGTTCGATCGTAGGTACTAGGGTCGGTCTCCTACGCGGTTCAATCTGTTCATCAAAGCTTTCGACATTCTCCGGAAGTTCCTCATCATACTCATGATTTCTTCGGCGGGTAGGTTTAACTATCTCTTTGGTTCTGGGTGGAGTAGCTACTGGAGGGGTTGGTGAGCATGTTGCTCATTCTCGTCCCCTCCTTGTTCTAACCCAATGAGTTCGTCGATCTATGGCAAATTCTGATTTATCACGCAAGTAAAGTTTTGTTAGCTAAATAGTTTATCAAGTATTGCGGAAACATTTCGGTCCGAACTAGGTTTGACCGTGATCTGATACCAAATGTAGGGTAGATTCATGCATTTTCAAGTGCACTGTTGATGTGGTGGAATTCAAGAGAACTGCATAGTCAAGCTGGAGTTGTGGACATTGATTTCAGATAAAAGCAGCTATAGTCAAAATCTAAGCACGCATAAAGTGTAATAAAGAGTTGCCAAAAATTTCAAGTGAGATGTTCTTGGAACTTTACACATTTACAAGATATTAGGTCGGAATCTGCCACTATGTTTTTTGTATAACAATTCCCAGGGACATTTAGATTATAAGGGTTATTGATGTGTGATGGTCAAAATGTATAGATTTGTTGTGTTGTAAAATAGAATGGACAGATTGTGTATAAAGAATAAGTATGAGGATGATAGACGCTATCATGTGGGTAGGTCGGATCATATAGCTAAATATATTAACATTTATAATAAATATTAATAAAAATATTATATTATATAAAAATTTACACAAAATAAATTATAATAAAAATTGACATATTGAAAGATAAAAATAAATGTTATGTATATAAAATTTAATAATATTTATATTTTTATAAGTTTTGTTTACATTCATTTTAAATTATAATAAAAATTAACATATAGAAAGATAAAAATAGATGTTATATATATAATTTAAAAAATATTTTTACTTATATTTATATTTTTATAAGTTGTGTTTACATTCATTTTAAAATGATTAAAAAATTTACAATGGAAAAGATTTGATTTTTCAAGCACAATAAATCCAATGTTAAAATGAGTTTATATTGGTGAGGTATTAACATACATTTGGTAATTTTGTAATATGTGGATATAGTTAATATTTATAATTTTTTAATCTCTTAATATACAAGCATTGATGGATATAGTTAATCTTTATAATTTTGTAATCTCTTAATATACAAACATTGCTTTGGATTTCATAACATTCAAGGTTGGCAAGCAACATGCATGCATTAATTAATATTAATAACATTTATAAACATGAAGAAAGGGAACTTTTTCATGTCGACAAACCTTTTTAAGCCAAATGAACTCTTCAAAATATTATAATTATGTAAGAAAAATTCAAAATGGCGTCGAATTTTTTTTTTTGAGCCAAATGACCTCTTACAAATATTAAAATTATGTAAGAATTTTTGAGCCAAATGACCTCTTCAAAATATTAAAATTATGTAAAAGATATTAAAAACAAACTTTTTGAGCCAAAGGCTATAAATTGTTGAATTACATGGGATATCAATTTTGATTGATATTGCATGCATAAGCAAATATCAAAGTGTTAGTTGTGGATATTGATATACAATGTTGTATTTTATATAATTAGTACATAGAACATGAATGTTAATGTGTTTTATATTTTAAGGTTTCTATATATATATATATTTGATATAAAATTTTAAAAACTTACATTGGATATCAATTTTGATTGATATTGTATGCAAAACCAAATATGGAATTCAAAGTGTTAGTGTTGTGGATATTGATATATTTTACATAATTAACAGATATGTTGATATAATCAATGTTTTATTTCACATAACTAGATTAGATTTTAGAGTATATTTTTTAAACCATTTTTCTTTTAAAACATTCATCAAGGATTATCGTCGCATGTAGCATTCATTGAACTCTATGTCGCATTTATGTTGACAATGAATGCAACATAAATTCATTAATGTCAAATGTCATCATCCATTAAGGGTTATGTGTCATTGCGATATTCATCAAGGGTTATATTGGATTGGGACATTCATTCCTGGAACATTGAATAATGGTTTTTGTCGCATTGCAACATTTGACGTTGATCAAGGTTTATGTCGCATTGTAATGTTTATCAAGGGTTACGTTGCATTGTGGCATTCATTAAGGGTTATGTCGCATTGTGATGTTTATCAAGGGTTATGTTGCATTCTCGCATTCATCAAGGGTTAGATGCGACATATTCACAATGTGAAATTTGACGTTCATCAAGGTTTATGTCGCATTGTGATGTTTATCAAGGGTTATGTTGTGTTGTGGCGTTCATCAAGGGTTATGCCACATTGCGACAAGGCCCAATATTGGACACATATGCTGACACAAACCAAGATGTGACATATTCACAATGTGAAATTTGACATTCATTAAGGTTTGTCTCGCATTGTGATGTTTATCAAGGCTTATGTTGCATTTTGGCATTCATCAAGGCTTATGTTGGATTGTGACGTTCATCAAGGGTTATGTCACATTGCGACAATGCCCAAGATGTGAAATTTGACGTTCATCAAGGTTTATGTCGCATTGTGATGTCTATCAAGGGTTATGTTGCATTGTGGCATTCATCAAGGGTTCATCAAGGTTTGTGTCACATTGTGATGTTTATCAAGGGTTACGTTGCATTGTGGCATTCATCAAGGGTTATGTCGCATTGCAACAATGCCCAATATGTGACACATATGCCGACACAACCCAAGATGCGACATATTCACAATGTGAAAGTTGATGTTCATCGAGGTTTGTGTCGCATTGTGATGTTTATCAAGGGTTATGTTGCATTGTGGCATTCATCAAGGTTTATGTCGGATTGCGACAATGCCCAATATGTGACACATATGCCGACACAACCCAAGATGCGACATATTCACAATGTGAAATTTGATGTTCTTCAAGGTTTATGTCGCATTGTGATGTTTATCAAGGGTTACGTTGCATTAGGGCGTATTCAAAACGTGAAATTTGGCGTTCATTAAGGTTTGTGTCATACCGTGATGTTTATCCAGGCTTATGTTGCATTGTGGCATTCATCAAGGGTTATGTCGCATTGCGACAATGCCCAAGATGTGAAACTTGACGTTCATCAAGGTTTATGTTGCATTGAGATGTTTATCAAGAGTTATGTTGCATTGTGGCATTCATAAAGGGTTAGATGTGACATATTCACTATGTGAAATTTGGCGTTCATTGAGGTTTATGTCTCATTGTGATGTTTATCAAGGATTACGTTGCATTGCGACAATGCCCAATATGTGACACATATGCCAACACAACCCAAGATGCGACATAGTCACAATGTGAAATTTGACGTTCATTAAGGTTTGTGTTGCATTGTGATGTTTATCAAGGTTTATGATGCATTGTGGCATTCATCAAGGGTTATGTTGCATTGTAACAATGCCCGAGATTTGAAATTTGACGTTCATCAAGGTTTATGTCACATTGTGATGTTTATCAAGGGTTATGTTGCATTGTGGCATTCATCAAAGGTTACATGCGACATATTCACACTGTGAAATTTGACGTTCATCAAGGTATTAAATTTAAAATTTTAATACTTGTAATTATCATCAACCTATATTAATTGTTTTAACTAAATTATAATATAATACTATAATTTAATGAAATTATTTTTTAATTAATTATTATATTATAATTGATTTAAATATCATATCTAATTAAGTTAAATATCATATTTAATTTTATCATTTATTAATTTACTAAAATATAATTAAATGATAGTTTTATTATTAATTATTTAACTAATTAATATTATTATTAACTAAATAACAATATTAATTAATTAATTAATTAAAATTATCATTCACTAAATTATTTTAAAATTATTTTGTTTAATTACTTATTATAAAATAATAGTAGTATTTAATCAATAATATTGTTTAATTAAACATTATTATTAATCAAACAATTAAAATATGGATTTAATTAAAATCATTAAATAATAATAATTTTTTAAATATCACATTTAATTAAATTATAATATATTTAATATCTCTATCTATCAAAAGTATATACTATACTATAATTATATTATAGCCAAATAATATAATTATATTAAAAAAAAACCAAGGAGAGGTGAGATAAAGCATTTGGAAGGATTAAAAACCACCCTATTGCGGAGCCAAAGCATAATTCATCGCGGGTATACTATAAATAATTTTTATTACTCCATAGCCAACGTAGTAGTTTGAGGTTAGGCGGGCCAACAGACGGATGATTTAGTCGTGTGAGGTGGAACGAACAATAGAGTGAAATAAACATTATGCTACTGCTTACCAGTATCTATGACCAGAGGTTTTTTATACGAAGGAAAGGCTTGCTTGACCAAAGGTATACTTGCTTGACCGAAGGGAGGGCAAGGGAGGGCAAGGTTTTTTTTATGCCGAAGGTTTAGCAATAGAGAGAGAGACGTGTGTTCCTGTCTGCCTATAATTTTCCCTGCTGTTTTTCCTGCTATGCGATACAATTTTTATTTCCGATGCCGCGATCCGATCCGATCTTAGCATAGGCACCCTGACCCAACCGAGTAGAGGCATTCTGAGCAGAGCATTCCGATCTCGACCCGAACTGTGATTTTAATCATAAAGCACCTTGTATTCTACAAATATCCTTAATAGTTATTGACTTTATCTTACTAATTACCTTATTGTTAAAAGAAAAACCATCCAGAAGTGAGATAGAGCATTTGGAAGCATTAAAAACCAACCTATTCTACAACTATCCTGAATAGTTATTGACTTTAAGAGGCTGGCCATAAAGTCAAAATTAATAGACTTGTAGTTTAATGTCCAGCAATACGTCCATGAATGAATAATTACTGGAATAACTAAGTCAAAAAGTTTTGTGAAAAAAATCCAATCTTTCCATTGAAAAAGCTAAAATGCACATGTAAATATAAACCACAATGAAGATTCCTGCATGTTATCGTGGCAGATCTGGATAAAAACGTTGATTGTCACCAATACTGATGGACCATTTTTTGGTTTGTTGCAGTCTATGAAACCGTAATTTTTTATTCCACGTTAATGGGATTGAGAAGTACGATATAACACTGTAATTTTGCTTTGAATGTTGTGCTGTATTTGTACTCTACCAACTCAATCCAAAGCAGTGAGCCAACTGGTACTAGAGTCCATACCAGTGCTTGGAGCTATGCAAGGGATATAGATAGAGTCTTCCAGTGGAATTGATTGAAAAAAAATAGCATCGCTGAAATTTTTACAAGAAAAACTGAGTGATGTATTTCCATGATTTTTCTTGACATTGTTAGAATGGTTCCAGTCAAAACATTAGTCATTTCTTAAACTCCACTACAGTGATTCCAAAAACTTTAACACAAAAATATAAGAAAAACTGACTGATGCATCTCCATGACTTTTTGCCATTTTTATTTCAATAACAAACTTAATATTTTACATAAGTAAAAAACCAGAGAGAAATAGCACTGATTTTTTCTTGTGCCGAGGAACCCAAGGGAAAAATTTCCAGCAGACCAAATGAAGGAATACTTTCAATGTTATCACATGCATATCTAACAATACTGTTTCAGGATATTTACAAGTTATTGTGAAGTTCAGAAGCTTAAGCTTGAAATCAAAGCTGCAAATGTGAATTTTTACAGCATCAGCATCTCCTGCTACCTAAATAAAAATATTATAATCTATCAAACAATTGTTACAAGCTACGCCAGAGCAATCCAAAGGAACGAAGCTGTTTGAATTCATAGAACTGAACTGAACTTACACATTTGCATTTTCATGTCGACATATTAGTTTGCATCATATTATTACCAAACTATTTCCGTTTCAATTCTATTACTAATTGAATTTTCCGGTTACGTTATTCCTTAGAAGTCCCTGCTTTTAGTACCTGTTTTTTATTGGCTAAAAAACGTTTTTAGTGAATAATAATTATGATAATAAATAATTATTTAGTTTGTCTAGTTTCCACCTGCTATATGTTAACCTTGAGTTTTCATCATTCACTATAATAAAAAATATGTAATAAGAGCTTGTCTATTGTTTTAGACACAATAACATAAGTTATATGTTAACCTTGAGTTTTCGTCATCCACTCAATTTGTTTTGTGATCCACTGGAATAAGCTTACCTTATACGTAATAAGAAATTATTTAGTTGGTCACCTGCTATATGTTAACCTTGAGTTTTCATCAAATAATTATATGCAAAGGTTATATATTAACTTAGTTTTCATCATTCATTATAATAATTATATGCAAAGGTTATATATTAACCTAAATTTTAATAATGTTACCGTTAAGAGTTTTATTACCGTTTGGTTGTCGATGGCCTCAAAGATGATGACATGGGAATCCTCCGCGACTTTTTCTTCAACCGAGGTGTTGAAGCATTTATGTAGATATTAATAGTTATTGTATAATATGTATAGGTGCAATCAACGCAATTTCTTTTCCGGAAGAGAATTATACAAGTTTTGATCCCATGAGCTTACTTACTTTAATTGGTGTAGAATTTCTACACCATGATAATGTGGGACATGTCAAGATAATTATTAATTGAGATAATTATTTGTATTGAAGCTTATAAGGGAATTTTTAAGGATAGAGATTCTTATACATATATATAAAGCTATATATATATGTGTGTGTTTTATATTATTTTCATTATGTAATAGTAAAGATTATTTATATTATGTATATACCGTGGTATTTGAAATTAAAAGTTGGATTTGCATGCATAAGTAGTGTACAATTTTTTATATGACTGGACTCTTTTTAATAAAGTTGATTGTAATAAAGAGAAACTGGATTAGAAGAAAATAAAAAGTTGAAGAAAAACATGTATAAGTACTCTAATCAATAGATTTTACATATCTAGTAACCAAACAACCCATGATTGGCCAAAGTGTTCATAAAGTTTACAATAATAGCTTGCTTAAAGGGCGAGAGAATCTACTCAAAATTAAGAAGACCGTTGACCTTTCTTGAAGTTATTTGCGGAGGATAGGTTGTTCCTTAGTTGCAACGGTTGTCTTTGATCTCATGTTATGTGTCTCTTGTGGCAATTCTTCGTTTTGCACCAGAAAATCCACGTTCTCTACAATAAACCGGTACCGGTACCGGTACCCTTAGGTAGAGATGATCCTATTAACTTGGCCTTGGAGCATTGATTGACAAAGGTCTTACCCCAGGTGGAGCACCGCATATAAATAAATGGATCTTTAGGGAGAGGAGAATGGAGCACTTTCCAGGTAGTTGGAACTTGGAAGTAGTGTCTTTTCAAGTACATGAAAGCCGCTTGAATGCTTTACAATAAACATTAGGTCAAACCCATGAGAGAGCATATTGAATGGAAGGCATAGACCAAAAACATGTTGCTATATGAAACATCAATTACCTAATAAAAAATCTTAAATAAAAATAAGAAAAATTGCTTAGTTATTATAATTATTATCATAATAATATGTTTTACAATAAAAGATAAGCGAGAGTCAGCCAGCTTACCTCTATGATTACTAGTAGATCGGTGAAAAAACTAGTCAAAATCATTAATATAATAGACTGAAACATTTTAATCACATACCCTTTAGTATAATGAAGGAGCGTGTCAAGAAATGTGAATATGCCATCCGCATGTTCAAGACACTCTCGTCCAAGTGGAGAGTAGATTGACTCCGTTGAAGGATTTGGTGTAACAGATGAAACCGCATGTTCAAGACACTGTTGTCCAAGTGGAGAGCAGTTTGACTGCATTGGAGGCTTTGGCGTAACAGATAGAAAATTCAAATACAACGGTGGACGCTAAAGCACCAAGACACGAACCACGTTCTTCAAGCAAACAACACAACCTTCCTTCCAAGTACATGTATTCATCCATTTTGAACCTAGTGTAGAGTGCTGGAGCAATCAAAGCGTTGTTCTCCTCTAGCATTCAATGAATCTTGCATGAATGTTGAGATGCTTATACTAATATAAATATTAGAGTACCTGAACTGCTTGGGCCGGCTATCGGGCCTGGCCCAAGTGGGGCATTTTTGTGTAAGTCAAGTTTTGGCACTACAAAGTGAAGCGCAGTAAAGTTGGAGACTTTTTGAACAAGTCAATATGGGAAGCTGCAAAGTTGAGTGCAGCGCAGCGTTGGAAGAGCTGTGAGGAGACAACGCTGCAAGGAGCCTGATCTACCGAGATCCAGCAAGGAAAAAGGTTGGACAGAAAGTGGCACATATTCCGGTTAGACCATCGGTGGTCTATTTTTGGTAAAGATGCTCCATAATTACCCAGGAGCCGGTAAGGAGTGAAATGGAGGAAAGTGACTGGTCACATATGTAAGGACCCACTACATGAACTGGTTGCATAAGGCCGTTAGAGGAAGATCGTCTTAGTGAAAGTGACCTGTTGGCATGCGTACAACAGGGGGGCTGATAGCAACGTGACCACGTGCAGAAGGACGACCACGATGGAAGATTCGCTACCAGAAACAAGCAAGTCCGGTTAGTTGAAAACCGTGACAGTTTTGGAAACCCTTAGGGTTTCGCCTAGCTATTGTAAAGACATGACCTACAAAAAGGCTTAATCTCTAGAGTTGGGTTTGTATCTCATTGTATAATCTTGAGAAAGATCTGTTTGATTGCCATTGTAAAGGATCTGCAAGCTGTGTGCGCAGAGGCATACTGAAAGAGAAGAGAGTCTACAGCTGAGTGCACAGATTGGAATTTTTGTACCCTTCCCAAAAACCAATACAACAACAGTTCCTTTGGACGTAGCTCCCATCGTCGGGGTGAACCACGTTAAATCTTGTGCAGTGTGATTGTTTATGTGTTTTGCGCTTGTCTGTTTGCTTTTAATGAATGCTTGAATTCTAGTTTGTTAGTTGATATGTTAATGCTTTTATATATATTCGCTAGGAGAATGAGATGGGAATAATATGTTAAGTATCACATGTATGGATGAATGTTGAATGCACAGTATTTCTGAGTTAACGAACGCATAAGTCATCTAGATAAGCACTTAAGTAGGAGAGTTTGCGCCGTGCGACTCCCTAGCAGCGTAACACCAGAGGTGCGCGCTAAGCAGAGTATTTCATCCCATTGCATAAGTCATAAGACTAAATAATCCAAGGCAATAGACAAATCAATAGAGCAGTAAGTAAAGTCGTTAATAGAGGTTAAGTATGAAGAGGAAGCGTACAAGTCTGTTGCATCGTCCTATTGATTGAATCCTACACGAGCAACCATCTTAGCTTGTATAAGTGTTGGCTGCGATGAAGGCTATCGTCACGCAGTCTTCAGTCTATAGCGCAAGCCCCACAGTGCGCTGCTCATTTGATCTATCCAAACAACTCATCACATAGTTGTGGAAACCTGATTCCATATCTCCCTCATAGCTCCACCTCAGGTGAGATCTTAGTTTGTACATAGGCTGTTGCTGAAAGGGCTGGTGAAAAGGGGTTTTGTTGGTTACTTGAACCACGAAGAACCTGGGTCTTTATCGAAAACCTCAAGAACAGTTATATAAGCCAACAAATGGTTCCGTTGCCGCGGTAAGAATCCGTGATGAGTTGAATTCATGATGTGCGACGAAGAAGAAGCTTCATTGGGTGTTGACATTTGGCATCTAGACAAGAAAGAAATCTGGGCTTGCTGTGACATGACAGAAAGAGATTTCGAAAGGAAAGAAAATAGGCTCCCACATCTTTATGACGTTTAGTGGTTGAACAAGTACCTTTGGAAAGATATTCATGAAATATTTTGGGCATCTTTTGGGAACAAGCTATATGAGTGGTTGTCAAGGCTCGCAGAGCACAGAAAATGTACCCCACGAGACGTACCAACCGAGTGGACACCAGAGCCCATTGAAAGGCTCAAAGCGGTAGATAGTCCATTCACGCAAGAAATCGACTTCTGGGTTGACAGTACACTACAAAGATTTGTGGCAGAGTTCGCTTTAGACAAGCTAAAGTCTTACAGCACAACTGAAGCAGAGTATTTCAAGGGTTTTAGAGGTAAGTATCTAAACAACCTCAGTTTATACATTAAAATGATTTTAGCTGAGAAAGCCGTTTTTAGAATGCAGTGAAATTTTTGAATTTGTAATGGTCAATAGCATTTATAGTGGGTCTGACGAAGAGACACATAATTTGAGAAGTGGAAAAAGATATAAATATACCCCTAAGAAGACTTCCATTGAGCATGGACTCCGCGTAAATATTGATTCACAAGCCGAACCTGATAGCCAAACTGCACCTCAATCATCCACCTATCAGTTTATTACTCCGCAAAATCCACCAGTTGTGAACATCACGCCTCCCATTGCACAAAATCCACTAGTTTAGAACCCCCCAGTTGTGAATATCCCTATCACTCGAAACATTCAGGATCAGAATGTTCCGCACAATACTACTTTTATTTTTTCATCTCAGCAACTTGCACAGAACCTCACACCACCTAGAAGAAGCATGACAGATGATATTAAGCTGCCGATATTCAAAGGAGCGGGTCTAGAGGACCATGAGCAACATTGGTTTCTATGTGAAGCCATATGGAATGTTAAACAATTCTAGGATGATGTTGTGAAGAGAGCGCAACTCATTACCACATTTAGACAAAGAGCCTTGAATTGGTTCATGAAATATTCCGGTGGACAACAGAGAAACTTAGTGGAGATTAAGGCTGCACTATTGAGTGAGTTCAAGAAACCAAAGTCAGAATCACAATGCATAAGAGAGTTAAAAGAGATCAAGCAAAAACCTAATGAGACAGTGTGGGAATTTGACCATAAATTTAAGACACTGTTGGACCAAGTAAGCTTCGTTATAGCATCGCAACAGCACCAGGAATGGTTTATAGCGTTGTTGTTGCCCCATATCAGATTGTCATTGATGCAGCAGAAGTGGCTTCGCAGGCAAAATCCTTGGAGATCACGATGAAGTTAGAAGCTTCACCTATTGGAGAAACCAGCACTAGGATGTCTCAGATTCAAACCCAGTTGGCTACCCTGACACTACAACTATAGGATATGAAGAAAGGAAAGCAAGAGAGACAAGAAGTTTGGTGTATAGGTTGTAAGGGAGAAGGACAAAGTAAGGATAATTTTTCTTTATTCCAATAATTCCTTAACATGGGTGCACCTAACCCATTAAATCAAAACCAAGGGCCATGGTGTGAAATCTACAAAACTAGAGGACATCGTCCAAAGGACTGCTACTTAATCCAGAAATATGTAAGAACAACTAAAAACTTATATTGCAATTTCTGTAAGTCATTTGGGCATGATGAGTCCAATTGCTGCACATATGAGCTCATGTTGGAAAGGAATAAAAATATTGAGCATATGTATGGAGGAGTATACAGAGTCTAAGAAGAGACTCCGCAGAAACAAGATAATGTGCAGCATGATTAGGGACCATATAGCGGTTGCGGAGGGTACTGCAAAAGAGGAAGGAATGCCATCCTAGTACAAGGATGAGGCCGAGGTCAAGCAATCTGTTATAACTGTGGCCATCCAGGTCATGTATCTAGAGGCTGCACTGACCCATGAAATACGTGTAGTTATTGTAAATATTTTGATCATGTTATTGAAGACTGCCTAGTGCTAGCGACAAAAATGCAAAAAAGAAAACAAGTTGTCACTAACCCAAACATTCAATTGATTGCAGCAGAGAGGAGACCTGCGGATCCAAGTATCAATGTAGTGACGTGAAGTGGCGCTATGATAGGGAGAGATAGAGGAGAAGAAGCTTCGACTTCTGGAGACTTTAACACTAAGAAGACCCCCCTTGAAACAATATGGATAAGAAAAGCTCATGGGAAAACACCTGCTTTCAACTTGGAGAAAAACAGAGAAGTATTTGAAGAAGCATGATATATCTTCAAAGAGTCAGCACCCAGGATGCCAAGAATCCCGTTGCATAGTGAAATACCATATATAGAATATATGTCGGCTGCTTATGAAAAAATGAGCACTGCAGCAGAGACATGCACCTTTGTTGCACAGTTCCTAAGGAGATGCATGAAACTATTAAAGAGTCCAGATGTTATAGCAGAATTGCAAAAACTGTTAGATCAGTATGAGCCACGTAGTGAGATGGAAACTTCCCAAAGCGCAGTTCATGACATTGGGAAACACAAGAACATGCAGAGAAATGAGGCTGAGTGCACAGATAGAAGACTATGAAATGGATGAGATTATCCTTGATCTGGGATCTGAAGTAAATGTCTTAATGAAATAGACATGGAAACAAATCGGGAGACCAAAGCCGTTATGGTCACCTATCTAGTTGAGAATGGCCAACCAGGAGAAAGTCATACCTTTTGGAAGGTTAGCCAACGTTATTGTTGACATTGATGGAGTGCAAAGCTATGCAGACTTCGAGGTTATCGAGATTGTGGATGATAGTCAGTCGTATCCAACACTATTGGATATAGACTAGGCAATGGATAACCTCGCCATCATAAAATTAGAGACAAAGACGATGTTCTTCAAACGAAAGCATCTCAGGGTCATCGCACCACTGGACCCTTCAGACGGAGACAAATACAGTGAGCCAATTCAGGAGGAATCCAAAGCTCTAGATTTGGACCACCTTTACAAAATGACCGCGAACCTAGAAGACTATATTAATCCTACTGCAGACGGAACACTCAGCTGGAGATGTGACAACTCTTGCATCTCAGACTCTGACGTAGGATTGGAGAACTGGCAAAGTCATATGTGTTCGGGAATTCTACCCTATAGCGAGGAGAGGGACACTACCAATTTTTGGGGTGACAGGTAAATACATAGATGATATCACATATGGTTCTGCAAAAGGAAATAGATCAAGGTTTATGAAGGCATACCTTATTAATGACGTTCGATCCTATCTTTCGCTTGCTCCTTCGATCAATCCTCCACTTGATCTTCCATTTGACGAACCTGCAACACAAAGATACCTTCCTCAGCGTATCTTGACTGATATAACAATGATGAAATTGAAATACAATTTAAACATAAAATACAATCAAACATTTAATCGAAACAAACATGCAATCTATTAGACATTTGATTGGGACAGGAAGGGCATTTCAACCTTTATTATCTAAAGCAAATAATCAGTACAAGTATACCTGATCATTCAGAGTGCTTGTGCAACCGGATCCTGGGCTCCTGCTCTTCACACTAACTTCGAATTTCTCCAGTGTAACAACCCTTAATGCATAGTTTCTCCTCCTTTGTGAGTCTAGTCTCTCTCTTCTGCCCCCCTTGTATTTATGGGACAAGGTAGGCAGTTTGGATCGAGAGGTAGTTTGATTGGGAGGTTGGGAAAGTTGCAAAAACAACTTCAACTAATCTCAATTTGTCAAATTAATATATTTTTGATTACTTTTTAAGGTGTACGCTAGTTTTCTTAAGTGGAATAGCGTTCAATATGCAACTTTCCTGCATTACAACCAGCATTTGCAATATTTTTTGAGTTGTACGCTACTCTATTGAAGCAAAGTAGAGTATTTCAGAAGGCAAATGCTACTTTATTGAAGTGGAGTAGAGTATTTCAGCAGGAAAATGCTATTATATGTAAAAGAAAAAGAACTCGAAAATGGAAGCAAGTAAGACCTAAAAGAGCAATGTAAGTAAGGAAAAGCAACTCTAAGGCTCACAACAATCAACTTGATTTCTTGACAAAGACTTGTCCTACAAATGTTTTAGAGAGAAAAAATCTTGGGCTTGGAAGACAAAGTGGAAAGAAAAGAAGGATAAGAGATGCTTTAAAATGGAAAGGCAAACTTCAAAGGTTGCTCCAAACATCAAGAACCCTAAGAAGGCACTAATCCAAGCAAATGGTAGGCAAGTGAACCAAAGATGGCCTTACAACTACAAAGGCTCGAATGGAAGCAAACTAAAAGAATTCAACTTTCTTGGACTGAGACTGACAAAGTAATCAGGAAGTGTCTAGACTCAAAAACTTTTGAAAACACCCTAAGGACTCCAACTTGGGGTCAAACCCTAAATCAAAGGCCAAGACACCATCAAAGTATGCTTAGTGTTGCCACAAACAACAAATGTTACAAAACAAAGGTTTGTATACCTGCAATAAGCATCTAGGGTATAGGAGTGCAGCTATGTCAACCAAGGAGCAAAGCACGGTCTTCAAAAAGAGCCACAAACAAACAAGACACCTCAAAAGTACTCAAGCAAGCAAAAGATGACCTAAGGGACTTAGGAGAGGTAAACAAGACTCAGCAAGTGCATAAAGACTTCAAGGATCAGTTAAGAAGACAAGGCAAGAGGCTGGAAATCAAACCAAACAAGTGGAAATCCAATCCCAAAAGCAAACAAAGACTTACAGGAAAAACTCTACTATGCAATATAAAAAATTACGTACACTGGGAGGTGTACCCTACTGTGCAGTAGGAAAAGTAGCATTTTTCAATAGGTGTACTCTACTATGCAATAGGTAAAGCAACGTTTTTCAGTAGGTGTATGCTACTTTGTGCAAGGGATACCAGTGTTTATGCCAGAGAAGGCTTAAAACAATCTTTAAAACTTCAAACTGAGATAAGTCAAGGAATGGAAATAGGCTACAGTAACCTATCAAGCCTCTCAGAGGATCAAAAACATCAAAAAGTACTGGAAGGAAAGTTAAACGAGTCTCCTAGAACAAAAAACAACCGGTCCCCAGCAGAGTCGCCAGTCTGTTGTTCGAGAATTCTACCCTATAGCGAGGAGAGGGACACTACCAACTTTTGGGGGTGACAGGTAAATACATAGATCATATCACATAGGCTTCTACAAAAGGAAAGAGATCAAGGTTTACGAAGGCATACCTTATTAACGACATTCGATCCTAGCTTTCGCTTGCTCCTTCGATCGATCCTCCACTTGATCTTCCATTTGACGAACCTGCAACACAAAGATACCTTCCTTAGCGTATCTTGACTGATATAACAATGATGAAATTGAAATACAATTTAAAGATCAAATACAATCAAGCATTTAATCCAAACAAATATGCAATGCATTAGACAGTTGATTGGGACGAGAAGGGCATTTCAACCTTTATTGTCAAAAGCAAATAATCAGTACAAGTATACCTGATCATTCAGAGTGCTTGTGCAACTGGATCCTGGGCTCCTACTCTTCACACTAACTTGGAATTCCTCGAGCGTAACAACCCTTAATGCATAGTTTCTCCTCCTTTGTGAATCTAGTCTCTCTCTTCTATCCCCCTTGTATTTATGGGACAAGGTAGGCAGTTTGGATCGAGAGGTAGTTTGATTGGGAGGTTGGGGAAGTTGCAAAACCAACTTCAACTAATCCTAATTTGTCAAATTAATATATTTTTTTATTACTCTTTAAGGTGTATGCTAGTTTTCTTAAGTGGAGTAGCGTTCAATATGCAACTTTCCTACTTTACAACCAGCGTTTGCAAGATTTTTTAAGTTGTACGCTACTCTATTGAAGCAAAGTAGAGTATTTCATAAAGCAAACACTACTTTATTGAAGTGGAGTAGAGTATTTCAGTAGGAAAACGCTACTATCATGCTTATAGGGTAGCGTTTTCCCAAAAAAGTAGGTAAAAAGAGAGTTTCGTCAGCTGCAGAGGGGTATGTCTAGTCCATTCATCATCTAAGGCAATCATGCTCTTCAATCCCAGTTGTCCTTTTGTGTGATCGAAGGCGAAAGGTGATCACGAATGGAAAAGTGCATATTTGACCTATAACAGTATGCATGAAGTATCTGCAAGGAGATGCGGGGAGGTTACAAAGTCACTATGCTAGATTGGAAAGGAGGTAAGCCCAATTCACACCTATGATAGTTTATCTAATGATTATTCCTTAATAAAAGAATATATTGTAGCAATTGCAGATGAGCATCGGTTACCAGTGCTAGACATGGCACTATGTGAGACACCTGCCAGATGGTGGGCTGCGCATAAGTAGACGACCACATGAGATCAATGCAGAATCAAGATGTAGATTAGGTTCACTAACAAGGTTGCGCTACCCTTTGAGAAATATAATGGCTAGAGGGATCCAAGGGAGCATATTGAGATCTGTTCACAAGCATGGGGTGGAGAGACCATAGACATAATGGGTGCATTTGTTTGTGCACATGTTGGAGGAACACATTCCAAAGAAGTGGTATCTAGACATCGAGTTGCGCAGAGAAACTATAGATTGGCCTACCCTGACTGCGGACTTCCAGAAGAGCTTTAGTTTTGAAGACGAAACTCCTACCATAAATGATGCTTTGCAGATTATTAATGAAAGAATATTTAGACCAGAATGTCCACATAGAAACATGACATTGGAGGAATTCTTTGGAGAAATACCTGCAAGCCTACAGCTCGAGTGGACCAAACAAGAAGAGCATGCCATGGATTGTTATAATCTCGTTGAAGAGGTCGAAGATAAAGAAGAAAGTGATGAGGAGGACCCGCACAACATAAACATAACTGATTCAGAGGGAGTGCAAGATGTAGAGGGACCTCCGCTGTAAATCCCAAACATGAGTGGACTTGTGAAAACAAGGAAAGTGAACATTGGCACCAGCGAAGAGCCAAAGTTCACATATATTGGAGACTATTGGGATGATCAGATGGTTGCGGAGATCGTAGACCTGTTACATAAGTATTAGGATTTATTCCTGATGAAGTTTACAGAAATGAAAGGTATTCTGGGCGACTTAGGGGTTATGAAGATACCTATTAAGCCAGGAACGAAGCCTGTTAAGCAAAGGCCCTATAGACTGAATCCGTGATACAAGAACGAGTCAAGGAAGAACGTGATAAGATGCTTGACACAAGGATCATCGAGCCGGTTGAGGAGTCTGAGTGGATAAGCCCTATGGATGTCCAAGATAAGAAGACAAAAGGCGAGATCAGGATTTGCATAGATCTCAGAAAATTGAATGATGCTTCAATGCATGACCCATTTCCTACTCCCTTCACTGATGAGGTGCTTGATAATGTTGGAGGAAATGAGGCCTATTCCTTTACTGGTGGATTTTTGGGATATCATCAAATAAGAATTGATCTAGCAGATAGGCATAAGACTACTTTTGCCATAGAATGGGGGTCGTTCCAATACACAGTGATGCCGTTTGGTCTGAAGAACGCGCCTTCCATCTTTTTCAGAGTTGTGGTCGCAACATTTAAAGATTTTATGCATAAGTTTTTAGAAGCTTATTTTGATGATTGGACAGTATTTGGGTTGCTAAAGGACCATTGCGCGAACCTCAGATTAATGCTAGAAAAGTGCAGACAACATCAGATGTCATTAAACCTGAAGAAGTGTATGTTTTGTGTACCCTATGGAATTCTGTTGGGACACATTATGTGCAAATAGGGCTTGATGGTTGACCCTACGAAGATCGCAGTTATTGTAAACTTGCCAACAACAAATTCAGTAAAGCAGTTGCGCACCACATTGTGGCATACTGGTTACTACAGGAAGTTTATAAAGGGCTCCCACTTCTTTGATTTCAAGTGTGACAACATCATGCTAAGGAAATCTAGGCCTCTGTTGGAAAGGATTGGCCTATACCTGTTCTTCTAAATACCTGTTATTCTGAGGATTCAAATGAATCGAGTCATAGTCACAACCATCCTGTTGTTTTGATGTGGGTTATGATTGTTGCATTCATTGATGCTAGGGTCATAATCAGGGTGGGTTTGTTTTTTTATAAAGATATCCTGTAACAAAATGTGATACAAACTTGGAAAACCAAAATGGAACATCATAGCATTTTATCATCTCAGATTAAATAAGGATGAGATTGTTTTCAGGTTAGATGAGAGCAATCCAATAGGAAGTGGGTCTTCTTGCAGGGTTTACATAATTACATTACCTGGTGGTGAGGTCGTGGAAATAAAGAAGCTTTGGAAAACAGGTAAGGTTTATTTAATTGATTGGTTAAATTCAATGCTAGTACCAATTATTCAACTAGGCCAGTAATGTGGATATACTATTAGTTTGCAAAATATGGTGTTTTATTTAAGTTCTCGAAGCATTTTTAGATTATGTTTTTACCAATTTATATCTTTATATTTATGATTTTGGCAATTGTTACAGGGATATTCTCCATAGGAGTGTTGGAAGCGGTTAATTACTCCACCGCTGGCTGCCGAAATATCAAAAGGCAACACTACTTAGATTTAAGCTTATTTAAAAAGCCAAAAATTAATGAAGACAAACCGAATCAGATTTTTCTTTTGAGTGCTCAAATCCTTGAAAAGGATTTCACCGCCAAACCAACTTAAGCATTAAAGGTTGAAGGGACATTCATAAGCTCTGTTGCAGCATATTGAATCTTGAAGAGGCATCTACAGCCATATATTTAACTGCTCCAGAATGCAACAGAACATAGCATTTATTTCTACAGATACAATTTTTTAATGAAGTGTCAATTAGCAGTTAATGATTGACTATGTTGAACCACTATAAATACCCATCCTTGTAATCGTGATTAATAGACAAAGTTGAATGCAATTATTAGTTGAAGTTAAACTCATAATTTTATTGTGTATTTTTTGTTATACTCTGTAATTTGAGTTTGAAAAATCATATTTATTTTGAAGTTAGTTTGTTGTAGCAACTTGAGAGATCAAAGTATATTTTTAAGTATAGATGTGATAATTGTTTTTGATTGCTGAAACATGGTATCAGTTTCAATTTTATGAATGCAGGGGTCATCAAAACATAGCTAAAACAATTAGTTGAAACTGTCCTGTAGATTACTGTTAGCAAAAACAGTCAGCTGCGACTCAGCTGTTAGCCGAAACAGTCAGCTGCAACTGTCCTGTAGGTGAAAATTTATGAGTTTGGAGATTTGTGTGTGTTGTTGTGAGTAAATGCAACACCCCCTCCCTTCCCACAGTTGTATCAGAGCGTTGGTAAGTTTTCTTTCCCATTTTTCTATTTAGAGTAATTTGGAATTTAATAAGTGATGACTACTAACAGCAATGCAGTGTAACCACATATTCTCGTGTTGACTGAAAGAAACTATGATACATGGTTTATTAATATGATAACTATCTTGCGTGCTCAGGATCTTTGGGAGTTTGTTATGATTAGCTACCTAGGGCTAGATGATCAAGCTGTTGGAGTGGCTCTGTCAAATGTTGAGCGTGTTCTATTGAAGGAGAATAGGAAGAAGGACAACAAATCTCTTGGACTTATTAAACAAGGCCTAAGTGAATCCATATTTCTGAAGATATCAAGTGCTGAGTCTTTAAACAAAGCTTGGGACACTCTTAAAAATTTCTATCAAGGTGTGACCAAGGTGAAGAATGTTAAGTTGTAGAACTTGAGAAGGGACTTTGAGAAATTGAAGATGAAGGACATTGAGGCTGTTGATAATTTTATGACTCAAGTTATGAACATTGTAAACCAGCGAGTAAAATCAAGCTTTGGCCCATGAAAATTGTTGGAAGAAGAGAACCCAATGTTTGCAGAATACTTTGGATGTCGTCTATTTTTCAAAACAATATTATACCTCAGTACCTTAATCATTAATTAATTAATGGTTATTAGGTGCTAAATTGGTTAATAATGACATCCTTAGGTTGTTAGGAAGTTGTTATAAGTTGGTTAGAAGTTGTTGGGGAAAGTGTGAACAAGTTCTCACATTGTATGGGCCAAAGGGTGGTCAAACTAGTTGTTGGGTGCTCTCATTATGACCACCACATGCAATTATTACCACCTCCATGCCTAAGGCATCCTCCTTTCCCTGTTTTGTGGATCTGAGTTTGACCAAGGGTGCACATGCATTGAACCTAGTCTTTTGCCCCTCTTTTCACTATTTTGGCCTACCCTATCCTAGCTAACTTCCGCTCAACCACCTCCTCCACATGTGTGAACCTCATTATGACTTCCCATGCTCACCAAATGTTCACATGGTCAATTCATACATGTTTGGGTTATTTTGGGAGCTATTTGGTCAAACAAGGGGGGATTTTGATCTAATCTAAGATAGCCTAGTGTGGACACTCCAAGTGCAATCTATTTCTTCCAAATTCTATATAAGGAATATCACATCTCATTGTACAATATGATAGAGTTAATAGAATTTGATATTTGATCATTTATATTCTTTCCTTTTTATCATTTTTGACCATTTTTTATCATTTGTTTTCCATAACTCTTCTTGCACTTGTATCTTTCATAATAAGCTAATTCTTTCAATTATGAGGTAATATATGGTAGATAGGTCCTACTGTGATAGATATTTTACATGGTATCAGAGCTTTTGGAGCTATTATTCGAATCGATAGGCTGTTTTAGTGGTGTGCTAGAAGCAGTGGAGAAACCATAGAAGTCCCTGGAACCATTGCATTGAAGCCATTGGAGAAATCCATTGGAGTCTATCGAGGGTGTGATGCTCTCTCGAAAGAACCTACTACCAAACAAGGTTCGAATATGTTAGTGTATATCCCCTCGTGAGTATTGAGAGTTTGCTTTGCAGGTACAACAACTTCTACATGGATTCGAAAGTTCTTCTTCTTACTCCATTCAGTCATGCAGAGTGGAAGCCTAAAATGTCTGCATATCTCAAGAGACGAGAGCTCTCTTATTTTTCCAATGGTATTGAGAGTGAACCAGAGTCTTATGAAGAGAAAAATCATTAGCTAAATGATTGTGATAGATCATTCAGAGCTATGTGTCTATCCATGTCTCCAAGCATCCACTACTTGATTGATTGTGCATACTATCCATTTGAGATATGGTCCAACTCGGACAAGGCTCTTGATAAGAAGAAGAATGGTGCATTGACTGAGACTATGGACACCTCATCATGTGCTCTCCCTCCTTATGGTTCGGCCTCTACTCTCTTTGATGAATTTATTCAAGAAGATCAAATGGAAAAATATTCAATACAAGTTCCTATTGTTATAGATCTCTTTGATTCGAATGCTTCCTCTACATGCTATGAATTAGAATGTGAAGAGGAATCATCTATTGCACAAGATATTACTACAAATGATGAAGATACAATAAATGGATCAACCATTGTTGAAGAAGAAATATATCTACAGTCATTTTTCTCCCATCATACTTCTTCTACTAAGGATTCTGTATCAGTTATTGCTCTAGAAGATAAGCATTCTTCATTTGAGTTCGTTGATGTGAAAAGTTGTGGTTATTTGGATATTTTGGAGTCTACATCAAATTATGGATTTAATGCATTCGCTCTCCTTGGTCCCATGCCTCCTCTCACTTCCTACATGGTCACATGCACACTTACTCAAGCTATTGTTGAAGATATGGCAGAAATTTCAACTCAAGGTAAAAATGGTGAAAGTCTCCTTGAAGTGACTCCTATTATTGTTGTAGAAGTTCATGATAGCTCTAGTTTCTCATGTTCACATGTATCTAATCCAAGAGAATCCATTCAATATTCCTTTGTTGAATAAGAACATTCCATCCATCTCTCATCATTGTTCTCCAATAATTCTTCAAATGCTGATTTTGAGGATGATAAACTAGTTGTTGAAGATCCTTTGCATACTTCACTAGATGATGGTCCAAATTGTTTTCATATTTTGGATTATTTGAAGTCTGCATCAAAGTGTGATATGTCTGCAAACTCATTCACCAATTCTAATCTAAAGCCTTCTACCTATTCTTCTATGGTGACTAGCACATTTTCTAACAATTTTATTGAAGAAGGAGATACTCCCATTGTTTTGGCATGCATTGAACCTTTGTTCCTCTCACTTGGACATGATCATACCTATTGTGGATCTGATTTTAGTTCATATTTCAAGTCCAAATATCATTTGGAACTATTGTTCATCATTCTTGGAGCTGCCATAATAGTTTTGGGTTCAAAGTTTCAAGAAATTTCAGTTTTGGTTGATGTTGATTTCTCCACTTCTTGTTCAAAGCTTTTGGAACAAGCATCTCAAGACTCATTTGGATCTGATTTTAGTCTAAATTTCAAGTCTAACAAGAATCCACTTCTTCTCTCACGTCATTTTATTGAATTTTTTCTACATGGCTACATTCTCCATCATACTACTATTCATGTTTCTGATCTAGTTGACAACAATCTCTTCTTCCAAAGAAGAAGGTTCCTCCAAACATATAATCAAGTTCACACCTAATTGAGTTTTGGAGAAGTTTATTTTTGGTGTGCCTCATGTACCTTTTAGAGGGGAGGTTTTATTTCCCATTTGGTTTTCCTCCATACCTTGGTTACATGGACAAATAATTTATGTTGTAAAAGTTGACTTGAGCCTTAGTTGCCAAGGCCTTATTTTTTATATTCCACCAAGTCTAGATTAAGGGGGGGTGTTAGAACAATATTATACCTTGGTACCTTAATTATTAATTAATTAATGGTTATTAGGTGCTAAACTGGTTAATAATTACATCCCTAGGTTGTTAGGAAGTTGTTATAAGTTGGTTAGAAGTTGTTGGGGCAAGTGTGAACAAGTTCTCACATTGTATGGGCCAAAGGGTGGTCAAAATAGCTATTGGACGCTATCCTTATGACCACCACATGAAATTATTACCACCTCCATGCCTATGGTGCCCTGCTTTTCCTGTTTTGTGGATCTAGGTTTGACCAAGGGCGCACATGCATTGAACCTAGTCTTTTACCCCTCTTTTGGCTATTTTGGCCTACCCTAGCCTACCTAAATTCCACTCAACCACTTCCTCCACATGTGTGAACCTCATTATGACTTCCCATGTTCACCCAACATTAACATGGTCAATTCGTACCTGTTTGACTTATTTTGGGAGCTATTTGGTCAACCTAGGGGGGATTTTGATCTAATCTAAGATAGATTAGTGTGGACACTCCAAGTGCAATCTATTTATTCAAAATTCTATATAAGAAAGATCACATCTCATTGTAATATGACAGAGGTAATAGAATCTGATATTTGATCATTTATATTCCTGGTTTTTTATCATTTGTGACTATTTTTTATCATTTGTTTTCCAGAACTCTTCTTGCACTTGTATCTTGCATAGTAAGCTAATTATTTCAATTGTGAGGTAATCTATGGTAGCTAAATCCTGTCGTGATAGATATTTTACACTATTGTTCATGGATGAATGCTGAAGATGGAGGACGATAATTTTTTCATCCAGATCTTGGAGTTTGGTTTTGAGGGTTGCAAGTTCTTACTCCATGTTTTTTTCTCTTGCACGGGTGACAACCATAACCAAGATATTTTTTATATTTTTTTAACTAGTAGGAAAACAAAAAAAAAACTTCTTTAGTAAATTAAAATTTGGATTTGGGAAAAACTCTCATGGGTAATTGGGGTTTTACTAGGTTTTGGACACTTTTTCATGGACATGGCAGTAGAAAATGGGGATTTCAGAAGCAAGGTGAAAGAATGGGAAAATTTGTCCAATAGGAACAAAGAAGCAGAAATATCAAATGAACACTGTGGAAATATTTGAAGGCGATTCGGTGAAAATCGAAGAAGTTATGGTAAACCCTAAAAATAGACAGGTGTGGGATTTCTGGCTTTGGGAAGTGGAATTTTTGATAGGGTCCTTAGGAAGGAAGTATGCATAATTGAAGTGGCAGGGTTATAGTGAATTTTCAAGAGAAACATAGCTCTTGGTTTACCTCATGGGTGGGAACTAGTCAATTAGAGAAGGATCGCTTCCCTTTTTGCTAGCAGGTCCTCTCAATGGGACAACTACTTCAGGGTTCCTGTGGTACTCCTCACAATGAGTTTTAGGGCTATTCCCAAGTGCTTCCTACAATTAAACGGATGGGTATTATTCTCGGATCCGAACCTACAATTGAAAGGAACAATATAGATGCAAAGAAAAAGAACTGCAATAATCACAGTGCCTAGAATCCACTGTGAAATTTTTTTTGGCATAAATTCCACCCAGCGAGCCCAAGAAAGTGCTCTGATAGCAGATGTGGGGAACCTCCAGCAATTAAATAATGAAAATACATGATATATCAGAAATAACATAACACATAAGATATTTATTGATCGTAGGCCACTTTGATGGGACAACCTCCTTTGAGCAAGATCGATACAAATAATTCATGGATGCCTTCATTGGCCTCAACCCGTACTTATATACTAAGTCCAAGCTAAACAACTATTACTACCCATGAATGTGAGATAATACAATATACTCATAGAATGACTTACAAAGCATATGCATCCAACAACAACATACTAACAATGTGGGATAACAAAATATACTCATGTGATGACTTAAAAAGCATATGTATCCAACAACAATATACTAATAAAGTAAAGAGAAGGTTTGACACGGGTTCCTAAAAGAATTGGAATTTGGGGGAGCAGGTTTAAAAAAACCGCCCCCAAAAGTCCAATTCTTGAAACATTGGGGGGGGGTTAAGAACTGCTCTCAAAGACCTAAAAACAAAATTTCGAGGAGGGAAGGTGGTTCAAGAACCGCTCCCAAAGACTTAAAAAAAAATTTCGGGGGAGGTGGGTGGGTTAGAAAAACCGCCACAAGCCAAGACCACCCCTAAAATGGTGATTTGTTGTAGTGTAGTCATTGACTATATAGATGTTAATAAGGTGAGAGTCAAGAATATATATTTATTGGCTTATATAAAGGATTTGTTGGATTATTCATAATGGCATTTATATTTTCCAAAGATGAATCTTACTTCAAGGTTCCATCAAGTGAAAATGAAGGAAATTGCTGCATGGAAGACAACATTCAAGAACAAATTCAAGCTTTACGATTTTTTGGTTATACCCTTTGATCTCATCAATGTCCTTGCCACTTTTATGAGACTCGTTAATGAAGCATTCCCTCCCCACCTTGGATTTCTCATCATTATTTATTTGGATTATATCTTGATATTTAACAAGACTTGGGATGAGCACATCATCCATATTCGTGAGGTGTTGGATATTCTAAATGTGAGTCAACAGTAGGTGAAACAAAAAACATATATATGTTTGGAGAAAGATATATTTCTTTTTTGGTATTTTTTATTTTGGTAGATGGTATTCAACTAGACTCTCATAATGTTAAGACCATCCTAGACTTCCCTTAACACAAAGTAAAATAGACTTCAAAATTTTTCTCAGTGGTGTTAATTTTTACACAAAGTTCATTTTCCAATTTTCCAAGAGAGAATTCTCCCTCCTTGTGCTATCCCAACAAATGTATTTTAGTTGGATCCTCGACACTAAAACCACCTTTCAACACTCAAAGAATCTCTTGTGTTCTACTCCATCCTTAGATCGACTTACTTCCAATAGCCCTTCGAGATAGAGTGTGATGCCTTGATTTAATCTATTAGGGCCACTCTCAAAAAATGATTCCATCATGTTGTGTATCATTAAAAATTATTATTCTCAAATAAGAAGTCCATCATGTTGTGTATCATTAAAATGTATTATCAACAACCAAATTGAAGTATAACATATATGGCAAGAAATTTTATGCATTGGTTTAGGTTTTAAGACATAGACATCATTATTTGTTGGGTAAACAAAGGTGCTCCACATAAATCATTATCCATTCATCTTTTCAAATTTACAATATCAACTTCCGAAGAATCTCACCTCAAATAGGTACATGTATATTCAAAAGTTTCATCTAGTGCTCAAATTTAAGAAAGGTTGATATAATCTGAAAGTAGTCAATCTATAGATTCATCCACCTATCCCAATATTGCCACATTTGAAGGTGAGAATGCTTAGTTTTAAGGAATGTAAATGACAATATATTGTTGATGCACTATTTGGTCATATTATAAATCCCCAACAACTCCCTACTACAGTGAACTAGACACCATTTCTATATTACACACTCCAAGAGGGTTGGTTGTACCACTTGCAACAATTTTTTGTGCCTGCTACTAAGGCTCATTTTCTATTGATGAAGGAAGCACATTATTCTCTCTA
Source organism: Larix kaempferi (assembly GCA_027924585.1). Classification (NCBI taxonomy): domain Eukaryota; kingdom Viridiplantae; phylum Streptophyta; class Pinopsida; order Pinales; family Pinaceae; genus Larix; species Larix kaempferi. The sequence goes on from BSBM01000435.1 coordinate 18,881,694, forward strand.
AGGGGGACACTTTTGTGTCCAAAGTACTCTCTTGCATCTATCAAAACGTTTTTATTTTCCTTATATGTCCCAAAGGTTATTGATTTTGTGCAACATTTTTTCCGTGTGTAGGAAAAATAAGCCACCAATCACAATCATGGATTGTATCATCCGCTTCCTCTTCCTACATGTCTTTGATTCCTTGGGAGGATGTTTCTATAGATTTTATTTCATTCTTTTCTGGGACATTCCAGCGACATGATTTTGTTTTTATTGTAACATGTTTTTCAAATATGGCCTTGTTCTTGCCCTATAACAAGAAAATTACTTTGCAACAAACACCAAACATATATTTTCACCATGATTTGACCTCTTTTGATCTTCCTAACACTTTTACCTTAAATGGTGATGCTCATTGGAATGAAAGCTATAATATTTTATTGCTTTCCAACCCGAAACGTATGACCAAACCTGCAATGTGGTCAATCACACATTGGTTCAATTTCTCTAGGAAACCTATTCAACATATAAGGAGTGGGATAAGGAATTACAAATAGTGCATCATTGTTATAACAAATAAATGCACTTTGTCATTGCCTATTCTCTTTTTGAAATGTGTTATTAGAACCTACCAACTTACCTTTTTGAGTTCTGAGCCAACTTACTAACTCCTACCTCGCAACAACTAAATTCCTAGAAGCATGTTGTTGCATTAAGGTACACAATTCCCTTTAGAGAACTAAATTCCTAGAAGCATGTTGTTGCATTAAGGTACACAATTCCCTTTAGAGTTGCATATATAAAGATGCTATGTGATCACCATTGCACTAATGCATCTTTCTACATTGGTGATAAGGTACAAATATTTCTTCAAAAATAATGATTTTAGAGGGTTAAACATCCTAAGCTTCATCCGTGCCTATTAGATTTTGTAGTAGGTTGGTAAAAATGCCTTCAAACTAGACCTTCCGTTATTTGGGTATGGTAGAGAATTTATCAGGTCAAGCTATATGAGCCTTTCGAGCAGGACGAAGACAATCTCATCTCTAATGGAAGTTCGAAATTTCTAACCAGCACTTAATTAAAATGATAATTTGTTGGAGATTCTTACCGAAGTTAAATGGTCTCTCCAATAAGAATTTATTGTACTTGCTTCACTCATCATGTTTTGCATGTGGGACAAATGAAGAGGAAATTCAATAATAGTAGATCGACTTAACGATAGTTATGCTGGAACATAATGGTGCATTTAAGAGTTAGTTATGTTTTATTATTAAAACAAAGGAAACAGTAGTATCAAAGTAACTACCTTCATTTTGACTATGCGTAAGGTGGATAGAAATCTTAGTTATGTTGAATATCACTTTCAATCATAGAAATTGTAATTTATGAATTTTGAATTTGATGGAAGAGAAATGATAATTGCTTTATAGTTACATGTGTGAATAGTCTCCACCCGTTTTTAAAGTTTGTGTACCCTGAATACGGAAATTGTGTTTTTAAAGTTTGTGTACCGTGAAATTTTGTGTACTGCGACTTTCTCCGCCTGAACTCCTTTGCCTGCAGTAATTCTTCGGCCGCTTGCCCGCAGTAACTCTTTCATTATATGCAGCGCAAAACAATGAATGTCACTATTCGAAAGCTTCCCAAGAGATTGGGAAATGCAGGGAAGAGAGGATATGAACTGTTCGTCGAGTTTCCCAGAAGTAGTTTTAAACCAAACATTTTCGCAATATTCGAGGTAGACAATAAATACGAGCTTCTTGATTATTTGGGCAGCGGCTCATTCGGAATGGTCTGCTCCGCCAGAGACAAATCCACTGGTGACAAGGTTGCCATCAAGAAAATAACTGATGTTTTCAGACACCACAATTATACAGAAAGAGTAATGCGTGAAGTGCTAATTCACAGCCAAATCCACCACCCTTTTATCGTGGGATTTAGGGAAGTTATGCAACCTGTTGATAAAAATACCTTCTACGATATTTATATTGTCATGGAAATGGTGAATGAGAATTTGGAACAATCTATTTTTCCGCAGTCAGAGAGAGTCGGAAGTCGCCGAGCGGCTCCCTTAAATGTCAAGTTGATTATGAACCAGGTAAACACATATAACGAAGTTGGTGAATTTTATGGAACTTTGCATGAATCCAATGCTAAAACCTAGATAGGCTTTGCATGTCAGTAGTAATTACCATTTTCTAACATAATTGGGTTCGTTATAAATAGATCGCTCTGTCTTTGTTTATGCAGACATTCATTTTACATTTTACTGTCAAATTCTGGGTCAACATTTCTCAGCTTGTATTTTAGGCTTAAAAAAATAAAAAATAATCTCGAATTAACACAGCTTATATCAATTAATGTATGGTACTAAAGCACTACTGGCATTCATATGGATATCGCACTCTGAAACCCGATTCCTGTAGGTAAAATGCTTGCCATTTTTCTTAGATAATTCAAAGTTTTTCCTGAAACCCCGTAGCCATTGTTCATTTGAATTTGAAACCGGGTAGCTTCAGTTCGTTTCGTCTTTTTTCAAAACATTGAATCCGTTTTTTGTTAGCGAATTTTTTAAAATCTGGAGCCGTTAGTAAAAAAATCGCAGAAGCATGATAGCAGCGTTTGTTAATTTCAATTTTCTTGCAATTCTTGTAGCCGTTGTTAATCTAAATTTTCTTGCATATCTTGTAGCCGTTGTTAATTTTAAATTTCTTGAAACCTAAATTGAATTGATTGCAACTGTTGTCATTCCTCTGCTTGCAACTCGTTACAGCCTGGTTTAAGAAATTGGTTTTTGCTTTGATTCCCAGCTATTCAGGGCCTTCCAGTATTTACACTGCGCCGACGTGCTACATCGCAATTTGAAGCTCAACAACATTCGCATAAAAGATAATGAAATTGTAAAAATATGTGACTTCGGTTATGCTCGAATAAGAGCGCCCCGAATGACTGAAATGGTCATCGTGGATTCCTACAGTCCTCCAGAGCTGTTTCTTAGACATGTAAGCAATCAGTCTAATTACGGCCCCGCTATTGACATATGGTCGTTGGGCTGCATTTTTGCAGACCTTTTGCTTCAAAGGCCTTTGTCGCTGGATTTTGGAGGTTACAGTAATGATATAGACATTCTGAAGAAGATAGCTCAGACAATTCCTCCACCCAACGATGACGACCTTTCGGAAATGATTGGCAATGAGAAGGTCCGGCTGATTGTCAAATCTTTGTGGCCTCTCACTCCTTCGCGTCCTTTGAGCGATATATTTGTGGATGTAGCTGATAAAAGCGCTGTGGATTTGTTGGAGAAAATGCTTGTTTTTAATCCTCGGAAAAGAATCAGCATGGCAGACGCACTTGAACATGAATACATGGCCGAGATTACAGTGGATGTTCTTGCCCGGAATCTGAAACTAAAGCCTTATCAGATTGAAAAGTTGAAAGGTTTGAATCCTCCCTATATCGACATGTCTGTGCAAAATCACTCCCAATCCAGTAAGAAAATCTTAAGGAAGATTATGTTCAATTCATGCATCGAGTCTCAAGCAGCTCAGACATTGTTAAATATTTCTACCCAATCGAGTAGGAAAATCTTAAGGAAGATTATGTTCAATTCATGCATCGAGTCTCAAGCAGCTCAGACATTGTTAAGTATTTCAACTGATCAGGAAATTGGTAAATTGTGTGTTCGTGAATTAGGATAATTGAAGACATTGGTTGATTGTATACGTGAATTAGTGAATGTTGATTGTATACGTGAATTTGTGAATTGCGAATATTTAAAATATTGGTTGATCGTGCTACTCTGGGCTTCCGAAATTACTTGGTTAAGCTCAAGGAAGCATAGAATAAAGATATTTAATTATGTAAAAAAAATATTTTGAATTTTGAATTTATGTTTTCCATCATTATATTGATTTTTTTAAGATAATGAGATTTTTAGTATTGAAATTTTAAGAAACACACAAACTCAAACATGCTCGGGATGCCATCCACCTCCTACACACCATACACCATAGCAAGTTGTGAGTTGGTTTCACCATTCTACACCAAAAGTCCAAAGATGTAAAGCTGGAAATTTTATTAAAGAAAGTAGCTACAATTTTTCTATTTACATCCACGAAAACAAGAATGACAAGTGGCAATGTTTCCTGACAGCTGTAACACACCATTAGCTTAAAGAAAACTGCTCTGAAAGGAATCTACAGGTGGGAAAATAGTGTGGTTTAGTAAGAAGTGAGTCTAAAAACGATTAAGCAATGAGCATAAAAAGAATTAAGCAAAAGAAAAAGATAGAAAACATAAACTATAGAACGTAAAGTAAAAAACAAGTAGGTAAAGATTCACCTGCATTCCCTTAAGCTCCATTGCAATATATTGAGCACATGAATTCCCTTGAGCTCCATTGCAATATCTGGAGTGTTCTATAGCTCTATACAACCTTAAAATAGATGTGCTAGTGTGCATAACTAAACATTAAAGTCTCTCCACCGAACCCTCTAGATTCAATGCATTGAATAAGGACAACAAAACTAACCTTGAGCAACCTCTCATGCGTATGTGATTATGTGTGTACATTGTATCTGTGCATATGATTCGTTGATCAACTTGCAGGGCAGATAATGGGTATGTGATAATCTGTGTATAATGTAGCTGTGCATGTGACGAACTTGCCAATATAAGAGGTATATGTAATATGTGTACAGCATAGTTATGTGTACATGTCAAGATTTGGATATTTAACAACTCTAAATCTATTTATATAATTATTAAAATTGCAATTTAAAGGATGAAAAATTATAATTTACTTATTATTATGCATTTAATAAATTCATTATATGCTGTAAAATATACATTCTCTATAAAAATTAAGAAATTTTGTTCTACAGAATTTCAATAATGACTTGAAAAAAAAGTCCATTTTACAGCATATAATGAATTTTACAGCATATGATTAGTTGATCAACTTGCATGGCAGATAATGGGTATGTGATAATCTGTGTATAATGTAGCTGTGCATGTGACCAACTTGCCAATATAAGAGGTATATGTAATATGTGTACAGCATAGTTATGTGTACATGTCAAGATTTGGATATTTAACAACTCTAAATCTATTTATATAATCAAAATTGCAATTTAAAAGATGAAAAATTATAATTTACTTATTATTATGCATTTAATAAATTCATTATATGCTGTAAAATATACATTCTCTATAAAAATTATGAAATTTTGTTCTACAGGATTTTAATAATGACTTGAAAAAAAAGTCCATTTTACAGCATATAATGAATTTTACAGCATATGATTCGTTGATCAACTTGCAGGGAAGATAATGGGTATGTGATAATCTGTGTATAATGTAGCTCTGCATGTTACCAACTTGCCAATATAAGAGGTATATGTAATATGTGTACAGCATAGTTATGTGTACATGTCAAGATTTGGATATTTAACAACTCTAAATCTATTTATATAATCAAAATTGCAATTTAAAGGATGAAAAATTATAATTTACTTATTATTATGCATTTAATAAATTCATTATATGCTGTAAAATATACATTCTCTATAAAAATTATGAAATTTTGTTCTACAGAATTTCAATAATGACTTGAAAAAAAAGTCCATTTTAGTTAATAGTTAAACAATACTGAAGAAATCCCTATGATCTAAAAAGAAGGAACTATGATCTAAAACCGAGGAAAGGGATTTCAGAACTCTGATTTATCCCAAGAAATAGAAATTTGAAAAGATTTTGATCAAAAATTAAAACACACATTTTTTTTAATCATCTTTAACTATAATTCAAAAGAATAAAATTTTATAACTATGATCTCTCATATGTTTTGAAAATTATTTCTAAATTAATTTATAATAAAAATATAAATATGAAAGAACTATCAATGTAACATAATCTATGAATAAAACCTTGATTTCTACTCCAATCCATTGAACTTGAATTAGGCTCAAATTTATCACCAAAAACAAATGCATTTTAGTTACTTACATTCTCTTACATTGAGAAAAACAAAACAATGTACTTTGTTTTATCTAATTGGATTGAAAAAATGGACTTTCCAACAGGATCAAAGTGGTGTATTCCCAAGGAGGAATGGGGTACAATATGTGGATCCTTGGATTGCTAGCAATGACCAAACCTACGAATCCCCTAGCATCCCTGTCTAACAACATGGGAGGAAAACAGAAGTAGATCTGATCATTGACTTGAAATTTGTACATGAAGTTGTTGTAGGGCCGTATTTGGTAGCTGGTTCCTAGCATTTTATCTTCACACGGATTTATTCGTTGCTGGATTCCATTCTTGAACAAAAACTAAAACTCAATTCCCATTGTGGGATTAAAATACCAACTAAGCTCAACACTACTGAAACGCATTGAAAATGTATAAAATTCATGAATTCTATGGGAACAAGCTACTGCTCTTGTATTCACATAAAACCATGGATAATTTTAAGGACCCATACTTATTTAAAAGTGTATAAACCTCCACGAATCTTACCAATTCTTAAAATAATATTTGGCGATATGTTTCTAAAATTATTTCAGTTTCTAAGGATTTTATATAGTTTATATAATAATTTGGTGATTTTTAGAGTGCAAAAAGTTTACTCGATCAAAATTGGGCGAAATGGATCTTCAAAAAATGCAAATTGCCGAATCTTTTTTTGGAAAAAAACATGGAAAAATAGCCCATTAAATTTATCCTTGCATAAAACTTTCATAACTATGTTGAACCTCTAAGAGTGTATTTAAACACTTATTGACTCCTAAAACCCTAACCTAGCTCATGCATACATCTTTGTGCTTTATGTGCAAGATGTATGCTTTATGCTTGACTTAGATTTACTTATAATAATAGAACTGAGAAGGAGTTAATTACTTTTTCTAACACCCCCCCTTAATTATGACCGCCAAACATATGATCGAATTGCTCATAAAGCATACTGCTTCTAAGGGTCTTCATAAAAAAGAATTTATAGTGGTCTATTTCTTACCTAGGCTTAAAATGCATGCCACTTTAACACTATGTCATCAATTTGAAAATATCTTGTTATGGATTTCTTATGAAAATTGACCTTCATCCTTCTCTGATGTTCTTGCAATTTGAAACTGACCTACTCTCTTTCCAGCTGAAGCTCTATCACTTTATACATTCTCCCTATCATGTCATCTCGTTCCTCTCACTCATTCTGAATCAAATTTAGCACATGGAGTCCCAACTGGATTGGTAAAATTTCCTCTTTACCATAAACTAATTGAAAAGGATATGTGCCAATTGATCTCCTCGGACTTATTCTATCATCCTAGAGAGCATACCTCAGATTTACATCCCAAGCTTTTTTATTTTCTCACATCTTCTTTATTATCCTCACTAAAATTTTGTTTGAGGATTTCGCTAAGCCATTTACTTGAGGATAGCATGGGTTGGAGTGCCCCAACACAATATTATATTTGTGAAAAAATTATACCATATTTACTGACCTAAAATCTTGAGCATTGTTAGCTATGATCTTCCTTGGACATCCAACTATTCAGAATATTCTCTTCGAGGAACCTTATAATCAATGTATCATGTGTTGTCTTTGTTGGGATTACTTCAACCCATTTGGTGAAGTATTTTTTTTTTTTTAAGATTCATTTATGCTAACCACTAGTGTGTGGATTTATTTCTCCAATAAAATCCAAGCCCCATAGTTGAAAAGGAGATGATGTTTTTACTGGCTTCATAGTTAGGGGCTTCAATTTTTTCTTTCCTTCAAACATCAACATTCAACACATGATTTTACCATCTAATTTGATTCGGGAAACAATATTGGACAATGGTACCCTGCTACTCCACATATGCCTCTATGAAATTATGTAATTATTCCTTATGTCTCTTCTTCTATCACACAATAAGCAATATACCTTGAGGTTCTTTCCAATACACATATTTGTCCAAAATACAGTATTTTACTGCTTGCAACTTCAGTAATCTAGCCTATGATATGCTCATATTTTCTTGGAATTCAAGATTTATCAAATAAAAAATAACATCTCTGTACCATGGGGACTCTGAGAATTCAGGATTTACCTTCATAAGATTGTTAGCAAGTTCAAATTTGTCTCCTATTATTTCTTCTTTGGTCAATTCAGTCACTATATCATGTCCAATGCCTCACAATTAGATTCATCCAATAGCTTGGAAATCCCCTAACCCTTTACTAGCTTTGTGGGATTGATTTCCATATCATACTCTTGTATTTTGGCAATCCATTTTCCTCTTCTTCCCTCATTGTTTGTTTGGAAAAGAAGATCATTCACA